>CM056722.1:16090000-18720000 GCA_029844215.1 Przewalskia tangutica
GAAGAAGCTCACAATCTTTCTATAATGGACCTTCATATTTTAATGAGTATTCTAAAAACTTATGAGATGAATATGGAGAATCAAAGGACATTGTATAAAAGCAAAGATATAACACTTCAAGCAAAATCCTTAGAGAGTCACGTCGATGATGAGGATGAAAACCTTGAAGAAATTGGTGATGGTGCAAATGTTTCCCTCCTTACTTGAAAATACAATTCGATGGTAAGAAAGTTTAATAATGATAAAAATAAATTTAAATCCAAAGAGCACAAAAACCAAGACTTCAATCAAAAGTCCACTAACCCCCTTCCTATAGTACAACGAGGAAATCAACTAAGGAGAACCAACTCAGACATAATTAAATTTGATCCCAAACAACGAGATTATGTGCAATGTCATGCTTGTTCAGGATGAGGTCATTATGCAAATGAATGTGTAAATATCTTAAGAAAATTTGGTAAAGGTCCGTGGGTTTCTCTTAGTGATGATGAAGAAGAAGAAGATGAAGGAGATCAAGAAATAGTGTCACAAGCAATGTTGGCCACTGTTTACGAACAGTCTCTCTCAGACAATGAAAATGTCATCGACAGTGTTGTCCCAAATGTCACCACATTTGCGTCAACATCTGCGACGACATCTGCAGGTCCAGAAACATCCGAAAGGTATGAATATTTTAATTATCCTGATGTTAATTACTTTACTAATGTTATTTCTTGTAGTGAGACTAGCTTTGACGATCAAGTTGATCCTAAGGATGACATGATTAAGGACTTGCAAAAACTTTGTAAAGACTTAATCCTAGAATCCAAACAACTTGACTCAAAGTTAAAATCTTTAACTCTTGAGAATGCAGGTTTAAAAGGCACAATAACTCGCTTAGAGGTTACACTTACCAAAAAGGATCTTGAATTTGGTAAGATTAGTGCAAAGTTGGATTTAGCTGAAGCAACCTTCCATAAGCTCAATACAGGTACCTCCAAATTGGATGAGATTTTGAGTGTTAGTCAACCACCACATGCAGGTATTTAGTACAAGAACTCTCTTAATGCAATACGCTTTAATTTAATTGACAAATCTGAAAGAATAGGTTTTATAAAAGAGAAAGGATCTGAAGACAAGCTCCTAGTCGAGTCAAATGAGATGAAGTTTGTGTCATTATTGTAACTCCTCTGGGCACATAAGATCATATTGTCGCAAACTTCAGAATTCCTGAAGCAGAATGTTGTCGAGACGACTGTTCAATATTCTGGACAACACTCGAAGCAACATTCCTGATGGCAGAAACGGAAAATGTTTTAAGAAAGTCGGAAACGCCCAAGATGAATGTGAGATGTAATGTTGCTATAACTGCTTTAAGGACTAAGATTTCAGGTTCATGGTACTTTGACAGTGCGTGTTCTCGTCACATGACAAGGACAAAGGACTGCCTAAGGAACTACGAGTCCCTCAGTGGAGGAAATATTACTTATGGAGGGGGAAGCAAAAGTAAAATCATAGGAAAATGAACCTTGAATGTTCCTGGTGTTCAAGCCTTGGAAAATGTCTTACATGTTGATGGATTAATGGCTAAACTAGTCAGTATAAGTCAATTGTGTGATGACGATCTAGAGGTAAAGTTTAATAAGTATGCTTGTATAGTTACAAATGAAGCTAATCAATGTGTAATGACAGGTACAAGGACAGACGACAATTTCTATCTTGTTGGAGAAAAAGAGATATGCAATAGTGTTAGGACAGATGACACAACCTTGTGGCATAAAAAATTAGGTCATGTCAACTACCGTAACCTTGAAATGTTAATTTCTGATGAGACAGTAAGAGGCATCCCTAAACTAAGTCCTAAATATAAAACAGTAGTTTGTGAAGATTGTCTAAAAGGTAAGCAAACCCGTGTCTCTCATAATGTTGTCCAGAATGACGGACAACACTCAGGTACGTCTCACTGCTTTCAGCTTTTGCACATGAATCTTATGGGTCCAATCGAGGTAGACAGCCTAGGAGGCATGAGGTATTCTTATGTGATTGTAGATGACGTTTTCATGTACTCATTAATATTCTTTTTGAAAGAAAAGTCTCAAACTTTTGGCATGTTCAAAGTGTTGCACTCTAGGATAAGGAATCTGTATCATTCTTCCATTTTTCGAATTAGGTCAGATCATGGAAAAGAATTTGAGAATAATTTGTTCTCAACATTTTATGAGAAAAAAGGGAATTTTTCATGAATTTTCTGCTCTCAAGACTCCTCAACAGAATGGTGTAGCAGAGAGGAATAATAAGACTTTACAAGAGATGGCTAGAGTCATGCTGAGTTCTAAGAAATTGTCAAAACGTTTTTGGGCCGAAGCGTTGAATACTGCAAGCCACATAACAAATAGAGTCTATCTTAGGCCTGAAACTAAAATGACACCTTGCGAGCTTTTAAATGGAAAGAAACCAAATATGTGTTACTTTCATGTTTTTGGGTGTGTGTGTTCAAGCAGACACATAGGTTTAATCACTAACAATGCATAAATCAAGCAAGATACCCCAAATAGTTTGACTTCATGAATTTTTAGCATATCTAACCTAAGTGTTCAGATGGTTGCTTCTAATTCCATTACATTATTCAACTTTACTTGTTATATCCCGTAGTTCTGACCATACGTATGAGAGCGTACGAAAGCATGTAAGACTTAAAATTTTCTAAGGATAGGTTGACAGATAGTTCCGGTCGGGTTTTAGTCAACTTTGAGGCGGGTTATAACCCGGTACATTGAGAGTTCCTAAGTGTTTCAAAGGCCTAGGGCATAGTTCGTGGAGTCTAGATTCCAACGCAACCAACCGTTCGTCGATAGGACGTCGGAGTAGAAAGTTATGAGAGTTACAAGTTCAGTGCGCAGTCGGACAGAAGTGTGTTTCGGACAAAGCGGCGCGGCGCGGATGCAGGCCGCGCGGCTCGAAAGTACCGAGGGTCGCTGAAGTGCAGCGCCAGCGCCAGATGCAGGCCGCGGCGCCGAAAGTTCAGAGAGGCTGCGGAGGTTTCAGCGCCGCGGCGCCGAGGCGGGATTTTTGGGCGGAAAGACTTAGAAAAAGTCATATTTTCTTTTAAAAGACCTTGGGAGGGTGACAAGTGTCCCCCCCCCCCATCTGAATTCTTGCATGCAATATATTGACCAAATCTTCAAAACTTGGTCATCTTCCAATTTCTCTCTCTCTCTAAAGCAAAAAGCTCCTCCTTCTCTCTACATTTCCAAAGGAAATCCAAGCCTAAGGAAAAATCTGAAAAGTTAAGAACAAAAAAGGAAGCTTGTGGCTAGCTTGTGGTGGTATTCTTGGCAAGGAAGCTAGCAAAATATTTGGAATAAGTTTGGCTAAAACTTTAAGGTAATGATTCTTCCTTTAGATTTAGTTTATAGTGTTGCATGTTAAGAAGAAAGAACTTGTGGTAGTAAATAATGCTCTTAGAGTCATTGCATGCTAGAAATGTGGTTTGGATATGAAAAATGGGTTAAGAAGAGATTATGAGCATGTTGTAGCCTAAAAACTACCTTAGAATTGTTAAGTGAATTGTTGTAACTTATGGGGCAGAATTTTACACACCCAAGTTTAGGTGTGTAATCCCCTTTGAATTGTTGGATTTATTGAGCCTTAAATGTGGCAATTGAATGATAAATTCGGCCTTGAGAAAGGTGGCAAAGTGAGTAGAAACAAAGGAAATGCTGCCCAAATTTTTCCATAGAATTTAGTGACTTTGAACTTGGATTGTTCTACATTAAGATTAGAGGTTAATAAACGTATCATGACTATTATAGGTTGAAATATTACTTGCGGTAGTTTGGACTTGGCAAGTGGATTGACCAAAGAGGTATGTGAAGCTTTCCTATCTCTTGAGCATGAATAGATGAAACTATGTAGTACGGTAGACGTACAAGATTGGTATTCTTACTTGTTTTAAGTGTATAATGACTTGTTTCGTTTTAAGAATGTATAAGTCCCTTAGTTAGGGGAAAAGTATGATTTTACTAAAGTGTAGAGTTAATATAACAACTTTATGGGAAGTTGGTTTATTAGCTTCATAAAAGGTTAATGAGAAGAGATTTACTCTAAGTAAGATAAGTATATGGTGAGGCAAATTGGTTTTAAGGCATCAATTGCCCAAGAGTTTTTATGTATAAAGAAGAGTCATTTTTTAAAAGAGTTGAAGCATGTAGTACTTGGGCTAAACTCCCGGTGTTCTTTTATTAAAGATATGATTAAGTGCCTTAAGTAAACTAAAATGAGAGGGTATATGAACAAGACTAATAAGAAGTTATAAGTTTTCTTAACTTATTTATGATATGATGACAGTTTGAGCTAGGGTAAGAGTATATCTGAGGGGCAAGCCCCAAGATCGTTATACCACCTACTCCAGGGTAAGAGTATGTCTGAGGGGCAAGCCCCAAGATCGTCATACCACCTTCTTCAGTGTAAGAGTATATCTGAGGGGCAAGCCCCAAGATCGTTATACCATCTGTTTCAGTGTAAGAGTATATCTGAGGGGCAAGCCCCAAGATCGTTATACCATCTGCTTCAGGGTAAGAGTATATCTGAGGGGAAAGTCCCCAAGATCGTTATACCACCTGTTCCGTGGACTTGCTACCCACGATGCGAGGAATACCTCATGCGAGTCCTTATGGGCTTATGCGGGTGAGATAGTCCCATGCGGGCGGGTACAACCTATGCGAGGAATACCTCATGCGGGTCCACAAGACCTATGCGGGTGAAATAGTCCCAGGAGTAGGGGTGCTTATTGATACTACGGGCGAGGTACCCTGTTTTGATCCTAAGGCCCCTATTTTATGCAGTATTATATATATACTTGTCACTCTCATTGTTAGTAAGACACAGTAAAAGGTATTTTGACTTTCTTCCATGACTCCAGCTTACCTTTAGACTTATGATATTTTCATTCTGATTTTCCACTTTACATACTTGGTACATATTGTGTCTTGACCCCCTTCCTGGGCGTTCATGCCGCAGGTAAGGGTAAGCAGATTGAGGATCCTCGTTCTTAGGATCATTATTCCGGTGTCAGAAGCTCCATTCCTCCGGAAGCTTGTTATTGGTATGGATATTCCACGATCTTATAGGTATTTTGTACATTCAGGTATGGCGGGGCCTGTCCCCGCCACGATTGTTATCTTTAAGTGCTGGTCACATATATGTTTTGGGCTATAAGAACCGGTTGTACTACTCTACTTTGTTTAAGTATGTTTTATGGCACTTTATCTACCGGTGGCGGTGATGTTTACCCTTTTATAAAGTTATGTGTTATGTATGTTCCGCTGCTATTCTCTGACATATGCCTGACAGGGTACCCCGGTAGGGTACCAGTCGCGGCCCCGGGGTTGGGTCGTGACATTACTTCACTAGGCGTTTCAAGTAACTACAACATGCATGATCATAAAAATAAAAAATTAGACTCAAATAAACATAGAAAATAACACAAAAAGACTCAAAAACACATCAAAAATAAAAGTGACAAAGGAGTTTTTATCGGCTATTCACAAAATAGTCATGCTTACCGTGTGTATAATCTTAGAATTAAAACTGTACAAGAGTCTGTTAACGTTGTTTTCGATAATTGTTCTAATTTTGCAGGAAAAATGCCTGAAAATAACGTTGGGATTACAGTGGAGAATGAGCAGAATGCAGAAGATTCAGATGTTACCCCAAATGTCATGACATCTGAAGCAACACCTGAGTCTGAACCCGAGAACACAGAAAGTGCAGATGAGGAATCAAATGCTGAATTGCAAGACCCAGTACACAGGGATCCCCCATCTAGGATTAGAAAGAACCATCATACATGCCAAGTGATAGGAGAAGTGTTTGAAGGTTTAAGAACAAGAAAAGGAAAGAGCCTCAGAATTACAGAGATATGGTCAGATTTGTGTATGTCTACCATGTATCAAAAGGTAAGTCTTTTTTGTTATGTATCTACTCTAGAATCAAAGAATGTTGGAGAAGCACTCAAGGATAATTGTTGGATACACGCTATGCAAGAAGAACTTGAACAATTCACGAGAAATGAAGTCTGGGATTTAATTCCTCGTCCAAATGATACTAATGTTATTGGAGCTAAATGGATCTTTAAAAACAAGACAGATAAATCTGGAACTGTTGTAAGAAACAAGGCAAGACTAGTTGCTCAAGATACACGCAGGTCGAAAGAATCGACTATGTGAAACCTTTGCTCCTGTTGCAAGAATTGAGTCGATTAGGCTATTACTTGTTGTAGCTTGTTGTCTGAAGACCAGATGGATGTTAAATGTGTCTTCTTGAATTGCTATCTTGACAAAGAAGTCTATGTTGAACAACCCAAAGGATTTGAAGATCCTCACCATCCTCAGTTTGTATACAAGCTAAAAAAGGCTTTGTATGGATTGAAACAAGCACAGCAAGGATGATATGGTCGTTTAACTCAGTTTCTTCTTTAATTTGGTTTTAAACGTGGTGAAGCTGATTGTACTTTGTTTATAAAATATCACGGAGTAGATATGGTCATTGTTCAAATCTATGTAGATGACATAATCTTTGGTTCAACTTCATAGTCCCACCTTGAGACATTTGTCGAAGCTATGTCCTCCACATTTGAGATGAGCATGGCAGGGGAATTAACCTTTTTCTTAGGCTTGCAGATAAAGCAAAATGAAGATAGAATCTTCATCTCCCAGAGTAAGTACGCCAAGAATTTGGTTAAGAAGTTTGGTTTGGAGAATGCTAAACAGATGAGGACTCCAATGGGATCAACACAGAAGATATGCAAAGACGATGTTGGCAAAAATGTCGACCCAACATTGTATCGATCTATGATAGGTAGTCTCTTGTATCTCACTGCTAGTCGTCCTGATCTAATGTTTAGTGTTTGTGTTTGTGCTCGATTCCAAGCCTACCCAAAATCTTCCACTTAAATGCCTTAAAACGTGTCATCCAATATGTTGCCGGCACATGTGAGTTGGAAATTTGGTATTCCAAAGACACTAATCCTAATCTAATAGAGTATAGTGACTCAAATTGAGCTGGTGATGTGGATGACAGAAAGAGTACGAGTGGAGGATGTTTTTACCTTGACAATAATCTAGTATATTGGTATAGTCGCAAACAAAATTGTGTCTCACTTTCAACTGTTGAATCTGAATGTGTAGCAACTGGAAGTTGTTGTTCTCAATTAATATAGTTAAGACACATGTTAGACGACTATGATTTTTCAAATAATATCTTAGTTTTGTATTGTGATAATTTGAGTGCAATAAATATTTACAAAAATCCTGTTCAGCACTCTCGTACAAAACATATAGTTATTAGACATCATTTTTAAAAGATTTGGTTGAAAAACAACTAGTTCAAATTGAACATTTTGACACTATTCATCAACTAGCTGATATTTTTACAAAAGCTTTGGATCATGAGAGATTTTCAAGATTGAAGAACTCTCTTGGTCTCTGTAATATCAGAATCGGCACTGATGGGTGAATGTCGGCTGAAATGTCTCTAACATTTTGGGTGACATTTGCCTCTTTAATATCATAATCTGATAATGTTTACTATTTTTTATGGTTTTAATTTTGTAGTCACTCATGTATGATACTGAAATAAGAACCTGTTTTCAAAAAGCGATATCGTTCTCTGCAATGATATTAGATATCATAAAAATGGAGTATCGAAATAAGACAAAGCCTTTTGTGAATTGATTGGCAACTGTGCGAATGAGCAAAGCTCTTTGAAAAACGATATTGTTCCTATTATATAGGAGTATCAAGTGCTTAAACAAGAAATTATAAGGATGCTAAATAAGTATTCTTATTTTTTGACACAAAAAATTAAATTTTGTATGTGGTTTATGATTAGATCAAAGACAATGGGAAAATGTTACATTGATCTGGAGGTTAAAACTCATAAAATCACATATAAAATGTGTCTTGATTTGTTGTCAAAATCAAAAGAATTCTTGTAGGATCATAATACATGTGTCATCCAAAATGTTGCCAACATTACGGTTGACATTCTCAGATAATGATATTTGTTGGGATACTGTTTGTAACTGATTTTTGAAAATTCAGTTATTTTTTCCCTATTCTTGTGTGTGCCGTTGTTTTCTTTAAAAAATCAAATCTTGATGTCTATTTTTTTTAAGTTCTAGGAACAAGTATTGGAATACAATACAAACTCCCAAAATCAGGAAATTAGTTATTCTGCCAAGGTTATAAATATTTTTTCACTTGTTCTTCATTCTTGTTATCTTTTGTCCTTTCAGAAAATTCAAAAAAAAAAAAACTGGAAAGATCACATCACCTCGGTTTACTTCTACTGATGGAACACATAACCCCTTCACATTCCAAAAACCCCAAAAACCCTAAATCTTCCCCATTTTCTCCACACTACTCTCCCATGGATAGATCCCCTATGTCAAACCAAATGCCGTCCAACATTTCTGAAACAACCCCCATAAGCACAAGTCCACCTCAAAGCACAACCATAGTCCTAAGCATTTTCCAAGAACCTCTCGATATAAGATATTTGGGAGACAATGACAAATCAATTGACCTAGACGCAACACCAGATGTGTCTGTTCTGGGCAAAAGGGAAATCACTTCTAAATTCCCAACACAGAGGTCAACAAGAGTTTTTTAGAGAAATGTTGAAGCCCAGCCAGCAATGAAGAAGTCCAAGCTTGGTGAGCAAGTCCCTGCGTGTTCTAGCAGTGATTGGGATGATTCAGACTTCGATTTCTCAACCGAAGATGATGAAAAGAACACTCTTTCTGAAAAAGAAGTTGAACCAACCACAACCTCTCCATCTCCTTTTGAGCCATTTGTTTCGGCTGCTGAAAAATCATCAGATGAAGAAATACCTGACGATACTCCATTAAAGAGGTACTACCAAAGAGGATTTCTCCGAAGAACAAAAGTTGAAACTGTTTTAGATGATGCCCCAAATGTTGTCAGCCAAGCTACAACATCTCAAGCAACATCTCAGAAAACAACAAAAGCAATATCCTCCCCATCCTCTTCAGAATCCGAGCCAGAGAATGAGGTACATGCTTTCTCAGATAAGTTTTACTCTCAATCAAAGCATAATAAATGAAGTTGGTATAAGAATAGGATGATTAGAGCTCAAAAGGTGGTAGATGTATCTTCTTGCTCAGAGTATGACTTGATAAATTTTTTGAAAGACCGCATGCTCTTAAAATCAGTAACATACAAAGAACTATATATTGATGAGGTGATAAGGTTGTTCTATGCGAATTTGAATGTTGGAATAGACAAGACTTCATCCAAAAACTTTGGAAAAGTCTATCTATATAACAAAATATACAACTTTAATCCTCTGATTATCAATAATTGTTTGGGTACTGTCTGTGAAACAAGGAGCAGCAATGTGAAGAAAGTGAGTGAGAACCGAGACGAGATTATTGAATACCTCACAGGAGGTGTGCTCATAAAATGGACATCTCGATGCCCTACTTCCAAATTAACGACACTATTTTCAACCTTGCACAAGATTGCCATCCATAATTGGTCCCCTCTTTGAATGAGTCAATTGTGACTGCAGAACAAACGTCATGGATATATAAGATTGGTAAAGGCTTGATAATTGATCTAGGTCGTATAATGTTCTATCAAGTTGCCAATCTTGCAGAAAAAGAATTCACCTTGGTACTCCCTTATCCATCTCTGATTTACAAGATATTAGTTGACCAATGCTTTGAGCCTTCAAGAAATGAGAGGTTAGGAAGACTACCAGAGTTATATGCAGTAAATAAGACAATTCTAAAGAGCAAGGACAAAGTTATAGATCTTCCTTGGAAAAAAGAAGCACAAAGTAAGAATGTTGCCCTGAATGTTTTCAACATTCTGGACAACATTGGTTTCCGACAGTTTGAACTGTCAGTCAACTGACTTGTCGAACAGATTTTCAAGATCAACTCCCAAATTGAAGAAGTTGATCGTGCGGAAAGTGCCTTAGTTGCAGCTAGAGATCATTTCTTATTGTTGCTTTCTTCCCAAAAAGGGGGAGATGATGTGCAGAGGGAGAAAGGAGAAACTAGCGATGATCTTCGCTGCGTGGCCCCGCATCACGCAGGAGTAATGCGTTGATGAGTAATCTTTGAAGTTGCAGAGGAGATGTTGCTAGTGGTGGTGAATGATGAATGACTGTTGTTAACTTGCTGCTGGTGTTGGATGATGGATTGCTGATAATGCTGTTGATGCTACTGTGCTACTAATAAATGCATAATTTGGTTAATTTTGAATTAGGTTGAATTGGTTTGTAAAGATGATCTAATGACTATTTTTATTTTGGGTAGTAATGATTGGACAAAATATTTCTGTATATTTTTGGGTTCATCTAATCCTATATGTGAATGACATATATATTGTTTTGTATATGTTGTTGTATGCTATCACAGGTTAAAGGGGGAGCATTAATAGTTGTCATAGATCGCTCACACTAAAAAGATTTTGTTTTGTGAAGAAAGACAAAAAGGGGGAGAATGTTAATATTGGGTTTTATGTTATGACATTTTTTCTAACATAACATTTTCAGTACTAAGTTAAAAACCAAAATGTTTGAACAAATGTCTTTGACATTCGGACCAACATTTTGATAACAATTTTGCCCTGAAGCTTATCTCGTGGGATTTTTACCACTATGGAAAAGTGACCTGAAAAGAAACTTGTTGAGTTGATTATACACGTGGGAAGACCAAGTCCAAAGGCGTTGCTAAACTAACAAGTTCAAGAAGTTGGAGGATTTTGCTCCACATTCGCCTCCAACAAATTTGGTCAAGCTGCCCACCTTTTGCTCAACTTCCAAAACGATTCATTGAGCCTTTCAAGGAAGACTCTCTACTATAAATAGAGAGGATACATCAAGGAATCGATATCCAGAAATTACAAGAGAAAAAGATCAAGAGAGAGCTATCAAAAAGATCACGATCTAACACTGGATCATTGTGTTGCCTGAGCGTTTCGACGACATTCTGTCCAACATTATAGTTGCTGCCTAGATTCTAGATTAGTTCTTTATTGAAGCAATTATAATGAGATGTTGTCTATTTGTCTATATCTACTTAGTTAGATTTTTCAGGCATGTAAGTCATCTGCGACTTCACCTTTTTATTTCTTTTGTATTATCTTGTAATATTGAAAAAAAGGAATATATTCAATTTTTATATATATATATATATAATACTTTTGGTCATCGACCATTATAGGTTATATTAATATATAACCTATGTAAATTTAAATTTTTGTGTCTTTATTATTTCCGCTGCAATTTAACTGTTCAAAGGTTTTTATAATTTTATCTAAGTGTAGTCAGTTTTGTCAGACGACATTGTTAACGACATTTGCAAACTGTTTCAGCGTACAAACAATTTTACTTATTATTTGCTTTTGATTATTCTATAGTATAACCCCGGAACCTAACAAATAACAATAAGTTTTAACAGGCAATTCAACTTGAACTAGAACCTTCTTTGTTGGAATCACCAAAAAAGCTCTCATTACCTATTTTTCCTTTTCATTATATACACAATTTAAGCTTTGCTTAATTCTTGCTTTCTTGTACAAACTGAGCGTATTATTATCTCTCCAAACTAGAACAAGCTTTATGAAATAAAATCTCTCCACTACTTTATTATATATTTCCATTAGAATTTTATTACATATTGTTATTCGTTATTCTTCTAACATCCATAAAGTTAATTTAAGATAGTTAATCGTGTATACTGAAATCGAGACATCAATTGAGGTAAGTGATGACGAGCAAGTAAAAAATGTCAAAATTTTACAATGTGTTCCCGAAAAATCAGAATAGATACCCGCTTCTTTTCATATTACTTGATTACGTTTTATTTTTTTTAGACGTTCCTTAAGAAATCATAATTTTTTTTATCTTTTTTCAATTAATTATTTTAAAAAATAATTTGAATTAAAAGCAAAATAAAAAAAATTAATTTATTTTTAAAAGGTAATTTTAGTAATGTGGTCACCTAATACAACTATAGAAGTACAAAAAGGGACAAAAAGAATAGGCCCCACTGGTCCTTGTCTACCTAGAAGTCTCTCTCTGTGTTGCTCCCATGGGCCGAGTATTATCTTCTTCTATCCACAAAACAAACACAAACACCACTTCCATATACTCCATAGAATAATACAAACACAAATCACACAGAGAGAGCGAAACGAAGAAGAAGAATAGTAGATATGGCTGTGGCCAACGCTTGGGCTGCGGTGGAACACGTCACCGTTCGTCCGTCGAGACCTTCACTCTCTTCGTCTAATTATTTCGTTAATTTTCCAAATAAATCGTTTATTAGGAACAGCAAAACTTCGAGGCTTTGTTGCCGATGCAACATCACCTCAACAACTCCCTATGCTGATGAAAATTGCAACAATACCTGCTTCGCTTCTACATCCTCAGATTGGGATTGGAATCGCTGGACTCGCTATTTTTCTGAAATTGAACAAGCTGAGAGATATGCCTCTCTGCTAAAGGTCCCTAATTTATTTCATGTATTTCGATAAATTGGTAATATCTGTTACAGTGGACTTAATTAGTTGTTGTTGTTACTATTAACTAAGGCCTTCTTTGACGAGAGACTTTTTAGTTTGGTTAGCACTGCAGTCTGAATAAAAAGTTTGAGATTTGGAGAATCTGTAAAAAAGAGATTGTTCAATTTCTCCTAATAACTACAAATTCTCAAGTACTGCTATCAAACGGGCTCAATTAGAGTGAAATAGATATAGACCATAGAGGAGGATCCATGTAGTTGACTCTAACAGGTTCTGGATGGAGGGCATCTGTTACAGTGGTTTTAATATCAGGTGTTTGTGGACCATCATTTATTTTCCTGATTCCATGTTAAATTCCTTGTCTTTTGTCTGTTGAATTTGTTGCGTCTTTAGAGGACAATTGCTTGAGAAACTGTATCTAAAAGAAGTATAAGAAAAGAAGCTTCAACATGTTAGTGGAAGCTGAGAATTGTATGATTTTAGTTGCTCTGAATTCTGATACACATAGATTTTCAGTTATGTGGTTCATAGTTTATGGGGATGGTTTTTACACTTGCTTGTTGCTAATTGGACATGCTTATAAAACAAAGAATGAGGATGACTGTTGACCATAGAGAAATGAAGTAACTTGGCCGTCTTTACATAATAGTAGTTTAACTGTTTTAGTTTCTTTTCTCTAACAAGGGTTTGCATGGGATTTTTCATGCATGTTTCATAGGAAGATACGGAGGAGTTGGAAAAAGTTTATGTTTTCTGTTCATAGATTAGGAAATGTGAGTGTGTGCTAAAAGGTTCATCCTACTTTTCTAATGCACTTACACTCCATTGTATATGTCCCACACAGTTAATTGAAGAATAAGGTGAAATATTACTGGATTCGTAACTTGTGTGTGCCCTTTGTAACAATCATAAATGCACAACCCAGAAAGCAAGAAGAGAAGTCTTTCTTCTTTTCCTATTTTATCAGCTAAAAGAAAGTTGTCTCGCTTCCGAAAACTATATCATAATGCAGTGGATCTCTTTTTATGTCCCTAAAGACCGTATAGCTTGCTTTACCACTCTCTAAAACCTAGTTTAGTGGTACAAATCAGCGTTGACATGCCACTTCATTATTTGCTTGTCCTGATGAAATTCTTCAGTTGTTATAAAAGAAGAGAATACTTGTTTTACAGTTTTTTCTTGGACAGGCACACATACATGGTCTCCATAATAAAATGTGCATTTACAAGAAATAGGTGGGTAAATGGGAAACTTATGAGTTGTTACATAATAACATCACACTTCAGTTCCCTTTTGAAGAATTTAGATATATTGTGATTCATTGCTCTAGTCTATTCCACTGGCATCTCCACCATGCAATCGTCCAAAGAACTCCACTAGGCAACGAAGAAAATGATAAACACGATTTGTCTGATAGGTCATCATATTCAATGATATTGGATTTTCTTTTCTGCTGCTTTTCTGTCGTATAAAGTGACCGCTAAATAATGCTAACTCTTGTATTAGCATGAGAAGCTCCTGGTTTTTGATTATCTAATAGCAATTTGAGTACACTTCTTTTAAATGCTTGAAAAGGTTCTCTATGGAACATGTCGCTCCAATGTAAATGAAATTCAGTTGGTTATATCTTTTGTATTTAAAAAATATATCCCAGGATGCTCTGATTCCTATGAGTTCTAACTCGTTGTATGTTTTACAGTTTCAACTGGAAGAAGCAATAGAAAAGGAAGACTTTAAAGAAGCTGCAAAATTGAAAGCATCTGTTTCAGAAGCTACAGCGAAGGACTCTGTTGCTGAAATTATGTCCATGTTGAAGGTATTAATTGCAGTTAAAATAGCATTAAGCTCCCAGTATCCACTGAGTTTCGAACTGTCTCCTCTGGTCCTCGTTTGTGCCTAAATATTGACAATGATTTCTTTTCTTCTTCCGCTGCCAGAATGCAATAGATGAAGAGCGTTATCATGATGCTTCAAGATTGTCCCGAAGTACGGGAAGTGGGCTGGTAATACTTATCATCTAGCACTTAAATCCGTTGGCCCTGAGTGAGCCTTGTTGTACAACCATATTATTGGCATAAAACCATGCATACACATTTTATTTGTGTATTTACTTATTCATCCTGTATCAAATCTTTGTTTGTATCTTTGTATGTCTATATATGATACATTACCTTTTGCACTTTAGAACCACCTATATAGTCCTGTTAAAGTTCATGACTTACCTTCCTTCACCTCTTCTTTGCTTTAAACTGCAGGTTGGTTGGTGGGTTGGCTATTCAAAAGATTCAGATGATCCATTTGGCAGACTAATACATATTACTCCAGGTGTGGGCAGATTTATCGGCAGAAGTTATAGTCCAAGGTAAGAATACAAAAATGGAAATCAAAGCTGCTAGTTGTTTTTTGTTTTTTGATGAACTCAGTTGGTTATTTCAGACAGTTGGTCAAAGCTTCTCCTGGAACTCCACTGTTTGAGATTTTTGTTGTCAAAGATGGAAATAACACTTACAACATGCAGGTGACGTGCAACTGCGACCGATCTTTTTTATGATGTTTTGTGTTATTCATTTTTAATTTTAGCTGGTGTCTACTGTTTGTCTGTCACTAAGCCACCACAACAATGAGAATTCCCTTTCAGATTTCTTGATATGTAAATCATCATGCTGACACGGATTCTCAAATGTATTTTTGTTATAAAGCGGACAATGAGCAGATATCCACATGTACACTTAGTTATAGCTTGTTTTGTGTCATTAAACCAGTCCACCATGATAACCAGAACATTTTGCTTTAAAGTTTCATCGTATGTTTCCAAGATGAGCTAACTCACTTTTACCTTTTCCTAAACTCAAATCAGGAAAATACTGCTTTCAGTTAGTATTCATACTTAGGTGTACACTAATAACTATCGGTGTCTTGCACGTTATCTAAATGTTGCTGCTGTTCAGGGTTGATTCAATATGTTATACTGTCCTCTTGACTGTGTTATCTGTTACCGCTTCCAGGTGGTATTCTTGCAGCGAGCCAAAGGAAGTGCAGCAAGTTCAAGTCTATCATCCAAGTCGAAGCCAATTAAGGGTCCTTCAACTGCAGAAGTTGAGAACATAGCTGTAATTGATGTTAAAGTAGATGAAGCTGAAGCAGAAAAAAACAATGAGAAGAGCATAGATTTTGAGGGACCTGCTGAAGAGGGAATAAGAAGTGTGATAAATTTTCTTAAAGATAAAATACCTAATCTGAAAGTAAAAGTAATGAAAGTCAATATTACAGAAGAAATAACAGATGATGGTGATTCAGTGAAGCAATTTCTGGAAGAAGAAGATGAGAACACTATTTCCAGTGAGGAAACTGAAGAAACAACTAGTTATTTGGATAACATAAATCCGGATCAAGTTACAATAGGAGGAGATAGCGGCACAAGTGAAAATGGAAAAACTGTAGATACCAAGCTTTTTGTAGGGGGTGTATTACATAATAAAGAAGACAATCCAGTAAAGGATGAGTTTGTTCGTTTACCTGCTGAAATCAAAGATGTGGCAAGGGATTCCTTTGTGCTGCACATTCCTAAGAGACCTGGAGATCCTGATGTTGAAGAAAATATTGCATCCAGCGCTAATGAGGCAGCTGTTGCAGCTCAGAGTATCTCTGAAGTAATGCCTCCTGATGTGGCCAATGCATTTTGGAGTTCTGATAAAGTTTCTTCAAAAGTATGTAAACATATTTCTAAATATAATCGTTACATTCTGCTTGCAGTTGTGGTCTGAGGATATCATCTCATGTCACAATGAACTCTATCGTTTGGAATTCTCTTCTTGTTTTTATAATTAGTGGTAACTTGTAGTCTGCGTTCCATCATCACAAAGTAAAATGATGGAAAGTCAACCGGCTTCCTCGTCATATTAAGAGAGTATGTGGGTCCTAAGTGAGAGAAGTTGTCATGATATTCATCACCTTTTTCAGACGTCTGCCTTTCTATTTTTCTCCTTCAAGTTTAAGATTTAGCTTTAGCGTTGTCAAGATTTTATGGCTTCGATATTTTTAGGTTTATTATTCTGTTGATTCATTGAATGTACACTTGCTGTAGGTTTCTAGAGACGTGAAAGAGATTCTAAAGCTTGCAGTTAGTCAGGCACAGAAGCGATATAGATTATCTGAATACACAAGTTTTAGTAAAATTACAACCTCTCCTGGGGATTCAGATCCTTTTGAAGGTAAGACATTCACCTCTCCCCCTCTCTCTCTTGTGAACAAAACAATAAATACATTCATGTCAGACACTAAATATACATCCATCTATACCTGTTAAACCTCCATGTGAATATGCGTTTGTATGCGTCCCCGACTTTGTTTCTCTCTTTGACATCCACTCCTAAATTAGAAGAGAGAGACAGGATGGGGAGAGCTAGAGATGTGGGACTTCGTCAGTAATGTAGTTTTTTCTTAATTCTAGGTCTGTATGTTGGTGCATTTGGACCTTATGGAACCGAGGTAGTGCAATTAAGGCGGAAATATGGTAACTGGAATGTAAATGATACTGAGAAATCCTCTGATGTTGAGTTCTTTGAGTATGTTGAGGCAGTAAAGCTAACAGGGGATATTAATGTGCCTGCTGGTCAGGTTCGTATAGTTCACTGGGAAAACTGCTTTTTGTTTCTTCTTATGAAAGCCTAATGAGTTGTAAAGCTTTTGATTTTCAGGTGACATTTCGCGCTAAAATAGGTAAAGGAAGCCGCTTGTCCAACAGAGGGATGTATCCAGATGAACTTGGTGTGGTAAGTAATAGTTGGTGGATAATTGCTATTTTGAGTCTGCTTCTTGTGTTGTGTGGTTAGCATTGTTTTGGATTTCCCAGGTTGAACAATGTTTTAGTTACCAAAAGTATCTTCAACGGTCCCTTTTTCATACCATTTATTATTTGTTCCATGCTCTGGTTGACTAAACCGTTAAGAGATATTTCCTGAAATTTATAGCTACTATTAATTGAAAACGTTGAATTTTGTTTTTTTCTGAAAGAAGAAAACGTTCAAGTTTCTGTGTTCATAATTCTAAAAGATGACTCATGAATGGACTTCAGCATTGGTTTGAGAAATTGCTTAGACCATGTAAACTTTAATATGTCAAAGTTACATATATGCTACAGGCGGATAGAGCTAACCATCCAATATGTGCCTCTAGGTGAGGATTCCTGATGGTTATGCTTCTACTCTCCGTACATAACTGCTCGAGTCTCTTCATTTATTGAGGTCAAAGTGATTAATTTCAAATTGGTCAATGAATATCAGTTCAATATGAAGATACAATAAATATTATTACTGATTGTAGGTGCCCCGAAAGGGGTTGCCTAGCGGTTAAAGTGTTGGAGTAAGAGTAACAACCTTAGTAATCAAGAAAGAGGATAAGTAAGAGAATTCTTCCCATCAGCCTAAGCCTTGGTGACCTGAGGTAGCCTTGGTGACCTCTACCTCTACTGTGTATGATGTCACAGATTCATTTTGGATTAACAGAGGTGGCTTGGAGAGTGGATACGGATACTACTTCTACTACTACTATTATTATTATATGAAAAAAGTCTTGTAGATACCAGCATCTCAACATTTAATCATTTACTTTAAATTTGACGAATTTAAAGTCGCTTGAGCCTGGATAACTTAAAAAGCTAAAATAATTGGGACATCATACACATGGTTTGTTTATTTTGTGCCCATAAACCATTAGTTGTTAACCATGATGCCGTATTACACTGATGAATGCAACTCTTCATGGTGAACCCTAGTTTTAGCATGACTCAGCATCAACTTTTTTGGCTATATGGGAAGTCAGCTATTGCGTTGAGAAATATAAGTGTCAAATGATCCAGTTTAGATTGCTTCATAAATTACAGGTGTGACTCATCATGTTTGTTTCTTCTAGCTTGCTGGTTACAAAGGTCAAGGAAGAATAGCTGAATATGGTTTCAAAAACCCAAGGTGGGTTGAGGGGGAGCTTCTACAACTCAACGGCAAGGTAATAAAATTGCTAGTTTCTTGCCTGTCTTTTTGCCCTTGGATTTTCTATCTTACAGGTAGTTAAAAAGCATAGGTTAGAGGTCCTGGTTTCTATTCATATGCTTGTTAATTTTCCTTAGGGAATGGGGCCACACGTCAAAGGTGCAGACCTTGGCTTTCTTTATGTCATTCCGGAGCACAGCTTTCTTGTACTCTTCAATCGCTTGAAACTACCAGAGCAAAGATACAAGTTGGATATATGACTTTGAACCCAGTCATGCGGCTAGGCTAGGAGAAGAGTATATTCCTTTTCCAACAGTTTTTTCCCTTTTGCCAGATAACTTCTGTAGTGTTCCTATAAGAGAGGCATCACCCTGCAATGTGACTGAAAGAGCCAATCCTCTCACCTCCCTTTTTGGCATAGTGAGTGTTTTGCTGTCGAATAATGATACATCCTTTCAGTTTTCATCATAAACACTAGAACACATATTATGTAATGCATATTTTTGTCAAGAGATGAGTTCCTCTTCTGTACGGTTGTAGAAAGTTGCGTTCATACTAGCTGTTGAAGAAAGTTACACGGCAATGTTTCTGGAAGGCAGAATGTTGTACCTTTTTGTGGCTTACTTTTTGTTGGAGGCAATATAGGTAGCTTTGATTGCAGAAACGTATCCAGGCTAATACCAATCCAAGCTATTTCATGAATAAAACGTGACTAATGCAACAAGATGTTATTTGTAATAAGTGGTTTTGTTGGTTGGTGCTTACACTCCGTAGAAAGAAAGCTTTTGAATTGTTCTCTGCTGCTTTTTTTCCTCTTTTCTTTTTGGTGGTTATGGAATTGCAAAAAGAATGTGATACTTTGCTTAACTGCCATGATTACCCAAGCCCAGGAATCACTTCAGCTTTTTATGATACAGCTTCCTCCTCGTGACACTGTATGAGCTATGTGACATGTTTGAAGGATTCCTTTTGGAGTAGGAAAATATTTTGTGAACACAAAGATCTGTCTTTGTTGCACAAAGCCCAACCAGAAAGAAACCTTAAAGCCCTTTTTGAGACATGATGCAATCTCTAGCCTACTCGTGCCACCACCGGGCACTGTTGCTGAAGTGCTAACAAAGCAAGAATGTCACAAGCTAGATGTTTACTGCACATTCAAATCGGTTCGATCGACTTTATGAATTCTAAGATTCATCATAGTTAGACTATTTTTACGTTTTTGCCTCACTTTCTCAATTCTACGATAATCATCAATCTATAAGGTAATGCTTTTCAGATAGGGAAAGTGAGGTCAACTGAGAACGCACTTGAAGTATTTAGTGGACTACACACAAGACAAAGTTTGATGAATAAAGTTTTAATTGCACTTTACACTTGGGCATAATTTGATGTCTTGACAAGTTTCTTAGCGCTTTGCTTAATTAAAATAAGAATTGGACGTCTGTTCTTCCACGTTAGATACTCTTAAATGATTTCAATAAAATCTAATCGAAAAATATCCATAGAGTATGCTACTTTAAAGCATGTTGGGGATAATAAATACTCTCTGGGCCCTCAAAGAAACGGAATTATGGATTCTTTGTAATTTAAAGCTTCTCGTTAGGGGAGTAGTACTTAGGTATAAGAGCCCACCTTTAGCATAATGTGGCATGTATACGTACCAGTGGCGGAGTCACCCACTGAAATTAGTCATCTAAACTCTCTTTGTTAAAAACTATGTATTATATACTAATAAAATTATATTGTATATATACGTTAAAAAATACTTTATATACAATCATATATGAAATTTTGAATATTGTTAACATAATTTATGATTTCGCCACTAATACCTACCGCACCTATCACCATCTTTCACTATGTTGCAGTCAACACACACTTTGCAAGTCACCACTTTCTACTTTAATTTGCTTCTTAAGCCTAGATTATTATTTTTTGGTTAAAAGCCTAAGACTATTCTACTAGGCTGAAATTCCTTTTACTCACATTTTCATTGAAAGAAAACAAATTAACAGAACAAACAAATGGTCTAAAAATTGATCTTGTTATACGTAATATATTTGTTTCAACGAAATGTCACCTTAATTTCTTCGTACAAGTGTCTAAAGTCTATTTATGTCTCTTCTTATTTAAGTGGTAAAAATACGAGGAAAATTTAATGACAGAGACTTTTGACCTAAAATTAAAATGCTATACAAAAACTTTGAGTGCTGAATGAAAAAATGACAGATCAAATCCAAATGGAAGGGAGATAGCTTTTCTAATAGCTTAAAACCTATTTCCTTTACATCTTATAGTAGTATAAAGTGGAGAAAAAAGGGGAGTAACTCCTTATATCATAAACTTTATAAAAAGACCAAAAGAGACAAGGTGGGGAAACAAATGTCATGAATTTCTTGGCTTTTTTCTAAAGTTCTCTTATTCAAATTTTGAAATATGCCGGTCTAAAATGACTAAAAAGATAGTTCGTGACTAAAGAATCACCATTCACTATTTATACCGTAATTTTAAGAGTTCGATTTTCAGCATTTAATTACTAACTCCATGATATCAACTGTTGTTACTTACTTTACTCCTGAGTAATTCAAACACATTTTTACTTCACCTTTTTTATATAGATATGGTAAATTATCGTAATTTGATGTAAACTCCAAAAAAAAAAAATTGAGGTAACAAGTGTCCGACATAATAGTCCAAAGATAAATACTTACTTACTAAATCAATTAAATTACTATGATTAAGTAAAATAATATAGTAAAAATATAAATTAATTAGTTATAGTTAAGTAATAGAAGTGTATCAACACCAAATATCCCTAAAATGTGAAATATTTACCCACCTCATGACCTTCTAAACTAATTTTACTTCTTACCCAACCCTCCAAAAATATTTATCCGAGTAGCCCCTCTCCCAAAATTCTTCCTCCATAATACCATCGATATATATATATATATATATATATATATATATATATATATATATATATATATATCATGGAGGATTGTTTCAGTCTTTCAATAAGATACTTCTCAATCTTCCATGGCACTATCGTTGTATTTATATCATGGAGAACTGTTTCAGTCTTTCAATAAGATACTTCTCAATTTTCCATGGCACTATCATTGTATATAAATACACTGATATATATATATATATATATATATAAGATGATAACATCATAGAGTTTTTTAGAAAATAGTGTCTTTTTGAATAAATGAACATGATCCTCTATGATACTATCTCAGTATATTTATATATCATGATGGTATCATGGACAGTGACAGAGCTTAGTAGAGGCTGGAGGGGGATGTGGCCCCCCTCAAAAAAATCAAATATTCTTTTATATATATATACCCCCTCTCACACGTCACTTTATTTTCATGTTCTAAACAAGACATCAACTCTTATTTTGCTATTATGAGGTTTTGGAGTTCTATATTTTTTACTAATCCTTACAAGTCTAATTTTCGAGCATAGAAACCCTAATTTTTGAAATTACGATCTGGAATTTATCTTTTGTCAAAATCCTAACTATTCTTTTATTTTTTCAAGGTTTCTCTAGTCAAAATTTTCTTTTTCTGTGTGACAGAGTTAGTGAGATTTGTGGAACTTTATGTTTGTTTCATCATATACGAGGCTATTTTGGGCTTATGGGAGTAGAATTAACAAATTAAGGCTTTAAAAGCCGACTTTCTCTGATTTAGTTCTATTTCCAGATTTAGATGTTATCTTTGATAATTGATTTATGTATTTTTAGGAGTGGTACGATGGTCCAACTTAAGAAAATTGATGCATTTTCAAGAGGAAAGCTTCCAACAAAGATGAAAATTGTATAACTTCAGCATCGATACTTGAAAAACACCATTTCGATGATCAAACGGTTCAACTGGATGAACAACTTTGCAAGATTCAAAAAGTCACCATGAATTTGATGTCAATTGTTTAGAATGTGACCCCGAAAAGCGTCTCCCGTGAATCGAAGAGATTAAGTTCGAAGAGTTTATCTCAATTGGGGTCCCTATCAATGTCAAGTTGAAAAAAATAGGAAAAACGAATACATATTACTTGATTGACCGAATAATCCGTCTTATCTTAACTCTTCCAGTTTCTACGCCCCCCTCCTTCTTGATATTTTGGGCAAGTTCCGCCACTGATCATGGAGACGGTCTTACATGATATCTTCTCAATATATTTATATACCATATTGATATCATAATTTTGAAAATTTTAGATAAATAAAAAATAATACTTTATGGGGGGTGAACGGTTATTATTTTGATTTGAGGGGACAGACACGCTCCTTTCTCACAAATTAAACACATGTCATATTGTCTTGTACGTAAAAGTTTTTTATATAATCGATGTGCAAGCAAATTATATATCTTAGACACTACTATTATTAAAAAAAAAAGGGTTTTAATATAGACACCAAATACAAGTAAATGCTTTTAATGGGAAAAAGAAAAGGCATCGTATTTTAGCATGCATTACCATTCAAGAACATCACGTAAAGAATCACTTCCATAAAAGATTCACGTAGAACCTAAGCGAGCCAGACCATCTCTCTATTTACCATCAACCAATCCATACTCGCCACATCACACTAAATTCCAAACAACTCCACGTGGCACCAGCCCGTTCCTCATTAAAATAGAACACCATAACAACTATGGACCTCAACACATACTTCATTAGAGCTCACTTTCTTTTCCAAAGTATATTTTTCACAGTTGTTTTGCTCTTCATTCAATCAATACTTTGTGTCGATAAATTTCCAATAAAGATCAAAATTTTCTTACAACCCATCATGAAAAATTCAAACCCAGAACACAATTCCAATCATCGGAATCTCCGAAAAAACAGCAGTAGCCATATATCAATGTCGGATACCGAGTCACAAGTGAGTCAGATTGATTCTTTCCACTCACCTCTCCGCGACTCACCATTACGCTCCGATGACCCTTTCCCTGAACCCCACAACCCCAAATCCCCTTCAAAGGCAATCGTTGCCGTCGATAAGTACTTCTCCCCAAATTTGAGTTTGCCGGCGACGCCACCGGCGCCGGCGGAAAGGAGGTCGCCGGTGGTGTATTTTAGTAGGGCGATGAGGGAGAATACGGCACCTGGGGTGACGACGACGACGAAGGTGGGTCCGGTGCGCGGCGGTGCTGACGTGGAAGGGGGAGAGGTTGGTGGTGAGAGGCGGTCGAGGGCGGCGGTGGAGTCAATAATTGGACGGTCGAAGAGGGATGTTGTGCTGAACCGGGCGGCTTTGGGGTTTAGGGTTTGTGAGGTTATTTTTTGCTTGATTTCGTTTTCGGTTATGGCAGCTGATAAAACTCAAGGTTGGACTGGTGATTCATTTGATCGTTACAAAGAGTACAGGTTACCATTTGCTTTTCCTTCCTTAATTTGTGTTTATTGCTATCCCTTTGTTTATGTTATTTTTGCTTCAATTGTAAAGAAATTAATTTGAAGTGGGAAAGCTAATTTTGCATAAAAACTTGTATCTAATTGTAATTGGACGATAGTACTTCTTGTGTTTCAATTTATGCGAAGGTGTTTGACTGAACATGTAGTTTAAGAGAAAATAGAGACTTTGAAACTTAATTGTCTAAAATAAGTCATAAAAGAAATTTATTTGGCTATAGTTCATCTCATTATGCATTAAATAGGAAGTTTAAAGTTAAATTGTTCCTAATTATAGAAAGATTTCATTTTTTTGGGACTGACTAAAAAGAGAAGAGTGACATAGATTGGGACGGAGAGAGTACCTTTTTTCTCATTATAGTAGTGTGTGAACCAACTTTGTGCACCTCAACTGATAGATTTTTAGCTGTAGGTAAGAACTCTTTTTGTTGCTTTGAAGTTTTCTTTCATATGAAGCAAATAGTTCTATTTTGGTTGTGATCCAAGGGGTTCACAGTTGATTTCTTTCTTTCATGTTTTTCCTTGTTACTCTTTTACTATTTCCTTATGAACTACTTTGCTTAGCATTTTAAGTAATGTTAGTCCTAATATTTTGCCACAGGTATTTGGTAGCTGTTAATGTTATTGGATTTGCATATTCTGGATTTCAAGCATTTGATATTGCATACAGTTTGGCAAGTGGGAAGCATTTCCTCTCTCACCATATGAAATATCATTTCGATTTCTCAGTGGATCAGGCAAGTAATACCGTTTCAACTGGTGTGCTCCCAAAAATATGTGTTTCTAGTTTGAGATGAAATTGATAATGGTTTTGCAAATCCAATATTCATATTGGCTCTTATAATGTTACTAACAGGGAAGGATTCAGAGTCGTGATAATTCCACCCTCTATAGTCGATTGAACTTTGGAGGAAAAATAACATTTTTGTTGGCTTTTTTAGTCCAGTTTTTAGATGCTTATGTAGATTTTAGTTCAGAGTCGTGCCTGGTCAAAAAAAGATCTTAGTTCAGAATCCATCAGAATTCTTATGCTGGGATAGGGATGTCAATGGGGCGGGGGCGGGGAAGGGGAAGGGGAAGGGTACCCCATACCCGTACCCGCCACCTAAAACCCACCCCATCCCCGCCCCACCACCCATCACGGATGGTAATTCCTCCACCCGCCCCGCCCATCTATCCAAGTGTACCACCTAAATAAGTTGAATGAATCGCATAGCAGAATTTTGTTTTTTTTAGTAGTGAATCTCTAACATCTATGAACCTAAGTAGCTAGTTTAAAGATACTATGTAGTATCTTGAAGATATAGAGAGTATCTCATGATCAAAAGTTGATCCAAAAAATATTTATTTCATTTGCATGAACTGATCATGATAACACCCTGAAAAACACTTTTAGAATTATCTGTGAAATAGTATAACTATACGAGGAAGAAACACAAAAAAAAGGTTACGATTATTACTAAATCTTGATTGGAGGGAAGGAAAAATCGGACCATGTGGAGATTAAAGGCGATAATACAAAGGGTAAATATACAAAAGTATAAGATGGCATGAGCAAATCAAATCTCACTGGTGTACATATTCTCGAACTCGCAGAATCTTGTTCTTGAAGACAACTGGAATAGCAGCCCCGGTGACAATAATATGAATAATCCCACCGTTATTATCGATGGCGCCCAATCTGTTCCCATTTTTTATGCAACACTTCGTCTTGTTATACTTTATATCTCTACTTGTTTGGTACTTTGTAAATAAGTGGTATAGAGGAGATTTTTGTAAGACAAATATAGTGAGTTTTACTTACTGGAGAAGGAGAAAGGATGCTAAACTTGAGAGTGAAATGCACGTATGGTATTAAAAAGGAAGAAAGGCGGGTACGGGCGGTGCGGGTACGGTGCGGGTCTTATATGAAATCCACCTCCGCCCCACTACCCATGACGGGTAGCACTTTTGATACCCATACCCGCCCCACCACCCACCAAACCATCCTCCATACCCGCCCCAACTGGAGCGGGTGCGGGGCGGTACCCGCATTTACCCGCCCCACTGACATCCCTATGCTGGGATTTGTGTGAAAGAAAAACTTCCTATTAGATAACTTCATCCGGCTCTTAGTGTTGAAAGAAAATCTTTTCAATGCCTCATCTAGGCTTGGGACAACCTTATTCAAAGCTTTTGATTGGCACTAGGTAGGATAGAATTAGATGTTGGTTCCAAATCCCACTGTGTGTTCAAGACAAGCCCAATAACGGATAACCAATAGAATCAATTATAACACAGTTAATTCATAACCTCCAAAAGATAGTTGGGACCATCCCAGTAGAGGGTTCAGCACTTGGAGAGCAAGAATTCGGGGCTAACTAGCGAGATAGATTTTCCAGGAACTAAGAAGGTGAGTGATATCGGAAAATGAAATTGGTTGAAATTTACTGTAATTGCCAAAATTTCAAAGCACACCTTCAACCTTTAAGGCCATAACTGGTAGGGCATAATTATTCAACTAACAGTTTGCTAACCTAATATAATATACTTTTATGTGATTAACTCAAAAACAACCAGATACATCTGATTCTGGACCATAAGGTTTCCTCGTTTCTTGCAGTGTACATGACATTTAAGCTTCCTAAGTGTATAGTTTCCATTTAGCCAGTTGAAAATTTCTGATCAGTTTAATTTATTGTGATTGTGCCTGTTACAACCACATTATCTAATATGCATCATCATATCTGTCTTTATGTTGTTGTTCTGTGTATGTATGCTCTGAAGATAGTATTTTATTCTTGCATGTACATGTGCAGATACTGGCATATCTTCTTATGTCAGCATCCTCTTCTGCTGCAACGAGGGTAGACGACTGGGCATCAAATTGGGGAAAAGATTCATTCACAGAAATGGCAAGTGCATCAATCGCGCTGTCTTTCCTAGCTTTTGTTGCTTTTGCCTTCAGCTGTCTTATATCTGGTTATAGCCTCTGCAACCGTAGTTCCTCATGATCTTGAAATCAGCTATAACAACTATTCATCCTATGCGTAATTTTGAGAAATTGCTGCATGTAATTGTATTTCTAGTGGTTCAGAAGTTGTACAGAGGTAGTTAATATATTTAGCAGTATAATATTTTTCCACTACTATCGCAGAGGAATAATGTATCCAAAAGTATCATTGAGTACGTAAAAATAATAATGTCAAATATACATATATTCTTTTGGATATGGTATATGTTAAATCTTAGATGTATTGGATTTGGACTGTGAATGTGAACCCTTTTTTGAAGAAACACAATCAGTCTTATGTTCGGGTAAATGAAGAGGATTATTATAATTTGATGACCAACTTCTCAACTTTTTACTCCAACTTCTCAGTATTTTACTCCAAAAAATTTCCCCGAAACAGAATCCATATGCCATTTTTCTGAATCATACCCCCACCAGTTGGTTATAAAAGCATGTAAAGTAACATCTATTGTCTACTTTGAATTTGAAATTTTTGGGTTATTAACCAAATATTTTGTCCATTCGCATCTTAAAAGATTATTTTCTTGGAAGATACTATAGAAATTAAAGTGTGTTATTAAACAAACCTTCATGGAGGTTTAAATGGGGAAAGATCGTGCATGCCAACCGGAGGTAAAATATTTATCCTACTTTCGTACTCTAAAAAATATCAAAATTATTTATCCGAAATGCTCCCAAAATTATGATGCCAATACGGTATATAAAAATATTGAGATTGTGCCATGAAAGACTGTTTCAGTTCTTCTCTTAGCTACTATCATGATATATAAATATACTGAGATAATATCACGAAGGAAGAGTTTTGGGCGAGGGGATACTCGGGTAAATATTTTAGACCGGCTGGGGTAGAAGCGAAATTACTTTAAGAGGGGCATGAGCGGATAAATATTTTATATTTCAGGGGTATTTTGTGTTGTTTTCCCTTAGGTTTATGCATTTATCTTATTCATAGTTTCAAAATACATTTCCCTAATTTAATTTTATTTTTTCGTAAAAAGTACTTAAAATGAACAACTAGCAAATTTTACTTTATCCGTGACAATTATTTATAAAATGAATAACTACCAATTTTTACCGTATTTTGAACTTCATATAAGATCCGATAAAAAGCGGTTCTTATATTCTTACAATGATTAATCAAAAGTTAAAAGGAAACAAAACAATTAACTGATCAAATATGTGGCAATAATCTGCAACTTTACTCAATATGAGCAACGGACAAGTGGTGTAATTAAAAAAAAAAATCAAATATTTCTTTCACATTTTAATCTGCAACTTGTTCATCCTACTACCTTCTCACTTGCTTTGGAATTCTACTTCCAACTTTTCACATGAGCAAATAACATTTATATATTGTAAGATTAAATCCAGACCAGTTCGTTAGAACTTACAATCATCCCTCTCTTTGACACTAGAAAAATAGAAAAGGTTCATGAACAAAAAAAACCTTCATCTTTCGTCAGAAAGAGAAGTTTGTCGTAAGCTTTTCCTCATCGCCTTCCTCTCCTCAATATTGATCCGAAATAGCCACCCTTCCAACTCCATTCCATGTTTAATTTCTGCTTCCTCCTATTGAAATATAGTCTAACATCATATAAGTTTCCGTGAAGGCCTAAACTCATCTTTAACATAAACATATGGTAGCTTATATATCATAATCCTGTGAGATCTTAAATGACCTTTAGGATTATCTGTTCAAATCTGGAGTCTTTCTCCTCTGATCTGAGGCTGAGGGCTCCTGCTTTCGTGCCTCTCCAAAATTTGATCTGCATTTGATGGCATGAACCGAAAAATTAGAATACTCCAAGCTCAAGCATCCATTATATGAATTGAGTTATCAGTTAAATGGTTGTAGAATAGTTAGGATGCTACTACATGATCAACACCTATATATTTAATTGGAATTAGCAACCCTTTTTCCTGTGCCTTGTTTTGTATCTGGAATGTTCTTGGGGAACAGGAAAAGAATCCTTAAGATATAGATGACAAGTTATCCATTAGCACTAAATAGGTGAGTGGTTCAGGTATCTTCTCAAAGAAATTCAGGTAGTTAACATTAGTTAGAAACCAGAAGGCAAAAAAAGGTTACCAGCCTAATCTAAAGGAAGTGTAAAGTCGGTAACATTGCCTCAGCTTCTAGGTTTGATGTGTGCATCTCCAATGATTATTGAGCCTAAGTTCCTTATAGTGCAAATATGCATGTACCACATCCTTCTCCCGTCAGCAGGACAATGTCAACAATAAATCAACAACTAGAGCACATCTATATTCCAGTTCAGCAAAAGCCAAGGGGAAAAAAATACAGAAACAGTAAGAGACACCGTTGGTGAAAGATAACTAGTTCTGTTCCAGACTACCACTAATAAATCTTTCTTTTAAATAACAGAGTAGGGCATAGTTACTATATGTTCTCGTTATATATAGGTCCCATCTTTTTCACATTCTAAAGGAAAATCCAGCGAGTCACTTTTGAACTGCACCTATTTCAAAGCGCTGCCCGGTGCACAAAGCATCCCGCGTTAGCAGGGTCTAGAAAAGGGCCCGCACTCAGAGGGTGTGATGTAGACAGTCTACCCTAATGCAAGCATTAGTGGCTGCTTCCATGGCTCGAACCCGTGACTTATAGGTCACACGGAGACAACGTTACCGCTGCTCCAAGGTTCCGCTTCATATTATTCCTATAATTGCTGTTCATAGCTCAACCTTTCCAGGAAACTAGCAGATATCATGTCGCAACAAAAATGAGAAAATCAGATAACTAAGACATACATAATTATGTCCATGCCACCCTTGTCCTTGCAAATAACATGAAACTATAACCAAAGATACAAAGGATTTATATAGCTAATTCCAAGTTTCCAACTACAAAGGGAACGAGAAACAGTTGATTGATACAGAACAGTAACCAATACTGGACCAGTTCCCTTCTCATATTTGGTGGACCGTTACATAGATTGAAGTACAGATGTATTTATCCTTTAGCTTTAGTGTGAAAACCTTATTGAGCCTAGGGTCTATAGGAAACAACCTCTATACCCCCGCAAAGGTAGGGGTAAGGTCTGCGTACCCCCGACCCCACTTATCAGTGTTGTTGCTTTAGTGTGAAAACCTTGATGTAATGGAGCTAGGGCATGCAAATCATGGCAACTCTCTCTAATAGAATTAAGAAGTGCTATTTATTAGACTACCTCAACTCCTTATGTGTGCAGTAACGGGGTTGAGTTTTTGCTTTCTGTAATGCACACGCCACATCATTCACTTGATGTTGGTTGCAATAGAACTCCTTACTGATTAAAAAGTAACCAGTACCGCCCAGTAACATGGGACATGATCATGTGGACCTTTAAACGAAACGCAATTCTTAATGCAGCATAATTAATGAGAAATGAAGAGCTCGTCAATGAGACATTTTAATAAGTTTGAAATGAAACTCACCCGCATGTTGAGCATTTCTTGTGATGTTTACAGAATATTGATAAACAAACAGAGCATATGTAACCCATGTCAATCGTGTTTTTATGGCAAAAGCATCTGCAAAGTTAGTAGCAAACTTAATCAGATGAGCAACAATACTAGTATGAAGAGGGCGAAGAGTAATCCCAATACAAGTTGGAGGCTAAATTCAAGAACTTTTGTCAGAATGGACTGGAAATTGGAGCACAGATTTATTTGAGTCCAGATAGCAGGACATTCAATAAATACTCTGCTTTTGCTATTAGTAGGATAGGTCTCCTTGATAAACATCCCTTTTCCTTTTCCTTTTTGTTGTAAAAGGATTTCATTGGATGATTTTCAATTTACAAACATAACTAGTGTGATTGAAAGAGAAAATGGTCACCACCATCTAAAAGTGGCTCAGACAAAAAATTCCAGTTCATCAGTTTTTACTTTCAATTATTGCAAGTGCTTCTGGACCCTACTTTAAGTAAGGGTTCCAGACCTTTTAAAAGTAAAAGGTATATGTTGTTTCTTGTCACCCTCTTTCTATATTATGCAATTCAAGTTCTGGTTCAGTTTCAATCATTCAGATTCTTGATTCCAACTACTTAAGCATACACTGGTTTGAATATTAAACTGTTCATATTTCTTACTTTCAGATGAGAGGTTCTTTACAGAAAGAAGGTTATAAGTTCTCTGCTAAAGTCAAATCATTGACCACTACAAACAATAGCGAAGCTAATCCACAAAAAAATACAAAACAAAAGGCATACTTATATATATTATCAACAGGTCCTTTAAAATCATTAAGGGCTACTTGTCTAACACAATTAGCGTGGGATGGACAATGATACGCAAAACCAGAGATAGTACATCATTGTCTAAACATGTGGTTGTTGTGCACATCAGCATGCATAGCATATTTCCATTATGAAAGCTCAGACATAATGAATTACAATGAGTCCAGATATCCAACTTTTTCAAAAGATTGATTCCAGATATCCAAATTATAATACACAATCGCCTAATAACCAAAAATAGGATGGCAAAGATATTGAAAAGTTCATGTGTAGAGTTTATTGCATTTTCAGCCGAATATTAAAATGAGAAACAGGAGAAGCCAACAAATAACAACCATTGATGCCAACAATGTTATAATGTTACTCTAACTGATCATAAAAATTTCTTCAGGTCCTCTCTATTTTTGTATCTTTGGTTCTTTTGGGTCTCACTTCTACACTAAAATTGAGTACATTAACTGTTAGGGTACAAGTATACTTGGATACATGCATATGTATTTTTGTATTTTCACGCAATATGTTAGTTTCATGTATATCATGAATATCTTAGCAAAAACTGCAGTCTTCTTTTTTTTCTGGATAAGTATATTAGCAAAAGCTGCAATCTCAAAGTAAGTCGAAAGTTGGTAACACTTGTAATGACTCAAAACTGCTGGATTTAGGAAATATCTGGTTAGACGATTTTAACAGATGATACAACAGCTTCAAGTAAAAAGATCTGAGGAGAACTTCTCTTTACTAAAAACACGTGTGGATGATACAGCACAAAGCCATAGAAAAAGTAGTACAGTCAGATTATTCTTAACTGACATTGAACTAGATGGACTTAATACTCAAACTATTAGCGAGGATACAAACAAATTGTAAAATTACCAGCTCATCATATGAGAAATAACTTTATTAATAGACACGCTGAATCACTTACGATGCGCGGAAGTCAACTCCCACAGGTCTGGGAAGTTGCAAAAAGCCCCGAGAATGTAAATCGGTCGCAAAGACTGTCTGTATTTATTAGTCTCATCAGTATTTTCAAATGAAAAAATTAGAAAACATCTCCTAACACAAGACTTTCTATAAATGAAACATCTCAAGATAAAACAAGGCATTTAACCATCTTAAAGATCACACCAAGTGAATAAAACACATGGTACATCAACCGGATCAGACACAAACATGGCAACTTGATATCATATTCATGAACAAGAATTTTCTTCTAAGCAGTCAATTTCAAAATAACTTCTGGTGCAGATAATGTATTCTAGTCATGAAAGTGGTTGTAGCAATGGGCCATTGCATTTCCATGCGAAGTGAACAAAATGTTGAAAACAAGATCATACAACAATTACATCTTCATTCATGATATTATCATCTCTTACTCACAGAGACAAAGCATGAACAGCTCACTATAGAGGGCAAAAGTAGAAGTCATTGAACTGCGGTAGTCCAGATGACATTTGGAGAAGAGTTTCTAAGTCCACAAAGAGTACATTGGTACTTTTCAGTCATATCCTTTTAACGGCATGAACTACAAATCGCCACCACTTGGTTGATCACTGTATATCCAACCGCAACAGAGAAAATTACATATCAAAAGATAGAAAACCCAGATTTACAAAGGAGAAGACTTTTGGCAGGTCTTTTTAGTGTAAGCTCCTCGGAAAAAAATAATTATATATGATAAGCAGATCAAAGTATAGTAACTAGTTCAACATGCTTCCAAATCAGATAGGAATTAATGTTTAAAGGCAACACTGGACAACAACAAACCCAGTGTAATCCCACAAGTGGGGTTGGGGAGGGTAGTGTGTACGCAGACCTTACCCCTATCTTGAGAAGGTAGAGAGGTTGTTTCCGATAGACCCTCGGCTCAAAGAACGTTGAAAAGGAGGAAGTAGCAATAAGCAGAAACAATAACAAGATACAGGCAGCACTAGAGACAACCGTAAATGTTCAATGTTGGATACAAGCTATTGACGAGTTAAAATGGTAAGCTAGAGATAACTTAGAATTAACAATTTGAATAACACTTACAGAGAGATATTGAAACAGTCCATCTGATACTTGGGGTTTCAAATATACACCACCAGTGATGTAAGAAGCCTGTTCCCGGATATGCACCATTAAATCAGTGAACCAAAATAGAACTCATGCTGGGAAGGAATAGATTTAAAACCAAAACTTGCAGGTATAGAAATGCCACCTGCTGAAGAAAAGCAGAATGCTGAGATCCTATTACACATGAATCAATGGGTACCTGTAATAAAAATGCATTGCATTTCATACAGTAGAATCATAATATAACAATCTGAGTCCGGATCCTTAACTTTATAAATTCTACACTGATGAAGACAATGTGAACTTAAATATCTAGAAGGAAATGAAACGGTTACAAAATTGAAGGAAATAATTGCTAAAATCTCTATTTACCATTGAACGTTGAGCTGAGAAAATTGAATTCATGACTGCAACATATCTGCAAAAAAGAACATGTTTCAGCAGAGAACCTAACAATGAGAAGATTTTAGTGCTGCTATGATCCAACATACTGTCCGGGCCCATCTGGAGATCCATGCAGACACAATATCTGCCATTATTCAAGCACCATTTCTTAGCAAATAGCAATATTCATATCCAATATAACAGAAAATGAATAAAAAATTTAAGTACAAAACAAGAAAAGACACGATTTTTCCTAACAATTACCTTACTGCTAAAGGACACTAAATGATCAAATTAACAATTACAACAACAACATCAATGTTGTAGCAATACCTGGTAATACTACATTAAGAAATTGCCCATGAAATGGGACAGGAAACGGCAGTGAAAATGCAGCCATTTCATAGGGAGTGAATTTCTTTTTTATTTTCTTGATAAGGATGGGAATGGTAGTTTCACCATACCACTGGAAAAAATTACAGTACAATTACCAGGAAAAAGAAAAAGTAGACCAGGACACTTTGAAATAATAATTGTTTTGTTTAAGGTACATAAAACATCAGAATAAAGTAAAATATTACCTCACCGAACACCTACAAGTTCTTTTTCCCCTTGGACGAGAGCTATTTCCGTGGATAACATATTTGGCATAACAGCATTTTATGCTAATAAATACTAAGATTTACTATCCCAAATTGATCAACCAAGAAAATATCATATAAGAACAAAATGTACAAGTGGAACTAGATAAACAAAATCCACAGAAATACTAGTAGAAATTCTAATATCAAATTCCACCAATCTAAATTTCCAGAAGAACCCATTTTCAGTTTCTTCTGAAATGAGGAACTTACCCGAGGCTGTGGATGAAGAGGGCCTGAACGAAATACCCGTTGAATATCTAACCATATACACAGGTCAAGAGAAGCACTTCCTCTAAACAAACATGAATTCATATCTATGAATCATAACAGATAAAGAACAGTGGTGGATGTAGCTTATTAGCTAAGGTTCAATCAAACTCAGTATTTTGTATATGAACATGAGTATATATAAGTGAAAACACTAAAATCTAAACAAAAAAATATACTCATAAATTCAAAAGTACAATAAATTCCTTTAAAGGATGAACCTAGCAAGTTAAAATCTTGGATCCACCTCCGGGTAAAATTCATTAAAGTTAATTCAATGAGCATAAAAAACACATGAACTGATTGAGGATACAGCACAAAGCCATAGAAAGTGAACCCGAAAGCAGTGAAAATCCAACTCCATCAACAGAGTTTTCTTGGCTCAAGGACTCATCTTTATCCACAAAATCCTCCAGTTTCTCCAACAAGCACTCCGCCCTTTGCATCGAAGAAGTAGACGAATCAAATACATAGTTACATGAATTGTACCCAGTTGCAATCACAACCACTTGGTTCATCTGATTCAGGAGCAGTATCGAATTCAAGAAAGCAAGAACCTGCATTTTTGCATAAATTCAATAAACAGAAACTACAAGGACTATTCATTGAAAACAAAATTTGGGTTTTGGTTTTTTTTTTTACATGAGATAAGAATTTAGAGAATGTGAAGGCAGTGTTCTTCATTGAGGTCCATAAGTAGGGATTTGTATCGATCAGAACCATCAATAGGCTCACATCATCTGAAATTATTCAAAAGTGATTAATTTGATAAATTATGATAATTAATTTCTATCCACATATTGCATACCTGCGTAAAGCTTTGATGAAACCGGAGTCATGGCCGCCGGTAGAGAGTATTGCTGCTGCTGCACTTAAACTGTTTTCCTTGTCAATTACGAGGTTTTGCCCTACAGTTACAACTATTTATTTAGGCTTCACAATTCTTTTCTTTCCTTTTTTTTTTTGAAGAAATGAAACAAGGCAAAGCAAACTTATTTAAATCTACTTGCACTCATTTAATTACAATTAATTCAATTTTTAATATAGACTTAAGTGCGTAATTGCACTCATTTAATTACAATTAATTCAATTTTTACCAAATAATAACGTAGCTCACTGAATAATTTAGGAGTAATAATTAATAAATCTACTTGTAATATTTTCCAAAAAGGTCTCGGGTAGTAGGGGTGTTCATGGTTTGGTTTGGATTGATTTTTGGTTAAATAAAAAATTAAATAAATTTAATCGATTTTTTTATTATTAAAGATCAAACCAAACAAATATAATACACATTTATCGAGTTAGTTATTGTCGGTTTGGTTTGATTTGATTCAATTTTTAAAAAATTTAATGACATTTCTCTCTATTATCTCCCCTGTCCCTATAATTAGAAAAAAAAATTCTATCATTCTCAACTTATAATCCGTTATTACCATTTTATTGTGGTGACTATAATTTTTTTCGATTATGAAGAAAATGTCTTAATATTCATAAGGTTTAATCAAGTAAATAAAGATTATAAGAAATATAAAAAAAATCTAGGTAAATTTAATAATTTTCTTTAAATAAATGAGTTTAGATTAATGAATTCTCTATTAAAAATGGGCTTTAAGATATTAAGTCCTTTAGCCTATTATAGATAATTAAAATTTTGATGAAAAAATATACTTCAGTTTGGTTCGATATATAATGTGTTAAATGTCGTATAATTATAAAAAACATGTACATAATTTATAGGTTTTGTTTGATTTTTCTTCGGCTTGTTAATCGAATCAAATCAAAGAATATATTATCAGTTTTAAAAAAAAAATATAATCAAACCAAACTAAAGGTAAATATCATTAAATTTAATTTGATTTTGAGTTTGGAATACTATTTAGTATTAAACAAGAATCTAGAGTGCCGTCTCCTACACCACCAGGCGTAAGTTGAAACTTGAAAGTACACAATGACTTCAACTACAGTATCAAGCTTCATTGATAAACCAGTAGTAAGTTCCCCCTTCTATTTTGACGTGTTAATGAAATTCAAGCTGTTTTTAATGCAAAAAAGATTGTATTTTTTGTTTGAAATAGGTTCCTGGTGATGTGATTTTGGATCTTTCCAAGATGACTGACCAAACCCTTAAGCTGGGTGGCGGCCTCCAACAGGTTTATAGTAGGGTTAATTGCTTCACTTCATTTTTCCTTTAGCACTGTGAGTCTGCTTGGTGTTTTTTTTCTTGTTCAAGGTTTATTAGCAATGAGTAATTTTTTTTTTTTTTTTGAGAAGGTAACATAAAAATAATATAACTTCTGCAATTTTGCCTGTATATGGTACCTTCTTTGATACAAGTCAAACAATTTTATTAATAAAACACCAAGACTGTTCAAATTGTGTATATGACTCAACTCGTGTCAACCAGAGTCATCTGTCAAGTTTGTCCAACTATCTTTACAACATGGTTTATCTCCTTATACAAAAATATAAATGAAAAAAATGATCTTTTGATGTTTTATACAATGTTCTTGCTTTTTCCTTTTGGAATTTCATTGTTCAGAGCACCGAGCAAGTGCTAAAAACTATGTACATGTGCAGTGCTTTAGTTCTTTTTCACGTTCGGGGAATCCATCAAATCTGTCGTCAATTCTGGATCATTACAATTTTACTTGCTTGATAAACCAAGAACTCAACAATTGACACATACTTCTTGCTATTTTGGAAAAAAAAAAATTCTTTTGCGTTCATACCATAAAGAGACGTACAGATGATGTATTCAAAGCTAGCTTTTCTTTCACCGATTCTCTGAAATCTCCAGCTTGTGGTTGCTTCCTCCACCGTTCTTGGACTTTGCCTGTGTATGTGTTTTCCCTCTGTGGTTGGTAGTATTTCGTTCAGCGTTATTTGAGTAATGGTCTGGAAATTGGTACCTGAGAAATTTCTGTCCTACTTTACTGTGCTCAAAGTATAACGACGCAATGCAGCAGATTTTAGATTTTCTATGTGCCTTCAAGATAAATGTCTCTGATCTTCTAAACATATTTTTCCCGTTTTGGCAGGACCAAGACGCTATAACTGTTGTCAAAGCAGGTATTTTGAAATTTTCAAAGCCAAACAAATATTGGATTGAAAGCTCACACAAGAGAGTGAGTGCAGTGCAATCTTTCTAGAATTATTCAAGTATAAAGTTCTGTTGTTATTTTTAGTAGATTTTGTTGGAAAAATTCCAGCTTTGTTGCTTTCTTCAGGTGGTTGGCCAATATTTTAATACATTAAAGTAACCTGAAACTATATCTTTACACTACAGAATTCTTCTCATGATTAAAACAGATATAGAAAACTTGGGACTGGATTTTCTTACAGAGAAATACTAAGGGAATGTGTATTAAGTTAATTAAGCAGCACATATTCACTGTTTTTGAACTTTTGAAATTGATGTAACTCGTCAACTGTGAGATCATGCTATAGTCTAAATAGCTTTTCTAGAATGAAAATATACCTCTGTGCATAATGGAACTGGAAAATATAGATGTATCTTAAGTCAACTATTGCTCATGTTAATGTTACTATATTTGAGAGATAAAGCAAGATTATCCAATTCAGATTGCATTATGTTTTTTCTTGTGCTCATTGACTCGGGGAAAAATTTATAAGGGGAATAAGTATGAAATTACCAAGTTAAACGTATTTGTGTTGAAATATGGACTGAAAAAGGAGCCATAGTACTAATGATTCCATCAGTGAAAAGTGAAAACTTGATTTCTAGCTTTAACCGTCCGATACAACTATGCTAGACATAACCATGTTTGGGAAAAAAGGGATTAGGATGTAGTGGACAAAAAAAGATCTCTTTTAGTTGAGTTGAACTTTCTATTTTATTTTAAGAAGAGCCGAGTTGAATTTTCTTTGATTTGCTAATCCACTGTAATCTCTTTACAGTATATACCTACCGTGGGGGATACTATCCTTGGAATTGTGGTGGACCAAAGAGCAGAAGTAAGTATTTTTAAGTATTTCAAAACTGCTGCTTATTGTTCTTCTTATTTATAAGCAATACTGCTGCTTATTGTAACTACTTCCTTATTTTCAATTTCTTTTGGTGAAGAATTTTTTTTTGGGTGATGTTCCTTATTTTCAATTTCTTGTGAATAGTTATGTTTACTTTGCTCCAGCTGTGTCCTTAATTCTACTTGCTGCAGCGTGAACTCTGTAACAACTACACTTCTAAGTAGTTGAGTATGATAGCATTTAAGAACTAAAATTTTCAGCATCCCACTATCCTTTTCCTTTTAACAAGTTGAAAAGTCAAGATACTGATTTTCCTTTTTTGACATGTAATAGTCTTAACTTATTAATGTCGTCATTTTTTGAGGAGTTTGCTTTGATGCTGTCAAACAATATACCTCTCTTCTATATGCTTATAATAAGGGGTCATTTGGTAGCTGGTTAGAGTTATTCAAGTATTAGTAATACAAGGATTAGTTATGAGGGAATTGGGATTAGTTATGCAGGGTTTAGTTATTCATGTGAAGAGAGGTGTGAGGATGCATCCGTTAGGAGGTGTGAGAGATTGGCGGTCGCAGGAATTAGGAGAGGTAGAGATAGGCCGAAGAACTGGGGAGAGGTCATTAGACAGACATGACACATACATGACCTTAGATAGGAAGATTTGGAGGTCGAGGATTAGGATAGAAGGTTAGGAGGTAGTTGAGTTTTTTTTCTCGCGCTGTGCGCGAGAGAGGTGAAGGGCTAGCCTTTCCATCCCCTCTTCCTCTTTTCTTAGTAGTATTAGTTAGGTATCACGTAGATCATTATCCTTATGTGTGTATTTTTATGCGTTGCTCCATTTGTTTTATATCTTTGCCATTTTGCTGTCTTTTTTTGCAATCTGCATTGACTACGTTTCTTTTGAGCCGAGGGTCTATCGGAAACAACTTCTCTACCCCACAAAGGTAGAGGCAAGGTCTGCGTCCATCCTACCCTCCCCAGACCCACTTGTGGGATTACACTGGGCATGTTGTTGTTAGTTATTCCATCTCATGTTCTACATTATATAATACATAGATTCCCTTATAACTTATACATGTTTTAGTTATGTGGGTTTTTAAATTGCAAACCAAACACCGTATTAGGTGTGTTGAATTTTATACATAGCAAAAGAATGCTACTAAACATGGTGTTATTTATGCATGATTTAATACATGAATAACTTAGCTCCTAACAAACGAACCCTAATAGTATAACTGGTGCTTTAACTAGGAGTTTCCGGCAGCTCTGAATTTTTTGTTTTAGTGTGTTTCTTCTGCTTCCTGTTTTCGATCAATCAGATCTGTGGTGCACTTATCTAAGACATAATGAGAAACTTTTGCTCCTAAAATTTGAGGGGGTTTATGTGTGCTGTTGAATATTTATTTTCATTTGGTACAGGTTGGTTGGAGTCAAGTGTAGGGTTTTAGGTTCTAAACCACCATGTCTCTGGTAAGGACATATCAGCCGAAGTTGCGTAAAAAGGGAAGGGTAGTGATCCAAGTCTGCTGTTTTTTTTTGGCGTATGTGTTGATTATTGCTCACAGAGAATGACATTCATATTACTGTGGTGCTGACTATATTTTGATCATTGACCATATGAAATTACATCCATTAGTACAAAAGTTGGTCCAAAAAATTTCTCTCCTCTGTTTCTAGTACTTATGATGAGAGGTTTCCTGTCCGGTCATTTTCATGAACTCATCAAGATTTGTTACTAATATAATGATGGACGCATAGCACGTATAACTTCTATAAATTCATTGATTCTTATCTGAAATTGAGGATGATGTCATTAAGATCTACTGTGTTTCTTTGTGAACTTCAAATTCACTTTTGAGTTTTGTGGCAGAGCTTTTTTGTGGACATAAAAGGGCCAATGGTGGCTTTCTTGCCAGTGCTAGCATTTGAAGGAGGGACTAGGAGAAACATTCCCAAATTTGAGGTACAATCCTATGTTCCATGATATCAGAGCTCATATTCTTTGTTATTTTCTCCTCTTATGTTTCTTTATGATAGAAAATACTTGTGCAAATACTGAAATTGTTCTGCAATTTTTATCTGATTGCAAATTTTTACTTTATGAATCTTGATGATTTGAAATTGCATGATAGCTTTATTGTTTAACTCAAATTGAGATAGATGAATTGGAAGGCTCCTTGCAAATGAGGCAAGCTCGACTCCCCTCTAGTTGAAAAGTTCAATTCTATTGATTGCTGGGTGCTTGTTCAAGAATTGCTTGATGTGGCCTCTTCAATTAGAAGATATCACATTAGTTTGTTCATAGCAGTTTCATTCACCTCCCTGCCCCCACCCCCTCCTTCAAGTGAGAAGCAGTCATGTTGATATTGTGGCTATATAGGTTTATTTATTGAAATGAGAGGTAATTTTGCCTCGTGTGATTTTGCGTTTCTGTAATTTCCATATTCAAATGAGTCAGAATTTGTTCCTGCCAAAAGAATTTTATTTTCATATGGAAATTACTATCTCTTAAATTTACTCTTATGAATTCCCATCGCTTAAAATGTAAAATAAGATTCTGAAACGACTAGTCTTGCTGCTAGCAGCGCTGTACATATATGATGACTCTAGAAATATTAGTATTCCTACTCAATGTAAAAGGAGATATTGAGACAAATGCCTTTGAGATCAGTGCTTTCCTTCATGGTGGCAAGCAAATACCTCAACTACTTGATTCATAAATTAATGCGTTTTGCCTCTTAGTAACTGTCCTCAAATTACATGTTCACTAGGAGAGATAGCTTTATGAGGTACACCCAATATAGAGCTTTTCATGTTTCATAGGCCAGACAGAGTTTTTGTTTGTAAATATGCCAGCACCATCTTAGTGCTATTATGCAATAAAATGATATTCAACTAATTAAACAAAAGGACTATAGCCTACTGGAACACCAATTATATTATTTTTTCTAACATATCATGTGTATATCAGGGCCTATTTTCTGATAACTTATCTTGCTATTTCAGGTAGGTACTCTAATTTATGCTCGTGTTGTGAAGGCCAACACTGGAATGAACCCAGAGTTATCGTGCATGGATGGTTGGTGCCTTCTCTAAGTTGCAACAGAAGTTCACTTGTATTTCCTAATCTATCTGCTTTTATTCTTAATTTTAAAATAATCATCTTTTTCGATGCAGCTTCTGGAAAAGCTGCGGAGTTTGGCCCCCTCAAAGATGGCTATATGTTTGAATCATCAACTGGTCTATCACGGATGTAAGATTCTTCCTTGGCTTTAACTTAAACATTAGATCTTTGGTTTAGATTTTACAACAACCTTAATTTGCTCATCAGAAAAGATACAAGAAAAAGGGTGAAGGTCTTTTTGCATATTATTCCCTTAGATGTTCATGTTTTTGTATTTTCTTCCTAGGCTGCTGAGCTCACCAACATGTCCAGTTCTTGAAGGTCTTGGAAAGAAGCTAGCTTTTGAGATAGCTGTTGGTTTAAACGGCCGTGTTTGGGTAATTATAAATCTGTTCATTCGTTATTATTGTGATTGGTCTGTCGATCTCTTTCGAAGCCTCAAATACTTTTGCCTCTATTCTCAATCTAGATACTTGTTCTGCTATAATAGGTAAATGCTGAGCACAAATCGTCAATCATCCTTGTTGCAAATGCAATAATGAACTCTGAGTCCTTGACCCTAGTGCAGCAAAAGATCATGGTGGAGAGGCTGCTTGATAGAGTAAATTGACTGGAGCAATACTACGGAACATATCTGTGAAGCCAAAATTAGAATTTAGCTTCTTCCTCGAGGGATTTTAGGCTGCGTTCCTCTGATCTTCGCTCATGAAACAATCCTGCTCGTTGATGTGATTCAGGTGAAAGTATAGCAAAAGGATGTAACATTCTGAACAGAATTGGATTTTATCATAGGATTGTCTGTGTAAGCATTTTGTCCATGGTTGTATTTATTCTTCATATACCAATCTTCTATCCATCATCTAACAGATTTGAACTTTTCAGAGGATCACTGTTTTTCTTTTTGTGGTTTATGTGCCAGTGCGTGCACACCTTGACTAGTTTACCGGGTGCCTGCTACCCTCAAGAAAATATTGTTGAATTCTTTTCTTTATTGCAAAGCTTTAGGTTACTATCACATGCAAATTCGTATATTTTCCCTTTCTCACAAGCATCTGAAATGAACATATACCCGAAGGCCATAGTCTATGATTCCACTATAAGAAATTCTCCACATTGAGTTTGAAATTTATGACAAGGTTTTGAAGCAACAATTTGTGCTTTGCTAAAGCTTTTAATATTGGAGCAACAGTTTGTGCTTTGCTAAAGCTCCAAAAGGCTAAAAGATAATTCTTGTTACTACTCAAAAATATTTTTTTCTTGAAACCTTGGCCAAGCTCTCAACTTTCTAAAACATTTTTTTAAATAAGAATTTTTAGCTTCTTAGAAGCTTAGCCAATCATGTTGTTAATGATGTGAAAACATATACTCCACCCGTCTCAATTTATATGATGTAGCTTAGCCAATAGGATGGCAGTGGGTCGGGTTTGGGGTGGGTTTTGGGAAATCCGTACCCTATTCACCCTCCCAAATGTGCTACCCATACCCTACCCATTATTTACTGGATATATAATTTTGATATCCTTATTTGCCCCTTTCGGGTATTGGATACCCACGGGTTATACACTTCCTCAAATAAAAGATAAAAATTCTACAAATTTCATAAAATATATTACCAAATAAGTTTCATAACTACCAAATACAATCAAAGTTCCATAAATTTTTTTGTCCAAACACTAATGTCATCTCAAAAATAAAATGCAACTACATCAAACATGTCTTCAAAAAAATTGTCCAAACACTAATGTCATCTCAAAAACAAAATGCAACTACATCAAACATGTTTTCAAGGTCTTCAAACTTTTAGTGTGCTTCTCCATAAATCTATGAACAACAAAAGAAGAAAAATGATTAAAAAAAAGAGATTATATAGAAAAAATTACATCTCAATATAAAGGAAGAAAAAACACAACAATAAAGTCATACCTCTGGAGCTTTTCAAATTCGATTTAGAGTGAGTACTCTCTATGGAGAATAATTAAATATCTAATTATTTAGTACTTTGAGATGAAATAATTAATTAATTGAGTCATCTAAATATTATATAATATTAAAATATATTTTACACTTAAATAATTAAATTAAGCTCCTCAAATTTATTATATTTATAATAATAATTTATAACCTTATATATATATATATATATATAATTACAATTATATATATTATCTTTATATTTAAAATTAATTATAATTATATATATATGGATAGAGTAGGGTAGGGTATTCTACTCATCGAGTAATGAGTAGGGTACGGGTAGGGTACATCAATATCCTTATCCGCCTCTAACCCACCCTCAGACAGTCGGATAATTACCCTAACCGACCTATGGGTTGGTCAAAGTGGGTAATTACATGCGTTGATCGGGTAGGGTACATGTAGGGTAGGGTGGATCGGTCAATTTTGCCATCCCTATTAGCCAATCATGTTGTTAATGAGGTGAAAACATATTCTCCTCTCCGTCTCAATTTATATGATGTAATTTGACTGAACACAAAGTTTAAAAATAAATGAAGACTCGTAAATCTTATGGTCTAAAACGACCAAAGATATATTATTTCGTTAAACGTAAAGTTAAAAGTTAAATTATTATCAAATAATAAAATATGACATTCTTTTTGGGATAAATTAAAAAGAAAAATATCATATAAATTGAAAGAAAGTATCAATAAATGATGATTAAGTAGTAAAAATGTATGTATGAACATATATCATATCTTTATTGGACATGAACACCTGGTGCAGGGTAAGTCCTTATATGTGTTGCACCAAATCCAAATTATCATACAACTCTCCCCTCTATCTAGCGCTGGCACTTCGTTACAGTTGATGTTGTTAACTCTCACTAGTCACTAGTCTTAATATTTTTTTCAAATAATTAAGAAATTGTCTTACATTTTCTGATCAATTTGCAGGTAAATTAAGAACCAGACGATTTGACTCTTTGAGGTGATGTTATCTGCAAAGGTTTTTGTCTTGTAGAAGTAAGTTTTATTACCATCAATCAAAAATTTACACACACAGGAAAACCAGTACTAGTATTTGCTTCGAGATGAGCAAAATCCACTTGTGGGTTCTGACATCCTATCATCGATAATCAATCAATCATCATCTTAGGTAATCCCTACAATTCGGTGCCCATTTCTATGTAAATAATTTCTATTTTATTTCCCTTCAATAGGAGCTGGTTAACATGTCATCTCAATCAGATTCCCCACCCAACGCAGCAAATGATAATACCCAGAATCCAGGTACACTTTTATTTGCTACTCTTACTGAAATTGTTGCTCTGATACTTTTTGACTGGTTTCTTGAATATCAGGGAGAAATAGAGCGTGCAATTTAATTACTTTGCTTTTTGGTTTTATCGATTCTTCCATAAAAATCTAATCTTTTTGTACTTTATGATGTTTGTACCTTTTTGTCTTTAACTTGATAGGAGCATGTAGAGTCTTGGGTCTATCAGAAACAATCTCTCTACCTCTATGGTAGGAGTAAGGTCTGCGTACACTCTACCCTCCCAGACCCGATTACATTGGGTATATTGTTGTTGATAGGAGCATGTAATAGTGCTACATTTGGTTCGTTATGCAATAAAATAGTTAGGAGTATTTGATATTTCACTTAATGATACATTTGTTCTATTGGTAATTTTAAATGAACCTTTTGCTGGGTTAAATTCGAGCTTCTGTTGTTAGAAGCTGCAAGATTTCGGGGTCGGGCAAATCTCTGAAATAGTAAGGTCTTTTTCTGTGTTCCTGAACAATTGCCTTAGTAACTAATGGCAGATATTAGCCTAATTTTCTTAAATTAATGGATTTATCTGATATTCAGTAACTGAATATAATGTGGGGTTTTATCAGCTTCAACCACTGAATGCAACGATGTACTTCTTCACAGCAATTATCAATATGCATTATGATTACCAATCAAAAGAAAGTGCTATATGTTAGGTACGAAGAAAAATGATAAAAAATTAGAATATGTGGAACTCCAAATGTGCTCTAAGTTTCTTGTATTCTGAGAACTGCTTCCAGTGAATTTATGTCATGGTTGAGATCTAATAGTTGTTTTCCACTTTGGCCAATTGTTTATAAGTTTATCTATGCAGCACTCTCCAACTTTGCTCTATGAAGTCCATCGCTGAATTATATTTTATAATGATGTGCTAATAATTTTGAGTTAAATAAAATTCATGCTATATCATAATCCAAACTTTAATTTCCAATTTGAAGCAACAGCTTCACAACCAGCAGTTGAAGATCCCCAAGATGCTACTAAAGGGAGCCCTCCGACTTCTGTGTTTGTAAACTCAGAACCAATTCGGGAGGACCAAGTCCAGAATGCTGTGAAATTTCTTTCACATCCAAAAGTTAGGGGATCTCCAGTCCAGTATAGGCGTTCTTTTCTCGAGAGGAAGGGGCTCACAAAGGAGGAAATAGACGAAGCCTTTCGTCGAGTTCCTGTATGCCACTTTTAATTTTTTTACATTTGATCTTGAATTAAATGTAATTAAAACATCTGCATGAAATTTAACATGTATATCGATCTTGTGCCTATATTACAGGATCCTACCCCAACTGTTACTAGCACACAGCCAGTTGCTGCTAATGAAGGTAAGTCATATTGTTTTCATGGCCTTTTATTCATTTTTTGAGATTGATAATGTTTGGAGCCTATACTTGTCATGTTGTTCTTCTGATATTTTGATGACAGACGGGAAGCAGCAGCCTTCATCAACTCGTCCACCACAGACTTCCGTACACAATCTGCAGCTTGCATCAGCTCCGAGCAATAGCATGACAAAAACGGGATATCTCTCTCATTTCCATTGGACTCATGCAGTTATTGCTGTAGGTTTTCTCGCTGCTTCAGGAGCTGGAACAGCTGCACTTTTCAAGGTATTGCATAATAAAGAGCCTCCAATATATTGTGTTATTTGGTACCACATTTGTATTGTCTATCCCATATCAGCCATTTGTAGTGCATCTGACTATTGTTATGATGCAAAACATTTTCCATTTCAACTACTTTGCCTTTTCATTTTCCTTTGTAAGGCAGAAGAAAAAGTGAAAATCTGGAGAAGTTTTGCTTATGGTCTATTAGTAGAATCACACATTCGAAAGCCAGTCGATCAATTTTAATATGCATGTGGCTTTTCTGAATAAGAATTGAACCTGAATCCTCGCTGTTTAATCTTACGATTTAATGTGATCCACATTCAAACTTTTTTAGAATTTATAGGAAGGATCTTTACTTGAAGATGACTACCTTTTTCACTCACTTTTCAACTTAATTAAATGGCCTTAGAAAAAGAATCCGAGATCCTTCAATTAAAGTACAAGATCCTTATCAAATGTGGGACGCAGGACGCTCTATGCCAACTCAAGTTTTTGCCTTTGAACAAGGTTGCATCTTCTATATTTTCTTTGTGATTAGTAACATAGTGCCAAACACAACTTTTTATTGTTTCCAAGAGTGTTTTTAGCTTGTCAATGCTGCAAGTCAAAACAACTTATTCCACAAGTCGGTTTTATAATATCTCTAGTGAGATTGGAAAGAAGCATTTGTGTTCCTTCCTTCAAATATAATTTGCAGACAGCTTGACTTCTTATGCTTTAATTCCACCAGAAAAGGAGACTTCCCATACAGATTCTTTGTTAACCAATGTGCAAAAAGATACTCACAGTTCATTATTTCTTGATGTATGTTTCCCTTAGCTCATAATCCTTTGGGTACACTTGGTTACTTTTCAATTGCATATATTGGTTTAGATTTCAAAACCCAAAATTCTGTTCCCCATTTCTTCGATGTCATTTCTTTTTCATATGTGAGGCATCTCAAATTACTTGTGGTAGTTCAATTGCTTACTAGTTTGGTTAATTCTTCTTATAGACTGAACCAAAAAATAAAATGATTCCAACGAAAGGTGGTATTTGATTAATGATAGGTATCTCATGGATGTAACTTTGGCATCTCATATGTGATTTTTGCTTGGCAAAGGAAAATTCGACCACACATATACTCCATATTCAGGTCATTTCAAAATAGTGTGTACCTTAAACTGAAGAATTATTTGAAGAGCATTAGTTCACCCTGTTCTGATTTTTGTTTCCTTCTTTCTTTTTGATAAGTAACCCTGTTATGAAGATTTTCTCCTGATTTATTTGGGCTTCTCCGATGCCTTATCTTATTAGATTCGTCTCTGAAATAGGGTTCTAATAGGGTTCTTGTGCTTATCACAATCTAATTGGGAACTTTTCTCATGGACTTATCATTATATTTATCACCCACTGCTAAGTGACACGTCCTTTTGCAGAAATCTATTATTCCCCGGTTGAAGTCTTGGATGCGCAAGGTTGTAATGGAAGAAGAAGATGAACAAGGTATTGGGAAGGGAAAACCAAGTTTAGCAGAAGAAGCTGCTGTTGCTGCAAAAGCTGCTGCAGCAGCTGCTGCTGATGTCGCCCGAGCAAGCCAGGAGATGTTGGCATCAAAATCCAAAGGTTGGTTAATGTAAAGTCTTATAATAGTAACAAGTTAAGAATTACAAAATAAAATGAACTTAAAATTGTTCAGCATTGGTGACTGAAATCTTTCATTCTCTTTCATCTCCAGTGGTTAACTTGTTACCATCAATAATCATCATGGTGATTTAACTTGTGTTCCTCCACAGAGAAAAAGTATTTTGAGGAGCTGACAAGCCTGCTAAACTACCAAGTACGTGAGATGAAATCAATGACAAGTGCTATAGAGAAACTAGAAGGTAGTAATACTGTTGATTTTCATCACATACTTCTGAACCCACTGTCTCGCCTTTTCTCTCTTACATTTCCATTCACTCTTAAAGTGGAAAGTCTCTACTTAAGCTATAGGCTTTTTGTGTTTTGACCATTTTTTTCTGTTTGGGGTCTTATAAATTAGAAGGGATGTGTTATGAAACAATAGGGGGCTAGAAAAGAGGTAAACTTTAGCAACACTACTGAGAAGTAAAAAGTAAATTGAGTGTTCATAATTGAAAATGAACAATGGGGAAAGATAGAGATAATAAATTGTGCATAACCTCTGTAATTTTTGAAAAGTTTGCTGATTACACCTTCAGCTGAGGCTTGATTACTTTACGGCTCTGGATCATTTTGGCTCGATACTCTTGGTGTTCGAATGTCATTGCACATTGTTTATATGAGGTTTTCGTGGTGCCTATATTGGCGGAGTTTCTTATAGTATATGCTAAGATACTTATTACTTAGGTGGTTTCTGTAAAAGTTTTTAACTCTCAAGCCACAAAACCAAGGCTTGTGAACTTGTTCAAAGAATCATTTGTAGCTTCCTTATGGTGGATCTGCCTGGCTTGTGACCATCTGCATATCAGGGTGGCTATTGGCCTCTAATCTCCATAAAATGCGTTATAGACTGATTTTTTTTAGTTCTTTCCTAAAAAGTTTCAATTCTTGGTCCCGTAATAATGGCCAAGTTCTTTCTCTCCACTCCATCAGCACTTCCTTTTATATGTACAAGCTTTCTCCTTATTATAATGTTGCCATTGCCTTGGAATTCTAGCAATCATAAGGTAAATGTCAGGTTCTTTAAATCTCGTCATGAATAATTTAATGCTCATATGTCATGCACCCTCTGCCCCTTAGGTGGGGGTGGCCCACCTCTAAGGGGAAGGGAAAAAAGGGGATCCAAGTGATCTTCAGACAGGATGTGGTGCCTGATTGGAGTTGATCTTTTCTTACAGGGCAAAGTAATACTTATGGAAGAATACCTGTTACGGAACTAGATGATCGCAGAATTTCAGTTACTCAATCTAGGGTAAGCTGTATAGCAACAAAAATGTCTGGATCTTGTAGTTCGTATCTCTGCCGAGTTTTAAGATTCAGTTCCTGATTTGCTTTTATGGTCCAGCAATCTTATGCAAATGGTAAAGTGGATGGTGATGCATGTTCAGGTTCTAATTTCTGTTTCTAGTTGCCAAATTTCTTATATTAGTTCATATTCATTCTTTAAACACCAATATGATGTGATTGGAATATTTTTTGCAGTGAGATCTTTGTCACCACCTGCATCTGTGGAACCTTCTGTTGCACCCCATCCCAAGTCTTATATGGAGGTGACTGTTACACTCTGGTTTTTAGTGTTTTTCGTAACTATCAGCTCATCTGTTAGTAATTGCATCTTATGTTCTACCAATCTAAGAAGGAAAAGCATGCAACTTTCTGGCTGGTGTTTGAGCAATTAAACATTTCCTTAATTACCTTTTGGTTCCCTGTAGAGTTTTTCAAATCCACCTTGTAATGTAGCACCAGTTGAAGTTTCTTTCTCTTCAATGAAGATGCTAGTAAAACGGGTTAGATTCTCGCTGGAAGAACTACGAAAATTGGCTCTTCTAACTTGATAATTATTTTGCAGATTATGGGTATGGTTCAAAGAGGAGAGAAACTTTCTAACATCCGAGTAATTCCAGGGTTCTCACCAGTGTTTGACATACTTGTTGTATCTTGAAAAATACAGTTTTCTTGAATGTTTGTACGTCTATCTTTTGATGCATGCAGGATATAAATGATCAGCCACCAAATCCTAACGAGCCTGTACCTGATCGTGTTGCTGCAAAGCCTAAGGTTTTGTCTTTTCCTTTTGTTTTTTCTACTACAATGTTGCAATTGGGTCAATTTCACAGTGTGGACATAGTTACCTACAATTTTGTTGTTCTTTTGGATTCTGCAATTTAATGCTGTTTCTATTTGTTAGTCTCTGCATGTTTAACTTTAAAAAGAACCATGCACTGACATTCTGGCAGCTGGACATGAAAAATACGATTAACTAATCAAATCTCTGATCCTACTGGCTACTATATTGCTGCTTTTTGATGAATTAATCACTGCAACTAGGATATTTCAGGAGTATGTCCCTGCCATTGTATGGATTAGTTTCTATCAAAACCTGTCACTTTGGTTTGAATACATGAGTTATGGTTTTCTATTATCTTTTCTAGAGAGAACTTTTTATTCAGTACTCTCCTTTTTTTTTCTTGGATTGTCTGGAGTAAAGGTGGGGGTGGAGACGGGGCAAATATGCAGTTCAATCTTAAGATTTGCTCGAAATGGCGATGATCACCATTTACTAAATTTTTTCTTGTGAACAGCCTTGGGAAGTTGGGCAGAGTCAAAATAATTCAACAAATTTGCTTCAATCACAAGGGAGTGGCGATGGCTTGAATTACGGTTACCAAGACAATCCGACAAATGGAGACAGTTCAGCACCTTGGTGGCAACGCAAGAATGTCAGTATAACTGAAATCGAAACTGGAAACAAACAAAACTTTGGATATCCAGCTGCACCAGTCCAGGAACGACCAATTCAGAGATCTTGGGTCCCACCCCAGCCACCTCCAGTTGCAATGGCCGAAGCAGCTGCAGCCATCCGACAACCTAAAAAGTCCGCGTTTCAGAACGAACAATTGACTGATGATCAGTTGTTGGCTCGTTCATCAGAGATATCGGATGAGTTGCAGAGGGTTACAAGAATCTCCGAATCTGGTGGTGCCCCTGAAGCTAATGGCTCGAGTTCTGGGCTACAGATGACTGAGACGACACCAATTGGAGAAGGTGATCAAACTTTCAGCAGCTGAAAGACCCTTTATTGTACTTGATATAAAGTCTGGGCATCCAGTATCGAGGTTTACCACGATCTTGCAGCTACATGTTTTTGATGAAGCGATCCTCGGTTCCTGTTTACCCATAAATGAAATCTACAGTTACATTTGTCAACTTTCTGCTATATGGGAAAAAGATCATATCTGAATGTAGCAAAGCCATTATGTCTCTTCTTGGTGGTCTATTCATATACTCTAAAATGGATGCAGAACTTAAGAATCGTTTATATAATTCTACAGTTTGAATAAAGATTAGGTAATGAGAATAACATGATTATGTTTAGTAATTTGGTGAATATAAAACAATGCTCCAATAACATCAGTTACGGGGCCTTATGTTTTGGTGAAAGACAGACACATATCAATTGCTTAAAAGTAGATCAAAGTTATCTACTAGGCAGCTTATAATCTCCGTGAAGAATCATTACACTTTCTAGCTGGGAAGTTCACATGTTATATCAGTAAACAGAGCCTTTATTCTATTCTCTCTTTTTATTGATGCTAATTTATAACTCAGAATAATAATATATAATTATCTGTTCTCACTTGGCATTATTGCTATTTCAGATCTGCAAACAAAGGCACCGATAAAATAAAGATAAGATAAGCGTACACATAAAGTCTGTTTTCTATTTTCATCTAGAATTTCAGACATAAGGGGGTTGTTAAAGCTATCATATATATGCTGTTTTCCACTTTAATTTCTTTTACTTTTGATCTTTTATTTAATACTGTTTTTTTTCTACTACTAAGACCTGAAATGATTGTTTACTCAAGTAGCCCTCATGAGGATAATATATGAGTTGTAGGGGCCTCATGACTCGGGAGTGCAAAAGTAGGGTAAATGAAATTTCAGGATATTGAATTTCACCTAAGAAAGTGACTAGTTTTATGTCACGATCCAAGTCCATGACACATATTGACCGCATTGGACTTAGGCCCGCACGGATTTGTCTTTCGAGCTATGCCACATCAAGTCCCAAATACACATGTATTATGTGAACTTGAGATATGTCTTACAAAGCTCTACGATATGGGATTCACCTAAAGTGTCGTGCACCTCAACTTCAAAAGCTTGTCAACCTGTTAGTTGTACTTGATCTGCTCTCATTAGCCTGCCCTCTGTAAGGGGCGTCACATCAGACTTGGTCAGTGGGCTCTATTTCTACAATATATTGGATTTGGCAACCAATAGACTTTGAGAGTATCAATTCAAGTTCTTATCATATGGGATTTCAACGAATTTCTGTTATAGACATTAGGCGACCATAATGCTAATGAATATTGTTTAATACCCTCATAAAATATCTGAACTAAAACTAGCATATAAATCTAGGAAAAATAAACGTGATCTATATTCATTTTAGTTTTACAGACGGCCTGGTCAGTTTGAGAGATTCGGCCTAAACATTCTATTCCGGAGGCCCAATACGATCCAAAATGCACTCTACCTCAAACAGTTAGAACATGCTTTTGGACTATAATGCCCTTTAGTTTGGGTAGGTGTTTATATAATTAAGTTGGGTTTAAATAATAGATTGAATGAGAAATGGAGGGAAAAATAGTTGTTCCTCTTGCTTTATAAAAATGAGCTTTTGTCCCTCATTGGTAGTGTAAAGAAAAATTCTTCTACTTAAAAGTAGAAGTACTCCTTCTTGTTGTTAAAGGGTTAAGAAGAGGATCTTCTATCGCGCCGTTGTCGTCCCTCGGATTTGAATTTGATTGATTGATAATTTTTTGGACCAAATATTCTTTAATTTTAATTATTTAATTATTTATTATTTATTTAATTAATTAATTAACTTACCCAATCCTACCCGTTAGTGATCCGGATCCGCGTGTCTGACCCGCGACCCGTTTTTTTTCCATATTTATTTTCCCACCATTTTTAAAGTGACTGTTCAGAAGGGTTGCAAACAGAAACAGTACTTCCATGGCTATAAATTCATTTGATTCCTCAGAATTTTACTTACGGATTTTCTGAACTTCGAAATCTTCTTCTTCTTCTGCACAAATAAATTCCAGTGTAATTTACTGTCGTTGAGTGGTTCGCTGACACCGTTGTTTTAGGTACCGATACACCGATGAGTAAAATCGTTCTATCCTGAGAGGATATATTCCATTAACCTCGGGTACTTGAAGGGAATAATTTTCTTAAGGACACACTGTACATTCAGTGGGCTCAATTTTAATTTCAGTTTTTCCTTTTATATTGGTTTTGCAATACAGATTCATAACAAATTATACTTGAGAAATTAGGCAAAGGCACTTCTCAAGAAGGTAGTCAGCACTTGAGAATATACTTTTTGTATCATCAATTTTCACATAATATTTGTATATATTTAAACTTTTATTCAACGTGCATCCGTCCTCGTATGAACACAAGTCTAAGGGCAAAGCAATCTTATCTTTGTGGGTAAGTAAGGTCATCAAGCACAGAAATTCAGACAAAGTTAACCCAAAAATAAAAAAGATAACGTATAAATCAATAATGACCAAAAGAATAGAGCCAATTACACTATTAAGAAATTCAAAGGAAAATAGCAATTATAAAAGACAAGGATGCATGATGACTCAAAGGCGACAAGCTGATGGACGCACGGTCGGCTTGTACCTTCACGTTTCATGAATGGATCGACCAATGTTGCCTTCTGTTTTATTACTTATTAATCACAACAAAAAATTAAAACTTATTTAATAATTAAGTTAAAAATACGTGTGTCTTAGATATAACCTTTTATTTTTTTTAATTTGTGACTTTTATAATTAAATTATTTAATTTCATGTAATATTGAATGCAGTAAGCATTTTTCAATTATTAGTGAAGATTTAGATAGAACGAAATCGCAATATTTAAGTGTATAACACTAAAATATTCTGCCACCGACTATTTGAAAATTTGGTCTATATTAATAATATTTGGGCAGTATAATATGTCAATCTCTTTTGGATGAAAGCTAAGCAGATGGATGAGAATCATTTTATGCCCGTAGTCATAGCTGAGTTTCCCTTGCGCATGCGTATCTACACTGGCTGCATATATTTTCCTTAAATCCAAGGCTAGCCCCAACACTGTTTTTCTTTAAATTATTTGATATTTAAAAATATTTGTCCGTCTATTTTAGAATTATAGTGTTCATTATAAGAAGACTTTCATTTCAGGATTCAAACTCAAGAACGTTTATACGTACTACTTTGTATAAAAAATTTACTTGCATACAATGTTTACACCTAAATCAGTAATAAATGTCTTTAGTACACTCATTAATTACTCAATCTTCATTATGATTAAATTGCTTAATTTGGTGTATTTACCCTACTATTATGAAACAATAATGACGAGTATGAAAAGTAGGGTATAATTTAAGCAAGCAACCTGATCTATCAAAAGATTCTAGGAATAAGAATAAAAAATCTTAGACTTTGTGTTGGCAAAGGAACATGGTCCCAGACTATAAACCACGTCCACTCTTTTTAAGATTCGTAGTGCCAACATAAGTTCAAATTTAAATAGACATGCACGTAGTATTATTATGATGAAACGATCAGTGGCTATTTAATTTCACATGCATATATGGTCCTTATTACATGCACTTCCAAGTCATGACAAGCTTGCAATCTGCTTCATGATAATATATTCCCTTCCTTTTTCTTTCATTCTCTTTTATCTTGCTTGCCATGCAACGACAATCTTGCATGAGAAGAAAGGTAGATGAAATCATTTCATTTTAAAGTTGCAGTAGATCTATCTACAACTTTTGGGACTAGCTAGGAGGGTAATTCGGTAGATATGTGGTACTAGACACGGATCAAGAATTTTAAATTTATAAATTATGAATTTTAGAAAAGATCGTTTAAATAAATTATTTATACATATTTAATGAATTTCTTAACATAAATATAAGATTTTGGCCAAATCAATTGAATTTTTGCCGAATCGGTTGCTAGAGCTCTAGGTCTGCCGGTAAAGGTAGGGATGACAATTGGGAGGGGTGGGTGCGGGGGAGGACCAGCCACCTATCGGCCACTCGTGGCGGGTACAATTTCAACATTCATACCCACCTAGGCGGGTATATTCCTAAACTCACGCAATAAATTCATTATCGCATCATTTGTAGTGCAATTATCAACCGTTATAGAAGACAATCTAAGATCAAGATTCCAAGATTTAATGTATTTTTTAAAGACTCATCAAGCACCTCAGTTGTATGAGGTGCCGGGACATACAAGAACCTATTATATTGATATGAACACAAAATCGTTGAAAATGCATCAACATAGTACACATGCAAGCTAAGAAATCAACAAAAAATTACTAAATATTCAAACACTGAAAATCCACTATTTATTTTTCTCCTCGTTCTTTGTCTTCCTCAGTTTGTGGGTTTTAACATAAGAAATCCATATTTCAGCAAAAAAACCATCAACTTCATCGGACACAGCCAAAAAAAATACAAAACCACCATATGTTTTCGACAAAAACAGTCAAATTAAAGCACCATTAACCAGAAAAACACAAAATCTACACAAAACACTTCAAGAACACACAAAATACTTCAAGACAACATAGAATCTACACAAAATAGTTCAAGAAAATACCAAAAATTGCTGAAAATCATATTCCAACAAAAAAAAATAGAAACCTTCATTAACCAATTTACAAGCAGAAAAACACAAAATAGTTCAAGAAAACACCAAAAAAAATTGAAAAATTATATTTCAACAAAACCCCATTGAATTTTAACAGTAAAACACAAATCCCATAATTTTCCGATCATAAACACTCAAAATAAAACAACATTGACCGATTCTTAACCAAAAAATCAACACAAAACACTTCAATAAAATATAAAAGTTGGTGAAAATCATATTTCAGGAAAAATCCAGAAAAAAACACTAACCCCATGAATCTGCTGAAAATTTACAAGCAAAATAACACAAAATCTACAAAAAAAAATATTTCAAGAAAACACCAAAGTTAGATGAAAAATCATATTTCAGCAAAACCCATTAACTTTCAACAGAAACAACACAAACCCCATATTTTTTTAACCAAAAACACTCAAAATAAAATAGCATTGACCTTTTTGTAACAAGAAAAACACAAAATCGACACAAGACACTTGAAAAAGTATATAATTAGGCAATCTGTATTAGGACACATTATACTTTATACACATTCGTATTTATATTAATGATGATTAATATTATGACATTTGCATTTATTGAATTATTAGTTGATTGTTTATAATATTTTATAAATGCATCCTTAGAATTTACGTGTTTATTAATGATGTGAGAATTACTGTTATAACATAATTCTTAAATTACCTCGACTAATGATCATCGAAATTGGGATATTGATGATATGCGATACGTCGACATGTGGTCTGCATCATATCCTTAGGGGATGTAGCATGTCTCACTTTCTACGAGTTATGGCAACTCGTGATGGACACGTGGATACTTGTTGAAGTATTGATATACAATGCTGATGCACTATTTGTTATATGTCTATAATGTCATCGACATGTGGGAGATATAAGTCCTTAGACTTGAGGTCAATATCATCTTATTTACGGAGTAATGTACTTTGATCCTGTCCTAAGCTCAAATGCCTTATAGATTGAGACGCGACTTGTTTTGGGTGCATTACAAAGTAGATTAAAGGTGGTATGTGAGCCAAGAAAGGATTCATTCCTTGAATTTATATTCGAGTGAACACTCAGGTACTCATATGGTATTAAGTTGACTAAGTCATTGGCCAATGCAATGGACATGTATGTGATATGGTCCTGTTGTCAACTAATATAGACGAGTTATAATAATCAAGTCATTTGGATAGACACTTGACAGATCATAAGTTTGATTGAGTGTGTCATGAATGAAAGGATTTTATCTTCCCACATAGAGGTTCAGTTCACATATTTTGTGTAGCTAAACTTTACATATTGGGTTTGTCTTCCGGCGCAGTCTAGAAGTTCTGTGAGGATCCTAATATAATTAGTGACGATATGTAAAGGCCTGAAGGGTAACACTAAGTCAAATGTTCCGTCGATTGAAGGATGTAATTAGAAGGAGATACTTATATGTTCGGTTGATGATCGGGACATTAAAATGGAAAATGGACAGAAAATAGGACGGGACCGCGGTGCCTTGATTCAGGACCGCGGTGTCAGGAACACGTGTCAGCACCGCGATGCCTTTTATTGAGGACCGCGGTGCCGTGGCGTCTTTGGCGATCAATTTCGATTCATTTCTCTGGCACGACCTTCGAAACCTTTGAGCTCTTATTTTATCTTATAAAAAAGAGGCTCCTCTTCTCATTTGAACACACCAACAAAACCTAAGAGAGGTAAATCTCTTCTAAAGATCTGTCAGAATCCCTAGCATTCCTGACTTAGCAAATTACATTAAAGTTTTCCAGAACTTGCAAATCGAGGGACGTTTGCGTGTGCACCCTCGGACTACAAAAAACACAAAGCTTCAACTGCTTGGTTGATTGCTACAATAATGTAAGTCTTCTGTCGAAGTTTTACATTTACTTTGTGTTTGTATTTCATTACATAACATACTACAGTTCGACCGTCGTCGGGTTTGAAACATAAATTTTAAAATTCCACTGCGTGTACGAACCCGACGTAAACTTCTACAATGGTATCAGAGCCTGGGCTATTTCGTGTGATTTGTAATGATATTAATGATAATATGAGTTAGGATTTGTTTAGATCTATATTTTATGTATTTAAAAGCTTTAAAATCCTAAATCCTTAGAACACATGGTCTTTGTGCCCTAATCTGTTAAAACGATTATGTAGTCGAGAAAATCAATCCAATAAATAACTCTTCTAAGTTGATATGCGTTATCCGGCTTAAAGCATGATGCATTGAAATGAAGAACGAGAAGAAAATTGGATTAGATGGTCGATGAACATGTTGTTTTAATGGTGATGTTTATACAAATGATATATCTGAAAGATCTGGCCCTAAACCAGTTTTAGGGGTTCAGAAATTTTAGTTTTGTGTTTCTGGGATAGGGCACCGCGGTTCCACGATGGAGCACCGCAGTGCCTACTAGGATTTTGGCGGCGGCACCACAGTTCCATGACGGAGCACCGCGGTACTGCCCAGATGAAGTCAGAGGCACCTTAGTCCTGTTCATGGGAACCGCGGTGCTGTTCATCCAGAAGCTTAAAATTAATTTTCAGACATTTTGCTATCGAGGCACCGCGGTGCCTGTTACGGTAATTATGGAATCGCGGTGGCTTATGTTAGGAACCGCGGTGCAAATTGGTATTGCAGAACCGGTGACTTACTGCCTCGAAGGCACCGCGGTGCCACCAGTTGGAATCGCGGTGCCGATGACTGATTTTTTTTAAAAAAATCAAAAATCAGAAACTAAAGTTTAAAAGTTTCATATTCTAAATCTGAAGTTTTAGAAATTTCAGTTTCTGAAAATAAGTTTTAAAATCGAATAGATTTAGTCCTTTCGGGCAAATCTGTAATTGAAGAAAGTTTTCTGAAAGTTGATTTTAGGTTCTGGAAATTGCAAACAGGTCCCAGAAACTTGAAAATATTTTCTGAGTTTTAAAATTGTATTTTCTGAATATATAGGAGTTCAGAATTGAACTTTTAAAATCTTAAAGGACTAAACAGTAAATTTTAAAAGTTCGCAGAAATCCTGAAAATCAGAATTTCAGAATCAGAAATGTTTAGGAACTGTTTGACATTTACATAGATTATAGAGTTTAGACAAATAAACTCATATTTATCATTAATAGTATAATATACAAATGTGCTAAGTGATTGCATGTGATGCATTTAAATTGTTAGCATAGCGTCCGCAATAATTATCTAGGTAGGCGGCGCCCAATAATGTTTTAATTTCAAATGACCGCTATAACTGTCTGGGTAGACGGCGCCCAGTATGTGATTAAAACCATCTTTTATCATGCCTATTGGGTTTGATGGTTACCCATCTAACTGTGTTTAGAAATTGCATAATAGGATGTCATATGATGTATAACTTGGTTGTTGATCTTGAATGAATCCCCGAAAACTGAAAATGTTACCCAAACATTTAATACAAGTCTAATTATAACGTGTCGTCCATTATAATTGTTAGGGTGCTAAATCTTTTCGGTGATATGAGTATTTATGCCAAAACATTTGCTCTAAGTCTAAGAGGACCAAGGCCCTTTCATAGATGTGTTAAAATGAAAGTAGATAATAAACTTTTGTAGGTATTTACACCAAAGTGTTTGCTTGCAAAAGCTAAGTTTACTTAGGCATTTAAACGCAGTCGTGTAATGGGTTGGCTTGTTTAGATGAATCTTGGCGCCAAAGTGTCGGACTAGTCTAAAGACGTAAGATTAAAAGGAAAGATATTTAATCAAACCAAGAGTTGTATAGTTACTTTACAATTGGTTGAGGACCTACCAAAGTGTGTTATTGAAGTTATCAGCCAAAGCAACGCGGATATAACATATGTTTGGATCTTGACCCATTATGACCTTTATATTGATTTAGGTTCGTATTCTACCTTGGGGTAGTAGAAGTATGAAAATAGTGGGAGCTAATTAAAACAAAAGGCCATGTTAAAATTAGCAAATTATGAATGTGTATAATTTAGGCGAATGAATTTTGATTGCATTTTCCTGTTCTATCTATTATCTTCATATCTTTAGAAATGTCGAACTTTTCGTTGAAAATGCTTATGGAGTCCAACAAACTTACTGGACCAAATGTTATACCCCGTATTTCCAGAGTATGTACGTGAGGGCGTACGTACAAAAGTTTAGTCTTAAAGTTAGGTTGGGCGAAAGTATTTGTGCACAACTCACTAAAAGAATCGTTTTCCGACGAAACGTTTTACAAAACTTGCGACGGGAAAATTACGGCTATATCATTTCTAATTTTTGCGGATTTTTCCGAGAGACGAAACATTTTGGACCAACGGGAGGGTGACACTTGTCACCCTCAAGTGGCGGGACATTGGACGACCTTGGGCACGTTTTTTGTGCCTTTGCACAAGTCAAGGAGTTGGTAGGATATTTGTGTAGTAGATGGATAAGGACACTTGGGTGAATCTCCACCCTACACTTGCCTTGCACTTGGCATCATCTTGGCCATTGGTTGGCCATTGGTTGGCCTATAAATACTCCCCTAACTTGAAGGTTTTCTTCATCCACAAATCTTTCTCCAAGTCTTGAAAATCCTCCCCCTCTCTTTGTAGTATTCTCGTCCAAGAGCCCTTCCCCTCCCCCTTGAGAAGGCCCTTGGCCGAATACCCTCCCCCTTGTAGAAGTTGCCTTCTAGTATAGTTACTATACCAAAATACCCTAGCCCAAATCCCTTATAGTATTTAAGTAGAAGTTGTTAGAACTTCTAAGAGTTTCTTGGAGCTATCGGAGCGTGCAATTAGGAGCTAAACCTTGCTCAGGATCGACTTTTAACTTGGATAATTTTTTGGCTTATCGAGGTAAATACTCTTGTCCTTCTATTGTAATTGGATATTACATATAAGAATAGCTAAGACTTAAGTATAAGATACTTAGAAGGATATTAAAGAATAGAATTGAACTGTTATCACATCAGAAGAATAATAAAGAAGATAGAGAATTTGTATTTACTGAGAGACTTGTATAATTACCTAGGGAAGTCTTTGCAATTTTCCGAATAGAGAACCCTCTGCTTAGAATCATTTACAAAGTAGTCTAGACGTTGATAGACGTATTTGACTATTATAGTCGATTCTGCATGCGCGACATATTCGACTTGGCGGTGGAGTTCGCGAAGGTATGTGATTCTTCCTATACTATTGAGCATGATATTTTAAAATATATATAGTACGGTAGACGTATGTGTTAATCGAATAATAATTACGGCAATGTCTTTTGACTTAAGCTGAATAATAATTACGCAATGTCTTTTGACTTAAGCTGAATAATAAGAATCTTGATGCATTTCAAAAGAATCTTGAATCATTTTTAACGAAGAGAAATATTTGGTTTTAAACAAAAGCTTAAGAGTTATACTAGCTTTATGGGAAGTTAGGTATAACAACTTAAGAAAGATAAAAGGAATCATTTACTTATTTGTTATAAAAACCTTGTATTGATTCTGTAAGGTGTAGAGATTGTTTGATAAATAGACATATTATGATGCTACGTGTGTTAGTGTCTTGTGATGTTGTGAAAGGGGTCATTCTTGTTGTGTTTACGTTGCTAAGCGGTAAGTCGATTGTAATATTATTATATCACCTACCCTCGACTTGTTATACCGTGGGCTTGCCACCCGATGCGGTCTATACGGCTATGCGGTGCAATGTGACTATGCGAGTGCGGAGTTCGAGATTGATCATTCCGGTGTTTTATCCCGACGCGGGATGCCTATGCGGTGCAATGTGACTACGCGTCTATTGAGACTATGCGGACCGCGGAGTCCGGGAGGGTACCGGTTAGCTACCCGTCGCGAGAATACCTCACGCGTGCAGTGTGACTATGCGGATCGGGAAGTCGAGACTAGGCGCATAATGATACTATGGGCGATTAGCCTTGCTTCGATCATTCGCGCCAGGAAAGACCGATTACATTATATCTATTTTGCTCTTGTTTATGTTGGCACTATGTGCGATTAAACCGTTGTATTTGCAAATGGTTTTAAATACTTTGATTTTACTTGATGCTACGCTTTCACATACTTAGTACTGTTGTCGACCTCCTTCGGGCCGCGTCACGCCGGTAAGGCAAGCAGTGCTAGATCCACATCCTTAGGATCTTTTTGCTTTGTCGTGAGCTCCATCTTCTCCGAGGCTCGACTTTTGGGTATGATCTCCCTGTTGTTGTATATAGTTTTGTACATTCAGGGTATGGCGGGGCCCTGTCCCGCCATAGTTGTTTATCTTCTTTAGAGGTCTGTAGTCCTATTGTACAGTTGGGATGTAACTGCCAAACTTTGTTTATATATATATGCCGAAAGGCACCCTTTCTCGAAGCGTGTCTCATTTACAATTGTTTCATGTCTTGTGTTTTTATTTTCCGCTGATTACTCTGATGTATGACTACTTGGGTGCCCGGGTAAGGCACCAGTCACAGGCCCCGGAACGGGTCGTGACACCAAACTTGATAGACTGGCTAAGAAATGTTAGAATTGTTAGAATTGTTCTAAGACATGAAGAAATCGAGTATACATTGGACAAAGTGTTCCCCACCGCTCCAGCGGAGGACTCTACAGAGTATGCAACCTTCGACAAGGCTGCTTACCAGAAACATTATAAAGATGTCACCTCAGCTCAATTCTTAATGGTGTCTTCTATGTCACCACAATTGTAAAGACAGTATGAAATTATGGGGCCCAATGAATGTTAGTCCATTTGAAGAGTCTTTATTATTCGCAGAGTCAAACAATGTAGTATGACCTGCTCATAGAACTTTTCAAGTGTAGGCTAAATGAAGGGAGTCAAGTTTCACCTCAGAAACTGTGTCTCATTTACAATTGTTTCATGTCTTGTATTTTTATTTTCCGTTGATTACTCTGATGTATGACTACTTGGGTGCCCGGGTAAGGCACCAGTCACAGGCCTCGGAATGGGTCGTGACAAAAGTGGTATCAGAGCAGTTAATCCTCGGAAAGTGTCTACAGACCGTATCTAGTAGAGTCTTGATTATCGGTGTGTTGTGCACCACACCAATAGTCAGGAGGCTATAGGATATTTAGGATTGGTTTCCATTCTTCTCACTCTGAGATCGTGCCTTAGAGCTGTGTTATAAGTTGGACCCCTCTAACGTATTCCTTTTTTGTAACAGTTATGCCTCCGCGTAAGGCAACCCGGGCCCAGAAGGGCAAGGCAGCCGAGGGAGCTGCTAGTAGGACACCGAGAGTCACGAGGGCTCAGGCCCAGTCTATACCCGAGACGGCGAGTTCCATGACGCCGCCGGCCCCAGCAGAGACCACAGTACCCGCACCTCCTGTCCCACAGCCTAGGGCGAAGGAGTTAGGGTACAAGGAGATGGCCCAGCTATTGGACAGGATCGTGGACAGACATGAGGACAGTGAATCTGGTTCGATTCAGCCCGATAGTACCCGTGGTTCACCCGAGGGCAGATAGTTTGAGGCTACGAGATTTCCTGAGTTGTAGCCCGCCAGAGTTTTATGGGTCGAGGCCGGAGGATGATCCGCAGGAGTTCATCCGTCAGTTACAGAGGATTATGAGGGTGATCAGGGCGTCGGAGACCGAGTCCGTGATCTTCGGTTCGCATCGGCTGCGTGATACCGCAGTCGATTGGTTTGATTCGTGGGAGTTATCCCGGGGAGAGCACGCGTCCCCAGCTACTTGGGATGAGTTCTCGGAGGCTTTCCTCACTCACTTCTTGCCTCCACAGATGAGGAGGGCGCGGGCCGACAGATTTTTGTTACTGAGACAGAGGGGACGCACAGTTAGGGAGTACAATGTCGAGTTCGATTCTTTGGCTCGATATGTCCCTGCGTTGGTAGCGGATATGGAGGACAGGGTGCATCGCTACGTCACCGGGCTAGATGATTATATGGCCGAGTCTTGTGCGGGTGTGGCTCTTCAGCCAGGCATGGACATTACCCGTATGCAGGCTCATGCACTTGGATGCGAGGAGCGTAGAGACCGACGGGTCGGCGATATCGCGACATCGAAGAAGGCGAGACGGCCGGATTTTTGGTAGTTCTCGGGAGGACGCCTCGTGACGTCTAGGTTTGCACCACGGCACCGTCGAGCACTCCTACATCGTTTGCAGCCAGAGCATTCGGGCGTGTCGGGCCCCGGGACTTGGACTTCGGGGTATGAGGTGCTAACCGATCGAGGTCCGCTCGGTGTCCGTTGTGGTAGATTCCATTCGTGAGTGTAGTACTACTCCGAGCTTGCTATACTTGTGGCCGCAGGTCATTTTGCGAACTGTCAGACCGGCGTGGCGGTGGTAGGCTCACCACGGTGGTCTGGGTTGCTCATCATCTCTACGATTACGCCCCGAGGCGTGGTACACATGGGCCGCCAGTCGCGGGCAGGTCGTGGCGCGGTCCCGATTCTAGCGGTCCTCGAATCGCATTTATGCCTGTCGGCCGGCAGACGGGAGGCCTCACGATGTCCACACGTACCTTATCGGTCTCCGACATGATGTGTATGCCTTGATAGATCCGGGTTCTACTGCTATATATCTCCTTGTTGCTAGTAGGATAGGGATAGAGCACGAGTCCATGGACCCATTCGAGGTAGCTACGCCGGGGTGATTCGATGGTAGCTCGGCGGGTATATAGGGCTTGTCCGGTGACCGTATGCGATCGTCGGACCCAGCCGACTTGATAGAGTTGGATATGACCGATTTCGATGTGATCATGGTATGGATTGGCTAGCTTCTTGCTACGCCAATGTAGACTGCGAGGAGAGAGTGCACGGTTCGATTTCTGAGCGAGCCGGTTGTTGAGTGGGAGGAACATCAGACGCCGGGGTAGGTTTATTTCCTACCTCGAGGCTGGAAGATGGTGCGAAGGTACATTTACCATCTCATTCGGTGTTTGATAATCGAGGTGCAGCGGTGCCAGATTTTGATCGGCCCAGAGTCGAGAGTTCCCGACGTGTTTCCGACGACCTCCCGTATCCCCGATAGGAGATAGAGTTTTGTATCGATGTCTTTGCGGACACTCGGCTTTATTTCCATTCCGCCATACGTAATGGCACCGCCGAGTTGAGAGAGTTGAAGGACGGTGAGAGATTTCTTTGGAGAAGGGCTTCATCGGGCCTAGTATTTCTCCCCAGGGAGCGCCAGATTGTTCGTGAAGAAGAAGGGCGGACGCCGCTGCGTGTGTGTTGATTCTGACGGTGAACAAGGTGACCATTAAGAATGATACCCCTTCCCGGGATTGATGATTTGTTCGACCGATTGCGAGTGCGAGATGTTTCTCCAAGATTGATCTGCGATCGGGCTATCATCAGTGCGAGTCGAGAGGCGGATGTCCCTGGGATCGCATTCCGGACGTCAGACGCATTATGAGTTCGTGGTCATGTCTTTCGGTTGACCAATGCTCGCCAGATTCATGGATTTGATGAACCGAGTGTTCAAACCATTTTGGACACGTTTGTGATAGTGTTCATTGATGATATCTTGGTTTATTCTCGCCAGAGCGAGCACGCGAGCATTTGAGGCGATCTTGTGATTCTCCGACTAACAGCTTATACGCCAAGTTTTCCAAATGTGAGTTTTGGTTAACTTCGGTGGCTTTTCTTAGGCATATTGTCGGGGCTGATGGTATTCAGGTGGATACGGCCAAGATCGAGGCAGTCAGGAGTTGGCCTCGACCTACTACTCCGACAGAGGTTCGCAGCTTACGGGCTCATGCGGGTTATTATCGGTTCGTGGAGAAGTTTGCTTCTATCTACGCACCATTGACTTACCGACTCGTGGCGCTAAGTTTGATGGATGATGCTTGTGGCGGGGTTTCCGATTCTTGAAGGAGAGATTGACGACCGCCCCGTTCTTACTCTTCCGGAGGTCCAGACGGTTATGTTGTGTATTGTGATGCGTCAGGCGTCGGGCTCGGTTGTGTGTTGATGCAGCTGGGTAAGGTTATAGCGTATGCATCCCGACAGCTTAAGAAACACTAGAGGAACTACCCCACATATGATTTGGAGTTGGCAGCGGTGATTCACGCCTTGAAGATCTGGAGGCACTATTTGTATGGGGTTCATGTGGATATTTATACAGACCACAAGAGCCTCCAGTATCTTCACCCGGAGGAGTGAACTTACGGCGAGCGGTGGTTAGAGTTGCTTAAGGATTATGATGTCGATATCCTGTACCACCCGGGGAAGGCCAATATTGTGGCGGATGCCCTTAGTCGTAGGTCGATGGGTAGCCTATCGATGGCAAATGGAGAGAGGGCATGGTTCGCGATTTGCATCGCTTAGCGAGCCTTGGTGTCCGCTTGATTGATTACGATAGCGGTGGTTCGAGTTCGCGAGGTTGCCGAGTCTTCCATCGTCGGCGAGGTGAAGAGGCAACAGCTGAGGATTCGGTTTGATTCTGCATCGTGATACGCTCTTCGTGATGGGAAGGGTCTTGAGGTAGCACCGATGGGGTGCTAAGGTTCGAGGGCGTGTGTGTTCCGGATATTGCGGGACTTGGCAGAGGTTCTGGGAAGCACACAAGACGTTACTCATCCATCCGGTCGACCAAGATGTACCACGACCTCGATCCGTATTGGTGGGATGGCTTGAAGAGGACGCGAGTTTGTAGCTCGATGCCCGTGTTGTCGCAGTGAAGATAGAGCACCGCAGGCACGGTGGTTTGTTGTAGACGATTGAGATCCCGACCGGAAGTGGGAGGTGATCAACATGGACTTCATCACGGGATTACCTCGCACTCGAGGAGACATGATTCTATATGGGTTATCGCCGACGGTGGCGAAATCAACCCACTTTCTTCCCGTCAGGCGACTTTTTCTACCGAGGATTATGCCGCACTTTACATCCGAGATCGTCGATGCATGGAGTCCCTATTTCGATCATATCGCATGCAGAGCCCCGCCACGGCTAACTTCTCGAGGTCCTTCCCGAAGGCGGTTTAGGACGCAGTGAGCTCGAGCATCGCATTCCATCCACGCAGACGGACGGTGGCGCACTATCCGCACTCGTGAGGATATGTTGCGAGCCTGTTATTGACTTCGTGGTAGGCTGGAGGATCATTTGCCTCTAGTTGAGTTTGCGTATAATAATAGCTACCACTCCAAAGATTCGGATGGCGCCTTATGAGGCCTTGTATGGGAGGAAGTGCGATCGCGATAGGCTGGTTCGATGTGGCGAGGTGCGATTAGTAGGACCAGATTTGCGCAGCAGCGATGGATAAGGTGAAGCTTATCCAGAGCGGTTGCTCATACCGCAGTCGGCAGTCGACGCAGATCATCGTCGTCGGCATCTGGAGTTCGAGGTGGATGATTGGGTTTTCCTGAAGGTGTCACCCATGAAGGGTGTGATGAGATTCGGGAAGAAAGGGAAACTCAGCCCAAGGTACATTGGGCCGTATCAGATTGTCCGCAGGGTAGGCAAGGTTGCCTATGAGTTGGATTTGCCGTCCGATCTGGAGGCAGTGCATCCGGTGTTTCATGTTTCTATGCTGAGGAGATGTATCGGGGATCCATCTAGGGTACACCCGATTGACGATGTCCAGGTGACCGAGGGGTTATCGTATGAGGAGATTCCCATAGAGATAGTCGATCGTCAGGTTAGGCGTCTGCGGACCAAGGACGTGGCTTCCGTCAAAGTCTTGTGGCGGAACGAGCTCAGGGAGGAGATGACGTGGGAAGCTGAGGAGGACATGAGGCAGAAGTATCCTCACCTAATCCCCTCACCTCCAGGTAATTCACTTTCCTACTTGTAAATTTTCATTGTCATATATGCCTAAGTGTTATTTTGTGGCCGTATGTGGCATTTGCAAACTGTTTAAGTTATGAGGAACCTTATCGTTAACTGTCTTGGGAAGGAACATTCGGGACGAATGTTTCTAAGGAGGGGAGAATGTTATACCCCGTATTTTTGGTATATGCGTGAGGCGTGCGTCAAAAGTTTAGTCTTAAAGTTAGGTGGACGAAAATATTTGTGCACAACTCACTAAAAGAATCGCTTTCCGACGAAACGTTTTACAAAACTTGCGACGGAAAATTACGCTATATCATTTCTAATTTTTGCGGATTTTTCCGAGAGACGAAACATTTTGGACCAACGGGAGGTGACACTTGTCACCTCCAGTGGCGGACATGGACGACCTTGGGCACGTTTTTGTGCCTTTGCACAAGTCAAGGAGTTGGTAGGATATTTGTGTAGTAGATGGATAAGGACACGGTGAATCTCCACCCTACACTTGCCTTGCACTTGGCATCATCTCGCCATTGGTTGGCCATTGGTTGGCCTATAAATACTCCCTAACTTGAAGGTTTTCTTCATCCACAAATCTTTCTCCAAGTCTTGAAAATCCTCCCCTCTCTTGTAGTATTCTCGCCCAAGAGCCCTTCCTCCCTCGAGAAGGCCCTTGGCCGAATACCCTCCCCCTTGTAGAAGTTGCCTTCTAGTATAGTTACTATACCAAAATACCCTAGCCCAAATCCCTTATAGTATTTAAGTAGAAGTTGTTAGAACTTCTAAGAGTTTCTTGGAGCTATCGGAGCGTGCAATTAGGAGCTAAACCTTGCTCAGGATCGACTTTTAACTTGGATAATTTTTTGGCTTATCGAGGTAAATACTCTTGTCCTTCTATTGTAATTGGATATTACATATAAGAATAGCTAAGACTTGAGTATAAGATACTTAGAAGGATATTAAAGAATAGAATTGAACTGTTATCACATCAGAAGAATAATAAAGAAGATAGGACTGTATTTACAGTAGACTTGTATAATTACCGGGTAGGGAAGTGCTGCCCAATTTTCCGTAGAATAGAGAACCCTCTGCTTAGAACTGTTTACAGAGTAGTCTAGACGTTGATAGACGTATTTGACTATTATAGGCTGATTCTCTGCGCGCGACATATTCGACTTGGCAGGTGGAGTTCGCCAAGAAGGTATGTGATTCTTCCTATACTCTTGAGCATGATATTTTAAAATATATATAGTACGGTAGACGTACGTGTGTTAACTGAATAATAATTACGGCAATGTCTTTTGACTTAAGCCTGAATAATAATTACGGCAATGTCTTTTGACTTAAGCCTGAATAATAAGAATCTTGATGCATTTCAAAAGAATACTGAATCATTTTTAACAGAAGAGAAATATTTGGTTTTTAAACAAAAAGCTTAAGAGTTATACTAGCTTTATGGGAAGTTAGGTATAACAACTTAAGAAAGATAAAAGGGAATTGTTACTTATTTGTTATAAAAACCTTGTATTAATTTCTGTAAGGTGTAGTGAGATTGTTTGATAAATAGACATATTATGATGCTACGTGTGTTAGTGTCTTGTGATGTTGTGAAAGGGGGTCATTCTTGTTGTGCTTACGTTGCTAAACGGTAAGTCAGTTGTAATGTTATTATATCACCTACCCCCTTGACTTGTTATACCGATGGCTTGCCACCCTCGACGCGGTCTATACGGCTATGCGGTCACGCGTGACTACGCGAGTCATGGAGTTCCGAGATTGATCATTCCGGTGTTTTATCCCGACGGGGATGCCTATGCGATGCAATGTGACTACGCGGTCTATTGAGACTATGCGATCGCGGAGTCCGGGAGGTACAGGGTTAGCTACCCGTCGCGAGGAATACCTCATGCGGTGCATGTGTGACTATGCGGTGCGAGAAGTCCAGACTAAGCGCGCATAATGATACTATGGGCGATCGCCTTGCTTCGATCATTCGCGCTAGGAAAGACCATACATTATATCTATTTTGCTCTTGTTTATGTTGTGCACTATGTGCGATTAAACCGTTGTATTTGCAAATGGTTTTAAATACTTTGATTTTACTTCGCACTTTACGCTTTCACATACTTAGTACTGTTATCGACCTCGGGGCCGCGTTACATGCCGCGGTAAGGGCAGCAGTGCTAGATCCACATCCTTAGGATCTTTTTGCTTTGGTGTCAGGAGCTTCATCTTCTCCGGAGGCTCGACTTTTGGGTATGATCTCCCTGTTGTTGTATATAGTTTTGTACATTCAGGGTATGGCGGGGCCCTGTCCCGCCATAGTTGTTTATCTTCTTTAGAGGTCTGTAGTCCTATTGTACAGTTGGGATGTAACTGCCAAACTTTGTTTATATATATATGCCGAAAGGCACCCTTTTCTCAGAAACTGTGTCTCATTTACAATTGTTTCATGTCTTGTGTTTTTATTTTCCGCTGATTACTCTGATGTATGACTACTTGGGTGCCCGGGTAAGGCACGATCCTGAGCCCCGGGCAGTCGTGACACCAAACTTGATAGACTGGCTAAGAAATGTTAGAATTGTTAGAATTGTTCTAAGACATGAAGAAATCGAGTATACATTGGACAAAGTGTTCCCCACCGCTCCAGCGGAGGACTCTACAGAGTATGCAACCTTCGACAAGGCTGCTTACCAGAAACATTATAAAGATGTCACCTCAGCTCAATTCTTAATGGTGTCTTCTATGTCACCACAATTGTAAAGACAGTATGAAATTATGGGGCCCAATGAATGTTAGTCCATTTGAAGAGTCTTTATTATTCGCAGAGTCAAACAATGGAGTATGACCTGCTCATAGAACTTTTCAAGTGTAGGCTAAATGAAGGGAGTCAAGTTTCACCTCATGTGTTGAGGATGATTGAGTTGATTGAGAGATTATCTTCTATAGACATAAGGTTTTATGACAGAGTCTCCACCACCCTCATCCTGCACTCACTTCCTAAGTCATTTGAGAGTTTCATTGTTAATTATAATATGAATGGGACTAAAGCGACATTGTTGGAGTTACATAATATGTTAAAGACTTTTGAATCTTTGACCTCTAATACCAAGCCTATTCTGATGGTTGGCTCCTCTAGTCTCCCCAAACCGAAAGGTAAGGGACAACATAAGTGGAAGGACAAAGTTGTTGCTCCGGCAGCAGCAATGAAGCCCAAGGGAGGGGCGAAGAAGAAGAAGAAAATATCGGCATCAGATGTTTGCATGAATTGCAACGGGAAGGGGCATTGGAGAAAGGATTGCACTGCTCCAGGCGGAGGAATGGCACCATGTTCTAATGTGCAAGGTATGTTTGTAATTGAAATTAATCTATCTATAAATGATTCTCATTCCTGGGTACTTGATACCGCTTGTGGCTCACACATTTGTACAAATGTGCAGGGGAAAACTGATAGCAGGAAGGTCGGGTCTCGCGAGGTGGACCTGCATGTCAGAAATGGAGCACGAGTTGCTGCTGAGCGCGTGGGAACTTATAGGATAGATTTACCTTTTGGCAAAGTTTTAATGTTGAACAATTTTTTTATGTTCCTTCTTTGACAAGAAATATTATTTTCATTCATGTACTTGATTCAGATGGTTTTTCCTCAAACACGTCTAATAGCAATATGGTTTTGACTTTAGATAATGTTGTGTATGGAATTGCGCCTCTTGTGAATGGATTGTATACATTAAACTGCCATAGGTAAATTTTCAATGTACAAAATAAAAGAGCTAAGTTAAAAGAAAAAAATTCTACCTACTTATGGCATTGCAGACTTGGTCATATCAATCAAATAAGGATAGAACAGTTGAGGAAATTAAATTACCTCGAACCATTTGACTTACAATCTTATGGTAACTGTGAATCCTGTTTGAAAGGTATGATGACCATTAAACCTCTTTCTGGAAAGGGGATCCGTGCCAAGGAGGTGCTTGAGTTGGTACATACGGACGTATGTGGACCATTTTCGACTCAAGCTAGAGAGGGTTTCTATTACTTCATCATTTTCACAGACGACTTATCAAGGTTTGGATACGTGTATCTTATGAGACACAAATCCGAGGCTTTCGAGAAGTTTAAGGAGTTTAAGTGTGAAGTTGAGAAACAGCTCTCAAAGAGTATCAAGACTCTCCGATCTGATCGTGGGGGTGAATACTTAAGTAAATAATTTCTTGACTACTTAAAGCTTCATGGAGTTCATTCCGAATGGACACCTCCTGAAACACCATAGATGAATGGTGTTGTCGAGAGGATAAACCGAACCTTGCTTGACATGGTTCGTTCCATGATAAGCTTTTTGGCTCTGCCTACATACCATTGGGGATACACCATTTTGACCTCAATATATGTTCTAAACAGAGTGACATCTAAATCACTGATAATTTGGAATCTAAAAGTGAGAAATGTTACTTTGTTGGGTACCCAAAAGAAACTAAGGGATACTATTTCTATCTTCCTGGAGAACATAAGATATTTGTTTCTAAGGACGCAACTTTCCTTGAAGATGAATATGTGTACAATGATGAGAGTTGCACGGAGATAGAACTTGAAGAAATTCAAGAACAAGGTAACAAAGAGGTTGAATCCTTGCCCGACGATGAAGACAAGAATTCATTGGGAGCTTTAAGTGAAGATTGGGTATTTAGGGTACCCCCTTCGGCCAGTGGGAGTGCTACGAGGAGTAATGCAGAGATGCAAGATCTTCCGGTACAGACTTTGGGAGCAAATACACCAGTTGCATTTCCTCCCATTCAGGAAAGACATAAAAATGATACTCCTGAAAGCTCTAATATTGGTGGTTCGACCAGCGCACAAGAATCTACTCACAGTCAGAACATACTTGTAACTGAACTGCATGACAATCAACTTCGCAAGTCTACTAGATCTCATCGTCCTTCAGAAAGACTAAATCTACTTGTGAAAACACAAAATGAGCTAGATATTTCAGATGATGACGAGCCTAGAACCTATAACGAAGCAATGCTAGACATTGATTCAAAGAGATGACAAGAAGTCATGAAATCCGAAATGGAATCTATGTATATCAATCAGGTGTGGAACTTGGTTGATTTGCCAGATGGAGTTAAACCCATAGGATGCAAATGGGTCTTCAAGAAGAAGATTGATGCATCTGACAAGGTTCAGACTTATAAAGCTAGACTAGTGGCTAAAGGTTTTACTTAGCGTCCTGGTGTAGATTATGATGAAACCTTTTCACTGGTGGCTAATATAAAGTCTATTCGGATTTTGCTTGCGATAGCTGCACATTATGATTATGATATTTGGCATATGGACGTCAAACTACATTCCTCAATGGTAATCTAATTGAGGAAGTGTATATGAAACAACCCGAGGGTTTTTCATGTGAGTCCACACCAAATGCTGTGTGCAGGATACAGAAGTTCATTTATGGGCTTAAGCAAGCCTCTAGGAGTTGGAACATTTGTTTTGACAATGCTATCAAATCTTTTGATTTTGTTAGAAAAAAGAGGATCCTTGTGTTTATTTCAAATGCAAGGATGAGGGTATTTTCTTCATTATTACATATGTTGATGACATATTGATAATGAGAGATAATAAGACCCTCATGGAGTCAGTTAAGGATTGGTTGTCCAAGACCTTCATGATGAAGGATTTAGGTGAAGCCTGCTATATTCTGGGAAATAGGATCTATAGAGGTAGACCTAATAGATTGTTGGGGTTATCACAGTCAGTCTACATAGACAAAGTGCTTAGACGCTTTTCAATGGAGAATTCCAAGAAAGACGGTCTTCTGATGGGTCAAGGCATCAAGTTATCAAAGAAGGGTTGCCCTTCTTATGCTATTGAACTTGAGCGCATGAAAAGGACCCCATATGCTTCGGCTATAGGATCAATCATGTATTCCATGACCTGTATTAGGCCAGATGTGGCCTTTACACTTAGTATGACGTGCAAGTCCAGCAGAATCCTGGCGAGGAACACTGGAAATCAGTCAAGAGTATTCTCAAGTACCTCAGGCGTACTAAAGATTACTTCCTAGTCTATGGTGGAGTTGATGAGCTGGTTGCCACTGGGTATACCGATGCTAGTTTTGAGACAGATGTTGATGATTTCAAATCTCAGTCTAGTTACACGTTCATTTTCAACGGAGGAGCAGTGAGCTGGAAGAGTTCCAAACAGGCTACTACTGCAGACTCGACTACTGAAGCGAGGTACATGCTGGATCGGAAGCTGCTAAAGAAGCTGTCGCGATTTCTGAGTTCCTGAAGGAACTAGGGGTTGTTCCGAGTGCTAGTTGTCCAATAACCATTTATTGTGACAATACTAGTGCTATTGCACAAGCAAAGGAACCAATATCAACAAACAGAAATAAACATGTACCGAGAAAGTACCACATCGTGAGAGAGATGGTGGAAGCTGAAGATATCAAGATAGATTATATTCCCACAAACAATAATCTAGCAGACCCGTTTACTAAACCATTAAGTTTAGTGAGGCATAATGGTCATTTTGAGAACATGGATATTAGATATGTTGGTGATTGGCTCTAAGCTAAGTGGGAGATTGAAAGTATATGTATGTCCTAGAGACAATCTGTATTAGGACACATTGTAGTTTATACACATTCGTATTTATATTAATGATGATTAATATTATGACATTTGCATTTGTTGAATTATTAATTGATTGTTTATAATATTCTATAAATGCATCCCTAGAGTTTACGTGTTTATTAATTATGTGAGAATTAATGTTAACGTAATTCTTAAATTACCTCGACTAATGATCATCGAAATTGGGATATTGATAATATGCGATACGTCGACATGTGGTCTGAATCATATCCTTAGGGGATGTAGCATGTCTCACTTGCTACGAGTTATGGCAACTCGTGATGGACACGTGGATACTTATTGAAGTATTGATATACCCTATTGGTGCACTATTTGTTATATGTCTATAATGTCATCGGCATGTGGGAGATATAAGTCCTTAGACTTGAGGTCAATATCATCTTATTTACGGAGTAATGTACTTTGATATCTCATCCATTGTGATATTTATATATACATAGAGGGAGTGCAAGACTTCCCACACTTAGAAAATATTTCACACTTCTATCTCCCTTCCATGTTGCTCTCGGCCAAACACCCCTTTTAAGAACAAAAATCTTTAAACTTCCAAGCTTAGTTCACTAATACAAGATTTAGGCCCCTAACCAAGTGTTAAGCCAAGGGCTATATTAATTCCAAGAAAATCAAGGATTGGCCGAGCATATATGTGATTGGAACTTGAAGAAGTTGAGCGAAACGAAAACTGCAAACCAATATAGTATGGGCTGTTTTGGACGATTTTGGGCACAAAAATGAGGTAATAGTTCTTCTTAAATTAAAGTAATTAGATATTACTTATTTTTATGTTTAAGGGATGAATTTATGTTAAGGAAGAAATGGAAAATAAGATGTGTATGTGATAGACGTGTTGTTGGTCGATTGGAGGCAGTTTTGTGCCATTGGTTTTGTTGGTTATATTGTTGTTGTTATCCACACTTGTCGCATGTTAAAATGAGGTAATATGGTTGTTGATAAGTTGGTATTTCATATATAGAAGTGTTGGAACTTGAATTGAAATAAAATGAATTAAGGAGAGAGTTATCGGATTGTAGTTATTGGCCGTGAAATCTATAAAATTGTTGAACGTTATTATACAGTTTTTAGGGACTGTTTTAGGGCGTTGGAATTCTGAAAATTCAGCCCTCATTTTTCATGTTTAATGTGGAAAATGATTAATGAAAGTCCTAAGGAATAAGGGTGAAAAAGGTTTCACATTGTACCCTTAATGTTGGTTATTTATGGATTGTTTTATAGACTACTTTTATATCATTGTGGGGCAAAATTTTACACGTCAAGTTGGCGTGTAATCCCTTTGGTTGTTGCTTTGGTCGTGAGTTTTTTATTTAAGTTAAGGGGCTGAATTTTGCACGTAAGGTATGCGTGTGATCCCCTTTGGTTAACTGCTGGTTGTGCCCTTAATTGTGGCTTGGTTGTTGTTGAATTTGGGCCTTGGAAAAGGTGGAAAAGTACGTAGAAATAAAGGAAGTGCTGCCCAAATTCCCGTAGAACAAGAGGGACATTTATTTGGTGTAAGTCTTACAATTGGAAGCTTGAAGTTGATAGAAGTGCTATTGTCATTTTAGGTTGAAGTACTACGTGTGGCATATTCTACTTGGCATGTGGAATAACCGACAAGGTTGAAGTACATTGGGGCGTATTCTACTTGTCGTGTTGGTTAGTCGTCAACGTGGTATGTGAACTTCTTCCTTCTATCGGCATGATTGATTATTGGAGTATAGATGACTTGTTTCTTGAAGTATACTTGCCTCGTTATTAGAGTATTCATGTTATTGATTCTATGCTAAAAGCATGTCTAAATTATTCCTAAGTCCATATCAAGTCTTATGAGAGATGTTGGTAAGAGTGTTTAGTAAGCATTGGAGTCGAGTTGATCTTGCACTTACAACACTAATGAGACTTGATTTATTTGAAAGTCATGAGACTAGATTTATTTGAAAGTTATGAGACTTAGTTGAAAGTATATGAGACTTTACTTGAAGGTATATGAGACCTTACTTGAAAGTATATGAGATTTGATTAGATGAAGTATAAGAGACTTGATTTATATGAAGTATAAATGACTTGATTTTGGGAAAAAAGAAGTAACTTGATTTAAAGGTATAGGTTACTTGATTTGAAAAGAATAAGTTACTTGAGTTTAAAAGTGTAAGTAACTTGTTTTTAATAGTGAAAGTGTCTTGATGCTACAAGTGTTAGTATCTTGGGTTTTATAAAGGAAAGAATAGATGTACATAGTACTTTTGGGTTCAACTCCCTTATATGACATGATATGATTCTTTTTATAAGATTAGATGTACATAGTACTTTGGGTTCATTTCCCTAATGTTACATCACATGATAATGCCTTGGTTTTATTAAAAGGAAAGAGGTGATAGTGCCTTGGTTTGTTTAAAAAAAAAGACGTGGTAGTGCTTTAGTTTCAAAAATGAAAGTTGGTTATAATGACTTTATGGAAAGTTTGTTATAACGGTTTTATGAAAAGTCAAGAGATGATTTAAAATGTCATATGGTTGCATTGATACATCGAGTCCCATGGTGGGCCGGGACACGTTGCAAGTACACACATGAGGATTATATGGATAGTTATGATTACACCGAGTCCCCTAATGGGTCAGGACACGTTATAGGTGCATACGTGAGGAGGATGACCACACAGAGTCCCATAATAGGTCGCGACATGTTATACGACTTATATGACTTTACACCGAGACCCAGAAAGGGTCGGGACATGTTATACCTTATATGACTTTACATCGAGACCCAGAAAGGGACGAAACATGTTATACCTTATATGACTTTACATCGAGACCCAGAAAGGGTCGGGATATGTTATACCTTATATGACTTTACACCGACCTAGAAAGGGCCGGGACATGTTATACCTTATATGACTTCACACCGAGTCCCAGAATGGGCCGGGAGATGTTATACCTTATACAACCCTACACCGAGTCCCAATATGGGTCGGGATATGTTAGATACAGGGTATGAGGACCGAGTCCCAATATGGGTCGGGACAGGTTATAGGTACGGAGTATGATACGTTATCTATACGTGTATGAATATGATGATTCTATGAGTAGGCATCCATGAGGGGAGTACAGTGGTACAAGGGTACAATGACACAAGGTACAATTAACTCTTATTTTATATGACACGGTTGGATATGGTATTTGATTATTTTACTTGTCCCTGTCATTTCTTGGTCAGACATGATTTTAATATTGTACTTTATTTTCGTTTCATACTTAGTACTTGTTGTACTGACCCCCTTTGGGGGGCTGCGTTCATGCCCGCATGTATTAGATGCTCAGTTGGGTCATCCGCGAGCTTAGGATCTTCAGTCAACTTCTATTGAGACAACTCCACTATGCCGGAGTCTTGTCATGTTGGTACAAAGTTTGTATTAGAGTCTTGTACATTTATGGGTACGGCGGGGTCTTGTCCCGTCATAGTATTTGTCTAAACTCTTAGAGGTATGTATTCATATGTGGGCTGGACGTGCGTGAGTTGCATTTATATTGTTGTACAGTTGTAGTCCCATTCGGGTATTATATATTATGGCAGCCTTGCCGTCTTGGCCTTTGTTTGGAAAAAAAAAATGGTATTTAGCTTCCGCGGGTTACTTGTGTTGTATGGGTAGAAGGGTGCCCAGGTAGGGCACCAGTCGCGGGTCCGGGGTTCGGGTCGTGACAGGACCGCGGTGTCTTGATTCAAGACCGCGGTGCCAGGAACACGTGCCAGCACCGCGGTATCTTTTTTACTGAGGACCGCGGTGCCATGACGTGGCGTGGCGATCTGGTCTGCCGATTCATTTCTCACGGGCACGACCCTCGAAACCTTGAGCTCTTATTTTATCCTATAAATAGGAGGCGCCTCTTCTCATTTGAACACACCAACAAAACCTAAGAGAGGTAAATCTCTTCTAAAGTTCTGTCAGAATCCCTAGCATTCCTGATTTAGCAAATTACATTAAAGTTTTCCAGAACTTGCAAATCGATGACGTTTGCGTGTGCACCCTCGGACTACACAAAACACAAAGAACAGACCAATTACCAGATCCACCTATCATCGCCGGCATAACCATAAAAAAGATCATTAAAAGGGATCTGAAGAAAAAGAGTTTGCTCATCAGAAAACTTTCAGACAGGTTTACGACTTTCGGAGGTTCGAAATGTATGGGGAAGGTTAAAGTCCTGGACCTGGTTCACGCTTGAAAGCAGCAATTCTTCTTCCAAGTTACGTAATGTCCATTTATCTTTGATATAAGGGGTGCTATTCAGAAAAAAGGACTTTTTGTAACATGCGAATTGAAAGCTAAAAATGGAAGTTTCTCGTAAAAGGAAGTACGGTAGACAACTGAACACAAAAGCAGTCTGGGTAAAGCTTCACGTAAGTGGACTGGAGCAGGCTACCATGAGACAAAAAATCTTCTTTCTAAAGAGATTCGATTCGGAACTCTTATATGTCCAAGGTTAGCTTGAACATATACTTACAGGAGAGGAGTGAAAGGGTTTAGCTTGAAGCTTCTTTCCTTAGCAGTCAAGCAACTTCGTTCCTCTCTTTCCTAGAACTATTCGTTGCGTAGCAATTCGAATTGAACGATTCTATTAGTTTCACTATTCCACTTATGAGTGGTTCAATAACTTAGCCCATTTATTCCTACCCTACCCATCTAAATCTTAAATTAAAGTAGGCTATTACATTTCTCTTCACAAAATTCCCTTCAATCCCCCCGGTTAGTTGACGTGTTGTTACGACTCACTTGGGACATTCCATTCTGCGGTTTTGGAGACCCACGTTCTACCGAACTGAACTCCTAACTAAACAAAGACTCATCCGAGGAGCCACCATCGGTACTAGTCCAGGAGGTCAATACTAGCGAGAGTCCCATATTCAACTGCTTGGCTGATTGCTACAATAATGTAAGTCTTCTGTCGAAGTTTTACATTTACTTCGTGTTTGTATTTCATTACATATCATACTACAGTTCGACCGTCGTCGGGTTTGAAACATAAATTTTCAAATTTCGTTGCGTGTACAAACCCGACGTAAACTCCTACACTTATGGGGCGTGTAAGTGAGCATTATTGGCATTGGGCTTATGGGCTTACAGACTGCAACAACTATTACTGGGATTATGGGGCGGGTAGGTGGGTGATTGAATGCGGGGCAGGGGAGCCGGGTATAACTACAAATCCACCACCTACCTGCCACCCGTGGCGGGTACATTTTTAATACTCATACCCGCCTACTACTCTCCAAAATTATACTCATACCCGCCCCAACTGGGACGGGTGCGGAATCCGTAAAATTATACCCACCTATCATCCCTATGTAAAGGTCAATAGATACCGGGGTGGATTTATTGGGTAGATTATGATGCGCATGAATTCATGTTCTCTCCGTAAAATTAGATATTTTATATATATATTTTTTAAAATCGATATCATATATTAAGGCTGAATGGTGCACTTGAATTAATTCCTTTGATGTAAAGGTAGGAATGAAGAACGTATGTCCGCATGGGCAACTCAACTGATTCTCAAGGAGGATAATTGGAAAAAGGAATGAAGAACGTATTAAGTATATTCACTGAATAATGAGGGCGGGAAAAAGTATTGTTCCTTATTTAAACAGAGAATATTTACAGATTTTGGAAGCCTTATCCAATGCCTGCAACATTAGATAAAACAGAATTTGAGACTTATAAACTCATGGAATTTAGATTAGAGTGTGAAATCTAAAATGCACATTTAACTTCATTTATACTTATTTTCTATACGTATATTAAATTCAATCCCAAAATAATGATCTGATCCATCTCATCTAAACACTTATGTTGTTAGAGAGATAACATTATTATTTACTTAATTATATTCTCAACACGTCCCTCACGTGCGGATCTTATTTTTTTCCCATGGGTCAAAAGCACGTGGAGGTGAGATTTGATCCCATGACCTCTGCTTGTTCTGATACTATGTTGAAAATTCTAGACCCGCCTTAGCAAGTTGCATATCCTCATACAATGAAGGTTAGGGTTAGTTAGTTGAACATATTTTAGCTGATTGCATTGTGTATATATAAATTTATAATAGTAACAAATATGTTAAATTTTGAACACTTTTAACGAAATTTCTGATTTCCCGTAACCTAAGCGGAAACAATCAACATTAAGAGCCTGTTTGGATTAGGTGAAAAAAATGGCTTTTAAGCATGTGTTAAAGTACTTTCTCAGTTACTTGTTTGGATAAAAGTTATGAAACTTAAAATAAGTTGATGTGTTTGGTACATAAGTAATGCTAGCACTTTTTTATGTCAAAATGACTAAAATACCCTTAAAGTTGTTATCATTACAAAAAGTTGATTACTATAAAAAAAATCTAAAATTGATTCAAATTAAAATTAGTTTATATTTTAATTTAATTTCAATATAAACTGGTTAATTTTATAAATATATATTACTTTTAATTTTTAAAATATAAAACTTGAATAAAGCACTGGAAAGGGAGTGATCTTATTGGGACCTTTCGAATTCACGTTCATAAAATATACTAGTGGCTACCTATCTTTTGCTTTGAGGGATAGACTAAGCACATACATCAAACAAGTATCCCCAATGCAACTCCTATTACTAGCATTTAGCAGCAGTAGTCACTACTTTTGGCTTCATTTAACTAATGGATGCAAAGATAAAGGAAAAGAAGAGAAGAGGAAGAGCTGGGAGTGAAGACAGAAGAAAATATAAGGATAAAAGAGTAAATTCATTGGTCAAACAAGAATGACTTTTAAGCCAAAAAGTAAGAACGTTGGGATTGATCAGCTTTTTGGTTTAGACTTATTTTTATCACTTTTTAACTTATTTTAAATACGCCAAACACTTATATAAGTGCATTTGAGCAGCTATCGCAAGTCAATCCAAACACCCTCTAAATCATTTTTTTCCTTCTAACTTGTTTATTCTTGTCTTTAACTCTCCCTAAATGGGTAATTTATAGCTGAGAATAAAAGCCTTATGATTAATCTTAAAACATGAATCATTGTCTTTAAGAAAACCTGTCAGGTGTAAAAATCCATGTCCAGTTTCATGATTATGTCATTTGTACTTCCAACTTTGTTAAATATTCTACAAGTGTCTCACACGCTATATATCTAAAGATAGCTAAAACTTTTGGTATTTGTTTCTTTTTACCTTTGGTCCTCTACTTATTAGGACATTAGCGGATTTTACCATCGATGCTGGATTTTCTTTTGCTTTTCCCCCTCCTCCATTTTCAAACAGAAATTTGATCGTAAAAAGTTGGAAACTTTTCTTTTTTTATTTACAAAGAAGAAAAAAAGGGACAAAGTAAAAATGAAATAAAAGTTCTCTATTTTTCCACTAAAAAAACGTTCATTGGCTATTCTCACAGATATTTTAATTGAATTAGAGGGGGGGAAAATAGTAATTTCACGTGGAAAAATTAGAAAGTGTCTCAGATTTTTTACTATGCATTTTTCCGGTTAGCTGGTTCATGAAAAATAAATTTTTAATAACAAAAATTTCCTATTGATTGTCTATTTCTTATTGTGTGATAAACTAGTACCATGTGCTGAAGTGATCTTTTTCTCCAAGTTGAGAGAAAAAAGATGATTGTTCTCTCTTTTTGTCATTTGGCTGAAGAAAGAAAAAAAGTAACGTGGAAATTTTCTTTTGAGTAATATAAGATGAACTAATTATTGCCATAGCTTTTCCCTCCCAATTTTGGGGTTCTAAAATCCAGGCGAAAGGCTTAGGAACCATTTATTTATCTTTTTGGAAAGCACAAAGGAAATGATATCCTTATCACCATGCATCTTACTTTTGATCTCTTTTTATAAAAACTTACTACCTTCTATCTTAGCAGCGCGCTATATTTCATGCATGATGGGATCATTTGAATTATTGAGTAACGAGGTACAATAATAATTGTTAAGTCGAACGTCGGTGGGGTGACTTGAGCTGAATGTTTATTGTTTTTCATATGATATCTATCCACTCAGAGGCAGAGCTACTCTTGTAGAATATTAGACCATCGTGTTGTGTAATTCACGTTAGTATCCTTCACTCGGAGATAGGTTAAGTTTTTCTTATATAAATTTATTATATGTTGAATCATTTTGACTTCTTCGGTGTTTTCTTATTTTATTTTAACTCATTTAATTAAAATTTTGACTGCGCCACTTAAAAGACCCATTGATCCTGAGAGGAATAAAAGATATATATTCTCCATATATTATGTAATTATTAATTTGATGTAATTATGTAAAGTATATATCCTTATACAATTATATTTGTAATTGTAAACACACACACATACACATAAATATATATATATGACATTAATGAGAAGCCTCCAACAAGGAAATTTCACAATTCTATATAGTATCAGAAGCTAAACCCTAACACCCCACCCTAATTCCAATTGGGGGCCTTACCCATAGCATAAGATAAAGGGTGCGTGCTTCAACATCTAAGTTTCACACAAGGAACCTCCTGCTCTTAAGGATAAACTACGATATTTGATGGACTGGCAGGTCAGCCAGCCCTCTCTCATTGCTTCCGGGGCCCCCTAACCCTAAAGATATTCCGCCACCCCCCTCTCTTCCCTTACTTTCGGCGGTCACATGGCTTCTCCCTCTTCCTCCTCCACGCAAGACGTCACACATCCTCCTCCTCCCTCTTCCTCTCCCAACACCTTTGTTGTGACAAACATAAAAGGCTTTATCCTTTTAGTTCTTGATCAGGAGGATGGACAACACTCATCCTAGATTGAATTATTTCAAAGTCATGCATGTGCCTACAACGTTCTTGATCACATCGATGCCACCACCCCTCGTACGCCCGACGTTGACAACACGACATGGAAGAAGCTTGATGATATCGTCAAACAATGGATATATGTCACCATATCCAATGGTCTACTTCATACTATTATAAAGACATGTGCTTCAGCTCACGAATTATGGATAAGACTAAAGGAAATTGTTCAATACAACAAACATACATGTGTCGTGTATCTGGAGGAACAATTCAATAACATCCGTCTTGGGAACTTTGTGAATATGTCCGACTATTGTAAATAATTGAAATTAGTTGCAGATCAATTAAATGTGGGAACACCAATTTCAGAAATGAAGATGGTTTTGCAACTAATTAATGGTTTTCCAAAGGGTGAGTATGATACACTTGTGACAATGATGCAATAAGTCGATCCCCTCCCTAGTTTCAACAAGGTCAGGTCATAAATGCTCTTAGAGGAGACTATGCATGCCAAACAGGACAAACATAATTAGAATACGTTGGTGGTTGATGCACCGGTGACCACCACCACACCCGTCGGCCAACCGCAGCACACGGACAACTAACAACCGTAGGCAACTGCGGCAACAGATGTGGCGCTAGAGGAAAAGGTCGTGCGGGACGGTCCAATTCCGGCGACCAAAGACAAAAGGCCCAATACCCATCTCAGTACGTCGGCCCACTGCCCTGGTCTATATCAGAAAATTGGACCTGGCCACCATGCCCCTACCATAAATATTATTTGGTGTTATTAGATGATTTCTCTCATTTTCTTTGGGTTTATCCCCTCAACTATAAATCTCAAGTATACTCCAATTTTCTTGAATTTCGGACATATGTTAAAACACAGTTTGAAAATGACATAAATTTGTTTGAATGTGACAATAGTCGTGAGTTTAACAATTCACCCTTTCATATATTTTGTATTAACAATGGCATGGTGTTTCGATTCTCTTGCCCCCATACCTCACCTCAAAATGGTAAAGCTGAAAGAATATTTCGCACCATTAACAATATGATTTGTACCATGCTCTTTCATGTTTTTTTTCCCATCCCTTTTTGGTATATGTGTTACACATAGTGGCATACCTCTTTAATATATTACTTACACATACCCTTCAAAATAAAACTCCTACCGAAATTCTATTCTGTCGCATCCCTTCCTACGGTCACCATCGAATTTTTTATTATATGTGCTACCCCAATCTCACATCCATGGCTCCTCACAAATTAGCACCTAGAACCACTCCTTGTATTTTCTTGGATTTTCCGTCAAATCATTGGGGGTAATTATGCTATGATTTGTCGACAAATAAAATCATAATTTCTCGCCATGTCACGTTTGAAGAGAACATTTTTCCTCTCGCAAATGACTAGAAATTTTAAGTCACTGACTATGAATTTCTTGACGATTCAGCCACTTCCCCTCTCATAATAAACATAATCCATGAAACTCATGGTCCGGCCCAATGCCCATTGCCACCGTCCACTTCCTCGACACTGCCCCACCACGCGTCAACCTCCCCGCTCATCTTGTCAACCACCCCACTGCTCTCAGATACCGTCAATGCCTCACCCCCTCACTGCCCCATTTTCCCTTCGTCAATCACATCGACCACCACCACACTCCCTCACTGCCCGTATCCACCATCGCCAACCCCACTGCCCATAATCACCGTCGACTACCCCCATTCTCTGAGCCCAACCCCAACACTGCCCAACCAGCCCCTTATTCCTACGCACCGAATGGAAACTCACGCCCTACACGAGATTTTCAAACTGAAAGTCCACTTTAACCTATCCACTAAATCTATCTCACCTATACCCAAGAATCCAAAATTAGCCAAGTTTGACCCAAATTGGAATGTGGTCATGTGTGAGGAATTTGATGCGCTCACTATTCAACACACGTAGGATCTTATCCCGCAACCAGCGGAGGTTAATGTGATTCGTTGTATGTGGCTATATCGTCACATATTCAGGAATAATGGTGAACTTGAACGCCTTAAGGCGAGACTTGTGGCAACTAGAGGAAGTTGATTATGGTGAGACCTTCAGTCCATTGTTTAAACTTGCCATCATTCGTATGGTCTTGAGCATTGCTATGGGAAAGAACTGGTTGATTCATCAACTTGATGTAAAAATTAGTTCTTACATGGGAATTTGAAAGAAATCGTCTATACAGATCAACCTGTTCGGGTTCGTGTGCAGCAAAAGTGATAATTCACTTTTCATTTTCATCTAGGTAATGACACTGCATACCTCTTGCTCTATGTGAATGACATTGTCATCACTGCATCCTCTGATGTGCTGAAAAGTGAGATCATTACTCTATTCAAATCCAAATTTGCCATGACAGACTTGAGTAAATTGAGCTATTTCTTGGGGATTTTCGTGATCAGATCTGAGAATGCAATGTTCTTGTGTCAGCGTAAGTATACCAAAGAGATTATTTACAGGGCTAAAATGACAAACTGCAAGATCATGTCTACTCCAGTCTAATCGAAGTCGAAACTTAGCGCCAATGATGAGAATCCAGTGCTTGATCATTCTCTTTATAGGAGTCTCGTTGTTGCACTTCAGTATCTTACCTTCAATAGGCCTGACATTGCCTATGTCGTTCAACGAGTGTGCTTATTCATGCATGCTCCCAGGGAGCCTCACTTTACCGCTATGAAATGTATCATTCGGTACGTTAAGGGTAATCTTGACTATGAATTACATCTTTATCCATCTGCACCGACCAGGCTAATATCATACATGGACGCCGATTAGGGTGGCTGTCTCGATACACGTCGATCTAATTCCGGATATTGTGTATTCTTAGGTGATAATCTCATCTCATGGTCTGCCAAAAGGCATGCCACGTTTTTCCGTTCGAGTTGTGAACGTTGTTGCCGAAACTTGTTGGCTCAGAAACCTTCTTCTGGAGTTTCATTGTACCTTACGTAAGGCATCTATGGTCTACTGTGATAACATATATGTTGTCTACATGTCTTGTAACCCCGTTCAACATCAACGAACCAAACATATTGAGATGGATATTCATCTTGTTCGTGAGAAGGTTGTCATGGATCACGTTCGGGGTTTACATGTTCCTTCTTCCTATCAGTATGTAAATATATTTACTAAGGGACTTCATCAACAGTTGTTCCTTGACTTCAGATCAAGTCTCAGCGTCCGGCCTCCTCCCGCTCCGACTAAGGGGGTGTGCAGGCGCGGATCTATTATGTTAACCGATTTTTTTTTTTGCAATGTTATTTTCCACTTTTGAACAAGCACATCATCCTCATTCTCTTATACAATGCTGTGATTTTGTTTCTCTAACAACCACTTCAAACTCGGTAGATCCGCCACTGGGGGTGTGATAGAGAATATTACATATGTATTCTCCATATATTCAGTAATTATTTATTTAATGTAATTATGTAAAGTAGATATTTTTACCAATTGGGTTTATATATATATATATATGACATTAATGAGAAACCTCGGACAAGGAGAATTTTACTCTATGTTATTGTGTTTCAATGTTAGACACCGGTATTATGTAATTTGTGATCCATTTATCTAGTCTTGGACTTGTGAGAGAATGTTAATTTAGCCCAACATCGATTGAATAAATGGATTAATGTAATATCCTTATATAGTTATGAACAATAACATAGAAATATCACTTGGATCGATGATCATTCCCACCATACTAAAATACGAAAAACTTTAAAGCTTCGGATGTAATTAATGCGCTACTGCTAGAAAAGACTTAATGATAGTACTAAAATAATATTTTCCCATAAAAAGAATCTAATAATTATTCAAAAATCTAATACATAACACGCAGTATCTCATAACAGAGAATATATAACATTCTATGTCATACGTTTTGACCGTGCTAGAAACATCACGTCCGGAGAATAACTTGACAAGCATAAGTTTATTAGGAATTCGACTGAAGCAACAAAAGCATAAGTTTATTTTTTTCTTCTGAAGAACAACCCTTCAGTGATAGATCTTCATGGGATCAGCAATTAGTTGAAAGCAAGGTAGAAAAGTTCCATACTTAAATGTTATATAGAGATTTAGATATTTCTGTCATTATTAAATCATTTTTTGCACATCTTAAAACATTAAGAACGTGTTCATCGATCTACTATCTACTACAAGTATTTGGATCATGAGTTTAAATTTTATGTATCGATAATGTAAACAAAAAAACTTTACACAAAGCAAATATTTGTAATGTAAATTATAGATATTTTTTATTAAAAATTAATAGTATCATAAAATTAATAATGAACATGTTATACATATCAAAATTCACTAATGATGTAAACGTCGTTAACAATTTTAACGAGACTACGTCTGTGTCAGCAGAAGAGACACGCATATGAGAATATATGCCTTGCTTTGCTTGTAAGAGGCGAAGGAGAGGGGTCCATGTTGTCCTTCATTGGGCCCCCAATTTGGAGTGTCGTTTAGGTTTTCAAGCCCATTTTTAGCTCCCTGGCCCCCTTCCTCCTTTACTCTTTATCGAGGACCCAAATATTCTCATTCACCTGTCATCGTCAGATGTATCCTCCTTTTTTCCCCCCAAATCAAGGGGTGGGCAAAAAATTCGGAGAACCAAAAATACCGAATCGAACTGGCGATTCGACTCGGTTTTTACTCGTTTAAAAGAAAACTCATTTTGGAAAAAAACGAACCCAAAAAAAAAACCGATTTTGGTTCGGTTCTTTTTTCCCGGTATGAACCGAACCGAAAAAATCGAGCATATTAGTAATTAATCTTATTTTTTATATTAGGCTACTACTATCTCTTAAATTATAGCCATTGAAGCCAATCTATGAAGCTTTTATGAAAACCGAACTTGATTAACATATCACGGAAGCATTAATTAGGGAGAGAAGAAACTAGTTGTTAATTAGGGAGAGAAGAAAGTAGTTCCCAATCGATTTGACGTTTCCCCCAAATCGATTTCTAATTTTTCCTTTTCTTTAGTAGATATCTCACGATATACAATACATTTTAACGTCCAAATTTCGTGTGAATGTCAATTTCAAAACAAATTTTTTAAAAAACCCGACCCGACCCACTCAAAAAATTGAGAAAAAACCGATGTATCCGATACGTTCGGCGATAGAAACCGAACATATCGGTTTTAAAAAAAAATCGATTTTTTTCGATTCGGAATTTTGCGATACAAAACCGGTATGAACCGATATATGCCCACCCCTACCCAAATCCAAAGTTGACAAAATCGCAACCGTCCAATTGGGGATCATTCACACAAATACTCATATTTTGGGTAGTCTTTAATTTTTGCCATTCAAATTTGCGTTCTTTAATTTTTGCTCTTTATTATTTTTGACGCAATATAATTACAGTTTCGCAATGCATAATTAATGTTTATTTTCGGCATATATATCATACACAACCCACAAATTATGTCGAAAAAGGCATAATTGTCAACACTGAACATATTATGAAAAATGCATAATTTCATATTTCGACGGACATAGTCAAAGTTTAATTTCAACATATGTATCATAACATCCACACAAACTATGCCGGATAAGACATCATTTCCAACACTCAACATAATTTTTTTTTTTTTTATAAAATTATGTCGCATAACTTAATTTCTACATTATTTATGTCGCGCGAAGTAAAATTTCAATTTTCAAAAAAATATATGTTATAGAGACTACCTTGCGAAGTAAACCTAGATATTTTTATAACATAAATAGCAGGCCAAAAATAAAAAAAACATACCGTTTGAAGGCCAATCCGTACAAAAAATTGATTCTTCTCTAGTGATACAGTCAAGCTTAACCAGTGCAGGCCCTATTCAATCAACAGACAGTGGGCCGACAGTAGACAGGCCCACATAAGTTGTCACCGCCAGTAATAGCAAGAAGCCATAGCTCTTAACTCCCTGTCCCCACCGCATAGGCCTTTTTCTTCCTTCATATTCACGTTCTCAGCCCCCATTTTTTCATTCCATTACACTCATTGTTCCTTCATTCTCACTATCCCTTTGGGTTATCCAGATATACATATATAACTACATCAACAAGAAGCAGTAAAGTAGCTTTGAAAGAATTTGGTTACATAGTGTTGAAAGTTTTTTCCTTTTTTATCAAGTTGAAAAGAGTGTAGTAATGGGGATTACTTCTTTGCAAGTTTGCATGGATTCATCCAACTGGCTACAGGTTTGTATATTTGCATATTGTTGCATTTTCCTTAATCTTATGGCATTAGTCTCCTATTTTTACGGGCATATAATGTGATTTGCAACTTTTCCTTTTTAGTATGCTTCAAAAAATGATACTCCCTCTGATTCAAACAAATTAAAATGGAAGGAGTAGTTTTCTAAATTTGGAAATGATTTAATTTATACCATTTTATCCGTTAAGATTAAAAGTTTAAAAAAACTTGAGTTACATTAATGTTATGATACGCTTATGACCACATATTTCAAAAGTATTTTTTTCTCTATTAAACTCTGTATCTATCCAAACTTTTTCACATGAAATCAAAACAAAGGCAGTAATTAATAACGAGAATGTGCGAACAAGGACAATGTATATTTTTCCCATGCACCCTCAGTGCTTACTTCTATCGCAGCCAGTCAGTCAAGTTTGGAACTTAAATGGCCAAAATTATATTGTTCACTCTTCAAGAATGTTGTACGTACGTGTTAGATCATTTAAAAATAATACATTTTGGAGAATTGAACACAAATACAATAACATTTTTTGAAAAATATGAACAATACTAGAGATCAAGTGTGTTTCATCTTTTATTGCATGATTTACGCAAATGTTGTACGTAAAAGATAGAGATGTTCACGCGAATCATTCTAGCTATGAGTTCAATGACAAGTTCCACTAACGAACTTTTACTTGTTTCCATTTTCAGGACACAATTAACGAGGAAATCAAATTCGATTCTTCTTCTTCGCCATCTGGAGACATTTTCACATGTTCAGGGCCTTTAATAGAAAGAAAACTAAGACCCCAACATGAACAACCACTCAAATGCCCACGTTGTGACTCTGCACACACAAAATTCTGTTACTACAACAATTACAGCCTTTCTCAGCCCAGGTATTTCTGTAAATCTTGCAGAAGGTACTGGACTAAAGGGGGAACTCTAAGGAATATCCCTGTTGGTGGTGGATGTAGGAAGAACAAAAAAGTTTCTTCCAAGAAATCGTCTAATGACACTATTACCCCTCATCATCAAACACCTAATTACCATAATGCTGGATCATCTAATTACCCTGATATGACATTTTCCCACTTTGGTAATTTTATGGGAAATAATATTAATAATTCTAGTTTCATGCTTCAAGAAAATCATGCACCTATTGGTTTTATGGAGAGCAAGTATGAAGCTTTGATGGGGAATACTTCAAGAAATCAAGATTTTATAGGGAATGTCGATGCTGGTTTGATCAACCGATATGGTGAGATGGATAATTCTGGAATTAACACACCAAATTTTCAGGGTGTGGTTTTCTCTACATTTGGATTGCCAATGGATGGGAACAATTTTGAGACTATAAATCATGAGGGACAAAATATTACAATGGATGTGAAGCCAAATCCCAAGATTTTGTCACTTGAATGGCATGACCAAGGCTGCTCTAATGCTGGGAATAAAGAATCTTTTGGCTATTTGAATGGAGGATTAGGATCTTGGACTGGATTGATGAATAATGGTTATGGATAATTCGCGACGAACCCATTAGTTTGAATTAAATTAGCAAGAGTTAACAGTCTAGTGATATCGACAGTAATGGATTAATCGATGCGATTAATACATGTTGGTTCTACTGTCATTAGTCTAAGCTAAGTTACTTTCACTTTAGTAACCACTTTCCAATTTGGGTTGTAATCTCATGTTGTTGTATCATGAGTAGTTGAGATTATCTCAGGTATAATTAAGGAATTATTAGGTCTGAATTATCCCCTAAATTCCTCTAATGGAAAGGTGTACTGGTTTTGTACTCGACATTTCTTTTTGTGAAGGATTTTGTTTAGTTTAATTAAAGTAATTAGCATGTGAGTGTGAATGGAAATTGTAGAAGCTGTTCAAATTCGACCATGGTACTTCACATTTGTCATTTTGCAAATCTTGGTCAGCTAGCAGTATATAAGATTATAAGTATGCTGCTTGAGGAATTCAAAGTTATAGGCTTGTTGGATTTGATCAGATATCGAGAAAGATGCTATTCTCATGTCTCAATTTACGGGGTTTGATAATATTTTAACTTTAAAATTTACATTTTACGTTTAATGAGATAATTTATAATCATTTAAATATATTTAACTTATTTTAGACCATAAAATTTAAAAATCTTCATTTATTTCTTAAATTTTGTGTTCAGTTATGTTAAAACCACGAATCTAAAGATAAAAGTGACTGCATCAATCTTTGAAGATGGAGCAGTGTGAACGACGAAGGTCGAGAGAGAAGGGAAGAAGACGATACTGAGGCATTTTGTGAAATGTTTTTCTCTCCTTTTCATTCATAGCCAAAGAGTATTTATAGGTATGGCTTTGCATGACTAACCATATTACAAACATAGCCAAACGCCAAAGGTAAACATGTGCTGAAACTGAAATGACCAAAAACTAAAAGATAGAAAGTGTATACTAGTGTACACTGAGTGTATACTGACTACTACAAACAGACACTAACGTATATTATCTTCAACACGCCCCCTCAAGCTAGGAACACAGAACAAGTTTGTGAAGCCTAGCTTGGACAATAGATAATCGTGTCGACCAATCGTCAAGCCCTTGGTGAGGACATCGGCAGGCTGCTCATCGGTGGACAGGTAATGTGTGGAAATCAGTCCTTGTTGTAACTTTTCACGAACAAAATGGCAGTCTATATCGATATGTTTGGTCCTCTCATGAAACACAGGATTGACAGCGATCTGTAAGGCAGACTTACTATCGTTGTGTACTGGAATGGGAAGCGTAAGAGGAACAGTCAGAGTTGAGAACAAATCAGAGAGCCAAACCACCTCAAAGAATCGCAGGCGGTGCGATATTACGCTCACCGAGCTCCGGAAAAGCGATGGATTCTTCGATTTCCAGGAAATGAGGGAATTCCCAAAGAATACTAAGTAACCAGTGACTGACCTTCTTGTGTTAGGGCATGAAGCCCAATCAAGATCACAAGATGTAAACAGAGCGATGGTGTTGCGGAAGACATAAGAAGACCGGACACAGGGCCTGTTTGAATATCGAACAACTCATTTGTCTTCGCCAGAGATGTGAGGTCTTTGGATGCTGCATAAACTGGCTAAGGCACTGGACAGCAAAGGATATGTCGGTTCTGGTGTTTGTCAAGTAGAGTAATCTGCCAATAAGCCTTTGATAACTAGTTGGATCAACTAGCAATGCATCTTTGACATTTGAGGAATCATCAACTGTGGAGGAATCGTGAGTGATGATCATACAATGTAGAAGTCAGCTTGACATTAAGCTCCAGAGGTGATCTCGCAGGTTTTCCAGCAGACAAGCCAATATCAGAGATTAATTCAACAGTGTATTTCCTCTGGTGCATCACTATGCCACTACTATTCCTAGCAAATTCGAAGCCTAGGAAATACCTTAAACAACCCAAGTCATTGATTCTAAAATTCTGCTGTAAACTCAGTTTCGTCTCTTGGATAAGAGTCTCATCATTGCCAGTAATGAGCAAATCATCTACATAAATGAGTACCACCACTATTTTGTCATCAATCTTCTTGGTAAGTAAGGAATGATCAAGTTGACTTTGAGAAAAACCTGAAGCTTGCAAAGTTGTGGTCAGTTTGATATTCCACTGCCGAGAAGCTTGTTTTAGTCCATATAGTGACTTGATTAACTTGCATACCTTCCCTTGCTTTTGATCAAATCCTTGAGGCATGGTCATGTATACTTCCTCATTAAGGTCACCTTGGAGGAATGCATTATAAACATCCATTTGATAGATGTGCCAATTTCTGGAAGTTCGCCATCAAATTATCGCCTCACAAATACCATTTTGCCACTGGTGAGAAAGTATCTTGATAATCAACTCCTTCCTTTTGGTTGTAGCCCTTGGCCACAAGCCTTGCTTTAAACCTTTCTACTTCACCATTTGCCTTATACTTGATTGTTGACACCCAATTTTGACCCTCCCGTCCAGTTCTTAAAATTACACCAATTTTTTACAATAATTTTTAATAATTTTTAAAATAATAAAATGCAACAATAGCACCGCATCTTACGTAGAAGACTAAACACTTTAGGTCTCGCGCCCGCATTTATTAATTTTAAGCCCTGTCATAATTCTTAAATGATAATAAATAAATAAATAAATAATTACATAAAATAAGTAATTTAGCAATGACGTCGTGTTAAATAGAATATTCGCATTTTTTACTAAAAGCAAGGCAATTTCGTAATTCGTATTTTAATCTAATACATGCGTTTTAATAATAGCGTCGCATTTATAAAAGCATTAAGCAGTCCTTAAATAACATATTTGCATTTAGCATTTAAATAATTTAATAATAGTCTAAACCCCGTTCAGCTTTAATTTGACTTCGCGGAATACGCATAATAAATAAGCAATTTAATAATAGCGCCGCATTATAAATATTAAGCACAATTAAATAGCACGCCCGTATTTATTTTTGTAATAATTTAGATTAATAAAGCACCCTAAGTAATTTAATCACAATTTTGAATTTCTAATTTACCACTAATTAACTCCTAAAACTAATACCCAATATAATACCTAATCAACCCCACCTTTTAAATTACCAGCCCACAACTTAAATCGCCCAAGCCCAAACCAGTTGGCCCAAACATTCCCGCCCATGCCTATTTTCGTCCAGCCCCAAACAATTCCCCCAACAGACCCATAAAGTCCATCCTCTCTTTTATCCCTAACACAAAACAACTAAAATCAGAGGACAAAGAAACCCGACCCAGCCCATTTCCCCCCCATTTCCCTCTTAACCTAGAAACCCACATACCCTTACCTCTTCAATCGAACCAGCAGCCCTTCAAACGAAATCAGAGAAATCCGCTGCCATGCCCACTCCCTGCACCCCCAACTACTCCTTTCACTTCACCTACACAGCCCATACCCTGCATCTCCCTAAAATCCGCGATTTGAACCAACAAATCGTCCAAAAAATCAGACCTCTAACAGCTTTATTTCGAATTCAAACTCAATATTTCACCTATAAAAGACCCCTTCGTTCTTCATTGGAGGGGCCCCCGAAATTTGATAATTTATCTTGCATATCATCTATTTGTTCTTCATTTTAAGGGGTCCGATTTTTGAGTATTGATTTCTAAGACCTTCCTTTGTTCTTCGTTTTAAAATTCTTGCATTTAGGGTCCTATTTTCTACTCTTGCTTTCACATATGATCTTCTATTTGCATCTCTTTTATTTCTAGTATTGGTTCAGAAAAAACCACAAATACCTTAGCTTTTATTCCTCTTCAGTCGCACATACACATAAGATCTCCGAGCGGATTCGACGAGTCGAGACGACGCCTCGGTTCGCTGCCCGGAGAAGGTAAACACAACTCCCTTTCAATTCTGGTTCGCTTAGGTGTTTTATGCATATTCTATGTGTTTATACTGGTCAATCATGTATTAGACTGTATTATCACGTTTATTCATGTTTAGATGTGATTTGGGTCTGGTTTTCTTCAGAAACCTGAGCTCGTTGTTATCAAATAGATTTATATGTCAAGCAGGCTGTTAATAGTCGTTCGGGGGAATAGGGATGTATTTTTAAAGTGATTGCAGGGATGTTTTTTGTTGTTGTTTACGATGGTTTTTATCTACTTAATTAATTGCTAATCCTTGAGTATGCTTTGCTAGCCTTTTACGTAAACCTATGCATAAGATTTAGGACAGTAAATTCGGAGCTTTGCGTATTCTGGATTTTTGTGTGAATAGCTATAGGCTAAAAATATGAAACTTTGCTAACTGAATAATTGTTCCCTTAATTTGTTCATAAATAATAATTCCTTGTTAGCTTTTATATGTTAGTTGTTTTGACTTGTAATGAACTGTATAACAATCATAATCAGTGCGTTATGATATATCCCGGTTCAAATGTATAATATGAACATGACTATATATTCTTAGTTTAACAAAAACAGAGCTGCATATTTAAAATTATGTCTTTAAGTGTTCATTTGGTCATTCCTTCTTACTTTATATATCTATCGAACTAACCATACACTTATCTTACCCACCGTAGTGCCATCATACCTAATGCATAGCATGGATGTGATTTGTGTAAGCTTAAGTTTAAATTATAAGTCTATATACTTAAAATGCCATATGTGTTTAATCACCTACTTGTTTTACGGGATATGTTTGGTGAATTCATTATATATATTAGTCCTCTTGGTTTAAGTGTCAAAATGTCTCCATATTAGCATATATAACCTCTAAGTTGTCTTGTATTATGCTCTATCTATAGAATCTTTGAGCGATATCTGAGCTAGCTTGTTGTGCCTATTTGAATCAGTTATGTCATGTCAATTATGTGCCTTTGTCTGCATGCATTTTGATTCGAAAATTCTGGATTTATGCAAGTATGGGTAGGTGTTGTTGAGATGTTGACACTGTTGAAAAATAAGCCATACATCTCAAAGAAGACATAGACCTAAAGATATTCTACTTGCATGTAGTGTCTTAAAGTATATCGTTTAAACTAGTTATCCACTTGCTTTGTATCCTGGTTTAGTGTTAGACATGTCTGCAAAGTTATAAACCCATGCCAGCCTACTTTTCTTGTTACCATCATGATACATGCTTAAAAAGAACTATGGTTTGGGCTATCTGCTCTTGTAATATACACTTGATTGTTAATACTCAAGTACATTGTGTATAGTAGGATTTGAACATTGTTTTGGTGTCTGTTCAATAAGAACCCATTTTAACTCAAATGCTTAAATTCTTACATGCTCCCCTCTTTGTTTAAATTACGACATGGTTAAGAGTACGACAGTTGGCTGACCCAATGATTTAACTAGGATTAAATGAGATTATGTTTAACTTAGTTCATAGGTATCCATGTTAACGAATCTGCAGCAAAAAAAATAAAAAGCTTACTCTTACCTTTTAAAGGTTATATATATTTAACATGCCACATGTGGATACTCTATTTTAGGGAGCCTGCTTCATTTTCCCACCTTCTGTCTATATCCTGCCACTCATATAACATCCCTCAATTCCGTTTTAGTTGACATAATCAGTATGCTGTTTATCTGAAAGTGTCTGGTGTCAATGTTATCTTGATTCCAAAATTCTAGCTTATGTCAAATCTATGTTACTGCTATTCCCGAAAATATCATATATAGGCTCAGTATTTCATGTACACTAGTTTATATATATGTTTGAATATGGGCAAAGATGGGTCATTACATATGCGTAAATATGGATGTCTTGATTTTCCTCTTCACTTTAGAATCTGCTTGGTACACTTCTCTGCGTATTCTGCTTCATTGGGCCTGCCATACACCTTGGACTGATCTGTCCTTTCTTTCAAAAATCTGGAAATTTCACATTGTTGGGCCGTTTTGATTTTTAAGGCCCAATTCCTATTAAAAACTGTTTTTGGCCTGTTTTCTTTCAAATTGCTGAAATAAAAATGATTCAAATATGCTAAATCCTATGTCAATCTTTATTGGTTATTTGATGATTCCGATGTATACTAATCCTTTTCTTTTCTTGTTTTTTTTTTCCACATGGCATGCATCGGGAGGGACAAAGAGTCTCGTTATGAGACTCATCATGACTTTGTCAAGCAAAGGATTTACATCCAAACTTCTCGCATTTTTCGATCTCGGAATCTTAAAATAAATAGGGCGGAATGATATCGTCATCCGTTCTAGAGTCGCTGCTTTTAATTCTTTAATTACACTTATTTTATACTGTTGTAATTTAATTTATTGCACTGGTATAATTATTGAATTGCCTAGAATAGTTAGTCTTAGAATTAATAGATTGGAAAGGGTAGAATTAAAACCGGAAACCACTAGTTTAACTTATTCTAGGCACGTTATCCATATTTCTAAAACATTTAGTTTTATTTATTTTAGGCTCGTCGCCTATATTTTCAAAACACTAGGTTATTTTATGCTATATCTACTTTGGCATAAAACAAAATCATGTTCTATGAAAACTCAATTCTCATAATCATTTTTGACATGCTTTATCAAAAACTAAATATATGTCATTTTACACAAAACTGCTTTATGTATATTTCTAAACGCATCTTTTAAAATTAACTCTTTGCAACATCCTTTTATTAAAACCGCATATATTCAAAACATGCATTTTTCTCTAACATAATAATTAACCCTAGGTTTGAACGGACAACCGTAAGTTAGCGGATCTTTTAGGGTGCCTAACCCCTTCCCTTTAGGATAATAAAGAACCCTTACCTAGAATCTCACATAGCTTTTGCAGACCTTTAAATGGAGATCATTTGTAGTATTTTATGCTACATTTTTAGTGTCCTAATTCACTATAATAATTAGGTGGCGACTCCTTTAAATAAATTTAGGAATCAACCATGCGCAGTAATCCCGTTTTCGACTCCGGTTGAAAATGGGGTGTTACATTGATCTTATAAACCCATTTACATCCAATGGCCTTCTTGTGAGCAGGAAGATCTGTCACCTCCCAGGTTTTGTTACTCTCCAAAGCCTGCATTTCAAGCTTCATAGCCTCGACCCATCTGGTGTCCTTCACTACAGCAGAATATGAATTTGGCTCATGTTCAAGTTCAATTTTTGCAATGTAGCTCTTGTATCTTGCATTCAGTCCAACATAGCTTAGACTGTTAGCCATAGGATACAAGCACTCTTGTCTACCTCCTGTGTCTGCTGTTTGTGGCATTTGAACAAAATCCATCCAGCGAGTTGCCTCGCTTCGCTCCGACCTCGTAATGGTGGTGGAGATTCAGAAGTTGGTGCATCATCTGTCTGGATTGTGGGGTGACTATCAGTGTTCTCCTGAGGTGCGCTTCGCTCTCGCAGCTTCGAGACCTTCAATATGTTACGATCCAGTGATTGTTGGCTAACAGCAGGTTCAGGTTCATAATGGAAAATATCAGCCTCCTCTGCCTCTAGATTCAAACTGATATCAACCCCAGATTGTTTCTTCTGCTTGAAAGGAAAGATATCCTCATAAAAGACAACATCCCTGCTTACAAATAAAACATTGTTAGATAGGTTTAAGAGTTTGTATCCCTTCTGTCTAGAAGAGTATCCCAGTAGGACTGCCTTGATGGCTCTAGTGTCAAATTTATCAGTTTTCACCAGATTTGTTGCATAACATAGACATCCAACTACTCTTAGATGTGATAGAACAGGTGTCTTCTTATATAGTTTCTCATATGGGGAGATGTTCCCCAGAACCACAGAGGGCAGTCTGTTCATAATGTAGACAGCTGCCTCAACACACTCTCCCCAGAACCTGGCAGGCAGACAACTTTGGAACTTTATGGCTCTAGCAAGCTCTAATATGTGCCTATGCCTCCTCTCAACTACACCATTCTGCTGAGGACTGTATGGACAGGATGTTTGATGTATGATGCCTAGTTGTGCAAACAGATCCCTACAGGAACTGTTTATAAACACTGAACCATTATCAGACCTGACACATTTAACTTTGGAACCAAATTATGTTTTGATCAGTAGACATAGATCTTTGAGTATAGTAGGAACATCTGATTTAATGTGCAAGAGAAATACCCATGTCCATCTAGTGAAATCATCTACCACAGTAAGAAAGAATCTCATACCATTATAAGTGGGAACTTTGTATGGTCCCCAAACATCAAGGTGTAGCATATCAAAAGGAAGTATACTCATACTTTGACTAGTAGAAAAAGGCAATCTAGTTTGTCTTGCCATAGGGCATACATCACAGTGTTGAATCACAAAGTTAGAACTATTACTGAAGGCATTTATTTTCCTAAGAACACTCATTGGTACATGTCCCAATCTCTTGTGCCACAGGGCTGCCTTCACTTCTCCTATGCTGAGCTTTGACATATTTGTCTTAGCTGTCATCAATCCCTCCTGCTTTCTTGTAGAATCCAGCACATACAGCCCATCCACTTCTCTACCAATCTCCTTCACCTTCCCAGTGAGGAGATCCTGCAGTACAAAGAAGTCAGGAAAGAACCTAACACTGCAATTGAGTTCCTTGGTCAATTTTGACACTGAAAGTAAGTTAAACTGAAAACTTGGCACACACAACACATGTTTTATAAGTTCACCTCCTGTCAGTCTACATTCTCCAGTGTGTGTAATTGGGGCACTGCCTCCATTTGGTAGTTGCACTTGTCCTGAATTTATTGTTGACCAGTTAGGAGCAGGAGTCTCAATCATACTTCTATTTTTAACCATATGATTAGTAGCTCCTGAATCTACTATCCAAGGACTACTAATGCCTTCATTATAGTTACCTGCCATACAAACTGTAGCAGCAGCACTATGTCATGTACCTGATCCCTTAGTCTGGTTGGTCATAGACAACATCATCTCCAACTTGTCTGGAGTGCAAGTTCTGATCATCTGCTGGAGTTGTTGTTGTTGATATACAGAGAGTTGGTTGTTGCCTGCATACTGCCTCTGGTTTATTTCACCATCTACGCAACCACCATAACTGGCTCCATACCCCTGCACATACTGCTCCACCTGAGGTACCATGACAACATTAGCCTTACTCTTTCCTTTGTAATCAGAAGGGTATCTGTCACGACCCGACCCCGGGCCCGTGACTGGTGCCTTACCCCGGGCACCCTAGTGATACAACATCAGAGAAAACCAGCGGAAATAAAAAAAGCTCATGAAAGAAAACAGTGAAATAAGAAAGCAAAGCAACCCATCTGTTACCTTTTGTACATAAATTAAAACTTGAGCAGCATATCCTTACAAACTCCGCCACCACAAAGGCATGCACTTAAGAATTTTAAAACCATAATGACGGACAGGCCCCGCCATGCCCCTGAATAAACAAAAGACTACTACTTGAGGAACTGTACCACAGACAAGCTTAGGAGATATAGAGCTTCGAGAACCGAACAGCGATCCTAAGAGAGGATCACCGGTATGTACCTCAACTCGCGCAGATGAACGCAGCCCCAAGGAGGTCGATAACAGTACCAAGTATGTGAAATCGTAAAAATATCAGTAAATGAAATCATAATAGTCTATATAAAGCGGAGACATGTATGATAACCAAACTACAAGATACAACATATAAGGCGATCATGTCAAGTCGTGACTCACGCGTGAAATTATTACTTAAATACAACCCGGGAATTTAACCCGCACAATGGCCACATGCCCCGACATCTCACCTCGGTATAAGCATGGCCATGGAACCATCCTAGTGGGCCCATACCCGTGGACCATCCAACGTGTCGGTATGCCCAAATGAGTCAACAAGATAACAATCCTCGCAAGCATACCCGTAGCTACCCAACGTGTCGGTATGTCCAAACAACTAACAAAACAATACTCATCAGGACGATACCCGGCTACCCAACGTGTCGATGTCCAAACAAGTAACGGATAACACTTAATGGGAACATACCCGTGGGCTACCCAACGTGTCAGTATGCCCATTAATCAACCAGATAGCCGGCCCTCCATCGAGAGACTCGGTAGCACACAACCAAACACTTGCACAACAAGGCTATCACAACAAGCATAGGCAATTTACACACAACTCAAGATACTTCAAACACTTCTTAACACAACACCAAATATACATTTCAAAACCAAGTAACCAACCCTTTTAATACCAAGGTACTCCTACCTTTTTAAAGTCAAGCCACTTATATTTTTCCATCACAAAGAGTTCAACATTTGAAAACAAGTTACTACTCCTTTTCCCAAAATCAAGTTACCATTCTAAATCCAATAATGAGTCCATTTCTTTATTTTCCATAAAGTCGTTATAACTAACTTCCCATAAAGCTATTACAACACTTTATGATTAATAAAACAAGTCAAGACAAAATCATGCCTTTCTTTTAACCCAACACACTTCAAATTCTTACGTCTCTTTTCTTTTAGAAAACGAGTTCCTTACTTTGAAACTTTTAGGAAAAATCAGAACTTGATTTCAATAATTCTTATTAGAGCAAATGACCATGATCTAGGAAATGTAATGCCATTTTGTCTTATCTTAGCTTATGCGGATGGAGGTTTCTACTGGTTTTAATATGATTAATTGTCATTACTTCTTCCTTTATCGACGTTGCGTTGGCTTGTTCGATCCTTATTCCCATTTCCAAATTTGTAACGTTATTCTTTTAAAACCAAGTATTCATTTCTCACGAATTTAGGTTTTATACTTTTAACACCGTTTAGGTCAATTACAAGTCACGCCTCTTATCTTTTGAAAACAACAAACCATTCTTTTATCTACATAAAGTGGTTATAACAAAATTCCCATAAAGCCGTTATAACACTTTATGTTTTAAAAAAACCAATTACCGCTATAAACATTTATGAGACCAATAGGGCTCATTCTTTAACCACCGAGCATTACTAACGGATAAGACTTTACTACTATTTCCACACAACGAAGCCCTTAACACTTCATATCAAGTCAAGACACAAAAAGGGAAATCAAATTCTTTAACACACGTCAAGTCTACCGCACTATATATTTTACAAATAGTCATGCCAAGAGGATAGGAAGAATCACATACCTCGCGACGATTGTCGACAATAAGCAAAATGCTCCACCGTATTATCGCCCTTAAGTAGAATATGCTACCGTAGTACTTCAATCCTATAAGGGTCATAAAACGTCTATCAAACTCTAGCTTCGAACGTAGAATAACTAAGTGCAAGGTCCCTACATTCTACGGAAAGTCGGACAGCACTTCCTTTGCTTCTACTTACTATGCCACCTCTTTCAAGGCCGAATTCAATAACCAAACTCCCACAATAATGCAAAATAAACCAATAATTCCATGTCATTCTTGGCCAACAATAAACCAACCCTAAACCCCTTTCAACTCTTTCCAATCCGAGTTCTTAAGTCTAACACGATATCTAGCCCTAGACATCTTCAACAATTACAATCTCCTTTTACAACATGTGACGACCCAATTAGAAATCCAATTGAAGTTAAAATCTTAAGGCTAACATGCCCATTTTCGATTTCAACAAGACAACAAGACCCAAATCTATTCAAATAAAACAGCCTCAGGCTCAACTCTATACTACTACAATATAACAGCCTTAGGCTCAATTCTAAATCACTAAAATATAACAGCCTCAGGCTCACATCTATACTACTAACATATAACAGCCTTAGGCTCATAACCAAGAGAAAAGGGGAAACTTTTACCTTAAGGAATAGCCCACAAAAGCCCCTTTTTCTTCCACTTCTTTCCGTCAAACTCGTCCACCAGCACTACCCACAAGTTTACCCACACTTTTCCGTCTTGCCGCCGCTCCAACAATTTCCTCTAAGGCAAGGTTTTCTTCCAAAAACTAGAGAGAAGGGAAAGGGTTTTTCTTGGAAGGGTTTTGAAATGGAATGGCCAAGTCTTCCAAGACTTGGCCCTAATATAGGACCCTTTTCTGGTCAAAATGATGGGAGGGACACTTGTCACCCTCCCATAGGTTTTAAAACAAAATATCCCCTGTTTTCAGCCCTTTATCGCGAAAAATCCGCCTTGGCCATGGCCACTTCGAGAAAAGTTCCAAGATTCGCGCGCCCTCGCATTCCGGCGCGCGCTATACCCTGAATCAAAAATCGCTGCTGCGCGCACCAAACTTGAAACTTCCATAACTTTTGACTCCGATGTCCTATCGACGAACGGTTTGTTGCGTTGGGATCTAGATTTAACGAACTATATATTAGGCTTTTAAACACCTCGAAACTCTTATCAACTGGGGTACAACACTCCAAGGTAGACTCAAATCCGTCCAACACATGTTTGCCAACTTATCTTTCAACTTTCAATCTTATAATTCCTTGGTATGTTCTTATATTAATTCCTTGAATTTACGGGGTGTAACAGTATCCTATCAGCTTGTAACATTTTTCCTGAACATGTCCTTGCTTCTTACAGTAATCACAAAAGTAGAGCAACTTGTGGCATCCTTATCTACTATGTCCCTTCATGTTGCAGTGATCACAAAAGGCAAACTTCCTATTCTTTCCAAATGATGCCCTGCTGGTCAGTGCTAAATTGTCAACCGAATTCCCTAGAGAGGAGATATTCTTTTGGCTTTCATCTTGTGCTATCATAGCAAATGCTTGGTTCACACTAGGTATGGGTGACATCAACAGGATATGACTCCTCGCTTGATTGTATCCATCATTCAATCCCATAAGAAACTCCAGTAATCTCTGATTTCCCAGATGTGTGATGTATTCCCTAGGATTTAGGCAGTCACATGTAGGTGGTGGTATAATTGAGTCTATCTCATCCCATAAGTCTTTCATTCTCGAGTAATATTGGGATACTGGTGAGGTCCCTTGAGTTAACATTGTCAACTCCTTCTTTAGTTGGAAAACTCTTGAGAGATTTATCTTATCAAATCTCTCCTTAAGATCCTTCCAAACAAAGAATAAAGACTGCACGATCTGTAATCCCACTCAACAAATTTTTATCTACACTTCTCATTATCCACGACATCACCAAAGCATTGCACCTGTCCCATTGTCTAGCGTGATTAGGTCCATATGTGTCGCGCCTTATAGATCCATCAACAAATCCAATCTTATTCCTCGTTAATAACACCAACTGCATAGCTCTGCTCCAAAGCGTATAGTTCTCCATTCCTGCCAACTGAATCTCAATCTGAATAGCACCTACTGTATCAGATGCATTCAGGAACAAGGGATGATTGTGGTCAATAGGATCTATACTAGAGGTTGAACTCTCTTCTAGCACAACAGAAGGTGTTGTTGTGATGTTCTCCATATCCTCAAAATTACAGTGTATAACGATTCCAAAAAAAAAAACTCAATCTAAAAATTCAGATCCAATGTAGATCAAATAGTGCGATAGCAGATGCCGCAACCAGTGATACGAACTCACAAAATCACGAACTGGATGATTCAGTTCAGGTGAACAATAAGCAAATTGCAGGTGATACAAACAAACCAAACGACGAATGTAAAGAAAATACGAAATCGACCTCAATTGAAGAATCGATGTATAACTACTAAACCTTGCAAGTTGAATCTCTTAGTCCATGTTCTTAATGCGACAGAAGTACTTCTGGATCCATCTTGCATGGCTCTGATACCATGTTAAAACCACGAATCTAAAGATAAAAGTGACTGCATCTTTGAAGATGGAGCAGTGTGAACGACGAAGGTCGAGAGAGAAGGGAAGAAGACGATGCTGAGGCATTTTGTGAAATGTTTTTCTCTCCTTTTCATTCATAGCCAAAGAGTATTTATAGGTATGGCTTTGCATGACTAGCCATATTACAAACATAGCCAAACGCCAAAGGTAAACATGTGCTGAAACTGAAATGACCAAAAACTAAAAGATAGAAAGTGTATACTAGTGTATACTGAGTGTATACTGAGTGTATACTGACTACTACAAACAGACACTAACGTATATTATCTTCAACAAGTTAAACTAAATCATATAAATTGAGTGGAAGAGAGTAATAGAAATATTGTTCTCTACTATATTATAGGAGTACTTTATTATTGTCTCTTGTAAAAAAATATGCTTAGTAGTTGGATACGGCGGGAGAATGTACTAAGTAGCAATTATTTAGCATCATCTTTATGTGATGACGTCTGTTTATTTGGTGAATCAATTATTGATTTGAAACTTTGCTGTAAAAGGAGTAAAACTCATAAATAGTCACCTTTTAGTCTCGTAATTAGTAAATAATCATTATCGGCCAAAATTGATATTATATAATCATTCATTCTATTTACTGGTTCTATGCTGACTTTGCATGTATGCCATTTTGGTAATAGGAAATAGAAAGTTAGATATTAGCAATAGAAATCTTTTAGTTGTATACCAAATTAAGTACTAACTCACAGCCGATGTTTCTGTTAAATATACACATAAAATACATTTGTTGTTATTATGGAACCCAACTCCACAGTTATGGAGGTTTGGAATTGAATGCGCGATATCTTCCAAGATAACAGTCATTCTCGCATTGTTACCCTTGAACAAGAATTTTCTCAAATTGCTATGGCGAATTTTCCTAACGTTTCATCTTATTGTAAAAGACTCAAGGACTTGGCGGATCAACTTCGCAACGTGGGTGCTCCGGTTACTAATAGTCGTCTTGTCCTACATATGGTTGCAGGCTTATCCGATGCCTATAACGGTGTTGCTTCGATCCTTCGTCAAAGTAACTCCCTTCCGGAATTCTATCAAGCCCGCTCCATACTTACGTTGGAAGAAGCCGGTTTAGCTAAAAAAATCGGTTATTAGCGCTAATACCGCCATGATGGCTACAACGAATGGTTCTTCGACATTTTATGACAATTCAAAACAAAATCATAACAACGGTGGCGGAAAGAAGTGTCAAAATCGCAAGAATAAAAATAAAGGTGGTGGACGTGGCGACAATAGCAGCGGCGGCGGACAAGCCACTGGGTCCCGGCAGAAAGAAGGGTCAAAATCGCAAGAATACATGTATATCATGTGTATACTGTATGTATATTTAACACACCCCCGCACGCGGTCTTCATACGCTGAGACTGTCTCTAAAATCTTTAAAAAGGACCGAGGGAAGACCCTTTGTAAAGATGTCTGCAATGTGATATCTTGAAGGGACATGGCAGACGCGTACTTGTCCTCGAGCTACATTTTCTCTAACAAAGTGGATGTCCATCTCTATATGTTTAGTGCGCTGGTGCTGAACTGGATTACCAGAAAGGTAGATGACACTAATATTATCACAATATACCCAGTAGCTTTTTGAATAGGACAATGAAGCTCTAACAGAAGATTACGTAACCAACATGACTCAGAAACCACATTGGCTACCCCTCGATACTCGGCCTCTGCACTTGAACGTGATAGCGTGGATTGACGGTTAGCAGACCATGAGACCAAGTTATTACTAAGAAACATACAATATCCAGACGTAGATTGTCTGGTATCTGGGTAACCACCCCAATCAACATTTGTATATGAGACAAGTGTAGACATCGACGAAGAATACAAATGCAAGTCATAATCAAATGTCCCCTGGATGTACCTACGAATGCGTTTGAGCGCATTCATGTGCTCAATCATGGAGTCATGCATAAACAAACACACCTGTTGTACGACATATGTAATATCAGGTCGCGTGAACGTAAGATACTGAAGGGCCCCTGCCAGACTATAATAGCAGGTCAGATCCTCATAGGGGGAGCCAGCTGCAGCACCCAACTTGGACTTAGTATTAACTGGAGTGGAAGTGGACTTACATGATGACATTCCAGTCCTCTCAATGATCTCAGCTGCATACTTTCTCTGTGATAAGAACAGACCACCTGCATGATGAGTGACAACAATTCCCAAAAAATAACTTAATGGCCCCAAGTCTTTCATGACAAACTCAGAACTAAGCATTGTCATAATGGACTTTCGCAAAGCATCAGAAGAGGCAGTCAAGATAATATCATCTACATATAATAGTATATAAGCCATCGAAGAACCCCGACGATATATGACTAATGAATTATCAGACCTGCTGTGAGAGAATCCAATAGTCGAAACATAGTCAGCAAACCTTTTATATCAAGCCCGTGGAGACTGCTTAAGTCCATACAATGACTTCTTCAACAAACAAACATGATGAGGATGTGGAGTATCCCTAAATCCCAAAGGCCGGTGCATATACAATGTCTCATTGAGATCACCATGTAGAAAAGAATTCTTCACATATAACTGATGAATGGACCATGATTTCGTCAAGCTGAGCACAGTGCGAATGGTAGCCGACTTGACCACCGGGCTAAATGTCTCACCATAATCTACACCAACCTACTGAGTCTTACCACCACCTACAAGACGAGTCTTATGTCTTGAAAAAAAACCGTCAAAATTATTCTTATGAGAAAAAATCCACAAAGACCGAATAAAATTAACACCAGATGGACGGGGTACCAACTTCCACGTCTTATTATCAATAAGAGCGTTATATTCATCAGTCATGGCAATTTTTCAATTTGGGTCATTTAAGGCAGACACAAGATTACGGGGTAAGGGTAATTTAAGAACATTAGAATTCAAATTAAAATATCTTTTGGTTTAAAAATACCCCGTTGACCTCGGGTGACTGGACCATGACTCGGGGCTGGAGTGGATGTATTTTAGAAATTTTCGGGAGAGGTGACGGGTTGGCTGGCCTCTTGGCCCAACACTGACCGGATCGACGGATCAGACTACCTCAGATCGCCAGTAATCGCCCAGTTGCCGAGATTAGCCCAACATTGGTTCCGGGAGAAGGCAGAGACGGTTACAGTGAGGAAGTGGGACCAGCGGACAGTGGGCCCGCTGGTGGAGTCGCGTTGGGGGATGTATTCGAAAAATGGCGAATAATATATGGTGAGATATCATCATCCAAAAAATTATACGAACTAGGCACGAGACTTTCTACCTTAGCAAATGGAAATTCTGACTCATAAAAAAGAACATGACGACTAATAATGATTCGATTAGATGACAAATCAAAACATTTATAACCACGGTGATTTGACGGATAACCCAAAAACACACAAGGAGTAGAATGAGTCTGAAGTTTGTTAATTGTGGTGGATGAAAAAAGGGGATAACACAAACACCCAAAGACCCTAAGATGTGAATACGAATGAGTCTTATTATATAAAATTTGAAGAGGGACGAATATGTCAAACCTTTGGAAGGAAGAATGTTAAAGATATCAGTAGTCATTTGTAGAGCATGATGTCAAAAATAGGTGGTACGGAAGCATGAACCAAGAATGTTCGGATAATGTTATTAATGGTACGAATTGTGCGTTCGACTTTCCCATTTTGTGAAGACGTATGAGGACAAGAAAAACGAAAATTGATTCCATTTTTAGCACAAAATTCCCAAAATTCTCCATTATCATACTATTTGTCATTATCACATTGGATATTATTTTTTCTCGTTCGAATTGAGTTTTAATGAAAGTTCTAAATTTTTTGAAGATGGAAAAAACTTGAGATTTCTTTGCTATTGGAAATGTCTATAAAGTTTTAGAATAATCATCTAAAATAGAACATAGTAACGATGACCCAATGAACTAAGAACATGAGATGTCCATAAATTGCTATAAATAATATCAAATGGCATTGAAGAAGTAGAATTAGAATTCATAATGGCAACTTAACAATTTTTTCTAAGAAACAAGATTGACAATTCGGAGTACTATGTGTACCCTTACAAGAAATAAGTCTATGTTTATCTAAGACATACAAAATAGACGGTCCCGGATGACCTAGACGAGCATGCCACAAGGAATGAGCAATAGCTGCAAAAGTGGAATGCATGGCTTGACGCGAGGAACCGAGACTTGGTGTGATTGGATAAAGATCCTCATCGCCACACTCACGAGGACTCCCGCCTTGAAATCCTTCACAGAAAACCCAAAAGGATCAAAATCAATAGAAATTCAATTATCAGTGGTGAATTTACGAACTTACACCAAATTTTTAATTAGTTTTGGGGCATGAAGGATATTTTTCAAGACAAGAGGTGGATGAGGAGGAGACAAAGTTTTATGACCATAACCCTTAATTAATTGAATTGTCATTAATCAACAATTATACCACGATTACTTCTCAAATTGGAATAAGACGAGATAGTACCTTGGTCGGATGTCATGTGGGTAGTGGCGCCGATGTCCATATACCAATTCAGGTCCGGTTGAGTTAATCCAAGCGTGTGCATTGCGGCTTCAATGTCGGTTTGTGTAGGTCCTGATGTAACATGTGCTTGTGGGGGCTGAGGCCCAAGCACCCCAGCTTGTTGCCTCAGCTGAAGTACCGAAGCCCCACTGATGACTGCCACCGTTGGGCCACTGGTTGTTGGGCCAGGAAAGGGCCTGTCCAGCCCACTGCCTATTACCGAGATTGTGGACTGCTGGGCGTGAAGGATATAGGTTGTTGGGCCATGGCCCACTGCCCCAGCCCCACTGCTGCTGGGGCCCACTGCTGCTGGGGCCAGTGGGTCGGAGGCCCACTATTTTGGGACGGCCCCCACTGTTTTGGCTACCATTTCCGTTGTCGCCGCGTTTGCCCCCGTGATTTTTTCCGTTGTTTTTACAATTATTTTTGCCGCCACCGTGGGCACGTTTTTTGCCCGAATGATTATCAAAACTTGGAGAAATTATGGAGGACGTCATCATGACGACTGGACTAGCCCCTATAGCCGCATTTTTAGCCAACCTCGCTTCTTGCAACGTGAGCATGGAGCGGGCTTGATAGAATTCCGGAAGGGGGTTACTTTGACGAAGGATCGAAGCAACACTGTTATAGGCCTCGGATAAGTCTGCAACCATCTGTAGAACGAGACAACTATTAGTAACCGGAGCCCCCACGTTGCAAAGTTATCCGTCAAGTCCTTGAGTCGTTTAAAATAAGATGAAACGTTAGGAAATTCGCCATAGCAACTTGAGAAAATTCATGTTCAAGGGTAACAATGCGGGAATGAATGTTATCCTGAAAGATATCACGCAATCGATTCCAAGCCGCCATAGCCGTGGAATTGGGTTCCATAATCGTCTGTAAAATGATCCATGAATATTGTGGCATAAATCCATTGGAGAACCTTTGCGTCAAGCGTGACCCATAATTTTGGATTGTCCGCTTTGGTGGGTACATCATCATCTTCGGTGGTCTTATCCCCCGTTTTAGGAGTCAGAGGGATGATATGGTGAAGAACTTGATGTGTCATTGCATGAATCTTGAATAATTCTGCCACGTTCCATATTGGACGTTTTCTAGGTCAAGAACAATAGGAAGAATGTTCTTGATGTTAGAAACTGTGAGGGCAGAATGAAAAGTGTTCTTAACAATCATGGTGAATAGAACGAACTTTGGACAAAATTTTTAGGGGGGGGGGAGTCTCGGGTTTTGCAGAAACCGATGGGGGGATTTTTGTCACGAAATTCGAGAAATACGTGAGTAGCAGAAGCAAGAAAAATAACCTAGACTCTTGATACCATAAAAGAATTAATCTCTTGATTATTCTTATTGATGAAAGACATATATATACAAGTTACATAGGAAAATCATTTTCCTATTCTACATCTAAAACCCTATTCTATTTGGAGACTAACTATACAATTATGGTAGTATTACACTACTAATTAAGGTACAAGACTAAGTCTAATATATATCAAATATACAATAGAAATATATACCAAAACCTTACTGTTGATCGTGACTGGTCCATTGGGTTGGGTTGACCGTGCTAGGCCCAATCCTCTTCCTTCTCGGTTTTGGCTAAGTTTATATATTCAATATACATACAATATACATGTATATCATGTGTATATTATATGTATATTTAACACTGACATTAGCCTATTTTTTATTTTCTCTCATGTTCGCCCGGTGAAATACCCTAGTTTGCAGTATATGCCAAGGTTGGTTAGTTTTATTTTCATTCATAACCAAAAGAACAATAGTTTTTTTCTTTTTTGTATTAGAACGTTGGTGATTCACGTAGCTACCAAAGGGAACTAGCTGTTGCAAACTGATCCTCAGTGTACCTACTTGGATTGAGTTAATAACTCAAGCTGAACGTCTTCTGACATGGAACTTCCTTATTTTGTTTGCAAATATGCAGAGGAGAGAATTACTGAGGCTTCTTTCTTCCACGAGCCTTACGTGATTCCTTCAATTTCTGGAACCACAAAGTACTAAATGGTTGTGATCTTCCTAGCAAGTTAAGAAAAGAAAAATCCTATTCACGTGCAGAATGAATCACAGCTATGAATGGTAAATTGTTGATAGCTGCAATCTAAAACGCACCGGACCAAATACGTAAGAAGTGGAGGCAAAGATACAAACACTCTCCTATACCAGTGTGTATTTGTCAGTAAAAAGTTTACGTTATGTTTATCAAGCGCTATATTTATCGACTTAAATTGCTCCCTGTATCAGGGAGTGATCAACTGTTCAGAGTAAAAAAAAAATCTAGCAGTAGTACTTGTACGTCCCATTAGGACACATCAAAAAACATGAAGGTCCATGCTTTCAGTATCTTCAACGAATGCAGCAACAGCGCTTCAAAGTGGAACAAAGGCATTAGCTGAAAGATACAATCAGCTAAAGAACACTACCGCCAACGATATCGGGAGGAAGAAAAGAAAAGCAATTGAGCAAGAAAGAAAAGGTCGAAGATCATGAGTCGTACCTCGTACTCAAAGAAGAGACAGATAGCCAATTGTAAGAGCATATGTTCACTGTTAGAAGGAGCGCCATGTTTTAGACAAAGCGTAAACAGATTGGTGATTACCATCGATTAATTAGCTTACATAAATTTACGAAAATAGCAGTGAATTTGCTACTCTAGAGATCTAGCCTTCCTAACTTCCCATGTGAGCATCACATAGTCGGTTTTAAACCAAATGAAGGATAAGTTGACAACCAATGTTAAAAACTTATTTTTATCCCATGCAGATTGGGAGAAAATCAGGCGTTTAGGGTGTAAAACATCCATTCAATAAAGAACAGCAACTGCTCGGCAACACATCAGGCAGTAACCTAGGAGCAGTGGCGGACCAGGAATTCAAAGAAGGGGATTCAAAATAAGAAATTGTTACGCATAGGGGATTCAAAATAAGAAATTCTTACGCTCAGGGGATTCAACAACTTATATATATGCAGAAAAAATATTGTTTTACCCTATTTACATAGTACAATTTTTCAACGAATGGTGTTCAATTGACTCCCCTGGCACCTCTCTGTCTCTGCCTCTGCCTAGGAGAGGCTATCCGAGTGAGTATAGAATGGTGCCATGCTCCATCCCGATTACTAAAAAGTACCAAGGTTGAAAGTTAGAAGTACACACAACTCCATATGACAACAGAGTAAAGAGGCCAGGTCCAGCAGTTCTATTGAAAATAAACGGTGAAGGATACAAGATAAAACACATGGTTCTCAACAACAGTCACTAGCCTCACATAAATATCCTAATTAATTAGATACACAGTTAAAATGTCCAACTAAGAAACTACCACATTTAATATCAACTACGACGAAGAAGAACCAACCATTGAGCTTACCTTCTTCAAGAAGCCTTTCACCTCGCTTTCCAACTTGGCTCTCATCTCAGGGGAAATATTATCACCAGCCTTCTCAAGCATTGTTGTCATTGCCTCCAGATTCTGTTTTATAACGACAAGATCAGGTTGCTCACCATTTGAAGGTACTGCTCCTGAAAGCACAGCTGGGGGCTGGAAAGAATGTGACATCTGTTTGTTACTAGAAGTTGAAACGTGACGGAGGCAATAACGGACAAGGGCAGGTCCAAACGGGTTTCTGCTCTGTAAATTCCTCAAGGCTTCTACAGCATCACTATCCTTTACAAAGACAACCTGGGCAGTGGAATCATCTAGGTACTGAGTTTTCGATTCCTGTAATGGACCAAAACTGGAAAAGCAAGCAGTGATATACTCTTTAGAAGGCACTGGCGAACCCAATGCAAAGTATAGAAAAAGAGTGTTATGATCTCCATTAGGATTGGGTATCCCAACAGCAGCAGATTTAATATTTCTCCTCCTTTTACGCTTGGGTTTATCTTGACCTGTGACTGAACTCAATCCTGTGGACTCCTTTCCCTTTGAGTTCAGATCTGTCACCTGTCCATTCAAATCTGGTAGGGCTGAAGAATTGTTCTGAATATTTGATGCTTTCTCCTTCCTTTTCCTCTTCTTGCCTTCAGCTTTCGCAGACGAAAACAGACCCGTGATCTGTGAATTATTTGGTAATAAGCTACACGCAGCATGGCTTTCATTGGCATTTGGTTGTCCATCTAAAAGTTCAGCATTTGGGAGGGAAGAGGCCCCGCCTTCTGAGGGAAACGAGCCGGTGACTTCCACACTTCTCAGCAGTGGAACGAACTGTGTGTTGCTTTTGCTGACATCTGGCAGAATCTCAGCAACCAACTCTTCCTTCTTCCTTCTCCTCCTCTTAGGTTCAAGTTTACCTTGAGTAGGGGCAGGACCTATAACCTGCATATTTTCAACTGACAAGCCCACGTTATTTCCATTCAAGTCTGGTAGTCCACCCAATACCCCAATCTCATTATGAACATCAGCTGCAGTTGCCGCCTTCTTTTTCTTTCTACGAACAATTCCTTTTTTGAGTGCATCTGATCCTGTCTCTACAGAATCAACGAGGGCAGAGATATTCATACTGGGACCAGTTGCATTCATATCTTCACTTTTCTTTCTACCTCTCTTCTTGGGAAGAACACTCGGAGGAGGCTGTCGGTCTACTTGCATATCGTATTCTCCAGAGGCCAAAATATTATCAGACTCAAAAGTTTCCTCACACCCTAAAGCAGCTTCCTTATCTTCATCCATCTTAACTTCAGGATCTCTGAATGTTCTAAAACTCAAGTAAAAATCCTGAATTGGAATGGAACGCGTGCTTTGACTAGGAAAGAAGCAATCAAGAGCTGTCAGATGGAGTTCTTGGAGCATTTCTGCTGAAGAGGCAGCAGTGAAATCTGCATTATTGTGAACGCCATTGTCGACAACAGATTTCCTCGATTTCCTTAGTGAGTTCTTCTTACTGCAGTTACCAATTGGAGTGGGGACCATAGATGGACTGGAGGGGCTCTTTACTCCTCCAAGAGAAACTTCCTCGGGATTGTCAGTTTCATCCTCTCCCTGGCCAAGTGAATTCTTACGGCCCCAACTGTTTACGTAAGGATATGACAGGTACTTGCTCTTCTTTCGTTCTCTCGACTCAAAACCTTTTTCAGATTTTCCTCCGGCACTTTCGTTCCCAATCTGTGAACAGGATATCATGCTCCCCGTTTCTCTTGGAGATTCCAATGAGCCAGACAGCTCCATCTCGGTCACTTTACAATCAGCAGAACCATCTTTGACATTATTTGTTGGCCTGAGTTTATACAGAGGCAATTGCTTATGGCCTATTGAACTGTAAAAGGCCAATAGGCAACTTTCATTAACTGTAAACTCAATACTGCCTGGGCTACGAAGATTTAGAGCACGTAATCTAATGAATTTAAGAAAGTTTGAAGGCTCAAATTGAGATGCCAAAAAAACACTACCCCCACTCTCATCTTCCTTTGATGGGAAATTTTGAGCAGCAACTTGATTTTCTTTTGAAAAACACGAACAAGTCATTTTCTGTTTTACACGCCTACCAAACTCGCCCAAAGCCTTCTCAATTGCAACATAAAAGCTTCTAGATTTATTCTGGAGAGACATCAGTTCAAAATGTTCTATAAAGGGCTTTAACTGGAATGGCCGGCACCAAACAGAATTAGTGTTACCAAAATGCTTAACATAGAACCCGTCCCTTTGATCACACTTCCCAGCATCTTTCAATGCATGCGGATCACAAATCATTCCCGGCCACCACAAGTCAGTCTTGATTTTTACCCATACTAAGTCACCAACAGCAAAATTATGTTCTTGATTATCACTGACGTCTTCTGCTTCATTTTTCATGGAAAGCATGCCATCTGGACCAGTATTTCCCAACATATGCCCATCTTTATAGCTTAAATTATGGACTGGGTACATTCCATCCAATGGCCCAAATACATCCACTGTCAGAGAAATACCGTCTCCAGAAACTTCTATCTTTCTCAGAGAATCATTTGCGTGCACATTTGACGTGTCAATCGTCTCCACAGTATCAACAATACCAACTTTCTCAATTCCATTATCCTGAGACTCATTAAAGTCAGCACCCAATTCCGCAACCGGTACATCTCCATCATTTATTTCATTAGTTTCTGGAATAATTGACCCCAACTCTTGAGTTTCATGTTTCAAAGTCTCTCCTTCCATCAGATTCTCCAGGCCAAGTGCCTCTAAGTCGATAGTATCATCCACGTCGCCAAACTTGTTTTCAACTTCAACTCCCTCTAAATCATTATAATTGTCCATACTTGCAAGCTTATTCTCACTCTCAACTATCCCCTGCCCATCCACCAGCAGCTTCTGCTCAGTATCAACGCCCTCTAAATCATTATTATCATCCACATTTGCTAACTTCTCAACACCCTCTAAGTCATTCTTATCATCCACATTTGCTAACTTCTCAACACCCTCTAAATCATTATTACCATCCACATTTGCTAACTTCTCAACACCCTCTGAATCATTACTATCATCCGCATTTGCTAACTTCTCAACACCCTCTAAATCATTATTGTCATCCACATTCGTTAACTTCTCCTCGCTCTTAATTCCCTTCGAATCAATGTTACCGTATCCATCCAATAACTTTGGCTCAAACCCTGCTCCGTCTAACTCAACTTTAGCATCCCCATTTGCTAAATTCTCGTGCTCATTAGCACTTCCACCACCATAACATTCACTTAATGGAGCCTCTGTTACCAACTCAGAATCAGCATAAGTCTCACTTAAGCAAGACAGAACAGAAACTTCTTCTAGGGTTTTACTTTTACCATCTTGGTTTTCACTCACAACAGGTTTGTAGTCCACAGAACCCTCCACTTGGGTTTGTGATATATTTTGGGTTTCCATTTCAAGAAAGAACCTTTTAGGTCTCAACTTTTCTTCAAATCAACAGCTACCCATCAGTTCATATCTGGTTTAAAATAGAAAACAACAAGAATTAATCACAGAACAACAAAAATTCCCCTCACACACAAATTTCCACCAAAAATAACAAAGAAATAGGCAGAGAACCATAAAACCCAAAAACAAGAACAGAGAAAAGTCTTAAACCAAACTAAAGATATGAACTTTACCATAAACAAATCAAGAAACCATATCAAAGAATAACTAATAACAAGAAAAATTAAAGAATAACAGCAGTTTAAAGAACCTAGAAAAGGGTTAAAGAGATCTGGTCAGAACAAAGCAAGTGAAAGGGGGAAAAGGGGTATGTGATTTTCACCTTCTTTCACTAGCAACTAGTAAGTGGTCACAGCAAAGAAACTCAACACTAGGGAAGTTTTTTGTTTTGTTTTTTGGGCTGCTGGTTGTTCTTGTGGTAGTACCAAATTGGTTTTTTTTGGGGGGTTAAATGTAGCAGAGAACAGTGTGTTGTGTTCGACCTGACTCCTGAGTCCTGAGTGATCCTTATTAGTGAGTCGGTGGTAAGTGTTGGAGCTCTACTTTAGCGAGCCTAGCAAGTGTGTACATTAAAGTGACACTTCTTGAATTTCTAGTAATTGATAAACAAAAGAGGACAATTTAGCATTTGGAATTGGATTCCTCCTCAGCTTACATAGATACTTTTACTCCTCTTCTAGTACAGGTGGGTCGTTTTGTTTGCATTATAACATGTATAAGTCATGTTTCTTTTTAGGTCATTTTATTTTGATGGGATATCTTGTTTTTATTATTGTTGCGCTCTTAATAAAGAAATTCATTAGCTTAGTAGCTTTAATGATAAGTTATTTGCTTGCTTATTTTTTAAAGCATTTTACTTAATTTTCTTTTTGAACAAATGATTTATCAGAAACCGGCTCTCTACCGTCACTATATAAGAATAAAGTCTATCCTCCCCAAAATTCATCTAGTGAATTATAATGGGTATGTTATTGTTATTGTTATCTAACTTAATTAATATTTCTATAATTAGAAAAATAAAGGTAGATCCGATAAAAAAATGAATTCTTGCTTGTTAAAATGTGATATTTTGAAATAAATTCAACTTACCAAAAGGACGAATATATGCGATTGTTGATAGTATTGTCTATCTCAGTATATTTATTCTTGTCTTATTATCTCCTTATAACAAGTTATCTAACTTAATTAATATTTCTATAATTAGAAAAATAAAGGTAGATCCGATAAAAAAATGAATTCTTGCTTGTTAAAATGTGATATTTTGAAATAAATTCAACTTACCAAAAGGACGAATATCTGCGATTGTTGATAGTATTGTCTATCTCAGTATATTTATTCTTGTCTTATTATCTCCGTATAACAAGTCTGTAAAACCCTATTATCTCCGTACGATGAATTTGTAAATTAAATAATTTCTAATATTTTAATTATTCTAATATTACTAGTTTTTTGCCTTTAATCATAACTTAACGATGTCAATAAAATTTCTCACACAATAAGTGTGAGTTCAATTTTTCTTCCTATTAATCATTATTTTCCATCCCACTCTTTCTCATGATCTCCTATATCCAGTTATTTTTAACTAATATTTAGCGAATATTATTTGGCCACTTCAATCTATGCAGGGGCGGAGCCACCTTGTAACCAAGGTGGGTCTATAGGTGTCTAACGGGTCAGCCCGGTCCGGACCGGTAGCCCGGTTTCACAGAGTTATTACCGTTCGGCCCGATTCGGTCCGATTCACCGACTATCGCCAACGGTCCGTCGGTACGGATTCCATGTTGGCGCGTGCGGTCGAATCGTCCAAGTCCTGGTTTATTTTTTTTTTTTTTTAATTCTAGTATTTATTTTCTATAATATAAACTAAATTCAATTTAAATATGTAATATAATAATATAATATATAATTTAGTTGTATATATTAAAATTGAAACTTTAAAGTTAACTTTTGATTTTATAGTTTATAACTTTATACTTTATAGTTTATAACTTTATACTTTATAGTTTATAACTTTATACTTTATAGTTTATAACTTTATATTGTAAATTTGTAATTATACTTTTAATAATTTATTAGATTAGTAGATATATCATATAAGTATATAACATTATAACTTATAAGTAATATGATTAACAACTAAATAGATAGTAAAATTAAAATTAATGATAAGATGTAAACTTTTGAACTTTCATAACGTTAATAAGAGTACATAATGAAGTAATAATAATTTTATTTACATATTATGCATCCTTTTTGCAAGTTCTTCGTAATCTATAGGTTGATTGAATTGGTTATGCTCCATAGCCTCTAAATCTGGAGTATTAATTCCAGTCCCGCCTCCGCTCCCGCCTTCCAAAATATTGCCTATTTCTTCATCTTCGGGATAATCAACGTCTCCACATCCTTGATTTCTTCTCTCTGATCTGATCCAATCCCTTAAGCAGACTAACACTTCTAATGTGCTTCCACCCAATGAGTGACGTGTGTCTCCTATTTGATCTCGTGCTTGGCTAAATGCACTTTCGGAAGCTTTGTTGAGATCGACACATTAAGAACATCCCGCCATCGCTGCAAGTACCGAATTGCCTTTGTTATCCCGCCACCATTGTAAAGGGTCAAAATTTTCTTCGCTCACTGCTTTTGCAAATAAAATTGCATCTCATCGCAAGACGGCCATGGTTGGTTGTGTTGTAAAAGTGCTTCATATGTCTAAAGATTCTTCTTCATCGTCATCATCATCAATCCTGCGGTGTAGACACGTAACCGTAACTAGAAGGAATATTAGTAGCGAGTTGGTGTTATCGTGTAATGTAGCATAATATTCATATAATGTAGTTAAATTAGTATCAAGTTTACTTATGCAATCAAATGAAGATGGAGTTTCGTTTGACCTATTTCCGTATAATTATATAAACTAAGAGTCGCTGCGATGGCCGACCGACTTCGCCCCGGCCCGACCCGAATCCCGACACGACACCGGTTATAAAAAAAAAAAAAAAGGGACTGGCTCGAACCGGCGGGGCGGTATGGTCCCGCCAGCCCGACCAGCCCCGATCCCGCCCGACCCGCCCGACCCGCCCCAAATCCCGCCTGCCGACCTTAGACAAAATAGCCGTTGTCCAACGGCCATTTTACATTTTCGCCATTGACAACGCCATTTTAGGCCTCCTCCCCAACCCCCTACCCCTTTATATTCATTTTTAACCCCTATAAATACCTCATTCCTCTTCTTATTATTTTCACAAATCTTTCTACTCTCTAATCTCTCAATCAATCTCTAATTCTCTATACAACATTGTCTACATATTCAATCTATTTATTAATTTGAGAATCGAGTAAGTTGGCAACTAGCTTGAGGATTATCTATCGAGCAAAGTTTCAATTTTCAACCTTCGATTACACGTCGACTCTACGTCTGCTTGGTACATTCGTTCTCTCATTAAATTATTATTTTGTTTTTATTTCATTTAGCACATTTAATTTCATTATCTTTAACTATTTATTAGCATAATTAAAATGAAAGGACTAAGAGGCGTGTTGGGTAAGTGGTCGCTTCTTCTAGTAGGGGTGGTAACAAGGGCAAGAGTACTTCTTCTAGTATTCTGCTCCAGATTATTCCTAGACAAGATGATTTTATAGATCCCAAATGTTTCTGAAATACCATATGATCTTGACACAAATGATTATCCCGAAATGAAGAAGATTTTAATTTAGATGACACTCTAGTTGATGATACACCTATTAATGAAGATGATGATGATACACCCACTAGTGAAATGCCTCCTATCCCCTACTATGAGACGCAGGTCCAGAAACGACCATTAAAATCAATTGTATGGAAATATTTTGACAGGGACGTAGCTAATCAAGTAGTGTATGTAAAACTTGTAAAAATATTTATTCTTTTAAAATCGACAAGGTCATGGTGGGACGGGGTTTAGGAAGACACTGTTGCAAAAACACAAAGCCTTGCATGCCCAATACATGATTGAAAAATCGGTGAACAAACGTCCTCTCAATCGGGACAAGGTTCACATACTCTGTCCCGAGAAAGTACAGGTCAAATTAACCCTATGACGGGGAGTCAGAGCCACAAATATGATAAACATAAAGATAGGAAGCCTAGCAAAATTAGTTGTTGTGGAGGGTTTGCCTTTTTCATTTCCTGAATCTCCTGGTTTTATTCATTATATTAGAGATATGTATAATCCTGCTTATAAAGGTTTTCCTAGATCAATTGTTAAAAGAGATGTATTTAAATTTGCACATGAATATCAACAGTATTTACGTTATGCATTATATCATTTTAATGACAAAGTTGCTTTAACTTCGATATAGTCGTAGTACTAACTACCATGATTATTTAACTAAGAATTTGTCATTGGATAGATTATAAATGGTCTATGCAAAACGTATTTTAGCATATAGATATATAGATAGTAGGCAATAATGGTGAGTTTATTTGAAAATATTTATTCATCACATTATTACGGAATAACCGATAAAGTTATGAGTATTACATTAGATAATGCATCTTCTAACAATTCTGCTATTAGTATTTTAAGAAATGTTTTAACTCCGTCTTTTCCAAAACATTTTCATATCAAATGTGCGTGCCATATTTATAACTTAGTTGTAAAGGATGGTCTTTCACTTTTTCAAGATATTCTTGAAAAAATACAATTTGCTATACACTTTATTTTTTAAAATAATAGAATTCAACAAAGAAAAGAATATAAAAAAACTTGCCACGATTGTGGACTATCTTACAGAAAAATTCCCGAAGAAGTACCAACTAGGTGGAATTCGTTATATGACCAACTAGTTGTTGCTTATGACTATAGAAAACCTATTACTTTATTTTTTAACGCCCATAATCAAAATCCAAATGATATGATCAGGATACCGATTGGGAGAAAATTAGAGAACTTATTGTATTTTTAGAAAATTTTCAACGAGCAACAAAAGAATTTTCTACTTTATATTATCCTACTATTTCAACTATGTTGTTTTATATAGCTATAATATTTTTACTTCTTAAAGAATATATGGAAAACCCGCTTATATCAGCCTATTAAAAAATGTTTATGAAATTAAAAATATTTTATTCCTATTCCCTATTTATATTATTGGTCTTTGTATTAAACCCGACTATTAAAGTAGAGGGTTGTAAAAGTCTTATTGAAAATATATATAATCAGATGGACGCACTACCACCTCCAACTCCCAAAAATTTAAATGTTGAACCACCTATTGAACTAACGCTAGAAGAAGTGTTGAATAGCGTAGAAGATGAATGCAAAAAGTATATCGGCATTACCAAAGAAGAAAGTGCTAGTAACCAACCGACTTTTGTATCATCTTCTTCTTCAACACAACCTAAAAAGACAAGGTTTCGTGGCTAGGCCTAATATTAATTCTATTGAAAGCCTAAATAAATAAAATGTGGTAGCGATGCTAACCAAATTAGTGAGTTCGATGTTTTTGTTTTGCAGGTAATTTACCTTACCAAGCGATTATCAATGAAGAAGGAAAGGAAGACTTGAAATATCGAGCCGAATGAGAAGACATTTCGACACTTTCAATGATGGCGAGATATTTTGAACATCTGCGTCATCACGCTTCGAAAGCGCTTTTTCTCGCAGCAGATTTCAAATAGAGAGCACAGACACTCATTAGCCGGAGATACTGAGATGGCGGACTATTCAGAGATTGGATACGAGCGAGCGGCGAGGCGCGATCAACCGTAAATTAACGAAGATGGCGACAACTACAACGACATTTTATCTCAAGGCATGAGTAGCGGCGTGGAACAATTTGATCAAAATATACCAATTCCAACCAAGAACCACAAGAAATTATAAAGAAATTAGAAAAATATTTTCAAATTGGTAATTTATTTCATTGCAATTTTTAAATTTTTCTATGTCTTTCACTCTTTTGCAATTTTTTCAACAACAAGATAATTACAATGTAATTTTGAATCTTGTATATTTGATATTTCATATTTCAATGAAATTAATAATATAAAAGGCACAAAACAAATTTGGGATGTTTTTTTTACACTATTCTTGTCTTTGTTTAATTATTTAGTTTATAACTTTATACTTTATAGTTTATACTTTATAGTTTATACTTTATACTTTATAAATATATTATATATATGACTATATGAGTATAATACTATAATACTATAATTATAAATTATAATACTATAAGTCTATAATATTATAGTATATGTATATTACATTAATGTTACTTTGTTAGTACTTAGTAATTTATTATTTTTAATTTAGTGAAAAAAAAAAATAATAAACCCGCCAACCCGTCCCGGCCCCGACTGGCCCCGATCCCGCCCCGACTTCTACCCAGCGGGATCGGATCGGACGGACATGGTATGGTCCCGCCCGACCCGACCTCCAGCCCGCCCCACTGACTCTCGCCTTTTCTCCGCCCCGACCCCGCCCGACCCTCGCTAAACCCGACTCGGTGGCTGCCCCGCCCACCGGCCACCTGATATAAACTAAATATTAAATTATGACAATCTACTTTTTAATAGAAGGATTTAAGATCGCACTAATACAATAAACATCGTGAATAGGAAAAAAATATTTTTTAAACTTTTCAAACATAATCAGAATCGCATCTTTATATTTCACATTTGATTTTAACGCATAAAGTAAATATGAAATTTCAGCTATATGAGCTAAAGCATTACAAACTGTTGGGTAATAAGATCCTGAAAATTCAACAGTTGCAGTGTAAAATTTACGTAAAAATTTTAAAAGTTCACCAATTGATTTCTAATGTTCGCTGGTTAACATATACATCACGTTCTTACAATGCGCATTTGCAACATGTGTTATGGGGTCTTTATACTTATAACATTCTTTTAAAAATAAATAAGTATAATTCCAGTGTAATAATCTCTTCCGCATGAATTTAGGTCTCAAATTAAATTGTTTACATTTTCTTTAAATTCTATAATTCTATTTTTCCTATTATTACTGAATAACTCCAATGATTTCTTTTGACAAGTTTTATTTCAGGTGAAAATAAATCAAGACCACTTTTAACAATTAAATTATAAATATGACAAGCACAACGAACATGAAATATATCAGGAAGTGGTGGTTGTACTTCCGCTTTTAAAAAATCTACAGCAGCAGTATTATTAGATGCATTATCGAATGATACACAAAGTATTTTATTATAAAGATTATATTTTTGGGCATAAAAACAAATAGTTTCGCTTATATATTTTCCAGTATGACTTTGATCCTCGTCATACGCAAAAGCAATAATACGTTTTTCCATTCTAAAATTTTCATCAATCCAATGACAAGTAATTGTTAAATAATCATAACTGCTCAACGATGTCCAATGTCTGAAGTAAAACTAACAGGGCATGGAAGGTTAGCAAACAAATATTGCAAGAAAATAACATAATCATTATGAAGTCTAAAAATATCGGCTCTAGTAGTACTACGAGGAACACCTTTAAAAAAAGGATTATATACTCTTTGAATATATGTAATTAAATATGAAGAAGCAAAAGAAAAAGGCAAACAACCTCCGACAATCATTTTTGCTAATTCAATGCGATCTTTTTGGATCGTATTTAGCCAACCCCGCTTAATGGATTAAGTTGTTGTTGACCGGGTTCTAAATCAGAGACAGCATTCCATTGTGCCTGATGACCTAATTTTATATGTCTACCTATAGTGCGCGTCCCCCCGTCACCACCCCCTGTCTTATGTTTATAAGTTCTCCCACAAATATTACATTTAACTCTATCGACTCCACAACTTTATCATAAAAGAGCCACACTTTACTCCTTTTCTTCTTGCTATGGTTCTGTAAAGGAGGTTCACGACTACCACTAGCGCACTCAACATCGTTGTAGGAACACTAAGAGTGTAGGAGGTTCTTGTTTCTTCAAGTTCATCAATATCATCTAATTGAACGTTATCACATTCATTATCTTCATTCCAAAATCTTCTTGCATTTGATCATAATCTATATTTTGATTAGATGATGAAGAACTCTGATTTTTACCCTTGAACTAGATTTACTACAAGATCCGACGCAATTCCCTTAGTAAAGACATTATAAAATATTTAAATAATCAACAAATAAATATGACAATTTAATAAAATAATTAGAGAATGAGCGAGTGTACCAAACTTCGATTCGTAATTCAATAGAAACTCAAGCTCAAGTCTTGCGTCTTGCTACTTTGAATTTGAAAACTAATAATATTAATAACTTGAAAATTGATAATAAAGATAATTAAGAGAGTATGAGAATAAGAGAATTGAGAGAAATGTTGTGTGATAAAAATGAAGAAAATGTAGAATTTATAGATTTTTAAAGGGTAAAAATGGAATTAAAATAAATAATTAAACAAAACAAAAACAAAAAAATTAAAAAAATGACCAATCTGGCCGAACGACCGCTGCCGCCTCCCCTTCTAAGCCCAACTGGCCGAAATGACCGCTGGGCAATTTTTTTATTTTTGTTTTGTAATCGTCCGGCCCGGCCCGTTAACCCAGAATGGAACCGGTTTTCCAATATCGGCCTTACCGGCCCGGCCAGACTTAGGTTTTGAAATGACCGTGCGGGTTGGGTTGGGGACAATCCGACCCCAACCCAGATGTCTTACGGTCAAGTCGGTCAGGTTAACCCATCGGTCAACTGGCCTGTCGGTCAACCTTGACTGCTGATGTGTATAGGTGGGTCCGGACTTCCTCTCAAATTTAAGTTTTTCTTAATATACTACTAGTAATAATCATGATATTACAATAAAGTCTTCAATTCTTTATACTTCTTCTTTTAAAATGTGGACAACTGGAAGTCTCCAACAATAAAAAAAAAATTGTGGGCTCCACGAATTGACTCATTATCTCTTCATTTTTCTCGCCCATATTCACAAATCCTACGGAAACCAAAATAAAACTACCTAAATAAATCTCACGATTGTTTTAAAAAGAAAAAAACTCACACCACACGACTTTCACTTTTTCCTTTTTTTTCTTTCTTTTGTCTCTTCTCTCTCAAGTCTCAACCCTCTTCACAACTAAATAATTTATTCTATAATAATCTCAACTAAGCTAACAGTACTTACAAAAATTTCAAGAGATTCACAAACGTACTTTGCGTCTCTCATTATTCCATTTAAAATCGATCACTCACCAGTCATCATCAAGGTAAATTTTATTTATATTAAACATTAGATTTGGGGATTTTAGAAGGTCTTTTGGCTTTGTTTATTTATTGATTATGTGTTCATGTTTATCATATTTAATATTATCTATGTATATTTTATATATGATGTATACATATTTGATTTTATAGGGTGGATTTTGAATTTTAGGGTTTATATTTGTGTAATTGTAAAATTAATTTTATTTAAGTCTCTTTATTGATCTATTTAATTTTAAGGATAAATACCTAATTAAGAGAAAACCAATTTTGGAGTCATCATCTACTTTTGAAGAACAATGTTGATAACTCTAAACAAAGTCGCATTGAAATCGAGTTACTCGTTCTTCCTTCAGACCCTGGATTACGAATTCGGATCCTAGATGAAAACTCGCCGAGGTCATTGTTGAATCTGTGATTGTCATGATTTTTAATACATATTAATTTATTTAATAATATATTTTAATTATATTTAAATATAAATAGGCTTTCCTAGACCAAAATTCTGACTTCGCCTCTGAATCTATGATTGTCTAGTGGACAGGGTGTCCCGTCCCATAAACTTGGTAGGATGGGATAGAGCTAGTGTTTCGTCCCATTGTCCCACTTCCGTCCCCGTATCCCTTAAGTCCATTCTGCATCTCGTCTCATCCCCTCCTACTTAAATTAGAAAAATGATGTTTATAGATTTAAAATTTGTAATGGTATCAATTTAAAGTTTGAAGTATATTTCAAATTTGTATCCATTTACAAAATCTATATATTTCAAACTTGTAATGATTACTTTTCTTGAGTCCCTTTTCTTGAGTCCCTTTTCCATCGTTAAATATGAGCGATAACATAACCAAAATCATATGAACAGGGCCGTTTCAAACATTTTGGGGGTCCTGTTTTTATTCGTAAAAGTGAACTCTTAATATAAGTTAATATACGATTTCAATAATTAAGTTGAGAGTCTCCCGAAAACAGCCGCTCTACTACTAAGGTGGAGGTGATGTCTGTGTACATTCTACCCTATCCAGACCCCTCATTGTGGGATTTCACTGGGTATGTTGTTGTTGTTTATACGATTTCAATAATTAAAATTATTTTAAATTGTAAATAACAACCCAATACAACTTCAAGTTAATCAACCCCTACTTGATTGAACTAAGACCTGCGAATTATGGTCTTTACAGTAAATTATAGCTAATACTACTTAATAAAAAATGAAAAAAATGGACCCCTAAATTTTTTCGTTTTTCGGGGGCCCTGTGTTGTAGCACGACTCGCACATGCCCAAAGACGGCCCAACCACCATCTCTTGAGACAACAACAACAAGTCTAAAATGGATGGATTTTTACATTCACTAACAAGATCGCGTCATCTTAATATTTTTAGTTAATCGGATAAAAGAAATTCAACGCCTAGTCGTAGTAGTTTATATGTTGGTATATACTCAATATAGAATAAGTGTTATACTGACTATCCATTATACTAGCTAAAATTAAAATAATTTTTTATTATAGACTTTATTATTGTTGTGTAGTGTAAAAATCTTTAAGATGATATTAATGGTAGTTTTATAATCACTTAATTGCATGGATTTCCCTTCAAATGGATACTTATGACATAGTTCTTTAACAAATACGACACAACTTGTGCCCAATAGGCATGAGTTCTATTTGAGGAGAAAAAGTGCAAATGACCCTTTCATAAAAAAGCTTTTAAGCCCATTAGCTAAAATAGATGGTGGGCTTTGGTCATGGCCCAGTCTTCTTCTCCTAAAACCAATACCCTTAAACTAGTATGCAAAAATTCCTTATTTTCATGATTTCCATCCATGTAATAACTTAAGAGACAGCTTTAGCATCATATCAGTAAATAAAAACATTATAACTAGCGAGTAAGACTGTAGAGAAATTGAGATATCAGATTCACTATGCATATGAAAAATAGATTTATAGAAACGTCTCGGTAAACAAACACAAAAATTCACTCCTCAATTATATAGTTCTATACGAGTTATTAGTGATATAAATTGAAAGCGATCGAGAATCATACCACTAGACCAAATGCCCAACTCTGTGCTATTTTGATGTGCCCTTAAGTTTGTTTTTGAGAATTCCAGTGGTGCAATTTTCTTTTATTGAGTTTAAGCTTTCATTCTTCAACTATTGAGTTTTGAATACTCGAACCAACTACGTTCTCTTGCTTTCACTATGAACTTCCAACTTGAAAGTTGAAACACCAACCTTGTTAGTTGTTATCAAACAAAAAGACCAATTGTAAGAGAGACACTCCGATTAAAAGTCCCCCTAGACTTTTGTGGCTCGTAAAAGACTAATAAAGAGGAATTTTCAAAAAAAGCAAATTGTTTAGAGCCTAATTATGATACGTAGCTATAGTTATATTTCAGAATATAGCAATACAGAGTATTCACGCGCTTAAAAAAGTTGTATCAACACATATAGTTGCGCTTAAAAGAGATGTATCGATGCTCTGTATGAGCTATATCATCACATACATCGCGTTCAAAAGATATGTATTAGCGCTCAAAACAGTGGTATCATGTGAAAGAACTCATGTATCAATGCATACAGTTGCGTGAGTGTATTGTGTATTTGCTATATTTTATAAATACAATCTAAATAAAGCTATGTTTTGTAATTTTTTGAATCTATATCTACATTTCATAAATACTATCTAAATATTTGTCAAGTTAATTTTTTCATTAAGAAATATAGGGAATGGTGCATAAAGCTCTCAAAGAGCACACACTATATCCTTATTCAACATGAAAAAGACGATTATTTCATAACTTTCATTTAATTAGTTTGAGAACTTATGGAGCTACACACACAACTACACAAGGCCCAATACTACAATTAAATTTCAACTTGGACCAAGGCCGGGACTTGCATTTCCTTGGAAGATTTCCACATATATCCAATATTTTGAAACTCGGACCGGATATCGAATCGGACGACCAACTGAGTCACTGGTTCAATCGGTTTAAAAAACCGTATACACACACATATATATATATATATATTGAATGTTAAATCCATATCTATATCCAAACATATGAAATAACGAAGATCCATGTCCATAAACTAAAATACCGATGTCCATCAAGCTAAATAACCAAGATGTCATGCATATCTAAATCCAAGAAGTAGAAACTAGAAACTTGATTATCCATGTCCTCACAAAATAAATAACTTCAAACACATGTCCATAAACTCAAATAGTCAAAAGAACTTGAATAATAAAAATCTCAATTAAGTTCAAAGATGTCATCAATGTCGTCATCAACACCTCTACTATTGCTACTTTGATGGCTAAAACCTCTTAACTCAACATCATTAATCATGTCTTCATCAACTTCTTTATCTAAAATAATAAATAAATAATTAATATAAGATAATATTTAAAAAAAATTATATGAATAAACAAAAATCGGGTTTGTACGAAGCACCGCGGTCACCCGTTCGCACTGATTTTTAGGTCATACGAGTTTGATACCACCTGTTCTTACAATAAATGAATAAACTCAGACCGGCGTCGAGATCGGTTCCCGGTTAACCCGGTCCGACCGTCCGATCCGATCCGAGTTTCAAAGCATTGCATATATCCACTCTTAGGGTGTGTTTGGTACGAATAAAAATGTTTTCCTTGAAAATAGGTTTTTTTTTTTCTGATGTTCGGTAAATAAGCAAAAGATATTATCACAACCACACATATATAGGCAAACACTATTGGGGTTGGCCATGGGAGCCTAGGGGTGGTGGGGATGGGCCTACGTGGTTGAGGTGGGGGTTTATTGGAGGGTGGGTAGAGGGTCATTTGCACTTTTGCTCTATTTTATGTTGGTCTTTAATTTTTCCGTTCAAATGGAACTTATGTCTATTGGGACATAAATTTTTTAAAGGATCCGACACAAGTTGTGTCGGATCCTTTAAAAAATTTATTCCCCAATAGACATAAATTTTATTTGAGGGGCAAAATTTAAATACTTCGTGGATAGACAATTAGTATTAAATGTCACTTACAAAATTTATTTTCGCAGTTTCCACTAGGAAAGTCATTTTTCTTATTTTAAGGAACTTGTTTGATTTTTTAGAGAAAATACTTTTCAAAATATATATTTTGACCAATCAAATGTGAGAAAATTAAAAAATATTTCCAAAAAATAATTTCTTAAACATTGTGGTATTTCTAAGTTGTGACTAATTTTAAATTACTTTACAAACGTTTGCTATATTTTGAGTAACAGCCTTCAAAGCGACTACTTGTTATCCATTTTATCATTTCCCTGTTCCTTGAAAATAATGGAATCGTAAACATGAATGAAGTAGCTATTAGTCCTACAAGATTGACATGACATTAATTGCTAATTTTAGAGGGAAGTAAATGATGAGCCGAGTTGAATTACTTCAATAGAAAAACAATCAAAAGATAAGAAAAATATTGAAAAGAAGTTAGTGGGAACAATAATAATGTGAAGTCCTCTCCTATATAAATAGCAGACTATCTGTCTTCAACTTTAATTTGCTGTAGCTTTGCAAGTAAAAGGAGAAGCAGATGGGAAAAGTTTTCGCCATGTGACGAACATTATTTTCTAATTTGGTAATGTACTTCATTCTGCAGTGCATTATTTAGAAAAAGACACTTGAATTATTGCATTACAACAACAACAACAAATTTAATTTACTATAATATGACAAGTAGAGCCTAAAAAGGGTAAAACGTACACAATCTTACCCCTATTTTTACGGATAGAAAAGTTGTTTTCGATTGACTTTCGACAACCGTCCTCCTTTATCCAGACTTGAAATTGGCAATGTAAACGTTCTTACACGGACGGAGTTAAGTTATTGGACTAGACCAACTTTATTTTCCACAAGTTCTTTTTATTCTTTATTCCCTACATGTTAATCCCTCCGTCCCAATTTGTTTAAAGATTGACTAGTTTTGAGAGTCAAACGGTTCTTTCTTTTACTATAATTTTTTTCAATTTTTTTCATATATTGTGAATGATTAATTATGCAGACTTAAAGTATTTTTATGTAGTTTTCAAATAAGTAAATTTTATTATAAAATATTTAAAGAATCTATATATAAAAAAAAAAAAAAAATATTTAACTCCTCAAACTGCTAACATTCAAACAAATTGAAACGGAATAGAAGAAGGCATGCATCTGCGTTGAATGTATTAAAAAAGGTTGTGTAAATTAATAATGATGCAATTGGAAATTATCTTTGCCAATATAAGTGTTAAACAATCCACACGAACGGTATGGACAGTGGAGTCCACGACAGCCCTTTTATATATTTGTAATTATTATTTTATCATAATTGGTATTGTAGTGTTACCATAATTGTAGAGTTAGTCTCATTATAGAATAGGAATTTAGATGTAGAAAGGGAAAAGGATTTTTCCATCAGAATCAGATATATAAGTCTTTCATTAATAAGAATAATCAATGGATTATTTCTTACATTCTTTCATGATCTCAAGAGTCTGTGCTTTCTTTACTCGCCGCTTCCTCAAACTTCTTCTCTAGTTTTCAGATTTTTGGCACTAAAGTCCTCGATTTTTTGTGCTTCCCTTTTAACAAAAACCGAGTATCTTCCCCTCCAAATTCCTCTCTCTCAAATTCCCTTCTCCGAATCTTGTTGTTCTATTCCCTATGGCTGATAAGAACAATTTTCATCCAGCCCTCTCAGTTTCTAACATCAAGTGTTTTTTATCTTGAAAATGTCCAATATGGGACGTGGGCGGAGTTTTTCAAGATTCATATTAAAGCACATAAAGTTCTTCACCATATCATTCTTTCAACTCCTTCAAAGGAGAGTGATAAGGCGTCTACATCTACTGTGCTCACTAAAGAAGCAGACCCAAAATTATGGGACATGCTTGATTCCAAGGTTCTTCTGTGGATTTATGCCACTATTTCCTTGGACCTTTTGTGATTATGGAACCCAACTCCACAGCTATGTCGGTGTGGGATCGATTGCGAGATATATTCCAAGATAACAGTCATTCTCAGATTGTTATCCTTGAGCAGGAATTTTCACAGGTGGCTATGGTGAATTTTCAAAACGTTTCTTCTTATTGCAAATGTCTCAAGGACTTGGCAGACCAACTCAGCAACGTGGGTTCTCCTATTTCTAATAGTAGTCTAGTTCTTCAGATGGTTGCAGACCTGTTAGAGGCCTATAGCGGTGTTGCTTCATTTATTCGTCAGAGTAACCCCCTGCCAGGATTTTATCAAACTCGTTCTATGCTCACTTTGGAAGAATCCGGTTTGACTAAGAAAGTAGCAATTGGGGCCAGTCCTGTCGGCATGATAACTACTTCCAATTTTTTTCCTTTCAATCCAGCCAATGTGACCCAAAATCACAACAACGACGGTGGTAAGAAAGGCCAGAATCGAAAGAATAATGGCAAGAATCGTGGCGGCAACAATGGGGCAACCGTCAGCAGCAGCAACAACAACAATCTTGGAACCCATAGGGGACCCCTGGTCAGTGGCAGTGGGTCCCAGCATCTAACAACGTCGCGGCTCAGCCTTACAACGCCATGCGCGCCAAGACTACAGTATACGCGCCGCGGTCCAACTTCTCCCATTCCGCACTCCGTGGTTCGCATCAACAGACGGGCGTCCCAAATCTAGTATACTTGGACCTCGCCCCCATAAGGCCCACCACGCAGTGGGACACACTTAGACCGACATTGAAGCAGCGATGCACACACTTGGCTTAACTCAATCGGACCCTAATTGGTACATGGACACCGGCGCCACTACCCACATGACATCCGATCAAGGTACTCTCTCGTCTTATTCTAATTTGAGCACTAATTATGGTATAATTATTGGTAATGGCAATTCTGTTCCAATTAAGGGTTATGGTCATAAAACCTTGTCTCCTCCTCATCCATCACTTGTCCTGAAAAATGTCTTTCATATCTCAAAATTAATTAAAAATTTGGTATCTGTCAGAAAATTCACAACTGATAACTGGGTTTCTATTAATTTTGATCCATTTGGATTTTTTGTGAAGGATTTTAAGACGGGGAGTCATCTCATGAGGTGTAACAGTGGGGGGGGGGGCTCTATCCAATCATACCAAGTCCTAGCATATCGCGTCAAACTATGGCATCCACCTTTGCAGCTCTTGCTCCTTCCTTGTGGCATGCTCGTCTAGGTCATCGGAGGTCGTCTATTTATCTTCGTTAGATAGACATAAGTTTATTTCTTATAAGGGTACGCGTAGTACTCCAATTTGTCAATCATGTGATTTGCGAAAGATTATTAAATTACCATTTGTAGCTTCAAATTCGAATACTTCTATGCCATTTGAAATTATTCATAGTGATTTATGGACATCTTCGGTTCTCAGTTCTATGGGTCATCGTTATTATGTTCTATTCTTAGATGACTATACTAAATATTTATGGACGTTTCCAATTGCGAAAAAATCTCAAGTTTTTTCCATCTTCATAAAATTTAGAGCCTTCATAAGAACACAATTCGAACGGGAAGTCAAAAACATTCAATGTGATAATGACAAAGAGTATGACAATGGAGAATTTAGGGATTTTTGTGCTCAAAATGGAATAAATTTTCATTTTTCTTGTCCCCATACGTCTTCACAAAATGGGAAAGCTGAACGAAAAATTCTTACCATTAATAATATTGTCCGCACGTTATTGGTTCATTCTTCCGTTCCTCTATTATTTTGGCATCATGCACTACAAATGGCTACCGATCTCCTAAATATGCTTCCCTCTAAAGATTTGACATATTCATCCCCTCTAAAAGTGTTATACAATAAGACTCCGTCATACGCTCATCTTAGGATCTTCGGATGCTTATGTTATCCAATGTTTCCATCCACTACAATCAACAAACTTAGACACATTCTACTCCTTGTGTATTTTTGGATTTTCCGTGAAATCAGCGTGGTTATAAATATTTTGATTTGTCCTCTAAACGAATCATCATTAGTCGTCATGTTCTCTTTGATAAATCTCAATTTTCATTTTCTAAAGTAAAAAAACCCGTGCCTAGTTCTTATGATTTTTTGGATGATGCTATCTCCCCTATGTTCTCCGTCATTTTTCAGGTTTTCCAGAAAATACGTTAAACCCGTCATCAGCGCCGACCCTTCATTGAGGCGTCGCGGCGCTAAAACACCTGCGAGTCAGCGCCGCAGCCCTGCACAGAGGCGCCGCGGAGCCTAATATCCAACGAGTCATGCAGCTCTTCTGGCGGCCCGTGCCCCTACCGCCGCGACGCCTTCAACGGTGATTTCCGAAAATCCCAAAAATTTCCAAAATTCACTCAATCCAGCCCAGAGTCATGGTCCAGTCACTCGTAGTCAATGAGATATTTTTAAACCAAAGACACATTTTAATTTGAATTCTAATGTTCTTAAATCCCCTTACTCCGTAATCATGTGTCTGCCTTAAATTACCCTAATTGAAAAATTGTCATGACCGAGGAATATAATGCTCTTATTGATAATAAGATTTGGGAGTTGGTACCCCGTCCATCCGGTGATAATATTATTCGGTCTATGTGGATTTTTGTTCATAAGGAAAATTCTGATGGTTCATTTGCAGCATAAGGCTAGACTTGTAGGTGATGGTAAGAATCTGCAGGTTGGTGTGAATTTGTCACGCCCCGAACCCCGGGCCCGCGACTGGTACCCTACCTGGACACCCATCTACCCGTACAATACATGTACCTCGCGGAAGCTAAATAACACTTTTTAAAAACAAAGGCAAAGCCGACAAGGCAGTCATAATATATAACACCCGAATGGGACTACAACCGTACAACAATATAAATACAACTCACGCCAGTCAAGCCCACATATGAATACAGACCTCTAAGAGTTTGGACAGTAAACTATAACGGATAAGGCCCCTGTTACACCCCGTAAATTCAAGAGGTTAAGTTAAGAACATACGAAAGGAAATAAGATTTGAATTTGGAAAGTTGGGTTGGCAAAAGGTTGTGGGCAGACTTTCAGTCAACTTTGGAGTGGTATATCTCCTAGTTCTTTAGGAGTTTTTAAGAGTTTTAAAAGACTAGTATGAAGTTCGTTGAATCTAGTTTCCAACGCAACAAATCTTTCGTCGATAGGACATCGGAGTCAAAAGTTATGGAAGTTTCAAGTTTGGTGCGCGATCGAGCAAGCGGCAGATTTCGGTTCGGAGGTTGTGCGCGACGCGGAATGCAGGTCGCGGCGCGGTTATCTTGGAAGTCCGCAGGGTTGCAGCGCGCCGCGCGCCGAATGCTGGAACTTTTCGGAAGTGGAAGCGCCGCGGCGCCGAGGCGGGATTTTTCTGCGGTAAAAGACGAAAATCAGGGGATATTTTGTTAAAAGCCTATGGGAGGGTGACAAGTGTCCCTCCCATCATTTTGACCAGAATAAGGTCCTATTTTAGGGCCAAGTCTTGGAAGACTTGGCCTTTTCATCTTGGAAACCCTCTCCCTTTTCTCTCTATATTTTGAAGAAAACCTTGCCTTAGGAGAAATTGTTGGAGCGGCGGCAAGAAGGAACAGTGTGGGTAAACTTGTAGGAAAGCTTTGGTGGACGAGTTTGTGGAAGAAGTGGAAGAAAGGGGCTTTTATGGGCTTCTCCAAAGGTAAAAGTTCCCCTTCTCTTGATTATGGGTTGATACTTGCTATAGTAGTTAGAATTGAGCCTGAGGCTGTTTTATTTAAGTTGAATAGATTTGGATCTTGTTGTCTTGTTGAAAACTTAAATGGGCATGTTAGCCTTAAGAAGATAACTTCAATTTGGTTACTAATTTGGTCGTCACATGTTGTAAAGGGGGATTGTAGTTGTTGAAGATGTCTAGGGCTAGATATCATGTTAGACCTAAGAACTTGGATTGGAAAAGAGTTGAAGGGGTTAGTATTGGTTATATTGTTGGCCAAGAATGGCATGGAAATTATTGGTTTATTTTGTGTTGTAGTGGCGAATTTTACACGTATTAGTAGGCGTGTAATCCCTGTAATTCTTTGAATGAATTGAGCCTTAAATGTGGCGTTGGTTATTGAATTTCGGCCTTGAAAAGGTGGCATAGTAAGTAGAAACAAAGGAAGTCTGTCCAAATTTCCCGTAGAACAAGGGACTTTTCATTAGAATATATTACGTTGAAGCTAGAAGCTAATAGACGTATTATGGTCATTATAGGTTGACATCTACGGACGGCATATTGGACTTGGCAAGTGGATTAAGCAAAAGAGGTATGTAGAACTCTTCCTATCTCTTGAGCATGAGTAGTTATAACTGTATGGTACGGTAGACGTACGTGATTTTAAATGAAGTGAAGTCATTTGATATATTTGACTTGTCTTAAGGATGTCTAGTTGGTTGAGTTAGAGAATTAACTCACGTGTCCTTAAGGAAGAGTTATAAGAATGATTTATCCTAATAAGGTAGACAAGGATTTCTTGACATGATCAAGTATTGAATACTAGATTCGGGAAGTATTGATTCTTGAACTATTCTAAAGATAAGAGACCTGATTCCTAAGTTAAGAAACTTGTTTTCTAAGTTAAGATTTTCTTTAAGTATTTTGAAAGTAGTGTAACTTGAATTGAAGTACAAGCCTCTTGGTTATAGAGAGAGCAAAGTGGTCTAAGACATAAAGAGTTATAACGGCCTTATGGGAAGTTAGTTATGACGGCTTTATGGGAGGATAAGGATGTCTTAGTTCTAAAGCATAAAGTTAGTATAACGGCTTTATGGGAAGTTGGTTATAATAACTTTATGGAAGCTTAAAGAAATGGTTTTTCTCGAATAAGGTAAGCCTAGATAAAAGAATGGATACTAAGAAAGGCAATTTGATTTAAAGGCATCAATTGCTTAAAGCTTAAAATGAGGGTCACTTGAGTTAGAAGCCGAAACATATTTCTAATAGTATAGTGACTTGTTTGAAATGTAGATAAGCCTTGATACTACGGGTGTTAGTATCTTGGGGTCTTATGTGGAAAAGGGATCTTGGAAAGAATAGAAATACATAGTACTTTGGGTTAAATTTTCCCAGGACTTGTTAAGTGATATGGAAAGTGCCTAAGGTCGTAAAATGAGATCCATTTTGTATGTTAATGAAAGTCTAAAGAAGTTAGGAGCTTACTTGGGCGTCTGATCGGTGATGGAGGATTCCACGTATGCCTCATTGCCTCTTATGAGTATCCGACGTCTGCAGCGGTGATGTGGGATCCCACGGGTATGCTCCCCTGGTCATAGTATGAGTTTACTTGGATGTACCGACAGTGATGTGGGATTCCACGGGTATGTTTCCATGGTCATAGTATGAGTTTACTTGGATGTCTGCAAGCGGTGATGTGGGATTCCACGGGTATGTTTCCATGGTCATAGTATGAGTTTACTTGGATGTACCGACAGTGATGTGGGATTCCACGGGTATGTTTCCATGGTCTTAGTATGAGTTTACCGGGACATACCGTCAGTGATGTGGGATTCCACGGGTATGCATCGGGGACATGCTTACGATGAGGGATTCCGAGGCATGTAGTTTGAGGGGTAAGAGTATAAATGAGGGGTACACCCCCAAGATCGTTATACCACCTTCTTCAGGGTAAGAGTATAAATGAGGGGTAAACCCCCAAGATCGTTATACCACCTGGTTCCGTGGATTTGCTACCCACGATGCGAGGAACACCTCATGAAGTCATGTACCGATATGAGGATTCCACGGGCATGATATATATATATGTATGTATTGTGTATGTGTGCGGCGGTGAGGTAGGATGCCACGGGCGCGTCACGTGGTTGTATTTACTTTTATGGTGTCAGCGGTGGCGGGGATGCCACAGGCGGAGGATATAGGTATATACATGGTTAGATTTGTGTGTGCAAGCGGTGAGGAAGGATGCCACGGCGCGTCACGAGTTAGATTTTACACCTGGCGGTCGGCGGTGATGGGAATCCCGGGCGCTTGGATATTGAGGTTGGGGTTCATAGCCCCGTGTGACTATGGTTCATATGTTGAGACAGGTTGTATAAGGTAAACCGATTTTCATTACTTCCACTTCAAGAGTACGATTATCGTTAATTTGGTTATCATATATGTCTTCACCGTATTTTTGACTATTATGATTTAAATTACGATGCTGATTTTGCATACTTGGTACATATTTTGTCTCGACCTCGCCCGGGAGGCTGCGTTAAATCTGCGCGAGTTGAGGTACATAACTGGCGATCCGCACTCGTAGGATCACCGCTCGGTTCTGAAAGCTTCATTTCTCGGAGGCTTTGTTTTTGGTATGGTTCCTCAAGTCGTTGACTTTTGTACATTCGTGGTATGGCGGGGCCCCGTCCCGCGGTTGTTATGTAAACTCTTAGAAGTGCATGTAGTCATATCTTGTGGGTCACTTTATAATTTTTTTTTTAGAGGTAACTGTTGTTGGGTTTGTTTATATCCAGGGAGGTAGCCTTATCGGCTGACCTATTATTTATTTCATTGTTTAAGTTTATGTATGTTCCGCTGTATATCTCTGATGTATACTTGTAAGGGTGCCCAGGTAGGGCACCAGTCGCGGGCCCGGGGTCGGGTCGTGACAAAAGTGGTATCAGAGCAGTTAGTCCTCGGAAAGTGTCTACTGAGGTATGTCAGTAAGTCTTGATTATTGATGTGTTGTGCACCACATCTATAATCGGGAGGTCAGGACATTTAGGATTTGTTTCCATTCTTCTCTCTCAAATCGTGCGATGAGTCATCCTACTAGGTGAATCCTCTCGACCTATTCTTATGTATCGATTATGCCTCCAGGAGCGACCGGGGCCGAAGGGCAAAGCGGCGGCAGAGTTGTTAGTGGTACACAGGATTTCTAGAATCGAGCCGGACTATGCCCGAGGTTATGGGGGCTCGGCGAGATCACCACGCCGACAAGATAGAGGCCAAAGGCGCGGTAACACGAAGTTCGGTGCACAGAGCCTCGATTCCACGGCCGGCTGAATATCGAGATACGGAGCGGTCCGATTATTGACTAGCATTGTGGCGAGCGTGGCGCGGGAGGCCGTAGCTAACCAGAGCCGATAGTTTGAGGATTCGGACTTTACGAGTTGTAATTCACCCGAGTTCTATGGTTCAAGTCGAGGAGGACCTCGTGAATTCATTCGGCAGCGGACTATCAGTGCTTAGGGCCTCGGAGGCGAGTCCGTTGTGTTAGCTCTACGTTCTGCGATAGTGCGTTGAACTGGTTTGAGTCGTGGGTATGGTCTAGAGGGAGGGGTGCTCCTCCAGCTGTTTGGGGTGAGTTCATGGGATCCTTCCTCGATCACTTCTTGCCGCCTGAGACGAGGAGAGCCCGCTTGGATAGGTTCTTAGCGTTGAGACAGAATGGGAGGACCATCAGAGAGTACAACATGGAATTTGACTCATTGGCCAGGTATGCACCCACTATTGTGGCGGATATGGCGGATGAGTTCACCGCTATGTGATGGGACTAGGCGATATATGGTTACCGCGTATGCAGGGTAGCTCTTCACCGAGGATGGATATTGCCGAGATGCGAGCTTATCTGCGAGGATTGAGGATAGGGAGAGAGAGCCCGGCCAGATTCATCCGGCCAGAGGCGGGGGCAGAGTTTGAGATAGTTTTCGAGGCGGCCTCGGCCAGCGAGCTAGGATTACATTTCACTAACGCAGCAGTGCTCCTTCTCGGCCTTCTGGCGGGTGGTTTAACCGCCGAGGATATTCGAGGCGGAGTCGAGCTCGGGTGCGGGTTCAGATGTCCGGGATAGTAGCCAGGGGAGGCCACTTTTGCCTCGGTGTAGTTCTTGTGGTAGAGCTCATTTTGGGAATGTCGGACTAGGTCGGATTTGTTATACTGCGCCAGCAGGCCGTTTGGCGAGAATCGTCCAGGCAGGTGGTGCGGTGGGATAGCACGATCTATCGGGTCGATTCGGGTTCCTCGCCTTCAACGCTAGGCGGGATGTTCATGCACCGATAGCGCGCGAAGGTCGTGGTAGCTGTTCCCAGTTTTAGCGGTCCTTTTACCCGCCTATGCGATTTCAGGTATATCTTTGATCCTTTAGAGCTTTGTATGCATGATAAAGTTGTTGTATGTTTAAGTGTCATAAAAGGATTACATTGAGACTATGTATGTATGCTAGAAGTAGGTGGGAAGTGCGATGAGAGAAGCATTTTAGGCCTTGAATGGGAGTAAATAGCGTTGGTGCACCCTTGTGATCTGTTTTCTTGGTTGATAATGATGGATGGGTATGCGAGTGCGATATCTTAGGATCATGAGCGACAAAATAAAGTTCCATTAATTGTAAGTACGAGGAGTATTAGATTGACTCCAAAAGAACATTCGGGGACGAATGTTTCTAAAGGGGGAAAAATATTACACCCCGTAAATTCAAGAGGTTAAGTTAAGAACATACGAAAGGAAATAAGATTTGAATTTGGAAAGTTGGGTTGGCAAAAGGTTGTGGGCAGACTTTCAGTCAACTTTGGAGTGGTATATCTCCTAGTTCTTTAGGAGTTTTGAAGAGTTTTAAAAGACTAGTATGAAGTTCGTTGAATCTAGTTTCCAACGCAACAAACCGTTCGTCGATAGGACATCGGAGTCAAAAGTTATGAAAGTTTCAAGTTTGGTGCGCAATGTAAAGCGGCGATTTTGTTCAGAGGTTCAGTACGCGCCGGAATCTGAGGGCGCGCGCCCGGTTGTCTTGGGAGTCCTCGGGGTTGCAGCGCGGCGCCGAATGCTGGAACTTTTCTGAAGTGGAGCGCCCGCCGGCCAGGCGGGATTTTTTCACAGAAAAGGAAAATCGGGGATATTTTGTTAAAAGCCTATGGGAGGTGACAAGTGTCCTCCCATCATTTTGACCAGAATAAGGTCCTATTTTAGGGCCAAGTCTTGGAAGAATTGGCCATTTCAGCTTGGAAACCCTCCTAAGAAACCCTCTCCCTTTTCTCTCTATATTTTGAAGAAAACCTTGCCTTAGGAGAAATTGTTGGAGCGGCGGCAAGAAGGAAAAGTGTGGGTAAACTTGTGGGAAACGCTGGTGGACGAGTTTGACGGAAGAGAAGTGGAAGAAAGGGGCTTTTATGGGCTTCTCCAAAGGTAAAAGTTCCCCTTCTCTTGATTATGGGTTGATACTTGTTATAGTAGTTAGAATTGAGCCCGAAATTTGTTTTATTTAAGTTGAATAGATTTGGATCTTGTTGTCTTGTTGAAAACTTAAATGGGCATGTTAGCCTTAAGAAGATAACTTCAATTTGGTTACTAATTTGGTCGTCACATGTTGTAAAGGGGGATTGTAGTTGTTGAAGATGTCTAGGGCTAGATATCATGTTAGACCTAAGAACTTGGATTGGAAAAGAGTTGAAAGGGGTTAGTATTGGTTATATTGTTGGCCAAGAATGGCATGGAAATTATTGGTTTATTTTGTGTTGTAGTGGGGCGGAATTTTACACGTATTAGTAGGCGTGTAATCCCCTTGTAATTGCTGAATGAATTGAGCCTTAAATGTGGCGTTGGTTATTGAATTTCGGCCTTGAAAAAGGTGGCATAGTAAGTAGAAACAAAGGAAGTGCTGTCCAAATTTCCCGTAGAACAAGGGACTTTTCATTAGAATATATTACGTTGAAGCTAGAAGCTAATAGACGTATTATGGTCATTATAGGTTGACATCAACGGACGGCATATTGGACTTGGCAAGTGGATTAAGCAAAAGAGGTATGTAGAACTCTTCCTATCTCTTGAGCATGAGTAGTTATAACTGTATGGTACGGTAGACGTACGTGATTTTAAATGAAGTGAAGTCATTTGATATATTTGACTTGTCTTAAGGATGTCTAGTTGGTTGAGTTAGAGAATTAACTCACGTGTCCTTAAGGAAGAGTTATAAGAATGGTTTATCCTAATAAGGTAGACAAGGATTTCTTGACATGATCAAGTATTGAATACTAGATTCGGGAAGTATTGATTCTTGAACTATTCTAAAGATAAGAGACCTGATTCCTAAGTTAAGAAACTTGTTTTCTAAGTTAAGATTTTCTTTAAGTATTTTGAAAGTAGTGTAACTTGAATTGAAGTACAAGCCGCTTGGTTATAGAGAGAGCAAAGTGGTCTAAGACATAAAGAGTTATAACGGCCTTATGGGAAGTTAGTTATGACGGCTTTATGGGTGGATAAGGATGTCTTGGTTCTAAAGCATAAAGTTAGTATAACGGCTTTATGGGAAGTTGGTTATAATAACTTTATGGAAGCTTAAAGAAATGGTTTTTATCGAATAAGGTAAGCCTAGATAAAAGAATGGATACTAAGAAAGGCAATTCGATTTAAAGGCATCAATTGCTTAAAGCTTAAAATGAGGGTCACTTGAGTTAGAAGCCGAAACATATTTCTAATAGTATAGTGACTTGTTTGAAATGTAGATAAGCCTTGATACTACGGGTGTTAATATCTTGGGGTCTTATGTGGAAAAGGGATCTTGGAAAGAATAGAAATACATAGTACTTTGAGTTAAATTTTCCCAGGACTTGTTAAGTGATATGGAAAGTGCCTAAGGTCGTAAAATGAGATCCATTTTGTATGTTAATGAAAGTCTAAAGAAGTTAGGAGCTTACTTGGACGTACCGTCAGTGATGGAGGATTCCACGGGTATGCCTCAATTTGCCTCTTATGAGTCTCTGGGACGTCTGGCGGTGATGTGGGATCCCACGGGTATGCTCCCCTGGTCATAGTATGAGTTTACTTGGATGTACCGACAGTGATGTGGGATTCCACGGGTATGTTTCCATGGTCATAGTATGAGTTTACTTGGATGTACCGACAGTGATGTGGGATTCCACGGGTATGTTTCCATGGTCATAGTATGAGTTTACTTGGATGTCGCAAGCGGTGATGTGGGATTCCACGGGTATGTTTCCATGGTCTTAGTATGAGTTTCTGGGACATACCGTCGGTGATGTGGGATTCCACGGGTATCATCGGGGACATGCTACGATGAGGATTCAGGCATGTAGTTTGAGGGTAAGAGTATAAATGAAGTGTACACCCCAAGATCGTTATACCACCTTCTTGTGGTAAGAGTATAAATGAGGGTAAACCCCAAGATCGTTATACCACGGTTCCGTGGATTTGCTACCCACGATCAGGAACACCTCGTGAAGTCATGTACCGAGATGAGGATTCCACGGGCATGATATATATATATGTATGTATTGTATGTATGCGCCCGAAGCGGTGAGGTAGGATGCCACAGGCGCGTCACGTAGTTGTATTTACTTTTATGGTATCGGCGTGTGACGGGGATTCCACGGCGGAGGATATAGGTATATACATGGTTAGATTTGTGTGTATGCAAGCGATTAGGAAGGATGCCACGCGCGTCACGAGTTAGATTTTACACTGGCGGTCGGTGATGGGAATCCACGGCGCGCTTGGATATTTGAGGTGGGGTTCATAGCCCGCGTGACTATGGTTCATTTGTTGAGACAGTGTATAAGGTAAAGCGACTTTCATTACTTCCACTTCAAGATGAGTATCTTTGTTAATTTGGTTATCATATATGTCTTCACCGTATTTTTGACTATTATGATTTAAATTACGCACTTTCGATTTGCATACTTGGTACATATTTTATCGACCTCCTTGAAGTGCGTTCATGCCGCAGGTTGAGGTACATAGCTTGCTGATCCGCACTCGTAGGATCACTGTTCGGTTCTGGAAAGCTTCATTTCTCCGGAGGCTTTGTTTTTGGTATGGTTCCCTGAAGTCGTTGACTTTTGTACATTCAGGGGTATGGCGGGGCCCTGTCCCGTCACAGTTGTTATGTAAACTCTTAGAGGTCTGTAGTCATATCTTGTGGGTCACTTTATAATTTTTTTTTAGAGGTAACTGCTGTTGGGTTTGTTTATATCCAGGGAGGTAGCCTTATCGGCTGACCTATTATTTATTTCATTGTTTAAGTTTATGTATGTTCCGCTGTATATCTCTGATGTATACCTGTAAGGGTGCCCAGGTAGGGCACCAGTCGCGGGCCCGGGGTCGGATCGTGACAGCCCCGCCGTACCCCTGAATACACCTAGCATAATGACAAGCTCCGGAACACTAGAGCTCTCCCAACACGCTGAACAAGGATCCTAAGCTCACGGATCACCCAACTGATTACCTATACATGCAGGCATGAACGCAACCCCCCGAAGGGGGTCAGTACAACAGGTACCAAGTATGTAAACATGAAGTACAGTAAACAAGATCATAACTGTACAGAAGAATGACATGGACAAGTATGAAAATCACATACTAGATCCTACCATGCCATGTAAAATAAGAGTCAACTGTACCTTATATCGTTGTACCACTGTACTAATGTATCACTGTAGCACTATACCACTGTACTACTGCATCACTGTATCACTGTACTACTGAATCCTTTTAAAAATAAGATTTAACTGTGTCTTTAAATACTCTTTTGACTCTCAAAGGAATAAAACCAAGTTACCATCATGTCGTGTACCAATCATTAAAATAAACTCTCTTTTTATAAAAAAAATCTGGGCACCAAAATATCATGCACCCAATAATCTAAGTAACATCTTTTTAAAAAATCTGGACACCAAAATATCATGCACCCAATAATCTAATCAACTATCTTTTTAGAAAATCTGGACACCAAAATATCATGCACCCAATAATCTAATCAACTATCTTTTTAGAAAATCTGGACACCAAAATATCATGCACTCAATAATCTAATCAACTATCTTTTTAGAAAATGTGTGGCACCACATATCATGTACCAATCACATTTAAAAACTTTCATTTTTGAAACTCAAAGTACTATCAATAGGATATATCACTAAGGATTAGGTTCCAATAGAACTCTATAAAGATCAAGTCAAGTATTGCTAAGGATTAGGATCCACTCGTCGTTTGTACCAACTCGATAATCTAATTCGTCTCGCTCCTCTGGCTAACATTATGGAAACATTTACATGGTAATAACTGATTTGAATTGCCAAATTAATCCATTTTATGAGTCATTAGGTTATATATTAATCATGATCTTTATCTAATCAGCTGTGAACCTAGAAAATGTAAAACGAACTGGTTATATCTTAGCTTCTATGCAGATGAAAAATTCTACTCATTTCAATATAATAGATTGTCGAGTTCCTTTTTCATTAACGCTGCAGTGGCTAGTTCGATACCTTTTCTCATTAGTGTTGTAACTAGTAAGATCAATTCGACTCCAACGTTTACTAAAAGCTCTTACCAACATCTCTCATAAGACTTGGTAAGGACTTAGGAATAATTTAGACATGTCTTTAGCATAGAATCAATAACATGAATACTCCATAACTTCTAAGAGTAGAATAACTTTTGAAACAAAACCACAGTTATGGTTCACACGAAGAACATGCCAAAAGAGAGAAGGAAGAGGTTCACATACCTCATTGACGACTAACCAACACGACAAGTAGAATACGCCCCAATGTACTTCAACCTTATCGGCTATTCCACATGCCAAGTAGAATATGCCACACGTAATACTTCAACCTAAAATGACAATAGCACTTCTATCAACTTCAAGCTTTCAAGTGTAAGACTTATACCAAGTAATGGTCCTCTTATTCTACAGAAATTTGGGCAGCACTTCCCCCCTTTATACGTATTTTTCCACCTTTTCCAAAGCCTGAATTCAACACCAACAAAGCCACACTTAAGGGCACAACCAACAGTTAATCAAAGGGGATTACACGCTTACTAGACGTGTAAAATTCTGCCAAACAACGATATTAAAATAGTCCACAAAACAGTCCATAATAAATCAACATTAAGGGTATAATATGAAGCATTTAACACCCTTATTCCTCAGGACTTTCATTAGCCATTTTACCACATTAATCATGCATATTGGGGGCTGATTTTCGAGCATAACAACACCCCAAAACAGTCCATAAAAACGACATCACAACGTCTAACAATTTTGGGTAGTTTTCTGCCAACAACAACTACAACAATCCAAAGTCCTTTTCCTTAATTCCTTTTTAATCCAATTCTCATTTCAACATGTTATATAAATCATATCAACTTGTAATAACAATATTCTTTCATAATATCATGCAACGACTAACGATAATAACAACAATAATGGACGAATCCAACGACATTCCAAATTGTCTAGTTCTCGGCCAACTTGCCAAAATGGCACATGCATTTCTTATTTTTCATATCTTCCTTAACACAAGTTCATCTACTAATCATAACAACAAGTAATATCTAATTACTTTAAGAGAAGAAGAACTCTTACCTCAAAAATTACCCAAAACAGCCCCAAGCTCACACGGCCTTAGCTTCACTTTTTGCACCACTTCTTCAAGTTCCAATCACACACACACACTCCCTACAAGCTTGCAACCATCTTTCTTTCATGTTTTGCTTCCAAAAAGTTCACACAAACTTAGGGTTTATTTTGGAAAGTTTCGGCCAACACCTTGGCTAGAACACTTGGAGAGTTAATTTTGGCTTAACACCTAATCAAGGTGCTTAATCTAGGAGGATTTACAACTCTTAATCTTCACTCTTGGTCTCATAATTTTCGAGAATCATTAGGAGAGAAATGGAGAAATGATGAAGTCTCAAAGTGTGAGATATTTGTGAAAAGAAATGTGAGCTAAGTCTTGCAAGCGCTCTCTATATATAAATATCTCCAAGTGTAGCAAGACAAGTGAAGTGGGACCCACTTGTCCACTTGTCTCCCAAAATATCTAAAAGTCCAAGTCTTCCAAGACAAGTGGAGGGGTGACACTATTGGTCAAAAATACTATAATTTTCGAACTCCCCCCCCCCCCCCCAAATTGTGAAATTTTAGGCGGACCCAATACTATCAATTTCGATACTTCATAATCCAATACTAAGTCCATAAATCTAATTAGAAGTATTAAACTCCAAGTTAATAATTTTTCGTCGTCACATTTTTTTCGAAATTTTCCTTAAGAAAATGTAATTATCCTTTCCTTCCAAAATTAAAATCTTAAACCCTTAATCACGTTCTCAATTAGTAGACCTGGTATTACGGGGTGTAACATCCTTCCCCCTTAGAAACATTCGTCTTCGAATGTTCATCTAAGGTCTCAAGCTATACAAATTCTCAATCGACTCAACCATCATCAACATCAATCCCAAGTGGTTTATACTCAAACCAAGGAATCATCACCTCTAATACTTCACATATACTATGTACTTTAACCACGATCACACATAAAATACTTTACTCTTGAAGGCCTTGTCTATCTAAGGTCTCAACGATTATCCAATACTCTAAGATCCTTAAATATTTCATGTCCCAAGCTTACATTATTTCTCCCCGTATACGGGCAAGATGACTTCTCAATATCTCAAAATCATGTTGTCCTAATCACAACCACCCTATTTACTCCATACCAATATTATTCGTGCATCTCACTTAAACATACAACACAGCTTAATCTAACCACATGGTATGTCATTAAATCAATTAAACATGATCTCTAAGGGTTCATAACCCTTCTCAACAACTCATCACCTTCTAATTATTCCAAATTAACACATATATAACCTTGATGAGGATCCATTAAACTGTCTCATACCTTTTAAGCCATTATCAAAGCTTAACCAACTCACGATAACCCACAATCACTTCAGGCAACACACACATGGTCCAAATAAATATGTCTGCATAGATATACTTCATTAATTATACCAACTTTACAATAACTTTTACCAACCTGATACCAAGTCCAAATATTCCTTTCTGGGCCGATGTCGCTTTCTCATAGCTGCAACACAAGAATACGTCAGAGAGGGGCTACCCTAACAACACAGCTCTACCGCACGATCTCATAGTGAAAAGAAGGGAAACCAATCCTAAATATCGTGTAGCCTCCTGTTTATTGGTGTGATGCACAACACACCGATAACTAGGACTCTACTAGACACAATATGTAGATATTCTGTGGATTAACTGCTCTGATACCACTCTGTCAAGCCCCGAAGCCCGGACCCGCGACTGGTACCCTACCTGGGCACCCATCTACCCGTACAACACATGTGCTAAATAACACTCTTTTTTTTTTAAATAAAGGAAAAGCCGACAAGGAAGAGGTTCACATACCTCATTGACGACTAACCAACACGACTAGTAGAATACACCCCAATGTACTTCAACCTTATCGGCTATTTCACATGACAAGTAGAATATGTCACACGTAGTACTTCAACCTAAAATGACAATATCACTTCTATCAACTTCAAGCTTTCAAGTGTAAGACTTATACCAAGTAATGATCCTCTTATTTTACGGAAATTTGGGCAGCCCTTCCCCCGTTTATACGTACTTTTCCACCTTTTCCAAGCCCCGAATGCAACACCAATAAAGCCACACTTAAGTACACAACCAACAGTTAACCAAAGGGTATTACACGCCTACTAGACGTGTAAAATTCTGCCCCACAACAATATTAAAACAGTCCACAAAACAGTCCATAATAAATCAACATTAAGGGTATAATATGAAGCCTTTAGCACTCTTATTCCTTAGGACTTTCATTAGCCATTTTACCACATTAATCATGCATGTTGGGGGCTGATTTTACAGCATAACAACACCCCAAAACAGTCCATAAAAACGACATCACAACGTCTAACGCTTTGGCGGTTTGACCAACAACTACAACAATTCAAAGTTCTTTTCCTTAATTCCTTTTTAATCCAATTATCATTTCAACATGTTATATAAATCATATCAACTTGTAATAACAATATTCCTTCATAATATCATGCAACGACTAACGATAATAAAAACAATAATGGACGAATCCAACGACATTCCAAATTGCCTAGTTCTCGGCCAACTTGCCAAAATGGCACATTCATTTCTTATTTTTTCATATCTTCCTTAACACAAGTTCATCTACTAATCATAACAACAAGTAATATCTAATTACTTTAAGAGAAGAATAACTCTACCTCAAAAATTGCCCCAAACAACCTCAAGCTCACGCGGCATTAGCCTCACTTTTTGCACCACTTCTTCAAATTTCAATCACACACACACACTCACTACAAGCTTGCAACCATCTTCCTTTCATGTTTTGCTTCCAAGAAGTTCACACAAACTTAGGGTTGTTCTTGGCAAGTTTCGGCCAACACCTTGGCTAGAACACTTAGAGAGTTAATCTTGGCTTAGCACCTAATCAAGGTGCTAAATCTAGGAGGATTTGCAACTCTTAATCTTCACTTTTGGTCTCATAATTTTCGAGAATCATTGGGAGAGAAATAGAGAAATGATGAAGTCTCAAAGTGTGAGATATTTGTGAAATGAAATGTGATCTAAGTCTTGCAAGCTCTCTTTATATAAAAATATCTCCAAGTGTAGCAAGACAAGTGGAGTGGGACCCACTTATCCACTTGTCTCCCAAAATATCTAAAAGTCCAAGTCTTTCAAGACAAGTGGGGGGGTGTCACGTGTCATTTAGTCTTATTCTGTGCAGTCGTCCGGCCGTATCGACTTAGGGCCGGACCGATAAGCTTACCGGTCCGGACCGGGACCGAACCGATAAGGTTTCGGTCCTGGGACGAGATCCGGTACCGGACCGAAACCTTATCGGTCGATTCGTCGGGCCGGTAGAATTTCCGGTCGGTCCTTTTTTTTTTTAAAATTGAATTTCAATACTGAAATTGACATTCTCGGACGCGGTGCCATGCAATTTTACGTTGAAATCAATTGTACATCGCGAGATATTTAGATTTGAAAATGGAAAAAACGCAACGATTTGGGGGAAAAGAGAAATTGAGGGGCAATATGGACGGTTTTGGAGAAATTCGGTGAAGCAAACAGACTTTAGTCAGTTTGGGATTATTAAATCTCGAAAAATACGCGAAATCAAAAAAACATTAGGTAAAGCGGACGTCCGAGCGCAGTTATGACCGTATAAAGTTTGATCAATTTACAACTAATTAGAGTGCGGAGAAGTGGGGGCTTCTTTGGGTGGGGCTGGCTGGGGGCTGGCTGGGGGTGGCTGGCTGGTGGGGACTGGGGGTGGGGGGTGGGGTGGGGGACCGTTCTGGGTATTTTGCAGGTTCTGGTGCAGTTCCTTTAACGGTCGGTATTTTTAGATACTCGTATCAGGACCAGTTAAGGTTTCGGTCGGTTTGGTCGGGTTTTACGGTCGGTTTGGTCCGGTTCTCGAGTATATCCGAACCACTAATGACCTACGTGTCACCCTCCTATTGGTCCAAAATACTATAATTTTCAACCCCAAATTGTGAAATTTTCGACGGACCCCATATTATCAATTCCGATACTTCATTATCCAATACTAACTCCATAAATCCAATTAGAAGTATTAAACTCCAAGTTAATAATTTTTCGTCGTCACATTTTTTCCGAAATTTTCCTTAAGAAAATGTAATTATCCCTTCCTTCCAAAATTCAAGTCTTAAACCCTTAATCACTTTCTAAATTAGTAGCCCTGGTATTACGGGGTGTAACAGGATTGCGGTGAGACATTTAGCTCGGTGATCAAGCCGGCTACCATTCGCACTGTGCTCAGCTTGACTCTTTCGAAATCATGGTTCATTCATCAGCTAGATGTGAAGAATATTTTCCTACATGGTGATCTTCAGGAGACAGTGTATATGCATCAGCCCTTGTGGTTCCGGGATACTAGATATACTAATCATGTCTGTCTATTGAAGAAGTCCTTGTATGGGCTTAAGCAGTCTCCACGGACTTGGTATAAGAGGTTTGTTGATTTTGTTTCGACAATGAGTTTTTCGCATAGCAGATCTGATAATTCATTATTCATATATCGTCGAGGGTCTTCCCTGGCTTATATATTGTTGTATGTTGATGATATTATCTTGAATGCCTCTTTATGATGCTTTGCGAAAGTCAATTATGACAATACTCAGTTCTGAGTTTGCTATGAAGGACTTGGGCCCATTGAGTTATTTTTTAGGGATTGCAGTCACTCGTCATGCGGACAGATTGTTCTTGTCACAGAGGAAGTATGCAACAGAGATCATTGAGAGGACTGAGATGTCATCCTGTAAGTCCACTTCCACTCCAGTTGATACTAAACCCAAGTTAGGTGTTGCAGCTGACTCTCCATACGAGGATATGACCCACTATCGCAGTCTTGCAGGCGCCCTTCAGTATCTGACGTTCACGCGACCTGATATTACATATGTCGTACAGTAAGTGTATTTGTTTATGCATGATCCCAGAGTTGAACATGTACATTCAGGGAACACTTGAGTATGATTTGCATTTGTATCCCTCGTCGACGTCTACACTTATCTCTTACACAGATGTTGATTGGGGTGGTTGTCCTAACACCAGACAGTCTACGTCTGGCTATTGCATGTTTTTAGGTAATAACTTGGTCTCATGGTCTGCCAAGCGTCAATCAACGCTTGCACGTTCAAGTGCAGAGGCCGAGTCTAGATGGGGTAGCAAATGTGGTTTCTGAGTCATGTTGGTTACGAAATCTACTGTTAGAGCTTCATTGTCATATTGAGAAAGCTACCTTGGTGTATTGTGATAATATAAGTGTCATCTACTTTTCTGGTAATCCAGTTCAGCACCAGCGTAACATAGAGATGGATATTCACTTTGTTCGAGAGAAGGTAGCAAAAGGACAAGTACGCGTCTGTCATGTTCCTTCAAGATACCAAATTGCAGACATCTTTACAAAGGGGCTTCCTTCGGTCCTTTTTGAAGATTTTAGAGACAGTCTCAGCGTATGAAGATCTTCCGCTGTCACTGCGGGGGTGTGTTAAACAGTTCACACGGACTGTATGGATAGTGGGGGCCATGCCAACTCCTTTGTATATTTGTAATTATTCTTTTACCATAATTGGTATTGTAGTGTTACCATAATTATAGAGTCAATCTCCTTATAGAATAGGAACTTAGATGTAGAATGTGAAAAAAAAATTTCCATTATAATTTGTATATATATATCTTTCCTTTATAAAAATAATGAAGAGATTATTTCTTACTATCTTTAATTTCTGTTGTTTCCAATGCAACGTTCTTTTTTTTCAGTCAAATCATCTCTTCTTTTGATCCTAGTATTTTCTTCTATATTTTTTGCTTGTGTGTAGGGATCGGATATAAGGCTTGAGAGAGTGGGGTGGTGATTGGGTGGGTGAGGGGGGAGGGAGAGGATTACATTTTGTGTTTGTGTCTCGTCTTTAAGAAATTTTAATTTGTCATTAATATTAATAAATCTCACCATTAATATCGATAAATCTCATCATAAATATTAATTTATAGTCTGATAAAAATGAACATGAGCATGAAAAAAGAAGAATTTAGTAAAAAAAAAATAGTTTATTAATATTAACTATACGAGATACAAAACAAAAAAATTCAATTTAGTTTAGTACCTGTTTGGCCAAGTTTTTGAATTCTCAGAAACACTTCTTAGGCCAAACAGGTACTTTTCAGAAGTAGAAACACTTTTTAAAAAAGCCAAAAAGTGTTTCTAGATAGGAAGAGAAGCAGAAACATCAATTTGGTGTTTTTCGAGAAGCCCTTTTTGCCCATTAAATGAATTATTTTTGGACACATTTACCCTTTTCTTTTCACAAAATTCCTTTTAATCTCATATAATATCCTCATATAAAATAGAAATTTGGGAGTGGGGTAGGGGTAGGGCTCCGGTTAAAAAAAAATCATATTTTTTTATAAAAGTAACAAAAATATATGAAATAAAAATTTGATGATGGGGTGAGGGTAGGGAGGGTAAGAAAAAAAATTCATAATTTTTAATAATTTATTTTTATAAAAGTAACAAAAAATATGAAATAGAAATTAGGGCAATGGGGTGGGGGTAGGGGTAGGGCGGGGGTAAGAAAAAAAATCATATTTTTTAATAATTTATTTTTATAAAAGTAACAAAAAATATGAAATAGAAATTTGAGGATGGGGTAGGGCAATGGGGGTGGGGTAGGGGTAGGCGGGGGTAAGAAAAAAAAATCATATTTTTTTATAAATTATTTATAAAAGTAAAATAAATATAAAATAGAAATTTGATAATGTGGTAGGTTGTAGGTGGATGGGGGGGAGGTAGGGGGAGGTAAGCAAACAATTCATATTTTCAATCATTTTTTTTATAAAAATAACAAAAAATATGAAATACAATTTTGAGGATGGGGTGGGGTGGGGGTAGGGCGGGGTAAGAAAAAAATTCACATTTTTTATAAATTGTTTATAAAAGTAAAATAAATATAAAATAGAAATTTGAAAATGTAGTGGGTGGACGGGGGCAGGGGAAGGTAAGAACAAATTTCATATTTTCAATCATTTTTTTTTTATAAAAGTAACAAAAAATATGAAATAGAAATTTGAGGATGAGTGGGATTGGGGTAGGGCGGAGGTAAGAGGGAAGAAAAAAATTCATATTTTTTATAAATTGTTTATAAAATATATGACATAGATATTTCAGGATGGGGTGGAAGTATGTGTGGATAGGACGGGGTATGTTTGGACATATTTGAGTCATTAACTATCATATTTTCGTTACATTTTTATGTACAATATAATATTATTTTTTGATTAAATGTTGTAATTAAATAATTTTAAAAAAAATTATTAAATTATAAAGATATACTAATTTTTAAAAACATATGAAAGAAAAGAATATTTTAAATCTATTAAAAAGAATATTCTAGTAAATTTGTATAAATGTAGGCCAAATAAGAAACTATTTACATTTACCAAAAATCTTATAATTATAGTAAACACCCTAACAATTTTTAAAAAGCAGTTTTCTGAAATTACTTACAAAAATAAACACTTCTCAAAATGGTTAACCCTTAGTCTATCATTGGGAAAGCAGAGCATCTCCTAGAAAAAAGTATATAGAGGGATTTGCAAGTTGCAAGTAGGAGGGTCATGACAGACGTCATTTATCCTTACTGTCGGGTTGTTTTCATTCACTTAGCAAAAAAAACTTTCATATGACTATTACTAGGCATGTTTAATTTTGGACGTTGTAGATTGTCTTGCATGCATTAACTTTTTTTTTTTTTTTTTTTTTTTTTTTTTTTTTTTGTTGTGAAGGCCGCGGCATTCTTTCTTTCGAGTCAGCGAGTAAACTCCGACCGATGCGCAGATGGCAAACCACGTCGCCCATGTAAACCACACTGTGGCCATGTGTGACTCAAAAGAAGGTTTATGCGGGGATCAACTCGTGGCCTTGCGGTCGCCTTTCTTTCTTCTGTAGCAAACTCACCTTCTTGGGTTGCATGCATTAACTTTGCACCATACTTTATTAGGAAAGTGAGGGAAATCTTGTCTTTTTTTTGTTTCTCAATTAGGATATTCATTTTGAGACTCAATTAGTTTGATTCGGCTTAAAAAAATCTCACTTTTTTGTGGGAGGGAATATGCCCTATCAAAAACAATTTCATATTCAGGTTTCGAACCTAAAATCTCTCATTAAAGATCGAGAGATATTTAATTACCATTTCGTTAAATTTTTTTATTATAATTATAGTAAAAATTGCTGGAATTGTGCCTCAAACCTAAGGAAACCTTGTCATTTATATATTATTCAAGTCGAAAACATAATATAGATATAAAATCTAAATAGATATTAATAAATAATATAGATAAAATTAATCTTTGATCTGAAATAAAAAAAATAAAAAAAAAAATAATAAATAATTTATGGTGTGATTTTAAAGAAAGATTTCTTTGTATGGAGAAGAAAGAAGTAACAAAGACCATATTGGCATATTCTGCTACAAGTATTCAATATTACGTTGAATAGGGTTGGATAGGGTTATTGGGAATTGGTGAAATGGTTGGGGCAGACAAGTTAAATTGAATTTTGAGTTTAAAGCATTCATAATTGTGACAGTTGGTAGGGGTCACCGCATTTCGATAAAGGATTATAGTACATCCTACACACCACCTCCGAATCCATTCCCTCTTAAAAATATCCTATATGCCCCACATGTGATTAAGAATCTAATCTCTATCCGCAAATTTACTCATAATAATTCAGTCTCTGTTGATTTTGATCATTTTGGTTTCACTGTAAAGGATCTTCATACGGGGACACCTCTTACGAGATGCAATAGCACGGGGAATCTTTATCCATTCACTCCAACCTCCGCTGTCAGATCTTGCTCTCCCGTCTCTCTAGCGGTCATTTCTTCTTCAACATGACATAATAGGCCTGGTCATCCAGGAGCTCCCGTTTTTAATTTTCTTAGAGACAATAATTTCATTACTTGTAATGGAAAGCTTGCTCAAAACTGTGTTTCTTATTCTTTAGGCAAACATACTCGTCTTCCATTTAAATCATCTACTAGTGTTACTTTTGCACCTTTTGATATTATACATGTCGATTTATGGACATCACCTGTTGCTAGTTCTCTCGGTCATAAATACTATCTTATCTTACTAAATGATTTTTCTCACTTTGTTTGGTTGTATCCTCTCAAATTTAAATCGGAAGTGTTTGTCAAATTTTTTGAGTTTCAAACATTCATTCAAACACAGTTTGAAAAAGGTATAAAATCTTTTCAGTGCAATAATGGTCGTGAATTCAACAACTCTATGTTTCAACGTTTTTGTTCTAATAATGGCATGATCTTTCGCTTCTCCTGTCCCCACACCTCCCCTCAAAACGGTAAAGCTGAAAGAATCATCTGCACCATTAACATATGATTCACACTCTATTGATTCATGTCTCCCTACCTCCGTCCTTCTGGGTCTATGCTGCTAAAATGTCAGAATACGCTCTCAATATTCTCTCAACTAACACCCTTCACAATATGACCCCTACCAAAATCCTCTATCATAGAGTCCCCTCTTATGATCATCTCTGGATATTCGGTTGTTTATGCTATCCTAATCTTGCCTCTACTGCCCCTCACAAACTAGCTCCCCGGTCAACTCCATGTGTCTACCTAGGCTTTCCGCCAAACCATAGAGGCTATCTATGCTATGCCTTGTCCACTCGTCAGATCCACATCTCTCGTCACGTCACATTTGATGAGACCACATTTTCGTTTTAGAATCTTAAAAAGTTCCAAAAATCGGATTACTCTTTTCTTGACGAGTCTGTCATCTCTCCCATCATTCTCAGACAACTAGATCATAACACTGCCACAAAATCACCTTCTTTGCCCAGTAGTTCTTCTTCAACGTCAACGCCGCGGCGCCAAAACTCCTACGAGCAGATTTCCTCCAGCATCACGACCCTTGATCACGGAGCCGCAGTGCCTCTGACGGCGTCACCTCCTCCTTCTCCCTACCTAACCAATCCCTCAGTCTCGGCTCTTCCCACTCAGCTGACACAGCCTCCCACTTTATCCACTCACCAAATGGAAACTCGTGCAAAACATGGAATCTTCAAACCCAAATTCCTATTTAACTTGTCTGCCCAAACCATTTCACCAATTCCCAAGAACCCTATATTGGTCAAACAAGACCCTAATTGGAATGCGACTATGTCTGAGGAATTCAATGTTTTAACTAAACAACACACATGAGATCTAGTACCTAGACCTGAGGGGGTGAATGTGATTCGTTGTTTGTGTCTATTTCGTCACAAATTCAGAGACAATGGAGATCTTGAGAGGTATAAGGCACGACTTGTGGCTAATGTCACAAATCAGCAGGGGCATTGGTTATGGTGAGACCTTCAGCCCGGTTGTCAAACCGGCTACCATCCGCACAGTTTTGAGCATTGCCATGGGCAAACACTGGCCGATCCATCAGCTTGATTTGAAAAAAACATTCTTACATGGGGATCTGAGAGAGACAATCTACATGCATCAGCCGTCAGGGTTCACCCATCTAGCAGTTTCTCACTATGTGTATCGTCTCCATAAGTCATTATATGACATGAAACAGGGCCCCCGTGCGTGGTATGATTGTTTTGTCAGGTATATCTTGCAGATTGAGTTTGTATGCAGCAAGAGTGATACATCACTCTTCATTTTTCATCGAGGTAGTAGCACTGCTTACTTATTACTTTACGTGGATGGTATCGTTCTTACTGCCTCCTCCGACTGATTGAAAAATGAGATTATTGTCTTGCTTAAGTTCGAATTTGCAATGACTGATTTGAGGAAGTTGAGTTACTTTTGGGGGATATCAGTGACCAGGTCTGCCAACCACATGTTCTTGTGTCAGCGTAAGTATGCAGATGGGATTGTGTACAGGGCTAAGATAGTGAATTGCAAAGTTTCACCTATTACAGTTGATTCGAAATCTAAGCTCAGTGTTATGGATGGTGCTCTAGTCTCCGATCCTACTCTGTATAGGAGCATTGCAGGTGCACTTCATTATCTCACATTCACAAGGCCAGACATTGCTTATGTTGTTCAGCAGGTATGCCTATTCATGCATGCCCCCAGAGAGTCTCATTTTACTGTTCTTAAGCGTATCATTCGATACATTAAGGGCACACTTGATTATGGTTTGCACATATACTCCTCTGCACCAAACAAGTTGGTCTCTTATACGGATGCAGAATGTGCAGGGTGTCCGGACACGCGACGCTCCACCTCCGACTTTTGTGTATTTTTAGGGGATAATCTGATTTCTTGAGTACGCTGCGACATACTACCTATCTCGATCGATCACAGAAATTTGAGTCTGAGAGGTGTTGTAAATGTAGTGGTGAGATTTCTTTGGATCGAAATTTCTTATTAGAACTTCAGTGTACTTTGCGTCACACATCTATTGTGTATTGTGATAACATCTCTGTCATCTATCTTTCTCATAATCCGGTTCAACATCAACGAATCAAGCATATTGAAATAGACATACACTTCGTTCGTGAGAAAGTTGCGCTAGGTCATGTCAGAGTGTTACATGTTCCATCATCCTATCAGTATGCAGACATATTTACCAAAGGACTTCCCAGACAGTTATTTCTTGACTTCAGATCCAGTCTCAGCGTCCGGCCTCCTCCAGCTCCGACTGAGGAGGTGTGTAAACGTGTATATTATAGAAACAATTGTATTCATATCCATAATTAAAATATTCCATATATTGTGTAAATATAATTATGGTAAGACTAGAATTCCTCTTTTGTATAGGCTTAGGATTCCTATTGTATAAAGGATGAATATTGTACTCTATATATACTTTGATATTAATGAAAAGACTCTTCAAGAGAGATTTGTTATACCCCGTATTTCCAGAGTATGTACGTAAGGGAATACGTACAAAAGTCTAGCCTTAAAGTTTAGGCAAAACGTTTTTTTTTTGGCACAACTCACAAAACGAATAGTTTTCCGACGAAACGTTTCCACAGCTTTCGTAGGGTAAATTCCGGCTATGCCATTTCTAATTTTGCGGATTTTTCAGAGGCGAAACATTTTGGACCAACGGGAGGCGACACTTGGCACCTCCAATTGGTGGACTTGAATCGTCCATTGGGCGAATTGGAATAACAGCACGTTTTTGTGCCTTGGCACAAGTCAAGGAGTTGGTAGGATATTTGTGTGTAGTAAATCCTCACCTACACTTGCCTTGCACTTGTCTTCATCTTGGCCCTTGGTTGGCCACTTGACCTATAAATACCCGCTTAAGATGAAGAGTTCTTCATCCACAAATTCCATTCCAAGTCTTGACAATTCTCTCCTCTCCCTTTGTAGCCTTTTCGTCCAAAACACCTCCCCTCTGTGAAGGCCCTTGGCGAATACCCCCACTCTAGCCTAAGTGGTTTGGCCGAGGCCCACTGCTAGCCAAAACCTACCCACTCCCTTGGTAGAAAAGTTGCCTTCTTGTATTGTTATAATGCCCAAAATACCCTAGCCCAAATCCCTTAGTACTTAGTAGAAGTTGTGAAGAACTTCTAAGGTTTCCTTGGAGCATACAACTTAGGAGCAAAACCTTGCTCAGGCGCGACTTTATCTAGGATATTATTGGGCTTACCGAGGTAACTAATCCTAACCCTCTTTTGAATTAGAGATTACATACTGTAGTAGTATAAGAATAAGTATAAATACTTAGAAGAATATTGCAGAATAGAATTGAATATTATCACGATGAAGGGTTTAAAGAAGAATAATCAAAGCAGTCTTACATAGAATTTGTTTTCCTGATGAACTTGAGTAGCTCGGGTAGGAAGTCTTGCCCAATTTTCCGTAGGATATAGAACCCTCTGTTTAGAAGCATTTACAAAGTAGTGCGAGCGTTGATAGGCGTGTCGACTATTATAAATTTGATTCTCTGCGCGACATATTCAACTTGGCGGTGGTTTTATTTGAGAAGGTATGTGATTCTTCCTAAAGCATGATATTTTACAATATATATGTAGTATGCGGTGAGCGTACGTGTGTTAAGCGAATAATAACTACGGCAATGTCTTTGACTTAAGCACGAATAATACTTACGGCAATGCCTCACGCTTAAGCCTGAATAACACTTACGTGATGCCTGGCTTAAGCTTTGAATAATAAAGAAGCGAAAATATTTCAAAGAATCTTTGAATCATTTTTTTGAAGAGAACTAATTGATTTTTAAAGCGAAGCTTAAGAGTTATACTAGCTTTATGGGAAGTTAAGTATAACCACTTAAGAATGATAAAAGAAACAGTTTGCCTATGTGTTTATAATGGACTTATATTGAATTGTGAAAGAATAATAAGATGGTTTGATAAGTAGACATGATATGATGCTATGTGTGTTAGTGTCTTGTAACGTTTGTATAAGAGTATTCTTGTGCTTATGTTGTTTAAAAATAATTTGTTATGTTAGTGTACTATCACTCACCTCTTGACATATTCAGGGGTTAAGTTGCCCTCCGATGCGGGGTAGACTCGGCGATGCAGGACCGTGATTCGAGAATACCTCATGCGGGTCAGGGGACCTATGCGAGCTACGGAGTTCGGTGTTAGTGATGCGGGGTTATACCTCATGCGATGCATGTGGTCATGCGGACTACGAGTCGGGGCGATGCAGGAGTAGCTACCCTCGATGCGGGGTTATGTACCCTATGCGGGCCTATGTGAGTGGCCTATGCGGACTACGAGTCGAGTTAGGCTTGCGGGGTGATACTACGGGCGGTGGCCTGCCGATCATTCGCGACCTAGAAAAGGTCGATTCTGATTTACCTATTGTTGCTCTTGTTTATGATGTGGCACTATGCGGTCCCATGGTTGTTTCATACATACTTGCAAACCGATTTTAAAATGATATGTTTTCATTTAAGTATTTTCTGATTTCATATACTTAGTACTGTTGTCTTGACCTCGCCTTGGCGTATAAGAGGCGAGCCTCTACCGAAACAGGGCGGCAACCGTGGCTCTCCGTATGGCACGTCCGTGCGTGTGGGATCGCAGCGGCCGGTACCATTGTTGGGTCCTCGGAGTGGGACTCGCGATAAAGTGACAAAAGTGGTATCGAGCGATTAATCCTCGGAAAGTGTCTACAGCCGTATCTAGTAGAGTCTTGATTATCGGTGTGTTGTGCCACACCAATAATCGAGAGGCTATAAGATATTTAGGATTGGTTTCCATTCTTCTCACTCTGAGATCGTGCTTTAGAAATTTGTGTTAAAGTTGGACCCTCTAACGTATTCCTTTTACATGATTATGCCTCGCGTAAAGACCGGGCGGAAAGGGCAAAGCGGCGAGAGCGCGATCGAACACGAGGATTACGAGGGCTCGGGCGATCTATCTGCAGACGGCGAGTTCTATGCGCCGCCCGGCCCAAAGAACCAATACCACACGCCACGTCCCACGGCTGGGCGGAGAGTTAGGTACAAGAGATAGCCCGGCTATTGGCTAGAGTTGTGGCGAATCGAGGATAAGTGAATCTGGCGATTCGATTCGGCTCGGCTCGTCGCGCGTGGTGCACGAAGCGAATAGTTTGAGGCTGAGATTTCTTGAGTTGTAGCCGCGAGTTTCTGGTGGCGGGAGGATGATCGCGAGGAGTTCATCCGTCATTCTGAAGGATCATGCGGGTGATCAAGGCCTCGAGACGAGTCTGTGACGCCGGATTCGCGTAAAGCTGCGTGATCTGCGATCGATTGGTTTGATTCATGGGAGTTATCGGGAGAGCACGCGTCCCGGTACTGGGATGAGTTCTCGGAGGCTTTCCTCGCTCACTTCTTGCCTCGCGGATGAGGAGGGCGCGAGTGATAGATTTTTCTTCTTTGAGGCGAGAGGGCCTTGTCGGGAGTACAATGTCGAGTTTGATTCATTGGCTCGATATGTCCCAGCGTTGGTAGCTAATATGGAGGATAGGGTGCACCGTCACGCGGGCTAGATGACTATATGGCCGAAGTCGTGTGCGGTGTTTCTCTTCGGGTATGGACATTACCGCGTGCGAGCTCATGCTGCAGGATGTGAGGCGTAGAGACCGCCGGGTTGACGGCGGCGAGAAGAAGACCAGCGGGGTCTTTTGGTGGCTATCGTGGTGGCGGCCGGCGTCGATCTGGGTGCACCACGGCCCGGCTGAGCACTCTGCACCGTCCTCGATGCCCGGAGATATTCGAGGGCCAGGCGGGACTTGACATTGAGCGGCGAGGTTACGGGCGATCGGGACCACCCGCCGGTGTGGCCGTCGGTAGATCCCAACCGGGAGTTGTGGTGCTACGGGAGTTTGTTTGATTGTGGCGGCCGAGTCACTATGCGGAACTGTCAGGCCAGGCGATCTTGATGGTAAGTCGACTACGAGTTCTTTCGCCGTCTTCTTCATCCGACGGTACTCGCCCTGGAGGCAAGGTACTCGTGGACCCGGTCGCGGCGGAGGTCGTGGCGCGGGTCGATTCTAGCGGTCCTCGAACCGCATTTATGCTTTGTCGGTAAGCGAGGATCGGAGGCCTCACCGATGTCGTCCACAGTACCTTATCGGTTCGGGTTTGATGTGTATGCTTTGATAGATCGGGTTCTACTGCATCTATATATCTCCCACTTGTTGCTAGTAGGATAGGGATAGAGCACGAGTCCATGGACCACTTTCGAGGTAGCTACGCGATGGGTGATTCGGTGGTAGCTCGGCGGGTATATAGAGCTTGTCTGTGACCATTCTGATCGGCGGACCCTGGCCGAGCTTGATAGAGTTAGAGATGATTGACTTGGCGTGATCATGGGGATGGATTGGCTAGCTTCTTGCTACGCCAATGTAGCTGCATAGAGAGAATAGTGCAGTTCGGTTTCTGAGGAGTAGGTTGTTGAGTGGGAGGAGCACGGTATCGCAGGGTAGGTTTATTTCCTACCTCGAGGCTAGGAAGATGGTGCGAGAAGGGTATATCTACCATCTCGTTCGGGTGTTTGATCTGAAGGCTGCGGTACCAGATTTTTAGTCGATTCGATGTCGTGAGTTCCCAGGCGTGTTTCGGATGACCTCTCGGGTATCCTCACGAGAGGAGATCGAGTTTTGTATAGATGTGTTGCGGATACTCGGCTTTATTTCCATTCGCCATCTGAGAATGCTTTCTTGAGTTGAGAGTTGAAGGACCGGTGAGGATTTCTTTGGAGAAAGGGCTTCATTAGGCCTAGTGTTTCTCCACAGGCGCCGGTATTGTTCGTGAAGAAGAAGGGCGGGGCCTTTGCGCGCATGTGTGTTGATTCTGACGGTGAACAAGGTGACCATTAAACGAATACCCTTCCGGGATTGATGATTTGTTCGACCGATTGCGAAGTGCGAATCTTCTCGAGATTGATCTACGGTCGGGCTATCATCAGTGCGAGTCGAGAAGGTGGATGTCCCTAGATCGCATTCGGGACCGTGCGGGCATTATGAGTTGAGTGTCATGTCTTTTGGGTTGACGATGCTCGTGGTATTCATGGATTTGATGAGCGAGTGTTCAAACCATTTTGGACACGTTTGTGATAGTGTTCATTGATGATATCTTGGTTTATTCTCACTCAGGCGGGAGCATGCGAGCATTTGAGGCGTCTTGTGATTCTCGAGACCAGCGATTATGCGCCAAGTTTTCCAAATGTGAATTTTGGTTGACTTGATGGCGTTTCTTGGGCATATTATCGGGTGATGGCATTCGAGTGGATACGGCCAAGATCGAAGCGATCGAGGACTTGGCCTGAACTCTACTACTCCGAGAGGTTCGCGATTTTACGGGCCTTGCGAGGATATTATCGGTTCGTGGAGAAGTTTGCTTATCTGCGCACCATTGACTAGTGACTCGAAGCGGCCAAGTTTGATGGTGATGCTTGTGGCGGGGTTTCGATTCTTTGAAAAGAGGCGGCGGCCGCCCGTTCTTACTCTTCCGGAGGTCGGATGGTTATGTCGTGTATTGTGATCGTCGGGCATCGGGTTGGGATGTGTCTGATGCGCATGGCGGGAGTTATAGCATATCGTCCCGGTGAAGAAACACGAGAGGAACTACCCCCATGATTTGGAGTTGGCGGTGTGATTCACGCTTTGAAGATGGAGGCACTATTTGTATGGGGTTCACGTGGATATTTTTACGGACCACAAGAGCCTCGGTATATCTTGACGGAGGAGTGAACTTACGGCGAGGCGGTGGTTAGAGTTGCTTAAGGATTACGATGTTGATATCATGTACCACGGGAAGGCGATGTTGTGGCGGATGCTCTTAGTCGTAGGTCGATGGGAGCCTATCGGATGTGCGGTAGAGAGGAGGACATGGTTCGTGATTTGCACGATTAGCAAGCCTTGGTGTCCGTTTGATTGATTACGATAGCGGTGGGGTTAGAGTTCGTGAGGTTGCGAGTCTTCCATCGAGGAGGTGAAGAGGCAGCGATTCGAGATCGGCTTTGATTCGATATCGTGATCTGACTCTTCGTGAGGGCAAGGGTCCTTTTGAGGTAGCGCTGATGGGTGCTAAGGTTTGAGGCGGTGTGTGTTCGGATGTTTGAGGACTTGGCGGTGAGTTCTTGGGAAGCCTGCACGCGCGTTACTCTATCCGTCGGTCGACCAAGATGTACCACGACGCCAGATCGTGTATTGGTGGGATGGCTTGAAGAGGGCGTTGCGAGTTCGTAGCTCGGTGCGTGTTGTCGGCCGGTGAAGGTAGAGCACGAGAGGCACGGTGGTTTGTTGCGAGCGATTGAGATCCCGACACGGAAGTGGGAGGTAATCAACATGGACTTCATCACGGGATTACCTCGCACTCGGAGGAGACATGATTCTATATGGGTTATCGTCGGCGGTGTGAAATCAGCCCACTTTCTTCCGTCGGGGCGACTTTTGGTGAGGATTATGCGGACTTTACATCAGAGATCGTCGGTGCATGGAGTCCCTACTTGATCATATCGACGCAGAGCCCGGTTCGGCTAACTTCCGGAGGTCCTTCGAGAGGGTTTAGGGGCGAGTGAGCACGAGTCGCATTTCATCCACGAGCACGGACGAGGCGAGCGCCTTATCCGGACTCGAGGATATCTGCGAGCTGTGTTATTGACCGATGGTAGTTGGGAGGATCATTTGCCTCTAGTTGAGTTCGCGTATAATAATAGCTACCACTCGGTATTCGGATGGCGCCTTATGAGGCCTTGTATGGGAGGAAGTGCGGATCGCTTATAGGTTGGTTCCATGTGGGCGAGTGCGGCTAGTGGGACGATTTGGTGCGGCGATGGATAAGGTGAAGCTTATCCGAGGCGGCTATTGGCGGCTCGAGTCGGCAAGTCATATCACGGATCATCGTCGTCGACATCCGGAGTTCGCGATTGATGATTGGGTTTTCTGAAGGTGTCACCCATGAAGGGTGTGATGAGATTCGGGAGGAAGGAAACTTCGGTACATTAGGCGTTTGATTGTCGCGAGGTAGGCAAGGTTACTATGAGTTGGATCTGCCGTCCGTCTGGAAGCGGTCATCCGGTTTTCACGTATCTATCTTTGAGAGATGTATCGGGGATCCATCTAGGTACACCGATTGACGATGTCGGTGTGACAGGGGTTATCGTATGAGGAGATTCCCATGGCGATAGTCAATCGTCGGAGTTAGGCGTCTGCGGACGAGGATGTGGCTTCGTCAAAGTCTTGTGGCGGAGCGAGCTCGAGAGAGATGACTTGGGAAGCCGGGGAGGACATGAGGCGGAGGTATCCTCGCTATTCCCCACACCTCCGGGTAATTCACTTTTCCTACTTGTAAATCTTCATTATCGTTTATGCCTAAGTGTTGTTACGTGGCGTGTGTGGCATTTGCAATCGTTTAAGTTATGAAGAATCTTATCGTTAAGCGTCTTGGGAAGGAACAATCGGGACGAATGTTTCTCAGGAGGAGAATGTTATACCCGTATTTCGGAGTATATGCGTAAGGGAATACGTCTGAAAGTCTAGCCTTAAAGTTTAGGCAAAGCGTTTTTTTGGCACAACTCACAAAAGCGAATAGTTTTCCGCGAAAGCGTTTCCACGACTTTCGTAGGGTAAATTCCGCTATGCCATTTCTAATTTTTGCGGATTTTTCCAGAAGGCGAAACATTTTGGACCAGCGGGAGGCGACACTGGCACCTCCAATTGATGGACTTGAATCGTCCATTGGGCCATTGGAATAACAGCACGTTTTTGTGCCTTGGCACAAGTCAAGGAGTTGGTAGGATATTTGTGTGTAGTAAATCCTCACCCTACACTTGCCTTGCACTTGTCTTCATCTTGGCCCTTGGTTGGCCACAACGACCTATAAATACCGCTTTAAGATGAAGAGTTCTTCATCCACAAATTCCATTCAAGTCTTGAAAATCCTCTCCTCTCCCTTTGTAGCCTTTTCGTCCAAAACACCTCCTCTCCCTTGTGAAGGCCCTTGGCGAATACCCCCCACTCTAGCCTAAGTGGTTTGGCGAGGCCACTGCCTAGCCAAAACCTACCCCCTCCCTTGGTAGAAAAGTTGCCTTCTTGTATTGTTATAATGCCCAAAATACCTAGCCCAAATCCCTTAGTACTTAGTAGGAGTTGTGAAGAACTTAAGGTTTCTTGGAGCATACAACTTAGGAGCAAAACCTTGCTCAGCGACTTTATCTAGGATATTATTGGGCTTACAGGTAACTAATCCTAACCTCTTTTGAATTAGAGATTACATCGTAGTAGTATAAGAATAAGTATAAATACTTAGAAGAATATTGCGAGAATAGAATTGAGCTGTTATCACGATAGAAGGGTTTAAAGAAGAATAATCAAAGCAGTACTTACATGGAATTTGTTTTCACGATGAACTTGAGTAGCTCACGGGTAGGGAAGTCTTTGCCCAATTTTCCGTAGGATATAGAACCCTCTGTTTAGAATGTTTACAAAGTAGTGCGAGCGTTGATAGGCGTGTCGACTATTATAATTTGATTCTCTGCGCGACATATTCAACTTGGCGGTGGTTTTTATTTGAGAAGGTATGTGATTCTTCCTAAAGCATGATATTTTACAATATATATGTAGTACGGTAGGCGTCGTGTGTTAACCGAATAATAACTACGGCAATGTCTTTGACTTAAGCTGAATAATACTTACGGCAATGCCTCACGCTTAAGCACGAATAACACTTACAGCAATGCCTGTGGCTTAAGCCTGAATAATAAAGAACTGAAAATATTTCAAAAGAATACTGAATCATTTTTTTTCAGAAGAGAACTAATTGGTTTTTAAAACAGAAGCTTAAGAGTTATACTAGCTTTATGGGAAGTTAAGTATAACCACTTAAGAATGATAAAAGAAACAGTTTGCCTATGTGTTTATAACAGACTTATATTGAATTGTGAAAAGAATAATAAGATGGTTTGATAAGTAGACATGATATGATGCTATGTGTGTTAGTGTCTTGTAACGTTTGTATAAGAGAGTATTCTTGTTGTGCTTATGTTGTTTAAAAATAAGTTGTTATGTTAGTGTACTATCACTCACCTCTTGACATATTACCGGGGGTTAAGCTGCCCTCCGATGCGGTGTAGACTCAGGCGGTCTGGGACCATGATTCGAGAATACCTCATGCGTGTCCGGGGACCTATGCGGAGCTACGGAGTTCGAGGTTAGTGATGCGGGTTATACCTCACGCGTCTACGTGGCCACGGACTACGAGTCCGGGGCGATGCCGAGAGTAGCTACCCTCGATGCGGGGTTATGTACTTATGCGGGCTATGTGAGTGGCCTATGCGACTACGAGTCCGAGATTAGGCTTGCGGGGTGATACTACGCAATTGGCCCCGCTTCGATCATTCGCGGCCTAGAAAAAGGCCTTCTGATTTACCTATTGCTCTTGTTTATGATGTGGCACTATGCGGTCCCTCGTTGTTTCATACATACTTGCAAACCGATTTTAAAATGATATGTTTTCATTTAAGTATTTTTACGATTCATATACTTAGTACTGTTGTCTTGACCTCCTTCGGGGGGCTGCGTTCATGCCGCAGGTAAGGGCAAGCAGGTGCTAGATCCACATTCTTAGGATCTCTACGTTGGTGTCAGGAGCTCCATCCTTTCCGGAGGCTCTACTTTTGGATATGATCTCCCTGTTGTAGATAGTTTTGTACAGTCAGGGTATGGCGGGGCCCTGTCCCGCCATAGTTGTATTTTTCCTTAGAGGTCTGTAGTCATGTTATGCAAGATTCGGATGTAACTGCTAAACCATGTTTATATATATATGCCGAAAGGCGCTATTTTCTCACTTAAACTGTGTCTTATTTTATAAACTGTTTCATGTCTTGTTTTATATTTCCGCTGATTACTCTGATGTATGACTACTTGGGTGCCCCGGTAAGGTACCAGTCACGGGCCCCGGAATGGGTCGTGACAAGATTAATATCATCTTACGGGGTTGAGTCACTTATGAGATTTTTTATATCAATCTTGATTGGCGTATAAATTATGAAATTATTGACCTAGATGAACCGGAGAGGGCTGAAGTCCCATGGTTTCACGGTTACCGTACTGTCAAGCGCGAAATTTTAAGAGAAAATCTTTTGCAGTAAATTCTATTCATGATTTTACTGATTTACTCTATGAAGTTTGGAGGTGTAAATCAATGATCAGCTTTGGGGAAATATGTACGCTAATTAAGTACTATTATTTTTATGTAAGTTTAAACAAACAACGCATATATTTTATCGTGACTACCAATTTATGCAAAAGCTAGCTATACTGTTTAGTTACAACAAAGCTATTTGCAACCCGCAGAGTAGCCAGAAGTTAGTGCTTGAAAAGCGGGGCCATGAGTCGCGAGTTCGATCCCCTGCATAATCTTGGTTGAGCGCATGTCACATGGCTTGCCAAGTGTGGTTTACATGGCGACGTGGTTTGCGGCTTCGCGTCGGTCAGGAGTTTCTGCTGTCTTGTATTTCGAAAGAGTAGCGGCTGCGGGTTCCTTCGTCAACAAAAAAAACAAAGCTATTTGCACGTGTAATTTCCTCTTTAAACCCTGGGAGAGGTGTTTATTAGTACGAGACTAGATAAAGTAAACTGACCTTTTGTGCTGCAAGAAGCTATTTTATCTTTTCATTGAGTGCCACCTAACGGCTGAGATTCGTTCTTTTTATGAAAAAGGGAAAATGATCATGTTTGTCCTAGTTTGGAATCAAATGTGTTTTTCCCGTTATGAAAGTTGTTATATTTATCCATTTTTAACAGAAACAGACGGGACCCACATCACCTCCTGCTTCTACTCCTTATGTTCATCTGACCAAGCTGCTCCGGTGATCGGAGAAGCCAACCCCTCCCCATCTAAAATTTTCGAACCCCTTCCCATTTCATTTACCCAGTTCGCCGGAAAGGTTGCTGTCACATCTTCAATTAAACAAAAATCGTCTGTACTAGGATAAAGTTCCCCAATCACTTGTTTTAGATGCAAAAATTTGGTTTTAGATAAAGGATGCCTCAGATGAAAATACAACCGATTGATTCTCCGACATACAGAGAATCATCATCGATCCAAAACGACGTCGCAAAGCCTATGGTGAAATCACGACTTAAAAGGTTCTTCGATCGGTCGTTCCCTAGCGTCTTACGGATTTCGTCGGCGACAGAGAAGCCGAATGTCGCCGGCGCCGGTAGTGAATCAACCGGGGTTTACCCTATGCGCACTCGAAAGAGTAGCGGCTGCGGGTTCCTTCGTCTAACAAAACTTTCATTGGAATATATTGCAATTTCATTAAAAGCTACGATAGGTAGATGCAGGTCGTCTTGTCGTTCTTAGTTTGTGTCCTTTTGTTTAAATATAGATATTAGATTACTTACTCAGTTCTTCAGTAATCCTTCACGTTAATTAACACCCGAATCCAAATTAGTTGCTTGATGAATAAAAAACCTAATTAACATAAACATATTCTAACACCTCCAATTATATGTGTTTAAATTAATTAAGAATTAAATCAACTGATCGATCATCTAGAATTATTTCGTTATAAGTTTTATATAATCACTTATTTGGTACGACCCATTTTTGACAGCTTACATGTTTACATCCGATGAATTTTCATGTCTTTAATTTTCCTACAAGTTATGTGGACCTTTTCATTTCCTAGCAATATCTAACCAATAATTCTTGTACTAACTAAATAAAAATGTAAATGTGTATAACTTATATCCCTATCATAATTAGAATATATCTCATATATTGTGTAAATATTTAGTGATATATAATTATGATAAACTAGAATTCATTTTGTAATTAAAACTAGGATTACAAAGGTTTTGACTAATCGTGACAAGGGTTTGCTTTCTCATGTTATCTCTCCTTCTCAAAATGCGTTTATTTCTGAAAGATTAATTTCAGATAGCGTGTTGGTTTCATTTGAGATTCTCCACTATCTTAAAAGGAAGCAACAAGGGCGAGATGATTTCATGGCTTTAAAATTAGACATGAGTAAAGCTTATGATCGAATAGAGTGGTGTTTTCTGGAGGCTATTCTGTTGAAAACGGGCTTTCATTACCAGTGGGTGAATTTGGTGTTGGGAAGTGTTGTCTCGGTCCATTACAAAATTGTTCATGGTGGAGATTCTATGGGCCATATTTCTCCAACGAGAGGTATTCGCCAAGGGGACCCTTTGTCACCATATTTATTCATCATTTGTGCTGAGGGTTTTTCTTCACTTATTAAAAAATATGAAATGAATCGGTGGCTTCATGGATGCAAGGTTGCTAGAGGTGCTCCAATAGTCTCTCACATGCTGTTTGCGGATGACAGTTATCTCGATTGTAAGGCCACTGAGGGAGAGGCTTTTAGGGTGTTGGAGCTGCTGAATAAGTTTGAGAAGGCCTCGGGGCAAAAGATAAATTTAGCGAAGTCTTCTATCTTTTTCAGTACTAATACTGCTACTATTGTTCGGGACCGAGTTCAAGAGATGTTGGGAATGCAAGAGGCGGATGAGCATAGTAAGTATTTGGGTCTGCCTAGTACTATGGGTATAAATAAAACTGTTGTGTTGGGCTTTTTGAAGGATAAGATCCAGAAGAGAGTGGAGAGTTGGGCAGAGCGTTTTCTTTCCAGAGCATGAAAGGAGTCTTGATTAAATCCATAGCTCAGAGCTTACCAAGTTATGCTATGAATGTATTTCTTCTGCCGCTTAATCTTTGTCATGATATGGAACAACTAATATGCAATTTTTGGTGGAGGTATTCTTCTCAAGGTCGAGGTATCTCATGGATGTCGTGCGATAGATTATCGGTTCATAAAAATAATGGTGGCATGGGTTTTCGTTGCTTGAGAGATTTTAATCTAGCTATGCTAGAGAAACAGGATTGGAGATTGTTAACGCATGAGGAGTCTCTTGTGGGGAGTATTTTTAAGGCTCGATACTATCCTCGAGGTTCTTTTCTTAATGCTGAATTGGGGAGTAGTCCTAGCTTTGTTTGGCGGAGTATTTTTTAGGCTCAATCTCTTTTGCGAGCAGGGTGCCGTTGGAGTATTGTGGATGGTACTTTAGTTGATGTTTTAAGACAGTTGTGGCTTCCTAATGATGATTATTCGATGGTTACTTCTTCTCATCCAGGTTTGATCGGAGCTAAAGTTTGTCAGTTGATGATCCCGGGGTCACGAGAGTGGGTGTTGAGGTGCTTGATGATCTATTCCCTTCTCACGAGAAAGAGCTTATCCAAGGTATTGTCCTCTCAGATCATGATGGTCGAGATAGTTGGTATTTGTCTAAGGAGATGTCGGGAATTTATAGTGTGAAGAGTGCTTATAAGCTTCTCCAATCGTTACATGGTTGGTGGGATGTAGATAATAATTCCGGTTTTTGGCGCTCTTTATGGAATCTTAAGATCCCTCCGAAGGTGCAGAACTTTTTATGGCGGGCTTTTTCGGGGAGTTTGTCGACTATGACTAAACTCAAGGGTCGTCATGTGGAGGTTGCTATCAGCTGTCCGGTCTGTAGGGGGGACCTGAATCTATCCTTCATATTTTTGTGGAGTGTCCTCTTGTAGCGCAATGTTGGCAGCGGTTTGATGCAGCTATTTTGAGATTGCATAAACTAGATTTTTTCTGCTGGTTTCAAGCAGTTCTGGCCGATTTTTCGAAGACCAAAGTCTGTCAAATTGCTCTTATTTGTTGGTCGTTGTGGAGAGCCCGAAATGGACTGGTTTGGCAAAGTAGGAATGTAGTTGCTAACGGGGTTGTGTCATCTGCTTTAGCATACTTTAATCAATGGAATGATGCTCAAGTTAATTCAACTAATGCAAGGGAAGCTTCTGTTTCCTCTAGTTTTAGTGTGGAGCATTGGAAGTTACCAGTTGCTGGTACGATTAAAGTCAATGTGGATGCGTCCGTTGTTAATTCGAATGATTACTTTGGTATTGGGTGGATCGCTCGGGACCATATAGGAGATGTTATTGATGCTTGCTCGAAGATCTTTCCAGGCCAAGTTCAGCCGAACCATGCTGAGGTTGTGGGGTTGAAAGAAGTGCTTAGTTGTGTCACGACCCGACCCGACGGGCCGCGACTAAGTGCCCTAATTGAACGTCATTATACCAACCTGTCACGTATAATCAGACTGACACTAAGGACAATATAAAATTCGGCAGCATAACGCTGCAATAACAACACATGTCAGAATAGACAAGTCGGCAAGACTGCCTTTACACACGAATAACCATGTCTCCTGGGGAGTCACATCTAATCAAATATAATGAGAGACACAAGTCGACAAGGCTGCCACTATATACGGGAACATCCCAAGCAAAACACAACAACACATATACCAAAACAAGTTTACAACTCCACATACGTTCAACCCACAACTGTCTACAGAGCTCTATAAGAAGGGTAATGAAATATGACGGGACAGGGCCCCGTCGTGCCCCTAAATACACATAAGTCAAAAATAAAGGTTCTATACCAAAATGACAAGCTCCGAATCAATGAAGCTCTCCAAACAGCTGAACGAAATCCTAGACTGGAGGATCACCAAACTGAGCACCTGTACTGTGGCATTTAACGCACTTCGAGAGCGGGTCGATGAAATAATGTCGAGTATGTAAAATATGTAGTACTGTAAAGCAGATCATAACTGGCCAATAGATAACAGGAGACATGTACGATTATCAAATATCAAATCCAGTTGTGCCATATAAAATAGAGAGCCAACTGTGCCTTATAAAAATAGAGTCATATATACACTACCCGACCCTTTAGTGAAGGACGCGGTGAAATCATATACTGACCGGCCCTTTGGTGAGGGACGCGGTGAAATATACTATCTTGGGTATTTGTACCCGCATCATATGTACATAAACTGCCCGATCCTCTGATGAAGGACGCGGTGGAATCATATATTGCCCGGCCCATACTAGGACGCGGTAAGGTCATATAAGGTCTTGTGCACAAAACTGCCCGGCCCGGGACGCGGTGAACATATAATCACATCAGCACGAATAGAATATCATGAGTAACTTTTTACATATAAATCATCGCTTGACTCTCAATGAAATAAATGAAGACACTATCATATCATATATCATTTTAAATCCTCATTTGGAAAATCAGGTACTTATTGTTACACCCCGTATTTACAGGACATGTTTTAAGAACGTACGTAAGATCTCGAAAGTGTTGAAAATTGAGACTTGTAATTTTTTTTATCGGAATTATGAAATTTGTCGGAAAACGAAATATTGCGACGATTTAAGGCGACACGTCACCCCCTATATGGTCTTGGACGAAGTGACATGGAGGAAATGGTCTTTTGACCACAAATTAAAAGATCAAGTCTTGCAAAGACATTTAGCATGACATTGTTGACTAGGTCAATGCCACTTGGCTTGATCCATGTGAAAAGCATCCAAACCACCCATTTGTTCTAATCTTGACCCTCCATTTTTTTATATAAGCTCCCTAGTGCAAGACAAGGCTTAACACTTAGCATTTTTTTTCAAGAAATTGATGGGAAGCTCTCGGCCAACCTAGGTTTCCAAAGGAAAGATTTTCAATTGTTGTCCAATAATTCCCCCACTTTAAACCAAGGTTCATGAGTGTTATGTAAGAGTATCTCAATAGAAAAATCCCGGAAAAAGAGAGTTTTCGTATTAGTCGCAAAGTGAAAACCTAATGGTCTTTCTAGGTTTTGTTTGGAGAATTGAAGGATAATTGTTGGTGTGGTTCTAAGGGCCTCAACAAGCGGATTGAAGTGTCTTGGAGAGGCTCTAAACTACTAAGGAGCGACTTGATTGGAATCGGATTAAGGAACGTTAAGGTATAATCTTGTCTTTTAAGTTGTTACAAGATTATATATTTATTTTGTTGTTGTTAGCTTTACTTGTTGATAGCATGAAGTTGGTATGTTGAAGTTTATAAGTATTATGGATTGCTTGTAGCTTAATCCGAAATGTTGTGCAAGCCACTTGAAAATTGGATTACTAGTTGGTCGTTTATTAGAAATCGTCGCATGTTACTTACTTAAAAGATTATGGTTGTTATAATCAAATACGACTTGATATCATGTTATGCTACCAATTTGGATTGAAATGGAAATTTGATAAGAATTGGTAAGGTTGAACTCAAGGTGGCCGAATTTGGACTTTTAGTTTGTTTTTCATTTGTATTGGACTACTTTCTAAATTGTGAGCCAATTGGGGTCATTTAGTTTTATTTGTATTGGAGTACCTTATAGAAATTGTGAGCCAATTGGGGCTGTTTGGTTATTGTATTCGGCCTTGAAAAAGGTGGCAAAGTTAGTAGAAACAAAGGAAGTGATGTCCGATTTTCCGTAGAATTTGGCGACTTAGCACTTAGAATATTCTACGTTTGAAGTAAGAGGTTAATGGACGTATTGTGACCATGATAGGTTGAAGTACTAAGTATAGTGTATCCTACTTGAAGAATGGAATAGCTCAAGGTTGAAGTACTTTGGAGCATTTTGCTACTTGTCGCTAGTCGTCGCGAGGTATGTGAACCCCTTCTTTCTTTGGCATGATCCTACGTATGAAATATCCACGTGATAGTATTTCAAGATTTCTTCTACTCTTAGAAGTTAAGAAGTATTTACATTGTTGAATCTAAGTTAAGAGTATGTTTAAATTGTCCTAAGTCCTTACTAGGTCTTATGGGAGACGTTGGTAAGAACGGTTAGGAAGTTATGAGCTTTGATTTAAAGGCTATGTGTCTTGATTTGTTTAAAGTAAGTAAGCGGATTTTATGTTCGAAAATGACTAGAATTTATATGTGAAAAGGGGGTTTTATTTTAAAAGTGAAAGTTATATGGTTTTAAGAGAAGAAGTTACTTGGTTTTGGAAGTGTATGGAACTTTGTATATTTGTTTATAAGTATAAGTAAGTGGACTTTAAAGAATGTACGTTATAAGGTTTTAAGACTATGAACTTTGGTTGTCTTCTAAGGATTATGAATTTTTTTTTAAATTGTGGACTTGATTTCTAAAGTATTGATGACATGATTTCAAAGAGTATGTGACTTGAAGTTTGAAAATTCTTTTAAGTACGTATTATGCGTAGTATGGTTGGGTTTAGTTTCCTAATGTTGCAGAATTAAGTGCCTTAAGTTCTCTAATATGAAAGAACGTTATAATAGCTTTATGGGAAGTTGTTATGGCGACTTAAGAAGATGTAATAATACGATTTAAAAGATTATGTAAGGAAAATACACCGCCTACAAATAGGCGGACACGTTATGAAATACACCGAGCCTACAAATAGGCGGATTACGTTATGAATACACCGCCTACAAATAGGCGGATTACGTTATGAAATACACCGCCTACAAATAGTAGGACACGTTATGAAATACAAGCCTACAAATAGGTGGATGCGTTATGAAATACACCGAGCCTACAAATAGGCGGATTACGTTATGAGATACACCGAGCCTACCATAGGCGGATTACGCCATATTACCCCGAGCCTACACATAGTGGGTTATGTCATCGACACCGAGCTCCAGCGGGCGGATTATGCTACATGATTCCACAAGACACCGAGCTCGCAGCGGGCGGATTATGCTACATGATTCCACAAGACACCGAGCTCACAGCGGGCGGATTATGCTACATGATTCCACAGACACCGAGCTCCACAGCGGGCGGATTATGCTACATAATTCCACGATAATCGAGCCCCAGCGGGCGGCGGATTATGTCACATGATTCGTCAAGACACCGTGTCCCGCAAATGGGCCGGATTATATTATGTAAGATAAGTAAGTTATGTGGAAAAACTTGATTGAACTCTTAAGTATGTACGTAAGAAAATGTTGTTAAATCTTATTTAAAGAAGGAAAGGAACGATTAATATCGATTGATTTGAAGTTTCTATGACATTCTTTTATGCGATTATGATATGATTGTTGCACCTTATTTCTGCTCCATACTTGCACTGTTGTCATTTCTTCGGCCGCCAGTGCGTTAAATGCCCGCAGTTTAGGTACTCGATGGTGGATCCGCGAGCTTAGGATCCCGTTCAAAGTCGAGATGGCTCCAGTGTTCCGGAGTTGTCACGTTTATGTTTATTCAGGGGTACGGCGGGGCCTTGTCCCGCCACAGTTGTTATGTTAAAACTCTTAGAGGTCTGTAGTCACATATTGTGGGTCAGTTTGTAAAAGAAAAAAAGGGAGGCAACTGCTTCATTTATGTATGTACGTCCAGAAAGGTAGCCCTATCGGCTAACCTGTTGTTTTTTTTTACTGTTGTTTTATTTTAATAAGTTGCATGTATGTTCCGCTGCTATTCTCTGATGTATACCTGAACAGGGTGCCCAGGTAGGGCACCAGTCGCGGGCCCTGGGTTGGGTCGTGACACTTATCATATCATGTATCATTAGGAGTTAGAATTCAATAGAATTATGTACGTCCGCCGTACACTCATTTGTATAAATCATGCCAAAAGAAAGAAAATATAGTTTCACATACCTTATCGTCTATATCGACTCAATAATTATGATTCGTCTCAACTAGTACGTCAACCTATAACAATAATAGCACGTCCGTCAACTCTATGATTTATAACGTAAGTTATATTGAATGACGACTTTCTTTTCTATAAAAATTCGGGCAGCACTTCCCCTGTTTATATGCACATCCCCGATTCACAACAAATGCCAACAATATCAATTAACAAGTCACAATTCCAAGATATTACAAAATCAGTCCATATACTCTACTTACACCATAGTTACGCATTCTTTCTTCTTACTTTTATGGAATACAACAACCAAGAGTGCAAGTCTTCTAGTTTGCAACATATCACCTTACTACACTTTAATTCATTTAAGATACTTAGTAGTATTTACCATATCGCATATATAAGTTCATAACTTATATTTCCGTCATTATAATTCTACCAAAACAGCCCTAAAATGCAACACAACATGTCCAATAATTCCTTACAAGTCTCGGCCAACACCACAATACCAAACTCTTTTCATAATTCCTTAAAATCCAATTGAAGTCTTAAAATCCAATTCATATTCCAACAATTCCATAAGAACAACTACAACCTTAAATATCAAGATTTTCTTTCAACTTTCAACATGCAATTAGCGACGATAATAGCAATAACACACTCGAATTCAATATATATAAAAACAGTCCTAAAATCGGCTACAACATCCACAAATCGCATGCATTGTCTTAATTCCAAATTTTCTCTTAACATAAGTTCATTTCTTAATTATAACAACATGCACTCTAATTATATCATTAAGAAGAAGAATTTTTACCTCATTTTTTGACCAAAACAGTCCCAACAATTCGGCCACTGTTTCATCGATTTTGCACCAATTTTCTCACTTCTTCAACTCCAAAACGACATGCATGAATTCCATGAGTTTAATCCATCTTCCTAGCATGTTTTTCTTCCAAAAACTTGTCTTAAAATTGGAATTTTCTTGGCCTTAAATTCGGCCAGTAGTGGCCGAAAATTACCCATTGTTTGGTGCTTAACTTGGCTTGTAATTTGTAACAAAAATCTAGGCTAGAAAGAAGAACAAAAAAGCTTCAATTTTACTAAGAAATGGGGAGGGAAATCGGCTAAGAGGGAAAGAGATGAGAGAGAGTGTGCTTTTAATTAAAAATGGGGAAGATGGAGGCTAATAGAGTTTAATAAGGTTTAAATTAAAATCTGAAAATTTATATTTACAATTTGGTCTAATTCTCACAATTAAATAAATCTTAGCTCCCCCTTCTTTTAAATCTTGAAATTTTCATAAGACTTTGTATTTTCAATGTCCTAATTTTATAATACGACTAATCCGTAATCCCGTTAAAAGATATACAACTATCATTATAAGTTCCCATCGTCACATTCATAGTAGCCAAAATTATTCCGGGATCACATCCTTTGTATACTAATTTCCAGATTTTCATATATAAATATACTCTAGATCCAAGATTCGAATCTTATTTCTTAATTATATTCTTAATTATCGCCTTAAACTTACGAGGTGTAACAAGTTGGATCAAACAACAATCATTTTCAAAAGTTATTGTTGAATCGGACTGCCAGGTGGTTGTCAATGCAATTTCTAGCTCTTTTAAAATGCTCTCTCCATTTGGCGTGCTTGTTTCTGATTGTCGTTCTCTTTGTACTTCTTTAAACAATGTTTCCATTGTCTTTGTTAAACGATCTGCGAACAAGTCCGTCAATTTCTTGGCTAAGGCTGCTTGTTCTTATGCAGGTTGTCGCTACTGTAGGGGGCCTGTCCCTACTGAATTTCAAGTCATTTTGTTGGTTGATTTATTGGTTTATTAATAATACCGCAGATTTCATTAAAAAATACTAGAATTTCTATTGTATTAGAAATGTATATTGTACACTTTATATATTGATATTAATCAAAATCTGACATAAGCAGATTCAACCCAATTTTCATATACACTGAATTAGAGTGAATTAATTTTTATCCCTTTTGTGCTCTTCTCATACTTAGTTATCCTATAAGGCACAAAACAACCAAAAGAAACCAAATCATCTAATCAAGAATGTTAGGTTTTATGCACCATAATTCAAAACTTTAGTACTGTCCAATCAATTAGTATATTGAGGATTAGGTATGAATGGAACAAAGAATTGGATTTCTTAATTATTTTTTCTTTTTCTTAGCATTAAAATTATGTCATCAAGAGAGACAAACAAGTCCAAAGACACTTTATCGCTCATAAACGTATCATTCGGTACGTTAATGATATTCTTGACTATGAATTACATCTTTATTCATATGCACCGAACATATTGATATCATATCCATATATCGATTGGGACGGCTGTCCAGACACGCGTCGATCTACTTCTAACTATTATGTATTTTGGGTGATAATCTCATCTCGTGGTCTGCCAAACGACAAGCCACACTTTCTCGTTCGAGTGCAAAAGTAAAATATTGCGAACGTTGCTGCCGAGATTTGTTGGCTCAAAAACCTCATTCTAGAGCTTCATTGTCCCTTACGTAAGGCATCTATTATTTACTGTGATAACATATTTGTTATCTACTTGTCTCATAACCCGGTTCAACATCAGCGAACCAAACATATTAAGATGAATATTCATTTTGTTCGTGAGAAGGTTGTCATGGGCCATGTTCGGGTGTTACATGTTCCTTTTTCATATTAGTACGCATATATATTTACTAATGGGACTTCCTAGGCATTTGTTCCTTGACTTCAGATCCAATCTAAGCGTCCGGCCTCTTTTCGCTCCGACAATTAGAATTACAATTGTAAATATATATATATATATATATATATATTGTATTAATGAGAAGACTCCAAACAAGGAGAATTACATAATTCTACAAAAAAGATTGTCTTTGATATACCCTCGACTTAAAGAAAATGTAATCAAATCAAGATGAAAGGAAATAACGTACTTGAAAGTTGAAACTAACTCAGAGACAATATATAAGTGAATAGGAACAGCTAGCATTCATGTATATGGACTAATTTTCTTCTTTCTTCTTCTATATGCATATGGAAGGATAGTGCAAAGTCAAAGATTAATTAAATAGGTATTAATAATCAAAATTGCTGAGGCATAGCCGCAAAGATAATAGAAGATATATCATCAACCTGCAATCTCTCTTCTCATTATCACTCTATATAAACAATGGAGGACTAACCGCCCGCTGACTAACTGGTTATAATCAATAACGTACACCTTATATTATAATATTAGTAAGTAAGAAGATTGTTATTACTACTTCTTTGCACATGTTGGTTGAGAATTGCGATCATCAATTCAAGGAACCACGTGGCGTCATCATGACCGGAAATGTGTATAAGTCTGTCCCATTTGATCGAATACATCAACTCTTTGCGTTCAAAGCTTGATAAGACCTTAATTATTTAATGATTTTCTTCATATATATATTTAGCTCAATGCAACAAAAGATCTGCATATACAATGGCTGAGACGGAGCCCGGATATGAAATTTATGAGTTCTGAACTTTGTCACATCTGACCTATTGTTTGTTTTAGTAACTCGATTGCAATTAAATATTTATATATATCTAATGAATTTCCTAATACAATTACATAGTTTAAGCAAAAGTTACAAAGTTGAATCTTACCTAATATTGTAGCTTCCCACTGATATATGGTAATTGTGTCGTGAGTTTGTACACATCTCGGCATGCTTAATAGTACGCAAGATTATTTGAAGTTATATTGTTAAGAGTCACACATCTGATATGGAATAAGAACATGGATTCTTTATATAGACTTGAACAATTTTCACCATACAAGCTAACTTTTGGGGTTGAGTTAGGCCCTAGATTCATTCTTTACATGGTATCAGAGTCAGACTCATTTCAATTTTTTGTTCATCGATGTTGGACCCTCAAATTATATTATTCAAGCTTCAGTTAACAATGGCTGAGCATGCGGGGGAGTGTTAAGAGTCCACATCGAATATAGAATGAGAACATGGACTTGAACAATCCTCACCCTACAAACTATCTTTTGAGGTTGGGTTATGTTCAAGATCCATTCTTTACGTGAAGTTATATAATTGTGCATAATGTTATCGCTAACTCATATTAATTTTTTGAATAAGTTAAATTTATGCATTGAGCCATTGACGAAAACACTTCCATAGGTTTTGAGTGATATTAATTGTAACCCACTTGACAAAATGATAGGAATCTTTGATTTTTGTGAAATATATCATTTAGGAACAAGATAAGGTCGATGGAGAATGTATAGATGACAAAGACTTGTTCACCGAAAGCAAAAGAGGGATTGGTAATTGGTTTGCTAAGAAGGGAGGCTATATAAAGATACGTTGACTTACTTGCGTAAGAGATTAACCCTAGGATTATCTCCCATTATATTTCCATCATGGAGATGTAGTAGACCTCAATTAAATAAATTTGTAGGACCAAAGAATTAAGTAACTATTGTACTTGACCATGTAAACAAACAAAGACAAATGAAATATTAAGAGCATGATTCTATATATTCCTCTCTAATAATTAGTAATTCTTATTAAATTTAAGGTAAACTAGTAGTGTTTTGGTATGATGGAAACTAATCTTCATAAAAACTGAGAATTTAGCTTCTGTCACTTATGAGCACAAGTTATTCTATGTTAGAAACATATCAATTCTTACTGCATATTATATTACTTGCTCTAACTAATACTTGATCGTTATCATCCATCTTTGATTTAATTACTTAATAATTCATGAAAGCACTATATATATAATTTGCTGACTATTTTTATCATCAATTTTTAATAAATATTTTTTCAAAAAAGATTTTATCATTCATCAACAAACCCTAGCCAATGAGTCAGGCTAGGCTATTAAACACCTTTAGTCTAGGTTTTTTCTGGTTTATACAGAAGTTTAAAGTTTCGTCTACAGAAATTTTTTTGGGTTAATTGTTTGAGATCCCAAATTAATTTTTTAGTAAATAGCTATTGCGGACGAGAAATCACTCTTTTCTCCGAAAACATTTTTTATGAAAAGCGTTTTTTATACCAAAGCACCTAAATTTGTCAACGTTTTTCAAAAACTCCGTCATGAAGTTTTACTTATATACTCGTGGTGAAACAAAAATCAACTCGGTATACCATTAAGTTTTTGTCATGTTAAAGAGCTCAATAACGCTAATTGGCATAACTCATAAGTAATGAAAAAGAAAGATCCTCAGTTACGTAGATGATGACATTCCTCTTTAAGTAATATCTGCATTATCGAGTACATCATATTCTAACAATTAATGCTAACGACCATATTGCCCGAAATGACTTATACGACAAAAACAAAAAAAATTGCCGGAATCATTTTTCTCACAAACTCAAACTTTACAAACAAAAAACAATTGTTATCTAATCACTACCCCTCAGGTCCAAATCATTTGACAATTTAGAAAAAAAGAGAATTCATTTGTTCCTTTTTTTGTTTTATCAATCTAGCAGTTCGGTGTATTAAATTTTCGCTATGTGCGAAAATTCAGATTAGGAAGCATTCCGATAATTGAACTCAGGACGTGTCGCACCCAAAGCGAGAATCATACCACTAGACCAAATGCCCATTATTATTTGAATTAGTGAAGTATTAATTAAATAAGACATTTACGAAGGGATTATGTTGATGTTTGATGAGTGTTGTGACAACAAGAGTAATCAGTCAGAACAACATCACTTATGAATATAAGGATGTTGCATGTAGTGTTGTGACAACATCACAGACAACATCTCTATAAACGATTTGCCTATTCTTCCGGCCAAAAACAGTGAGTGTTACTGTGATGTAAAAATTACCTAGGCAAGCTAACGAGGAAGTTGTGTTTAAAATGTGAGAAAAGAAGAAGTCAAACTTGGAAGGAAAGCGACGTGAAGACCAAGTCAATATAGTTGAGGATTTCATGGAGGTTGAATCGGTCCAAGCTGCTACCTATTTTCTCTCAACTTTCGCAACCAAGCAGTGAGAATTTCAAGGAAGTTTCACACTATAAATAGAGGAAGAACTTTATAGTATCGGTATCCAGACTACAAAGAAAAGAATCACCAAGAGGGCTCTCGGAAATTCACCATAGAAACTGGATCAAACACCCCTAAAGTAGTATAACAACATCTAGTCTCACATTTCAGTTGCTACTCAGATCCTAGATCAAGTTCATTTTTAAAACAATTGTAATGAAGATGTTGTATGTTTCTTCATAGATGTTTTGTCTTTAGGTTGAAGTCATATGCGACTTCGTTTTGTTTGTAATTTCTTTTTATTTTATTACTACAAATTGTAAAAAGAAATTCACTTATATTTTATGATAAATACAATACTTCGGTCATTGACCATCAAGGGCTATATTAATATATACCCTTGAAAATATAAACCTTGTGTCTTTTATTTTTTTCGCTGCATTTACTCGTTAAAGTTTATTATTGTTTTATTTGATTTTGCCTCAAGTGTTGACACAACACTGTAGGCAACATAAAGAAATTGTTTAGCTTTTCTACATTCGAATCTTTAATTTTTTTACTATTAATTGCTTATCCGTAGCCTCGGACCTAACAAATTACTTGTTTGGTTGGTTGTTACTAGTATTGTATTGTTAGTTTAAATACAATGTTTGGTTGGTTGTTACTAGTATTGTATTTTTAGTTTAAATATAATGTTTGTTTTGATTATTACATAAATTTTATTGTATTATATCGTTAAATTCATCGTTACGTAACGACAAAAATCTCATTTTATATAATGACCGAGTGTATGATCACATTGTTACCTTATTTTTCCTTTTTATTTTGTCTTTATTTTATCTCATAATCCTATTTTATCATTTATTCTACCTTCCTATAATAGCTTTATCCTGTATCTTACTTTTATTGTTAGTTTATCCCTCAAATTGCTGATGTGGTGGCATTATGTAGCTAGCGAAGGAAAATGATACAATATAATCTGTTTAAATATTATATTTATCAAAACAATGCAATACACTATAATACAATATAATACTATACATTATGAAATGATATCTAACAACCATCCAAAAAAGGTGTTAATATAGACAAATACTCTTCTGATTAATATTAAATATCTTTTATAATTAGCGGTGCACGAACTTTAAAATTTTAACAAAACAAAATCGAGTAACAAATTAATGGTCAACACCATGAGAGAAAAGAATGAGATAATTGAACTGTAGCTAATGGAAGTGGTGTGCTAGTGGCTTTAAGAAGATAGCACATGATAGGCAGATCTCTTTATACACCCAAGTTAATATCAATTCTTTATATTGATCTCCCAATAGAGAGCGAAAGAACATGTTAAATGGAATAAAATAAGCTTCAGTACATGCTGGCATTAACGAAAGGAGTTAGTGCCCGTTTGATTAGGCTTCTTTAAAGGTCAAAATTACTTGTGGAAAGTCAAAAACACTTTTGATCTTTAAATGGAGTGTTTGGTTGACAAATAGATAAGTGTTTTTGGATTCCAAAAACATTTTTAGAAGAAATTCAAAATTTGGGCTTCTTGAGTAGAGTTTATTTTGGCTTTCTACTTTTTTGTTTTTTATACAAAAACACTTTTTTTATTGACAACCAAACACCTAACAATTTTTTCATAAAAGCTCTATTTCTAAAAAATATTTTTAATAAGTTGTACCAAACGGGCCCTTAGGCGCCTTTTAAATGTAGCAAAAAAGGGGAAATCTCTAATTAGGCCATGCTACTTTCCACTTAAAAGGCATATGAGGGCCTTTTTATTTTACATGTATATGAAAGGTCTTGATAAAACTCCATGCAATCCTAGGTTTATTCTTTCACTGAACTTGCATGATTTAAGATCTATTCATGGTCATTTTGTGTATTTATATGAAAAGGGACAAATTACATGGAGATTAGAAATGATATTTTGGTTGATCGATCATTATAAATTATTGTTTTTTCCTTTGGCCCGGGGGAGGGGGATGGTGGAGGAGAAAGAAAGAATGAGACGTGAAAAGGATTAGATGACCTAATATATTGTGTGTGTTTGGTTTTGCGGTGGATATAATTAATTTTAAAAGAATTGATTTGACAGAATTGATTTTGACAGAATTGATTATGATAATTGTAAGATGATATTAATCTCCCTTAGGGAGTCTTATCATTAATATCAAAGTATATATATAATACAATAATTATCCCATATACAATAGGAATCCTAAGCCTATACAAAAGAGGAATCCTAATCTTACCATAATTATATTTACACAATATATGAAAATATTTCTATAATATACATGTTTACACACTCAATCGTAGGCGGGAGGCGGACGAGGCTGATCTGAAGTCGGGAAATAAGCATGCAGGAAGTCCTTTGGTAAATATAGATCCCCCATGCTATTGCATCTCGTATGAAGATCGTTCACAGTGAAACCAAAAGGGTCAAAATCAACAGAGACAGAATTGTTACGAGTGAATTTGCGGATATAGATTAGATTCTTAATTACATGTGGGGCATATAGGATATTTTGAAGGGGGGGGGGGGGGTGGATTAGGAGGTGGTGTGTATGATGTACCAAAACCCTTTACTGAAATGTGGTGGCCACTATCAACTGTCACAAATTGAGGATGCTTTAAACCAAACAGTTTGGAAATATTACCTACAGTACAAGTGAGGTGAGAAGTGGCTCTGGAGTCCATGTACCAGTTATTGTCAGGCTGTTGCATGTTGAGACTGCTGAATGCCTGACCTAACTCAATGGGTGTCATCTTTGGATGAGAATTTCTGGCTGTCGTGCGTGAAGTGGGCTCTGCGGGTCTTGGACTTGCCAGAAATTTGGGCGAGGGCCCAACATCTTGTGGTGAGAAGCGGTAGAAGGGTTCTTTGCATGGAATAGTGAGATAACTACGAGCGAGCTTTGTTAAAGTTGGGTAATGGATCTGCCTGTTGAATCATGGTGGCTAATGTATCATATTCGTCTTTAGGGAGGCCAGCATCAACTGTAACACCAGTTTGGTGTCAGTAACAGGTGAGTCGACAGCAGCAAGTTGAACCGTCAGGAGCTTTAACTGTTTGCAGTACACAGTTACATTGGCAAAGTTTTCAAGACGTGTATTGTTAAATTGCTCCTCTAAATACACAGCACGGGTGTGCTTATTGTCCTGAAAAATTTCATCAAAATGATTCCATAAGTCACGGGTGGTGGAGTCAGATTTCATGATAGTAAGAAGTAGATCCTGAGAAATACTACCATAAATCCATTGTTTGATGCCGGCGTCTAGTCGACGCCAAGTAGAATCATCAACCTCCGGAGGGCGCGGAATGGTGTCATCAATATGATCAAACACGTTGTAGAGACATGCATGATTGCGAAACAGTTCAACTAAATGAGAATATTGATTGTTTTCTTGATCAATAAGGATGGGATATGGTTCTTGATGTTGGAAACAGTTAGGGCACGATGAAAAGAGGGTGACGACTTGGTGGTGGGATTTGTGAAGGTAGAAGCGTCAAGAACAGTGGGAGAATCCTGATCATCCATTTAGAGAAGAGAGGAAAGAAGAAGAAAAACCTAAAATTTTGGAGGGAGGCGTCGCGACAACCGAGAGGGAGGGGGGTGGCGGTGGTAACTAAAAGAAAAAAATCTAGGGTTTTTGTTTTAGGCTCTTGATACCATGCAAGATGATATTAATCTCCCTTAGGGAGTTTTCTCATTAATATCAACGTATATATAGAGTATAATATTCATCCCTTATAGAATAGGAATCCTAAGCCTATACAAAAGTTGAATCCTAGTCTTACCATAATTATATTTACACAATATATGGAAATATTCTAATTATGGGTAGAGATACAATTGTTTCTATAATATACATGTTTACAACAATAAGTGATTTATGTTTGGATGCAACAATGTAAAAGTGATTGTTATCAATTCATGATGTTTGAATAGTTTTGATCAAAATTGCTTTTGAATGTAGAATTACCAAAATGGACATTTAGTCAAATACATATAAATAAAAATTACTAAAATGGAAGTATGTAAATAAAAATTACAAATAGATAATAGAATTTAAAGTGCAATATAGTACTTAGATATTAGTAGAATATTATTACAATACTAATTTAAAGTGCAATATAGTACTTAAATATTATTACAATACTAATTTAAAGTGCAATATAGTACTTAAATATTATTACAATACTAATTTTGCATGTACTCTATAATTTGATTGCGGACTAACTTGAACGTGATCCATCTCTGACGAAGAAGCTACATTGAAAACTTGTGATTGATCCAAGTTAAATGATCTATGATAATCATCATGGTGAATGACTGTGCTTTCATCTTCATAAAGATCAAAATCAATATCAATTTTTGCATTCCTTATGATAAAATTGTGTATAGTCATTGTTGCGACGACTATTTGAACCAGTATTTCAAAATTGAACTTGGGCATGCGACGTAAAATTGCAAATCTGTTCTTCCATACCTCAAAACTTCTTTCAATTGTGTACCTTAAACTTGAGTGATAATAATTGAATACTTCATTATAATTTGCAAACCCGTTAGAATTGAGAATACTTCATTAGGATATGGTTGAGAATAATGAATTAAATGTAGAATTGACATATAACACTCTATTTACAATATTATTAAATATTATTACAATACTAAATTAAAGAGAGTAATGAAGGAAAAGGTAAAAACTCAAATTGAAATACATGTAGAATTGATTCTACTTACCTTAGAAGCTAGAAATTGTAGCTTCTTCCGGAATCAATTTTAAAGAGGATAATTGATTTTGGAGAGAAAATCCAAACACCTCAATTTTGCTCATTTTCACAAAAATAGCAACCCAAAATCACTTATGAGTTGTCAAAATTGAAACCAAACATGCAGATTTGTGAATTTAAATGCTCCATGTTTTATTGGCTTTAAATGCGGCCTTTGCTGTAGGCACAGCCTCTTTGTGAACTTTTTTAAGGTTGAGTTGTAAATTAGGCCTTTGTACAAGCTAAGAGTTCAATTTTCGTGTATCCATAGTGAGAAATATTTTTCATATATTATAAATTAAAATAATCTACAACATCAATTAACTTAAGCAGTTATTTGAAGTTCATATGGAGGCGGCGATCAACCATCCACTCTCGAGATTCATATTGATCAATGTGTTTCTTTCGAATATCCGTTTCTAACTTCCAATCAATAATGGGTAAATCAATAGGACATACACACACAACATCTTCACGTGACTCAATAGGAGAGATTAACCTGCAAGCGCCAAAGAAAGAAGGGGACACAAGCAAGCGCAAGAATCAAAGCAGGGCAAGATCGAAGAGCTTAGACAATTACTCCTCCCATTCTTACTTCTTCATGTTTGATTTGGCACACCTCTGAAGATAAATGTATTGTATCACCATTTAAATATAGTAAAATCGATGTTTTGGGTAATGCATCATGAAATGATTATAGTTAATAATAAGGGTAAGTTAGTAACTAAGTGATAAATTTTTTGTGTTGATTCTCTAAAATGGACACTTATTTTTAGTATAAAAGACAAGTAAAAGTGGATGGAGATAGTACTATTATTTCTTAGGAAAGATCTACAATTAAAGCGCAATTGCAATAATAATAATAATAATAATAGATGCCCCGTCGGTGCTTTTAATTTTTTATTTCTCTGGATTTTTTCTCTAGAAAAATGTAAAGAAGGTGGACAAATTAATGAGTTTTCTGAAGAACTAACTTGCACTTTTAGCTAACTAAAGCGTACGTCATGACCTAGTCCTTAGTAATTAAAGGGCAATATTATTTGTTATAATACAATAATTCTCCTCATTTTTTTAGAATACAAACAAATGATATCTTCAATTCCACTTGTGTTATTTGTACGTCTACATAGCTGTATTGTTAATTCAACATTATTTTATGCGTGTTTTTGCACTAAATTAAACGTGATTAACTAAAGTAAAAGGAACCTCGAGTTGTTTAAAGGTCAATTTGTGGTTGTCAAAATTGCTCACTTTTTTGTAGCATCATGAATGAAACTTTTCAGTTGAATCACTCTCCCCTAGTAGTAGTAGTAGTATCTCTCTGCACTATTAGTATTTCCTTTCCCTTTTGGAAAACACTATTAGTTATCTTATGTTATTACTCTATTTTTCATATTATCACATTTTGAGGTTAAAAATAGTACTATTTGTTATTGTATGTCAACTTGATTTAATATTATAAAAAAAAATAACTATTAATATATAAAACTTAAACTTTATTTATGTAATTGTGCATTTATGGTTGGAATTTAAAGTTCTATGTCCTGACACCATGCCCAATCTGCATCCGTATATGAAAGCAACCTGTTTGGAGCAGAGGGGTATAGGTGCAAACCATAATCAAGAGTGTCCTTAATGTATCGAATGATACGCTTAAGAGCAGTGAAATGAGACTCACGAGGCGTCGTGAATAAGCACACCTTTGAACAACATAAGATATGTCCGCCAGTGAAGGTGAGATCTTTGAAGTGCACCTGCAAGACTCCTATACAGAGTAGGATCAGAGACTGGAGCATCATCCATGACACTGAGCTTAGATTTAGAATCAACTGGAGTAGGCACCTCTTCGCAGTTTGACATCTTAGCCCTGTACACAATCTCTTCTGCATACTTACACTGACACAAGAACATATGATTGCCTGACCTGGTCACTGATATCCCCAAAAAGTAACTCAGCTTCCCCAAATCAGTCATTGCAAATTCGGACTTAAGCAAGACAATAATCTCATATTTCAATCCGTCGGAGGAGGCAGTAAGAACAATACCATCCACATAAAGTAATAAATAAGCAGTGCTACTACCTCGATGAAAAATGAAAAGTGATGTATCACTCTTGCTGCATACAAACCCAATCGGCAAGATATACCTGACAAAACGATCGTACCACGCAATGGGGGCCTGTTTCAGGCCATATAGTGACTTACGGATGGCACACATAGTGAGGAACTGCTGGATGAGTGAATCCTGGCGGTTGATGCATGTAGACTGTCTCTCTTAGTTCCCCATGTAAGAATGCATTCTTCATATCAAGCTGATGGATCGGCCAGGGTTTGCCCATGACAATACTCAAAACTGTGCGGATAGTATCCGGTTTGAAAACCGGGCTGAAGGTCTCACCACAATCAATGTCCTTCTGCTGATTTGTGCCATTAGCCACAAGTCTTGCCTTATACCTCTCAAGATCTCCACTGTCTCTGAATTTGAGACGAAATAGCCACAGACAACGAATCACATTCACCCCCTCAGGTCTAGGTACTAGATCCCATGTGTGATGTTTAGTTAAAGCATTGAATTCCTCAGTTATAGCCGCATTCCAATTAGGGTCTTGTTTGGCCAATATAGGATTCTTGGGAATTGGTGAAATGGTTTGGGCAGACAAGTTAAATTGGACTTTGGGTTTGAAGATTTCATGCTTTGCACGAGTTTCCATTTGGTGAGTGGGGATAGTAGGAGGTTCCAAGGCGGAGGAATTTGTTGGATACGGAGAAGGAGGGACAGACGTCGGAGTAGGCACCGCGGCGCTGGAGGGAACCGTGGCGCCGTGATCAAGTTGTCGCGCTACCGAGGACCGAGCACCTTTCGATGTTTTGGCGCCGTCTGCCTCTCGCGATGGACCGCGGCGCTCTCGACGGTGAATTAGGGACCTGTTCGCAGGAGTTTTGGCGCCGCGGCGCTGACACTGAAGAAGAACTACTATGCTCTAGCTGACTTAGGATAATGAGAGAGATGACAGACTCGTCAAGAAAAGAGTAATCCGTTTTTTAAAACTGATCGGTGTATTTTATATACACCTTTTGAGTCAGTTTTAGTTAGTCTTTTATCCCGTTTTGCACATATAAGTGTCGTATTAGGATAGTTTTTCTTTCTTTTGAGTCAAAGTGGTTAAAATGGTCAATTGGCGGAAAAGGAGCTAAAAGAGGGCGAAAGAGGAGATTCCAGAGCTGAAAACAGAGAAAGTGGCGAACGAGGCTGAAACCAGCACCAGCCGCGCTCCTGCGATTAGAAGCGGGCGCGGCGCCCACTATCGAAGAGGCTGCGAAGACTGGCGTCGCGGCGCCTCATGTCGGCGAGTGCGGCGCACCTAAACATCCGAAGCTACGAAGTTGCGGCGTCGCGGCGCCTCGCACAGAAATCAGGGCCGCGGCGCCAAATCATCCGACGGATTGCGAATTTCCGGTGCGCGCGCATGCGTGCATGGCGCTGTCTGCGCGCGCCGCGGCCGACGCGGAAAAATAAGGTTTTCAGACGGATTTTGGGCCAGGCCTGCAGGGAAAAGTTGAGGCGGTTTTCAGCCTATAAAAGGAGAACCCTAGGCAGTTTTTAAGGGTTCCCCTTCTTGCACAACACAAGGCTTTCTTGCTTGGAGATTGGAGACCATAGTTTAGTAAATTTCTTTTCCTTTTCTTGTTTTTATTTCAGTTTTTATGAAGAACATGGGATTAGCTCTTGTCATGTCAATGACTAGGAACTAATTCCTCTATAGGGCTTTCCATGTTGAATCTCTAGAAACTTATGTTATGATTTAATGCATGCTTATGGTTATTCTTCTTCTTGTTGAGATCTATCCAATATTTGAATTGAATGCTTGGTAGTTAATTGACAACTAATTATCACTATATGATTTCTAATCAAACTCCGAAAGGAGGGGATTGTGAATATGCTGTAAGTTGGGTAGACATTCTTGGATTGGGGATGAAAATGCCTCAATTATTTATGTAGCGTTAATGAGAGGCTTAAAAACCCTAATTTTGCGCATGGTGCGTGACGGTTAACTAGGTTTTTGTTCTTAATCCTCCTATAGAGTTATCCTTATCAGCGAAAGGTAGGTAAGGTGTGATACTGAGGTTGAGTGTTTATATAACCCTAACGGGAGTATAAAACGATTTCGTAAACCTGCTTTCTCCGAAAGAAGAAGACCATAGTTCGTTGCATTAATAAATAACATAAGCAGATAGTTGAAGAGACATGGAAGCCCTATTCCCATCACAACTGAAATAAACATATAGTTAAATTAGCTTTTATAATTACTAGTTATAAACCACAAACTCAAATATCAATCACCAAATAGATACCAAAAGATAGATAGTTGGTACTTGAACCCTAATCCTTGTGGACGATATTCGGTCTTACCAGGACTATATTACTTGTCACGATAACGTGCACTTGCGTTAAAGTGTGTGCATCTTTTCGCGCTTCAAAAACTTTTTAAGATTCGAAAACGGGAATGTGGTCTCGTCGAATGTGACGTGACGAGAGATGTGGATCTGACGAGTGGACAAGTCATAGCATAGATAGCCCTTATGGTTTGGCGGAAAGCCTAGGTAGACACAAGGAGTGGACCGGGGGGCTAGTTTGTGAGGGGCAGTAGAAGCAAGGTTAGGATAACATAGACAACCAAATATTTGGAGATTATCATAAGAATGGGACTCTATGATAGAGAATTTTGGTATGGGTCATATTGTGAAGGGTGCTAGTTGAGAGAATATTTAGAACGTATTCTGACATTTTAGCACTATAGACCCAGAAAGATGGAGGTAGGGAGACATGAATCAAAAGAGTGTGAATCATATTGTTAATGGTGTGGATGATTCTTTTAGCTTTATCGTTTTGTGAGGAGGTGTGGGGGCAGGAGAAGCGAAAGACCATGTCATTATTGGTACAAAACCGGTGAAACATAGAGTTATTGAATTCACGACCATTATCGCCCTGAAAAGATTTTATGTCTTTTTCAAACTGTGTTTGAATGAATTTTTGAATCTCAAGAAATTTGGCAAACACTTCCGATTTAAATTTGAGAGGATACAACCAAACAAAGTGAGAAAAATCATCTAGTAAGATAAGATAGTATTTATGACCGAGAGAACTAACAACAGGTGATGTTCATAAATCGACATGTATAATATCAAAAGGTGCAAAAGTAACACTAGTAGATGATTTAAATGGAAGACGAGTATGTTTTCCTAAAGAACAAGAAACACAATTTTGGGCAAGCTTACCATTACAAGTAATGAAATTATTGCCTCTAAGAAAACTAAAAACTGGATCTCCTGGATGACCAAGCCTATTATGTCATATTGAAGAAGAAATGGTCGCTAGAGAGACGGGAGAGCTAGATCTGGCAGCGAAGGTGAGAGTCAATGGATATAGATCCCCCATGCTATTGCATCTTGTAAGAGGTGTCTCCGTATGAAGATCCTTCACAATGAAACCAAAAGGGTCAAAATCAACAGAGACAGAGTTATTACGAGTGAATTTGCGGATAGAGATTAGATTCTTAATCATATGTGGGGCATATAGGGTATTTTTAGGGAATGGATGAGGAGGTGGTGTGTAGGATGTACCAAAACCCTTTACTGAAATGCGGTGACCACTACCAACCGTCACAAATTGAGGATTCTTTAAACCAAACAGTTTGGGAATATTACCTGCAGTCCAGGTGAGGTAAGATGTGGCTCCGGAGTCCATGTACCAGTTGTTGTCAGCTGTTGCATATTGAGACTGTTGAAGGCCTGACCTAACTCAGTGGGTGTCATCTTTGGATGAGGGTGGCCCAATCGTGCGTGGCGTGGGCTGTATCAGATGCGGCTTGCCGAAGGGCTGGAGCAGGGCCCAACACGCCATGATGGGAGAACTGGTGGAAGGGTTGCTTGATGCGAAACGGCGCGGCCGCAGCGCTATATGGATATCTTTGGCGCGCTACTGAATCGGTCTGCGGATTTTGGTGTTGCTGCTGTTGTCCGCGACCCCTTCCACGATCACGACCTCCTCTGTCGCGACCCTTGCCACCCTTGTCACTGCGTTCCTACTGCGGTTTAGAGTTTTCTGGCAGCGTTGGATTGTGAGGGCGCGTTTTGACAGATAACGCCTTCTGATTGTGCTCATCCTTCTTAGTACGTCGAGTTTCTTCGAGCAACAACTGCGAACGAGCTTTGTTAAAACTGGGAAGTGGATCTGCCTGTTGAATTATGGCGGCTAACGTATCATAGTCACCCTTGGGGTGACCTGCAATCAATTGCAACACGAATTTAGTGTCCGAGACATGCGTGTCAACGTTGGAGAGTTGATCTGCCATTAGTTTCAACTGTCTGCAGTACTCAGTCATGTTGGAGAAATTTTCAAGGCGTGTATTGTTAAACTGTTCCTTCAAATATACTGCACGAGTGTGCTTGTTATCTTGAAAGATTTCCTCCAAGAGGTTCCATAACTCAAGGGCTGTGGCGCCATATTTCATGATAGTAAGAAGAAGATCATGAGAAATACTACCATAAATCCACTGTTTGACGTCGGCGTCTAAACGACACCAAGTAGACTCATCAACCTCCGGAGGGCGCGGAATAGTGTCATCGATATGATCAAGCACGTTATAGATACATGCATGATTACGAAACAGTTCAACCCAAGGAGAATACTGACTGTTTTCTTGATCAAGAAGAATGAAAATAGAGTTCTTGATATTGGTAACAGTTAGCTTGATGAAAAGAGGATGATAACATGGTGGTGGGATTGGTCGAGGTTGAAGCATCAGAAGTATTGGAAGAATCCTCAATAGCCATTTAGAGAAGAGATGAAAGGAGAGAAAAACCAAGAATTTTGGGTAGGGGAGGGGTAGCACCGCGACGAGAATCTCGAGGGAGAGGGAGGGTTTCGGCGGCTGCTTTGAGAGAAAATTCTAGGGTTTTTTGTTTTAGGCGGGAGTCTTTTATTAATATCAAAGTATATATAGAGTACAATGTTCATCCCTTATACAATAGGAATCTTAAACCTATACAAAAGAAGAATTCTAGTCTTACCATAATTATATTTACACAATATATAAAAATATTCTAATTATGAGTAGGGATACAATTATTTATATAATATATATATGTTTACAGAATCCATACTTTCTATCTTGGACCTACGCTATGTATAATAATTGTGTATTTGCGCGCACACATTCGAGCTCAAAGAATCCGATATATGGTGCAATATTTATTGATACTTGAGTACTTTTTTCTTTGTTTGTTTGCTTTATTCTTTCAAAATCTTTAAAATTGACACACTTAAATCTATAATTTTCTTTTATCATCTTTTGTACAACTAAATTACATGTTTAAAGATTGAATCAGTCAAATATAAATTTTGAACCTATACTTTTTTGTAATAGTATATCCATCTTTTTCAAATTCTGAATATAATTTTATTATTGATATGGAAAGAATAGATAAGCGGTCAATGTATATAACTTAAATGGTATGCGTTAGGTATTAAGAGCACGCTAATAGCATCACTCACCAAATTAGTACTGTTTTATTTATCAATTACACTATTTGGTTGTTGGTTTTTGGCAGATGCGAGAGTTATTTATAGTGACTCATCTCTCACTTGTTTCTTCCGTGAGAACTTCCATCACAACTCTTTCTCTCATTGTGTTGCATTCCTCTTTCATATCTGCATTCAGTTTTCTGGGTACATTTTCTAAGCTTCCTATTCAAGTACTTTGTTATCTTGACTGATGTAAAACAGTCTGCTTTGCTCAAACATACTATTTTGCTGCCTTATTGGACTTCTCGTTCGTCAAAGGTTCTAATTCTAAGTAATGTAAAGAGTGAATAGCTACTTCCTTTGCTTATAAATTCATGCACATTTTATCTCACTTGTCATAATCATTCCTCTCCAAGTTCTTGATAATGGGCTCTTGTTAAGTCTCTCATTCTTGCTTTCTTGTTGTACCCATTTGGTTTAACTTGCTTTAAAGCACTAAGAATCAATTATCTAAAAATGGGGTGTCGCTAAATTCTTGATTCTTGGTATTTCTCTCTCTTTTATGCTCAGATAAACACAACTTTGTCAGATAGTAATAAAGTTCTGACATGTAACTGAAAATTAGATCCCTGTCCTCCTTTGTTCTTTGTTGACTACATTTTGGTGGCAATTTGTATTCTACATATACATATGTAAGGAAAGTTTTATTAAGTGTGATGGATCTAGAGCTTTTTGGAGTCAACCGTTAATTGTGATCTCAGTAGATGGAGTTCTGCTCTTCCTTCCGTTAAAGTCTTGATTTTTATATCACTTATGGCTTTACTCCGTTAATTTATATGACTTGTGGTCCTATGGAATTCAAATAGGCAACAAATTATTTGCAAGTCCTAGACGTATAGTATTCATTGCTAACTGATTCTTTTGTTCTTCCCTAACTTGTATTCTTTGTAAATCTGTTAATATGTAGAGATAGATAATTATAACATCTTATTTATGGACCTTAATGAAGGTCAGTATACAGTTAACGGAAATGAATCAGCTAATAATCCTTTTTATCCTAAATACTCTAGTAGTCATGATCAAGTAGGTGTTGTCTTCCTGCCCAAAGGTTTTTTCCTTTGCCTATGCAAGTCTAGTTGAATTTGGTATTGGCCTCTCGAGTCCCTTCAATTCTGTGCTAGTTTGTTGTCCTTCAAGTTTTCTTATCAGTCAAAACAAAACAAAAAAAAGAACAAAAATTCCATTCTTCGTTTTGGAATTTTTTTTAATGATCATGGAAGAAACATTTGTTCCACTTCGTGGAATCAAGAATGATCTAAAGGGAAGACTGTTATGCTACAAGCAAGACTGGACTGGTGGTCTCAGTGCTGGTATCAGGTTAGCTAAAGTGCAACTTAATTATCAATGAATTGGCACTTGGAAGAACTTTCTTGAAGTGCATATGTAGTAAATTATATTCTGTTATACCTTTTTATGGATGCCTGACGATTGTCTTTCATGCTCTATTGCAGGATCCTAGCTCCAACTACCTACATTTTCTTTGCATCAGCAATTCCAGTTATTTCTTTTGGGGAGCAACTTGAAAGAAGCACCGGTTAGATTTTATCTTTTCCTCCTGTATCAGTTACCTCTTAATGATGGTGTAGTTACTGAGATGTTGTTTCTGTCAAATGTTATCTCAGATGGAAGTATAACTGCGGTTCAGACTCTCGCTTCAACAGCACTTTGTGGTGTGATCCATTCCATTCTTGGTGGACAGCCACTCCTCATACTAGGAGTAGCTGAACCAACTGTCTTGATGTACACTTTTATGTTCAACTTTGCAAAAGATCAGAAGGATTTGGGTTCGAATCTCTTTCTAGCGTGGACAGGATGGTAACTTTCTGAGTACTCTCAAACTCTTCCGCTCAGCAGCCATCACCCTTACTAACACGGTTATGTTCAGGGTTTGTGTTTGGACCGCCTTTCTGCTTTTCTTGCTAGCAGTTCTGGGCGCGTGCTCCATAATTAACAGATTTACACGTCTAGCTGGTGAATTATTTGGCATGCTCATCGCAATGCTCTTTATGCAGGAGGCTATTAAGGTAATCAGGCTTAAATATGTTGTATGATCCTAGCTTTCTGTCAATCTCCTGATCAGGAAAACCAAATTGAAAGCAGTACACAGCCCATCAAACCAACATAATCATGAAGAACATAAAAAAGGGAATCTAGTTCTGCTATTGTTTTTTCTCAAAATATAGCAGACGGCTTCATTGAACTATTACAACACAACAACAACATACCCAGTGAAATCCCACAACATGGGTTTGGGGAGGGTAGAGTGTACGCAGACCTTAAATCTACCTTGGTAGGTAGAGCGGTTGTTTCTGGGAGACTCGGCTCAAAACAAAGCATAATCACAAGCAAAACAAGAGAAACAGTCAGACCCAAACAAGAAATTTAAAGCAGTATGAAAATACTGATATCAAAAGCAAATAAGTCATAATAGCGCATTCTGAAAAAAGAAGCACTAACTGATACATGTAAATAAGATAAACAAAGTTCATTAGAGAACACATAGCAGCAAAAATCAAACGACATGGGACTATAAAGCAATATTGCGCCTACTAATATGATAAGCTAAGAAGACCTACAATAATAACACTACAACTACCAGTTTGTAAGCGTAAGTAGGACTATGCTGGACTACCTACTACCCTTGTACCCTAATCCGTGTCCTCCATAACTACCTATCTAAGGTTATGTCCTCAGTAAGTTGCACATGCGCCATATCCCGTTTAATTAACTCTCCTCAATACTTTTTCGCCCTACCTCTACCCCTCCTGAACCCGTCCATAACCAACCTCTCACACCTCCGCACTGGGGCGTTTGTGTCTCTCCCCTGCATGTGCCCGAACCATCTCAACTTCGCTTCCCGCATTTTATGCTCCACCGAGGCCACTTCTACTCTGTTACGGATATCATTATTTCTAATTTTATCCCTCCTTGTATGCTCACACATCCATCTCAGTATCCTCATCTCCGCAACTTTCATCTTTTGAGTGTGCGAAATCTTGACCGGCCAACACTTCGTCTCATATAACATAGTCGGTCTAACCACCACCTTATTGAACTTGCATTTAAAATTTTGTGCCACATTTTTATCGCACAAGATGTGAGCCTCCATTTTCTTGGATAATAGACCCGAGGTACTTGAAGCTTCCTTTCTCTGAAATGACCTGAGTACCAAGTCTCACCTCCACACATGTCTCAAGGTCGCTCTCGTTACTAAACTTGCACTCCAAATATTATGCCTTGGTCTTACTCAACCTGAATCCTTTAGACTCCAGAGTCTGTCTCCAAACCTCCAGCTTAGCGTTCACTCCATTGCGAGTCTCATCTATCAGGACTATTTCGTCTGCGAATAACATACACCATAACACCTCCCCCTGAATTTATCGCTTCAGTCCATCCATCACCAAAGCAAATAAGAATGGGCTAAGAGCTTCCCTAGTGCAGCTCCATCATCACTGGAAAGTGCTCCAAGTCTCCTCTTACTGTCTGTACCCTGGTCTTGGCTCCTTCATACATATTCTTGATCGCCTTAGTGTATGCCATAGGTACACCTCTAATCTCCAAACATCTCCATAGAACCTCCCTAGAGACTTTGTCGTATGCCTTCTCGAGGTCGATGAAAACCACATGTAAGTCTCTCTTCCTCTCCCTATACTGCTCCACCAACCTCCTAATTGTAGTCGAATGCCCGACATGAATCCAAACTGATTATCGAAAATAGACACGTCTCTTCTCACCCTCATCTCCACGACCCTTTCCCAAACTTTCATAGTATGGTTTAGCAGCTTAATACCCATATAGTTATTGCAACTATGGATATCACCTTTGTTCTTGTACAAAGGAATTATTATACTCCACCTCCATTATTCGGGCATTCTCGCCGTCTTAAAAATGACGTTAAACAACTTAGTCAGCCACTCCAAATCTGCCCTGCCTACGCTCTTCCAAAATTCAACTAGGATCTCATCAGGTCCTGTCGCTCGTCCCCTGCGCATCCTGCGAACAACGCCCTTAATCTCCTTAACCTTAATGCTTCTACAGTACCCAAAATCCCGGTACCTACCAGATTGGTCCAGATCTCCCAACACAATGTCTCTATCTCCTTTTTTGTTCAAGAGTTTATGGAAGTAAGACTGTTATCTCCGCCTAATATGTGCGTCCTCCACCAGTACTTTGTCGTCCTCGTCCATGATGCACCTTACTTGATCCAAGTCACAGCTCCTCTCTCTCGCCTTGGCTAGTCTGTATAACTTCATATCCCCACATTTTCCCTCTAGTTCCACAGACTATTATGGAAGCTTTATAGCTAAATAACCAAATATCTTACGGGATTTCTGTCTTTTTCGAACTATTTTCAGTATTTAGTGAGGTTTGGTAGACCCATTGCTTGAGTTTTTCACAATTGGCTAGTTTGCACCAAAAGACAGGGTATTCTACCAATTTGTACAATTGTCATAACATATCGGGACAACATTCTTAGAATAAGCCTAATGCTTTTCTAAATTTCAACCAAAAACACAGGGTTTGGTGGAGGAGTTTGGCATACCCGAGAGAGAAAATCCTCGTCAGGCTGCATTCTCACCTTCTTGGCGCTTTGGAAATGGAATGTTTGCACTAGTTTTATCTTTCGGCCTTCTTCTTACCGCATTGAGGAGCCGTAAAGCTAGATCTTGGCGCTACGGAACAGGTTTATAATTTTTGTATAACTACATGAATATTTACCGCTAACATAATGAAATTTTCTTGTTTTAAAAAATAATATTGTTAAAATCTAATATAATGTGTAGGTCAGCCACTTGCTAGTTGCTAATAGTCATCAATTTAGAATGATCAGTTCCTGTTGAACTAAAAAGGTAATTTGTTAATTTGCTGACACTTCAATGTTATTCAAAGGCTGGCTTCGAGGATTTATTGCTGACTATGGTGTCCCACTAATGGTGCTTGTTTGGACGGCTGTATCATACATACCAGCCCGTGATGTTCCACGAGGGATACCACGGAGGCTTTTCAGCCCCAATCCATGGTCACCCGGAGCTTACTCAAATTGGACAGTTATCAAGGTGCTTTCCTGTACTTGTTTTTTTCCATAGTATTTGATCAATCTCAAGATCATGGATTTAATATTTGATGTCCGTTCGGTCTTTGCAAATTTTGATAACTCAAGGTAATGGATTTTACAGGAAATGATGGATGTTCCTCCTCTATATATCGTCGGAGCGTTTATCCCAGCCACAATGATCGCGGTCCTTTACTATTTCGATCACAGTGTTGCATCTCAACTTTCCCAACAAAAAGAGTTCAATCTAAAGAAACCTTCCTCGTATCATTATGACCTCCTTCTTTTGGGCTTCTTGGTATGCTGTTGGCTCTGGCTTTCTTGTTTTTAACATCAATTTTACGTTGTAAGAGCACATTAACTGTCACATATTAGTTGATGCAACTTCCCCCTCATTATAGTACTTCTATGTTCACTAGGTCATAATATGTGGTCTTCTTGGCATTCCTCCTTCAAATGGAGTCATTCCACAATCTCCAATGCATACAAAAAGCTTGGCGACTCTGAAACATCAGGTACTAAAATTATCTCTTACTATAGAAATTTCTAACCTTGAATATCAATATTCATTGCCAACCTGCACTATCTTTCATGTGTACACGTCTACTCTTTAGTTGAATAATGCAAGTCCAAACACCAGCTTCCTAGGCACATGTGAAATCTTAATTATTCCTATATTTTATTGTCTTAATTATTCCTATATTTTATTGAATAGTAGGAAAATAAGGATCATGTAATCAAAACCACATGATGGGCCCAGAATGGAAAAAGAACTTATAGTTCATAAGCTTTTGTTTTTTTCCTGCTTTCTTGGTTTTCCAATGGTTTCATTATCTGTTAAATGATCTGAAACCATTGGAAAACCAAGAAAGCAGAAGAAAACAAATGCTTGTGATTTAAAGTTCTTTTTCCATTCTGGGCCCATCATGTGGTTTTGATTACTGAAACCAATTTAACAGATACAGAAACCATTTCCTGATTAGGGGTAAATTTAGGATGAGACTATTCTAATTTTCATATTTCTATTTGAAACAGCTATTACGGAATAAACTTGCATCAACAGCGAGAAAAAGCATTGATAAAAATGCAAATCTTGGCCAATTATATAGGAGCATGCAGGAGGCTTACAATGAGATGCAGACTCCCCTCGTCTATCAAACTCCTTCTGGCCTGGTAAATAGTTAAATTCATTTCCCAATGACTGCAATTAAGGTTAAAATGCTTATTGTTACAGTGTTCCTTCAAACAGGGGTTGAAAGAGCTAAAAGAGGCCACAGTTCAACGGGCATCGAGTACCGGGTACATAGATGCACCAGTCGATGAAACGGTCTTTGATGTGGATAAGGATATTGATGAGCTCTTACCAATAGAAGTCAAAGAACAACGTCTAAGTAATTTCCTTCAGGCGTTAATGGTTGGTGCTTGTGTGGCTGCTATGCCTATCTTGAAAAGGATTCCTTCTTCTGTTCTTTGGGGATACTTTGCTTTCATGGCAATAGAGAGCTTGCCTGGAAATCAATTTTGGGAGAGAATATTATTGCTTTTCACTGCACCAGGTAGAAGATACAAGTGAGTCACTGCCCCAATGCTCGGATCATATCTCAGTCCCTACTTCTACCTCCCGCATTTTTTTCTGTTCTAATATTGTTTCTGTGTATAACTTTCCTAATCTGCACATTTATCAGGGTATTGGAAGATAATCATGCAACATTTGTCGAGACAGTACCTTTCAAGACAATTGCCTGGTTCACCTTGTTTCAGACAGTTTATTTGCTCCTATGTTTTGGCATAACGTGGATACCAATAGCTGGCGTTCTTTTTCCATTATTGATCATGCTTCTAATCCCAGTGCGCCAATATTTGCTTCCCAAGTTTTTCAAAGGAGCACCTTTACAAGATCTAGACGCTGCAGAATATGAAGAAGCCCCTGCAATAGCATACAACATGTCTTATGGAGTAAGTTGTCAAAAGCTTCCTCATCTTTCAGCTTTTAAAAAGAAATTCTCATTATAATGCTTACCACTAACCATTATACTTTCCCAAATGACTTTAATAGTGGTTTCTCAGGACCAAAAGCATTTATTATCAGTAGTATGCATGCATCATAATAAGATTTTTTCCCTAGAAAAGTGGTGAATGAAAAAGTTTTAGATACTAAATCCTATGATGTATGCACTTGCAGGATCAAGATCCTCAGGCAAGACCTTCCTGCATGGATAGTAGTGAAATTCTTGATGATATAATCACAAGAAGCCGTGGGGAGATCCGGCGTTCATGCAGCCCAAGAGTAAATAGTTCAACTCCTACCCCACTTGAGGAAATCAAGTCAATACACAGCCCACAGCTAGGTCAAAGGGCTTATAGTCCAAGAGTCAATATACTAAGAGGAGAAAGGAGCCCCAGATTGAATAGCAAGGAACTTGAAATAAAGCAAACTCCCAGCCCTCAGCCATCTAAACTTGGTCAAACTGGACGTGGTCCGTCTTCTACCTAGTATTAACAAATATTGTGGTGAAATTAGAGTATAGTGGTTCTCGAGAGAACTTTTTATATTGTTTACGGTGCTTGAGTGGTAGTCTAAGTATGTGATTAACCGTCACTTAGGCATCTGTTTCCTTGTTTGTGTGTCTTACTGGTCTTTAACAATGTATACAGTTCTATTGTATTATTCTTGTATGCAAATTTAAATACTCTGGGCAGAGGACAAATTATATCAAGAAATAAAGAGTGAATTTTCTGAAGTACAGCTGCTCGGCAAAGCTTATCCACTACTAGCTTTTAACAGTTCTTCTGTTAGTGCATTGTGTTTCATCTGCTTTAATGTATAAGAAAGCACTGAAATAGTGCATAACAAAATTAACTTCAACATTTGTCTATGCTTGTCCTTCACACAACAGGGAAGCTATCATGTCACTTTTTGCATGCATCACCAACATAAATAGCTCTTGTGAGTTGATGAGTTGTATATGCATAGAGCTAGCTGCTTTAACCCCAGGAGGATAAGAAATAAAGGTGTATAAGATAAGTATTACTATAAGGACAGGCTAGGCATCACCTTATGTAACTTGGTCAATTGGCTAGGGGGTGCACCGTGCATAACCTAGTGGAATGCATACTAGTCCTTCCACTATATCTGAAGCTTGTACCTTGCCCCAATGATTTATTACTCTAATCTGTTAAAAGCATCCCAGTATCTTTTCAAATCTCAACAAAGACAAAAAAAAACTTGGTGATGTCTTTCCTCTGCCTAAATTTTGGTGAACAAAATTATATCGCATGTGTGCCATTGGGAGGTAGTAGATACTCGATAGATTAGTTCAATTGCATGCAAGTTGGCTTGCAAGGAATATATGGGTTGTGGTTTGTGACAAGCAAGAAATCGCGAGAAGCGAAATTCAAATTCTGAATCCGTTTCTATTGCTCGAACATCCCGTTATCAAAAAGAAAAGAACGTCAAAGTATCTTGCCAACCCAGCTCCATGATAACACTTTGGGGGAGATAAAGATTTTATAATCACTTCTGGATCCCTTGGTCTTAGAAAAGATCTCTTTGAACTGATTTTGTAATTAGACTTTTTCATTACCTGATCTTTGAGTTTAAGTGTCAAAAAAGCATACTGGAGACCGGTCTACATTGATACTTTATTCTTTACCTCTCTGTCAATTAAAGCAATTACAGGATTTTTAAACTCCATGAATATGAAATAACATGCTTAAAATTGATGAATGTCAAGATACTGAGCACAATTTGATGTCAAAATCAGCATGCGCATGATTTAGATACCACTTACTGTTTCCCGTGGTATGATTTTCATGTTTGTTTTCATTATTTTTAAAATTATGTTGTAAACCTGTAATTCCATGATTATATAATCATGAAAAAATTTAATTTTTATAACCACGGATTTAATAATTTTTGCGTGGTTTTTTATTTCATTTATCTATTATAGCCCCCACCCCTCCACCACCCCTCCACACCCGACCCACACCCACTAACCCTAACCCCCACCACTCACAACCCCTTAACACCACCCCACAACCACCCACCCCACCCCTCCACACCCACTCCCACCCACTACCCCACCCAACCAACTACCACCCGCCCCTTCACCACCCCATCTCCACCTACTTATTTTTATTCTAATTTTACTAATAATTAAATATTAAGTGTACTTTAATAAACTTACATGTCTAACCAAATAATAAAAATAATATTAAATCACAACAAATAATACGGTCTATCCAAACATTGTACTTCATATTTATTAATACATTACAATATATTTTTTACAATACGATACTATACATTATGAATCATGGGAAACGACCATCCAAACAGACTGTTAGAGACTACATGATCAGACTACATTAGGTTTACTTACTCTGAGGCTATTGATAAAGAAAAAATCAGTTTGATTGGACAAAAGATTAAACTATGCATACAATATTAAGCTTCTTCTCCTTTTCTTTCTCTTTTTACCAATCATTATGATGTCAAAAATCTTAGCAAACATTTTTTTTCCCTAACTTGTTTGAACTATTGATAATTTCACATTTAGTAAATTTTCAATGCTCTAAAATCTTACACTTAAATTATAAAAGAACAAAAATTAAAACTTAGTACGAGAATTAGGTGTTGGGTAACAATTTTCTTTTTAGTTCATTTTAATCTAAGTGACTCGTCATTTATTAGCTCAATTTATTTTAACTCATTTAGATCAGCGGGATTCGCTCATTTGACACTCTTAATTTTTTTTCGCCATCATTAACTGACAGAAGGGTGGTTAGTAGTGTTAAAAGACGGTTGCACTACGAGTTCAGACATTTTATATCGGTGATGTCTATTCTTTTTAAAGTAGTACGCAGCGAGTATACTACTTAATGAATCGGTCAACTGGCTGGTTGGTATGATCATATGAATCTTGGGAACATGAATATGAATTACCTATCGAGAATGAATCCAACAAAAAGACAAAACGAATTTTGGTTCACCGCAATTTAAGTGTGAGTGTTCGTTCTTTATGGGTTTTTTATGTTGTTTAAATTGTTAGTACTACTATTACTTTAACATCAAATCTCGTTTACCTATTTTCTCTAGTATTGTATATGTTAAGTTAACTTTATAATCAACGAGTTAACCCGTAAAATTGTACAATTGAGTTTGTATACATGAATTATGGACACACAAATCTTGACATAATCAAAATGACAAGATAAATAATAGAAACAAATTAAAATGGTTATAAAGATAATTCAATTGTATAGCAAACAAGATATTCAGTGAATATCACATGTATCACCTGAGTATTTCCGCAGTCCTTCAATTTGTGGGCTGCATGAACAAGTATTGCAAAGTTGTAAATTTGATCTCTTTCCTTTTCTTTTTCTGTTAAACTTTTATAGTGAATGTAATTGACGATCATGGCTAAAGTTCTATGTCAGCTTTGTCAATATTGTTGAGGATACGCTGGATATACATTAGTTAAATAGTCGATATACACTAGTTTAGTAAGTGCAGTATTTCAGTTAGTATGTTACTGTTTTCAGTTTTGTCAACTTAGTTGGTTGTGTCCACTTAGTTGGGTTGTGGTTATGTTTGTAATAAGTGACTTATAGTGCAAAACTATCACTATAAGTATTTGTGTCTTCAGAATGAAAAGTAACTGAAAAACTTTCACAAAAATCCTTCTTCTCACTTCTCTCTTTTCCTTCCTCTTCACGCATTGTTCCATCAATTGCAGATGGATCAATTTACATGCAATCTTAATTTGCTTTGAATCTAAGATTCTAACATGGTATCAAAGCCATGCAAGATGAATCCAGATGTAATTCTGTCACAATAGACAGAGACTGAGAGATTCGGCTTGTAAGGTTGGCGATTGCATATTTGTTCTTCGATTGAGGTCGATTTTATATTTCTGTATTTGTAGCTTGGTTTTAAATTGAATCTGATATCTGTGATCAATCTATTTCCTGATTGATCTGTATTATCGCATTCGTGATTGGAATTTTGTTCGATCTGCTGAGTTGATCGATCTAAACTGTATTAGTTATCTCGATTGAAATTTCCTGCTTGTGTGAGGCTTATAACTGTGGAATTGAAAGATCATGGAAAATACCACGACAATACCTTATGCTGTGCTAGAGGAAAGTTCGAACTCTAATTCAAATGTCGTTGACCACAATCATCCCTTGTTTCTGAATGCATCTGATACAGTAGGTGCTATACATGTTGAGATTCAGTTGACTGGAATGGAAAACTACACGCTGTGGAGTAGGGCTATGCATTTGACACTGTTGACGAAGAATAATATTGGATTTGTAGATGGGTCTATAAGGCGTGATACATACGGACCTAGTCACACAAGGCAATGGGACAGATATAATGCCTTGCTGATGTCGTGGATAATGAGAAATGTAGACAAAAATTTGCTAAGTGAAATCTTATACAGAACCAGTGCAGCTGCTGTTTGGAAGAATCTTAAGGAGAGATTTGATAAAATCAACCTCTCAAGAGTGTATCAACTAAAGAAGGAGTTAATAATGTTGAATCAGGGAGCTTCACCAGTCTCTCAATATTATTCCAGAATGAAGGACCTATGGGATGAGATAGATTTGATCATACCACCTCCTACATGTGAGTGTTCGAATCCTAGGAAGTATATAGCACATCTGGGAAATCAGAGGCTGCTAGAGTTTCTTATGGGATTGAATGATGGATATAACCAAGCAAGGATTCATATCTTATTGATGTCACCTACACCTAGTGTGAACCAAGCCTATGCCATGATAGCACAGGATGAGAGCCAAAAACACATCTCATCCCTTGGAAGTTCTGTTCACAATATGGCACTAACAAGCAGAGTCTCATTCAACAAAAATAAGAAGTATAATGCATATGCATTTTGTGATCATTGCCACATGAAAGGACATAATAGAGAAGGATGCCATAAGTTGTTGTACTACTGCAATTACTGCAAGAAACAAGGAAATGTTCAGGAAAAATGCTATAAGCTGATAGGTTATCCCTCATATTACAAAGTGAATAGTAAAACTAATGCAGTTATGGGACCACGGATGGAAGGGCATGGTTCAATTCAGAAGCATGTGCAGGGGTATGGAGCAGTTCGTGGTGGATATGCAGATGGTGAAATCAATCAGAGGTATCATGAAGGCAATCATCAGCTCTCTCTGTACCAACAGGAGCAACTCCAACAGTTGATGAAAACCTGCACACCGGATAAATTGGAGAGAATGATGTCTATGATGAACCAGAACAAGGGAACAAGTACAGATCATATTGTTGCTGCTAAAGTGTGTATGGCAGGGAACTGTGCTCACAATGAAGGTAATAGTAGTCCATGGATAGTTGATTTAGGAGCTACTAACCATATAGTTAAAGATAAAAATATGATTGAAATTCCTAATTGGTCAGAAAACTCAGGACATGTTCAGCTGCCTAATGGAGGTATTGCTCCAATTACACAGTATGTGGATTGTAGATTGACAGAAGGTGAACTTATAAAACATGTGCTTTGTGTGCCAAGCTTTCAGTTTAACTTACTTTCAGTGTCGAAATTGACCAAGGAATTGAATTGTAGTGCAAGGTTCTTTCCTGGCTTCTTTGTGTTGCATGATCTCCTCACTGGGATAGTGAAGGAGATTGGTAGAGAGGTGGATGGTCTGTATGTGCTGAATTCTACAAGGAGGCAGGGTAGATTGATGACAACACAGACACATATGTCAAAGTTCAGCACAAGAGAATTGAAAGTTGCTCTATGACACAAAAGATTGGGACATGTACCAATGAGTGTTCTTAGGAAAATAAGTGCCTTCAGTAATAGCTCTAATTTCACAATTCAACATTGTGATGTATGCCCTATGGCAAGACAAACTAGACCGTCTTTCCCCACTAGTATGAGTATGACTACATTTCCATTTGATTTGTTACACCTTGATGTTTGGGGGCCATACAAGGTTCCCACATATACTGGTATGAGATTTTTTCTGACTGTGGTGGATGATTTCATTCGTTGGACTTGGGTATTCCTTTTGCACATTAAATCAGATGTTACTACTATGCTTAAAGAGATGTGTTTAATGATTAAAACACAGTTTGGTGCCAAAGTTAAGTGTATCAGGTCTGACAATGGTTCAGAGTTTATAAATAGTTCTTGTAGGGATTTATTTGCACAATTAGGAATTATACATCAGACATCCTGTCCCTATAGCCCTCAGCAGAATGGCATAGTTGAAAGGAGGCACGGACACATATTGGAACTTGCTAGAGCCATTAAGTTTCAGAGTTGCTTGCCAGCTAGATTTTGGGGAGATTGTGTGGAGGCTGCTGTGTACATTATGAATAGACTGCCTTCTGTGGTATTGGGAACATCTCACCATATGAAAGGTTGTATAAGAAGGCACATGTTTTGTCCCATTTAAGAGTTGTTGTATGTCTTTGCTATGCAACAAATCTGGTGAAAACTGGTAAGTTTGACACCAGAGCCATTAAGGCAGTGCTGCTTGGATACTCTTCTAGACATAAGGGATATAAACTATTAAATCTGTCTAACAATGTTCTATTTCATGAAAGGTGGTCGTTGCATTTTATGACATTTCCTTTCAATGTAAGCCGTTATTGAGTGACATTAACCCGACTTGAGCGATTGCAAAGGAGTGAGGCGAGATCCTGATGTTTTTCAACATATTCCTGGGAGTGATGGAGCAGATCACATTGTATAATCTCAAGAAGCTATAACAGTTGAGGAGAGACCTCAGGAGGAAAACAATGATCAGTCCACAAGTCAAACAGATGTTGGTTTCACTCCTGAATTTGAGCCATCATTGAGGAGGTCAGACAGAAGCAAGAGGCAGCCTGCATGGATGAAAGATTTCGTACAAATACCACACACATGAGATGCAGAAAGTAGACAGGAGTGCTTGTATCCCATGGCTAATAATCTAAGCTATGCTGGACTAAATGTAAGATACATGAGCTATATTGCTAAAATTGAAGTTGAGCATGAGCCAACTTCCTACTCAGCAGCGGTGAAGGACAACACTTTAACTGACTCACTTTACTTTTTAGTCCGTTCCAAAAAGAATAATATATTTTTTTATTTGATAACAATTTAACTTTAAACTTTACGTTTTATGCAAAACGAGATGATCTATAACTACACAAATATCTTTAGCTTATTTTAGATCATAAGATTAAAAAATCTTCCTTACTTTCTTAAAGTGTGTGTCAAATAAAAGTACATCACATAAATGGAGACGAATGGAGTAATAAGTTTTGAATTTTTTTTAAATTATTTTAAAAAACATATTACACAATATATGTTACTTTTAATACAACCTACCAAACAATCAATAAAAAATAAATTCAGAATAATTAATCTCATTATAATTTGTTTTCGAACCAAACATCCGTGAGTGTGTTATTAACTTATTATTGCTGTACATATTATTGTTTGTTGTTATTTCTCTAGTATTGATTATTTTATAGAAGGCATGAAAAAATAATGAGCATATTCAGTAAAAAAGTAAAATAAAAAAACAAGGAAAATGACTCGAACAGTCGTTAGTTATGTATATATATTAGCACAATATTGGTTAAGAAATATCGAAGGGAAAAATGAGGCCTGAAATAGTATTATTTGGGGACTCAATCCTTCAGATTAGGTGGTTGGGGTGCTGCTCTTGCTGACACTTATGCTCGCAAGGTTTGTTTTTTTCTTCCTCAAGTTGATCAAATATTGAAATTATACGCATCTAAGTTGGATTTGATCATTATTGAAAAGGCTGACATATTGAATCGTGGGTACGGTGGATACAACACCAGACGGGCATTGTTCTTGCTCCACCACCTATTTCCACTGGTACGTAACACCATCCTCTTACCATTTTCCATTCAGGAGTTTTACTGAATTTGCATGGGCACTAAGAGAAGGAAAGATTATTTAGTTGGTGTAAACATGTATATTATAGAAACAATTGTATCCCTACCCATAATTAGAATATTTACACAATATATGAAAATATTCTAATTATGAGTAGGTATACAATTGTTTCTATAATATACATGTTTACAGTTGGGAATCGTTGATATGTGCCTAATGAATAGAGCAGGATGGATACTCAGGTTTCACATAGCGGACCCCAACTTATATAGGTAGTCCGGTGCACTAAGCTTTCGCTGCGGAGTCTGGGGAAGGGCTAGACCACAAGAGTCTATTGTAGTGGTCTGTCGGGGTCATGAACTGCAATGTTACTTATTGCCTGATCTTCTGATTGGTATATCTTTGGTTAATATTGCAGAATGCTCCAACACCTCCTGTTGCTGCCACTATATTTTTTGGAGCCAATGATGCTGCTCTTTTGGGAAGAACCGATGAAAGACTACATGTCCCACTCGAAGAATATAAGGAAAGCCTAAGAAGAATTATTCAACATTTGAAGGTTTAGAATTCTCCTAATTTAATCATGCTTGTTTGTTTCTAAATGCTGTTTTTCAGTTGTGCCAAAATTTTCCTCCTAAATATGTGTGTTTTGGGAAGACTTATCGAATAATAAAAATGGCAGGATTCTTAGAATTGTAAAAGGATAGAGTTATCGTGGCAATAGAAAAAATTAGTAGTATTAAGCCAATGCAGCAAAGCAATAAGTGTGGTATATGCTATAAAGAATAAGTAAAACACATAGTTACTCAATCCCACGTAAAAAGAAAAAAATTCTAAAATTTATAGCTAGTTTCCCACATAATTAGATAGAGAAGCATTGCAGCAATTTTCTGTCGTATGATCAGGGTACTGAAGAATCAAAATTGAGCCTACGATGCTGAGCTATTATTTAAAGCTTGACATCTTGTGAATGAAATTAATCTCCCTTAGGGAGTCTTCCCATTAATATCAAAGTATATATAGAATACAATATTCATCTCTTATACTGTTATACAATATGAATCCTAAGCCTATACAGAAGATGAATCCTAGTCTTACCATAATTATATTTACACAATATATGAAATATATTCTAATTATGGGTAGGGATGACATAATGACCATATACAAGTTTACACACCCCCTCAGTCGGAGCGGGAGGAGGCCGGACGCTGAGACTGGATCTGAAGTCAAGAAATAACTGTCTAGGAAGTCCTTTGGTAAATATGTGATAGGATGATGGAACATGTAACACTCTGACATGGCCTAGCGCAACTTTCTCACGAACGAAGTGTAGATCTATCTCAATGTGCTTAGTTCGCTGATGTTTAACCGGATTATGAGAAAGATAGATGGCAGAGATGTTAACACAGTACACAATAGATGCCTAACGCAAAGGACACTAAGTTCTAACAGTAAATTTCTGAGCCAACAAATCTCAGCTACCACATTTGCAACGCCTCAGATCACTTTCAGATCGAACGAGATAGGGTAGCTGCCGCCGCGTACCAAGAAATCAGATTATCCCATAAAAATACACAAAAGCCGGAGGTGGAGCGTCACGTGTCCGGATACCCAGCTCAATCTGCATCCGTATAAGAGAGCAACCTGTTTGGTGCAGAGGGGTACAGGTACAAACCATAATCAAGTGTGCCCTTAATGTATCGGATGATACGCTTAAGAGCAGTGAAATGAGACTCTCTGGGGGCATGCATGAATAGGCATACCTGCTGAACAGCATAAGCAATGTCTGGCCTTGTAAATGTGAGATACAGTGAAGTGCACCTGCAATGCTCCTATACAGAGTAGGATCAGAGATTAGAGCACCATCCATAGCACTGAGCTTAGATTTCAAATCAACTGGAGTAGGTGAAACTTTGCAATTCGCCATCTTAGCTCTGTACACAATCTCCTCTGCATACTTACGCTGACACAAGAACATGTGGTTGGCAGACCTGGCAAATGATATCCCCAAGAAATAACTTAGCTTCCCCAAATCTGTCATAGCAAATTCGGACTTTAGCAAGGTAATAATATCATTTTTCAACCCGTCGGAGGAGGCAGTAAGAACAATATCATCCACGTAAAGTAATAAGTAAGCAGTGCTACTACCTCGATGAAAAATGAAAAGTGATGTATCACTCTTACTGCATACAAACCCAATCTGCAAGATAATCTGGCAAATAGATCATACCACGCACGGGGGGCCTGTTTCAGGCCATATAGTGACTTACGGAGACGACACACATAGTGAGGTACTGCTGGATGGGTGAACCCAGGCGGCTGATGCATGTAGACTGTTTCTCTTAAATCCCCATGTAGAAATGCATTCTTCACATCAAGCTTGATGGATCGGCCAATATTTGCCCATGGCAATGCTCAAAACCGGTTTGACAAGGTCTCACCACAATCAATGCCCTCCTGCTGATTTGTGTCATTAGCCACAAGTCGTGTCTTATATCTCTCAAGATCTCCACTGTCTCTGAATTTGTGACGAAATAACCACAAGCAACGGATCACATTCACCCCCTCAGGTCTAGGTACTAGATCTCATGTGTGTTGTTTAGTTAAAGCATTGAATTCCTCAAACATAGCTGCATTCTAATTAGGGCCTTGTTTGGCCAATATAGGGTTTTTGGGAATTGGAGAAATGGTTTGGGCAGACAAGTTAAATTGGACTTTGAGTTTGAAGATTTCATGTTTAGCACGAGTTTCCATTTGGTGAGTGGGGATAGTGGGAGGCTTCAAGACTGAGGATTGGTTGGATATGGAAAAGGAGGGGGTGATGCCGTCGGAGGCTTCGCGGCGCCGTGATCAAGGGCCGCGGCGTGGGAAGACTGACAGACCTCTCTGAAGTTTTGGCGTCGTGGTGCCTCAAGCCGGCAGCGCATTGTCGACAGAATCGAACTCGCCGCAGAGTTTTAGCCGCGGCTACGACTTTGGGGTCGTCTGTCGTTGACGAAGGACCACTGGGCAGAGAAGGTGAATATGTGGCAGTGCTATGATCTAGTTGACTAGAATGAAGGGAGAGATGACAGACTCGTCAAGAAAAGAGTAATCCGGTTTTGGAATGTTTTAAGATTCAAAAACGGGAATGTGGTCTCGTCGAATGTGACGTGACGAGATATGTGAATTTGACGAGTGGACAAGTCATAGATTAGATAGCCCCTATGGTTCGGCGGGAAGCCTAGGTAGACACATGGAGTGGACCGAGGAGCTATTTTGTGAGGGGCAGTAGAGGTAAGTTTAGGATAGCAGAGACAACCGAATATCCGGAGATGATCATAAGATGGGATTCTATGATAGAGGATTTCGGTAGGAGTCATATTGTGAAGTGTGCTAGTTGGGAGAATATTGAGAACGTATTCTGACATTTTAGCAGCATAGACCCAGAAGGACAGAGCTAGGGAGGCATGAATCAATAGAGTGTGAATCATATTGTTAATGGTGCGGATGATTCTTTCACCTTTACCGTTTTGTGGGGAGGTGTGGGGGCAGTAGAAGCGAAAGACCATGCCCTTATTAATACAAAAACGGTGAAACATAGAGTTGTTGAAATCACAACCATTATCGCACTGAAAAGATTTTATACCTTTTGAAAACTGTGTTTGAATGAATGTTCGAAACTCAAGAAATTTGGCAAACACTTCCGATTTAAACTTGAGAGGAAACAACCAAACAAAATGAGAAAAATCATTTACTAAGATAAGATAGTATTTATGATCGAGAGAACTAGCAACAGGTGATGTCCATAAATCGGCATGTATAATATCAAAAGGTGCAAAAGTAACACTAGTAGATGATTTAAACGGAAGACGAGTTTGTTTGCCTAAAGAACATGAAACACAGTTTTGGGCAAACTTCCAATTACAAGTAATGAAATTATTGCCTCTAAGAAAATTAAAAACTGGGGCTCCTGGATGACCAAGCCTATTATGCCATGTTGAAGAAGAAATGACCGCTAGAGAGACGGGAGAGCTAGATCTGGCAGCGGATGTGAGAGTGAATGGATAGAGATCCCCCGTGCAATTGCATCTAGTAAGAGGTGTCCCCTTATGAAGATCCTTCACAGTGAAACCAAAAGGGTCAAAATCAACAGAGACAGAGTTATTACGAATAAAATTTGCGGATAGAGATTAGATTCTTAATGACATGTGGGGCATATAAGGTATTTTTAAGAGGGAATGGATTAGGAGGTGGTGTGTATGATGTACCAAAACCCTTTACTGGAATGCGGTGACCACTACCAACTGTCACAAATTGAGGATGCTGTAAAACAAACAGTTTGGGAAGGCCTGACCCAACTCAGTGGGTGTCATACTGGATGAGGGCTGCTGGAACTGGTCGTGTACGTGAGGGCTGCTGGTATCGACTTGCCGGGTGGGCGAGGGCCCAACAACCTGTGGTGGGAGTACTGGTTGAAGGGTTGCTGGTACTGAAACTACGGCGGCGCCGCGGCGCTGTACGGGTACTGTTGGGGCTGAACTTATTCTGCGGGCCTTGTTGTTGCTGCTGCTGGTTCTGCTGTCCGCGACCCTTTCCACGATCACGGCCTCCTCTGTTGCGGCCCTTGCCACCCTTTCCACTGCGTCCCTGCTGCGGTTGAGAGTTTTCTGGCGATGTTGGATCTTGAGGGCGCGTTTCGACAGCTAACTCCTTCTGATTGTGCTCATCCTGCTTAGCACGTCGAGTCTCTTCAAGCAACAACTGCGAGCGAGCTTTGTTAAAACTGGGAAGCGGATCTGCCTGTTGAATCATGGTGGCTAATGTATCATAGTCGCCTTTGGGAAGACCTGCATTCAACTGCAACACCATTTTAGTGTCCGAGACAGGCGTGTCGACGTTGGAGAGTTGATCCGCCAGTAGCTTCAACTGTCTGCAGTACTCAGTCATGTTGGAGAAATATTCAAGGCGTGTATTGTTAAATTGTTTCTCCAAATACACCGCACGAGTGTGCTTATTATCTTGAAAGATTTTCTCCAAGCGGTTCCATAAGTCACGGGCTGTGGCGCCAGATTTCATGATAGTAAGAAGGAGATCCTGAGAAATACTACCATAAATCCACTGTTTGACGCCGGCGTCTAGACGACGCCAAGTAGAATCATCAACCTTCGGAGGGCGCGGAATAGTGTCGTCAATATGATCAAGCACGTTATAGAGACATGCATGATTACGAAACAGTTCAACCCGAGGAGAATACTGACTGTTTTCATGATTAAGAAGAATAAGAATAGAGTTCTTGATAGTGGTAATAGTTAGGGCGGGATGAATAGGGGATGACGACATGGTGGTGGGATTGGTGGAGGTGGATGCGTTAGAAGTATTGGAAGAATCCTGAGTATCCATTTAGAGAAGAGATGAAGGAAGAAGAAAAACCAAGAATTTTGGGAGGAGAGGAGGGAGGCGCCGCGGCAAGATGTCCGAGGGTTTGGGGGGGGCGGGGGCGGCAGCTGTACAGAAAAAAATTCTAAGGTTTTTGTTTTTGGCTCTTGATACCATATAAGATGATATTAATCTCCCTTAGTGAGTCTTCTCATTAATATCAAACTATATATAGAGTACAATATTCATCCTTTATACAATAGGAATCCTAAGCCTATACAGAAGAGGAATCCTATCATAATTATATTTACACAATATATGGAATATATTCTAATTATGGGGCCATATACACGTTTACATAAACAATATTTTTAGGTCAGGTTAGTAATCATTTTTATCTCATGGACTACTGTGTCCACCAATTTGGTAATTTGTGGAATAACTGAACTGATTGAACACTACAAATAATTTATTATAGGCTAAGATATATTGAAGGTTGATAGGTAATCTTCCTCTTAGTCTTACCTTTTCTTCTTCTCCTTGCCCCTTTAGAAGAGGAACACCTATATTACATGGTCTTAGATACGAGTATAGGATTCAGATGTGAATTTGGCAGGGTATGTGCAATTTTTATCATGTTTGTATTGTATTTTCAAGGTTAATACAAAGTATAGATATACATGTCAAGCCTGTTTGACAGGATCACGTCTTGGTAAAGATAAGAGTCAGTGTAACATAGAAGAGTACATATTCGTCAGTAACATCAGAACTAGTTTTTTTTTTGCAAAATCCCCTGCCATTGTAGGCATGGGGATTCGAACCTGAGACATCAGAATTAGTTAATTGTCAGTGTAACAGAGAGGAACACATATTCGTCAATAACATCAGAAACAATAAAATATCTATTAAACAACGCTTTGGAAGTCGCTATGCAAGTTGTATAACTCGTGCTAAAATGGCTTCCCTTTTCAAGTGCTCTATTCCAGTTTTACACATGCTTGTTGAGAAGACATGAAAGATGTATATTCCCAGAGTGTATCTCCCAAGTATATAGAGATCTTGAATCCACCTGCTAACAAAGTGAATTTAGATTGATTCTCACTCTTCTAGTAATATCTACCATTTTATTACAAATAGAATCCATCCAATCCAATTGCCCAATTCTGAATTGTTTAGAGTACCAAAGGATGCACTAGGCCCTTGTCTTCTATTATGCTATATATGTGTGTATAACTCTGGGTTGAGCTTTGCTCTCTTTTGTATGTCTCATTCATCTTATTTATAACACAGAAAGGCTCCCCGTCTATGCTAGTAATCCTGATAACTCCACCACCAGTTGATGAAGCAGGACGGTTTGAATATGCAAGGTACAATCCACTTTCTCTCTATTGGTAAAATAAAAGTAATGAGGCAACCAATTTCTCTTTTTTTCTTTTTTGAATCTGAGATGTTCGAGAACCTTCAGGCAAAAAAATGTGGAATAAGCAGGTTGGCTTTTGTGTGCAGTGCCTATTTGAATGATAGATTGCAGCACTATTGCTGCAAAGGCAGCTTCAGCATCATTAGGCACTCTCCCTCGATCATGGGTGCCAAATCTAGCCGCTCAATATGCAGTTGTCACACAAGAGACCAAACCCGTACAGAATGATTGTTGTATTTCCCTGGCACCACCTTAGTACCAGATTTCTGATTTCAGTACAATATCTACTTTACCTGTTAAAAAAAATACTTTTACAGCAGCAGTAAAGCAAATTTGTCTTTCTAATTATTGATGAATGTTTCAAGACTCATTGCCTTTTAGCATTTGCAAGTATTTAAGCATTAGTGTGTCACTATCAACTGAATCAAACATTACTGTGCTGGGATCTGTTATTTTTCAATTTAAAAACAGGCCTATGTATGGAGACAAGGCAATGCAATTACCAGAAGACAAACGAAGCGGCTGGAGAGTATGCAAAACAGTGTGTTGAATTGGCAGGGGAACTAGGTCTCCCTTCCATCAATCTGTGGTCTAAAATGCAGGAAACAGAGGGTTGGCAAAGAAAATTCCTCAGGTAAGTGACAAGTGCTGCACATGCTTTTATAAAAATTGCACAGTCCCATTCATAGTTGAAGTTCATGTTGCTATATGGTGTTTAGAGGAATGATTATGCCTATATATATTTTTAGTGGTGAAATGTGATTCTTATTTATTCTGTTTTATTTTGCTACAGTGATGGCTTACATCTCACAGCAGAAGGCAATGCCATTGTTTACCAAGAAATCGTTAAAGTGTTCGATGAAACAAGTCTTTGTGCCCAAAAGATGCCTTCTGATGTCCCTCACCATTCAGAAATCGATTTCAAGTTCAAGACTGGCAATTGATGGGGGTATATCGAGACACTTTTATAGACAATTAGTTTTAAGACAAATGACAGTTGAATGATCTATAAAAGAATGCCTATTAGAATTGATTTGAATACAGAAAATTCTCTTTGCCTTGATGAACATAAACTTTGTGATGTTTTGGATTCTGTACACAACCTCCTCAGCATTGTGGTCTGAAATATTATTATGTTTTCGATAGTAATATAGTATCTGACAGATTTGAAATACAACATAGTAGAAACCTCAACTAATGTTTTGTAAAAACAAAATTGCTTTTACCACTAAAAATGAGTTGAGAGATGCTAAGAGTTGCACATGATTGTATGTGTTTTCTTTCCTATGATAAAAATCAGCCTTAATATCAAGTGAGTGCAACAAAATGTGACAGGGTAAAATGGGAGGATAAGGCTGAATAGCCTTTAAACATAAAAGTTTTAATATTTTAAGATAAACTTAGATGAAAGAGCGTCATATATAAAAGGAAAGGGAAAGATACTTAATAAATTAAAAGAGAATCATTTTGTTGAAAATATGCTTGCTCGTAAATCTTATCTTTGTTTCCGATAATTTTACTTAGTGATGTGAGAATTACTGCCATACTTCAGCTTTATTTACTTATTTCATCTACTAGTAAAATTAGACTAATAAGCCTTTAAATTATTATTTTTTAAAAGAATGAGAAAAATTATCATAGGTAGCTGCTAAATTAATCCATTACATAATGGATTGAACATTACGTTTAGTAAGTTTTACTATGGCATCTATGATAATTTACTTACAATTAACACCACTTTAATGACAAGTATTAATTTCAGAATTTAATGTCACAATGGAAAGAGAGAGAGCTTTTCAGTTAAGAAATCGAATTATTCATCTACTATCAACTATGTACTAAGGTACAGACAGTACAGTATATACTAAGGTTCAATCATTATAAAATCACCTCAATTTGGTAAGTACTTTGTTTAAGTCCTAACCAAAATAAGCCTGGTCTTTTGGATTATTTATCATTAAGATCACCTGTGATACAAAAAGGTCAGGTTTAACTTATACACATCGTCAAACAATTGTAATTACCAACTTTTACACTATTAACATAATATTTTATGTCAGTAGGTTATATACCCTATATTTTTTTTCAGATTACTAATTTATTCTTTTACCTTGTAATCTGCAATTACCTTATAAAGTACCTAATAATTAAAAGAGTTCCTATGTATGCACTGACTTCCCAAACGTCACGCATTTTTTAGGTCATTAGTCAACAGCTTCCTGGACAGCGAAATAGGGGTGACTTCACTCGCTTTAAAGACGATTAAAGACTAACATTCTCCATAAGAGACTATCTTCAATAGAAAAATTACACAAGCCCAGGCCTCGCAGGTAGGAGAGTCACTCTCCGTCATAAAATTATTTACATAATTTGGTCACTATTACACATAAAATCTCTTGCTAAATATTAATTGGTAAGTTGGTTGAAATAATAATCGACCTACCACAAGTTAGAATTCAAATAGCATAATTTTTTTTTTTACGAAAATAACTTAAATTCTAATTAAAAATTCTTTTTCTTAATAATATCAAATTATAAAACTTAAACTCCAAAAAGTCCAGATACATTCACATTTCACACTGCAATAAATCTCACTCCTTTACTACTACCATTAAGATAACAAAGAGAGAAGGTAATTAAATTAAATATGAGTGAATTAGAGATAAAAAAAACTCCATTTTTCTCCTTACTAATCTCTCCCCCATTTTGCCTCAATACAATTTCCTCTCAATGGAACTTGATCAAAGTAACAACCAAAACCTTTCAATTCAGCCATTTTTTATGTCCAACAACATGTTGAAACCAGAAATAGATGATGATTTTTCCATAAACTCTAAAGATTATCTTCAAGATTCTCAACACCTTGATCTTAATTTTTCTTATAATACCTTCAACAACTCTGAATATTTTACTATTGTAACCAATGGTTATTATGACCCCTTTGATCCATTTGTCAACGTTGAGGATAATTTTTCTTCATTAGGGGATTTTAATTTTAGTTATGAGCTTAATCCATTTGAGGAAAATGGAGAGAGTGGTAGTAGCAAAGTCATGAAGAATAATTTTCATGTGGATGATGGTGATGAATTTGTGAAGCCTTTGAACTTTGTTGTGCCTGATGATCAAAGTTCATGTGTCACTGGTGATCATAATGGTTATTCTTGCAAATTAGAAATTGGTGGAAGAAAGAATAATGTTAAGAAGGTGAATATAAATGATATCAACTTATCTTTATCTATGAAAAAGCAAGGTGGTAGAGGGAGGAAGAAGTCTAAATCCGCCAAAGGACAATGGACGATTGAAGAAGACAGGTACATAACCCTATCGTTTGTTGAAGTATATGAAAATCTCATCATATATGATATTTTTAATTGCTTAAATATGTTATAAAATTGTTATCTAGCTATGAATTCTTTATAAAAAAAAACTTGAAATTAACTAGTACCTCTATCGTTAAGTTGTCGCTCATAGCTAAAAAGAATTTTTAATAATTCGTCGTCAATTCATCACTAAATAGAATCAGTGACGGAATTTTGTTATTTAGGTACATAATTTTTCCATGGCTAATCCATTATTTTTAGTAGTGATTTCTTTGTTTGTTTCATGTTTGTTTATTTTGGCTTAAGGATTTGGATTATGTTAATTTCTTATTAAGAAGCTTGATATTAATTCTTATCAAATAGTAACATATACTTTATATGTGCAGGCTTTTGATCCAATTGGTAGAGAAGTTTGGAATAAGAAAATGGTCTCTAATTGCTCAAAGGGAGGATAAGCAAGCAATGTAGGGAGAGGTGGCACAACCATCTCAGACCTGATATAAAAGTAAGTACTTTATGTTTTTTCTTTTCTTATTAATTTCATTCTTTGCAAATAATATTAATCTTGCTTATCTGTTTAGGATCTTCCCTTAATATTGTTATCATCTTTTTGTTAAATGCAAGTTTATCACATCCCTTGTAAAGTTTCTTTTTCTTTCTTTCTATATCTGTGCATGTGGTCAATTTTGTTGACAATCTATCTATTGATTAAGGTTATATACACGCAAATTTTTGTTGGTTATCCCTTTTTTGGATAGTTATTTAGTAAATGACTATTTTTTAATTTTTTTAAAAACTTGTGAATCTTTTAGATCACGGTTTAAAAATTCATTTTGAGCAAACCGAAAATTCCATTAGAAAATATTAGATAAGAATCTCAAATTTGGTAGGTTAGTTATTGCAACTGTTAGACGATAGTCAAATAATTTTTCTACAAAATGTGATGAATATATATATATATATATGATCAAACGTTAAACTATAATCAACGTTCTCGGGAAAGATAATTTTCCAAGAGCTATATTATTTGCAGAGCTTTTAAAAATATAGACAAAATCTAAATGATGGCCTAAAAAGATACATTTGTATAAATTAGCTCACAGACAAGTATAAAGATAATCTTTCACACTATCATTGTAGTTTAACCTTATACAGTAGGTTAGTTGCCATTTTAATCAGGTTACCAATTGTTAATGTTTATTATAAAGATTAATTTATACGTAATTACTTTACAAGTAACTTATTACCTAACAAGTGACCTGATTCAGTAGATCATTAATGCATAAAACTTAAATATTTTTCCGGATTTGTGTTGTCCAGAAGGATTTGTGGACGGAGGAGGAAGACAGGATCTTAATCCAAGCTCATGGTGAAGTTGGAAATAAATGGACAGAAATTGCAAAGAGACTTCCTGGAAGAACTGAGAATTCAATTAAGAACCATTGGAATGCAACAAAAAGGAGGCAATTTTCAAGAAGAAAATGTCGTACAAAATGGCCAAGACCTAGTTCTCTCCTCCAAAATTATATCAAAAGTTTGAACTTGGAAAAGGGGATAGTGAAGGAGAGAGGCGGGCGGGCGAAGGGTAGCCGGGGCGAGTCCAAAATCCAATTGTTCCATTTTCCTTCTTGTTCATCAATCGGAAATCAAGACAAACCGGACACTACAGTAAGATGTGGAAACACCCGATCCCATTCCGACCTCGATATGTGGAATCGTCTTGCGCCATATGTACTGAGATTGTTCGGGAGACATGGTCCAAGCCCGGTGAAAAAAAAAAGCATAAGAAGAGTCCGATAACAGGACTTGCTAGGAATTGAATCAATAGGCTCAGGGCATGCCCCGTATACGCTGCAACAGAATCCGCTCTTTGACACATTAGCACCAAAAAGAATTCCCAAATTAGCAATGACACAAATTCTAATGGTCACATGGATTTGGGGCGTGTCCAGCTGTCCTATCCACGGGGCTCGGGCTGCACAGGTTTAGTCCCTGAAAACAGAAACAAAAATTTGGACAATGGGTCTAAGCTCCACACTAATATTGCCAAAGTGAATGTATCACCTAAGCCAGAAGCCATTGAATTTTGCCAAGGCAATAATATTGGTGATTATGATTTCAGTGAAGTGCCAGAGTTTGCATTGGATGATAACTTTTTTGATGAGAATAAATCAATGGATTCTTTTATTGAAAACATTAATCCTCATGTTGGTCCTTCCATTATGGATCAAAATTATGAGAAATGCATGGGAATGGAGATTATGCCTTATAATTATGAAGTGCCTATATTGAAGTCAACAAGGAGATGGATTTGATGGAAATGATTTCAAGAGTTAATCCATAGATATTTTAATGTTTTTAATTTAGAACACTTGAATAAGTACATTGCTGATCAAGAAATATATATAGATACATTTATAAGTGTTTTTTTTACTACAAGAAACATGTGGTCCAGTTGAAACATTAAGTATGACAAAAATAAGTATAGCTAAATATTAGTGTTTCTTGAAGTTTTATGCTTGCTAGTTGTACCAAACTTTATGTAGTGAATTTCTTGGTCTAGTACAAGTTATACGATGTGTATTTTTTGTCTTAGACCTTGCATCTGAAGTGGTAGGTTATATTATTATATCTGCGTGTATTTTGTATACACGTGTCTTACATCTCTACAATTCCATATAAAAAAGATTGGAGGGTCTTTGCAGACAGTACAACTTTGTCGTGAATTTAAGTTCTGTATATTGCAGTGTATCTACTTTATGCTAATAAGTTTAGGTTATCTCCTAACGGATCCGGCTCCTCTATAGTGCATTTTACGTAAAGTGCACTTAGAAATCATTAGATCATTTGAGACTTATATATTTCAAATGATCTAATAATTTCTAACAACGTCAACACATTAAAATTGTGCACTTTACGTAAAGTGCACTACAGAGGATCTCTTCTCCTAACATGTACATGCATAATCTAGCAAAGGGCATGCCAGTGTATAAAACATCCCGCATTAGCAAGGTTCATAGAAGAATCGCACCCAAGAGATGTGATGTAGCGGCTCAAACTCATGAATTATATGGCACACGGTACCGTTGCTCCAAAGCTCTCCTTCAATACAAGCACAAACTACTAGTAACTTAAAAATAGGGTAAATAGTCTGTTAAAAGCAAAAAAAACAAAAATATCTGAGGTTCCACCGAGATTTGAACTCGGGTTACTGGATTCAGAGTCCAATGTCCTAACCACTAGACCATGGAACCAGATTTGTTACTATGATGTGTAGTCTTTTTATCACAGTGATATTTTGATTCTAAGCAAGAAGTGGCAAAACTGGAAAAGTTGATCGTCCTCCCAAAAAACAAAAAGATATGAGCAAATTTTATGACTATTATTTTATTAAAATGTTATCCAATTAGTACTAGTGATAATATCTCTAGAATTAGTATGCATAGCAAGTTATTTTCAATAAATATATTATATCTACTCAAAATTTTGTACTAATAGATGGAGTGACTAAAAATCTTCAACAAACCTCTTTATATGCGTTTTTGTAAATGCAGTTTGAGATATTTTATAAATCTACCACCTTTTTTGTAATTTGATTTTCTGTTTTTCATTTGATCTTTTACTATTAACTAATGAGTATAAAAATGACAAAAGAATGTCATTATCTAACAAATTTTGTGAAACAAATCGAGTATCTAACTTAAAATTTTAAGGCAAATATTATAAGATTTTTACACTTGAATTTTAATGCAGGAAAATTGTATCTTGATTATTCAGGAAAATGAAAAAAAATGATCTCTTATGTTTAGGTAAAAATTCAAAATAGTCTTTTAAATATATTAATCTAATAAATGTTGGAAATTTTACTAACGGGGAATAAGTTTATCCCGTCATTTATGAATCAAACATAAGGCGCGCAGCACGTCGGAAACCTTGTTGCCCCACACGTGCACACGTGGGGATAAATATCGTAAATTTTCTTAGTGAAAGAGATATTGACACACGTAAGAGTAACGTGTTTGAGACATAGAATGATGAACGGTTATTGTCGACAATAATATATATTCCACGTTGGTTAACGAAGAAAGGATTGTGCGAAGTGTAAGATGGAACGGGTCGGACCGCGGAGCCATAAAGGGTCGCGGTGCCAGACGAACTGAGTTATGGCAGTGGAAGCGACACGACGCCTACTTGGAGCGTCGTCGTATTGGCAGAATGGTTTCTGGTTTCTAGGCGCCACGGCGCCAGTCAGTCAGGGTCGCGGCGCTTCCCGGACAGTGAATCTGGCGACGAAAGTTTAAGGTTTCTCTTGAACTTTGTGTTGGGTTTTGGAAGGATGAACCTTCATTAAGTGAGTCATTGGTTTGAGTGTGTTCACACACTCTTTACTTGGCTCAATGAACCTCCGTTAATGTATTCACATCGCAAGTGAAGTGACATTCACATTGCAAGTCATGAAGAGGCATCTTTGTCCTATAAATTGAGGCCTTTGTGGTTCAGATTTTATAGGTGTCTAACATGCTCTTCACTTCAGATTTTTATGTGTCCAACATTCACTTACTTCATTTCAAAGAAACTCTTACACACTTCTAAAACATATTGTCTCAGAAGATCATGAACCTTTATACCATAAGTTCATACACATCTCTGAGTCAATCCTTTCTTAGCAATTTCCATATTTGCATTCTTCGATAGGTCTTCTTCGTTGTGTTTTACGAAGAAGATAAGTCGATGTTTTATCTTGGGAGACTATTGCCCTGCTAACGTAAAAGCATGTATACAAGGGTAATCTTGTCTTAAGGAGAAAAGAGTCACCCATTGACTCAGCGTGTGGTGAAACCTAACTAATTTGTTGTTTGAGTCCTTATTTCAGGATTAAGGATCAAAAGCTTGTAGCAGTTGAAGTTGCCAATGATAGTCCAATGAAGCATGAAGCTGTTGAATCTACAGACACCACGTTACAAGACTTGACGGTTGCTAACACAGAGATTCAAAAACCTAGATACATAATGATTGTAACTAGATGATAGTATTGTAATGATGTTGTAATGATCTCTTTAGTATAGCCTTTAGATCACTTATAGTTAGTTTAACTATTCTCCGGATGTACACGGATAGACAATATATCCAACACTTTAAGACAAGATTGTAATAGTGATCTTTTATGATTTCGTGAACGTGTGTTCAAAACACGACGAGAAAAATGTCGCAATGAGATTATGATGGGCTGGAAGAAACAATGCTATGCTAAGATAAGCATTTCTTCTTTGTCAATTATGAAGTTAAAGAGTTTCTGATTAAAGGCAAGAAACGGAATATGAAAGGTTTCTTAAAAAGTCATATTCCATAAGCCTTTGAAATCAGAATTTTAACTTCACATTCTTCCTACCTAGTAGTTGGATTATAGAAATCGATTCTATATGATCCGGTCTAATGGTATAAGGGGAAGAAGATTAAAAACAAGTTAAATCTGTCATCATTTCCGACAGAAGATCATTCGTTTGATAGGATGATAAAAGATGAACCTGTCACACTATCGGGCAGAAGATCATTCATAGGATAGAATTGGACCCCTGATAAGGTGGGCCAAAATAGACACTCAGTTATACAAAACCTACGGGCGACTAAAGTGGGCCAGAATATTCAAGTCTTGAATAACCGGAAGGTTAAGGCTATCGTTGGGCAAGACTAGGGTAAAATCTTCGGATCTTGACAACAAGGTTGTGGATAAAAGGATTCAATACATCGGCGTGAAAAACGTCCAAAACTCAAAATCGAGATGATTTTCGTAATGGGGTCGCGGTGCTTCCCGACCAGAGGGGCAGCCGAAGCTACTGCCACCTTAGTATCACAGCGCCTTGGTGACAGAGCCGTGACGCTGCCTCTGACAGTGTGGAGTCGCGTCGCCAGTCTGACTGAGCCGCGGCGCTGAATCCATAATCAGTAGACAGAAAAATCTAGAGTTACGGTTATTGAGATCCGATAATCTTGTGACTTTTGAGATGGTTTCTGGTGAGTTGAACCAGAATTCAATCTCCATTACACAACAAAAAATTGGAGTACTAATTCTCCATTAACCGGAAGCATTTTTCGATTGCGTCCTATTCACATGCAAGAAGTTGAGATTGTTGTCGTCTGTCGACATAAACCCTCAAAATAAATATTAGGTAGTCGAAGTGGCAAAATTACCTTTCCATTCCGTCAACGGGATAGCGAAAGAAGAACTGCCCCTCTAGAACTTAGTCACACATACGCGAATGATTTAAAGTTTGTACGAATAGAGGGGGATACAAGTATTTTGTGACCTTCACTGATGATGGTACAAAGTGTTGGTTCCTTTGTTTATTGAAAAGCAAAGATGAAGCTGCTGATGCGGATGAGCGCTACAAAGCAAAAGTTGAAAAGCCTATGGATTGAGAAATTCATAGAGACATAAGGGGAGAATGTGGAGCATCGTTCGTTGAATGTCCAATCCCTACTAACCTTAGTGTGAACGGTACGTTCACATTGTAAGTGAAGAGGCACATTCACATTACAAGTGATGAGGAACATTCACATTACATGTGAAGAGACACATTCACATTGTAAGTGAAGAAGCACATTCACATTACAAGTACAAGTGAAGAGTCTTGTTCACACTGCAAGTGAAGAGTCACGTTCACATTGCAAGTGAAGAGTCTCGTTCACATTGCAAGTGAAGAGTCACGTTAATACTACAAGTGAAGAGGCTCGTTCACACTGCAAGTGAAGAGTCACGTTCACACTGCAAGTGAAGAGGGTCGTTCACACTGCAAGTGAAGAGTCACGTTCACATGATAAGTGAAAAGTCTCGTTCACACTGCAAGTGAAGAGTCACGTTCACATTGCAAGTGAAGAGTCTCGTTCACACTGTAAGTGAAGAGTCACACTCACATTGCAAGTGAAGAGTCTCATTCACACTAAAAGCAAAGAGACACGTTCACATTGCAAGTGAAGAGTCTCGTTCAAACTGAAAGCAAAAAGTCACGTTCATACTGCAAATGAGGCTCGTTCACTCTGCAAGTAAAGAGGCACTTTTGATCGGATGTTTGGATGAGGTTAGAGCACCGAAATAGATCAAGTTGGACATAAGACTGTAGACTGCATATCCACTGGATCTGCAAATGACAGTAGTAATTATCACCTCTTGGTGTCAAAGAATTCCGAATTCTTTGAAGGTATCTTCCCTTGAGAAGGAAAAAGAAGTATTTGCTTGAAGTTAACAAGAACCCGCGAGGGCCTGATAATCCGGAATTAGTGTTCCAGATCCACAGGACTCGGGGCTCTAAAGGTTGAACCGGTACGGAGCAAAGAGGGGGCTGAACTTGGCTTAGGCCTTCTAGCATATTTGGTTAAGAATAAATCGAAGACTATTGTGGTAGCATTGTCTATTCTAGAAGCACGACTTTGGAAAGGAAAATAATAAGAATCCATCTCACGGAACCATACTAATGGTTGACCTTCCTCCGGGAAAAGAACCTTTGGGTTGTAAAAGTGGATACTCAGATTGAGTATAAGGTAGATGGATCTAATGACGAGTATAAGACCTCCGCTTCCTGCACATGTGCTCCCTTGAGAATAGCTTGATATCCAGGGTCACCGTAGTCTTGCGTGGTTTGGATATTAAGACAGTCTTCCTAACCATAAAGTTAGAAGAGGAGGATCTGTGTTGGTCTGTAGAACTTTGGGCTCTTTCCTGAACTTCCTTGCAGTCCCTTAAATGTTTACATTTTGGTTCTGAAAGTTTCAAATAAAGCAAAAATAATAAATCTGACAATAGACACATTGAATCTGAATTAGAAAGCCAACAGTTGGAAAATCCGAAAGTGGAAGTCATATTGAAATAAAGTTTCAATATTAAATATATGGGTATCACAAACGTTAAGACATTTGGTCTAGTCTCAAACTTACGTGTGTTGTAGATTGACAGTCTCGTTGAAGTCACCAATGGATAAGAGTCATAAAGTTGACTAGAATCATGGTGCACTCATATACCCGAAGCGATATGCACAAGTCTCAGATAGTTCAAAATATAACTACACTCTACCTGATATCGCTTGCCAAATCAATCAATTGAACTAGGTTCACTCGTGATCTTGGAAACAATCATTGAATGTCACTAAGACAGATATGACGATATCTGAGATGTTCACTAATCTATGAATTATGGTATTCCGGATGTCCGATCGTTCTAGGAGAACACAAAGATGCAAACTGGACATCGAATATGAAGAACGCCATAGCCTCTAAGCAAACTTACATCGGCCGATTCGTGAGGGAATCAGAGTCTTTCGCTTTATACAAAGCATGGAAAGAAGTTGAGTAACTTCACTACACCTTAGAGGAAGTCCCTTATCGGGAGGAACTTGTGCCTTCGGCAGTTACACAATGTGGCTAGCCAATCGGCTTCTGGAAGGGCACTGATGACGGCGTCTCGACATATTCGTCAGAGACATAAGACCGTTAGGCAGTTTATCACCACGGGTATCATCTTCATCGATTACACAAAATCAAAGAAGAATATCATGGACCCGCTAACTAAGGGCCTACCCAAAAGATCAAGAGCTCTGCCTGTCTAGGGGAATGTGCTGAAAACCCAAAATATATGAAATTTTGTAGTGGTAACCCAATCATACTGACTGCAGATCCCAAGATTTTGGTTCAATGAGAAAATTAAACTGTAACCAGTTTCAGTAGAGCGCTTCGGTGAAAGCAAGAGCACCTCGGATAATGATTTTTATTAAGAAACATAGGTCCAATAGCCATCCCGCGATAGACTTTAAAAGTGCACCCTGCAGACTGGGTAAAGGTTAAGTCTCTAAAAACTTTTTAAATCCTCAGCAGTTGAGGTTAAGATTTGGGAAACTTTTAATGATTCCTAACACTTGTACAGTGGGATATTGCAGGGTACCTTGTAGGAAATCACCTATTTAAGTGCGAGGACAGACCACCTCAAATGAACGCACTTAAGAATACAAGAAGCTGTCCACGGTCAAAACGAATAGAACGATAAGAAGAAACAAATAAGGTAAGGTATTGTGTCTTTATCATTGTTTTGGCATATACTAAATACTGACAGTTTAAGACATCACGTTCACCGCTCAGTAAATATGTCCGATGGTATTCGACTAAGGAAGGTTCAAGGCCAAGCGTTACCTCTTTCGATGCAATATCTTTCTGCCAGAAGATTGCTAAAAGTGGCACAATGTGTGTACACCAACATCTCTTTCAAGAGGAGATTGTTGGAAATTTTACTAACGGGGGAATAAGTTTATCCCGTCATTTATGAATCAAACATAAGACGCGCAGCACGTCGGAAACCTTGTTTCCACACACGTGCACACGTGAGGCTAAATATCGTAAATTTATTTAGTGAAAGAGATATTGACACACATAAGAGTAACATGTTTGAGACATAGAATGATGGACGATTATTGTCGACAATAATCTATATTCCACGTTGGTTAACGAAGAAAGGATTGTGCGAAGTGTAAGATGGAACGGGTCGGACCGCGGAGCCATAAAGGGCCGCGGCGCCGGACGAACCCGAGCCACGGCAGTGGAAGCGCCGCGACGCCTCCTTGGAGCGTCGTCGTATTGGCAGAATGGTCTATGGTTTCTAGGCGCCGCAACGCCAGTCAGTCAGGGTCGCAGCGCTTCCCGGGCAGTGAATCTGGAGACGAAAGTTTAAGGGTCTCTTTTGAACTTTGTGTTGGGTTTTGGAAGGATGAACCTTCATTAAGTGAGTCATTGGTTTGAGTGTGTTCACACACTCTTTACTTGGCTCAATGAACCTTCATTAAGGTATTCACATTGCAAGTGAAGTGACATTCACATTGCAAGTGAAGAGGCATCTTTGTCCTACAAATTGAGGCCTTTATGGTTCAGATTTTATATGTGTCTAACATGCTCTTCACTTCAGATTTTTATGTACCCAACATTCACTTACTTCATTTCAAATAAAGTCTTACACACTTCTCAAACATATTATCTCAGGAGATCATGAACCTTTTATACCACAAGTTCATACACATCTCTGAGTCAATCCTTTCTTAGCAATTTTCATATTTGCATTCTTCGATAGGTCTTCTTCGTTGTGCTTTACGAAGAAGATAAGCCGCTATTTTATTTTGGGAGACTATTGTCCTGCTAACGTAAAAGTCTGTATACGGGGGCAATCTTGTCTTAAGGAGAAATGAGTCATCCCTTGACTCAGCGTGTGGTGAAACCTAACCAATTTGTTGTTTGAGTCCTTATTTCAGGATTAAGGATCAGAAGCTTGTAGCAGTTGAAGTTGCCAATGATAGTCCAACGAAGCATGAAACTGTTGAATCTACAGACACCACGTCACAAGACTTGACGGTTGCTGGCACAGAGATTCAAGAACCTAGATACATAATGATTATAACTAGATGATAGTATTGTAATGGTGTTGTAATGATCTCCTTAGTATAGCCTTTAGATCACTTATAGTTAGTTTAACTATTCCCCGGATGTACATGAATAGATAATATATCCAACAATAAATAAGTAGTCATATATATGGATAAAAGTATTTTTACTAATAATTGATGTGCACCGAATTTACGGCACAATTGATATCAATTTCATAGATTATTGACGTCATTAACGCAATTGTAGTGTGAGTTTCTTATGTTATTTTGATTTTTTGTAGAATTTTTGCCTCGGGACATCAAAAATGAAGAAAAGTGCATAAACATGAACAAAAGTGCTGAAAAAGGAAGAAGTGTAGCAAATGCCAGTATGCCACTTCTGCGGACCGCAGACTAGGAAGCTCAGACGCACTTTGTAACAATTATTAGAGAATTTTGGAGTCATGAAGTGCGACTCATTCTGCGGTCCGCACTTTCGCTCTACGGACCGTAATCCGATCTGCAAACCATTACTCCACAAAAGTCCCAACTTAAATTGCAATTCTTAGAAGTATTTGTGCAGATTCTGCAAATTACTAGTATAAAAATGAACTTATCAGGGTTTTCCTCGTATCATGTGAACATTGTGAACGTCTACATTAAGATAATAAATTAAGTGATCCGAAACATTCATAATGTTCCATTCCACTGAGCAAGGACATCAGCAGAAAGAATGCATATGGATCTGTTTATGATTACATTCAAAACATTTATCAACAAAACTTTGCAAATCAATAATAATACTTACACTTCATATCTTGCATCAACCAAACAAAGACCGAACTGAATCTACATAAAAAAGAAGAAAGGAATTTTTACACGGTATAACTGTATAAGTCGTCCGCCAAAATGATAACCGGAAAATGTGTCTTTTTTTTTTATATATAAGTATATAATATACATATCTTATACACTACTAATATATTTTTTTGTTAGCGGTTGTAATTATTTTGGCCGAACGACTAATTGTGTTAATAATCCCAAAAATAACATTTTTATCCCTCATATTTGTGGTCTTTAATTATTGCATCCGCTAAGTTATGGTCCCTCATATCCACACCTGCTTCATAAGGCATAATTTATGTAACATTGTTATCTTTTGAAAAGTGAACTTTTGCCTGACACGACATAAATTCTATAGAAATTAAGTGGTGTGGCATAAGTTTTGTAGTATTTTTCAGATTATGTTGAGTGTTGTAAATTTTGTCTTGTCCAACATAGTTTGTGCGGATGTTATGATATATATGCCGAAGTTAAACGTAAACTATGTCGAGCGAAATCTAAATTATGTTATTTTCAGATTATGTTGGGTGTTGAAAGTTTTGACTTGTCCGATATAACTTGTGTGTATGTTATGATATATGTGTCGAAGTTAAACATAAATTGTGTCTTGCGAAACCTAAATTACGCCGCACAAAAAATGCTAAAGGGAAAAAAAATTAAAGATCACAAATTTAAAGGGAAAAAAATTTATATATCATCCCTAAATAGGGCATTTGTGCGACTTTTTTTGCGCGCATTGCTCTTCAAATGCACTGGTCTTTAATTTTTGCTCCTCAAATTTAGAATCTTTAATGTTTGTCCTTCGCTCAAAAATACTCTGAGATTTCGGGTTTGAACCCCTGCTCAGTCCAAAAAAAAAAAAAAAAATATCGCAAGGTTGAGTTTGGATTCGCAAGATAGAGTTTGCCTTATGCCGGAATGTTACCTTAAGGTTGAAACTCTGTCTTGCGATTTTTTTTTAATTTTTTCTGAACGAGGGTTCAAACCCGAAATCCAAAGATTTTAGGCGAAGAATAAAAATTAATTTTTTTTAATTTAACGGGCAAAAATTAAAGATTTTTAATTTAAGGATATTCCCGCGAATTTCCCTTATGCCACTGACCCAAAAATAATTCTGACCCGACAATCAGGTGTGGACCAAGAATATATCTTTTCTTTGGCCCATGCCCACTAATAGTCCACTCTTCTTTCTAAACCCTAAGCTGCATTACAGTAGCCACTCTTCAGATATCTAAGGGTTATTCAACGGCACAGTTCTCTCTGCCATTTCTGTCTCATTATCCGCCGGCGACAATGGTAATGCTTGTATTTCCATATCACATACTTTTTCATATCTGATTTTGTTTTTCCCCTTAAAATACCAATTTCCAATACCTTATGTCTGATACCTGCAATATATTTTGTTTTTTTCTTCTCGATTTTGCTTAGGATTAAGTGATATATTCAGATATTCTTACTATTTACGGAAGCTGAAAGAGAAAAAATGAGCAGAAATTTATTAAGCATTTCATAGAGAAGCATGTTGTTGGTTTGATTATGTGTATGTTTAATACCTTATGTCTGATGTACTATCCTGCAATAGATTTTGATTTTTCTCTCGAAATGTTCAAAAGTTCGTACAATTTAGAGAAGCGGTAATAGAAAATTGAACAGAATGTATTAAGCATTTCATACAGAAGCGTTCTGCTAGTTTAATGATGTATATGTTTCATCGCATCTAAGTAATGATTTGGTATGTTATTGTTGGATTAACTGAGTTTCGAATGTTAATTTTTGAAGGTGAACGTTCCTAAGACAAAGAAGACCTACTGCAAGTCAAAGGAGTGCAAGAAGCACACCTTGCATAAGGTCACCCAGTACAAGAAGGGTAAAGATAGCTTAGCTGCTCAGGGAAAGCGTCGTTATGATCGCAAGCAGTCTGGTTATGGTGGACAAACAAAGCCTGTTTTCCACAAGAAGGTGAGAACCATTACTAGATACAACAAATTCTATGTTTCAATTTCAGCCTAGTCCGTTTCTCACTATCTATAAGATCCGTTTTGATTGATTTGAACCCATTAATCAATAATTTAGGTTTCTCATTAGAAGTTTTCTATATTTCTATCTCACACCAACTGTTCTATGGACATAGATCATCCTGTCAAATGGAGTTTGCATAGATGGCTGAGAGGACCTAGAAATATGAAGAAAAAGAACATAAGCTTTTCTGGAGTTGTAAGTTCAGATTTAGTGACAATTTGTATTTGGCAAGCGACTGAATAAAAACTAAGAAACTTATTGATGACACAAAATATGCATATCAGAATCGCGGAATACTAATACATACAATAGGGGTTTGTTGATTCAAGACCTCTTATAAGGTTATCCCATGAAATAATTGTCTGTTGTATGAAATCTAAAATAAGTGTGTTTTTGTAATAAGATGTTCGCATATTGGTTGTCCTTAGAAAGAGTAAGAAAAGGGCAGCAAAGGGTATTTAAGGGGTTATAAAAAATGTGAGATAATAAAGTAAAATGTTTGGTCAAACCAAAATAGCTTTTAAGCTAAAAAGTCAGAAGTTCCCCAACTTATGTGTTTTGGCTTAAAAACACTTGATTTAAACCCACTTTTGGTGTTTACCAAACACCAAAATAAGAGGTTATTTGGCAATTTTGTACTAGCTTGTCAAACTTGCTTTTAATCCCTTTTGGCTTATTTGGGTCTTTGGTAAAGATCAACATTACCTATAAGCTAAGTGCTTTGAAGTCAAAACAAGTCAACCAACTTATTGTTTTTTTGGCTTAAAAGCTTTTTAGGTTTGACCCATAATTTTACTTTGTTATCCATCACACTTTCTTATAATTTCCAAAATACCTTTACAACAGGAATTGAAAGCGAAAATAAACTAATAAAAATCTAATTCAGTAAAGCTTTGAAGTAACTTCAACAGAATAGCTTTAGGAAAATTGATCTTATGTTACTACATAGGGTATCATTTTAGTCATCTTATTTGTTTGGTTGAATTGTGCCTGTAAAACGGCCGGCCAGAACTCTAGAAACATGCTTCTATTTTTAACGTTTTCATGGACTCATCATTTGGGCGTTCCTCTATTTTCAACGTATGCTTTGTTATGTTGTTCATTTATATATGCAAAAATGGCCGTTCCATTAGATTTTTGTCTTCTTGATGTTTGATATTCTGAAGCTATGTAGCACGGACACGTGAGAGGTGTCCGATAGGACAAGGACACGGACACGCGGAAACGGCAATTTTGAAAAATAGGAGACACGAGACGGCAGGGACACGGCTGTTAAAATAAATTAAAAAATATTTTTATATAATATATAATATATAATATATAATATATAATATATAATATAATATATAAAATACTAAAATTAATATTATTAAAGCTTAACATTCATAAATAAATTATAAATTTAATTCAAATTTGTTATATACCAAATAACCAAAATACCAAATTAAGTATGTACTAAATTAAAAAGAAACATTCATAACAAATTGACAATCAGTCAAATATTCAATACATAATTCATAAGACCAAAGTCCATAAACTAATACATAAGTATGTCCCAAGACCCAAATTCAAATAAATATAAATTTACTTAAAATAAATCAAATAAAATTAAAACTAAACTTTTTCTAAAAAAAAATGTCCCTGCCGTGTTCCCCGCGTGTCCCTGCCGTGTCCGTTTTTTTTTTGCTGTGCCCACTCGGAAACGTCCCGGACACGTGTCCGAGGCGTTTCGTGTCCGATGAGGTGTCCGACACGGACACCTCACCCTAAATGAGGTGTTCGTGCTTAATAGTTCTGAAGTGAAAGGCTATCAAAAGATATGGATTTTGAGGCTTCTATCTCGTATTTGAGATTAGTCTCAAAATAATCATATCTAATTGATTTAAAATTTAAAGTGAATCGAGGCAAATAAATTGATATTAGAATTAATTTAAAATTACAAGATCTTGAAAGAATCAGCTCACTTTTAGTGTTAAACAGCTGTAAAAATATTTCAAGTCACCTTAACAAAAGAGGTGCTTATCAACACTTTTTTGCCAAATTTATTAATAGCAATCTTCAGTTTTAGAACTTCTATCCAAACACGTAACATCTTATTCATAAATTAATCAGCTTCAGCATTTAGGGAAAATTTAGTATCTGCCTCACACAACTGACTCTAGTTGTGTGAGTCTTCTTTGTCTCACAAAAAAGTGGACCCAAAGCTTGTAAAGCCAAGTGTCCACTTTGTTGTGAGATAAAAAGAAGCCTCACATAACTAGTCTCAATTGTGTGTGTCACGTATTAAAGTTTTTCATGATTAAGCTCCATATAGTCTGTATGCTGTGGGTATCAATGTTCTAAAAACGCTAGGCGGGACCAGGGCGGGGAGGTGCCGCCTAGCGCCTAGGCGGATTCCTAGGCGGGGGCCTAGGCGGATGTATTTTTTTTAATTTTTAAAATATTTTGCATTAATAATTGACTCAACTAATTTTTGCAATGACATAGTAATTGACTAATTGTTAAGAACGTACATGTAAGTGGAAATTAGTTAATAAATTCATAAATCATTAAAGTACCTTTAACTTATTACTAGTCTATTTAAGTATTTATACTATTACTAATAAGTTTGTAAGTTGTAACTAATTTATACTAAACTTTTAATTTTTTTTCCACCAGCACTACACGTAGCAGAACCAAAAAAAAAATCGGGCCGGGTCGGATCGCAGAGATTGAGGTGAAAAAGACCGGGGAAAATAGAAAATAATGAGGATGGAAGAGTAAAAGAAGAAGAAATAGAAGATATGAAGTAAAAGAAGAAGAAATAGAAGATATGAAGTAAAAGAAGAAGAAATAGAAGATATGAAGTTAAAGAAGAAGAAATAGAAAATATGAAGTTAAAGAAGAAGAAATAGAACTTGATAGAAGATTTTTAGGACTTTTTTCTTTTTTGTATTCTTGAATCTTGAATCTTGAAGTGAAGAGGTAAGCTTTTTTTCTCTTTGTGTTGATAGCTGCTGCTTCTCGTTCTCCCTAAGTTATATAGGGCAAAAACAAAACTTCAGCTTATTTACTATAAGTTAGGGCAAAAAAAGGGGGGTAAAATTATGATTTTACCCCCATTAATTAAAAAAAAACTAAACAGAGCCGCCTAGGGGAAAGTGGGTCGGGCATTGGGTGCCTAGCGCCTAGGCGGGCGCCTAGCACGATTTTTAGAACACTGGCGGGTATAGGTGTTTGACATTCAAGGCTAGTTTTTTATCACTGATTTGCGCTAGGGTATAGGTGTTTGACATTCAAGGCTAGTTTTTTTATCACTGATTTGCGCCATCTTTCATTCCCCATTCCAAACCAGGCAAAAACCACGAAGAAGATTGTCTTGAGATTGCAATGCCAAGGTTGCAAACATGTATCCCAGCACCCAATCAAGGTTGGTTAACTGATAGATCCTTACTCTGCAGTTGCATTTTTCATTATTATAAAAAAATATTCATTGTTCTTGGTGTTGTGCAGAGGTGCAAGCATTTTGAGATTGGCGGGGACAAGAAAGGAAAAGGAACCTCTCTTTTCTAGATTGCATGTGAAGCAGAATGTTCTGTTATACTGTTCGGATATTTTTGTTATATTGAATGTAGTTCTGGAGTTTCTGTTATCGACTCGTGATTAATGTAGTTCTGGAGTTTCTGTTATCGACTCGTGATTAATTATGTGCGGTCAGCGATGATCTTATCAGGAGATGAAATGAATATTTCAAGTTTTTGATTTAGCAGTTTTTTATATTGTCTTGTTCGTGCAATGATGCTTAAGCGATGGCAAGAAACTTCTACTGCCCTATCGTCCTTGGCTGCATAAATTCGCATGTTATGCTTCTCCAAAGTAGGCTTTATATCGATACATTTCCTTTTGCAAAAATGGTCATTGGGCTGAATTCAACCTCAAAGCTCTAATTCATGGAGTAAGGATTGTGCAATCATTCACGGAACAATAGCTCATTTTCTCAATCAATGTGAAAAATGCACTCATGCATAGTGTGTGTACATATAACAATAGATCAACTATAAATCATTCTTTTTGTGTCATTTAAATCTCATAATGTGTTGTTATCTCCGAGCAGGACGTATCATTATTATGATCTTCAATATGTGAGTATCATTTGTTACTCTACATTTAAGGTCGACTGGAAAGAGAATGATGTTGCAAAAGTTATTGAAAATGATCTCTAAATAGCAGCAGGTTTCATTGGGTTGGCATCTACCAACAAGTTCGAGACACCAAATTCCAAACGCCATTAAGGCTAGGGATTTGCTTGTGAAAGGGTTCTTCAGCCTTACTGCTGTCAGAATTTGTTTGTCCAAGTAGTATAATATTTGAAAACTTTGTTGCCAAAAAAAATAAACTTTGGCCGAAAAAAGTGTTTATAAAATAAGATTTGTGCTGACAGTTGCAGTTTTCATAACTCTCTCGTAAACATGTGCTGCAAGAAACAATTAAGACGTACATAGATAGTGTGTATAACAAAGCTTTGAAATATAAAATGTTGACAAACTAGTGCATATATCAAATATTTTGTGCCTATGCTATGCGTCTCCTGATAAGATATTTCTCATAAATTCGTAATGTGGAAAAAGAAGGAATTTACTTAAAAGACTATCAGGTAATTTAGGTGTTAGGCTACAATCTCGTAGTCAGAGGATAGTTTCACTCTTTCTCCCACTTACATATACTAGATTTTTTCTGTTCAACTCAGAGTTTTATATATAATGCATTTTAATTTTCGCTTTTTTCAAGTAAGAAGTATGAGTCGCCACGAAAAGATAATATTATTCTCAACAACTCTCAGGTATCAACGACCCTTAGACTGCATGGAGATAAGGAAAATTTGTGGGATGTTCAACTAGACAGTCTTGTGGTAATTTGATCCCAATAGTAGTTTCCATTTTACCTCCAAATTAATTGGGGAAACGAAAACCTTAAAAAAGGGAAAAGAGATATTGTGTTGCTTGTGAGTCGAGCTTGACCATCTTTTGATCAGCCCAAAAGAAAAGACTTTGTGGGACATACATAAGGGTGTTAGGATGTGATGTGGACCCTTCACCGACAAGAGTACGCGACTTAAACAAACAAAGAGAGTAATATGCGTTTTTTCCATATGGATTATGGAGTATATCCTTTTTTTTTTTTTTTGATAATTCAGGTCTCGGGGTAACTTAAGTACCCCCATGTCGCTAGGAGTATATGCGTTTTCTCCATATGGATTATGGAGTATATGTGTTTTCTCTATATGCCTTTAATCTTCTAGTGTCATGAAAACCCAATCTCATCATAATTCAATACTGGGGACAAAATTTTGAATCTGCGTCAGCCCAGCCTTTAATCTTCTAGCGCCCACAAGCAGTGGCGGATCTACAGCTAGTGAAGTGGTTGTTCGAAAAAAAATTCACATCGTTGTATAAGAGAATGATGATGATGTACTTGTTCAAAAGTGGAAAATAATTTTGCAAAAAAAAAAACAAACACGCTTGTTCGCGTGAACAAGCGTGGATAACATAGGCCCGCGCCTGCCCACAAGCACTCAATATCATCATAATTCGACACTGAACAAATTTTGGGATCCGCGTCAGCCGTCCCTTTAATTTTCTAGCATCACAATAACTCATTGTCATCATAATTCGACACTGGGACAAATTTTGAATCCGCATCAACCGCCTTTAATCTTCTAGCACCATGAAAGCTCAGTGTCATCATAATTCGACACTGGGACAAATTTTGAATCCGCATCAGCCGCTTTTAATCTTCTAGCGCCATGAAAACCTAGTGTCATCATAATTCGACACTGGGATAAAATTTTGAATCCCCGTCAGCCGTGCCTTTAATTTTATAGCGTCGCAATCACCCAGTGTCATCATAATTCGACACTGGGATAAAATTTTGAATCTGCGTCAGCCTTGCGCTCAAATTCCTAGCATAATAAATCCATATTTCTTCTTGAAACTTCGTTCGCCCATGCATTTCCTAGTAGAAAAAATAAATGTCATTTTAATACGGACTCTAAATAAGTGTCATTCTTGTGCACTTGGTAAACATATTAAATTGTCATTTATTTCTTTTATTACATGCACCCTTATGTCATTTGTTATTTTACATTGTGATATTTGGACAACGCCCATTTTGAGTTCTCCTGGTCATAGATATTATTTGCTCATACTAGATGATTTCTCTAATTACTTGTGGTCATTCCCTTTATCGAAAAAATCACAAAGGTTTTCCACTTTTCTCACATTTAGAGCATTCATCCGAACTCAATTTGAATGTGATATAAAAAATGTAACAATAGGAGGGAGTTTGACAATAAACAGTTTTGAGATTTTTTCAAAACAAATGGTATAAATTTTCGTCTGTCTTGTCCTCACACTTCATCACAAAATGGGAAGGCGGAACGCAAAATTAAAACCATAAACAATATTGTTAGAACATCTATTCTCATGCTTCACTTCCCCCCGTCTTTTGGCATCATGCACTCCAAATGTACATGTTGAATAGCCTTCCTCATAAAAACATGTCTTACTAACCTCCACTAAAAATGTTTTACTTACGAGAGCCCTCATATCATCATTTAAGAGTGTTTGGTTGTCTTTGCTACCCCTTTTTCTCATCCACCACAATCACAAAACTCCAAGCCCTGTCTACTCCATGTGTTTTCTTGGGATATCTTACTAATCATCGTGGTTACCAATGTTACGACATTTCTTCCAAAAGAATGATTATAAGTCGTCACGTAAATTTTGATGAAGCAATTTTTCCATTTGCTAAGATACATGAAACTGGGACTCATACCTATGATTTTTTTGGATAATGATAAGCTTTCATATCTAACACATTTTTTTCATAGCTCGGTACCCATGGGGAGTATCGAAAATTCAAGTTTGGGCCTACTGGACCAAAGAACACAGGCCCAGACGCGTGAAAATTCATCACAACAAACTGGGCCTTCGGTTCTGAGGCCCATTCACCCTTTCCCCACACAGCCACAACCAACCCACTGCCAGTCTCGGCCAGAACCCATTGGACAGTGGTGTCCAACCCACTTCCTCAATCTCGGCCAGTGGCGTCTAGTCCACCGACCCAACAAACCGTCTGGTCACCCATAGTCAACATAAAATTGTCAAATCCAATACCAAATACAACCTACACACCCATGTCTCAAAATCGCCTTTACCTCGTAACCTAGTGTTTGCTCTAAAAGACCCAAATGGGAAAATGGCCATGGATGATGAATATCATTCTCTAATTAAAAATACTACATGAGATTTAGTACCTCGTACATCTAATGCTAATATGATTCGGTCTATGTGGATTTTTAGCCATAAAGAAAAATCTAATGGATCTTTTGAGCGGCATAAGGCCCGTCTTGTAGGTGATAGGAGGACACAACAGGTTGGATTAGATTGCGGGGAGACGTTCAGTCCAGTGGTCAAACCATCAACTATCAGAACAGTTCTTAGCATGTCTCTCTCAAAAGGATGGTCACTTCATCAATTGGATGTCAAAAACGCATTCCTTCATAGACACATGAATGAGACTGTACATGCACCAACCGTTGGGATATAGAGATTCTCAATATCCCAATCATGTGTGTTTGCTAAACAAATCATTATATGGTCTCAAGCAGGCCCCCAAGGCTTGGTATAAATGGTTTGCTGATTTTGTGTCACACATGGGTTTTTCACACAACCGTTCAGATAATTCTCTGTTTATTTATCAACAGGGTAATCATACTGCTTATATTCTTTTATATGTGGATGATATTATCCTAACAACATCTTCAGACTCTCTTCGCAAGAGTATCATGTCACAGCTTAGTTCCGAATTTGCTATGAAAGATCGTGGTCTACTACACTACTTTCTAGGAATTGATGTGACACGACATGTAGGTGGATTATTTCTTTTCCAGAGAAAGTATGTCTCAGAGATCGTGGAACGAGCTGGAATGTCATCTTGCAAAACTTTAGCAACTCCGGTAAACACGAAGTCGAAATTGAGCGCCATCTTGAGTAAACTTTTTGTCGATCCAACATTATACCACATCCTAGCAGGAGCTTTGCAGTATCTCAGATTCACCAGACCGGATATTACCTATGCAATGCAACAAGTGTGCCTATTCATGCATAATCCGATGGAGAACATATGCATGCGCTAAAACACATTGTGCGATATATTCATGACACTCTGGAGTATGGATTACATCTTTACACGTCCTCCATTTCCAAACTTGTTACTTACACAGATGCAGACTGGGCAGGATGTCCGGACACCAGATGCTCCACCTCCGGTTATTGTGTCTTCCTCGGTGACAATTTAATCTCATGGTCCTAAAAAAGGCAAGTCACAGTATCACGCTCAAGTGCTGAAGCTGAATACCGTGTTGTTACCAATGTTGTGTCTGACTCATGTTGGATTCGGAATTTGTTACTTGAGCTTCATTGCCCCATTCCGACAACCACTCTGGTATACTGTGATAATATTAGTTCAATCTATCTCTCAGAGAATCCAATCCATCATCAACGCACTAAACATATTGAGTTATATATCCATTTTGTCTGTGAAAAGGTGGCTCGCGGACAAGTGTGAGTGTTACATGTCCTGACGCGTCATCAGATCACAAATATCTTCACGAAAGGGTTTCCGCTGATATTATTTGAAGAATTTAGGACAGTCTCAGCATTCGCCGCCCTCCAGCTTCGACCGCGGGAAAGTGTTAGAATATTATTAATAATATTGTGTATTAATGTAGTATCATGTTATATATGATAGGTAGTAAAATAATAAATTAGGAATATTATGTTAAGGATTATTAGGGATTGATTAGGAAGATTTTAGGCATGATTTACGCTTCCAAAAGATTGAATACAATTGAGGAAAATATTTAAAATGTAGATTGGATCTATTCTATCAATTTATGGATGTTACAAGTATCACAATAAAGTTGGTATTGATGGAACTGATACTGAGAGGTTAGATACTGAGTATGGTTCTCAAAGTTCAATTGCTGCAAAACATATGGGAGAAAATGCACAACAGCCTTCTCGCCAAACTGCTGAGTTTTGGGAATATGTTTTTCAAATAATCTTCCAGGTAAGAGCATGATAATGAATATCGCGATTTTGCTTCAATGAAATTTGAGACTCAAAGTTAACAACTTTTAGCTGTTTTTTAAATAAAGTTTGTTTCTTTTTATTGTAATAGATGAATGCAGGGGCTGTAACGCTTACGGACTGTGTCTTCTAGTTTATACTTATTCCATATCTGAACATTAAAGGCTACAAGTTAAATTTTGTAAGCATGCTACACTATCTCAGTGAAGTTCTGCACATTACTGTTCGTTGTTTCTAAATGTTATGTTATCTATCTTGCAGTGGATTATCAATATGCATTCGGTCAATGTTATATTTCTACTTGGTGATACTGCTCTGAATTGCTTGGTAAGTTGCATACTTTCATTAAATTCAATGTGGTGTTCATAGATTTAATAACTTATCATCAGTTCCGTAATGTTGTTTTATTTCAGCGATTCCCTTGGTTTCGGATTGGGTACTTCTTTCTGTGGACAGGAATTTATGTTATTTTCCAGTGGGCTATTCATGCCTGCATCTCAATCTGGCAATGACAATGCTGCATTCTTTTGTTGTTACAATTTGAATATTAGTTTAATCAATTAATCAATACTGGTGTTATTTTAAAACAGGTGGCCTTATCCATTCCTTGATTTGTCATCTGCATTATCACCTTTGTGGTATGTACTCTCTATCATATCCTAAACTATACAAAAAGTTATGTTGCTCGGATTCTTTAAAAATGTCGAGCGGGTGCGTGTCCGATCCAAAAATAATATATTTTAGGAGGATTCGGCATAGTGTGGGGCAACATTTTTGGAGAGTTCAAACAACATAGACAAAACTCCTTTGTTTAGGCAAATAAACTAACAGATTTACTGTTGATTCTTTGATGGTTTCTCTCTTTAATCCAGAAAATGAACTCCTTACATTGATATTTTCAGGTATTTGTTGGTGGCACTTATGCACATACCATGTTATGGTGTTTTTGTTTTGGTAATGATGCTGAAACACCATTTGTTCTCAAAGTGGTTTCCTCAGTCTTATCAGTGTCAAAGATGATACAACAACATCCGTGGCTCAATCCCAACCAAGTTGGAATCGGCTGTATGAATCCTCGCTGTCAAGGCCAAATAACGAATTTTCAATTTTCAAGAGGGCTATACAAGGGGAAATACATTTCTACATAGCGGAGAATATGACAAAGCTCGTGTTTTGAACACCAAACTTGGATCTTTGGTCTTTTTTCTGGAAGGAACGACGAAAAGGAAAAAAAATATGTAGCAAAGTAGATGTGAATCTTTAGAAGTTAGACAAGAAAATATAGGGACTTGAACTTCTGGTTTGCTAGAAGTACATCTTGGGTTACTATTGAAACAGAGATTTGTTGTTCATATAACTTATTGTTAAATATACAATGAATATAGTTTGTATATAGGGTGTATTAGACTTGTACCTTAATTAGTCTTGTACTCTTACTATAATTGTATAGTTAGTATCCAAATAGAATAGGTTCTAGATGTAGAATAGGAAAATGATTTTCTTATATGTAACTTGTATATATACCCCTTCCATTAATGAGAATAATCAAGTGATTTTTTTTATAGTATCATAAGTCTAGGTTTATTTTCTTCCTTGCTTCCGCTGATTTTTTTCCTCGATTTTCGTGAAATATTGTCTCGGTTTCCGAGAGGTTTTTTTGTTCTCCAACCTAAATTCTTTCTTCCAAAATCCCTCAAATCACATATTGTTCTGTCTCTACATCTAAGAACACATTCCATCACGCTCTTACAGTTTCTGACATTAAGAATCACATCACTCTTGTTCTTGAAATAGAAAACGTCCACTATGCGACGTGGGCCGAACTGTTCATGATTCACATACGTTCACATCAAGTCATCCATCACATAATTGTCGCGCCCGTTTTTTACCTCAGGGTCTGAACGGGACTGCAACGTTGCTCTTTTGACGCGGTTTCATGGATGGAGCAAAAATGCGTGTTTTGAGGAGCCGCCACCTAATTAGTTAAGTGAATTAGGACGCTAGAACTATTGCAATAAAAATACTGCAATTGATCTTCATTTAATGATCTGCAAAATTAATGAGATTCTGAATCAGAGTCCTTTATTATCCTAAAGAGAAGAGGTTAGACATCCTTTAAGATCCACTAACTTGCGGCTATCCGATCAAACCTAGATTAATTATATATTAGTTTTTTATTCTACATATTCTAAGTATTTTCATAATTTACAATTAAAATAAAATGCAATACAGAATAATAAAACTAAAATTAAATACAACGACATAAAAATAAAACTCCGGGACACCTTTTTAGTCTTTTTAGGCATTCTGCACAAGATGCATCTCCGGGTACCTGTATAAACACTTAGTAAAAGTGTTAGTAATAGAATGAATAATTCTAAAGCAATGACAATAATTAATAAGTAAAACCAAAAATAAATCCATCTTTCGTACATGAGAGGCCTTGGAAATCAGACGGAGATTCCTTCATCGGCCAATATTATGAACAATACAATAAAATAAATAAAACCTTCAGATCGCACCCAAAACAATAATAGTTTTGATTACGCAGGGCTCAAATATGAAAAATGAAGTGGGACGTCCTAAACAAGTCTTGGCTGCGAACTAGTGACTTATTAGTCAATCTAATCGCTCCGCCAACGCCTGTTGGCATCCAGTGTAAGTAAAAAAAATCATAAACGCCCGAAGATTTTATTTTATTTTATTTTCCGTCTTTGCAACTGTGGAGGCCTAAAAAATCGACAGATAACTTTTTTTATTGGCCATAGTGTAGTATCTGTCAAAATCAGTGTACCAACAGTGTAGCATTTGTTCTAGGCCAGTTTAATAAAATAGATCAAAGGGTAAAATTATCAAAATTTGTCCAACACACTGCGAAACAGTAAAAGCAACGTAAGCGAAAGAATAATTGCAAAAACAGTACAGCTGCAGCAACATAGTAATATCACCGGAAAACTAAAGAGCCGTCGGAGTTTAAGAACTCCGGCCAAATACCGAAAATCATGCCAAATCTTCCCAATACCGAAAACAACCAACAAAAAATCAGAATACCTCAACAGATACCGAATAGGAAAGACAACAGAGGTCGCCGGAGTTTCAAAACTCCGGCGATATAAAGCAAAAATCAGCAAAATCAGTCCCAATAACCAGTACTCAATAGATCGAAAATAAAGCCAAACTAAAGCCAAAAAATCAGTCCAACAATAAAAGAACAAACGATAGCCGCAAAGAGAAACAAATACAGTGACATCGCCGGAAGATTCATTAACATAAAAGGGGCGTCGCTTCCACGGTATAACACCGGAGCGACGCCACACAACCACCAAAATATCATCGGCGTCAGTCGTTTAATGGCGTTGTGGTGGTGTGTTGATGTTGTTGTTAACTCCGGCGTCGTTAGTTCAACGGAGTGGGGGTGGTCGGCGAAGCTTGGCGGCGTCGGGAAAAGGGGTGGGGAAATGGTGGTTCGATGGGTTTTTTGGGAAGTGGGAAGATGAGAGTTTAAAAAAAATGAAAGAGGGGTGTATGGGTTAAGATGACGTGAGAAGGTGATAAAATAAAAAGCGACTGTTGATTGTTGTGAGGTTAGAGAGAATGGGAGAAGGGTAAATTATATTAGGAGGATGTGTATTGTGCGGCTGAGGGTATGTCTGTGAGGAAGATGAGAGGTATGGAGAAGATAAAGAGTGTATTTGTTGGAAGGGATGATAAAAGCTGTTGGTTCCCTCGGTGATTTTTTTTTGAAATGATGCTTACTTTGTAGTTGTCGTATAATCATGATTTATTTATATATATTTTGTGTAAAATCTTAGGTTTTTGATACTCGCGAAGCGTTTGTTTTTTGGGCAAGAGCAATTGCTCAGAATAATGGGTTTATTCTCGTGATTCTAAGATCTGATAAGAATTTATTAGGACAAAGGGTAATGTAACATTGATGTGTGAAAGGGGTGGAAAATATCAGCAACCGAAAAACCCAAAAGATATTGCTGAAGAGTTAAAACGAAAATGGACAGGAACCAAAAAATGTGATTGCCCATTCAAAATTCAGGGAGTATATGAAACGAAACAAGGTGGATGAGTGGTTAAAATAAAGTGTGGATTTCACAATCACCCCCAGGCCGAAAGCTTACACGGACATTCACTTGTGGTAGTTTATGTTATACCCCGTATTTTCCAGAGTATATACGTGAGGGCGTACGTATACAATTTGAGCCTTAAAGTAGGCATAGGTTCGAATTTGTGCATAGCTACCAAAAGGAGTCGTTTTTCGGCAAACGCTTCCACGACGCCAAGGGAAAATTCGGCTATGACATTTATAATTTTTGCGGATTTTTCCGAGAGATGAAACATTTTGGACCAACGAGGGTGACATGTGTCACCTCACATCGCCGTGAGAAGTGGACGGCAAAGGCAAGCAAAGGCACGTTTTTTGTGCCTTGGGTTAGGTAGGATATTTGTGCAAGTTGGTGTGGTAGATGGATAAGGTCCACATGGTTGAAATCTAGCCCTACACTTGCACCACACTTGTCTTCATCTTGGCCATGGTTGGCTTTCACTTGACCTATAAATACCCTCTAGTTGAAGACATTCTTCATCCAAAAATTGAGCAATCTTTCTAAGTCTCAAACCCTCCTCTCCTCTTGTGATCTCGCCCACCACACCCCTCCCCTCAAGGCCCCTCGCGAAACCTACCCCCTCCCCCTTTGTTGAGGCTTGGCCGTGGGGTACACCCCCCCTAGCCTAGTTGTCTCGTATAAATACCCCTTGTTGTGGTATAGAAATACTCTCCTAGTATTGTTGTTATGTCCAAATACCTTGTAGTATTCCCAAAGTTACACTTGTACAAAAGCCCAAAATACTATTATACTTCCTCACCACAAAACGAAACCCTAAGTAAATCTTCACCCGTAGTTGAAGTTATAAGTAGAAGTTGGTTAGAACTTCTAAGGGTTGGTTGGAGCGGCCTGAGCGCAGAGTAGGAGCTAAACCTTGCTCAGGATCGACATTTAAACTCGGATAATTTTGGGCTTATCGAGGTAAACACTCTTGACCTTCTATTGTAATTGGAAATTACATGTTGTTGGAATATATAGTTGAAGTATACTATATATAGAACTGAACATTATAATTGTGCGGCAATGTCTTTTGACTTAAGCCTGAATAATACTTACGGCAATGTCTTTTGACTTAAGCCTGAATAATACTTACGGCAATGTCTTTTGACTTAAGCCTGAATAATACTTACGGCAATGTCTTGCGACTTAAGCCTGAATTTTAAGAAGTGAATCAATCGTAATTACATAGGGTATCAGACATGCAGTTGTGTAGTATTACTGTGAGTAGAATTGTACGCGTCCGGTTAGACGTGTTAACCCCCCCCCCGGGTTGGCTTGGTAGTAGGCCTCGATAGAGGAGGAGATTTACGCTTGCGGGGAGGTGCCGAATTTTCTGTAGAATATTCTACATTGAGATCTAAAGATATTAATAGGCGCTTTGTGGCCTCTATAGGTTGTAGTACTACGTGTGGAGTGATCTGATTGACTGAGAGTGTAGCAGACGGTTTGAGGTACTTGGAGCGTTTTGCTATTAGTCGATACTCGTCGCGAGGTATGTGAACCTCTTCCTATCTTTCTAGCATGATATGTGTATAACTATGTAGTACGGTAGACGTACATGTGTTAAATGTATTTGATTGGTTTAAAACATAAAGGGTTATAACGGCTTTATGGGAAGTGGGTTATAACAGCTTTATGTAGATAAGAAAAAGCCTTGTGATTTTTAAAAAGATAACTGATTTGACTTATAACCGACTGGATGTAAAAGAACCTTGGAATATTCTAAAAAGATTAAGAAACCTTTTTGAAAGAAGTGTGTACTTGGTTTGAAAACATAAGAGTTATACCAGCTTTATGAGAAGTTAGGTGTAACGCCTTAAGAGAGATAAAAAGAATGGTTTAATGGACTTATTCTTAAAGAATAAGAGACTTGACTTAAAATGGATGTTTGTGTGAAACCTCATTCGTGAGTAATGAGTACTTGGTTTTTGGAAGGAATAATGTTTTACTGATTTCGGAAATCAGAATGTGTATCGACAAACCACTGCAGCGTTAATAAAGGAGAATGTATTGTATAATTAAGTATTATTAAAACCAGTAGAAACCTCCATCTGCATAGAAGCTAAGATGAGACAAAATGATATTACATTTTCTAGATCATGGCTGCTTAATAAGATTGATTATGAACAAGAATAAACTACTCGACTATTGCATATGTTACTCAATTGTTTTAAAAGAGATTAAGACATTGAACTATGAAACTTTTAAAAGAGACTTGCGTAATTAAAAATTAGGCAAACCGAACCTTAGGGAAAAGAAAGGCATTATGTTGTCTTAAAATGGTTTAAAGCATAAGGTGTTATAATTTCTATGGGAAGTTGGTTATAATGACCTTATGAAAACAAAAGAAAGGTTTTATCATTGGTTTTAACGTGGTAACTTGACTTTAAAAAAAGAAAGTATGGAAGTTGTTTTGGTTTACTTAAAAGATATAAGTCACTCTATTTTTATACTACTTGTATAGGGTGACTTTTATAAAAGGAATAAATCTCTTTAAAAGGAATTTAACGACGTAGTACTTTAGGTTAAAACCGAACTTGGGCATAAAATGGAAGTACTTCGGGTTGTGTATAAACTTGCCTATGCTTGTTGTTGTGAAACTTGCCTATGCTTGTTGTGATAGCCTTTGTTGTGCAAAAATTGTGTTTCTATACTACCGCGTCTCTCGATGGAGGGTCCGATGACTACTTGAGAACTTACTTGGACGCGTGGCCGTGACGGATAAATTCCACGCACGCCTCGCTGATAGTGTTACTTTTGTTAAATCACTTTGGACATACCGACACGATCGTAGCGCATCGCATGCTTCCACTTTGATTACCGCCTTGTTGCTTATTGTTTCCTTGGACATACCGACACGACGCGTAGCGCGGGTATGCTTCCATTTGGAATCTTTGTCTTATTGTTCCTTTGGACATATCGACACGATGCGTAGCGCACGGGTATACTTCCATTTGGAATGCCGTCTTATTGTTTCCTTTGGACTCATCGACACGACGCGTAGCGCACGTATGCTTCCATTTGGAATGTTGTCTTATTTGTTCCTCGACATACCGACACGATGCGTAGCGCACGTATGCTCCCATTTGGATTGATGTCTTGTTGTTATCATATCATGCATCGCCAAGATGAGGAAGGTACTCCACCGCGGGATTGATGTTGTGGCGTGAGACCACGAATTGATATAATCATATGTGTGTATCGTAGTTTGGTTATCATACCGCTCTCGCTTTTATAGACTATTATGATTTCATTTACGATATTTTACGCTTTCACATACTTGGTACTGTTGTCTTGCCTTCGGGGGGCTGCGTTCATGCCGCAGGTAGGAGTACATCGGCTGTCGATCCCCGCGTTTAGGATCTCATTTCAGCGTTTTTGGGAAGCTCCGTTCCTTCGGAGGCTTATCTGTTGGTATGTTACCCTGAGTCTGTAGGTTCTTGTACATTCAGGGGTATGGCGGGGCCCTGTCCCGTCATAGTTGTTGTATAAATTCTTAGAGGTCTGTGTGAATCGCGGGTGGTTTGTAAAAAGGATAACTGTCGGTATTTATGTATATATATGATGAAGGCAACCGTCTTGGTTGCTTTGTTTATTTATTTTGTCTCTAAATTCATGTTCATGTTTTTATTTCCGCTGATTTTCTCTGATGTTGTATCACTAGGGTGCCCGGGGTAAGGCACCAGTCACGGGCCCGGGTTCGGGTCGTGACAGTTTAAGTGCCGACGAGTACAATACGTTGGCCGATATGTCACAAAGTGGTGCACTCCCAAAGAGTATATTAGTGGTGTTAAAGAAACAAAATAGTAAATATGTAACTTGTTTACGTCAAATATATAATGATATTCAAAAAATTCGGCGCAATAACCGAGAAGGTAGAACTGAAATGCAACAATTGTTGAAGTTAATATCAGAAAACAATTATGTTGAATGTCATAGAGTAGATGCTGAAATGCAAGTTACCAAAGAATTTTTTTGGGCACATCCAGAATCAATTCAGTTGCTAAACACATTTTCGTATGTGTTGATTTTTGATACCACTTATAAAACAAATGAATATGGATTCCCACTACTTGAGATTGTTGGGATCACATCAACGAAATTCACATTTTCCGTGGCCCATGTACTTATTGAGGCAGAGCGGGTGGATAATTTTATTTGGGCATTGAAGATGTTAAAATCATTGATTAGAAATACAGACACATCCACCCGTGTAATTGTCACTGACAACGATAAAGCTATAGAAACTGTCGTGAAGGTTGTGTTCCCATCAGCAAAACACTTGTTGTGTCGGTGGCATATCTAAAAAAACGTCGAAGCAAAAATAAAGATTAACGTCAAGGATATGGATTTTCAAGGTTCGATGATACATTGTTGGGGAATAGTAATGAATTCTTTGAACGTTGACGAATACAATAAAAATTGGAAAACTTTTTTGGGGGTATGTCGTGAATATCCAAAGCTGATCAAATATGTTTCAAAGCAATGAATTCCCTAGAAAGAACAATTTGTCTCTGATTGGACAAATAAATTCCCGCACTTCGGTAAAAGAGCGTCAAACATGTATGTGTAATTATGAAATTCACTCATCATTTAAAATTTAAATTATGAGGCTTCCTTTGTAATTGTTATGAAATCATGATTTATTTATATAATATTTTATGCATATGTAGGGCCGAAGGTGCTCATAGCACATTGAAATCGATGCTTAAGTCAAGAGGTGACTTCATTTATTGTTGGACAACTATTGATAACTTAATCACACTTCAACACAATGAAATTCGTATATCTTTCGAAATAAGTAAGATGAAAGTGGAGCATCTATTCAACAAATCACCCCTGTTCAAAAATTTGATTGGTTATGTGTCAAAAAATGTCCTTCATCGCAACAGCGAGGAGTTAGAAAGAGTGAACGAGGTTGGCTTAGTAGAATGACTTTGTGACTGTGTTTTGAGCTCCGCATACGACTTACCTTGTGCACACCAGCTTGCCAAGTTTGTTTACAAGGGTTCTACGATTGCTTTATCATCTGTGCATACCCATTGGAAAAGATTAACAATGAAATTATGCACAGAAGATAGATATGAATCATACTCATTTGTTCAGGACCTGGAGGTCGTTCAAAGACGATTTGACATGTGTGATGTCTCCGGTAAACTTGACCTCCACAGAAAAGTACGGGAGTTAGCTTATCCAAACACTACAACAATGCGAACTCCAGTGAAAAAGGTCAAAATAAAAGGACGTCAACGTTCTAAGGTTGAGAAATCAATTAAACGAGAACATTCATATTTTGAACATGTCGAATCTGGTGTTTATAATGCTCCAAGGAGTTCAATTCACGTGAGTAACTCATTCTACTTTAATCCAGCACACTTTGTTCCTGATGATGCTCCGAGACATTCAAAGATTCAATCCATGTGTCTAATTCTTCGTACTTTGATGTTGAAGACGGTGCTTCATGACTTTCATTTCACGTGCCTGATCCTTCATCCGTCAACCTCAATATTATTTTTGATAGTACTTCGGTAGATAGAGTTCTCACCGACTACATCAATGAATTTCCAAAATATGTTATTCCTTTTATTAAAAATATAATCGATGTTGCACGTGACGGAAATTGCGAATTTCGGATGATCGCAAACTGGGTCACACCTGAGTGTGGTGAGAAAAACTATTTTTAGATAAGACATGCACTATATGAGGAGCTCATGACTTGACATAAGTTATATCTTGAAATATTTGGAGAGACACATTTCAAAGAATATGAAAAGATACTTAATGTACAATATTGGGGAAGCGTACCAATGAGTCATTGGATGACCATGCCAGATATGGGGTTTTTGATCGCATCAAAATTTAATATTGTTGTAGTTTATATTTCACCACGTGGGTGCACAACGTTATTTCTGTTGCGGTCTGAACCCACATCACCCGAAGATCATGAAATCGTTGGCATTGGTTTTCGTGAACAATTGCCATTTTGTTCAGGTAATTTTTTTTGCATCTACTATTCTTCATTGTTAATTTGTTTTTATTTCCTAAAATATTTTCATCGTGTTTATAGGTCATTTTGCATGATGGATCACCAATTCCACCTACTCATCCTCAATGAAAAAAATATCGATTTCCAAACGCTAATGGTTGGGAAATATCTTATGTACAGAAAATGCTTCATTTTGAAACTTTAGAAGCTATTAACGCAAATGTAGCAAATCACAATCAAATAAATTTAGTTAGTGACTCGTGATATATATTTGTATTTTTTTATATGTTGAAATGTAAATTTATATTTTTTATTGAATACAATAAGTTTATTGCAATTTTATTTTATTTTATTTTGTTATTTTTATCTTTTTTATTTTGTAATTTAATATTTAAAAAAAACCAATATGGTTGTATAAAAAATATTACTTTTTTTTCCTAATGTGTAAGAACAAAGGATATAGTGTACACATAAATTATCTCTACCTTGATAGGTAGGACGATTGTTTTCGATTATAAAATAAGGATAAGTTAGTCAAACAAAAAATTGAATTTGAAATTTGAGCCATTTTCAAAAAACATCTCCAGTATAAAAATTTGAAATTTGAAATTTTGAATTACCGTCATTTTCAAAATTTTCTCCAGTAAAAAAATTTGAATTACCTCCATTTTCAAAATTTTCTCCAGTAAAAAAAATTGAATTTGAAATTTTGAATTACCGCCATTTTTTAAAATTTTCTCTCCCTATATATATCATCTCACACTCATCAAAGTTTCAAATTTCAAATTCAATTTTTTTTTTACTGGAGAAAAATTTGAAAAAATGGCGGTAATTCAAATTTTCAATTCAATTTCATATTTTTTTTCTTTCAACTCAATTTCATATTTCAAGGTGATGAAAATGCTCAATCTACATGGTTTCTCCCCGTAGTAAATTCAACTCCAAAACAAATGAATATGTTCCAAAGTAAGACAATGGAGTACCTACGTATGGTTAGCTGTTGCTCCTAATAGTCTATGTTGTAAAAAGTCGGAAAAAAATTGTCAAAAAATGATCTTTAGTGTCCCTTTTATCTTTTTGATAATTGACAATAAGGGGTGGACCCAAGGGGACGTGGGACACACGTGGCAGTAGAGAGCATCACGACAAGGAGTACATCATTCTTTCTTCTTTTCTCAATGAATGAATTGAAATGAAGTGTGGTTGACGGTGTTGAATTGACAGCAAATATCGAGTATATATAACATGCCCCGTAATAGATATAGGGGTGTGAGTTGCTGATGTTGATAGAAATAGGGACATCACTGATTGAAAATCAGTGAGGGAAATGTGTTGAAGTATGGGTTAAAGGTTTTTTTTTTGGGGAAATGAAAAGTGGGATATTGTTTGGGGGGAAAGTACAAAGAGGGTGTTTGGATGAAATTAAAAAAAATGTTGGATTGGACTGATCCAAATTGGGCCTCAGACTGGACTGATTTGATGAACTTGACTTGAGTAAAAAATACAACAATGTTTATTATTTAAAAATAAAAATATTTAAAGAGATGTAAATTTATAAAAATAAAATAACGGAGTAATAATAATAAAACATAATATTAACAAAGACCTAATGCTTAATAAAGATGCATTGTCATTTTGTGAAAAATAAAAAATAGAATATTAGGTAAAAATATGCAAAATAACGATTAAAATGGGGTGTGCTAAAACACTTAAAATTGCAAGAAATAATCAAAAGATGAGTCAAAATTGGGTGTCAACAATAATTCCCGCGGCTCCTGAGGATACAGAGGTACCAAAACACGAGGATAATCCAAAGTTATAGACAACACTTGATGCTACCGTACTAACGTGGATTTACTCCACTATCTCTACCGACTTGTTGCAAATGATTATTAAGCCGGACGCTACAGCAAAGACTGCTTGGGATAGGCTGCATGACATATTCCAAGATAATAAGAACTCGAAAGCTGTTACACTTGAGCAGTAATTTTCTCACGTCAACGTAAAAAAAATTCCGAACGTTTTAACTTATTGCAAAAGGTTGAAAGAATTGGCGGACCAACTCCGCAATGTTGGTACGCCCATTAGTGACGATCGCCTTATTTTACAGATGGTTGTCGGCCTCTCCGAGGCCTATAGTGGTGTTAGGACTCTACTTCGTCAAAGTAACCCTCTCCCAAAGTTTTATCAAGTTTGTTTCATGCTTACTTTGAAAGAAGTCGGTTTGGCTAAGAAGGCGGCTACCGGGGCTAGTCCCGTCGTCATGATGACGTCCTCCACCAATCTCCAGATTTTGTTAATACTTTCGGCCAAAATCGTGCTCCCGGGGGCGACAAAAATAATCGGAAAAATCACGGGGGCAAACGCGGCAGTTCCGACAGCGGTAACGGTGTCCAAAATAGGGGCGGTGGACCCTATCCCGGATCTGATGGGCCACCGACCGATCTCGACGCAGGCCGTGGCGTGGTCGACATAGTGGCGATGGCCTTACGACCTTCTCCAGACGCCCCAGCATCGCCAGCCGGGCTTCCAGCCATCATATCGACCACCGCCCATCGCCCGATGGTTTCGAAGTAGTCATGGGCCGGGGCAGAATACATGTGTTCTTGGTCCCCGACCTCCGCAAGCCCATCACGCAGTGGGCCCCACCTTGTCCAACATTGAAGCCAAGCACACACTTGGTATAACGCCACCGGACCCGAATTGGTACATGGACACCGGAGTCATTACCCACATGACATCCGACCAAGGTACTCTCTCGTCTTATTCCAATTTGAGCATTAATCGTAGTATTATTGTTGGTAATGATAATTCAATTTCAATTCGTGGTTATGGTCATAAAACTTTGTCACCCCCAATCCACCTCTTATCTTGAAAAATACCCTTCATGCCCCTAAATTGATTAAAAATTTGGTGTCCGTCCGTAAATTCACCACTGATAATTTCGTTTCTGTTGATTTTGATCCGTTTGGGTTTTCTGTGAGGGATTTCAAGATGAGGATTCTTCTCATGAGGTGTGATAGTAGGGGAGATCTTTATCCTAGAACACCAAGTTTCGGTCTTCCGAGTCAAGCATTGCCTTCCACTTTTACAGCCCTTGCTCCTTCTGTGTGGCATGCTGATGTTCGATTTATACACACGCTTAACGCAAGTGCACGTATCGTACAAGTAATATAGTCTGGGTAAGACCGAATATCGTCCTCATGGACTGGTTTTCAAGTACCGATTATCTATGTTTTAGTTTCTATTTGGTTAACGTTAATTGGTTTGGAATTCTAGACTAATAATGCAGGAAATAAACTAATTATGAAAATACTTTGATTTAAATCAGCTATGACGGAGAATTAGGGCTTCCAAGATCATCAACTATCCACTCTATTCAATCCTTAATAAAATTAGACTGACTTCTTCTTCTACGTTAAGATAGCAAGTTAACTAAGCATTTTTATACTCCTGTTAAGGTAATATAAACACTCAAACTCAATGGAGAACCCTTCTATCTTTCGATGACAATATTGACTACAAAGGAGGATTAAGAGCAATAACCTATTAAGCTACACAAGTATCGGGGTACTTTCGTCCACGATTTAAACCTATGTTTATTCAACTATAGCATATTCACATTAAACCTATGTGAAAAGTACCCCGATACTTGTGTAGCATTATAGGTTATTATTCTTAATCATCCTATGTGGTAAAATCTATCCTAGTTATGCACTGGGGTTGAGTGATTATATATCATAACCAGAATATAAGACAGTCTAGTTAACCTGATATCTTAACGTAGAAGAAGAATTCATTCTTGTTGCATTAAGGATTGAAAAGAGTGGATAGTCGAGGATATTGGAAGCCCTATTTCCATCATAACTGATTAAATCAAAGTAATTTAGTTTAATTCTTGCAATTACTCTAGTAGTGTTAGATAAAAACCCAAATCAACCATCGTTTGCCAAATTGATAACCTAGAATAGATGTTCGGTAATTAGAAATCAGTCTCTGTGGACGATATTCGGTCTTACCGGACTATATTACTTGTAACGATACATACACTTGCATGAGCAATTGGAAATCGGCTAATAAGTTTTTGGCGCAGTTGCCGGGGACTGGTGTACTTTTAATATCGAACAATCTAATCTTATTTCTAATTTGGTTTGTATATATATTTGGTTATGTTATTTTATTTCTAATTTGGTTGCTCCAGGAACAAGTTTCTAACTTGTTCTGCAAGCATCTTTTTATCACTTTTTGTTGTTTTTCTTATTTTGTAGGTAAAGAAAAAAAAGGCATGAACTACTACTACTACTATCAGGGGCAGTGGAATCATCGACAACAGCCTAACCCACAAGAAGATCAAAATGAGTTGCAGCCAGCCATACTCATGCTCACCAAGTGCCAGACTCAGTTTATGGCTGAGACAAGGGTGTCCCTAAAAAATTTGGAGCCACATGATGGATATGGTGATCAATGTACCGCAAGAAAATCTGCCTAGCGACACAGTTGTGGGGAGTGATAAGCAGAGTGAGGAATCTGAACCACAACAAGCCGTTGAGAATAATGTGGAATTGAGAGAGATAGTTGGTGTAGAGAAAAAAGATGTTACTGAGATCCAATTTGTCACCTTTTTGGATTCCTTGGAATTTCTTTTTCTTATACCCGTTGTAGAAAAGACACCACCAACTATCATTGCTGAGCCCCAATCAGAAAATCCATACCCTCAAGGGCACCCCCAAAAGTTGAGAGATGTAGGGAGTTTCACTGATCCCTACATTATAGAGAGCCTTGAAGAAAAGTCTGCCTTGGTGTAAATGGGGGACTATCTTAAATATGAGGCCCTTGTTTGAAAAAATTGTTTGAAGTGAGACCCACAATAATAACTGTGCGGATTGCAAGCCGTTCGCAGAAGGATCCACTGGGCACTAGTAAAGATTAACTGCGTCTGGCTAAAAGACGTTATAGACAACACTACTTGGGAGGCAACCCAATGTTTTAATTATGTTGCTTCAATTTCTGTTTTAGTTTGTTTTATTTTGTCTTGAGCAGTCTCACGGTCTTGGTTTCTTGTCTTGTATTTTTGGATGACAGGTGGACTGGAAGCTAACTCTGAGGAAAAATGTGTCAAAAATGCTGATATTCTGAAAACTGTGCAAATTCCAGAATTTTCCCTCCCAGACCTCCGTTATGACCGCGGTGTTGTGTCAGTAAGTTGTCCCTTTATTTTTTGTCTTCACACATTGGGGACAGTGTGTCGATTAAGTTTGGAGGGGTGTCTTATTTTGTTTCATTGTTTTGTTTTTTAGTCTTTTTTATTTGTCTTTGTGTTGTTCTATGTGTTTTAAGTCATAATTTATTTTTATTTTTATGGATCATGCATGTTGTAGTTGCTAAAGATATTGAGTGGATAAAGTGGGATAATGTAACAGAATTGAAAGCAATAATCTGTGTACTTAAGTTAGATATGCCAAAAATTCATTACATCTAATTCTTTGGGATATTTGTGCTTAGATTATGTGTGTCAGTTATGGAAAGAAAGGATGAAAAATGTCTAGAAAATCTGTTTGCTTGTTATTTGAGGGGAAATAGTTAAGATGTACATGTTTAGGGAGATGATTCAGACATTTCTTTGATAGCCCTTCTAACCATTCATTACCTATCCTGACATGAATTGTATCACTAGTCAGCTCTGTTGAGCCTAAAATACGATCTTTCTTTGACACCCTATGATTCCTTGTTTGTGTCATAAGTAATAATTGAAAGTTAGTGGAATAAAAAGTGTTGAAAAAGAAACAAGAAGAGAGTGAAAATTTGATGCACCCCAATGAAAAATATACAAAATCCTAAGTTTGGGGGTGTTTGTTATTTATAATGTGTCTCACTCTCTCAAAAGAAAAGAGGAGAGAAATAGGTATGAGATTAAAAAGAAAATCAGAAAGAAGAAAAAAAGTGTTGAATGAAGAATGCTTATGGTACGTAATTGAGCCTAAATGCCTATTTTTACCTACTTCTGCCTAAGCCTACATTACAACCTTGAAAGTCCTGATGATCTTTAATATGTATATCTATGATTAGTGGAGAATAACAAGTAAACAGATCTATAGCGTTTGGGAAAGATGGAATGAAATTGACATGCATAGGTTAGGTATTTGTATTTCTAATTGATCATGATCTAAGTGAATTTGCGAAATATCTAGCTTCAAATTCTAGATTGCTAAATATTCATGCTATGTATGTTCCAACATATTATCTCATTTGTCATCCTTGGTTTTGAAGAAACAATAATATAACTACTTGATTCATTTCATAGAGTCCTTATTTTTGTTGTGTTTTGTTTTGATCTTTACTCGAGGGCGAGTAAAGGTTAAGTTTGAGGGTATTTGTTAGACATATTTTGTATACACTTTTTTAGTCATTTTTAGTTAGTATTTTCCTCATTTTCGTTGAAATTAGTGCCGTGTTAGGGTCGTTTTTCTTTCTTTTGAGTCACAACGGTCCTAAATGGAGAAATGGTAAAAATAAGATGAAACGAGCTTAATTGAGGTGTAATTGCACAAGAAAAGGCCAAGAAATGAAGTCTAAGAAGTCTCGGTAAGCCTAAAGGAGTAAGGGTGTAGAATGGTGTAGAAAGGCTTCACATATTACCCTCGTTGTGTTGGATTATGGATTGTTTTTAGTGGACTATTTTATATGGATTAAGAGGTCGGATTAACATAAGAAGTATGTGTGTGAATCACCGTGGTTGTTGTTTTGGTTGTGTACTTAATTGGCAGTTGGTTATTGATGTTATTGGCCTTATTTGTAAGGTGAAAACGTATGTATATGTAGGGGAAGTGCTGCCCAAATTTTTATACGAAAAGAGAACCTTTACTTGGTATATGTCCTACACTAGTAAGCATGTAGTTGATATACATGTTATTGTTATTATAGGTTGAAGTACTACTTGAGACGTATTGTAGTTGTCAAGTTGGTATAGCCTATAAGGTATGTAAACTAATTTTCTTCTTTTGGCATGTTTATATAAAGTAAGTGTACGGTGGACGTACATAGTTTTATTGGATCTTAATCCTTAATGATACATGGATTTATACATGATATGATAGTGTCTTGGTTATAATAAGTGAAAGTTCATTTTAAATGATATTATTGAGAGTTAAAAGATGATTTAAATTGCATGATGGCTCATGATAGCTATTCGTGCAAAGTATTATTATTCCACTTCACCGGGTCCCTCACTTAAGGGCCGGATATATGATTCCATAGACATGTATCCGTGATACGAGTATAGAATACTCATGCGTGTATTTATATTATATGATTCCATGGACAAGATCTGTGATGCGAGTACAAGATACTCATGCGTGTATATATGTATTATTATTCCATGGACCGACCTCCGTGATGCGAGTACAGGATACTCATGTGTTATATATGTAATATGATTCCATGGACCGACCTCCATGATGCGAGTATATATACTCATGCGATTATATGATTCCATGGACATGTATCCGTGATGTGAGTACAGGATACTCATGCGTGTATTTATGTATTATTATTCCATGGATCGACCTCCGTGATGCGAGTACATGATACTCATGCGTGTATTTATATTATATGATTCCATGGATGAGATCCGTGATGCGAGTATAGATACTCATGCGATTATATGATTCCATGGACAAGGTCCGTGATGCGAGTATAGATACTCATGTGATTATATGATTCCATGGACAAGGTCCGTGATGCGAGTACATGATATCATGAGATTATAAAAATTTATATCATTCGTATAAGGGGGGAAGATAATGTAAGCTTGGGAAGCGGAATATTTGAGAATCTTAGAATATTGAGTAACCGTTGAGACCTTAGATATATAATTCCTTCTTGAGTAAAATATTTTATGTGTGATTGGTTAAAGTACTCAGTATATGTGAAGCATATTAGTTGTGAGGATTCCTTGGTTTGAGTATAAACAACTTGTGTTATATTGTGGCCCTGTGTGGCATCTTGTGTTGCTGAGTATAGGTTGATAGGTATAGTTAAAGGAGACTATGCTGAAATGTTTATAGTTGAGACCTAGTATGAACATTCGAGGACGAATATTTCTAAGGGGGGAAGAATGTTACACCCCTCGCTGCTAGCTGCTAGTCCTATTTCCCACTCCGCTTCTGGGTGGGTGTAAGTCTGTCTTTCCTTTCCTTGAGGGGCGAGCTTCTCCCAATATTATCGATCTGTGTCTTCAAAATCGGGATCCTTAGCTGACCGCTTGCCAGGGCATTTAATTGAGAACATGATTATGGAAAAAAGATTTGAATATTGGAAGGAAAAGATTTTTACATTTTCTATATGGAAAAGATTTCGAGACAAATGTGACGACGAAATTATTAACTTGCAGTTAAATTCTTTCCAATGGATTTATGGACTTAGTATTGTATTATGAAGTCTTGACATTGATAATATGGGGTCCATCGAAAATTTTATAATTTTGTGGGCCCATCGAAATATTAAGAATTTTGGCTAAGTGTTGAATTATTTTTTGTGAAGAAAATTATGGGTGAATAAGAGGGTGACACGTGTCCCTCCCCACTTGTGTAGCAAAGCTACAAATTAGATACAAGTCTTGAAAGACTATGTGATGAGCAAGACAAGTGGACAAGTGGGTCCCCCTCCACTTGTGCTATAAGCACCAACTATATAGATATACATTGCAAGACTTCTTTGTCTTAGCTCACAAATATCTTCATCCAAACTCTCTTCTCTCTCCCTTAAGCTATAAGTTTCGAAATTACCATGGCCAAGTGAAGAACAAAGTTATTTATTTTCCAAGATTAAGCTTTTTAACTAAGTTCTAAGTTATGATTAACACACCAAAACAATGGGCATGGTTGTTGGCCGATTCTGCTTAGAAAACCTTTAGCTTGAAGATGAACTTGTTGGAAGGAAAACATGGAAGAAAGATGGTTACAAGCTTGTAGAGGATACGTGTGTGTTATTGTAACGTGAAGAAGTGGTGTGAAAAGAAGGCAGTGGTGCCGAGACTAGTGGACTGTTTTGGGCTAAAAAATTAAGGTAAGAATTCTTCTTCCTCTTGAAGTAACTGGAAATTACATGTTGTTATAGTTAAGAGGTGAACTTGTGTTAAGAAAAATGGAGAATAAGAAGTGCATGTGACATTTGGCATGTTAGTTGATTTAATGGACTGTTTTGTTCATGTTGGATTCGTTGGTTGTTATTGTTATTATTGTCACTAAGTGCATGTTAGAAATAAGAAAATCTTGTTATTACAAGTTGTTATGGTTTATATAAGAGTGTTGAAACTTGAATTGGATAATAAGGAATTATGAAAAGGGTTATGGTATTGGTGGTTGGCCGAGAACTACATGAAACTGTGAGACGTTGTGGTGCTATTTTAGGGGTTGTTTTGTGGGGTTATACTGCTGAAAATTTTGTTACTATTATGCATGTTTAAGTGTGGTAATTGCTAATGTAAGTCCTAAAGGAGTAAGGGTGTAGAATGGTGTAGAAAGGCTTCACATCTTACCCTCGTTGTGTTGGATTATGAACTATTTTTAGTGGACTGTTTTATATGGATTAATAGGTCGGATTAACATAAGAAGTAGGTGTGTGAATCACCTTTGTTGTTGTTTTGGTTGTGTACTTAATTGGTACTTGGTTATTGATGTTATTGGTCTTATTTGTAAGGTGGAAACGTATGCATAAGTAGGGGAAGTGCTGCCCAAATTTTTATACGAAAAGAGAACCTTTACTTGGTATATGTCTTACACTAGTAAGCATGTAGTTGATATACATGTTATTGTTAATATAGGTTGAAGTACTACTTGAGACGTATTCTAGTTGTCAAGTTGGTATAGCCTATAAGGTATGTAAACTATCATTTCTTCTTTTGGCATGTTTATATAAAGTAAGTGTACGACGGACATACATAATTTTATTGGATCTTAATCCTTAATGATACATGACATGATAGTGCCTTGAATTTTCTAAAATGAAAAGTTCATTTTAATGATTTATATATGATATGATAGTGTCTTGGTTATAATAAGTGAAAGTTCATTTTAAATGATATTATTGAGAGTTAAAAGATGATTTAAATTACATGGTGGCTCATGATAGCTATTCGTGCAAAGTATTATTATTCTACTTCACCAGGTCCCTCACTTAAGGGCCGGTTATATGATTCCATGGACATGTATCCGTGATGCGAGTACGGAATACTCATGCATGTATTTATATTATATGATTCCACGACAAGGTCTGTGATATGAGTACAGGATACTCATGCGTGTATATATGTATTATTATTCCATGGACCGACCTCCGTGATGCGAGTACATGATACTCATACGTTATATATGTAATATGATTTCATGGACCGACATCCGTGATGCGAGTATATGTCGCGCCCTTTTCCGGCCGCGGCATTTTTTCTAGCGAACCCTGCTTAAAATGCAATGTTAGAAAATAAATAATAAAATACTAAAATGTTCAAAAATGCTTAAAAGCTTAAGAAGTATTAAAATATTGAAAGGGATGCTATAGTTTTAAAAGAAAAATTGCTACATATTAAAGTGCTAAAAGGTAAAAATGCTAAAAGGTTGCTAGGGAGTGCAAAATGGTAAAAAGTGTTAAAAAAAAAATGCTAAAGGGTTCGCGGAGTCGCCACCTAATTAATTTGGGTGAATTAGGACACCTAAATGTTTAACTAGTTTAAAGTAAAACATTAACTCCATTTTAATGGTCTGCTAAACTTAATGAGATTCTGGGTAAGGGTTCTTTATTAATCTAGAGGGAAGGGGTTAGGCACCCTCTAAGATCCGCTAACTTGCGGTTGTCCTGCCAAACCTAGGATAGTTATCATATTTTAAAGAATGCAAAGTAAAAAGATCTATAAAAAAAAGTGCAATGTCAGAAAATAAAGTGCTGGATGTTAAAATAATGCTAAGTAGTTAAAAAGGTTTTAAAATGTTGGAAGATGTTTAAAGTATTGAAAGGGCAGAAGGTGCTATATGTGAAAGAATGCTAAGAGATGCTAAAATATTAAAGGTTAAGGACGCTTAACAAAAGTGCTAGCAAAAAGTGCTAAGTGTAAACAAAGTGGTGCTAGGGTGCTAAAAATTAATTTTAAAAGTAAAAGGTGCTAAGAGTGCAAAAGGATGCTAAATGTTGAAGAGTGCTTAAAAGGTGCTAGAAATGCTAAGATGCTACAGGTGCTTTATGGACTAATTATATGCTCATGCAAAGATTATTTGCGGACTAATTGTGTATACTGCTAGCTAAATTAATCTTGATTAACATAAGTATGACATGATGCATAAAATACCTAATTTTACAATTGAGAGGGATCTAGGCCTAAATTTTCACGATTAGATATGCAAATTAAATTGTTAGGCAAAAGTTTAAATGTGCATGATAAGCCTAAAATACGTAATTAGAAGTGCATTTCTGATTTTAAAACTACCCGCCCAATTCATTTATTCAAAGGTTAATTGTTTTATGTCTCCTATTAATTACAAAGTTAGATAATAAAGTTACAAATAATAAAATGAAAGACACGAATAAGGCAGAGAGATTAAGAGAGTAAAAAGGAGTTGAGATGAATGACGACGTCATTCCACTCTTATTTGTTTTGGAATTCTTGAAGCGGAAATGCGGATGAACATAGATGCGGGTCCTCATTTGAAGTAGCTCATGATGAGTCTCGCCATGAAACTCTTCATGTTTGCTCCGATGCGTTTCATTTCATGTAAAAATAAGAGAAGATAAGGATTAATACATATCCAAATCATATTAACAATGCAAATAGAAGAATGACACAGCTATGCAAATTTAAACAGACACATAGGAGACGTCCATGGCAAGAATGTTATATCTGAGATATATTTATATATAACTTTGCTCACATCGAACGTCTACCAGACTGTATACTATGTATGCCCCAAGACATACCATCCCTGACAAGCATTTATCTTATTGGAAGGAACAGATACGACAAGCCACATATTCGGTAGATTACATACTTCACGATGTAGATTGCCAATAGAGGTTCATCTTTTAATAAACACTCTAAAGAGTTACACAGCCTTAATAAAATAAAGACAACTTCTTATTCTTAAATGAAACAGGTTCCAATCATATGCCAAACCATCTCTATTTAACTAAGCATTTTCAAAAATCGGATTATATGGTGCGTATGTTTACTACCTGAAACATTATCAGTTAAACTTGAAATGCAAACAGAGACCATAGATTAATCCAACAAGTTAGTTTCAAATGATGATACACAACACCTAGACAACTCAATGGATATGGCATGATACAAGATAACTTTAAGCTTTAGCTGTTCCTAAATTTCAGGGGACAAGTAAACATGTTCTATAACACAACAAGTGAAACATGATATTGGTTGATTTAAAAGAGAATGTATTAACCCAGATAGCATAAAAAAGATCTGGTGTCCCCTGCCGAATCTCTATATGAAACGTACTACATAAATGACTTAAAATTGGTCAGACAAACAGGTTCTTGGATACACACACAGTGATACCAAATTCATAGTTTAAACTCCCTATACGGTTTACATTCGTCCTAAACAGGTTTATGAGTATAGCCGAATCCATTTTGTAATATTCATTTTTATTACGAAGGCATTAAGAGGGCATCCGACTGTTATAAATCTTGATCACGAAGGCAGAACAATATCAGATTTATCAATCTCGACAGTTCTAAAAAAAAATTGACAATTTACAAATAACCAAACATGACTTTGACCGATACACAACATTATACCTGCTAAATAGAGCAAATCTGAATTACATATTCTGACCAAATTGCTACCAACAGACAACACAGAACATACATAAGGATGAAAATAAATAAGAGATATATTAAGGGGCCTTGACCACGTGAGTGAACTAACATATGTTTAACACACAAACACAAAACAAAATGAATGAAGTGAGAAGAATCCAGATTTAGTTAGAAATACATTACAACTTTTATACCAAATAACACGGGATTACATGAACAGGTTATACATGGTTAGATAGACCACGTACCAGATTCCAAACCCAGCATACGATTTATATATATAGACTGGAGTTGTTCTTAAATCAACACATCTATCCAGAACAAACAGTCCACGACTAACGACTAAAGTCAGTTTTGAACACCTTAAACTAATTCATACACAAATTAGGCATCAGGACCAGAGTTCGACAGAATCATATTTGACTAAACTAAGCCTAAACTAACGAGATAAAGCGTTACAGACGTCGACAGGAACATATATGACTAAATATGCTTGATGGATTATTAACTAATCTTCACAGTTATCACTGAGCCAAAATCTGTCTAATATACTACTGAACAGCAGACTGATCCTTATAACAACATCTATCACAAAGCATTTTCGCAAAATAAGTATCTGCCATCACAATCAAACAAATAAATATTCACCAAGACCGGGATTTCACTATTCGCCGAAATAATCTTGCATTTATCGTAATCCAAGCAGAACTACACAAATAAATTCTAACATTATACTGGCACGAGACACGCAAAAAAATGCAGAAATTCAGCAATGCGACGAATCAGTAGGGAGTGGAATTTTACCTTCTCCGGCGGCGAACCGAGGCAGCGTATCAAGCGTCGACGCCACTCGGCGGGTTTTGGGTTTGCGATGCGAATAGGGGCAAGGTTTAGTTGCTGATTTCTGATTGATTTTTGGAGAAAAGGTTTAAAATTCTTGTTCTCGTTCTTTTCGATCTTTGTTCTTTGTTCGTGTCATTTTTTGCAACCCTCTGATTTTCGAATGCCCTTCTATGTGTATAGAGGTTGGTTTATATAGCTCCTAGTTAGGCTTTGTTTATGGCAAGTTTAGGATTTGATTTGAGGGGCGATTTGTGCTGGGTTTTGTTATGGTAAGACTTGATTTCGAAGCGATTTATGGAAGATTTGGCAATGGGTTTATGGTAAGAAATCGTTGGTTGTGTGTACGTGGGTAAGGAATGAGATGTCTGGGGTGCGTATGTAAAAGGAACCCCCGGATTCTCCGGCGAGAATCCAGGCATGGCGGCGATTTGTGTTCGATTTGTGTTTTTTTTTTTTAGGTTTCGTCTAGGTTTTCTAAAGGGGGGGGGGGGGACGATGAGAAAAGGCGGGAAGAGCTGCTGGCAGGCTTTGGGTAGTAAAGGGGAAATAAGGCGTAGTGAAATTTGGGGTGTGAGTTTGGTGGTGGAAATTTGGGTAGAATTAGGTTAGCTAGATATTAATTGGGTAGTGTTATAATTTAAGTGTATTAATTTTAGGTGTTAATTAATTAATTAGTGGTGAGTTAAAGGTATTTAATTAAGTGTTAGTTTTAGGTGCTATTTAATTTAGGTAGAGTTTTAATGTTGTGTTTTAGTTCTAATGATAAATTAAATTATTTAAATTGTGATTAAATTATTTTAGGTGTTTTATTAGCCTAAGTTTGAATTTAAATTATTATAATAGTAAATGCGGGTGTGCTATTTAATTAATGCTTAATACTTTAGACTGCGGCGCTATTATTATCTTATTATTGCATTATTGCGAAGTTAAATTAAAATTGAATTGAGTTTAGATTGAATTATTTAAATGCTAAATGCAAGTATGATATTTAAGAATTGTTTAAAGCTTTTATAAATGCGACGCTATTAAATGCATGTATTTAGATTTAAAAATTGATTTTAAATGATTACTAATTAATGCGGCTATGCTACCTGACACGACGTTATCGCTAAATTATTTATTTTATGCGTTTATTAATTATTTAAGAAATACGACAAAGCTTAAAGTTAATTAATGCGGGCGCGAGACTCTAAGTGCTTAAAACTCTACGTAAGATGCGATGTCATTATTAAATTAATTCTTAATGCTGTATTTATGTTTTATTGTTGTATTTTATTATAAAAATCCTAAAAATTATTTTACAAAATTAGTGTAATTTTATAGTTAATGGTTGGGCGGGAGGGTCAAAATTGGGTGTCAGCGGATGTCCTCTTTGTATGGAGATGATGGAAGAATCTTCGGACAAAGACGTTGACTCATGCCAATTTTGTCTCGATCTTCGAGTGCGTAAAATCTTTGGCGGTAGATAAAGTGACGCAAAAATCAAAAGCTGTCGATGTCGAGTTATGGCGACCTTTGGGTTACTATGGTCGAAACACCGAGCGACTAACGGACTTAAAGGCATCGATGTCGAGTTATGATGACCGGGTTATGGTGCAAAAAGTAAAAGAAAATAAGCGGCTTGAACACAGGGTGTCTTGCTATGGCTTGTGGTCTTTGGGTTCTACGGTGATGTGGAAGCGAGTGGGCCGACGCTGAGGCCGCGATCGTTGGGAAGGTTGGCCCCCAACGTTGCCGGTTATTTGTAAGAAAATCCACGTTGTGCTCCTCGCTGCGCATGCTAAGACTTGAACAAGCGGTTAGTGCATAGCTGTTAAGGCAAAACAATTTTAAAAACAATGTAGCGTGAATAGAAAAGGTTATCCGCAAAAGCGTGATGTACATTGTGTTGATGCGATGTTGCGAATCTTTGTGATTTTCGTCCTTGCACGCGTGTTGCGATTGTGAGCGGGTATGTTGTCGCTGCTGCAATTGTCCCCGTACTAAAGCTCGAAGGAGTTAGTGCATAAGCGCTAAGGTGGAATATTAAAGCGTCGTAAATGCAATTAGGGGTATAGAAATCGTCCTGTGTGATATCTTTGATGATGGCGTCGTTTTGGACTTATTGTCTTGATAACGCCGTCGTTGCTGGGCGTGTTGTTCTTTGGCGTCGTTGCGTGAAGCGCAAATGATGGTGTCGTTGCACACAATGCTCATAACGCGTCGTTGCCGGGCGTGTTCTTCTTTGGCGTCGTTGCGTAGACGCATGCTGATGGTGTCGTTGCCTGGACACAATGCTCATAACGTCGTTGCCTGGACGTGTTGCTGCTGGCGTCGTGCGTAGACGCAATGCTGATGATGTCGTTGCCTGGACACAATGCGGATAATGTCGTTGCCTGGACATGTTGCCACTGGCGTCGTTGCGTAGACGCACGCCGGTGTCGTTGCACTGGACACGATCTGAATCGTCGTTACTGGGCGTATTCTTTGGGGCGTCGTTGCGTACGCAATGCGATGGCGTCGTTACTGGGCGTGTTCTTCTTGGCGTCGTTGCGTAGACGCAATGTTGATGGTGTCGTTGCTTGACACCGCAATCGCGATAACGCGTCGTTACTGGGCGTATTCTTCTTTGGCGTCGTTGCGTAGACGCAATGTTGATGGTGTCGTTGCTTGGACACAATGCTGATAACGTCGTTGCCTGGACGTATTGCTGCTGGCGTCGTTGCGTAGACGCAATGCTGAGGATGTCGTTGCCTTGACATAATGCTGATGACGTCGTTGCCTGGACGTGTTGCTGCTCCTGTAGAATAAATGCTCCTGCAAGCTGATATGCCTGACGAATACTGGGATGTTGCCCTTGCACTGCAACTGACGAATTGTTATGATGCCTTTGTTGTGTGCGATGCGCTGGTTGCAAGTTTGACTTTATGCCCGAGTTGACGCGCTAGGTTTTGTTGCGGAACTCTGAACTTTGATTGCCGATTGTTGATGCCCCTTTCTGCTGCTGCTTTTTGCTGCTTCCGCCAATGTGAAGAGACTTTTTCGCCGTATTTTCTGCTTTGGCTATTGCGCTTTCTGCTTCTGTTAACATGAAAAAACCTGCGCTCAAAGAAAATTTGTGAGTTTTTTGGGGGGGGTCGATTCGTATCTGACTTTGCCGCCTTGTCCCTTGATGTCCACGTGCCTGGCCTGTTTGGGTTTGCAACCCCTGTCTGACCTCTTTGAGATGTTTAGTAGTGCCCCAAAAGCATTTTCCAAAAATGAAATGTTTTCATGAAGTATGCACAAAACATCTTTATGTAAACATTTATATGACATGCGTAAAAAATGTAAAAGCCTCGTCTAATTTGCCGAATATGACATGTATTTCGACCAAGCGAACATCTTTTGGAATCCTTGTTATTGCCTTCCTCACAGTGCGCAAAACTGTCTCAATTCCAATGTGTGTCGCGTGGGCGGAACTTAACTTCGTGATGAATTGCTCATATCCCCTTTGTTGCCTGTAGACGAATGGGAAGATTCCTAACGGTGTGACCGAAGCCGATTTAGGCCGCCTACGTATCCACGAGGACTCAGGTCATGACGTAGTTCATTACAAGCGAAATTGGGTAAAATTCTAAAAGTGGGACCGAAGCCGATATGGCCGCCTACGTATCCGCCAAGGGAATCAGGTCATAACGTAGTTCAGATTACAAGTAAAGGGCTTTCTAATTTGCGGCGGCGAGACCCTATATGGGCTCTATGCATATCCCAGAGAATGCAGCTTTTACAATATAAAGGGGATTACGGAAAACAAATACTCTAGACGTAATATCTCTTCATGCATCTGCGTTGATAGCCTTGGGCCATACCTCGCCATCCATCTCACCAAGATCGGGGCCTCCACTTAATACTCGATGGACCGTGTAGGGCCTGCGCGATTGGGTGCGAACTTTCCTTTAGCTTCACTTTGATTCGAAATATCGTTTCAAAACCAATTGTCCGGTTTGAATAACCTTGGCCTTACTCTCTTATTAAAAGCTCTAGCCATTACGCTTTGATATAGCCGCCGCATGATTGCATTCAACCTTTTTTCACAATCAACATCAATTGCTCATAACGATCCTGATCCACTCGGCACCGCTCGGCTTCTTGGATGATTCTCAACGATGGTATTTCCACCTCTGCTGGTAGCACGGCTTCTGTTCCATACACCAAAAGATACGGCGTTGCCCCGGTAGAAGTTCGGATTGTGGTGCGATAACCCAAAAGCGCAAAAGCGCAAAAGGCAAATTCTCGTGCCAATGTTTGTAGTTGCTGATCATCTTGCGCAATATCCTCTTGATGTTCTTGTTGGCTGCTTCTACTGCTCCATTCATCTGAGGTCGGTACGGAGTGGAATTACGGTGAGTGATCTTGAAATTTCCACATATCTCACGCGTCAAATTATCATTGAGATTGGTTCCGTTATCGGTTACAATTGATTCGGGAACCCCAAATCGGCAAATGATGTTGTTGCGAACGAAGTCGACCACCACCTTTTTCGTCACTGATCTGTGTGATGACGCTTCTACCCATTTAGTGAAATAGTCAATTGCTACGAGGATGAATCTGTGCCCATTTGAAGCAACGGGTTCGATGGGGCCGATGACATCCATGCCCCAAGCTGCGAATGGCCAAGGAGAACTTGTCACATTAAGCTCACTTGGAGGCACTCGAATCAAATCTCCATGAATCTGGCATTGCCGACATTTCTGCACAAAGCGGATACAATCTGCTTCCATCGTCATCCAAAAATAACCTGCTCGCAGAATCTTTTTCGCCAAAGTGAAGCCGTTCATATGAGGTCCACACGTCCCTCCGTGTATCTCTTCTACTAGCTTGCCTGCCTCTTGAGCATCGACACATCTCAATAAGCCCAGATCTGGAGTCCTTCGGTACACAATTTCCCCATTCAAAAAGAAATGATTTGCTAGTCTTCGAAGTGTCTTCTTCTGGATGTTGGTTATGCCTTCTGGATATTCTCCTGCTTTGAGGTACCTTTTGATGTCATGGTACCATGGATTGCCGTCTGTTTCCTCGTCTATATGGGAGCAATAAGCCGGCTGCTCTAGCACGCTCACTGTGATTGGATCGATGTAATTCTTGTCCGGATGCTGAATCATGGAGGATAAGGTTGCCAATGCGTCAGCGAATTCGTTCTGGATCCTCGGAACATGCCTAAATTCTATGTGGCTGAACCTCTTCTGTAATTCCTTCACGCAAAACAGGTAGGGAAGTATCTTCATATTCTTGGTCGCCCATTCGCCATGTACCTGATGGATCAGTAAGTCTGAATCACCTATGACCAGCAGCTCTTGTATGTCCATATCTAGTGACATTCTGAGCCCCAATATGCAAGCTTCATATTCCGCCATATTGTTGGTGCATGGAAATCTGAGCTTCGCGGAAATCGGATAATGCTGACCTGTTTCTGAAACCAAAACTGCTCCAATGCCGACTCCTTTGAAATTTGCCGCTCCATCGAAAAACATCCTCCAACCCGGGTAATCCTCTGAGATATCTTCTCCGACAAACAATACCTCTTCATCAGGAAAATAGGTTCGAAGGGCTCGTCTTCTCATCGATGGGTTCTCGGAAGATGATCGGCTAAGGCCTCGCACTTTACGCTCTCTGCGTGGCGTGACGATGTCAAACTCGCTCAACATAATTTGCCATTTCGCTAGTTTTCGGTGGGCATGGGCTTCAAGGATATACTTAAGCGGATCCATCCTCGAAATGAGATAAGTAGTGTATCTTGATAGATAGTGTTCGAACTTCGCGACCCAAGTTAATGCGCAACAAATGCGTTCGGAGAGTATAACGAGCTTCATATGCCGTGAACTTCTTACTCAAGTAGTATATGGCCTGTTCCTTTTCCTGTTTCATCGTGTTGCCCAACACGCATCAAAGCATTTTCTAACACGCACAAATAGAGTAGCAAAGGTCTCCTGTTGGAGGCACTAGAATCGGATTAGACAGTATTCTTTGATTCACAAAAGCCATTGGCAATCATTGTCCACTTGGTAGTGCATCCTTTTTCAATAATTTGAATATCGGCTCGCATATCACGGTGGCGGGCTATGAACCTGCTGATGTAGTTGAGGCGACCAAGGAAACTCATCACGTCCTTTTTGCTTTTCGGAGGGGGTAATTCTTGGATGGCTTTTATTTTCGAGGGGTCTAGCTCAATCCCTCTCCTGCTCACTATAAAACCCAACAGCTTCCCTGCGGGAACGCCAAATGCGCACTTTGCAGGATTCAACTTCAAGTTATACTGTCTTAGTCGTTGGAAAAACTTCTTCAAGTTTGCCAAATGGTCCTCCGCCGCGATTTGATGATGACGTCGTCCACATAGACCTCAATTTCTTTATGAATCATGTCATGGAAGATGGTGGTCATGGCTCTCATGTAGGTGGCGCCTGCGTTCTTGAGACCGAACGGCATAACTCGATAATAGTACACCCCCCACGGGGTAGTGAATGCTGTCTTTTCTGCGTCCTCTTCTGCCATAAGGATCTGATGATAGCCAGCAAAGCAATCGATTTAACGATCAGTAGTTCATGCCTCGCACAATTATCGATGAGTATATGGATGTTTGGAAGAGGAAAGTCATCCTTCGGGCTGGCTCTGTTGAGGTCTCTGTAATCTGCAGACTCGGACCTTTCCATCTTTCTTCTTTCTGGCACGATATTTGCTAACCAAGTAGGATACTTTGCAACTCGAATTACCTTTGCCTCAAACTGTTTAGACACTCTTCTTTGACCTTCAAACTCGTATGCGGTTTGATCTTTCTCGGCCTTTGTTTCTGGGAAACAAGATGGTTCAATAGGTAGCTTTGTGTGCGGCGATGTACGTACTCAAACTGGCGTGTCCTCATATGACCAAGCAAACACATCGTGTATCTTGTTTCAGAGCTCAATTAATTCTTCTTTACGTGTGACGTTTAGGTGGCGCGACTCTAGTCTCTTTCACGGTTCCCTCATCGCCTAAGTTTATTAACTCTGCTTCTTCCAAATTTGGTTTAGGCCTATTCTCAAAGTTTTCCACTCTTGGCTAAGTTCGATGCGGACATTCCTCTTGTTCCTGGTTATGCTCGTCATTTGAACTTTGTTCGTTGGTCTCATTACATGTCATATTCGCGTTATCAATGTGTTTATTAATATGATCATTTGAAAGAAAAATGCTTAAAGAATTTAATTTTAACACAAACAAAATCTTTTAAAAAGTCGCGAAAATGTCCTGAATTTATGATGAAAGTAAAATTGCGAGATTAAAAACATATTAAGAATCATAAATGCATGTCTGCTTTCTTTCTAGATAAAAGGTCACGCCGCTAGAACTAATCATAAATTCTACCAAGCTTCTGACGGTCGGGGCGGGTGCAAGTCCAATTATTCAGTGTATCCATGCTCTGCATCCCAAATGGTGAGCTCCTCCGTGATCTCCTGCGATCATGCAACAATCGCCTCATCATCACCTATGAACAGATTCGGAACCTACCGCAAGATCATCCGGTCATCTTCTCTCGGCATCCGGATGGTGTAGGCTTTGACGAATGGTGACTCGAGGCGGAATGGGCGCAAGCAGGAATGTATCCTTCTTCCGAGGTTCGTGGTCACCAAATCCTTGAAGTGGTGGTACCCCAAACCAAAAGTGTCTCTCTTCCCAAATAATGGATAGGCTCGTGATCCCTTCATACCGACTCAAGACCTCTGCGGGCTCGTATCCATTTCTTAACATTTCCTTGGCCACCATTTTGAGAGAACGTGGCGTGCGATGGTCGGACCCTACTTGCTCTCTTGATCTCATTAATGTGAAAAACCGAACCATCCGACCGCTTTCACGCCTTCTATGACAGGATTGCATAATCGGTGTTGATGCTCCTTTTATCTCCAAATACTACCACTTCACCGTGATTCCATATAAACTTTGAAAGCGATGCAAGGTGGGCGGATCGCACCATTTCATGGATCCACGGCCTTCCTATCAACAGGTTGTAACATGTAGCAATATCCAATATTTGAAATTCCACAACGAATTCTGCAGGTCCGATCCGCAGTGTGAGGTCCATTACGCCTTCGACCCCTCTATGGACTCCGTCGAAACCTTTGACTCTGATATGACTTTCACGAATTTTCTTCTGATGCGCTGATTTCAACGGTGTAAATCGTGGGACAAATGTTGACTACCGAGCCTCCATCAATCAGCACTGTTGAAACAATCTTGTCTGCGACTTGGATGGTGATATTCAATGCAAGGTTGTGTCTGACGCCCTCAGCGGGTAACTCATCATCGTGAAAGGTGATTCTGCGGGCCTCTAGTACCTGTCCGACCAAAGCTGCCAAGTTCCCGTCAGTTGTACCCTCCGGAACGTATGCATCCTTCAACACCTCCATCAATGCAATCTGTGAGGCGTAATGCATTAACAATGAAAAATATGCGCCGAGGTTTTCTTTAACTGCTCTACGACGGAATACTCTTTAGTGGGCATCTTCCTCCAAAATTCCTCGACTTCAGCCTCTGTCACGGGCTTCTTTTGCGGTGCCTCCTTGGCTGCCTCTATAGGTGTGTAATACCTCCCTGACCTGGTTATACCCGCAGCGGTGACTTCTATGACCCGCTTCCCACTTTCTCCGCGATCCATCTTGATCGGTGGCCCCTTCCCGGGCGCCTGAATAACTGTGATTGAACCTTTATGTCTCGGCGGTGCCCTTTCTAACTCAAATACTGCTTTCTTTCGAGGATTGGTGGCAGGGGCGACGAAAGCAGAAGGTTCGACTCTTCCCTCACTTCGAACTGATCGGATGGTTCCCTCCAAGTTGTATTCCTCATCAAGGGCTATCAAGTGCACATTGGCGTTGCCGTGGTTTGGCAAGGGATTATCATGCACGTTTGGGGCAGGATCCTTCAGCTGAATTACTCCTTCTTTGATCAACTCTTCGATTTTGTCCCTGAGGGTGTAGCAACTTCCGGTGTCATGCCCTGGGCTATCAGAGTGATACGCACAACGCTTATTCTCATCATACCATCTTGGGATAGTGAGAATCCTCCGAATTGGTTGGATCAAACCCGCAGCTCATGATCTTTCGTATATCCGTGGTATGGGTTCAGCCAGTGGGGTGCGGGTTCTGGATGGTTTTCCTTCAAAATTCGCATTTGGTCTGGGCGCATTGGGTGCTCTATGTTGTTGGCGGGCTTGATGGGCGGGTTGACGCGGGGCTGGATAAATGGGTGCTTGGGAAGCGTTATATATGGGCTGTGTGTGGTAGGCGGTGTGGGCGGTGTATAGTGCGGTGTAAAGTTTTGGCTGCTGGTGTGGTAGTATGGGGTTTGATAGGGTGGGTTCTGGTATGTTATGAATGCTTCGGGTTTGCGTTCTTGTACAAACATGGAAGAAATCGCTCCTTCTTCCTCAAGTACCGATCGCCCCCGATCAATCGCCTTATTCGTTGCTCGCAATGCCGCCGTCGTAATCCCGCCGCTTTAATACCTTCTTCTACGAAGTCACCCATTCTGACGACCTCTGCAAAATTTCGCCCGATGACGCTTATCATCCGCTCATAATAGGTTGCATCCTTCAAAGATTGTACGAATAGTGTGGTCATCTCACTCTCCACCATGGGTGGTTGTACCTTTGCTGCCTCTGAACGCCACCTCATGGCGTACTCTCTGAAAGTCTCCGTAGATTTCTTTTCCAACTTCATTAGATAGAACCTGTCCACACCGGTTTCTGTGTTGAATCCGAACCGCTCCACAAAGTCTTGGGCCAATGCATTCCAACTATGCCATTTACGCGGATCCTGGCTAGTGTACCAATCTATTGCCTCGCCGGTTAAACTTCGAATGAACAACTTCATGATGACCGCTGGGTTCTTCCCTACCCCGATTAACTTGTCGCAATATGATCTCAAGTGTGCACGAGGATTTCCCTTCCCATCAAATAAATCGAACTTCGGCACCTTATATCCCACTGGCAGTTCCACATCTGGATGCATGCAAAGATCTTCATAATCTAGTCCTTCGTGACCTTTATCCGATCGCATGCCACGAACTGCTTCTTTCAGGCTGTGAATCTCTCGGGCTACGTCATCGTCCATTTTGGCTCGGACTTCCCTTTCCATTTCTTCGTAATGATCCACTTCTTGGTGAAGCGCGGGGACGGTAAAAGGTTGGGTTTCTGTTGTGTAAGTTAACTGTCTGGGTGGTTTCTTTGAAGTGGTAGTGGGTATGGTGCGTGAGCCTTTGGTTGGCTTGGCGACAGGGTGATTATGGTGAAGTGAGTAGGCGGAGGCGAGGTACACGGGCGATGGGAGGATCATTTTGAAGGTGAGGTTGATGATTGGCCGGGCGAGGGGCGATTGGGTCGGTAACTGGCGGCCTTTGTGGGGAGTTTTGGGGGATATGTGGTGGTGGAGGTCGATCTGGGGTGGTCTGCGAGATAGTGGCCCTTTGCTCTGGCATAGGGGTATTCAAACTGATGGATAGGTTGGTCAGATTCCGTAGCCTCTCCATCTCAACTCGCATATCGCCAATCATTGCGGCGGTGAGCAATACATTCTTCCTGACTGGTGATATTCCTCCCTTCTGAAGTTTCTGTTTCGCTGACAGGAACAATTCCCAAACCATTCGGCTCAGACGCCCCTGAACCAGTCATATCGTCATTTCTTGCCTTGGATCTGGTGAAGTGTGGATGCTCCGACATTGTTGAGTCAAATACGAACCGACCTTTGGGGAAGATGATAAATCTTTCTAAAAATGCAACAAACAGCGTTAGCATAAGAACATAATTTGCAATTATGTAGCAGATAATATTGCACACAACACATTCAAACGTTTCCTAACATGCAGGGGGACCTCTTTATGCCAGAGGTAGGCCTAAACGTCATATATGCGATAATGATGGATTGGTCCGAGCCATCGGAGAAATGCTTTTATTGGGACTAAAAATAATTAAATTGCAACAATGAAATGTTAAAACTAAAGATCTATTCCTAATGCTATATTGTGCTGTTGGCGAACGTGGCGGTGGTGTTGCTAGGCCCTGCTCCTGCATCTTTCAAATATTGCATGATGTTTTGAAGTTGGTCCCACGGAACGGTGTTGTTCCCTAATCTGCGCACTTTTACCCAATTGGTCATGTCGATATCCTCGAAACCTTGCTTGCCTTTGGGGCTTGGACTGCTACAATCTTCCTTGAACCATGCACAGTATTCAGGCGTACCTCCTGCTTGTTCGTATTTGACATCTATTTTCTCAACGTTGTTCCATTCTTCAAGGATTTGCTTCTTTCTGGGGAAAGTGCAATTTGCCCCAAACGCGACCTCTGAATCCTTCATGTCTGATTGGAGCGGGATTACCTGTTCTTGACCAAACTGGCGGAGTACACGCAACGGAAGCATATGGTCAAGTCCCTTAATCCGATGAGCTCGATGTAATAACGGTCCTTGCTCCTTACATAGGCTTTGTTGATACGGATAGCGATGGGTACCTCCATTGCACTTGGTTGCTAGTGCGGGATGCCGTAAATTCATACCAATCCCTAGTACCGACGCGAAACAAACCGCTTCATCCTCGTAAAACTTACAATCCTATAATCATTGCTAAAACAAATGTCCGCTATATTCGATCACGATAAAAGTGTTCCATGGCCACATCTGTAAGATGAGATTGCATCCTCGAAGAAATTGGTTTCTTCGCTTGCATTTTCCTAGAGCTCAAATATCTCACTAGAATCATGGGAACCAAAGTAAGTTGCGTGCCATTAATGCCTTCAAAACCATCCGGTCACGTAACATATGCAAGATCGATCCGCCCATGTTCGAGGAAACACTAGAGTGCCTAATAGAGCAACGGTGAATGCGGTATGTCGCCTAGTTTTCCATTGTCCCAAATCGCAAGAAAACTCCTTTCGGAATGACCGATAGCTATCTTGGCGACCATATCTCTCGTCTGAGATAATCTAGGAAACCCAATTGTTCTCGAAGCAACGGAGTTCCTTTGTGTTTTTAGGCCCATGTAATGCAAGAATCTCTTTCCGCATTGATTATAAGGGATGATTTGCCCTCTGTTCGTAAGCTAGGCTCGTGAAGTAGTTGATCTCCTCCAACGTGGGGTGAGTTCAAGTCTCAAACTCAACACCGCTTATCCGATCCTAACCGAATTAAGGCCCTAACTATATGTTGATCCGAGCGATGTCAAACAAAGCCGTGAGACAACCTAATTTGCTTCGATAATCATTTTATCGCCGCTGCCGAAATTCTCCCACCAAACCTTTAGCTTTTTAACACCGCTACCATTCTCGACTCTCCGGATTATTGGAATATCGCTCATCCTATACATAAATAGAAGTAAAATGCAAAAATTTCCCAATGTTAGCATGTCACGTTGGGCTCGGATTCGCCCATTAATATCACGTAGCACATAATATGTTGTTGGTCGTTGGGTCGCGAGAAACCCTTCGACAATCGGGCTCTCCTAATCAGGTGTCGATACCAGGACCGACCCACCTAAGGTAAATGACGCACGACTTAGTATGAAGCGGTGGTATAGCTCTATCCTAAGTTGCTAAGATTTGGCTTTTCTAGACGCAAGGTTCCCGAGCGACAACTCGAGCGAGAAGGCTACGCCGCCACCTGTTAGACCTGCACTCCACGATATTACCAACTCTCCTAAATTTGGATTTTGAAGAAAGAATTTTGCTGATGCACCCAGCGCACCTCGCATGTAGTGTGTGATTGTGTGAATTTTCCAGAGTGGAAGAAATATGAGCGGAATGTCAGTTTAAGGAAAGCAGTAAAGCAGGTAGCAATCAAAAAAAAAAAAAAAAAAAAATAAAACAAAATACAACACACAAAAATTAAATGCCAAAGTAATTGCCAAATAATTATCCTAGATCTGTTGTGGTTAAGAACCTAAATTCCCAAATGAGTCGCCATTGCCGCGCCTTTTCCTACCATGCAGATTTTTCTAAATAACCCTGCTTAAAATGCAATGTTAGAAAATAAATAATAAAATACTAAAATGTTCAAAAATGCTTAAAAGCTTAAGAAGTATTAAAATATTGAAAGGGATGCTATAGTTTTAAAAGAAAAATTGCTACATATTAAAGTGCTAAAAGGTAAAAATGCTAAAAGGTTGCTAGGGAGTGCAAAATGGTAAAAAGTGTTAAAAAAAATGCTAAAGGGTTCATGAGTCGCCACCTAATTAATTTGGGTGAATTAGGACACCTAAATGTTTAACTAGTTTAAAGTAAAACATTAACTCCATTTTAACGGTCCGCTAAACTTAATGAGATTCTCGTGGTAGGGTTCTTTATTAATCTAGAGGAAGGGTTAGGCACCTCTAAGATCCGCTAACTCATGTTGTCCTGCCAAACCTAGGATAGTTATCATATTTTAAAGAATGCAAAGTAAAAAGATCTATAAAAAAAAGTGCAATGTCAGAAAATAAAGTGCTGGATGTTAAAATAATGCTAAGTAGTTAAAAAGGTTTTAAAATGTTGGAAGATGTTTAAAGTATTGAAAGTATGTATGTGCTATATGTGAAAGAATGCTAAGAGATGCTAAAATATTAAAGGTTAAGGACGCTTAACAAAAGTGCTAGCAAAAAGTGCTAAGTGTAAACAAAGTGGTGCTAGGGTGCTAAAAATTAATTTTGAAAGTAAAAGGTGCTAAGAGTGCAAAAGGATGCTAAATGTTGAAGAGTGCTTAAAAGGTGCTAGAAATGCTAAGATGCTACAGGTGCTTTATGGACTAATTATATGCTCATGCAAAGATTATTTGCGGACTAATTGTGTATACTGCTAGCTAAATTAATCTTGATTAACATAAGTATGACATGATGCATAAAATACCTAATTTTACAATTGAGAGGGATCTAGGCCTAAATTTTCACGATTAGATATGCAAATTAAATTGTTAGGCAAAAGTTTAAATGTGCATGATAAGCCTAAAATACGTAATTAGAAGTGCATTTCTGATTTTAAAACTACCCGCCCAATTCATTTATTCAAAGGTTAATTGTTTTATGTCTCCTATTAATTACAAAGTTAGATAATAAAGTTACAAATAATAAAATGAAAGACACGAATAAGGCAGAGAGATTAAGAGAGTAAAAAGGAGTTGAGATGAATGACGACGTCATTCCACTCTTATTTGTTTTGGAATTCTTGAAGCGGAAATGCGGATGAACATAGATGGGTCCTCATTCAAGTAGCTCATGATGAGTCTCGCCATGAAACTCTTCATGTTTGCTCCGATGCGTTTCATTTCATGTAAAAATAAGAGAAGATAAGGATTAGTACATATCCAAATCATATTAACAATGCAAATAGAAGAATGACACAGCTATGCAAATTTAAACAGACACATAGGAGACGTCCATGGCAAGAATGTTATATCTGAGATATATTTATATATAACTTTGCTCACATCGACCGTCTACTGTGATCAGATACTATGTATGCCCCAAGACATACCATCCCCGATAAGCATTTATCTTATCGAAGGAATGATACGACAAGCCACATATTCTTGAGATTACATACTTCACGATGTAGATTGCCAATAGAGGTTCATCTTTTAATAAACACTCTAAAGAGTTACACAGCCTTAATAAAATAAAGACAACTTCTTATTCTTAAATGAAACAGGTTCCAATCATATGCCAAACCATCTCTATTTAACTAAGCATTTTCAAAAATCGGATTATATGGTGCGTATGTTTACTACCTGAAACATTATCAGTTAAACTTGAAATGCAAACAGAGACCATAGATTAATCCAACAAGTTAGTTTCAAATGATGATACACAACACCTAGACAACTCAATGGATATGGCATGATACAAGATAACTTTAAGTTTTAACTGTTCCTAAATTTCAGGGGACAAGTAAACATGTTCTATAACACAACAAGTGAAACATGATATTGGTTGATTTAAAAGAGAATGTATTAACCCAGATAGCATAAAAAAAATCTGGTGTCCCCTGCCGAATCTCTATATGAAACGTACTACATAAATGACTTAAAATTGGTCAGACAAACAGGTTCTAGGATACACACATAGTGATACCAAATTCATAGTTTAAACTCCCTATACGGTTTACATTCGTCCTAAACAGGTTTATGAGTATAACCGAATCCATTTTGTAATATTCATTTTTATTACGAAGGCATTAAGAGGGCATCCGACTGTTATAAATCTTGATCACGAAGGCAGAACAATATCAGATTTATCAATCTCGACAGTTCTAAAAAAAAATTGACAATTTACAAATAACCAAACATGACTTTGACCGATACACAACATTATACCTGCTAAATAGAGCAAATCTGAATTACATATTCTGACCAAATTGCTACCAACAGACAACACAGAACATACATAAGGATGAAAATAAATAAGAGATATATTAAGGGACGCAACCACATGAGTGAACTAACATATGTTTAACACACAAACACAAAACAAAATGAATGAAGTTAGAAGAATACAGATTTATATAGAAATACATTACAACTTTTATACCAAATAACACTGGATTACATGAACAAAGTTATACATGGTTAGATAGACCACGCACTGCATTCCAAACCCAAAGATACGATTTATATATATAGACTGGAGTTGTTCTTAAATCAACACATCTATCAAGAACAAACAGTCCACGACTAACGACTAAAGTCAGTTTTGAACACCTTAAACTAATTCATACACAAATTAGGCATCAGGACCAGAGTTCGACAGAATCATATTTGACTAAACTAAGCCTAAACTAACGAGATAAAGCGTTACAGACGTCGACAGGAACATATATGACTAAATATGCTTGATGGATTATTAACTAATCTTCACAGTTATCACTGAGCCAAAATCTGTCTAATATACTACATCAATGCCAGATCGATCCTTATAACAACATCTATCACAAAGCATTTTCGCAAAATAAGTATCTGCCATCACAATCAAACAAATAAATATTCACCAAGACCGGGATTTCACTATTCGCCGAAATAATCTTGCATTTATCGTAATCCAAGCAGAACTACACAAAGAAATTCTAACATTATACTGGCACGAGACACGCAAAAAAAAAAAATGCAGAAATTCAGCAATGCGACGAATCAGTAGGGAGTGGAATTTTACCTTCTCCGGCGGCGAACCGAGGCAGCGTATCAAGCGTCGACGCCACTCGGCGGGTTTTGGGTTTGCGATGCGAATAGGGGCAAGGTTTAGTTGCTGATTTCTGATTGATTTTTGGAGAAAAGGTTTAAAATTCTTGTTCTCGTTCTTGACTGCTGCTGTTGCTGTTCGTGTCGTTTTTTGCAACCCTCTGATTTTCGAATGCCCTTCTATGTGTATAGAGGTTGGTTTATATAGCTCCTAGTTAGGCTTTGTTTATGGCAAGTTTAGGATTTGATTTGAGGGGCGATTTGTGCTGGGTTTTGTTATGGTAAGACTTGATTTCGAAGCGATTTATGGAAGATTCGCAACGGGTTTATGGTAAGAAATCGCTGGTTGTGTGACGTGGGTAAGGAATGAGATGTCCGTGCGATGTAAAGGAACCCCTGATTCTCCGAGAATCCGTGCATGGCGCGATTCAGGTTCGATTTGGTTTTTTTTTTAGGTTTCGTCTAGGTTTTCTAAAGGGGGGGGACGATGAGAAAGATCGGGAAGCGGCCGCTTCGGGCTTGACTGCAAAGGGGAAATAAGGCGTAGCTGATCAACGGTTTGGGTCAATGTGAAGTTGGGTAGAATTAGGTTAGCTAGATATTAATTGGGTAGTGTTATAATTTAAGTGTATTAATTTTAGGTGTTAATTAATTAATTAGTGGTGAGTTAAAGGTATTTAATTAAGTGTTAGTTTTAGGTGCTATTTAATTTAGGTAGAGTTTTAATGTTGTGTTTTAGTTCTAATGATAAATTAAATTATTTAAATTGTGATTAAATTATTTTAGGTGTTTTATTAGCCTAAGTTTGAATTTAAATTATTATAATAGTAAATGCGGGTGTGCTATTTAATTAATGCTTAATACTTTAGACTGCGGCGCTATTATTATCTTATTATTGCATTATTGCGAAGTTAAATTAAAATTGAATTGAGTTTAGATTGAATTATTTAAATGCTAAATGCAAGTATGATATTTAAGAATTGTTTAAAGCTTTTATAAATGCGACGCTATTAAATGCATGTATTTAGATTTAAAAATTGATTTTAAATGATTACTAATTAATGCGGCTATGCTACCTGACACGACGTTATCGCTAAATTATTTATTTTATGCGTTTATTAATTATTTAAGAAATACGACAAAGCTTAAAGTTAATTAATGCGGGCGCGAGACTCTAAGTGCTTAAAACTCTACGTAAGATGCGATGTCATTATTAAATTAATTCTTAATGCCTGTATTTATGTTTTATTGTTGTATTTTATTATAAAAAATCCTAAAAAATTATTTTACAAAATTAGTGTAATTTTATAGTTAATGGTTGGACGGGAGGGTCAAAATTGGGTGTCAACAGTATAAATACTCATGCGATTATATGATTCCATGGACATGTATCCGTGATGCGAGTATAGGATACTCATGCGTGTATTTATGTATTATTATTCCATGGACCGACCTCTGTGATGCGAGTACATGATACTCATGCGTGTATTTATATTATATGATTTCATGGACGAGATCCGTGATGCGAGTATAGATACTTATGCGATTATAAGATTCCATGGACAAGGTCCGTGATGCGAGTACATGATACTCATGCGTGTATATATGTATTCTTATTCCATGGACCGACCTCCGTGATGCGAGTACAGGATACTCATGCGTTATATATGTAATATGATTCCATGGACCGACCTCCGTGATGCGAGTATAGATACTCATGTGATTATATTATTTCATGGATATGTATCCATGATGCGAGTACATGATACTCATACGTGTATTTATGTATTATTATTCCATGGACCGACCTTCGTGATGCGAGTACAGGATACTCATGCGTGTATTTATATTATATGATTCCATGGACGAGATCCGTGATGCGAGTATAGATACTCATGCGATTATATGATTCCATGGACAAGGTCTGTGATGCGAGTACATGATACTCATGCGTGTTTATATGTATTATTATTTCATGGACCGACCTCCGTGATGCGAGTACAGGATACTCATGTGTTATATATGTAATATGATTCCATGGACCGACCTTCGTGATGCGAGTATAGATACTCATGCGATTATATGATTCCATGGACATGTATCCGTGATGCGAGTACAGGATACTCATGCGTGTATTTATGTATTATTATTTCATGGACCGACCTCCGTGATGCGAGTACAGGATACTCATACGTGTATTTATATTATATGATTCTATGGACGAGATCCGTGATGCGAGTATAGATACTCATGCGATTATATGATTCCATGGACAAGGTCCGTGATGCGAGTATAGATACTCATGAGATTATATGATTTCATGGACAAGGTTCGTGATGCGAGTACAAGATACTCATGCGTGTATATATGTATTATTATTTCATGGACCCACCTCCGTGATGCGAGTACAGGATACTCATGCGTTATATATTTAATATGATTCCATGGACCGACCTCCGTGATGCGAGTAAAGATACTCATGCGATTATATGATTCCATGGACATGTATCCGTGATACGAGTACATGATACTCATGCGTGTATTTATGTATTATTATTCCATGGATCGACCTCCGTGATGCGAGTACAGGATACTCATGCGTGTATTTATATTATAAGATTCCATGGACGAGATCCGTGATGCGAGTATAGATACTCATGCGATTATATAATTCCATGGACAAGGTCCGTGATGCGAGTATAGATACTCATGTGATTATATGATTCCATGGACAAGGTCCTTGATGCGAGTACAGGATACTTATACGTGTATATATGTATTATTATTCCATGAACCGACCTCCGTGATGTGAGTACAAGATACTCATACGTTATATATGTAATATGATTCCATGGACCGACCTCCGTTATGCGAGTACAGGATACTCATGTGTGTATATATATGTATTATGATTCCATGAACCGATCTTCGTGATGCGGGTACGAGATACCCATGCGAGTATAGATGTATATATTTTGATTATAGGGGCAGGCATGCATGATCTTGATATGACTCTTATTGTTTTTAAAAGGCACAGTTGACTCTCATTTTTATAAGGTACAATGGTACATTTATTTTTATAAGGTACAATGGTATAGTGGTACAATTATTTTTGAAAGGTATAATGATACAGTGGTACAGTAATATGGTGGTACGGTGGTACAGTGGAACAGTGATACAAAGGTACAGCTGGCTCTATTTTATATGACACGGTTGGATCTGGTATTTTGATTATTATACTTGTCTCTGTCATTCTTTGGCTAGTTATAATTTTAATTTCTATATTTTATGTTTACATACTTAGTACATTATTGTACTGACTCCCTCTCCGTGGGGCTGCGTTCATGCCCGCAGGTATAGGTACACAATTTGGTGATCCTCGAGCTTAGGATCCTTGCTCAGCGTTTTGGGATAGCTCCATTGTTCCGGAGCTTAGTCATTTTGGTACAGGTCTTCCATTATGACTTATGTATATTCAGGGGTACGGCTTGTTCCATCATAGTTAATGTATACTCTTAGAGTTCTGTAGTCATATGTGGGTTGGACATGTACAGTTGTAGTTCGTTTGGACTATTCCATGTAAAGTGTCGGCCTTGTCGGCTTGCCTATTTTTTTTATACAAGTTTGGTATGTGATTATGAGTTTTCATTAGCTTCCGCTGGTCATATGTGATGTGTGGTTAGGGTGCCTGTAGGGCACCGCCGCGCCCGTCGCTCGGTCGTGACAAGGCGCCACAGCCAGCCGCGACGCTAAATGTCCCAGATCACCGATTTTTCGCAGGAGTTTCAGCGCCGTGGCGCCAGCCTTCAAGGCCACGGCGCCGACGCAAGACCTACTCATTATGGAGGCATCTTGTACATACTTTTATTCTACTTTGGGGAGACCTCATAACATACAACATATCACAACCTTGGAGGCTACAATTGGAGACATTAGTTCTAAGTATTTTTCTTTCTTTTCTTTATTTTTCAGTTCATGTTTGAATTTGTATTAGTTCATAGCATGTCTATGGCTAAGAGCTAAACACTTTATTAGAGCTTTCCTATTAAATCGCTTGAAACATTTATTCATGAATTAATGCATTAGTTTGGTTTCTTCTTCACTTGATTAAGATTTATTCAATATTGGTATGAATGTTTGATAGTTAACTGATCACTAATTATCATAATCTATATGATTTCGAATCAAGAACCGAGAGGAGAGATTTGGATATGTTGTAATTGAATAGACATATGTTAAAATTGCGGACGAAAGTACCCCGATACTTGTGTAGCATTATAGGTTATTGTTCTTAATCATTCTATGTGGTAAAACCTATCATAGAAATATAGAAGGTTTCTGCACTGGGGTTGGATGATTATATATCCTAACCGGAATATAAGACAGTCTAGTTAACCTGATATCTTAACGTAGAAGAAGAAGTCATTCTTGTTGCATTAAGGATTGAAAATAGTGGATAGTCAAGGATATTGGAAGCCCTATTTCCATCATAACTGATTAAACCAAAGTAATTTAGTTTAATTCTTACAATTACTCTAGTAGTGTTAGATAAAAACCCAAATCAACCATCGTTTGCCAAATAGATAACCTAGAATAGATGTTCGGTAATTAGAAACCAGTCTCTGTGGACGATATTCGGTCTTACCAGACTATATTACTTGTAACGACATGTACACTTGCGTGAGCAATTGGAAATCGGCTAACAGCAGTCCCCCTCGGGCTTGGTATAAGAGGTTTACAGACTTTGTTTCGACTATTAGGTTCTCGCACAACAGGTCTGATTATTTATTGTTCATATATCGTCGTGGTTCTTCGTTGGCTTATATACTGTTATATGTGGATGATATTATCTTGACTGCCTCTTCTGATGCATTTCGCAAGTCTATCATGACAATGCTCAGTTCTGAGTTTGCTATGAAAGACTTGGGGCCCTTGATTTATTTTTTGGGGATTGATGTCACTCGTCATGCAAGTGGGTTGTTCTAATCATAGAGGAAGTATGCAAATGAAATCATTGAGAGGGCTGAGATGTCATCTTGTAAGTCACTTCCACTCCAGTTGATACTAAACCCACGTTGGGTGATGCAGCTGGCTCACCGTATGAGGATCCGACCCACTATCGCAGTCTTGCAGGAGCTCTTCTATATCTTACTTTTACGAGACCAGATATTAGGTATGTCGTACAACATGTGTGTTTGTTATTCATGATCCCAGGGTTGAGCACATGAATGCTCTCAAACACATCATTCGGTACATCCAGGGGACACTTGACTATGGCTTACATCCTTCGTCGACATCTACACTTGTCTCGTATACGGATGTTGATTGGGGCGGCTGTCCAGATACCATACGGTCTATGTCTATTGTATGTTCTTGGTAACAACTTGGTCTCTTGATCTATAAAGCGTCAGTCGACTTTATCACGTTCCAGTGCAGAGGCCGAGTATCGAGGGGTAGCCAATGTGGTCTCTGAATCATATTAGTTACGTAATCTTCTTTTAGAGCTTCATTGTCCTATTCAGAAAGCAACCTTGGTTTATTGTGATAATGTTAGTGTCATCTACCTTTCTGCGAATCCGGTTCAGCACTAACGCACTAAATATATCGAGATGGACATTCACTTTGTTCGATAAAAGGTTGCTCGAGGACAAGTACGCGTCTGTCATGTACCGTCCATGTATCAAATTGTAGACATCTTTACAAAGGGTCTTTCCTCGATCCTTTTTGAAGATTTTAGAGACAGTCTCAGCGTACGAAGATCGTCCGCTATGATTGCAGGTGTGTGTTAAATATACATAATGAATATAGTTTGTATATAGTGTGTATTAGACTTGTACCTTAATTAGTCTTGTACTCTTACCATAATTATATAGTTAGTATTCAAATAGAATAGAAAAATGATTTTCCTATATGTAACTTGTATATATACTCCTTTCATTAATGAGAATAATCAAGGGATTATTTCTTTCACTTATTAATTGTTGATCTCTTACTTGCGATGTGTACATATAATTGAAAATATAAGCATTTTTATTCCCTCCTTTGTTCACTTATCTACTTGATAAGGTTCATCCATCTTTAAAGTTTAAAGATGGATGAACCTTATCATGTAGATAAGTGAGATTATATAATACTAAATTGTGATATATAAATATATGTATGAAAGACACATGTCTTACATATATCAGTTTGACAAGAACACTAAATACGAGTAAATTCTTACCATATCTCATCTGACTCACCTTGTGAATCTAAATAACAGACTCTACATTAGTGATCGTGTCTTCTGTTTTCACCATATTAGATCAATGGATAATAAAATAAAAAACAACTTAGAGTTTGTTATTGATTTAGCTAATATTTGTGTATATACTCCTTTTATACACTATTATCCACTTTTATATAAGGTTGATACACTATGTATAATGCTTTCTCCCTGTATCATATTGTATAATATTATATAATGTATAATAATGTATATTGAGATACATGATGTAATATTTTATGTTAAGCTGCATATATTTGAAAATTTTCCCAAAAAATAATTGGGTTTAATGGATATATTGCCTAAATATCTATATGTAAACCATGCCCCTTTCTAGAATTTATGCATAGAGAAGTTACCATTTGGAAAAAAGAGTGACATGACTCATGGAGAGGTTGTTGAGATATACCACATATATATAATTACTTAGTTAGTGGTTAGTTTGTTATAAGTTCATTAATTAGATATTTTGATTAGAGAGATATTTTGATTAAGTAGATATTTTGTCATTAGGAATGGGATTGGTCGTCACTTATAAATAGTGGACCATTTTGTAATATTGGTTTTTTGAGAGAAATAAATCCAAAATATCACAGAAGCTCCTTTTAGTGAGCCCAAAACTTCTCTCCTTTCTTTCAGGATTTCATCGGCTTCTGCTTCGTTTTCCTTAATGTCTTCGTCTTCTCTTCTACGATTTCACCTCCAATTCAGATTATAACATGGTATCAGAGCGGGATTAACAGATCCGACAATTGATGCGATTGTATTTTACGATTGAAACTAAAATTGATCGATTATTCTGAAAATCAAAATTGTGAAGGAACTGGTTATAGAGGAGAAGAATTGAAGGAAAAAATCAGAAACAATTGAGAACGCAATTGAAAACCTGAAGATTCAAAATCGCGATGCGATTGAAATCGCGTTTGCCATCTGAAAATCAGAAAATCAAAATCGAAGAAGGAAATCTGCAATTGCAAACAAATCGATAAGGAGATTCACGATCGAAAATAGAGAATCGAAAAACAGTAGCAATTTATTCTGGAAAATCAGAATCGTGATCGACAAACAGAGAAAATCAGCGGCGATTTATTCTGAAAATCAGAAAGCGATCGACTCGACTCAAAGTCAAGATCGAATGAGCTAATAGAGCGTATTGAGATGGAAATCATCAGCAATTGAAAATTTAAGAAACGAAATCGCGATTGCGATCTCTTTCGAAAAACAGAGAATCGCAGAAATCGAAATCGACAGAGTATTGAGGTAATTTCTATAATCACTTTTGTCGATTGAATCATATGGAGATGCTTTTATTTTCTGCGGATACACTCCGCCTTTGACTATCGTTGCGACGTCGCAGATCGCCGATGATAGTCGAGTTTCTGGAAATTCAACTTCGTTTTGGATTTGTGTTGGTGAATTGGAGAAAATGTTTGTTGTGTTGTTGTTGATAGTAGTTGTTGTGTTGTTGTTGATAGTAGTTGTTGTGTTGTTGTTGCTGTTCTGTGTTGGCTTGTGGTTGTTGTTGGACACAGTGTTTCAGGCTTTCAACTGTGACTAATGCTGAGGTAGTCTGATGTTGCTGATGTTCAAGCTGCTGCTGTTGTGCGCTTCTAAAAATGAGAAAAAAAAAGGCTTGTTGCTGCTAAGGTTACTGCTTTAGTCGATGCAGGGGCAAGTGCAGCTCTTGTTGCTGTTGTAGCAACTAATGATTTGTGTCACGACCGACCTCGGCCGCGATCGTACTTACCGGCACTCGTCAGTATACATCGAGAATAGCAAATGAACATACATAACACATAACTTATAAAAGGTAAACATCGGCCGCTGACAAGCGTCGCTTTCCATAAAACATACTTAATCGTAAGTACAACTTATTCTTACAAATTTCAAACCACAAACGTGACTACGCACTCTGAGTAACAATCGTGGGCGGACAGGCCCCGCCATACCCCGAATGTACAAAAGTCTATAACCTCGTGGAAATCATACCAAAGACAAGCCTCCGAGGACGGAGCTTTCAAGAATCGAATCGTGATCCTAAGAGCGGATCGCCAGCTACGTAACTCGACACGCGGCATTTAACGCACTTCGGCGAGGTCGACATAATGTACCAAGTATGTGAAATCAAAATATCAGAATGAAATCATAATAGCATATGTAAAGCAGGAGACATGTATGATAGCCAAACTACAGTACACAACATATACGCAGCCATGTCAAGTCAGGGACTCACGCCCTCTAAGTCATCACTCAAATATAACCATAGGTCTCATGCCCATAATATCAATCATGCCCGTGGAATTCCTTCCTCACTGCCGGCAGTCTATGATATAACAACACTAAGGAGTACATATGAACACTAGATCCCACCTGTGTCATCGTAACTGCATTGAGGCACGAAGGCATAGCTACCGATCCACCGCATCCTCAACCGATCGGCAGTACGAAAGCTACTACCAGATCCACCCGCACCACAATACTATACGAATCACGGTCGACCGGGCAAGTGCGATAGCCTCTACCAGATCCACCTCATACATCGCCGATCGGGCAAGTACGCAGGCTAACCACCAGATCCACCCTGCATCACACCACTTTGCCCTAACCCTGACCGGGGCAAGTACGAAATCCAACTACCAGATCCACTCTGCATCACGTCTCTGACCGGGGCAAGTACGAGGGCTAACTACTAGATCCACCCTGCATCAGTAGACCTCATGGAGAGCTAATCCATGGAATAATACTGTCAATAGGGAAACGAACCCTCATCATGGCCGCATACCCGTTGAATCCTCCATCACCGATTTCAGACGCCAAATAGACTCATAACTACATGCTTTTAATTCGAATTGCAATACCATGCCTTTACATAAACCAAGACAATTACCATGCCTTCTTTTCACATAAACCAAGAGAATTTTTATTTAAGCAAGCCAAAGTATTTATCAAGGCACACATAGGATAATTCTCAATTAAACAAGCCAAAGTACTATGTACGTACATTCTTTTCGAAAGCCTCCTTTTTATATAAAATCCAAGATACTAACACCCGTAGTATCAAGGCGTATCTATTTTTCAAAGCAAGTTACTACACCTTTAGAAAACTCGTTTCAAAGCTTGAAACCAAGTAACTTCAATTTTTCACAATCTAGACAACTTATGCTCATTAATCAACATAGAAAACTTTCATAACCTTCCATAAAGTTATTATAACCAACTTCCCATAAAGCCGTTATACTAACTTTATGCTTTAGAAATTTAAGACATCCTTATCCTTTCATAAGGCCGTTATAACTAACTTCTCATAAAGCCGTTATAACTCCTTATAAACCATTTCGTTCTTTTACTAACCAAGAGACTTATACTTCAAACAAATTCATACAATTTTCAAAATACTTCAAGCCTCTTATCTTTTAGAAAACAAGTTTCTTACCTCAAAAATTTAAGTCTCTTATCTTTTAGAATAATTCAATACTCAATACTTTCACACCAAGTACTCTATACTTCATTATGTCAAGAAATCTTTGTCTACCTTATTTAGGATAAACCACTCCTTAAGAACAAGCGGGTTAACTTCTTAACCCAACCACTTAGACATTTTCTTAAAACAAGTCAAGTATAACAAAAGGATTTACTTCATTTAAAACACGTACGTCTACCGTACTATATAGTTATAACTACTCATGCTCAAGAGGTAAGAAAGTTTCCACATACCTCTTCGGTCAATCCACTTGCTAAGCTCAAACTACCGCAAGTAATATGCCAACCTATAACAACCATGATACGTTTATTAACCTCTAATTTCAATGTAGAAATAATCTAAGTTCAAAGTCACTAAATTCTATGGAAAATTGGGCAGCATTTCCTTTGTTTCTACACACTTTGCCACCTTTCGCAAGGCCGAATTTATCATCCAAACGCCACATTTAAGGCTGAACAATCCAACATTTTAAAGGGGATTACACCTCCAAACTTGGGTGTGTAAAATTCTGTCCCATTAGGTACAACAATTCACTAAATAATTCTAAGGTAGTTTTTAGGCTACAACATGCTCATAATATCTTCTTAACCAATTCTTTTATATCCAAACCACATTTCTTGCATGCAATGACTCTAAGAGCATTATTTACTACCACAAGTTCTTCCTTCTTAACATGCAACACTAGAAACTAATTCTAAAGGAAGAAATGTTACCTTAAAGCTTTAGCCAAATCTTTCCAACCACTTGCTAGCTTCCTTTTCAAGAACACCACCACAACAACCTTCACAAGCTAGCCACAAGCTTCCCTCTTGCTTTTACTTTTTCAGATTTTTCCTAAGGCTAGAATGTCTCTTGGGATTTTAGAGAGAAGGAGGAGCTTGAACTTTTAAGAGAGAAGGAAGAGCTTTTGTCTAAGAGAGAGAGATGAAATATGACCAAGTCTTCAAGACTTGGTCAATATAATGCATGCAAAAATCGACGTGGGGACACTTGTTACCCTCCCAAGGTCTTTTAAAAGAAAAATCTGACTTTTCCTAAGTTTTTCCGCCCAGAATCTCGCCGGAGCCGCGTTCGCCCGGCCATGCGCTAAACCTCTGCACTCTTCAACTTTCGCGCCAGCGGGCGCTGGCGCTGACGCTGCAATCTCAGCGACTCGCATTTCGCGCGCCTCGTGATCCGCGCCGCGTCTCGCCGCTTTGTCCAAACACATTTCGTCCGATCACGACCGAACTTGTAACTCTCATAACTTTCTACTCCGACGTCCTATCGACGAACGGTTGGTTGCGTTGGAATCTAGACTCAACGAAATACGCCCTACGCCTTTGAAACACTTAGGAACTCTCAATGTATCAGGTCATAACCCGCATCAAAGTAGACTAAAACCCGTCCGGAATAATCCGTCAACCTATCCTTTGAAAATTTTAAGTCTTACTCCCTTTCGTACGCCCTCATGCGCATAACCTGAACTACGGGGTGTAACAATTTGTGTCCTGTGGATATTGTGTCTACTACTGCAGATGACATGAATAATGCTGCTGGATTTCTGAGGCTGCTAGTTATATTGATCATAAGAGTAAGAAATGTCTATCGATAGGAGGATCGAAGAGTTCTTAGCGACAAACAGACTGAGAACCGAGGGATACTTTGTCGGAGACTAGATATGGATTGAGTTGAAGCTCAATTCAAAGAATAGCTTGCGTTATGAGAATCAAGAGATTCTCTAGTCCAAGAGAGACTAGAGAACGAGGAGGTTTTTGCCGCTTATTAAAATTGCTTGCGTGATGAGAAGATTCTCTAGTCCAAGAGAGACTAGAGAACGAAGAGGTTCTTGCCGCTTATCAAATTTTGCTGGTGCTGGTTTAGAATCAAAATTGTAGTATGCTGGTGCTAGTTCAGAAAAAATTCATTGAGAGAATCAAGGGATTCTCTAGTCCGAGTGAGGCTAGAGAACGAGGGGTTCTCCGTCAAGATGAATCCAGTGGTTATTCTGTCGAATTAAGGACAGTAACTGAGAGATTCAATAACTGATTTCAGTACAGATTCTGCTGCAGGACTGATTTCAGGAAGACGAATCCAGTGGTTATTCTGTCGAATTAAGGACAGTAACTGAGAGATTCAATAACTGATTTCAGGACAAATTCTGCTGTAGGACTGATTTCAGGACAATTTTTTTTGCGACTGGTTTTTTATGAAAATGCAGAAACAGGTTCTTCGTAGCAGCTGTTACAACAGTTGTTGTATATGGTGCTACTGTAAACGAGAAGGAAATTGAAGTACAACCAGTGAAGAGAAACATGATGATCCACTCTCATTCACTACTGAAGATACTTCAATTTCAGTGGAAAAGAAATCAACATGTTAGAGAGGAATGTTGGTTTCATTAGTGACATAATTAGGAAATTTCAAATGACAAATGCTCGAAGGAAGAAAGAACAAAAGGAGTTGAGAGATTCTTATGACTGCAGTGTATTGCAGAATGTTGTAACTGATATTAATCAGTCCTTGGCCATAGGGTTCTTTCAAAATGGATGAGCAGCTAACGGAGGAGCAGACACTGATTATGAGGAGGAACTCATAGAAGCTTTCAAGTTTTTTTATAAAGATCAGAATGGCTGCTGGGATTGTTGTCAACCAGAGCTGCTGGGATTTTCATAATTCAGGAAGTCCTTAAGGACATTGCTTCCAAGCTAGAACTGAAACCGATGTTTTCAGCGCCTAGCTTGAGGGGGGTGTTGAGATATACCATATATATACAATATGTGGTATATATGTGGTTAGTTAGTTAGTGGTTAGTTTGTTATAAGTTCATTAATTAGATATTTTGATTAGAGAGATATTTTGATTAAGTAGATATTTTGTCATTAGGAATGGGATTGGTCGTCACTTATAAATAGTGGACCATTTTGTAATATTGGTTTTTTGAGAGAAATAAATCCAAAATATCACAGAAGCTCCTTTTAGTGAACCCAAAACTTCTCTCATTTCTTTCACGATTTCATCGACTTCTCCTTCGTTTTCCTTACTGTCTTCGTCTTCTCTTCTACGATTTCACCTCCAATTCAGATTCGTTACAACTGAAGCTTAGCAAAAGCAATTGAAGGTCAAATTTAACTCTTTTGCACCATCAAAGAAGAGAAGAAGCTAAATCAAATCAATGTCGATATGCAAAAAGAAAATGATTTTATGCTATTGAAATCAATTTTCATCGAATCATGTAGATGAAGTTATGTTCTGCAGGCCAAGCAAGGAAGAGTAAGGTTTTTGAAATATTAAGAAATTTTGTTGGATAAGTCGTGTATTAATATGATAGTCGTGTTTGTGTATTAGTATGATGTTCTACCATTTTCTTTTATTTGAATTTGCTTTTCAACTTTCCTTTTTCATGTAGATAAATTTCGTTCGTATATAATTTTTCATTTCTCCTTTTTTTTTTTTTTTTTTTTTTTGACGAAGGAACCCGCAGCCGCTGCTCTTTCGAGTGCGCACAGGGTAAACCCCGGACTGACGCAATAGCCTGCAAACCACGTCAGCCAGTTAAACCACACTTGGCAAGCCATGTGTGACAGACTCCCCCCAAGAGGCGAAGGCAGGCCAGACGTTACTCTGGGGTTTCGAACTTGTGACCAAGCTCTCCCACACCACCCAATGAGGATACCCTCTGCCTTCAAGACCAACTGATCTAGGGCTTCGGATTCATTTCTCCTTTTTAATCGCACGAAACGTGGAAAAGTTTACTAATGTATAATAACATCAATATTAGTTGAAGAACATATCCGCACTTCATTATCTCTTTTTACACTGGCATTGAAAAAATATTTCCTTCCATTCGATGTTTATATTGAATTAAATAACTTAATTCCTAAATAAAAATAAAAATAAGTATCATTTAATTGTAATTCAATCCTAAAAGTTTATATACAACACCTGTATCTTGCAATATATATATTTATTTAGTGTAAACGTTAGGTATAAATGATTTTTTTTTCTCGTGTGTCCTCTCACTTACTGTTGCTTATGAGTTAATTGAGTCTCATTGGCGTCATAGTCTCTTAGAATATGATCTTTTAAGACATCATTGTTAAATCAAAGTACAAGAAATTGTTCGGATAATTGGCTAAAGTAATTTGAGCGGGGAATTAGTATAGTTTTTTGTTTGAAGTCCATAGATGTGACAATATGCAGGAACAGTGACTAAGAGAAGAAACAAGAGAAGAATCGAGAAGAGGATATTTGGTGCTCCAAAAGTATGAAATTTACAATGTGATGAACCTTATATACACACACCACGTGTTGATATATAAAATATCTACAATCGACTAACTATCAATTAACAAATTTGTTAAGTGTCTAACTCACTAATAACTGACTCAATTAATTTAATAAATGACTCAACTAACAATGTTCCCCTGCAACTCTTCTTCATGACATTCCTGTACACCCTCAACTATTTTCACATTCCCTTTCAAGATAGGAGATATGAAGATGTTCTTCATTCCTAGCTTGGATACAAGATAAGTATGATGTGCACTGCTGAGAGCCTTAGTGAATATATATGTTGGCTGTTCATGAGAAGGAAGATAAGCTGTTTGAATGACCCCTGCTTGGATTCATTCTCTGATAAAGTGACAATCTATATCTATGTGTTTGGTGCGCTCATGGAAAATAGGATTGACTGCAATCTGGAGTGCTGATTTGATGTCAGTAAGAACTGATATTGGGAGTGAAATCTGAATTCCAAGCTCTGCATACAAACCAGTAAGCCAAATAACCTCAAGAATCAAGTCACATGCTCTATACTCACTCTGAGCTCGTCGAGACAGTAACTTGCTTCTTGGACATCCATGAAACAGGTGACTGGCCAAACATAACCAGAAACCCTATAACAGATCTCCTACTATTTATACAGGACCCCCAATCAGCATCACATAACACTTGAAGACGATATGTGCTGGAACTAGACATAAGGATCCCAGAACCTGGTGCCTTCTTGATGTATCTTACAAGTCTCATCACAGCTTCCAAGTGTGAAGTTTTAGGCTCATGCATAAACTGACTCAAAAATTGCACAGTAAATGCTATATCAGGTCCGGTGTTGGTTAGATATAATAGCCTCCCAATCAATCTTCTATAGATACTGGGATCCTGCAGTGGCATATCTGATGCATGTGAATGTGATACACCATCTTGAGATGTGAAGCTGCATGATCATCATAAGTGACATTGGTGAGTTTAACATTCATCTCCATAGGTGAGATGGCACCCTTACTGCCTGCTAACCCCATGTCTGATATAAGCTCTAGGGCATACTTTCTTTGGTGCATGAAAATACCTTGAGAATGTATTGCAAACGCTATGCCAAGAAAGTATCTAAGTTTACCCAAATCATTGATTTTGAATATTGATTGAAGTGTTTGTTTGGTTGCCTGAATAAGATTTGGATCATTCCAGTAATGAGCATATCATCTACATACACAAGTACCACAACTAATTTATCCTCCTGATGTTTAGTGAATAATGAATAATCTCCGTGGCTTTGGACAAAACCTGAAAAAGTGAGAGCTGATGTGAGCTTGATATTCCATTGTCTAGAGGCTTGCTTCAACTCATATATGGACTTTAACAATCTGCAGTGCTGATGTCCCCCTGGATTGGTAAATCCCTCAGAAAAAGTCATATACACTTCCTCATAAAGATCTCCTTGTAAGAATGCATTGTAGACATCCATTTGGTGAATTCTCCATTGTCTAGTTGCTGCAATAGAGATAACTGATCTCACAATGGTCATTTTCACCACTGATGAGAATGTTTCTTGATAGTCCATGCCTGTTTTCTGGTTGTATCCCTTGGCTACTAATCTAGCCTTAAATCTCTCCAATTCCCCTGTGGTCTTGTACTTGATCTTGTACACCCACCTATATCCAATGACCTTCTTGCCTTCTTCCCTTCTGGAAGTTCAACTAGCTCCCATGTTTTGTTGTCCTCCAATGCCTGGATCTCAGCTTTCATGGCTTCAACCTATCTGTGGTCTGCTGCTACTTCTGAATAGCTATAGGGTTCTGTGTATGTAGAAACCTGTGCAATAAAGCTCTGATATGAGGATGATAAACTTGTATAGCCTAAGCCTTCAGATATGGATATAAACAGCTGCTAGAACCATGTTTAGTAACATAATCTTTATGCCATATAGGGGCCTACTGGCCCTTGTAGACCTCCTAACATCAATGCTAGAGGGTATTGATGTTGTATATAATGTGTCTGCAGATTGTTGAGTTGTACTGTCAGCTCCATCAGGAATATTATTCTTCCTTTCTGCTTCCTTCATGTGAATTCTGCATATCTGGAATACTGCATACAACTTCCAAATTTGAAGAATTAATCAGATCATCCAAACTGAAATGTTCATGTGATTTCACACCTCCAAATTCACCATCTATATCATTTTTGTAAGGAAATATTGTCTCCATGAACACTACATCCCTGCTCATGAAGAATGTTCTATTTTTTATATCATACAGCTTGTACCCTTTCTGTGCAGAATCATATCCAAGAAGAATGGTTCTCACAGCTCTAGGACCAAACTTGTCTTGTCTAACCAGAGTGGTAGCAAAACATAAGCACCTTATTATTCTAAGGTGAGAGAGTGATTGTTTTTTGTTATACAGTAATTCATATGGAGTTTTGTTTCCCAGAACAGAATAAGGTATTATATTCATGACATACACAACACCCTCCACACAGAATCTCCAAAACTTGTCTAGTAAATTAGCTTGACGTTTAATTGCTCTAGCTGTCTCAAATATGTGTCTATGTTTCCTTTCCACAACACTATTTTGTTGTGGTGTGTGTGGACATGAACTCTCATGCAATATACCATACATCTGAAACAGTTCTTTACAATTATGAGTAAAGAATTCTGTTCCATTATCTGACCTTACCTTTTTAATCTTCACATCAAACTGTGTATGTACTTCAGTAAATAAGTTTTTAAGCAGTGTAACCACATATGATTTCAGTCTCAATAGAAAAACTCAAGTCCATCTAGAATAGTCATCTACAATAGTGGGAAAATATCTCATGCTATTGTATGTTTCAACTTTGTAAGGACCCCATACATCCATATGTAATAACTGTAATGGACCTGTCCTTCTATTGACACTAGTAGGAAAAGGTTTTCTAGTTTGTCTAGCTAAAGGACATATTTCACAATTATTCAAAGTAAAAGAATCAACATTCTTAAGGTGAGGAATCATTTTCAGAACATCCACATGTACATGACACAACATATGATGCCATATAACTGAATCAATGTGTTGAGTTACTGTCAAACACTTTACCATCTTCCCTATTTTATTCAATGTGTTCAGACACATTATATACATTCCATCTTCTTCACTACCAATCGCTCTCACCTTCCCAGATAAGAGATCCTGAAATACACATCATTTTGGAAAGAATGTGACACTACAATTCAATTCTTTTTCACTTTAGAGACAAACATTAGATTGAACTTGAATGTTGGCACACATAAGACATTTTTAAGGACACCTCATACCATATGGTAATCACCAGTGTGAGTAATTTTGGCTGATTCTCCAGTAGGCATCTGCGCCTTTCCCTTTCCTGCATCTTCTACTACATTTTTGTTTTGTAAGTGCTTTGAATTACTAATCATGCGATTGATAGCTCCTGTATCTACAATCCATTTCAATATTTATTTTGCAGTAAGATTAGATATACCTGTCATGTTTGCCTTTGCACTAGTTTCTCCATTTGTGTTCTTGCTGTCAAACATAATGAGAAGTTGTTTGTGTTGGCTGGGAGTAAACTGTCCACGAAACTGCTCAGAGTACATATTGTGTCCATATCCATAATATGATCCTTGTGGATGATGCATCTGTGGATGAGACATCTGCATTGCTCTATAAGCATGTTGTCCACCTTGACCATGAGACATCTGCATTGCTCCGTAAGCATGATGTCCTCCTTGACCAGTCCATTCAGCCTGTAAATCTCCTCCTGCCACCATTTTAGCCTTCTTAGAACCATTAGTTTTTCCTTTAAAATTTTCAAGATAACCAATAAGTCTATAGCAATCATCTTGTATGTGTCCAGTTTTGTGACAGAAGTCACATTTCATTAGTTTGAAACAGTCTATCTTCCAGTGTCCTTTTCCTAGACAAGAATCACATGTTGCATTGAGATTATATGGTTTCTTTTGTCTAGGTCTTTCACTTTCATGTTTAGCTGTAAACATGACTGATGGCACCATTATGTCCTGAATCATCCGCTGGCTCTCCTCCTGGTTTATCATTGCATAAACCTGATTCAGATTGGCACATGTTGCATCATTATTACTTGACTTCTAGCCTGACCATAGCTATCGTTAAGCTCCATTAAAAACTGCAGCATCCTCTGGTATTGTAGATGATCTACAAATTCCTTGGACTTAGGACAACAAGAAGGTGGTGGTATCATCGAGTCATACTCATCCCACGTATCTTTTAGTTTAGAGTAATATATTGACATTGATGATCTTCATTGTCGTAGTGTAACTATCTCCTTATGCAGTTGGAATGTCCTTGAACTATTAATTTTGTCAAACCTATCCTTCAAATTCTCCCATATCAGATGTGATTCATAGTTGAATAGCATCCCAGTAAGCAGATTTTTGCTCACATTTCCCATCAACCACGACACCACGATAGCATTACACCTATCCCAAAGACTTGCCAATTCTCCACTGAATGTTTCTCTCCTTACTGTGCCATCTATAAAACCAATCTTATTTTTTCCTAGCAGAGCTAGTTTCATTGCTACTCCATATAGTATAGTTATCCATGCATGTTAGTATCACCTCGATCGACATTGATCCTGGAGAATCCGATAAAAATAGGTATAGTGGATGGTTATGATTGATGCTCACTGTTGTTGATGCAGTTGCATCACTCATATCTTCACCAACTGTTCCCATAATTTATCAGATCTATAAATTCTTAAACATCAACTACTTTATACATCGATTGCATGTTCAACTCTCAGATCTATAGATTCTCAAACATCAATTGTCTTATATATCAATTGCATGTTCGATTTCCAGATCTATTGCATCTTCAATTTCCAGATCTATAAATTCTCAAACATCAATTGCCTTATATATCAATTGCATGTTCGATTTTTAGACCAATAAATGTTTTTCAGACTTCAATGTCACCCACATCTTTCATCAACCGTCTCGATTTATAATCGCACCTGTGATTTGAGGACTCCTAATTTCCAGATCTTCTTCCTTCGATCTTCACTGTATATAGTTCATTACATCACTACGCTGGCTCTGATACCATGTTGAAGTCCAGATGTGATAATATGCAGGAACATTGACTAAGAGAAGAATCGAGAAAAGGATATTTGGTGCTCCAAGAGAGCTTGAGAGAAAATATATTTTATGTGTTATGAAATTTACAATGTGATGAACCTTATATACACACACACCACGTGTTGATATATAAAATATCTACAACCAACTAACTATCAATTAACAAATCTGTTAAGTGTCTAACTCACTAACAACCGACTCAATTAATCTAATAACTGACTCAACTAACAATGTGTTACACCCCGTATTTTCAAGGCATTAATATGAGAACGTACTCAAGGAACTAAGGTTTGAATATTGGAAGGATAGTATAATTACATTTTTCTCCGGAAAAATGTGAAGACGAAAAATTTATTAACTCGGAGTTAGATTCCCTAATGTGGATTTATGGGCTTAGTATTGGATTACGAAGTAATGGAATTGATAATATGAGGCCCGCCAAAAATTTCACAATTTTGGGGGGGGGGGGGGGTCGGAAATTTTAAGTATTTTGGCTAAGTGTTGAATTATTATTTTGTGAAGAGAATTATGGGCGAATAAGAGGGTGACATGTGTCCCTACCCACTTGTGTAGCAAAGCTCTAATTATGTTTATGTATATGTACATGTATTGCAAGAATGTATAGAAAGAGAGATATTTTTCATCCAAAGTAGACAAGTGGACAAGTGTGGGGAGGGGGAGGGGGGGGGGGGAATTCGGCCAAGGTGAGAAGGCAAGTGGCCTTGGGAGATATTTGTGAGATATTTTCAAGACAAGTGGACCACTTAGGTCCCTCCCCATGTATGATATTTTCCTATATAAGAGAGGTGATATCAAGACTTGACATAATAATCTTCATCATCCAAAACCTCTCTTCTCCCTATCATTTTCAAGAATACTAAAGAGCCAAGGGATGAACAAGAGTTTATTATTCTCCTAGATTAAACACCTAACCAAGTTTTAAACCAAATTAACTCTCCAAGGTTGTTAAACCAAGGATTGGCCGAGAGTGGTGCTTGGCCGAGAATGGTGTGGCCGAAACATGGGTGAATTTTCTAGGCTTGTTTATGAACTTTTTGGAAGTAAAACAAGAAGAAAAGATGGTTACAAGCTTGTAGTGGATACTTGTTATTATACCCCGTAATTTCAGAGTATGTATGTGAGGACGTACGTATAAATGTATAAGCCCTAATTAGGTAAAGGATGAGATATTTGTGGGGCAAGTAGACAAGAGGTGATGGACTAGTTCATATTCTAGGAATTATGACATTGAGTATACAAAAGTCTTATAATGAGATATTAGAATTGAGATCAAGAGATTAACCATGTATATAATTGATTAATTATGGGATTGATTATTAATGGAGGAAATAACATTTTAGTGGATTATTATGTGTAGCAAGTAGATTAAATTTCCTAAGTGACTTATTAAGAGAATCAATTAGGTGTCACTATATGAATTAGTGAAAGGGATGAATTATCCACTTTTCATCATTTGAGTTCACGTGAGAACATTGTATGAAATTATATTTGAATTAAACTTGGTCCACGCGACCTCATACTAAGCAACTAACATTTTATTTGTCAGAATGGACAAGATAAAGGGTGGCATTAGTTTAGGATAGGTACCAAATGGTAGATTGAGAAAAAGCCACGTGTGTGATAAGGTGTCCTATCCTTAATTCTAAGTACATCTCTTATTTAATAATCCATCACTTCACTTAGTGGTAAAAGAAATAGAGAACAACAAATCTTCTAACCCTTTATTTATTCTTGGTACGAATTGAAGGTAAACATAAGCAGTACTCCACCTTTCAATTCCATGCTGATTTCGTTTGGAAATGAAATATCATCAGTAAATTTTCTTGAAACAGAACTTCGTGCAAGTATTATTTAAATAACACTCCAGAGGATATTAGTAAAAGGGGCTAGTTCTCATATTTATAAAGGTTGATATTTTACGTGGCGTATTCAACCTAGCAAGTGGATTTAGCCGAGGAGGTATGTGATCCTTCCTATTCCTTTGGGCATGATATTTGTAATATATATATAGTATGGTAGACGTACGTATGTTAAAATAAATTTGGTTTTACTTTAATGTCTTTGGACTTGAGTTCTAAATAATAAGAATCTTGAATATTTCAAAAGAGTTATGAATCATTTTTTTTGGAAGAAAAGAAATACTTGGTTTTTAAAAAAGGCTTAAGTGTTATACTAGCTTTATGGGAAGTTAGGTATAACAACTTAAGAAAAATAAGAAAACGGTTTTTATTATTTGTTTATCAAATACTTGAAATATTGTCTGAAGGTAAGGTAAGTTGGTTTGATAGACATATTATGATACTACGTGTGTGAGTATCTTGTGACGCTTGTGTAAGAAAGTTATTCTTGTTTTGCTTATATTGTTCAACGATTAGTCGTTGTGTTCGATTCTTGTGATGTTTGTGTAAAGGGGTTTCCCTTGTTGTGCTTATGTTGTTTAACGATAAGTCGCTATGTTAGTATTATATCACTCACCTCTTGACATGATTCCGGTTAAGCCGCCTCCACGCGGTAGACTCAAAGTGTCTGTGTGACCTATGATTCGAGAATACCTCATGCGGTCCGGGGCCTATGCGCGAGCTACGAGAGTTCCAGTTAGTGCGCGCCCTTATGGTCACGCGGTCTATGTGGCTACGCGGATCGCGAGTCCAGACGCCGCGGGAGTAGCTACCCTCGACGCGAGAATACCTCGCGGGCCATCGAGTGGCCTATGCGGAGTCGCGGAAGTTCCAGGACTAGACGCGACATTAGATATCGCGCGAGTGGCGGCCTTCGACCATGTGGCGGTCAGACAGATCTCATGATACGCTTTATGACCTGGTACTGCGTGGGTGTTAGTAGTCGCTATGCCTTCGACTTACCCCAGACGGTTTTATTATGACACAGTGGGACCCGTGTTCATGTGTATTCCTTGGTGCTTTTATATCATAGATCACGGCGGTGAGGAAGGTATTCCACGCATGATTGATGTTGTGGCGTGAGACCCATAGTTATATTTGAGTGATGACTTTGAGGCGTAAGTCCACGACTTGACGTGATCGCTATTTATTGTGAATCTGTACTTTGGTTATCATACATGTCTCCCGCTTTATATAGACTACTATGATTTCATTTACTGATTTTCGGGCCACATACTTGGTACTGTTATCGACTCTCTCGGCCGCGTTCATGCCGCAGTAGAGGTACACCGATTGATCCTCGCCTTAGTGGTCACAGCGTTTGGGAAGCTCCGCTTTCTCGAGGCTTATCGTGGTATAGTCCCTATCGTTGTAGGTACTTACATTCAGGGTATGGCGGCCTGTCCCGCCATTGTTGTCATATCATTCTTAGAGGTCTCAGTACCGCATGGGCAGTTGTAAATGGGATGTAATCGTTTCGGTTTAAAGTTTATATATATATGCCGAAAGACAAGTTTTCTCAGATAACTGTTTCACATTTCATATTATATCATGTCTTGTTTTACGTTCCGCTGATTACTCTGATGTATGTCTACTTGGGTGCCCGGGGTAAGGCACCAGTCACGGGCCCGGGTTCGGGTCGTGACACTTGTGTGTGATTGGAACTTGAAGAATAAGGTAAACCATGGACCGACTTTAAGTGGATTGTTTTGGGCATATTTAAGGTAAGGATTATTCCTCCTCTTGAAGTAATTGGAGATTACATGGTGTAGTAATTAATGGATGAATTTGTGATTAACAATAATGAAGAATAAGAAGTACATGTCACAATCTTGGCATGTTAGCCGATTGTGGACAGTTTTGGCGTTGTCTGATTCATTGGATTTTGTTGTTGTTAAACATTACCTATTACATGTTGACATGAAGGAATCTTGTTGTTAACAAGTTAATATAACTTATATAAAAGTATTGGAATATAAGTTGGATTATAAGAAGTTGTGGAAACAGTTTGGTTGTAGTAGTTGGCAGAAAACTATAAAACTGTTCGATATAATGGACTGTTTTAGTGGACTAATTTAGTGGACTGTTTTAGTGGACTATGGAATGATTTTAGCGGACTAAATGATTTTTTTACATTGGACTATGGACTGTTTTGGTAGATTAAGGGGCTGAATTTTACACGTCAAGTTAGGCGTGTAATCCCCTTTGGTTAACTGTTGGTTATGCCCTTAAGTATGGCTTGTTGGTTGTTGAAATCGGGCCTTGGAAAAGGTGGAAAATGCGTAGAAACGGAAGTCGCCCAAATTTTTATAAAAAAAGGAGATTCATTGAGTAGTATAAGTATACTAGTATCATGAAGTTGATAGAAGTATTGTTATCGTTATAGGTTGAAGCACTACTTGCGGCGTATTCTACTTAGTGTGTGGATTAGCCGAAGAGGTATGTGAACTCTTCCTATCTTCTTGAGCATGAACCATATAAAATGATACTTGATATTATAAGTGTCTTGAATTTCCAAATGAGGGTTTTAAATGAATTCGGATTTCATTGTGGTGTTTCCTTGATTTGAAAAGAATAGGTTACTTGATTTAAAAGGTGTAGTAACTTGATCTAAAAAAAAGAAAGTGCCTTGGTTTTAAAAGAGTAAGTTACTTGAGTTTAAAAGTATACTTGACTTGATCTTAAAGGTGGAAAGTGTCTTGATACTACGGATGTTAGTGTCTTGGGGTTTATAATGAAAAAGATGTGTGGCGGACGTACATGGTTCTAGTTGATTTGTCTAGAAAGGAAGTGGTTCTATCTATTTCATTAATAGTACTTCGGGTTTTATAAAAAGAGAAGTTATTCTACTCTTAGAAGTTAAGGGTAGTCATGTTGTTGATTCTATGTCTAAGGCATGTCTAAATGGTTCCTAACAGTCCTTACCAAGTCTTATGAGAGATGTTGGTAAAAGTTTTTAGGAAGCATTAGAGTCGAGTTGATCTTGCTAAGTTATAACACTAATGAGAAAAGGTATCGAACAAGCCACTGCAGCGTTAATGAAAAAAATGAATCGACAATCAATTATATCGAAATGAGTAGAATTTCCATCTGCATAGAAGCTAAGATATAACCAGTTCGTTTTACATTTTCTAGGTTCACGGCTGATTAGATAAAATCTCATGATATATTAATCACAGCTCATAAAATGAAAGTTGTTAGATATACTCCCTTGATAGTACCTTGGGATTTCTAAAAGGAAGGCATGGTAATTGTCTTGGTTTGTTTAAAAGGAAGGCATGGTAATTGTCTTGGTTTGTTTAAAAGGAAGGCATGGTAATTGTCTTGGTTTAAAGGGAAGGCATTGTATTGTCTTGGTTTGCTAAAATAATGGTTTATTCATTTTATGATAATGAGAGTCAAAGAATATTTTAAACTTGCATATGTTCGCTCATGATAGCCTTTCGTGCAAAGTGTTATATTTCTATACCACCGTGTCCCTCATTGGAGGACCGACCATCTTATTATATTATTTACTTGGACGTGCTTACATGATAGAAGAATTCCATGGGCATGCTTCCACTATATTGTTCCATGGACATGCTTTCACGATGAAGGAATTACGTGGGCGTGCGGTCATGATGCGGGTTCAATTCCCAGGTGATATTATTATTACATGGACGAGCTCTCCATGATGACATGTTCCCGAGGTGCAGGAATTCTACGGGCATGTTATATATTATACTTTGTGCATGCCGACAATGATGCAGTAATTTCACGGGCATGTTATATATTATACGTGTGCATGCCGACAGTGATGAAGGAATTCCACGGGCACACTTTGATATTGCGGGTCTAAGACCCATGGTTGGAATTACATAATGATTCTGAGGAAGGATGACCCTGCCATGACTTTCATAATTTGAAATGACACGGTGGATCTTACTGTTAAAATGACATATTTTTAAAAGGTTCAGTTGACTCTCATTTGTTTATACAAAGTACAGTAGTACAGTGGTACAATGATACAAGGTACAATTAGCTTTTATTTTATATGACATGGTTAGAGCTGGTAAGGTTTTTACTTGCCCCTGTCATCTTTTGGCCAGTAATGATTTATTTACTGTACTTTATGTTTACATACTTAGTGTTTGTTGTACTGGCCCCCTTTCCTCGGGGGGCTGCGTTTCATGCCGCAGGTTTAGGTACACAGTTTGGTGATCCTCGCTCTTAGGATCTCTACTCAGTTTTGGAAAAGCTCCATTATTTCGGAGGCTTGTCATGTTGATACGGACCCTGGTATGGTAGGCTTACGTACATTCAGGGGTGTGGCGGGGCCCTGTCCCGTCATAGGTTACTGTCCAAACTCTTAGAGGTCTGTATTCATATGTGGGCTGAACTTGCGGGAGTTGTGTATATATGTTGTTGGCCAGTTGTACTACGGTGTTGTAGGGATGTTCCCGTTTATATATATATATAGCGGCAGCCTCATCGGCTTGCCTTGTTGCTACATATATATAATTTTTATTTATTATTTGGCCTATGTCTTGAAAGGGATGTGAGGGTATAAAATGGGGTGCTCAGGTAGGACACCAATCACGGACCCGAAATTCGGATCGTGACACAATGTTCCCCTGCAACTCTTCTTCATGACATTCTTGTACACCCTCAATTATTTTCACATTTTTCCTATTAATTTGTTGCTGAATTTGGCTAAGACTTGCTCCAAAATAACAAAGACATACCAATATAGTTTGTTCTTTAAGCAGATTTAATTCACTCGGAATAGAGTAAGAGAATTAGAAGTAGATTAACTTTATATTTTTTTAAAATATTTATGGATATATAGTGTTTATTTAGAATTGTAGATTTATCAAATTCTTTTACAGTAAATAAGGAAATATTTGTTTTTAATCATAGTTAGGACCTTGCATTGAATAATTAAATTTCAACTTTTAATTTTAATTATGACGTATCTATCTTATTTAAGTAGGAAATTGAGAACCGGAGGGAACGGAAAATGAAGAGGACCCCACGAGCTCATCCTTCGGTACCTGAGCTCACTACTATTTGATGAAAAATTATTGCATTCTTTACATTGAATTATATAATTATCATGAATTAATAGATTATTAACTAAGATTTAATAATAAAATTGATGTGCAAAGATAAATTTTATTATTAAATCTTAGTTAATAATCTATTAATTCATGACAATTATATAATTCAATGTAAAGTGTGTGTATATATACTAGTAATGAGAATATTCGGGGCAGAGTAGGAGTGACCTCGGGGAGGATAAGATGTTAAGCGAGGTTGAGATTGTTTGGACATGTGCGGAGGAGAGACACAAATGCCCCGGTGCTGAGGTATGAGAGATTGGCTATAGACGGGTTCAGGAGGGGTAGAGGTAGGTCGAAGAAATATTGGAGAGAGGTGGTTAGACGGGATATGGAGCAGACACAACTTACTAAGGACATGACCCTAGATAGGGGGTTGTGGAAGACACATATTATGATAGTCCTTGTTGACACCCAATTTTGACCCATTTTTTAGTCATTTCTTACAATTTTAAGCATTTTAGGACACCGCATTTCAATCATCATTTTTGCATTTTTTACATAATATTCTATGTTTATTTCTTCACAAAATGACATGACATCTTTTATTTTAAATTAAACATGATGTCTTTGTTAATATTATGTGTCTGTTGTTATTACACCGTCGTTTTATTTTCATAGTGTTTGCATCTCTTTAAATAATTAATTGGCACTGCATTTTTTTTCTTTTAATTAGGCATTAAACATTTCTTAAATATTGCATTTTATTATTATAGCGTCGGCATTTTTATTTTGATAATTTTGTACCTTTAAACAATTTTTCTTTTAAAATAATTAATGCACTTTGCATTCTTTGTCAAACCAGTCAAGTCCAAGGCACAATCTGGACTAGTCCAATCCGCCAAAAACCGAAGCCCAAACTGAGGCCCAATACACCTTTCATCTTTTCTCCCCAATACCCAATACCCAATACCGAAAACCCTAATCCCACATTATAAATAAAACCTTACCCCCCCTCCATTAAAAGGATACCCCAGCCGCCCCTATCAAACCCCAGTCGCGCACTCCTCTTCCCCTCACACCCTCAGCCGCCAACACTCTCCTTTCTCTCACACCAGCAGCCGCAACACTCTCTCATTTTTTTTGACCTAAGCCGCCCATCAACAACAAGCAGCCGCCTACCCCTCTCCCCTCTCTCACACCCTCAGCCGCACACCCTTCTCTCCCGTCGCCTCAACTCCCTTCCACACCTCCCGTCGCCCACCACCGTCGTACCAACACCATCACCACTGCTCCTGAACATCACTGTCGAACACCCCTTATGTTTCGAGACTTCATCTCTTTCACACCCCATACCTCAAATAACTCCATCGTTGCTCGCCGTTGGAACCCTCTTTGGACAATCACAATGGCGGCGTTGCTCCGGCGTTAGCCGTGGAAGTGAAGCCGCCTTCTCTTCTCCCCTCACCTCTATTTTACCGGCGACATCGTTTCAATATTATTCTGGGGTTTGTCTATTATTTCTGTTTATTGGACTGACTGGTATGTTTTTGTATCTCGTCGGGGTTTGAAAAAACTCCGGCGAGTTTTGTTGTACTTTATCTCACGATCTGTTGGCTGGCTTCAGTTTACTGAAATGTTTTCTTTCGATTTGGTTTTGCCAGAGTTCCGACTCCGGCGGACCTCTGAGGTTCAGGCGACGTTACTGTTGTTGTCGGTAGTGATATTTATATTATTGTCGGTTTTTGGACTGATTTTTAATCCCGTTAAAATATTATCCAGCGACCTCTGTCGGTCAGGTTTGCTCCGGGTTGTTACTGTTGGGTATTCTTATTTGGCTATGGTTCGATATTTCCGGCGAGCCACTGCCGTTGTGATTTTGCCATCGAACCTGCTACTGTTTACTGTTTTCGGACATATTTTTCTGGTTTTGGCTACCTGCCGGAGTTTGAAAGAAAACTCGTGATGTTCAACTTTCCGCCAATTTACTGCTCAAACGAATTGTTTGTTGCTCTTTTGCCGTTTATATCTTCTTTGAACTATTTGTTCTTCTTGCTTCTTTTATTAAATTGATTTTGAACAAATTGCTACATTTGAATATTGGGTATTCTTGATTTTGAACATGATCTTTGCAGCGATGAAAAAGTTATCCGTCGATTTTTGAGGCCTCCACAATTGCAAAGACGGAAAATAAAATAAAATAAAGCTTTCTGGGCAATGATGATTTCTTCCACTTACACCGGATAACCAACATGCTACGGCGGGCGAATTCGCATGTGCGCACTTGTTTAGGCTGTCCCACTTTATTTTATATATCTGAGCCCTCCGCGTTTAAAACTATTACTGTTTTGGCGCGGATCTGAAGGTCTTTATTTATTTTATTGTTTCTAACAAAATTGGCCGATGAAGGAATCTCCGTCTGATTTCCAAGGCCTCCCCTGTACAAAAGACGGATTTATTTTTTGGCTTTACTTATTAATTCTTATAATTGCTTTTAAAATTGTTTATTCTATTACTAACACTTTTACTAAGTGTTTATGCAGGTACCCGAAGATCATCTTGTGCAGAAAGCCTAAAAAAGGGCTAAAAGATGTCCCGGAATTTTATCTTATGTCGCATTTAATTTTACTTTTGTTATTCTGTATTGCATTTTATTTTAATTGTAAATTATGTAAAAATGCTTAGAATAGACAGAATAAAAGTCAATATATAATTAACCTAAGTTTGAACGGATAGCCGCAAGTTAGCGGATCTTAAAGGATGCCTAACCCCTTCCCTTCAGGATAATAAAGAACCCTGATCCAGAATCTCATTAATTTCGCAGACCATTAAATGGAGATTAATTGCAGTATTTTTATTGCAATAAATCAAGTGTCATAATTTACTTAAATAATTAGGTGGCGACTCCTTAAAATCAGCATTATTGCTCCATCCAGGGAACCGCACCAAAGAGCAACGTTGCGGATACCGTTCAGACCCCGAGTTCAAAAACGGGTGTTACAGTATGGCGACTCCACTGGGGATAATCAGGTTCTTGACCATAGCAAACCTAGGTTTATTATTGCTTGACATTATTTGCTTTTATTTGTTTTAAATGCCTTAAAATTGTTTGCTTTAACTTTGTATGCTTAACTGTTTCAATTGCTATTTGCTTTACTGCTTTCCTTAAATTGGCATTCCGCTCATATTTCTTCCACTCTGGAAAATTCACATTGTCACACACTACACGCATTGGTGTGCTTCGCGCAACCGCGAATTTCTTTCAAAATACCCAAAATTTAGGAGAGTTGGCGCCTGCTTGGAGTTAGATCGGTTCGTCTGATCAGCCATGTAGCCTTCTCACTCGAGTTGTCCGCTCGGGAACCTTGCGTCTAGTAAGCCAAATCTTAGAAAGCTTAAGATAGAGCTATACCACCCTTTTATATTAAGTCATGCATGCATAAACCTTAGGTGGGTTAATCTTTGGTATTAGCGCCACAATTAGAAATTCACCAAATTTGTCGACGGGTTTCACAACCCAACGACCCATAAGCATATATGTATAGCATAACAATGATAGACGGATCCAAGCATGGTCATGACACACAGAAATTGGAAAAAGCGCACCGTCATTTGGTCGTCATTTCCAACAAAACATTGCAGTTTAACGGCTTGGACCTATTTATCATAATCTCGCATATTTGGCGTTTAGGTCTACCTCTGGCATAAGAGAGGTCTCATGCATATTAGGCGCGCGCTTGATTTGCATGCTTCTGTTTACTATTGTTATCGCTAGCAATTCTGTACATATTATTTAATGCAATAATTACCTTTTTAACCCATGTACATATCATGCTATGTGTTTATAACTCTGGCCACGAGCATTTGCATTTTTGCACTTTTGTTGTCACATTGCAATCAGGACTTCTACTGCGTAAATCGCTCTTGAACAACACGATTTGGACTTTGGGAAGCAGCAACCACCAGTCCGGTCGAACCAAGCAGGGGAGTCTTTGACTATATTGTCACGCCATTACATTTTATTATTTTTGTGGCTGGCCTACTCTCACCCATTTGTCATATTTTTTGCAGGAAGACCGTCCTCGCAAATAGTCGAGGGCGGCCGGAAAAAAAAATCATCACAAGAATGAGCTGGAGTTATGTTGACGGAAAGAAGTCAGTTTATATCAGATTCAACGAAGCATCGCTCTGGGTCCTATATTTTGTATCTTTATACATATTTGTAAATTCAATTGATATGTCTAGTGTCGATTACATAATTATTATCATGCATTTTACAACATAATCATCCCGAAATACGCGTGTCTGATTCTCACCATACGGTGTGATACGTAGACAACTCATCTAGGGTTCGACATCGCCACATAAAAAAAAAGGGGGGGGGGACATATTTGGTTCACTCATTCACTGCATTTATCCAATCACGCACATTCATTCATGCATTTCATTCTATCACAGTCTTGCATTTTTTTTTTCATTACATTCTTTTACTTTGCATTAGTCCTATAGTGAACAATCATTTGTTTTGCGCAGCTTTTTTTTACTTTTGCATTTCTTTCATGAATGAATTCTTTTTAAATCATGCGTTTTATAACATATCTAAACGAACTACGCACACCTGATTCTCGTCAAAAATGAGATACGTAGGCAGCCCTATTCGGGTTCGGTACCATTTATTCAAAAATACAAAAATATTTTATTCAAAAAGCATAAAATATCTTTAAAAAAAAAAAGCTCTTTAAGTATCATTGTTTGACTTGGCTGATACCAACACAGTTGGGAGTGTGCATAGGAAAGAACGAGTAATAATCAATATGAGTTGACTTCGTGGTAAACCATAGATTCTTTTGGTACCTCTTATTCACCCGTAAATGACATTGTCTTACAATGCTTTCAAGATAAGAACGAAATCAACCTCATCGTTTCATGTGCATTGTGTGGTGAGTTTTAGAATAAGTTCAATTGCATTGCATTGTGATCTAGAACTTGGCCTGAATGTTTGTTGAGGTGAAATCCTGAGTAACACTCGGTGTAGAAAATGATCGTATGCTTTCTTTGACCCGTTTGAGCCTTTTTCAGCCTACCAAATAACATTATCCGTAGTACACCCCTTTTGAGCCTAAAGCCTATTCTTTTGACAACCGTATATTACACCTATACCCTTTCTGAGTGCGTACGCACTATCCCTCTCTTGGCCCGACCTCCCTGAGCGCTTTGGAAATGTGCAAGTGGCTAATAAAATTCTGCGTCGAAGTTTGCAAAGATAAAATTGTCAAAGTCCCAAAAGGGAAAAGAAAAACACAAAGGACGACTTCACAAAAAGAAGAAATCAAAAGCCCCGACATTTAAAAAAAGAAAAAAAAAGGAGTAAAAATGAGAGAATAACTTTGGAAAAAGCAGACTCCAAACGAAAGATTCAAAAGGAATTCAGTACAGAAAACTGGGACAAAAAAAAACAGATCAGCATTAAAGCACACAATATCAAGCACGGACGTAGTCCAACGCTCGGGGAAGGATTAATCACTTTTACCCAAATGATATCCATCCCTTCCCCCAAACCTACATTACAAGCCCGTGGCAGTCCCTACATGATCTTATAATGAGGGTTCTCACATTAGTGGATACTTACATGACGTCCAAGCCTATGGTATCACAATTGCATGCATTGAACATCCTTCTGAGTGTGAGCGTACTTCTCTAAACGTCCCAAAATTCAAAATACTGGAATATATGTGAGAAATAGGACTTTCTTTCAGTGAGGGCATTTGAAACGTGAGATTACATGTAGTTCAAAACCTTGGCTGCAAGCAAGTGTGTCGATACTTAGGTGTCTGAGGTACCACTTGAAACTATAGGAATTACCCAGAAGTCAGTCTTGGTTAGACTGGAAGCGAATAACGGAATTCCTAAGCACAATACTAATTGTTGGTATCAACTGAAGTCAGAACGTAATACTGTCTTTTCACTTTTCAAAAAAAAAAATGCATATATAAAAATTCTCATTTTTTGCATCACGAACTACGTCTTGACCTGATTCCCTCAACGGGATACGTAGGCGGCCACATTGGCTTAGGTCCACATTGTTTGAAAACCCATAAATATCCTTATTCTTTGTATCACGAACTACGTCATGACCTGATTCCCTCATGAGGATACGTAGGCGGCCTAAGTCGGCTTCGGTCACACCATTAGAAATCTTTCCATTGGCTCGCGTGCGACAAAATGCGTTTGATTATTCTGAAAAGAGATATGAGCAATTTCCGCCAGAGTTAAGTCTTGCCCATGCGCCCCGCATAACAAAAACTGGGACAATTTGGGAAATGCACCATGAAGAGATCATAATAAGGATTCCAAAAGCAATCAGCAATGAGAGCATTCAGCAAGCAGTCACGGGATCCAGTAAGTCCGCACAGAGCATTCATCAGCACTCACAACATTCAACAAGATTCGCGGATCCAAAGAAGCCCGCAGAGCATTCAGCCAAAGATTCGCGGATCCAATGAGCCCGCAGAGCATTCAACAAACATTCGCAGCATCCAGCAAGTCTGCACACATTCACAACATTCAACACGTCCGTGCAAGGACGAAATCTCAGCATTTACAGCATCACATCAATACAACCGCCATCACGTTTTACATGATAACATTTCTACTCATACAATTACATTGCTTATAAGTTCATGCGTTATCTTTTTGCCTTAACAGTTATGCACTAACATGTTGCTTAAGTCTGAGCATGTAAGCGTCAAGAGCCAAAGCTACAAAGTCGACGCGAATCAACACTCCTTTCCTAAAACTCACAAGTTTTCTTTGAGTGTAGGATCTTCATATCAGCAAAGGCGGGAGCACAACAATAAGCTCATTTGGGTTACAAACGCACAATGTCTATGCAATGACGTTATCTCAACCCGGGCGAGTCACAAAGCAGGTACGTCCACAAAATGACACCATTTCATTGTAAGCATATGCAACAGCTTCATCTATGTTTCGTCTATGCAACGACGAATATCTGCATCGCGTCTATGCAACGACGTCATTTCATGTAAGCCCATGCAACGGCTTCATCTGTGTTTCGTCGATGCAACGACGAACATCTGCATCACGTCTATGCAACGACGAACATTTGCATTTCGTCCATACAAGACGACAACGCCCATACAAGGCAACATTTGCATTTCGTCCATACAAGACGACAACGCCCATACAAGGCAACATTTGCATTTCGTCCATACAAGACGATAACGCCCACACAAGGCGTCATTTGCATTTCGTCCATACAAGACGATAACGCCCACACAAGGCGTCATTTGCATTTCGTCCATACAAGACGATAACGCCCACACAAGGCGTCATTTGCATTTCGTCCATACAAGACGACAACGCCCATACAAGGCGTCATTTGCATTTCGTCCATACAAGACGACAACGCCCATACAAGGCGTCATTTGCATTTCGTCCATACAAGACGACAACGCCCATACAAGGCGTCATTTGCATTTCGTCCATACAAGACGACAACGCCCATACAAGGCAACATTTGCATTTCGTCCATACAAGACGACAACGCCCATACAAGGCAATTTTTGCATTCCCTCCATACATGTCGATAACGCCCACACAAGGCGTCATTTGCATTTCGTCCATACAAGACGATAACGCCCACACAAGGCGTCATCTGCATCTCGCCTATACAAGACGGTGTATCATCACATCACTTCATTACATCTACAAACACCATGTCTTTTCCAGCACCACATCACCTGCAACCCAGTGTCAATCGTACTTCGACACTGGGACAAATTTTGAATTTGCGTCGGCATTGTCTTTAATTTTGCAGCATCACAGCAGCCCAGTGTCATCATGATTCGACAATGGGACAATTTTAAATCGGCGTCTGCCTGCTTTAATTTTCTAGCATCGCAGCAACCCAGTGTCATCATAATTCGACACTGAGACAAAATTTTGAATTTGCATCAGTTTTTGTCCATTCTTTTTCTTGATCTTTGTTTAATTCTGACGATGGGAACAAAATTGGCTACAAGTCAACGTCTTTGTCCGAAATTCTTTCATCGTCTTCGGTCAAAGAGGGACAACTGTTGACACTCAATTTTGACCCGTCTTTTAGTCATTTCTTGCAATTTTAAGCATTTTAGGACACCGCATTTCAATCATTATTTTTGCATTTTTTACATAATATTCTATGTTTATTTCTTCACAAAATTACATGACATCTTTTATTTTAAATTAAGCATGATGTCTTTGTTAATATTATGTGTATGTTGTTATTACACCGTCGTTTTATTTTAATAGTGTTTGCATCTCTTTAAATAATTAATTGGCACTGCATTTTTTTCTTTTAATTAGACATTAAACATTTCTTAAATATTGCATTTTATTATTATAGCGTCGGCATTTTTATTTTGATAATTTTGTACCTTTAAACAATTTTTCTTTTAAAATAATTAATCCATTTTGCATTCTTTGTCAAATCAGTCCAGTCCAAGGCACAATCTGGACTAGTCCAATCCGCCAAAAACCGAAGCCCAAACTGAGGCCCAATACACCTTTCATCTTTTCCCTCCAATACCCAATACCCAAAACCCAAAACCCTAATCCCACACTATAAATAAAACCTTACCCCCCTCCATTAAAAGGACACCCCAGCCGCCCCTATCAAACCCCAGTCGCGCACTCCTCTTCCCCTCACACCCTTAGCCGCCAACACTCTCATTTCTCTCACACCAGCAGCCGCAACACTCCCTCATTTTTTTTTACCTAAGCCGCCCATCAACAACAAGCAGCCGCCTACCCCTCTCCCATCTCTCACACCCTCAGCCGCACACCCTTCTCTGCCGTCGCCTCAACTCCCTTCCACACCTCCCGTCGCCCACCACCGTCGTACCAACACCATCACCACTGCTCCTGAACATCACTGTCGAACACCCCTTATGTTTCGAGACTTCATCTCTTTCACACCTCATACCCCAACGAACTCTACTGTTGCTCCTCGTTGGAACCCCCACTGGACAATCACAATGGCGACGTCGCTCCGGCGTTAGCCGTGGAAGTGAAGTCGCCTTCTCTTCTCCCCTCACCTCTATTTTACTGGCGACATCGTTTTGATATTATTCTGGGGTTTGTCTATTATTTCTGTTTATTGGACTGACTGGTATGTTTTTGTATCTCTTCGGGGTTTGAAAAAACTCCGGCGAGTTTTGTTGTACTTTATCTCACGACCATTGGTGTCGCTTCGCCATCAAATGTTTTCTTTCGATTTGGTTTTGCCGGAGTTCCGACTCCGGCGGACCTCTGAGGTTCATGCGACGTTACTGTTGTTGTCGGCAGTAATATATATATTATTGTCGGTTTTTGGACTGATTTTTAATCCCGTTAAAATATTATCCGGCGACCTCTGTCGGTCAGGTTTGCTTCGGATTGTTACTGTTGGGTATTCTTATTTGGCTATGGTTCGATATTTCCGGCGAGCCACTGCCGTTGTGATTTTGCCATCGAACTCGCCATCACATCGCTTCGGACATATTTTTCTGGTTTTGGCTACCTGCCGGAGTTTGAAAGAAAACTCCGGCGATGTTCTGAACTTTCCGACGAATTTCTGCTGCTCCGACGAATTGTTTGTTGCTACTGCTTCGTTTATATCTTGCTGAACTATTTGTTGCTGCTGCTTCTTTTATTAAATTGATTTTGAACAAATTGCTACATTTGAATATTGGGTATTTACTGATTTTGAACATGATACTACACTGGCCAATGAAAACGTTATCCGTCGATTTTTGAGGCCTCCACAATTGCAAAGACGGAAAATAAAATAAAATAAAGCTTTCTGGGCAATGATGATTTCTTCCATTTACACCGGATAACCAACATGCGCTGGCAGGGCGAATTCTCGCAGCCGCACTTGTTTAGGCTGTCCCACTTTATTTTATATATCTGAGCCCTCCGCGTTTAAAACTATTACTGTTTTGGCGCGGATCTGAAGGTCTTTATTTATTTTATTGTTTCTAATAAAATTGGCCGATGAAGGAATCTCCGTCTGATTTCCAAGGCCTCCCCTGTACAAAAGACGGATTTATTTTTTGGCTTTACTTATTAATTCTTATAATTGCTTTTAAAATTGTTTATTCTATTACTAACACTTTTACTAAGTGTTTATGCAGGTACCCGAAGATCATCTTGTGCAGAAAGCCTAAAAAGGGGCTAAAAGATGTCCCGGAATTTTATCTTATGTCGCATTTAATTTTACTTTTGTTATTCTGTATTGCATTTTATTTTAATTGTAAATTATGTAAAAATGCTTAGAATAGGCAGAATAAAAGTCAATATATAATTAACCTAGGTTTGAACGGATAGCCGCAAGTTAGCGGATCTTAAAGGATGCCTAACCCCTTCCCTTCAGGATAATAAAGAACTCTGATCCAGAATCTCATTAATTTCGCAGACCATTAAATGGAGATTAATTGCAGTATTTTTATTGCAATAAATCAAGTGTCATAATTCACTTAAATAATTAGGTGGCGACTCCTTAAAATCAGCATTATTGCTCCATCCAGGGAACCGCGCCAAAGAGCAACGTTGCGGATACAGTTCAGACCCCGAGGTCAAAAACGGGTGTTACAGTCCTACTTACGCTTACATATTGGTAGTTGTAGTGTTCTTACTGTAACATATCATAGCATACGATTAGACGTAGTATTGTTCTATAGTCCTCTGTAGTCTATTTCTTCTGCTATGCATTCTTTAATGTACTTCATTTATCTCATGTATCTGCGTTAGTTGCTGCTTCTTTTACATATTGCTTTAATTTTTTTTTTATCAGGTCTGATTGTTTTTTCCTTATGTTTTTCTTCTATTTTGATTGTCCTGCCTCGGTCTCTCAGAAACAGCCGCTCTACCTGTCAAGGTAGAGGTAAGGTATGTGTACATTATTCCCTTCCCAAACCCTACGTTGTGGGACTGCAATGAATATGTTGTTGTGTATATATATATATTTATCTTTGCACATCAATTTTATTATTAAATCTTAGTTAATAATCTATCAATTCACGATAATGATATAATTCAATGTAAAGTGTACACACACATATACTATCAATAAAATAAAAAAACTGAATATAAGTTGTAGTGTAACTATTCTTTAATATAATCCTCTCACATGGTTGATAAGAGTAAATTTATTGTAAATATACTATCAATTTGTAGATCTTTTAATATTTGATATAAATAATTAGTATTGGTAAATATATCTACCAACTTATGAATAATTTTTTACAAGATATAAACTTATGTGTAAACTTTTATATTTAAAAGATTTGAAATAATGATTTAGAATTTTAAATTATGATGATTTGAGACTTAATCACACGAGATGAAATAACATGTCCAAACACGTGTTACTTTCTTGATCATATTTAGTCCAATAATAAGTCTTGAAATTTCGGTCAGAAACCCTAATTTATGAATCTGGGCCCTTGTCAATTTTGACTGTAATAATAAACACAAAAATAAAAGAGTGTATACTATTACTACTATCCAGTATCCACCAATATTCCTTGTGTTTGCCTTCTTCACCAAACTGCTGCGCACGCACTCAATTTCCTCCCTCTTATTTATTACATTACAGTACACACCAACCAAGTCCTCCTTCATTAATTTGGGTATTCCTTCATCTGACAAAGTGTTAAAAAGATGGCTTTGTTTCAGTGCCGCATTCCATTTTCAGTAGTATCTCTTTCTTCAAGAATAGAAGTTTCAAAATTTGTTTCTTGGCACTAACCCACTTTCTAAACCCACCCAAAAAAAGTTTTCATCTCTTCATTTTGCTGTGAACAATTCCAATAAGCAATCATCCATATCCACCTTTAGTGAGGTAAATGTTTGATTTTAAAAAAAAATATAAATAAAGAAAAAGAAAAATTATTGAATACTATTGTGAATTGGGTTTTTGTTATTTTGCTTTGAACATTAGAATAAGCACTCTTCCATATCAACCTTTAGTGAGGTAAAGGTTGTATTTTTAATAAATACTAAGAAAAAAGATAAAGCTTGTTAAATTTGAGCCGAGGTCTTTCGGAAACAACCTCTCTGCCCTCAGACCCCACTTTGTGAGATTCAATTTGTATGTTGTTTTTGTATAAAGCTTGTTGAATACAATTTTGAATTGAATTTTGTGTTATTTTGATTGAAATTTGTTCTTTTTTTTTGGTTTTATGTTTGATTGGGTCAGTTGATCGAGGCTTTAATTAGTGGGAAAGACTTGACGGAATCTGAAGCAGAAGATTCACTTGATTTTTTGTTGCATGGTGCTGATGAAGCTTTAATTAGTGCATTTCTTGTTCTTTTGAGAGCTAAAGGTGAAACCTTTGAAGAAGTAAGTTTTTTGCTTGAACTATTGACATGTAAGTAAATGTTTATGTATATTCTTGAAGCATAATGTATGTGAAATGTATATCATACCTCGTTTTGCATTTCCTTTCTGAGGAAATACCTATACTTTTTTTTTGAAGCCAGAACTCCTAATTCAAAATATAATGTAAAGTCTAGGAGTGGCAAACGGGTGGGTCGGATTAGATATGGGCGGGTCAAAATGGGTTAAACAAAATGGATAAAAAAATGGGTTACTCGTTGGATAATCCATGTTTCAAGATTAGTCAGGTGAGAACATAAGCTAAAAGTCAAAATAAGCTTAGACTCCTAGAAAGCATAAGCTTAGACTCCTAGAAAGCAAGAGCATGAAAATTAACAAGAAGACAAATGGGTATTGATAATATGGATATCCATATTATCCATCTGGATATCCAATTTTAAATGGATAATATCCCTATTTGATTTATTTTTAAATGGTCAGTTATCCAACCCCATATTTAATGGGTCGGATTGGATGATTGTTTTTTTAACCATTTTGCCAACCCTATGTAAAGCTTCCACTTCGATGTATTTCTCTGCCGATGAATCTGATTTCAGAGAACCAGAATGTGTTAATTCTCTGCTTCATTATTGAGAGCTGGAAATCAACCATGAATTTCGTCTCTACTGTCTGATCTGTTAACCTCATTGAGCTAATGATGATTGTTAGGTAGTGGGATTAGCAAGGGCAATGATAAAGCATTGCAGACAAGTGGAAGGCTTAGGTGACGCAGTTGATATTGTTGGGACAGGAGGGGATGGAGCAAACACTGTGAATATCTCAACAGGTGCTTCAATACTTGCTGCAGCTTGTGGTGCAAAAGTAGCCAAGGTTGAGAGAGTTCTTCCTTCTCACTTGCATAGTTCATTTCACTAAAAGTTCTTGACATTTGGTGCTGAAAGTTTGTGGAATTGAATTGCAGCAAGGGAATAGAATCCGCTTGTGGGAGTGCAGATGTATTAGAAGCACTTGACGTTGCCATTGAGCTGGACCCTGAGGTTTTTTAAATTGCTGTTATTAGCTGAAAAGTATTTTAGACTTGAGTACATTTAACATCATGTGGCAGTTTTAAAATTCGAATTTTTAAAAATGAAGTTTTTGCTTTTGTTTAGTTAGTTAGTTGCTTTATGAGAAAGATTAGTTGTGACTTTGAATGTTTAAAAATGAAGTTTCTGCTTTTATTTATTTAGTTAGTTGCTTTATGAGAAAGATTAATTGTGACATTCACCAATCAATTTTCAAACTAATTTAATGAGCCATCAAGCGACCAAGCATGTAATGAGAAGTAACTATTAATGAAAATCACCCTTTAGGATAGGCGGTGAGCTAAATCCAGTACTTGATGATAACCCCTAAAGCTACTGCTGTCCTTTTGTTCACACTAACTTGTCTACTGAGAGAACTTTACAAGTAGTATGATGGCAATAACAATACATGTTTACATGTTTACTTTCATCTGGGGTTTATTTTCAATCTATTCCTGCATCATCTGCTCATTTTATTTGCTCTTGGTAACTGCCACCAAGAGACAACAAAGATATGCTATATATTGTTCTCTTACTTTTGGTGTTAAGAGTACTGCTGGAAAATGCATAATATTTTAGGGATAACTGGCATTATATATGATTTCAACTTAGCTGATGCTGGTGTATCTCATTGTTATGTCATCAGGGGGTGAAAGAGTGTGTAAATCGAGCTGGAATTGGTTTCATGATGTCTCCAATCTACCATCCGGCGATGAAGATTGTCAGACCTATCAGGAAAAAGCTGAAAGTAAAGACAGTGTTTAACATCTTGGGACCTATGTTGAACCCAGCAAGAGTTCCGTTTGCTGTAGTAGGAGTTTACAAAGAAGACCTGGTATATTTTTGACTTCAATTACACTAATACCACCTGTTAATTATGAATGTGGCTTTAAGAATCTTGTAGACATAGCTTATGTGAACTGAAGAGCTAATTTTTTTGGTCTCCCGTTTCAATGTTCTTTTTAGTGTTGTCTATATTCATTTGGTGAACGGAGCAGCATCTGTTGTTATAGGTCCATAAAATGACTAAAGCAGTGCAGAGGTATGGCATGAAAAGAGCATTGGTTGTTCACTCAGAAGGCCTAGATGAGATGAGTCCTCTTGGTATGGTCCCCTTCATGACACTAGTAAATCTGTTGTGTTTGGTAGTTTCATGGTCTTTTTTCATTTTTGACCTTGTCTGTTTTTTTAGTAATTAGATCTGGACATTTCCATCATATTATGTATAACGATTCATTTCACAGGCCCTGGATTAGTCCTTGACGTCACACCAGACAATATTGAGAAGTTCTCCTTTGATCCATGTAAGTAACCGGTTAATATCATTATCCATTAAAACTTATCTTCTTTTAAATCTTTTTTTAGTGCAATAAGTTCATTGCAGTACTCTATAGTAAAGAATGATGCATTGTGATTGATGTGTTTTTCACTAGTTATTTAACATTGTCTTTTGAAAAATAAGTCTGACAAGATTATCCTTCGATAGTGGACTTTGGCATCCCTCGCTGCACTCTTGAAAGCCTGCGAGGTGGAGGTCCAGAGTACAACGCCGAGATGCTCAGACATGTGTTGTCAGGAGAAAAAGGGTCAATTGCTGATACATTTGTAAGTTTCTTCAATAGCTTGTTGCCAAATGTGCGAACCTCAGTAAAGAAATAGACAAGCTTGTCGGCGGTTTTAATAACTTCCTTTCACCTTGAAAGTTCTTCCATTATTTATCAAATAAATTCACAGGCACTAAATGCATCAGCTGCTCTCCTGGTAAGTGGACGTGTTAATAATCTGGCTGAAGGAGTGGCATTAGCTCGTGAGACACTACAATCTGGCAAAGCGGTGAAGAAACTTGATCTATGGATAGAAGTTTCCAATGTAAGGAGGAGAATTTCTCTGTAATTTGATGATAGAAATTTGAACACTTAACTCATGCTATGTCTTGCTTACTAACAGAAGGTGAAGGAAGCTGTACCTCAGATCACTCCAGTTTCTGCATGAACTGACCATGTTAAGTACAGTTTACCAGATTGAGAATATTCTTGCGGCTCAACAGTTTTCCCTGCTGAGTAATCATCAACAGAATCAAAATCAAAGAAAGAAAATAAGACACTACTCAACTTGCAATTTTGGCTTGGAGAAGGATTAGAAGGGGTAAAAAGGAAACAAAAATAAATGTAACTTTGGCTTGTGAAATTTGTAAGGCGACTGTAGATTTCTGTGGAAAGCATTGTTTTGTACTTGCTCTAGTCAATAACCAAGCAGGAAATGGCTCCTTGCTGGCCATTAAATTTCTCTGAGGGGAAAAAAGAAGAAAAAATATATGACACCCATTTTCAGTCAAGAGGCCTCTAAGAAGGTTTGAGCATAGATGGTTGGTTTTTCCGTGCATGGATAAAACATTTAAAAGATCAAACTAATCTTGATTTCATGTTTCTATTTCTTAATTTGCTTAAAAACAAGGACAAAATTTTAATGCAACGAATGTAGCATCCGTTAACAAATATCCATGTACACTAATTAATCTTGTAATTACTATTAATTATATGCTTGCAATTCCTCTAATTTTCACATGTGAAAGTTGAAATTTCATAATAATGACTACTCCCTTGTGTCCCAATTATGTGTTGCATAAATTCCTTAAATACATGTAACACAAAGTGGCTAAGGAGTTGTTTATTCACTTTTTTCCTTTTTCACTTTATTTCAAAATTAGTGTTTGATTATACCCCAAATATTCAATAGGATGGGGCTGTTATCCTATCACATGGTATACCCTGCGTGTACTATTATCAACTACCCTGCGTGTATTAGCTACCAGAGATTAGGGCTGCACAAAAGTCGATCCGGATCGAAAAATTGGACCGGACCGAGAAATTCGGTCCGATCTTCGGTCCTAATGATCTGAGTTTTCGGTTTTTGGTCCGGTCCAGGTTCGGTCCGGTCCGAACCGAATTTTAAATATTTTTTTTTTATAATATATATAATTCCTAATATATATTGAATTATATAATTCCTAATATATATAATTTATAATATATATTGAATTATATAATTTCCAATTTTCTAAATTCCTAATATATAATATATATATAATTTCGGGTCGGGTTCCGGGGTCCGGTTTTTTTTTTTTAACTGAATTTTCAATACTGAAATTGACATTCTCGGACACATTACCACGAAATTTGTACGTTGAAATCTATTGTATATCGCGAGATATTTAGATTTGAAAAGGGAAACAATGTAACGATTTGAGGGAAAAGTGAAATTGATTACCAAGAAGGACGTTTTTGGAGAAATCGGCTGAAGCAAACGGACTACTGTTTGGGATGGCTTCGTCTCGAAAAAAATATGCGAAATCAAAAAAAAAAATTAGATCAAACGGACGTCCGAGCGCAAAGTTATGACCATTTAAAGTTTCACTAATTTACAACTTATATTTGATATATCAATACGTCCGGGCTGACTGAGGGGCTGGCTGGGTGCAAATGCATTCGGTCCATTAATCTAATAGACCGGACCGGACCGAAAAAATCGGTCCGATCTTCGATCCTAGTGATCTGGGTTTTCGGTCTTCGGTCCGGTCCGATTCGATCCGGTCCGATCCGGTTTTAACCTTTTGTGCAGCCTTGTCAGAGACCATTGGTTACTCAACAGAAAAAGACAATAAACAGTTATTGCATAAACTCTTTTTGCCCGGGAAAGAAACATCGAGTGGATAACACCAAATACAGTTATAACTTGAGTAGCCAAACAGAATTTAAGAGAAAAGAGACATTTTCAAGATTCTCCCTTCTTCTTCTTGTCTTTAACTGTTAGAAATCTGAAAGAAGTTCAAGCTCAAATCTTGGGAGTCTGAGGAGCAATGACTTTGGGCTCTGAATGGAAGTTCTCTCAAGTCTTTGGTGAACAAACTCCCGGTCAAGATATTCAACATTGTATTTTTCTTCACCATTATATGTTTTTCCAGTAATATACTCTTTGATTTGTATTTTCTTCTTTGGGGTTGTGTGTGTGGTAAGCATATGAATGGTTTCTTCCTTTGGATTTCCATTTCTTCTGGACTTGAGTGGAGAGACCCCCCCCCCACCACCACCCACCTAACCTTCTTTTGGCTTTAGCAATTTGCTTTTGGAATGAAATGTGTAACATTTGTTACTGAAATATCAGAAATACGAGCTGCTTGAGAAAAGTAAAAGAATATGAGCGGTGAATGGTGCTGTAATATTCTTATTTTACCTAGCCTCTCTTTTAAGTAAAATTGGAAGGCAAGTATGGGGCCCGAAGGAATTTTGCTGGCCTCAGTAAGATGCTGTAGATTTATACATGAAATCTTGAAGCCAATGGGTAAGCTTGTCTGATTTTGTTCCAAAGAGAAAGTGACACGTGTTAATTAGCAAAAGATACTACAGGGATAATTTAGAAACTGGAATAGGGGGTTCAATTCTGGCAGGTGACATATTAGATGTTCCCAACTAGCTTGAGATTGAAACTCTGTAGTAGAAGCAGTAGCTGTTGTTATTGTTATTGTTATTGTACTACTTATTCTTATTATTGTAGTAATACTAGTTGTTGTTGTTAATTATTGAATAAGGATATTGCTTGAATTTTGAATGTCCGATATTCAATTGAGACAAGAGAGTTGTTGATGCTAGCAGAAACAATCCTTTAGCATTTTCCACCTGCTTCTTTAGTATGACACAATTCCCTATGATCAAGAAATAGGAGGAGCTGGTGTTTTGGAAAATTCAATTGGGGGCTTAGGATATGAGGCTCTCACAATAGGACTAGAGGAGGGATATGATGGTTTACTTTTTTCTGTTAGCCATGTTTGCTATGTTGGTTATAAGAAGCTGGAAAAAGGAAAAGCCCACTATCCATTGCATTTCAGTTATAAAAAAAAATGAAAACAGCAAAGAGATGTATAGTTCTTCTTTCCTTATATTACCCTCTCATCTGGAAAAAAGAAGAGGAATTATGAACCAAAGAAACACGAACAAGAAGGAAATTGGGATCACTTTTATTTCTGCTTTTATATTTCTCGATGGCCTACACATAATAAGCTTTTTATTTTAGGCGATATTTTATCTGCAATGGAGTTTGACAAGAATGGGGATCATCTTGCTGTTGGAGATCAAGGCGGACGTGTCATGATTTTTGAGCGGCAGACTGGTAAAGAAGTACGAACAAAATTTTCGGAAATATCATTTGTGTAAATATGATTTCAGCCAGAAAACATTCTGTACTTTCTTCAGTGTCATATTCAAACTTCACATCACATGTAATCTCTTCACCTTTATGGTCTTCTAGGATCTCTTCGAATGCAGTTCTCGAAGTGACTTTGGTCAGTTCAACGTCCCACAAAGGCAGCATCCTGAATTTCAATACAAGACGGAATTCCAGAGTCATGAACCAGAGGTATGATTAGATATTCATTTTATCTACCTTCGAGTACATCCGTAAGGCTACTTAAAATTCTGCATCTATTCATTTTATCTACCTTCGAGTTATGAACTGTTGATGCTGATCATGTTACATCTTCTTTAGTTTGATTATTTGAAGAGTGTGGAAATTGATGAGAAGATTAATAAAATCAGATGGTGTACGAAACTCAACAGATCATTATTTCTTCTTACAGCAAATGACAGGACGATAAAACTTTGGAAGGTATGAAATTTCTGTAGCATCCGTGAATCTTCAGACAAGTTCGAATTGAAGAAAAAAAGGGTTCTGGCTTATAAGTTTCTGGAAAGTTGGATAAGGCCTTTTATGGGATTAAGTTATCAATCTGTTATGTTATGTGACTTGATACCAAAAATGTGCCCTGAAAAATCAGTTGTTTGCCTTTACAGGGTTCCTCTGTATATAACTGTATCTGGAGAAATCATGTGGAAAAAGAAAAGAACTTTGTTTTACGGAATAACCTCAAACTTTGTACTATCATTTTAGCTTCTATGATATTTCTTACAAAGCTACTTAGCTTGGTTAGATGCAGCTTTCTGAACTAAGCAAGTTTCTAAAATGTTCATCTATTTCTGACGTACTCCCCACACGAAAACTAAATACAAGAGGAAAATAAAGGATGTTTCTCTGTGGTGAAATTTAAGTATTAGTTGATTGCCTGTTTGAGTCGGTCAAGATGGAACCTTTGTCTGTGCGTTAAGAATAAAGCTGGATGGGTGTACTTTCTGGATGAACTTAGATACACTTGTAAGTTCCTATTTACTGTATGCTTACTAAGTCATACATATCAATTTACTGTTTTTCTTCATTTTTTTCTTTTGCAGATCAAGGAACAGAAAGTAAAGAAAGTGAAATAAATGGACATTGATTCATCTGTGACTTCAGAGAATTCTCTTTTAGCTGATAGAAGTTATGGACAAAGTGAATCTTCTCATGCTAATGGTGGCAGTATAGAATGGACTAAAAAAACAGCAAATTTCCATCACATGTATGACATGGAGGAGTGTTAATCATTCTACTTGTAACCTGAAATATTCTCGTATTCTTTATTACATTCTCTTCTCCCAAATTCTATGCAATTTGTCATGCTGTCATAGCTTGTAATTCCAGCTTATGTTGTTACTAGCTTGCTGATATCACAGATGTGGCTTCTACAAGATCCAGAAGAGTGTATGCAAATGCTCATGATTTCAACATCAATTCCATCTCAAACAATAGGTATTCTTCTGTTCCTGCAAATATTATAATTTTAAACTTGCTCACTTGGAATGAAATTTGACCAGCACCTGTTGTTTTTGTTTCTGATTGAGCTTGATCAATTAGACCAGAGGTAACCTTCTTTACTTAGCAGTTCCAGAAAAACTCAACAGTATGAAAGTTGTTTACCAGTTGAAGAAGTGTCAGGCATTAGATAATACTCTGGTTTTAATACTTTTACAGCGATGGTGAGACATTCCTTTCTGGGGATGACCTTAGGATAAATGTATGGAACCTTGAGGTCAGAGATCAGTGTTTCAATATCATTGACATGAAGCCAAAAGATATGGAAGATCTTACAGGTGATTCTGGATCTCTTCTCAAAGCATTTCATATGATGTAACCTACTGGATCTCATCTCATGCATCGGTGCTACTCTCTGCTAACCATTATTTGAAGTTTCCAGTTTATATTCTCTAAAAGTATGGAGATGTCATTTATAAATATTACCTGCTAATGATAAGATGCCAAAGCACTTCAAGAATTTATGGAAAAATATGGTTTCAGGTAGTAGCTTTAGGCCTCGTAGGTAAACTTAGCAAAGTATGGATATGTGTAGATTATACATTTATGTATCTGAAATCTACGTAAGTCTCGCTTATTTAGTATATACCATCTTAAGTTATCTACAGTTAAAACTCATACTGTATGACATGGATCGACTAGTGCCATTAGGTTAATTAGTTTCATCACACCATATGCTTCTATTCTACATCAAAAGTTTGACTAGGCTGCCACCTCATAAGGAATGAAAATGAACATTGCCCCATTTTCTATGCAGAGGTGATTACATCAGTAGAATTCCATCCATTTCACTGCAATTTGTTGGCTTATAGTAGTTCGAGGGGATTCATCCAGCTTGTTGATATGAGGAAGTCCGCACTATGTGATCACAATGTGAGAATGTGAGTTTTATACTTTTATTCCCATCTCCACTTTATTTCTCTCATCTGTATGACACAGCTTATGGTACTACGTTTTACAGACTGAAAGATGGGGGTAGCCATGGTTCTAAAACATTCTTCAGTGAGATCATTGCTTCTATATCTGGCATGAAGTATGCAATGGACGGAAGGCATACCTTAAGTCGAGATTACATGACTCAAGGTCTTCTCAATTTCGATAATCCTTTTACTGTATATGTACACTGAACTTTAGTTTGTTAACTATATATGTTCTATGCAGTTTATTGATCTCTAATTACATTCATCACAGAAATGAATTCCAAATATAAAATTTTCAATATATTCTATGCAATTAAATGATCTCTAATTACATTAATAACATAAATGACTAACAAATATAAAATTTTCAAATTAATACTCGAGACCTAAACCGAGTCATCAACAGGATAGAGTTAATATGTGTTTCTCACACTTCTTTTACTATTCGATTAGGTGCATAATGTACTATTTATTCTGGGAATTCTATGTGTCCAACATTTTTCTTAATTCATTTTTTGGGTCCTTAAAAGTGTATTCAGCTTGTTGACTTGTGTTTTTCCTTTTCTGTTTTCCTTTTTTGCCTTTTTAACTGCCACCTCATTTTGATTCTTTCATCTCTCATTAGTGGAATCTTCTTTGTTCTCTTAATCTTGGTGACAGGACAAATAAACTGTGACTTTGTATGGTTCATATTTTACAGTGCTCATTGCCTTCTTTTTATGTTTTGCATTGGCTGTCATTGTGTTGGATCTGTAATTATGTCTTATTTGTTTACCATTTGATAGCTATGGGACACTCACATGGAGACTTCCCCAGTTGCAACATATAAGATCCATGAACACCTCCGCCCTGAGGTATGAGGATCTTCACCACAAATTTTTCTCAGAGGTTTACTGAGATATAATATAGGTGTAATGTGTGAAAATGCTATATAATCAAATAGATGGATAGTATTTTCTGATTTTGTACTGCAGTGTATTTGACCTAATACACTTTGTCTGGCAGCTTCCTAAGTTGTATACAAACGATGCCATCTTCGATAAGTTTGATTGCTGCCTGAATGGAGACGGACTTCAATTTGCAACTGGATCTTACAGGTTTATCCTTGAATGACAGTTCTAACCTATGTCAACATATGAAAAGTTAAATTTTTGTTGATGTTCTGTGCATATGATGAATTGTGGTTATCTTTTGTTGATTTAGCAATCATCTTCGTGTATTTTCGTGTGGAACTGGAAATGAAGATGGCATCATAATGGAAGTAAAAAAAATCCAAATAGGTAACCCTTGTACTAAGATGATCTTCTATTGTCTTACCTTCTGTTCTTGAATAATTGACACTTCATTATACCTTGATTTATAGAAAACCTACCTCTCAAGCTACTTCAAGGCCTCGAAGGTTATCATTGAGCAACTTGGCACGAGGATTTTATCGTCAAGGTAGTTAGTAACAAATATGCATGTGCTTGTGCAGACCCCATAATTCTAACCCCCCTGACTTAGTTTTCATCTTATTTACATTGTTTTTTATTGGCGATTTGAAAATGAGATTTCGTGTAACCTGAAGTCCAAGTTGCTGCATCTGGCTTGGCATCCAACGCAAAGTTTGATCGCTTGCTCTGTTTGAAGCAGCTTGTTCATGTACAATGCATAAAGTGGTATGAAGAGGACCGATAGTCCTAACCTTCCTGTAAAAATGATCTTTTGTCCCCTGTCAATATACCGCCTTTGAGGTTGGGTAGTCAGCTTTATCTAATCTCACCATTAGCAGTCAAACCTAACGATTCCTATAAAAGAAAAAGGAATTGCATTACAAGATACCATATACAGAAAGTTGATACTTGCATAAATATATTTTGTGGAGAAAAGGCTACTAAATTTTGCTTGATACTGTTACTTTATTATTCTCTCCTAATTTTGCTTGAATGTGATGGGTACCAGAACGGTTTAAAGGATTGTAATACTGCTTGGTATGAGTTTCGGCACTTGTATGTAACTACTTTGTTTGTCAATCAAACCCGTTACCCTTCTCCTTCCAATCCAACAGTCAGATTCAATTTTACTCTCTGGTAGGCTAAAACAACTCAAAATTGGTAATAACTACTTTTAACACATGTTATTAAATATTAGCTACTATTTTAACGTTTAGTCACTCTTAAAATCCTCAACTAAAACATGAAACAGCCAGCAATGGGTACTGAATTTCGACAAGTGGAACCCCAACACGACAAGTATTTGGAGCTCCTAAACGTGAAACTCCAGCACACTATACCCCGATTCTATTCCATTTTTAAAAAAAAAAAAAATCACTGCTTCAATTACAACGAGACTTGTTAGATGAACATGTAAGTTCCGAGGATACAAATCTGAATAAAAAAGATAACTTTTACTTATAATTTCTTATAGAAAGAATATAAAATTATAAATAAATCTACAAAAGGACCACAAAATCAATTTGATAGTTATTAGTGTGATAAATATAAGCATATATAAAAATATTAAAGAAACTTGAAAGGTCATCTAGTAATTATACTTAATTTCCCCCCTTCTTGAAACATTTTTTTGTGCAGATTTCCCCTCAAACACAATGGTCTTTAATTTTTGCCCTTCATATATGTGGTTTTTAATTTTTGCCTTTGATATTTTTATGAAAATATTCAGGTTTACTTCGCAAGACATAGTCTCTATAATATTTTTTCTTCGAAAACTGAATTTTTTTCCTTGCGCGACATAAATTATGTAGGAATTAAGTTATGCGGTATAGTTTTATAGTAATTTTTAAAATTATGTTGAGTGTTGGAAATTATGCCTTATCCGGCATAGTTTGTAAGAATGTTATTATACGTATGTTGAAATTAAACGCTAACTATGTCTGTCGAAATATGAAATTATGCATTTTTCATATTATGTTGAGTGTTGACAGCTATACATTATCCGGCATAATTTGTGGGTTGTGCATGATATATATATGTCGAAGATATAACACTAATTATGTCGTGCCAAAAATAATAAAGGTAAAAAATTAAAGACCACCCCAAAATAGGGACATTTGTGCGAATGACCCTTCTTGAAGCTTGAAGAATGTAATTGCTTCCTCAAAAGGGTAAGCTGCATAAGCAATATATTGATCTTTTTTCTTCAACTCGATGCGGTAGCATCGCCCTTTATAACGATCAAGGCTGGTAAGTCCATCGGTCCATACAAATGTCCATGTACCAGTAAAAGATTCGGCAACTACCGCGACACTTGCTTCTTCAGGTGGAATGACGTTGTATTTGAAATTTTCATGATTAAATGCTGATTTTTTTAAAAATGATAATTTTTTTCACAAAATAGTGAATATTTCTCATGACCAAACGGGTTCTAACTTTCTCATATAGAAAGTGGAATACCTAATCCCATAGGATATCATTGTCTCGTATTTCTATCTCATCCCACTAACCAAATAACTCAAATTTTAAGAGGTCGTTTGGTAGGAGGGATAAGTTATCCCATGTAGATAAAATTAGGTGAGATAAAATGAGATAACTTATCCACCCGATGGGATTGGGTGGAATATCAAAGGAGATATCTCCCCAACCAAACATAAGATAATTTCAATCTCATGTAACTAATAATCTCATCTCATCCCATCTCTCCTATCAAACGACCTTAAGAGTTTTCAATGCTACACCAATTCTATATCATGTATAAAAGGTAGGATAAGTCTATTGAAAATAATCTTTTTACCCCCATAAATGTAGAGGTAAAATTTGGGTATATCTTACTGTCGTTAGACACTATTGTGTAGGATTAATTGTTATATGCCCACAAGTTGTAAAAGATATTTTTTTCCTTAAACTTTGTTGACTTCCAAATTTCATCACAAAATTTGAAAAAAAAGGAGTTTAGTTTCAAAAGTATTTTTTCAATTTTTTTTCTGCACCTTAAATTTTTAGTTCCGTTGCAACCAAAGTGCATGAATCCAGATATTATAGGAATAGTTTAATGATGGGCAGATCCACTTGCCAATGATACAGCATATTCTAACAACTTGGACCATTCTATAAAAGGCATCAATAAACCCTAATGAGATGTATCTTTTCATTGTTTGCCTCCTTTCGCTTACTTTTTATTTTCTCTATCTTTTCTTTTTGTGGAATAATTTAGGTTTCACTTCAACGTTGTCTTTGCAGATCAATATCTCTCACAAGTGTAAGTCATTTTCATATACTTTCATCTTTTTCTTTTCTCCCATGATTGATTCGAATACTACCGTCATAACTGTACTTTCCATGTTTTTGGTGTATACCGTTTTTAGCAAAAGCAGAAAACATGATGACTGGTTATAGATTTTATAATGTGCAAAATCTTCCATCCGCTTGCAAAATAATATAATGGGTAACAGCGGCCATCTTTTGCGCAGAGTGACAAAATTGCTCTTATAAAGCGAGGCACCTCGTTGTGCTTTGCTTCTGGATCTAAAAGGTTTAACATTATCAGTTATGTTTAACCTTCCTAGATTCATCGAGCAGACATTTTTATTTCTTTATTTCAATTTATGTGATGTAATTCAATTCAACACGTTATGAGTTTTTTTTCAAAGTTATGAATTTTCAATATACTATAACATTTACATAGTTATATGTCTTACTAATAACAACATATTCAGTGAAATTTTATAACATGAGATCTGAAAAATATAGAGCGTACTCAGACTATACTTTCACATTGATAGGTAGATGCCACTTTTTTCAGGAGATATTTGGCTTAAGATAAAGCATAATTACAAGCAAAACAAATTTAAACAAAGCAAAGTAATAAAAACGGTTAGACTCGGATATAAAATTAAAGCAATATGAATAAACGTATTCTAACAACTAACACAACTAAATAAGATGAATAAAGTGACATTAGCTTATTCTATACTCATAATGTTCAAGAATGTTAATTAATTAAATAAGGAGAAATTTAAAAAATATACAATTTGTTTACTTGCATTGCAAAAAATAACCCAAATTTACATTGCAAAGATCTGATCCAAAAACATTTTTATACAATATTATACACATATATAAAAGACAAATATATTATGTATATATGTATTTGAAGGTATATACATATTTATATACATATATATAGAAACACTCATATACACATATACATCTATATACATCCCATATACAATATTATACACCCACTATCTCCGCCTTTAGATTTCTCCATCGTCAACCTCAACCACCTCCGGCGACCTCTATTCTTACCCCCACCCCCTGTAATTTCATTCCTGCTACCTGCGTTTCACCTCCCCCTCGATGAGTTTTTCGATAGATCTAGATCTAGGTAATTTCTTATCAGTTCTGAGCTACCACAGCGGAAGAGTCGGACAGATTTGAGCCATCGAAAAGTCATCGTCGCCGGAGAAAGAGACAAGTGCGGCAAAGAGAGGAGGTGTGGTAGAGAGAGAGCGAGAGAGAGGAAGAGCATGAGGAGGAGAGAGAAGGTTGACGAACTCTCTGTCCTTTTTGATGGTGTCTATCGGCATGAAGAAGAGATAGAGATAGAGAGGAGAGTGAGTGAGTGGAGAGAGAGGGGAGGAGTAGGGAGTAAGTGGAGAGAGAGAGAGGAGGAGTGAGTTATTTTTGTAATATTTAAAAATGGGTTAATTTTGATAGCATTAGTATCCTAATTAACGTAGGGGGTATTATCTCATTAAATAATTTAAATCTTACTCATAGTCTGATAATACATTTTCTTTACTCCATTAAACTAACTTTATAGTTTTTACATTTATATTTATAATAACTATTAACCAATATAATTAAAAAAGACCACACGATGCGCAAATCATCCAGCATCAATGCAAGGTCTGCAAATGGACTGTACCCAACGGGATGTGAGGTATATAGGGCTACCTTAACGCAAATAGGATAACTTTACTGTTATTAATAAACTCCTCTTCACAAACATTCATCTTCACAAATATTGTAATCGATTTCTTCAACTACTACTTATATAATATACAAGTTAACTTTACATCTAATCCATGAGGGTAATGTTGGTGAATGTGATGACCGGGGCCAAGATCACGAGTTCGATCCCTGCATAAACATTCTTGGTTGAGTACATCGCGTACGGCTGCAAGTGTGGTTTACCTGGCGGCGTGGTTTGCTTCTTCGTGATCGGTCGAGTTCTCATGCGCACTCGAAAGAGTAGCGGTTGCGGGTTCTTCGTCAACAAAAAAAAAAAAAGTTAACTTTACATCTTAAACACTTTATTAAATCAAATTCACTAACTATCGGCAATATTTAACTTGAAATTTCTAGTTAAAAAGCGGAGGAATTCTATTCATAGACCTTAATGGGGCCTACGTGATGTGAGTCTAGATAAATTGGGCCAGCATTTCTTATTCTAAATGGGTAATTCACACCATTGCATGATCTTTAATTTTTGCCCATCAAATTGGTGATCTATAAATTGTCGTTCGCCTAAAAAAATGATCGAAAATATCCTTGAATTTGTGGGTTCGAATCTAAGGAGTTAAAAAGAAAAAAATTACAAGGCAAGATTTTATTAGAAGATATGTTTATTCTGCCAAAGTTATATAGAAATTATACGTTAAGGGACATCATTTCTATGTTATTATGCCTCAAAATATCTCTCCGAGATTGTGGGTTCAATTATAACAGAGTTAAAAGAAAAACCAAGACAAAATTTCATAAAAATTATGTCTATTTGATCAAAGTTGTATAAAGATTATTCCTTAAGAGACATGATTTCTATGTAACTATGCCCAAGACAAAGTTTCATTGAAAAATTAAGATTATGTCTTGTCAGGCTAATTATATAGAAACTATGCCCAAGGGGCATTGTATCTATATAACTTTGGTTGAATATGTATAATTTCTATGAAAATTATGTTTTGCAACTTTTTCTCTCCTGAATTCGAACCTGAATATCTTATTTAGTAGGCATGAATAAATGATACGTTGACCCATAAATTTTCATTAAATGATAAGTATGAGCAAAAATTAAAGACTTAGTGAATTGAGGGCAAAAGTTAAAGACCAGCCTGTAATCCACACAATTTTTTATTCTAATTTAATATGATTTTACAATATCTAAACATACTAAAAATTATAATTTCAGTTATGCTTTAAACAGATGTCCAAATCAGTTATATGTGAACTTGACCCTCTTATACGTGAATGAAGTCCAAGCCCAAGTATAAACTTCTGGACCTACACCCTTGGGCTTTACTAGTAGGCGAACAATCTTGAAAAAATTGGATAGGATGCTAATTTTAGGAGCTTGCTAATATATTGTAATTATTAAAAACTAAAAAGTAATGAAGAAATAATTACTTTTAATGTGAAAAAAAAATAGATAAAAATATTCCTAGCTAAAACATGGATAAACCTCAACATAATGTGCTGTAGTTAAAAAAATTACAAGTGAAACTAACATATTTTTGTTGGAGTTCAGACTCCAGCATATTTTCAATGAATTTTAAATTGCAATAGTTCAAATTCTAGCATATTTAATGAAGTTTTAAATTGCAACAACTCAAATTTCGCTATCTTTTCAATGAAATTTGAGTTGTGACAATTCAAAATTCCAGCAAATTTTTATTGAGTTCTAGAACCATAAACTCTAGAATATTTTTCTTGAATTCTTAGTTATAGAACCACGAATTAAAAAAGATTTCAAGACATGTGTGATTTGAAATCTCAAAAATAAAATATAGTATCTACTATACAATAGGTAAATCTAACTTGAGGGTTGTTGGAGATATAATTAAATAAATAAAAGTGTGCTTTCTCTAACAACTTAAATTTTTAAATGAGATATTGTCACACTTAAATATGATATCAGAGCAAGAGAAGGTAAAAGTACTGAAGATATAACTAAAAGTATGCATCCCCTGACAACTTAAATTTCTTCAATATGATGTATATTACTTAAACTCTTTAATTATTGGTGTAAAAATGGCTATTTTATCCAACAACCTTCCTCCATACAATAGTAGGAAAACCATAAAGGTATAATAAGAAAATATTTATCCGGATAATTTATAAGTTGAGGTAATAATAATACATAATAACTAATCATAGTCAAATGTTTTACCTTCTGTAAAGAGTTCACACACATTATTTTGGTGCATTTGTTTGTCCTGCTTTCTAGTTCTACACAATTTCTTGAACTCACGTATGCCACTCGATTCGAAAGTACACTCATTAGTTTGTAAGTTCTAATTTTCATCAGTCAAGTAGTACCATTCTTAGTTAGGGAGCTTTTGAGTGGGATTTAATTTGCAAAGTACGTAAAATCTTATCAGCATATTATTGGTGATAAAGATAGTGCAACTTTACATACCAAAAAGATAAACGATCACATGGTCTCCACATTCATCTTCTTCACTCAAACCTAGACATACGTAATGCTTGAAATGCTGGGGGTCATTTTTTTTTTTTGCATTAGCAAACTGGATTAATTGACCAAATGTTGAAGATATCAGCAGTATACATGTGTGCTACTGTATACTATATATTGTCTCTTATTCTATTTGTAGTTTTACTACTTAGATTTTAGTTCTTGTTGTCTAGTGGCTATGATTGTAATAAGGTTAATTAGTGCAAATCCTCTTAGTATAAATAGGTGCTGGTTGTAAACATTTTGGTTAATCATAAAAATAGAAAAGCTTTTGCAGGTCTCCCTCTCCTTTCTTCTTCGTTGTTTGGTTCACTGTTGCATTGACAGTGTTAAGCATATACTTGCATGCAAATTGATTAAGCTTGATTCTAGAATTATAACATGGTATCAAAGCCAACGAGATGTATCGATCATTGATCTGTTAAGATACAAAGATATTGTGCGATCTGGTTCACGAAGGTGCGATTCACAATTTTTGACTGAAATTGTTCGATCTATTGTTCGATCGACTTATACTGCATTTATGTCTGTTTCTTAAGTAATTTCACTCTCGACTTGTTGTGATTGAACTGTTAATCTACTGGTTTTTCGATCGACCAGTACCTATGTCTATTTTGCAATTTGCGATTCGATCTAGTGTGTGATTGTCATTGTTTGTTGTGTTAATTGGAGAATTATGGAAAATACAACAGCAGTACCTTCTACGATGTTAGAAGAGAGTTCGACTTTTAATTCCGAGATAATCGATCATAATCACCCTCTCTTCCTGAGTGCATCTGACACAGCAGGTGCATTACATGTTGATATTCAGTTAATTGAAATGGAAAATTACACATTGTGGAGTAGAGCCATGCAATTGACGAGGAACAAAATTGGTTTTATAGATGGTTCTGTGAAGCGTGATACATATTAACCTATACACACAAGGCAATGTGATAGATGTAATGCCTTGGTCATGTCATGAATTATGAGGAATGTGGATAAAAATCTCCTCAGTGGAATCCTATATCGGTCTAGTGCAGCTGCTGTTTGGAAGGATTTTAAGGAGAGGTTTGATAAAATCAATCTATCTCGAGTATATCAACTAAAGAATGAGTTGTCGATATTGAATCAGGGAGCATCACCAGTTGCGCAGTATTATTCCAAAATGAAAGACTTATGGGACGAGATCAAGGAACAGAAAGTAAAGAAAGTGAAATAAATGGACATTGATTCATCTGTGACTTCAGAGAATTCTCTTTTAGCTGATAGAAGTTATGGACAAAGTGAATCTTCTCATGCTAATGGTGGCAGTATAGAATGGACTAAAAAAACAGCAAATTTCCATCACATGTATGACATGGAGGAGTGTTAATCATTCTACTTGTAACCTGAAATATTCTCGTATTCTTTATTACATTCTCTTCTCCCAAATTCTATGCAATTTGTCATGCTGTCATAGCTTGTAATTCCAGCTTATGTTGTTACTAGCTTGCTGATATCACAGATGTGGCTTCTACAAGATCCAGAAGAGTGTATGCAAATGCTCATGATTTCAACATCAATTCCATCTCAAACAATAGGTATTCTTCTGTTCCTGCAAATATTATAATTTTAAACTTGCTCACTTGGAATGAAATTTGACCAGCACCTGTTGTTTTTGTTTCTGATTGAGCTTGATCAATTAGACCAGAGGTAACCTTCTTTACTTAGCAGTTCCAGAAAAACTCAACAGTATGAAAGTTGTTTACCAGTTGAAGAAGTGTCAGGCATTAGATAATACTCTGGTTTTAATACTTTTACAGCGATGGTGAGACATTCCTTTCTGGGGATGACCTTAGGATAAATGTATGGAACCTTGAGGTCAGAGATCAGTGTTTCAATATCATTGACATGAAGCCAAAAGATATGGAAGATCTTACAGGTGATTCTGGATCTCTTCTCAAAGCATTTCATATGATGTAACCTACTGGATCTCATCTCATGCATCGGTGCTACTCTCTGCTAACCATTATTTGAAGTTTCCAGTTTATATTCTCTAAAAGTATGGAGATGTCATTTATAAATATTACCTGCTAATGATAAGATGCCAAAGCACTTCAAGAATTTATGGAAAAATATGGTTTCAGGTAGTAGCTTTAGGCCTCGTAGGTAAACTTAGCAAAGTATGGATATGTGTAGATTATACATTTATGTATCTGAAATCTACGTAAGTCTCGCTTATTTAGTATATACCATCTTAAGTTATCTACAGTTAAAACTCATACTGTATGACATGGATCGACTAGTGCCATTAGGTTAATTAGTTTCATCACACCATATGCTTCTATTCTACATCAAAAGTTTGACTAGGCTGCCACCTCATAAGGAATGAAAATGAACATTGCCCCATTTTCTATGCAGAGGTGATTACATCAGTAGAATTCCATCCATTTCACTGCAATTTGTTGGCTTATAGTAGTTCGAGGGGATTCATCCAGCTTGTTGATATGAGGAAGTCCGCACTATGTGATCACAATGTGAGAATGTGAGTTTTATACTTTTATTCCCATCTCCACTTTATTTCTCTCATCTGTATGACACAGCTTATGGTACTACGTTTTACAGACTGAAAGATGGGGGTAGCCATGGTTCTAAAACATTCTTCAGTGAGATCATTGCTTCTATATCTGGCATGAAGTATGCAATGGACGGAAGGCATACCTTAAGTCGAGATTACATGACTCTGAAGGTCTTCTCAATTTCGATAATCCTTTTACTGTATATGTACACTGAACTTTAGTTTGTTAACTATATATGTTCTATGCAGTTTATTGATCTCTAATTACATTCATCACAGAAATGAATTCCAAATATAAAATTTTCAATTTATTCTATGCAATTTATTGATCTCTAATTACATTCATCACAGAAATGAATTCCAAATATAAAATTTTCAATTTAATACTCGAGAACTAAACCGAGTGATCTACATGATAGAGTTAATATGTGTTTCTCACACTTCTTTTACTCTTCGATTAGGTGCATCCTGCACTATTTATTCTGGGGAATTCTATGTGTCCAACATTTTTCTTAATTCATTTTTTGGGTCCTTAAAAGTGTATTCAGCTTGTTGACTTGTGTTTTTCCTTTTCTGTTTTCCTTTTTTGCCTTTTTAACTGCCACCTCATTTTGATTCTTTCATCTCTCATTAGTGGAATCTTCTTTGTTCTCTTAATCTTGGTGACAGGACAAATAAACTGTGACTTTGTATGGTTCATATTTTACAGTGCTCATTGCCTTCTTTTTATGTTTTGCATTGGCTGTCATTGTGTTGGATCTGTAATTATGTCTTATTTGTTTACCATTTGATAGCTATGGGACACTCACATGGAGACTTCCCCAGTTGCAACATATAAGATCCATGAACACCTCCGCCCTGAGGTATGAGGATCTTCACCACAAATTTTTCTCAGAGGTTTACTGAGATATAATATAGGTGTAATGTGTGAAAATGCTATATAATCAAATAGATGGATAGTATTTTCTGATTTTGTACTGCAGTGTATTTGACCTAATACACTTTGTCTGGCAGCTTCCTAAGTTGTATACAAACGATGCCATCTTCGATAAGTTTGATTGCTGCCTGAATGGAGACGGACTTCAATTTGCAACTGGATCTTACAGGTTTATCCTTGAATGACAGTTCTAACCTATGTCAACATATGAAAAGTTAAATTTTTGTTGATGTTCTGTGCATATGATGAATTGTGGTTATCTTTTGTTGATTTAGCAATCATCTTCGTGTATTTTCGTGTGGAACTGGAAATGAAGATGGCATCATAATGGAAGTAAAAATCCAAATAGGTAACCCTTGTACTAAGATGATCTTCTATTGTCTTACCTTCTGTTCTTGAATAATTGACACTTCATTATACCTTGATTTATAGAAAACCTACCTCTCAAGCTACTTCAAGGCCTCGAAGGTTATCATTGAGCAACTTGGCACGAGGATTTTATCGTCAAGGTAGTTAGTAACAAATATGCATGTGCTTGTGCAGACCCCATAATTCTAACCCCCCTGACTTAGTTTTCATCTTATTTACATTGTTTTTTATTGGCGATTTGAAAATGAGATTTCGTGTAACCTGAAGTCCAAGTTGCTGCATCTGGCTTGGCATCCAACGCAAAGTTTGATCGCTTGCTCTGTTTGAAGCAGCTTGTTCATGTACAATGCATAAAGTGGTATGAAGAGGACCGATAGTCCTAACCTTCCTGTAAAATGATCTTTTGTCCCTGTCAATATACCGCCTTTGAGGTTGGGTAGTCAGCTTTATCTAATCTCACCATTAGCAGTCAAACCTAACGATTCCTATAAAAGAAAAAGGAATTGCATTACAAGATACCATATACAGAAAGTTGATACTTGCATAAATATATTTTGTGGAGAAAAGGCTACTAAATTTTGCTTGATACTGTTACTTTATTATTCTCTCCTAATTTTGCTTGAATGTGATGGGTACCAGAACGGTTTAAAGGATTGTAATACTGCTTGGTATGAGTTTCGGCACTTGTATGTAACTACTTTGTTTGTCAATCAAACCCGTTACCCTTCTCCTTCCAATCCAACAGTCAGATTCAATTTTACTCTCTGGTAGGCTAAAACAACTCAAAATTGGTAATAACTACTTTTAACACATGTTATTAAATATTAGCTACTATTTTAACGTTTAGTCACTCTTAAAATCCTCAACTAAAACATGAAACAGCCAGCAATGGGTACTGAATTTCGACAAGTGGAACCCCAACACGACAAGTATTTGGAGCTCCTAAACGTGAAACTCCAGCACACTATACCCCGATTCTATTCCATTTTTAAAAAAAAAAAAAATCACTGCTTCAATTACAACGAGACTTGTTAGATGAACATGTAAGTTCCGAGGATACAAATCTGAATAAAAAAGATAACTTTTACTTATAATTTCTTATAGAAAGAATATAAAATTATAAATAAATCTACAAAAGGACCACAAAATCAATTTGATAGTTATTAGTGTGATAAATATAAGCATATATAAAAATATTAAAGAAACTTGAAAGGTCATCTAGTAATTATACTTAATTTCCCCCCTTCTTGAAACATTTTTTTGTGCAGATTTCCCCTCAAACACAATGGTCTTTAATTTTTGCCCTTCATATATGTGGTTTTTAATTTTTGCCTTTGATATTTTTATGAAAATATTCAGGTTTACTTCGCAAGACATAGTCTCTATAATATTTTTTCTTCGAAAACTGAATTTTTTTCCTTGCGCGACATAAATTATGTAGGAATTAAGTTATGCGGTATAGTTTTATAGTAATTTTTAAAATTATGTTGAGTGTTGGAAATTATGCCTTATCCGGCATAGTTTGTAAGAATGTTATTATACGTATGTTGAAATTAAACGCTAACTATGTCTGTCGAAATATGAAATTATGCATTTTTCATATTATGTTGAGTGTTGACAGCTATACATTATCCGGCATAATTTGTGGGTTGTGCATGATATATATATGTCGAAGATATAACACTAATTATGTCGTGCCAAAAATAATAAAGGTAAAAAATTAAAGACCACCCCAAAATAGGGACATTTGTGCGAATGACCCTTCTTGAAGCTTGAAGAATGTAATTGCTTCCTCAAAAGGGTAAGCTGCATAAGCAATATATTGATCTTTTTTCTTCAACTCGATGCGGTAGCATCGCCCTTTATAACGATCAAGGCTGGTAAGTCCATCGGTCCATACAAATGTCCATGTACCAGTAAAAGATTCGGCAACTACCGCGACACTTGCTTCTTCAGGTGGAATGACGTTGTATTTGAAATTTTCATGATTAAATGCTGATTTTTTTAAAAATGATAATTTTTTTCACAAAATAGTGAATATTTCTCATGACCAAACGGGTTCTAACTTTCTCATATAGAAAGTGGAATACCTAATCCCATAGGATATCATTGTCTCGTATTTCTATCTCATCCCACTAACCAAATAACTCAAATTTTAAGAGGTCGTTTGGTAGGAGGGATAAGTTATCCCATGTAGATAAAATTAGGTGAGATAAAATGAGATAACTTATCCACCCGATGGGATTGGGTGGAATATCAAAGGAGATATCTCCCCAACCAAACATAAGATAATTTCAATCTCATGTAACTAATAATCTCATCTCATCCCATCTCTCCTATCAAACGACCTTAAGAGTTTTCAATGCTACACCAATTCTATATCATGTATAAAAGGTAGGATAAGTCTATTGAAAATAATCTTTTTACCCCCATAAATGTAGAGGTAAAATTTGGGTATATCTTACTGTCGTTAGACACTATTGTGTAGGATTAATTGTTATATGCCCACAAGTTGTAAAAGATATTTTTTTCCTTAAACTTTGTTGACTTCCAAATTTCATCACAAAATTTGAAAAAAAAGGAGTTTAGTTTCAAAAGTATTTTTTCAATTTTTTTTCTGCACCTTAAATTTTTAGTTCCGTTGCAACCAAAGTGCATGAATCCAGATATTATAGGAATAGTTTAATGATGGGCAGATCCACTTGCCAATGATACAGCATATTCTAACAACTTGGACCATTCTATAAAAGGCATCAATAAACCCTAATGAGATGTATCTTTTCATTGTTTGCCTCCTTTCGCTTACTTTTTATTTTCTCTATCTTTTCTTTTTGTGGAATAATTTAGGTTTCACTTCAACGTTGTCTTTGCAGATCAATATCTCTCACAAGTGTAAGTCATTTTCATATACTTTCATCTTTTTCTTTTCTCCCATGATTGATTCGAATACTACCGTCATAACTGTACTTTCCATGTTTTTGGTGTATACCGTTTTTAGCAAAAGCAGAAAACATGATGACTGGTTATAGATTTTATAATGTGCAAAATCTTCCATCCGCTTGCAAAATAATATAATGGGTAACAGCGGCCATCTTTTGCGCAGAGTGACAAAATTGCTCTTATAAAGCGAGGCACCTCGTTGTGCTTTGCTTCTGGATCTAAAAGGTTTAACATTATCAGTTATGTTTAACCTTCCTAGATTCATCGAGCAGACATTTTTATTTCTTTATTTCAATTTATGTGATGTAATTCAATTCAACACGTTATGAGTTTTTTTTCAAAGTTATGAATTTTCAATATACTATAACATTTACATAGTTATATGTCTTACTAATAACAACATATTCAAATAAATTTTATAACATGAGATTCAAAAATATAGAGCGTACTCAGACTATACTTTCACATTGATAGGTAGATGCCACTTTTTTCAGGAGATATTTGGCTTAAGATAAAGCATAATTACAAGCAAAACAAATTTAAACAAAGCAAAGTAATAAAAACGGTTAGACTCGGATATAAAATTAAAGCAATATGAATAAACGTATTCTAACAACTAACACAACTAAATAAGATGAATAAAGTGACATTAGCTTATTCTATACTCATAATGTTCAAGAATGTTAATTAATTAAATAAGGAGAAATTTAAAAAATATACAATTTGTTTACTTGCATTGCAAAAAATAACCCAAATTTACATTGCAAAGATCTGATCCAAAAACATTTTTATACAATATTATACACATATATAAAAGACAAATATATTATGTATATATGTATTTGAAGGTATATACATATTTATATACATATATATAGAAACACTCATATACACATATACATCTATATACATCCCATATACAATATTATACACCCACTATCTCCGCCCCTTTAGATTTCTCCATCGTCAACCTCAACCACCTCCGGCGACCTCTATTCTTACCCCCACCCCCTGTAATTTCATTCCTGCTACCTGCGTTTCACCTCCCCCTCGATGAGTTTTTCGATAGATCTAGATCTAGGTAATTTCTTATCAGTTCTGAGCTACCACAGCGGAAGAGTCGGACAGATTTGAGCCATCGAAAAGTCATCGTCGCCGGAGAAAGAGACAAGTGCGGCAAAGAGAGGAGGTGTGGTAGAGAGAGAGAGCGATAGAGAGGAAGAGCATGAGGAGGAGAGAGAAGGTTGACGAACTCTCTCTGTCCTTTTTGATGGTGTCTATCGGCCGCGAAGAAGAGATAGAGATAGAGAGGAGAGGAGTGAGTGAGTGGAGAGAGAGGGGGGAGGAGTAGGGAGTAAGTGGAGAGAGAGAGAGAGGAGTGAGTGAGTTATTTTTTGTAATATTTAAAAAAATGGGTTAATTTTGATAGCATTAGTATCCTAATTAACGTAGGGGGTATTATCTCATTAAATAATTTAAATCTTACTCATAGTCTGATAATACATTTTCTTTACTCCATTAAACTAACTTTATAGTTTTTACATTTATATTTATAATAACTATTAACCAATATAATTAAAAAAGACCACACGATGCGCAAATCATCCAGCATCAATGCAAGGTCTGCAAATGGACTGTACCCAACGGGATGTGAGGTATATAGGGCTACCTTAACGCAAATAGGATAACTTTACTGTTATTAATAAACTCCTCTTCACAAACATTCATCTTCACAAATATTGTAATCGATTTCTTCAACTACTACTTATATAATATACAAGTTAACTTTACATCTAATCGCACAAATGGCCAGAGTTGGTGATGGAAGCGGAATATGAATCGCGAGTTCGATCCTCGATAAACATTCTTGGTTAGTCATCACACGTAGAACTGCCAAGTGTGGTTTCTACTGGCGGCGTGGTTTGCGAATCTTCACGTCGATCGGAGTTCTGCACTGTCTTGTATTTCGAAAGAGTAGCGGTTGCGGGTTCTTCGTCAACAAAAAAAAAAAAAGTTAACTTTACATCTTAAACACTTTATTAAATCAAATTCACTAACTATCGGCAATATTTAACTTGAAATTTCTAGTTAAAAAGCGGAGGAATTCTATTCATAGACCTTAATGGGGCCTACGTGATGTGAGTCTAGATAAATTGGGCCAGCATTTCTTATTCTAAATGGGTAATTCACACCATTGCATGATCTTTAATTTTTGCCCATCAAATTGGTGATCTATAAATTGTCGTTCGCCTAAAAAAATGATCGAAAATATCCTTGAATTTGTGGGTTCGAATCTAAGGAGTTAAAAAGAAAAAAATTACAAGGCAAGATTTTATTAGAAGATATGTTTATTCTGCCAAAGTTATATAGAAATTATACGTTAAGGGACATCATTTCTATGTTATTATGCCTCCGAAAATATCTCTGAGATTGTGGGTTCGAATTATAACAGAGTTAAAAAGAAAAACCGCAAGACAAAATTTCATAAAAATTATGTCTATTTGATCAAAGTTGTATAAAGATTATTCCTTAAGAGACATGATTTCTATGTAACTATGCCTGAAGACAAAGTTTCATTGAAAAATTAAGATTATGTCTTGTCCGGCTAATTATATAGAAACTATGCCCAAGGGGGCATTGTATCTATATAACTTTGGTTGAATATGTATAATTTCTATGAAAATTATGTTTTGCAACTTTTTTTCTCTCCTGAATTCGAACCCAGAATATCTTATTTAGTAGGCCCGCGAATAAATGATACGTTGACCCATAAATTTTCATTAAATGATAAGTATGAGCAAAAATTAAAGACTTAGTGAATTGAGGGGCAAAAGTTAAAGACCAGCCTGTAATCCACACAATTTTTTTATTCTAATTTAATATGATTTTACAATATCTAAACATACTAAAAAAATTATAATTTCAGTTATGCTTTAAACAGATGTCCAAATCAGTTATATGTGAACTTGACCCTCTTATACGTGAATGAAGTCCAAGCCCAAGTATAAACTTCTGGACCTACACCCTTGGGCTTTACTAGTAGGCGAACAATCTTGAAAAAATTGGATAGGATGCTAATTTTAGGAGCTTGCTAATATATTGTAATTATTAAAAACTAAAAAGTAATGAAGAAATAATTACTTTTAATGTGAAAAAAAAATAGATAAAAATATTCCTAGCTAAAACATGGATAAACCTCAACATAATGTGCTGTAGTTAAAAAAATTACAAGTGAAACTAACATATTTTTGTTGGAGTTCAGACTCCAGCATATTTTCAATGAATTTTAAATTGCAATAGTTCAAATTCTAGCATATTTAATGAAGTTTTAAATTGCAACAACTCAAATTTCGCTATCTTTTCAATGAAATTTGAGTTGTGACAATTCAAAATTCCAGCAAATTTTTATTGAGTTCTAGAACCATAAACTCTAGAATATTTTTCTTGAATTCTTAGTTATAGAACCACGAATTAAAAAAGATTTCAAGACATGTGTGATTTGAAATCTCAAAAATAAAATATAGTATCTACTATACAATAGGTAAATCTAACTTGAGGGTTGTTGGAGATATAATTAAATAAATAAAAGTGTGCTTTCTCTAACAACTTAAATTTTTAAATGAGATATTGTCACACTTAAATATGATATCAGAGCAAGAGAAGGTAAAAGTACTGAAGATATAACTAAAAGTATGCATCCCCTGACAACTTAAATTTCTTCAATATGATGTATATTACTTAAACTCTTTAATTATTGGTGTAAAAATGGCTATTTTATCCAACAACCTTCCTCCATACAATAGTAGGAAAACCATAAAGGTATAATAAGAAAATATTTATCCGGATAATTTATAAGTTGAGGTAATAATAATACATAATAACTAATCATAGTCAAATGTTTTACCTTCTGTAAAGAGTTCACACACATTATTTTGGTGCATTTGTTTGTCCTGCTTTCTAGTTCTACACAATTTCTTGAACTCACGTATGCCACTCGATTCGAAAGTACACTCATTAGTTTGTAAGTTCTAATTTTCATCAGTCAAGTAGTACCATTCTTAGTTAGGGAGCTTTTGAGTGGGATTTAATTTGCAAAGTACGTAAAATCTTATCAGCATATTATTGGTGATAAAGATAGTGCAACTTTACATACCAAAAAGATAAACGATCACATGGTCTCCACATTCATCTTCTTCACTCAAACCTAGACATACGTAATGCTTGAAATGCTGGGGGTCATTTTTTTTTTTTGCATTAGCAAACTGGATTAATTGACCAAATGTTGAAGATATCAGCAGTATACATGTGTGCTACTGTATACTATATATTGTCTCTTATTCTATTTGTAGTTTTACTACTTAGATTTTAGTTCTTGTTGTCTAGTGGCTATGATTGTAATAAGGTTAATTAGTGCAAATCCTCTTAGTATAAATAGGTGCTGGTTGTAAACATTTTGGTTAATCATAAAAATAGAAAAGCTTTGCAGTCTCTCTCCTTTCTTCTTCGTTGTTTGGTTCATCGTTGCATTGTGATGTTAAGCATATACTTGCATGCAAATTGATTAAGCTTGATTCTAGAATTATAACATGGTATCAAAGCCAACGAGATGTATCGATCATTGATCCGTTAAGATACAAAGATATTGTGCGATCCGTTCACGAAGGTGCGATTCACAATTTTTGACTGAAATTGTTCGATCTATTGATCGATCTACTTAAACTGCATTTGTGACTGTTTCTTAAGTAATTTCACTCGACTTGTTGTGATTGAATCGTTAATTCATCGTTTTTCGATCGACCAAGACTATGTCTATTTTGCAATTTGCGATTCGATCTAGTTTGTAATTGCATTTGTTTGCTGTGTTAATTGGAGAATTATGGAAAATACAACAATGAAGATTTTCTACGATGTTAGAAGAGAGTTCGACTTTTAATTCGAGATAATCGATCATAATCACCTCTCTTCCCGAGTGCATCCGACACGCAGTGCATTACGTGTTGATATTGATTAATTGGAATGGAAACTTACACATTGTGGAGTAGAGCCATGCAGTTGACGAGGAACAAAATTGGTTTTATAGATGGTTCTGTGAAGCGTGATACATATTAACCTATACACACAAGGCAATGTGATAGATGTAATGCCTTGGTCATGTCATGAATTATGAGGAATGTGGATAAAAATCTCCTCAGTGGAATCCTATATCGGTCTAGTGCAATTCTTTGTTTGGAAGGATTTTAAGGAGAGGTTTGATAAAATCAATCTATCTCGAGTATATCAACTAAAGAATGAGTTGTCGATATTGAATCAGGGAGCATCACCAGTTGCGCAGTATTATTCCAAAATGAAAGACTTATGGGACGAGATAGACTCGATTATACCACCACCTATCTGTGAATGCTCAAATCCGAGAGAGTACATAACACATCTGGGGAACCAGAGATTATTGGAGTTCCTTATGGGACTAAATGACGGATATAATCAAGCTAGGGGTCACATCTTATTGATGTCTCCTACACCTAGTGTGAATCAGGCCTATGCCATGATAACACATCTTTTCTCTGGGAAATTCTGTCGAGAGTATGGCATTGACAAGTAAAGCTTCATTTAACAACAATAAGAAATATAATACATATGCTTATTGTGATCACTGTCGCATGAAGGGACACAATAGGGAAGGATGTCACAAGCTATTATACTACTGTGACTACTGCAAGAAGGAGGGACACACTATGGAGAAATGTTACAGACTTATAGGGTATCCCTCAGATTCTAAGGGAAAGAAAAAGGTTAATGCAGTCATGGTTTCACAACTGGAATGGAATTGAGTAATGCATCAGAAAATGCAGGATATGGAATGGACTTGCACACCAGACAGATTGCAAAAGATGATGGTTGCAATGACACAGGAAAGTGGAACAGGCACAGACCATGTCATTGCTGCTAAGGTGCACATGTCAGGTAAGTGTGCTCATAATTAAGGCAACAATAATAGTCCTTGGATAGTATATTCAGGAGCTACTAACCACATGGTTAAAGATAGAAATATGATTGAAACACCTGATTTGCCAGAAAATCCAGGACATGTGCAGTTGCCTAATTGAGGCATTGCCTCAATCTCATAAACTGGGAAGTGTAGGTTGACAGGAGGTGAATTCATAAACCATGTGCTTTGTGTACCAAGTTTTCAATTTAACTTACTTTCAGTGTCAAAGCTAACTAAGGAAGTGAATTGTAGTGCAATATTTTTCTTTGATTTCCTTGTACTACAGGATCTATTCACTGGGAAGGTGAAGGAGATTGGTAGAGAGGTGGGTGGTGCAGATGTCTTTGGAGTCTACAGGAAGCGGGACAGTTAATAAGACAGCATAATACATGGGAAAAATCAGTGCAGAAGACTTAAAAGCTGTTTTATGGCATAAGAGACTAGGACATGCACCTATGAGTGTCCTTAGGAAAATAAATGCCTTCAGTAATAAATCTAGTTTTACAATTCCACATTATGATGTATGCCCTATGGCAAGACAAACAAGATTACCCTTTCCAGCTAGCAATAGTAAGACTGCATTTCCATTTGACCTGTTACATCTTGATGTTTGGGGACCATATAAGGTACCCACCTACACTGGGATGAGTATTTTCTAACTGTAGTTGATGATTTTACTAGATGGACATGGATATTTATTTTGCATATTAAATCAGATGTCACTATTATGCTCAAAGAATTATGTTTGATGATTAAGACATAATATGGAGCACATGTTAAGTCTATTAGATCTGATAATGGATCAGAATTCATTAACAGTACATGTAAAGATTTGTTTGCAAAGTTGGGAATTGTCCATCAGAGATCTTGTCCTTATAGTGCTCAACAGAATGGATTAGTTGAAAGAAGGCATAGACATATCCTATAACTTGCAAGGGCTATTAAGTTTCAGAGTTACTTACTAGCCAGGTTCTGGAGGGGATTGTGTGGAGGCTGCTGTGTACATTATGAACATGTTACCTTCAGTGGTGTTGGGAAACATCTCACCATATGAAAGACTATATAAGAAGACTCCAGTTCTGTCTCTCATGAGAGTCATTGGGAGTCTTTGCTATGCAACAAATCTGGTGCAATCTGATAAATTTGACACCATGGCCATAAAGGCAGTATTGCTTGGATATTCCTCCAGGCATAAAGGATATAGACTATTAAATCTATCTAATAACACTCTCTTTGTGAGCATGGATGTTACCTTCTATGAAGACATATTTCCTTTTCAACAGAAAAAGGCATCTGAAGCAGAGATTGAATTCAGAAGTACAACAAGTTGATATGGAGGTTGATGGAGATATCTTTCAGTAATTACCCAAAAGTGCTGAAGATGCAGATCAGACTGAGTCAGCTGATGATGTTACAACTGTTGAGAAGGGATCTCAGGATACTCACTCCACCAGCCAGGCAGAAGCAGAAACTAATGTCACTCCTGAACATGAGCCACCATTGAGGAGATCAGATAGGAGCAGAAAACAGCCTACATGGATGAGCGATTTTATACAGCAGACAGAGGTTGTAGGGAACAAGCAAGCTTACTTGTATCCTATGTCTAACAGTCCGAACTACACTGGTTTGACTGCAAGATACAAGAGTTATATTACCAAAATGGAGGTTGAGCAAGAGCCAACTTCATATTCTGCAGCAGTATATGACACCATGTGGGTGGATGCCATGAAGGTTGAAATGAAGGCATTGAAAGACAATAATACCTGGAAAGTTACTGACCTTCCCAAACACAAGAAGGCTATTGGATGCAAGTGGGTCTATAAGATCAAGTATAAGGCAAATGGTGAAATAGAGAGGTTCAAAGCAAGATTAGTGGCCAAGGGGTACAATCAAAAGGAAGGAGTTGATTACGAATACATTTTCTCACCTGTGGCAAAGATGGTAACAGTGAGGGCAGTGATTTTAGTTGCTGCTTCCAAAGGTTGGCAAGTATATCAAATGGATATCTACAATGCATTTTTGCAAGGTGACCTTAATGAAGATGTTTACATGAACATGTCACAAGGTTTTGATGACAAGCAAGAGAATGTGGGTAGGCTGATTAAGTCATTGTATGGATTAAAATAAGCTTCTAGGCAATGGAACATTAAACTAACCACTGCCTTAAAGAATTCAGAATTTGTTCAAAGTCACTTAGACTATTCTCTTCTAACCAAAAAGGTTGAGGATATGATAGTGGTAGTACTCATCTATGTGGATGATCTTCTTATTACTGGAAATGATGAAAGACTTCAATAGAATTTCAAGATCAAAGACTTGGGAACTTTGCGATATTTCCTAGGCTTTGAGTTTGCTAGAAATGTCAGTGAAATAGTAATGCATCAGAGAAAGTATATAGTGGAGCTAATAACTAATCTTGGATTGTCTGGTGGAAAACCAGCAAGGTCCCCTATGGAGCTTAATGCCAAACTAACATCTGCTGTTTATGATCAACATATTACTGATGATGTATCAAGGATTAAAGACCCATTGCTGGAAGATCCAGCAAGCTATCAGAGGCTGATTGAGAGGCTTTTGTACTTGACAAATACCAGACATGATATCTCATTTGTTGTCCAGTGCTTAAGTCAGTTCCTTCAGAATCCAAATACATCTCATCTTATGGCAGCACATCGTGTGGTTAGATATCTTAAACAAGCCCCAGGTCTGGGCATTTTTATGCCAGCAAGAGACACAACCAATCTCACTGCCTATTGCGATGCTGATTGGGCATCTTGTCTAAATACAAGGAGGTCTATTACATGTTATTTGGATCTTTTTTATCTCATGGAAATCCAAGAAGCTGCCCACAGTCTCGAGGAGTTCACCTGAGGCTGAGTATAGGAGTTTAGCCTCAGCAGTTGCAGAAGTGGTATGGCTCAAGGGATTGTTCACTGAACTATCTGTTTCTCTTAAGCTCTCAATACCAGTGCACAGTGACAGCAAGTCTGCTCTACAGATCGCAGCCAATCCAGTCTTCCATGAGAGGACCAAGCATATTGATATCGACTGTCACTTCGTCAGGGAGAAGATACAACAAGGATTGATCCATACATTTTATGTGCCTACTGAGGAGTAGCCGGCAGATGCACTCACAAAGGGGCTCACTCAAGGTCGACATGATTATCTATTGTCCAAGCTAGGACTTAAAAACTTGTTTTTAACTCCTAGCTTGAGGGGGCGTGTTGAAGATATCAACAATATACATGTGTGATATCGTATACTGTATATTGTCTCTTATTCTATTTGTAGTTTTACTACTTAGATTTTAGTTCTTGTTGTCTAGTGGGTATGATTGTAATAAGGTTAATTGGTGCAAATCCTCTTAGTATAAATAGGTGCTGGTTGTAAACATTTTGGTTAATCCGAAAAATAGAAAAGCTTCCGCAGGTCTCCCTCTCCTTTCTTCTTCGCTGCTTGGTTCACTGTTGCATTGACAGTGTTGAGCATATACTTGCATGCAAATCGATTAAGCTTGATTCTAGAATTATAACACCAAACTTCTAACATGCTTGTCTTAATTTGTTGTATTGACCCTAATGTGGCTAATAGTCCAGGACTTCTATCATTAAAATCTGAGAAAACTTAGATATGTTGTTAATCCTATTTTATATCAAGTCCGATAAAGGGCAGTCCGGTGCACTAAACTCTCGCTATGCGCGGAATTTAGAGAAGGCTCGGACCACAAGAATAATAACAACATACCCAGTAAAATTCTATTGCCAGGTGAAATTAAAGGTGGGGGGAAATCCTAGAGGAAGTTACATTTCCTACTATTGTGATCAGTTAGTTACCAATTAAAGTGATGGTGTTGTGATATTTAAGTGACAAAATAAAGTTGTGTGACTTTAGTGTAAAAAAATTATAATTATGTGATCATTTATGAAATTTACTCCCCAAAGGGGCAATATCACACAAGATATGAGTTTGCAAAACCCACTAATTTTAGTAAACTTCACAACACGTAAATTTAAAATTCAAACCCATAAACTTTAAATATGGTATCCGCCTCTCCCTTTGAATACAACTATTCTGTAGTATGCTAATTTACACATTGTAGTATAGCCTAGCTAGTAAGATGTAGTTTGAGCATGCTTCACTCACAAACTCACATTAATTCCCACCATTTATAGGGTTTGTTGGTGAAGGTATATCACAAGATTTTATAAGATATAAACCATGCATGCCAATAAAATATGATGAGATTCAAAAGTAACAACAATTTATAATTTCAAGGCAGTGAGTGGGGAATCAACCGCAGCCCAACTTTATAAAAAGGAAGGCTTAGTGCTCATGATAATATACCTTTGAGGTTAATTATATATATAAGACTAATATATTTTCCTACTACAAGACTATTACCATAATATATATGTACAACAATTTTACAAATATGATAAGAGAAAACCGTGTATATATGAGAAATATATAGACAATTTACATAGTAAGGGAAACCGTGTATATTAAGTCTAATATACACGGTATATTCTATCACAAAAGTACAATAATTTATAATTTCTCACCTTAGTGCTGGGATTTGAGAGTGAAGCTTTTGGGTAAATATTCCCCATCTAACATACATTTCATTATTTGTGCAAACGAAGAGATGAAATAATATATTACTAAAAATTATTCTTTCCGTCCCAAAATACTTGTCAACATTATACTTTCAAGAGTTAACTATGAAAAGAATTACAACTTATAATATTTTTATATAATTTTAAAATATTTAAATTTAAATTTTAAAATACTAAATTAATAAAATCTAAATTTTATAATTTAATCAAATTAACTTTTTTTTAAAAAAAATATGACAAATATTTTTTGACGGAGGAAGCACTAAAAGGAAGAAGTAGAAGTGAGAGCAGCTGCCACAAAACCTCAGAAAGGCAATTAAAAGGACCTAATTGCCTACGCCTCTTTGAAATGTGCTAACAAATAGTGCCATACCATGTGCTAAGGGAGTTTCTAGGTACTATATTTGCTACCAATAAATTTAATCTCCAACAATTATTAGACGCCAACAATAATAATAACATGTCTAGTATAGTTCTACAAGGTGAGTTTTGAAATTACTATAGATAATTACTTATAATTATTTTTGGAAGAATTAATTATGTAAAATAAATTACACTATTAATATAGCCTCAAGGATGTGGCATAATAATCAATGAACTGTGAGGAGAATTATGAGGTCTCAGGTTCAAATTTCAGCGGAGACACTAGGTGATTTCTTCCCATACGTTCTAACATGGGTGGACAAAGTTATTTGGTATCTGTTGCTGATGGGAAGTGACATGTATCTCGTGAAATTAGTCGAGGTGCGCGCAAGTTGGTTTGGACACCAAGGTTATAAAAAAAAGTTGCACTATTATTAATATACAAAGGTTAAACTAATAGAAAAAATAGGTCCAATTAATTTATGTAAACGTGTATATAGACATTATTCCATACCTACCCCATAATTAGAATATATTTCATATATTGTGTAAATATAATTATGGTAAGACTAGAATTCCTTTTTTGTATAGGCTTAGGATGCCTATTGTATAAAGGATGAATATTGTACTATATATATACTTTGATATTAATGAGAAGACTCCCCAAGGGCGATCATACCACACTCGGGGGGCCTGTTTCAGGTCATATAGTGACTTACGGAGGCAGCGTAGTGAGGACTGGCTGGATGAGTGAACCACGGCGGTGATGCGTATCGTCTCTCTCATATCCCAATGTAAGAATGCATTCTTCACATCAAGCTGATGGATCGGTCAGTGTTTGCCCATGACAATGCCCAAAACTGTGTTTCTTGTTCTTTAGGCAAACATACTGGTCTTCCGTTTAAGTCATCTACTAGTGTTACTTTTGCACCCTTTGATATTATACATGTCGATTTATGGACATCCCCTGTTGCTAGTTCTCTCGGTATTTTATCCTACTAGATGATTTTTCTCACTTTGTTTGGTTGTATCCTCTCAAATTTAAATCGGAAGTGTTTGTCAAATTTCTTAAGTTTCGAACATTCATTCAAACACAGTTTGAAAAAGGTATAAAATCTTTTCAGTGCGATAATGGTCGTGAATTCAACAACTCTATGTTTCACCATTTTTGTACTAATAATGACATGGTTTTTCGTTTCTCCTGCCCCCACACCTCCCCTCAAAACAGTAAAGCTGAAAGAATCATCTGCACCATTAACAATATGATTCACACTCTATTGATTCATGCCTCCCTACCTCCGTCCTTCTGAGTCTATGCTGCTAAAATGTCAGAATACGTTCTCAATATTCTCCCAACCAACACTCTTCACAATATGACCCCTATCAAAATCCTCTATCATAGAGTCCCATCTAGGGATGACAACAGATAAGATCTGGACCGGATCATAATAGATCTAGATTCAGATCCATTTTTCATATCTGGATCAAGATCCATCGGGTTCATAAAAATCAAATCCAAATCCGTATTCATCGGATCCATCGGGTCCACGGATCGAATCTGGATCCACCTGTAAAAACTTTACCTTGAATAATATTTGAATCATATTAATAAAACACAATCCAATACGTTATTACATATTTTATTGATAACTTTTTTATTTTTTTCCAAATGAGTAAATAATAGCTTTATTAGAAATATTACTAAAATATCTCATTATTAGACTAACAGAGATTATTATAACCATAATTGAACCTGTATGTGGCTTTGACCGACTGTATTACCTATCTTTTACATCATATATATGAAGTTTCTATTTGATCCTACATGCAACTACTCTTTTGGAAAATAATAGAAATTGACCAATGATTAAGAAAATTGCAAGTTTAAGATATATCATATATGGTGAAAATTTGGATGGAATCTCCGGTAGCCTTTACTATTTCAATTGGGTTGGTGCTGATTTTGTTATCCCTAATTTGTGGTTGCTGCTGCAGAGGAAATAAGAGATGTGAAAGCTTCACGCCGTAGGAATAATAATGCAACAATATCAAGGCATGTATAATAAAAGTGTATATATTTAATAAAAAATGGATTCACGGGTCGGATCTGGACCGGATACGGATCTCAAATACAAGATCCAGATCCGATCTGTCAGAAACGGATCCGGGTCCGATCCGGATCCGTTGAGTCCAAATTTTGAAGATCCATATCGTATAAAACGGATTTGGATCTACTGCCCTCATAAACTAGCTCATCGGTCCACTCCATGTGTCTACCTAGGCTTCCCGCCGAATCATAGGGGCTATCTATGCTATGACTTGTCCTTTCGTCAAATTCACATATCTCGTCACGTCACATTCGACGAGACCATATTCCCGTTTTTTAATCTTAAAAAATTCTAAAAATCGGATTACTCTTTTCTTGACGAGTCTGCCATCTCTTCTATTATTCTTGAACAACTCACCTCTGTCCCGTCGTCAGCGTCGCGGCCCAGTGATGGGGCACCGCGACGCCAGATTTCCAGAGAACATCGTCATCGGCGGTAGTGGCGCCAAATTTCAGAAGATCGCCGATCGGTACGGCGCCGCCGATAGCTTCGCCCCCTCCTTCTCCTTACCCGACAATGCCTTCTGTTTCGGATACCACCACTCGACTCCGCAGCCCACAAATGTCCCCACTCACCCAATGGAAACTCATGCCAAGCATGGAATCTTCAAACCCAAAGTTCAATTTAACTTGTCTGCCCAAACCATTTCTCCAATTCCCAAGAACCCTTTATTGGTCAAACAAGACCCTAATTGGAATGCGGCTATGTTTGAGGAATTCAATGCTTTAACTAAACAACACACATGAGATCTAGTACCTAGACCTGAGAGGGTGAATGTGATTCGTTGTCTGTGACTATTTCGTCACAAATTCAGAGACAGTGGAGATCTTGAGAGGTATAAGACACGACTTGTGGCCAATGACACAAATCAGCAGGAGGACATTGATTGTGGTGAGACCTTCAGCCCAGTTGTCAAACCGGATACCATTCTCACAGTTTTGAGCATTGCCATGGGCAAACACTGGCCGATCCATCAGCTTGATGTGAAGAATGCATTCTTACATGGGGATCTGAGAGACGATCTACGTCATCACCGCGTGGTTCACTCATCCAGCCAGTTCCTCACTATGTGTGCCTTCGTAAGTCACTATGACACAAACAAGCCCCGGCGTGGTATGATCGTTTTGTCGGTATATCTTGCAGATTGAGTTTGTATCACGGCAAGAGTGATACATCACTCTTCATTTTTCATCGAGATAGTAACACCGCTACTTATTACTTTACGTGGATGATATTGTTCTTACCGCCTCCGACGGGTTGAAAAATGAGATTATTGTCTTCTTAAGTCCGAATTTGCAATGGACCGATTTGGAAAAGCCGAGTTATTTTTGGGGATATCGGTGACCTGTGCGCCAACCACATGTTCTTGTGTCGGCGTAAGTATGCAGAAGAGATCGTGTCTGAGGCTAAGATGGCGACTGCAAAGTTTCACCTACTCAGGTTGATTCAAATCTAAGCTCGATGCTATGGATGGTGCTACGATCTCGACCACTACTCGTATAGGAGCCTTACAGTGCACTTCAAGATCTCACATTTACAAGGCCGGACATTACTTATCTTTGCTCGGTGGTATGCTTATTCACGCACCCCAGAAGTCTCATTTCATTTCTCTTGGCGTATCATCCGATACATTAACGGCACACTTGATTATGGTTTGCACTTATACCCTCTGCGCCAGCGATTGCTCTCTTATACGGATGCAGTTAGGCGGGTGTCCGGACACGCGACGCCGCCTCGATTTTTAGTGTATTTTTAGGGATAACTGATTTCTTGTCCGCGGCGGCGCACTACCCTATCTCTCGTTCGGTGCGAGTTGAGCACGAGGCGTTGCAAATGTAGTAGCGAGATTTGTTGGCTCGAAATTTCTCGTTAGAACTTGGTGTCGCTGCGTCGGACATCTATCATGTGTGATAACATCTCTGCCATCTATTTTTTTCATAATCCGATTCAACATCAGCGAACCAAGCACATTGAGATAGATCTACACTTCGTTCGTGAGAAAGTTGCGCTAGGCCATGTCAGAGTGTTACATGTTCCGTCATCCTATCAGTATGCAGACAAAGGACTTCCCAGACAGTTATTTCTTAACTTCAGATCCAGTCTCAGCGTCCGACCTCCTCCCGCTCCGACTGAGGGGGTGTGTAAACGTGTATATAGACATTATTCCATCCCTACCCATAATTAGAATATATTCCATATATTCTGTAAATATAATTATGGTAAGACTAGGATTCCTTTTTTGTTTATGCTTAGAATTCCTATTGTATAAGAGATGAATATTGTACTCTATATATTAATGAGAAGACTATTAATATCATCTTACAATTTAGACTACAGTTATGTTGTACAACCCCCTACTTAACCGAGGTGAGGTTTGTGTGTGTCAGAACACAAAACCAACACACACACACAAGAGGCAGAATCAGAGTTGTTTTTAATTTTTATCTGTCAAATTGTCTTTAAAAAACCCAAAATGTTTTGAAAATGGTGAGGGAGTGGCCTTGTTTTAACTTTTACTCTTTGGACTTTTACTTTTAAGTGATATCTTTTTGTATGTATTTGTAGATAGCTAGAGGAAGTGTTCCATGGACAAAATTTTGGAATAAATCTCCTCTTGGCCTCTTCTTGTCTTGCTACTCACTACAGTAGTAGACAATCAGAGCACATACAAATACAAAGCCCAAAGTTAACAGAAGAAACAATCACACCAAGACAATAACATTCCAAAATTAATCATCATGACTAATACTTCTAAGCCATTTTCAATCATTTTCTCATTTGTTGCTTTCTTGCTTCTTGTTTCTATATTTGGTACTGTCATCTCAGATCCAACTGTGCAAGATTCAAAGCAATACTTGCTGACAAACCAAACTTTCAAACCACATCAAGAGTTGCTTAAACTTAAGAGATTAAGGACTTATCTCAGGAAGATCAACAAGCCAGCAATCAAGACAATTCAGGCAATATAATTTTCTCTTTTCTTCTTTTTCAAGATTAAAGGTTGAAACTTTATTCATAAGTCAAGATATTGAAATAATGGTGCCCTTTGGTTTTCTTTGTTCTTTTTGTTTGTGATTGCAGAGTCCAGATGGAGATATAATAGATTGTGTATTATCTCATCTTCAACCAGCTTTTGACCATCCTCACCTCAAAGGGATGAAGCCATTGGTAATTTTGCTAAGGAATCCTCAACTCAAAAATCTAATTATGTTGCATTGATTTATCCCATGTATGTAATGCAGGAAGCAAGGGATTCAACCAGACTAGCCAAAATAAATACAGTCAAAATCTCTTTATAAGGACATAGTTTGTCTAGATGTCTTTTGATTGCTATAGTAAAATATTGTTAATAGAAAAATTAACATAAAAATTGGTTCTAAAGAAAACTTGGTCATTATAATGAAATGTTGTTATAGAGGATGTTTGTTAGAGGTCTGACTGAATGGGTAAAAAGATGGACATACGGCATATAAAGAGCAGAACGTGTTGACTCTGTTAAGAGTCCCACATCGTATATGAAGTGGGAACATGGATTCTTTGGACTTGGACAATCCTCACCCTACAAGCTTACTTTTGAGGTTGAGTTAGGCCCATGATCAATTCTTTACATGATATCAGAGCCAGAAACATTTCAATTCTTTGTTCACCGATGTTGGGCCCCAAATTATATTATCCACGCTCCAGTTAACAAGATCTGGGCGTGTGTGGAGTGTTAAGAGTCCCACATCGGATATGGAATGGGAATATGGACTTCTTATGGACTTGGACAATTCTCACCCTACAAGCTAGCTTTTGGGGTTGAGTTGGACCCAGGATCCATTCTTTACATACTCTAATTTCCGATGAGTGCAGGAACCTCCAAAGAGGCCTAAAGCAAATGAATCAACAGATGCAGTGGGAGAAATTGGCAGCTTTCAGCTGTGGAGTTCAGTTTCAGGAGAATCATGCCCAGAAGGGACAGTTCCAATTAGAAGAACTACAGAGAAAGATGTTATGAGAGCTAGCACTTTCCAAAGATTTGGAAGAAAAATTATAAGAGGTGTAAGGTGCGACACAGTGAGCAGTGATCATGAGGTTCGTATATGTAAATTTAGTCTAAATTTATATTGCAATGATTTATAACACCATTAATGAAAATGTTTGTAATGGCAGCATGCAGTAGCATTTGTGAATGGTGAAGAATATTATGGAGCCAAAGCTAGCATAAATGTATGGACGCCAAGGGTAACAGACCAATATGAATTCAGTCTGTCACAGCTATGGGTCATCTCTGGCACTTTTGATGAGGATCTTAATACCATTGAAGCTGGTTGGCAGGTAATATATTTGCAAATTCACGGCATAATTTCGTTGTCCTAAGTAATTCTTGTACTTAATTATACTACTCCCTTCGGCCCTCCATTCTGTCGTTTAAAGTTCAAGCTCAGCTAGCCCTCGGAGTACCTTTGTTTAAATGGGAACAGAGATTTAGTACTAAATTGATTAAGTGCCATGTTCATATTGTCAGGTCAGCCCACAACTGTATGGAGACATCTATCCTAGGTTCTTCACATATTGGACGGTAAGCATTAGTTACGCAAGATAACCGAAATTAAATTTTCTTTGATCTCTCAATGGTTACGTTAGATTATATATTCTTTTTCTTCATCCTAATTTGCTATAGGCTGAAACTATTGCTACAAATTGTAAATGCAGAGTGATGCATACCAAACTACTGGATGCTACAATTTACTGTTCTCAGGTTTTGTGCAAACAAATAATAGGATAGCTATGGGAGCTGCAATATCTCCAACATCATCACCTGATGGTAGTCAATTGGATATTGGCATAATGATATGGAAGGTATATATGTTTAAGCCCTTCATTTCTTTTCTGTCTTTAAAAGTTTTGTACATCCGTTACAAATTAAAAGATATTTGATAGCATTAATCTTAAGCCAAATACATATCTTCAGATCAATTTACTCCTTTTTTTTTTTAAATTTCAAAATATTGATTCTTTCTTTTAAGAGAGGTGGGGCTGATATGGACCCATCCATGATTGAGGTAGGCATGTGGTAGGACATCTTTATGAATAGACAAAAATGCAATAATATTATATTCTTTTTCAATGAGTTTTCCCCTCACTTTAAAACATGCTCCGTTCTCTACATCCACTGAGTCAACTTCCCATATTCCACTAAATATTTCCATTTTCTTACAAGCTAACACAAACATCTTTTAGACTAGTAAAACAGTTTGGAGCCATTGATCTTGTCCTTTCCAATGGGTTCTTGTTTTCACATACCTTTTCTTTCACACTCTTGAATATTATGGTGATCTAAACGAAGAGCAAAATTATGCACTAACTGTGTAAACGATATTTACACAGTCAAGTCGCTCATAAAGTAATAATTTACAAGTAAATTTTTATGATCTATAGCCTAATAAAAACAGTAACTAAATTGCTATCACACGTTAAATTACACTGATAATGTAAATGATCTTTATATTGTCATTAGATATAACTTAAAATCTTTGAGTTAATAGCCACATTCACTAATTAAGCACAATTTGGCTTGTGTAGGACCCAAAGCATGGAGATTGGTGGCTTGAATTAGGGTCAGGGAAATTAGTAGGGTACTGGCCATCATTCTTGTTCAGTCATTTACAAGAACATGCAAGCATGATACAATTTGGAGGAGAAATAGTGAACTCAAGATCATCAATGGAGGGATTTCACACTTCAACACAAATGGGAAGTGGTCATTTTGCAGATGAAGGTTATGGCAAGGCATCCTATTTCAGAAATTTGCAAGTGGTTGATTGGGACAATAACTTGATCCCTTTATCAGACCTTCAACTTTTAGCTGACAAGCCTAATTGCTATGACATTAAATCTGGAAAAAATAATGTTTGGGGTGATTACTTTTACTATGGTGGTCCTGGTAGGAATTCAAATTGTCCATAAAAAATGTCATTACATGTTCTTGACAGTTCACTCACTATTACTATATCTATAGCAATGTAAATATTTGTAACAAGTTGATAGTATACAAAATATATGGTTCTTTAATTGATTTTGACAGGCTAACCCGATCGAGTATACTTAGGTCTTATCGCTCGAACTAGCGAGACTAAATTTACTCGCACCTTTGAAAGATTCACTTATAATGTTGATAAAGTCTCTTAATTAGTAGTAAAGCCCGATTTATTATGATAAGAGGATTAAGCTATCTAGGCCCGTAACTTTAAATAAGTTCAACAATTGGACACATACGTGCATATTTTTTTGCCGATTGTCTTGTTTAGGGCATCTATTTAGTACTTGCAACTTATAAACCTTTTAGATCGTGGTATAAAGATTAATTTTGAGCAAAATGAAAAATTTATGAAAAAACATCAAATCACAATCTAAATTTTTATAGACGTTAAATAATAATATAATATTTTACCAGATCCAAGTGTTATATTTCAACCATTTTTAAAAATAAGGATAAAATCAAAATGATTGAGTGACCTTTTGAGTATTGTACTCTAGTATTAAAGCAAATTGCATATTAGCTATGCTGGTTTACTATATAGTTATATACTCGTAGAAAATAACAAAATTGATCCCTTATTATGGTTTTGGATGTGTCCAAAGTAAGTCTTTTAAATAAAGTCCTAAGTAGTGTTGGTCCTTTAAATTTGTTAAAATTAAGCATTTTGGTTTTCATAAATTATTTTAACACTCTATCTGTTAAATTTGACAAAATTTTTAAAGAAAAAATGTTTTAATCAGAATAACAAGAAAGTCCCATCAAATTTTAAATATTACTACGACACAAAAAAAAGACTAAATAGACAAAAATATAAAATACTAGTATAAGTTGCACTTTAATATCGTCGGACATTAAAGAAAAGGGACCTTTTCTGAAAATTTCTGGTCAATAATAACTTGTGAAACCATTCAACTAACCATGGTAAGTTTCAAGCATTGTCCCCCACCATGTTGTTACCGGTTTCTATTTTAAGAAAAACTCATTCAATTTCGAAGAAAGGAAAAATGGCGGGGTTTTGCAAAGACGTGTACGACTGTACGGTAGTGAAGAGACCAAAAAAAGGGTTTGAGAATGGAGGTATACGAACAAAAATGGAAGAACTTAGATTGACATGTGACAGTGATTTACTCACTCAACTACAGAGTATTGATGCTGGCGTTATCTCCACCAAGACCCGAGCTCAACAAACCCTTCATTTCCAGGGTAAACTTTCTCCCCCTTCGAAATGATACATTTACGATTTCCTGTAAAAATTTGATCTTGGACCTAACTCAATCCCAAAAGCTAACATGTAGGCTTAGATTGTCCAAATCCATATAAGGAGTACATGTTTCCATTCTATATCCGATCTTAATATTCCCCGCACGTTCAGACCTTGTTAACTGAGCGCGTGAATAATATAATTTGGGGGCCCAACATCGGTGAACAAAGAATTGGAATGTGCTCGACTCTTATACCATGTAAAGAATAAATATTGAGCCTAACTCAACCCAAAAACTAACTTGTAGGGTGATGATTGTTCAAGTGAGTCCATGTATCCATTCCATATCCGATGTGGGACTAACATTTCCTATATCACATAGTACTGTTCATAAAAAACAAAAAAAAAATCAGGAAAAAATATATTTTTAATGGACACCAATTTAATCCAATACTCTCAGGGTTCTCTTTTTTTGTAATGATTTATCTGGGTTTTACTAGTAGTCACATCTAGATATTTTGATAACAGATACCAGTAGAATTGTACCCTGTTAGGTAAAATTACGGGGTCGAAGCAACCTCACTATTAAAGTGAATGTTGAGAAAATGCGAAAATAAACTTTAGACACAAGATTTACGTGGAAACCCTTAAACAAATTAGGGAAAACCACGGGGCAAGTGTAGATATTTCTCTCTAATGACAAAGATATAACAACAATTACCTATCTCTCTCGTAATTAGGAGAACACTCAATCTCTCTAAATTAATATCTAAGGAGAAACCAATGTTTTTCTCTCTTGAGAATACTAGGAGATTCTAGGGAGGTTTTGGAATGAATTGGAATTGCAAACTTAAGGCCTATTTATAGCCTTCAAAAGAACACTAAGTTAGGCTACCTAAATTAGGTAGCACACCAAGTTTGATAGCACACCTTGTTAGGTAGCACCTTGTTTGGCTTCACACCCTCCTTTGTTGAATTCAAAGTCAAGAAGGGTTCGCTCATATTTTGCACATTTTCCATATTTCACACATAAGGGACTTCACCCTTCACATTCTCCCACTTGAAGTCGCCTTTGGTAATCCATCCTTCCCCACTCGCCGGCGACATGCTTACTTACGTCTCCGCTAGGCCACAAGAGGATCGACACCATTCAAACTTGTCAGCATTAATTGGCTTCGTCATAGCATCTGCTATGTTCTCGTCGGTGTGGATCTTCTGCATGTCCACACTCTCTTCCTCCACTACTTCTCGAACGAAGTGGTACTGGACCCGTATGTGTTTTGTCCTTGAAGGAAAGGTCGGATTCCTTGCAATGTGCAAGACACTCTGACTGTCACAAAACATAACCATCTTCTCTTGTTTGTGCCCGAGCTCCTCCAGTAACCTTTGAATCCAAATAACTTCCTTGCAAGCTTGTGTAGCCGCCATATATTCTGCTTCTATTGTTGATAGAGCCACAACATTCTGCAACTTCGAAGCCTAGCTTACAGCTCCTCCTGCAAGAGTAAACACATAACCCGTAGTGGATTTACTTTTATCGAGATCGCCTGTGAAATCTGAATCTACGTAGCCTCTGACAGTAAATTCTGATCCTCCATAACATAATGCAACATTTGAGGTTCCTTTGATGTGTCTTAGAATCCTCTTCACAGTACTCCAATGCTCTCCACCAGGATTCGCCATAAATCGACTAACCGCTCTGTGGAACTTCTGCATGTCCACACTCTCTTCCTCCACTACTTCTCAAACGAAGTGGTACTGAACCCGTATGTGTTTTGTCCTTGAATGAAAGGTCGGATTCCTTGCAATGTGCAAGACACTCTGACTGTCACAAAACATAACCATCTTCTCTTGTTTGTGCCCGAGCTCCTCCAGTAACCTTTGAATCCAAATAACTTCCTTGCAAGCTTGTGTAGCCGCCATATATTCTGCTTCTATTGTTGATAGAGCCACAACATTCTGCAACTTCGAAGCCCAACTTACAGCTCCTCCTGCAAGAGTAAACACATAACCCGTAGCGGATTTACTTTTATCGAGATCGCCTGTGAAATCTGAATCTACGTAGCCTCTGACAGTAAATTCTGATCCTCCATAACATAATGCAACATTTGAGGTTCCTTTGATGTGTCTTAGAATCCTCTTCACAGTACTCCAATGCTCTCCACCAGGATTCGCCATAAATCGACTAACCGCTCTGTGGATCTTCTGCATGTCCACACTCTCTTCCTCCACTACTTCTCGAACGAAGTGGTACTGGACCCGTATGTGTTTTGTCCTTGAATGAAAGGTCGGATTCCTTGCAATGTGCAAGCCACTCTGACTGTCACAAAACATAACCATCTTCTCTTGTTTGTGCCCGAGCTCCTCCAGTAACCTTTGAATCCAAATAACTTCCTTGCAAGCTTGTGTAGCCGCCATATATTCTGCTTCTATTGTTGATAGAGCCACAACATTCTGCAACTTCGAAGCCCAACTTACAGCTCCTCCTGCAAGAGTAAATACATAACCCGTAGTGGATTTACTTTTATCGAGATCGCCTGTGAAATCTGAATCTACGTAGCCTCTGACAGTAAATTCTGATCCTCCATAACATAATGCAACATTTGAGGTTCCTTTGATGTGTCTTAGAATCCTCTTCACAGTACTCCAATGCTCTCCACCAGGATTCGCCATAAATCGACTAACCGCTCCTACTGCTTGTGCAATGTCTGGTCTTGTGCATATCATGACAAACAAACTTCCCACTGCCGATGCATATGGTACTCGAGATATTTCCATCCCCTCTGCTTCATTTCTAGGACACATTCTTGAGGAAATTTGAAATTAGTAGGAAGTGGGGTAGAAATTGGCTTACAATCTTGCATGTTGAAGCGTCGCAAGATCTTGTTAAAGTAGTCTTCTGGGAAAGCCAAACCTTCCTGCTATCTCTGTCTCGGTGAATTTGCATCCCTAGAATCTTGTTTGCTGGTCCCAAGTCCTTCATGTCAAACTCCCTAGCCAACTGTGCCTTCAATTCCTGGATTCGATCTTTGTTGGGGCCTGCTACCAACATGTCATCCACATACAACAACAAGATAATAAAATTATTACCATCAAACCTCTTGTAGTACACACAATGGTCTGAACCTGTTGTATCCAAGGCTCATAATGAAGGAATCAAATCTCTTGTACCAACACCTTGGCGCCTGTTTGAGACCGTACAAAGATTTGTTCAACATGCAAACCAATTCTCCTTGCCCGTTTTAGCAAAACCTTCTGGTTGGAGCATGTATATCTCCTCTTCAAGCTCTCCATGAAGAAACGCAGTTATCACATCCTGCTCTAGATGTAAGTCAAACGTAGCACACATCGCCAAAACAACCCTGACTGTCGTGATTTGAACCACCGGGGAAAATATCTCATTGAAATCAATGCCTTCTTTCTGAGCAAATCCTTTCATCACCAATCTTGTACGATACCGTTCCACTTGATCGTTGCTATCCCGCTTGATCTTGTAGACTCATTTGTTACCAATGGCCTTTCTTTCACGTGGTAATGGTACCAGCTCCCAAGTCTTGTTCTTGTGTAGAGCTTCAATTTCCTCCTGCATTGCTGTCATCCACAAAGACACATCTGAGCTAATTATAGCTTCATGGAAAGTTGAGCCATCTTACGTTAGAAAACAGTGTGCAACATTGCTCTCCGTAACATACTCCGAGTGCCAAGCTGGCAGCCTTCTCTCACGAGTTGACCGATGAACTTCTTCTGCCTCAGACTTGACTTGTTCTTGTACCTCATGCTCTGGTGTAGCTTCAGAAGAAACTGGAATTTCAGATTTCGTGTTATTCACCACCGGAATTGTTGTAGTCTCCGACTTTCATTCGATGTGCTACCTCCTTCATCTTTTTGTTGTAGTTGATCTTCCATAAAGATCACATCTCTGCTGACGATAAGCTTGCAGGTAGTGGGATCCCTCAAGCGATACCCCTTAACATCATCAGCATAGCCCAAGAAGATACACCTTATGGATTTCGGCTTCAACTTCGTTCTTTCTTGGGTGTTGTACATCACATACACAGGACATCCAAATGAATGCATACCAGAGTAATCAGAGGGCTTCCCCGTCCACATCTCCATCGGTGTCTTCAAATCAATAGCCGTTGAAGGAGACCGATTTACCACATAACAAGCGGATTTGGCTGCTTCTGCCCAGAAAGAGTTGGGCTGACCCGCAGTCCTTAACATAGATCTCATCTTTTATGCAAGAGTTCTGTTCATCCGCTCTGCCACTCCATTTTGCTGAGGCGTATATGTGACCGTGAACTGTCTTTTGATACCTTCTCGCCTGCAAAGTGCAAGAAATTCCCCGTCTGTGTACTCCCTTCCATTATCTGTCCTCAAGCACTTGATCTTCTTTCCAGATTCAAGTTCCTCCTGCGCCTTGAAGTCTTTGAACACCGGAAACACATCTGACTTCCTCTTGATTGGAAACACCCAACATCTCCTGGAGAAATCATCAATAAAAGACACAAAATACTTTGCAAGGGACAGTTCTGGTGACTCCCAAACATCAGAATGAATCAAGTCTAGTATGTGCTTACTCCTAGCTTCAGATCTACTAAACTTTAATCTACTCTGCTTACTTGTAACACAATGCTCTCAGAAAGGTAAATTTACCGATTTGAGCTCTGGAAGCAGCTTCCGATCGGAGAGAATCTTCAAACCTCGTTATGACATATGGCCAAGTTTGAGATGCCACATCATTGACGACTCTTCTCCTTTGCTGGTTGACACAACACATGCGTCAACTTCCTGCAGTGTTTCCCCTTTAAGCATGAATAAGTTTACCGCGATCTTTTCTGCTTTCATAACCACAAGTGCACCTCTGACAATCTTCAAGATCCCATTCTCGATATGCGTCTGTCAAAAACGTCGCTAAAAGTACCAGTCTTAGAAAGGTATTTGCTACCTGGGATTGGATTTAACTCGATTTTTCGGATCCTTGTAAAAAAATAAAAATCTGGGTGTGCATTTTCAGTTAAATCAAAATATATACAGCTTTACACTTTCACACTGTTGGAATCTTACCAATTTCATATCTTTTTTCTGTGATGTTTTTTTCACGGCAGCAACAGTTGGGAAATTGAAAGCTGAGCTTAGAGAGGCGGAAGACAATTTAGTAAAAGCACTTGCAAGTATATCTGTCTATCTCTTTCATTCTGTAGTATAGTAGTGTTTAATCGTTTCTTATGATAAGGTATAGTAGTGTTTAATCTTTATGTGTGTTGCTAGTTCGTTTGATCTCTGGATCAAATTATGAAGAAAATGGGGTGTCTAGGTTGAGGAGGGTTGTAAGTTTTGTATTACTCACCCTATTGACATTACTGTCCTAGTTACTTGTCCAAATTTGATTTATTTTATCCAAATGCTTTCCACATCAGAAGATGGAAATCAGTTGAGTTAATCTTATGTTTTCACCCCTTCTTATTAGGCATTTGGCCATCAAAACCAAATATTTTTCACTTCTTTTGGAATTTTGAAGTTGGAGTTGTGTTTGGTTGTAGTTTTTGCAAAGAATATTTGGTTGCCGAATGTACTGAAAGTGAAAATAAGGTTTAGGTGTTTTTCAAGAAGTTGTATTTGGATTTTTTAATGACCGAATGCTGATTTTCAAATAAAGTGAAAAAAATACGGAAAAAGGTGAAAAATTCTCACGGCCAAACGGGTCCAAGTTAGTCATCACAATGGAAAAATGGTGACCATAGTGCTTAAGAGTTGTATTGACAAAGGCGAAAAATATAGAGTAACTTATGGGGCTTTAACCGCAAAGTGCATGTTTTAGTGGGAGAAGACACAATGACTTAAGTGCGACAAATATGGCAATACATTGTCCCTTTAACACTCTCTCTGTAGCAAGGGTGAGAAGAATTGAATGTCGAGAGTTGAAACCTCAAAGTAACAATACCTTCAAGGCTTTAAGGGTATATGAAGCAAGGATTCTATTTTAAGAGTTTTACTGACTTCGATTTGTTTTTGAGGGTAAACAAGAAGAATGTATGAAGATTCACATAAAAAATAGACGTGACAGAAAATTCTTGGGATTCTTTTCTTTTTCTATTACTTCTCATTCACGATGTTACAAAATGCTATAGTATATGCTCTCAACTTAGTTAACTATTCATAGTGAATAATTTTAGAGGTTAATCAATTAACCGACACATCTTTAGCAGGAAAATTGGATACTCACTGTTCATTCTCTAAGTTTATTTAAATTTTATATTCTCATATCATCTTCTTTTCATTCCTTTTTTCTGTTAGTAACTTTATCAAGTTATCTCATTTTCAGTAAAGACCCGAAAAGAGGATAGAATTAGCAGACTTAAGATCGGCTACCATTACCAATGCTAGAGTGGAAGAACTTAGAGGGGCCGTGGAAGATCAAGGGGCCAGGAAACATGAATATTCCGTCCTAATATCTCAACAAGCTGATGGTACATTTCATCCTTGTAAAAGTTATTCTTCTCTCATCTGTTACCTTCTTCGAAAAAAAGTTATTCTTCTCTCATTTCATTTACAAAAGGGAGTCATGTTTCGAGTCTTTAATTACACAAATAGAAAGTGATAATATTTCGAGAAGTATCTCTGCTCAATTATGCTTTTTTGGTACTAATTATGATAACACAAGGTGACGATATGAATGTTTTCTTTCCATATCAAAACCTACTTCAACGTCATTAATTCTGTTGCAGTATCCATTGGTTCTGTGAGCTGTTGGTGAATAATTTTTTTTATGACAAATAATTTCCCTTGAACTAGATACTCCCTCTTTTTTCCTATTTTCTTTATTCTTTCATGTCGAGCTTTCGAAAGCCACTGGGGAGGGAGAATGAACGATCGACTGCTAAAGATCTTGAATAAAGCATTGATAGCTTTGCAGAGGAGAAAAACTTTAATTCTTCCCGAAGGTGTTCCTTGCATGCTGAAATGAACAGGGGCGGTACCAACTACGACTAGAAAGCGGTCACTCCTGTCAATGAATACCATTCATGGAAGAGATTCTAAGCGAGAAGCAGTACTGAACCGGAGCCACATCGAGTTAGTTCTCCTCAAAGCCTTCTTCCAAACTTCTTAGTTACTCTTTGGAGAGTCAAAAGGATATTTTATTTGACCATAATATTTTCAAATACTTTCTAAATACTTTGAATTACCCTTAACTTGTGTTGATAGGAGGCAGTAGGTACCAGTGCAGTTGAAGTTTGCACAAGCTGGTCCAAACACCATTGTTATTAAATTAAAGCCTAAATAATAATATTGCACCCGTCATTGTTGTACATTTATAGGTTTTGCTCCCTCTTCTTTTCTTATCAGAAAAAGTTAATTGCCTATTACTTGGTCAATTTACCTCGCATTGAGGACATTTTCTAGCGTTCTCCTAGAAAGTTAATTAGAGCCAGTACTTTCTTAATTTGATCTGTTAGGCATAACTAGTTTAATTGAGATATCCCAAGTCCCTAGTTTCAGAATTTTCTGTATTATTTACTAGTACTGCTAAGGTAAAGAGAAGGATCTACTTTTCTAGTATATTCGTTGTGCAAGTTGACTCTCATCCAATTATAGTTGCATATGTAATCTTATCACTCGATCTCTTTGTCTCAAGTGCTGTCACAAAATCATGCCACCTTTCCTAAAAAGATACTTCATAAGAGCATTCAAAGGAATTTGAAATGTTACAGTTATACCATCAGAAGTTAAAAGAGATCCTCTTTTATATATACTTAGTCAAAAAATTAATTTATCTTTACTTCTAAATCAACTTCTGGTTAATACAACGAAGTCTAAACTTCTCTCTAAATGCTTGTGCCTGGACAAACAAAGGTATATGATTTGGTTGGAAGGAGTATAAAAAAATAACAATAGTTGTCTTTTGTTCCTTTGTGATATCTCAAGCTTCAATAATATTGGACATCAAAATATACAATTTCATTCTTTATCTTGTCCTTCCACAATGCTCCTTTTATTGAAGTTATTTCTGCATTGATCATGTAGGTGCTGCTTTTGCGCACATAAGTTTTACCAATTTGTGCTGTTTCCATTAAGTACTTGATATTGTATGATAATTGAGCTGTGTACTTCTTTCCTGTTGGGGTGAAAGCTCTGAAAGCACTTGAAGAAAAGCTTAACCAGAACAGTGAACATAAAGATGCAATAGAGGAGGCTACTGTGTGGTACAATAAGGTGCTTAGTTTACGTATTGAATGTGGCCATGGTATGTCGAATCTTCTCTGCTAGACACATTTTAGCATAGCAGAAGAGCAAATGTTTTCTTGCCGAACATAAAGGACAGATTTTTATTTAGATTCTGAACTCTAAATACAGATACAATCATTTGAAAATATTCATGGCCTACATTCTCTACAGGAGTAAAATTCATCTTTACCAATATAGATGCCAATAATCCAGATAATGAGTACTCTTTTACCGTTCGTCATGAGAATGATGTACATACTTGTAAGTCTGGATTCTTAATCAACTTTAATAAATTGAAAAGTAGATCTGAATTATAATTCTTTCCTTTGCTTGGATTGTTAGTGATTGATTGTGATCCGCAGCTGAATGACGCAGAAGAACTGCTCATTGAGTTAAATAAAAGCAATGGACTATTCAAGTTTGTCAGGACTATGAGAGAGAAATTTCTTGAAGCTGTAGCACGTGGTATGCCCTTTCCTATTTCTTTGTTCTTCTCCCCATTACAAGTTTTTTTTCTTTTGAAAAAATAATAATCATGGAATATATTGGTAGTTGTGAAGGGGGGCGTAACTGGTAAAGCTGCTTCAATGTGACCGGGAGGTCACGGGTTCAAGCAGTGGAAACAACATCTTGCAGAAATGCAGGGTAAGGCTGCGTACAATAGACCTTGTGGTTCCCCCTTCCCCGGACCTCACACATAGCGGTAGCTTAGTGCACTGAGCTGCCCTTACTATATTGCTAGTTTTGCAAACATTCAAGAGTAATTGGTATGGTTTGCAGATTCACAAAGTATGATAGGAGTGTTTTCACTTTTCATGCAAATGCTGTTATTGTTACTGAATTTGGATATATTTGATAAGCTACTCTTAAGGGAATGTTTATATGTGGTTCCTTCCAGGATTAACATCACAAGATCAAGAAAGTTCTACTGTCTCTATGCTTCCCCTGATTTCGTGCATTTCAACTAGTAGCAGAGATGAATCTTCACCCCAGAAAGTGGAGCCTCAACCTGATGAATATAAGAGAAATTCCAGGAAGCTTGCCCGTGGTAAAAGGAAGAGATCAGACGTTCTTTCTCCTGTATCTGCATCATCTTTTCGCCGTTCTCCTCGTTTTAAGGTATCTTCTGTTAACTTCGAACATATTTTGACAATTTGCTCAGATCAATTTAAGTGTTTGTTTATCGTGTGAATTCTTTTTTTCCTTGGATAATGTTGAATAAATACCAAATAAATCATCCATCTATTGTTGTTTGTGTTCATTAACACTGTGATGTGAAACCACCCAACAACAACAACATACCCAGTGAAATCCCACAACGTGGGGTCTGGAAAGGGTAGTGTACGCAGACCTTATTTACACCTTGGTAGGTAGAGCGGTTGTTGCCGGTTGACCCTCGGCTCAAGACAAAGCATAATCACAAGCAAGCAAAGCAAGAGAAACGGTCAAACTGATAATAAAATCGAATACGCCATGGTAGCGCATTCTAACAAAAGGAAGCAGTAACTAACCCAGCTAAATAAGATAAACAAAGTACATTAAAGAGCACATAGCAACAGAAATCAAACTACAGGGGGCTATACATCAATATTGCACCTATAGGCTAATCAGGCCTACAATTATAACACTACAACTATCATTTTATAAGCGTAGGTAGGACTATGCTGGACTGCCTACTATCTTTCTACTCTAATCTGTGTCCTCCACAACCCCTTATCTAAGGTCATGTCCTCATTAAGTTGCACCTGCACCATATCCCATCTCTTCACCTCTTTCCAATACTTTTTCGGCCTACCTCTACCCCTCCTGAACCCATCCACAACCAACCTCTCACACCTCCGCACTGGGGCATCTGTGTTTCTCCTCTGCACATGCCCGAACCATCTCAGCCTCGCTTCCCGCATCTTATTCTCCACCGAGGCCACTTCCATTTTGTTCCGAATATTATCATTTCTAATCCTATATCTCCTTGTATGCCCACACATCCATCTTAACATCATCATCTCCACAACTTTCATCTTTTGTATGTGTGAAGTCTTGACTGATCAACACTCCGCCTCATACAACATAGTCGGTCTAACCACCACCTTAGAACTTGCCTTTAAGTTTTGGTGGAATCTTTTTGTCGCACAAACTCCAGATGCGAGCCTCCATTTCATCCACCCTGCCCCAATATGATATGTGACATCGTCGTCAATCTCTCCATTCCCTTGGATAATAGACCCTAGGTACTTGAAGCTTCCTTTCTTTGAAATGACCTAAGTACCAAGCCTCACCTTCACGCCTGTCTCAGGTTCGCTCCCGTCGCTGAACTTGCACTCCAAATATTCTGTCTTGGTCCAACTCAACCTAAACCCTTTAGACTCTAGAGTCTGTCTCCAAACCTCCAGCTTAGCATTCACTCCGTTGCGAGTCTCATCAATCAGGACTATGTCGTATGCGAATAACATACACTATGATATCTTTTTTTGAATTTGTCGCGTCATTCCGTCCATCACCACGACAAATAGGAATGGGCTAAGAGCTGATCCCTGGTGCAGCTCCATCATCACTGGAAAATGCTCCGAGTCTCCTCCTACTATCCGTACCCTAGTTTTGGCTCCATCATACATATCCTTGATCGCCCTAGTATACGCCGCAGGTACACCTCTAACCTCCAAACATCTCCATAAAACCTCCCTAGGGACTTTGTCGTATGCCTTCTCGAGGTCGATGAAAACCATATGTAGGTCTTTCTTCTTCTCTTTATACTGCTCCACCAACCTCCTAATAAGATTAGAAATTGGCGATGGGATACTCGGTAATTACTCGAGAACCGGACCGAAACCCGACCGATACTCGGACCGAAAAGTTAACAGTGCGGATCGAGTACCAAAAATTACCCGGACCGATAACCCCACCCCGCCAAATTTCCACCCCTAATTAGTTGTAAATTGGTGAAACTTTAAATGATCATAACTCTGCACTCGGACGTCCGTTTCATCTAATTTTTTTTTTTGATTTCGGGTATTTTTTCGAGACAGGGGCGGACAAACTGCTTTAGCGGTTTGGAGCAGCCGATTTCTCAAAAAACATTCGTCTTGCCAATCAATTTCACTTTTCCCCAAAATCGTTACGTTTTCCCCCTTTTTAAAGCTAAATATCTCGCGATATACAATAGATTTCAACGTCCAAATTTCGTGATAATGTGTCCGAGAATGTCAATTTCAATATTGAAAATTCAATTTTTTTTTAAAAATTAAAAAAAATCCTGGCCCCGGAACCCGACCCGGAAAATTCTTACCGGTCTGGACCGAGAACCGGACCGATAACACCCCTAAATAAGATGAATGACTTCAGTAGTCGAACGCCCCGACATGAATCCAAACTTGTTCTCGGAAATAGACACGCCTCTCCTCACCCTCATCTCCATGACCCTTTCCCAAACTTTCATCTCAGCAGCTTGATACCCCTATAGTTGTTGCAACTCTGGATATCACCTTTGTTTTTGTACAAGAGAATCATGTACTCCACCTCCATTTTCGGGCATTCTTGTCGTCTTAAAAATGACGTTAAACAACTCAATCAGCCATTCCAAACCTGCCCTGCCTGCGCACTTCCAAAATCCAACTGGATCTCATCAGGTTCGGTCGCTCATCCTCTGCGCATCCTGCGAACAACATCCTTAACCTCCTCATCCTTAATGCTTCTACAATACCCAAAATCACGGTACCTACTATACTGCTCTAGATCTCCCAACATAATGTCTCCATCTCCTTTTCGTTCAAGAGTTTATAGAAGTAAGACTGCCACCTCCGCCTAATATACGTTTCCTCCACCAGTACTTTGTCGTCCTCGTCCTTGATGCACCTCACATGATCCAGGTCACGGGCCCTCCTCTCCTTTCACTTGACTAGTCTGTACAACTTCTTATCTCCACCTTTCTTCTCTAATTCCACATATAGGCATTCAAAAGCTATCGTTTTTGCCGCCCTAACCGCCAGCTTTGTCTCCTTCCTCACCATCTTATACAGTTCCCTATTCGTCCACTTCTCCACATCATCCTTGATTTCTACCAATTTCATATACGTCTCTTTCTTCGCTTCCACCTTCTTATGAACTTTACCATTTCACCACCAGTCCCCTCGATGCCCACCACGGGTACCCCGCGAGGCCCCTAGCACTTCTTTAGCTACCTCCCGAATGCAACTGGCCGTCCTATCCCACATACCGGTCGCATCCCCACTACTCCCCAATCCCCCTTGGCCATCAACTTTTCCCCCCATCTCCTTTGCACTAGCATGGTCAAACTCCTCCATTTGATTCTTAACCTGTCATCCACAACCCTCTTATTCTCCAACTTTATCTCCAAATTCATCACCAAAAGCTTGTGTCGGGTTGTAATATCCTCCTTCGGAATAACCTTGCAGTCTTTACAAAGGCATTTGTCAACCTTCCTAAGGAGCAAAAAATCTATCTGAGTCTTAGCCACTGAACTACGAAAAGTCACCAAGCGATGCTCCTTCTTCAGGAACCTCGAATTGGATATCACCATCCCACAAGCTCTAGCGAACTCCAAAAGTGAGACGCCTCCTCCGTTCCTATCCCCGAATCCAAAGCCTGCATGCACATTGTCATAACCCCCCGGAAGTGACCCGATATGTCCATTGAAATCTCCTCATATAAATAACTTCTCAGTGGGTGGTATACCTCCCACCACTTCGTCCAAATCCTCCCAAAATTGTCTCTTCTCCTCCTCGTTCAAGCCCGCCTGCGGCGCATAAGCACTAATAATGTTCATAGTGAACTCTCCAACTACCAACTTAATCGCCATCATCCTATCATTGACCCTTTTCACCTCTACCACCTGATCCCTTAGCTCGCTGTCTACCAAAATGCCTACCACACTCCTATACTTCGACCTTCTCGAAAACCATAACTTATACCCGTCTACATCCTTAGTCTTAGGTCCTACCCATTTGATCTCCTGGACACACGCTATATTAATCCTCCTCTTCTTAAGGATCTTAACTAGCTCTATGGACTTCCTCGTTAAAGTCCCACTGTTCCAAGACCCTATTCTCAGCCTAGCCTCTCCCTTACCCCCCCCCCCCTCGCCCCCGTCCCCGATCGAAAACATGATCCTAGTCTACCATCAGTTACCAAAGCCACTAAGACAAATATAAAATGATAAACTACTCAAATATTTAATCCTAAAACAGGAAGGGATTAAAGTGCAAGCATAAGTTAATAAGAATCTAGAGGCAAGTAAACCACTACGCCAAGAATGCTATAACTAAAGACAAGCGTCAAAATTTAACAAGAAGGTTAAGGACAAAGAATGTATACGAGCAACCGGAGGTACCAACTCCAGTTGAATTGAACCTGTTTGCCGGCGAAAATCACTGTTCACCGGCATTGTTCACCTGAGTTTTCACCAAAAAAATCGAATACATGTGTAGATCTAGGAGAAAAAGAACACAAGAAAAAAAAACGTCGCCGCCGGTACTGTTCACCGGTACCGGAAGTACTGTTCACCGGAGTTTCCACCAAAAAAGCGAGTACCTGCGTAGATCTGAAATTCGGAGCTTTTGTTTTGTTCTGTTTGTTTGTTTTTCCTCTGTTTTCCTTTCTGTTTTTTATAAATTAAAATCACCAAACTCACAGGTGGTCAACTCCGGCGAAGCAGAGAAGAGAGGAGAGAGGGAGGGATGGAGCCGCTGGCTTGGTGAGGGAGAAGATTGGCGGAGTGAGATAGAACTATGAGAGAGGGGGGGGGGGCAGTGGGGGAGGGGTCTGCCGGTGGTGTACCACAGAAATACTCTGAGGCTTAGTTACCGTTAGGTCTAACCAAGAATTTTTCGTGATGTGAAACCGCCCATGGCTAGAAAACTGATCTGAAAAAAGAGAGCACCTATGACTGGAAAATTGATCTGAAAAAAGAGACCACGTATGGCTAAATGAATCCTCACTGACCATGTTCCTCATTTAAATTCATAAACATTACACCAAATAAGAAAGTTATAGTAATATGATAACATTATCTGAATGAATACAGTGATAACGAACAACTAATTTTACAGCATTAGATGGATGATTAAAGAAGTGAATCAATTAGTATCAAACAAACTTATTGATTATGCCTTCTCGTGAATAGTTTTTTACCAGAAATATATACTGTGCAACAACATTGCTTAAAGAATCATCTCATAATGTCAATTAGGTTGAATTTGAATAAGCACTTCATAGTTCATACAACATGAGACTCTAATTAACAAATTTTCTTCTTTGGCAGGTCAAGAAATGATAATAATCAGTCTTTTTTCACCTGAATCTGATCCGCCGTCATATACTCTCAGCTGGCTAGCATTGACTAGCAAATATTCCCTCTTTAATTTTGTGTATTACTTTCCTTTTTAGAAAAGAATGTCACCCGTCTATATTTAGTAAATTTTTAATTCCAACACTCTTGTTTTACCCTTAATGACACTCCCTTATAGGATGACATGACATGTATAAGACAACAAGATTCAAAGGATTATTTTAGTATGTTATATATACACCTTAGTTTATGACCTAAGATCCAAGTCTTCTTTACATACTCATGATTAAGTCAAATCAAGGTCTGACTTAGCTGATTTGTTATGTAGGTCAAAAAACTTGTTGACTTTGCTATATATTGCCACAGTTTTCATATTATCCATTCCATTCTCCTTATATTTATATTTGGTTGGCGGTCTCTGCACGAACTTATTGTTTGTACTTCTATACATTTTAATCGTGTAGTATCTATTATAGAACAGTGATTGCTGTTGTTTTTTCTGTTCTGCTTCTAATCTTTATCTCATTTCTGGTTCGGGTATGATTACTTGTCATAAAGGTACACTTCAATAGCAAGAAAGAAAGAGCACACAGATTGAGAAAAAGATGGTCTTATTGCTGCCCCTATTTGCTCGGGAATGAGCCTTGGCTTATTGATTGCTTACAGTGCAACAATTGATATTAGGAGCACAACCAAACTTTTCTTTCTATTGTGCTTTTCATGTAAATCTATTCCAATATTGTTTCTTTTGGGATTAAAGTTAATTGCAATGTTGATTCAAAGGCAATCTCAAAAGAAAGTAGTAAAAAAAATTGTACTCCAATAGTTATGTAATGCCTGAAAGCTGATAGGCATCCATTTTACAGGTATTTGTATAGTCTGAAAGTTATTTCTACGTGGAAACATAGTTGGTAAAGAAGTATTAATGGTGTTTTTTGAACGTAGCAAGTTACTCGATTGAATATTCAAAGTGCAAAGAGAAAAGGGAAAGCGTGATATAGTACATAATAATTGTTTAGGACCACCAAAAAAGATGAAACGAAAAGTCTTATTTATTGATCCAATGAAAAAAAAATGTCACCCCTATGATTTTGTAGTGTGATCCTCTTTTCTGACATCATGGATATCTATTTATTTACAGGTCTACCACTCCCATTTTTTTTTTTTATAAAAGTATTATTATTTCAAAGATGAAGCAATCTTCGATGAATTAAGGCACGAGTGTGCTTCCAAAGTATATGAGCTTCAATTTCATCATTTGCTAAAGCTGAGCAGTGACATTCGTCGCAATCTGCAAAGTATTTCCCACTTACTCCCCTTGTTTGTGGATTTAGTGCTACATAGCATGTACTTGCTGAACCCTGCCATCCCAAAAATTAACCTCAAATTAATGTCTCACACTTCTAAATACAAGTGTTAACAAAAGAAGAAGAATTGTATGAGATGTGAAAGAATATTCGATTTGAGTAAAAAAGATTGCATATATGGACAAACCTGTGACGTTGACTTTAGAAACTTTGATGCCATAAAATAGAGAGAATCTGTTCAAATTTATGAGAAAGTTGATTTCTTTAGTTGTCTTTACTTCTTTCTGCAGCAAAATTTTCGTGAAAAGTAAAGGAACAAGAGAAAGAAAAGTATGCATGCCTGTGATAAAGCCCTTGTGATCCCTTGTTATTCCAGTTTTCACAATGCCTGGATGGACAGCGTTGATAGCTACATTTGCATTTCTTGCCTGTTCAGATTTCAACAAATAAATTTTAAGTATCCAATTAATGTTTTGCGCAAAACAACTAGAGAACTGACACTATAAATTTGCCAATATATTTGTGTGCAGAAGACTATTTTTTGACACTACAAGAAATGAGACTTTTCGTGATGACTCAAGTGTCACAGTAAGCAAAAGAGTCACCATAAAAGACTTTTCTTGGCGACCTGAAGTTCGCTGAGAATAATCTCATCGCTGGAACTCATTTGTAGCGACTAATAGTGTAAAAGGAATTAAATAGGCATATATTCACCATTAGCTGTCTTGACAATTCCTTGGCATGTAAAATGTTGGCCAATTTTGACTGAGCATATGCACGAGTACCATTATAACTGTATAATCAATTTTTTAAAGTGGATTAGTACTTGTAAAATAAGTAAGGAAAATCTTTGATAATACTGGTATTACTAACAAGTAATAAGGAGTGTAATATACCTTTTAGCATTGAGCATTTGGCTGAAGCAAAAATGATATCTTTTAACCCAGTTGTGAGCTACAGAACTAACATTTACAATCCTTCCTTCAATCCCTGCCTGCTCTGCTGTCTCTACCATCTTATCTAGTAGCATTTCTGTCAATAAAAAATGACCTGCCCAAATACAGTATCCAATTGGATTTTAACTAGTATTCATAGACTATAATAATAGTTTATATTATCAGTGTAATTTAATCTGCTATAAAAGGGTCACTTGTCTTATTATTAAGTTACTAATCCACTCAATTATTATAGTTACCTGCAATTGAACTCTTTAGACTCTTGATATTAGTGTTCATATGACTTGTGATTTCTCTTACTATTATAGTAATCGTGTGAAAGTGGTCTTGAACAGGAAATACCTAAATAGTTTGTGGCAAACGTGAGCTCAAATTTGTCCTCAGAAAACTCCAACTTCTGTGAAAATTTCCCTGCATTATTTCTGCATGACAAAATTTGAGACCAAATATTATCAGTTAGTCTCACCCTTATTTCTCTCACAACAACCAGTTAAACAGAGAGACAGCTGTAAACTAAAAAACAGTCACACAGAAGAAAACTCAAAAGGAGAAGTACAACTATAAACTAGAGACATACATGAGAATGTGAAGAGGCAATCCTAAAGAGAAGAAGTGTGCACAAAATATTTGAATGGAAGCAAATGAACTCAAGTCTATCTCCAATAAAATAATGTCAGCCCAGGGACTCTCCCTTAGTATGGCTTCTTTCAACATGGCTGCCTTTTTCAAGTCCCTTGCAGGAATAACTAATCTTACACCCCTCTTTGCCAGCACCCTTGCTGTTTCTTCTCCAATCCCAGATGTTGCACCTGTCATTTTTCAGTCATCAAAATCCAAAAAGGAAATTGAAAATATATTTTGTTCTATACACACTCGGTTTAAAAAATATTTACTCATATGGTCACATATAAGGTAATTAGTTGCAGGTAAAATTCTTTTTTAACCGTAGTGATGTGCAGGCCAGCATGCGCACACCTCAACTAATTCCACGGGATACTACTTCCCGCCAGTACAAGTACCAAACAACTCTATATCCACTAAGGCTTGGACAAATGAAAAGAAATCACCTACTTCATTTGTCTCAATTTATATGACACTTTCTTTTTTAGTCAGTCCCAAAGAGAATGACACATTTTCTTGTTTCACAACAATTTAACTTTAAATTTTACCTTTTACGTTTAATGAGTTATCTATAACCACATAAATATCTATGACTTGTTTTAGACCACAAGATTCAAAAGTCTTATTTTAATTCTTAAACTCCGTGCGCACTCAAACTATATCATATAAATTGAGACGGATGAAATAGTACTTTTTGACGCTGGTAGGGTTTGAACTTGAACTTGGTAAGATTGATAACTAACCTACTTGTCACATGTTAAAATTTGTTGGTAGCGTACAATATTTTTTATATTGGCAGTGTATCATGCTTTGTCTAATCTTTAAATGACAAATTGAATCTATGGAGGGAGCACTAACGCATGCTGATTAAAATTGTAATTTATGAAAGTGTGGACAATGGACTGATATAAATATAGTGTAGTATATAGATACTGAACCTTTTGTTGTCAAAGATAGCATGATTAGTTCTCAGTACTGTCCAGATGGAAACTATATACTATATAAAATTAAACATTAATGAGTATACGAGAGTATTTCTCAGTACACACAAAACGGTAAGATGATATTAATCTTCCTTCGGGAGTCTTCTTATTAATATCAAAATATATATAGTGTACAATATTCATTCCTTTTATAATAGGAATCCTAAACCTAATCACAAAAGGAATCCTAGTCTTACCATAATTATATTTACACAATATATGGAAATATTCTAATTATGGATAGGGAATATTGTTACTTTGACTATACACATTATGTTGCACACGTACACCCCTTCAGTCGGAGCGGGAGGAGGCCGGACGCTGATACTGGATCTGAAGTCAAGAAATAACCGACTGGGAAGTCCTTTGATAAATATATCTGCATACTGATTGGATGAGGGAACATGTAATACTCTGACATGGCCTAGCGCAACTTTTTCACGAACAAAGTGTAGGTCTATCTCAATGTGCTTGGTTCGCTGATGTTGAATCGGATTATGAGACAGATAGATGACAGAGATGTTATCACAGTACACAATAGATGCACGCAGCGACATCAAGTTCCAACAATAAATTTCTGAGCCAACAAATCTCAGCTACCACATTTGCAACGCCTCAGACCAAATTTCACCGAACGATATAGGTAGCTCGTCGCATTTACGTGCATCAAGAAATCAGATTATCCCCTAAAAATACACAAAAGCCGGAGGTGGAGCGTCACGTGTCCGGACACCCTACCCAATCTACATCCGTATAAGAGAGCAACCTGTTTGGTGCAGAGGGGTATAGGTGCAAAGCATAATCAAGTGTGCCTTTAATGTATCAAATGATACGCTTAAGAGCAGTGAAATGAGACTCTCTGGGGCATGCGTGAATAGACATACCTGCTGAACATCATAAGCAATGTCTGGCCTTGTAAAAGTGAGATACTGAAGTGCACCTGCAAGACTCCTATACATAGTAGGATGGAGCACCATCCATAGCACTGAGCTTAGATTTTGAATCAACTGGAGTAGGTGAAACTTTGCAATTCGCCATCTTAGCCCTGTACACCATCTCCTCTGCATACTTACGCTGACACAAGAACATGTGGGTGACAGACCTGATCACTGATATCCCCAAGAAATAACTAAGGCTAGCGATGGTAGGCCGACCCGACAGGCGACCCGACCGACACGACACCGCTGTTATTTAAAAAAACGGACCGGGGCTCGAACAAGGCGGGGCAGTATGGTCCCGCCTGCCCGACTTCGCCAGACCCGATCCCGCCACCTGCCCCGACTTCGCCCGACCCGCCCCGCCCCCGCCTCGACGCTGCGAGAAAATAGCGGTTGTCCAACGGCCATTTTACATTTTGGCGTTGACAACGCCCATTTTCGGCCTCCTCCCAACCCCTACCCCTTTAACCCAATTTTTCAACTATAAATACCTCATTACTCTTCTTATTATTTTCACAAATCTTTCTACACTCTAATCTCTCAATCAATCTCTAATTCTATACAACATTGTCTACATATTCAATCTATTTATTAATTTGAGAATCGGGAGTGAAGTTGGCAACTAGTTCTTGAGGATTATCTATCGAGCAAAGTTTCAATTTTCAACCTTCGATTACACGCCGACTACGTACGCGTTTGGTACATTCGTTCTCTCATTAAATTATTATTTTGTCTTTATTTCATTTAGCACATTTAATTTCATTATCTTTAACTATTTATTAGCATAATTAAAATGAAAGGACTAAGAGGCATGTTGGGTAAGGGTAAGTCGCTTCTTCTAGTAGGGGTGGTAACAAGGACAAGTACTTCTTCTAGTATTCTGCTCCAACTATTCCTAGACAAGATGATTTTATAGATCCAAATGTTTCTGAAATACCATATGATCTAGACACAAATGATTATCCGAAAATGAAGAAGATTTTAATTTAGATGACACTCTAGTTGATGATACACCTACTAATGAAGATGACGATACACCCACTAGTGAAATGCCTCCTATCCCCTACTATGAGGCAGGTCCAGAAACGACCATTAAAATCAGTTGTATGGAAATATTTTGACAGGGACGTACCGAATCAAGTATTGTATGTAAAACTTGTAAAAATGTTTATTCTTTTAAAAACCGACAAGGTCATGGTGGGACGGGGTTTAGGAAGACACTGTTGCAAAACACAAAGCCTTGCATGCCCAATACATGATTGAAAAATCGGTGAGCAAGCGTCTCTCAATCGGGACAAGGTTCACATACTACTGTCTGAGAAAGTACAGGTCAAATTAACCCTATGACGGAGTCAGAGGCCCTAAATACGATAAACATAAAGATAGGAAGACTAGCAAAATTAGTCATTGTGGAGGTTTGCCTTTTTCATTTCCCGAATCTCCGGTTTTATTCATTATATTAGAGATATGTATAATCCGCTTATAAAGGTTTTCCTAGATCAACTGTTAAAAGAGATGTATTTAAATTTGCATACATGAATATCAACAAGATTTACGTTATGCATTATATCATTTAAATTGCAAAGTCGCTCTAACTTCGATATAGCCGTAGTACTAACGGCCATGATTATTTAACCAGAATATGTCATTGGATAGACTATAAATGGTCTATGCAAAAACGTATTTTAGCATATAGATATATGTAGATAGTAAGGCACATCGTGAGTTTATTTCGAAAATATTTATTCATCCGACATTACTAATAACCGATAAAGTTATGAGTATTACATTAGATAATGCATCTTCTAACAATTCACTATTAGTATTTTAAGAGATGTTTTAACTCCTTCTTTTCCAAAACATTTTCATATAAAATGCGTGCCATATTTATAACTTAGTTGTAAAGGATGGTCTTTCACTTTTTCAAGATATTCTTGAAAAATACAATTTGCTATACACTTTATTTTTAAAAGTAATAGAATCCAACGGAAAAAGATTATAAAAAATTTGTCACGATTATGGACTATCTTATAGAAAAATTCCAAGAAGTACCAACTAGGTGGAATTCTTTATATGACCAACTAGTTGTTGCTTATGAGTATAGAAAACCTATTACTTTATTTTTAACGCCCATAATCAAAATCCAAATGATATGAGTGTGGATAATGATTGGGACAAAATTAGAGAACTTATTGTATTTTTAGAAAATTTTCAACGAGCAACAAAAGAATTTTCTACTTTATATTATCCTACTATTTCAACTATGTTGTTTTATATAGCTATAATATTTTTACTTCTTAAAGAATATATGGAAAAACTCCTTATATCAAGCTATTAAAAAAATATTTATGAAATTAAAGAAATATTTTATTCCTATTCCCCTATTTATATTATTGGTCAGATTAAACCCGACTATTAAAGTAGACGGTTGTAAAAGTCTTATTCAAAATATTTATACCTGTATGGACGTTCTACCACCTCCAACTCCCAAAAATTTAAATGTTGAGCCACCTATCAACTAACGCTAGAAGAAGTGTTGAATAGCGTAGAAGATGAATGCAAAAGTATATCGGCATTACCAAAGAAGAAAGTGCTAGTAACCAACCGACTTTTGTACCATCTTCTTCTTCAACACAACCTAAAAAAAGACAAGCACTTTCTTCTTCTGTGGCTAGGCCTAGTATTAATTCTATTGAAAGCCTCAGAAATAGAATGTGCGGTGGTAGCACTTCTAACCAAATTAGCGAGTTCGATGTTTTTATTTTGCAGGGTACTTTACCTTACCAAGCAGTAATCAATGAAGAAGGAAAGGAAGACTTGCTGAAATATTGGAGCAGAATGAGAAGACATTTCCGACACTTTCAATGATGGCCCGAGATATTTTGAACATCTGCCGTCATCGACACGCTTCGAAGCGCTTTTTCTCGCAGATTTCAAATAGAGAGCACGTACACTCATTAGCCGAGACACTGAGACGCGGTACTATTCAGAGATTGGATACGAGCGGAGCGAAGGAGGTGCGGTCAACCAGAGATTAACGAAGAAGATGACGACAACTACAACGACATTTTATCTGAAGGCATGAGTAGCGACGTGGAACAATTTGATCAAGATATACCAATTCCAACCGAAGAGCCACAAGAAATTATAAAGAAATTAGAAAAAGTATTTTCAAATTGGTAATTTATTTCATTGCAATTTTTAAATTTTTCTATGTCTTTCACTCTTTTGCAATTTTTTTCAACAACAATACAAAGATAATCTACAATTTAATTTTGAATCTTGTATATTTGATATTTGATATTTCAATGAAATTAATAATATAAAAGGCACAAAAACAGCCTTGGGATGTTTTTTTTACACTATTCTTGTCTTTGTTTAATTTAATTATTTAGTTTATAACTTTATACTTTATAGTTTATAGTTTATACTTTATAGTTTATACTTTATAAATATATTATATATATGAGTATAATACTATAATTATAAATTATAATACTATAAGTCTATAAATTATACTTTGTTAGTAATTTAGTATTTTTAATTTAGTGAAAAATTAAAAAAAAAAACACACAAAACCCGCCAACCCGTCCGTCCCGACCGACCGTCAGGCCCGACTCCGCCCGACTTCAGCCAACCGGGATCGGACGGAGACATGGTATGGTCCCGCCCGACCCGACTCTCCAGCCCGCCACCGACCCGCCATTTTCCCGACCCCGTCCCGCTCCCGCCAAACCCGACCCCGGTGGGCCCGTCCCGGCCCACTGGCCAGCCCTAGAAATAACTCACATTCCCCAAATCAGTCATAGCAAATTCGGACTTTAGCAAGACAATAATCTCATTTTTCAATCCATCGGAGGAGGCAGTAAGAACAATATCATCCACGTAAAGTAATAAGTAAGCAGTGCTACTACCTCGATGAAAAATGAAGAGTGATGTATCACTCTTGCTGCATATAAACTCAATCTGCAAGATATACCTGGCAAAACGATCATACCACGCACGGGAGCCCTGTTTCAGGCCATATAGTGACTTACGGAGACGACACACATAGTGAGGGACTGAGGCGGCTGATGCATGTAGATTGTTTCTCTCAAATCCCCATGTAAAAATGAATTATTCACATCAAGCTGATGAATCGGACTATGTTTGCCCATGACAATGCTCAAAAACTTTGTGAATGGTAGCCGTTTTGACAACCGGGCTGAAGGTCTCACCACAATCAACGCCATCCTGCTGATTTGTGCCATTAGCCACAAGTCGTGCCTTATATCTTTCAAGAACTCCACTGTCTCTGAATTTGTGACGAAATAACCACAAGCAGCGGATCACATTCACCCCCTCAGGTCTAGGTACTAGATCTCATGTGTGTTGTTTAGTTATAGCATTGAATTCCTCATACATAGCCGCATTCCAATTAGGGTCTTGTTTGGCCAATATAGAGCTCTTGGGAATTGGAGAAATGGTTTGGGCAGACAAGTTAAATTGGACTTTAGGTTTGAAGATTTCATGCTTAGCACGAGTTTCCACATAGTGAGTGGGGACAGTGGGAGGCTCCAAGACTGAGGGATTGGTTGGATATGGAGAAGGAGGGGGTGACGTCGTCGGAGGCGCCGCGGCGCGCGGATCAAGGGTTGCGGCGCTGGATGATGCCATCGGAGGCGTCGTGGCGCCATGATCGCGGCGCGACGCCGAGGACCGGCAGACCTCTCGGTTATGGCACCGCCTCCCAACACCGGCCGCTGCCGACAGAATCGTAACTCGCCGCAGGAGTTTTGGCGCCGCGACGCTGACCCTTGGGGCCGCGGCGCTGACGCTGACGAAGTTCTATGATCTAGTTGACTGAGAATGATAGGAGAGATAGCAGACTCGTCAAGAAAAGATTAATCCTGTTTTTGGAACTTTTTAAGATTCGGAAACGGGAATGTGGTCTCGTCGAATGTGACATGACGGGAGATGTGAATCTGACGAGCGGATAAGTCATATCATAGATACCCCCTATGGTTCGGCGGAAAGCCTAGGTAGACACATAGAGTGGACCGATGAGCTAGTTTGTGAGGAGCAGTATAGGCAAGGTTAGGATAGCATAGACAACCGAATATCCGAAGATGCTCATAAGATGAGACTCTATGATAGAGGATTTCGGTAGAGGTCATATTGTGAAGGGTGCTAGTTGGGAGAATATTGAGAACGTATTCTGACATTTTAGCAGCATAGACCCAGAAGTACGGAGGTAGGGAGACATGAATCAATAGAGTGTGAATCATATTGTTAATGGTGCGGATGATTCTTTCAGCTTTACCGTTTTGAGGAGAGGTGTGGGGGTAGGAGAAGCAAAAAATCATGCCATTATTAGTACAAAAACGGTGAAACATAGAGTTATTGAATTCACGACCATTATCGCACTGAAAAGATTTTATGCCTTTTTCAAACTGTGTTTGAATGAATGTTCGAAACTCAAGAAATTTGGCAAACACTTCCTATTTAAATTTGAGAGGATACAACCAAACAAAGTGAGAAAAATCATCTAGCAAGATAAGATAGTATTTATGACTGAGAGAACTAGCAACAAGTGATGTCTATAAAATCGGCATGTATAATATCAAAAGGTGCAAAAGTAACACTAGTAGATGATTTAAATGGAAGACGAGTATGTTTACCTAAAGAACAAGAAACACAATTTTGGAAAAGCTTCCCATTACAAGTAATAAAATTATTGCCTCTAAAAAAATTAAAAACTAGGGCACCTGGATGACCAAGCCTATTATGCCAAGTTGAGGAAGAAATTGCCGCTAGAGAGACGGGAGAGCTAGATCTGGCAACGGAGGTGAGAGTGAATGGATATAGATCCCCCGTGCTATTGCATCTCGTAAGAGGTGTCCCCGTATGAAGGTCCTTCACAATGAAACCAAAAGGGTCAAAATCAACAGAGACATAATTATTACGAGTTAATTTGCGGATATAGATTAGATTCTTAATTACATGTGGGACATATAGGGTATTTTGAAGGGGGAGTGGATTAGGAGGTGGTGTGTATGATGTACCAAAACCCTTTACTGGAATGCGGTGGCCACTACCAACTGTTACAAATTGAGAATGCTTTAAACCAAACAGTTTGGGAATATTACATGCAGTCCGGGGAGGTGAGAAGTGGCTCCGGAGTCCATGTACCAGTTGTTATCAGGCTGTTGCATATTGAGATCGAAGGCTGACCTAACTGATGGGTGTCAGCGCCGAGAGTAGCTGGGCCGTGCGTGTAAAGTGGGCTTCTGCGGTATCGGACTTGCCGGGTTGAACAGGCCCAACACACTCGTGGGAGAATCGGTGGAAGCGGTTACTGTATCGAACCGTGGCTGCGCGCATCAGACGGGTACTATTGAGGCGTCGCGGCGCTGAACTGATTCTGCAGGCCCTGTTGTTGCTGCTGGTGGTTCTGCTGTCCGCCACCCTTGTCACGACCACAACCTCCTCTGCCGCAGCCCTTGCCACCCTTTCCACCGCGTCTCTGTTGCGGCTGAGAGTTTTTGGAGGCGTTGGATCTTGAGGGCGCGTTTCGACAGCTAATACCTTCTGATTGTGCTCATTCTGCTTAGCACGTCGAGTCTCTTCGAGCAACAACTGCGAGCGAGCTTTGTTAAAACTGGGAAGTGGATCTGCCTGTTGAATCATGGTGGCTAACGTATCATAGTCGCTTTTTGGGAAGGCCTGCAATCAATTGCAACACCATCTTAGTGTCCGAGACAAGCGTGTCGACGTTTGAGAGTTAATCCGCCAGTAGTTTCAATTGTCTGCAGTATTCAGTCATGTGGGAGAAGTTTTAAAGGCGTGTATTGTTAAATTGTTCCTCCAAATACACCGCACGAGTGTGCTTGTTATCTTGAAAAAATTTCTCCAAGTGATTCCATAAATCACGGGTTGTGGCGCCAGATTTCATGATAGTAATAAGAAGATCCTGAGAAATACTATCATAAATCCACAGTTTGACGCCGTCGTCTAGACGACGCCAAATAGTCATCAACCTCTGGATGGCGCGGAATAGTGTCGTCGATGTGGTCAAGCACGTTATAGAGACATGCGTGATTACGAAACATTTCAACCCAAGGATAATACTGACTGTTTTCTTGATCAAGAAGAATGAGAATATAATTCTTGATGTTGGTAACAGTTAGGGCGGGATGAAAAGAGGATGACGACGTGGTGGTGGGATTTGTGGAGGTTGAAGCGTCAGAGGTATTGGAGAAATCCTGAGTATCCATTTAGAGAAGAGAGGAAAGAAGAAGAAAAAAAACCAAGAATTTTGGGAGGAGAGGAGGCGGCGCCGCGGTGGAACTGCCCGAGGGGAGGGTGGCAATGCTGCCACAAAAATTCTAGGGTTTTGTGTTAGACTCATACCATGTAAGATGATATTAATCTCCTTTCGGAAGTCTTCTCATTAATATCAAAGTATATATAGTGTACAATATTCATCTCTTTTATAATAAGAATCCTAAACCTAATCACAAGAGGAAATCATAGTCTTGCCATAATTATATTTACATAATATATGAAAATATTCTAATTATGGGTGGAAAATATTGTTACTTTGACTCTACACACTATGTTTGCACGTTTACAAAAACTATATCTTTCTTAAAATAATTAACTAAAAGAACTACTTAGACCCTCGTTTTCCTCTTTTCTTGGAGGCAGTGGTGGCAGCAGAGTAAACCAACTGGTGTCATTCAATGCTGCTTCGCTGAATTTTCTTGTAATTATAATATGTTTTTAAGAAATAATATGTACATACAGTAGATCGACACACACCATTTGTGAAAAATTCTATGTATGCCACTAGTTGGAAGAGAGATATAATTTGAGTGGTTTTCTTGAAATGTGTTACAGAGTATAACTTTTATTAGGATTCAGGAGACAAAATGATGAGTGAAGACATGAATATTTCATAGTAACCTACAGCTGAAAAACTCAGGAATACCATTGAAAACATGGGCCATAGCCACTAAAACAAATTTGTAAGAGAATGTCTTTGAAAAGAATGTCAAAACAATTGAACTGGAGGACTCAAACGAGTTTCTCAAAAGGGTATATGAGTTCTACATAAATTTTTGTAAGAATATTCCCATGTAATATCTTCAAAATGATCCAACGAAAAGATCAATGGAACAAGTTATTTATGGCTTAAAAAGAGGTTGTACAATATGAGTTGGAGCACTAAGCTCGTGCTGTCCGCGGGCTCCGAAGAAGGACCACACCACAAGGTTCTATATTCTATTATATTATATGAGTTGGTGCACTAAGCTCCCGCTATGTTTTACTATATGAGTAACAACTGAAATACTCAGTAAAAGGGATTAGATATAGAAGACTTTCTGTTCCATCTTGTAGATTGTAGAAGGAACTGAAATTCTTCTGCATAGAAAGAAGAAAGAGAACTCAGTGAAGATAACGATTTCACAATATCATATTTCAGAAAACGAAATGAACATATGATGCTCAGACTTTATAGAGTAGCAGCTATGGTATCAGATAAAAGAAGAAAATTTCATAACCTTTCACGATACAGTGACATATAGTAACAAGCAGCCGCATAGAGTGATGAGCGGTGAGTTGAAGTGTCGAACACCCTTTTACAGTGTATGTAGGCCAAAAAGTACTTTTTGTATATACATATTAAACCTTAAAACACTAGCGCGAAATTTCTGATTTTGCCGGCGGTAACAAGAGCAAGAAAGAGATTTAAGACAAGGGATTTTGAGGACTAACCAGTGATAATTGCAGTGAGCTGAGAAGTAAAGGAAACAGAACAATTTTGAGTGACTTGCTCTGCAGTGGTTTTAGAGCCATAACCACTTGGACCAGCAATGCCTGCTAAATACTTGAGAGTAGCCTTCATGAGGTCACAACTTGGAATTTTGAACTGCAATATTGCACCTATGGTTGAAAACCACGTATATATAAATGCCCTGTAAACCTTATGGAACTCCATGCAAGAAAATACTCTAATTAGAAGATGTCCCAATAATATATTGTAGTATATAATGTCAGAATATTTCGGTTAAGGCATAAAAAGTTGTGTTTTAATTTGACTATTAGCTGATGATATGTCATACAGTAGCACACGCACGCAATTATGTGAAATTTTTACTTTCTTGCTTAGAATAATTGCTGTCTGCCCTTATTAGTCTTACCTTTTTCTTTTTCTACATTACCATATTTGTACTGCTTTGGGAAAAAGGTTAAATTTTTTGTTGTTTCAGGGCACATACTTATCTGCTGTTTCCAACAATGTTTTCCCCTTCTTTGCCGTTTCTTCTTAAGATCAGTAATAATTTTTTTATATGAAGGCATCCAAATAATATTTGTAAGTGAATGTCCTAAAATTGAGGGATGTAGGGTAGGCCACTTTTTATTCGTTCATCCGAACTAACAAGTGTCAGGTAAGAGATTTCTGCCTTGTTATTGAAAAGAAAATTGGGTAAAGAAACTCTCTCCTTGCAGGAGCACATGCTTAGTCAAGTAGAATTGCGTTAGCACTATTTGATGCTCCGATCGAAAACACATAAGTAGGCTATGCCAGTACGACTATATATGCGTTATAAAGATCAATTCTGCCTCTATGACACCAAAAAAAAAAGCGGACCGAACTTCTGTCATGTTCTTGAAGATAAGACAGTTTACCTATTACAATATCTAAAGATGACATGTTCCATTAAATAACATTTTACTATCAGAACCGTCCTTGGGCGGTTGAAGCGCCGCCGCCGCACAGGCTCCCGGCCGGCAGGGCCTCCGCTCCAGAATTTTCATTTTCTTTTATTGGTTTCAAATATTAAGATATGTATTAAAAATGTCTCAAATCTTCCATTCAGGGGAATTCGGGCTTGATTGTTCCGTGTAGAAACTATCCTGTAAGTAAGAGTTTTCTTAGAACAGCTACGCGCCTCTCCTTTTTATGGCTTCGCTCCTCTCCTTCTCCTTCTCCTTATAGCTGAGTTATTAGAGCAGTGTAACGGCTACAGCTAAGCAGTTAGCTTCAAAATTTCCGGATGTGGCTTCATCAGCGGCGATGTAGTTCATCGGTTGAGGGTTCCCTTCAAAAGTCCTTGCCTAGTGAGAGGTCGCGTGTTTGAATTCAATGAGCAGCGAAAGACTTTTTTTTTTAAACACAAAATCAGATTTGACCCCAAGTCCCAACCAGTCGACCCATGTCCCGAACAGCCCCCTCTCTTTAAACAATTAGTTAATTTTATTTTTTTCATGTGAATAAAAAATGGCTTCTTTTTGTTTCTCGCATCAGACCCTTAAAAGTATAGGAACGACTCTGCTATCACGTAATCTCATAAACTAACTTTTTTAAAGTTGAGTTAGACACAAGATGTATTAATATGGTAAATGGAGGAGTGGTATTAAATTGAGATCAAAACAATAATTAGGCAAATATATTTTAGTTAATATTTTTGTAAGAGACGTGTAAAATAGACATTTCTTCATCGTGAGCATCTTTATTCTTTAGTCCCTTATAATTACATAATCTATCTTCAAAATTTAGAGAGAAAAAAACGACATTTCTTCCTTTGTCGAACCTTCGATGGTCACAGCATGGAGAATAAATTGACATCTTTGTTATGGGAACAAATTTCAAAGAAATGTCGCACAAATTTGTCAGGTCTGTTTCAACTTGATGTTTACTATTCATTGATTAGTCCAAATACCATTTTTTTTAATGACGAATCATGGCCTCTTTTCGCAGTGTTCACTGGGTAAACCTTCTGACGCAATAGCGCCGCAAACCACGCCACCGTGCAAACCATACTGATGTGCCGTGTGACAAACTCAACCAACTTGGTGTTGGCAGGGGGAATCGAACTCGTAATCTTTCGATCCCGGACTCTCCTACTCCACCAACTTGGCTACCCTTGCGGGTGATTAATCCAAATACAATTACTTAGGCGTATGGAGTATTTTTCATTAGTTCTTGGAATTATCGTATAGTTCTTCCTTTAAAAATATCTCGTGAATTAAGAATATTAAGAATGAAGTAAACACATTCTTTGAAACATCTTATAATTCAAGTAAAATCTAGATATTACACATGAAAAAAAATTCATGAAATGGGATTTGTTATCAAGTAGGAGTATGACAATGCATCTCACACGTGGACATCAAGATGAATTAATTACCATAATTGATTGCCCGATGAACCAAGAAATATTCTGAACAATAATTACATTTTATATACCATGAGAAAGCAGAAATTAATTATGCAGAAGAAGAGGAGATGTACGTCGCGAGTTCGATCCTCGCATAAACCTTAGTTGGCCACTGTCACACATTACTGCCACAAGTGTGGTTCTTTTAGGCGACGTGGTTTTGCGCTGCTGCGTGGTCAGGGTTTCTGCAAGACTGTAGAAAGAGTAGCCATGCTCCTTCACAACAAAAAAAAAATTACATTTTATGTACTGTGGAAGTAAGAAAAAAACACAAATTCTTATGATGATAGTAGAAGACAAAATAACATGGATTTTTTTAAAAACAAATTATGGAACAAAAGTGCAAAGCGTGCCATTCACATATCTTTTGTCTTTAAGAGGCCCCCCTTTTTTTTTTGCAAATAACTTTACTTAGTTTCATCTTTCACTATGAGAAATGATGGCAAATGCTGGAGAATATAAAGACTAGAAAAGAACATTGAGGTTGACTCCTCCAAAATGGAGTTGTGAACTGGCTATGCATTTGGTCCCATGAGGACCCTAATTGGTAAACAACTCTCATTCACTTGCCTCAAGTTTTGGAGACATTGATCTTTGTAATTTTCACATGTGATTTTCTCTCTTCTTTCGTTTTTTTTCTTTTTTGATATACATCATGTCAGATTCGCGCTACAATAAATACAATGCCTATTTAAAAAAATATTCATTCTCAAGCCTCGTATCCAAGAATACTGGTTAAAGTGAAGGGATCTCGTCAATCCCGCCACATTCCTTAGGGTTAAATTTATTACTCAACTTTTTTTATTGAACCAAAATTACTATTTTATTTTTTGTAACGAAAAATTGTTCAACACTGCCTAATATCATATAAATTCACCAAAAAAATTTGTTGTGAAAAAGCGGCTCAACTTTGCCTAAGTATCGCATAAGATCGCTAGAGCATTGAACCCACAACATCTATATTTCTTAACCAAAAGACACTCAAATAAATAGTGTTTTAAAGAATAGTTGAGAGACTCTTTGTTACAAAAAAAAAAAAAAATAGATTAGTAACTTCTACGACACTTACTCAAAGTTGGCTGACTTTATCATTATAAAAAATTAGTTCAGTAACTTCGATTCAATAAGTAAGGATAAAAATTGAAAGATCGTATGTGTAGTTAACCCCATTCTGTGGTGGTCCACTTCTATTTCAGTTACTGATATGTCCATAAAGATGGAAAATAAAGGCTAAAAGGTAGCTAGGAATAGTTACCAAAGTGTTTACTATATGTTTGATTTGATAGGCATTACTATTGGGCACAAAAGGCTAATTATATATCCTTATCATGCAACAACACCAAAAACATACACGGTAAAATCTCATAACGTAGAGTCTAGAGAGTGTAAAATGTACACAGACTTTACATCTATTTAAATTAAATTAGATTTTGGGTTAAGCTTAATTATGAGTTCATGATCCAACTAACCTTTTTTGACCAAACCCAAAATTAAGCCCAAATTCTAGAATTTCTCTAGAAAAATCATCACCTCCTTAAGTGTTCTAGAAAATTCTATTAGTTAATAATCTAGTTATTATGGTAGACAACTCTAGAGATTAGGAGAAGGTTTGTAAGATATTTTGTAGTTTTTGAGCCTATAAATAGCTCATTCCTCTCTCATTTGTAAATAGAAGAAAAGTTAAACAAGTGAAATAAAAACAAGTTCAAAGAAAGAGTGTTCATCATAATTTCTCTCATCATCTCTAAGAGTCTTTCAAGTATTCTCTAAGTGTTCTTCCATATTCTTCTTCATACTTAGAGGGTTTATTCACTTGGTTTTTCTCGGGTTTCTCAGATATTATGGTCTTGGGCTAGTGCTAAGCACTATCAGTGGATTCTCTACATGGTATCAGAGTCATTCTAATCTTGTGTTCATTAAGATCGGGGTTTAGGAGAACTCGGGGTTACTCTAAGTATGTAATCAATGGGTCGTGTCGTTGGATTGGGAATGGAGATCTTAAACCAATGTAACTACCAATTATAGAAGTCATTTATGGAGTCATACTTGGTGAGTGAGGACTTATGGGATGTCGGCGGCGGTAGCAGCACAACACCACTAAAGGGAGATGCTGCAACAGCGTAAGCGACAAAAGAGTAGACACGGAAGAATGCCAAGGCGGAGTTTGCTTTGAAGAGGTCAATATCCCCGGGAGTATTTGAGCATGTCTCAAAGTGTACATCCGCTAGTTCTATTTGGCAGGCGTTAGATCAATTGTTCAACAAGAAGAACGAGGCTCGGCTACAACTGTTAGAGAACGAGTTGGCGAATGCGAAGCAGAGGGAGTCTTCAATCTCAGAGTTTTTTTTATCAAGGTAAATAATCTTTGCTCTGAGATTAATACTCTAAATCCGGAGGAGTCGATTTCGGAAGCTCGGTTGAAGCAGTCTATTATTCGTGGTCTTCGACCCGAATATACACCGTTTGTTACTTCAGTTCAAGGATGGGTTACACAACCTTCATTGGAGGAATTTGAAAACTTGCTAGCTTCGCAAGAATCACTAGCCATGCAAATGGCCGGAGTTAAAATCCATGATGATTCGAAAAGCGCTTTTGTAGCTCGGGGGCAACAAAGCTTCAAAGCCAAATCCAGGGATGGTGGTGCAAAGAACAATGATGGACTGGAAGGATCTTCTACTGGAGATAAGAAACGATTCAAGTGCTACTGGTGTGGAAAACTTGGGCATTTCAAAAGAGATTGTCGAGTCAAGCTGAAGGAAACAAGTATGGAGGAATAAAAAAAGGTCATACTGAAGACGAAGAACGGGGAAAATGTTTCATGGTGGAGGCTTCATCTTCAGGTACATCCCCAACTAAAAATCTTGGAAATGATTGGATTGTAAATTCTGGTTGTAGTCATAATATTACCGGAGATGAGAAGTTATTTTCTAGTCTTCAGCATCATAACGGGAAAGAAGCCATTATTACCGCAGACAATTCAATCCACCGCGTTGAGAAGGAAGGGACGGTTGTCATTGAAGGAGATGATGGAAGTCCAATCACTCTCAAGAACGTGTACTATGTTCATGGAGTAAGGAAGAATCTTCTCTCTGTAGTAAATGTGGTGGACTCAGGTAACTACGTTTTATTTGGCCCAAGAGACGTTAAATTCTTTAAAAATATTAAAGAGTTAAAGGCGGATGTGGTTCACACCGGAGCACGGGTTAAAGATTTATATGTTTTATCGGCTTCGCATTCTTATGTTAAAAAGATGAGTATCAATTACAATGCCTTTATATGGCATGCTAGGCTTGGTCATATAAATATGACTAAGCTCAAAGTGATAGTGAATAAGGATTTGGTCAATGGGCTCCAAAAATTAAAGAGTCAGGATGAAGGAAATTTTTGTGAAGGTTGTCAATATGGAAAATCACATAGACTTCCATTTGACAACTCCACTTCACGATGCAGCGCTCCGTTGGAAAGGATCCATAGTGATCTGATGGGTCCGACGAGAACATCCTCCTATTTCGGGTCTTGATGCATGTTGCTATTTGTTGATGATTTCTCACGGTATACTTTGTGAAGGGAAAATTAGAAGTATTCTCCAAGTTTCAAGAATTCAAGGTTACCGTGGATGGAGAGTTGAGTCGGAAGATCAAGACCTTAAGGACGGATAATGAAGGGGAGTTTATGCAAAAGGAGTTTCTCTCTTTTTGTCGAGATCGTGGTATCAAGAGAGAATTTACATGTCCGTATACACCTCAACAAAATGGAGTAGCAGAAAGGAAAATCAGACATTTAACTGAGACGTGTAGAAGTTGGATACATGACAAGAATTTTCCTAAAGCCTTATGGGCAGAAGGCGTGAGATGTGCAGTGTATGTCATCAACCGGATGCCACTTAGTCCGAACAATATGAAGTCTTATTATGAGATTGTTCATGGGAAGAAGCCAACGGTGAAACATCTCAGGATATTTGGATCAATCTGCTACGTCCATGTGTTCGAAACCAAGTTGGAGGCAAAGGAGAAGAAATGCATCTTTATCGGCTATGACGACAAAGGAAGGGCTGGATGTGTATGGATCCAGAGACACACAGGTACACCGTGTCTCGTGATCTTGTCTTTGATGAAGTTTCTTTATATTATGGGCCACCTCAAGTCTTAGTTTAGCAAGATGGTGTGAGTTCCTCCAAGAGCGATGAACCAGCTTCTCAAATGCCAAGTGAGAGTGGAAGTCCTAAAAAGAAGACACTAAGTGTTTTATGGTGCAGCAAGAAGCAAGCACCGGTGTCAATGTCTACCACTGAAGCGGAGTATAAAGCTTCGACACTCGCATCTCAAGAGTGTGTATGTCTTCGAAGACTCCTTGAAGATTTGTTCGAGCCGATCAATAAGCCGGTTTCCATCTACGGAGATAATCAAAGTTCTATCAGGTTGGCTAATAATCCAGTGTTCCATGCAAGGACGAAACATATTGAGTTAGAACATCACTTCATACGGGAGAAGGTTCTTGATGGAACGATTGAAGCTTTGGAGGTTCGAAGCGAAGACAACGTTGCAGATATCTTCACCAAGTCATTTTCAAAGGACAAATTCGAATTATTTCGCTCGAAGCTCAGGTTGGTTGACAAAATTAAGTTTAAGGGGGAGTATTGAAATTAAACTAAATTTTGGGTTAAGCTTAATTATGGGTTCATGATCCAACTAACCTTTTTGGACCAAACCCAAAATTAAGCTCAAGTTCTAGAATTTCTCTAAAAACATCATTACCTCTTTAAGTGTTCTAGAGAATTCTATTAGTTAATAATCTAGACATTATGGTAGAAAACTCTAGAGATTATGAGAAGGTTTGTAAGATATTTTGTAGTTTTTGAGCCTATAAATAGCTCATTCCTCTCTCATTTGTAAATAGAAGAAAAGTTGAACAAGTGAAATAAAAATAAGTTCAAAGAAATAGTGTTCATCATAATTTCTCTCATCCTCTCTAAGAGTCTTTCAAGTATTTTCTAAGTGTTCTTTCATATTCTTCTTCATACTTAGAGGGTTTATTCTCTTGGGTTTTCTCGGATTTCTCAGATATTACGGTCTTGGGCTAGTGCTAAGCACTATCGATGGATTCTCTACAACCTCTACCTTGGTAGGTAGAGCGGTTGTTTCCAAGAGACCCTCAGCTCAAGACAAAGTATAAGCACAAACAAAGCAAGAGAAATAGTCAGGCCCGGACAAGAAATTTAAAGCAGTATGAAAATGCTCGTATCAAAAGTGAATAAGCCATACTAGTGCATTCTGAAAAAAAGAAGCAGTAACTAACGCAGGTACATAAGATAAACAAAGTACACTAACGAACACATATCAACAGAAATCAAACACTACTATAAAGCCATACTGCGCCTACTAGTATGACAGACTAAGCGAACCTACATTAATAACACTACAACTACCAGTTTGTAAGCATAAGTAAGACTACGCTCGACTACATACTACCATTCTACCCTAATATGTGTCCTCCATAACCCCTATCTAAGGTCATGTCCTCACTAAGTTGCACATGCACCTTATCATGCCTAATCACCTCTCCCCAATACTTCTTCGTCCTACTTCTACCCCTCATGAACCCGTCCATATCCAACCTCTCACACCTCCGCACTGGGGCATCTGTGTCTCTCCTCTGCACATGTCCGAATCATCTCAACCTCACTTCCCGCATCTTATCCTCCACCGAGGCCACTCTCACTCTGTCATGGGTATCATAATTTCTAATCCTATCCCTCTTTGTATGCCCACACATCCATCTCAGCATCCTCATCTTCGCAACTTTCATCTTTTGGATATGCGAAGTCTTGACTGGTCAAAACTCCGCCCCATATAACATAGTCGATCTAACCACCACCCTATAGAACTTGTCTTTAAGTTTTGGTGGCACCTTTTTGTCGCACAAGACTCTAGATGCGAGACTCCATTCATCCACCCTGCCTCAATACGATGTGTGACATCATCATTAATCTCCATTCCTTTTGGATAATAGACCTGAGGTACTTGAAGCTTACTTTCTTCGAAATGACCTGAGTGTCAAGCCTCACCTCCACGTCTGTCTCAAGGTCGCTTCCGTTACTGAACTTGCACTCCAAGTATTATGTCTTGATCATACTTTTGGCTTTCTTGCTTTCACCAGGTCTAGCTAAAGTCGATTAGCCCGAGTTGTGTTAAGATAAGTGGCACATTTAATCCATTGTCCACTAGGGAATTCCCAACATACTCTTCTATAATGTAGCCTGGGATGTAGCTCTCCAACTCACTAACCAATTCAGGCCATCCCGAACCTTTTAAACTCCAAAGTCTATCTCCAAACCTCCATCTTAGCATTCATTCCGCTGTGAGTCTCATCAATCAGGACTATGTTGTCTGCGAATAACATATACCATGACACCTCCCGTTGGATTTGTCGCGTCAATCCATCCATCACCAAGACAAATAAGAAAGGACTAAGAACTGATCTCTGATGTAGTCCCAACATCACTGTGAAATGCTCTGAGTCCCCTCCTACTATCCGTACCCTGGTCTTGGCTCCATCATGCATATCCTTGATCGTCCTAGTGTACGCCACACGTACACCTCTAACCTCCAAACATCTCCATAGAACCTCTCGAGGGACTTATATTATGAAACCTAAGTAATTATTCTTTGGAGCTACTAATCTTATTTTTGGTATTTAAGTAAATATATAATAGGAAACAACACTTCTAAAAGGATTTTTGAGGTAATAATGTGAAATTGTGAATCATGCGAAGAGAACGAACCAAGAAAGATTAGCAAAAATAAAGAAGGGTATGCAAGTCCCATCCCGAATTCTCAAGTACTCGGTAAGCTATAGACTTAATAATTCCTTCAATGGTGGAGGAAAAGACAAATATATATGATCAAATGTAAAGTTAGTGGAAATCATTAACACTATAAAATTTCAAAGCCCAATCATTTCTTTCTCCAATCTTCTTCAAACACTATTAATACTAATCGGCATATATGCTCTAAACTTTTATCGTTTTTCTTTTGGGCTGATGAGACAATTAAACACAACTCGATGATGCATTAAAAGATAATTCAGCTAGTAGAGTAATCAGTAAATAGTAATCACTACACCTTTTTCAGTCCTTCAACCAAAGAAAATGAGACTTCTCTGAAGTTTCTATAAAGTATGAAAATTCTTCCAAAGATGTTAAAAAAGGAAAATTGACAAATTTCAAAACGAAAATTGAAAGATAGAGAATCGCCAGAAACCAAACAAAGAGCGTTCTAAGTTGTATATAAGTAACCACCTCTAATTAGATCCTACTTTCATTAGTCCGACAAAGTACATAATGTACAACTCTCTATGGTAGTGTACACATGTACAAGCATAAGAATACAATACTACTCCTTTTCTTACATGCCCCCTCAGGCCTCAATCGACACACAAATGCATGTGAAAATTGTCTTTAAAGACGTTTATGAAAGTATATATGTCCTAAAGACAATTATTTTAGGGGTAGATGTACTTGAACATATTTGTATTATTAATAAGATTAATATATTGGCATTTGCAATTACTGAATTATTATTTGATTGTTTGTATTATTCATTAATGTACATCCCTTGAGCTTACGTTGTCATTGATAGGGTGAGATATTAATGATAGAGCGTAGTTCTTAAAGTAGCCTCGACTGATGATCATTGAGAATGAGATATCAATGATATATTATAAGTTGACGTGTGGTCTGCATCACATTCTTAGAGAATGTAGTATGTCTCACTTACTACTAGTAATGATGGCTAGTGATGGACACATGGATACTCTTAGAAGATATTGGCATACCCCGTTGATAAACTATTTGTTATACATATCTAGAGTATTATCAACATGTGGGAGATAGAGGTCCTTTGACTTGAGGTCAATACGCACCTGGTTTGTAGAGTAATGTACTTTGATCCTGTCATAAGCTTAAATTCCTTATAGGATAAGACATTGCTTGAATTAGGTACATTGCGATACAGACTAAGGTGGTAGTTGAACCAAGAATAAGATACATTCCTCAATTAGATATTCGAGATTACACTCAGCTTCTCAGTGATATTAGGTCGACCAAGTCATTGGCCAATGCAAGAGACATATATGATCTAGTTGTTGACTAATATAGATGAGATAAAGTGATCAAACCATTTGGATAGACACTTGGCAAATCCTAAGCTTGATCGAGTGTGTCGCGAATGAAAGGAATCTATCATCTCACATAGAGGTTGTGTTTACTAGAGTCTTGTAAACGTACTTCACATATTGAGTTCGTCATATGACACAGTCAAGGAGTTTCGTGTGAACCTTAATTTGATTAAGTGTCGATGTGTGAAGGCCTAAAAGGTCACACTAAGTTGAGAGAGGATAAATATTCGATTTAGAATCGAGATATTTTAACCAAAATAAATTATGGGATAATTTTCATTTGATGAAAATTATTTAATTAAGTCAAAATTAGATTTTGGATTTAATTAAAATCAAAACGTGCTGAACTTTAAAATAAAAAGGTAGCGTATGTACCAGAAGGATGAGCTGCGGTCTTGGCACGACGATGGCCCATCCGATCGCCCATCTGCAACTTCAGATTTGGGTCAGATTTTTAAACCTAATCCCAGTCTGACTTGTATCTTAATCTCCCCTATGTAATAAACACTTAACCTCATAATTTAAGTTACTGGAATTATAAACCTAATTCTTACTTTCTGAACTCAGAGTTCAGAGATTAAAATTCTCTCAAATCTCTGTCAAGATTTCCTAGTTTTCCTGACAGAGGGATATACCGAAGCAAGGCTTGCACCCGAGCAGACAATCGCGTGCGCACCTTTCAGTAGAGACTGCAAAACGTAAACTGTAAGTTTTCTTGTGTCTTTGCACATTGATGCGCGGTAAGATGCACACACTTTAAACGCAAGTGCACGTTATCGTGACAAGTAGTATAGTCTTGATAAGACCGAATATCGTCCACAAGGATTAGGGTTCAATTACCAACTATCTATTTGGTGAATTGATAATTGATTTGTTGTTTATAACTAAGAATTATGCAAGCTATTTAAATATAAAGATTTATTTCAGTGGTGATGAGAATAGGGCTTCCATGTATCTTTACTATCCGCTTATGCTACTTACTAATGCATTAACTTATGGTATTCTTCTTTTGGAGAAAGCAGGTTTACGAAATCGTTTTATACTCCCGTTAGGGTTATATAAACACTCAACTCCAGTATCACACCTTACCTACCTTTCGGTGATAAGGATAACTTTATAGGAGGATTAAGAACAAAAACCTAGTTGACCGTCACACACAATGCGCAAAATTAGGGTTGTTAAGCCTCTCATCAACGCTACATAAATAATTGAGGTATTTTCATCCCCAATCCAAGAATGTCTACCCAACTTACAAAGATATTCACAATCCTCCCTTTCTAATCGATTAGAAATCATATAGTGATAATTAGTTGTCAATTAATTACCAAGAATTCAACTCAATTATTGGATAGATCTCACAATAAGAAAAATAACCATAAGCATGCATTAATTTATAACATAAGTTTCTAGCAATTCAACATGGAAAGCCCTATAAGAGAATTAGTTCTTAGCCATTGTCATGACAAGAACTAATTCCATGTTCATCCTCCAAAATAGAAATAAAGCACAAGAAAGGGAAAAGAAATTACTAAACTAATGGGATCCAATCTCCAAGCAACAGTCTTGTGTTGTGCAAAGGGGAACTCTTAAAACCGCCTAGGGTTCTCCTTTTATAGCCGAAAACCGCCTCCTCTTTTCCTTCGTGCCCGCCTGCAATTTCGTCCAAAACCTAATTTTTCCGCCGGCGCCGCTGCTGCAGCGCCGGCGCCGAAGTTCTGCAATCCGTCGGATGTTTTGGCGCCGCCCCGATATTCGCTATTCGGCGGCGCGCGCGCTGGAACTCTGTAGCTTCCGGATGTTTAGCGCCGCGCCGTGACTGCTGCTCGGTAGCGCCGCAGTCACTGGGTCTTCGCAGCTTCGAATAGTGGCGCGCCGCTGATCGCAGGAGGCGCCATGGGCCGTCCGATTTCACCGTTCGCCACTTTCAGCTCTGACATCTCCTCTTTTGCCCTCTTTTAGCTCCTTTTCCGTCATTTGGCCATTTTAACCACTTTGACTCAATAGAAAGGAAAATTATCCTAATACAACACTTATATGTGCAAAACGGGATAAAAGACTAACTAAAACTGACTCAAAAGGTGTATATAAAATACAGCGATCAAATACCCCAAAACTTAACCTTTGCTCGCCCTCGAGCAAAGATAGAAAGAAATAAAATAAAAGACTCAAAAGAAACGAAAATAAAAGACTCACTGCCATTTATTACTTTTGCTGCATTAGAGTTAACTAGAAAAAAATGAAGGTTAGCAAAATAATATGCAGGAACATATAACATGAAATTTTCAGCACACTAAACACATGAAGCTAAATATTTCGCAAACTCATATTCATCATGCTTAATGGAAGTCAATATACTAAATCATGCATCTAAATTCAAGAATTCCTATGGCATGCTTACTTGCTATTCTCCACTAATTCTGGATATGCATAAAAGAGATCTTCAGGACTTTAAGGGTTGTAATGTAGGCTTAGGTAGGGGTTGGTAAAAATAGGCATTTAGGCTCATTTTTGTGTACCATAAGCTCTTTAGCTTTTCAGTATTTCCCTTTTTTTGTTCTTTTCTTCATTTCGATTCTATCTTTCCCCTCTTTTGTTTTGGGAGAGTGAAGTATATAATAATGACAAGCACCCCCAAACTTAGGCTTTTGCCTATTTCTTATTACTTTTGTATTGGGGTGCAACAGACTTATTCACTCTTTTTGTCTCTTTTTTAACACAATGTATTCCACTATTTCATATTTTCACTTATGGCACAATTTGTGGGAATATAGGGTGTCAAAGAAGAAGTTTCAAATTTAGGCTCAATGGGGCTGACTAGGGATATTTTTAAAGTACGGGATAGAAAAGAATGATACGAATTGGCTATAAAAGAAATGCCTGAGTCATCTCCCTAACACGCATATCCTAACTATTTCACTCAAATAGCAAGCAATCATAACACATAAGCATTTATCATTTAGCATGCATAATTCAAGCAAAAACTCCAAATAGATGATTCATGAGTTTTTGGCATATCTAACCTAAGTGTTTAGATAGTTGCTTCAATTCCGTTACATTATTCTGCCTTCCTTCACTAGGTGTTTCTAGCAACTACAACATACATGATCTTTGACAGGCAATTATGACTCAAAAAAGAAAAAAAATTTGGTGACTCAAAATAAACATAAAACAATCAAAAAGACTTAAATAAAACATAACGTGACACAAATAAAGCAAGACACAAATAAAACACCCCCAAACTTAAATCACACATTGTCCCCAATGTGTGTAGACTCAAAGACACTAAAAGAATTAAGACACTTACAACTTTGGCTAAAATTGTGGTGATGGCGGTGGATAATACTTTGAATTCCGTGAGGGGAGGAGAGCTCTTGGTGTTTGATTTGGCGATAGGGCCTTCGGATCAGGGTGTCTTCCAAATTTCATATTATCCATGCGCGCCGCTGGCCGCAACGCGCCATACGCCAGATTTCGAGCGTCTTGATTTTTGGCGCCACGGCTTACATGGCTGAGATCCTTTGCATTTTCTTCGCCTTCCAAATCCTTGGCTTTCACATGTCAACACAACACAAACACAAGAGCCCGAGACCGTGAGATTGTTCAAGACAGAATAAAATAAACTAAGGATAGAAATTAAAATAACATAATTGAAAACGTTGGGTTGCCTCCCAAGTAGCGCTGTTTTTAACGTCTTTTAGCCGGACGCAAGTTCCTTAGCCTTAATAACCCTAGGGTGGATTAAGCCCCCAACCAATCCATTTCCTCCACATTTGGCGTTTTCTTTTTCTTCTTTTCTTCTTAGCATTATCAGTAAGGGGGAGTTCAGGAACACTTACCTCCTTTAGTGGCATTTCAGCAAATCATGCCTGCTTTCTTGGGCTCATCTCTCTTTGATTGACTCGTATTGGCTCGCATGGGGGTTTGATGGTGCTGATTGCAAAGCACCCACTCATTGTTGGTGGCTCAATGACGTGTTTAAAAACTTTAAACACCATTTCTTCATTTTCCACCCTTAATGTTAACTCTCCTCTTTCAACATCAATCAAAGCTCTCCCCGTTGCTAGGAATGGCCTCCCCAATATGATAGGGATTTCCGCATCTTCTTCCATATCAAGAATGAGGAAGTCTGCAGGAAAGAAGAATTTTCCTACTTTTACAATCACGTCCTCGATCTTGCCTCTTGGATGAACCACCGTCGGCCGCTTGCCAACAGAAGCTTATCGTGGTTGGTTTGGCCTCACCCAACTCCAATCTTTTAAAAACTGATAAGGGCATCAGATTTATACTCGCCCCTAAATCACACAAAGCTCTGTTGCAAGTCCCCCTGCCCACTGTGCAAGGTAGTGTAAAGCTTCCAGGATCTTTTAGTTTTGGTGGCAACTTCTTCTGCAAGATAGCACTACACTCTTCTGTTAGTGCTACTATTTAGTACTCTGCCAGCTTTTTCTTCTTCCCCAAGATCTCCTTCATAAACGTAAAATAGGAGGGCATCTGCTCTAATGCTTCTATGAAAGGTATGTTGATATGCAACTTCCTGAATGTCTCCAAAAATTTGGAGAATTGTTTATCAACCGCCTTTCGCTGTTGTCTCTGGGGGAAAGGGATCTTCTCTGTATACTCCTTCTCTGGAGTTTTCTCTACTACAGGATTGGGCTCAACCACCTTCTTTTCTAACTCGCTTTCTTCTCAACTACGGCTTTGGTATGCTCAACCGTTGCCGCTCCAATCTCGCTTTACCGCTGGCATTGCTCCTCGATTTACCTCTGTGCTTGGCAATGTCCTCGCTCGCTCTTGTTTGCTTTGCTAGATGACCCACTTGAGTTTCCAAGTTCCTGAATGAGGATCTAGCTTCGCTATGAATCGGGTGCAGGCATTGCAAGTCTTTCGCATCTGCTTCACTCGTCGCTTTTCTACAACCGGTGCATTGAATCGTTGATCTTTGTGGGGCTTGAATGAAGCGCTGATTCTGATTCTGGTTACGCATGCCCCTGTATTGGTTCTGCTGCCCCTGGTATTGATTCTGTTGCCCTTGGTATTGGTTCTGCTGGTTCTGGTATTGATTCTGCTGCCCCTGGTCTCCTCTCCATGAGAAATTTGGGTGATTCCTCCACCCTGGATTATAAGTGTTGGAGTAGGGGTTGTTCTGTTGCCTCTGATAATTACCTACTGCCTGACACTCTGCTTGCTCCATTGGTATGTTATTGGGGTCAGCTGAGGGACACCTATCAAATGTATGTGGGCCACCACATATCTCACAGCTTTTAGGCATCTGCACCGCATTCACTGACACTGTATGTTGCTGCAACTGTTTTGCTAGAAGGGCCACTTGGGCATTCAAGGCAGCAATAGCATCTATTTCGTGGACTCCCACTGTTCTTCTCCCATTTGTCGACCTCTCTTCTGTGACATGGTTGTTAATGGCCATATCTTCTAGTAACTCATGAGCGTCGTGGGCTGTTTTCCTCATGAATGCTCCACCTGCTGCTGCATCTATAATGGTTCTGGTCAGATCGCCACTTGTAGAAGATGTGGACCAAGTTCCACAACTCAACGAATGTGGGCACTTTCTTCAGAGATCTTTGAACCTTTCCCAAGCTTCATAAGGACTCTCCATCTGCTTCAGAAGTTGTTCAACTCTCTTAGTTTCTTTGCTTTACACGGAGGAAAGAACTTGGCTAAGAATTTCTGTGCCAGCTCGTGCCATGTAAAAATCGAATCGGCCGGCAGGGAATTCAACCATACTTTTGCTCTATCCCTGAGTGAGAAGGGTGATGCGCGGTAAGATGCACACACTTTAAACGCAAGTGCACGTTATCGTGACAAGTAGTATAGTCTTGATAAGACCGAATATCGTCCTCTAGGATTAGGGTTCAATTACCAACTATCTATTTTTTGGTATCTCTTTGGTAAATTGATATTTAGATTTGTTGTTTTTAACTAAGGATTATAAAAGCTATTTAACTAAAAGGGTTTACTTCAGTGGTGATGAGAATATGGCTTCCACGTCTCCTCTCTATCCGCTTATGTTACTTATTAATGCAATAACTTATGGTCTTCTTCTTTTGGAGAAAGCAGGTTTACGAAATCGTTTTATACTCCCGTTAGGGTTATATAAACACTCAACCCCAGTATTGCACCTTACCTACCTTTCGGTGATAAGGATAACTCTATAGGAGGATTAAGAACAAAAACCTAGTTAACCGTCACGCACCATGCGCAAAATTAGGGTTTTAAGCCTCTCATTAACGCTACATAAATAATTGAGGTATTTTCATCCCCAATCCAAGAATGTCTACCCAACTTACAGCATATTCACAATCCCCTCCTTTCGGAGTCTGATTAGAAATCATATAGTGATAATTAGTTGTCAATTAACTACCTAGCATTCAATTCAATTATTGGATAGATCTCAACAAGAAGAAGAATAACTATAAGCATGCATTAATTTATAACATAAGTTTCTAGCAATTCAACATGGAAAGCCCTATAAAGGAATTAGTTCCTAGCCATTGACATGACAAGAACTAATTCAATGTTCATCATAAAAACTGAAATAAAGACAAGAAAAGAAAAAAAAATACTTAAGAATGAGTCTCCAAGCCAAGCATCCAAGGGTTGTGTTGTGGAATATTTACAAGATGGATTGGTGGAAGGATGGATGTAGAATGGTGAATGGTGGAATGGAGCATGAATAATTCTTCTAATGATGTAGAATATTTATAGCCAAAGAATCCTTTTGGTGAAGGGTTAGGGATTTTGTAGGTAGGAAAAGTTATTAGAATCCTTTTAGGTAAGAGTTTTAAGGTAGGAAAAGTTATCCCTTTAGGTAGGAAAATTTATCCCTTTAGGATTCTGAAAACATGTCAAATTCGGCCCAAACTTCATAAATCTCGCGTCGGCGCCGCGGCGCCTGAAGATCAGCAACTTTCGAACTGCGAAGACATCAGCGCCATGGCCAAGGCTACCAAGATCAAGAACTTTTGGACTTGCGAAGACATCAGCGCCGCGACTCGCTTCAGTCTTGTGGCGCGGTGACATTTTTCGCGAATTCTCGTTTCGTCGTCTTTTTCGTCGCCCCGTCGATCTCTCTCTAATTTTCGAACTTAGATTTTATTTCTTGGCCCTTTTAGTGTGCAATTCCATCTCTTTTATGCTCATTTCATCTCCTTTTCGTCATTTCTCCATTTTTGACCGTTGTGACACAAAAGAAAGGAAAACGACCCTAATACTATACTAAACATAAATAAAATGTGTAAAATACTAACTAAAAATGACTCAAAAAGTGTATATAAAATACACCGATCAAAGGGAAAGAGCCTCAATCTGACGACATCATCAGTAACGCCGTTATATCTGAAAGTTGCACATAGCTCCAAGAAATTAGCTATGTGCATATGTGGATCCTCCGATGGCAGTCCTCCGAATTGCACTGTGTGCTGTACCATGCTCAGAATCGCCGGTTTTATCTCGAAGTTGTTGGCTCCTATTGCAGGGAGCCTAATGCATGTCTGTGCTCCATTCACTCTTGACAGCACATAGTCCCCCAAACTCCTTTCTGGCTGGATTTGGACTCTCTCCTCCACGTCTATTGGCATTTACCGAGGCATTCCTGGGTTATGTTGATTTTCACCTAACCCTTCTCTCATCATGTTATTGTTTTGACCTCCGTCCATTTCTATCAAAGTTGCAATCCGCTGATTCTTTCTGTTCTGTTTGCAGGTTTTCTCAATTTCTGGATTGAAGGGAACAAGAGTGTCTGCTCCTCTTCTCCTTCGCATAAACTAATTTCCTGAAATAGATCAAAAACAAACAACCAATCACCGTACCTCGAATTTTCCAAAAATAATAAAAAAACGTAAAAATTAAAAAAATAAAAATAAAAATTAAAAACCAAATTAGAAATTAAAAATAGACAAATTTGATATTGAACTATGCCTAATCCCCGGCAACGGCGCCAAAAACTTGATGCGCGGTAAGATGCACACACTTTAAATGCAAGTGCACGTTATCGTGACAAGTAGTATAGTCTTGATAAGACCGAATATCGTCCACAAGGATTAGGGTTCAATTACCAACTATCTATTTTCTAGTATCTATTTGGTGAATTGATAATTGATTTGTTGTTTATAACTAAGAATTATGCAAGCTATTTAAATATAAAGATTTATTTCAGTGGTGATGAGAATAGGGCTTCCATGTATCCTTACTATCCGCTTATGCTACTTACTAATGCATTAACTTATGGTATTCTTCTTTTGGAGAAAGCGGTTTACTTAAATCGTTTTATACTCCCGTTAGGGTTATATAAACACTCAACCCCAGTATCGCACCTTACCTACCTTTCGGTGATAAGGATAACTTTATAGGAGGATTAAGAACAAAAACCTAGTTGACCGTCACGCACAATGCGCAAAATTAGGGTTGTTAAGCCTCTCATCAACGCTACATAAATAATTGAGGTATTTTCATCCCCAATCCAAGAATGTCTACCCAACTTACAAAGATATTCACAATCCCCTTTCTAATCGATTAGAAATCATATAGTGATAATTAGTTGTCAATTAATTACCAAGAATTCAACTCAATTATTGGATAGATCTCACAATAAGAAAAATAACCATAAGCATGCATTAATTTATAACATAAGTTTCTAGCAATTCAACATGGAAAACCCTATAAGAGAATTAGTTCCTAATCATTGTCATGACAAGAACTAATTCCATGTTCATCATACAAAATAGAAATAAAGAACAAGAAAGGGAAAAAAAATTACTAAACTAATGGTATCCAATCTCCAAGCAAAAGTCTTGTGTTGTGCAAGAAGGAGAACTCTTAAAAGCGCCAGGTTCTCCTTTTATAGTCAAAACCGCCTCCTCTTTCCTTCGTGCCCGCCCAATTTCGTCCAAAAACCTAATTTTTCGCGGCGCTGCGCAGCATGCGCCATGGCCGAAGCTTCGCAATCCCGGGTGTTTTAGCGCCGCGCCGATATTCGCTATTCGAGGCGCCGCGACGCTGGTCTTCGCACCTCTACAATAGTGGCGCCGCGCTCGCTGATCGCAGTGAGGCATGGCTACCGGGTCCGGATTTCACCTCGTTCGCCACTTTCTGCTTTCACTAGCATCTCCTCTTTTGCCCTCTTTTAGCTCCTTTTCCGCCATTTGGCCATTTTAACCACTTTGACTCAATAGAAAGGAAAACTATCCTAATACAACACTTATATGTGCAAAACGGGACAAAAGACTAACTAAAACTGACTCAAAAGGTGTATATAAAATACACCGATCACACATTTCGATTGTAACATAATCATACTATACGAATTTGTTGGGGCAAGTAAGTTAACAAAATTTTAAACTTTCGCTGTGTCTTACTTGTGTGTTCTAGATCCAACAAAACCCTACAATTTAAACCAATGGGAAGCAAGAAGTTGATCGGTACCAACCATTCACAGACGAAATGAAATTATGAAAGTCGACAGGTAAATGTTTTGTCCATGAATGGTAGATAGGGTTCACAGTCAGGTACAGTGCACTGATATTATCACAATAAACAAGCAGGTTGTAACCAATAAGGTTAGCCTGATCACAAAGTAGAAGAAGGCACCTGCGTGGCAACTCACTTGCAACCAATAAGGCCAGCCTGATCAAGGATATCCGGAGCCTACTTAGCTTGAGAAATATGAAAACATGCAGAAGTGCGAGAAACACAAACTCTAAGGAAAAGGTTAAGATTTCCAAGATCAGTAATAGAAAACTCAGCATATAGCAGGTAAGAAAACCATGATAACAAAGAAAAATCAGAATCTGTAAGGATAACATCAGAAGAAGATATAGATATCGATTTCCATATTTAAAAACAAGTAAGGAGCTATCAGCTTGGCTATTATGAAATTTATGAGATGTGAGAAAGGCCAAAGCAGACAAACCAAGCCTGAGGCGCCTGATTAAGACCATAGAGAGCAGGAAACTTACAGACATAATGGGGATTGTGAGAGTCCCAAAAACCTTGTGGTTGCTCCATATAAACAGTTTATCAGTCAATAAACCATTAAGAAGCGCAAGTTAATAATAGAAAGCACCAGTCTAACAATAGTAGGACGAATCACTTAACTGAATGTCTCCACATAGTCACACCATAAGACTATGTATAACAATAAGCTACCAAACGAGTCTTACATCGATCAAGAGAGCCATCAACTTTCTGCTTAACCTGACATACCCATTCGGAACACGAGGAACAAGAGACCATGTATAATTAGCAAAATCACTAAACTCATCAGCCATAACAGCACGCCAGCAGAGATCCTTAAAAACGGAACTATAACAAGATGGCTCAACAGGTAAGCCAGAGAGTGACTGAACAAGGAACATTTAGTCCAAAGCTACTTCAGAGCTGATATTGCAGAGTATGTCAACAACATTTTTAGGTTGATACCGTAACATTCCATAATTTTGGACATAACAAGTGTGACGATGGGGATTGATAATAATAGTCATGTATCCCCAAAGAAGATTATGAACTAGTGTCATTTTACACAAATTATGACATTAAGTATATGAAAGTCTTATAAGTTATTAAAATTTAAGTGAATTAGATTAATAAATTAATTATGTGTGTGATTAATAAATTATACGGAGACAGACCACTTAATTAAATAGAGTACACGTTGGTATGCATGTGGCATCACCCAATGCTCTCCACCGCCAATATTGGCTAAGTGGAGGACATTATGATGACAAACCATTTTGTGATCACTTTGGGGAGAGTTTATATTGTGACTTTGGGGAGTAAATCGTGAGGCATCAATTAGGAATCGTCCAAGTTCCTTGTTGTTTTTGTAACTAAGGCGGTCCATATTCTTATTTGGAAATGAAAGGTGAGAGTACGAAGCAATGGTAGTACTAGGATAGAAAAGCATCAACCTTGCTCGAGAAAATAAAAGGCAAAGGCTGGTTCAGTTATTATTCGAGGTATGTTAATGTAAATTATTTCTTCTTTTGGTATATTCCATGTAACGAAATATAATTGTGATATTGCTACATAAATTTATTCTACTCTTAGTAGTTAAGAAATGTTCATATTATTGATTCCTATGTTAAAAACATGTCTAAATATGTTCCTAAATCCTTATTGAGGCATACGAAAAAAATGTTGATATTCACAGTGTTAGCCAAAGGGGCAAGGATACTGTGTCACTCAGGATGTTTTATTGTCATTCATTCATTTTCATTTGCATTATATTCATGTATTATCCTAGATCACTTGTGCTATGCACACTACTATATAGTAAATATTGTATGTATATGTAGGGGATGGGATGGGGAAAAGGGAAGACATTATATACACACAACACCTGCAGTTGGTACAGACTATCACAAAAGAGCCCGAAGAGGCCAATATGACATAACCTGATGCCCACAGAGGCGGTTATGAACAGGAAGAGCCCTTGTGTGGCCAATATATATATATATATATATATATATATATATATATACACACCACATTTGGAGCCCTTCTTGTATCTTGAAGCAACTTCTTGCAAGGATGCTGCACAATGGCGGTTAGCCATGACTGAAGAGATGGAGTCTCTTCACAAGAATCAGGCATAGGTTTTAGTGAAAAGACAAAATGGGAAGAGAACAGTTGGATGCAAATGGATCTACACAAAGAAAAAGGAAATTCCCGAAGTAGAAGATGCTAGGTTCAAGGCGAGATTGGTTGCAAAGGGTTTCAGTCAGAAGGAGGGAATTGACTATAATGAGATTTTCTCTCCAGTCGTGAAACATAGCTCAATTCGCGTGCTACTATCATTGGTTGCACAATTTTACTTGAAGCTTCAACAACTTGATGTCAAAACTGCTTTCTTATAGGGTGATCTAGAAGAGACAATCTATATGGATTAGCCTAAGGTTTTCTAGCTGAGGGAAAAGAAGATCATGTATGCTGTTGACACCCAATTTTGACCCTCCCGTCCAGTCATTAGCTATAAAATTAGACTAATTTTTGTAAAATAATTTTTATGATTTTTTATAATAAAATGCAGCGATAAAACATTAAATACAGACATAAATAAACAATTTAATAATGGCACCGCGTCTTACGTAGGGTATTAAGTACTTAGAGTCTCGCGCCCGCATTAATTAATTTTAAGCTCCGTCAAACAATTTAGCAATGACGCCGTGTTAAATAGCATAGTCGCATTTATTAATACGCAAAACAATCTCATAATTATTGTAGCGCCTAAAGTCACATTAAGATAATTCAATCTTAGCTTAAATAATAATAAAATACGCATAATAAATAAGTTTTAATAACAGCATCACATTATAAAATTAAGCACTAATTAAATAGCACGCCCGTCTTTATTTTTAAACTCAAGCTTAGATTAATAAAACACCTAAATAATTTAATCACAATTTATTAATTTACTTTACCACTAATTAACTAATTAAATAACTAATACCTAATTAATTAACTCCTAAATTCTACCCAGCCCACCTATTAATACAGCCAAACCCGCAGCCCAACAAATTCGTGGCCCAAACCCGTCGCCCCGGCCCACATCTTTAGCCCTTTAACATCCGCCCCTATTACCCTGCGCCCATCGTCCCCACTTGATAAAAGAAGACCTAAACCTAAAGAACAGCAATCGTCGCACCTCTCCCTCGCATCCCCCCGTCGCCTCAGCCTGGATTCTCGCCGGAGAATCCGTGGGTTCCCTTACCCACGCACCCCAGCCAGCTCTTCTTACCATAGCTAAACCAAATTCCTCAATCATTTCCTTACCATAACCTGTTCGAATCAAGAACGAATCAGCACCAAATCTCAGCCAAAATCTCAGCCTTAAATACTTACCAAACTTAGAACCCAAACCATGGCTATATAAAGCACATGCAATAGACATTTAGAAGGCAGAGCTCAGTCGGGAGAAGACACAACATCGATTGGAGACTCCTGCGATGATCAACAACCCAGGCGAGCGGCGAACATCGGGAAGGAGCGAGGTTCAGACCTGCACCATCAGCATCGCACGAATAGGAAGTTCGAAACTCTTTCTTTCAAATTCCAGCCAAGAAACCAGCAAACAAACCTTGCCCTTTATCTCGCATCGCAAAACCAAAACTCGAGTGGACCGACGACTTGATACGCTGCCCCGGTTCGCTGTCCGGAGAAGGTAAAATTATTTCCCTTTCAGCTTGGATTCGTTTTGATAACAATGTGTGCGATGTGTCTTGCTGTGTATATGTTAATACCATATTAATAGTTGTTTATGCGTATTAGATCAATTGTTGGACATGTTCTGGTTTGTATCAATTGTTACTAATATTTGTGACTGTGATGTCGAGTAGTTAGAGCCTTTTAGCATTTTCCTGTTTACTAGATCTGTCGCTGTCAAATATGTAGCATTCGGGTCACAGTTAGAACCATGATACGAATATGCTATCTTAAGGAATGCATAACAGAGATTAGGATCAATCATCTGTTTAAAGTGATGTGGTTTCCTTTAGATTATAACCCCTTGTCAATCAAAACACAATACATGACTATATTTTGCATCCTGTTGGCAGTGATAGAATTCCTGTGCTGATTTTCTGTGTGTATTCAAATTGGATCTTCATGTCTAAAACTGCCTATTATGATGCGTGTACTTGCTTGCCGGGTTCTCTGAATATTGTTACAAATGTCATATCATAACTGTATGTCCAGTCCAGACCAAATGGGTCACTGCCTATCTGAATATGTTGCCTCCTGCTTGTCCATTCCTGTATCCTTTTCTGCCTTGTCCCTGCATGACTGCTAGTTTGATAAATGTTGCGCATGTTACATCTTCAAGCCAATGGTTGAATCATGCCATAATTGACCACATATTGTTTCTTTTCTCTTGTTAGTATATGAATCTATATTTATAGACTGGAATCAGATCTGATTCGTAGTGAACATGTGTTTGGACCTGCCTGTTATCTGTTCTCTCATCTGTTTGTTGCTGCATACCTGCCATCCCTATTTCTTTCTACCACCTGCTGGCAGCTCATTCCCATCTTATATTGTTATCTGCTGGTCTTTACATGTATGCTGGATCAAATACAAACTGTGTCAAATTGGTCATGCATATTAAGAATAGTCTTTTCTTAGTTACATTGTATGTCCTTTCTCTGCTTGGTTGTTGTTAGATTGGAAGGGCTAAGCCATAATATGAACTTTAAAGTATAGTTATTTGTAGCGTTGATAGTCTCTTTATACTGAAAGTTTACGTGCCATTCTCCTGCTTAATTATTTGATATACATCATGTCCAGCTGCAATAATATGGATGATATGTGTGAATTAGCAAAGGAATGTTTGAATTTTAAATAATCCTTAGAGCTCTAGAATACCTACTAATTAAGGGGTTTATCGAAACTCGAAATAAAGTCGTCCAATCTCTTTCCTTACTTTTACTTGCTGTATTCTGGACTGATTTGCGTAACATGAGAATTACTTTGCTGTTTATGTTTTGTTGGTATGCTCATTGCAGAAACCTGTTATTTTGACTGGAAGTAGTATAATAACGGTTAAGCATACACATGTTAAGTCCACACGAGTCTGTTCCCTGCTTCTATTTGTCATAGTCTGGACTGATTTGCGTAGTAAGAGAGTTATACTTTGTTGTTTTATGCTTTAATGGTATGGTCATGGCAGAAGTCTGCTGTTTCAATCGGAAAGTAGTACAATAATAATCAGACCTATACAGGTTAAGTCCGGGTGCGTCTCGTCTCATGCCTTGAATCTGATACCTAGGAGCATGACAGCTAACAGTCTTGCATAGCCTATGTGTGTGAATTGGGATAACAGTTGTATAGCCTATTTGTGCCTTGACTTGAGCATTCTGTATATGTGGTAATGGGTATTTGCCTGGGCCTGTCTGCTGCCCCTTTCGCTCCTCTGTTTGTGGTTGCTTACTCTTCATATGCTTGCTTGATAAGATGGCCTCCAGAATAGGGAATCACTTAAGCCTATTGTTTACTTGTCTTTACTTGGAATTGTTAGGGGTTGCGTATAATACTAGCAGCTGGTTATGCAGTCTACATACATGTTTGTCACGCCCTTTTTCGGCCGCGACTTTAAAATAAAAGTTGGCTCCTGCTTGATAAAAGGTTAGAAAATGAATAATAAATGCTAAAGTGCAAAAGTGTTAAATGTTTTAACAAGGGGTGATTAAAAGTGCTAAGGGGTTCGCGGAGTCGCCACCTAATTAATTGGGTGAATTAGGACACCTAAATGTTAACTAGTTTAAAGTAAACATTAACTCCATTCTTTATGGTCTGCTAAACTTAATGAGATTCTGGATAAGGGTTCTTTATTAATCTAGAGGGAAGGGGTTAGGCATCCTCTAAGATCCGCTAACTTGCGGTTGTCCTGCCAAGCCTAGGGTTAATTATTATGCTAAAAAGGGTGTATTTAAAAACATTTAAGCAGAAGAGTATAAGATATACTTTCTAAAATATATATTTTTATTGCAAGGTTTATGTATGAAAATCAAAGTCGGTTTTGAAAACTATGCAATTAAGATGCCTAAATACTATATTAGATATAAGTCATATATAAAAGGAGTAAAATGTGTGCAAGTATTCTTTTACCTAGCATAATATAAAACTATCAGGACAAAACGTGTGCTTGTAAGACAAATAAAAGAAAAACGTGCCTATTATGCCAAAAATATTTCTTATTATGTGTGCATATTTATAACATGGTTTTAAGAATGTCTTGGCGAATAATATTCCAGCTTATTATGCAAGTGTAGATTATGAGGTGGTTTATTATAACTTTTAAACAAGGCAAGGCGAGCCTAAACTAATTAACTTAAGGTAAGTAAGTCAAACTAATTTCTAGCTATTGATTCAAGTTTAGCTATTCTAAGTGCTAACTAATTAGTGTAGCGTTAGACAATTAATTTACAACAAATAGATGAAGCGGAATAAAGAATAAATAAGGATGACTCGAAGGAGAGGCGATGTCTTTTCGCCGGCGGTTTGAATTTTTCGAGGCGGAGATGAAGATGCACGCAGATGCAATTCCTTGTCTGTTATAACTCATGATGAGTCTCGCGATGAGACTCTTCGTTTGGCTCCGGGCGTGCCCTTCTCCGGACAGCGACCCGGGGCAGCGTATCAAGTCGTCGGTCCACTTGACGGGTTTTGGGTTTGCGATGCGAATAGAAGGACAAGGTTTGTTTGCTGATTTCTTGGCTGGATTTGAAAGAAAGGGTTTCGAACTTCCTATTCGTGCGATGCTAATGATCTGAGTGCTGAGCCCCTGCTCCTTCCCCGATGTTCTGTCGCCCTCTCGTCAGACAGGTTTCTCCCATCGCGCTATTGTACTCTCCGAATCGATGCCCTATTGCATGCATAGCGTTCTATATTTATAGCTAGGATTTTGGGTTCCAAGTTGGTAAGTAATCAAGGTGCGATTCGCTAATTTATTCTCGATTTAAATGCATTCGTACTAGATTTTGTGCTGATTTTAGTACTGATTTTGAAGCAGGATTTGGGTGCTGGTTATGGTAAGAAATCCTTCTGATTTAGTGCGATTCGTGCGGGTTATGGTAAGGTAAAGGATTTCTGATTTGGTTTGGTTATGGTAAGGTAAAGGATTTCTGATTTGGTTTGGTTATGGTAGGAAATCGTTGGCTGGGCGTGTGTGGGTAAGGAAGGTAAGGGAGCCGGATTTTCAGCCGAAAATCCGGCGAGAATATCGGGTTTTTTGACGAAGGCGGCGATGGAAACTTTTAGGGTTAGGGTTAGGTTTAAGAGGAGTGGGGTGTGGGGGACGACGATGGGTAAAGGGCTGAAGGAAGTGAGGACGCGCGTCTTACGGGCCGATAAGGCGAGGAGTCGGCGGTCGCGGGTTTTGGGCCAGTGGATTTATTGGGCTGGGGCGACGGGTAATTTAAAAGGTAGGGCCTGGGCTGCGTTTTTTAAGTGGGTATTAGTTTTAGGCTTTTAATTAGTTTTAGGCTTTTACTTAGTTAATTAGTGATAAATTAATTGATTAAATTATTTAGGTGCTTTATTAATCTATGTTTGAGAATAAAAATAAAGACGGACGTGCTATTTAACTAGTGCTTAATTTTTATGATGTGATGCCGTTATTAAAACCTATTTATTATGCATATATTGCGAAGTTAAATTAAAATTGAATTGAGTTTAGATTAAATTATTTAAATGCTAAATGCAAGTATGATATTTAAGAATTGTTTAAAGCTTTTACTTAAAATGCGGTGCTATTATTTAAAACGCACGTGTTGGATTACGAATTGTGAAATTGTCTTGCTATCAATGAAATGCGAATATTTACTTATTTTATTTATAATTTAAGAACTATGACAGGGCCTACAATTAATAAATACGGGCGCGAGACTCTAAGTGTTTAATTTTTACGTAAGACGCGGTGCCATTATTAAATTACTTATTTATGTCTGTATTTAATGTTTTATCGCTGCATTTTATTATAAAAATCGTAAAAAATTATTTTACAAAATTAGTGTAGTTCTATAGTTAATGACTGGATGGGGGGGTCAAAATTGGGTGTCAACAACTTGTCCCTCTTTGTATGGAGATGATGGAAGAATCTTCGGACAAAGACGTTGACTCATAGCCAATTTTGTCTCGATCCTCAGGATTGCAAAAAGTTGGGCAGGTAGACAAGACTGACGCAAGAATCAAAATTTGTCCCAGTGTCGAGTTATGACGACACTGGGCTGCCAGGGTCAAATGCCAAGGCGGGCTAACGCAGGCTCAAAATCTGTCTCAGCGTCGAGTTATGACGACACTGGGCTACCATGGTCAAAACACCGAGGCGGGCTAACGCGGACTCAAAATTTGTCCCAGTGTCGGGTTATGACGACACTGGGCTGTGGTGTTAAAAATAAAAATAAAGATAAACTGGCTTGAACCTGGGGTGTACCGCTATCGGCTTATGGTGCTGGGTTTTATGGTGATGTGGAAAGAGTGGACCGACGCTTGAGGCCGCTTCTGCCATTCATTGGGAAGGTTGCCCCCCAACAAATTGTCCCGTCATTGAAGAGAAAATCCACGCCAGGTTCTCGCCTCGCATGCTAAGACTTAAGCAAACGGTTAGTGCATAACTGTTAAGGCAAAAATGATGACGCATAATTTTAAAAGCAATGTAATTGTGAGTAGAAAATGTTATCCTGCGAAATGTAATGTTTGTTGTGTTGATGCGATGCTGCAAATGTTGTGACTTTCGTCCTTGCACAGACGTGTTGCGATAGTGAACGCGGATATGTTGTCCTTGCTGCAACTGTCCCTGTAGACTAAAGCTCGAGAAAGAGTTAGTGCATAACTGTTAAGATAGAATAATGGAGCACGAATGAGAAACGCAATTTTGAGAGTAGAGAAGTCGTCCCTGCGAGGATGTGATATGCTGATGATGGCGTTGTTTTCGGCTTGTTGTGCTGATAACGTCGCTGCTTGGACGTGTTGCTGCTGGCGTCGTTGCGTAATGCTGATGGCGTCGTTGCCTGGACGTATTGTTGCTGGCGCCGTTGTGCGGACGCAATGCTGATGACGTCGTTATGCGGGCGTATTCTTGGCCGTCGTTGCGCGTGACGCAATGCCGACGCGTTGTTATGCGGACGTATTGCCTTGGCGTCGTTGCGTGGACGTATTCTTCCGGGCGTCGTTGTGGACGCATTGCCGCCGGCGTCGTTATGCGGACGTATTGCCGCTGGCGTCGTTGCGTGGACGTATTGCTGCTGGCGTCGTTGCGTAGACGTATTGGCGATCACGCCGTTGTGCGGGCGTGTCGCCGCGCGCTGCCGCGTGGACATACGCCGATCACGCCGTTATGCGGGCGTATTGCCGGGCGTCGTTGCGTGGACATAATGCTGATCACGCCGTTATGCGGGCGTGTTCTCCGCGGCGTCGTTGCGTGGACTTGTGCGGCCGATAACGCCGCCGCTTGGACGTGTTCTTTGGCGTCGTTGCGTAGACGTATTGCTGCTGGCGCCGTTGTGTGGACGCATTGTTACTGACGTCGTTGCTTGGACGTATTGCTGGTCCTGTAGAATAAATGCTCCTGCAAGCTAAGCTTGAGAAAACATTAGTGTATACCTGTTTCAATGAAATGATAAACATATACGAAGTGCAATTTTATGGGTAGAGATGTCGCCCCGATATGCGGATGAATCTCGAGATGTTGTCCTTCGCGGACATGCTAAATGCCGCAATCGAATTGACACGATGCCTTTGTTGGTGCGATCGTTGGTTGCAAATTTGACTTTATGCCCGCTGACGCTAGCCCTTGCGCGAATTCGCACTGACCGCTGATTGTCGATGCGCTTTCGCACGCTTCGACGCGACTTTGTATTTTGGAGTGTTGTCATATCCGCTGCCTCGCCTGCTTCTTTTTGCTTTTGCGAAGACACTTTGTGTCGTATTTTCTCGCCGCTATTGCACTTTCATTAATATGAAAAGACTGCGCCAAAGAAAATTTGTGAGTGGGGGTCGATTCGCATTTGACTTTGCCTTGTTCCTTGACATTTGCGTGTCCGCACGCTTTGGACTCGCAACCCCGTCTGCAGTTTCCTACCTTGTCCCGATTTGAATCGTAAAGGGTGTTTGGCCTAAAGTGGGTTTCGATGGAGTTGCTTGTGTATTCTTATTATTTTCAGCGGCGGAAAGCTTCCTAATGCGTGACCGGCCGATTTAGCCGCCACGTATCCCACGAGGAATCGGTCATGGCGTAGTTCATTACGGCGAATATTGGGTAAAATTCTAAAGGTGGGACCGAGGCCGATATGGCGCCACGATCCGGCAGTGGAATCAGTCGAACGTAGTTCGATGGTGCAAAAGAGAAATTGGGATTTTTCAAAGGTGGGGACCGCTCGATGTGGCGCCACGATCCGCCTGAGGAATCAGGTCGAACGTAGTTCCAATGGTGCAAAAGAGAAATTGGGATTTTTCTGAAAGGTGGGACCGAAGCCGATGTGGCCGCCTACGTATCCGCCAAGGGAATCAGGTCACACGTAGTTCCAATGGTGCAAAAGAGAAATTGAGATTTTTCTAAAAGGTGGGACCGAAGCCGATGTGGCCGCCTACGTATCCGCCAAGGGAATCATGTCACACGTAGTTCCAATGGTGCAAAAGAGAAATTGGGATTTTTCTAAAAGGACCGGCCGATGTGGCGCCACGATCCGCCATGAGGAATCAGTCACACGTAGTTCCAAAGCAAGCAAAACAAAAGAAAACATTATTAAAGCTTAAATATGAGTTTTTCTTTTTATTAATCTGCTAAGCTAAATTGCTCTTTCTTATCCGACTCTGGCGACCGTAACAGTGCAAGTCCAACCAATACGCCTTCTTGCTCGCGTCACGTGGCCGGGTCTTCATGCTCTGCTATCAATATCTTCTTCTTTTGGCTGCGTGCGTACTCGGATAAATGATTGATTCAGCGGAATGGGCATAGCAAGAGAGTGTATTCCTCATCTAAGGTTATCAGTGCATATTGACGTGCCGTGGTTTGCAAGGATTTGGGGCGAACTCTTCACCGAATTACCCTTCTTTGATCAACGCCGATTCTCCCCCGAGGAGTGGCAACCTTCGCCGCGTCCGGCTATTGGAGTGATATGCGCGCTTGTTCTCATCATACCATCTCGGATAGGTCGAGAATCCTTCCGAATCGGTTGGATTAGACTGCGCATGACCTTTCATATATTCGGTATGGGTTCAGCTAATGGGGTGCGAACTTTGGGTGGTTTTCCTTCAAAATTCGTGTTTGGTCTGGGTGCATTGGGTGCTCTATTTTGTTGGCGGGTTTGATGGGTGGATCTACGAGGGGCAGGATAAATGGTTGATTCAGCGGGCGTTCTCGCCAGGAACACCTCTCTTCCTTTGGGGTTCATCAGACTCATTGGGGGCCTTTTCCATCCGAATGACTCCTCTTTGATCGCCTCTCTATTTTGTCCTTGAGTGTATAACAATTTTCGATGTCGTGCCCCTCGACACCGGAGTGGTATGCACAATGTTTGGTTTTATCATGCCCTCGGGAAGTAGGCCTGGGGATACTTTGGGAATTGGGCCGAGTATTCTGCGCTTTCAGCTCCTCATACACTTGGGTTATGGGTTTGGCTAAAGGTGTATAGGTTCTGGTTGGTTTTCTCTTAGCACCTATGCGGGGTTTGAAGATGTTTAGTGAACGGGCCTTTGGCTGTGGCATATGCACGGATGGGTATCGCAAGGGGTTGTCGTATGCGTTGAAAAAGTAGGTTTGTGGTGGCCTTTGGTTTGTGTTTGGCTGGAGTATGGTAGGCATTTGTGTGGGATATATGGGTGCATTGTGAATGGGATATGTAGCAAGAGGGTACTGGTAACAATTTGGAGAATTTTGGTTATTTGTAGTGACGAGTGTTTTAGTGATGTTTCCGAGCCTTCTGACTTCTGCCTGCAGGGTTGCCATTTGTTGCGGTAATTGGGCGAGGTGTTCGATCGGATCTACGCTGTTTTTCTTTTCTGATACCCCTGCTTTGCCTATAGGAACCAAGGCAGGTTCCGACTCGTTCTGCTCAAATGCCCTTGAATCAGTCATGTTGCTGGACCGTGCCTTTGATCTCGTGAGATATCGATGCTCTGCCATTGCTTAGTCAAATACAAATCGACCTTTGGGGAAGATGATAAATCTTTCTAAAAAATGCAACAAACGGTGTTAGCATAAAATTTGCAGGTATGTAGCAGATATATTGCACACGGCACATTCAAACGTTTCCTAACATGCAAGGGGACCCCTTTATGCCAAAGGTAGGCCTAAACGTCACTTATGCGAGATTATGACGGATTTGTCCAAGTCGTCCAACTGTAATGCTTTTGTTGGAAATGACGACCAAATGACGGTGCACTTTTTCCAATTTCAGCATGTCATGATTAGGCTTGGATTTGTCTGTCATTGCCACGCTACACATAATATGTTGGTTGGTCGTTGGGTTGAGAAAACCCGTCGACAAGTTTGGTGTCTTCCTAATTGTGGTGTCAATGCCAAGGACCACTACACCTAAGGTAAATGCATGCATGCCCTAAAATAAGGGTGGTATAGCTCTATCTTAAGTTTCTAAGATTTGGCTTTTCTAGGCCTTGAGTTCCCGAGCGGACAACTCGAGTGAGAAGGCTACGCGGCCACGGTTAGACCGACACTCCACGTATGTTACTAACTCTCCTAAATTTGGTTTTGAAGAAAGAATTTTCGATGCACCAGCGCACCTCGCATGTAGTGTGTGATTGTGTGAATTTTCCAGAGTGGAAGAAATATGAGCGGAATGCCAGTTTAAGGAAAGCAGTAAAGCAGGTAGCAATTAAAATAAATAAAACAAAATATAGCACAACAACTTAAATGCAAAAAGTAATGCCAAATAATAACCCTAGGTCTGTTGTGGTTAAGAACCTAAAATCTCCAGCGGAGTCGCCATTTCTGTCACGCCCGATTTCGGCCGCGACATTTTTTCTAGCGAACCTCCTGCTTAAATAACAAAGTTAGAAAAATAAAATAAAGTGCTAAATGTTTAAAATGTGCTAAAATGTTAAAGATGTTGCTAAAAGGTGCTAAATGCTAAGGGTTCGCGGAGTCGCCACCTAATTAATTGGGTGAATTAGGACACCTAAATGTTAACCAGTTTAAAGTAAACATTAACTCCATTTTAATGGTCTGCTAAACTTAATGAGATTCTGGGTAAGGGTTCTTTATTAATCTAGAGGGAAGGGATTAGGCACCCTCTAAGATCCGCTAACTTGCGGTTGTTCTGCCAAACCTAGGGTGATTATTATGCTTAAGATGCAATAGATGTCTTGAAAAAGTGATATAGGAAGTATTTTCACTAACATAAAAATGTGAAATTTGCTTTAAAATATACAAAGCTAGTTCTAGCTAAAATATGTATTATTATATATGCAAAGATGATTTATACATTTATTCGTTTACGAATCTTATTAGTATATCATAATATGCCACATGTTTAGGAGGATTTTTAATAACAGAAATAAGGCTTTTATATAAATGTTAATGAGAGTCTATAAAATGCTAGCTGCGACCAGTTACGTGGATAACTAAATTTAATAGTTCAGTGTGACTAGAGCAATATGTGGCGAGCCTAAAGTGATTAACCTAAAGGGAATTGGTTTCTAAACTAGAGGTTCAAGGTTTAGATATTCTAATTATTCTATTAGTTAATGTAGCGTTAGACAAATAATTTACAATAAATAAATGAATGGGGGGCGGGGTAGAAGATAATAAAATGACTCGAGGAATGGCGAAGTCATTTCGCCTCTGGCTTAGAATTTCTGATGCGGGGATAAATGCATGTAGATGCGGGTCTTCGCGTTTGCCACGATGAGTCCCGCTATGAGACTCTTTGTTGCTCCGGTGCATTTCATGTAAAAAGAAAAGATAAGGATTAGCACATACTCTAAACTTTGTCAATTAATAATTAAGCATTGAGCAAGCATAATTCATATCAAACCCCGCGTATCCATGAATAACAGTGAGGAGCAATAGGCAGCAGGCAATAAACAATGAGAAACAAGCGGAGTAAGCTTAACTAATAAATGAGCATTTAGCAAACATAATGCATCTCAAACTCAGTGTATTCATAAAAAAGCGATCTTGATCGATGGCGGGGCAAGCGATGCGACAAGCGACAAGCGTGGCAAGCAGATGGGGTTTAACCCAAATAAATAAGCATTTTTTAACAGACTCAACACATCCAACTCTAACTGCAAGCATAATGATAAAATTCAACAAGTGTAATTCAACAGATAGGGACCAGGGTACATGATAAATGGGAGAGCTTATAAGAGCATTTTGACACTTAACACAGACAAGGCAAGCATACTACAAATCTGGATTAACATGAGAGTACTTGAGTGAACAAATTGCAGGTCAACAGTGACTAAAGGAAAGATTTTAGACGCGATCATTTCACCAATTCCTACAAGGGATATTACATGAACCAATTTACCAAAAACCAAGGCGCGCTGCTGAAAGTAAACTGGACCTAAGGGATACTTGCAGGTCAGGCTTACGAAAATGTGAAACCAATTAAAATAAGCTAGCATATGCAGGGGATCCCCAACAGGCTGCGTTGCCGATCTTAAATGACATTTGGAACCAATACAAGGGACACAGGGATAGTATGGATACATATATATGGCTAAAAGGAATACAAAGGTATTTCCCAATCCCTAATAAAACATGTTCAGATCACACACGAGGCCAGTTTTACTCGTTAAATACCTTATAGGGTTAGATTACACTCTAATGTGCTCACAACATGATATGGGGGTTACAAACCAAAGATTAAAATGCAAGCGGGGAATATAATTCGACGTGACGTAGATTGGCCATAATACAATGCTAGTGCCAACATCATTTAATGACTCAATGACAAGATCAAAACAGCTATATAGACTTCCCTGAAAACACAACCAAACCAGTAATCACATAAGCATCAAACTGACTGATTAATATTACAGCACATATCAAGCAACGTGATGGGATTAATAAACATCGATCCTAATCAATAACTTCAAATCGACACCTGCTTAGATAAGCTACGACATATCAAACATGATATGATAATGTCAACAAATACAGTCGAAGCATACATAACAGGAAAACAGACACATTCACCTAAAGAAACGAAATTTGAAAGGGAGATGAATTTACCTTCTCCGGACAGCGAACCGAGGCAGTGTATCAAGTCGCCGGTCCGCTCGGGGTTTTGGGTTTGCGATGCAGATAAAAGGGCAAGATTTGTTTGCTGATTTTTGGCTGGAATTAAAAGAAGGGGATTCGAACTTCTTATTCTTGCGATGTTAATGGTCTGAGTGTTGAGACCCCTAACTCCCAATGCTCTACTGCTCTGCTCATCGATTGGGTTTTTAACTGCTGCTAAGGGGGAATGTCCCGATCCTCGCATTGCTACCGTGAGCTCTTTCGTCTTTGTGTAAAAGCGATGGTTACAGTGACCTGCGCCACGTGTTACGCCTGCCATTTCTTGAATGAGCTCTCTTGTACTCTCGCATGCATTGTCCTCCTCGAATTCTCATTGCATGTGCTTTATATAGCCTAACTTTAGGTTCTAAGTTGGTAAGTAATCAAGGCTGATTTTGGACTAATATTTGGTGCTGGTTCGTGCTTGATTCGTGCGATTTAGTACTGATTTTGAAGCAAGATTTGGGTGCTGGTTATGGTAAGAAATCGGCTAGGTGTGCGTGGGTAAGGAAAACCCCGGATTCTCCGGCGAGAAATCTGGGCGTGGAGGCGACTGGTTCTTAGTTGCCAGGGTTTCTTATCGTGAGGCGTGGGAGGGGAAATGAAGTAAAGGTATGGTCGCGGGCTGCTGATAAGGGGAAAAGATAAAGGCTTGCGGGTTGGACCTTCGGGTAAGGGGTTCTGGGCTTGGGCGACGGGTAAGGATAAAGAAAGGCCGAGGGGGCTTTTGGGGCGATGGGTGGGTAAAGTAAAAGGCGGGGGTCTTGGGCTGGGTAGGTAATGTGGGCTGCGGTAGTGGGCCGGGTATGTGGGCAGCTGGGGCGTGGGCTGGGGTATTATTTAGGTATTTAATTTTAGGTGCTTAATTAGTTAATTAGTGGTAAATAAATTGTTATTAAATTATCTAGGTGCTTTATTAGTCTAATTGTTATAATAATAAATGCGGACGTGCTATTTAATTAGTGCTTAATATTTTAGAATGCGGCGCCATTATTTAAAATCTTATTTATTGCATTATTTAAAAATGAGTTATGAAATTGCTTTGCGGATTAATAAATGCGGCTATGCTACTTGACACGACGTCATTGCTAAATTATTTATTTTATGTATTTATCATTAATTATTAAGAATTGTTTGACAGAGCTTAAATTTAATCAATGCGACGCGGGACTCTAAGTGCTTAATACTCTACGTAAAATGCGGTGTTATCATTAAATTGCTTATTTATGCCTGTATTAATGTTTTATCGCTGCATTTTTATTATTTAAAATTATTTCAAAATTAGTCTAATTTTATAGCTAATGACTGGACGGGAGGGTCAAAATTGGGTGTCAACAATCCCTATCTGATATTATCCTTTGTTTGGTCTTTATGTATGTGTATGCTTAAAAAATAACTACGTGCCAAGTGCTTGTTTTGGTTAAATAAATTTGGGCATATACTAATCCTTATCTCTCTTTATTTTTTACATGGCACGCACCGGAGCAACAAAGAGTCTCATAGTGAAACTCATCGTGGCAAACGTAAAGGCATGCATATACATCCATCGAGTTCCCTCTTCGGCAATTCCTAGAAAAACAAATAGGACGGGGTCCTCCGCTTCAATCTCTTACTCTCTTATCGCATCCTTATCTTACTTTATTTGTTATTGTAATTTATAACTTTGTAATTAATAGGAAACCAAGAGCAATTAGCATTTGAACGCATAAGGGGAAGGTAATTTATAATTAGGAACGCATTTCTACTTTACGCGTCTTTTACGATTGTTATGTGATGCGCGTAATATGCACACACTTTTAAACGCAAGTGCACGTTATCGTATCAAGTAGTATAGTCTTAGATAAGACCGAATATCGTCCTCTAGGATTAGGGTTCAAGTACCAACTATCTATTTTCTAGTATCTATTTGGTGAATTAATGATTGATTGTTTTGTTTATAACTAAGAATTATTAAAGACAAGTAAATATAAAGAATTACTTGGATGTGATGAGAATAGGGCTTATGTATCCTCACTATCGCTTATGCTACTTACTAATGCATTACTTATGGTGTTCTTCTTTTGGAGAAAGCGGAGTTTCTGAAATCGTTTTATACTCCGTTAGTGGTTATATAAACACTCAACCCAGTATTGTTCCTTACCTAACTTTCGATAAGGGTAACTACATAGGAGGATTAAGAACAAAAACCTAGTTGGCCAAATCGCGCCTGATGCGCAAAATTAGTGTTGTTAAGCCTCTCATCAACGCTCTGAATCTAATTGAGGTATTTTAAATCCCGATTCAAGGTATCACCCAACTTACAACATATTCACAATCCCCTTTTGAATCGATTAGAAATCATATAGTGATAACTAGTTGTCAATTAGCTACCAAGAATTCAACTCAATTATTGGATAGATCTCTCAATAAGAATAATAACCATAAACATCGTTAATTTATAACATAAGGTTCAAGCAATTCAACATAGAAAGCCTATAAGAGAATTAGTTCTAGCCATGAATATGACAGAACTAATTCAAAGTTCATCATGCAAAACTAAATTAAAGAAAAGAAAAAGGAAAGAAATTACTAATGTTTAGGTCTCCAATCTCTAGGCAAGAAAACCTTGTGTTTGGCGAAAGGGAACCACTTTAAAAGCACTGGGTTCTCCTTTATAGGTTTAAATACGCCTCCTTCTTTTCCCTGCAGGCCTGGCCCAAAAATCCGTCAAAAGACCTAAAATTTCCGCGTCGGCGCCGCGGCGCCGGAAGTTCTGAAATCCGTCGGGTGTTTTGGCGCCACGATATCTGTCTGAGGCGCATGTGCTGTATCTTCGTAGCTCCTCGGATGTTTAGCGTCGCGGCCTGCGTCTGCTGTCTTAGAAGCGCGCAGAAGTCTTCTGCCTCTGAATAATGGGCGCGCGACCACGCTTTTAGGCTGCGAGGCGCGCGTGGTCTGGATTTTAGCCTCGTTCGCCACTTTCTCTGTTTTCAGCTCTGACATCTCCTCTTTTGCCCTCTTTTTGCTCCTTTTCCGTCATTTGGCCATTTCAACCAGTTTGACTCAATAGAAAGAAAAACTATCCTAATACGACACTTATATGTGCAAAATGGGACAAAAGACTAACTAAAACAGACTCAAAAGGTGTATATAAAATACAGATCAAATACCCCAAACTTAACCTTTGCTGCCTCGAGCAAAGATAGAAAAAATACAATAAAAGACTCAAAAGAATGAAAAATAAAGGACTCCCTGTCATTAATCACTTTTGCTGCATAGATGTTAACTAGAAAAACATGAAGGTTAGCAGAATAATATGCAGGAACATATAGCATGGAATTTCAACACATTGAGCTAGATATTTCGCAAACTCATACTTATCATGCTTAAATGGAAGTTCATATACTAAATCATGCATATAAATTCAAGAATTCCTATGGCATGCTTACTTGCTATTCTCCACTAATTCTGGATATGCATAAAAGAGATCTTCAGGACTTTGAGGGTTGTAATGTTGGCTTAGGTAGGGGTTGGTAAAGATAGACATTTAGGCTCATTGTTCTGTACCATAAGCTCTTTGGCTTTTCAATTTTTCCCTTTTTCTTTTGATTCTTTCTTTCACTTCAATTCTATCCTTCCCCTCTTTTGTTTTGGGAGAGTGAAGTGTATTATACTAATAGGCACCCCCAAACTTAGGCTTTTGCCTCTTTCTTATTACTCTTTTTTTTTATTGGGGTGCAACAAACTCATTCACTCTTTTTGTCTCTTTTTTAACACAATTGATTCCACTATTTCATATTTGCACTTATGGTACAATTTGTGGGAACATAGGGTGTCAAGAAGAAGTTTCAAATTTAGGCTCGATAGGGTGACTAGGGATATTTTAAAGTACATGATAGAAAAGAATGGTAAGAATTGGCTATCAAAGAAATGCACGAGTCATCTCACTAACATACATATCCTAACTATTTAGCCTCAAATAGCCAAAGAATCATAACACATAAGCATTTATCATTTAGCATGCATAACTCAAGTAAGAAACTCGAATAGACAGTTACGTGAGTTTTGGCATATCTAACATAAGTGTTTAGATAGTTGCTTCAATTCCTTTACATTATTCCACCTTACTTCACTAGGTGTTTCTAGCAACTACAGCATATATGATCTTTGTGACAATTATGACTCAAAAGAAGAAAAAAATTGGTGACTCAAAAACAAATAAAACATAACATGACACACAAATAAAATACCCCCGAACTTAAATCACCACATTGTCCCCGATGTGTGCAAGACTCAAGCGATAAAAAGCGACACTTACAAACTTTGGCTAAAATGGTGGTGGTGGCGGTGGATAATGCTTTGAATTAGTGAGGAGGAGTATTCTTGGTGTTTTGATTTGGCGATAGGGCGCCGGATCAGGGTATCCTCCATAACTCATAGTATCCGTTGTGGCGCCGCGGCCCTGCAAATGGGAGCCGCGGCGCCCAAATTTCTGGGCGCCTTCTGATCATTTGACGATTTTTCTGGATATCCTTGGCTTCCACACAAAGCCTGAAACACGAACCCAAGACCGTGAGGCGATCAAGACAAAATGAAATAACATAAACTAAAAAGCGAGTGAGATAATCATAATTAAAGAATTGGGTTGCCTCGACTAGCATTTGTCTTTCTGATCTTTTAGCCGGACGCAAGTTCTTACTTATTTTAAGGATTGAGAAGTTACCAAGTTCATGTATTCCATTTCATTGATTAGGTAGGGTTTTACCCTCGTCAGCTTACGCGAAGGCGGCTCCTCTACCTTTTATTTGATTGCTCGTGTGGGAATACTCTTTACCAGTGTATGGTCATCGGCGTGATTTTAACTTGCACGGAAACAATCTCAACCTTGAGTTGAATAGCGACTTGTTATCCTTCTTGAAAGTCTTTCGGTATCAAATTCTTATCGTGCCATGCTTTCGTTCGTTCTTGTAGATCTTTGCATTCATAGGCATTGTGTGAATTCATCTAATTCGCTCGGTGTAGTAGCCTCATACGTCTGCTTTGCCGTGGTATCCATGTTTAACTTCTTCATTGCAATATGCTCGTGTTCTAACTCACGGCAAATGACATGCTTTACCAAAAACTAATTTATAAGGTGACATACCAATTGGTGTTTTGAATGTTGTCGGTATGCCCACAATCGTCATCTAATTTGATAGACCGGTCTTTCCTTGAGCCGTTCACCGTCTTTTCCAATATGCTCTTCACCTATTTGATATTTCGCCCGTTAGCTTGAGGATGGTAGCGGTTGTAGTCTTGATGGTAAACTCCATGCTCGGAAGCGGTGACTTGGTACTATTGCGAAATGGCTCCTTCACCGATGAGAGCTCTTGGTGTCTGAACCTTGTGAAAATATTCTTTTGGAGGAATTTTTGAGCAGTTTCTGTCGTTTTCCTTGGTGGCTCTGCTTACCCGTTTGGACACATAGTCTCTTGCGGAAGGATGTATTGATTTCCAAAAGATGGCGGGAATGGTCCCGTGAAATCAATTCCCACACGTGAATAGTTCTACTTCCAATATCGTGCGAAGGCATCTCGTTTCGTCTTGAGATGTTCCTGTTCTTGTGATTATCACATTTACGCACAAAGACATGGCATCCTTGAAGAGTGTTGGCGATAGAATCCGCGTTGCAATATCTTTGCCGTGTTCTTGATGCCCCAAGTGTCCACGTGATAAGGTGTGGCGATGGGTGAGACACAGTGCATCTCTTCCTCCGTATACATCGCTGATGACTTGGTAACCTGGTGTTTGTATAGCATCGGTTCCTCGATAGTAATGTTTTACTTGAATAAAATCTCTTCACTTCTTTGTCTTGACAAGCACGGGGTAGAACTTTTCTTTGCAAGAAAGTTAACAAAATCAGTACAAGGTAATTTAAAATTCATACTTACCAAAGCAGTTGTTAAATGCGGAAAGTGATCATTTATTTGCACATCGCGGTGTTACGGCTCTCTGTGTTCTCTAGTGCGGACAAGTGGTTCGCATGAATTCTCTGTTCCTTTCTTATCACGAATCTACGTCAAATTCTTGTAGAAGTAGGACCCATCGAATGAGGCGAGGCTTTGCGTCCTTTTTGTCATTAAGTACTTTATAGCGAGTGGTCGGTGTACACTATCACTTTATTTCCAATCAGTAGGGCTGAATTTCTCAAACGCATATCTATAGCTAGTAATTCTTTTTTAGTTGTATAATTTAATTGTCGTCGTTTAGAGTTTTACTAGCATAGTAAATGGATCTAAATACCTTGTCGATTCTTTGTCAAGTACCGCTCCAATCGCGTAGTCGCTTGCATCGCGTGAGTTCGAATGGGAGCTCCCGATTTGGTGCAATGACTATGGGTCTTGAGGTAAGCTTCTCGCGGCGTTTGAAATGCGGATAAGCATTCTTTATTGAAGTCGAAGACTACCCGCATTAGCAATGTGGAAAGGGCTTTGAGGCCTTTGAAAAATCCTTGATGAATCTTACATAGAAGCTGCGTATCGAGAAACTTGACTCCTTTTGTTGATCTTGGAGGTGGAAGATTTTCGATCATGAAATCTTTGCTTTGTCTACCTCAATACCTTGGCTTGATATTTTATGCCCCGAGCGATTCCTTACATCACGTGAAGTGACTTCTCCCAATTTACGAGTTAGATTCTTCAGCCGGCTCAACATCGCTTACAGATGCCTTAAACATTCGTCAAATGATGCTCAAAGACGAAAAGTCATCCATAAAGATCTCTATAGTCCTCTACCATATCGAGAAAATTGCCATCATACACCTTTGAAAAGTTGCGGGTGCATTCAGAGTCAAATGGCATTCTTCTAAATGCAAATGTGCCAAAAGAGGCAAGTAAATGTTGTCTTTTCACGATCTTACGGGGCTATTGCAATTTGGTGATACCACGAGTATCCATCAAAAAGCAATAGTAGTTATGCCACTGAGTCATCAACATTTGATCTAGGAATGGCGGGAAGTGGTCTTTTCTAGTTGTTTTATTCAACTGCGATAGTCGTCTGATTCTCCATCCGGTGATCGCTCTCGAGGAATGAGTTCGTTTCTTTCGTTAGCCACCATGTTATTCCCACTTTTTGGCACCACTTGTACCGGCTTACCCAGTGCTATCGGATATGGGGTAAATTACTCTGCGTCGAGCCATTTTAGGATTTCTTTCCTTACTACCTCCTTCGTATTCGGGTTGATCGCCTCACGAGCTTGATGGATGGTGCTCTCTCATCTAGGCGGATCTTATGCATTACCGTTGATGGACTTATCCCTTTATGTTTGCTAATGTCCATCCAATAGCGACGTGTTCTTTAGTACTCTTGCGGTTTCTCAATCTCTTGGTGGATAGGTGGCGTGAAATGATTCTTGGTAGGGTGTTCTCTTCACCTAGGTATTGGTATTGTAGATGATTGGGTAGGGTTTTTAACTCTAACTCTGGGGCCTTCTGCGTGGATGGTGCGATCTTTCCGTACTGTCGACTCTTCATACTTCTTTGTCCTTGTATCCCATTTTTCATAAGCATTAAATCGATTTGCATACTCCATCGATCTGGATCGTTTCTCTTATCGTCATCCCGTGTGGTCGATTTCTTAAGGCGTATCATCGTATTCGAACTCTTTGTTTGCTATTGTCTCTTCGATAAGGTCGATGGTGGCGATTATCTTTGGCCTCTGGAAAATTTCTTTGTTTGAAGAACATTGAAAATTACCTCTCTTCATCTACTCGAAGCTTGATTCCCTTTTTGAACATCAATGAGAGCTTGTCCGTGGCTAAGAAAGTGCCCGATATGATGGGGATTCCATCGTTATCTTGTATGTCTAAGATAACGAAGTCGTGAGGAAAATGAACTTGTCCACTTTTACTAATATATCTTGATGACTCTCCGGATGAACAATTGAGCAGTCATTAGGCTGCGAGGTGATGTTGTAGGTTTGATTTCTCCATTTCTAGTTTGCGAGAAAACTAGATGGGCATCAGTTATGCTGCTCCCGAATTACAGTGCCTTTTGACATTCAATCTTTGCAATAGTGCATGGGATGGTAAAGCTCGAGTGCAGTAACTTCGAGGCGGTTGTCTCTGTAGGATGGCACTACATTCTTGATTAACATCAACTGTTTCGTAATCCTCTATCTTATCTTTTTGCTAAGCACATCCTTCCGTGAACTTGGCGTAGCTCGGCATTTGGTCTAGTGCTTGACAAGCGGGATATTGAGTTGTAATTGTTTGAGGACCTCGCGAATCGGAGAATTGCTTATCAAGAGTGCGAGTTTTTAACTTACGGGTATGGTATTATCACTTGGCGTCTTGTTGCTCACGTGGTCTTTATTTCTTGATTTACGGTTTAGGCGCGCGGCCAGTCTTAGGCGCGGCCTCACTTTCTGTATCTCGAGAATCACGGGCCGCGGCCTTGATCATTGGGAGGCGCGGCTGCGCCGCAAACTTTCTCTCTCCGATTCGGCATCCTTGGTCAATTGCACGACATTGTGTTTCCTTATTGCTTATCCTGGTCTGATTGCTCTTGCGGTTATTTGTTGAATATAACATGACATAAAAGCGAAATTAAAATAACATAATTAAAAACATTGGGTTGCCTCCCAAGCAATGTGTCTTTAACGTCTTTTAGCCGGACGCATTTAACCTTTCCGAGTGCCCATTGGATCCTTTTGCGAACTTGCAATCCAGAGTTATTGTTGCGAGTCTCACTTCAACTACAACAATTGCTTCAAACAAGGGCCTCGAATATACGATTATCCCCAGTATACAAGGCATGCTTGTCTTTTAGGTTCTCTAATGTAGGGATCATTGAGATTCCTACATCTTTCAACTCTGGGGTGCCCTTGATGGTTTTGACTTCTGTTTGGGAGTCAACTTTGACTTTGGTGGTGTTTCTTCCGTAATAGGTACAAGAAAAGATTTTCCAAGGAATCAGGAAGGTGAATAATTGGATCTCTGCACTCTTCTCCTTCTACACCAATGTCTTGCAGTTCCTCAATAGTTGGGTGTGATTCGTGCTCCTCAATTTCTTTGTTATTTGTTGAATATGATCGCGAGTTACGCTATTTGCGTTTCCAACTTCTTTATACCCAACCTCATTTCGTCCATGAATCGAGCTTGGGACCTCGTGAGCGAGTAGAGTTTCTCGTAATTCCTCCTCTCTTCCTCATGGTTGGAGCTCGATCATATTGTGATGAAATCCATGTCTTAAGGATCCACGAGATAAATCAAAACCAACAACGAATCACGGCACCTCGATTTTTTTTTTTTTAATAACGAAAAAGCGTAAAAATAAAAATTAAAACCAAATTAGAAATTAAAAATAGATAATTTGATATTGAACTATTGCCTAATCCCCGTCAACGGCGCCAAAAACTTGATGCGCGTAATATGCACACACTTTTAAACGCAAGTGCACGTTATCGTATCAAGTAGTATAGTCTTAGATAAGACCGAATATCGTCCTCTAGGATTAGGGTTCAAGTACCAATTATCTATTTTCTAGTATCTATTTGGTGAATTAATGATTGATTGTTTTGTTTATAACTAAGAATTATTAAAGACAAGTAAATATAAAGAATTACTTGGATGTGATGAGAATAGGGCTTATGTATCCTCACTATCCGCTTATGCTACTTACTAATGCATTACTTATGGTGTTCTTCTTTTGGAGAAAGCGGGTTCTGAAATCGTTTTATACTCCGTTAGTATATAAACACTCAACCCTTGATTGTTCCTTACCTAACTTTCACGATAAGGGTAACTCATAGGAGGATTAAGAACAAAAACCTAGTTGGCCGTCGCGCAATGCGCAAAATTAGGGTTGTTAAGCCTCATCAACGCTTACAAATCTAATTGAGGTATTTTCATCCCCAATTCAAGATGCCTACCCAACTTACAAAGATATTCACAATCCCCTTTTTGAATCGATTAGAAATCATATAGTGACAACTAGTTATCACTTAGCTACCAAGAATTCAACTCAATTATTGGATAGATCTCTCAATAAGAATAATAACCATAAACATGCATTAATTTATAACATAAGGTTCAAGAAATTCAACATAGAAAGCCTATAAGAGAATTAGTTCTAGCCATGAATATGACAAGAACTAATTCAAAGTTCATCATCTGGCTGAATTAAAGAAAAGAAAAAGGAAAGAAATTACTAATGTTTAGGTCTCAATCTCTAGGCAAGAAAACCTTGTGTTTGGCGAAAGGGAACCCTTTAAAACTACCTAGGGTTCTCTTTATAGGTTTAAAACACCTCCTTCTTTCCTGCAGCTGGCCCAAAATCCGTCAAAGACCTAAAATTTCGCGTCGTGTGCGCCTGCTGATGGCGCCATGGCCGGAAGTCTCAAATCCGTCGGGTGTTTTGGCCATGGCACGATATCTGCATGTCGAGGCGCCATGTACTGTATCTTCTAGCTCTCGGATGTTTAGCGCGCGCCTGCATCCTTTGTCTTAGAAGCGCCATGTGCAGTCTTCTGCTCTCTGAATAATGGCGCGCGACCACTTTAGGCTGCGAGGCGCCGCCACTAGTGCAGATTTTAGCCTCGTTCGCCACTTTCTCTGTTTTCAGCTCTGGTATCTCCTCTTTTGCCCTCTTTTTGCTCCTTTTCCGCCATTTGGCCATTTCAACCACTTTGACTCAATAGAAAGAAAAACTATTCTAATACGACACTTATATGTGCAAAATGGGACAAAAGACTAACTAAAACAGACTCAAAAGGTGTATATAAAATACACCGATCATTATGCATGTCTAAATTTTACCAAAGTAATCTAAATGATTTAACTTGCATCATAAAACCAACAGTTTGTTTCTTATTAAACCCATAATAAATTTCCTCCTAAACTCTCAAAAAATCATCTTAAGCATTTTTCATATAATATTACACGCAGGTTAGGCAAGATTAATTTAGCTGGCAGTACATATAATTAGTCCATAAATAACCTTTGCATGCACACATAATTAGTCCATAAATAACCTTTGCATCATTTACATTTTTTGGGCCTTAGTCTTATAAACTTTTATCAACATGCATTTTTATAAATATTTTGAAGCATCTTTTATATTCTCAAAACAAGCATTTTAAACATAATAATTACCCTAGGTTTGGCAGGATAACCGCAAGTTAGCGGATCTTAGAGGGTGCCTAACCCCTTCCCTCTAGATTAATAAAGAACTCTTGCCCGGAATCTCATTAAGTTTAGCAGACCATAAAAAATGGAGTTAGTGTTGACTTTAACCTAGTTGACATTTAGGTGTCCTAATTCACCCAATTAATTAGGTGGCGACTCCGCGAACTCTTTTAGCATTTTAGCCTCCCTAGCAACCCTTTTAAGCACTTTAATATTTAAGCACCCCCATTTTAACATTTTATTTAGCATTTATTATTTATTTTCTAACATTTTATTTAAGCAGGAGATGAGCATTTATTTTAAAATGTCGCGGTCGAAAAAGGGCGTGACATATGCCAACTGAAGAAGTCGTCGTATGGTTTGAAGCAATCCTTTATACAGTGGTACAAGAGATTTGATGCATTCATGTCAACACATGAATTCTCAAGGAGTGCATTTGATAGTTGTGTGTATCACAAGAAGATGTCTGGTAACTTAAAGATTTATTTACTGTTGTATATTGATGATACGCTTATTGCTTGCTTCGAAGAAACTGTTGAGTAAGGAATTTGACATGCATGATTTAGGAGCTGTAAAAAAAAATCCTTGGTATGGAGATTTCAAGCGAAGACGATATTGTACATCTTTCTCAGAAGAGGTACATTGAAAGGGTTCTCGAGAGATTCAATATGCACATGTGCAAGCCTGTAAGTACATTGTTAGCTTATCATTTTAAAATTTAAGAGTTACAAATGCCTCAGTCCGAGGATGAGGTGGAGCATATATCAAAGTTTTTTTATGTCATCGCAGTTGGTAACATTATGTATGTTATGATATGTACACATCCTTGATTAATCGGTAAGTGTAGTAAGCTGATACATGTCCAACCCAGGAAAGAGGCATTGAAAAGATGTCAAGTGGATATTGAGATAGCTCAAGGGAGCTTCTGATGTTGGTCTGATCTTTCGAAAAATGGTGGGGGTATTTCAATTGTCGATTATGTGGATTCTGACTATGCAGGGGATCTTGATAGAAAGAGGTGCACAACTGGATACATCTTTACTCTCGTTGGCTTGGCAGTGCCGTTAGTTGGAAGTCGACTCTACAGTCGAGTTTTGTCTACAACAGAAACAAAATATATGGCAGTAGCGGAGGCACTGAAAGAAGCTATATGGTTGAAAGATTTGGTGGTGAAATTGAGTTTGGTTCAACAGGAATCAACTCTTAGATCTTAGATGTGATAGTCAGTGCTATTCATCTAATTAAAAATCAGAGATTTCTTTCTTTAACGTTTCCGTTAACAGTATCGTTTGTACATTTTTATGTTACTATGTTCATTCTAACGTGACCAAGTAGCTAAATATTGTCAGGATTTTATTCCAGGTACTTTTCCTTTTGGAACATATCCAAAGGAAATACTGTAGCTTTGTTATGTGAGCTAGCAGGTCAGAAGCTCCTTTTGAGGAAAGGAAGTATAAACTAAAGGAAGCAATAGATCTGCTAGAATTATGTTCTCCACAACATAGTTTGTGTTAAGAGGATACATTTAGACACCCTTATGTATAATGTACATGTCATAGCATATCTTATCGATAGAATATCCTTAATTAGCATAATTGTGAAATAGAACATATGGAAATTACTCCAATGTCTTGTCCAGTAACATGATATTAGAGCCTATAGGCTCATCGATCTTACTTCAGATCTGATTCAGAAAAAAAAAGAAAAAAGTCTCGGTCTTGTTTTGTATCTGTTGGCTCTGTTTCGGAAAGAGGGTTAGGATTTCGAATGGATCACTTTTTAAAAGTGGTCATTTTGTGTCACCGCCACAACAGGAGGAGGCAGAGCAAATTTCCGTCCGGACCAGTCTTCTCTGGCGAGTGACCGTCACGCGCCACCTGTACCTTCCGCCTGTCCATCACACGCCAGCGCATGCTCCGGCAGAATCGTTCAGGGATTTGATTTCCAGTGTCTCTCGTGAGTTTCGACGTATCCCAAGTTCGGTCTGGTTTTGAAACACTGTTTGGAGAGATTGGTGGACCTTCTAGGTTCGTTTCTTCCTGTAGCTGCTACTACATTCAATCTGGTATCTATTTTTGTGCTGCGATTGCTGGCTTCTGCGTGGTATTGCTGCTATATTTGTTCTTTCTCATCGTTGGTATTGTCAGGAATATAATATTTGACTTTCCGCTATCCGATTATATTGTCAGGTGAAACATATACCGGCATTTCTCGAAAGTCTCTCCGTGAAATATTATAATTTTCATTTCAAATTTATATGATAGAAACTTACCTGCCTTATTTTTAAGTTATTAATTTTAGAAATTATAACCGCTTATGATATGTTAAATAATTATAAGTATTATTGCTCTAGTCGATCATTTGCCTTATGATTTAAATTGCTAATTTCACAAATTATTAACGATTACGTATAGAGTAATAAATTTATAAAAGCTCAAAATGTAAAAATAAAAATAAAAATTAAAATATACAGTAATTTTAAAATGATAGGATATGAAAGATTGTTTATTTTTTCATATGAGTTTTGGGTCGGATCAGGATGAACCTTTTAGATTAAAATTTTATTTATTAGATTTTAATAAAAAAAATGAGTTAGTTACAAGATGTTGAGATATATGATAGTATACGAGTCAATTAAGTAATAGTTATTAGTTAATTGGTTAGTTTGTTATTAGGTTGTTAGATTAAAATCCTTCATTAGAAGAGCTAGACTCTAGCTTATAAATAGAGTTAGACTTGTGTCTTTTAATAATTGAGAAAATATCCAGAGAAGCTCAATTTGAGCACCAAAAATATCTTCTATCTTCCTCTGTTTCTCTCTTTTCGTTTCTCTTTCCATCACTATTTGTGATTAACTGGACAATATAAACCAGTGGATTCTATCACTGTGCCTGCTGCTGCTGCTTAAACAGTAATTTAACATGGTATCAAAGTCGGCGTCAGTGAAGCTTATCGGACTGTGGATTGGTTCATGCATTTGTAGAGCTCAGAATTGAGATTCAGTCGAGGCTATCAAATTGAGATTTAATCGAGGTGATCAGTAAAGTTCTTTTTAATCTCAGCTATATACAATCACATCTGAATTTTATGATTACGATTTATCATATGGATTCGATTTGAGTCGAACTAGTGTGTGCGAAATGATTTTTTCTGCATTTGCGTAATTTTTCATTCTGGTTGATCGATCCGGAATTTAAGATCGATTGCGAAGGAACTGAGTATCGAGGAGCAGAGAATCGACGAACTAAAAATCGGAATCATGACTTTCTTCTGAAAATCAGAGAATCGAAACTAGAAATCAGGATCGCGATTGAAAAATCAAAATCACAATTTTCGTCTGAAAATCAAGGAATCGAAATCGACAGAGTATTGAGGTAATTTCTGTAGAATATCGATCGATTTTGTTGTGAGTGACAACATGATCGACAGAGATTCAAAGTCGATTAAATCGATTTTGTTTACTTCGATTATCGCATTTGTCGATTTAGTCGGATGGAGATAATATCTTTTTATGCGGATACACTCCGCCTTTGGCTATCGTTGCGACGTCGAAGATCGCCGCGAATAGTCGAGTTGATGGAAATTCAACTTCATTTTGTATTTGTGTTGGTGAATTGGCGGATTGGAGAAAAATGTCGTTGGTGTGGTTGTTGATAGCTGTTGTAGTTGTTTGTTGTGTTGTTGTTGCTCTTCAGCGGCAATTGTTGTTCTGTGTTGGCTTGCTGATTTTGATGTGGCCTCTAATGTTGGTGAATTGGTCAGTAACTGAAATAGTCGATGATTTTGTGTTAGCTTCTGTTCTGGTGTGGTTATTTCATTGCTGCTGACAACTATTTTAGTATTCTCGCCGCTATTATAGCTCGATAATGGATTTCTGTGGTTGAGAAGACCATAGAGTAGGAAATGTCTATCGATAGAAGGATTGAAGAGTTCTTAGCGACAAATGGTCGAGAACCAGGATACTTCGTCGGAGACTAGATATGGATAGAATAGTTTGCGTGATGAGAATCAAGAGATTCTCTAGTCCGAATGACTAGAGAACGAAGAGGTTCTTGCCGCTTATTGAAATTTCTTGCGTGATGAGAATCGGGAGATTCTCTAGTCCAAGAGAGACTAGAGAACGGAGAGGTTCTCGCCGCCATCAAGTTCTGCCGTGTTGGGTCGTAATCAAAGTCAGTAGTCTGCCGTGCCGTTGTAACAAATTCATAGAGAATCGGAGGATTCTCTAGTCCGAGTTAGACTAGAACGGCGGTTCTCCGCCAAGATGAATCGATGGTTATTACGCCGAATTGGGCGATGGTGAGAGATTCAATACCGATGTTCCCGCTTGCAGGATCGATTTCAGATGTTCGCTGTTGCCGCCTTCGCAGGACCGATTTCGTGATGCTTTTTTTTTGCGAATGTTTTTTTATGAAAATACAGAATCATGTTCTTTAGCGGCTATTCGCGCTTGTTGCTTATGGTATTGATATTGTTCTGGGCTGAAACCATGTGTTGGAGACTCATGTGGTTGAGTGATGTCACCAGTTGTAAAGTTGACAAAACCAGTCTGCTCACCACTGAAAACATCAGGGTTGAAAGTGAAGGAAATGTGAGAATTTTGGAATAGATAGGACTGGAGTTTCAGGAGATTCAACTTGTAAATGTTGCGTCTGATGTCGTCGAGGTTGCAACTGATGGCTGCTATTATTGCTGGAAAATGAAAATGGTTATCGAGAGGGAATAAAGTGTTGCTCCTATTCAAATTGGTGAAGCTACTGCTGCTGGAATTTATCCAAGTGGTTCAGTGGCGACTTTATTTCATTTGTTAATTGATGTTGCTGCTGGCTGGAAATATGCAGGTGTTACTGATGAATGAGAACACAGGATGTTATGTTTCTGCAGAGCGGGATGACACCCATCAAGTCTTTGTTGTTTCACGAATGGAAAATGGAAAATCTGAGATTCAATAAACTGAAATCTGAAGTTCGGAGGCAAAATTTGTTGTTATCAGCTACATTGAATGAGAAGCTGGTGTTGCTGCAGTGTTTGCAGCTGAGGTTGCTGCTGCTGCTGCAGGACTGATTTTGAAAATGAAGAAGAAATAAAATCTGGTCTTTGCTAACTGCTGATGATTGCTGCTGCTCTCTGAGGATACATCATTCTGCCACCACCAATACATAGGATTGCAGTTCCCAGAATATCATTTTTTTTATCTCTGAAATGGATATGAGAAATTGCACATTTACTTGTGTCATATTGCAGCTGTGGTGTTCCTGCTGTTGTTAGTGTTACTGCAGCAGTCGATCTGCTGTAGTTACTAATGTTGCTGCTGATATTGTTGCTGATATCAGTGGTGTTGTCCAGCTTCTGTTGTGTTGCTCTTGTCCTGCCGTCTGCTTCCGCCGCCGAGCCTTCACGCGCAGAGAAAAGGGCTGTGGTATCTGCTGATGTTGTTGCAGTTGTTGCACCTACTGCTATACAAAAATTAGTAAAGTGTTCTGTTTTGGACATTATCTCCAAGCTAGGACTGAAACCGCTGTTTTCAGTGCCTAGCTTGAGGGGGGATGTTGAGATATATGATAGTATACAAGTCAATTAAGTAATAGTTATTAGTTAATTGGTTAGTTTGTTATTAGGTTGTTAGATTAAAATCCTTCATTAGAAGAGCTAGACTCTAGCTTATAAATAGAGTTAGACTTGTGTCTTTTAATAATTGAGAAAATATCCAGAGAAGCTCAATTTGAGCACCAAAAATATCTTCTATCTTCCCTCTCATTTCTCTTACTCGTTTCTCTCTTTCCATCACTATTTGTGATTAACTGGACAATATAAACCAGTGGATTCTGTCACTGTGCCTGCTGCTGCTGCTTAAGCAGTAATTTAACACAAGAAAGTGGTTTAGTGACACCTGAAAGTGATTTTAGTGACTTTTGTGTTAGTTGCTCAAAATTAAGGGATTTTTTGTGTTAGAATTGACAATTAAGTGATTTTTATGAAATTTACCTCAGAAACCTCGGTGGTTGGCTTTAGGAAATATTCTTGAAGTACAGATAAAATCAAATATCAAATCTTCATCCTTGCTTCATATATTTAAAGACTAACTAGTGAGTTTCCATGTGGCAAATTTGAAATGATAAAAAAGTAAGATAATGATAGTGGTGAATCCACCTACTTAAACTAAGGGTTGACACTGGGCCGGGTAGTTTAATTTGAGTTACGTTTCAGCTTCTCAGTTTGCTCTCCTTAACAAGTGGAATGAAAGTCAAACTAATTACTTTCCCTCTCAATTTATATGATATTTTTCGCTTTTTGAGAATTAATTTGACTATATTTTGAAGCTAAAATGAATTAGATTTAAAAGTATGTATATCCTAGAGACAATCATTAATAGGGACAAATGTACTTGAACACATTCGTATTATTAATAAGATTAATATATTTATGACATTTGCGATTATTGAATTATTATTTGATTGTTTGTATTTATTCATTAATGTGCATCTCTTCATCTTAAGTTGTCATTAATAGAGTGATATATTAATGATAGAGCGTAACTCTTAAAATAGTCTCGACTAATGATTATCGATGATATGTTATAAGTCGACATGTGATCTGCATTACATTGTTGGAGAATGTAGTATGTCTCACCTGCTACTAGTAATTGTTACTAGTGATGAACACGCAGTGGCGGATTCAGACAACAAAATCTGGTGGTACAAACATACGAAGTAATAATTTTTTGTGTAGCAATTTTTTTTTATGCCCTAGAAAGTAAAAAAAAAAAATTAGTCCCTCCGCCAGTGTGGACACGTGGATACTTTTGGAAAGTATTGATATACCCTGCTGATAAACTATTTGTTATACATGTCTAGAGTGTTATCAGCATGTGGGAGATAAAAGTCCTTTGATTTGAGGTCAATACACACATTGTTTACAGAGTAATGTACTTTGACCCTGTCCTAAGCTTAAATTCCTTCTATAAGATAAGATACGACTTGTGTTGGGTGCATTACTGAATTATTATTTGATTGTTTGTATTATTCATTAATGTGCATCCCTTGAGCTTACGTTGTCATTGATAGAGTGATATATTAATGATAGAGCGTAGTTCTTAAAGTAGTCTCGACTGATGATCATTGAGAATGAAATATCAATGATATATTGTAAATCGACGTGTGGTCTGCATCACATTCTTAGAGAATGTAGTATGTCTCACTTACTACTAGTAATGATTGCTAGTGATAGACACATGGATACTCTTAGAGGGTATTGACATACACTGCTAATAAATTATTTGTTATACATGTCTAGAGTATTATCAGCATGTGGGAGATAGAGGTCTTTTGACTTGAGGTCAATACGCACCTGGTTTGTAGAGTAATGTACTTTGATCCTGTCCTAAGCTTAAATTCCTTATAGGATAAGACATGACTTGAATTGGGAAAATTGCGATACAGACTAAGGTGGTAGTTGAGCCAAGAATATGATTCATTCCTCGATTAGATATTCGAGAGAACACTCAGGTTCTCAGTGATATTAGGTCGACCAAGTCATTGGCCAATGCAAGAGACATATTTGAGATATGATCTAGTTATTGACTAATATAGATGAGATAAAGTGATCAAGTCATTTTGATAGACAATTGACAAATCCTAAACTTGATCGAGTGTATAACGAATGAAAGAAATTTATCATCCACATAGAAGTTATGTTTACTAAGAATCTTGTAAACGTTCTTCACATATTGAGTTCGTCATGTGGCGCAGTCTAGGAGTTCCGTGTGAACCTTAATTTGATTGTGTCGATGTGTGAATGCCTAAAGAGTCACACTAAGTCAATTGTCTTTTCGATCTAATGGTATATTGAGATAGGATAAAATATTCGATTTAGAATCGAGATATTTTAACCAAGATAAATTATGGGATAATTTCCATTTGATGGAAATTATTTAATTAACTCGAAATTAGATTTTGGATTTAATTAAAATCAAAACGTGCTGAAACTTTAAAATAAAAGGGGCAGCGCCTCTAACAATTATTATTATTGATTCACTTTTTTGAATAAGAACTCAATTATTATTATAGATTCACTTAAGTATAAACTTCAAATCCTATATCCGCCTCTAACAATTGATTAGGTAAATAACAAAATTTAGTTTGGTTGTGCTTTAATAATAGCAGATCTGCCAGCATTTGACAGAGTTCTGGATATACTTGTAAATACAAGAATCCACACCAAGTCAACCCTCGTTTTCACCGTTAGAATTATATTTATTTCAGATTTACAGAGGTTCATGCTTCTCATTAATTTCTCCTCTTTCAGTAATAGCTTCATGCAGAAGCAACATTGTTCAGAACATATTTCTTAAGATTATTACCTAGCTTTTTCTACTCATTTTCTCCTAGAACTAATCAAACAAATCTTTTAAATTTTGAAGTTTCTTGTATTTAATGTTTCTCCTACAAGTTGACATATTGGGATCTCTAAGTCATAATCCTTGCTTTCACTATTCCCTTTGCATCCATTATCTTTAATTACAATCATATGCTTCAACAAGATTTTCCTAAACAATTTAAAGCATTGACTCATGCCTTCCCATTTAAAGCATATCTCATGTTAATTAAGATGTTAAAATTAGGAGAATTATGTGTATTGGTTGCACAATTATATACTCCCGCAGTCTCAAATTATTTGTCGTGGTTATTTAAAATAGTTGTCTCAAATTTTTTATCGTTTTAGAAGTTCAAAGGCACAATTATTTATCTTTTCTCCTTTTACCCTTGGTAAAATAGAGTCATTAATGGAGATACACATGTAAACATTTAGTGGAGAGATTATAACTTATACATAAATCAGGGTAAAATAGTCAAATACTCGTTCTAATTAATATTTTTCAAGGGGTGTGTAAAGCAAAAAAAAACAAATAATTTGAGATAGAGGGAGTACAACCAAATCATTCCCTCATTTTCTCTAATTATGTTCTAATGGATTCCCACTCTCAATTTGGCAGTCAACAGGATAAAAGAACTTAGCATTCAAGTCGGGATGTCTGAACATAAAAAAAACTTCCAGTTCAGTCAACTGAATTAATATAATTTGTTCAAGCCACTAGTATTAGTTTTGCTAGTACCAAAAAGAGTAGGAACTTGACTAGTTCCAGCAGTATTACCACATCTGACAGAAGTTCTAATATTTCAACTTCTTGCAGTCGTATCCACTGATCATTGATTGCTTGAAATCTGGGCTCTACAAGTGGAAAGGCGATCCATCTAAATTTAACGAAGATGAGCCTTATATTGAGCTTGTGACTTCTCCAAATAATCCTGACGGATCAATCAGGCAAGCTGTAGTTAACGGCAGTGGAGGATACTGGTGCATGACCTAGCTTACTATTGGCCCCAGTGTACTCCGATCTCATTTCAGGCAGACCATGATATTATATTGTTCACACTCTCCAAATGCACTGGGCATGCTGGGATACGCATAGGGTATGTTACTGATTCCTGAATTACTATTACATTTATATGACATTGTTTCCTCTTTAGTCTATTTTAAAAAGAATAACATCTTTCTATTCTTGAAAACGTTTTAACATTTTACTCTTAACAACATGCTTTTGTTTTGAATGCTTTTTGCTTGTCTAAGCATCCCTCTATCGTGCTAATAAGATGCCTTTTCTTGTTCTGAAAGCTAGCCTTCTACGGCCATTTTCTTTTGGTTTAGTTCTTCTAGCTCTCTTATAGTAATAGAAATGTCATGACATGTTTAAAACAAGTTATAAGAATACTTCTGATTCTTTCTTAAACTCCGTACCCAGTCAAATCACTGCCATACTCATATGAAACGGAGGGAGTAGTATTTAGAAACTTTAGTTCGTCAGTTCCATCTAAACTACTTTCACAAGACTCTGTAAATTCCATTTCTCAAGTAAGAATTTCAGCAGAAACCAAATTAAAAGACATTTCATGTTCTGTTGCATTAATAACTACGACTGATGGAACGTGGGCAACGACATGGTTGCATATTTTGATGCAATATTCTCATCAAAACTGTAGATGGGCACTAGTGAAAGATAAAGAAGTTGCCAAGAAGATGATTAAATTTATAGAGATCAGCAGCATTGGTGTCTCTAAAGATTCACAGCTCCGAGCTGCTAAAATCCTTGATGTTATTGCTGATACCTACGAGCAAACACAGAAATTTGACAAAGCTACACCCTTCTTTCATTATGGCTACAATGAAATGGCAAAGCGACGGAGGCAATTGAGATCAGCAGTCAGCCAAGGCCAAACTTTTAGTTTACCTGACTTTCCTGTTGAAAAATGCAACTTTAGTGGTCAGACATTTGGAACACAACCTGGTAAATTTAGTTTACTGATTGAGCTATATCTGGGTTTTCAACAGTTCTGTTGGTTTTACTATGATGCCAATCAACTTTCCTTCCCCTCTTTTCAGATTTTGCATGGCTGAAATGTGAAAAGGCTGTAAACGACTGTGAAAGCTTCCTGAGGGAGCACAAGATTTTGACCAGAAGCGGGACACATTTTGGTTCAAACAAAAAATACGTGAGGATCAGTTTGATAAGCCATAAGAGTATGATGAATTTATTCAAAGACTGTCTCTGATCAGCTCTATGGATACTCCATATGAATAGAGATTAGTCTTTTTTGTAGGCATAGATATTCTCTAAGACTAAGTAGTGCAGAGGGCATTACACAAAAATGTATATACTTGTATTTGTGCTTATTGACTCTAAATCAGCGACACTGCACTAGTTCAGTGAAACCACTAATAAAAATACATCCTCAATTTGTTTGAGCCCAAATAAAGATTGCTCGATAACATGTATACTGACTTGTAAATAAGAAAAAGGGAAAGGATTTCTTGAAAGTTCATATTTCTTTTTCCAAGATGAAAATATATGAAGCAACACAAGAGTGGATATTACCAAAATAGCTTAGATTTCAGCAGTTGATGGTGCAGAGCCACAAAGATGGTCCTGCTCATATAAGCCTTAATTCGTATTCACCAGCCATTGTTATGTACCTCACCCATGGAAGAGCTTGATATCCACTTTTTTCAATGATTTTGAGATAACGAACCTGCTCAATCCCAAAACGTTAACATGAACTTTATATAGTAGTTGAAACAGTAAGCGCAATGGTATAAGCAAATTCTATTATGTAAACAGTAAAGTAATAATAGTGACTTTCAACATACCAGCAAAAAATCTAATATGGTCATGCTGAATTATGAAATTCTAATTCAGAGCACAAAATCAAGGGGGGAAATGGAGCTTTTGGTCCACAAGGTTAAGATAAAATTACCTGAATTCCCGAGACTGTAAAATATGGTATCTCAAACTTAACACGGATTGGAGCTTTTCTGTCAGGAGGTGTATCTTCAGATATTACACTTGGAAGTCTAAACTCTGCCCTCAGCATATAATCCTGTGCATTAGTTAAAATGTGACTGATAAAACCAGTATACAATCTTCTACAACCAATGGATACATTACAGATATATTTGCTCAATCCCTACCTTATTACCCGGGAATGACTTGATTTTCCATACCACTGCATCTCTCTCAGGAGCATATGTAGCATATCCCATTGATGTTCGTATGTTGGGATTCATTGCATCAGATGGCACAGGCAACTCGATTTCAACATTAGTAGCCGTGCTGCCACATATATTAGCCAGTTCAGTTGAATTATTTCCGTAACCAAATGCTTCTGTTGTGACCTTGAGAAAACTTATAACTGGTATAATATGTAACATAAACTGGAGAGCTGGAATATATATAAATGAAGAGAGAAAACATTTGAAAAGAAAAGAACGCTACCTACGCTCCTTAAATTGGCTTCGGGCCTTGACAGACATCTCAACCCGGCTTCTTGAATACCTTTCAACTTGAGCTTCCACCCAAATCAGTGGCTTTACCTGAATCCAGTACTAGTGAAGTTATGAACTTTTAAGTCCGCCTTAACTAACGAAGAATAATCATAGGCACACATGACACTACAATGAGAATATATGTAGTAACAGAAAACGTGAATTGAACCTGAGTACTGAGTCTATACGTCATCAGATCAAATGCTCCATCAGGAGGTATAAAAGATATTGTGCGATCATTTTCAAACCGAGCCAGACGCACACACCTGAATATGCACGTTAAATGGTTTAAACAGAAGAAGTTTTTTTATCTGGAAGTACAGTAAGCTCGGGTCAAGGGTGGTGTTAGCAATTCATTTACTGAATTTTACAGCTCATTGAGTAAAGATATTGACATATTTACTAGAAATGCTTACTGGTGAAATTTGATATCATCCAGATCAATGGATTTGCCTTTGGCAGGTCGACCTTGAGCCTCCAATAATACTCTGTCGTTAAGCCCGAGCTTGCACTCAGGCATGCCACTGCAAGAGATTGAAAAGAAAAACAATGTTCTATCATAGCAAAACAGATGAATGAAAGAGTATACATATTCTTTTGCCTTTCAGTAAGTACATTTCCTTTATAATTGTAGGGGAACAGAATAATTTTTACGCTTGGGGCACAAATAGATCTTTAAGCTTGCTTTAATAAAAAAAGTATTAAGGCAATGAGAACAGCCCGTAATGGTAAAAATGAGGAATTGTAGAAACGAGATAAGATCAACTATAGGAAATTGAAGCTCTCATCTGTTGTTCACCGGAACAGAGCAAATTAGCAAGCACTACTCTCCTACTATCCTCATCACAGACCTAGAAAATTCTTAGGTATTTACTAAAATTTGCATTATTTGATAACCAAGTACCTCAAATAAGCTCTCATCTTTAACGCCCCATTAACTTCAGAGCGTATTAATTGGCCGTTGCTGTTGACAAGGAGATTAACATGTTCAACCACATCCAAGTAAACCTGATTGAAGACAGAAAAAGCGTTACATTTAAATTAACAGAAGACGTAGAAAGAGTAAAGAAAAAAGATTAAGGCCATACTTCATTATTCTTATAAAATACACCATCGCTACGCCAGGACACTGCATTTGTCACGGCCATTGGGGGGTGCTGGGTGACCTCCATTCTGTATGCATCCGTCTTTATAAACTCACTAAGAATCTTAGCTTCGGTATATTGAGGGTAACCAAAGTCCATCATTTCATCAAGCAATTCATACTGACATATAGTTATAGGAAGAAATCCATAAGTCATCTACCATAATCTAAAACCTTAAATCTTTTCGTGCTCCTTATACTCACCACAACAACAAAGTTATCTCGTAGAGACTCCTCTTCCAGTTCTTCGAAATAATGCTTAAAAACCTCCAAAAGAGAACATGGACAGTAAGAAAACCTCTCACTTCAATCACTCGTTAAAGTAATTAGTTGGACCAACTTACGTCAACTACCCGATTTAGAAAGAAAAGGATGCTAGCAGCATTAGAATTCTGCCTCGATGCTGCCAACAGATAAATGTTCTTGTGCTGTATAAACATGTAGTTCACGCCATTTTCGTAGCATACCGGTCCATGAGATTCTAAGTCACCCTATTATAAGTAGATTGAACAAAATTAATAGCTTGAGAAATCTCATAGTCCATTTACTTTGTCTTCTTGAATTGAATAAGTTAGGAGTTATGGCAGTTAAATATGCAGGACAATGGATCAAAGAAAAGGGCTATAGACAGTGTTGCATAAAATCTGACTCTCTTATTGTTGTGGAAATGTTGAGAAACAAGACCACTAACAATATCCTGTTAAAATGTATCATTGAAGAGATCATTGAGATAACAAGTCCCTGGGAAATTAATTTTGAACACTGCTATACCGAAGGAAATCAGGTTGCGGATTCCCTGGCGAAGAATGCTTCAAAGCTGGATGATCCAATGTTAATACATTCTGTCCAACATATGCCAAGAGATGCAACTGGTGCATATATCTTGGATAGGAGACAAATGCCTAGCATAAGGATAAGATACGACAAAGCTAATTTTTTTGTGAGCTAAGTAATCGAATACATAGTATATATCAGAGAATGCAAAGCTAACGTAGGTTAACATTCTCTTTTTTGGGTGATTGCTATGCAATCAGTGATTTATATTTGGGGTAAGGTCTAGTCCCCCCCTTCTTTTGTGTTTATCATGAATAACATACATCACCAGGACATCAAATCCTGGAATTTAAAAAAAAAAAAAAGGAATAAGTTAGGAGTTGGAATTTATGTATGATGATATGATGAAAAACTAAATATGAAGCAAACTACACTTTCAGAGATCTCAATTTGACCCAAAGTTTCACTACTCACTGCCTGATGTTTATTACTCCATAGTAACTACTTTATTCTCGACATTCCCTACTATGAACCACAAAATCCCATCCTCATATGAATCAGGCGAGCTAATTATTTGTCAATTTTCACCAAAGCAATTAGCTAGAACAATCAAAAGGAAGAACAAATACTAAGCCAAACAATCTAGAATAAAAGACTTCTCATTCTTCATCAACTTATTTTACCTAAGAGACCAAGGCATGTTATGCTTAAGGGAAGGGTAGGCTAATTTACAAGAAGATAAATGGAACAATCATTTTATCTGGTGCGATGATGACGTGAGTTGAGCTTAAATGGAATAGTGAGAATTCGCATAGTCAATCCAACTTATTTAGAATTAAAGCGTAGTTGTTGTTTTGCAAACAGAACAACCAAAGTAAAGGGGGCAAAAGAAACTGTAGTAAAATCACTCATTGAAATTCAGACGCAATGTGAAACAACACTAAAAGTTCCTGACACTCTGGATTTCTAAAATAAACCAGGTTAATCTTAATTGAGACAATTATTTGTGAAAGGAATAATCCCTTGATTATTTTTATTAACGAAAGACATATATATATACAAGTTACACTAGAAAAATACTCTTCCTATTCTACCTAGAAATTCCTATTCTATTTGAAGACTAACTTTACAATTATGGTAATATTACACTACTAATTAAGGTACAAACCTAAGTCTAATATTCACCAAATATACAAGGGAAAGGGAAGGGGCCCACAGTGGACTTCTCGGCTGGGCCATTGTTTCGGCTGAATTGGGCTGGCCCATATACTTTAACACACCCCCGCAGTCATAGCGGGCGGTCTTCGTACGCTGAGACTGTCTCTAAAATCCTCAAAAAGGACCGAGGGAAGACCCTTTATAAAGATGTCTGTAATCTGATATCTGGAAGGGACATGACAGACGCGTGCTTGTCCTTTAGCTACCTTCTCTCTAACAAAGTGAATATCCATCTCTATGTGTTTAGTACGCTGGTGCTGAACTGGATTACCAGAAAGGTAGATGGCACTTATATTATCACAATACACCAAGGTAGCTTTGTTAATAGGAGCTAAACGATGAGATTACGTAACCAACACTTGAAACCACATGGCTACCCTCTATACTCTACCGCACTTGAACGTGAAAGCATGGATTGACGTTTGGCAGATCATGAGACCAAGTTATTACCTAAAAACATGCAATATCCAGACGTAGACCGTCTGGTGTCAGGACAACCACCCCAATCAGCATTTGTATAGGAGACTACTGTAGACGTCGACGATGAATACAAATGCAAGTCATACTTAAGTGTTCTCTGAATGTACCTAAGAATGCGTTTGAGCCCATTCATATGTTCAACTCTGGGATCATGCATAAACAAACACACCGCAGACGGCGTATGTAATATCGGTCGCGTGAACGCCGATATCGGGCGGCGCCGCAAGACTACGATAATGGTCGGATCTCAAAGGAGAGCCACCGCGACCCAACTTGGATTTAGTATCAACTAGAGTGGAAGTGGACTTACAGGATGACATCCCAGCCCTCTCAATGATCTCTGTTGCATTCTTTCTCTGTGACAAGAACAATCCACCTGCATGACGAGTTACAACAATCCCAAAAAGTAACTCAATGGGCCTAAGTCCTTCATGGCAAACTCAGGACTGAGGATTGTCATAATGAACTTTCGCAAAGCATCAGAAGAGACAGTCAAGATAATATCATCAACATATAATAGTATATAAGCCATCTTCGATATATGAATAATGAATTATCAAACCTGCTGTGAGAAAAACCCATAGTCGAAACAAAATCAGCAAACCTCTTATACCAATCCCGTGGAGACTGCTTAAGCCCATACAAGGACTTCTTCAATAGACAGACATGATTAGGATATCTAGTATCCCTAAACCCCAAAGGCCGATGCATATACACTATCTCCTGAAGATCACCATGTAGGAAAGCATTCTTCACATCTAGCTGATGAATGGACCATAATTTTGAAAGAGCCAAGATGAGCACAGTGCGAATGGTAGCCGGCTTGACCACCGGGCTAAATGTCTCACCACAATCCACACCAACCTGCTAAGTCTTACCATCACCTATAAGTCTAGTCTTATGCCTCGCAAATGAATCATTAGAATTTTCCTTTTGAACAAAAATCCACATAGACCTAATAATATTAACACCAGATGGACGGGGTACCAACTCCCACGTCTTATTATCAATAAGAGCATTATATTGCTCGGTCATGGCAATTTTCCAATTAGGGTCATTTAAGACAGACACATGATTACGGGGTAAGGAGGATTTAAGAACATTAGAATTCACATTAAAATATCTTTTTGGCTTAAAAATACCCCGTTGATTGCGAGTGACTGGATCATGACTCTGGGCTGGATTGGTGGAATTTTGAGAAATTTCGGGAATGACCGTCGAAGGCGCTGCGGCGCAGGGATCAAAGACCGCGGCACTAGATGAGCTGCAGAGCTCTTTAAAATTTTGGCGCCGCGGCGCTGAAATGAGGGGTCGCGGCGCTAATGACGGGTTTGAAACTGTTTGGTCACTGGCTGGCTAGCGCCACGGCGCTGACATCATTTTTTCTGAAGAATGTGAAAAATGACGGAGAACATAGGGGGAGACATTATCATCCAAAAAATCATAAGAACCAGGCACGGATTTGTCTACTTTAGAAAAAGGAAATTGAGATTCATCAAAGAGAATATGACGACTAATGATGATTCGTTTAGAGGACAAATCAAAGCATTTATAACCACGGTGATTTGACGGAAAATCCAAAAACACACAAGGAGTAGAAGTTTGTTGATCGTAGTGGATGGAAACAGTGGATACCATAAGCATCCGAAGACACTAAGATGAGAATATGACGGAGTCTTATTGTATAACACTTTGAGAGGGGATAAATATGTCAAACCTTTAGAGGAAAGAACATTTAGTAGATCGGTAGCCATTTGTAGCGCATGATGCTAAAATAATGGAGGAACGAAAGAATGAACCAATAAAGTGCAGACAATATTATTAATGGTACGAATTTTTCGCTCAGCTTTCCCATTTTGTGAAGACGTATGAGGACAAGAAAAACAAAAATTTATCCCATTTTGAGCACAAAACTCCTTAAATTCCCATTATCATACTCTTTGTCATTATCACATTGAATGTTTTTTATCTCCCATTCGAATTGCGTTCTTATGAAAACTCTAAATTTTATGAAAATGGAAAAAACTTGAGATTTTTTCTTAATTGAAAACGTCCATAAATATATAAAATAGTCATCTAAGAATAAAACATAATAACGATGACCCATAGTACTGACAATTGAAGATGTCCATAAATCACTATGAATAATACCAAATAACATTGAAGTATGAGAATTCGAAGCTACAAACGGTAACTTAATATTTTTTCCAAAGCACAGGATTAATAAAGTGGAGTACGCGTAGTACCCTTACAAGAAATAAACTTATGTCTATCTAAAGAAGATAAAATAGACGACCCTGGATGACCTAGACGAGCATGCCACAAGGAATGAGCAAGAGCTGGGATGGCATAGCTTGACGCGAGATGCTGAGACTTGGTGTGATTGGATACAGATCCCCCCTACTGTTACACCTCATGAGAGGACTCCCCGTCTTGAAATCCTTCACAGAAAACCCAAATGGATCAAAATCAATAGAAACTCAATTATCAGTGGTGAATTTATGGACATACACCAACATTTTAATGAGTTTCGGGGCATGAATGGTATGTTTCAAGACCGGTGGTGGATGAGGAGGAGACAAAATTTTATTACCATAACCCTTAATTGGAATAGAATTGTCATTACCAATAGTTATACCACGATTAGTGCTCAAATTGGAATAAGACGAGAGAGTACCTTGGTCGGATGTCATGTGGGTAGTGGCGCCGGTGTCCATGTACTAATTAGGGTCCGGTTGATTCAAGTCAAGCGTGTGCATCGCTGCTTTAATGTCAGTCTGAGTGGGGCCCATTGCGTGGAGGGCCTGATGGGGGCGAGGCCCAAGTATCTTGAATCTGGGCCGCCCATACGCTGTCCAAACCCGAGTCCGTCAGGTAGAAGCCGGGCCGCGCTCGCAATGGTCGATATTGAGGCCGCGCGCTAACCCATCGCCATCGCCTGTGGGGCTCGCGGCCGTAATCGCCGCTGCTGACGGTTTCCCCCGTTGTTGCCGTCGCGATTCTTGCCATTATTCTTCCGATTTTGGCCCTTCTTACCACCCCGTTGTTGTAATTTTGAGTCACGTTGGTTGGATTGGAAGGGGAAAAATTGGAAGCAGTCATCATGGCTACTGTATTTGCTCCGATCGATGCCCTTTTAGCCAAACCCGCTTCTTCCAAAGTGAGCATGGAGCGGACTTGATAGAACGCCGACATGGGGTTACTTTGACGAATAACCGAAGCAACCGCTGTATAGGCCTCGGATAAACCGACAACCATCTGAAGAACTAGACTCATCAGAAACAGGAGAACCCACGTTGCGAAGTTGGTCTGCCAAGTCCTTGAGGCGTTTGCAATAAGAAGAAACGTTTGGAAAATTCGTCATAGAAACTTGAGAAAATTCCTGCTCAAGGATTACAATACGAGAATTACTGTTATCTTGGAAGATGTCACGTAATCGATTCCACGCCGCCATAGCTGTGGATTTAGGTTCCATAATCGTCTGTAAAGATCCAAGGAGATAGCGGCATAAATCCACTGAAGAACCTTGACATCAAGCATGACCCATAATTCTGGATCTACTTCGTTAGTGGGCACAACTGTATCACCCCCCGTAGGAGTAGTGGGAAGGATGACGTGGTGAAGAACTTTATTTGTCATAGCATGAATCTTGAATAATTTCGCCCACGTCTCATTGATCGGTGTATTTTATATACACCTTTTGAGTCATTTTTAGTTAGTCTTTTGCCTATTTTTGTACAAATATGTGTCGTGTTAGGATAGACTTTCTTTCTTTTGAGTCACAATGGTTTGAAATGGCACATTGGCGAAAAGAAACAAAAAGAAGGCAGAAACAGAGGGTCTAGAGCTCAAATAGACAAAAAGTTGGCACCCCGGGCAAAATACAGGGCGGCGCCACCAACCAAAGACAGAGCGCCATTCGCCCAAAGAGCGCAGAGTTTGGCTGAGCGCCAGCTGGGCGCGGCGCCAAAGCGGGAAAATTGTCAAATCCGAATAATAATGGGCCAAGGCCAAGAAGGAAAAAGTTTTGGGACGTTTTTGGTGATATAAAAAGGACCTTTAGGTCAGATTTTAAGGGTTCCACACTTTACTTTTGAACACAACTTGAAGATCAAGATTGGAGACTTGTTTAGTGTAACTTTTTGTTCTTTATCTTATTTTCTTTCTAGTTTATGTGGGATAATAGTTTAGTTCTTAGCATGTCTATGGCTAGGAACTAACTTAGGTTTAAATCGTGGACGAAAGTACCCCGATACTTGTGTAGTTTAATAGGTTATTGCTCTTAATCCTCCTTTATAGTCAATATTGTCATCGAAAGATAGAAGGGTTCTATATTGGGGTTGAGTGTTTATATTACCTTAACAAGAGTATAAAACGGCTTAGTTAACCTGCTATCTCAAAATAGAAGAAGAACCATAATTATTTGCATTAACGAGTAAAGCGAGCGGATAGTTGAGGAGATTCGTTAGCCCTATTTCCACCATATCTGAAGTAATGTAAATTAAATTAGTTAGCATCTATAATCATAGCTATAATTAAATCATCAAATTATCAGTTACCAAATAGATACTATAGAATAGAGGTTGATAATTGGGCACTAATCCCTGAGGACGATAACTCGGTCTTCTAGACTATATTACTTGTCACAACACGTGCACTTGCGTTTAGTGTGTGCATAAATCGTGCATCACCCATATTGGACGTTCTCTAGGTCAATAACGATATGAAGAACGCTCTTGATGTTAGAAACTGTGATGGCATGATGAAAAGTGTTCTTATCAGCCATAGAGAATAGAACAACAAGATTCGGAGAAGGGAATTTGGGAGAGAAGATTTTATGGCAGAGAATAGCAGCGGCGCTGGTCACCAAAATATGAGAAAAAGAAAGAAAGTTTTGAGGAGCGGAAGCAGGGTAAAGAGAACCTAAACTCTTGATATCATGAAAGAAATAATCCCTTGATTATTCTTATTAATGAAAGACATATATATATATATATATATATAAGTTACACTAGGAAGATTCTCTTCCTATTCTACCTAGAAATCTCTATTCTATTTGAAGACTAACTTTACAATTATGATAATATTACACTACTAATTAAGGTACAAATCTAAATCTAATAATATACAAGGGAAAGGGAAGGGGCCCACAGTGGACTTCTCGGCTGGGCCACTGTTTCGGCTGAATTGGGCTGGCCCATATACTTTAACAATTTGATTTAAAACTAGTCATCCGAGAAGCTATATAATTAGTAAAATAATTAACATTTCAATCATATCTTAGCAAATTCAGAAGTAGTACACCAACCCGCAAGGGTAGCCAAGTTGGTGTAGCAGTAGAGCGCGGGACCGCAAGGTCGCGAGTTCGATCCCCTGCATAAACCTTCTTGGTTGAGCCTGTCACACATGGCTTGCCAAGTGTGGTTTACATGGCTGACGTGGTTTGCAGGCTACTGCGTCAGTCCGAGGTTTACCCTGTGCGCACTCGAAAGAGTAGCGGCTGCGGGTTCCTTCGTCAACAAAAAAAAAAAAAAGTAGTACACCAAATGGACGTGACAAACGCATAATACTAGATCAGCTAGCTTGTAAGACCATGAGAAAATAAACAGGAAAATTAAAGGACAATATACAATTGGAACAATAAAATTAAAACTATACAGAGAAGATTGACATGATCACCATGCACAACGAGGAATACAATATCACGTACCTCTTTCTCAAGGATCTTAGTAAAGAATTTCTCGACTTGTTGAGCAGTAACATCACCTCTATAGTCGCGACTTATAAGGCATCGACCTTTCATATCAAGAAGAAACAGCGCGGAGGTAGCACCCGGCATTGATCTCCACCTGATGATCACCAAAAAAAACAGAGATATTACGTAATATTGTACACTGATGAATCATGCAAATGTCGAATTTGTAGTAAAGAAATAAAAAACAGAGTTAATATACCTATGGGTTAATTCTTAGTTACTTGCTCGAGAATGACAAAAGTATGAGATCTGGTAATACTGTTTGATTTGTCTTAACGATTATTTTGAGATGGAACCGGGTTGTAAAGCACGTGTTAAACACTATCATCTAACTGTTGCACGGTACGCAAATTGGATTTAACTTATATATGATCAATGTAGTTTATACTCCAACTGCTACGAACTTTAATAATGGTAGAAAAACTTTTGGAGTTTGTGATTTAAAATAAATTTAGAAATTTTTATGGCTATAAATCATCGCTAAAGTAAAAGATTTAATGTTAAATTATTACTACTAAATATAAGAAAATATCATTCTTTTTTGGATTTCCTAAAAAGAAGAAAAGAGTAACATATAAATTTGGGCTAAAAGAATACTTTTTTTATCTCAATTTACGTGATATCATTTTCTTTTTAGTTTGTTCCATAAAAATGTCATCTTTAAACAATTTAACTTTATGAGATGATTTAAGTCACATGAATCTTTAAGGCTTACTTTGGAAAACAAATTTAAAAAGTCTTCATTTCTTTCTTAAATTTCGTGTCTAATCAAATGATGACATATAAATTAAAACGGAAAGAGTAATATTTATTATAAATATTTATCTCTAATTAACTTAAACTCCAATTTGGATTTACATTGTGACATGTCTCTATATAGTTAGTGACACTGTTATTATATGCCACGTTATTTTAAACTTATGTTTAATGTTTAAGATAACTCAATTACTAGTAATTTCATGCAAATTTTATAAATTTTCAAATCCATTAATTATCCAAAAGTTTAATTATTTTTTTTCATGATCTTCTTCTACTATGTCAAGAGTAGGGATGACAACGAATAGGATCTGGATCGGATCCTACTAGATCCAGATTCAGATCCGTTTTTCATATATGTATCCAGATCCATCTGGTCCATAAAATCAGATCCATCAGATCTAGGGATGTCAATGGGGCGGGGCGGGGGCGGGGAAGGGTACCCCATACCCGTACCCGCCACCTAAAAGCCACCCCCATCCCCGCCCCACCACCCATCACAAATAGTAATTCCTCCACCCACCCCCGCCCCATCTATCCGGCGTGTACCACTTACCCTACGGTACCCACCTAAATAAGTTGAATGAAATGCATACAGAATTTGTTTTTTTATTAGTGAATCTCTAACATCTATGAACCTAATTAGATAGTTTAAAGATACTGTGTAGTATCTTGATGATATAGAGAGTATCTCATGATCAAAAGTTGATCCAAAAATATTTATTTCATTTGCATGAATCGATCATGATAACACCTGAAAAACACTTTTAGAATTATCGTGAAATAGTATAACTATACGAGGAAGAAACACAAAAAAGTTACGATTATTACTAAATCTTGATTGGAGGAAGGAAAAGTCGGACCACGTGGAGATTAAAGCGATAATACAAAGGGTAAATATACAAAAGTATAAGATGGCATGAGCAATCTTGAAATCTCATCAGTGTACATATTCTCGAACTCGCAGAATCTTGTTCTTGAAGACAATGGAATAGCAAATGGTGACAATAATATGAATAATCCCACCGTTATTATCGATGGCGCCCAATCTGTTCCCATTTTTTATGCAACACTTCGTCTTGTTATACTTTATATCTCTACTTGTTTGGTACTTTGTAAATAAGTGGTATAGAGGAGATTTTTGTAAGGCAAATATAGTGAGTTTTACTTACTGGAGAAGGAGAAAGGATGCTAAACTCGAGAGTGAAATGCACGTATGGTATTAAAAAGGAAGAAAGACGGGTACGGGCGGTGCGGGTAGCGGGGCGGGGCGGGTACGGTGCGGGTCTTATATGAAATCCACCTCCGCCCCACTACCCATGGCGGGTAGCACTTTTGATACACATACCCGCCCCACCACCCACCAAACCATCCTCCATACCCGCCTAATCGAGCGGCGGTGCGGCGCACCGATTTACCCGCCCCACTGACATCCCTAATCGGATCCACCGGATCCACGGATCGGATCTGGATCCACATCATAGAAAAACAAAATTACAAGGACCTAACTTCTTATATAGTTCATTATATGGAAACGATTAAATTTCGGTACTTGAACTTTGAATGTCTCAAAACTCCAGTTACTATCATGCATATTCTGTGAAAGTAATTCTTCGTCCACGGAAAATATTAGTCGTTAGAAAGTGTATAGTGTCTGAAAAGTGTGGTGCAATGCTATTTTTGATTTTCTGCAATGCTTATATATATATAGAGGATTCCTTATCTGTAATATTTTAGTACTAGCTTGGTACTGAATGCTTTCATTACTAAAATTTACATTTTACGTATATAAAAAAAGAAAGAAAGAAAGAAGGAAGTGTTTAGTGATCTTCTAAAGTCTTCTTTTGTTCTCTCCTCTGTTCTAATCTCTTCCAGAGTTGAAGCCCATCAGTGTTGCGCAAAATGGAGGATAAACCAACGAAAGATTCTGAATCGATCAATTCAAATCGGAGGGGTAACAGTAGCCAGAAGAGGGAAAGGGGCTTGCAGATTGAAGGATACTCGCTAGAAGGGATATCAATAGCAGGGCATTATCAAAGTGCCTTCAAAGAAGCATTTATATTCATACTGAAATCTAATCTAAATTAATATAATCATCGGACTGATCTTATGAATGTATAAATGTATAACGTATTTAATAAAAAATGGATTTACGGATCGAATCTGAATCGGATACGGATTTCAAAGATAAAATTCATATCTAAATCCGATCCGCCATAAATGGATCCGGATCCGTCGGGTCCAAAATTTAAAGATTCATATCCTATAAAATGGATCTGAATCCTCCGGACCGGGTCCAAAATCCATTGTCATCTCTAATGTTCAAATATAACTCTACTCTATAACACTATTAAAAAGTGTTGTTTGTTACCGATCCAAGAACATGTCATGAAATTCGATTACGGCTATCACACGGTAAGTGACATCATTGACTAGTACTGCACAGTTTCAACGTAAAAGGTAAAAAGTTCATTTGTCAGTTTCAACACAATACGATAGTGATTTGTTTTTAACAGGAGAGCGTATAAATTGCAAGACGATTAATTATTCTTCAACTAGTTTGTGTTAATAACTGTCGAGCCCCATGAACTAAGATGTCATTTGTTTTTATTACTAATAAGATGTCTAAATATTTACATACACATATATGCATATTAAAATCAGATATTTGGATCTTAATATATATTTAATTATTACTAGTATGTTATATTAAGATCTGAATTTCAATTTCTGAATGCATAATTTTTTCTTCATTTTATAATTAATAAATATAAATTTTAAATAAAAATATTAATTAATATACTACTATATTAGTAAAATATTTTAAGAAAATTATACGATAGTTGACGGTGATAATGTCAACCTGTGGTGGGCAATGTCGATTCTTAACGGAGGTTATGGTGAAATCTAAATGATAATTAATATTCAAATTTTCATTAAGGCCAAAAAAATTTACTTTGCTTGCATTACTAAAATATCACTAATTTCTCACTGAATTTCCCACTTAAAATGTTCACATGCTATTTTCCATTGAATGTCGACGGGAAAAACTTAAATACTAGTGTCTGTTTTCACACGAAAAATTAAAAAAATTCCCAGCATATGAAAATCTGTTTCCCACCATGCATTTTTCCAGTGAGCTAATTCGATGGTATTAAAGTGAAAAATCATATTTTATAGCATAAATTTTTCATTGCATATCGATGTTAAAACTCATGTTTCTAGTAGTGTCGCCAAGATCAACAATTAAAAGTTGACTAATCCACCATAAATTTAATGATGTAAAATCCATCACACCCCTTTGGCCACTAAAAGGAAACTAATTGTAGCCCACACTCCACTGTAATAAAGCACTAATTTAGCCAAACGTTATTTGCACCACTGTTATTTTCACTATCTTTTCGTCTTTCTCTCTTCCCCTCTACTCCCTTTCACTTTATATACCAAAAGGGTAAACAATATTACTCCTATTCATGAGATATTAGCCATGTGTAAATGTGGATTTCTAATCCAGTCATATATTACATAAAATCTTTACAGAATCAATACATGTAACTTTTTAACCACTTCATGATTTGTTGTTCCTTCTAGCCTAGATATGGTTGACCTTTCATGTGGAATGAAAAAACAAAGTTCCTCAAGCCAGTCAAGAGTGTTACGTGTGTGTTTTGTTATACTAGCATATTTAGATTATTTTTAAAAGTTCAAGAGACTTCTAATCCTTTTCTCTATTTTTTTTTTTATTATGAGTCGTATATAACTAACACAAATTGTGTGCAATTCTTTTTTCCCTCACAAATTGGTGACCCCAATTTTTACACTTTTGGGTTCCCAAATTTTGGTTCTACTAATTGTGAGACAAAAAAAAAAACATTTCTCCCCGTGTGACGTGCGAGGAGATGATCTTTTATGATCAGTAATAGTAAATAAAAGAATGTACCGTCCAAAGATTTAATGTGTTGTATTATTGATCTCCTGTTAATAAATTGTGCATAACCACAAGCGTCTATTGTGCATAACCTTATACCATACATTTATAAAAGAGACTGTTTCCACGGCTCGAACACGTGACTTCCTGATCACGTGACTTTCTGATTACATGACAACAACTTTACCAACTACGCAAAGCCTCCCCTTCAAATTAAAATAGTAAAATATTTTCTTTTTTGATTTCATACCTGGTATCGGGTACCCGCATTGATGTCCGACTATATCCACATTCGCGCTGTATAGAGCCCATTTATGGGGAGGCGCTCCCTGTCAAGGATTTGTTCATACCTAGGGCTCGAACCCGAAACCTTTGGTTAATGGAAAAGCAACATCATCCACTGCACCACATCCTATAATAGGTTGAGATTACCACACTGCATTTTTCTCTTATATCTATGAAATTTAATAATTTATATATATGTATATATAAAGTTATTCGTATTCAAACTGTCTTGCATCTCTTTAGTTTCAAGAACTATTTCCCTTTTTTAGCCAAAACATATCTAGGTTTATGTTTTAAAATTAAAAACAAACACCACTACCTAAAAGCTCCTCTAAATGGATCAAAGAAATGTTCTGTATATTCGATAGAGCCAATTTCGTCACTGATCGTACAGATCCACTGATGAATCATGCATATAATAACAACAAAGTTTGACCGTTCATATTGACATTACTTCTCTATACTTGGTGTGAAAGAATATTCTTTTCATCCCGTGAAGTTTGATATCCTTTGCAATTAATTAGAATTGCACAGGGATAAAGTTTTTTATTTTACTCTAAATCTAAACAGTTAAAATGTTTTAATTCCTATAAGAACATAAGTTATGCATTGTTTGACTAGTATTATTTTTTTAAGCTCAACGACATGATGTTCTATACAAGGAATATTTACAGTGCAGAAAATGTCAAGAATAACAAATAATTTAGTTCAATTGTTTTCTAACCAAATTTGTCAACCTATTACCTAGGCATTTGCCAAGAGAAGCAAAGCAATGCAGCATGCTAGTTCCAGAAAAAAAGATTGATCAAAATGGACAAGAAGTTGATACAAACATGTGAAAAGGATTTTCAACAAATTAACGATCGAAAAAAATTCAAATAATGAGTTTGTCACATATATACTATTGTGATTCATTTGACAAAGTAATGAAATATACATATTTATACTTTTTTTTTTTGTTGTCACAGTAGTGCATGAGCAGGAGGAAATAAAAGGGTAGAAGGTAAAATGGGGAAACAACCCCACAGCTCTTTGAAATTATTATTATTAATATTCGAAAGAGGGTCATAGTCATCTTTTTTATCATAGTTTTATGCACCTCCCATTTATTATTATTGCCTTTTTGTCTTTTGCCTTCATCCTTCTCCATTACTAAATTATGCTCTTTGCCGACAAAGCTTCATAAGTTCAGCTTCTGCAATTAGGGTTTGGCTTCATCAATACTAGTGGTAAATAACTTTCTTTTTGTTACTACTTTGTAGCCAGTATATTCAGGAAAAAAAAAAGCTACTTCCCTTTTTCATTCTTCTCATCAGAGAAACCTAGTAGATCACACAAACAGGTAAAGTCACAAACGTTTTAATTTGTTGTATTTACCTAAATTTAATTCCTTTTGCAAAAGTACTTTTATTTTTTCGGAAAGGTTTACATAAAGTCCACTAAATACTTGATATACAACTCAATATGTGAGATACTTCTTGATCTAGGGTTTACTTGTTTTTTGTTTTAGTATTAAGAAAATGTAATTTCTAGAATTGCATTTTCAGATCTTATATATGTTTAACAATATACAGAGAGCTACATATCTCATTACTTCCAACTGAAGTGAACAGATTCAAGTACAGTCTTGAGTATTCTAGTGGCTGTGCACTAGCTGGAAGATATAGATAGATAAGACAAATTCTTGAAATTTATAAATTTGAAGAAAGCATGCAGACTTCCTTCTTAGCCACCCAAAAAATAGAAGAGCAAGAAGAAGAAGATTTAGAATTTTCGAGGGAGAGCGGTCAGAAATCTATAATTTAGTATTTAAACAAGAAATCATCGTTGTTCTATCATCCAACATACTTCTATTTAAATGATTTTATACCTTACTACTCCCTAACATAATAAACAAAATACTTTGCTCAAGGAATTTTCTCCTCCTTTTTGTGATTTGCTAGCTCTTGATTGAAACTAGAATTAGAAGGCATAATTGAAAATATTTTCTCCTCCTTTCTTTTCTTAATCTTAGGTGTGTTATATAAGGCTTTGTGATGGTTATTATTCAAGACACGAAGAATTTCAGGAAAATCCAGAGTTGGGGAAAATTATGAAATTAGGTTAGAAAAAAATAAGGAGAACTAGTGACTATAATTTAAATATATAGTAATAAATAGATCAATAGTTGAAAAATATACATGGCTTAGCTTGAAGATATTTATATAAAATAACAATGTCAGGAAGGATTTATATAGAATGGATTTTGGGTCTAACTCAACTCCAAAAGACAGCTTGTAGTGTGAGGATTGTCCAAGTCCATATAAAGAGTTCAGGTTCTCATTTCATATCCAATGTAGGACTCTTAACACTCTCGCACGCTCAGACCTTGTTAACTAGAGCGTGGATAATATAATTTGGGGCCCAACATCGGTGAACAAAGAATTGGAATGGACATCTAATATGTTAAGAATCTCACATCGGATATGGAATGAGAACATGAACTCCTTATATTGACTTGGACAATTCTCACTCTACGAGCTAGTTTTTGGGGTTGAGTTAGGTCCAAGATTCATTCTTTACCGTTTAAATTAATTACTTGATGTTAACTTTGTGCAGCTTAGCGAGTAAATATGGCTTCATCCAGCTGCTACAATTCCCCTTGTGCTGCCTGCAAATTCCTGAGAAGAAAGTGTCTTCCTGGTTGCATCTTTGCACCTTATTTCCCACCTGAGGAGCCACACAAATTTGCCAATGTTCACAAGATCTTCGGGGCTAGCAATGTGACCAAGCTTCTCAACGAGCTCCTCCCTCACCAGAGGGAGGATGCCATCAACACTCTGGCCTACGAAGCCGAAGCCAGAGTCAGGGATCCCGTTTACGGGTGTGTTAGTGCGATCACCTTCCTCCAACGCCAGGTCGAGCGCCTCCAGAAGGAGCTCGACGCGGCTAACGCTGATTTAATTCGCTATGCTTCTTGCAATGACGTGTCTGCGCCACCGCTGATTGGCCCTCAAGAAATTGGATCATCACTCCATAACATGGCACTTAGTAGGAGAATGGGGTATGATCATGGAGGAGGTTATCCTTTCCCTTATCCTCCTTCATCATGGAATGATCAAAACCCTTCTGGAGGAGGAGGAAATATTTGAGCCTAATTTATAGATAGAGGTTCATGTTTCTTGGACCTTCCAAAATATATTGTGTGCTTTTTAAATACTACTACTACTAGTGATATGGTTTTCTAGCTAGCCCTCCTCACATGCAATTTCCTAGCTAGACCATTGAGTAACTATGGCGTAAATCTGGGGATTTTTAGACTTTAGTAGTTGTGATGCTAAAAAAAGTCTTTCTCTAAATATTGTATGCCTATATTGTGTCATATTCAGAGATGACCTAAGAGATGGCATGGCTGCTACATCTTCTATTATAAGAGTCTAGAGAAATGTCCATGTGAATTGTGAAGTGTCCTATATATTTTGTGGGATTTGTAATAAATTATTTTTTGTCATTGTAAAAGGAGACTCTCACTAGCACGAGTGATGTGTAGGTAAGTTGATACTTTATTAGAGCATGCATTTAATTTCTTGTTTATGTTTGGTTTCAGCTTTTGTTCATATGGACCACTTTTCTTTCTACCTAATACGCTGCAAAACTTATGTGAATTTGTACCTGAAAGACACCTATCCGAAGGGCACTAAAACAAGCAAAGTCTGACTGCTGATTCTCATCTCAGATTACAATTTATTTGTACGTTTAATGTAGAAAAGTGATGAGAAAATTTGCTTGAAATTTGTTCACTTAGGTTTAAGTCAGACCATTTATATAACTTATGTCTTGCATTTATATGTACTATCAACGGAAAAAGAAAATTATACTTGATATTTTTCAACATAGTATAACATGTTAGTTAACATATTTATCAGTGTTATCATCAATGTTAGACATTTGGAAATCCGCAGGGTCAATCTCATTTCTTTAACTTCTGGAAAGATCATACTCTACTCCCCCCCTAAAAAAACGTTGTATTTAGCATAAAGAAAACTATTGCAAATTATTATTCAATATTAGGGATATCGGGTGTCGAAAACATTGAACATGCACAGCCAAACAACAAAAAGAAAACGCACACCCTATTGCAGTAAGTAAATTTAAAAAAAAAAAATCACAACAGGAGGAGATTAGCTCTTTAATTTCTTTTGTCCGGGTGCACCGAAGCGAATTCAGAATTTTTCTTTTTTGAGTTCTGAATTATAATTATATTTGTTTGTTAGGTTCTGAATAATTTATTTAATTTATACATAAGAATTTTTAATATAAATTCAAAGTTTTAATCAAAACTATTGAGATATGTCGAACTAGTAACTATAACAAGGCTCCATCCGTATCCCAATGTGTAATACACTAGCTTAGGATATAGATTTTCTCCTTTGTGGAAGCAAATCCGCAACTACTGCTTGAATTACCTATATGTAGGAATTATCAACAAAGTGGAAGAATTCCTTGGTTTCACAGCCTAGATATTCCTCTAACAGATGATGCATAGATTTTTTTTCATTTATTTAATGTAACCCCTAGCCGTCAATTATATGTAGAAAATCCTCTCTTTTACTGTGCGGTTTTAGAAGGAGGACTAGCTAATGAATTAACCGGCTAATTAGCATCTTTATGGTAGACCCGACCCAATAATTATTTCCATACACAGTGCATGCACACATGCACTCACAGACACACAGAGAATGGTCTTGATCGAGTTTGCAGTAGTTTAGATAAATCAAAAATAGGATACGGGGTTAAATCCGTAGCAGGTGTTGCTGCATACTAAAAGATATTTGGTTCATTTTTTCAACCCCAGTTGATGTCAGACACTCAGAAGCTCTCTCTTTATTTCAGAATCAGCAGAATTCCATCAATTCTATCATATCTTTAAATTCATTGTCGTCTCGAGATCATCAAAGAATCACCTTTGGGTTTGAGTACTTGATTTTTCGACCCCAGTAGCGGCAATCTCTATTATTACCTGAAAGAGAATAATCCTTGTTGATTTTATTAATGTAATTGGTTTATATACATTATATACCATAGTCATTCTACGCTATAATTACGGAAATTAAATAGATACTTAATTAATACAAAAGATTACTATCATAATTACAGCTTTACAAGATTACTAATAATATCAAACGTAAAGATGTTAGCAATTTGATAACGGGAGGGGACATGCAAGACATATACTTGTCCACGAGCTACCTTTTCGCGAACAAAGTGAATATCCATCTCGATATGTTTAGTGCACTGATGTTGGACAGGATTCCCGAGAGATATATTGCACTAACATTATCGCGGTAGATCAAGGTAGCTTATCGAATAAGAAAATGAAGCTCTAAGAGGAGGTTACAGAACCAACAGGACTCAGACACCACATTGGCTACCCCTCGATATTCGGCCTCCACGCTGGAGCGCGACAAAGTAGCATGGCGTTTAGCCGACCAAGTTATCACCAAGAAACATACAATAACCAGATGTCGAACGTCTAGTATCTGGACATCCACCCAAATCAACATCTGTATAAGACATGAGAGTAGATGCCGATGATGAATATAAATGTAAATCATAATTAAGAGTGCTCTGAATATAGCTCACAATGCATTTGAGAGTGTGTATGTGTTCTTTCCTCGGATCATACATGAATAAACACATCTGGTGCACTGCATAAGTAATATCGGAGGGAGTATTACATTATAAGTAATCCTGCATTCACCCGTATCCAACCATATGATCTTTCCTTTTTTTGGTCTTAAGCCATATGATCTTTCAGTCACCAAGGACCCATCCGATCCCTTTACTCTTTTTTATCATTTTAAATCTTTGCTCTAAAGTCTTTAAGGTCATGATATATTCTCGGAAGGATCAGATCTTTAGGGCCTTTAAGGGGAAGTTTTTTTATTCGCACTGTATATAGTCTATTAAAAAAAATCGCCCTTTATCGATGTAATTTTTCATTTTAGGATTCAAACTCATAAGTTAAAACATCTAATAAGAATTCTACTAACGCAGGAATGCTTTGTGCACCGGGAAAAATATATATAGCAGCTCCTCACAACAAAAATTGGTGTGTTTTTCCTTTTCTTCTTCTCCTGGGCATTTCTTTCTCCCCTTCCGGTATCTGGGAAGGTAACGAGAAGTCAAAATTGGTGATTGCATTTTGATCTTTATAATTTGAAGATCAATAATCTTTAGTTTGTTTAAAATTATCTAATTCTTCAAATAAAAAAATCTTGAAAATCTCTCAATCTTTTCATAATTTTTTTTTCTTAAAATTATCTTTAATTTTTTTAATAAAAAATTGAAATATTTAAATCAACAAACCAGAACAAATTACACCTCAAACATTACCCCAACCGCCTCTATTTGTTTTCCCTGACAGCGTCACTTGCATAAACCATCAAACAACATCAATAAATATTTAATGTAATTTCATAAGTGAAGTTTAAGTGGATAAATCGTCAAAATACTTTGTAAACGGTCGCTAGCCCCAAAATATTCAATGTAATCCTCTTCTTTTTGTAGTGGTTGCTGCAAAATATATTCTCCATCTCAAAAAGATTGTATTACTTTTCTTATTAGTTTATTCCAAAAAGATTGACATATTTATATATTTTGTAACAATTTAACTTTATGAGAGCCACACAAATATCTAAAACTTTTTTTGAATCACATATTATAAAACTCTTACTTTATTTCTTAAATTTCGTATCAAGTCAAATTAAGATAATATTTTAAACAGAGTAGTATCCCAAAAGTCATCCATGATAAGTGGGCATGTTGAAATAGTTAAAGGTTTTGATCTTCTTTTTCATTCATATTCAGACATTGATGTCTATGGACTATGAGAGAGAGAGAAGGATGGAACATCAAAAACATCCAACCAAAAACAAACAAAGAATCAGTCACTTCTAGTGATTAATAATCCATAAAGAAAAAAGGGAACATCAGACTTGAATTTTTGTGGTAGGGGCATGAACATAACATCCCCACTCACCCGTATCCCATTTTTCTTGATGTAAATTTGCAAACATCTCTGCCATATTATATTCACCTGCCCCTTTGCTTCTTTTCCACGTCTACTTTATGTTGACAACAGAAACATAGATTGATTGATCGATCGATCGATCCATGTGCTTCATATTTTATACAGTTTATGTGTACAATGTGCACATTATTTGTTTCCAAACGCTACTTGCATTTTGTCTTTGATAGACCAAAGAGTAATAAAATTAGTTCATAAAAATATAACATATCCAACTGGTACGAGTTGGGTTAATATATAGTTCAAATTGATAAATGAGAAATTTTGTCAAAATATTTTTATAATTTTTTGTAGATATATATTATATATAGTTGTAAGCTATAAAGAAAAAAAAAGGATTTATTAGGTAACCAAATAAACTATAGAAAAGAACAAATAAAGATATTAAAATTTAGTAAAATTTGGGTTGATTGGTGTTGAGTCTATTTTATATACACTTTTGAGTCCTTTTTAGTTAATATTTTTCCTGTTTTCTTTGTGTTCTGTATAGTGTTAGGGTTGTTTTTTTATATTTTGAGTCACAACGGTCCTAAGGAGGAGAAGTAGAGAAAATACACATGAAAAGGGGTTGAAATTTGAGCAAAAGAGCAAAACAGTAGCCCGAAAGGGTTCTGCCGAAGCAGCGCCGCGGCGCCACCCTATCTGAGTCGCGACGCCACATCACCGTGCACAGCGCCGCGGCGCCACCCTAGATGAGCCGCGGTGCCCTATTTCCAGAGAGCATAAATTGGGTTCTGCCAGATTAGTGCTGCTGCACCTGGCTGCAGGGCCGCGGCGCCGACGCGGGAATTTGAGAAAAATGGGCCGAATTTCAGTCAGAAACCCTAAGACTCAGAAAGGGTTTTGGAACAAGTATAAATAGAAAGTTTTGGCTCATTATTCAGGGACCAGAAACCACCTGTTGAGAGCAGATTTGGAGCTTAAGGATTCTTGCAATTCCAGTTCTTCTTTGTTCTTCAGTATTAGCGTATGTATGAGATTTTTAGTTTGTAATTCTTTTATTATGAACTAATTACGTTGTTAGGGTTTTAAGACGTATTCGCTTGAACCCCTCATTATGATTTTAATGTTATAGTTTGATTTCTTCTTCTAGGTTACTGAGATCTATTCAACTTGTGATGATTGTTTGATAATTAACTGGCCATTAATTCTCATAACTTATATGATTTTAAATCGAGATCTTGAAAGGGAAATTTGAATATGCTATAGTTGTTTAGACATAGGTTAAAATCGCGAACGAAAGTACCCCGATACTTATGTAGTGTTTAAGGTTATTGTTCTTAATACTCCTATGTGGTAGAATTTATCATAGAAATATAAAAAGTTTCCACTTAGGTTGAGTTTTTATATGTCCTAACCGGAATATAGAACATGTTAGTTAACCTGCTATCTCAATAGGAAGAAAATGAAGACTAGGTATTAATGGAATAATATGGTGAATAGTTGATGAAGGTGAGAATCTCTAATCTTTCCCATACGTGATTCTAATTAGTGATTATTGTCCATATCTTTACTGCATTCTTAGATTAATAATTTCTTCAAATTATCGTTAATCAAATAGAGACTAAAATCAGACTATAGGTAATTGACAAGTTAATCCATGAGGACGATAACTCGGTCTTACAGATCTTTATTACTTAAGTAATACGCACACTTGTGTAAGCACATAAATATCGCAAACAAGTTTTTGACGCCGTTACCGGGGATTAATTTATTATCAATATCTGTTTATCTGATTTTATTTCTAATGTCGTTGCTCCATGAACAAGTTTTTAACTTGTTCTACGAGCATCTTTTTATCAGTTTTTGTTGGTTTTCTTATTTTTTAGGTAAAGCTAGTGTATATAAAAAAAAAAAACCGCATGGACTACTACTATCAGGGGCAGTGGAATCATCAACATCAGCCTAATCCACAAGTTCTAGAGGAAGATATAAACGAATTGCAGGCAGCCATACTCATGCTCACCAAGTGTCAGACTCAGTTTATGACTGAAACAAAGTTGTCCCTAAAAAATTTGGAAACACAAATAGGGCAGCTGATGGATAAGGTAATCAATACACCTCAAGAAAATCTGCCTAGCGACACAGTTGTGGGAAGTGGTTAGCAGATTGAGGAACCTGAACCACAACAAGCTGTTGAGAATAATGAGGAATTGAAAGAGATGGTTGGTGAAGAGAAAGAAGAGGTTACTGAGGACCAACCCATTACAGAAGAGACACCACCATCTGTCATTGCTGATCCCTAACCAGAAAGTTCATACCTTCAAAGGAACCCTCAGAAGTCTAGAGATCCATGAAGCTTCACTATTTCCTGCACTATAGGTAATTTTGAATGCAAGCAAGTATTGGACGATTTGGGGCAAGCATAAAAGTAATGTTTTTTTTTACGTTTTATAGAATTGGTATAAGTGAAGTGAGACATGCAACAATTACTGTTCGGATTGCAAACCGTTTGGTAAAGTATCCACGGGGTACTAGTAAAGATTATATGCGTCCGGCTAAATGACGTTAACGACAACGCTTATGGGAGGCAACCCACAATTTTTATTATTTTTATTTTCTTCTTTCAGTCTAGTTAAATTGTAGTTAAATTTCTAGTTATAATTTTGAAGAATAAAAAGTAATGAGCAAATTTCTTGTCTATTATACGACATGTGTTGTTTTGATGTGTGTAGGAGGGAACATGTGTCAATGAAAAGATGATTCGAGGAAATTCGGAATAAAAGCTGAACTCAGAAGATTCAGGTCAGAAGCAGAGTCGCGGCGCCAACATCGCGGATTATACAAAGCAGTTCTCTGGAAGTTCAGCGCCGCGGCGCCCAGAAGCAGAGTCGCGGCGCCACTGCAGATTTTCTGAATTTAAAAGGGGTTTCTGACTATTGTCCCTCTCCTTAAATCGTAAAAGCTTGTGATCGCTACCAACGCCTAATCTGAGGCGCCCTCCGCTCTACCAGCCGCCTGAGGATTCGTTACAGCCTAGACCACTCCTTTGTGATCTTGTATTTGTGTTTGTACGTTTTCCCTTTTATTTTTATTTTTAGTTTTCACACATTGAGGACAATGGAGTGATTAAGTTTGGGGAGATCACTTTATTTGTTTGTCTTTTTTTATTTATTTGTGCTTTATGTGTCTTACTTTATTTGTTTGAGCCTTTTTTATTTATTCGTGCTTTATGTGTTTTTAAGTTAATTTTTTTTATGAATCAAGTATGTTGTATCCGCTGATGAGATTGAGTGAAGTAATTGGGATAATGTAATGAATTATAAGCAAAAATTTGAGTGCTTAAGTTGGATATACCAAAAATTCTTTGAACATGTAATTATGGAGATACTTGTGTCTGGTTTATTGCATTGTCAATTATGAAAATTAGGTTGAAAAATATCTAGAAAACATGTTTGTTTGTTATTCGAGGCGAAATAACTAGGATATACATGTTTAGGAAAGTGATTCAGGCATTCTTTGATAGCCTTCTTACCGTTCATTACCTAACCTGACATAAACTGTATCCTTAGTCAACCCCTTTGAGCCTAAAATAGTATCTTGTTATGCCATACGTGATAATTGAAAAATTCTTAGGATGAAAAGTGTTAGAAAGTAAGAAAAAGATAGTGAAAATTTGATGCACCCCAATAAAAAATATGCAAAAGCTTAAATTTGGGGGTGTCTGTTCTTGAATTGTATGTCTTATTCTCTCAGAAAAGAAAATAAAAGAAAAGAAAAGGGGGGATAAAATAGGTATGAAACTAGAAAGGATATTAAAAGAAACAAAAGGAATGGAATAAAAATTGTTTATGGTAGTATTTGAGCCTAAAAAGCCTACTTTTACTTACCTCTGTCTAAACCTACATTACAACCCCTGAAAAGTCCTGAAGATTCCTAACATGTATGTCTATGATTAGTGGAGAATAGCAACTAGACAGGTCTATAGAGTTTTGAAAAAGATGGAATGAAATTGAGATGCATAGGTTTGATACTTGTATTTCCAGTAATTATGATTTGCATGAACTATCCATGATTATCATTGAATTTGCGAAATATCTGATTTAAAATTCTAGATTGCTAAAAATTTATGTTATGTATGTTCTAAAATATTATCTCATTCTCTATTCATGATTTTCGAGGCAATGTTAATATAACTACTTGATTCACTTCTTAGAGTCTTTTTCTTTTTCTTTTTGTTTTTGTTTAGTGCTTTACTCGAGGGTGAGTAAAGATTAAGTTTGGGGGTGTTTGCTGAGTCTATTTTATATACATTTTGAGTCCTTTTTAGTTGATATTTTTTGTTTTCTTTGTGTTTTGTATAGTGTTAGGGTTGTTTTTCTTTATTTTGAGTCACATCGGTCCTAAGGAGGAGAAGTAGAGAAAATACACATGAAAAATGGTTGAAATTTGAGCAAAAGAGCAAAACAGTAACCCAAAAGAGTTCTGCCGAAGCAGCGCCGCAGCGCCACCCTAGCTGAGCCGCGGCGCCATATTTTTAGAGAGCATAAATTGGGTTCTCGCCGCAGCGCCGACGCAGAAATTTGAGAAAAATGGGCCGAATTTCAGCCAGAAACCCTAAGACTCAGAAAGGGTTTTGGGACAAGTATAAATAGAAGGTTTTGGCTCATTATTCAGGGACCAGAAATCACCTGTTGAGAGCAGATTTGGAGCTTAAGGATTCTTGCAATTCCAGTTCTTCTTTGTTCTTCAGTATTAGCGTATGTATGAGATTTTTAGTTTGTAATTCTTTTATTATGAACTAATTACGTTGTTAGGATTTTAAGATGTATTCGCTTGAACCCCTCATTATGATATTAATGTTATAGTTTGATTTCTTCTTCTAGGTTACTGAGATCTATTCAACTTGTGATGATTGTTTGATAATTAACTGGTCATTAATTCTCATAACTTATATGATTTTAAATCGAGATATGAAAAGGGAAATTTGAATATGCTATAGTTTTTTAGACATAGGTTAAAATCGCGAACGAAAGTACCCCGATACTTATGTAGTGTTTAAGATTATTATTCTTAATACTCCTATGTGGTAGAATTTATCATAGAAATATAAAAAGTTATCACTTAGGTTGAGTTTTTATATGTCCTAACCGGAATATAAAACATGTTAGTTAACCCGCTATCTCAATAGGAAGAAAATAAAGATTAGGTATTACCGTATTAATGGAATAATAGAGTGGATAGTTGATGAAGGTGAGAATCCTAATCTTTCTCATACGTGATTCTAATTAGTGATTACTGTCCATATCTTTACTGCATTCTTAGATTAATAATTTCTTCAAATTATCGTTAACCAAATAGAGACTAAAAATCAGACTATAGATAATTGACAAGTTAATCCATGAGGACGATAACTTTGTCTTACATGATCTTTATTACTTAAGCGATATGTACAGTTGCGTAAGCACAGAAATATCGCAAATAATTGGGCTGATTCAATGTCATCTTGACCTAACTTATTTGGTAGTAATAGCACAAGCTAGCTACTTTTTAATCTTTGTAATTAAAAAATAATCATTATCATAAAATTTAATATTTACATGTGAATTTCTATGATAGTGTTCTGGATAGGGATGTCAGTGGGGCGGGTAAATGTGTGTACCGCCCCGCACCCGCTCCAATTGGGGCGGGTATGGGGGATGGTTTGGTGGGTGGTGGGGCGGGTATGGGTATCAAAAGTGCTACCCGCCATGGGTAGTGGGGCGGGGGTGGATTTCATATAATACCCGCCCCGCACCCGCCCCGCCCCGCTACCCGCACTGTACCCACACCGACCGTACCCGCACCGCCCATATCCGTATCATCTATTAGTTTAATTAGGTTATTTACGAATTTATTTGGCCCTTTCTTGATTTAAAATGTGACTTGAGCTAACCCGCACCGTGTCCTGCTTGTTAAACACAAATGCACCACGTTTCTTTTTCTCATTCTCTTTGTTCTTCTTTTTTTTGTTAAATATTTTCATCTTTACTGTTTTTTAATATTCATAATATTTTGGCAAGGTTTTAGACTTGATATTCGATACACCATAGTGGAAAGGTTCCTTTTTTTCCCTTTTTCTTATATAACTTTCATTTTGGTGACTAAAACAATTGCTAGACATTATTTGAGCATTTTATTAATGGGTACCCGCCGGGTAAGTGGGTATCCGCGTGAAGTAAGTGGGGCGGGGGCGGGTGGAGGAATTACTAACCGTGATGGGTGGTGGGGCGGGGGTGGGGATGTGTTTTTGGTGGTGGGTACGGGTATGGGATACCCTTCCCCCGCCCCGCCCCATTGACATCCCTAGTTCTGGACTTCACATGTGACATTTAAAATTCTATGACAATAAGTAGTATTTTCAATTACATGAGCTGCAAAGTGTGAATTTACCAATCGATCTCAGCCCAAATAACTCAATATTTTAACCAGCTCAACTCGTTCATAATTTGACATCCCGTATAATGTCTTCCAGTTGTTTCGAAACGTATTTTCATCACATAACCAATTTTGTTTACTATTTCAGTTAAGTATGACGAGAGAATTCAAAATTGACACTTGCTCGGTAAAGCCTTGTACCGATATTAGCTGTGCTTGTGCGCACAAGAAATTAAAGAAATGACATAAAGCAAGTAAACAAAAAAACATAAAAACCCTATTTTTAGGCAAGGGATGACGAGAAATTAAAAAAAAAAAACAGAAAAGAGAACAATTGCTGCAAATTTCTGGTCCACAACCTTCACCTATGTGATAGTGATTCACATGCGAGAGCTACTGAAACTTTACAACACTAGCTTCTAGACCTGCTGGTAAAAAGTAAGAATGTTCCCCTTGTACAAATGTACTGTAAAAAGGGGATGAATTAGTTAAACACATATGCACAAAAGCTAATCAATTAATTTTAACCTGTCACCGCAGCTAATTGAGAGATTGAGGAGGAGCCTAATCTCATTGTTGTTCACATTCGGTGTTCGATATCTGTTTCGTGCTCCCACTTTGCACCTTGCATCTCTATGATTAAGGATGTCAAATGAGCAGAATGAGTTGAATTTAAGCGGGTTAAATAAATAAATGGGTGGATCAACACCTAAAATCATTTTTCTTCGCATATGGTATTCGATATATGTTCTTTGCACCGTGTATGTTAAAGGGTGTCAAATAGGTGGCTTGAGCTGAATTTAAATGTGTTAAAATGAATTGTATTATTAAATGAGCGGGTCACTAAACCATCCAAAGGTTACTTGGACTAGGTCAAATTAGGTTAAACAACGGGTCATAACTCAATTTCTCCAAATTCTACCAAGTTTTGACTTTTTTATTTTTTCTTACAATTTTGAGCTACATATAAATTTAATTTTTAGTTGAGATGAATTAGACAGATTAAAATAGGTTGAGTTAAATAATTAACAGGTCTTTAACTTGCCCGACTTTAAATAGGTTAGATGCATCGTATTTTTTATGGACTAAATTTGACATCTTTACATAAAGGCCCATTAAAAATAATGCTCCTTACGATAATTAATTTTTATTTTAGAACTTGAATTCAAGATCTTATCAATTAAGGACCACAACTGTTGGCGATAGGAGTCTAAAATCCTAGGTTTAATAAATAGGTAGCCCTTGAACATGCTAAAATATTGTATTTAGACATTCGAATTAAGATTTATTCCAATTGAACACTTTAATTCTTAATGTGTCCAATTAGACACTTTCGATTCAAATTATGAAAAAAGTTTTGTGTATGTTTTCATTCGTCTAACTATTAGGTACCTAAGTTAACCACATAAAATATGTCATCTCCTTTAATAATATGTAGTCGCCTCAGTAAGCCGAAAACTCTAGACATTTTCTAATTGAGACTGATGCGTATAATTAAATAAAATGATATATTTTATGTGGTTAACTTAATTACATAATAGACGAATGAAACATACACAAAACTTTTTTTCATAATTTGAACCGAAAGTGTCCAGTTGAGACACTTTATAATTAGGAGTTGTTGTGCTCAAATGTAGGGGTAAGGTCTGCGTACATCCTATCCTCTAGATTCCATTTCAAGTGAAATTATATTGGATATGTTATTATTGTTACTATCGAGGTGTTCAATTGAAACATGATTTAGTTTGAATGTCTAAATAGAATATTCTGAAAAGTTCAAGGAGCTGGCTATGTATTAAGCCAAAATCCTATTCATATATAGCTAGGATCAGGGGCGGATTTAGTGAGGGGCGAGGGTGTTCAACCGAACAACCTCAGTGAGAAATTACAGTGTATATATAGAATATATTTTTTATGTATATATATTAACTTTTGAACACCCTAAACAATTACTTAGCTCAAGTGATCCAGGGTGTTCAAAATTATTTTTAGCATCTTAGTTTGATTCTCAAGGATAATATTATTTTTTCTATTTAACTTTTATTATTTTTTCTAATCCCCTAAATAAAAATCTAGATCCGTCGCTAACTAAGATACCATATGGGAACTCGATTCTTGTTACCTTCCCTAACATCTTTACAGCTCAAAGTGCTAGAAAAAAAGGGAGGGGGGGAGGGGACCTCAAATGTGTACACAGTTAACAAGTTTGAAGTGACAAAGTGGATGCAATAAACCCATGGTCTAAGAGCTTTGTCACTAGCTGATCATTTCCTTTTCTAGGACCTTCAGTCAGCCTATTAGGTTACCTACTTCTAAAATCCCTCTTAATATCATGCCTGCATGTTCTCTCTAGGCTTTTACATTTACACACAAGCTTCATAGGTTGTTTTCAAGGTCATAGAGCTCTAGAGGCTCTGATTCCTATAGTAAAAAGAATCTCCCTACACTCATGCAAGCAAGCCTTTCCAAATAATTTTTACTTATTCATAATTAATTAATGCACATGTCAAACTTCAATTACTAGGTCTTATCTTACTAATCCTCTTCTGAAGCGTAAAAGAAACAAACAAACAAAATACAAAGAAATAACAAATTGATCTAACATTTAGAAGCATGTCACAAGGAATATTGGAGAAAATATCAAATATAGAACGGAGAACACCAACACATGATGTTAGTAGAAGATAATTTCGACATCTTTTGATCATAAAATGCCCCTATAACCCACTCATACAATGGTATCAACAATTTTCTCAACGTTAAAGGAATAACCACTTGTTCCTTTGCGGGAAACGAAAAATAAAGGGATACAACTTGACAGTAGCATATCACTATGGTTAATTAAATAATTTAACCATAGTAGTAAATTAACGGAAACAAAAGCCATAGTATTTTAAATAAGCGAAAATGCAAATCATTTAACTACTGTTATTAAGTGATTATTGTGTGCGAAAAACACGTATCATACATTCATTATTGTGGTGTAAACATCGAGTTTTCACATTTACACAGGCCTAATTCAGGTTTAGTCCGGTTATGGACAATAGTTGTGAATTAGAACCCACTAAAGAGGGGCAAATGTCTCCTTTGGGCCGTACCAACACAAGCCATTGCACTGAGGGCATGATAATATAACAATATATCCAGTGAAATCTCACAAAGTGGGGTCTGGGGTAGAGTGTACGCAGATCTTACATCTATCTTGATAGGTAGAGCGGTTGTTTTCGAGAGACTCTCGGATCAAAACAAAGCCTAAGCACAAGAAAAGCAAAAGCAAAAGCAAGAGCAAGAGCAAAGCAAGAAAAAAAAAGTCAGATTCGGTTAGAAAAATTTAAAACGGTATGACATGTTAGTATCAAAAGCAAATAAATCATGATAGCGCATTCCGAAAAAGTTAGCAGTAACTAGCGCAGGTAAATAAGCTAAACAATGTACACTAAAGGACACACAGAAGCAGAAATCAAATTACATGGGACTATAAAGCAATACTGCGTCTATTAATATGATAGACTAAGCGAGCCTACAATAATAATACTATAACTACCAATCTGTAAGCATAAGTAGGACTACGCTCGACTACCTACCCTTCTACCCTAATATGTGTCCTCCACAACCCTCTATCTAAGGTCATGTTCTCAGTAAGTTGCACATGCGTCATATCCCGTCTAATCACATCTCCCCAATACTTCTTCAGCCTACCTCTATCCCTCTTAAACATGACCATAGCTAACCTCTCACACCTCCGCACTTGGACATTTGTGCCTCTCCTCTTCACATGCCCAAACCATCTCAACCTCGCTTCCCACCTCTTATTTTCCACCGAGGCCACTCTCACTCTATCCCGGATATCATCATTTCTAATCATGTCCCTCCTTGTATGCCCGCACATCTATCTCAGCATCTTCATCTCCGCAACTTTCATCGCTTTGATGTGTGAAGTCTTGACTGGCCAACACTTTGCCCCATACAACATAGTCGGTCTAACCACCGCCCTATAGAACTTACCTTTAAATTTTGGTGGCACTTTTTTATCGCATAAGACTCCAGATGTGAACCTCCATTTCATCCACCTTGCCTCAATACGATGTGTGACATCGTCATCAATCTCCATCCCCTTGGATAATAGACCCGACGTACTTTAAACTTTCTTTCTTTGGAATGACCTGAGTACCAAGCCTCACATCCACTCCTGTCTCAAGATCGCTCCCGTTACTGAACTTGCACTCCAAGTATTTTGTCTTGGTCCTACTGAACCTGAACCCTTTAGATTCCAGAGCATGTCTCCAAACCTCCAGCTTGACGTTCACTCCGCTGCGAGTCTCGTCAATCAAGACTGTGTCATCTACGAATAACATACACCATGGCACATCCCCTTGAATTTATCGCATCAGTCCATCCATTACCAAGACAAATAAGAATGGGCTAAGAGTTAATCCCTAGTGCAGCCCCGTACTTTGAGTCTCCTCCTATTGTTTGTACCCTGGTCTTAGATCCATCATACATATCCTTGATCGCCCTAGTGTACGCCACAGGTACACCTCTAACCTCCAAACATCTCCATAGAACTTTCCTATGAACTTTGTCGTATGCCTTCTCGAGGTCGATGAAAACCGTATGTAAGTCTCTTTTGCTCTCCCTATATTGCTCCACCAACATCCTAATAAGATGAATGTCTTCTATGGTCGAACGCCCCAACATGAATCCAAATTGGTTCTCAAAAATAGACACGCCTCTTTTCACCCTTATCTCCACGACCCGGTATGAATCCAAATTGAGGGCATGATAATATGTGTAGAAGAAATTGCACTGTTTTCCCTATAAATGAGCTGGTCTTTAATTTTTGCCCTTCAGAAATAGAAGTTATGCCTAGCAGGGCATATATAAATTCTTTAAGGGCACAAAACATAACTTGTGGATATTATGATGCAAAAATATAAAGTTAAGCCAGTAAGAAAGTTGTTTGTTACGAAGGGCAAAGATTAAAGACCAGCACAAAATTAGGACACAAGTGTCAATGACCCTACAATTTAGTTACTGCAACCAAACTAGAAGTTTATATGGTTATATGAATTTCTAGCTTCAACAGAGTTAATAGTGATCAACAAAAGTTATGCTGTGGATATTTCCAGGTGCATTGAGAAGAAGAAGACGGGAACCAGATAATGGGTGGTCGGATGTAGTTGCGCCTTGACTTAAATTTGACTAGGGTTTTGACATGTTCAATTGGGATCCCATCATCATCTTCTTTGTTGTTTTTGACATGTTTTTGTGGAATTTGAAAGTTATGGGGTTTTGAGTTTTGTGGTGGATTTTGAAGATTGTGGGTGGTTGGGAAGAAGAAAGGAAGTGGCATTGAAGAGAGGGTTGGATTTGGATGGAGGTTTTGAAGTTTTGTGCTGCTAGTGAATTCATGGTACCTCCCAAAATGTTGAAGTTGGTTTGTAGAAAAAAAAAAGATGCCCCTTTTAACTCAACTAAGAAGGATGTTGAAGTCTTAGCATTTTGTTCTTGGCATTTTTGAGAATAAATTTACAAGCAATATTCTGTAAATTATTTTCAAATCTACTCGTTAATTGCTTAACTGCTCATATTAAGGAATGATAAATACCAGTTTTCAAACAATCAAGAAGGTAGTTGATTAAGAAGTAAATTATTCATGTACTAAAATCATCATATATAATTGATACTCCTATCATGTTTGATATAATTTCAATTGTTATATATAAAATTAAGCACATCAAATACTTGATGTTTGGTTACTAATTTACAATGTTGCATAACTTGGGAATCTACGTATTATTTATGTAGGTTGTAAAAGACAACAATTGAACCATCTAAACTCTACATAACTAATCTGGACATTACTAATACATACACAACTCTAATTAGAAAGTCCGCAACCAAATGACACCTTAGTGTATATTGATAAAGCTTCAAAGAGCCTCGTTATCTGAAGACTGAACATTTAAGCAGTAAGGTGATATTATAGCGACTAAATGATACTTAGAAGTTAGAACTTAGAAGAGTGATTGATCAATGATCGCCACCCTCCAATCAGGGAACCAAAATGATTAACGTAATCTTGTTTAAATAAGAAATGAAATTATGATTGTTTCAAAAAGAGAAGAGATTTATCAATGATCGCCACCCTCTATTTTGGGAACCAAGATGATTAACATAATCTTGTTTAAATAAGAAATGAAACTAAGTATCATTATCTCAAAAGTGCATGGATAAATCCAGAGTACTACGCGGATAACTCTCACAGAACATAGATAATTGTATCTTATCAGCAGGAGCATCCGTAAGAACAAAGTATCCACCGACTACTTTGTGGTGCACACGTCCATTTAGGACGGACAGCATTACGCTCACTTCGCGCATTTAACTACTCAATCACTAATCAAAAACCAACTAACTACAATCTACACTGTTAATCTCTTGACAAACACAAAACTGAACTAAGCCACAATACTCCATTGCCATTTTCAAGTACGTTTTCCCATGTATGACGATTCATTTTTCTAGTTGCATTTTCAGCATAAGAGACATAAAAACAATTGCTAATGAGAGGGGAAGGTCAAAGGATGTAGAAGAGCTTTGAACTAGAGGCGATCATCAATCATGTCATCTACATTGGCTTGGTCATCAACATCCCTGCATCATAAGCCACAGCACTTTAGCTTTTAAGGAAGGGAATGTTCACTTCATAAAAGCACTAGAGCCTATAAAATTTCTGTGACATTTAATCAAAACCTTCTCTAAAGCCAAGGTTGATTGAGGCTGGTCTCACAACATTCCTTTGCACATTACAAGTTAAGGCGTAAACCAGTAAACATTCAGCCAAATACTAGTCTTACAAAGTAAGGACTTCAAAAAAAATGAAAAGACACAAGCAGATACGCAGGTGTGCCTCGTTTTTGTTTTAAAAAAAACACATATATTTAAACTTAACAAAGGTATAATGCAACTTGAGGCCATACCTCATGTCAGATGATTCTACTGGAGTAAGATTACTATCCGAACTTCGTTGTCTAGGTTTCTCATCTTCATCAGCATCAGACTCATAACCATCACCACTCCATATCCGCGGTTTTGGCCTTCTATCCATATCTTGCTCTTTCTGCAATCCGAAATTCTAGAATAAGAGGGGGCTAAACATGTGGAAATTTAATGATCAAGGTGCCACTAACCTCCTCTGGAACTTCTGTTGTGGAAGGAGTAGTTTGAAATGGCACACTAGGTGCATGAGGTAATTGTGAGAGTTGCTCAAGCAGTAAGTTCCTGCAGCCACCAAATATTTATGTCAAGTAACGTCTAAAGAATTGTCAATTTACTCTATAGAAGTAAAAAAAGGAAAGGGGGAAAAAATTGTCCAAGTTTAGCAGTTGCTTGAAGAAGAACATGAGGAACTTATGGATAGAGAGAGAATGTATTTCTTGGCATATTATTTTAAACAAAATCATAAAGAGTAAATAGTTGCCCAACATTAACAAAAGATAAACAGAATCAACGGATATTCTTGTTCTGATTAGGACTGTATTATACTAGAATAATCTAATTACAGATAGAATAACAGAATTTGTCTAATACACACCACTGATGCATCAATTTGATGGACCAGTATTACGGATAATCTACTATCAACTTATGTCACCTGTCGAAAAGTAAAGAAAATCAACATAATTTTGTTCAGTGCCAAAGGAATGCATAAAATGCACTAGGAAAAGGACATTTCAACTAACACATCTTGCAAAATACATTAGGTTAGCATTTGTGACAGCTGCTGATGGGAATCCCCTCAAACTACAGGAAGTAGTACAATGGTCAAGTTACCTGATCTTCTCCAGATCCCTAGGTGAATTTTGATTCTCCATGGGGTGTGGTTCAACATGAAGAGTATAATCTGGGCCAAAATACTCATAATATTCATTGTAAGGCAATTTATTTTCAGGTTCTACCCCAACTGCAACTGCTGTCTGCAATAAAGGAAACAGTTGAAACTTAGCACATATTCTGAACCAAATAGTAGTAATAGTAGAGAATCTGAAAAGCAGGTGGAAAAGAACAAGATGGGAAGACGAGAGAGACCTCATAGCACCAGCACCTAGCGACATTTCTTATAGTATAACCTCCACCACCCAATACCATCAGAGGGACATTGAAGGATCTGAGGAATCTAAGGCAGTCAGCATGACCCCTGACAGACAAGTTGAAGCAACCCAACCTGTCTCCAGCCAGTGAATCGGCCCCACATTGAAGAACAACAGCATCAGGTTGGTAGACCTCCATGACTTTTTGTATTGTGGGACGAAATAGTCTACCAAAACTTTCGTCGTCCATCCCATCATTCAATGGGACATTTAGGGCATAGTACTTGCCTTGATTTGCACCAATGTCTTTGATGTGCCCTGTACCAGGAAAGAAGTCCCCAAACTTATGGAAAGACACTGTCATGACTCTATCTGTGGTGAAAAAAGCCTCCTCTACACCATCTCCATGGTGAATATCTATATCTATATACAATACACGCTGCAGAGCAACACTCAACATTTCAGAGGAAGGGTAACTCAGAACAAGTTGTAATCAAGGCAAAAGAGTGAATCAAAGGAAAAGATGCTGCAAAGCTATAGATTATAATTGTATGCAACGGCGTTCCTAGAAATCTTACAGATGTAATACTAAAACGAGAGGTAGTACTAAAACGAGAGGAGTTCTTAACAAATAATGTGTACATATAGTTGGAACTAGATTGCAACTTGAGGGTGTAACGTGTCAAAATTTCTTTTGGTTGTTCCTTTTGAACTGCTAAATGCTTCCATTGAGACGGAACAGATCTGCCCTGGCTAAAACAAGGATAACAGGCAGGTTCTTCATATTTCTTCAAAATAGATTTGGAAAAATCAAATTGAAGTTTATCTGTAAGCTTCCATACCTTCAATTAGTCTTAAAGACAGTCCCCCTATCATTTACGCCCTTCACATCACATCACACTTCTCTGAAGTTGCACCAAATGCTACAATCTGAACCAACCAATCCACAAGGATATGAATCATGGGCATCATGCTTACCTTCAGTTGGCTTCATCCTCCTCCTCAAAATGATTTACCAGAAACTTACACACAAGGGCAGGGCCACATACCATATTGATACCAAAGTTTTTATCATCAAAAGTCCAAAGCACCCTTATTAAATATGTGATGGTATCATCACTTCTATTCCATAGTTCAAGAAGACGTCCTTTCGCACTCACCCTCCCCCCACCCCCAAAAAAGGGTGTACAGGGAATGACATATGAAAACTAGATTAAACACAAATTTCAAACCTTTTCTTGTGTTCGGTACATAAAGCAAAAAATATTATCCTAAAAACATTTGTATTTAATAGATAAATACTATGGGAGGTGGGTGTGGGGGCTATGTAGGTGGGGTGAAGATGAGGTGTGTTGGAGCGTGGGGAGTACAATGTATTCATGCACCGATGACCGGACACACCCTTAAAGAAAGTTATGCATTGAAGACAATGTATTCATGCACTTATTATTCATGCACCGATGACCGAACACACCCTTAAAGTAAGTTATGCATTGAAGACAATGTATTCATGCACTTATTATTTCAAAGAATTGATTAAATAGTAAAGAGTTAAGCATCAGAAACATAGAGTTCTAGCACTGTAATTAAATGCATTCAAAATAATTATAATAAAAAAGAGAATAGAACATAGAGTTCTAGCACTGTAATTAAATGCATTCAAAATAATTATAATAAAAAAGAGAATAGTATTATAAAGTAAAAGTTTAATACCCTATGGACTTTGAGGAGCTCAAGAATACCCAAAACAATATCATTAACATAACAAAATCCAGAAGCTTCACTTTTCTTTGCATGGTGAAGCCCACCAGCCCAATTAATAGTTATATCAGCATCTTGTCTATTAAGCTTAACAGCAGCCCCAATAGATCCACCAGCACTAGCTTGACAAAACCCGAAAAGCCCATCGAAAACAGGACAATCTTCACCAACATTGAAACGTTTGAGATGACGCGCGTGTGTATGGTCATGAAGAGTCTCCGGTGAAACGGAAGCAATGAACTCAACATAGTCCGGCGAGTGGAAACGGCAGATATCCTCCGCTCCCGCCGGAAAAGGGCGACTGATTTCCATACGACGGTGTAGGTAATAGTGTACGATGAGATTGTGGGCCATGCGAATACGGTGAGGTTTCATTGGATGACCTTGGCCGTAGTAGTAGTCGCCGATTGTGGGCTCGTAGAAGTAAGAGACGCGGCGCTTCTTTGCATCGGTGCCGGTGGATGGAAGCGACGCGCCGCCGTCTACGGTGGAGGAGTCCATGGGCCGCTAGTTTTGGGCTCGGACTGATACTGGTGAATGAAATTGGGTTTAGTTTGGTCTTTGATTTCTATGAGACTCGCAAGGCTATTGAGTCCAGGAGAACGACACGAGAAAAGTAATAGTCCGTCTCCTTTTATATGGGGCAATTTACAAGAATAAACGCAACGGTCTTCAACTTTTAAGTTTTAACCTCATTTAAACAAGTTTTAAACATAGCCTCTGCTTAAACAAATCCATTGGGCAAAATTTATGTTGCCGATTGGGACATAAGCTGTGGGTATGAAATAGTTTTACTTATAAGGTAAGAAGTGCATCTTGCTTGGAAAGACCGTTGCGTCGGATAGGCGCCCGCCCCCAAGCCAGTGTCCATCTTCGCCCAGTCCCAGTGATCCATTGGATTGGATTTCTCCCTTGGGCGGACTCAGAGTTCTGAATATTTCAATATCGAACTTGTTTAATTGATTCTAAGTTATGAACTTTTTAATTATTTTTTTATAAAAGTAACAAAAAATATGAAATAAAAATTTAAGGATGTGGTGGGGGTAGGTGTGGGTTAGGGCGGTAGGCGAGGTAAGAAAAAAATTCATATTTTTTTATAAAAGTAAAAAAAAAAATGAAATAGAAATTTGAGGATGAGGTAGGGCAATGAGGTGGGGGTGCAGGGGGGAAATAAGAAAAAAATTCATATTTTTTATATATTATTTATTAAAGTAAAATAAATATTAAATATAAATTTGAGAATGGGGTAGGATGCGGGCAAGGGCGGGAGGTGGGGGTAGATGGGGTAGGTGGGTAGGGGCGGTAGGGACGTAGGGGTGGGGTAGTGAGGCAAGGTAGGGGGCAGAGATGTGAAAGTGGTTTAGTGCTTGGGTGGGGGTTGGTGTAGGGGGATGTAGGGTGGATAGATAGTGTGGTAGGTGGTTGGGGTGCGTTGGTGTATTTTTATTGTTCCGAAATAATAAAGGAATTTTTTCAACTAATTATTTATAAATAAAAATCTTAATTTAGAGTGGAACTCTGATCGTTAAGATTGAACATTTTCATGGGTCTAATTTAGACATCATGATGAATTTGTTTAGGCTGTTGATTTATGGAGGGTCAACTTGTGTTAGTCCAAACAAACCCATCATCAAAATCACTCTTGCCCAAACTAATGAAATCTTGGACAATTTGGACGGATCATTTGGATTTGGGCTAATTTTTCCACCCATATTCCTAGAGTTTAGATTAAAATGTTTTTTTGTTACATCTTTTTATGATAAAAAAGTTGGTTATGCATTTGAATTCGTAGAATGTAAATTATACGACGTCCGACTTGGTCCAAGCCATTTTCTTTTCTCTTTTCAGGAGTACCATCACCAGATAGCAAACAAAGTTGTTGAAGTGTGAGTTATCAATCAATTAATCGAATATAATGAACAAGCACGAATTTTCCTGCAATCAATAACTAATACATGTAAAACCATCCAACTATCACAAGAATTGAGCCCCAACCCTGTAGATCCTGAAGAGCTTAAAATCTTGCCCCTTGACAGAGCCTTTTCTGTAGTTGTATGGATTAATTACCATAACAGGGATGATACAGAGAATGTGCATGAATTTTAGAACTCTGATGCAAAACAAGGAGCAAAAAGGTTCTGTATAATAAGATGTAAGATAGAGGAACTTAAGATCATGTGTTGAGTGTTGAAGGTGCTAGGCTTAATATGGAGTTGTGAAAGCTCTTACACCATACAAGAATAAAATATAAAAAGAGCGCCAAAAATGATTAGTTTTCCCAAATAAGAATATTCAAGATCAATGAAAAACAGGACATGCTTCGCTCAAACATGTCATTTACAATAGCAATATCCATGTGGCAGCACCAACTTTCAGGACTCTATTGGAAGGAAAAAGAAATTGAAGACCACATGTTGTGGGTATGTGCAGATAATATGACTATTTTCTGAATCAGAAACTCTTCAAAGCTTGGCTATCAAACCAGTGGTAGCGGTCTTTGCTACACCATTTTCTGAAACATCACTGTCTTTGCTTTCCGAGTCACATCCCCGAGATGGAGGTACATCTACAGCAGGAGAGCAGTTAAAGAATCCGTGTGGCTGCACCAAACAGAAATAAGCATTACTTAAATGGAGAGGTTAAGGAAAAATGGAACCTAAATCATAAATCCATATGCCATTATGAGTACACAACTAAACCAAAGTTACAACAAGTATTCCACATTTTATTGATCGATCAATCAATCGTGTTTCAGTCCAAAATTAATTAGGGAGTTTGACCTTTTTAGCTGTCAATTTTCACAACTCTCTTAGATTTAACAATAAATATGTGAAACTCATATAGACTGAGCTAAGTTCACATTACATTAAGCAAAAATCACACTGATGCATTTTATTTCCAGAAAAATAAATCTTCCAAACCTAGGCTGCTGGAACTTAATAGTTTTCACAAGGAATGTTTTTTTTCTTGATCAGTAGTTTTCACTACGAATGTTTCACTGCAGAGGGTTTCTGGAGTAATTATTTCAGGAAGAGATATAATTTTCTAGTTTAAAGAATGAAGAGTTTTACACTAAACACACTGGTTGTTTGCAGACAGAGAGTACCTTTTCCAGCACATGCTATTTATAACTTTGATTACCCCCCCCCCCCCCGCCCCCCCTCTCCTAGACACACACACAACCACTCTTCCTTGTTCAACGGATTTAGACTTACAGCAGACTATATGATAGGTTAATGACAAGATACACAACTTAAAAAAGATATGTTCTCGTTTCTACTTTCCTAGTACCAGCTTTCCAATTGCTTTGACTTTCAAGATCTCTTTAGATATTTCATGATCCTTTAACTGCAGAGCTAATATTTTAATATTCAGCTCTAAGTTTATGTTTGACTAATTATTCTATCATTCATAACCACAGCCAATTTATGAAAGATAGTTGCACTCAAATTGGCAATACAATACATAGTCAGCTCTTTGGTAGATTAAGTAAAAAGGTAACACAATATATAACCAGAAGTTGGATGATGACAAATATGGTGCAAAACCAGTGGAGATAACATAAACACAAAACATCTGTGAATCCAGAATACCTGAAGCATAAAGCCGATATGTTCAACAGGCATAACAGGCCAGTCCTCCAACCGAGGGACATGGGTGATTCCAAAAACATACCTGTGATAAACTGTGTAGATCAGAATGTAACTTCTCAAACACGTATTTAACAAAGGTTTATTCTAAGGAACTTGAAGTTCCACATCTGGAGAGTTACGGAAATTAAACGTGGATGTTTTGTAAAACAATTGAAGCCTGCACCTCCAATGCAATAACATAATTTGAGGGTTGCCAAGAAACTAACCAGAGAACAATATCACTTTCTTCCAGAGAACGATCTTGCTTAACCCAAGAAGCTAATCCCTCACCCACACGTGGATTTTGATTAGGGAACTCTCCCCCGGGAAAATCTTCTCCAGGTGCATATTGTGTAACCCATAAATTGTGCTTCAAAAATGCCGCTCTTCTCAAGAACTTAGCCTCAGGACCAGCCAATGGCAAACAGTTTGGACCAGGTACCAGCTTGTAACCTGTTAGCTTTCCTGTTCTGTTGGCCGTTCTTGTGTTCCTAACCTACAAAATCAGAGGTTCACAGTCAAATTGAAGGCTCCAGCATTAGGGTGAGAGAATACTTGTAATAGATTTTTTCCACCGTTTCCCTTGGTATTTGGAGCTAGAAAATTTTGAGTCTTAAAATTGAGTCCAAAAAACTACATGCTGAAAGAAATGAAGCCTAACCCTGCATCTAAATGAATTTTCCATTGATATTTTCATCTGCAATCTTAAGATCACCAAACAGCTAAACAAAGAGCGAAAAACTCAACAAAAGATAGTGATTTTCAGATGAATGTAACATATGTACTCCTATGCCAAACCCATACGGCAATACAAGCCACAAAAAGGTCTTAGGATCAGCATTGATGGTAAGACTTGAGAAATAAGGTGATCAATTTCAGTTCAAAAGCTAAAATGACAGTCATAATGATTGGTCATATGACCAAGGACGGACTTTAGCTCCCTCAACAGTCAGTGGCCATGTTTAAGGAATCACATTGTTACTATGAGTAAATACCTCAGAAGATACTCTGCTAGGAAAGCAACATCAAATACCGTTTATATCAAAAGAAAGGAGGATACAGCGAGGTAAGGCTTCTTACAACCCAATGCCGAGCAGATAAAGGATCACAGTCACGCATTGCTTGCAATTCAGACCTAAGCAGTGTTTCTTCAGCATAGAATGCATTATTGTGAACATTTTCCTTCCCAGGTTCTTCAACTTTGACATTTACTTCAACAATCTGGAGAATTACTCAGAATAAAAAGGTTACGAACTGGAAACTGGAGGTATGAAATTACTTAACGTTCAGATGCACAAGCAAACTTGTTCAACAAAGTACCTGATTGTGTGCTTCTCCTGGCTTACAATCAACTGCCATATTCATACGAGCAACAAAGAAGTGCTGATGAACAGGTGCATACAATCCTGGTGTTATTGTAGTGCCATATTTACGAGATTCTCCAGGTTGCAATGCTCCCAAACTGAGTATTCCTGTAAGTTTGACTTCTGCTTCAATTTTCCCATCCTGCAGCCACAAAGTATACTTATCATTTCAAAATGGTTAGCAGATCTAAACATATTTACAATCAGAAAAGACATATATGCAAAACAGATGCGAACAAATCAAGAAAGTTATTGGGGATGAATGTAAGTTTCTGCTACTCGCTTGTCTTTGGCTAAGAAATAGAAGCATAAGCAAGTAGCCCAAGTAACAGAGCCATTATTTGTATCCAACTCAATTAAACAAAATTATAACAAGTTCACATTTTACCAGAAATCAGTTTGTAATAGAATCATAAATACGGCCGGAGTTACAAGACTTCTATCTTACTTCTACTTGTTTTCTTTGAAATGTTCTAAATAAAATGTGAACTTGTGATAACACGTCAATGTCACCTGATTTCTTTAAAGTCATACACACATCAAGAATTCCTGATAATGATATTCTTATTCTTGCCTGGTAAAAGTGCCAGTAGAATCCATATTCATAATTGGCCACAGTGCAAATAAAAGAAACTGTCAGTCGTCTAGACCGTCTAACTTCAGCAAGGCCAGTTCTCCAATCTTGATGCTTCCAAAGCATCCCGTGATCTTCTTCATGCAAACATACACAATTTTCAATGGTTTCTACTCCTCCCGTGAAATTTGTAAAATTGGCATCGAAGTATTTTATGTATCCTAGACAATCGCATCCCTGCAGTGGTATTTAGTTATATTAGCATTTACAGTTCAAAATCCAAATGCATAATTAAGCCATAGAATTGTCATCTACCCTCTTAAGTGAATGAGCATTCTTTCCAAGGCCATCTTCTCCTGCATCAAATGCGTTCTTTCTGTAATGTGGGTCATTTGGATCTCCATAGGGGACAACCATCTCCACAAAACTCAACCTATGGGCTATGGATCTTCGACCCCTGCTACCGTCAAGATATGCCACAGAGTGTATAACCAAACCCTCCCTAGGGGTGAAACCTACTCGGAAGTTCCACTGTCATACAGAAAGTGAAAGAATGGCCACGTTAGATATATAGGCAACTAATCCTTCATTGCATATCAGGATTGATTTTTACCTTTTGCCATTGTACATAGTTCCCATCGACGCGAAAGCTTGGACCATCTGGCTGAATAATTTGTAGGGGTTTCACATCACTTCGATCAACCCCTCCTCTTGTCTCACCAGCAGTGTAATTCCTCAGTGGATCAGCAGGAGGTAAAGGTACAACTTTGCGATCTTCGAACTCTATCACCTGCATGTTTTGCACATCAACAAGCACATGTATTCCTTCAACAGGTCTTGCATATCCATTTTCCATTGGACAGTCGCTCTCTGTTCTGCAGAATACAAGTGGTTTGGCAAGCCTGCGGCTAGGAGCATCAGCTTCACTGTGATAACCAACACACCTGTAGGAAAGCATATTCAGGTGAAAATGCAATTGGACAAAAAATAGTTCTTAAAAGAGAAGGAATGGGAAAATTCAAGAATATTTCAACTAACCATGGGTCAACCATCACAAGATCCATGTCATCAATACCCCTTCTCTTCATTGCTTCTATAAAAGAAGGATAATTTTTAACCGCGGATTCGCAGTCAGCATACTCTTGTGCATCCTACAATCAGAACAAAGTTGAGATCATTTGTAAAAACGGAGGACTACTGAAATCTAAATAGATGATATATATTACAACTCACTTAAACCAAAGAACTTAAAATTTGTAAGCTTTAGCATTCTTTTGGGTTGACTTAAAGCAGAACTTTCTACGCAAAATTTCTTCTCCTTTTGGTATATGAGCATGCTCTATGTTCCATAAGACGGGAAAGAAAGCACAGTTCATTAAGAAGAGAGAATATATATATATATACACACACAAAAATAGGTAAATGCATTATGAAAGGAAAAATATACGGTTAGCCCCAGTTATATATGGCTTGAATCAACTGCTCAAACTTGCATGTATAGGTACACTTGATCAGCTTCTGGAATCAGAATAGAATGTTCAATTTGGCTCATATACTTTCTCCAAGTTGCCTCAAACACTGTATACCAGTACAAGAAAAGACAGATTCTACTGAACCTTGTGTTTCATATAGTGTGTTATGTGTAGAATATCTAGGACACCAGTATTACAAGACAATTGATAGAAACTAAAGAAACAAAACTTACCACTAGGAAATTCAATTAAAAGTTCCATTAGGATGGAGGTATTCACTACATTAAAAATGTTTTTAAATTAATCTGTGAACCTAGCCAAATGAACATTCTAAAGCATACCTAGGATGACCAACAATGTCATTGCAAATATAGTTGAAATTCATGAATAATTATTAGATCGTAGGGTGAAATCATTTAGTTTAAAACGTAATAAGAACTTTGTATTGCTCTTACTTAGTGCTCCCACTTCATTTATTTGATAACCTAATTGCATTTACTGTTCATGTACTTCTAATCTTTTGAAGTTCTAAACATGAGTTAAGTACATACTATAGGTGGCTGAACATCTGGAATAACTTTGGATGAAATCACTTTTCCCCTATGTTGTCCACCTCGAGCAGCAGCATGTACTTCAGTTAGCTGAACAATCCATATGCTTGTCTCATTTGTTTTCTTATTGTAAACAATAAGTCTAGCTTGCCTTGGGGGAAGTTTAGAAGGAATAAGAAGCCCTCCTTTGGTTCTGGGCATCAATGATGATTGAAAAGGTGGGAAGAAATAAGCGTCTGCAAGTGCAACGAAAGTTTTATCTGGTTCCAAAAGAACCACCTCAACAAACCGCATGCCATCTCTGACCTAAAAAGTTTTTGCAAATTGTTTTAAAAAAAAAAAAGAGTTAGCGGAAATTGAGTGCAAAAGATGTCCTGTAGTTCAACTAAGGCTTGTCCCATTGTTATACACAACAAATAGATGGAAAAAAGATGGTGATTAAGAACCTCAGGTGTGTCACCAGCAGCTCTAACGGTTGCCACAGCCACAGAGATCTCAGCAGCAGATAAAGGGTCCAAAGGATGACAAGTTTGAGCTCTTAGCATGATTTGGACCCCTGCATAAACATGGAATCATCAAGCATTGAACATCTTACCTACTGCTCCATTAACATTTTCTTTTTATTTTTTCTTGTTATTTTCACAAGGAACTATGTCTATGTGAGTTTTAGCACAACATAACCAGTCCTATCTCTACAGAAAAGAGGAAGGACGTGGTAGGTTGATAACCAATACAAAAGTAGTTTAATTATAATAAATCCTCTAAACTGAAATTAAATACACCAGAATAGAGCAAAATGGATGTACAAATGATCCATCTAACTGGTCTCACCTAATTTGAAATTTAGGTGTAGTTGATTGATTGATTTTCAATAATAAAAAAAAGAAGATAGAACTCTACGTTAATAATTGCTGGGGTAAAACTTATTATAGCGATCTAAATGATTTTGGACCACGTGAATTGTGCATTTACACAGGCAAAGTGAAAAAGTAAGCCCGACTGTTGACTAAACAAAGGTTTAGATCAGCAATTCTTCTGTAGCATATTCAATAAATCTTCCTTCTTCAATACCAAAATTAAAACCAGTCGGTACTGAAATCACATGAAATTTGTCGAGAGCTGTTAGAAATTATTTATTAATGCAGCACACTTAACCTACTGATGCGGCTACAGAAAAAATCATAAATCACAAGCAGAGGTTAAATTAATGCATCTGAGCCGCCATTTATATCCGTAAACCACACGGAATTCAAACATGCAAACCGTCAAATTACAAACAGAGACAATATCATGCATATACTCCGAAGTCCGACGGCCAAAAGTTAAAATACACATTCCGTGAATAGAGCAAAGAAATTTGTGTGTACTCGATAGGGATTACCTTTGGTAGACGAGTTGGAGGAAGGTATTTGAGAGTCAACCAGTATTGACGCTAGCGGCGGCGTTTGTTTCTTCTGATCGTCCACGGCAGAGGCGGAGGCCGTTTCACGACGGACGACAGAAGCAGAAGATGGATGACAGAAAGAAGGCTTATGCGAGGTTGTGGCCATTGCGACTAGTACTGGTACTGTGATGATCAGAGTATACTGACATACAGCAATTAATCACCAACAACTGTGGGTGCGTTTCTCGCCACCACTATGCCTGCTCAGTAGTTGTTGACTGTTGTATGTGATGCGATGGCACTATGCTAGTGAGACGTATATAGAGAGTGCCGAAAATGGCACTTCGGAATTCGGATACAGCCAATAAATGTTTTCTTATCATATTGTGTGATTAGATACTATTCATAGTATGTACACTAGTTATGACTCATGATATTGTAATTTAATCATTGATTTGCATTCTATGACGATATTGTAAAAGATTTTTATATGAGATAAATAATTAATAATTTGTTCTGATTTTGGATAATAACCAAACACATACTGGAGTAATAGATTTAATCTCAATTTTCTATCATAATTAATAATTCGTTTAATCTCTCCAACTAAAAAAGCACTAAGGGCACGTTTGGTATGTTGTATTCTGATTGCACTTTGGACAAAAAATATCTGATGTTTGGTGGGCGTTTTGAATCGAATCAGCATCTTATTTCTAAAATAGTCTTTCTAGCTGTCGTTTTGAGATCTATTTAGTAGATGGATATCTCATGAACTGTACTAAAAATAAAAAATAAAAAATATAGTTCATTATATATTAATATTCTAATACCGTCCATTATATATTAATACAATACAATCAATTACAATACAATACAATTCATGCAAAATTATACAGTCTAGTGCGACGTATCAAACAAGTCTCAAAGGTATCAAATAGTAGTTGAAAAGACTGATTGTACTAATTAGACTTTTTTTCATATATATTTGGTGTTCCTAATTGTTGTTTGGATTAGTTTTTTTTTTAGAAAGTTTTTGGGGACCTATTTCATATTTCACATGTCAGGCATAGTTGGTATACTCGATTTGTTATTTATCTCGTTTTAGAGCTTAACCAAAACATGTTTATTATAGAAAGTGGTCTAATTTTTTTTATCCGTGATTAAAATTAATTACGTAACTTTTTGGTGGATGATAAAATGGGGGTGGGTTGGCCTTGGCCAAACATTCTTGTAACATTGACAAGGCCAAAATATTGTAGTATTATCTTTTTAATTGTTTTATTCTTTTAGAAATTGGCACTAATTCATGGACTGACAACTTATAATCTACACAACTCGCTCAATCCCAATAAATAACCTTATTGATAGAGTAATTATGGGATAACCTCTCATTTATGATAATTGATAGTAAAATATATTGTAATTATTATAATTGTAATTTCTTAATTAATATTATCTCAAAGATACAATATATATACAATCATCCTTTACTTGAATAATGGAAGACTAATCTACATTACATAAAATATAAGATACAAATACAATCATAATAATTATAATATATTATATTATTAATTATAATAATTGAAAGGTAATTATGAAATATGCTCATAATTACTCTTCACTTATAGTAGTACTACTTAATAAGTTTCTCAAACTAAAATAAGGAAAACATAGATTTTAAAACAAAAGACGAAAATAGAAAATATAGAAAATGTTAATTTAATTAAGTGGATTAACTTGCACTAATTAAAAAGGTATAATCCTTATTGCTGGAGTCGGAAACTACACTATTCAACAATTATATTTTATATTCAGTGAAGGCATGCACATTGCTAACAAAAATGCTACATTCACCATAAGTCGATCAACTAAAAGAAATTGCATATTCCATACAAACGACAACTTTGTTTGAAATTGTAATTGCAACATCAACAATTACAAATTCTGTGCTATAAGTCACCGGTTCAAATTGTGAAAACAGTCACCAGCTGTTTAAATCAAATTCTTTGAAAGTGTGACCCTTCCTGAACCCAATTAATAAACGCGGAATACTTTGTGCACCAAACTATCCTAACCTCTTCAGTTAAGGCTCCAATTTCACTAAAAAAAAATTGTCTTTCTCACCAAGATAATCCAATTTCTCCAAGATAAATAAAAATAATAGAGAATTTCATTTTTTTTTAAAAGTAAACAAAAACACCTGGCAGTTATGTCTAGGGCCGTTATCGGTTCGGATACTCCCGATAACCACCCGAGAATCGGACCGATAAACCCGGACCGATACTCGGACTGAAAAGTTATCGATCCGGATACGAGTACCAGTTATAGAGATCCGGACCGATAAGGATACATTATACGTTACAAATCAAAATTTTCCCTTACTTGTCCACCAGACCGATAAGGATATATAACCAGTATACAATATTTGTATTAATCATATATAAATGCTACTTTCACTTTCAAATATTAATCGTTTTAATAAGTTAAGAAAGAATGATTGCGAATATTTTATGTTTTAGAATAACAAAAAGTTATTCAGTATTTAAAATAATGCTTCACATCCACTATTCCACTGTATTTGCCTCGTAGTAGAGTGGTTGGTTTTCGGCTTATCCACGTGACCCCCGAATTAATTACTCTCTCTGCCTCAAAATATTTTTTTTGTTTTTGTGTTAGAGTCGATTTTATTAATTTTTAAAATTAAATTAAAATAAATTAACTTAACATTTTAAATTCTAAAATTAAATATTTAAAAATTAAATATTATAAATTATATTTTTTCTCATATCAATATAATAAAAATATACATTTTAAAATATTAATAAAAAATTTAAATATTTTGAATCTCGAAAAAACGAAATATCACAACAATTTGGGATGGAGCCAGTAGTATTATATGTTGTCTTTTGTCCTCACATGTCTAATCATGTTCGTTTTATTTTATTTAATCTATATGCATATTTAAATACTTTCTTTCATTCTCAATGTATAATACTACCAACATTCGTCAATTTAACCCGCATGATAATGGCCACAGAAGAAGAGAAATACGACCGCAAGGCCACGAGTTCGATCCTCGTGATAAACCTTCTTTGGTTAGTCACACACACTGGTTTCGCGTGGTTTACTCCTACGACGCTTCTGCGTCCATCACACATTCTGCACTCACAGACTCGAAAAGAAAGAATGTACCGCGCCTTCGTCCAAAAAAACATTCGTCAATTTGATTAACGTATATAGAAACAATCACCAGCTGCCAAGAGTCCAGGACACCAAGATTCCTTTTCTCTCTTTGGAAATTGAATTTATTTAACAATATTATTATTCTCTTGTTTAATAGTAGTAGGTTGCAATTTTTAATGGATTCAATTTGGGAGTAAGTACATCACTGGCGGAACCAACAAGCAAATTCTAATGGTGCAGAGATGTTTTTGTGTAGCCAAAAAAAATTTGATCGAAGAAAATTAAAACACACCGTTTTATCCAAAACGACATCGTTTTGATTGAAAATTTCTCAAAAACTGATGATGCAACACGTGACTCTGCCACTGAGTACATAACTCCACTCTCAATTTGTAAATGAAATCACCTCATCATTTGAGACTTGCTTCAATAGTTGCATCTTGCATTACACGAACCACCTAAGTATATGATGTAAAACGGCAACAATTAACTTTGAAATGATCTCTTCAGTAAGTACTAGTAACAATTTGAACAAAAAACACAATCCTAATTCCTACATAGGAGTAATTATTACTGTACGTATATGTTTTATTTACTGTTTCCAATAAAAAAGTGTCATAGACTAAAAGAACATTTATAACTTAATGTCATGCAAAGATCCCCTAACTCCGGCTACAAATAAATTGTAAATTATGTAGACAATCTAGTGCTTGACTAGCTGAGTCACTATAACACTCACTATCGAAAAGAATATTAATATAAGGTTCATATGTAACTTTTTTATTGACGAAGGAATCCGTGGCCACGCTTCTTTCGAGTCAAGATGGCAGAAATTCCGATCGACGCAATAACCGCAAACCACGCTACCGCTTAAACCACACTTGGCAAGTCAGATGTGACAGGCTCCCCCAAAAGGCGAAGGCAGGTCAGACGTTACCCTGGGGTTTCAAACTTGTGACCAAGTTCTCCCACACCACTCAATGAGGATATCCTCTGCCTTCAAGACCAATTGATCTAGAACTTGTGTGGAGCGTCTATACTGCCTATAATATTTTCTCATTGATTTCATTCATGTTTGTAGTCTCATTCCAAAAAGATTTTTTTCCCTGGGAAAAGGTACGTATATACCCCTTCGCTTTGAGATATAGAGCATATATATTCCTTGTTAAAAAAGTGATATGTATCCTTATCGTTATATAAATTATGCAAATATTTTTTTTGCTATCAAAATATTTAAAAAAAATTATTTAGCTTTACGTGGCTTTAAAAAAAATCAAGTCATTTTTAGTAGACTTATTCCTTAAAGCCGCGTGATAATTATTTTTTTGGTGGGTTGGATCTGGTTCGGTTAAGAAAATGGGTAGACCCGATCCATCAGAAAAAAAAATATTTCGTGACTTTAGAAAAATAATACTAAAAAAAATAGGTAGACTTATTTTTTAAAAGTTTCGTGGTATTTTTTTAAAAAAATTCTGTCAGCGAAAAGAGTATATTTGCACCATTTATGTAATGACAAGAGTACATTTGTACCACTTGTTAACGGCAGGGGTATATATACACCATTTTTAACAAGAAATATATCTGATTTATATCGCAAAGTTAAAGATTATATTTACACTTTTGCCATTTTCCAATATAAACTCTCAACTTTGTAAATTATGTGGACGATCTAGTGCTTGACTAGCTGAGTCACTATACACACTCACTATAAAACATTGCACTAGAAAATCATCGAATGCAAATTCACTAATAATAAAAGAAAATTATATTGGCAATATATATAAATAATAAAAATACAACATCGTTATCAAGATTGATTTTCCTTATTAGTTAAGATATAGTGTGATTGTAGTACATATATAAAACGTGATCATCGAAAAACATCGAGACTAGCCAAAACACGAGATCGTTATTAAGATTAATTAATAATTTTCCCAATAATGGTAATAGTGTGATTTCAGTACATCATAACTCCATCTACAAACCATGCATGATCTATGCAGACATTTGTCCTCAATTACTCGGCCTTCCTTTTTAATATATGAAGACATTGAATTTGAAGGATTACGTGCTTTAATCTGTCTAATTAATTCACCAAAACAAATCTGTCTAATTATCATATTTTTTTCTTTCAATCAATCAGTATATTCTTGCATTATTCTGATTACGTTACAACCACTTAATAGTTGTAATTCTAATTTATTAAACAACCTAGATTAAGCATCATATCTTATGGATCAACCCCGATTAATGAGATTCACGTGACATCAACGTGACCATAGTGGGCTATCTATGACACAAATGTCACCAAAACCCAATAATTAAAAGATACAATAGACAAACTATAGTCGCATTTCCTGTTTAGTTTTGCTTTACTCTTTTGGTATTTGTATCGAGGGAGAACCAGGTTAAGTACTTGTCTTGCTAAAAGTTTTACGATGCGTTTAGAAGGGAGGAAAGTGCTTTCACTATAAGAAGAAAGATATTTGTCAATATAAAAATATTTTTCTCAATTGTCATCTTCCAATTGTGTGGTTATTATATCACAAATACAACCTCGTCTTAGGCTAGGATTAGGTTAAGATTATGATTAGACTAAGATTATGCTATCTAATCTACCTATCATATACACATGATTCTAATATCAATTACTATATAATTATTCCATCACTCCCCCGCAGTCGAAGCGAGAGGTCGGCGTATGCTGAGACTGTCCTGAAAATCTTCAAATAATACCAGCGGAAGACCTTTAGTAAAAATATCTACAATATGATACCGTGACGGAACGTGTAAGACACGCACTTGTCCACGAATGACTTCTTCATGAACAAAGTGAATATCTAGCTCAATATATTTAATGCGTTGATGGTTGACCGGATTTCCTAAGAGTTAAATAGCACTAACATTATCACAGTACACCAAGGTTGCCTTCGGAACCGGACAGTGGAGTTCTAGAAGAAGGTTCTGAAGCCAACAAGATTCAGACACTACATTGACAACACCTCGGTATTCTGCTTCGGCACTGAATCTGGACAACGTTGTTTGTCATTTGGAGGACCAAGATACCAAGTTATCACCAAGGAATATACCATAATTAGACGTTGAGCGTCTGGTGTCCGGACATTCTCCCCAATCGGCATCTGTGTAGGATACAAGGGTGGATGTCGACGATGGATTTAAATGCAATTCATACTCTAGGCTACCCTGAATATAACACACAATGCATTTAAGAGCATGCATATGATCATTCATCGGATTATGCATGAATAGTCACACATGTTGCACCGCATAAGAAATGTCTGGCCTTGTGAATGTAAGATATTGCAGAGCCCCTGCCAGGTTACGATAAAGTGTCGGGTCGGCAAATAGCTTGTCGGAGGAGGCGCTCAATTGGGTTTAGTATCAACTGGAGTTGCTGACGGCTTAGAGGATGACATGCCAGCACGTTCAACAATCTTTGTTGCGTACTTCTTCTGGGATAAAAAAAATCACTTGCATGACGTGTCAATGTTATTCCTAAAAAGTAGTTTAGTAGCGCTAAATCTTTCATAGCAAATTCAGAGCCAAGTAGTGACATGATGGACTTGCAAAGAGCATCGGATGAGAAAATCAATATAATTTCATCCACATATAACAGAAGGTAAGTATATTATTACCCTGACGGTATATGAACAGAGAATGATCAGAACGACTGTTAGAAAACACAATATACAACAAAAACATACCCATTAAAATCTCACATCGTGGGGTCTGGAAAGGGTAGAGTGTACATAGACCTTACCTCCACCTTGGTAGGTAGAGCTGTTATTTCTAGGAGATCCTCGGCAACCCAATATATGAAACAAATCCACAAACCTCTTGTACCGGGTCCGGGGGGCCTGTTTCAGCCCATATAATAATTTCTTTAACAAGCACACATGATTTGGATAAGTGGAGTTCGTGTATCACAAAGGCTGGTACATGTATACTATTTCATTTAATTCTCTATGGAGAAAGACATTTTTGACATCTAGTTGATGAAGTGCCCATGCCTTCGAAAGAGTCAAACTAAGGATCGTTCTTATAGTTTTCGGTTTAATCACCGGGCTGAATGTCTCACCGCAATCCTGTAAAATCCGGAAAAAATAAATAATAATATATAGTTGTGGTTGAGTTAATAAATATATATATATATATATATATATATAAGAAAACAAAGAATAAATTGCATGGGATAAAGTTAGTGTTAAAGTTGGATAAATAGATAGATGAAATGAAAATAAGAAAAAAAAAAACAAAAAACAAACATGCAGCATTGCACATTTGCACGTACACCACTCCTTCCCCTCCCCCCCTTTTCATTTCTCCTCCAACTCTTGTCATTCCACCTCCCATAGGTTATAGAAAACTCTCCACTTATACATTGTATTTACACACAAACAAAGTACATAACATAAAGGTTAGAAAATCAGAAAAAAACAAGTGAAAAGAAGAGGAAAAAATACCAAGAGGGCAAGAAGAACAAGAAGCAAAATACTAAAGAGTAAGGATAATTTTAGCAACCACACAACAATAATCTTCACACTTACAAGGTGAGTTTTCTCACTCAGAAATTCTTGGTAACATCCTTTATTTTTAGTTCAATACATGTTAGAATAAGAATTGAGTGTTGAAAAGAAATATTGAACTTTTGATTGTTTAGACAACTAGTTGCGTCATGAACTTTACGAACTGTTCTCACTGAGTTATAATTGTTAGAATTTATGAAATTCGGAAGAATTTTACACCTCTCTAATATGATCATATAGAACCAAAAATGAGGTAAAATGGACGTACGGTTTGAAAGTTATCATAGTTCAAAGTTCCTGCTTTAGATTTGGTCGAAATTCGGAAAGGCATAATTACAGACTGTTTTTATTGAGTTTTACTTATTAGAATTTTATGAAAATTTACATGATTGTAAATATCTCTGTTACGGACAGATATAGATAAAGATTTATTAAAACGGACTTACGAGTTAAGAGTTATTGTAGTTTGAAGTTGCTGCCTCGGATTCATCGGAATCCAGAAGGGCAGGACGTTGAAACGTAAAACTGTACTAATCTGTGGGGAATATGAAAATTGTTGCTAAATGAAAGTTCTATATATCTCGGTTGTGGACATTTTGAGACCTTACGGGGGTCTATCCGACTTACGGATTGAGAGTTATCGCTGTTTAAAGTTTCTGCCTCGGATCTATCGAGATCCAGGAAGGGCAGCGAATAAAAGTGTAACACTGTACCAAATGGTACAGAATATGAAAGGATGGTTCACATGGAGACGTGTATCTCTCTGTTCTCGTCGTTTTGAGATTTTATGGGGCTTGAACGGGTTTACAGATTAGGAGTTATGACTATTTTAAGATTGGTTTCTGTTTAATAAAAATTTTGCTGAAACAAATTTTATGTGGCTGTTTTGAGGATAAATTTGTGTTAGTTACCCAAAGTAGTTTTAAATGAAATTTGGTACAGTGAAAGATCCCCGTCTTACCTTAGTTTCCGCTTGAGAAACACCTTAGTTGGAGTTATGGTTAAAAAGTTATAGCGTTACAAGTATGAATGACAGAATGTTGGGAAAGAGAATATAATATGTGTTCACATAAATATATAAATATATAATGGATCGGGTTGCACGCCGCAACAAAACGTAAAGTGAATACGCATTCACAAATACGTAAACATAATGGATCGGGTTGCACGCCGCAACAAAACGTAAAGTGAATATATGTTCACAAATACGTAAATATAATGGATCGGGTTGCACGCCGCAACAAAACGTAAAGTGAATACGCGTTCACAAATACGTAAACATAATGGATCGGGTTGCACGTCGCAACAAAACGTAAAGTGAATACGTGTTCACAAATACGTAAATATAATGGATCGGGTTGCACGCCGCAACAAATATGAAAGATGAATACATGTTCAGCTATATATAAATATGAAAAGTGAATACGCGTTCACAAATATATAAATGTAATAAACATGTGGAAATGAAGGGGAATGTCTTAACGTATAATACGAGATAAAATGAAGTGTTAGTTAAACCGAGATTTTTCTATGAGGAGTTGTTGCATATTTAAAAATGTTGTAACCTGATATGTTTTTGCAATATGCTTATTACGTTATAATGTGATTGCGCTTGAAATATTGTGGTGTTACTTTGAATTGCAGGGTAAGGTTCTCACTCGGTATGGTAGGGTGACTTTTTATTAACATGTTTGAAAGCGTGATAGAGGAAAGGCTCCACGCCAAGGCTAGTGATCGTCCCGCAGCCTCTTGTCATACCAAGTCCATTGTTTCGGGCTTGGTATTCGTCGAGTTCGGATGTCGGTTCGGTGTCTCGGGAAATGCCCGTGTGGAATGGTCTCCCTTCCAACTTAGAATAATCTTTGTCAGTATGTCTAGGTAGAAAAAATATTTGCACGAGCATGGGCTCGCGTTATGTTTTTAATAAAGTCATAAACAGATTTATTTATTGTTATTTTTATTAATAGCTCCGTATTTGAATATAAGTTCAAATTTCTAAATAAAGAGAATTAAATGGTGCTCCTGGTGGGAAATAATTGTCCAGGTGCCATCACGCCCTAAGTAAAGACTTAGGAAAAGTCGGGGCGTGACAAATCCACACCAATTTGTTTTGTCTTGTCATCACCTACAAAACGGGTTTTAAACCGCTCAAAGAACCATCTAATTTTTCTTTGTGACTAAAAATCCACATAGACCGAATTATATTAGCATGAGGGGGATGGAGGACCAACTCACACGTCCTATTTTTAATAAGAGCATTAAATTCATCATCTATATCCATTTTCTAATTCGAGTCATTAAGAGCTGGCACATGATTACGAGGCAATGTTGATTTTAAAATCACAGTGTGGAGGCTATATTTGGTGTTGAGTTTGACAAGGTGTTTACTACGGTGGATCGGACCATGGGCGAAATTATAATCGCCCAACGGGAGGGCGATGCTGCAGTAGTTGGCGATGGCGGGGCGTGACCACATCGCTGGGTGTTGGCCGTGACCCACACTGCTAGGTGTTGGGCCGTGACCCAAGCCACTGCCAGGCAGTGGGTTGTGAAGCATCGGTCCAGTACTTTCTACCAAAATTGGGCTCAAGAAAGGTGGCCCAGGGCAATGGTGTGTTGCGACTGAGCCACTAAAACTGGGCCCAATTCACCCAAAAAAATTGGGCTAGCCGAAACAGTAGATTTGGGCTGATATAAAAAATGTTGGGTCAAATACGGGGTATTCCATCATCTAGAAAATCATAGGTAGGAGGTCCGGACTCATGCATTTTGATAAATGGGATATTTGTTTCATTAAAAATTATGTGACGACTCACAATTATTTTATTGAAGGATAGGTCGTAACATTTGTAACCTCGATGATTAGAAGGATATCCCAAAAAAACTCAAGGAGTAGACCGGGGTTGAAGTTTGGTGATTGTGGTGGATGGAAAAAAAGGATAACATAAGCACCCGAATACCCGTAGATGGGAATAAAACGGATCCCTTAGGTATAGGATTTTGAGAGTAGATTTATAGGACAAATTTTTGTAGGAAAGTATGTTCTATATATATGTTGTCATTTGTAGTACATGATGCCAAAAATATGGTGGTAGTGCGGCATGAGCAAGGGATGTTCTAATAATGTTATTGATGGTACAAATTTTTCTTTCTGCCTTCCCGTTTTGAGAGGAGGTATGGGGATATGAAAGGCGAAAGGTTAAACCATTCGCATTGAAAAAAATCCCAAAAATGTTCATTATCAAACTCCCTACCATTATCACATTGAATATTTTTAATATCTCATTTAAGTTGATTTTGGATGAATGCTCTAAAGATGAGAAATGTGGAGAAAACTTGTGATTTTTTAGATAAGGGAAACGTCCATAAAAAATTAGATTAATCATCTAGCAAGAGAAAATAATATTTATGGCCCGAAGAGCTCAAAATGGTGATGTCCAAATACCACAATGAATAATATCAAAAGGCATAAATGTGCATGAATTAGATGAAACAAATGGAAATTGAACATGTTTTCTAAATGGACATGAACGACACATATTTGAATTACGTGTTTCAGTACATGAAATAAAATTATTTTTGTTTGAGGGAGGCTAAAACGGGTGCTCCCGGATGACTCAAACGTTCATGTCATAATGAATGTGCGAAAGCTGCAAAAAGTAGATGGTAACTTGGCTCGTTAATTAGGTGTGGTGATTGGATAGAGCTCCCCTTGACTATCATATCTCATTAGAAGCATCCTCGTATGAAAATCCTTCACAAAAAATAAAAAAATGGTCAAAATCAATAGACACCCAAATATCAGTAGTAAACTTTCTAATCAAAACCAAGTTTTTAATTAATTGTGGAGCATGAAGGACATTCTTTAAAGTTAATGGTGGGTTTGGTGGAGACAATTTGGTAGAACCATAACCACTAATTGGAATAGAATGACCATTTCCGACAATTGTACCGTTATTTTTGCTCAAATTAAAATAGGACGAGAGATTATCTTAGGAGGACGTCATATGAGACGTCGCTCTGGTGTCCATGTATCAATTTGCGTCGGGCGAATTAAGTCAAAGAGTGTGTATGGCATACTAAATATTGGTTGGGCTAGCCAATGTCGAATACTGGTTCGGCAGTGGCCCAAATGATGTTGAACTGCCACTGTTCCTGGGCCCAAAAACAGGTTGTTGGCTGGCAGTGGGCTAGCCAATTTGCCTTGGACTGGGCCTGGCTCAATTACCCAAAGGAAATGGCAGGTTAGCACAACCCAAGGCCACTTTCATGTCCAAAACTATGGTGGTTCGCCGCCCCACTGGGATTGGGGCTACCACTGTTAACCTGATTTTGTCTATTGGTCGCCATTTCGGCCACCCCTGCCGTCGTTTTCGCCGGCGCCGGAATTCCGATGGCCTCCACATTTGTCATTACCGCGACTACCACCCCGATTTTTACCACAATTTCATTTTTTTTGTCACCGATTTTGTGGTATAGGTTCAAAATGTGTAGTAGCTTCAATGGTTGAGGTGGCAATCATGGCAGAATTTGAGACGGTTGCAGTCTTTTTGGTGAAATATGCCTCTTCAAGAATAAGCATAGAGCGAGCTTGGTAAAAAAATGGTAGAGGATTGCTCTGTCGGATGAGTGTCCCTACGCCACGATACGCATCGGTAAAGCTGACAACCAATTATAAAACCAACCGATTGTTTGTAACCGGCGAATCAACATTTTTTAGTTGATCCGATAAAACTTTGAGGCGTTGACAATAAGCAGATACATTCGAAAAGTCTGCCATGTCAGTGGTAGAATTCTTGCTCCAAAGTGACGTCTCGGAAATTCTTGAAAGATATCCCGTAAGCGATTCTAAGCCTCCATCGCCGTGGAATTGGGTTCCATTATTGAATGCAATAAATAACTAAAAATGGTTTCATAAATCCATGAAAGAATTGTCGCATCAAGTGTGAGTCACAATTGTTTTTCATCATCGTTTTTTAGAACCTTTTCCTTGACTTTTTCCGGTGGGATTATGTGATGAATAACCCGGTGGGAGCGACAACAAATTTTAAAGAGCTCTGCCCAAGTTGCGTAATGAACATTTTCCATCTCAAGAGTGATGGAAATATGACTTTTGATTTTGGAAACGGCAAGAGCGGGATGAAATGTAGATTTAGAGTCAGACATTGTTGACCGGAAAAACAAAAGAAGAATGGAAAAAAAATACTTTGGTTGGTCGGCCGGTTGGTGGGTGGAGGGGAGGGGGCCGACGGTGGAGTGTATAATTTTTGGGGTAGGATCTTTTTTCCTAATCTTTTGATACCATGTAAGAATAGTCCTCAATTGTCATCTTCCAAAAGTATGGTTATTATACCACAAATACAACCTCGTCTTAGGCTAGGATTACGCTAAGATTATGCTATCTAATCTACCTACCATATACACATGATTCTAATATCAATTACAATAATTACTAAATAATTACAATAAATATTTTAATTATAATTATTCCATCAGTCAACAACATTGTTTGTCGTCATATGTTGGATGTTGTTGTCAAAACTACTTTTCGCAAGAACAAAAATTGTTGCATGACGTTGCAATAACTTTCGATATATTTTTTATTGTCATTTACGTTTTTAGCAACAATATATTAAATTTTTGTTGTCATTTACATTTTTAGCAACAATATATTTATTATTACTAAAGTTTTGTCGCTAATTCTATACTTTATTGTAGTGTTTTTTCTAAAATAAAAAATTATGTTTAATAATAATTTTCGGGAAATAATATCTTCTTTGAGAAAATAAGTTCCTTAATAATGAGGAAAATGATTTTTCTATTGAAATAGAAAAATAAGTTTTATAAATAACATTTCACTCTCATCCTCATTCTCCAACGCAACCCATCGATCCCACCCCCACTATGATCACAGCCGTCACGTCCACCCCTACCCCACCCTTAGTATTTACCGAATTTATTTATAAATGCTTTTGAATAATAATTCTGCTAACTTACCAAATATCACATCAAAATATTTTTCAGGAACAACATTTTCCTGCGTACCAAATACATCCTTAATCCAGTGTTAATTTTATTTTGTATTTAGTGTCTCAACCTATGTATGCATTTGTAATTTAACTCAGCTATTGACTTTCACCTTCTTGAGCCATTATGAATTTCATAGTAATAGAAATACATGTTCTATCGAGATAGAATTTGGAACATGTCAATTGTAAATATTCTATTTGCTCCATAAAGGCAGAGATAGTTAAGATTTGCGTACACCTCAACTTTTTTAGATTTTATTACGAAAATATATTGACTATGTTATAGTTGTTGTTGGCTTCCACCAATACCCTTATTGTATATGTGTAGGCCTGGCCAGTGGGTCGGGACGACCCGATCCCGGCCCAATCCCGGCCCGACATCGCCCCGACCCCGAAATAATTAAAAAAATACGATATCGGGACGGGACATGGTCTCGTCCCTCCAGTTCCGGTCCCGCCACGACCTGACTTGTCCTGATCTCGCCCTTGTCCCGCCCGAACCCCCCCCCCCCCCCCTTTGCAAATATAATCGTTGCACCAACGATCATTTTACATTTTGACCGTTGTGCAACGGCCATTTTTGGCCTCCCCCACTCCCCCAACCCTCCCTATCCCCTTTATATTTATTTTTAACCTCTAAGTTATTATATTTACACTTTAACCCAATTTTTCAACTATAAATACCTCATTTTCTCTTCATCTTTCTCACAAATCTTCCTACAATCTCTCTAATCTCTCAATCAATCTCTGTACAAGTCTACTAAATATTCAATTTTATTTATTCATTTAGGAGTGAATTTGGCAACTAGTTTGAGGATTATCTATCGAGCAAAGGTTCAATTTTCAACCTCTCGATTATACGTCGGTGTTTGATATATTCGTTATTTCATTAAATTATTATTGTGTCTTTATTTTATTTAGCGCACTTAATTTCATTGTCTTTAACTTTTTATTATCATAATTAAAATGAAAGGATTAAAAGGTATGTTGGTTAAAGATAAGGGTCAGACTTCTTCTAGTAGGAGTAACAAGGGCAGGGGTACTTCTTCTAGTATTCCTAGTCCTACTCCTAGACATGATGATTTTATTGATACTGAACATTTTCCTGAAATACCATATGATTTAGACGAGCAGATATTTTCTCAAAATGAACAAGACTTTAATTTAGAAGATGATCTAGATGATGATACACCCACTAATGTAGATGAAACACCCACTAGTGAACATCCAACTGAAAAGCCTCATATTCCCCCTAGTATGAGACGAGGTCCAGCAAAACGATCATTAAAATCAGATGCATGGAATTTTTTTGATAGGAAAGTACAAAATCAAGTAGCTATATGTAACTTGTAAATTTATTTATAGTTTTAAAACTGGACAAGGTCATGGTGGATCGGGGGGTTTAATGAGACACATCAAACAAAAACACCCAGTTATGTATGCCCAATACGATGCTAAAAAAAGGGTGTGCAAGCGTCCTCTCCATCAAGACACGGTTCACATACTGTCCCGGACCAAGTACAGAGTCAAATTAACCCTACGACGGGGGGAGTTGTAGGCCCTAAATACTATAAACATAGAGATAGAGAAACACTAGCAAAATTAGTTGTTGTACAGAGTTTGTCTTTTTCATTTCCTTCATCTCCTGGTTTTATTCATTATATTAGAGATATGTATAATCCTGCTTATAAATGTTTTTCTAGATCAACTATTAAGAGAGATGTATTTAAATTTGCACATGAATATCAACAATATTTACGTTATGCATTATATCATTTTAATGACAAAGTTGCTCTAACTTCTGATATAGGTCGTAGTACTAACATTCATGATTATTTAACGGTAACCTTTCATTAGATAGATTATAAATGGTCTATGCAAAAACGTATTTTAGCGTATAGATATATAGATAGTAGACACACTGATGATTTTATTTCAGAAAATATTTATTTAGTTTGCGATTATTACGGAATAACTGATAAAATTATGAGTATTATATTAGATAATGTATCTTCTAATAATGTTGTTATTACAGTTTCAAAAGATGCTTTAACTCTGGTTTTTTTCAAATAATTGTCATATAAAATATGTGTGTCATATTTATAACTTAATTGTAAAGGATGACCTATTACTTTTTCAAGATATTCTTGAAAAAATACAATTTGCTATACACTTTATTTTTAAAAATAATAGTATACAACGAAAAGAAGATTATAAAAAAACTTGTTACGATTGTCAACTACCTTATAGAAAAATCCTGAAGAAGTACCTACTAGATGGAATTCTTTATATGAACAACTACTTGTTGCTTATGATTATAGAAAATCTATAACTTTATTTTTTAACGCCCATAATCAAAATCCAACTAATTTGATTGTAGATAACGATTGGGAAAAAAATTAAAGAACTTATTGTATTTCTAGAGAAATTTTTTCAAGCAACAAAAGAATTTTTCGGTATATGTTATCCTACTATTTCAACTATGTTGTTTTATATAGTTATAATATTTTTACTGCTTAGAGAATATATGGAAAAACCAGCTTATAAGTAAGCTATTAAAAATGTTTATGAAAATAAAGAAATATTTTATTCCTATTCCCCCTATTTATATTATTGGTGTTGTATTAAATCTGACTATTAAAATAGACGGTTGTAAAACACTTATTGAAAATATTTATAACTGTATAGAAGTATTACCACCTCCAACTTTAAAAAATTTAAACGCCCCACCACCTATTGAAATTGAACAAACGAAAGAAGAAGTGTTGTCTAGCATAGAAGACGAATGCAATACAGGTATTACCAACAAGAAAGTGCTAGCAACCAACCGGCTTCTATACCATCTTCTTCTTCTTCTTCAACACACTCTCTAAAAAGACATGTTGTTTCTGCGGCTAGTACTGAAAGCCTCAGAAATAGAATGTGCGGTGGTAGCACTACTAACCAAATTAGTGAGTTTGATGTTTTTGTTTTGCAGGGTATTTTTCTGTACCAAGCAGTTGTCAATGAAGAAGGAAAGGAAGACTTGCTGAAATACTAGAGGGAGAATGAGAAAACATTTTTGACACTTTCAATGATGACCCGAGATGTTTTGAACATTCAATCGTCATCAACGACTTCTAAAAGCGATTTCTCTGCCGGCAGATGATCAGTGTATTTTATATACACTTTTCGAGTCATTTTTAGTTAATCTTTTGTCCCTTTTTGTACAAATAAGTGTCGTATTAGGATAGTTTTTTTTCTTTTGAGTCAAAGTGGTTAAAATGGCCAAATGGCGGAAAAGTAGCTAAAAGAGGGAAAAAGTGGAAGTTCCAGAGCTGAAAAGTAGAGAAATTGGCGAACGAGGCAGAAACCCGGAACAGCGCCGCGGCACCGCCTGCAGTCAGAAGCAGGGTTGCGGCGCCTAATCATCAGAGAGGCTGCAGAGGTTCCAGCGCCGCGGCGCCCATAGACAACAGAGATCAGGGGCGCGGAAAAATCAGGTTTTTAGACGAAATTCTGGGCCTGGCCTGAAGGAAAAGTTGGAGGCGGTTTTCAGCCTATAAAAGGAGAACCCTAGGCAGATTTTAAGGGTTTCCTTTCTTGCACAACACAAGGTTTTCTTGGATTGAAGATTGGAGACCCTAAACTTAGTAATTTTCTTTTATTTTCTTTCTTTTATTACAGTTTTGTATGATGAACCTTGAATTAGTTCTTGTCATGTCAATGGCTAGGAACTAATTCTTTTATAGGGCTTTCCATGTTGATTCACTAGAAACTTATGTTATGAATTAATGCATGTCTATGGTTATTCTTCTTCTTGTTGAGATTTATCCAATAATTGATTTGAATGCTTGGTAATTAATTGACAACTAATTATCATTATATGATTTCTAATCAAACTTCGAAAGGAGGAGGTTGTGAATATGCTGTAAGTTGGGTAGACATATTTTGGATTGGGGATGAAAATACCTCAATTATTTATGTAGCGTTAATGAGAGGCTTAACAACCCTAATTTTACGCATGGTGCGTGACGGTTAACTAGATTTTTGTTCTTAATCCTCCTATAGAGTTATCCTTATCACCGAAAGGTAGAAAGGTGCAATACTGGGGTTGAGTGTTTATATATCCTTAACGGGAATATAAAACGATTTCGTAAACCTGCTAGCTCCGAGAGAAGAAGACCATAATTCATTGCATTAATAAATAACATAAGCGGATAGTTGAGGAGACATGGAAGCCCTATTCCCATCACAACTGAAGTAAACCTATAGTTAATTAGCTTTTATAATTATTAGTTATAAACTACAAAATCAATTATCAATTACCAAATAGATACCAAAAGATAGATAGTTGGTACTTGAACCCTAATCCTTGTGGACGATATTCGGTCTTACCAAGACTATATTACTTGTCACGATAACGTGCACTTGCGTTAAAGTGTGTGCATCTTTTCGCGCATCAGCAGATTTCAAATAGAATAGCACAGACACTCATTAGCCGGATACAGCTTGGAGATTGCAGTACTATTAAGATATTGGATACGATCGGAGCGGAGAAGGTGCGGTCAACCGGAGATCAACGAAGAAGAAGACGAAAACTACAACGACATCTTATCTGAAGGCATGAGTAGCGACGTGAATCGATTTGACCAACAAATATCAATTCCAACCGAAGAACCACACGACATTGTGAAGAAACTAGAAAAGGTATTTTTAAATTGGTAATTTATTTAATTGCAATTTTACTATGTCATTTACAACTTTTGAACAACACTACAAAGTTGTAATTTTGACAATTGTATATGTATTATCAAAAAACATATTTCAATGAAATAATATAAGAGGCACAAAAACAGCCTTGAGATATTTTTATTACACTATCTTGTTCAATTATTGAGTTGTTCATATATTTAAATTAATATCTGTTATTTTTTAAAATAAGTGCACAATAAAAAATAAAAACGCCCCGACCTGATCCCGCCCCGCCCCGCTAGACTCGGTACCTTTTCCTGACGGGACCGGTACCGAGACGGGACATCGGTCAAGCCCGATTATCCCGGCCCGCCAATCCCGCCCCAGCCTGATCCCGCCCAACCAATCCTGCCCAAACCCACCCCGCCCCGGCCATCCCGTTGGCCACCCCTAATATATGTGGTCTTGTATGTTCTTAACTTTTAGGTAAGTGCTCATTCCTTCAACTGTGAAGAGAAATCATACAAGAGTACTGATCAATGATCGCCGAATAGTCATATCATGTCAGGACAATTACAACATCACCTACTCTCCCACTATATTGTGGTTAACATATATAATTAAGTTTGTCTCTAGTAATGATTAAGACCTTTGATTATTCTTTCTCATTTAGATTGTCGAAAATTTTGTATCGACTAAATGTTTTAAACTCTTGTATATAATACTGTTGGCAACTCTATACCTACCACACAACAGAAGGCTACACGTAATTATTTTGTTCTTCCTCAAATGCAATGAGTATATATAGTAGGAGAGGAAATTCAATTTCCTATATAATGTAAAAATATTGCCTTCACTTCTGTCTGTTCTGTCACTGCATGGACGTCCATAAACAATAAGACAGTGAAAGTAGTTGAATACACATCTCAATCTACAATTCTAGATTTTTTAGTAAAAAATCTTCCAATTATTGTGTATTTATTAAGATATGGGAGGAGTGTCCATCTATAAACGAGAATCTAATTATTGTTTTTAATCTTCAGTATCTCGTTTAGTGAATTTAACTTTTAATTTGAGTGAAACGTAACAAATATGATTTTGAAAAATGTAATTAACCGAGGTGTATAGAAAATTTAATACTCCCTCTGTCTCAAATTATTTGTAGTTGTCGCGCTCGTTTTTTACTTCGGGGGTCTAAACGGTATCCGTAACGTTGCTCTTTGGCGCGGTTCCCTGGATGGAGCAATAGTGCTGATTTAGAGGAGTCGCCACCTAATTATTTAAGTGAATTAGGACACTTGATTTATTGCAATAAAAATATTGCAATTAATCTCCATTTAATGGTCTGCGAAATTAATGAGATTCTGAATCAGGGTTCTTTATTATCCTAAAGGGAAGGGGTTAGGCATCCTTTAAGATCCGCTAACTTGCGGTTATTCGTTCAAGCTCAGGTTAATTATTTATTGCCCTTTTTATTCTACCTATTCTAAGCATTTTTCATAATTTATAATTAAAATAAAGTGCAATACAGAATAATAAAACTAAAATTAAATGCGACATAAAATAAAACTCCGGGACATCTTTTAGCCCTTTTTAGGCCTTCTGCACAAGATGATCTCCGGGTACCTGCATAAACACTTAGTAAAAGTATTAGTAGTAGAATAAACAATTTTAATGCAATGACAAGAATTAATAAGTAAAGCCAAAAATAAATAAATCCGTCTTTTGCACAGAGGAGGCCTTGGAAATCAGACGGAGATTCCTTCATCGGCCAAACAAGTGTAGCATCTTGTTCAAATCAGTAAAATACCAACAGTGTAGTATTTGTTCTAAATCAGTAAACCAGCAAAAAATGTCCAAAATCAATAGCAATATGGCCAAAACCAGTCCAATAATATGGCCAAAACAGTAGCAAAAAATGGCCAAAAATTAGTCCAATAAATGGCCAAAACAGTAGCAAAAATGATCGAAAATCAGTCCAACAAAATGCCCCAAACAGTAGCAATAAATGGCCGAAAATCAGTGAAACATAAACAGCCAAAATATCAATAGAAAAGCGGGCGAAATCAGTAGAAACAGTAGAAGCAGTTGCCATTTTCGCCAGAACAACGATAATGCGCAATCACCCAACAACAACAAAGACAACATAGGTCGCCGGAGTTTGTTAAACTCCGGCGAGATTCAAAATAATAAAACAGTCCAAAATCAGTAGCAAACATGGCCTAAAATCAGTAGCAAAAATAGCCGAAAATCAGTTCAAAAATCAGTCCAGAACATGGCTAAAATCAGCCAACAAAACCTAGCAAAAATCAGTCAAGAGCATGGCTAAAATCAGCCCAACAAATAACCAAAATTAGTAGCAACAACGACTGAAAATCAGTCCATTAAAATGGCGAAATCGATGGCGAAAAATGGTGAAAATCAACCCAAAGAATAACGAAAATCATCCGGCCAAACGATGGCGAAACCACCCAAAGAACGTGGCTAGAATCAACTGACAAAAATGGCGAGAATCAGCCAACAAACATGGTAAAAATCAACTAACAAACATGGCGAAAAATCAGTGGTGGTAGCTCATTGTGGTTGTCGGCGAAGGGGTGTGGATGACGGGAAACGAGGGTGTCAACGACGGGACAGTGGGGGTTTAACGGTGACGGGACAGTGGGGTATCGACATAGGGTGGCGTTCCAGTGGTGGGGGTCGACGGGCGACGGTGGTGTTGGGGATTGACGGGAGGTTCGACTGGAGTGTTGGTTGTGAGCGTGCATGGAGATAGAGGGGATAAGGTCGACGAGTAGTGGTCGACGAAAATGGCAGCGGGGAATTAGGTTGCGTGATGGTGAGGGAGGCTGGAGGTGAGAGACGAGGGAGCAGGGGTAGGCGGCTGAAGGGTAGGGTAGAGGGCTTGTGCGGCTGGAGGGTTATAGAGTATATGGGTGTGCGGCTAGGGTTTTTAAAATGGGGGTAAGGTGTTATTGATAGTGTGGGATTTAGGTTTATGGTTTTGGGGGGAAATAAAAAGTGTGGTATTGTTTTGGGGGGGGGGGGGGGAAAAAAAAAATGATGTTTGGATGAAAATAGTGTTGGATTGGACTTGTTATACCCCGTAGTTCTGGCCGTGCGTATGAGAGCGTACGAAAGGAGTAAGGCTTAAAATTTTCGAAAGATAGGTCGACGGATTGTTTCGGACGGGTTTTTGGTCAACTTTGGGGCGGGTTATGACCCGGTACATTGAGAATTCCTAGGTGTTTCAAAGTCCTAGTGCGTAGTTCGTGGAGTCTAGTTTCCAACGCAACCAACCGTTCGTCGATAGGACATCGGAGTAGAAAGTTATGAGAGTTGCAAGTTCAGTGCGCAGACGGACAGAAATGCGTTTCGGACAAAAGCGACAGGGCCGCGGCGCCGGATGCAGGGCCGCGGCACCGGATATTCTGAGGGGTCGCTGAAGTTTCAGCGCCGGGAAGCAGGGCCGCGGCGCCGGAAGTTCCGAGAGTCCGCAGAAGTTGCGCGCGCGGCTCGCAGGCTGCGACGCCGGCGGAAATCTAACGGAAAAACTTAGGAAAATCGATCTTTTCTTTTAAAAGGCCATGGGAGGGTGACAAGTGCCCCCATCTGATTTTTGCATGCCTCTTAGACAAAAGCTCTTCCTTCTCTCTTAAAAATTTCAAGCTCCTCCTTCTCTCTAAATTTCCAAGAGATATTCTAGCCTTAGGAAAAATCTGAAAAGTAAAGGCAAGAAGGAAGCTTGTGGCTAGCTTGTGAAGGTTGTTGTGGTGGTGTTCTTGGAAAGGAAGCTAGCAAGTTGTTGGAAAAATTTGGCTAAAGCTCTAAGGTAATGATTCTTCCTTTATAATTAGTTTTTAGTGTTGCATGTTAAGAAGAAAGAACTTGTGGTAGTAAATAATGCTCTTAGAGTCATTGCATGCAAGAAATGTGGTTTGGGTATGAGGGATTTGGCTAAAGAGGTTATGTGAGCATGTTGTAGCCTAAAAATTACCTTAAACTTGTTAAGATTAATTGTTATAACTTATGGGGCAGAATTTTACACACCCAAGTTTAGGTGTGTAATCTCCTTTGAGTTGGTTTGGATGTTGGGCCTTAAATGTGGCGTTTGAGTATTAAAAATTGGCCTTTGAAAAGGTGGCAAAGTGAGTATAAACAAAGGAAATGCTGCCCAATTTTCCATAGGAATTAGTAACCTTGAACTTGGAAATATTCTACTTTGAAACTAGAAGTTAATAAACGTATTATGGTCATTATAGGTTGACGTATTACGTGCGATAGTTGGAATTAACAAGAGGATTGACCGAAGATGTATGTAGAGATTTCCTATCTCTTGAGCATGAGTAGTTGTATCTATGTAGTACGGTATACGTACAAGATTTGATAATCTTCACTTGTTTTGAAGTATATGATACTTGTTTCGTTTTAAAGGTATAAGTCCCTTGGACATAGGGAAATGTGTTTGACTAACGTAAAATGTTAATATAACGGCTTTATGGGAAGTTGGTTATATTAGTTTGGGAAAAAGGTAAATAAAGAGGGGTTTACTTTACATAAAATAAGCAAGGGGAAAATGAGTTGAATTTGTGGAAGGTAAATTGTTTTAAGGCATTAATGGCCTAAGGTTTTAAAGGAAATGAAGTCACTTGATTTAGAAGCTTGGGATATTTTCTAAAGGGAAAATTGTGACTTGTTTTGAAAGTGGTTGTGACATGATACTATGAGTATTAGTATCTTGGAAGTTTTATATAAAAAGGAGTCATTTCGAAAAAGGTTTACGGTATGTGATACTTGGGTTAAATTCCCGGATTTCTCTTAAAAAGACATGTAGTGCCTTAATGAGCTAAAATGAGAGGATTTATATTAATAATGTTCATAAGAAGTTAGAAGATTTCTTATCTTGTTTATGTTATGATAAGCCGGTAGCGCTTATGTTATGTATACTAGCGGTTGTCTTTGATTTATATGTTCTACGGTAGACCGGGTTATTCTTGTTATTTCCTTTTGACATCGACACGATGGATGGTCCACGGGTATGCGTTCATTAGGATGGTTCACTACTTATTCTTGTTATTTCCTGTTGGCATACTGACACGATGGATGGTCCACGGGTATGCGTATTCTTGTTATTTTCCTTTGGACATACTGACACGATGGATGGTCCACGGGTATGCGTTCATTAGGATGATTTACTACCTATTTCATGGATTTGCTACCCATGATGCGAGTGCGGCGATTGTACTCATGCGGGTCCACAGGATCCATGCGGGTGAAATAGTCCCATGCGAGTGCGGCGCTTGTACTCATGCGGGTCCACAGGATCCATGCGGGTGAAATAGTCTCATGCGGGTGAAATAGTCTCATGCGAGGCGGATGGCCTTATGCGGATCCACAGGATCCATGCGGGTGAAACAGTCCCAGGAGTAGGATTGCTTAATGATACTACGGGCGAGAGATCCTGTCTTGATCATGAGCCTCCTATTTTCATGCAGTATTATACTTATACTTGTTACTCCCATTGTTAGTAAGGCACAGTGCAACATAATTTGATTTTTATCTATATCTTCAGTGTATTTTGGACTTATGATATTAATACAGTATTTTCCAGTTTTACATACTTGGTACGTTGTGTACTGACCCCCTTCCTCGGGGGCTGCGTTCATGCCGCAGGTAAGGGTAAGCAGGTGGTGGATCCTCATTCTTAGGATCTTTGCTCAGGTGTCAGAAGCTCCATTATTCCGGAGGCTTGACTTGATTTTGGTACGGTTCTCCCTGACGTTGTAGGTTTTGTGTGCATTCAGGGGTATGACGGGGCCCTGTCCCGTCATGGTTGTTACAAACTCTTAGAGGCCTGTAGTCCGGTTATAAATTGGGTTATTAAGGATGTAAGCTCATTGATTACATTTTATTTATGTTACGGGAAGGTAGCCATTTTTGGGTTAGCCTATTTTATCTTATATGATTTTTGTTTGTGAGTTTATTTCCGCTGGTTTTCTCTGATGTTGTATCACAAGGGTGCCCGGGGTAAGGCACCGGTCACGGATCCGAGGTCGGGTCGTGACAGGACTGATTCAAATTGTGTCTTGGACTGGACTGGTTTGACAAAATGCAAGACGGGTTAATTATTTATAAGAAAAATATTTAAAAAAATGCAAAATTATTAAAATGCAAATGAAGGCGCAATAATACTAAAATGCAATATTTAAGACATGTTTAATGCCTGATTAAAAGTAAAAACGGGATGCCAATTAATTATTTAAAAAGATGCAAATATTATTAAAATAAAACGACGGTGTAACAATAATAAAAACATAATATTAACAAAGACATAATGCTTAATTTAAAATAAAAAGATGCAGTGCATTTTGTGAAAAAATAAACACAGAATATTATGTAAAAAATGCAAAAAATGCTGATTAAAATGCGGTGTCCTAAAACACATAAAATTGCAATAAATATACGAAAATGGGTCAAAATTGACTGTCTACAATAGTCATTTTTAAAAATAATTGTCTCAAATTATTTTATTCATTTTTTCCATTTATGTTTAGTGCCTGTTTGGATTGGCTTCTGGGTACCAACTTTCGTGAAAATGACAAAATTGACACGTTTGGTTTGACTTTTCAGAAGTGCTTCTGTTCTCCAGAAGCACTCTTGGCAGAAGCTAAAATTTGTAGCTTTTGCCAGAAGTACTTCTACCATTTATTTGAATTTGAATTTTACCATATCCTTTATCACCCTCTTTAATTTTCATCAACAACTCTATCCACCTTCATTACCCTCTTTAAATATCTAAAAATAATTACTAAAAAAAATCCAAATATACAACTTTCATTACCCTCTTTAAATATCTAGAAATAATTACTAAAAAAAAATATATTACTCATGTTCTGTTTTAATTAAAAAATATCAAATATACTACTAAAGTTGACACTTGTTCATGTGTAATTGCAGATTGAAACTTTAAACTCCTCAAACATCCTAATGTTGTCCGATTATACGAGGATTATCCTTCTCCTTTTTCTATTGTCTTCTTTCAAATAGTCTGCAATCAAATTATAGAGTACATGCAAAATTAGTATTGTAATAATATTTAAATACTATTTGCACTTTAAATTAGTATTGTAATAATATTCTACTAATATTTAAGTACTATATTGCACTTTAAATTCTATTATTTATTTGTAATTTTTATTTACATACTTCCATTTATTAGTAATTTTTATTTATATGTATTGACTAAATATCAATTTTGGTAATTCTACATTCAAAAACAATTTTGATCAAAACTATCCAAACGTCATTTATTGATAACAATCACTTTTACATTGTTGCATCCAAACATAAATCACTTCTTCCAGAAACACTTCTGACAAAATCACTTCTACCAGAAGCACTTCTGTCCACCGCCAATCCAAACAGGCCCTTAGTAGTAATTATTTTTGAAGACTCAAACAACTCAATTATGGAGAGATTACACATAATAAATAAAATAAATATTAATGAAGAAAAAATATATTTTACGACAGAAATAAAGTTAAAATATTCAAAATCTCTCCTTATTAATATTTTTTAAAGGGGCATGTAAGAAAGAAACACAACAGATAATTCGAGACAGAGAGAGTACTCTTCCAAGTTTTACCACCTTTTCATTTGTGTGAATTAATCGTACGTACTGTAAATTTTCTTACGTAGACTAATAGAATATTTTCCAATATTTTTTATTAATTGTATATCTCCTATTTTAGGTATAATTATAATCATTTTATAATTAGGTTAATTAGTTACCTAGTTTGTATCAAAGTAAATATTCTTGTAACCTTATATATAGTGTACATCATTCATCAATAAACATGAACATATTCATTTATGTTATCAGTAACCTAAAACTACAAACACTGCCCTAGAAGCCGATACATCTTCTCGGCCGCCACTTTTTTCACGTCGTCACCTAGCCCACATCGGAATCCTAGCCGCCGACCTCGCTCGGCCTCCCACACCCTCTTTTACCCACGATGGAACCCTAGTTTTTCCGGCCATTCTTCTTCTTAAATTTCCTCTTCCATGGATGACAAAATCAAATTTCATCCTGCACTTACCGTAAACAATATTAAAAACTTCATCAATGTGACTCTTGATATGAAAAATGGTCAATACTCCTCGTGGATTGAGTTTTTTAAGATCCATTGTCGTGTTTACGAAGTTATCAACCACATTATCCCTCACACGCCGAAGTCCACAAACATACCATCGACTTCGACTTTGATGATGCAGTCTGGTCTCGTTTGGACGCAATCGTCCTCCAGTGGATATACGATACGATATCTAATGATCTATTGCACACCATCATTGAGACCGATGCCACTGTCCGCCAAACGTGGGAACGTTTGGAAAGTATTTTTCACAACAACAAAACTCAATTAGCGTTATACCTTGAAAATCAGTTCAAGGGCGTTAATCAGAACGATTTCCCAAATGTGTCTGCTTATTGTCAAGAACTCAAATGCTTGACGATCAACTCTCCAACGTCGGCGCACTAATCACTAATCAATGATTGGTCATGCAACTTATTGCAGGTTTGAACGAATCTTATGACGACATTACCACTATCCTTCAGCAATGCACATCATTACCTCCGTTTTATGAGGCTCGTTCGAAGCTCATCCTTGAGGAAACTCAAAAAATCAAGTGCAGGACCACTCGGGCCAGCATTGTTGACGCTACCCTCACCAACACCGTCGTACCCTCCGCCGACGGTAGGGCCTCCCGTTCCTACAACCAGAACCGTCGGTCAGACGACCTGCAATAGTCCACTTCCTCCCGTAACAACCGCTGGAGCAGACACTCCGGCAAGGGCCGCAGCGAAAGAAATTTCGGCAACAATAACGGCGGGAAGGGGTAGTCCCCACTAGCTGGAAACAGCCAGCAACGACTACGGTAATGGTAGCAGCCTCTGTCGTGGGCTGCCTACGTGTCATGGGCCACGTGGGCCCACCATCATGGGCCTCCCCTCCTTGCCCATATCTGACATCCTCGTAGACTCCACTTCAAAATCGACATGCACAACCTAACATACTTGGCCCACATCCACAACAGGCTTACACAACACATGCCCCTCCGCCATCGATATATGCACCAACTCTTAGACAAAATTGGTATAAGGACACATGCGGCACATCTCACATGACGACGTCACAAGGTACTCTCTCGTCTTATTTCAATTTGAGTAATTTAAATCGAAATATTATTATTGGTAGTGGACAAGACATTCTCATCTGTGGTTATGGTCATTCCTCTCTATCCCCACCACATCCACCACTAATGTTAAAAAATATCCTCAATGCCCCTAAACTCATTAAGAATCTAATATGTGTGCGACGTTTCACAACTGATAATTGTGTTTTCCTTGACTTTGATCATTTTGGTTTTACTATAAAGGATTTTATAATAGGGAGACGAATAATAGGATGTGACAACACCGAAGATATCTACCATATTTCAAACGTCGTCAACAATCCAACCTCAGTTCCATCAACCTTTACTGCTCTTTCGTCTTTCCTATGAAATTCTAGATTAGGATATCCGGGAGACTCTATTTTACGCTCCCTAATTACAAAAGGATTATAATTCTACCTAAAATAAGAGATATACAATTAATACAATTAATGAAAGAATATTATAAAATATTATATTTTCTGCCCTCACCCATCCTCCCAAAATGGTAAAGCCGAACGAAAAACCCGAACCATAAACAACCTCATTCGTTCCCTCACACATCCTCCCAAAATTGTAAAGCTGAATGGAAAATTCGAACCATAAATGATGCGCGTAATATGCACACACTTTAAACGCAAGTGCACGTTATCGTATCAAGTAGTATAGTCTTAGATAAGACCGAATATCGTCCTCTGGGATTAGGGTTCAAGTACCAATTGTCTATTTTCTAGTATCTATTTGGTGAATTAATGAGTGATTGGTTGTTTATGACTAAGAATTATAAAAGCTAATGAATTATAAAGATTTAATTCAGATGTGATGAGAATAGGGCTTCTATGTATCCTTACTATCCGCTTATGCTACTTACTAATGCATTACTTATGGTGTTCTTCTTTTGGAGAAAGCAGGTTTACGAAATCGTTTTATACTCCCGTTAGGGTTATATAAACACTCAACCCCAGTATTGTTCCTTACCTAACTTTCGCTGATAAGGGTAACTCTATAGGAGGATTAAGCACAAAAACCTAGTTGACCGTCACGCACAATGCGCAAAATTAGGGTTGTTAAGCCTCTCATCAACGCTACAAATCTAATTGAGGTATTTTCATCCCCAATTCAAGACCGTCACCCAACTTACGGATATTCACAATCCCTCCTTTTCAGAATCTGATTAGAAATCATATAGTGATAACTAGTTGTCAATTAGCTACCAAGAATTCAACTCAATTATTGGATAGATCTCTCAATAAGAATAATAACCATAAGCATGCATTACTTTATAACATAAGGTTCAAGAATTCAACATAGAAAGCCCTATAAGAGAATTAGTTCCTAGCCATGAATATGACAAGAACTAATTCAAAGTTCATCATGCAAAAACTGAATTAAAGAAGAGAAAAAGAAAAGAAATTACTAATGTTTAGGTCTCCAATCTCCTAGGCAAGAAAACCTTGTGTTTGGCAAGAAAGGGAACTCCTTGAAAACTGCCTAGGGTTCTCCTTTTATAGGTTTAAAACGTCTCCCCTCTTTTCCTTCCAGGCCTGGCCCAAAAATCCGTCAAAAGACCTAATTTTTCCGCGTCGGCGCCGCGGCCCTGCAGATGGGCGCCGCGGCGCCTAAAGTTCTGCAATACTTCGGGTGTTTTGGCGCGGCCCGATATCTGGCTGCGAGGCGCCGCGGCCTGCAACTCTGTGGCTTCTCGGATGTTTAGCGCGCCGCTGCTGGTCTCACGAGGCGCGGCTGGATCTTCTGCAGCTTCTGCGAATAATAGCGCGCGCCCGCTTCATCGCAGGAGGCCGCAAGCAGTCCTGATTTCACCTCGTTTGCCACTTTCTCCGCTTTCTGATTGCCTCTTTTTCCTCTTTTCGCTTGTCCGCCATTGGGCCACTTGAGCCACTTTGACTCAAAAGAAAGAAAATCTATCCTAATACGACACTTTGTATGTACAAAACGGGACAAAAGACTAACTAGACTGACTCAAAAGGTGTATATAAAATACACCGATCAAATACCCCCAAACTTAACCTTTGCTCGCCCTCGAGCAAAGATAGAAAGAAATACAATAAAATGACAGACTCAATAAATAAGAAAATCAACAAAGAAAACAAACAGACTCCCTGCCATTGATCACTTTTGCTGCATGAATGTTAACTAGAAAAACATGAAGGTTAGCAGAATAATATGCAGGAACATATAGCATGGAATTTCAACACATTGAGCTAGATATTTCGCAAACTCATACTTATCATGCTTAAATGGAAGTCAGTGTACTTAAGTATGCATATTAAATTCAAAAATTCCTATGGCATGCTTACTTGCTATTCTCCACTAATTCTGGATATACATAGAAGAGATCTTCAGGACTTTGGGGGTTGTAATGTAGGCTTAGGTGGGGGTTGGTAAAGATAGGCATTTAGGCTCATTTTTACTACTAAGCTCTTTGGCTTTTCAATTTTTTTCCCTTTTTTTTTTTTCTTTTGATTCTTTCCTTCACTTCAATTCTATCATTCCCCTCTTTTGTTTTGGGAGAGTGAAGTGTATTATACAAATAGGCACCCCCAAACTTAGGCTTTTGCCTCTTTCTTATTACTTTTCCATTAGGGTGCCTCAAACTTGTTCACTCTTTTTGTTTCTTCTTTTTAACACAATGTACTCCACTATTTCATGTTTTCACTTATGGCACAATTTTGTGGGAATATGGGGTGTCAAAGAAGAAGTTTCAAATTTAGGCTCAATGGGGCTAACTAGTGATATTTTTAAAGTACGGGATAGAAAAGAATGGTAAGAATTGGCTATCAAAGAAATGCTTGAGTCATCTCCCTAACATGCATATCCTAACTATTTCGCCTCAAATAGCAAGCAGTCATAACACACAAGCATTTATCATTTAGCATACATAACTCAAGCAAGAGACTCGAATAGACAGTTACATGAGTTTTTGGCATCTCTAACCTAAGTGTTTAGATAGCTGCTTCCATTCCTTTACATTATTCCACCTTACTTCACTAGGTGTTTCTAGCAACTACAGCATACATGATCTTTGACAGGCAATTATGACTCAAAAAAGAAAAAAAAATTGTGACTCAAAATAAACATGAAACAAATAAAAGGACTTAAATAAAACATAACATGACACACAAATAAAACTAAAACACAAAAATACAAAATTAAAACACAAAAACACACCCCCAAACTTAAATCACACATTGCCCCCAATGTGTGTAGACTCAAAGACAGTAAAAGAAAACGACACTTACAAACTTTGGCTAAAATGGTGGTGGTGGCGGTGGATAATCATCGACCGTTGGTTGAACAAGGCACTCGGCTCGTCGATTTGTTGTCTTGTTTCTTTGCCCTTGTACTCATCGCTTGCAAGGTGCATCATCTCCTTCGGTGTTGGTACAATTGCCCTATTGTGGGCTCTGAAGGTTCTGCTCTTGTGGTTGGCGGTGGCTGGGTCTGCCTCATATCGAGCCCCTATTTCGTGCTCATCTTCATCCATGGTTGCCTCTGCTTCTTTGTTCTTTCTTCTTGCCGGGTTGTACTCTTCGTCCGTCTTTGGGGCTAGGTGCGGAAAAGAGTGCACTATCCCATAGGACACCGTGATTGGTTTCTTTCATGAGTATCGTGGGTAGTTGTGGGACTGCACTCATGGCATAGGCGGTAATAAGTGAACCGTGTCCCAATCCACTGTTGTCACCAACTGCTGATTTCTTCGATGCTCGCACTATCTCTTTTCCGACATCAATTATCGGCCCTCATAATTCCATAAATCAACTTAATCCTGTCTTCGCACTCGTGAAGTGCGTAGATGGAATCATGCGGCGACGAAATACTGACCAAGCCTTGCTGCCTTGAATTGGCACCGCCGTGCTCTAGATCCATTCCTTCCGATCTCAAAAGCGACCCAGGGTAGCTCATCGTATCTGCATATTATTCCGATCAATGTTGTTCTTTGCTCTAGACCATGTTCTAAAATGGTTCCAATCGCTACTTTCTTCAACATCAATCGTTTTTAGCGTTGTATTTATTGCTTCGCAACAGCATATAATTTCCCGCACAAGCACCCCTTCTGCCTTCTCCGAAAGTTTGCATAAAATTCCGCACTATTGTTGTATTCATCGGTGTTATCTTCTCCGGATTGACAAATCTCTTCCACCCCTTAGCTCAATCATCGCCGGATGGGCTCATAAACGTCTTCATCCCCATAGATCCTTTGGTAATCCATTCCCTTCTGGAATTACTGTCTAGTATCAAGTCTTTTGTATCTTTGGTAGGCACTGTAACTCACGAACCTATTTTCATCGTATTGTGGGGTTGGGGTGGATGTGGATCCTCTTCTCTTCTCGTGGCCATTTATAAACAAAATCTGCGACTTCTAATTTTTGTGGCACAATGTCTCCTATACACTCAACAACTAGCAATGACACCCCACACTTCAACAATGCCCACCACTTCTTTTTCTACTCTTTCTCCAACTTCACAACCAACTTTTCAAGACCCAAACTACTCCAACTACAATACTCTTCCCAACTACTACCTCCTATGACTTGGTGAAAGGATTCAAGAAAAAGATAGGGATTACCTTTTGACGAGAAGACTGAGCTTGTTCTTGTTTGATTGGTGGGTTGAGGCTATGGAATGGAGCTTTGTTTGAGATAGTTGAGGGTTTTGGGAATTTAAGAGTTTAGGTTGTGGTTGGGTTGGATTTGTGGAGGTTTTGTGGGCAAATTTCCGAATTTCGTGGGTTTTTGGAGAGGAAGGTTAGGTTTTGGAAGTTGGAATTGGGAAAATCTAATTTTTTTGGCGTTTTAAATTTAGATTCCGCCCGGCGTGCGCCAGCTTTTAGCGCGGCTGAAACATCTGCGCTCGCCGGGACTTTCTGCGGCCACTGCTCTGGCGCGCGGCTAAATTCGCAAACTTTCGAATTCCACCGCGCGGCCTGCTCGCAGGAGCGCGGCTCTTAAACTTCCGAGCCTGTTCAGATCTTTTGGCGCGCCGCTCTGGCGCGCATGGCTACCCGCTCTAGAAATCCTTGCTTTTCTTCAGTTTATTTCGTCCCCCGGTTTAATTTCTTGTACCTGTCAATCACAAAACAACAAGATCCAATACCGTGAGACTGTTCTTAGACAAACTAAAATAAAATAACGACAGAAATTAAAATAACATAATTAAAAAACGTTGGGTTGCCTCCCAACAAGCGCTGTCTTTAACGTCTTTTAGCCGGACGCAAGTTCCTTAGACTTACTAGCCCTGGGGTGGATTAAGTCCCCAACCAATCCATTTCCGCCACATTTGGCGTTTCCTTTTTCTCCTTTTCTTTTTAGCATTATCGGTAGTAGGGAGTTCCGGAACAATTACCTCATTTAGTGTCATCTCAGCAAACCATGCTTGCTTTCTTGGGCTCATCATTCTTTGGTTGCATTGCAATGGCTCGCATGGGGGTTTGGTGGTGTTGATTGCAAAACACCCACTTACAGTTCTTGGCTCAATGACGTGTTTAAAGACTTTAAACACCATCTCTTCGTTCTCCACTCTTAGCGTTAGCTCTCCTCTTTCAACGTCAATCAAGGCTCTACCCGTTGCTAGGAATGGCCTCCCCAATATGATCGGGATTTCTGCATCTTCTTCCATATCCAGAATGAGGAAGTCTGCAGGAAAGAAAAATTTTCCTACCTTCACAATCACATCCTCGATCTTCCCTCGTGGATGAACCACTGTCCTGTCGGCTAGTTGCAGACTCACAGTGGTGGGTTTGGCTTCTCCTAACTCCAATCTTTTGAAAACCGATAGGGCATCAAATTTATACTCGCCCCAGATCACACAAGGCTCTGTTGCAAGTCACCCGCCACCTGCATGGTAGTGTAAAGCTTCCAGGTCCTTTAGCTTTGGTGGCAATTTCTTTTGTAAGATAGCACTACACTCTTCCTCATAGTGCTACTATCTCATATTCGCCGCTTCCTCTTTTCCCCAAGATTTCTTTCATGAACTTGAAGTAAGATGGCATCTGCTCCAAAGCCTCTATAAACGGTATGTTGATGTGCAACTTCCTGAATACCTCCAAGAATTTGGAAAATTGTTTATCGACCGCCTTCCTTTGTAATCTCTGGGGGAAAGGAATCTTTTCTGTATACTCCTTCTCCGGAGTTTTCTCTATCACTGGGCTAGGTTCAGTCACCTTATCTTTTCTAACTCGCTCTCTCAACTATCATTGGGTAGTTTGTTGCTCCAATTGTTTTCCACTTCTCAACCGCCTTACATTGCTCCTGATTTACCTCGCATTGCTTGGCAATGTCCCCTGGCTTTGATGTTTGCTGCTTTGCTAGCCCTACTACTGTGTTTCCAAGTTTCAACGAGGATCTAGATTCTATTATAAACCGTGCGGCGTTGGCCGTCTTTGTCATGCCGCTTTAAGCTCATCTGGTTTTTCTTGACGACCGTGCATTGAGCCGGTGGGGGGCTTGAGTGAAGCCATTGATCTGCATCGGTTCTGCATCGCCCCTATTCTCACGTCGATATTGGTTTTGCCGCATCGATTTTTGTTGGCCCCGATCTCCTTCCTCCACGTAAGTTTGGGTGATTCCTCCACCCGGATTATAAGTGTTTGAGTAGGGGTTGTTCTGTTGCCTCTGGTAGTTACCTCGCTGACACTCTGCTGCTCCATTGGGATGTTGTTGGGATCCGAAGGACACCTATCAAATGTGTGTGGCCGCCACATATCTCACGCTTTTAGCGGTTGCACAAAGATTCATCGACAGTATGTTGTCGCAATTGTTTCGCTAGAAGAGCCACTTGTGCGTTCAAAGCGAGAATAGCATCTACTTCATGGACCCCACGCTTCTTCTCCCACCGGTTGCCTCTCTTCGATGACATGGTTGTTAGTGGCCATATCTTCTAATAACTCGTGCCGGCTGGTCGCTTTTCCTCATGAATGCCCCACCACAGCATCTACGATGTTCTGCTTTGTACCGCCACTTGTAGAAAATATGAACCAAGTTCCACAACTCAATGCAATGGTGTGGACACTTCCTCTGTAGATCCTCGAATCTCTCCCATGCTTCATATAAGGACTCTCCATCACTGATGAAGTTGTTCAACTCCCTCTTAATTTCTTTGCTTTACAGGTGGAAAGAACTTGGCTAGGAATTTCGTGCTACCGTGCCATGTAAATATCGAATCACGGTGGCGGGAATTCAACCATACTTTTGCTCTATCCCCGAGTGAGAAGGAAAGAGCCTCAACTGACGGCATCATCGAACGCCGTTATATTCGAAAGTGGCACATAGCTCCAAGAAATTTGCTATGTGCGTATGTGATCCTCCGATGGCGATCCTCGAATCTGCACATGTCTTTGCACCATTGTCACGACCGATTCCGGCCCGATCGTGCCTACCCGCACCCTAGTGATACAACATCGAGTAATCACGAACATAAACGATACAAGACATATTATGAAATATGAAACAATAATGAGAAAGACTTGCCTTTCGCATATATGTAAATAATGACTTTTTTTAACATGAATAGTTTAATCCTTTTTACAAACCCCGCCACAACAAGATTTCTGCACTTAAGAATGATATGACAACAATGGCGAACAGGGCCCGCCAAACCCCCGAATGTAAACACTTACTACGACAGGACTATACCACCGATAAGCCTCCGAGAAACGGAGCTTCCCAAACGAAATCGTGACCACGAGAGCTAGGATCAACGATCGTGTACCTCAACTGCGGCATGAACGCAGCCCCGAAGGAGGTCGATAACAGTGCAAAGTATGTGAAACTAAAAATCAGTAAATGAAATCATAATAGTCTATAAAGCGGGAGACATGTATGATAAGCAAACTACGATTCACAACAAATAAGCGATCATGTCAAGTCGGTGACTCACGCCTCAAAGTCATCACAATAAAACCGCACGGGCAAGTGCGAAGGCATAGCCGACTACTAAGACCCACAGCACAAAAATACCACAAATCGTATCCGAGGTCTTTCTGCACCGCACTACATGATCGGGCGGCCACTCGCCCGCAATATCAATGTGCGCGTCTATCCTCGAACTCTCGCAGCTCGCGTAGGTCGCACACGGACCCGCATGAGGTATTCTCGAATCATGGTCCTGCATCACCGAGGTATACCCGCGTCGGCGGCTAACCCTCGGTATCCGCTAGGCTCCCGCAACCCGCATAGTCTCAAAAGACCGCATAGTCTCAGCGGACCGCATAGAATCCCCGCGTCGGGCTAAACACCGGAATGATCAATCCTCGAGCTACCGCGCTCCGCGTAGTCACGAGGACCGCATAGCCGTAAAGACCGCGTCGGTGGCAAGCCCTCGGTATAATAAGTCAAAGGGTATGTGATACAATAATAGTACAACGGGCTTAACGCTTAACAACGTAAGCACAACAAGAATGACCCCTTACATCACGATCACACAAGATACTAACACACGTAGCATCCTAACATTTTCACTTATCACATCAACAAGAAAGTATTTACAAGGCTATCTCAAACTAGCACAATCAAGTTATTCACACAAGGTACCTTAAGCTAACAAGTTCGTATCTACCCCAAAGTACTTCATACATTAAATCTTTTAAAAGATCCGTTGCTTTCACATAAGTCACACAATACGTAGTATAAAATAGAGTGGTCGTCTTTTAAATAAACTAAAACACTTACCTTTGTAAAATCAAGTAACAACATTATTTTCCAAACGTCCAAGTTTGCCTAATTTCAAATATTCACGTTTCTTATTTTAGAAAGGTTTCGTAGTTCATAGTCTTATTCATTTAAGAATATAATTCTCTTTTAAACAATCTGAGAAACATAAGTCTTATATGTGAGTAGGATATTCTTGTTTATAACAATCTTATTACAGCAGCCGTGATCTAGGAAATATCATTTTGTCTCATCTTAGCTTCTATGCAGATGGAAGTTTCTACTGGTTTTAATAATACTTAATCTGTCAAAACATTTCCTTTTATTAACGCTGCAGTGGTTTGTCGATACACATTCTGATTTCCGAAATCAGTAAAACATTCTTAAGCCGTTATACCTAACTTCCCATAAAGCTAGTATAACTCTTAAGTTTTCAAAAACCAAGTATTACTTCTTCTTTCAAAATGATTCAAAAATCTTTTGAAATACTTCAAGTTCTTTATTAACACATAACAAGCCAGTTATAGTTCAAACCAGTTACCTTTTAAAAACCACAAGTATCTTCTTACCAACATACAAATTGTCATAACTAACTTCCCATAAAGCCGTTATAACACTTTATGTTTTAAACCAATCAAATACATTTAGCACGTATGACGTCTACCGAACTACAGAGTTCACACATATCATGCTAGAAGAGATAGGAAGAGGTTCACATACCTCGCGACGAGTATCGACTAATAGCGAACGCTCAAGTACTTCAAACCGCTTCGCTACTCCTTAGCGATGATCGCGCCACACGTAGTACTTCAACCTATAAGGCCACACGGCGCTTATTAACATTTTTTTCCCTTCGTAGAACATTCTAAATAAAATTCGGCACTCTCCCCGCAACGTAAATCTCTCCTCTTTATCGAGGTAGGCTAAGCCAACCGGGGTTATACATCTAACCCGAACTGTACAATTCTACTCCACGTAAAAGCTACACAAGTCTCAGTCTGATCCATGTAAATACTGATTCGATTTCTTCTTTCGAAAAGGTTTCTTATTATTCAGCTTAAGTCCAAAGACATTGCCGACAACAAATGCGTTCAGTTCTATATATATAGTATACTTCAACTATATAGTCTAACAATCATGTAATTTCCAATTACAATAGAGGACAAGATATTTACCTCGATAAGCCCATAATTATCCGAGTTTAAATGTCGATCCCGAGCAAGGTTTAGCTCTACTCAGTGTGCTCCAACCCGCTCCAACCAACCCTTAGAAGTTCTAACCAACTTCTACTTAATACTCCAACTAATCAGGAGATTTTCCTTAGGGTTTTGGTTTTTGTGACTGGAAGGAAGTATAATAGTATTTACGGGCTTTTAGATAAGTATAACCTTAGAATACTACAAGGTATACGGCTAAGGTAATTTGGGCATTATAACAATACTTTTGAGAGTATTTCTACCAAGAGAGGGGTATTATACGAAAGCAACTAGGCTGAGGGTACCCCACGGCTAGCACCCTGGGAGGGGTGGCTACCCTACTACCCCACTAGGGGGGGGAACTCTCGGCCAAGGGGGGGGAAGAGGGGCTCTCGGCCAAGGCACTACACTAAGGGGGGAGGAAGAAGCTTTCAAGACTTAGGCAATTTGTGGATGAATTAGTCTTCAAAAGGGGGGGTATTTATAGGTCTAGCAAAGGCCAACCAATGGCCAAGATCTTGCCAAGTGCAAGGCAAGTGTAGGGCCAAGATCTTGCCTAGTGCACCTTAACCAACTACACACAAAATATCCTACCAACTACTTGACATAATAGTCACCTTTTCGTACACTCTACCGCCACCTATGAGAGGGTGCCAAGTGGCGCCCTCTTGTTGGTCCAAAATGTTTCGTCTCTCGGAAAAATCCGCAAAAATTAAAAATGACATAGCCGGAAATTCCCCTACGAAAGCTGTGAAAACGTTTCGCCGAAAAACGACTCTAATCGGGTGTTGTGCACAAATAAATTTCGGCCAAGCTACTTTCTCAAGTTCAAATTTTCTACGTCGCCCCACGTACATACTCTGGAAATACGGTATAACATTCTCCCTCTTAGAAACATTCGTCGAATGTTCCTTCTAAGTCTCAAAACAAGCGTCGCCAAAGATAGTCTTCACTACCATACTTACGAAACAATCTCGCCACAATGGCCACGAAACAATCGCGAAAATACTTACATCCAAGTCCACGAGGAAAAACACCTCTAATCATCACCACAAAACACTTCTCACGGGTCTAAAATATACTTCCTTCGCTTTCTCCACACAAAAGAAATGATCACATCTACGCCGCCATACACGCCGCTTCTTCCCGTGTCGTACCGCTTCTCGTACACTCGAATTCATACCACATGATACCACTTTTGTCACTTTGCCCGAGGCATAAACCTTCTCGGCGACCCAACAAATGATGCCGGATGCGTCGATCATCGCGGTGTCAGACACCCAAACTCTTGATATCGCCGCTTTCAAACTTCGGTTACTATCTCTAACGTGGTCATCATTAATCGGGAACACTGGATGGACCTCCGATACTTTCCGATCATAACAATACGAAGATCGGACATACCGCCTCTAAGTCGGACGGCAAAAGCTAACATATAAAACTGGCCTATTCTTCACATGGACTCAACGGCCCAAAGTAACTCGGGCTAAGTTCCTCTGTCTTCCAAAACTCGCCACACCACGGGGTGGTGCTTTGAAAGATCGACCTCGAACCTAAACTCTGGCGTCGTCGCCGATTATCCGCACGATTTCTCCGAGCGAGAACCTCTTCTAGACAAGCTTTACTCTATCCACGGTCTGTGGAACAAGCTCAACCACTATCAATCACGCCAACATCGAACCAATCGGCCGACTCGCACATCCGCCCTCTGAGGCTTCATAAGGCGACATCCGAACACCGAAATGGTAGCTTAAACACTCCTTCAACCGAGACAACAATTCTCGCAACTATCCTCGAAATCAAACACCGGCGAGGCGAATGTGATCTCGAGACTTACTCGAGTTCCTAACCTTGCTCGTAAAACCTCCGTAAAAGCGGTATGCAACACTGGCTCCACTGTCGACATAAGGTGAAGGTAGGCACCGTGCGACCTTACAACTTTTTCGATATATCATCTCGCATAACCTGCCCGAGTACACGGTCTTTGCTGAAGACAACACGGTGACCTCGCCCAACCATGGTCGAATCGTCCACGAACTCGTCTGTTGGTCAACTAAACTTGGGCTAACACCTCACAACCCTAACAAGGCGGGACCACCACAACCCGACCCCACCACTAAACCTACCGCGGGTTGACCGCAACGTGGCCTCAACCCGACCCGGCAACGCACAATACTAGCTCCCGATCCGAACAATCTCACTAATCACGTTTGAAAACCTAGCGGTCTTCTTAGCTCAACTACCCCCTTCGCTCCACACTACTGGGACCTATCCCAACATAACTCACGTGCACTATGCACTTCCGATAAAGTCAAACATAACATTACACCTTTTCTCGAGATGGCCTCACCTCTAAGGTCTTTACGTAGAAGCTCTAAGGCTCACACCTTCTCTATCCCCAAAATCTTACTCGGTTAAACAACCATGATCTAATCACGACTAACACACTGGCTATCGTAACATAGCACTTAAGGTATACTCACCTTATCACACATACAGATCTCAGAGGTTAAAGATATATCTATATCTCTTCGCTTCCCCTTAGTCGTTCTAATCAAACTGCCGTAGGCGCATAGCTAAGGAAGGTGACGAACTACCCACCTGTGATCAAGGCAAGGTCCTCCTACTAGGTCACCCATTCGACCACATGGCCTCGACGGCCGCAGTACAACAAGTACCAACTAAAAGACGACATTCCGGGATGGCGTGCGCGAAAATGCGAACCGGAAGCTCGGAGTTCTAACCAACTCCTGCATACCCGAACGCCCCGAAATCCGTGGAAGACCACTCCGCATTGTGGATGTGCATAATCAAATCTCGGTGAGGTGACTCGCCTCGAAAGTTACCAAAGGACCTTCGCTCGGCCTGCCTTCGCCCTCGTTAACCCGTCGATCTCTACGTTTCTCGGCTTTGTGTATAAGCTCGCACGCAGCCATGCTCGCCTAATCAAGAACTACTCTTGCACAACCTCTCGTTGATATTCATCAAGACTCGCGATACATCGGTATACTCTCGGTAGTTAAATCCATAGCTAATGTGGTCGCCTCTTTGCAATCCATATTCTCTGTTCTGGTCGTGGGGCGAAGGTTCAAATATCATGGCGCAGTGAGGCTGCGCCGCCGTGCTAAACTTTATCGGCTAGTGATGTCGCAGAAATCCCGAATGAAGCACCTAACTCGGGTGATGATTGGGCACGTGCCCTCGTAACCCTCTCGAACTCTACTCGCGCCTCCTCGGCCGCCTTGCCTCTGGGCGGGTTTGCCCTACGCGGAGGCATAATGATAAGGAAATAATTTCGTCGGAGGTCCAACTTACAACACGGCTCTAAGGCACGATCTCGAGTGAGAAGAATAGAAACCAATCCTAAATACCCTATAGCCTCACGATTATTGATGTGGTGCACAACACACCGATAATCAAGACTTCATCGATACGGCTCAGACACTTTCCGAGGATTAATCGCTTGATACCACTTTTGTCACGACCGATTCCGCCCGTGGATCGTGCCTTACCCCGCACCCTAGTGATACAACATCGAGTAATCACGGAACATAAACGATACAAGACATATTATGAAATATGAAACAATAACTGAGAAAGACTTGCCTTTTCGCATATATGTAAATAACAACTTTTTTTAACATGAATGTTTAATCCTTTTTACAAACCCGCCCACAACATTTACTGCACTTAAGAATGATATGACAACAATGGCGAACAGGCCCGCCAAACCCCGAATGTAAACACTTACTACGCAGTGGACTATACCACCGATAAGCCTCCGAGAAACGGAGCTTCCCAAACGCTAAATCGCGACCGAGAGCTAGGATCAACGATCGCGTGTCTCAACTGCGCGGATGAACGCACTTCGGGCGAGGTCGATACAAAATGCGAGTATGTGAAACTAAAAATATCAGAAATGAAATCATAATAGTCTATAAAGCAGAGACATGTATGATAAGCAAACTACGCTCACAACAAATAAGCAAATATGTCAAGTCGTGACTCACGCCTCAAAGTCATCACAATAAAACCAGACGGCAAGTACGAAGGCATAGCCGACTACTAAGACCCACAAGCCAAAAATACCACAAATCAGATCCCGAGGTCTTTCTAGACCGCACTACACGATCGGCCGCCACTCGCCCGCAATATCAATGCGCGTCTATCCTCGAACTCTCGCAGCTCGCATAGGTCGCACACGGACCCGCATGAGGTATTCCTCGAATCACGGTCCTGCATCACCGAGGTATACCCCGCGTCGGGCGGCTAACCTCGGTATCCGCCTAGGCTCCCGCAACCCGCATAGTCTCAAAAGACCGCATAGTCTCAACAGACCGCATAGGGAATCCCCGCGTCGGGCTAAACACCCGAATGATCAATCCCGAGCTACCGCGACTCGCGTAGTCACGAGGACCGCATAGCCGTAAAGACCCGTGATCGGGTGGCAAGCCCTGTATAATAAGTCAAAGGGGTATGTGATACAATAATAGTACAACGGGCTTAACGTTTAACAACGTAAGCACAACAAGTATGACCCACTTACTTCACGATCACCCAACATACTAGCACACGTAGCATCGTAAAATTTTCACTTATCACATCATCGAGAAAGTATTTACTAGGATATCTCAAACCAACACAATCACGTTATTCACACAAGGTACTTTAAGCTAACAAGTTCGTATCTACCCCTAAAGTACTTCATACATTAAATCTTTTAAAAGATCCGTTGCTTTCACATAAGTCACACAATACCGTAGTATAAAATAGAGTGACTGTCTTTTAAATAAACCAAAACACTTACCTTTGTAAAATCAAGTAACAACATTATTTTCCAAACGCCCAAGTTTGCCTAATTTCAAATATTCACGCTTTATTTTAGAAAGGTTTCGTAGTTCATAGTCTTATTCATTTAAGAATATAATTCTCTTTAAACAACTGAGAAACATAAGTCTTATATGAGTAGGATATTCTTGTTTATAACAATCTTATTACAGAAATAGTGATCTAGAAATATCATTTTGTCTCATCTTAGCTTCTATGCAGATGGAAGTTTCTCTTGGTTTTAATAATACTTAATCACAAAACATTTCCTTTTATTAACGCTGCAGTTGGTTTGTCGATACACATTCGATTTCCAAATCAAGAAACATTCTTAAGCCGTTATACCTAACTTCCCATAAAGCTAGTATAACTCTTAAGTTTTCAAAACCAAGTATTACTTCTTCTTTCAAAATGATTCAAAATCTTTTGAAATACTTCAAGTTCTTTATTAACACATAACAAGCCGCTTATAGTTCAAACCGCTTACCTTTTAAAACCACAAGTATCTTCTACCAACATACAAATTGTCATAACCAACTTCCCATAAAGCCGTTATAACACTTTATGTTTTAAACCAATCAAATACATTTAGCACACGTACGCTCACCGCACTACATAGTTCACACATATCATGCTAGAAGAGATAGGAAGAGGTTCACATACCTCGCGACGAGTATCGACTAATAGCAAAACGCCCAAGTACTTCAAACCGCTTACTACTCCTAGCCAAGAGATCGCGCCACACGTAGTACTTCAACCTATAAGGCCACGCGCGCTTTATTAACATTTAGATCCCTTCAGAACATTCTACGAAAATTCGCAAAGACTCTCCCCGCAACAACAGAATCTCCTCCTTTATCGAGGCCGCCACTAAGCCAACCAGTGGGTTATACATCTAACCCGAACTGTACAATTCTACTCCACGTAAAAGCTACACAAGTTCATCAGAATACACCCTATGTAAATACTGCTCGATTCTTCTTTCAAAAGGTTTCTTATTATTCAAAGCTTAAGTCCAAAGACATTGCCGACAACAAATTTCATTCTATATATATAGTATACTTCAACTATATAGTCTAACAATCATGTAATTTCCAATTACAATAGAGGACAAGATATTTACCTCGATAAGCCCATAATTATCCGAGTTTAAATGTCGATCCCGAGCAAGGTTTAGCTCCTACTCAGTGTGCTCCAACTCCGCTCCAACCAACCCTTAGAAGTTCTAACCAACTTCTACTTAATACTCCAACTAATCGTGGAGATTTTCCTTGTGGTTTTGGTTTTTGTGACTAAGGGAAGTATAATAGTATTTCGGCTTTTCAGATAAGTATAACCTTAGAATACTACAAGGTATACGGCTAAGGTAATTTGGGCATTATAACAATACTTTGAGAGTATTTCTACCAAGAGAGGGGGTATTATACAAAGCAACTAGGCTAGTGGGTACCCACGGCTAGCACCCCGAGTGTGGCTACCTCTACTACCCCACTGTGGGAACTCTCGCCACTGGGAAGAGGGCTCTCGCCAAGGCACTACACTAAGGGGAGGAAGAAGCTTTCAAGACTTAGGCATTTGTGGATGAATTAGTCTTCAAAAGGGGTATTTATAGGTCTAGCAAAGGCCAACCAATGGCCAAGATCTTGCCAAGTGCAAGGCAAGTGTAGGCCAAGATCTTGCCAAGTGCACCTTAACCAACTACACACAAAATATCCTACCAACTACTTGACAAAATAGTCACCATTTCGTCCACTCTACCACACTAATGAGAGGGTGCCAAGTGGCGCCTCTTGTTGGTCCAAAATGTTTCGCCTCTCTAAAAATCCGCAAAAATTAAAAATGACATAGCCGGAAATTCCCTACGAAAGTGGAAAACGCTTTCAAAAAACGACTCTAATCGTGTTGTGCACAAATAAATTTCGCCAAGCTACTTTCTCAAGTTCAAATTTTCTACGCACGCCCCACGCATATACCGAAATACGGTATAACAACCATGCTCGTAATCGGTTTTATCTCAAATTGTTGCTCTATCAGAGTGAGCCTAATGCAAGTCGTGCTCCATTCACTTGGTAGCACATAATCTCCCGCACTTCTTTCTCGCCGATTCGAACCCCGCCCTCCATATCTATCGCACTTTGCCGAGGATCTCCGGTTAAGTTGATTTTCACCTAACCCTTCTCTCATCCTGTTATTGTTGAGCACCGCCCATTTCTATCAACGTTGCAATTGGCGATTCTTTCGCTCGCCGAGCTTTCTCAATTTCCGGATTGAAGGGAACGAGAGTGTCAGCTCCTCTTCTCCTTCGCATAAACTGATATTCTGAGAAAGATCAAAAACAAACAAAGAATCACGGCACCCTGATTTTCGTAGAAACTAAAAATAAAATAAAATAAATGAAAAATTAAATCCAAATTAGAAATTAAAAATAGATAATTTGATATTGAACTATTGCCTAGTCCCCGGCGACGGCGCCAAAAACTTGATGCGCGTAATATGCACACACTTTAAACGCAAGTGCACGTTATCGTATCAAGTAGTATAGTCTTAGATAAGACCGAATATCGTCCTCTGGGATTAGGGTTCAAGTACCAATTGTCTATTTTCTAGTATCTATTTGGTGAATTAATGAGTGATTGGTTGTTTATGACTAAGAATTATAAAAGCTAATGAATTATAAAGATTTAATTCAGATGTGATGAGAATAGGGCTTCTATGTATCCTTACTATCCGCTTATGCTACTTACTAATGCATTACTTATGGTGTTCTTCTTTTGGAGAAAGCAGGTTTACGAAATCGTTTTATACTCCCGTTAGGGTTATATAAACACTCAACCCCAGATTGTTCCTTACCTAACTTTCACGATAAGGGTAACTCTATAGGAGGATTAAGCACAAAACCTAGTTGGCCGTCACGCACAATGCGCAAAATTAGGGTCATAAGCCTCTCATCAACGCTTACAAATCTAATTGAGGTATTTTCATCCCCAATTCAAGACCGTCACCCAACTTACAAGATATTCACAATCCCTCCTTTTCGTAACTGATTAGAAATCATATAGTGATAACTAGTTGTCAATTAGCTACCAAGAATTCAACTCAATTATGGATAGATCTCTCAATAAGAATAATAACCATAAGCATGCATTACTTTATAACATAAGGTTCAAGAATTCAACATAGAAAGCCTTATAAGAGAATTAGTTCCTAGCCATGAATATGACAAGAACTAATTCAAAGTTCATCATGCAAAACCGAATTAAGAGAAAAAGAAAAGAAATTACTAATGTTTAGGTCTCCAATCTCCTAGGCAAGAAAACCTTGTGTTTGGCAAGAAAGGAACTCCTTGAAACCGCTTGTGGTTCTCCTTTATAGGTTTAAAACGTCTCCCTCTTTTCCTTCCAGTGCCCGCCCAAAAATCCGTCAAAAGACCTAATTTTTTCCGCTGCGCCATGCTCGCAATAGGCGCGCGCTAAAGTTCTCGCAATACGTGTTTTGGCGCCGCGCCCCGATATTCGCTGTTCGGTAGCCATGGCCGCAACTCCTGTGGCTTCTCGGATGTTTAGCGCCGCGCCTCGCTTTCGTCTTCGGTAGCCATACAATCTTCGCAGCTTCAATAATAGCGCCGCGCCCGCTTCGATCGCAGGAGGCCATGGCGCAGGTCTGGATTTCAGCCTCGTTTGCCACTTTCTCCGTTTTCAGCTCTAGTACCTCCTCTTTTTCCCTCTTTTCGCTCCTTTTCCGCCATTTGGCCACTTTAGCCACTTTGACTCAAAAGAAAAAAAATCTATCCTAATACGACACTTTGTATGTACAAAACGGGACAAAAGACTAACTAGACTGACTCAAAAGGTGTATATAAAATACACCGATCAATAAACAACCTCATTCATGCCGTACTTGCACATGCCTTAATTCTCCCTAAATTCTGGCATTACGCACTCTCCATGTCCACCTATTTCCTAAACATAATCCCAAATAAGTTTCTAGTTCAACGGTCTCCCACCCAATTTCTGTTTCGTAAGAACCCCTCCTACCAACACTTGTGTATTTTTGAATGTCTTTATTACCATCTCCATCCGACTAATCACAAACTCTAACCTCAATCTTCCTCGTGTGTATTTCTGGGTTACCCTGTCAATTTATCGTGGTTAATCGTGCTATGACTTGTCAAGCCATAAAATTATTATTTCACGTCATGTCCTATTTGATGAGTCTCAATTTCCCTTTGCCTCTCTACACTCGCCACCTCGACATTCATACGACTTCCTAGATGATGGTCTAAATCCTATTCTAATTCACCATTTACATAGTCCGCAATCCCAGACCCCAGCACCCACCACCACCTCAACTAGTCCGGGACTAGCTTCCCACCCGGTTCTACTGACGGTGGCCCAAAACAGCCCACTTCAAGGTGATTCCGTAGCCACCTCTCGGCAAATCGAGGTTCGACCAGCCTGTACCGTCACCCCTGCCCTTACTCATTTTCTCGGCAGTCCTGTGGCAAACCCCCCTCCCGTCCATCCCGATACACAATCTCGAACCATGGAAACCCGTGTCATGCACAAAATTCATAAACCTAAATGGATGTCTAACATCTCTATTTTAATTTTCCATTCTCATGTCCCTCGTAATCCGAAGGATGCCTTGTCCGACCCTAATTCAAAAGCCACAATGATTGATGAATATAATGCTCTTATTGATAATAAAACATGAGACCTAGTACCCCGTCCACCTGATGCTAATATTATTCGTTCTATGTGAATTTTTAGACATAAAAAGAAAGCTGATGGTTCTTTTGAGAGGTACAAGGATCGTCTTGTATGTGATGGCAGTTCTCAACATGTGAGAGTAGACTATGATGAAAAGTTTAGTCCGGTCATGAAGCCCGCAACCATCCGGACCGTCCTCAACATTGTCATATCCAAGTTTTGGCTCATTCATCAGCTTGATGTCAAAAATGCCTTCTTACATGTGGATCTTCATGAAATGGTATATATGCATCAGCCTATAGGTTTCAGGGATCCTATTCATTCGAATTATGTGTGTCTATTGTGGAAATTGCTCAATGGACTGAAACAGACTCCTCGAGCATGGTACCAGTGGTTTACCGATTATGTCTCCTCTATTGGTTTTTTACATAGCAGATCTGATCATTTCATGTTCATCTACAATGAGGGTACAAACATGGCTTATCTATTATTATATGTTGATGACATCATCTTTACCCTATCATATAATGCTCTCCGCGGGTCAATTATGTCTCTCATTTCCTCTGAGTTTGCTATGAAAGATCTGGGGGCCTTGAGTTATTTCTTGGGCATCTCTGTAATCGACATTCTGGCGGCCTATTTCTATGTCAGAAGAAGTATGCCGAAGAGATCCTTGATCGTGCAGGCATGACATCTTGCAAACCATCCCACACGCCTGTAAATATCAATTCCAAGCTCATCGCTGATTCCGGTCCTTCATATTCAGACCCGACTCACTATCGTAGCCTGGTTGGGGCTCTGCAGTACCTTACATTCACGAGACCAGACATATCCTATGTCGTGCAACAAATCTGCTTACACATGCACAGTCCGACGGAAACACACATGCATGCCCTCAAACGTTTTTTACGATAAGTCAAAGGTACACTTCACTTCAGATTACACATCTATACAAGTGTTCGTTCACTGGTCTCACTGCCTATTCTGATGCTGATTGGGGTGGATGTCCTGACACCAGATGCTCTACGTCTGGTTATTGCATTTTCCTTGGAGATAACCTATTTGCTTGGTCTTGTAAAAGGCAAAGGACTTTCGCGCATACTATTTGATGATTTTCGAGCCAGTCTCAGTGTTCGTGAACCTTCTCTTCGACTGCAGGGGTGTAATAGAATATTTCTCAATATTCTTTCATTAATTGTATTAATTGTATATCTCCTATTTTAGGTAGAATTATAATCTTTTTATAATTAAGTTAATTAATTACCTAATTTGTATCAAAGTAAATATTATTGTAACCTTATATATATTGTAAATCATTTATTAATAAACATTAAGGAACATAAAGACATTGGACTACTATTGGGTATTGTTTTAAAATAAGTGGTTTTGAACATAATTCTGAACACTAGTCGTGTATTCAGTTATAGTCCCAAATAGTTTCTGATATGAACAGGTATAGTTTTAAACAATTGCAAGCAAATACACAGCTCCCAATAGTGCCTAGAATTATTAACACGAGTCACAATATAACTTTGAAAGATCAAATATAGTTGAGCTAAATAATACTCCGTAATTGACAAAGTGAAGCCGATAAGTATAAAAACATCCAAGCTAACAATATTTCTTGGTGATTCTCAATATGTAGTGCATTTCAAATGGCGCCATATATTTCCTTCATCACAAGATATTTGTAATTTTGGCTGATTTTCAACTAAGGACTTATTATTAGTAATAGGTCATGAGCCGAGCTACCAAAGTAGAAATAAGGTATGTGTACACACTACATTGTATGATTTTACTCAGTATGTTGTTGTTGACTTATTATTAGTAATTGTTCGATAGGTAATGAAATATGTCCATGTGAATTTGTCTGTAGAGAAATCAAATAGCGCATGTTATTCATCTGAGGTCCAATTGTTTTAAGCAAAAATCACAACTTTATCATGAACAAAGAGTGCCATCGATCACTATTTCGGGACAGCCAAGACCTACAAAACAATACCATATAATACAGAGGTATCGGCGTAACAAGTAAACAGAACACCTAGTCCTCCCATAGCTAAGTTAGGAGAATATGCAATATAATATGCATCACTTATCCATAGTTCTATGAACTAGCATAACTAATTAGACGTCTTAGTGAACAGACACATGCAGCAAAAAACTGAACATACTAAAATCAAGTGAATGCAACAGGAACACCTTAATATTCTTTTTTGATACACTTTAGACCAACTAGATCATTAAGAGACGAGAGTGAGAAATGAGAGAAAAGAGCGAGATTAACCCTTGGCTCTAATTGAGTTCAAGGGCGAAATATGGAAGAACGAAATCCAGACATCAGCTCATTAACAAAAAACTCTAGTTTCAACTTTATCCACAAGTGAACGGAGTGGAGGGAACTGTCTCTGTTACAAGCTCTTGTAGGTTTTAATCCCTTCATTTCTTTTCCAAATCATTTAAAAAACAAAGATGTTCTCCTGCTACTTCCTTCTCTTCTACTAAATCCAAAAGGCATCCTTAAAACTTAACCTACACAATATGGCTTGGGCAGAATATCTACTCTTTTGTGAAAAGTATAATCTCAAGTAATATTCCAAAATCTGATGTATATTTTGATCTTTCAACAACCTGTCATTTGAGACTCTATAGACGCAGAATCCATAGTTATCAAACAAAGAACCACAGAAAAGAACATATCCCTCTCAACCAAACATTACTCCCTCTGTTTGATTCTTTCCACTATATGTTGTCAGACCCTATAAGTTTGAACACATTTGTACAGGAAAATTCTTAAAATGCAAAAACGATTCCAGATGTTGCTAGAAATGAGAAGGAAAAAATGGCTATCCAATTTCACATTTGAGCTGCTGTGCACATATCAGCAAGACCCCAAATACTAAAAGAGACCCACACATTTCCTACAACTCAATCTACAAATTTACTACTTATAGACTCATTCACAGCTCCTTCGAATCAACAACACACTCAAACACCACGTTAATAAACTAAACCAAAAGCACATTTCATCACATTCGGAAAAGATTAGTCACATTTCAACTCACAAAAACAAACCAATGCCAAAATCACAACAAAAATAAAGACCTGGTACAAGATCAATTCTTTTCCAGATAGAATTACAACAGATCTGTTGAATTTAAACAGGTCAACACTAGCAAAAGCACTATCATTAACACAAACGTTGAAAAAAAATCAAATGCAATATAAAAAGGCACAAAGCATATCATGAACCTGAATGTATCCAAGAGCATTCAAAAGACCACCAAAATTATATGCGAATTTCTATCAATATGTTCTTTAACGAGCAAGATCTCATTAAATTGAAACATCTCAAAAGTATTTCAAACAAGTAATAACCCCAAGTTCATATCTCCATTTAACTAATCAAAAACATTTAACTTCAACAAAAAAAAAAACGAAACCTAAGCGGTAAGCACAACAGCACCACCAGCTTCTTTAATCTTCTTCTCAGCATTCTTACTCACCAACTTAGCCTTCACAACAACAGGTTGTCCCGTAGGCAAAACACCTTTACCCAAAACCTTAAAATACCCAAACTGAGCAACATCAATCAACGGTGCAGCACCACCTTTATTAGCTTCAACCTTATCTTTCACTTCTTGTGGAAGTAGTGACCATAGTTTGTCGATGTTGACAGTTGGGCAGTAAAATTTGTTACGAAGCTTGTGGAAGTACCGCATGCCTACTTTACCGAAGTAACCTGGATGGTACTTGTCGAAGAGGATACGATGATGGTGCATACCTCCGGCGTTACCTCGTCCTCCGGGATGCTTTCTGTGTTTCCCGATACGACCATGTCCGGCGCTGACGTGGCCACGCTTCTTCCTGTTCTTCTTGAATCTGGTTGTCATTTTGGCGGCGGTAAGGGAAGAGCGGCAGTGAGGGGATGGTGTGGTTAGGGTTTATAGAGATTTATAGAGGGAAGAATGATCGATTGGGCACGGCATCAGTCATTAGGGTTTTGATAGATTTGTTTGTGTTTAGACATGGGCTTTGGGCCTTTACAGCGGATGACTACCCGTGTTAACGATTTGGTTATAAATATTCAAATCGAAAATCAAATCAAACCAAATTAATTAAATAAATCAATATTTATTTAGTTTTGATTTGATTTGGTTTTAATTTTTTTAAAATCGATAACATTTGAGTTGATTTGGTTTTATTAAATCACAATTGAAGGAAAAATCGAACCATCGATAAAATTTATATACAAGTTTTTATAATTATATATATACAATATATTAATTTTTATGAATAATTTCAAATACTTTGTATACTTTTTCGTCAAAATTTTATTCATCTCTAATAAGTAATGAACTTACACCTTAATTAAACTCATTTCTTAAAAGAAAGTAGACATGTCCATCGGGTCCCCACCCAACTCGAAAAAACAGGGCTAGGGTCAACTAATATTTGACCCGTGAGCCACCCGACCCAAAAAAGCGGGGACCCGATGATATATAGGGTCGGGCTAGGCTGAGATTTTATACCCACTTGTCCCGGCCCGACCTCTGACCCGACCTCGACCCGCCAGTAAATATTTTTAATATAATTTATATTATTTTTCTTTTATTATTATTTACATGTTTTAAAAATATATGTGATGTAGGCTTTATGTTTTAATGTGAAACATTGACATAAAATATATGTGTTGTAAATTGATGCAACTTGAAATTGTCATAACTCTGCGCTCGGACGTTCGTTTCACCCAATTTTTTTTTTTGATTTTGCTAAGTGTTAGAGACAATCTAGTATCTTCGATTAAAGAACAACAATTATAAAATAACAACTGAATTGTAATTGAAATTAACAATAAAAATATACAGTAATTAGGAAAAACCAAATACTAACTTGATCGATAGAGGTTTGCGTAGCAGTGTCCTAAGACAGAAATCTGTCTTCACTTGTGCTGTAGTTCTTGGACGTCTATCTAGAGGATACAACTATCTGGTGCAAGTTCTTGCACAAGAACTTGACCCTGACGAATTTACTTTATGTTGTTTTTCAGAAATATCTTTTTGGAAGAAGGAGAAGAAGTAGTGAGATCAATTCATAAGATTAATTCATGTATCTCTTGTTGCGATATTTCTAGACGTTTACGCAAGTGTACATATCGTTCAAGTAATAAAGATCTGTAAGGCCGAGTTTATCGTCCACAGAGACTGGTTTATTAAGTACCGATTATCTATCCTATGGTATCTATTTGGAAATCGTTTTTTTGTTTGAGAATTATAACTAAGAATTATGACTAAGTGCAGGAAATAAACGAAAGATTATAAGACTTTGGGTTTATAACAATTATGAAGGAAATAGAGTTCCAATCTCCTCAACTATCCACTCTTTCACGTGTTAATGCAATGCTAATGATTCTTCTTCTTATTAAGATAGCAGGTTAACTAATCTGTCATTATATTCCGGTTAGGACATACAAGAGCTCAACCTAGTGCAGAAACATTATATATTTCTATGATAAGTTTTACCACACACGAGGATTTAGAACAATAACCTTTAAATACTACACAAATATCGGGGTACTTTCGTCCACGATTTTAACCTATGTCTAGACAATTACAGCATATTCAAATCTCACCTTTCAGACTTTTGATTCGAAATCATATAAGTGATGACAATTAATAGCTAGTTAATTATCAAACAATCATAACACTATTGAATAGATCTTAATATGATGAAGAAGAAATCAATAATCAATGCATTAACTATATGAAAGAGCTTCAAGAAGATTCGATGGAAACCCTACTAAGTATTTAGCTCCTAAATATTGTCATGTCAAGAACTAAATTACAATCAAACATAAACTGAAATAAAGTAAAGGAAAGAAAATAACTTGAACAATAAGATGTCTCAAATTGTAGCTTGTAGCCGTCGTTTTCCTCTCCAAAGTATCTGATAGAATATGACAGGGTTAGGGTATTTATATCTGAGAAAAACCTTGCTTCGGACCCTTACCATTGTCCAATTTCGATCCAACTTTTCTGAAAATACACGTCGACACCGCGGTGCTAATTGCTCACGAAATAACTGTTGGCTACTGGAAATATGGCACCACGGTGCCTTCGACGGTGATTTAGTTTCGGACTTTCTGGAAATTTTACGCCGCAACGCTAATTCTTCTTGACCGCGGTTCTATGGCACCGCGGTGCTGCTTGGCCAGGCACCGCGGTGCCTCTCTGATTCCTGTCCGGTTCCGCCTGGTTTGTTCTATTCTTCGTGACACTTTTTAGGCTTCATTCCTTGGGTTGTGCTTGTGCAATTTGCATCTCAATTAAGCTCATTTCGTACTCAAAAGTAGTATCTTCTCCTTTATGACCGATGTGACACAAACGAAAGAAAAACACACCTAAGGCTTGCTTGCATGTCACATTCTCTATGGTGCAAGGTAGGGTGTGTCGCGCCCTTTTTCGACCGCGACATTCTCTAAATAGCGAATCCTGCTTAAAAATGCAAATGTTAGAGAATAAATAATAAAATGCTAATAAAGTTTAAGAGGTTTAAAGGTTTTAAAAATGTTAAGAAGGAAAGTTAAAGTGTTTAAAGAAGTGTTTAAAATATTAAAAAAGGATGCTAAAATTGCTAAAGATGCTAAAGTTTAAAAGGGTGCTAAAATGCTAAAGGGTTGCTAGAATGCTAAGGGTTCGCGGAGTCGCCACCTAATTAATTTGGGTGAATTAGGACACCTAAATGTTTAACTAGTTTAAAGTAAAACATTAACTCCATTTTATGGTCTGCTAAACTTAGTGAGATTCTGGGTAAGGGTTCTTTATTAATCTAGAGGGAAGGGGTTAGGCACCCTCTAAGATCCGCTTAACTCATTGTCCTGCCAAACCTAGGGTAATTATTATATTTTAAAAATGCAAAGTAAAAGATCTTCCCGCTTAATAAAATGCTAAAAAATGTTAAAATGTTTAAAGGTGCTTAAGTCTAAAAAGGGAAAAAGGTGTTATAAATAAATAAAAGAGCCAAATGCTAAATGTTTAAAGTGCTTAAAATACTAAAGGTTGCTAAAAGGCATTAAATGATAGAAGGGTGCTAAAGGTGCTAAGAGGTGCTTAAAAGTGTTAAATGCTAAAGTGCTGAATGTTAGGAAATAGATGCTAGCATGTTAAAATGTTTAAAAGGTGCTTAAAGTATTGAAAGGGCAAAAGGTGCTATATGCTAAAGTACAAAGAATGCTAGGAAGGTGCTAAAATGTTACTAAAGTTTAAAGAGGGGCTAAGAATGCAAAAACTGTTAAGATGTTAGAAAGTGCTAAATGCTAAAGTGCTTTATAGACTAATTATATGCTCATGCTAGCTAAATTAATCTTGCCTAGCCTGCGTACAATATTATATAAGCGATGCTTTAAGATGATTTTAAGAGTTTAGGAAGAAACCTGTTATGAATTTTAATACGCAAAATGTTGGTTTTTATAATGCAAGTTAAATCATTTTGGCAAAAATTAGACATGCATGACAATCTTAAAAGGCAAGTAAATTAAGCGATGAACTTTAAATTACCTTCCCCACTTATATGTTTAAAGGCTAATTATTCTAGATATCCTATTAATTACAAAGTTAAATAATTAGGCAACAAATTTCAAACAAATAGTATATAGGGTGGATATGATCGCGGCTTCCAAGATGCGTGGCGACATCGTCTTATCCTATTTTGTCTTAGGAATTTCTGAAGTGGGAATGCAAATGCGGGTGCGGGTTGCCATTTGAAATGACTTGCGATGAGTCTCACATGAGACTCTTTATTTTGCTCGATCGTGCCATGTAAAAATAAAGAAAGATAAGGATTAGCATGTGTTCTAAAAGAAATGTTAAGATGAAATAGAAGTGCACATAAAAATATTAGTTCGGCAATCCAAAAGGAATTGACCAAAGCGAGAAACAAATGTGTTCTTATTAAAGTATAGTCTTAAAGCATGCAGAGGGAGGGAAAACAAAATATCAATTAGAATGCAATCTAATTATTTGGGAATATTCATAAAGTTAATACAACTTATAAAAATAGACAAACAAAAAGACATGAGGCCATACAGATAAACATTCCAAACAAACATCCATTGAACTTTGGGACCACAATAACTCATTATGGCATCCACGCATAGAACCTCATTAGACCGCATTCATGTCAAATGTAAATTCGATCCGATTAACCCAAAGAATATAAAAACACTTCACCGACACTTACACTAAGGCTCAACTTAAACAGGACGATGATCATGAAGTACATGAATAATATATATATGCTCAACTACAAGCATACACCACATATAGAAACTGATTTTCCAACATGTTTATTCCCTCTTAACTCATAACTTCCTAAAATCACAACCTTTACAAAGAATGAAAGGCGTCACATATATCATTATACCAATCTGAATTAATCAAATATAACTTCACTTTAAACATGAATAGCTAAATAAAGAAAAGATAAGGATTAGTACGAGCCCAAATAATAATTGATAATTATAACGAGCACATAACATATCACAATGACTCAAGGAGCTAAAAGGAAAAGCGCCTGTGGGCTGGGCCACAGGTGCGAGTAGTTGAGCGAAACGCAAAAGTGGAACACTATTGCAATGCTAAGAGAAGGCGTGGCAGAAAACACATATAAATTCGCATGAAGCATGAAACACAGAGAGAACAAGATGAAAAAGCACAAGAAAACACCGCATCATGAGCAAATTCGGATCACAAGCAAGAGAACAATACTTCAAGGCTAAGAGAAGACATCAATCATGTTTAGTAATAGGGAACAGATCTAGTTCCAATCAGGGATGAGCTAATTGCCTATTTTAACACTCACACATGTATGAGAACACCACTTCATTCATTTTTTCTTTGTTGTATAAAAAGATGAAGTGACAAACATGCTGACTTAGGGGTAATTGTTATAGACAAGGTTTCACAAGCTAGCCTTCAGAATAGTATATTATCAGACGCTAGACGTGTTTAGTTCACTCTAAATCTTAAACTAATACTAAATGGCATACCAAACATAATGAGACATGGATTGATCTATTAGTAACCCCTGATGTATTGGTCATGCTTAAAGGATTACTGCATTGGTTTCTTAAATCAGAAGGGTATTGAACAACATTAAGATAGATGGATTAGCATCTATCTTATAAATACTAACATCTTACTAGGATGACCCAACTAAGAAGGGTAACAAAATAAGACATGATTCCGTATTAATGACTCTAACATAATGGCAAGTATCCAAAAATCTCATTTAGTTAAGACTAGCATTAGACAATATGTCGACTTAATACACCATAGGTCATACTACTTAAATCTAAGCCATACACTCAATCACAATCACACATTAACACTTGATTGAAAAATGTCAATAACGATTAGCATTAACTAAGTATGTTGATGATTCGCAAAGTATAAGCAAGTGTAAATATTGATTTGACACATACTCAAATAATCGCATATATTTCACATAATCGATATTGAACAACATTAAGATTGAAAGGGTAATGGTTTTACCTTCTCCTGACAATGACCGGGCGTATCAAGTCGTCGGTCCGCCCGGAAGGCGTGCGAACGCAGCGGAAAAGGAAGGGTTTAGAAAGAATGGCTGGCTACGAAAATTGTGCTTTTATTCTGAAATGTGTATCACCGCCGTTCTTCTATTGTTTTGGATGTTACGCCTCATCAGGCTCGAGTCGATGATCACGCAGGGGGTGCAAATCGATACTGTCGGTTTAGGTGCCCCGATTTAATCTCTCCCGAGCTCTCAGATATGCTCTCTGTGCTCGCTCTTGCCTCCGCTCTGTTCGATCTAAATTGCTATGTCGCCCCCCCGACTCAGCTCTGTTTCGATGCTATGGGTATCCTGCCCTTTTCTGAATCCCCCGTCGATGCCTCCTCGATTGCTGTTGGACTCCTATGAGCCCTGCTCTGTGTTCCACCCCTTTGCATGCGCCAAATGTTCTGTATTTATAGCTCGAGTTTGGGTTCTAATGTTGGTAAGCTTTTAGTGGCCGATTTGGTGAGATTTTGTGTCACGATTCTTATGGTAAGACTTGATTTCAAGCGATTTATGGAAGATTGGCAATAGGAAGGAAAGTAGATAATGGGTTTATGGTAAGAAACCGCTGGTGGGTGCGTGGGTAAAGGGAAAGGAAAGTCGCGGATTTTCCACCCCAAAATCCGCGAGATTCGTGGCTCGAGCGGCGTATGAGCGCAGCTTCTCTTTGGTTCTTGGTTTGATCTTTGAGGCGAGGCGAAGAAAATAAGTGCTAAGGTTCGGACTTGTGGGTGATAAGGAAAAGGATTGGGCCTCGTCGGATGTTGGGCAAAGCGGTAGTGGGTCAGTATTATTAAATTAGTTAAGGTATTTAATTAGTTAAGTTATTTAATTAGTATTAGTTTTAGGTATTTAATTGTTAATTAGTAGTGAATTAAATTAATAAATTGTGCTTAAATTATTTAGGTGTTTTATTAATCTAATTGTTATAAATTTAAATTATTATAATACTAAATGCGGGTGTGCTATTTAATTAATGCTTAATATTTTAGAATGCGGCGCTATTAACAATCTTATTATTGTGCATTATTGCGAAGTTAAACTAAAATTGAATTGAGTTTAGATTAAATTATTTAAATGCTAAATGCAAGTATGATATTTAAGAATTGTTTAAAGCTTTTATAAATGCGGTGCTATTAAATGCATGTATTAGATTAAAAAATGATTTTAAATTACAAATGATTATTAATAAATGCGGCTATGCTACCTGACACGACGTCATTGCTAAATTACTTCTTTTATGTATTTATTAATTATTTAAGAATTACGACAGAGCTTGAAATCAATTAACGCGGACGCGGGACTCTAAGTGCTTGAAACTCTACGTAAGACGCGATGCCATTATTAAATTATTTATTTATGCATGTATTTATGTTTTATTCGCTGCATTTTATTAAAAAAAATCCTAAAAATTATTTTACAAAATTAGTGTAATTTTATAGTTAATGGCTGGACGGGAGGGTCAAAATTGGGTGTTAACAGATGTCCCTCTTTGTAAGGAGATGATGGAAGAATCTTCGGACAAAGACGTTGACTCATAGCCAATTTTGTCTCTATCTTCAGAATTGCAAAAATGTTGGCGCGTAGACGCGATGACGCAAAAATTAAATCGGCCCCATGTCGAGTTATGACGACACGGGCTACCATGGTCAAAGCACTGGCGCGCTAACGCGGACTAGTTGTCGGTGTCGAGTTATGGCGACACCGCTACCATGGTCAAAACACCAAGCGCGCTAACGCGGCTTAAAGATGTCCCAGTGTCGAGTTATGATGACATCAAGCTATGGTGCAAAAAGTAAAAGAATATAAGCGCTTGAACACAGGGTGCATCGCTATGGCTTGTGCGCTTGGGTTCTATGGTGATGTGAGCGAGTGGATCGACGCTGAGGCCGCTTCGCCAATCGCTGGAAGGTTGGCCCAACAGATTGCCCGGTCATTTGAAGAGAAAATCCACGCCAGGCTCCCGCTTCCCGCATGCTAAGACTTGAACAAACGGTTAGTGCATAACTGTTAAGGCAAAATGATGATCCAAAAATTAAAAGTAATGCAACTGTGAGTAGAAAAGGTTATCCTGCAAAAATATGATGCATGATGAGTTGATGAGATGCTGCAAATCCTGAGATTTCGCCCTTGCACGGACGTGTTGCGATTGTGAATGCGGATACGTTGTCCTTGCTGCAATTGTCCCTGTAGACTAAAGCTCAAGAAAGAGTTAGTGCATAACTGCTAAGACAGAATAATATATGAGAAAAAATGCAATTTTGAGAACAGAGAAATCGTCCCTGCGTAGATGTGATATGCTGACTTGTCGTCGTTTTCGGACTTGTCGTCGTTTCGGACTGCGTCGTTTTCGGACTCGTCGTCGCTTTCGGACGAGGCGTCGATTTCGGACTTGTCGTCGCTTTTGGACTTGACGTCGCTTTCGGACTTGGCGTCGCTTTTGGACTTGGCGTCGCTTTCGGACTTGACGTCGTTTTGGACTTGGCGTCGCTTTCGGACTTAGCCGTTTTGGACTTGTCGCCGCTCCCGTGACTAAAGCTCGGCGAAGAGTTAGTGCATAATCGCTAAGACGTAATAATAAAGCATGAATGATAAAATGCAATTTTGAGAACAGAAAATCTTCCTTAGTAGATGTAATATCGTCACGATGGCGCTGCTTGACTTGTCGCCGATAACGCCGCCGTCAGACGTGCCGCCGGGCGCTGCTGCGGACTCTGCGGCCGATAACGCCGCGTTCGGACGTGTCGCCGGGCGCTGTTGCGTGGACTTGCCGATCACGCCGTCGTTCGACGCTGCCGCCGGGCGCCGTTGCAGACTTGTTGCGGCCGATAACGCCATTGCTCGGACGTATTGCCGCCGCGCCGCTGCATGGACTTGCCGATTACGCCGCTGTTCGACGCGGCCGCCGGGCGCTGCCGTAGACTTGCTGCGGCCGATAACGCTGCTGCTGGACGTGTTGCCGCCGATAACGCTATTGCACGGACGTATTCTTCCGGGCGCCGTTGCATGGACTTCGCCGACACGCCATTGTCGGACGTGTTGCCGGGCGCCGCTGGTAGACTTGATGCGGCCGATAACGCCGCCGCTGGACGCGTTGCCGCCGGGCGTCGTTGCAGACTTGCTGCGGCCGATAACGCCGTTGTTCGACGACGCCGCCGGGCGCCGCTGCATGGACTTGCCGATTACGCTGTTGTGCGGGCGTGTTGCCGCCGGCGCCGTTGCGTGACTTCTGCGGCCGATAACGCCATTGCTCGGACGTGTTGCCGCCGATAACGCCATTGCTCGGACGATTGCCGGGCGCCGCTGCACGGACTTGCTGCGCCGATAACGCCGCCGCTGGACGTGTTCTGGCCGGGCGTCGCTGCGTAGACTTGCTGCGGCCGATAACGCCGTTGTGCGGACGTATTCCGCCGGCGCCGCTGCGACTTGCGGCCGATAACGCCGTCGTTCGACGTGTTCCGCTCCCGTAGAATAAATGCTCCCGCAAGCTAAGCTTGAGAAAACGTTAGTGTATACCGCTTAAATGAAATGATAAATACATACGAGAAGTGCAATTTTACGGTAGAGATGTCGCCCCCGATATGCCATGAATATCGAGATGTTGTCCTTGCACGACCGACGAATTGCCATAGTGTCCTTGTTGTGTCGTGGGTTGCAACTTTGACTTTATGTCCGAGCCGATCGCTAGGTTTTGTTGCGAACTCAACTTTGATCTTGATTGTTGATGCCTTTTCACTGCTCACGCTTTGCTGCGGACTTTGGATTGTTGTCATCCTCTCGCTTTGCTTATCGCTTCGAAGAGACTTTTCGTCGTATCTTCTCGCTTCACACTTTCTCGCTTCATAATATTAAAAGACTGCGCCAAAGAAAAATTTGTGAGTTTTGGGGTCGATTTGTATTTGACTTCGCCGCTTGTCCCTGGCATCTGCGTGCTCGTTTGCTTGGATTTGCACTGCCGGTTTCCTACATTGTCCCAGTTGAGAAGCGCTGCCGCTTCTTTCTCGAGACCTCGCTTTGCTTATAGGAACCAAGACAGTTCCACTGCTCCGCTCGGATGCCATTGAATCGGCCATGTCACCGACTGCCTTTGATCTTGCGAAATATTGATGCTCACATTGCTTAGTCAAATACAAATCGACTTTGGGAGATGATAAATCTTTCTAAAAATGCAACAAACGGTGTTAGCATAAAACACATAATTTGCGGTATGTAGCGTATATATTGCATATAGCACATTCAAACGCTTCCTAACATGCGGGGACCTCTTTATGCCGCAGGTAAGCCTAAACGCCACTCATGCGAGATTATGACGGATTTGTCCAAGTCGCCCAACTATAATGCCTTTGTTGGAAATGACGACCAAACGACGGCACTTTTCCCAATTTCGTATGTCATGATTGGGTTTGGATTTGTCTGTCATTGCCACGCCTACACATAATATCTTTGGTCGTTGGGTTGAGAAACCCGTCGACAAGTTTGATGTCTTCCTAATTGTGGTGTCGATGCGCGACCAACCCACCTAAGGTAAATGCACGACGCCCTAAAATAAAGGGTGGTATAGCTCTATCTTAAGTTTTTAAGATTTGGCTTTTCTCGACGCAGGTTCCCGAATGACAACTCGAGCGGTGAAGGCTACGCTACCGATCGACGAACCGATCTAACTCGCGCAGCGCCAACTCTCCTAAAATTTGGATATTTTTGAAAGAAATTTGCGGGTGCGCGAGCACACCAAATACGTGAGTGTGTGATTTGTGTGAATTTTCGAATGGAAGAAATATGAGCGGAATGCGCTTTAGGGAAAGCAGTAAAGCAAGTAGCAAAAAATAAACAAAATACAATACACAAAAAATTAAATGCAAAATAATTGCCAAATAATAGCCCTAGGTCTGTTGTGGTTAAGAACCTAAAATCCCCAGCAGAGTCGCCATTTCTGTCGCGCCCTTTTTCGACCGCGACATTCTCTAAATAGCGAATCCTGCTTAAAAATGCAAATGTTAGAGAATAAATAATAAAATGCTAATAAAGTTTAAGAGGTTTAAAGGTTTTAAAAATGTTAAGAAGGAAAGTTAAAGTGTTTAAAGAAGTGTTTAAAATATTAAAAAAGGATGCTAAAATTGCTAAAGATGCTAAAGTTTAAAAGGGTGCTAAAATGCTAAAGGGTTGCTAGAATGCTAAGGGTTCGCGGAGTCGCCACCTAATTAATTTGGGTGAATTAGGACACCTAAATGTTTAACTAGTTTAAAGTAAAACATTAACTCCATTTTATGGTCTGCTAAACTTAGTGAGATTCTGGGTAAGGGTTCTTTATTAATCTAGAGGGAAGGGGTTAGGCACCCTCTAAGATCCGCTAACTTGCGGTTGTCCTGCCAAACCTAGGGTAATTATTATATTTTAAAAATGCAAAGTAAAAGATCTTCCCGCTTAATAAAATGCTAAAAAATGTTAAAATATTTAAAGGTGCTTAAGTCTAAAAAGGGCAAAAGGTGTTATAAATAAATAAAAGAGCCAAATGATAAATGTTTAAAGTGCTTAAAATACTAAAGGTTGCTAAAAGGCATTAAATGATAGAAGGGTGCTAAAGGTGCTAAGAGGTGCTTAAAAGTGTTAAATGCTAAAGTGTTGAATGTTAGGAAATAGATGCTAGCATGTTAAAATGTTTAAAAGGTGCTTAAAGTATTGAAAGGGCAAAAGGTGCTATATGCTAAAGTACAAAGAATGCTAGGAAGGTGCTAAAATGTTACTAAAGTTTAAAGAGGGGCTAAGAATGCAAAAACTGTTAAGATGTTAGAAAGTGCTAAATGCTAAAGTGCTTTATAGACTAATTATATGCTCATGCTAGCTAAATTAATCTTGCCTAGCCTGCGTACAATATTATATAAGCGATGCTTTAAGATGATTTTGAGAGTTTAGGAAGAAACCTGTTATGAATTTTAATACGCAAAATGTTGGTTTTTATAATGCAAGTTAAATCATTTTGGCAAAAATTAGACATGCATGACAATCTTAAAAGGCAAGTAAATTAAGCGATGAACTTTAAATTACCTTCCCCACTTATATGTTTAAAGGCTAATTATTCTAGATATCCTATTAATTACAAAGTTAAATAATTAGGCAACAAATTTCAAACAAATAGTATATAGGGTGGATATGATCGCGGCTTCCAAGATGCGTGACGACATCGTCTTATCCTATTTTGTCTTAGGAATTTCTGAAGTGGGAATGCAAATGCGGGTGCGGGTTGCCATTTGAAATGACTTGCGATGAGTCTCGCCGTAAGACTCTTTATTTTGCTCCGGTGCGTGCCATGTAAAAATAAAGAAAGATAAGGATTAGCATGTGTTCTAAAAGAAATGTTAAGATGAAATAGAAGTGCACATAAAAAATATTAGTTCGGCAATCCAAAAGGAATTGGACCAAAGCAGCAAACAACAGGTTCTTATTAAAGTATAGTCTTAAAGCATGCAGAGGGAGGGAAAACAAAATATCAATTAGAATGCAATCTAATTATTTGGGAATATTCATAAAGTTAATACAACTTATAAAAATAGACAAACAAAAAGACATGAGGCCATACAGATAAACATTCCAAACAAACATCCATTGAACTTTGGGACCACAATAACTCATTATGGCATCCACGCATAGAACCTCATTAGACCGCATTCATATCAAAGCGAAATTCGGCATCGATTAACCAAAGAATATAAAAACACTTCACCGACACTTACACTAAGGCTCAACTTAAACGGGGATGATCGTATGAAGTACATGAATAATATATATATGCTCAACTACAAGCATACACCACATATAAAGCGATTTTCCAACATGTTTATTCCTCTTAACTCATAACTTCCTAAAAATCACAACCTTTACGATGAAATGGCGTCACATATATCATTATACCAATCTGAATTAATCAAATATAACTTCACTTTAAACATGAATAGCTAAATAAAGAAAAGATAAGGATTAGTACGAGCCCAAATAATAATTGATAATTATAACGAGCACATAACATGTCACAATGACTCGAGGCTAAAAGGAAAAGCGGCGTGGCGATCATTGGGCCACAGGTGCAGTAGTTGAGCGAAGCAAAAGGGAACACTATTGCAATGCTAAGAGAAAGCGTGGCGGAAAACACATATAAATTCGATGCAAGCATGAAACACATGAGAACAAGATGAAAAAGCACAAGAAAACTCAGCGGTCATGAGCAAATTCGGATCAAGCAAGAGAGAACAATACTTCAAGGCTAAGAGAAGACATCAATCATGTTTAGTAATAGGGAGCAGATCTAGTTCCAATCGGGGATGAGCTAATTGCCTATTTTAACACTCACACGTGTATGAGAACACCACTTCATTCATTTTTTCTTTGTTGTATAAAAGATGAAGTGACAAACATCTTGACTTAGGGGTAATTGTTATAGACAAGGTTTCACAAGCTAGCCTTGAGAATAGTATATTATCGACGCTAGGCGTGTTTAGTTCACTCTAAATCTTAAACTAATACTAAATGGCATACCAAACATAATGAGACATGGATTGATCTATTAGTAACCACGATGTATTGGTCATGCTTAAAGGATTCTGCATTGGTTTCTTAAATCGGAAGGGTATTGAACAACATTAAGATAGATGGATTAGCATCTATCTTATAAATACTAACATCTTACTAGGATGACCCTGACTAAGAAGGGTAACAAAATAAGACATGATTCGTATTAGTGACTCTAACATAATTGGCAAGTATCCAAAAATCTCATTTAGTTAAGACTAGCATTAGACAATATGTCGACTTAATACACCATAGGTCATACTACTTAAATCTAAGCCATACACTCAATCACAATCACACATTAACACTTCAGTTGAAAAAATGTCAATAACAGTTAGCATTAACTAAGTATGTTCAGTGATTCGCAAAGTATAAGCAAGTGTAAATATTGATTTGACACATACTCAAATAATCGCACATATTTCACATACTGATATTGAACAACATTAAGATTGAAAGGGTAATGGTTTTACCTTCTCCGGACATGACCGCGGCGTATCAAGTCGTCGGTCCGCTCGGAAGGCTTGCTAATGCAGTGGAAAAGGAAGGGTTTTGAAAGAATGGTTGGCTACTAAAATTGTGCTTTTATTCTGAAATGTGTATCACTGCTGGTTCTTCTATTGTTTTCGGATGTTCTGCCCTACTGTGCTCTGAGTCGATGACTGCTGCTAGGGGGGTGCAAATCGATGCCTGTCGGTTTTGGGTGCCCCCGATTTCTGAATCTCTCCCTGAGCTCTCTCGTATATGCTCTACTGTGCTCTGCTCTGCCTCCGCTCTCTGTTCCTGATCTAAATTGCTATGTCGCCCCCCCGACTCAGCTCTGTTTCGATGCTATGGGTATCCTGCCCTTTTCTGAATCCCCCGTCGATGCCTCCTCGATTGCTGTTGGACTCCTATGAGCCCTGCTCTGTGTTCCACCCCTTTGCATGCGCTCAAATGTTCTGTATTTATAGCTCAGAGTTTGGGTTCTAATGTTGGTAAGCTTTTAGGGCTGATTTGGTGAGATTTTGTGCTGCTGATTCTTATGGTAAGACTTGATTTCGAAGCGATTTATGGAAGATTTGGCAATAGGAAGGAAAGTAGATAATGGGTTTATGGTAAGAAACCGTTGGCTGGGTGCGTGGGTAAAGGGAAAAGAAAGTCGCCGGATTTTCCACCCTGAAAATCCGCGGATTCGTCTTCGAGCGGAGGAGTCGGCGGTTCTCTTTAGGGTTCTTTGGTTTGATCTTTGAGGCGAGGAAGAAAATAAGTGCTAAGGGTTCTGGACTTGTGGGCTGATAAGGGGAAAAGGATTGGTCCTCGGGTCGCGGATGTTGGGCCAGGCGGTAGTGGGTTGGGTAGTATTAAATTAGTTAAGGTATTTAATTAGTTAAGTTATTTAATTAGTATTAGTTTTAGGTATTTAATTGTTAATTAGTAGTGAATTAAATTAATAAATTGTGCTTAAATTATTTAGGTGTTTTATTAATCTAATTGTTATAAATTTAAATTATTATAATACTAAATGCGGGTGTGCTATTTAATTAATGCTTAATATTTTAGAATGCGGCGCTATTAACAATCTTATTATTGTGCATTATTGCGAAGTTAAACTAAAATTGAATTGAGTTTAGATTAAATTATTTAAATGCTAAATGCAAGTATGATATTTAAGAATTGTTTAAAGCTTTTATAAATGCGGTGCTATTAAATGCATGTATTAGATTAAAAAATGATTTTAAATTACAAATGATTATTAATAAATGCGGCTATGCTACCTGACACGACGTCATTGCTAAATTACTTCTTTTATGTATTTATTAATTATTTAAGAATTACGACAGAGCTTGAAATCAATTAACGCGGACGCGGGACTCTAAGTGCTTGAAACTCTACGTAAGACGCGATGCCATTATTAAATTATTTATTTATGCATGTATTTATGTTTTATTCGTTGCATTTTATTAAAAAAAATCCTAAAAATTATTTTACAAAATTAGTGTAATTTTATAGTTAATGGCTGGACGGGAGGGTCAAAATTGGGTGTCAACAGGGTGAAACTCCCTGGATCATTCAACTTTGTGGGAAGTTTCTTCTGCAATATGACACTGACTCCTCTGTCAGCACCACTGTCACATAATCTGCCAGCTTCATCTTCTTAAAAAGGATGTCCTTCATGAACTTCACATACGCTGGCATTTGCTCCAAGGCTTCAATGAAAGGAAGGTTAATGTGCAGTTTTTTAAATACCTCCAAAAATTTCAAATCGCTTATCAAAGCCTTACTGCGATCTTTGAGGTAAGGAATTTTGTCTGTACTTCCTCATCACTGCGGGTGGAGCCTTCTAAAGTAGAGGCGATCATCGGTAACCCCTCGCTTTGCTTGTCATGCCTTGCATCATTTTCAACCACTGCTTGGGGTGCCCTCTACTCTAACGGCTTCCCACTTCTCAAACTGATTTCTTGGCATTGCTCCCTAGGGTTCATCACTGTATCACTAGGGAGAGTTCCTAGTCTGTTATGCCCATTTTCATGGAGCCGGAAGCGGGATTACGCTTCTGCATGGTTTGATTCCTAAAATGCAATTTAAAGGAGTCGCCACCTAATTATTATAGTGAATTAGGACACTGAAAATGTAGCATAAAATACTACGAATGATCTCCATTTTAAAGGTCTGCGAAAGCTATGCGAGATTCTAGGTAAGGGTTCTTTATTATCCTAAAGGGAAGGGGTTAGGCACCCTAAAGGATCCGCTAACTTGCGGTTATCCGTTCAAACTTAGGTTAATTATTGTGCTAAATATATCATGCAATTCTAAGGGTATTCTAATTATTAAACTAATCAAAAGATATTTAAACTAGGCATGCAAATATTTAAAATAAATATATACTTAACAAGATAGTAATAAAAGCAAATAATCATAAAAAGGATGTAATTAAGAGAAATTAGCGATATTTTGCTTTTATTTTATTTTATGCGAATGATTTAACTTTGGGGCGCATATAAATTTTCTGAAAGACACTTAGTAGAAGAGTTAGTAAATGATAAATAAATTACCAAACAAACAACAATATATGTATATATATAGATATATATGTAAAATATATTGTAAAAGATATATTTTTATATAGTGTGGGCTCAGCTAGTGTTATGCCAAGAATACTAAGACATGAGAAGCCAATATTGCTACGGCGGCGATCGACTCGCCTCCTGGTGAACGATACTATGCATTCTCGTCCAATCTTTTTCACTTTCCTCGCCCACATATTAGTCTCGCTTACCACGGAGGCCTCGGATCGACGGATAAATCCTTCTTTGGCGATGTAGTATCAAATTCAAAATCGACAAAATACCAAGTGTAGTAACTTGTTCAAAATCGATAAATAAATTAAGCCAAATATCCTAAAATTAATCTGGAAAACAATGAGCAATGGACAACGTGCGGACGATGGCGGTTCGCGGAAGCGATGTGATTCGCGGAAGCGATGGGAAGTCGTGAAGCAGATCCCAACAGATTTTCAAAGCGTCGCGGAGTCTTAAAACTCGGCCATAATACTAAAATGGTGCAAAATCATTGCCCAACAAAGCGAAGCAAGCCGACGAACATAGCGGAGTTTTGCAAACTCGGCCAAATACCAAAACTCAATCAGTCAAATGACCAACAATGAAACCGAAAATTAAACAGCGAAGTCGTGGGTTTAAAATTCGGCGAGATACAAAATTTCCAAATCGGTCAACGAACCACAATATGTATAATAGCGAAAGAGAAACAAATCGATGTCGTCGCGGAGTTCAAACTCGGCAAGTTTCAACAACACAAAAGATAACGAGCGGTGGCGTCGGCGGCGAGTCGCCGGGCGACGCCACCGCGATGGTGGATCGTCGGTGGCGATGGCGGCTTCGGGTGTGTGGCGACGAGTTGGTGAGGAGTTGAGGTGGGTCGGTGATGGCAGCGTGGGGGTGCTGGGTGTTTTGAATGGAGGGTTCGCCGGAGTTGTGGGGGTGGCAGAGGTGTTTTCGCCGGTCGTTCAGGGAGAGGGCAGGGGTGCGAGTGGGGGTATGTTTAAAGGGGGTTCGCCGGAGTTTTTTAGAACTCCGGCGAAGGGCGGCGGAGGGCGGCGAAGGGCGGCGGCAAGGGCGGCGAAGGGCAAATGGTTCTCCCTTCAAAAAAAAAACCCCCAGTGATCCGTTTTAAAAGCCAAAAAAAAGCGTTATCTTGAGTGCGCCAAGGAAAAAATGAGCGTTGAAATTGCTCATCCTTATTTTTTTTTGTGTTCTGAACGTTGTGGCTGCCCCCCTCTTTTAATAAAGGGGGGGGGGTAAGAATTAAATAATAGGGGGGTAGGTTAGGTTTTGGTATTTTGGGGGGAAATGAAGAGTGGGTTTGAAATTAAAAAATGGGGGGGGAAATAAAAGGGGGTGTTTGGATGAAATAGAAATGGTCTTGAATTGGAATGATTCGGATTGGGTTCCGTACTGGACTGGTTTGACAAAATGCAACGCGGGTTAATTATTTAAAGAAAAATTATTTAAAAAGATGCAAAATTATTAAAATGCAAATGCCGACGCAAAAATGCAATATTTAAGACATGTTTAATGTCTGATTAAAATTAAAGCAGGACGTCAATTAATTATTTAAAGAGATGCAAAATATTATTATAATAGAAACATAATATTAACAAAAACATAATGCTTAAATAAAAATAAAAAGATGCAATGTCATTTTGTGAATAAATAAACATAGAATATTATATAAAATATGCAAAAATAACGATTAAAATGCGGTGTGCTAAAATACTTAAAATTGCACGAAAATATACAAAAAACGGGTCAAAATTGGTATCGGCAGTATGTCCCTCTTTTATGCGGAGATGATGGAAGAGTCTTGGACAAAGCGTTGACTTCGTAGCGATTTTGTCTGTTTATAAACTAAAACTCAAAAGTGGGGCTGATGCAGACTTAGAATTGTCCCAGTGTCGAATTATGATGACACTGGGTCGTTGCGATGCTAAAGATAAAAATAAAGCTGATGCAGATTAAAAAATGTCCCAGTGTCGAATTATGATGACCTTTGGCGTGAAATTCTTTGATGCTAGAAAAATAAAAGTAAAGTAGCGTAGATTTTAAAAAGTCTCGATGTCGAATTATGATGACAACGGGTTGTTGCGATGCTAAAGTAAAAGTAAAGGCGATGCATTAGAAAATGTCGATGTCGAATTATGATGACCTTTGGGTTGTTCGATGCTAAAGTAAAAAGTAAAGCGCCTTGATTAAAAAATGTCGATGTCGAATTATGATGACCTTTGGGTTACGTAATTTGAAAAATTAAAACCAAAGCGGAAGCGATTTAAAAATTGTCGATGTCGAATTATGATGACACGGGGTCATTGCGTTGCGAGGATCTTTGGAGGAAGCGGATCGACATTGGTACAAATTGCTTGGTTATTTGTAGAGGTAGTTCCACGTTGTGCTCACATTCTGTATGCTAAGACTTAAACAAGCGGTTAGTGCATAGCTGTTAAGGCAAATAATAACGTGAATTTATATGCGATATAGCGTTTGAGTATAAAAATGCTATCCTGCGAAAATGTGATGCTGCGCAAATCTTTGTGATTTCGCCACTTGCGGGCGTGTTGCGATTGTGAATGCGGATATGTTGTCGCTTCTGCTGCGTCACTGTAGACTAAAGCTCGAAAGAGTTAGTGCATGCGCTAAAGACGGAGTAATAAAGCGTGAATAAGAAATGCAATTTTTGAGAGTAGATTAATTGTCCTTGCGTAGATGTGATATGTTGATGACGTCGTTTTCGGATGTGGAGTCGTTTTCGGACTCGGAGTCGTTTTCGGACTTGGCGTCGTTTTCGGACGTGGCGTCGTTTTCGGACTCGACGTCGTTTTTTGGACGTGGCGTCGTTTTCGGACGCGGAGTAGTTTTCCGGACTGGTCGTTTTGGACTCGGCGTCGTTTGGTGGCGTCGTTTTGGACCTTGAGTCGTTCCGGACTGGTCGTTTGGACTCGGCGTCGTTTGGTGGCGTCGTTTTGGGCGTGGCGTCGTTTTCGGATGTGGAGTCGTTTTCGGACTCGGAGTCGTTTTCGGACTTGGCGTCGTTTTCGGACGTGTTGCTGCTGCTCCTGTAGACTAAAGCTCAAGAAAGAGTTAGTGCATAACTGCTAAGACAGAATAATAAAGCATGAATGAAAAAAATGCGAATTTTAGAATAGAAAGCGTCCTGCGTAGATGTGATATGATGATAAGCGTCGTTTTGGGCTTGTTGTCTTTGATAAGCGTCATTGCTTGGGCGATATTCTTCTTGGCGTCGTTGCATAGGCGTCTTTGTCTTGATAACGTCGTTACTGGGCGATGTTCTTCTTGGCGTCATGCGTGAACTTGTTGTCTTGATAACGTCGTTGCTGGGCGTGTTATTCTTTGGCGTCATTCGTAGACTTGTTGTCTTGATCGCGTCGTTACTGGGCGATGTTCTTCTTTGGCGTCGTTGCGTAGACTTCGATCCGCGTCGTTGTCTAGGCGATGTTCTTCTTTGGCGTCGTTGCGTGAACTTCGATCGCGTCGTTGTCTAGGCGATGTTCTTCTTTGGCGTCGTTGCGTGGACTTCTTTGTCTTGATAACGTCGTTACTGGGCGTGTTATTCTTTGGCGTCATTGCGTAGACTTGCTGTGCTGATAACTTCGTTGCCTGAACGTGTTGCTGCTGGCGTCATTGCGTGGTCTTTTTGTGCTGATAACGTCGTTGCTGGGCGATGTTCTTCTTTGGCGTCGTTGCGTAGACTTCTTGATCACGTCGTTGTCTAGGCGATGTTCTTCTTGGCGTCGTTGCGTGGACTTCTTTGTCTTGATAACGTCGTTGCTGGGCGTGTTCTTCTTTGTTCTGTAGAATAAATGCTCGCAAGCTAAGCGAGAAAAGGCGTTAGTGTATACTGTTTAAGCGAAATGATAAATACATATGAAGTGCAATTTTATGGGTAGAGATGTCATCCACGAGATGTTGTCCTTGCGGACATCTTTGAGCGTTGCGGTGACAATTGCCATGATGCCTTTCTTTGTAATGCGATCGTGGGTTGCCAATTTGACTTTATGCAGGAGTTGATCGTTAGGTTTTGTTGCGGACCTCTGAACTTTATTGCGATTATTGATGCCACTTTTTATTCTTCTTTGCTTTGCTGCGGACTTTGGATTGTTGTCATCCTCTGCCTTTGTTGCTTTCTTGCTTTTGCTATCTGAAGAAACCTTTTGTCGTATTTTACGCCCGGCTATTGCATTTTATACATTAATATGAAAAGACTGCGCTAAAAGAAAATTTGTGAGTTTTGGGGGGGGGGGTCGATTCATATTTGACTTAGCCCCCTTTTCCCTTGACATCTGCGTGCACGGCTTTGTTTGGACTTACAATCCATGCAGTTTCCTACATTGTCCCAGTTTTGAAAAGGGTGTACGGCCTAAAGTGGGTCTCGATGTAGTTGCTTGTATGTAGTGATGTTTAGGGCCTTGATTTGGCTGTAGGGTTGCCATTTCTTTGCGATGGCTGGCGAGGTGGCTTTGCCTATAGGAACTAAGGCGAGTTCAGGCTTCGTTCGCTCAAATGCCGCCCGAATGGGTCGTGTCATTTGGGCCGTGTCTTTGATCTTGAAAAATATTGATGCTCTGTCATTGCTTAGTCAAATACAAATCGACCTTTGGGAGATGATAAATCCTTTAGAAAATGCAACAAGCGGTGTTAGCATAAAACACATAATTTGCGGGTATGTAGCGGATATATTGCACATAGCACATTCAAACGTTCCTAACATGCGGGGACCTCTTTATGCGGTAAGCCTAAGCGTCAACTTATGCGAGATTATGGCCAGATTTGTCCAAGTCGTCCAACTATAATGCTTTTGTTGGAAATGGCGACCAAATGACGGTGCACTTTTCCCAATTTCGGCATGTCATGATTAGGCTTGGATTTGTCTGTCATTTCCACGCTACACATAATATGCTGGTTGGTCGTTGGGTTAAGAAACCCGTCGACACGTTTGGAGTCTTCCTAATTGTGGCGTCGATGCGAGGCCGACTACTTTAAGGTAAATGTATCATGCCACTAAAATAAGGGTGGTATAGCTCATCTTAAGTTTCTAAGATTTGGCTTTTCTAGGCCTTGAGTTCCGGCGGACAACTCGAGTGAGAAGGCTACGCGGTGATCGAACGAACCGATCTAACTCGCGCGGTATGACTCTCCTAAAATTTGGATATTTTGAAAGAAATTTGCGGGTGCGCGAAGCACACCAACGCGTGAGTGTGTGATAGTGTGAATTTTCCAGAATGGAAGAAATATGAGCGGAATGTCAGTTTAAGGAAAGCAGTAAAGCAAATAGCAATTAAACAGTTAAGCATACAAAATTAAAGCAAGCAATTTTAAGGCAATTTAAAACAAATAAGAGCAAATAAAGTCAAGCAATAATAACCTAGGTGTGCTATGGTCAAGAACCTGATTATCCCAGTGCGCCATCGTAACGCCCATTTTCGTAGGAGCGGAAGCGGGATTACCTGCACGCATGGTTTGATTCCTAAAATGCAATTTAAAGTCGCCACCTAATTATTATAGTGAATTAGGACACTGAAAATGTAGCATAAAATACTACGAATGATCTCCATTTTAAAGGTGCGAAAGCTATCACGAGATTCTAGGTAAGGGTTCTTTATTATCCTAAAGGGAAGGGGTTAGGCACCCTAAAGGATCCGCTAACTTGCGGTTATCCGTTCAAACTTAGGTTAATTATTGTGCTAAATATATCATGCAATTCTAAGGGTATTCTAATTATTAAACTAATCAAAAGATATTTAAACTAGGCATGCAAATATTTAAAATAAATATATACTTAACAAGATAGTAATAAAAGCAAATAATCATAAAAAGGATGTAATTAAGAGAAATTAGCGATATTTTGCTTTTATTTTATTTTATGCGAATGATTTAACTTTGGGCGCCTTTTCTGAAGACACTTAGTAGAAGAGTTAGTAAATGATAAATAAATTAACAAACAAACAACAATATATGTATATATATAGATATATATGTAAAATATATTGTAAAAGATATATTTTTATATAGTGTGGGCTCTGATAGTGTTATGCCAAGAATAATAAGACATGATAAGCAAATATTGCTCTGGCGGTCGACTCGCCTCACGGTGAACGATACTATGCATTCTCGTCCAATCTTTTCACTTTCCTCGCCGCGTATTAGTCTCGCTTACCACGGAGGCCTCGGATCGACGGATAAATCCTTCTTTGGCGATGTAGTATCAAATTCAAAATCAAAAATACAAGTGTAGTAACTTGTTCAAAATCGATAAATAAATTAAGCCAAATATCCTAAAATTAATGCAGAAAACAATGAGCAATGACATGCGAACGATGGCGGTTCGCGGAAGCGATGGATTCGCGGAGCGATGGGGAAGTCGTGAAGCAGTCCAACAGATTTTCAAAGCGTCGCGGAGTCTTAAAACTCGGCCATAATACTAAAATGGTGCAAAATCAGCCCAAAAGCGAAGCAAGCCGAACATAGCGGAGTTTTGCAAACTCGACCAAATACCAAAACTCGAGAATCGGTCAAACTGACAACAATGCGAAAATTAAACGGCGGGTCGTGGGGTTTAAAATTCGGCGAGATACAAAATTTCCAAATCGGTCAACGAACCACAATATGTATAATAGCGGCGAAGAGAAACAAATCGATGTCGTCGCGGAGTTCAAACTCGGCAAGTTTCAACAACACTGATATGACGGCGGTGGCGTCGGCAAGCGAGTCGCGGGCAGCGCCGCCGCGATGGTGAGATTCGTCGGTGGCGATGGCGGCGGCGGGTGTGTGGCGGCGAGTTGGTGAGGAGTTGAGGTGGGTCGGTGATGGCGGCGTGAGTCTTTGGGTGTTTTGAATGGAGGGTTCGCCGGAGTTGTGGGGGTGGCAGAGGTGTTTTCGCCGGTCGTTCGAGAGAGGCGAGTGCGAGTGGGGTATGTTTAAAGGGGTTGCCGGAGTTTTTAGAACTCCGTGAAGAAGAGCGCGGAGGCGGCGAAGGGCGGCGGCAAGGGCGGCGAAGGGCAAATGGTTCTCCCTTCTCAAAAAAAAAAAAACCCCCAAAGGGCTGATCCATTTTTAAAAGCCAAAAAAACGTTATCTTGGTGCCGCCAAAGGAAAAAATGAGCGTTGAAATTTGCTCATCCTTATTTTTGTGTTACGAGCGTTGTGGTGCCTCTTTTAATAAAGGGGTAGAATTAAATAATAGGGGGTAGGTTAGGTTTTGGTATTTTGGGAAATGAAGAGTGGGTTTGAAATTAAAAATGGGGAAATAAAAGGGTGTTTGGATGAAATAGAAATGGTCTTGAATTGGAATGATTCGGATTGGGTTAAAATCTTTGGTAGTTTGACAAAATGCAACGAGTTAATTATTTAAAGAAAAATTATTTAAAAAGATGCAAAATTATTAAAATGCAAATGCCGACGCAAAAATGCAATATTTAAGACATGTTTAATGTCTGATTAAAATTAAAGCAGGACGTCAATTAATTATTTAAAGAGATGCAAAATATTATTATAATAGAAACATAATATTAACAAAAACATAATGCTTAAATAAAAATAAAAAGATGCAATGTCATTTTGTGAATAAATAAACATAGAATATTATATAAAATATGCAAAAATAACGATTAAAATGCGGTGTGCTAAAATACTTAAAATTGCACGAAAATATACAAAAAACGGGTCAAAATTGACTGTCAACATCTGTCATTCAACTTCTCTGCCAACTGCCCAATCTGAGTCTCCAAGTTCCTAATGGAGGATCTTGTTTCTGTCATGAACTGCTTGGTCTCTGTCATAAACTGTGCCTGAGTATTGGCCAATGATTAAATTGAGGACATCGTTTCTGTCATGAATTGAGTCTGAGAATTGGCCAAGGTCAACAATGCTGCTTTTATGTCATCTGACTTCTCTTGTGGGTCTGGTGGGCTGAACTGCTGTACGGATGATGCCTGAAATGGTGGTTGCTGCCCTTGTTCATTCTTCCATCAAAATATATAGTGTACGTGAAACGTCTAGATATTAGTGTTAATCATGTAGAACTAAAATTGTTGTCACACAGGAGCAACCAGTCCAATAGACCCCTTAATGAAGTGCTAGTTTAGGTCAGTCAAGTAGAAACCACTCACTTTGGCAACAAGTTTTCGAGATATGCAGCATAATACCTAGGTAACTAGGAATGGAGGGCCAGCCATCAATCATTTTATCCTCCGGCCTAACGAATTGTCCTCTGAATTTGAAATCTGCTAACTTCTATATGTTCTTCCACAAAAGTTGTAGTATGAAGTATCCAGCACTTTAGTGGCTACCAATTGGATGGAAGAAGCTAGTAAAAGAATCCAACATTATCTGAGGGGAAAAAAGCAAGGAAATGAAATGCATTCGACATAAACAAAGAGGTTAATGAACATGAAATTCATTTTGGAGCAAGGCCAAATTTTCAATTTAAGATGTTTATTCTCCTAAACCTATAAATCAGTACTCTACAAATTCTTTTCACAAAATGCAAATGAATCCCATGAAGCCAGTGTAAGGTCTCGGTCACAGTACGAGACATTGAAAATTTGGTGACTGCAAAATGCCGTCTTGAAGTACTCAAGCTTTACGAATAGGCAGACAAGAACATACACCATTATTCAGCTTCCACGTTAAGTATCACACACTTAACGTTCTTTATGAACATCAGTTGAACAACTTATGTGCAAGTAACAAACGCTGTGATCTTTGTTACCACAAAATGCTAGAGTCAAGACTTCCATTCTGGATTTCGTTTAATACATTAGAATGTTTCGTCTCTTTATGAGACATCTTAGGCTTGCAAGGTTGAACTATAAACATCAACCTTTGGCCTCTGTTACAGACTCACAGGAAGCTAAACAGCCTAGACTCTGAGACTTTTTGTTCTGTTCTTGATTAAAATGTTCACAAGGAAACAAAAAATAAATTGTAGTCTGTCAGACAGCCATGAGACCATCTCCGGCCTGAGAACAGGTCAAAGAACGATCATCTACTGCACCGCAACAACTCAATGAGCCATTGAAGACTGTCAATCACGCTCGGGTCACATGGCCATGCTTCATCAACCAGACTTGATTTCCTGTCTCCTTAGAACTCAAGGATACAGTGGTACGAGCCTATAGAACAGATCCTGTTCAAGTAAGGTCGTGCCCATACCTTGCTGAATGGAGTCTTATAACGCAGAAGATTATGTGTTGCACTGCCGATGTGGGAATAATATATTGGCCTCTGACGCAGCTTCCCTGACTAATATGCAATCTCCAAACCGGTAGTGAAATAAAAGCAATAGGATTCGTGTTAGATTTCCTCCCAGTCAACTGAAAATATGGAGCTTATTTACTGTTTTTTTAATCCTTTATACAACACAATAAATTGTTTAAGGCGAGAAGAATTAATTTTAATAGAAAACCGTCCGATAGGAAGAAGCTCAAAGTGTGATAGCGTTCTTGTGTTCTTATTAAATCACTAATCTCTAAAGAGAATATTGAACCAATAATCTCACATTCAAATTATGATTAAATTTTGCTTCATTGTCCGGTCTCTTGTAGCCAAGCTTCCAAACTTTGCTTATTTTAAAAATATTTTTCAAAAAATACTTTTGAAATGTAATAATTTGTGTTTGAATAATCAATTAGAAAACACACTTTGTCAATATTGAGTAGCAATTTGTGCTTTGATCCGATCCCCAATCTCGATGATCAATATTTAATTTGCTCGCGTAATTTGGTTGTACAAAGTTTGTTTGTTCATACAGCGATGTGATTTGGGAGATTTTGTTTGCTCATAAGTAGCAGTCGAGTTCCAAAAGTATCTCGGAACATATGAAAAAACAACTTGTGGTATTACTAAAAAAACACTTGTGTTTTTCTAAAAGCAGTCAAACATCTCAACACTCACAATAAGTATTTTTGGCTTCCTACACTCTAAAATCGAAATTGAATCTCTCTTCTTCCGGTTAAAGATTGAATCTTGAAGAACAAGACTTAAAAGGTTCGTTCTTTTGGGTAGAATTATTTAAAGTATGTTTGCACATACTGAAGGAGAGAGATCCATTGATCTTGTATTACCACTCTTAAGCAAGCGCCGGGGGTGGTGTACGATCTACAGGAAGAAGACTAAAAACAATGGCTTATATTAAGATATTGAATATGTAACACTATCGACGGAGATCCTTCGTTTGATAGGATGAAGTTGGACACTCGATCGTCAAAGCCTACGGGAGGCTGGAGTGGGCGAGTTCCGGTCTTAAGCGATCGAAGGCGAAAGAAAGCGGAAATGAAATTGGACACTCGATTGCCACGTGAAACAATGTCGGATAACGGTTTACGTATATGCGATATGGTTGGCGTGTTTGGCAACGATGGTGGTGGTTTAGGCTTATTCTTGAAAAAATTGGGCGAAGTCGATGTTTATTTTCCTACGACTAGTGATAAAATTGCATATCCTCACGATGTGTTGAGATTTCATTTCTAATGGCAAGTGGATATTTCTTCCAAGGCGAGGAAAGATTTTTAACTTATGCGATTAGTTTTCAAGAAATTTGTGATCTACTCTAGTGTAATATGAATGTCACTTAATCATTCTCATTATGACATATTGAAGAATGTATGCTGATAAAGATTTTGATATGTTGTGTCAAGCATCTATTGTGGAAATAGTTGAATAAAATACTTAGCTTGTTATTGTTTTAGCCTTTAATTGTGGTAATATAGGTTTCCACACTTTGTGCTTAACTATGTATTTTATGTTAACTATTAATGTGCTATATAAGATCATTATTTTTCTTTCATAATAGGGATCAACATTCTAGTACAATCAAGAAAATGCAGATATCAATTTGAGCCATAAGAAGTAAAATATTAAATTTATGAAGGATGGTATTTACAATGTTTCATTTGTTTTCTAAGACAATTCTTGAGATGCTTTCGAGAAAAAGAAAAGTACATTTAAAGCGCAGATCAAATACATATGTGATTAAAATATCAGTCATTTGTGCAAATTATACCAAATTCAGTTGCACAACACAATTTTCTAATGGATGGCACAAGTGCCGCATATTTTAAAAACTTTGTTACATTCTTGCTTCCAACATTTCAATAGAACTTGCCAGAAAAACATATGCATTCAACGAAATTTCTTTCACAATTTCTAGCAATCTCAGGCTGCCATCGAGTAAAGCTGTCTTGGCTCCTGTACTTGGCCAACTACTTTAACCTCACAGAATTCTGGTGCACTGTTTCCACATACCCTCCTATATATTGTCCCTTCCTCGCTCGCCTGAAATGGGTAAACAATAGCAGTATAGCAACCTTGAAATTTCATAAATTTCATGTTGCATAATTTAGTTAACTAAGTTTACCTTGTGTAACGCGATGACCTAGTTCCAATGACAGGCTGGTAATGTTGACAATAGGAATAAGGTCAAGTAATGCTTTAGTTGGTGAATTGCTCTCCACAAGCACAGTATCAACTGGTACCTATCAGCCAAAGTAAAATCAAGAAATGTCAATGCAACAAAGTTTTGGAAGTGAAGTTTCCGATTGATACAGACTTGCACCTACTATGGCATCGTTGCATAGGCGAATGTATTTCTCCAAAGATTCTTCCTCTTATTACTCTCTTCATTGGTGTAGACTTGCACTTGCATTTTGCTCAATTGGCTTTTTGATAAGTTCCCAACTATCATACAAAATTCAACTTAGAAAAGTTCGTTAGCAAGTCGTTTCATTTTGTATTGTTATTTCCCTTTGTTGCTAGAGAGTATTCAGAAAATGCACTTGGGGCAATCTTTAGCTGCTACAAAGCTCAGAAGCATCATCTGTTCAGTTTTAAGTTATCTATAGAGTTAAAACATATTCATTAGTAATTTTGATAATTGAGAATTTAGTATCTATAGGTTGATCTGCTATCTGTCAATAAATGAGAGCTGCTGAAACAAGAAAACTGAACCAGTATACTTTTCATGTTCTTGAATTCCCTGACTTTTTGAATAAATCGAAGTTCCCCTGCTGCGACATCTTCGATATACAGTCCTGTTTGTGATAGTAAAGCTAGATGAATCAGAAACTGAAAAGGAATAAAAAAGCCACTCATCTCCAGTATATGTGAACTTTTGCTAATTTTATTTAGATTGAGTATCGAGCGCAGGAGCAATAAGTTACCTGGTGTAGGGATGTACTTAATGGGAGGAAAAATGTGCATGAGGCAGATGCGAAAGCCTGGAGAAATAGCATGATCAAGTGTCCACTGAAGAGCATGCAATTCATTTTTCCCAACAGCTACATAAACATCATTAATTTCTGCTTTACTGCTTATTGTACTCTTGATATCTTCTCTGATCTCTTTGATTTCCCCAGACATCTCTTTCTCTCAGCCGGTAATAATTATGTTAGTAGTTCTCAGTTCTTGCCCCTCATCTAAGTTTTCAAATTCTATTTCTTCCAATAGTCCAAAATGGGGAGAACAGTAGAAATTGTGGCCTTAAAGAGGAAGGAAACAAGAGTAAATGCTTACAAACTAGTGGATTATGAAGAAAAGAATAATGGTCGTTGCTATCAAAGACACACACCAACAAAATGAAAAAGTCAAAATTTTTTGTCAACATCTACAGGATTCTTGGACATTTCATATTTTAAGTAACAACTGTACCTTTAATGTATTTTTCCTCCTTATTAGCAAACTGCCCTCGTGTTGTCCTCTTGGACCGACTTCTAGTTGGACATAAACCTTTTTTCACATGGGAAAGTTCTCTTGGACCATATCATTATGTTCTCATAGTGCAAGTCAATTTCTAATGGTTGCAACCATTTGATTTTCTTTCTCATTCCTTTTCTTATGATCTGTTTTTCCATAATTGTCACTTTCCATGCTTAAAGGATCAAAATATATAGTGTACGTGAAACGTCTAGATATTAGTGTTAATCATGTAGAACTAAAATTGTTGTCACACAGGAGCAACCAGTCCAATAGACCCCTTAATGAAGTGCTAGTTTAGGTCAGTCAAGTAGAAACCACTCACTTTGGCAACAAGTTTTGAGATATGCAGCATAATACCTAGGTAACTAGGAATGGAGGGCCAGCCATCAATCATTTTATCCTCCGGCCTAACGAATTGTCCTCTGAATTTGAAATCTGCTAACTTCTATATGTTCTTCCACAAAAGTTGTAGTATGAAGTATCCAGCACTTTAGTGGCTACCAATTGGATGGAAGAAGCTAGTAAAAGAATCCAACATTATCTGAGGGGAAAAAGCAAGGAAATGAAATGCATTCGACATAAACAAAGAGGTTAATGAACATGAAATTCATTTTGGAGCAAGGCCAAATTTTCAATTTAAGATGTTTATTCTCCTAAACCTATAAATCAGTACTCTACAAATTCTTTTCACAAAATGCAAATGAATCCCATGAAGCCAGTGTAAGGTCTCGGTCACAGTACGAGACATTGAAAATTTGGTGACTGCAAAATGCCGTCTTGAAGTACTCAAGCTTTCGAATAGGCAGACAAGAACATACACCATTATTCAGCTTCCACGTTAAGTATCACACACTTAACGTTCTTTATGAACATCAGTCGAACAACTTATGTGCAAGTAACAACGCTGTGATCTTTGTTACCACAAAATGCTAGAGTCAAGACTTCCATTCTGGATTTCGTTTAATACATTAGAATGTTTCGTCTCTTTATGAGACATCTTAGGCTTGCAAGCTTCCCAAATAACATTTTTTATGAACTATAAACATCAACCTTTGGCCTCTGTTACAGACTCACAGGAAGCTAAACAGCCTAGACTCTGAGACTTTTTGTTCTGTTCTTGATTAAAATGTTCACAAGGAAACAAAAAATAAATTGTAGTCTGTCAGACAGCCATGAGACCATCTCCGGCCTGAGAACAGGTCAAAGAACGATCATCTACTGCACCGCAACAACTCAATGAGCCATTGAAGACTGTCAATCACGCTCGGGTCACATGGCCATGCTTCATCAACCAGACTTGATTTCCTGTCTCCTTAGAACTCAAGGATACAGTGGTACGAGCCTATAGAACAGATCCTGTTCAAGTAAGGTCGTGCCCATACCTTGCTGAATGGAGTCTTATAACGCAGAAGATTATGTGTTGCACTGCCGATGTGGGAATAATATATTGGCCTCTGACGCAGCTTCCCTGACTAATATGCAATCTCCAAACCGGTAGTGAAATAAAAGCAATAGGATTCGTGTTAGATTTCCTCCCCAGTCAACTGAAAATATGGAGCTTATTTACTGTTTTTTTTAATCCTTTATACAACACAATAAATTGTTTAAGAGGCGAGAAGAATTAATTTTAATAGAAACCGTCCGATAGGAAGAACTCGTGTGATAGCGTTCTTGTGTTGCTTATTAAATCCCTAATCTCTAAAGAGAATATTGAACCAATAATCTCACATTCAAATTATGATTAAATTTTGCTTCATTGTCCGGTCTCTTGTAGCCAAGCTTCCAAACTTTGCTTATTTTTAAAAATATTTTTCAAAAAAATACTTTTGAAATGTAATAATTTGTGTTTGAATAATCAATTAGAAAACACACTTTGTCAATATTGAGTAGCAATTTGTGCTTTGATCCGATCCCCAATCTCCCAGTATCAATATTTATTCTTTCACGTAAGCTGGTTGTACAAAGTTTGTTTGTTCATACAGGCAGTGTGATTTGGGGAGATTTTGTTTGCTCCGCGAGGTAGCCAGAGTCAAGGTTCCAAAAGTATCTCCGGAACATATGAAAAAACAACTTGTGGTATTACTAAAAAAAACACTTGTGTTTTTTCTAAAAGCTTGGTCAAACATCTCAACACTCCACAATAAGTATTTTTGGCTTCCCTACACTCTAAAATCAGAAATTGAATCTCTCTTCTTCCCGGTTAAAGATTGGATACTGAAGAACAAGACTTAAAAGATTCGTTCTTTTGGGTAGAATTATTTAAAGTATGTTTGCACATACGAAGGAGAGATCCAGTGATCTGGCGTCGTTACCCTTTCTTAAGCAAGCGCCAGGAATTGGCTGGGTACCAATCTCTAAGGAAGAAGACTAAAAGACAATGGCTTATATTAAGATATTGAATATGTAACACTATCTGACAGGAGATCCTTCGTTTGATAGGATGAAGTTGGACACTCAGTCGTACAAAGCCTACGGGAGACTGGAGTGGGCCAGAGTTTCCGGGTCTTAAACGATCTGAAGGCCAAAAGAAAGGCAGAAATGAAATTGGACACTCAGTGCCACATGAAACAATGTCAGATAACGGATTTCGTATGTACGATATGGTTGACGTGTTTGGCAACGATGGCTGGTGGTTTAGGCTTATTCGAAAAATTGGGCGAAGTCGATGTTTATTTTCCTACGACTAGTGATAAAATTGCATATCCTCCTGATGTGTTGAGATTTCATTTCTAATGGCAAGTGGATATTTCTTCCAAGACGAGGAAAGATTTTTAACTTGTACTGATTCTGGTTTTCAAGAAATTTGTGATCTACTCTAGTGTAATATGAATGTCACTTAATCATTCTCATTATGACATATTGAAGAATGTATGCTGATAAAGATTTTGATATGTTGTGTCAAGCATCTATTGTGGAAATAGTTGAATAAAATACTTAGCTTGTTATTGTTTTAGCCTTTAATTGTGGTAATATAGGTTTCCACACTTTGTGCTTAACTATGTATTTTATGTTAACTATTAATGTGCTATATAAGATCATTATTTTTCTTTCATAATAGGGATCAACATTCTAGTACAATCAAGAAAATGCAGATATCCAATTTGAGCCATAAGAAGTAAAATATTAAATTTATGAAGGATGGTATTTACAATGTTTCATTTGTTTTCTAAGACAATTCTTGAGATGCTTTCGAGAAAAGAAAAAGTACATTTAAAGCGCAGATCAAATACATATGTGATTAAAATATCAGTCATTTGTGCAAATTATACCAAATTCAGTTGCACAACACAATTTTCTAATGGATGGCACAAGTGCCGCATATTTTAAAAACTTTGTTACATTCTTGCTTCCAACATTTCAATAGAACTTGCCAGAAAAACATATGCATTCAACGAAATTTCTTTCACAATTTCTAGCAATCTCAGGCTGCCATCGAGTAAAGCTGTCTTGGCTCCTGTACTTGGCCAACTACTTTAACCTCACAGAATTCTGGTGCACTGTTTCCACATACCCTCCTATATATTGTCCCTTCCTCGCTCGCCTGAAATGGGTAAACAATAGCAGTATAGCAACCTTGAAATTTCATAAATTTCATGTTGCATAATTTAGTTAACTAAGTTTACCTTGTGTAACGCGATGACCTAGTTCCAATGACAGGCTGGTAATGTTGACAATAGGAATAAGGTCAAGTAATGCTTTAGTTGGTGAATTGCTCTCCACAAGCACAGTATCAACTGGTACCTATCAGCCAAAGTAAAATCAAGAAATGTCAATGCAACAAAGTTTTGGAAGTGAAGTTTCCGATTGATACAGACTTGCACCTACTATGGCATCGTTGCATAGGCGAATGTATTTCTCCAAAGATTCTTCCTCTTATTACTCTCTTCATTGGTGTAGACTTGCACTTGCATTTTGCTCAATTGGCTTTTTGATAAGTTCCCAACTATCATACAAAATTCAACTTAGAAAAGTTCGTTAGCAAGTCGTTTCATTTTGTATTGTTATTTCCCTTTGTTGCTAGAGAGTATTCAGAAAATGCACTTGGGGCAATCTTTAGCTGCTACAAAGCTCAGAAGCATCATCTGTTCAGTTTTAAGTTATCTATAGAGTTAAAACATATTCATTAGTAATTTTGATAATTGAGAATTTAGTATCTATAGGTTGATGCTATCTGTCAATAAATGAGAGCTGCTGAAACAAGAAAACTGAACCAGTATACTTTTCATGTTCTTGAATTCCCTGACTTTTGAATAAATCAAGTTCCCCTGCTGCGACATCTTCGATATACAGTCCTGTTTGTGATAGTAAAGCTAGATGAATCAGAAACTGAAAAGGAATAAAAAGCCACTCATCTCCAGTATATGTGAACTTTTGCTAATTTTATTTAGATTGAGTATCGGCGCAGGAGCAATAAGTTACCTGGTGTAGGGATGTACTTAATGGGAGGAAAAATGTGCATGAGGCAGATCGAAAGCCTGGAGAAATAGCATGATCAAGTGTCCACTGAAGAGCATGCAATTCATTTTTCCCAACAGCTACATAAACATCATTAATTTCTGCTTTACTGCTTATTGTACTCTTGATATCTTCTCTGATCTCTTTGATTTCCCCAGACATCTCTTTCTCTAAGCCGGTAATAATTATGTTAGTAGTTCTCAGTTCTTGCCCCTCATCTAAGTTTTCAAATTCTATTTCTTCCAATAGTCCAAAATGGGGAGAACAGTAGAAATTGTGGCCTTAAAGAGGAAGGAAACAAGAGTAAATGCTTACAAACTAGTGGATTATGAAGAAAAGAATAATGGTCGTTGCTATCAAAGACACACACCAACAAAATGAAAAAGTCAAAATTTTTTGTCAACATCTACAGGATTCTTGGACATTTCATATTTTAAGTAACAACTGTACCTTTAATGTATTTTTCCTCCTTATTAGCAAACTGCCCTCGTGTTGTCCTCTTGGACCGACTTCTAGTTGGACATAAACCTTTTTTCACATGGGAAAGTTCTCTTGGACCATATCATTATGTTCTCATAGTGCAAGTCAATTTCTAATGGTTGCAACCATTTGATTTTTCTTTCTCATTCCTTTTCTTATGATCTGTTTTTCCATAATTGTCACTTTCCATGCTTAAAGGATCAAAATATATAGTGTACGTGAAACGTCTAGATATTAGTGTTAATCATGTAGAACTAAAATTGTTGTCACACAGGAGCAACCAGTCCAATAGACCCCTTAATGAAGTGCTAGTTTAGGTCAGTCAAGTAGAAACCACTCACTTTGGCAACAAGTTTTCGAGATATGCAGCATAATACCTAGGTAACTAGGAATGGAGGGCCAGCCATCAATCATTTTATCCTCCGGCCCTAACGAATTGTCCTCTGAATTTGAAATCTGCTAACTTCTATATGTTCTTCCACAAAAGTTGTAGTATGAAGTATCCAGCACTTTAGTGGCTACCAATTGGATGGAAGAAGCTAGTAAAAGAATCCAACATTATCTGAGGGGAAAAAAGCAAGGAAATGAAATGCATTCGACATAAACAAAGAGGTTAATGAACATGAAATTCATTTTGGAGCAAGGCCAAATTTTCAATTTAAGATGTTTATTCTCCTAAACCTATAAATCAGTACTCTACAAATTCTTTTCACAAAATGCAAATGAATCCCATGAAGCCAGTGTAAGGTCTCGGTCACAGTACGAGACATTGAAAATTTGGTGACTGCAAAATGCCGTCTTGAAGTACTCAAGCTTTACGAATAGGCAGACAAGAACATACACCATTATTCAGCTTCCACGTTAAGTATCACACATAACGTTCTTTATGAACATCAGTCGAACAACTTATGTGCAAGTAACAAACGCTGTGATCTTTGTTACCACAAAATGCTAGAGTCAAGACTTCCATTCTGGATTTCGTTTAATACATTAGAATGTTTCGTCTCTTTATGAGACATCTTAGGCTTGCAAGCTTCCCAAATAACATTTTTTATGAACTATAAACATCAACCTTTGGCCTCTGTTACAGACTCACAGGAAGCTAAACAGCCTAGACTCTGAGACTTTTTGTTCTGTTCTTGATTAAAATGTTCACAAGGAAACAAAAAAAAATTGTAGTCTGTCAGACAGCCATGAGACCATCTCCGGCCTGAGAACAGGTCAAAGAACGATCATCTACTGCACCGCAACAACTCAATGAGCCATTGAAGACTGTCAATCACGCTCGGGTCACATGGCCATGCTTCATCAACCAGACTTGATTTCCTGTCTCCTTAGAACTCAAGGATACAGTGGTACGAGCCTATAGAACAGATCCTGTTCAAGTAAGGTCGTGCCCATACCTTGCTGAATGGAGTCTTATAACGCAGAAGATTATGTGTTGCACTGCCGATGTGGGAATAATATATTGGCCTCTGACGCAGCTTCCCTGACTAATATGCAATCTCCAAACCGGTAGTGAAATAAAAGCAATAGGATTCGTGTTAGATTTCCTCCCAGTCAACTGAAAATATGGAGCTTATTTACTGTTTTTAATCCTTTATACAACACAATAAATTGTTTAAGAGGCGAGAAGAATTAATTTTAATAGAAAACCGTCCAATAGGAAGAAGCTCAGTAATGATAGCGTTCTTGTGTTCTTATTAAATCCCTAATCTCTAAAGAGAATATTGAACCAATAATCTCACATTCAAATTATGATTAAATTTTGCTTCATTGTCCGGTCTCTTGTAGCCAAGCTTCCAAACTTTGCTTATTTTTAAAAATATTTTTCAAAAAAATACTTTTGAAATGTAATAATTTGTGTTTGAATAATCAATTAGAAAACACACTTTGTCAATATTGAGTAGCAATTTGTGCTTTGATCCGATCCCCAATCTCCCAGTATCAATATTTCGGCTGCTCACGTAAGCTGGTTGTACAAAGTTTGTTTGTTCATACAGGCAGTGTGATTTGGGGAGATTTTGTTTTTGCTCGAGGTAGTGCAGTCAAGGTTCCAAAAGTATCTCCTAACATATGAAAAAACAACTTGTGGTATTACTAAAAACACTTGTTTTTTCTAAAAGCTTGGTCAAACATCTCAACACTCCACAATAAGTATTTTTGGCTTCCCTACACTCTAAAATCAGAAATTGAATCTCTCTTCTTCCCGGTTAAAGATTGGATACTGAAGAACAAGACTTAAAAGATTCGTTCTTTTGGGTAGAATTATTTAAAGTATGTTTGCATACTGAAGGAGAGATCCATCGATTGTCAGCTATTACCTTTCTTAAGCAAGCGCCGGGGTGGTGGTACCAATCTCTAAGGAAGAAGACTAAAAGACAATGGCTTATATTAAGATATTGAATATGTAACACTATCTGACAGGAGATCCTTCGTTTGATAGGATGAAGTTGGACACTCAGTCGTACAAAGCCTACGGGAGACTGGAGTGGGCCAGAGTTTCCGGGTCTTAAACGATCTGAAGGCCAAAAGAAAGGCAGAAATGAAATTGGACACTCAGTGCCACATGAAACAATGTCAGATAACGGATTTCGTATGTACGATATGGTTGACGTGTTTGGCAACGATGGCTGGTGGTTTAGGCTTATTACTGAAAAAATTGGACAGGAGTACGATGTTTATTTTCCTACGACTAGTGATAAAATTGCATATCCTCCTGATGTGTTGAGATTTCATTTCTAATGGCAAGTGGATATTTCTTCCAAGACGAGGAAAGATTTTTAACTTGTACTGATTCTGGTTTTCAAGAAATTTGTGATCTACTCTAGTGTAATATGAATGTCACTTAATCATTCTCATTATGACATATTGAAGAATGTATGCTGATAAAGATTTTGATATGTTGTGTCAAGCATCTATTGTGGAAATAGTTGAATAAAATACTTAGCTTGTTATTGTTTTAGCCTTTAATTGTGGTAATATAGGTTTCCACACTTTGTGCTTAACTATGTATTTTATGTTAACTATTAATGTGCTATATAAGATCATTATTTTTCTTTCATAATAGGGATCAACATTCTAGTACAATCAAGAAAATGCAGATATCCAATTTGAGCCATAAGAAGTAAAATATTAAATTTATGAAGGATGGTATTTACAATGTTTCATTTGTTTTCTAAGACAATTCTTGAGATGCTTTCGAGAAAAGAAAAAGTACATTTAAAGCGCAGATCAAATACATATGTGATTAAAATATCAGTCATTTGTGCAAATTATACCAAATTCAGTTGCACAACACAATTTTCTAATGGATGGCACAAGTGCCGCATATTTTAAAAACTTTGTTACATTCTTGCTTCCAACATTTCAATAGAACTTGTAGAAAAACATATGCATTCAACGAAATTTCTTTCACAATTTCTAGCAATCTCAGGCTGCCATCGAGTAAAGCTGTCTTGGCTCCTGTACTTGGCCAACTACTTTAACCTCACAGAATTCTGGTGCACTGTTTCCACATACCCTCCTATATATTGTCCCTTCCTCGCTCGCCTGAAATGGGTAAACAATAGCAGTATAGCAACCTTGAAATTTCATAAATTTCATGTTGCATAATTTAGTTAACTAAGTTTACCTTGTGTAACGCGATGACCTAGTTCCAATGACAGGCTGGTAATGTTGACAATAGGAATAAGGTCAAGTAATGCTTTAGTTGGTGAATTGCTCTCCACAAGCACAGTATCAACTGGTACCTATCAGCCAAAGTAAAATCAAGAAATGTCAATGCAACAAAGTTTTGGAAGTGAAGTTTCCGATTGATACAGACTTGCACCTACTATGGCATCGTTGCATAGGCGAATGTATTTCTCCAAAGATTCTTCCTCTTATTACTCTCTTCATTGGTGTAGACTTGCACTTGCATTTTGCTCAATTGGCTTTTTGATAAGTTCCCAACTATCATACAAAATTCAACTTAGAAAAGTTCGTTAGCAAGTCGTTTCATTTTGTATTGTTATTTCCCTTTGTTGCTAGAGAGTATTCAGAAAATGCACTTGGGGCAATCTTTAGCTGCTACAAAGCTCAGAAGCATCATCTGTTCAGTTTTAAGTTATCTATAGAGTTAAAACATATTCATTAGTAATTTTGATAATTGAGAATTTAGTATCTATAGGTTGATCTGCTATCTGTCAATAAATGAGAGCTGCTGAAACAAGAAAACTGAACCAGTATACTTTTCATGTTCTTGAATTCCCTGACTTTTTGAATAAATCGAAGTTCCCCTGCTGCGACATCTTCGATATACAGTCCTGTTTGTGATAGTAAAGCTAGATGAATCAGAAACTGAAAAGGAATAAAAAAGCCACTCATCTCCAGTATATGTGAACTTTTGCTAATTTTATTTAGATTGAGTATCGAGCGCAGGAGCAATAAGTTACCTGGTGTAGGGATGTACTTAATGGGAGGAAAAATGTGCATGAGGCAGATGCGAAAGCCTGGAGAAATAGCATGATCAAGTGTCCACTGAAGAGCATGCAATTCATTTTTCCCAACAGCTACATAAACATCATTAATTTCTGCTTTACTGCTTATTGTACTCTTGATATCTTCTCTGATCTCTTTGATTTCCCCAGACATCTCTTTCTCTAAGCCGGTAATAATTATGTTAGTAGTTCTCAGTTCTTGCCCCTCATCTAAGTTTTCAAATTCTATTTCTTCCAATAGTCCAAAATGGGGAGAACAGTAGAAATTGTGGCCTTAAAGAGGAAGGAAACAAGAGTAAATGCTTACAAACTAGTGGATTATGAAGAAAAGAATAATGGTCGTTGCTATCAAAGACACACACCAACAAAATGAAAAAGTCAAAATTTTTTGTCAACATCTACAGGATTCTTGGACATTTCATATTTTAAGTAACAACTGTACCTTTAATGTATTTTTCCTCCTTATTAGCAAACTGCCCTCGTGTTGTCCTCTTGGACCGACTTCTAGTTGGACATAAACCTTTTTTCACATGGGAAAGTTCTCTTGGACCATATCATTATGTTCTCATAGTGCAAGTCAATTTCTAATGGTTGCAACCATTTGATTTTTCTTTCTCATTCCTTTTCTTATGATCTGTTTTTCCATAATTGTCACTTTCCATGCTTAAAGGATCAAAATATATAGTGTACGTGAAACGTCTAGATATTAGTGTTAATCATGTAGAACTAAAATTGTTGTCACACAGGAGCAACCAGTCCAATAGACCCCTTAATGAAGTGCTAGTTTAGGTCAGTCAAGTAGAAACCACTCACTTTGGCAACAAGTTTTCGAGATATGCAGCATAATACCTAGGTAACTAGGAATGGAGGGCCAGCCATCAATCATTTTATCCTCCGGCCTAACGAATTGTCCTCTGAATTTGAAATCTGCTAACTTCTATATGTTCTTCCACAAAAGTTGTAGTATGAAGTATCCAGCACTTTAGTGGCTACCAATTGGATGGAAGAAGCTAGTAAAAGAATCCAACATTATCTGAGGGGAAAAAAGCAAGGAAATGAAATGCATTCGACATAAACAAAGAGGTTAATGAACATGAAATTCATTTTGGAGCAAGGCCAAATTTTCAATTTAAGATGTTTATTCTCCTAAACCTATAAATCAGTACTCTACAAATTCTTTTCACAAAATGCAAATGAATCCCATGAAGCCAGTGTAAGGTCTCGGTCACAGTACGAGACATTGAAAATTTGGTGACTGCAAAATGCCGTCTTGAAGTACTCAAGCTTTACGAATAGGCAGACAAGAACATACACCATTATTCAGCTTCCACGTTAAGTATCACACACTTAACGTTCTTTATGAACATCAGTCGAACAACTTATGTGCAAGTAACAAACGCTGTGATCTTTGTTACCACAAAATGCTAGAGTCAAGACTTCCATTCTGGATTTCGTTTAATACATTAGAATGTTTCGTCTCTTTATGAGACATCTTAGGCTTGCAAGCTTCCCAAATAACATTTTTTATGAACTATAAACATCAACCTTTGGCCTCTGTTACAGACTCACAGGAAGCTAAACAGCCTAGACTCTGAGACTTTTTGTTCTGTTCTTGATTAAAATGTTCACAAGGAAACAAAAAAAAAAAATTGTAGTCTGTCAGACAGCCATGAGACCATCTCCGGCCTGAGAACAGGTCAAAGAACGATCATCTACTGCACCGCAACAACTCAATGAGCCATTGAAGACTGTCAATCACGCTCGGGTCACATGGCCATGCTTCATCAACCAGACTTGATTTCCTGTCTCCTTAGAACTCAAGGATACAGTGGTACGAGCCTATAGAACAGATCCTGTTCAAGTAAGGTCGTGCCCATACCTTGCTGAATGGAGTCTTATAACGCAGAAGATTATGTGTTGCACTGCCGATGTGGGAATAATATATTGGCCTCTGACGCAGCTTCCCTGACTAATATGCAATCTCCAAACCGGTAGTGAAATAAAAGCAATAGGATTCGTGTTAGATTTCCTCCCCAGTCAACTGAAAATATGGAGCTTATTTACTGTTTTTTTTAATCCTTTATACAACACAATAAATTGTTTAAGGGCGAGAAGAATTAATTTTAATAGAAAACCGTCCAATAGGAAGAACTCAGTAATGATAGCGTTCTTGTGTTCTTTATTAAATCCCTAATCTCTAAAGAGAATATTGAACCAATAATCTCACATTCAAATTATGATTAAATTTTGCTTCATTGTCCGGTCTCTTGTAGCCAAGCTTCCAAACTTTGCTTATTTTTAAAAATATTTTTCAAAAAAATACTTTTGAAATGTAATAATTTGTGTTTGAATAATCAATTAGAAAACACACTTTGTCAATATTGAGTAGCAATTTGTGCTTTGATCCGATCCCCAATCTCCCAGTATCAATATTTCGGCTGCTCACGTAAGCTGGTTGTACAAAGTTTGTTTGTTCATACAGGCAGTGTGATTTGGGGAGATTTTGTTTGCTCATGAGTAGCAGTCAAGGTTCCAAAAGTATCTCGAACATATGAAAAACAACTTGTGGTATTACTAAAAACACTTGTGTTTTTCTAAAAGCAGTCAAACATCTCAACACTCCACAATAAGTATTTTTGGCTTCCCTACACTCTAAAATCAGAAATTGAATCTCTCTTCTTCCCGGTTAAAGATTGGATACTGAATAACAAGACTTAAAAGATTCGTTCTTTTGGGTAGAATTATTTAAAGTATGTTTGCACATACTGAAGAGAGATCCACCGATCGAAATCGTTACCACTCTTAAGGCGCCGAAGAAATTGGTGGGTACCATCTACAGGAAGAAGACTAAAAGATAATGGCTTATATTAAGATATTGAATATGTCACACTGTCTGACAGGAGATCCTTCGTTTGATAGAATGAAGTTGGACACTCGATCGTCTGAAAGCCTACGGAGGCTGGAGTGGGCGAGTTTCCGGTCTTAAACGATCGAAGGCCAAAGAAAGCGGAAATGAAATCGACACTCGATGCGCCAAAGCAACTGGAGTGGGCCACAGTATCTAGATCACATATGATCCGGTTACGCCCTAACCACAAGCAATAGGTTGTTCATGTGAAGTAACTCGACCTCTAAAGTAGAAGGGGTTGGAGAGGTTGTCCTCAAAAAGGACTTTAGGGAATGTGATCACTCTAAATAGAGGTGATACATGTCCCAAACTTGATTTCAGGGACGCTGTTGGTCAAGCTGGTTTGAGACTAGTCCAACAGGTCTGTAATAACTAAGAATGGTACAATATGTCTGTAGCCAAATGAGTGATATATTTAATCTGTGCATCTATGACATCATATATTAAGACACGTTAAATTAAAAGTCATTCAAAGGCTAACTGAGTTGAGATTGATGTCTTATGTCGACATAAACCCTTAAAATGAATGTGAGGTGGGCGAAGAGGCAAAATCACATTTTCATTTCGTCAAACGAATAGCGAAAGAAACATCGCTCCTCCATAACTGAGTCACACCTACATGGGTGATTTGAAGCTTGTGCGAAATAGAGGGGGGAGACAAGTACTTTGTGACCTTCATTGATGATGGTACAACGTATTGCATCATTTGTTTGTTGAAAAGCAAGGATGAAGTTGTTGAAGCAGATAAGCGCTACAAAGCAGAAGTTGAAAATCAACTAAACATACAGATTGAGGAATTCGTAGTGATAGAGAGGGAGAATGTGAAGCATCGTTCATCAAATGACTGCTCTTTACTCACATCAGTCTAACGGTGTTAGCTAAGCGTAAAGTGGTACGCCAAAAATATGTGGGGTAAGACGATCCTTACCGCTAATGTGATTCTCAACAGAACTCCATATAAGGATAATGATAACCCTCTATGTGAAACATGGAAATGATCCCACCTACACATATTGTGATGTGTGGTGGCTTGGTAGAGATTGGAATACCGAAACATGTCAAGTTAAACCTAAGACTGTAGATTGCATATCCACTGGATCTGCAAATAACAGTAGTGCTTGTCGCATCTTGGTGTAAAAGAATGTTGAATTATTTGAAGATAACTTTACTTGAGAAGGAAAAAGAAGTAATTGCTCACGGTTAACAAGAACCCGCGAGTGCCTGACTGTCCGGAACTAGATGTTCCAGATCTACAGGACTTGAAAGTTGCTGCTTATTCGGAACTTAATGTTCCAGATCTACAGAACTCAGGAATTCTAGATGTTTAACCGAGACGTAGCAAAGAGGGGACAAAGACTTGTTACATGCCTTCTAGCTTGTATGGTTGAGAATAAACCACGGACAATTAACAAAAAATTGTCATCTCCAGAAGCACTAATTTGGAAAGAAGCTACAGAAAGAGAAATAGATTTTATCAGATAGAACAATATGTATAATGGTCTACCTTCCTTCGGAAAAAGAGCCTTTGGGTTGTAAAAATGGATACTCAAATTGAGTACAAAGCTGTCACGACCCGACCCGACGGGCCACGACTAAACGTCCTAATTGGACGTCATTACTGACCTGTCACTCTTAATCTGTTTAATACCGAGATCTATAGAAATTTCGACAACACAATGCTGCATTTATAACATATCCCCAAAATAGGCGAGCCGACAAGTCTGCCTTACACAACTAACCAACAATCACAATAGGCTAGCCTACTAGGCTGCCACTAAATAGCATCATATAAACAAAGAAACAATCATTATAGGCAAGCCGGCAAGGCTCCCCCACTATATACGGGAACATCCCCAAAACAAGCACAATTATACATCTAGCTCAACCGCATAAACGTTCTTCACAAGTCCAACACAATTTATCACCCACGACTGTCTACAGACCTCTAAGAGTACGATAGTGACATAAGACGGGACAGGACCCCGTCGTGCCCATAAAATATATACAATCAAAATAAAGGGGTTCTGTACCAAATAGCTGGCTCCGGAATAATGGAGCTCTCCAACTGCTGAATAGAAGTCCTAAACTGGAGGGTCACCTATCTGAACACCTGAACCTGCGGGCATGAACGCAGCCACCCGGGGAAAAGGGGGTCAGTACGATAGGTGTAGCAAGTATGTGAAACTGAAAAATACTGAAATTGAAATCATAACAGTTCAACATATAACATGAGGCAAGTAAGAAATCAACTTAACCGTATAATTGTGCCTTATCAAATGAGAGTAATAAAAATCAGTTCTTACCTTTTCAAAATATGCAAGTCATGCCAAAATCATGAACTCCTATCCTCAGAATATAATAGCACGGGACTCGAACCCGTCTAAGTACATATATATCATGGGACTCGAACCCAAGTAAGTATATATATATTGTGGGACTCGAACCCACGTAAATATATGAAATAATATAATGTCATGGGACTCGAACCCGCATTATGGAGAGCTAATATATGGAATAATAATAATCCGGGAGTTGAACCCGCTTAGGACTCGAACCCAAGTAATATAATAATAATAGTCGGGACTCGAACCCGAAACATACAATATAGTGTCGGCCCTCTATATGAGAGACTCGGTGAATGTGTAATAAGACTTGACACGGGTAGATATCATGAGCAACTATTTGCAAATAGAAATCATCTTTGACTTTCGATAATATCATCATAATAAGCTCTTTACTGAAAATCATAGACACTTGTCATAACAATTTTCCTTTAAAACTAAATTTGTAGAAAATCATGTACGTCCGCCGTACATTTATTAAAATCATGTCAAATGAAAGTTTGTTTCACAAAATCATGCCAAAAGAAAGAAGTATAGTCTCACATACCTCTTAGTCGTCAACCAATGCAATATTAGGATACACCTCGTCTAGTATGTCACCCTATAATAATAGTAATACGACCATTAATTTTAGGACTTCTAACGTAAGTTATTTGAACAACGACTTTCTTATTTCTATAAAAATTCGGGCAGCACTTCCCCTGTTTATGTGTGTATCCACAATTAACCAACAAGCCAGCAATACCAATAACAAGTCATCACTTAAGAATATAATCACAATATCCCACATACTTGACATATACCATCATACCCCAACCTTTTTCTTACCTTCATGGAATAAAATCCAAGCACAATTTAGGTGATTAGTTCACTTATTTATCCTATTCATCCAACCCTTAATCCATAATAAAGTAGTCCATTAAGGCAGTCATAAATTCTAACAATACCAACAAAATTTCAAGTCTTCTAGTGTACAACACCTCACCTTACTACACTTTAGTTCTTTGTAAGATATGTATTGGCAATTACCACAAGTTCATGATTTATATTTCATCATTATAACTTAACAACACAACCTTTACACGAGACAACCACGTCCAACAATCTCATGGAAGTTTCGGCTAACAACAATAAGAATTCCATTTCTTTTCTTAATTTCTTAATATCCAATTTTTGTTTCAACACTTTCATTTAATAAATCACAACTTTAAATCTCAAGATTTCTTTCAATCCTAACATGTAATTGGTGACAATACTAACAAAATAACACCTAATTTCAATGTACGCGAAATGGGTCCTAAAATCGGTCTCAACATCCAAATTCCACATGCATTGTCTAAATTCAAGATTTATTCTTAATACAAGTCCATTACTTCAACTAAAACAATATGCAAGTTTGATTATAGCATAGAAAGACGATTTTTTATACCTTAATTTAATCCCCAAAACAGTCCCCATTTTTAGCCACTGCTTTGTCAGCTGAACTTGTAACGTCCATAACTCTCTACTACGTTCCTATCGACGAGCGCTTTGTTGTGTTGGAAACAAGACTCGACGAAATTCATTCTAAGCTTTTGAAACACCCAAAAACTCCTAATATGCTATGAGATATTCCCTTCCAAAGTTGACTACAAATCTGCCCAGCAGTCCCGATTTTGCCACTGTTTTCGCTCTAATTTTTTGGCTTCAATTTCACACTTCTTCAATTCCAAATCGACATGCAACAATCTACAATGTTAACCCATCATCTATACATATTTTCCCTTCAAAATTCCATCTTAAAATCTGGAAATATTTGGGTTAAGATTTCAGCCAGCATTGGGTATTTTCGCCACTGTTTTGAGTGCTAATTTTGGGCTTAGAATTTAGATGAAGGAGTTAATCTAGGAAGAGAAAATTGTTGTCTTCAATTTGGCTATGAAGAAGGTGATTTTCATCCATGGAAGAGAATGAGGAAAGGAGAGTTTTGTTGAAATGAATTGTGAAGTGAGATAGAACATAAAAGGGTTTTCTTGAACTCTTAAAATCTGAAAATTATTTTCTACACTTTGGTCCACTTCTCACCAATAATTAATCTTATGTCCCAATTCTTTTAAATCATGAAAAACTCATAAGAACTCGTATCCTCGTCGTTGTAACTTACATACTATGTTCCTAGTTCATAGCGAGAATACATATAACTATCATTTTAAATTCCCCATGTCACACACGTAGTAACCAAAAAAATCCCGGATTCACATAATTTGAATACCAACTTCCGAATTAGCTTGTATTACTATACTTTATATCCAATATCTGAATCTTATTTTTTAATGACGTTCTTAATTATCGTCTTAACTTATGAGGCGTAACATTCTTCCTCCCCCCCCTCCCCCCCTTAAAAATATTTGTCCTCGAATATTCACAATAAGTCTTATGCTAGAAGAATTTCGGCAGAGTCTCCTTTATAACTATGTCTATCCACATGTATCCAGCAAACCAACAGATGCCTCACATGGCCACAATATAACACACATGCAATTCACCAATTCAAAATGGTTAAGGAACCAAATTACATGTGACTATTCAACTGGATTTTATGTAATACCTTGAACAAAGTTAAAGAGTCTCCGTGCGGTACTATATTCCTTCATTTCCAAACTTGCCACAATATCCTTGCTGGTACTACCTTGTACACTCGCTTCAATTTGTAATGGCATATCGTGTTCCACCATATATGTACTGCGTGTTTTACATGACGACAATTCATGTGTATACCAGCTGCATAGTTAAAATAGCTCCATATATATTTGACAACTCCCTTGTACTAAACAAGTGATCTATCATTCCTTGATGTAAGACATTATATCAGCAGCATCTTAATACTATATTAATTCCAATATTATGCAACACTTTATCCACTGGAATTTTAAATTTTCACATCGTCCATAGAAAGAAATATACCTTGAATGACATTCTTTTAACCCACATTTACCTATATACCCCAGAAGGAAAAGATTTTTATCTCAACAAATCCCAGGCACTTGACACAGTAAATTTACTAAAACTTGTCATTATCACCAAGAATTGTGGATATAACAAGTATGTAGCGACATGAAAGACAATGTCATCTGGTAGATACTACCCTAGCCTTGACAAATCCCATCAATCTCCACGTAGCAGTTCTGGACATCTTTCACTCTTTCTTTAATAAGAAACTCTGATAGTAGTACATAATGTAATGTTTTCAATTTGGTACGATTATCAAATCAAATGTTAGCGGTCCCACTCTTTGCTTCCCACCATATTTCTTGTTTCATGTTATCCTTTACCTCAACAACCATTTTCAAGGCCTGAGAACCACCTTCCCGCTGCACATATTGAGGTTAATGCTTCTTAGAGTACATGTTCCCTAGAAAGTTAACCCATAGAGAGTTGGTGGTCCTAGATTTCCATCATAGCTTTTTACACATTTGCCTTTAATATTTCCAAAATGAGGTTTGAACGTCAATCCACTATCATCCTTAGGCAAGTACATTTTTAACCATGTAAATCAATGCTTAGCCTTAACATCATCCTTACTATACACCAGAAGAAAATTACAACTATTTATATGTATATCTTTGATCACACATTTTGCAAGTCTTATAGCAGACAGTATGTGTATAGGCACACTTGTGACACACTAGTAATCAACACTGCTTTACCTCATGGTGACAACAATTTTTCTTCTCAAGCCTGTAACTTGTCTTTAATCTTCTTAATTAATTCAACATAGTTTATCTTCATCTTTCTAACATGAAATATTGGATATCCTAAATACATGAATGGAAATGTTCCCCTTGTGAAATCAGTAATACCTTTTCTTGCTGAATCAAGTTACTAGGAGTCTTAGCATGCATATAAACAAAACTCTCCTTTTATCGAATGGCCAGAAGCTTCTTCATACTCCTTCAAAATTTGCCTTAACTCTTTGTAAAATCATTTTATTTGCTTCTGTTGGAAATTCTTCAAACAACTCCTCTTTAAATCTAACAATATCCTCCCTAAAACTTAGTTTCTTAAAAATATCTCCAAAAGTTTCCTTACTCCATAATAATAGGACAGTCTTGACATTCTTCAGTTTCGATATACAAGAAATGAAATCATCTTAATCAACAACAGTGTGCAAATTTTGATTTAGCGCCTAAAAGAACGCTTCATATTCCGTCCAAACTTGAGGAATCTAAATGGTTTACTCACATGCATAGATTGATCACCATAAGTTAACAACTAAGGGGCATGATATAAACTTGTTCTTATTACATGTTCCACTTTCATTTGTCCAAACCAAGCTAAAATAAATGTTTGCCAACATTCTATTTATTACACCCCGTAATTCAGGTCATGCTTATGAAAACGTACGAAAGGAATTAAGATTTAAATTTTAAAAAGATAGGTTGACAGAATGTTTCAGACGGGTTTTAGTCAACTTTGAGGCGGTTTATGTCCAGCTGCATTAGGAGTTCCTAGGTGTTTCTAAGTCCTAGTACGTAGTTCGTCGAGTCTAGTTCCCAACGTAACAAACTGTTCGTCGATAGGACATCGGAGTAGAAAGTTATGGAAGTTATAAGTTCAAGGTCTTGTGAGCGTAAAAGTATTTTCGGTCAGGGCCACAGCACTTGCACACGGATATACTGAAAGTCCTCTGAAGTTGTAGCGCCGTGGCGCCGGAAGTACTGAAGTTCTCGGAGGTTTCAGCGCCGCGGCGACGAGGCGGGTTTCTGCGAAATCTGGGGGAAAAATCAAAAGATATTTTTTTAAAAAAGGCCATGGGAGGGTGACAAGTGTCCCTCCCATCTGATAGTGGGGAAGTCCTATTTATTGACCAAGTCTTGAAGACTTGGTCATTCTTCATAAACCCCCTTCTCTCTAAAAATTTCCTCTTCCTTCTCTCTAAAAATTCCTCTCCCTTCTCTCTAAAAATTCAAGGAGAAACCAAGGTCTAGAGAAATTTCGGAAAGGTGGCAAGAAGGAAACATGTTGACAAGTTTGTAGGAGGTTTGTAAAGGTGATTGTGGAAAGAAGGCAAGTGAAATTTGTTGGACTAATTTGGGTAAACTCTAAGGTAACAATCCATTCACCTTTTTAAGTAAAAATTGTGTTGCATGTGTGGAAGAAAGGACTTGTAGTCACAATATTGCTTTTAGATATATTGCATGTAGGAATAACGATTTGGATTTGAAAGGATTGGATAAGGATGATATGTGAGCATGTTATAGCCAAGATACTACCTTAAACTTATTGGATTATTTAATTTGTATTGTGGGGCAGAATTTTACACGTCCAGGTTAGGCGTGTAATCCCCTTGTATTGCTGAATTGTTGGGCCTTGAATGTGGCGGTTAGTAGTTGATATCGGACCTTGAAAAGGTGGAAAAGTATGTAGAAACAAAGGAAGTGCTGTCCAATTATCCGTAGAATAAGGGACTTTTTCAATTAGAATGCTCTACGTTGAAGCTAGAAGCTAATGGATGTATTATGGTCATTATAGGTTGACATACTACGTGCGGTATATTGGACTTGCGAGTGGATTGACCCGAAGAGGTACGTGGAACTTTCCTATCTCTTGAGCATGAATAGTTGTACTTATATAGTACGGTAGACGTACAATACTTTGATATCCTTTACTTGTTTAAGAATGGCCAAGTTGGGCGAGTTAGGGGATTAACCCACTTCTTTAAAAGTATTAAGGGTGTCTTAAGTTTTCAAAGTTAAGGGACTTGAAGTGTTTTAAGTATATGATACTTGTTTCGTTTTAAAAGTATAAGTCCCTTGGATATAGGAAAAATGTAATTGACTAAGGTATAAGGTTAATATAACGACTTTATGGGAAGTTGGTTATATTAGCTTTATGGAAAGTTAAAAGGAGAGATTCACTCTAAGTAAGATAAGTAAGGACAAATGACTTGATTTGTGAAAGGCAAATTGATTTTAAGGCATCAATTGCCTAAAGTTTTAAAAGAAAAGGAGTCACTTGATTTAGAAGCCATATTATATTTCTAAAAGGTATTTTGACTTGTCTTGAAAAGTAGTTGTGACTTGATGCTATGGTTACTAGTATCTTGGAAGTTTTATATGAAAAGGAGTCATTTTTTTTAAAGAGTAGAAGTATGTAGTACTTTGGGTTAAATTCCCGGATTCTTTTTATTAAGACATGTTAGTGCCTTAAGTAAACTAAAATGAGAGTGTATATGAACAAGACTAATAAGAAGTTAGGGGATTTCTTAACTTGCTTATATATTGTATGATAGGCCGGTAGTGCTTATGTTATGTATGATAGCCGGTTTGTGCTAGTGGTATAATTATTCATTACGGGGTCATTCCCCGGGTTTGTGGCATTTGCATATTCCGTGGATTTGCTACCCATGATGAGAGGAATACCTCATGCGGGTCCGTAAGGACTTATGCGGGTGAAATAGTCCCATGCGGGGCGGACCAGTCCTATGCGAGGAATACCTCATGCGGGTCTACACGACCTATGCGGGCGGATACAGTCTATGCGAGGAATACCTACGCGGTTCACACGACCCTTGCGGGTGAAATAGTCCCAGGAGTAGGATTGCTTAATGATACTGCGGGCGGGTGGCCCTGCTTTGATCGTGAGCCTCCTATTTTTATGTAGTAAGTATACTCTTATTTACTCTCATTGTTAGTAAGACACAATGTACTGTAATTTGATTATCATACATGTCTCCGGCTTTGTTTTAGGCTTATGATGTAATTACAGTATTTTCGGTTATGCATTTAGTACATATCATGTCTTGACCCTTCCTGGGGCGCTCATGCCGCATGCGTGAGTAGCGGTGGTGGATCCTCATTCTTAGGATCACTGATCAGGTGTCAGAAGCTCCATTTCTCCGTAGGCTTGTCTTTTTGGTACGGTTTTCCCTGAGTTGTAGATATTATGTACATTTAGGGGTATGGCGGGGACCTGTCCCGCCACTGTTGTTATTCCTAGAGGTCTGTAGTCACATTGGTGGTTTGGGCTGTAAGAACAAAGTTGTACTGTTTTACTTTTGGTTATGTATATTTTATGGAAGACACTTTATCGCCAGCTTTGTGATGTTTATGTCAAAACATGTTTATGTGTTGTGTATGTTCACGCTATTCTCTCGATGTATAAATGAAAGGGTGCCTGTGTAGGCACTAGTCGCGCCGGCCTGGTCGTGACAAAAGTGGTATCGAGCGATTAGTCTAGGGATGTCGGTGGGGCGGGTAAATCGCGTACGCCCGCACCCGCCTCCAATAGGGGCGTATGGGGATGGTTTGGTGGGTGGTGGGGCGGGTATGGGTATCAAAAGTGCTACCCGTCATGGGTAGTGGGGCGGGGGTGGATTTCATATAAGACCCGCCCCGCACCCGCCCCGCCCCGCTACCCGCACCGTACCCACACCGACCGTACCCGCACCGCCCATATCCGTATCATCTATTAGTTTAATTAGGCTATTTACGAATTTATTTGGCCCTTTCTTGATTTAAAATGTGACTTGAGCTAACCCGCACCGTAATGCACCACGTTTCTTTTTCTTATTCTCTTTGTTCTCCTTTTTTTGTTAAATATTTTCATCTTTACTGTTTTTTAATATTCATAATATTTTGGCAAGGTTTTAGACTTGATATTCGATACACCATAGTGGAAAGGTTCTTTTTTTTTATATAACTTTCATTTTGGTGACTAAAACAATTGCTGGACATTATTTGAGTATTTTATTAATGGGTACCCGCCGGGTAAGTGGGTATCCGCGTGAAGTAAGTGTGGCGGGGGCGGGTGGAAGAATTACTACCCGTGATGGGTGGTGGGGCGGGGGTGGGGATGTGTTTTAAGTGGTGGGTACGGGTATGGGATACCCTTCCCCCTCCCCCGCCCCGCCCCATTGACATCCCTAGTTAGTCCTCGGAAAGTTTCTACAGACCGTGTCTAGTAGAGTCTTGATTATCGGTGTGTTGTGCACCACATCTATAATCAGGAGGCTACAAGATATTTAGGATTGGTTTCCATTCTTTCACTCTAAGATCGTGCAATAGAGCTGTGTTATAGGTTGAACTCCCTCTGACATATTTTTATGTATCAGTTATGCCTCCACGCAAGGCAACCGCGGCCCAGAAGGGCAAGGCAGCTGAGGGAGCTGCAAGTAGGACGCAGAGGGTTACGAGGGCACAGGCCCAGTCTTTACCTGAGGTGATGCTTCGGACGGCGAGTTCCACGACGTCGCCAGCCCCAGAGTTCGAGCAAGGCGGCCATCGAGACCGCGTACTGAGCCTCAGTTCCACGGCCGAGTATAGAGATTACGGGAGCGATCCGGTTATTGACCAAGATAGTAGCGAGCGTGCCGACAGAGCGGTAGCCAACCCAGAGCGATGGCTTTACGTATTCGAGATTTTTTGGGTTGTCATCCACCCGAGTTCTATGGTTCGAGGTTCGAGGAGGATCCTCAGGAGTTTATTCGGCAGTTACAGCGGACTATGCAGGTGCTTAGGGCCTCGGAGGCAGAGTCAGTCATGCTAGCCTCTTACCGGTTACGCGATATTGCGTTGAACTGGTTTGAGTCATGGGAGCTGTCTAGAGGTGAGGGTGCTCTTCCAGCTGTTTGGGAGGAGTTCACAGAGGTCTTCCGGGATCACTTTTTGCCTCTTGAGATGAGGAGAGCCCGCGTGGATAGATTCTTGACCTTGAAGCAGAATGGGAGGACTATCAGAGAGTACAGCCTGGAGTTTGACTCTTTGGCCAGGTATGCGCACACCATTGTAGCTGACATGGCGCATGCAGTTCATCGCTATGTGATGGGGCTAGGCCATATGATTCTCGTGCGCAGGGGTGGCCCTTCACCAGTATGGATATTGCCATGATGCAGGCGTATGCGCAGGGGATAGAGGATAGAGAGAGAGGATCACTGACTCGTGCCACCAAGAGGCGGGGCAAAGAGGTCTCGTGGTAGTTTTCGAGGCGACAAATTTCGCAGCAGACTAGATCCACATTTCAGCCAGCACAGAGTGCCCCTTCCCGCCGGGAGGGTGATCACCGGCATCTGGCGTGTCGTGGCTTCGGGGTTTCAGGGAGGCAGAGACCATCATCGATCCAGACCACCCACATCTCGGTGTGTTCGATGCGGTAGGTCTCACCCGGGCGAGTGTCGTATCGCTTCAGGTGCTTGTTACTCTTGTGGCCAGCAGGGCCATTTGAAAAGAGATTGTCCGACCAGAGGCGCCGGGAGTGTTATGGTTCAGCCAACAGGGTCAGTTGCTGGATCTTCGTCTTCGGTGGTTACGCGCGCCGAGGCGTGGTGTTCATCGACCAGCAGCCGCGCGGGTCGTGGTGGGGTCGATTCAGCCGGGTCCTCGAACCGTATTTATGATATGTCCAGCCGTCAGGACCAGGAGGCGTCACCAGATGTCGTCACAGGTACATTATTGGTTTCATGTTGTGATGTATATGCTTTGATATATCCAGGTTCTACCTTGTCCTATATATCTCCTCATATTGCTGGTAGAATAGGGATAGATCCCGAGTCCATAAAACCTTTTGAGGTGGCTACGCCAGTAGGTGATACAGTGGTAGATGAGCGGGTATATAAGGCTTGCCCAGTGACTATATACAGTCGTCAGACCCTAGCCGACTTGATAGAGTTGGATATGACGGACTTTGATGTGATTATGGGTATGGATTGGCTAGCGTCTTGCTATGCCAATGTGGACCGAGAGAGATTGTACGGTTTCGATTTCTGAGCCGGTTATCGAGTGGAAGGGGAACACTGTGTCGCCGAGGGTAGGTTTATTTCTTACCTCAAGGCTAGGAAGATGGTGCGGAAGGGGTATATCTACCATATGGTTCGGGTATTCGATACTGAGGTCGAGATACCGCACCTTGATCGATTCCCGTTGTTAGAGAGTTTCCGCACGTATTCCGCACGATCTCGGGTATCCTCCCGAGAGGAGATTGAGTTTTGCATTGATATGTCGCCGGACACTCCTACTATATCTATTCCACCATACAGATGGCACCGCCGAGTTGAGGAGTTGAAAGACCACCAAGGATTTCTTTGGAAAAATGCTTTATCGTGCCTAGTGTTTCGCCGGGAGCGCCGGTTTATTTGTAAAGAAGAAGGATGGGGACGTCACAGACGTGTGTTGATTCTGAGCATCCGAATAAGGTAACTATCGTGAATGTATACCCTCCCCGTGATTGATGATTTGTTTGACCAGCGGGTGCGAGGTGTTTCTCAAGATAGACTGCGGTCCGGTTATCATCAAAGCGAGTTAGAGGCGGATATCCCAAAGATCGCATTCGGGACCCAGATGGGCACTATGAGTTCAGGGTGATGTCTTTCGGGTTGACCAACGCCCCAGCAGTATTCATGGATTTGATAAACCGGGTGTTCAAGTCATTCTTGGATATGTTCGTTATAGTATTCATTGATGATATCCTGGTTTATTCGCGCACAGAGCAGGACCATGCAGATCATTTGAGGACGGTACTGGGAGTCCTCCAGGACCGGCAGTTGTATGTCAAGTTCTCGAAATGCGAGTTTTGGTTGGCTTCAGTGGCTTTCTTAGGGTATGTTATCGGGGCCGATGGTATTCGGGTGGATACAGCAAAGATTGAGGCAATCAAGACTTGGCCTAGACCCACTACACCGACGGAGGTGCGCAGCTTTTTGGGCCTTGCGGGTTATTATCAGAGATTTGTGGAGAAGTTTGCTTCCATTTCAAAGACCTTGACTAGTCGACCCGTAGCGGCTATGTTCCGGTGGACGGATGCTTGTAAGGAGAGCTTCCAGTTACTGAAGGAGAAATTGACGACCGCCCCAGTTCTTACTCTTCCAGAGGGTTTAGACGGATATGTGGTTTATTGTGATGCGTCGGGTGTCGGGCTTGGGTGCGTGCTGATGCAGCATGGTAAAGTTATAGCTTACGCATCTCGACAGCTCAGGAAGCATGAGAAGAACTACCCCACACATGACTTAGAGTTGGCAGCAGTGATTCATGCCTCAAGATCCGAGACATTATTTATATGGAGTTCATGTGGATATTTACACGCACCACAAGAGCCTCCAAGATATCTTCACCGTAAGCTGAACTTGCGGCAAAGACGGTGGTTAGAGCTACTTAAGGATTATGATGTCGATATCCTATACCACCCAGGGAAGGCCAATGTAGTTGCAGATACCCTTAGTCGCAGATCAACGGGTAATCTGTCGGATGTGCAGCCAGAGAAAAGGGGCATGGTCCGCGATTAACATCAGCTAGCGAGCCTTGGGGTTCGTTTGGTTGGTTCTGATAGTAATGGGGTTCGGGTTCGAGAGGTTGCCAAGTCGTCCATCGTCGAGGAGGTGAAGAGGCGACAGTATGAGGATCCGATTATGGTACGGTATCGAGATACGACTCTTCGAGAGGAGAAGAGTCTATTTGCGAGCACCGACGGGTGCTAAGATTTGAGGGCGTTATGTGTTCCCGATGTAGCAGACTTCGTCCAGATTTCGGGAGGCACACGGCTTGTTACTCTATTCATCCGGGTCGACTAAGATGTACCACGACCTCGAGGTATGTCGTGGGATGGCCGTAAGAGGGACGCCATGGAGTTTGTGGCGCAGATGTCCGAATTGTCGCCAGGTCAGTGGAGCACCGTGCACAGTGGGTTATTGCAGATGATAGAGATTCCGATATGGAAGTGGGAGGTGATCAATATGGACTTTATTACAGGGTTACCTCACACTCAGAGGAAGCATGATTCCATCTGGGTTATTGTCGACAGGCTGACGAAATCAGCCCACTTTCTTCCAGTCAAGACGACTTTTTCGGTCGAGGATTATGCTAGATTGTATATCAGAGAGATTGTGAGACTGCACGGAGTTCCTATATCGATTATTTCGCATGCAGGAGCCCGCCACGGCTAACTTCTCGAGGTCTTTCCGAAGGGTTAGGGATACTGGTGAGTCTCGATCGCTTCATCCTCGGGCCGACGACAGCCGAGCGTACTATCCAGACACTTGAGGATATGCTGCGGGCCTGTGTTATTGATTTCAGGGGTTTCTGGGAGGATCATTTACCTCTTGTGGAGTTTGAATTTAACAACAGCTACCATTCTAGTGTCCAGATGGCGCCTTATGAGGCCTTATACGGGAGGAAGTGCATGTCACCGATAGGCTGATTTGATGTGGGAGAAGTTCAGTTAGACGGGCCGGGCTTGATTCAGCAGGCGGTGGATAAGGTGAAGCTTATCCAGGAGCGGTTATTGTCAGCTCAGAGTCGACAGAAGTCGTATGCAGATCATCGGAGTCGACACTTGGAGTTTGAGGTGGATGATTGGGTCTTCCTGAAGGTATCACCCATGAAGGGCGTGATGAGATTTGGGAAGAAGGGTAAACTTAGCCCAAGGTACATTGGGCCTTACCAGATTGTCCGTAGGGTAGGAAAGGTTGCCTATGAGTTGGATCTGCCGTCCGATCTGGAGGCGGTACATCCAGTTTTTCATGTGTCTATATTGCGAAAGTGTATCGGAGATCCATCTAGAGTGCACCCGATTTGTGATGTCCAGGTGACAGAGGGGTTATCATATGAGGAGAATCTCATAGCGATACTCGATCGTCAGGTTAGGCGACTACGGACAAAGGATGTGGCTTCCGTCAAGGTCTTATGGCGGAATGAGAACAGAGAGGAAATGACATGGGAAGCAGAAGAGGACATGATGAAGAAGTATCCTCACTTGTTCCCCACACCTCCAGGTAACCCACTTTACTGCTTGTTAGTTTTTAATTTGGCAATTATGCTTAAGTATTGTTGTGGCCGTGTAGAGCGTTCTTTTTGCAAGAAGAATAGTTAAGAGGGTCTATGTCGATATTGTGAATTGAGTAAGCATAGAAGGAACATTCGGGACGAATGTTTCTAAGGGGGGGAGAATGTTACACCCCGTAATTCAGGTCATGCTTATGAAAACGTACGAAAGGAATTAAGATTTAAATTTTAGAAAGATAGGTTGACAGAATGTTTCGGACGGGTTTTAATCAACTTTGAGGCGGTTTATGTCCATCTGTATTAGGAGTTCCTAAGTGTTTCTAAGGCCTAGTACGTAGTTCGTCGAGTCTAGTTCCCAACGCAACAAACCGTTCGTCGATAGGACATCGGAGTAGAAAGTTATGGAAGTTATAAGTTCAGTGCGCAGTCGAGCAGAAAAGTATTTTCGGTCAGGGGCCACAGCGCCGCGACGCCGGATATACTGAAAGTCCTCTGAAGTTGCAGCTCCGCGGCGCCGGAATGCGGGCGCGCGCCTAAGTACGAAGTTCTGAGGTTTCAGCACGCGCCGGCCGCAGGCCGCAAGACGGCGCGGGTTTCTGCAAACTGGGAAAATCAGAAGATATTTTTTTTTAAAAGGCCATGGGAGGGTGACAAGTGTCCCTCCCATCTGATAGTGGGGAAGTCCTATTTATTGACCAAGTCTTGAAAACTTGGTCATTTTTCAAAAATCCCCTTCTCTCTAAAAATTTCCTCTTCCTTCTCTCTAAAAAATTCCTCTCCCTTCTCTCTAAAAATTCAAGGAGAAACCAAGGCCTAGAGAAATTTCGGAAAGGTGGCAAGAAGGAAAGATGTTGACAAGCTTGTAGGAGGTTTGTGGAGGTGATTGTGGAAAGAAGGCAAGTGAAATTTGTTGGACTAATTTGGGTAAACTCTAAGGTAACAATCCATTCACCTTTTTAAGTAAAAATTGTGTTGCATGTGTGGAAGAAAGGACTTGTAGTTGTCAATATTGCTTTTAGATATATTGCATGTAGGAATAACGATTTGGATTTGAAAGGATTGGATAAGGATGATATGTGAGCATGTTATAGCCAAGATACTACCTTAAACTTATTGGATTATTTAATTTGTATTGTGGGGCAAAATTTTACACGTCCAAGTTAGGCGTGTTATCCCCTTGTATTGCTGAATTGTTGGGCCTTGAATGTGGCGGTTAGTAGTTGATATCGGACCTTGAAAAGGTGGAAAAGTATGTAGAAACAAATGAAGTGCTGTCCAATTTTCCGTAGAATAAGGGACTTTTCAATTAGAATGTTCTACGTTGAAGCTAGAAGCTAATGGACGTATTATGGTCATTATAGGTTGACATACTACGTGCGGTATATTGGACTTGCGAGTGGATTGACCCGAAGAGGTACGTGGAACTTTCCTATCTCTTGAGCATGAATATTTGTACTTATATAGTACGGTGACGTCTGATACTTTGATATCCTTTACTTGTTTAAGAATGGCCAAGTTGGGCGAGTTAGGGGATTAACCCACTTCTTTAAAAGTATTAAGGGTGTCTTAAGTTTTCAAAGTTAAGGGACTTGAAGTGTTTTAAGTATATGATACTTGTTTCGTTTTAAAAGTATAAGTCCCTTGGATATAGGAAAAATGTAATTGACTAAGGTATAAGGTTAATATAACGACTTTATGGGAAGTTGGTTATATTAGCTTTATGGAAAGTTAAAAGGAGAGATTCACTCTAAGTAAGATAAGTAAGGACAAATGACTTGATTTGTGAAAGACAAATTGATTTTACGGCATCAATTGCCTAAAGTTTTAAAAGAAAATGAGTCACTTGATTTAGAAGCCATATTATATTTCTAAAAGGTATTTTGACTTGTCTTGAAAAGTAGTTGTGACTTGATGCTATGGTTACTAGTATCTTGGAAGTTTTTTATGAAAATGAGTCATTTTTATTAAAGAGTAGAAGTATGTAGTACTTTGGGTTAAATTCCTGAATTCTTTTTATTAAGACATGTTAGTGCCTTAAGTAAACTAAAATGAGAGTGTATATGAACAAGACTAATAAGAAGTTAGGGATTTCTTAACTTGCTTATATATTGTATGATAGGCCGGTAGTGCTTATGTTATGTATGATAGTCGGTTTGTGCTAGTGGTATAATTATTCATTACGGGGTCATTCCCCGGGTTTGTGGCATTTGCATATTCCGTGGATTTGCTACCCATGATGCGAGGAATACCTCATGCGGGTCCGTAAGGGCTTATGCGGGTGAAATAGTCCCATGCGGGGCGGACCAGTACTATGCGAGGAATACCTCATGCGGGTCTACACGACTACGCGGCGGATACGCCTATGCGAGGAATACCTCATGCGGGTCACACGACCAGGGTGAAATAGTCCCGAGTAGGATTGCTTAATGATATCATGGCGGGTGGCCCCGCTGATCGTGAGCCTCCTATTTTTATGTAGTAAGTATACTCTTATTTACTCTCATTGTTAGTAAGGCACAGTGTACTGTAATTTGATTATCATACATGTCTCCGACTTTGTTTTAGGCTTATGATGTAATTACAGTATTTTCCAGTTGTACGTACTTAGTACATATTGTGTACTTACCCCCTTCCTGGCCGTTCATGCCATTGCAGGGTAAGCGGTGGTGGATCCTCATTCTAGGATCACCGATCGTGTCGAAGCTCCATTTCTCCGGAGGCTTGTCTTTTTGGTACGGTTTTCCCTGATGTTGTAGATATTATGTACATTCAGGGGTATGGCGGGGCCATGTCCTGCCACTGTTGTTATTCCTAGAGGTTTGTAGTCACATTGGTGGTTTGGGCTGTAAGAACAAAGTTGTACTGTTTTACTTTTGGTTATGTATATTTTATGGAAGACGACCTTATCGGCTAGCCTGTGATGTTTATTGTCAAAACATGTTTATGTGTTGTGTATGTTCCGCTGCTATTCTCTGATGTATACATGAAAGGGGTGCCCAGGTAGGGCACTAATCGCGGCCCGGGGTCGGGTCGTGACACTATCGAACCTCTTAAAAGTACAGTCATTATCGGCTCCTTCATTCCACTACTTAAAAGGACTCCCTTTAAATTCAATTTCAAACATTTCACATGAATTAGTACAAAATGCAAAAATCCTCACGCTCTGCAGTATATATATGAAGATCGTCTATTGTCTCCCTTCCATTTATAATAATATTGAAATCCCCACTAACTAGCCAAGGATCCCTCATATCGTCGATAATATAGTATAAACTATCCCAGAGACAACTGATGCGCGATTTATACACACACTTACGCAAGTGCACGTGTCGTGTCAAGTAATATAGTCTTAGAAGACCGAGTTATCGTCCTCAGGGATTAGTGTTCAATGCTCAAATTCTATTCTATGTTATCTATTTGGTAACCGATGATTGATATGTTGTTTATGACTATAATTATGAAATCTAATTAAACTACGTTGTTTTACTTCAGTAATGGTGGAAATAGGGCTTCCAAATCTCCTCAATTATCCGCTTAACTTACTTATTAATGCGATTAATTATGGTTCTTCTTCTATTTTGAGATAGCAGGTTAACTAAGCCGTTTTATACTCCTGTTAAGGTTATATAAACACTCAACCCCAATATAGAACCTTTCTACCTTTCGGTGATAAGATTGACTATAAAGGAGGATTAAGACCAATAACCTATTAATACTACACAAGTATCGGGGTACTTTCGTCCACGATTTAACCTATGTTTATCCAACTACAGCATATTCACAACCTCCCCTTTCGACTTTCGGTTAGAAATCATAAGGATTGTGATATTAGTGATCAAGTAATTACCAAGCAATCAAAACAAATATTGAATAAATCTCAACAAGAAGAAGAAGAACCAAAAACATGCATTAATTCATAAAGATAAGTTTCAAGTGAATTGACATGGAAAGCCCTAGGTTAATTTAGTTCCTAGCCATAGACATGACAAGAACTAAATTAATATCCAACATAAACTGTAAAGAAATAAAACAAGAAACAAAAAATTACTAAGAAAAGGTCTCCAATCTTGATCTCCAAAAGTTGTGTGTTTTGGCAAGAAGAGGAACCCCTAAATCTGACCTAGAGTCCTCTTTTTATAGTCTCCAAAACGTGATGCAGGTTTTCCTTCAGGCCTGGCCCATTGTCACTCGAAATTGCTGATTTTTCCGCCTCGGCCCTGCTACTGGCGCCGCGTTCGCATCTGGCGCCGCGGCACCGAACATCGCACCTCTGCGGATATTGGTGCCGCGGCCTCGACTCGGCTAGAGGCGTCGCGCGCGCTCGCTCTGCGTCTGCCGCCAACTTTCTCGCTTTTCGAGCTCTGAAACCTCTGTTTCTGCCCTCTTTTTGCTCCTTTTCCGCCAATGAGCCACTTTAAACCAATATGACTCAAAAGAAAGAAAATCTATCCTAAGACGACACGTATTTGTACAAAATTGGACAAAAGACTAACTAAAAATGACTCAAAAGGTGTATATAAAATACACCGATCAAACACCCCCAAACTTAACCTTTGCTCGCCCTCGAGCAAAGATCAAAAGAAAGAAATAAAGACACAAGGAAAAAGAAAATAGAGAGACTCAACGACATTGATCACTTTGTTGCATCATTGTTACTTAGAAAAACATGAAGGTTAGCAGAATAATATGCAGGAACATATAGCATGAATTTTTAGCATACTAAACACATCAAGCTAGATATTTCGCAAACTCACTTTAATCATGCTTAATGGAAGTAAGAATACTGAATTATGCATGTCAATTTCAAAATCATATGGCATATTTACTTGTTATCCTCTACTAATCATGGATATGCATGTAAGAGATCTTCAGGACTTTTCAGGGTTGTAATGTAGGTTTAGGCATGGGTAGGTAAAAATAGGCATTTAGGCTCATTTTATGTACCATAAGCTCTTTTGTTTTTCAATTCTTCTCTTTTCTTTTGATTTTATTTCTTCACTTCATATCTATCTTTCCCCTCTTTTGTTTTGAGAGAGTGAAGTGTATTATGAATAACAGGCACCCCCAAACTTAGGCTTTTGCCTATTTCTTATTACTTTTTTTTTTGGGTGCATCAAAATTGTTCACTCTTTTTGTCTCTTTTTAACACTTTCTATTCCAATCATTTCACATTTTCACTTATGGCACAAGTGTGGAATTATAGGGTGTCAAAGAAAAAGTTTAATTTTTAGGCTCAAAAGGGCTGACTAGGGATATTTTGAATGTCAGGGATAGGTAAAAGTGATAAGAAAGGCTAACAAAGAAATGTCTGAGTCATCTCCCTAACATGCATATCCTAACTATTTCGCCTCAAATAGCAAGCAATCATACACATAGGTGTTAATCATTTAACAATGCACAAATCAAGCAAGAAATCCCAAATAGACAGATTTCATGAGTTTTTGGCATATCTAACCTAAGTGTTTAGATAGTTGCTTCTAATTCCATTACATTATTCACCCTCACTTCACTAGGCGTTTCTAGTAACTACAGCATGCATGATCTTAAAAGAAAATTATGACTAAAAAATACTTAAAACAAATCAAAAAGACTCAAAAATACTAAGACAATAAGACACAAATAAAACACCCCTCAAACTTAAATCACACATTGTCTCCAATGTGTGCAAGACTCAAAGAAAATAAAAGAAACCAGGACAACTTACAGACTTGGTTTAAAGTGGTGGCGGCGGAAAATGCCAGGAATACCGTGAGAGGGGAAGGGCTCTAGATTTTTGATTTGGAGAAAGGATAATCGGATTGGGGCTTCTTCAAGAATTCAGATTTTTCGTCGTGGCGCCGCAGCCCTGCAGAATCAGCCAGCGCGCCAAACCTCAGGTTCTCAACTTTCGCGCATGGCGCTCGATTTAGCCGCGGCGCCAAACTTCGTAATTTTTCGACCTTTGGCGCAGCTGCCCCAGAATCGTCGTGGCGCTGAATCTTCGCGCTTTTCGATCTTTTAGGCTACACGAGCCGATTTTTCGAAATCGCTTTTTCTTTTTGGCTTTTGATTTCGCCCTCCAAATTCTCGCTCGCACTGTCATCACAACATACAAACAATACCGCGAGATCGTTTCTAAGTAAAAACTAAACTGCATTAAATTGAATAAATTAAAATACCTTGGGTTGCCTCCCAAGTAGCGTTGTCTTTAACGTCTTTTAGCCGGACGCAAGTTCTTTAATCAAGAGGTGTGGGGTAGATTAACCCCACAACCAATCCACTTCATCAACATTTTCCGCTTTCTCCTTCTGTTTTTCTTTTTATATTTATTTTCAAGAGGAGGTTCAGTATCACTTACCTGTGTTGGCGGGCTTATCTCCCTTGTTGTGGCTTGCGCTGGCTCAAACGAAGTTCTGACAGTGCTAATTGCAAAGCACCTGCTCATGACTGGGGTTCAATAATGTGTTTGAACACTTTGAATACCATCTCTTCACTTTCTACTCTAAGTGTCAGCTCCCCCTTCTCTACGTCAATTAGGGCTCTCTCTGTTGCCAAGAACGGTCTTCCCAATATGATGGGGATCTCCTCATCTTCCTCCATATCAAGGATGAGGAAGTCCGCAGGAAAGAAAAAAAATTCCACCTTAACTAGGACATCCTCAATCTTTCCTCTGTGATGCACCACCGTCCTATCTGCTAAATGCAAGCTCACAGTGGTTGGTTTGGCTTCATCTAACTCCAACCTTTTAAAAACAGACAAAGGCATAAGATTTATACTAGCCCCCAAGTCACAAAGGGCCCTATTACATGTTACCCTGCCAACCGTGTGCGCAAAGTGTAAGCTCTCGATCCTTGAGTTTAGGGGGCAATTTCTTCTGCAAGATGGCACTGCATTCCTCTGTCAGTGCCACCATCTCATACTCCGCCAACTTCTTTTTCTTTCCCAGAATTTCCTTCATAAATTTAAAGTAAGTAGGCATTTGCTCCAATGCCTCAATGAACGGAATGTTGATGTGTAACTTTCTGAATGTCTCCAAAAACTTGGAGAATTGCTTATCAACCACTTTCTTTTGCAATCTTTGCGGGAAAGGAATCCTCTCAGTGTACTCCTTCTCTGGGACTGTTGGAGCTTTCTCTAATATCGGGTGATCTTCAACAACCCTCTCTCTCTCTGTTTCTAGTTCAACCACAGGCTGGGGTGCAAGTTGTTCTAACTGTTTTCCACTCTCACCGCACCGCTGCAATCGTTTCTCTGTGGTTCATCTCTCAGACAGCAAGGTACCATGTGGCTCGTTGTTTGCCATCTTCGCTAGTTGCCCACGTGTCTCCAAATTTCTCGATAGAGGATCTAGTCTCTCGCCATGAACTGGTCTGCGAGTTGGTGAGTGTCAACAGTGGTCGCTCTCAACTCATCAAAGCTTTGTTGGCGAGCATTGAATTGTTGTGAAGATGAGGCCTGAGTAAATGGTTGCTGATTTTGCATCGACCTCTAAATTGGTTCTCACGCTCTCGATCACCCCTCCATGCAAAATTAGGGTGATTCCTCCACCCTGGATTGTAGGTATTCGAATAGGGGTTGTTCTGGGGCCTTTGATAATTCCCTACTGCTTGACACTCTGCTTGCTCGATCGAAATATTGTTAGGATCAGCTGATGGGCACCTATCAAAGGTATGTGGACCTCCACACATTTCACAACTCAATGGCATTTGCACTGCATTTACAGACACTGTATTTTGTTGCAGTTGCTTGGTCAAAAGAGCAACTTGGGCATTTAGTGCAGTGATGGCATCATTCTCATGAACTCCTATTGCTCTTTTGCCACTCACCCCTCTGTCATCTGTTACATGATTATTGGTGGTCATGTCTTCCAATAAATCATGAGCTTCGTGTGCTGTTTTTCTCATGAAAGTTCCACCTGCGGCTGCGTCAATGATCGTTCTGGTAGTCCCGCTTAGCCCATTATAGAAAATATGGACCAAATTCCACAACTCAATGCTGTGATGTGGACACTTTCTTTGCAAGTCCTTGAATCTCTCCCAAGCTTCATATAGTGACTCTCCATCAGCTTGATAAAAATTATTCAACTCCCCTCTCAGCTTCGCGGCTTTGCATGGTGGAAAGAACTTAGCTAAGAACTTCTGTGCTAACTCTTGCCATGTGAATATCGAATCTGTTGGCAAGGAATTCAACCACACTTTCGCTCTATCCCTGAGTGAGAAGGGAAAGAGCCTCAATCGGACGGCGTCATCGAACGCCATCAGACTGAAGGTTGCACACAACTCTAAGAAATTCGCTATATGCATGTGAGGATCTTCCGACGCAACCCCGCGAATCGAACAAAGATTCGCACCATACTTAAAATCGCAGCTTGATTTCAAAATTATTTGCTCTATCGGGAGCCCGATGCAAGTTTGGCCCCATTCACCTCTAAGAAGACATAATCTCCCAAGCTTCTCTCAGCTTGGACATGGACCCTCTCTTCTACATCCATCGGCAATCTCCGGGGCATCCTTTGGTTAGGTTGATGATCACCTAACCCCTCGTTCATCTCATTGTTGTTGTGTAAGCCTCCCATCTCTATTAAGGCCGAAACTCGTTGGTTTCTCTTGTTCTGTTTGCAAGTCTTTTCAATTTCTGGGTTGAAGGGAACTAGTGTGTCTACTCCTCTTCTCCTTCGCATAAACTAGATGCCTGAAACAGATCAAAATAAACAAACGGATCACGGCACACTGGTTTTCACAAAATAAAAAAAATAGTAATAAAGAAAAACAAAAATAAAAACCAAATTAGAAATTAAGAATAGATAAAATGATATTGAACTACGCCAATCCCCGGCAACGGCGCCAAAAACTTGATGCGCGATTTATGCACACACTTACGCAAGTGCACATGTCGTGTCAAGTAATATAGTCTTAGAAGACCGAGTTATCGTCCTCAGGGATTAGTGTTCAATGCTCAAATTATATTCTATGTTATCTATTTGGTAACCGATGATTGATATGTTGTTTATGACTATAATTATGAAAGCTAATTAAACTACGTTGTTTTACTTCAGTAATGGTGGAAATAAGGCTTCCAAATCTCCTCAACTATCCGCTTAACTTACTTATTAATGCGATTAATTATGGTTCTTCTTCTATTTTGAGATAGCAGGTTAACTAAGTCGTTTTATACTCCTGTTAAGGTTATATAAACACTCAACCCCAATATAGAACCTTTCTACCTTTCGGTGATAAGATTGACTATAAAGGAGGATTAAGACCAATAAACTATTAATACTACACAAGTATCGGGGTACTTTCGTCCACAATTTAACCTATGTTTATCCAACTACAGCATATTCACAACCTCCCCTTTCGACTTTCGGTTAGAAATCATAAGGATTATGATATTAGTGATCAAGTAATTACCAAGCAATCAAAACAAATATTGAATAAATCTCAACAACAAGAAGAAGAACCAAAAACATGCATTAATTCATAAAGATAAGTTTCAAGTGAATTGACATGGAAAGCCCTAGGTTGATTTAGTTCCTAGCCATAGACATGACAAGAACTAAATTAATATCCAACATAAACTGTAAAGAAATAAAACAAGAAATAAAAAATTACTAAGAAAATGTCTCCAATCTTGATCTCCAAAAGTTGTGTGTTTTGGCAAGAAGAGGAAGCCCTAAATCTGACCTAGAGTCCTCTTTTTATAGTCTCCAAAACGTGATGCAGGTTTTCTTTCAGGCCTGGCCCATTATCATTCGAAATTGCTGATTTTTCCGCCTCGGCGCCGCGTTCATATCAGCCATGCGCCGAATTCATCGCACTCTGGATATTGCGCCGCGGCCTCGACTGTTGGTGGAGGCGCCGCATACGCTCGCTTCGTCTTGCCGCCAACTTTCTCGTTTTTCGAGCTCTAGAACCTCTGTTTCTGCTCTCTTTTTGCTCATTTTCCGCCAATGAGCCACTTTAAACCAATATGACTCAAAAGAAAGAAAATCTATCCTAAGACGACATGTATTTGTACAAAATTGGACAAAAGAATAACTAAAAATGACTCAAAAGGTGTATATAAAATACACCGATCAACAACCTTCCCAATGCATCACTCTTTGCATATACCATAGTATATATACCTAGTTCATGTAACTCCTTCACCAGTGATTCCTTAAGTTTGTCATGTTAATCATCCCTCATATTATCTCTGATTAAGTTTCTCTGTTGATTAATATATTTAGGATAGACATATTCGCTTCCACTGCCCTGTTCTGCTCCACATTAGGCATCATTATCCCCTATTCCTTTATTATTACTACGGTACTATTATTAGAGTTGTTACCATTGGTACACACCTCCTGACTCTTGTCAACATTCCGCTCCTCATTAACTTTTACTGCTACAAAAGTTCCTTCAACCTGTTCTTTAGTAGTAAGAGTTACTTTTGATTCTTCCATCAATTGTGGGTCCTTAACGAGTTGTTTTACTTCTACCACCTTACCATCGTCGTCATCCTTATTCTATTTATTACCATATTCTTCCCCAGTATCTCTTTGTTCCTCCTTATTTGCATTATTACCGTTTGTCTCCTCAAGTGGCATTTGTTTTACCCTCTCGTTGGACTTGCTAACTCAGTTGTGTCTTTGGCTGCGTCGACATTTGTCACTTGGCTACATCACACTGAATATCTATTATCACTTCGTTGAATTCATCTATATCTTTGTACCTCTCTTATCTGTTTTTCATCATTCTATTATGGTCTGTAGAAATTCAGGATTCAACCTCCACCTATTAAAATATCTGAACTTATACTGAGCATTTATGCCTACTTCCCACCTAATTAACTCAAGAGAATGTTTATATAGGTCTGGTTCCATGAAAGACACCTTAGAAGCATGTAGGTTATCATCTCATTCTTAATTAGTAAGTGTTGCTATACACCCTGTTTGCCACTCATTTCACCATAACCCGCTACTTACTGCTTAAAATCCCTTATTTCAGTCTTAGCGACCTGACACTTCACTCTTCTATTCCATTTTAATGCCCAGTTGAAATCACTCATTATTGCTTATAGTCCTTGTATATGGTCATGTAACCTTCCAATATCTATTAACAGTTCATTTTTAAGAGTCACATCATTAAACGCATTCACCAAGGTCATATGAAAACTTTTATTTATACCCCTATGTGTCACCCCGCAGTGTTCCAACTATTATGTACAACTTTTAATATCTACCTCATCGGGATGAGGCTTCCAAGAGACCAAATAACACCATCTTAGCATTCTGTGTGAACCAATGCATTGAAACTGTGCATGAATACATACCTTGGTTACCAATCCTTCAAATAACTTCTTAACTGAAAATATGAACTCCAGAGGTTACATTATTTAAAATGCTTGACACAACTATACACTAATAGGATGCTCATCATTCCCAAGTTCTAAGTCTTTTGCGAAAGAAACTCAATTAATCTCTATGTCCAATACTTCCCAACATTCGGTCCAAAGTAAGAAAAATGCTTTCATTCTTATATATCAATCTTATTATTCTAGAAGTAATATCCCTTTCTCATTCTTACATGAAAACAATATTATTTTGCAGTTTCCTACCTTCACATAGTCCAACAACATGATATACCCTAAAACGGTCACAGATTCTAACAACTAGCGCTCCAAATTTAATTAGAGGTATGAAAGAGAAAAGAATAGGTAAGCTTCATTTTCTATCTTTGGAAGGAAAAGTTCAATCTCTGTAACTATAGAGCAGATAACGTAGAGACTACTGCAATTCATTTCACAATTCGACACTTCATTCATGGTCTGAAAGGGATCTCTTCACTACTCGTAATTATAAATAACTTCATTTCTTTTAACACTTGTTCACTCATTTCTTACTTGTCGTACTTTCCATAATTCCAACACATTCTAGTATACATACGTAATCTCGGACATTGCTCCTGGTTCTAATCACTGATGATATCATCCCTTAAGTGATGAATTGTTAACTTATTTTTTTATTTGGTACGTAAAAGATTCTGAAGAGTTACATTACCTGACGTTGACCTAGTATCTCCAAACCTGGTCATCATACTTCTATTCAAATTCTTCCACTTTCCTTATGGCTTGACACACCAGGTCAAGTCTGATTTACTCTGATTTTCCCCTTCCGAGCCACTGTCGTTGTCTTTTGGAACATAATTGCAACCACAATAATTATTAGGAAGAGGGAGGATTATCCTATTGACATAGCTCTATTGCACGATCTATGAGATGAAATAGTAGAAACTAATCCTAAATGTCCGGCAGTATCCTGTGTATTAGTATGGTGCACAACATACTCATACACAAGACTCTACTAGACACGGTCTGTAGATATTCCGAGGACTAACTGCTCTGATACCACTTTTGTCACGACCCGACCCGACGGGCCATGACTAAACGTCCTAATTGGAAGTCATTTGTCACGCCCCGACTTTTCCTAAGTCTTTACTTAGGGCGTGATGGCACCTGGACAATTATTTTCCACCAGGAGCACCATTTAATTCTCTTTATTTAGAAATTTAAACTTATATTCAAATACGGAGCTATTAATAAAAATAACAATAAAAAAATTTGTTTATGACTTTATTGAAAATATAACGCGAGCCCATACTCGTGCAAATATTGTTTCTACATAGACATACTGACAAATATTATTCTAAGTTGGAAGGGAGACCATTCCACACGGGCATTTCCCGAGACACTGGAACTGACATTCTGAACCTGACGAGTACCAAGCCCGAAGCAATGGACTTGGTATGACAAGAGGCTGCGGGACGATCGCTAGCCTTGGCGTGGAGCCTTTCCTCTATCACGCTTTCCTGAAACATGTTAAATAAAGAGTCAGCCCTACCATCTGGGGCTGAGTGAGAACCTTACCCTGCAATTTAAAGTAACACCACAATATTCCAAGTGCAATCACATTATAACGTAATAAGCATATTGCAAAAACATATCAGGTTACAACATTTTTAAATATGCAACAACTCCTCATAGGAAATTCTCGGTTTAACTAACACTTCATTTTATCTCGTATTATACGTTAAGACATTCCCTTGCATTTCCACATGTTTATTACATTTATATATTTGTGAACGCGTATTCACTTTTCATATTTATATATAGGTGAACACATATTCATCTTTCATATTTGTTGCGCGCAACCCGATCCATTATATTTACGTATTTGTGAACACGTATTCACTTTACGCTTTGTTGCGCGCAACCCGATCCATTATGTTTACGTATTTGTGAATGTGTATTCACTTTACGCTTTGTTGCGCGCAACCCGATCCATTATATTTACGTATTTGTGAACATATATTCACTTTACGTTTTGTTGCGCGCGCAACCCGATCCATTATGTATACGTATTTGTGAACGCGTATTCACTTTACGCTTTGTTGCGTGCAACCAGATCCATTATATTTATGTATTTGTGAACATATATTCACTTTACGTTTTGTTGCGGCGTGCAACCCGATCCATTATGTTTACGTATTTGTGAACGCGTATTCACTTTTCATATTTTTCAGAAGATCAAATAAATACTATTCTCTTTTCTAACATTCTGTCATTCATACTTGTAACGATTATAACTTTTTAACCATAACTCCAACTAAGGTGTTTCTCAAGCGAAAACTAAGGTAGGACGGGAATCTTTCACTGTACCAAATTTCATTTAAAACTACTTTGGGTAACTAACACAAATTTATCCTCAAAACAGCCACATGAAATTTATTTCGGCAGAATATTTATTAAACAACACCCAATCTTAGAATAGTCATAACTCCTAATCTGTAAACCCGTTCAAGCCCCATAAAATCTCAAAACGACGAGAACAGAGAGCTACACGTCTCCATGTGAACCATCCTTTCATATTATGTACCATTTGGTACAGTTTTACACTTTTATTCGCTGCCCTTCCTGAATCTCGATAGATCCGAGGCAGAAACTTTAAACAGCGATAACTCTCAATCCGTAAGTCGGATAGACCCCCGTAAGGTCTAAAAATGTCCACAACAAAGAGATCTAGAACTTTCATTTAGAAACAATTTTCATATTCCCCACAGATTAGTACAGTTTTACGTTTCAACGTCCTGCCCTTCTGGATTCCGACGAATCCGAGGCAGCAACTTCAAACTACAATAACTCTCAACTCGTAAGTCCGTTTTAATAAATCTTTATATATATCTGTCCGTAACAGAGATACTTACAACCATGTAAATTTTCATATAATTCTAATAAGTAAAACTCAATAAAAACAGTCCGTAATTATGCCTTTCCGAATTTCGACCAAATCTAAGGCAGGAACTTTGAACTATGATAACTTTCAAACCGTACGTCCATTTTACCTCATTTTTGGTTCTATATGATCATATTAGAGAGGTGTACAATTCCTCCGAATTTCATCAAATTCTAACAATTATAACTCAGTGAGAACAGTTCGTAAAGTTCATGACGCAACTAGTTGTCTAAACAATCAAAAGTTCAATATTTCTTTTCAACACTCAATTCTTATTCTAACATGTATTGAACTAAAAATAAAGGATGTTACCAAGAATTTCTGAGTGAGAAAACTCACCTTGTAAGTGTGAAGATTATTGTTGTGTGGTTGCTAAAATTATCCTTACTCTTTAGTATTTTGCTCCTTGTTCTTCTTGCCCTCTTGGTATTTTTTTCCTCTTCTTTTCACTTGTTTTTTTCTGATTTTCTAACCTTTATGTTATGTACTTTGTTTGTGTGTAAATACAATGTATAAATGGAGAGTTTTCTATAACCTATGGGAGGTGAAAAACCAAAAGATTGAAGGGGAAATGAAAAGGGGGGAAGGGGTAAAGGGAAGGGGATGGACGTGCAAATGCACTGCATGCCCTTCATTTTTTTTTTGTTTTTTTTTTTTTTTTGTTTTCTTATTTTCATTTTATATATCTATTTATCCAACTTTAACACTAACTCTATCCCATGCAATTTATTCTTTGTTTTCTTATATATATATATTTTTATTAACTCAACCACAACTATATATTATTATTATTTTTTTTTCCGGATTTTACATTCTCTCCTCCTTAAGCAACATTCGTCCTCGAATGTGAATAAGGTCGTAACATAATCCCATAGACACAATAATGTTTATTGTTATTGTAACAAATTTGGGGCTTCACATTCTCCCTTCCTTAAGAAACATTCGTCCTCGAATGTGAATAAAGTTGTAACACATGCATATAGACACTCAAATGGCACACATATGAAGTACTATGTAACACATTTTTTTTTACCTTAGTCAAATAAGAATAGATATTTGACTTTCATCGCCTCTTCAGCTTCCCAGGTGGCTTCCTCTGTGGAGTGATTCCTCCATAGGACTTTCACGGAAGCAATATCTTTATTTCTAAGGCGTTGGACCTTTCTATCAAGTATTTCTACCGGAGCCTCTTCATATTGAAGCTCTTCATTAAGAACTATCTCCTGGGGAAGGATGACGTGACTTGGATCGTGCAAGTATTTTCGTAACATTGACACATGAAATACCGGATGCACTGCTTCCAGCTCTTGTGGAAGTGCTAATTCGCAAGCCACATTCCCTACTCTTCGCAAGATCTCATATGGCCCAATAAACCTTGGGCTCAATTTCCCTTTCTTACCAAAGCGCATCACTCCCTTCATTGGGGACACTTTTAAAAATACTTTCTCCTCTTGGAATTCAAGATCTCTTTCCGATGATCCGCATAGACTTATGACGGCTATGAGCTGTTTTGATCCGCCCCTCAATCATCTGCACTTATCATTTGTTTCTTGAATGACTTCCGGTCCGAACAAGGCGTCACCCACCTCGAACCATCCAAGTGGAGACCTACATTTTCGCCCATATAATGCTTCAAACGGGTCATTTGTATGCTAGAGTGAAAACTATTGTTGTAAGTAACTCAATTAGACATAGATGGTCCAACCAACTTCCGAAAATCCAACACACAAGATCGCAACATGTCCTCGTTGTTTGAATTGTTCGCCACCGCCCATCTGCTTGGGGTGGAAAGTCGGCTTAACTTAACTTTTGTCCCGAGACCCCTGGAAACTTTGCCAAAAGTGAGGTGAACTGGAACCCCTATCTCAAATAATTTGTAAAGGAATCCTGTAACCGCACAATCTCCTTCAAATAAATCTGTGCATCTTGTGGTGCGCGATCGTAGTCTTGACCGTAAGAAATGGGCTGACTTTGTAATCCGATCAACAATCACCCAAATAGAATCATACCCTTCTCGAATTTTCGGTAGACCAGTTACGAAATCCATATGAATCGCCTCCCACTTCCACATGGGGATTCCAATGTCCTGAAGTAATCCGCTGTGTTTTGATGTTCGATTTTCACTCACGACATATAAGACACCTCCGACAAACTCTGCAACGTCTTTCTTCATCCCGTCCCACCGCATTTGCCTTGAGGTCCTGATACATTTTGTTGACCCTGGATGAATGGAATATCTTGTGTTGTGACCCTTATCTAAGATCTTCCTCCTTAGATCCTTTACCTTAGGAACACATAACCTACCCTTATACCGAAGAGTTCCGTCATTATCTCCCAATGTAAACTGTGAAGGTTTTCCCTGTTGGATCCTCTCCCGAAATCCAACAAACTCCGTATCCTCAAACTGACTTTCTTTTATTTACGGCTAAGGCGCATCGCGAGGTATCATGTACCACCACCCTACCTTCACCGATCTCAGTTAAGCTAACCCCGAGGTTTCCCAATCTTTGTACCTCACGAACAATACCCCTCTTTTGCATTGCCAAATGGGCTGCTGCCCATCGATCTCCCATCGAGCGCTACCACCACGTTGGCTTTCCCAGGATGGTAAAGAATACTAAGGTCATAATCCTTAAGCAACTCTAACCATCTTCTTTGTCGGAGATTCAAATCTTTCTGCGTGGTTATGTACTGCAAACTCTTATGATCTGTAAATATGTCCACATGCACACCATACAAATAATGTCTCCATATTCGTAAGGCAAACACCACCCCAGCTAATTCCAAGTCATGAGTTGGGTAATTCTTCTCATGTATCTTCAATTGTCTAGATGCATACGCAATAACCTTTCCAAATTGCATCAAGACACATCCTAACCCAACTCTAGAGGCATCGCAATAGACTGTGAACCCTTCTTGTCCCGATGGTAAGGTTGGGATCGCGATGAGTCAACAATTTCTTTAGTTTTTGAAAACTTGCTTCACATGCTTCTGACCACTGGTACTTAACCGCTTTTTGAGTCAACCGGGTCAAAGGAGCAGCAAGACTAGAAAAACCTTTTACGAATCTTCTATAATACCCAGCCAAACCCAAGAAACTTCTAACCTCTGTCGGAGTGGTCGGTTTTGGCCAGTTCTTCACTGCTTCTATCTTCTGGGGGTCTACCATAATTCCATCCCTTGACACAACATGACCCAAAAAGGCTACCTCTTCCAACCAAAATTCACACTTTGAAAGTTTAGCATATAGTTTCTCCTGTTTCAAGACTTGAAGCACTACCCTCAGATGCTCTTCATGTTCTTCAACACTCTTATCAGAGATTAGGATATCATCTATGAACACAATCACGAACAAATCTAGGAATGGTTTGAAGATTATGTTCATTAAATCCATAAAAGCCGTTGGGGCATCGTTAACCCAAAAGATACGACCAAGAACTCATAATGGCGTATCGGGTTCTAAAGTCGCTTTGGATATATCATCCGATTTATTTTCACCGTGATATCCCGAACGGAGATCAATCTTGGAAAAATAGCTAGCTCCCAAGTTGGTCAAAAGATCATCGATTCTTGGTAATGGGTACCTTCTTGATCGTGACCTTATTGAGCCGATAATCGATGCACATTCTGAGCGATCCGTCTTTCTTTTTCACAAACAGATCGTGCACCCTGAGGAAACACTAGGCCTTATAAAGCCTTTATCCGTAAGATCCTTCAATTGTTCTTTTAACTCCTCAATTCATTGGGCCATTCGATATGGAGGAATAGAAATGGGTCTGAACCCTAATTAACTCTATAGCAAACTCCACTTTGTGACTCCTTAATCACTTTTGAGACCTAAGGTAGGAAATAAGCTGATGTGAGGATATTCCAATCCTTCCCTTTATAACAACTTCTGGTTTCCCGGGAAAAAAATAATTTCACTATCTTTCGCCGGCAATCTAACATGACATAACATGCTGACAACCAATCCATACCCAAAATGATGTCAAAGTCTACCATATCAAGTAGTACTAGGTTTACTATTGTTCCTCTACCATTCACTTCTAAAGGAATTTTTTTTTAACTACTCGAGAGGTCCAATCGAGGCCCTACCGTGTCATAACCTCAAATGGGTCACTTAAATAGGAAGGTTCTATGTGTAAATCTTTAGCACAACTCACTGACATATACAAAAATGTAGAATCGAGATCATACAACACAAGTGCTGGAATACTTGAGACAAACAAAATACCTTTCACACCGTGATTATATATCTCATCCTCATTCCTCTGGGTAAAGCATAGAGCCTAGGATTGGCTGGATCATTGAACTCTCAAAATCTATCGGATTGGTTTCCGATTTTCCTTGTGGGATTGTGGTTTCTTTTGACCTCCCATGAGAAACCGAGTTTGGGTCCCTTCGCACTCCCGCATAGTGGCTCGACTCTCCACAGTTATAACATGTCTTCGTTAAGATCCGACATTCTCCATTGTGTTTCCTTTGACAAATCTTACAAATCGGTTTGTCACCTCCTGTGTTAGGGTTGGTGGACTTGTACTCGCTACCTTGGTAATTAGACCAACTGTGCCCCTTAGGCTTGAAATAAGACTGGCCCACAGATTGGTTCGGTCCTGAAGATCCTTTACTAAACTCCTGCTTCTGATTTTGACTCTGGTTAAATGATCCTGACGTCCGAAATCTCTTCTGTGAATATTCTCTTTTTGCTTTAGCGAAACCTTATACCCTCAAAGCCATATCCAGGTGTCATCACTCTCTAAGTAAAGACTTAGGAAAATTTGGGGCGTGACAAGTTGGTATCAAAGCCAGGTTTTTGATGTTCAGCTTTCACCTGCTGACATATAAGACATCTTCCGACAAACTCCGCAACGTCTGAGCGCATCCTTGCGCGTATTAGGCATAAATTTCTCAATGAATGCCGCTCTGAATCTTCCCCAAGTCATTGGTGGTGACCTCGGGGGACGATTTCTTCTAAAATTTCTCCACCACACCCGTGTGTCGTCCACTAATCGTGCGATTACAAAATTGACGTCATGCGTCTCCACACATCCTCGTGTAAACAGTAGGTTTTCTACCTCATCGAGAAATACTATTGGGTTAGACTTGTAGTCCTTCCCTGTATAGATATGTTCCCTTCTTCTCACAAAATTTGCCCCATAGTCTATATGGTACCTCTCCTACCTTTTCTGGCCAAAGTGCGACATCTGGTTATTTTATCGTTGTACACTCCCTTCCACAATCCTTTGAAGGAGGTAGTACGAGAACCAAGTCTTTGAAAAGACTCAAGATAGGCACGAGAAGAGTATGAAAGAAGTGAAACTTTAGGATGTTATTTCGTTCACTTATTACTAAGCGCGCGCACACCGCCGCAATAAGTAACCGCTCAAACACCCGACTCAAGAAACTTCCTAAAATCTCCTAACCTGGTTTAGCTTTGATAACATCTTGTCACGCCCAGTCTTTTCCTTATTCTTTACTTAGGGCGTGATGGCACCTGGACAATTATTTTCCACCAGGAGCACCATTTTATTCTCTTTATTTAGAAATTTAAACTTATATTCAAATACGGAGCTATTAATAAAAATAACAATAAAAAAATTTGTTTATGACTTTATTGAAAATATAACGCGAGCCCATACTCGTGCAAATATTGTTTCTACATAGACATACTGACAAATATTATTCTAAGTTGGAAGGAGACCATTCCACACGCATTTCGAGACACTGAACCGACATTCTCAACTCGACGAGTACCAAGCCCAAGCAATGGACTTGGTATGACAAGAGGTCATGGACGATCGCTAGCCTTGGCGTGGAGCCTTTCCTCTATCACGCTTTCCTGAAACATGTTAAATAAAGAGTCAGCCCTACCATCTGGGGCTGAGTGAGAACCTTACCCTGCAATTTAAAGTAACACCACAATATTCCAAGTGCAATCACATTATAACGTAATAAGCATATTGCAAAAACATATCAGGTTACAACATCTTTAAATATGCAACAACTCCTCATAGGAAATTCTCGGTTTAACTAACACTTCATTTTATCTCGTATTATACGTTAAGACATTCCCCTGCATTTCCACATGTTTATTACATTTATATATTTGTGAACGCGTATTCACTTTTCATATTTATATATAGGTGAACACGTATTCATCTTTCATATTTGCGGCGTGCAACCCGATCCATTATATTGACGTATGTGTGAACCCGTATTCACTGTACGTTTTGTTGCGGCGTGCAACCCGATCCAGTATGTTTACGTTTTTGTGAATGGGTATTCACTTTACGTTTTGTTGCGCGCAACCCGATTCATTATATTTACGTATTTGTGAACATATATTCACTTTACGTTTTGTTGCGGCGCAACCCGATCCATTATGTATACGTATTTGTGAACGCGTATTCACTTTACGCTTTGTTGCGCGTGCAACCCGATCCATTATATTTATGTATTTGTGAACATATATTCACTTTACGTTTTGTTGCGGCGTGCAACCCGATCCATTATGTTTACGTATTTGTGAGCCGTATTCACTTTACGTTTTGTTGCGGCGTGCAACCCGATCCATTATATATTTATATATTTATGTGAACACGTATTCACTTTTCATATTTTTCGAAGATCAAATAAATACTATTCTCTTTTCTAACATTCTCATTCATACTTGTAACGATTATAACTTTTTAACCATAACTCCAACTAAGGTGTTTCTCAAGCGGAAACTAAGGTAAGACGGGATCTTTCACTGTACCAAATTTCATTTAAAACTACTTTGGGTAACTAACACAAATTTATCCTCAAAACAGCCACATGAAATTTATTTCGCAGAATATTTATTAAACAACACCCAATCTTAGAATAGTCATAACTCCTAATCGTAAACCCGCTCAAGCCCCATAAAATCTCAAAACGACGAGAACAGAGAGCTACACGTCTCCATGTGAACCATCCTTTCATATTATGTACCATTTGGTACAGTTTTACACTTTTATTCGCTGCCCTTCCTGAATCTCGATAGATCCGAGGCAGAAACTTTAAACAGCGATAACTCTCAATCCGTAAGTCGGATAGACCCCCGTAAGGTCTCAAAATGTCCACAACAAAGAGATCTAGAACTTTCATTTAGAAACAATTTTCATATTCCCCACAGATTAGTACAGTTTTACGTTTCAACGTCCTGCCCTTCTGGATTCCGACGAATCCGAGGCAGCAACTTCAAACTACAATAACTCTCAACTCGTAAGTCCGTTTTAATAAATCTTTATATATATCTGTCCGTAACAGAGAGACTTACAACCATGTAAATTTTCATATAATTCTAATAAGTAAAACTCAATAAAAACAGTCCGTAATTATGCCTTTCCGAATTTCGACCAAATCTAAGGCAGGAACTTTGAACTATGATAACTTTCAAACCGTACGTCCATTTTACCTCATTTTTGGTTCTATATGATCATATTAGAGAGGTGTACAATTCCTCCGAATTTCATCAAATTCTAACAATTATAACTCAGTGAGAACAGTTCGTAAAGTTCATGACGCAACTAGTTGTCTAAACAATCAAAAGTTCAATATTTCTTTTCAACACTCAATTCTTATTCTAACATGTATTGAACTAAAAATAAAGGATGTTACCAAGAATTTCTGAGTGAGAAAACTCACCTTGTAAGTGTGAAGATTATTGTTGTGTGGTTGCTAAAATTATCCTTACTCTTTAGTATTTTGCTCCTTGTTCTTCTTGCCCTCTTGGTATTTTTTTCCTCTTCTTTTCACTTGTTTTTTTCTGATTTTCTAACCTTTATGTTATGTACTTTGTTTGTGTGTAAATACAATGTATAAATGGAGAGTTTTCTATAACCTATGGGAGGTGAAAAACCAAAAGATTGAAGGGAAATGAAAGGGGTAAAGGGAAGGGGATGGACGTGCAAATGCACTGCATGCCCTTCATTTTTTTTTTTGTTTTTTTTTTTTTTTTTGTTTTCTTATTTTCATTTTATATATCTATTTATCCAACTTTAACACTAACTCTATCCCATGCAATTTATTCTTTGTTTTCTTATATATATATATATTTTTATTAACTCAACCACAACTATATATTATTATTATTTTTTTTTTCCGGATTTTACATCATTACTGACATGTCACTCTTAATCCGTTTAATATCGAGATCTATAGAAATTTTGATAGCACAATGCTGCATTTATAACATATCCCCAAAATAGGCGAGCCGACAAGGCTGCCTTACACAACTAACCAACAATCACAACATGCTAGACTACTAGGCTGCCACCAAATAGCATCATATAAATAAAGAAATAGTAATAATAGGCAAGCCGGCAAGGCTGCCCCACTATATACAGGAACATTCCCAAAACAAACACAATTATACAGCTAGCTCAACCGCATAAACGTTCTTCACAAGTCCAACACAATCTATCACCCACGACTCTCTACAGACCTCTAAGAGTACGATAGTGACATAAGACGGGACATGACCCCGTCGTGCCCATAAAATATATACAATCAAAATAAAGGGGTTCTGTACCAAATACCTGGCTCCGGAATAATGGAGCTCTCCAACTGCTGAATAGAAGTCCTAAACTGGAGGGTCACCTATCTGAACACCTGAACCTGCGGGCATGAACGCACTTCTGGGAAAAGGGGTCGATGATAGATGTACCAAGTATGTGAAACTGAAAAATACTGAAATTGAAATCATAACAGTTCAACATATAACAGGAGGCAAGTAAGAAATCAACTTAACCGTATAATTGTGCCTTATCAAATGAGAGTAATGAAAATCAGTTCTTACCTTTTCAAAATATGCAAGTCATGCCAAAATCATGAACTCCTATCCTCATGATATAATAGCACGGGACTCGAACCCGTCTAGGTACATATATATCATGGGACTCGAACCCAAGTAAGTATATATATCATGAGTTTCGAACCCAAATAAGTATATATATCGTGGGACTCGAACCCACGTAAGTATATGGAATAATATAATGTCATGGGACTCGAACCCGCATCATGGAGAGCTAATTCATGAAATAATAATAATCCGGGAGTTGAACCCGCTTGAGATTCGAACCCAAGTAATATAATAATAATAGCCAGGACTCGAACCTGGAACATACAATATAGTGTCGGCCCTCTATATGAGAGACTCGGTGAATGTGTAATAAGACTTGGACGAGTAGATATCATGAGCAACTATATGCAAATAGAAATCATCTTTGACTTTCGATAATATCATCATAATAAGCTCTTTACTGAAAATCATAGGCACTTGTCATAACAATTTTTCTTTAAAACTAACTTTGTAGAAAATCATGTACGTCCGTCGTACTTTTATTAAAATCATGTCAAATGAAAGTTTGTTTCACAAAATCATGCAAAAAGAAAGAAGGATAGTCTCACATACCTCTTAGTCGATCAACTAATGCAATACTAGGATACGTCTCGTCTAGTATGTCAGCCTATAATAATAGTAATACGACCATTAATTTTAGGACTTCTAACGTAAGTTATTTGAACAACGACTTCCTTATTTCTATAAAAATTCGGGCAGCACTTCCCCTGTTTATGTGTGTATCCATAATTAACCAACAAGCCAGCAATACCGATAACAAGTCATCACTTAAGAATATAATCACAATAGCCCACATACTTGACATATACCATCATTACCCAACCTTTTTCTTACCTTCATGGAATATAATCCAAGCACAATTTAGGTGATTAGTTCACTTATTTATCCTATTCATCCAACCCTTAATCCATAATAAAGTATTCCATTAAGGGAGTCCATAAATTCTAACAATACAAACAAAAGTTCAAGTCTTCTAGTGTACAACACCTCACCTTACTACACTTTAGTTCTTTGTAAGATATGTATTGGCAATTACCACAAGTTCATGATTTATATTCCATCATTATAACTTAACAACAAAACCTTTACGCGAGACAACCACGTCCAACAATCTCATGGAAGTTTCGGCTAACAACAATACGAATTCCATTTCTTTTCTTAATTTCTTAATATCCAATTTTTGTTCCAACACTTTTATTTAATAAATCACAACTTTAAATCTCAAGATTTCTTTCAATCCTAACATGTAATTGGTGATAATACTAACAAAATAACACTTAATTTCAATGTACACGAAATGGGTCCTAAAATCGATCTCAACATCCAAATTCCACATGCATTGTCTAAATTCAAGAATTCTTATTAACACAAGTCCATTACTTCAACTACAACAATATGCAACTTTGATTATAGCATAGAAAGAGGAATTTTCATACCTTAATTTAATCCCCAAAACAGTCCCCATTTTTAGCCACTGCTTTGTCAGCTGAACTTGTAACGTCCATAACTCTCTACTACGTTCCTATCGACGAGCGCTTTGTTGTGTTGGAAACAAGACTCGACGAAATTCATTCTAAGCTTTTGAAACACCCAAAACTCCTAATATGCTAGAGATATTCCTTCCAAAGTTGACTACAAATCGCCCAAGAATTCCGATTTTGCCATCAAGCGCTCCAATTTTTTGGCTTCAATTTCACACTTCTTCAATTCCAAATCGACATGCAACAATCTACAATGTTAACCCATCATCTATACATATTTTCCCTTCAAAATTCCATCTTAAAATCTGGAAATATTTGGGTTAAGATTTCAACAAAGATTAGGTATTTTCGCCATCGCTTTGAGTGCTAATTTTGGGCTTAGAATTTAGATGAAGGAGTTAATCTAGGAAGAGAAAATTGTTGTCTTCAATTTGGCTATGAAGAAGGTGATTTTCATCCATGCAAGAGAATGAGGAAAAGAGAGTTTTGTTGAAATGAATTGTGAAGTGAGATAGAAGATAAAAGGGTTTTCTTGAACTCTTAAAATCTGAAAATTATTTTCTACACTTTGGTCCACTTCTCACCAATAATTAATCTTATGTCTCAATTCTTTTAAATCATGAAAAACGCATAAGAACTCGTATCCTCGTCGTTGTAACTTACATACTATGTTGCTAGTTCATAGCGAGAATACATATAACTATCATTTTAAATTCCTCATGTCACACACGTAGTAACCAAAAAAATTCCGGATTCACATAATTTGAATACCAACTTCCAAATTAGCTTATATTACTATACTTTATATCCAATATCCGAATCTTATTTCTTAATGACGTTCTTAATTATCGTCTTAACTTACGAGGTGTAACAAAAACAAATGGATCTACTAATGTGTATAAGACATCGACTACTTGGACACATGCTCCCCTGTGAATAGCTTAACATCCAGGGCCACTGAAGTCTTGCGTGACATGGATATTGAGACAACCTTCCTAACCGAATAGTTGGTTTGGTGGACTGTTGGACTTCTCCCTGAACTTTCATTTTGGTCCTTGAAATGTTTACATTTTGGTCTTGGAAGGTTCAGATGAAACAAAAACAATGAATTTGACAACAGAAACATTAACTGTGAAGTTAGAAAGACAACAGTTAGAAAACCATCAGTCTGAATGTGGAAGAAGAAATTTATATGGAACAATCCGAGAGGTATGTGGTTCCAGGGCAATAGAAGAAAGTTTGTCGACTTGTCAAATCTCTGTACGGGATGAAACAGGCCACCAAGCAATGACACAAAAACTTTGATAGTACTCTACTATCGAATGGTTTCTTCATTAATGAGTGTAACAAATGTGTCTACATGAAAGATAATTCTGACTCGTTTGTCATGATATGTTTTTACGTAGACGACATGTTGATCACATGGAGTAGTCCTAGTTGGATTCTAGAGACTAAGAATATGTTATATGGGTATTGCAGATGACATCTTAGGAATTGAAATTTCTAAGACATCTAACGGAATGATCTAATTCCAAACTCATTTGTGAGGTGTGTGACAGTCTCGTTGAAGTCACCAATGGATATGAATCATAGAATTGATTGGAATCATGGTGTACCCGTATACCAGGAGCGATATGCGTAGTTCACATGTAGTTCAATGTATTTTATACACTACAATCGACCCGGTATCGGCTTACAAAGTAGATTAGTTGAACTAATGTTCACTCGTGATTCTGGAAATGACCGTTAAAAGGCGTTAAATCAGATATGACGATATCTGAAATATTTGCTTATCTAAGGATTATGGTATTCTGGATATCCAGCGGTTGTGGGAGAACACATCGATGCAAACTGGACATCGGACTTGAAGAACACCAAAGCCACAAGTGGGTGTGTATGGTGTGTCTTTGAAAATCCTCTAAGCAAACTTATATCGGTCGATTCATGATGAAATTTTATCGCTTTAGAGCAAGCATGAAAAAAAGTTGAGTAATTTCACGAACTCTTAGAAGGTGTCCCTTATTGGGAGAAACATGTGCCTTCGTCAGTTATACATTATAGGGCACGGATGACGGCGTCTGCAAATTTTAGTCAGAGACATAAGACCGTTGGGCAGTTGATCATTACGGCCTTACGGGTGTCACTTCCTTGATTACTAATTAAAGGATATAGTACATTTAACTAAGGGACTACCCGAAGATCAATAGTTATGCCTGTCTAGGGGAATAAGCTTAAAACCCCAAACAATACGAACATTTGCGGTGGTAACCCAATCATACTGACTGGGGTCCCTAGAATTTGGTTCAATGGGAAAACTAAGCTGGAAAAGGTTCAGTTGAGCGCTTCGGTGGAAACAAGAGCACTTCGGATGATGATTTCTGTAAAGAAACATGAATCCAAAAACGTTCATGCGATAAACATTAAAGTGCTACATGCATGGTGGGTAGAAGTTAATTTTCCAAAATCTTTAATGATCTTCAACGGTTGAGGTTAGGTTTGGGAAAAATTTTAATGATTCCTAACACTCGTGGAGTGGGGTATAGTAGGATACCTTGTAGGAGATCGCATATTTAAGTGCGAGGACAGACCGCCTCAAATGAACGCACTTAAGAATCGAAGAAGATGTCCACGGTCAGAGCTATAAGAAGAAATAAATAAGGTAAGGTATTGTGTTGGTACCATTGTCTTGGCTTACACTAAACACTGACGGTTCAAGACATCACGTTCACCGCGCAGTAAGTAAGTCTGATGGTATTTGATTAGGGAAGGTTTAAGGCCAAGCGCTACCTCTGCTGATGCAATATCTTTCCGTCGGAAGATTGCTAAAAGTGGCACGATGTATGTGCACCAACATCTCTTTCAAGAGGGGATTGTTGGAAATTTTACTAACGGGTGAATAAGTTTATCCCGTCATTTATGAATCAAACATAAGGCGCGCAGCACGTCAGAAATCTTATTTCCACACACGTGGATACGAGGGGCTAAATATCTTAAATTTCCTTAGTAAAAGAGATATTGACACTCGTAAAAGTAACGTGTTTGAGACATAAAATAATGGATAATTATTGTCGACAAATAACCCATATTCCACCTCGGTTAACCAAACTTTGTGCCCATCTCCTTGAGAAAATAAAAATTACTCCTACTATAGAAGATAGAAAAAATCAGTAGTGGTGATACTACAAATCACTAATAATTTGCCAACCCCATGTGCGACCACATGCCTTACAATTCCCTATTTCTACATCAAATCCTATCAAAGAATTGGTTTTGATTTTCCCTAGGAAACCTCCTCCTCCATGATTAAATTTAACAGTCTCACTGTTCCTTTTTCAAAATCAATCTCCTAATTCTCCTATCAGAAAAGTCAAAACATCCTTATAATCTCTCCATATCAAATAATCATTCTGTCAGTCTCAAGAAAACAAAAGATGAAGGTCACAATAACCACCAAACATTTCTTAGTTTTGATCCTATTGATGTCCTTTTCAGCAACTATTATCATCTTCTCAGTTGTCCCACTTTTTGTCATTTGCGCTGCAGCTGCCGCCCTTCTTGTGGGAGCAGTACTAATTGTTCTAGCAGTACGAACCACCGTAATAACGTGGATTACGGTGCTCGTACTGCTAGCATTCGTCGGAAAACGCCGAAGGGGAATAGTAAAGGAAGGTAAGAAGATCACGTCGGAGGTGGCAATGTATGCGGCTAATGTTGTGTTTAAAGAGAGAGGACTCTTTGCTTTCACTAGTACTGCTATAATTCTCGGTTTCACTTCTATGGCATTGTATTGTTAATCAGACCTTTCGTTTTTTAGCTGTAGAGAAAGAAAATGCCATATGGAGAAAATGACAAAAACAGTCAATTATGTTTGAGATAAGTTAAAAATGATCTCGTTTAGCGTAAGTTTGGAATAAACTTCCTTGCTTCTCATTAATTCACAATATATATAGTTGTACAAAGGTTGAAACCTAATACAATAAGGATCCTAATTTATTATAAATATACAATTAATCATAATTGCATAATATACAGTGAATATTGTGAGAATATTCGCTAATACACCCACTCAGTCGGAGCGGGAGGAGACCGGACGCTAAGACTGGATCTGAAGTCGATGAATAACTGTCTGAGAAGTCTTTTTGTGAAAATATCTGCATACTGATAAGAGGAAGACACATGCAATACTTTGACCTGACTGAGAGCTACCTTCTCACGGACAAAGTGTATATCCATCTCAACGTGTTTGGTTCGCTGATGTTGAACCAGATTGTGAGATAGATATATTGCAGATATGTTATCACAGTAAACTATAGACGCTTTACGCAATGGATACTGGAGCTCCAAAAAAATATTTCAGAGCCAACAAATCTCACCTATAATATTAGCAACGCCGTGATACTCTTCTTCAACACTCGAACAGGATAATGTGGTTTGCCTCTTGGCAAATCAAGAAATGAGATTATCCCCTAGGAACACACAATAATCAAAAGTAGAGTGTCGCGTGTCCGGACATCCGGCCCAATCTGCATCCATATATGATAAAAGTTTGGTCGGTGCATAGGGGTATAGATGCAACACATAGTCAAGTGTGCCCTTAATGTATCAGATGATACGCTTAAGAGAAGTGAAATGAGACTCCCTAAGGGATGCATAACAGACACACATGTTGAACGACATATGCAATATCAGGCCTCGTGAAGGTAAGATACTGAAGTGCACCTGCAAGACTCCTATATAGATTATGAGCAGAGACCGGAGCACCATCAACAACACTAAGCTTGGATTTTAAGTCTACCAGAATGAGCATAATTTTGCAATTTTCCATCTTAGCCTTATACATTATCTCTTATGTATACTTACGCTGACTCAGAAACATAGTATCGGCATATCTGGTCACTGATATACCCAAGAAGTAACTCAATTTGTCCAAATCAGTCATAGCAAATTCGATTTTAAGCAAAACAATAATTTCATTTTTTAACCAATCAGATGAAGTAGTGAGAACAATATCATCCAAATAGAGTAGTAAGTAAGCAGTGTTACTACCGCGATGAAAAATGAAGAGAGAATGATCACACCTGCTGCATATAAACTCAATCTGCATAATGTATCTGGTGAAACGATCCACGCTCTGGGAGTCTGTTTCAAGTAAAGGTGGCTAACGGATCGATCCGGACCGAACCGTGTCCGTTCTGGGTTGAACGGTTCGAATCGATTACCGCCATCAGTTCCACGGGCTTATCGGGCCTACCAGACCGGTTCACTCTGGATTTCGATCGGCCGTGCGGTTCCGGTTGAACAAGGCCTCTGGGACAGATTTTTTAAAATTTTGAAAATTTAACTAAATTCAAATTAAATATGTAATATAATAATATAATATAGTTTTCTGTTTTATATTTTATATTTTAAAATTTAGAGCTATTTTATCCGGGATGCTTTCTGATGGTTTTAGATCTCCAAGTTCATATTCCATGACTGGGGTGCCTGTGGTAAAAAACACTATCCAACCTCAATACTCTCCTTTCGGTATCCCATTTAAAGGGAGCCATAATCGCAGTGATGGGACAGCGGCTATTTTCCACAGAGGTGTTCTCTGTGATGGTTGTGGGGTTCATCCAATAACTGGCCCTAGGTTCAAATCTAAAGTGTAAGAAATGTGAAGCTTTTGTATTTGTAGTATTTGACTAGTCGATGTTAAGGACTCATCCTCCTATTCTCACGCAGAAAGGAGGACTATGATCTCTGCAGCTTATGCTTTGCACAGAATGGAAATGATGCTGATTACATCAGAATGGATCGTCCTGTTACTTACCATCATCCAGTAGCGGGTTTACATGATCCTGTATAAGGAGTTACATTTTTCTTTCAATTTTCTATAAGTATTCTGTGTTTGATCAACTCTGTTTTTTTTTATATGTTGCGTGACAACTTTCGAGGCGGTGTGGTGAAATCTCCTAAGCTGGACAGCCGCTTCACACAGGATGTCAATGTATTTGATGGTACTATCATGGCTCCATTGACTCCATTTACCAAGGTCTGGAGAATGAGGAACAAAGGTAATATTGTCTGGCCACAAGGAACACAACTTGTTTGGATTGGGGGAGATAGATTTAGTGATGCATTCTCTGTTGAATTACAGGTCTGAGTTTACATGCTAGTATTTTTTTTTTTGTGATTCCTCGCTGGTGAACATCTACGCCTCCGGCCCTGTTAACAGTTTTTTAATTTATATATCTGGAAAGATGTGATGATACAGTGTCCCTTGAACTGCAGATTACTTCGGTTGGCTTGGCTGTTGACCATGAGCTTGATGTTGTAGTTGATTTTACTGCTCCTAAGCTTCCGGGTAGGTACATCTCCTACTGGAGGATGACCCTGCCGTCAGGTCAGAAGTTTGGGCAGCGCGTATGGGTGCTTATTCAGGTCAGAATTTTTTGCGTGCAACACTATTCCTTGATAATAAGAGGCAGCTTCGATGCTGATTTGAATATTTGTAACTCATTTTTGCAGGTTGATGCTTCAATGAACCTGCCAAAAAAGGAGTTCATTTATGAAGTCTCTCAGGACCTGAACTTGAATTTTCCTCCAGCCAGCAATGGTGTAGATGGGTCCGAAACTATTAATGCGAATGCAGACACGACAACGGAGTATATCATTCCTGACCCTAAAATCTCAAACCCTACCATGGAATTGGTTGAGCCGGTTCTTGATGGAAACCGAAACAAGGAGGAGGAATCCAAGTTGTGCATGTGGAGTTCTGCAGCTGGTTCATCAATTTTATTTCCCATTGATTTAAACGAGGCAGCACCAGCTGATACTTCTGCTGCACCACCCTCTGTCACAGAGGTGAAGGCGTTTTCACAGGATGGCGGAGAAAACAGTGATGTCGAGATGACCCTCCTGAAGGCACTGGAGGAGATGGGTATCAAACAACAACACTGTGAGGTCGAGATGACCCTCCTGAAGGCACTGGAGGAGATGGGTATCAAACAACAATACAGTGATGTCGAGATGACCCTCCTGAAGGCACTGGAGGAGATGGGTATCAAACAACAACATACCCAGTGAAATCCCACAACGTAGGGTCGGTAGAGTGTACAGAGACCTTACCTCTAACTTGGTAGGAAGAGTGTACGCTGACCTTACCTCTACCGCTCAAACAGGTTCACTTAAACAAAGAGATCTTGAGGATGAACAAGTATGACTTGGAACAATCAGTAGATGATCTTTGTGGTGTTTCCGAGTGGGATCCTATCCTTGAAGAGCTGGAGGAGATGATAGGTTAACGTCGAGGTCATGAAAAAATAATGCAGTTAGCGTTGAAATTTTTACCTTCCTTTTCCGCATGTCTTGCTTGAACAAGCAACGTCTAGCTTTTGACCATTGTATATTTTGTCAATGCAGGGTTTCCACAACAAAGAGATGAGCAAGAAGTTGCTTAAGAAGAATAATGGCAGCATCAAGCATGTTGTGATGGATCTTATTGCTGGAGAATTAAGAGCTAGTTAAGTAGTACATTTGGCAATATATGTGCTTTCAGTAGACTATGCTATAAATAACTTACTAGACTGAACGGGATGGTTCTGGTGACTTTGTTTCCTTCAGTGGTTTTGCACATTGAAACTTCTTAGTCATACTGAACTTGCAGTGTTTTAGTGCGATATAAATCTGTGAATTTTTATGTGCTTCCTGTTTGAATTTCATGTGATAGAAATTGACCCCATACTGAAAATACCTTTCAGAGAAGGTAAAACCTGATTTAGTACAAGGTCATGTGTATCCTTGAGATTTGTGTACTTGATGCATAGACCTGACCATACATTTATACTGGATGTAGAACTCATTCCCCATACTAATGCAGTGACCAGTTTGATCTGTTACTGAGCTCAAGCTTCTTACCATTATTCCCAATCTGCTCGTCCACTGTAGAAAGTGGATGATCAAGCATTAGTTCCATCTCTAACTTTCTGAAAACGTCTACAAGCTCATGAGAATCCGAAAAGGGACTGCCGAAAGTCCCAGCTGCCTGCACCATAAATTTTCCTGGCACACCTTGATAATAGCTTCAAGCTTGAATCTTGATGTTTTGCTCTTCAAATTATATGGCAGTGTGCATCGAATTCAACAAGTTCCTCCTTTTGCTTCATTTCCTGCCCTAGTATTATGCTTTCAAGTCAGTATTGTATGTGCCATGTTTTTAATTTTATAACATAACCACAATCTCATGCTGTAGCTTGTGTGTAATTCTTGGGACATCCTATGTGCTTAACTTAAGTTTGTTAATTGTGCCTTCTGAATCCTCAATTTGTGTTTTCCTCTTCCATGTTTCTTCAATAAGCAATGACTGCTTTCCTTGAGTCTCTTTAATTGTATCTCAAGTTTGTCATCCAGAGACCACAGCCGTTACATCAGATCATATATAAGAATCACACAATTATGATAACGTTTTGCAGTAAATCGAAAAAGTGAACACATGCACATCAAACATACATTGTCTTTAGACTAAATGGATACAAATAGTACAAAGTTGTTTTACCGATGTGTCCCTTCACCTTCTCTGTTTTTGAACGTGAATGTTATTTCAACAGGATTGGCTACAATACAACTATTTACAGGAGTCCCACTCTTTCCGGGCACCAAAAGGCAAAAGAAAGAAAATGATTGGTGTTGTCTGGTTGCAGTGTGTGTAGGTGTCATCAAACGGCCAGGTTACATCAAAATTGGGCGGGTGATCAAATCAATAAACAAGTCATCGCTCAATCCGTCCTAAATTTGGTTGAGTCGTAACTCAATCTCCCCTTATGCTTTAATGTTTATTTTGCCTTTCAAATAATTTCATAAAAGCTAATGTATTTTTCTGAAACTATTATTTAAGTTGTTCCAAATTAACTTAATTTTCAATCTGTAAATTTGATTTTACATTTTCTATTTCTATCTCATTTTTATCCGTTACTATTTTGACCCTTTTTAATATTAGTTTGATGGATTATTTTGAGTTTAATCGTTAGATCAAGTCAATAAATAAGAATATAATTCAAGCTTGAACGGAACAGGCTAATCAACTCCGGTGAGTGCCATCTGACCTTTGCACCGTCCTAGACAGTAAAACAATATTTGTATTTATTAGTAACACGCACCATATTTTCCACTTTTTCCTTCTAACGAAATTTTACTAGCAGTAGATTTTTCTTAATTTTAAGCAAAACATTGTAAAAGTATGTTCACTAACAAATTTAGATGTTTATTCGAATTTAAACTATTTATTATTTGCTCATGTGAAAGCCTTTAAGATTAAACCACTTGTAGCTAAATTAGATAAAACATTTATTTAAAGAAACTAAAATTATTTTTCTCAGAACTATTTTCTAATATAACTACAACTAGAGTAGCCTTTTTATACATGAAATATTCTCCTTTTCCTTTCCACCGCATAATATAAGAAAGAAATACTATGTCATAACATTTAATGCCTATAAGACATCGCTCTTAATTAACATATTGTGGCATTAATATGATTATAAAAGTTTGTCATTAAAATCAAATTATTCTTAAATTGTAAAATTACTCCCGTGTCACCTTAACCAAAAAAAAATTGCTGTCCAATCTACACATTTAGGCAATTCTGGTAAGTATCAATTGCCTCGCATGCATTTGTCTTGGTGCACTTCTTCTGCTATATTTCTTTTTTTCTTTTTACAGCAAATAAATTTTGTGGTAGGCATTTTATGTCTGGAGTTTATAAATGCAGTGTGAAGCTTTTGGATTGAGATAGATATTTCTTTAATGGAAATAGATATGTGTTAAATTCCTTAACTGGTATTTTACCTTCTGCAGTTCATCCCCCTTCTGAGGTTTTGGAGTTTCATTTTAATTTTATATTATGTTTCCTTTGTTAATTTGTTTTTGTTCTACTTTTTAGTCTTCTACTTGTTTCTTTCCTGGATAGTGTTCTCACTTTCATTATTGTGTATTTGTGTTTCTTCCAGTTTCATGCAAATTACATATTTAACGTTTTCAGTTGGAGAAGAAATTCAATCTAAGCTTGATAGATTTGTGTAGGAGTGTCAAATGGGCGGGTTGGACTGAATTTGGGCAGGTCAAACCGGGTTGAATCAATAAATGGGAGGGTCATATTTTCTTGGGCTAACCACCAATTTTAGCCGGCCAGCCAAAACCCACCTATCTGTAATAGTTTGTAGCCACTGCTGGTGTATACTCAGTATATAACAAGTGTGTAATCAGATTATACAGTGTCGTATACTAGCTAAAATCTCTATTGGATTACACCGGGTATGATGTATTGTTATTGTAGTATACTATCTCAGATTTGTAAAAATAAAGATTAGAGTTATCTTTGTTGTGGGCTTTGTTGGGTTGCTATACAGTGTAAAAATCCCTGTATATTTGTACACAATTTATACATTGAGAATGATAAATGAATAAGCAACTCAAAAAAAAGAAATTAGAAAATGAAGGAAACTGTTAGTTCATGACTGAATCAGCTTTATCCAAGTATGCATGTATAGTTGTGATCATATTTCTTGTGATCAGACCAATAACAAATACTTTACTGTTCTCCAAAGGCCTGTTTTGGACATTTAGAAAAATGAATAATCCAATGCTTTGCACATATTTAGGAAATAAATGAAAAGAATAGCAAGAAAAGAAAGAAAGATAACCCCCTAAATGAAACCCTATGTTTTTGGAAGGGACATGACAGACGCGTACTTGTCCTCTAACTACCTTTTCTCGAACGAATATCCATCTCTATATGTTTAGTGCGCTGGTGCTGAACTGGATTACCAGAAAGGTAGATGACACTTATATTATCACAATACACCAAGATAGTCTTCTCAATAGGACAATGAAGCTCTAAAAGTAGATTACGTAACCAACATGACTCAGAAACCACATTGGCTACCCCTCGATACTAGACCATAAGACCAACTTTATGTCTGTTTGTTTTGGAAATCAAACAGATACTCACTTGAATGAGCATAATGAAGCAGAAGATCTTAGGGCTTGGTCCCCTTGCCCTTTCTGTAACGTCGAAATTGAAGTGCCAACGCTTTGCAGCCATTTGCAAGACGAGCATTGTTTTGACTTAAAAAATGCGGTAATGTCATGTGAAGCTTCCTCATATCACATTCTCGTAACATATGTTGTTTATGAGCCCGTTTGGATGGGCTTAAAAAAAGTGACTTTTATGTATAAAATGCTTTTAGAACTTTTAAGTGCTGAAAGTTATTTTTATAAATAAGCAGTTGAGTGTTTGGATAAAAGTGCTTATTGGTAGTGTGAGAATTTTAATAAAATATAAGGGATACAAAAGTAATAGTCAACAGAAATGACTTATAAGCCCCCAAAAAAAAGTTAGAATTCCTAACTTTTAAAAAATGACTGACTTTAAGCACTTTCTGGCTTAAAGTCAGCACTTTAAGCCAGAAACTCAAACAATCAAATAAGCTAAAAAAGGCTTATAAGTTGATTTGACCAGCTTATAAGCCAATCCAAACGGGCTCTATGTTATATATGCAAAATGAAGTGCATATGACTATACTAATATAAAACTTTTCATTCTATTCATCTTCACGCAATACACATTTTTGACTGAAGATTTGTATGAGTTGATCAATCTACTTGATATTTCTGTTCTAGGTCTGTCCAATATGTGCTGCAACTTTGGGGAGAGATCCTGTTGTACATTTTTCTGTCCAACATGCACAATCAGTAAAGGTATACATATTTCAGCGTCAAAATTAATTATGACTGTATAGTATATATATAGGACGATCAATAAGTGATCAGCTGACCCTCACAGCCCTACCCCTTTACAGAGGAAGAAAACTTGCCTAAAACCTGGCTTCTGCAATAATTCCACAGCTATGATTGGAAAGGATCTTCAAGAAATAACTTCAATTTTTGAACAAATTCAGCATTGGTCGGTATAAGGGGCAAGAACTTGCTCCTGATCCACTTTTATTGCCATTTCTATACAATATCCCTCCTTCTGATCCTAAATGCAGGCAGCAAGATAAGTCTTGTGTTCGTGACACTGCTTCTACTGAAATAGAAAGGTATTAGTCTTATGAAATTTCTTTTGATATAAATGCATAAAATTAATTTATTCGTTCATTGTCTTTGTTTTCGTGAAATTTTCTCATAAAACAAATTGGACTAAATGCTAAACCTGAAAGTCAAGCGTGAGTATTTTAGTTTGAACCTTTTATTGTGTTAGTTATCACTATAACCAACAAAGAAGTCCATCTGGAGTGTAGTTTCGCCCTTTCCCAACCCAAAGTCTAGCTATGTATCCTATTTAAAGTTGATTGATCAGCTCCTTCTGTGGTGTACTTCTTTTGGTAATCGGTCATCTGAAAAACTCGGGCTTTCACTCCTTTGATGCCTTGAAGGTCTTGAGGACACAGGCATAACACAAGTTGTTACCATAGTAAACAGGTGGAAAAGCTGAGGATGTGATAAATTGACTGAACCATTAGAATGTGTTGTTATGCTTTGTCCAAAAATTCGCTATTATTCATCAGTGCAACAAGGATGAGTCTATTGTTGCAGAAATGAACGACCTAGGGGCTGGTCATGGAACTCAGAGGATGTTTATAATAGAAGATAATTAAGCTTTAGTAATTTCAACGTGTTACAATTTTTGGTGTCCAACATATCTGATAATCTCTAGTTTGAAATGTATAGCTGATCCTTGCAGAAAGATACATAGTGGTGACTGGTGAATGGTTCTGCTGGTTTACATTTGTAGAAATCTCTCCACATTTTAGGATTTAAATCAGAAATTATATCATCCCTCTTAATTCACTTGGAAGAATAAGGATTCTAATAGTCATGAGTTGGTTGTAGTAGGTACCCAGTAGAATAGTCGAAACTCACAAAGCCTGGACCACCAAAAGAAGAGAAAAATCGCTCTAATATTTAAGGTCAGGTTTTGTGTATGCAGTAACACTGAATGCTCAGTAAGACAGTCAATGTAAGTAGTATATGCTGCGACCTTCTTGTGAACAAACTATAGTTGTTACTTTGTTCCTAAAATTGCTTTCTTGAACAGGTAGAAAATATACTCTTTAAGATGCTGAGCTACTAACGATGTGCCAAAAGTTGTGGTTGTAGTTATCTTTAGCATTTCCTTTTACCCATAAGATAGAGCACAAAATTGTCTATAGTATTGTTTTTCCTCCTCTTTGTAACCCCTAACCTGCCTACGCCGCCAAAACAAAAAAAGAAGAAGAAGAAAGATATGCTCTGTACACTAAGGTGTAAGAAAGTTAGGTTATTTTATTTCATAAACATTGATAGGTAAACTAGAATACACAGTAAGTGATCTATTATAATCGGTTAAATTACGTGTTAAATTTTATACATGTAAACAGTGCTAGTTAATCGTGGTCTTGGGAGTAGGATGACAGAAATGTGTTTTGTGCAGCAGCAAGTTGGCTGTATCTGATGCAGCACTGGAAGAGGATTTTGAAGAAAAAAGGCAGAGAGCTGCATTCCTTCAAGAGCTGGTTGCTTCAACTATCTTCCAGGAAATCAACCAATTTTTGGATGCCAAAAGATTCCTTCCCATGAACACGAGATAATCTATTATTACGACTCCGTGTGTGGATAATGTCATGCAGGCGATGATCGTTCGAGTTAGTAGCAAATCAAAACTCTATGTAATACCAGATAACATGCAAACTACTTATACAACTACATAGGCACTTTAATTGTAACTAATCAATGTTACATTTTTAAGTATGTTAATGTAAAAAAAAGTACTACATAATTATTGCAATCTCATTTGTCCTCCAGGACCATGTTACTGTTCGCTAGTTTTTTTCTTTTATATCATGTCTAGACAAGATGTTAAACAGATCCCAGAGGATGATAGAGCCAATGAGCCAAACATCAATTAGTTGAGGAAGATTCTCTCTCAGATTTGTACTATTTTCCTTTTCACAATTCTTGATGTTTCAAGTACTATTCAACTCAGGCTTAAGATATAACTGGCAAACGATGTTGCACTGTCATAGTTGAGGAAGAAGCCTAACAAAATCCAGTAAGATTACCCAAAAGCTGTTGATTTAAGTTGAGAGTAAAATAATTTGATTACTGGAGGAGAAAAGTCTAATCATGTGAAGCACAAGAGCTTAGGACAATTCACTCGATTGCAAAGAATTTCTATCGCAATGATCATCGGCAGTATTACTTCATTGTAAACTTACCATTCCAATTTCCAGGTAGGCAAATAAAAGGATAACTACCAAAGTTGCAGATCAATTCATGCTCATATATCAGAGCATGTAGAAAGACAAAGGTCTTGTAGGTATTCCTATTCTCTTTCCCCTTTTAATCTGGGTATTGCAATAACATTCAACAATGGTCACTGCAAATAACTGCTCTGAGATTTAAAGAAAGACAGGTGATGAGCTCACGTTAAAAGTAACATTTCCAATAGGGATCCCAACTTCATTCAGCCAAGCACAAGGAACGATATACTCTTGAAAGAAATGCACAATTCACTAGTAACATACAAACGGTGCAGTTGGGGAAACAAAGGCCATTGGGCTTAAGAAGATCTATGCAAAAAGGAAACTCGGCCTTTGTTTTCCCAACTTGCTCTAACATTGAAGATCGTCAAACTAAGTGTATTTAAGTAAACTTGCTCTAACATTGGTAGCAATCCGTGCTTTGCCTGATTCAGCACAAGGGGATTACAAAGTGTCCAGTCAAAGGCGAACTCACTTCATAGTTCTTGACTTGTAATGATTAAAATAGTAACTTTCTTCATTTTTCATGACAACGTACCGGCAATTTAAAATCACATTTCAGGTTGAAACTAAGCTCCATTAATTGTGAAGAAAGGTGAAACCAGAGCATCAAATCCAGAAAGATCAAATACATTTTTCAATAATCTTAGCTTAGGACAACATACTTCCTAACCATAGAAATTAAAATCGGCCAGTTGGTTACCTATGTCACATTCGCCCGCGAAAAAAAGAAAACTACTGAAGTCAAAGAGTGCATTATAGGAGGAACAAGCCTGAAAGATGAGAAAATAAAAAATGGATCATAAACATTATATTCTGAAGATACCAAAGCAAAGTGTATTTGACTATCATAATGTAATATCTAAGATATTCATGTTAGTCAAAGAAGATCAAATTCCTCATGTCAACATCACACGAGGCATATATTTCACTGCTTTTGTATTCTAAAACCATTGAGTCCTCCAATCCAAGATGAACCAACTATCAATGTTCTGCTCAAAGATTGTAAACCAAACAATACTGACTACCATTATAATCAATGCAAACAAATTCATATCCTCCATACAGAATTTCAGTACCAGCTGATGTCTTACTTGTAGCTATCCAACAAAGCACAGTGGTAAAAGAAGCATACTACTTTTTCGTTTGTGTTCTTCTATCAGCAATCAATGTTGAAACAAATAGCCGAAGCAGTGAATCTCAAATTTGAGGAAAATAAAGTGCATGAGAGCAAGTGATATCATTCCTTTCAAGCAAATAAAAAGTGAAACACGAGACTGGGGAAAAATCGCAAAAGTTCAGTAGGATTGAGTGATAAAACAGGATACTTCAGCTAAAGTAAGATTCTAAAACATAATAAAAGTAACAAAAAAGTCGCAATTTATGACGATGGATTAAAAAAACTTCAATGGAAAGAGATGCTCAGCTGCAAGTTCATCATTCTAAGATTTTCTGAATAACACCAGCTCCAACAGTCTTTCCTCCTTCCCTAATAGCAAACCTCATACCCTGCTCACAAGCAACTGGCATAATCATCTCAACCACTATGTTTACACGATCACCAGGCATAACCATCTTAGATTCCTCTCCTTTATCAGTCATAATCGCGGTAACCTTTCCGGTCACATCGGTTGTCCTCATGTAAAACTGAGGCCTATAACCCGCAAAGAAAGGTGAATGCCTTCCACCCTCTTCCTTCTTCAACACGTAAACCAACGCTTCAAACTTTGTATGCGGAGTAATCGTTCCAGGCTTAGCCAACACCATTCCTCTTTGAATATCAATCTTCTGAATACCTCTCAACAACAACCCAACGTTATCTCCCGCCATTGCTTCATCCAGAATCTTCTGGAACATCTCAACCCCTGTCACTGTAGTTTGCCTAGTGTCCTTCAATCCAACTATATCGACAATTTCTCCAGTCTTAACGGTCCCTCTCTCAACTCTCCCAGTAGCCACAGTACCTCTACCAGTAATAGAAAACACATCTTCAATAGCCATTAAGAAAGGCAATTCAGTTTGTCTTTGTGGGATAGGAATATACTCATCAACAGAGTCCATTAAAGTATAAATCTTATCAACCCATTCATTTTCACCCCTTTTAATACTAGGATTAGCCATTAAAGCCTCTAAAGCTAATAGTGCAGACCCCGAATGTATCGGAATATCATCACCAGGAAACTCATAACTAGACAATAACTCTCTTACCTCCAACTCAACAAGCTGAAGTAACTCCTCATCATCAACTTGATCTTGTTTGTTCAAGAACACAACCATATTAGGCACCCCAACTTGCTTAGCAAGCAAAATATGTTCCTTAGTTTGCGGCATTGGGCCATCTGCACCAGAAACAACAAGTATAGCACCATCCATTTGGGCAGCACCAGTAATCATATTCTTGACATAATCAGCGTGCCCCGGGCAGTCCACGTGGGCGTAATGGCGATTTTCGGTCTCGTATTCGACAGTAGCAGTGTTAATGGTAATACCACGAGCTCTTTCTTCAGGGGCAGCATCAATTTCATCGTATTTCTTGGGTGCAGAGTTACCCATAGAGGCAAGTGCCATGGTTAAAGCAGCAGTTAGAGTGGTTTTACCATGGTCAACATGGCCAATTGTACCAATGTTCACATGGGGTTTCTTTCTTTCGAATTTGCCACGTGCTGCACGGACAGTGAAGTGGTTGGGGCGGGTGTAGGAGGGAGTGGTGGTTGGTGAGTGGAGGAAAAGTATTGGGGTAAAAGAAGATGAAAGGATAAGTTTGGGGGATTTTGAAGGAAGCATAGGACCACTGGTAGTAGTGCTACTGCTAGTTAAGGAATAAAGCTTTGTTGCAGAAGCTGCTGAAATTGAAGCCATGCCTGAAAATGGGACTTGGAGAAGAGAGTGAAATGAAATAAATTGTTGTAGTAGAATAGAAGGATATAATGATGTTATCTATTTGGGGAGGAAGAAAGATGGCCTCTCATATATTGGGCTACCTTTCTTGGATGATATACTGACACAATACTGGTATTTTTGTAAATTACTTTTTTAAATTTATTAGATTAGTCCATTATTTTAATTTAACGTTTCTCTTTTATAACTTTTTATTTTATTTCATTCTATCTTTCGAAAAAAGTCTCTTTACCTCTTTGAGATATGAGTAAGGTCTAAGTATATCCTACTCGTAGAATTATACTTATATGTTGTTGTTGTTGTTAAAGTCAATTATTTTAACGTCAAACTTGAAATATAGAATTTAAAGTTTGAAAAATATATTTATGAAGTTTTTACTCACACAACTTCAATTATGTTTATATGTTCGAATATAACTTTAACTTTCAATTATTCTTTTTTAACTTAACTTTAATTAGTTGTTTAGAAAATATTAACCAATTTATATCCACACTCCTACGAAATATTTATATATTCCAATTTGTTTTTTCTTTTCTTTTACCCTTTCAAGTAATAGTTCGATTTTTATACAACGACCGTTCTATTTTGCAACAAAGATTGGTAGAAAGTCACAATAGTGAAGAAAAAAAAACACTTAATGTGTGCTTGAGGGTAAAAAAAAAGAGTTTACATCAGATATATGACTGGATAAAAATGTGAGAACAGGAGGAAATAAATATAAGTTTATCAGAACCAAGAGTTTACACTTTACACTAATGATCTACATCAAGCTCGTCGGATAAGGTTATGTGGTGCATGTTATTTGGCTGATGATATTGTATGAAATTATCAAGAGAATCAACCAAAACTAAGACCAATCTTAGTGCTGCTATACATCTATAAAGTTACACTTGCCATTTCAAAAAGAAATAAAAGCATAATTTTCAAGAAAAATTGGATAATTGCAAACAGTAGAATCAATCAAATAATATTAATTACTTTACAGGTTCAATGATATAATTAAAGAAACTTACAGAGATATATATCAACTGGCACAACTTCGACCAATTGACATTTCAAATAGCTAAATACTCAGGTGTATATGTACAAGTATACATCATGACTTGCAGAGGCATCATACATACGCGTGCAAGCAAATGAGAAACGTGTATCTCTTTAAATACTAACTAACAAAGCAAACGGAGCCACCAATCTCCGATGAATCACTTCCCTGTCTCCTTTTTCAACATTACCTCAATTCCTGACCCTGAACTGATTTAAAGTTTTAAACATCGACAGAGCTGAATCTGTATCTAAAGATAGGTCCATGCTTATCCCCTCTAGCTTCTCAATTTTGCATGTGACCATTGTCACCAGCAATAAAAAAAATCAGCATTCCGGAATATGTCTGAAACCTTTCAGGGTCAGTCAGGTCATTGGTACAACCAAAGAATTACTCAGAATTGAGTGGCAAAAAGACAACAGCAACTTACTTCTTTACGGAGGAACTTGGATCTTCAGGATAAGTAGAGCAGCAGCCACTTCCGCAATGCAAATTATGGGAAGATATTTTGTGACCATAAATGCCACGGATCTCAGGTGGAAGCTTGCTTAGAAGATCTGAGATAGCTGCATCATGTTTCTTCTTGAGATCATTTAGCTCCTTTTGCTGCTGATCACGCAGCTTCTCGAGTTCCTTGGCGATATGTCTGATATCAGCTGAGTACTTGTTGCTGATCATGTTATTTCTTTCCTCTGATGAATGAGGCCCACTTGCATAACTAAAATCCGTGGAATGATCATTGTCACCCAAGTCAGAATCATGGTGAACACCGGCGTCATCATCCATGTAAGTCTCAGTTTCATAATCTTCGCGTCCTCTTAGGATAACAGGTGATTCTTCATTTTCTTCCATCCAGCTACCTTCATGAGTTGGTGAATCAGTCTGTGATGTGCTTGAAGGCCCCTGTCTAAGTGGAGAGCTGGCATTACTGGCTGTTTTCGGTGAATCAGACCAGTATTTTCTACCTGAAGGGAGTCTTTCCAACACAAGACTGCCCGAATGAGCGGGGTCAATTGTTAAGGATGGTACATCATCTCGGGCTCCAGAAGTACAGTTATCGGGAGCAACTTCATCAGTAATGTGATTGCTAGAGCTTTCTCTTGGTGCCCAATCTGGGATATATGACCGAATTTCAGAATCAATCATTTCCGCTATTGCTGAAACATCCTGATCTGTCAGGTCCAGCTCTTCAACCATTTCACTAGCAACGGCATTCGACGTATCAACTTCAATATCAAAGGGGAAGTGAATGTTCCTAATATGACCTGATACCACAGTGCAACTGTTATACAACTAATTAACAGATGCATCTTAAGCTTGACAAAGTAAACAAGGAGCAAACAGTAACCTGCTGAATCAGTTATTCGAAGTTTAAGAAATATTGTATTTAGGTCCTTCCTTTGGCCGTGCACAGTGAAATCTCTGCCTCCCTCGGGCAAAGGGTCCTTTGTACTTTTTCCACTATCAGAGTGATCATCACTCAAATCTGTAAAGATCCTACATAAGTCAATAATTAAGGGAAATTTTTAAAAAGGTACGATCACATAGTTACCTGCATGTCTGGAATTGAAGCTCAAAGATCGACCTATGTTTCCAGAATCCTCATCTGAAAGGAGAAAGGGATCCATCAATAGTTCCTTAGCAGGCAACCGCTCAGAAGCTTCCGCGATACATTTTTCTATGAAGGTTTTAACTCTTGGATCCTTCACTTTTGCCAATGAGGCAGGCTTGATTCCCTTCATAGGTGCAATTGTAAATCAGAATCTTAGCAAAGTAGTATTGTAAGATGAAATTAAAATAGCAAGAAATGTAGAGTCACTATCTCATTAAATGGATCTGCTAATAGAAAAATAGAGTTGGAGAAAGTTAAAGATTATCATACAACATAAAAGATATGCCAAGCTCCCCCTTCCTCTTTCCACTCAAAAGACCACCACCACCACCACCCACCACCCCACCACCACCACCCAACCCCCAAACACGCGCGCCAGAAAAAGGTTTATGCCATTTTGTGTTAAGGCTCATGGATTTGTTTGAGTAATGATCTAATACAATAGCATAAGGCACTCCCTCAATCCCATTAAATAGTCTCATCTTGACAGGAATAATTGATCCAGAAAAAAGTATCTTTCAGTTTATTGTCTATTCTGCTCAAACCTAAAGTGATGTTAGGTTGCTTCGCAATGGTTGGCTTGACCACATCATTAGCATGGTTTAAGTTAAGTGCATGTCAAACAATTAAGCGCGCATTTGATCAGCCTTGCTCCTTCCACTTTAGCTATGAGTTATTTCATATCTATTTCTTGTCAACGACACATAATTCTGATAAATGAAAAAACAATAGGAACCACGTACTTAATAAATCAAGTCCACAGATGATTGGACTCAATTGTCTTGTTCATCTTCACTAAAATAACCTAAAAATACAACACCTTTGTGATACATCAAGATACATACAAACATTATTCAAAACAGAAGACCGGATTAGCAAACAGTAATGCTGAATTAGCACTTATACGAGAATAAGATGAATTTACTTATTAGACATGGAGATGGAATGGGAGAAAGTGTGTGTATAACAATGATTTTAGTTGGAGTAAGGTCTAAATGAAGTGGTTGATGTTGCTAACTTGAGCAATGTTAAAAAGAGAAATTGACATTCAGATACAAAAACCCCAAGGTGAGGATGGTATTTGGAGGTAAACTGATAATTGGAAAGTACTGAAAGTCCTATGAAAGTTGTCCCTAGGAAGAGGCGGGAGCCAGTGATTCTTACTCGATGTTGACAAAGCACTCTTGACAAATAAACCAAGATACGGATAGGCATAATCTTTTGAATTTGTGTTGCTCAACTGGATGCATCCCATCAGGGATAGAATTCACGTTTCTTAATCCCTATTCCCTACAACGCAATGAATAGGGCCATTTATGCAAGTAGGTCTGACAATGTTGTATTGGGTAGTTTGCTAGAACAATTGCATTCAAATGGGTATACAATAGGTCCTATACCTTGATAATATTAACTACTAATAACAGTATCAAAAAAACAGATATTAGCTATTAATAACACAAGTAATTACTCAAGGAATGCATAAGTTGACCGGACCCCTTTTTGGTTTTATGATAAAGAGCTTAACGACATTATATGAAATGAACTGCAAATCCAACATTTCAGCAGGCTCACTTGGATAAAATAGTTTAGGACCAAAGGATATTTTCCATCATGAACAGCAGGTAAGAGTGGAACTATCTGGATACAAGACTAAGAAAATAAACCTGAAGTCCCTCCAATCAGCACTTGATTCTGATTATGCATGGTCAAACTGTTTTTAAGTGGTCAATAAAATCTCATTCCTGTGGTAAAACCATTGTGAGCTACTGAGCTCACCAAGTCAAGGACATCCATTCAACTGAAGTCGTAAACAACGTTGATTTCTTAAAACGGCTACTATTTGTTTCTTGGAAGATCATGTTATCGTTCACTTCCTTTGCAAATTGAATGTCCTGCTTTACGAAGAATGGTTATTGAAGTGAGGACGAACACCCTTTCTTAGTAAAAGAAAAGGTATTGGGACTAAACTTACTTTTATATTCAAGGAGAGAGAGAGGGTTTTAAGAACTCCATGGGGCATACCCTTTCAATTTATATTTTCTGATCTCAAAGACTCAAGAAAAATGAATACAGAAAACTCCGAGAGAAAGTAGGTTTATCTTTGAAAATATAAAATAGAAACAAGCGGAATCAGTCTGTGAAAATCAGATTCGGCAAAGGCTATGGAAACCTAATATTCCTCCAAAGGTGCTCTGTTTTAGATGGATAGCATTGATGGAGCTTGTCTCACGCAAGATAACCTAGCCAAGATTTGTATTGTTATCTCTAACATATGCTACCTGTGTAGAGGATTTATAGTAGTAAACCATCAATTCATACACTGTTCAGCAGCCTCGGTGGAGTTTTTACATCAGTGCAATTTTAATGGGTGTTTCCAGGGGATATTATACAATTGTTTTGCATCTGGAGGGATTGGAAGGCACAGAAAACTACCAGAAAGATATGGAACTCAATTCCTTTAACTAAAATTTGGGTGCTATGGAATGAAAGAAACAAGAGATGTTTTGAAGGAGAAAAAAGCTCCCTGCAGCAAAAAATTAATTGCTTATATCTTTTATTTGCTTGGTCCAAACTTGAAGTTTTAGAGGATACATAAACTTCATCAGTTCCCTATCTAGTTAAGGAAATACAGATTTCTATTGTAAATAGCTTTTGTAACTATGCACCTCCTGGGAATTTTGTTGACAAATTATCTTTATTTTTTTCTCACGAAAAAAAACAAGCAGAATCAGTATGGTAAAAAAGGAGTATTCATTTTCCTTTTACTAACAGTAAATTCTTAGGTTGGTGAAATAAAGATAACAGAAGCAGATCTTCAGTGCTTTACTATGAAGTCTTGCTATCATCTGCTGCTAAAGTCTCTGGCATATTGGCCATGGAAGTCATTGCGAAAAATAAACGCCCCAACCAAAGTTGCTTGTTTTTGGTGGATTACTGCTTATGGTGCCTGTTTAACTCAGTATAATCTATAAAAAAGAGGCTTTCGTTTTTGTAATAATGTTTCATCTGCGAAAGTTCTGGTGAAACAGTAAAATCATCTGCTGATGCATTGCAACAACATACAGTTGATATGGTCCTTTTTCTGAATATTTTTTGTGTTCAATGGGTGATGCCACAAAGGATTAAAAGGATTTACTTATGTGCTGGCAACGTCAGAGAATGAAGAGAAAGATGAAGACATGGAGATTAATTCCATTATGTATTAGCTGGATAATATGGCTTGAGAGGAAGAGAAGATGCTTTGAGGGAAGCAAGGAGTTGATTGCTTATTTAAAGTTTAGATGTTTTCAGAATTTGTTTTGTTGCCTTAGAGGAGATGCTTAATCGGTATTTATGATTTTATGGAGTAGATAGATTCTGTCTTTGTGTAGCTTCTATCCAAGTCCTTCTCTTTTGTAAGCTTCTCCGGTACCTTCTTGTTAACTTTCTATCACTTATAAAAAAAGGTTGTCATGCAGTTTTCAACCTTCGCCTAGAAACAGCTTGATTGCAGCACAATTGGTCAGTCAGAAATGCCTTAACCTTGAAGTAGTGTCACTTTCAGCAGGCCGATGAACTTGGTACTGCCATAAGACCACAACAAAGTACAGAAACCTTACTTTTTGTATCTGCTCTGTTAACCAGCTTAGTGCGTTCAGATGTCTAAATGCAAATGCAGCATCACCTAAAAGTGTTATTTTAACAAATTTGTTATGAGGGTGGTGCGCCCTGAGAATACAAACTGAAGGCTGAGTCTCCGTCCTCCCCATCAAAGAGGGAAAAGAAGAGAGATAAAAGTCATCAACCCCCAGGAAAGAACATCCTCCAAAGCAATATAACCACATTTTGCTGCATATGAGCCTTAAACTAGACAACATGAAGAATCCTAAATGGCAAATTTCAAGTAAATGACTGGGGAGCTAATTCTTTAAACTAAAATCTAAATTCGAAAACAACCTCTCTACCCCACAAAGGTAGGGGTAAGGTCTGCGTACTTCCTACCCTCCCCAAACCCCACTTATGGGATTACACTGGGTATGTTTCTGTTGTTGTTTAAGTTAGCAGTGTTTGAGTGTCTAGTAAAATTGTTGTCATGTGACCAGTAGGTCACGGGTTCAAGCCGTGGAAACAGTCTCTTACAGAAATGCAAGGTAAGGCCCCATACAATAGACTCTTGTTGCCAGGCCCTTCCCCGGACCCCGCACATAGCGGGAGCTTAGTGCACCGGGCTGCCCTGTTTTTTGTAGTGTTATTATTGAATATAGAAAAATGAGCAATACACTCTACCCTCCCCAGACCCATGTTGTGGGATTTCACTGGGTATGTTGTTGTTGTATAGAAAAATGAACAGTATTCTTCTATTAGATACGAAAATAAATTTAAAACTTATTGGCTTTTATTTCTCTAAAATGCTTATAACTTTTATATTTTTTTGTTATACCAATTTGTATGACACTCTTTGCACATGAAGATACCAATGGATAATTGCGTAGAACTTAATAAAGGAATAGACATGTAAAACCATAAATGTCATCGTTCCACAAGGGTTGAAGCCTAAGCTATGCAAGGATATTTACAATTTTTAACCTAATTACAACTCTCAATTAGAACATGTTCCATCACTTTTATTGCTTCAAAACCTTGATCCCAAGAAATGATATCTCTATCAACAATCGTGAACATACAATAACATGTAACGTAGCTTGAAGGACAACAAAAAAGAAAAGAGAGATACTGGGAAGAAAGACATAAATTCTTACTGCTGTCACTTTCTTATATATTTGAGCAGCGTTGGCACACTCAACATAAGGATACTCAAAAGTCACGAGCTCCATCAGGCACATGCCAAAGGCATAGATATCTACTAGCTCATTATATTCCTCTTCATAAAGTTCTGGCGCCATGAATTCTGGTGTACCTGAGATCAAACACAGAATTGGCTTTTTCAGAACAATCTAAACCGCCAATGAACAGCCAACTGAAACCTTGAAGACAGTCGTAAAAATTAGAAAAGCAGAGTAGGGCCTCACCAATGACACTATGAGCAGCACGGGCCTTGCAAAGAATTGCAGCGAGTCCCAAGTCACCAATCTTGACCTCCCCTTGATTACCATTGATAAAAATGTTATCACACTTAAGATCGCGATGAATAATTGGAGGGTCATGACCATGTAGATATGAGAGACCCTCCAATATCTGCCTAGACCAATTCTTAAGTGCTCTCACATCAACCTTCTTATGTTTTTTACGATACCTTCACAAGCATACAGAAAGAGTAGTCCATAATTCAATATTTCAAAAATATTAGTGGGAGAGAAAAAAAGAGAATAAAACACATCGCCATACTGTCTTAAAGTTCCAGAAGTGAAAATTTCAGTAATGATGTTGATATTCTCATTCTTTGAGTCAACCCACGAGTGATAGAATTTTATGATATTCTTGTGCTTAAGGGTTTTAAGCAAATGAACTTCAGAATATAGACGCTCCAAGTCCACAGCATTCCTCAAGAGATCGGCCACTTTAACCTGGTTCCAAGCTACTTCAATCCCCTCCAATTCATCAAATGCTCGGTAACTATATTACCGATAGTAAGTCAAGAATAGACAAAAGTAGCACTTGACAACATTCATTAATGAGGGGGGGAAAACAGTAACACAAACTCCCTTCTCATCTCAGTTTATATGACAATCATTCCATTTTGAAATTACCCTGAATATGACAGTTTCTCATTATAATATTATTATACAACTATCACAAATTTTAAGAATTTTCAAAGTCATATAAATATTCAAATTTAATACCTTTATGTAATGTTTTCTCAATCAACTTAACTTTTCAACAATTGCTATAATATTTTCTTTCCTCTGTTTCATTTTATGTGGCACTAATTCTATATCGGCGTGTATCATAAAAAATGGCACATTTCCATACTTGGAAACAATTTAACGTAAACTTCTCATTTTTCTGTTTTTATAGCCACATAAATTTCATGTTTAAGACCACAAAATTTCAAAAGTATTTTTGTCCTCAAAATCCATGCCCGACCGGCACATAAATTGAAACAGAGGGAGTACCATTCAAATTAACATCTTATACTCCTTATCCCGTCAAACACGTCAATGAAATGCCACTGCGGCGGAGCATTAAGCACGTGACGGCATCAATAAAGGATACACTTTCTTGAAAGCTCCTTTTCCCAAAACCTCTTTGTACTGCACATAACAAGACAGTCAACTCCACAGTTACAATGCAGAATCAAATACATGTAATAACTAATCAAATACACACCAACCAAACAAAAAATTAGCCAGATATGTGATGACAGTAATAGCAAAGCAGTCAGAAGAAAATAGAAAAGCGCGAAAAAATACTCTCTTTGTCCCAAATTGTACGATTTTCTTTCTATTTGAGACTTCCAAAATATGTGAACTTTCACACTATTCCAATTCTGTTAAATATTCAATACTTTCACGCTTTCTCATTCATTAAATTTAACTTCAATATGATGATTTTCTTTCCTTATCAAACTAACTTTTCAATCAATTTTCACACTATATATTTCAATCACATAATATAAACTAATTCTCACGTAGTTTCTTCTCCTTCGATTTCTGATACTATCTATTGTTTCTTATTTTTAGCTTTGCGAAATGTTGTGTTGTTACTTTTTCCTTTTTGACATACTTTGTTTTTGCTTTTTTTTGTTAGCTTTATCCTGAGCCGAGCGTCTATCAGAAGAAGAAACAAACAGCCTCTCTACCCCAAGGTGGCAACAACAAGAACCGAACACCCTTCTCGAAAAATTATACAGTAGACATATTAATTATTATTTATTACAAATATATATTACATCTTAAACACCCTTAACAAATATATTATATATTACTTCAAAATTCAAACACACTTCACAAAATTTCTGATTCCGTGTGTGTACACTCTACCCTCCCCTCCCCAGACCCCAGTTGGGTATGTTGTTGTTGTATCATACTATAAGCTAAGCAGAATAAGGTCAGGAGGTAGTTTGAAAAATGTACTCCAATCAATGCTTAAAGTACAACAAGCCAAAAAAGGTAAATGAAGAAACTAACCCGGCCGTAACGACCAGAAGGATCGAGCTCGACAAACTCGGGTTCAGATTCGGAATCGTCCGGTTCCTGTTCGGACGCAGAATCCTGCTGCATTCTCTTTCAATTCAGATCAATCTGAAATTGCGTAATTAACTATTCTCAAATAACAACCGTAACAAGGATTCCACCAAACCAGTAGTTAAGCCAAGCCTATAAGGATCAGTGATTTGGGAGAAACGTATAAAAGAATTGAAGCGTGCTACGGGCAAAAAGGTCAAGGCCTCAGGTTGGGGTTTGTAACGCAAGCCCAACATAAAAATTTGGACTAATTCTTTTAATATTTTAATCTACTAGCACTACATCTACATGTCACAATATCTATATATTACACAAGTTTAAAGGCCGAAACAATTTGAAGAGTCAAATTACTGTTGTCTTAAATGATACTAAGTTTTTTGTCAAATGACACGCACTTGTACAATCATCACCTTACGACTTTTAGAGTTGAGTTAGATCCAAGATAAGCCCCAAATTATATTATTTACGCTTCAGTTAATGAGGTCTGGGCGGGCGGGGAGTATTAAGAGTCTCACATCGGTAATGGAATGAGAACATGAACTCCTTATATGAACTTGGACAATCCCTCAGTTAGCTTTTGGGTTGAGCTTTACCATTTGAATAATAAGTTGTATTTTACTACTACTTTTACGCACCTATTACAATGGAAAATGTTAAAGCAGTCATCTTGACAAGTGAGAAATGGATTTCTTTAGAAACACATAGCGAAGTCCTTAGTATTGTTTTCATAGATTCATGCTTTAGTGGCTCTAAGTTCAACTATATGTAAAAGAGAAAAACCTAAGTTTTTTTGTTGTGAAGGCATGGCCATTCTTTCTTTCGAGTGCTTGAGAAACGGTGTGATGCAGCACGCAAACCACGTCGCCATGTAAACCACACTTGGCCAGTGTGTGGCGGCCAACCAAGAAGGTTTATGCGAGGATCGAACTCGCGACTGGCCTTGCCGTATTCTCTTCTTCTGTGCTTTCTTGCGGTCAAGAAAAACCTAAGTTGTAACTTATTGCAGAAGATCATGGATTAGCTGGCACACAATCACACACAAAGCTAATAGAGAAGAAGAAATAACACAAGGATTTGACGAGCTTCAGTAAGCCTACCGAAGCAGAGAGTATTCCACCACTAAATGAGAAGAAAAATGTAATGAAGAATCCTAATTACAACCCCTTTATATAAATGTCCTATTTTATATTAGTTTACTAGTGCAATGATACACACACAATCCTTATCAGTTCCAAAACTTACAAGGACAATAGGATTCTCAAACCTGTTAATTACTCCTCCATCTCATATTAGTTTGTCAATATTACTAAAAATGTCCTAAAATACTTGTCATTTTATAAATTCATGATACTATTAATTAATTTATCCTAATTTTGCTCTTAGTATTAAGTGTTCTTGAATGTAAACAATATTGGATAGCTTAGCCTTGTCTATGAAGAGAGATAAGGGTGAATTAGTAAAAAGAAATCTCTTATTTATGATTTCTTAAGGGCGTGTAGAAGAAAAACATGACAACTTATATGGGACGGAGGGAGTACAACGAGTTTTCTGAACCTAGTTAGAAATCTGACATTGTTAGAATTCACTGAATTCAATACACTAACTTTTGTTACTGCAATTGCAGAACATGTTTGCAGCAGAAACTGATTCAACATTCATTACATTGGATTGGGCAATGACAGAGTTACTGATGAATCCAAAAGCAATGGAAAGAGCACAAGCAGAGGTGAGAAATGTCGTAGGAGACAAAAGCTTTGTATCAGAAAGTCATCTGCCTCAGTTGAACTACATCAAAGTGATCATTAAAGAAGTCTTTCGATTGCATCCTCCTGGTCCATTATTAATTCCAAGAGAGTCCACTGAAGAAATTACCATTCAGGGATATACTATTCCTCCCAAACAAGGTTTTATCAACGCGTGGGCGATAGGAAGAGATCCAGATACTTGGGGAAATCCTGATGTATTTGATCCAGATAGATTTATTGGTAACGATATTGATTTCAAAGGGCAAGATTTTGAGCTCATACAATTTGGAGTTGGTAGATGAATTTGTCCTGGCAGTGCGTTTGCTAGCGCGAATGTTGAGCTTGCTCTAGCTCAACTTCTACACAACTTTGATTGGGAACTTCCCCCTGATATTGAAGCCAAAGATATGGACATGACAGAAGCTTTTGGTATCTCAATGCCAAGGATATCTCCTCTTATCCTGATTGCCAAACTGCACTTTCCTGGTAGAGTTCAGCCTGAAGCTTATGATTTCAGGATTTTTACTTTATTAATAATTTATGTATTTCTTGAGACTAAGAGTTGGACCAAAGTTACTAGCTTTGACCGAATCCATACCTTAAACACTAGCGGACTCTACAATTATGTGCTCTCATGTAAACTTTAAGTTCAATTATAAGTCCTAATTGCTTAGGTAAACAAAGGACTGTCTTTATGTCAAAAAATTCTGAATCAGGATGGATTCTAAATCTGTGGAATTACTCTTTCCGTTCATTTTATGAGTTATGTTTTAATTTAAACAGAAAAGTACGATCAATAAACCCTACTAGGGTTGTTTAATAACCTCTTCAAAACCGAAAATGTTGAACTTGAGCTGGAAAATTCTTACATAAACTGTTAAACAATAGGCCTTGGCCCAGTGCTGGCCGCCGTGTATAGTACCCAGTCCGTATGGACTTCTTGTATATTGTATATTTGGTAACTAAGTCTAACACCATAATTAATATTGTAGTGTTACCATAATTGTATAGTTAGTCTCCTTTAGAGGTAGAAAGAGAAAATGATTTTTCCATTGTAACTTATATATATATATATGTCTTTCTAATCAAGAGATTATTTCTTTCATGGTATCAAGAGTCTAGGTTCTCTTTACCTACTTCCGCTCCTCAAAATTTCTTCTTTCTTTTTTTCGAAATTTTGCTCTATATTCTCGATTTTTTGTGTTCTTCCTCTTTCACAAATATCGAGTATCTTCTCTTCCAAAAACCTTTCTCACAAATTCCCTTCTCTGAATCTTGTTGTTCTATTCCCTATGGCTGATAAGAACACTTTTCACCCTGCCCTCACAGTTTCTAATATCAAGAGCGTTCTTCCTATCGTTCTTGACCTAGAAAACGTTCAATATGGGACGTAGGCGGAATTACTTAAGATTCATGCTTTGGCACATAAAGTCATCCACCATATCATTCCTCCAACTCCTCCAAAGGGGGGGGGGGGTGATACGACGTTTACTTCTACGACGATTGTGCCCACTAAAGAAGCAGATCCAGAATTATGGGTCATGCTTGCTTGATGCCAAGGTTCTTCAGTGGTTTTATGCCACTATCTCCTTGGACCTTTTACAGATGATTATGGAACCAAATTCCACAGCTATGGCGGTGTGGGATCGATTGCGCGACATATTCCAAGATAAAGTCATTCTCGAATAGTTATCCTTGAGCAGGAATTCTCCCAGGTGGCTATGGCGAGTTTTACCAACGTTTCTTATTATTGCAAACGCCTCAAGGACTTGGCAGACCAACTCAGCAACGTGAGTTCTCCGATTTCTCAAAGTCGTCTAGTTCTTCAGATGGTTGCAGGTCTGTTAGAGACCTATAGCGGTGTTGCTTCGGTAATTCATCAGAGTAACCCTCTGCCAGGATTTTATCAAGTCCGTTCTATGCTTACTTTGGAGGAAGCCGGATTGGCTAAGAAAGTGGCGATTGGGGCGATACGCATGCGTGATGGCCTTCCAATTTTACTCCTTCCAATCCAGCCAACATGACTCAAAATCACAACAACGGGGATGGTAAAAAGGGCCAGAATCGGAAGAATAATGACAAGAATCATGGCGGCAACAACGGAGGCAACGTCGGCAGCAAGAATCTTGGAGCCACGGGGACCCGCGGGCGGTGGTAGTGGGTCACAAGACTCGCGGCCATTTCCACGCTTCTGGCGCGCGACGCCTCAGTCGCGGCCCAGCTTCTTCCCAGTTCAGACCAGCTTATGGGCAGCCCCAACAGTCCAGTATACTTGGGCCTCGCCCCCATCAGGCCCACCACGTAGTGGGGCCCACCCAGACCGACATTGAAGCAGCGATGCATACGCTTGGCTTGACTCAACCGGACCCAAGTTGGTATATGGACGCCGGCGTCACTACCCACATGACATCCGATCAAGGTACTCTCTCGTCTTATTCCAATTTGGTACTAATCATGGTATAACTTGGTAATGACAATTCTATTCCACTTAAGGGTTATGGCCATAAAACGTTGTCTCCTCCTCATCCACCCCTTGTCCTGAAACATACCTTTCATGCCCCAAAATTGATTAAGAATTTGGTGTTTGTCCGTAAATTCACCACTGATAATTAGGTTTCTATTAATTTTGATCCGTTTGGGTTTTCTGTGAATGATTTCAAGACGGGGAGTAATCTCATGAGGTGTAACAGTAGGGGTTATCTTTATCCAATCACTCAAAGTCTCAGCATCTCGCGTCAAGCTATGTCATCCACTTTTGCAGCTTTTGCTCCTTCCTTGTGGCATGCTCGTCTAGGTCATCCAGGGTCGTCTATTGTATCTTCTTTAGATAGACATAAATTTATTTCTTGTAAGGGTACGCGTAGTACTCCACTTTGTCAATCCTGTGCTTTGGAAAAAATTATTAAGTTACCATTTATAGCGTCGAATTCTACTACTTCAATGTCATTTGATATTATTCATAGTGATTTGTGGACATCTCCGGTTCTCAGTTCTGTGAGTCATCGTTATTATGTTTTATTCTTAGATGACTATTCTAAATATTTATGGATGTTTCCAATGGCGAAAAAATCTCAAGTTTTTTCCATTTTCATAAAATTTAGGGCTTTCATAAAAACACAATTTGACCGGGAAATAAAAAATATTCAATGTGATAATAGCAAAGAGTGTGACAATGGGGAATTTAGAGAGTTTTTTTTGTTCAAAATTGGATAAATTTTCATTTTTCTTGTCCTTATACATCTTCACAAAATGGGAAAGTTGAGCGAAAAATTCGTACCATTAATAATATTGTTCGCACTTTATTGGTTCATTCTTCCGTTCCTCCGTTATTTTGGCATCATGCGCTACAAATGGCTACCGATCTACTCAATATTCTTCCTTCTAAAGGTTTGACATATTCATCCCCTCTCAAAGTCTTATAATAAGTCTCTGTCATATTCTCATCTTAGGGTCTTCGGATGCTTATGTAATTCACTGTTTCCATCCACTACAATCAACAAACTTCAGGCACGTTCTACTCCTTGTGTGTTTTTGGATTTTCCGTCAAATCACTGTGGTTATTGTCACGACCCGACCCGACGGGCCGCGACCCGGTGCCCTAATTGGACACCCTTATACTGGTCTGTCACATATAATCCGAATGATACCAAGAACAACATATAAACCTCGTGAAAATAAGATGCTGACTCATAACGTTATATATCAACCGAACTTGTCTCCTGATGAGTCACAACAATTCAACATATCAACATAGGCAAGCCGACAAGATTGCCTCTATACATGGGACTATCAAAGATAAACAACAAGCGACACATGTCTTGCGTCACGCATACATGATGCGCGATTTAATGCACACACTAACGCAAGTGCACGTGTCATGTCAAGTAATATAGTCTAGGTAAGACCGAATATCGTCCTCAAGGATTGATTTTCAACTACCGATTATCTATCCTATGATATCTATTTGGTTAACATAAATTGAATTGGAATTCTAACTAATAATGCAAGAAATAAACTAATTATAAAAATATTTTGATTTAAATCAGTTATGATGGTAATTAGGGCTTCCAAGATCATCAACTATCCACTCTATTCAATCCTTAATACAATTAGACTGACTTCTTCTTCTACGTTAAGATAGCAGGTTTACTAATCCGTTTTATACTCCCGTTAAGGCTATATAAACACTCAACCCCAGTAGCGCTCTTTTCTACCTTTCGGTGATAAGGATGACTCTATAGGAGGATTAAGAACAAAAACCCTATTAATGCTACACAAGTAATTGAGGTATTTTCATCCCCAATTCGACCTATGTCTACCCAACTACAGCATAGTCACAACCTCCTTCTTTCGGAGTTTGATTAGAAATCATATAAATAATGATAATTAATGATCAAGTAATTACCAAGCAATCAAATCATCTATTGGATAAATCTTAAATAAGTGAAGAAGAAATCAACTAATATATTAATTCATGAATAGAGTTTCAAGTGAATCACAAGGAGATCCCTAATAAAGTAATTAGCTCCTAGCCATAGTCACACTAAGAACTAATACAATCTCCATACATGAACTAAAATAAATAAAGCAGAAAGAAAGAAAAGAAAAATACTCAAGAACGAGTCTCCAAGCCTTCTAGCATCCAAGGGTTGTGTTGTGGAATATTTACAAGATGGATTGGTGGATGGATGGATGTAGAATAGTGAATGGTGGAATGGAGAATAGAGAATTCTTCTAATGATGTATAGACTATTTATAGACCAAGAATCCTTTAGGTGAAGGGTTAAGGATTATGTAGATAGGAAAAGTTATTAGAATCCTTTTAGGTAAGAGTTTTAAGGTAGGAAAAGTTATCCCTTTAGGTTGGAAAAGTTATCCCTTCAGGTAGGAAAAGTTATCCCTTTAGGACTCTGAAAACATGTCAAATTCGGCCCAGAACTTCATAAATCCCGCGTCGGTATGCGGCCTGCACTTTGCGCGCTGAAAATCAGCAACTTTCGGGACTTTCAGCACATTGGCGCCGCTGCTGCGAACCGCCATGGCGCGATGGCGTTTTTAGCGGTCCGTTTGTCGTCCGGACTTCGTCGATCTCTCTATAATTCCCGGAACTTCTTAGACTTCATTTCTTGGCCCTTTTTGTGTGTAATTCCATCTCATTTATGATCATTTCATCTCCTTTTCGCCATTTCTCCATTTCTGACCGCTGTGACACAAAAGAAAGGAAAACGACCCTAATATTATACTAAACATAAATGAAATGAGTAAAATACTAACTAAAAATGACTCAAAAGGTGTATATAAAATACACCGATCAAATACCCCCAAACTTAACATTTGCTCGCCCTCGAGCAAAGATAAAAAATATAAACAAAGACACGAAAGAAAAATAAAATGACTCAAAGACACTGATCATTTTGCTGCACAATTGTCACTTAGAAAAGCATGAAGGTTAGTAGGATAATATGTAGGAACATATAGCATGTATTTTTAGCATTCTAAACACTCAAGTCAGATATTTCGCAAATTCAATTTAATCATGCTCAATGGAAGTAAGAATACCTAACTATGCATGTCAATTTCAAAATCCTATGGCATGTTTACTTGTTATTCTCCACTAATCATGGATACACATATAAGAGATCTTCAGGAATTTTCAGGGTTGTAATGTAGGCTTAGGCATGGGTAGGTAAAAATAGGCATTTAGGCTCAATTTTCTTACCATAAGCTCTTTTGCTTTTCAACTCTTCCCTTTTCTTTTGATTTTCTTTTTCACTTCATACCTATCTTTCCCCTCTTTTGTTTTGAGAGAATGAAGTGTATTATGAATAGTCGGCACCCCCAAACTTAGGCTTTTGCCTATTTATTATTTCTTTTTCATTTGGGGTGCATAAAAAATTATTCACTTTTTTTCTTTTCTTTTTCAACACTTTATATTCCAAACATCTCAATTTTTCACTTATGGCACAAGTATGGACTTATAGGGTGTCAAAGAAAGGTTTTATTTTTAGGCTCAAAGGGGCTGACTAGGGATATAATTTGATTGTCAGGGATAGGCAAAGAATGGTAAGAAAGGGCTAACAAAGAAATGTCTGAGTCATCTTCCTAACATGCATATCCTAACTATTTCGCCTCAAATAGCAAGCAAGCAGACACATAGGTTTAATCACTAACAATGCATAAATCAAGCAAGATACCCCAAATAGTTCGATTTCATGAATTTTTGGCATATATATCCTAAGTGTTCAGATGGTTGCTTCTAATTCCACTACATTATTCCACTTTACTTCACTAGGCGTTTCAAGTAACTACAACATGCATGATCTTAAAAAAAATTATGACTCAAAAATGACTCAAAAATTACTCAAAAATACACAAAACAATTCAAAAAGACTCAAAAACAATAAAACATCCCCCAAACTTAAATCACACATTGTCCCCATTGTGTGCAAGACTGAAAAAAATAGGGACAACTTACTGACACAACACAGCGGTCATAACGGAGGTCTAGGAGGAAAAAATTTTTGGAATTTGCACGGAGTATGGCTCTCTGAATTTCCGGCGCGACCACGAGATTCAGCGCGTACACTGCTAGATCGTGGCTCTCTGGTTCGGTGCCGGCGCTGATTACAGCCTTGGCCACAGCTTTTCCTTTTTTTCAGCGTTTTTGCTCCTTTTTCCTCGGTTTTAGCTTTCACCCACACATCCAACAACACAAAACAAAAACCCAAGACCGTGAGACTGTTCAAGACAAAATAAAATAAACTAAAGACAGAATTTAAAATAACATAATTAAAAACATTGGGTTGTCTCCCAACAAGTGTTGTCTTTAACGTCTTTTAGCCGGACGCAATTAACCTTTACGAGTGCCCATTGGATCCTTCTGCGAACTGCTTGCAATACGCATAGTTATTGTTGCAGGCCTCACTTCAACTACAACAATTTCTTCAAACAAGGGCCTCAAATATACGATTATCCCCCAAGTACACAAGACATGCTTGTCTTTTAGGCTCTCTCTAATGTAGGGATCAGTGAGATTCCCGACATCTCTCAACTCTAGGGGGTACCCTTGATGGTATGGACTTTCTTTTTGGGGATCAACATTGACAACTGGTGGTGTTTCTTCTGCATTAGGTACAAGAAAAAGATTTTCCAAGGAATCCAAAAAGATGAATGATTGGATCTCAGTACCCTTTTCCTTCTCTACACCAATTATCCCACCAGATTCCTCAACAGCTGGGTGTGGTTCAGACTCTTCTATTTGCTTACCACCTCCCATAATGATGTCGCTAGGCAGATTTTCTTGAAGTGTATTGCTCATCCTATCCATCAGTTGCCCTATGTGGGTCTCCAAATTTTTGAGGGACTCCCTTGTCTCAGCCATAAACTGAGTATGGCACTTGGTGAGCATAAGTATGTCTGCCCGCAACTCATCTCGATCTTCCTCTGAAACCTGTGGGTTAAGCTGTTGTTGATGACTCCGTTGTCTCAGATAGTAGTAGTCCATGTGTCCTGATTTTTTTTTCTTCGAATTTAACCTGCAAAATAAGAAAAATAACAAAAGGTGATAAAAAGATGCTCGCAGAACAAGTTAGAAACTTGCTCTTGGAGCAACCAAATTAGAAATTAAGAATAGATAAAATTGATATTGAACTACGCCAATCCCCGGCAACGGCGCCAAAAACTTGATGCGCGATTTAATGCACACACTAACGCAAGTGCACGTGTCGTGTCAAGTAATATAGTCTAGGTAAGACCGAATATCGTCCTCAAGGATTGGTTTTCAAGTACCGATTATCTATCTTATGGTATCTATTTGGTTAACGTAAATTGAATTGGAATTCTAACTAATAATGCAGGAAATAAACTAATTATAAAAATACTTTGATTTAAATCAGTTATGATGGTAATTAGGGCTTTCAAGATCATCAAATATCCACTCTATTCAATCCTTAATACAATTAGACTGACTTTTTCTTCTACGTTAAGATAGCAGGTTTACTAATCTGTTTTATACTCCCGTTAAGGCTATATAAACACTCAACCCCAGTAGCGCTCCTTTCTACCTTTCGGTGATAAGTATGACTCTATAGGAGGATTAAGAAAAAAAACTCGATTAATGCTACACAAGTAATTGAGGTATTTTCATCCCCAATTCGACCCATGTCTACCCAACTACAGCATAGTCACAACCTCCTCCTTTCGGAGTTTGATTAGAAATCATATAAATAATGATAATTAATGATCAAGTAATTACCAAGCAATCAAATCATCTATTGGATATTTCTTAAATAAGTGAAGAAGAAATCAACTAATATATTAATTCATGAATAGAGTTTCAAGTGAATCACAAGGAGATCCCTAATAAAGTAATTAGCTCCTAGCCATAGTCACACTAAGAACTAATACAATCTTCATACATGAACTGAAATAAATAAAGCAGAAAGAAAGAAAAGAAAAATACTCAAGAACGAGTCTCCAAGCCTTCTAGCATCCAAGGGTTGTGTTGTGGAATATTTACAAGATGGATTGGTGGATGGATGGATGTAGAATAGTGAATGGTGGAATGGAGAATGGAGAATTCTTCTAATGATGTAGATACTATTTATAGACCAAGAATCCTTTAGGTGAAGGGTTAAGGATTATGTAGGTAGGAAAAGTTATTAGAATCCTTTTAGGTAAGGTTTTTAAGGTAGGAAAAGTTATCCCTTTAGGTAGGAAAAGTTATCCCTTCAGGTAGGAAAAGTTATTCCTTTAGGACTCTGAAAACATGTCAAACTCGGCCCAGAACTTCATAAATCCCGCGTCGGCCGCGACGCAGATCAGCCATGCGCTTGAAAATCAGCAACTTTCGGAACTTTCAGCACATTGGGCGCCGCGGCGCTGCTGCCAGGCGCCACGGCGCCGGTGACGTTTTTCTGGCAGATTCCGTTTTGTCGTCCTTTTTTCGTCCGGACTTCGTCTGATCTCCTTTATAATTTCCGGAACTTCTTAGACTTCATTTCTTGGCCCTTTTTGTGTGTAATTTCATCTCATTTATGCTCATTTCATCTCCTTTTCGCCATTTCTCCATTTCTGACCGCTGTGACACAAAAGAAAGGAAAACAACCATAATACTATACTAAACATAAATGAAATGAGTAAAATACTAACTAAAAATGAATCAAAAGGTGTATATAAAATACACCGATCAATACACAACACACCACTGTCTACAGACCTCTAATAGTACGATAATGAAATATGACGGGACAGGGCCCCGTCGTGCCCCTGAATATATATAAATAAAAAATAAGGTTCTGTACCAAAATGACTAAGCTCCGAATCAATGGAGCTCTCCAACAGCTGAACATGAATCCTAGACTGGAGGATCACCAAACTGAGTACATGTATCTGCGGCATGAAATGCAGCCCCCCGAGGAAAGGGGATCAGTACGAAATAATGTACTGAGTATGTAAAACATGAAGTACTGTAAATAAGATCATAACTGACCAAGATATGTCAGGAGACAAATATAATAATCCAAATATCAATACAACTGTGCCTTATGAAATGAGAGTCAAGATATGTCCATATAAAATAAGTCATATATACACTGTCCGGCCCCGTCTGGGACGCGGTGAATCATGTACTACCCGACCCTCTAGTGAAGGACGCGGTGAAATCATATACTGCCCGACCCATTCTGGCACACGGTGAAATCATTTACTGCCCGGCCCAATATGGAACGCGGTAAAATCATATACTGCCCGACCCTCTAGTGAGGGACGCGGTGAACATATAAGGTAATGTGCACGAAACTGCCCGGCCCGGGACGCGGTGAAATGATATAATCACATCAGCACGAATAGAATATCATGAGTAATTTTATACATATTAAATCATCCATTGACTCTCAATGGAATAAATAAAAGGCACTATCATGTCATGTATCCTTTTAAATCATCATTTGGAAAATAAAGGCACTATATCATGTATCATTTTAAATCATCATTAGGAATTAGGATTCATTAGAACCGTGTACGTCCGACGTACACTCATTTATGAAAATTATGCCAAAAAGAAGAAAGAATAGTTTCACATACCTTTTAGTCGAACTAACCAACTCAATATTAGAATACGTCTCGTCTAGTACTTCAACCTATAATAATGGTAATACGTCCGTCAATTCTACGATTACTAGCATACTTTATATCGAATGACGACTCTCTTTTCTATAAAAATTCGGGTTGCACTTCCCCTATTTATATGCACATTCAGAACTTACAAACAAAGCCAACAATACCAATTACAAGATGCAACTTAAAGATATAACCAAAACAATCCCAAATACTCCATATACGCCATCATAATACATTCCTTTTATTTTCGTTCATGAAAGACAACAACTACAACAACCAATGGGATTTTTACACCTATTTCTCATGTTAATCCATCCTCTTAATCCATATCAAATCAGCCCCTAAAACAGTCCATATATCAACAATAACAAAAATATAAAGTAACATCTTTCTACATTTTAATTTCTTTAAGACATGTACTAGTAATTACCACAACGTATATACATGTTCATAACTTAATTTTCAGCATTATAATCTTAACAAAACATCCCCTAAAACACTATAACGGGGCTCACTATTCTGGACAGATTCAGTCCTAACAACATAATACAACAACTCTTCTTACAACTTCTTAAAATCTAATTTCACATTTCAATACTTTCATGTAACCAAATACAACTTTAAATGTCAAGATTTTCTTCAATTTTAACATGCAATTAGTGACAAGGATAACAACAACAACACTCAAATCCAATGTATCGAAAACAGTCCCCAATTCGGCAATATCAATTTCAATCGGCTCAACAACATCAACAACAATCACATGCAATCTCTTATTTTCAATTCTTCTTTAACATGAGTTTATCCCTTAACTACAACATCATTTAATCTTCCAAATACTCTATAAAAATAAGAATTCTTACCTTAATCTTTAGCCCAAAACAGTCCCTGAAAATCGGTCACTGCTCCATTTCCTTTTGCACCATTTTCACCATTTCTTCAACGTAGAAAGACATGCATGTATTCTACAAGTTTAACTCTATCTTCCTTACATGTTTCTCTTCTTACATGTTTCTCTTCTAAAATGTTCATCTTCAAAGCCACAATTTCTTGGCTATGCTTTGGTACATATTGCCGAATTCCCCACTGTTTCGAGTGTTACTTTGACTTAGAACTTATTTGAGAAGTTTAATCTTGGAAAATGAGTTAGTTTGGTCTATAATTTAGCTATGGAGATGGGGTATAATCTGTTTTGGGAGAGAATATGAGGGGTGTGGGGGCTGATTTTCGAAAATGGAGAGGGGGGGGGGGGGGGAGGGATGAGAGGAGAGATATATTGGTATAAGGGCTAAAGAAAAGTCTTGCATGTTTGGCACAAGTTCCCCCAAATCCACTTATTATCATCTCCACTAAAAAAAATAACCCCACAATTAATACTTAAATCTCTCACATAACTTATCTTACCTAAACTTGAAAATTCCATGTTCTATTTTTTTATAATACACGACACTTTGTCCATACCACATTTGTTGCATCCAAAATTATTCTGGGATCACATTATTTGTATACTAACTTTTGAATTAGCATATATAAATGTACTTTATTTTCAATATTCAAATCTTACTTCCTTAATTACGCTCTCTAATTATCTCCTTAACTTACGAGGTGTAACATCCTTCCCCCCTTAGAAACATTCGTCCTCGAATGTTCATAAGAGGTCTTATGCTATAAAAATTTCGACAGAGGCTCCTTTATAACTATGTCTATCAACTTATATGCAACAAACCATAGATGCCTCACAGGGCCACAATACAACAGATATACAATTCACTAGATCAAAAATAGTCAAGTAGGGAACTGAATTACATGCAGGCATCGGGAACAAATGAGGATACTTCCTCTTCATCTCATCTTCTGCTTCCCAAATCATTTATTCCCTATTATTGTTTCGTCACAATACCTTGACGGAAGTCACATCCTTAGTCCGTAATCTTCTAACCTGACGATCAAGTATCGTTATGGGACTTTTCTCGTAAGACAAATCCTCGGTCACTTGAACATCATCCACAAGGAATACTCTAGAAGGATCATCAATACACTTACGCAACATCGATATATGAAAAACTGGATGTACTGCTTCTAAATCAGATGGAAGGTCCAGCTCATAGGCAATCTTGCCTATCCTGCGAATAATATGATAAGGTCCAATGTACCTCGGGCTAAGCTTCCCATTCTTTCCGAATCTCATCACATCTTTCATGGGTGACACCTTCAGAAAAACCCAGTCGCCAACCTGAAACTCTAAGTGTCGACGTCGATTATCTGTATATGACTTATGTCGACTCTGGGCTGCTAACAATCTCTCCTAAATAAGCTTCACATTATCCACAGCTTGCTGAACCATATATGGGCCGATTAACTTAGTCTCGCCTACATCGGACCAACCGATAGGTGACCTGCACTTTCTCCCATATAAGGCCTCATACGGTGCCATTTGGATATCGGAATGGTAGCTATTATTATACGCAAACTCAAGCAGTGGTAAATGATCATCTCAACTACCTCTGAAGTCAATAATACAAGCTCTCAACATATCCTCAAGTGTCTGAATAGTACGCTCAGTCTGCCCATCAGTCTGAGGATGAAATGTTGTTGTAAGACTCACCTGCGTCCCCAATCCCTTTTGGAACGACCTCTGTCCGATATAATAGATGTGGGTACCCCATGAAGTCTCACTATCTCTCTGATGTACATTTTGGCATAATTTTCCGCTGAATAAGTAGTCATGACTGGAAGAAAATGGGTTGATTTCGTTAGATGTAAATTAATGAAGCGAGCGACTTACCCGCAGAGACGACGGATAACGCAGCGGATGATACGTACTTGGAAATAAGCAGATCATAGATAAGTTTTTTCATGGAGAAATAAAGTCGAGTGGTCAACACTCCTCTCGTTCGTTACACTTCTTCCTAGCTGCTTGGCCTGTAGATACCGTCATTGCTTCTTCTCCGGGAAAAGAAGTTCAAAGACCACCCCTCTATAATATTTCCCTATCGCTCTGATGAACCTGATCAGGGGATTTCACATGGTTCGAATCCGGATAAATGAGCAAGCAAAGAGGCTTCAGCACTGCCTAAAAATCTCTTCAGGTGATCAAGAGGGCTCCCTTTTTCAGTATCCACAATCACCCATATAGAGTCATAATTCCGCTGAGTACGAGGTAGGCCTGTAATAAAGCACATATTAATCACTTCCCACTTCCAAGTTGGGATTTCTATCTCCTGCAACAATCCACCAGGCTTCTGATGCTCAACCTTTACCTGTTGACAATTCAGACACTGAGCAACAAACTCCGCTATGTCCCTTTTCATGTCATCCCACCAATACAAGCATCTGAGGTCATGATACATCTTCGTTGACCCTGGATGAATAGAATAATGTACATAGTGTGCCTCTCTCATAACCTGCCATCGTAGCCCTGCAACATCTGGTACACATAATCTGTTGTCATACCGTAATACCCCATCAGGTGCAACCTCGAATATAGTATTCTCCTTTCGGAGAGCTGCATCTCTATACTGTGTCAGAACATGATCCTCATACTAGCATCTCTTTACCTCTTCTATGATAGAGGACTCGGCGACTCCTCGAACAACAACTCCATTATCTCCAGAATCAGCCAAACGGACTCCAAGGTTGGCTAGCTGGTGTATCTCACGAACCATCTCCTTTATGTCTGTCCGCACATCCATCAAGCTACCCATAGATCTATGGCTAAGAGCATCCACTACAACATTTGCCTTCCCTGGATGGTACAAGATATCAACATCATAATCCTTTAACAACTCAAGCCACCGTCTCTGTCGTAAATTTAGCTCCTTCTGCTTAAAGATATATTGGAGACTCTTGTGATCCGTGTAAATATCAACATGAACACCATACAAATAATGTCTCCATATCTTCAAGGCATGAATCACCGATGCTAACTCCAAATCATGAGTAGGATAATTCTTCTCGTGTTTCCTGAGTTGTCGGGAGGCATAAGCTATAACTCTGTCATGCTGCATCAACACACAACCTAGTCTAACACCTGAAGCATCACAATAAATAACATAACCATCCGGCCCCTCAGGAAGAGTTAGAACTGGAGTCGTAGTAAACTTGTCTTTCAACAACTGGAAGTTGTGCTCACACGCATCCGTCCACTGGAACTTAGCTGCCTTCTGAGTTAGCCTTGTTAAAGGCGCTGAAATTGAGGCAAACTTCTATACAAACCTCCTGTAATATCCCGCAAGCCCCCAAAAAACTGTGTACCTCAGTAGGCGTCGTAGGTCTGGGCCAAGTCTTTACTGCCTCAATTTTCTATGTATCCACCCGGATACTATCAGCTCTGATAATATGCCCCAAGAATGTCACTGAGGTCAACCAGAACTCACACTTAGAAAACTTGGCATACAACTGCTGGTGCTGGAGTACCCTAAGTACCGTCCTCAAATGGTCTGCATGCTCCTCTTCTGAACGTGAATAAACCAGGATATCATCAATGAATACAATAATGAACATATCCAAGAATGGCTTGAATACCCGGTTCATCAAATCCATAAACACTGCTGGAGCATTGGTAAGCCCAAAATACATCACTCTGAACTCATAATGTTCGTATCGGGTCCTGAATGGTGTCTTATGAATATCTACCTCTTTTACCCGCATCTGATGATAACCTGACCGCAAGTCTATTTTCGAAAAACACTTAGCACCCTGCATCTGGTCAAATAAATCATCAATCCTGGGGAGGGGATATCTATTCTTTATGGTTACCTTGTTCAGCTGTCTGTAATCAATACACATCCGCAGCGACCCATCCTTCTTTCTCACAAATAGCACCAGTGCTCCCCAAGGAGATGTACTAGGCCTGATGAAGCCTTTTTCTAACAAGTCTCTCAGCTGCTCCTTCAATTCCTTCAACTCTACATGTGTCATTCTATAGGAAGGAATAGATATAGGCTGGGTACCTGGCGGTACATCAATAGTGAACTTTATCTCATGTTCTGGAGGAAGACCTGAAAGATCATCTAGGAATACATCCGGGAATTCACTAACTACCGAAACTGACTGAAGAGTCGGTACCTCTGCTTCCGTATCATGCACCCGAACTAAATGATAAATATAACCCTTTCTGACCATCTTCGTTGCCTTGAGGTATGAAATAAACGTACCCCTCGGCGATGCTGTATTTCCTCTCCATTTTATAACTGATTCGCCAGGAAACTGAAATTGAACCATCTTCTCTCTACAATCAATGTTAGCATAACAAGAGACCAACCAATCCATACCCATAATGACATCAAACTCGGTCATGTCTAACTCTATCAAATCTGCCATGGTATGACGATTATATACAACCACCGAACAATTTTTATACACCCGTTTAGCTATGACATAATTTCCTACCGATGTAGCTACCTCAAATGGTTCTATCGACTCAGGTTCTATTCCAATACTACTAGCAACAAAGGGGGATATATATATGATAAAGTAGAACATGGATCTATCAATTCATATAAGTCCCGGAAAAAGATCGATAATATACCTGTAACCACATCTGGCGACGCCTCCTGATCATGCCTACTAGCCAAAACATATATGCGGTGTGGGGGACCGCCAAAACCAGAAACTCTACCATGACCCTTACCATGGCCTACTGGCATCTGAACACCCTGCCTTGTGGGGCGCATAGCTATAGAAGATGATGAACCAGCAACCGATCCAATAGGCTGATCCATACCCCCTATACCACCTCTGGAAGGACAGTCTCTCATCATATGGCCTTGGCGGCCGCAAGAATAACAAGCATCTGTAGCAAAATGGCATATCCCAGAATGGGACCTACCACACCGAGTACACTGAGGCAAAGGTGGCCTCGACTGACTAGAACCTCTGTTCACCTGTGAACCTGAAACCCTGGAGCTCTGGCCAGCTCATGAATACCCTGTATGATCAAATATCCTGCCTGTAGATTGTGAAAGTACATTTTATGCTGGCTAGAAAGAATATCTGACATGCTGTTGAGGCTTCCCGCCTCGAGACTCACCGGAATACCCTGCTGACCTAGCCCTCTTATGCTGACCTCTATCGTGATCTCTATCTGGTTGACCCTGTACTCGGGCAATATCCATACCGGGCTGAAGAGCCACTACCATACAACCATTGATCAAATAACGATCTAGTCTCATCACATATCGATGCACTCTATCCGCCATATCAGCCACAATGGTAGGCGCATATCTAGCCAATGAATCAAACTCGAGACTATACTCTCGAACGCTCCTGCCACCCTGCCTCAGCTGTAAGAATCTATCGACTCTGGCTCATCTCAAGAGGTAGAAAGTGGCCAAGGAATGCCTCTGTAAACTCATCTCATACAGATGGAGGAGCACTCTCACCTCTAGATAACTCTCAAGACTCATACCAATTAATCGCTACATACCGCATCCGATATGAAGCCAACTCCACATACTCTATCTTCGAAGCCTTAATCACCATCAAAGTACGCTGCATCTGTCGGATAAACTCCTGCGGGTCATCCTCGGGCTTTGACCCGAAAAACTCTGGAGGATTACAACTCAAAAAGTCACGAACCCTCAAACTGTCAGATCTACTGTCAACCCCAAGTCCCTGTCTGCGAGTCTGCCCTGCCACTAATCTGGTCAGCAGCTGTACTGCATCTCTCATGGCTCGCCCATCGCCTCGCCGTGAGCCTGAGGCTCAGTGCAGGGCCTCAGGAGCTAGTAATGATGTTGCCCCCTAAACTGGAGCCTCTGTAGGTGGCGATGTAGCAGAACTCGTCGACTGGGGTACAATATCACGCATAGATCGGGTGCAGACTGTAACCCTCGAGTGCGGCTAGTAGCCTCGCCATCGATTTGCTTCCGACTACCGCTACTTTCTTCGTAGGCATAGCTGTAAGCACAATAATTCTTCAGAGAGGGATCATCATAATAACATAGCTCTAATGCACGATCTATGAGATGAAAGAATAGAAACCAATCCTAAATGTCCGGCAGCATCCTGCGTATAAGTATGGTGCACAACATACCCATACGCAAGACTCTACTAGACACAATCTGTAGACATTCTGAGGACGAACTGCTCTAATACCACTAAATGTCACGACCCGACCCGATGCCCTAATTGGACACCCTTATACTGTCCTGTCACATATAATCCTACTAATACCAAGAACAACATATAAACCTCGTGAAAATAAGTTGATGACTCATAACGTTATATATCAACGGAATCTGTCTCCTGACGAGTCACAACAATTCAACATAACAACATAGGCAAGCTGACATGGCTGCCTCTATACATGGGACTATCCAAGATAAACAACAACCGACACATGTCTTGCATCACACATACACAACCCACCACTGTCTACTGACCTCTAAGAGTACGATAATGAAATATGATGGGACAGGGCCCCGACGTGCCCCAGAATATACATAAATAAAAAACTAAGGTTATGTACCAAAATGACTAAGCTCCGAATCAATGGAGCTCTCCAACAGCTGAACATGAATCCTAGACTGGAGGATCACCAAACTGAGTACCTGTACCTGCGGGCATGAAACGCAACCCCTGAGGAAAGGGGGTCAGTACGAAATAATGTACTGAGTATGTAAAACATGAAGTACTGTAAATAAGATCATAACTGCCAAGAGATGTTAGGAGACAAATATAATAATCCAAATATCAATACAATTGTGCCTTATGAAATGAGAGTCAAGATATGTCCATATAAAATAAGTCATATATACACTGTCCGGCCCCTTCTGGGACGCGGTGGAATCATGTACTGCCCTCTAGTGAAGGACGCGGTGAAATCATATACTGCCCGGCCCATTCTGGGACGCGGTGGAATCATATACTGCCCGACCCATTTTGGGATGCGGTAAAATCATATATTGTCCGGCCCTCTAGTGAGGGACGCGGTGAACATATAAGGTATTGTGCACGAAACTGCCCGGCCTGGGATGCGGTGAAATGATATAATCACATCAGCACGAATAAAATATCATGAGTAACTTTATACATATTAAATCATCATTTGACTCTCAATGGAATAAATAAAAGGCACTATCATGTCATGTATCCTTTTAAATCATCATTTGGAAAATCAAGGCACTATATATCATGTATAATTTTAAATCATCATTAGGAATTAGGATTCATTAGAACCATGTACGTCTGTCGTACACTCATTTATAAAAATCATGTCAAAAAGAAGAAATGATAGTTTCACATACCTTTTAGTCGAACTAACCAACTCAATATTAGAATACATGTCATCTTGTACTTCAACCTATAATAATGGTAATACGTCCGTAAATTCTATGATTACTAGCATACTTTATATCGAATGACGACTCTCTTTTCTATAAAAATTCGGGCAGCACTTCCCCTATTTATATGCACATCCAGAACTTACAAACAAAGCCAACAATACCAATTACAAGATGCAACTTAAAGGTATAACCAAAACAATCCCAAATTCTCCATATACGCCATCATAATACATTCCTTTTCTTTTCGTTCATGGAAGACAACAACTACAACAACCAAGGGGATTTATACACCTATTTCTCATGTTAATCCATCCTCTTAATCCATATCAAATCAGCCCCTAAAACAGTCCATATACCAACAATAACAAAAATATAAAGTAACATATTTCTACACTTTAATTTCTTTAAGACATATACTAGTAATTACCACAACGTATATACATGTTCATAACTTAATTTTCAGCATTATAATCTTAACAAAACATCCCCTAAAACACCATAACGGGGCTCACGATTTCTGGACAGATTCGGTCCTAACAACATAATACCACAACTCTTCTTACAACTTCTTAAAATCTAATTTCATATTTTAATACTTTCATGTAACCAAATACAACTTTAAATGTCAAGATTTCCTTCAATTTTAACATGCAATTAGTGACAAGGATAACAACACTCAAATCCAATGTATCGAAAACAGTCCCCAATTCGGCAATATCAATTCCAATCGGCTCAACAACATCAACAACAATCACATACAATCTCTTATTTCCAATTTTTCTTTAACATGAGTTTATTCCTTAATTACAACATCATTTAACCTTCCAAATACTCTATAAAAAGAAGAATTGTTACCTTAATCTTTAGCCCAAAACAGTCCCTGAAAATCGGTCACTGCTCCATTTCCGTTTGCACCATTTTCACCATTTCTTCAACTTAGAAAGACATGCATGTATTCTACAAGTTCAACTATATCTTCCTTACATGTTTCTCTTCCAAAATGTTCATTTTCAAAGCCACAATTTCTTGGCTATGCTTCGGTACAGATTGCCGAATTCCCCACTGTTTGGAATGTTACTTTGGCTCAGAACTTATTTGAGAAGTTTAATCTTGGAAAAGGAGTTAGTTTACTTTATAATTTAGCTATGGAGATGGGGTATAATCTGTTTTGAGAGAGAATGAGAGAATATGAGGGGTGTGGGGGCTGATTTTCAAAAATTGGGGGAGGCGGAGGAATGAGAGAGAGATATATTGGTATAAGGGCTAAATAAAAGTCTTGCATGCTTGGCACAATTTCAAACACTCCTCTCTTATTTCTCCTCTCCCCCAGCCGAAACCAACACCCTCCTCCATAGCCAACAATTTGAAGTTTTTTATTCCTTCATCCTAGCCTAAGTTCTTCCACTAATTATAAGTCAAATCTAGCACCCAAAACAGTGTCAAAAACGCCACTGCTGGCCGAAACATTTAGCCCAGAAATTCCAATTTTAAGATGAAGTTTTTGAAAGAAAAACATGTAAGAATGATGGATTAAACTTATAGAACACATGCATGTCACTTTGAGTTGAAGAAATGATGAAAATTGGTGCAAAAGGAATTGGGGAAGTGGCCGAAATTAGGGATTGTTTTGGCTTAAATTTAAGGTAAAAATTCTTCTTCTTATGATATAATTGGAGTTGCATGTTGTTGTAGTTTAAGGAATGAACTTGTGTTAGGAGAATCTTGGAATTTAAGACAATGCATGTGATTGTTGGGTGTTGTAGCCGAAATTGGGATTGTTTTGTGTACATCGGATTTGTGTGTTGTTGTTGTTATCCTTGTCTCTAATTGCATATTAGAATTGAAGGAAATCTTGACATTTTAAGTTATAATTGGTTATATGAAAGTGTTGAAAAGTGGATTGGATTATAAGAAGTTAAGAAAGGAGTTATGGAATTATGTTGTTATGACTTATGACCGAAACTTGCATTAAATTATTGGACATTGTTGTGATGTATTAGGGGTTGTTTCGTTAAGGTATAATGCTGGAAATATACGTTATGAACATGTATATACATTGTGGTAATTACTAATACATGTCCTAAAGAAATTAGGGTATAGAAAAGTGTAGAAAAGCTTCAAATTTCACTCTCGTCGTTGCTAGACGTATGAACTGTTTTAACATGATTAAAGGGTGGATGAACATGATAAATAAGTGCATTAGTCACATTGGTTGCTATTTTGGTTATACCTTCAAGTTGCATCTTGTTATTTGGTATTGTTGGCTGGGTTTATAAACTGTGGACGTGCACAGAAATAGGGAAAGTGCTGCCCAAATTTTAATAGAAAAGAAAGCAAGTTATCATTCAATTATAACGTATGCTAGTAATCGTAAGGATGGAAATGTTACTATTATTATAGGTTGAAGTGCTAGACAAGACATATTTAGACTAATTGAGTTGGTTAGTTCGTCAATAAGGTATGTGAAACTATCCTTTCTTTCTTTTGGCATGATTTATATAAATGAGTGTACGACGGACGTACATAATTCTATTGAATCCTAATTCTTAATGATACATGATATGATAGTGCCTTGATTTTCTAAAATTGATAGTTATTCTATTTATTCCATTGAGAGTCAAATGATGATTTAAATTGCATATGGTTGCTCATGATAGCTATTCGTGCAGAGTGTTATTATTTCACCTTATCGAGTCCCGGGCCGGCAATGTTCGTGCGCAGATCCTTGCATTTATTCACCGAGTCCCTCACTAGAGGGTCGGCAATGTTTGTATATATGATGATTCCATGGACATGTATCCATGATGCGGGTACAAATACTCATGATAGTATATGATGATTCCATGGACATGTATTCATGATGCGGGTACAAATATCCATGATAGTATATATATATATATATATATATATATATATATATATATATATATGATTATATGGACAAGCATCCATGATTTTGATATGACTCTCATTTTTTATAAGGCACAGTTGACTCTCATATTTATAAGGCACAGTTGACTCTCATTTCTATAAGGCACAGTTGACTCTCATTTCTATATGACACAATTGTATTGGTATTTTGATTATTACACATGTCTCATGTTATCTTGGCCAGTTATGATCTCATTTACAATACTTCATGTTTTACATACTCAGTACATTATTTACGTCGACCTCGCTTTCCGGAAGTGCGTTTCATACTGCAGTGCAGGTGCTCAGTTTGATGATCCTCCAGTCTATGATTTTCTATTCATCTGTTGAGAGAGCTCCATTAATCCGGAGCTTAGTCGTTTTGGTATAGAGCCTTATTTTGAATTATGCATATTTAGTGGCACGACGGGACCCTGTCCCGTCATATTTCTTTATCGTACTCTTGGAGGTCTGTAGACAGTTGTGGGTAGATGTGTTTGAGACTTGCGTGGATTGTATATGTATTTTGGTTGACTGTACTGTTAGACTTCATGTTGGGATGTTCCCGTATATAGTGGCAGCCTTGTCGGCTTGCCTATTTGATATGACTTACATATTAATGTATTATCTTTGGTATCCGTGTGATTATGTGACAAGTGGGTATAAGGGGTGCCCAGGTAGGGCACTGGGTCGCGGCCCGTCGGGTCGGGTCGTGACATGTGTGGATTGTGGTGAGACATTTAGTCCGGTGGTCAATCCGGCTACCATTCGCACTGTGTTCAGCTTGACTCTTTCAAAATCATGGCCCATTCATCAGCTAAATGTGAAGAATGCTTCCCTACATGGTGATCTTCATGAGACAGTTTATATGCATCAGCCTTTGGGGTTTAGGGATACTAGATATCCGAATCATGTATGTCTATTGAAGAAGTCCCTGTATGGGCTTAAGCAGTCTCCACGGGCTTGGTATAAGAGGTTTGCTGATTTTGTCTCGACTATGGGTTTTTCTCACAACATGTCTCATAATTCACTATTCATATATCGTCGGGGTTCTTCCATGACATACATTCTATTATATGTTGATGATATTATCTTGACCGCCTCTTCTGATGCTTTGCGAAAGTCCATTATGACACTGCTCAGTTCTGAGTTTGCCATGAAGGACTTGGGCCCATTGAGTTACTTTTTGGGTATTGCTGTAACTCGTCATACATGTGGATTGTTCTTATCACAGAGGAAGTATGCAGCAGAGATCATTGAGAGGGCTGGGATGTCATCTTGTAAGTCCACTTCTACTCCAGTTGATACTAAACCCAAGTTGGGTGCTGCAGTTGGCTCTCCCTATGAGGATCCGACCCGCTATCGTAGTCTTGCAGGCGCCCTTCAGTATATGACGTTCACGCGACCTGATATTACATATATCGTACAGCAGGTATGTTTGTTTATACATGATCCAGAGTCGAACAAATGAATGCACTCAAACGCATTCTTAGGTACATTCAGGGAACACCTGAGTATGGTTTGCATTTGTATCCATCGTCGACGTCTACACTAGTCTCATATACAGATGTTGATTGGGGTGGTTGTCCTGACACCAGACGGTCTACGTCTGGCTATTGCATGTTTTTAGGTAATAACTTGGTCTCGTAGTGCGCGACGTCAATCCACGCTTTCACGTTCAAGTCACGGTAAGTATAGAGGGTAGCAATGTGGTTTTAAGTCGTGTTGGTTCGTAATCTATTAGAGCTTCGTTGTCTATCGACAAGGCTACCTTGGTGTATTGTGATAATATAAGTGTAAATCTACTTTTACGGTAATCGATTCGGCAGCGTACTAAACACATAGAGATGAATATTCACTTTGTTCGAGAGAAAGTAGCTAAAGGACAAGTACGCGTCTGCCATGGCCCTTCCAGATATCAAATTGCAGACAACTTTACAAAGGATCTTCCCTCGGTCATTTTTGAATATTTTAGAGACAGTCTCAGCATACGAAGACCGCCGCTATGACTGCGGGGGTGTGTTAAACAATGAGTCTTGGCCCAGTGTTGGCCTCCGTGTATAGTACCCAGTCCGTATGAACTTGTATATTGTATATTTGATAATTAAGTCTTACACCATAATTAGTATTGTAGTGTTACTATAATTGTATAGTTAGTCTCCTTTAGAGATAGAAAGGGAAAATGATTTTTTCATTGTAACTTGTATATATATATGTCTTTCATCAATAAAGAATAATCAAGAAATTATTTCTTTAGTAAACCAACCAATTAAAACCCATCGTATAACGAAGTAATGTTTCTCACTTGTAAGACTTCTATTTACTCCCTCCAATTTCAGTAGAAATGGTAAAATCTTCATTTTTCTTAAAAGTCCAAGTCTGCCGTTTAGTCACCTTTCACCAGAAAAATATATATAATGGTCATACATCAACTTGCCTATTTCTTTTTTACTAACCAATCAGATGGATTGGCCGCCAGGGTGGGGAAGAAAGAAAAACCCACAAAAAATAATAATAATAATAATAAAGAGTAGCTTTCAGTCAAAGAAAGATGATGTGAAAGAATTGCTGAGGATTTGAAAAGATAATAGGAGTAGAACTATTTTTTTTTGTAGTAATTGACTGGATCAAACATCCTACTTTATTTATTGGATTGACTAAAGAATTCCCCAGAAACACTAGTTTAACTTTAATCATGATTAATTGTTAGTGCTAAGATTAAAATATTTGCCAATATATATAAGTTAAATCCCTTCTATTTTATACCCTATAAGCATATGATACTATAACTCTTTATTTTAACCTTTAACAGTAGGAAATAATCTTTTCTTTTTTTCCCATACGATAAAAAGAAGAAAAAAAATCATCCAAGTCACTTTACTCATTTAATCTTCATCTAGACTCTAGAGAAAAAATAAATATCCTAAGACTCGCACACTGTAATTAGAATTGTGAACTGCTCTGAATAGATTAATGGTAAAGTTGGAATGTCAACAGTCAATACATGGAAGCATTTAACAATAATATGGATTGTGGGGCATTGCATTTGCAAGCGTCTTCTCTCAACTTGACTTGTAAAGTCTAGCTCGTTTTTCATACAAGCCACCAGCCATTTTGATTCATAAAACTACCAATCTAACACTTAGAAAAAATCCATCACCCACCAGGCTGGTTGCCTCATCCACCTCTCTCCTCCAAACAAGAACCTCAATGGCTTCCACTGCTTCACATCTCCACTTCTTTCTCTTATCCCTTATCACCCTTCTCCTTGTTGTTCAAGCAAGACTTAATCTTTATCCACCAGATCATACTGCACTTTTGCTTATCCAAAAAGACTTGGGAATCAATAGTCAACGCATTGCTCTTCACAACCCCTGCAACTCTGCGGGAATATCCTGTGAACGCCGACCGGCTAACAAAACACATGTGTTGAGAGTCACCCGTATTATATTCAGATCCAATGAATTGAGTGGAACTCTGTCTCCTGCAATTGGCAAACTTTCTGAACTCAAAGAGCTCTGTCTTTCAGACAACCAACTTTTCAACCAAATCCCAGTTCAGATTCTTGACTGTCGAAAACTGGAGATTCTTGAACTTCAAAACAACAGGTTCACCGGGAAAGTTCCACCTGAATTATCATCTTTAATTCGCCTTCAGGTCGTTGACTTTTCCTCAAATGAGTTTTCTGGAAATCTCAACTTCTTGAAATACTTTCCCAATTTAGAAAAACTCTCCTTGGCTGATAACATGTTCACTGGAAAAATACCCCCTTCTTTGAAATCTTTCAGGAATCTTCGTTTCCTCAACATTTCAGGAAACAGTTTCCTTGAAGGTCCAGTGCCTGTTATGAGTCAAGTCGAGCACTTGTCAGCAAATTTGAACCGAAACAACATCGTTCCTATACGTTACATTCTTGCTGAAAATTCAACAAGGCCAAATCAGATATCAGCAATGGCACCTGCTCCATCACCCAGTCATGTTGTACCGGTGAATAAACATAAACGTAACAAAAAGAAAAAGAAGCTAACAGCGTGGTTTCTTGGTTTCCTGGCTGGAACTTTCGCTGGGTGTATATCTGCTGTGCTCCTTTCGGTGTTCTACAAGCTGATAATGTTCTTCATCAAAAGAGGAAAGAATGATCAAAGTTTAACGATATACAGTCCATTGATCAAGAAAGCCGAGGACTTGGCCTTCTTAGAGAAAGAAGATGGAGTGGCATCACTTGAAATGATTGGTAAAGGTGGTTGTGGAGAAGTTTATAGAGCTGAGTTACCAGGAAGTAATGGGAAGATTATAGCTATAAAGAAGATTATACAACCCCCAATGGATGCTGCAGATATCACTGAGGAAGATACAAAGGCTTTAAACAAGAAAATGCGCCAAGTAAAATCAGAAATTCAAATTGTGGGTCAAATCAGACACCGGAATCTGCTTCCACTACTGGCACATATGCCAAGACCAGACTGTCATTACTTGGTCTATGAATATATGAAAAATGGGAGTTTACAAGACATCCTCCAGCAAGTCACAGAAGGGACAAGGGAATTAGATTGGTTGGGACGACACCGAATTGCATCAGGGATAGCTTCTGGGCTTGAGTATCTCCATATAAATCATACTCAACGTATAATTCACAGAGATCTAAAGCCAGCAAATGTCCTTCTTGATGATGATATGGAAGCTCGAATTGCTGATTTTGGCCTTGCAAAGGCAGTTCCAGACGCCCATACACATGTTACGACTTCAAATGTGGCAGGAACTGTGGGTTATATTGCACCAGAATATCATCAGACACTGAAGTTTACAGTTAAGTGTGATATATATAGCTTTGGTGTGGTGCTAGCAGTGCTGGTAATCGGAAAGCTTCCATCAGATGAATTTTTCCAGCACACTTCTGAGATGAGTTTAGTGAAGTGGCTGAGAAATGTAATGACTTCTGATGACCCAAAAAGAGCAATTGATCCAAAGCTGATAGGAAATGGATATGAGGAGCAAATTCTTTTGGTTCTCAAGATAGCTTGCTTTTGCACTCTGGACAATCCAAAAGAGAGGCCTAACAGTAAGGATGTTAGGTGCATGTTAACTCAGATCAAGCATTAAGTACGCACATGATAACATACTGAATAAGTTGGTTATGTAACTAAGAATATGTTCTATATTTCAGTTACCATGCAAGTTGATTTTTTGCTGTAATTGTGTTATACATGTCAATCCAAGCTGTTTAGTGCAGTCTTAATGGTATTCTTTCCACTTTCCTGCTTAAATTACTAAAACTCCAAATGCAATTGTCACTGTAGTTTGAAGGGGTCCGCTAATTCTGCCTCCTTTCAAAGTTCAAACTAGACACATGCCAATGTGTATGATTAAGTCTTTAACATGAGTATTGGAGTCTATCAAACTTTAAACAATCTGAAGCTGCTTAGTTTACCAGAAAGCAAGCTCCAGAAGTTGATAGTATAACTGTTGGCCAATACGTACTCCCCCTAGCTCACGTATGATCGTAAGATGACAGAGCAGTTCCTTCAAAATAATTGTTTGGTTCCTTGAATTCAAGATGATCATAAAGGGACGTAAGACTTGTTTTCTCTTTCTAGTGCCTTGCAGATGTAATATCAACTAAAAGCAAACACTAACCAGGGAACTTGAAGAAGATGACCAAACTCCAGGTTATTGGTGCTAGTTCAGCAAAATAAGGTGTCTTCAAAGCTTTTTTCTGCTAAAGGAATACAACATATATATAGAATTCCATAAAAGAAAGCAGCAAAACATTCAAACCAACATGATATGTGGAAATAAAGAAACTGTAACATTAACTTAGAAGGAGCAATCAAAACGATGAAAGTAATGTAATACGTGTGTTAGCATATAGCATTAATCCCTTTAGAATATCTACTTGACTACTTCTACGCCTGAGAAAAAACCTTGTGCATGGTGCATCAAGCAGAAACAGATAAAAATGATTACTTGTCCTGCTAATCATTTTATGACAATTAACATTGGGGAGTCAGAACCCTACATACTCTCAGCTCAGAGCTAAAATCTGGAAGTTGCTCGTTATAAGATAATGTGCTTAAACAAAGGTCAAAATAATCAAATAAAGTATTCTTTAATATCGAGAATTCCTGATACATAGTTCAAAACTCGGTGGATAATAGGCCCAAGAGACCGTGCAAACAGTGGCGGATCCAGGAGACTATATTTGGTGGTGCAATTTTTTTTTAATAAGTTTTTATGCCTAGAAAGATTTTTATTTTTTTATTTTTATGCCTAGAAGGCAAATTTTTTTAAAAAATCTGGTGGTGCAACTGCACCACCATGTTGCTTGTGTATCCGCCAGTGCGTGCAAAGATAGATAATTGGTTTGCTTCATTCGATGATATTAGCCAATATTACCATATATTTATCATAGAATTAATAATAGTATATAATTATGGTAAATATATAATCCTTATTCAATTAGGATTCAACATTGTACACACTATATATATTTGTATTAATGAGAAATACTCCCCAAGGGAGACTAATACACTCTTACATGGTATCAAGAGTCAAACCCTAAAAACACCTAATTCTTTTTTTCTCTCTACATCGCTGGGTTGAAATAGGTGTTTTTAGGGTTTGACTCTTGATATCACGTAAGAGTGTATTAGTCTCCCTTGGGGAGTATTTTTCATTAATACAAATATATATAGTGTGTACAATGTTGAATCCTAATTGAATAAGGATCTTATATTTACCATAATTATACACTACTATTAATTACAAAATATATGGCGAATATATGGTAAAATATTCGCTAATATCATCGAATGAAGCAAACCAATTATCTATCTTGGCATTGTCTCTTGGGCCCACCTACAAACCCAACCCCACATACAAACCCGAACCATAATTTTTTTCTCTTGTCCTCTTCTGTGACTTCCATGTCTAATCACACCTCTCCCAAAACTTCCGCCTCCTCCACAATCGTCATAGACAACCCCCCCTCCCCCCCGTTTCCTCATCCACTCCTTCTTTCCATCGGGCGTTTGCTGTCACGAATATCAAGAATTTTATCCCCTTAGTTCTTGATTAAGAAGATGGTCAATATTCATTATGAGTTGACTCTTTCGCATTCACGCATATGCTCACTACTACATTTATGACCTAATGTGACGGCTTGTATTGGGCTAATGCGACGCCAGTAGTAGAACCGTCGCATTAGATGTAGCTAATGCCACGGGTTCACGTTGTAATTTGTTGTCGTTGCATTAGATAGACTAATGTAACGACTTAAATCGTCTTATGCAACGAATAACTGGGTCGTCGCATTAGCCTATCTAATGCGACGACTCTTTTGTTTTAATATCCCTTGAATACACTTACGGGCATTTCATTTCATCACCCGTGAAGCCCTTCTCTCTATCTTCTTCAATTCCTAATCCCTAGCCGTCGCATTCCCTTTCCCTTGCTCGTCATCGCATTACCATACCTCGCCGTCGTCGTCGACTTACCCCTCCCCTGCTCGCCGTCGTTCAGCACCACCACCAATATCGTCGAACTGCTTTTCTCTCTTCTCCAAGGTTAGATTATGTTTTACCGTCGTTTTACCTTCCCCTTTCATGTTTTACCATTATTAATTCAAGGTTAGATTAATATACGTATGTGTATAGATTTGCTTAGATTTTACCGTCGTCGAACTGCTCAAATTGAATCGCTCAGATTTTTTTCATTGTTCTTCCAACATTTTGTTTATTTGTAAATTGTATTTCCAATTTATTTGCTTAAATCGAATTGCTCAGAGAATGTTTGTAATTTATCGTCATTGCGTCGTCGTTTTACATTTTCTTTACTGTATGTATTTCCAGATTTTCTTTATTAAACTCTTAAATATTACATTGAGGAAATGGATTGTGGAACTAAAGAGTGCTGGATGGCTGCCAAATGGAGTGATGAATATGAACGAGGAGTAGACGAGTATATTAAAAAGGCTTTGCTACAAAGTCTCAAGGAAATTAAATTTGTTGTCCATGTGATAGTTGTCACTATCGTTATTGGCAGCATGAGAATATTGTGAGAGATCACATAATATGTAATGGTTTTGTGCCAAGAACAGATAAGTTATCTGAATTAGGGATCGAAATTGAAAGAGATAGAACTAATCTGGATCATGATGAACAATCAAATATGGATGATTACAATGATGACATATCAAGGTTGTTGAATGATGCCCGTGATGTTTTTACAGAGGGGCTGAATGACGAGGCAAAAAAGTTTTTCAAGTTAATTGAAGAAGGTCAGGAGGAACTATATCCCGGATGCAAGAAAAATCCAAAGCTTTCTTTTATGATTCGACTATTTATTTTGAAGTGTGATCACAGGCTTACCAATGTTGCATTTGCTGATATATTAGAGCTTGTAAGGGAGGTGTTACCCGATGCAAAATTGCCTAAGTCTTTTAATGAAGCGAAGAGTGTTTTAAAAGTACTAGGGTTGGATTATACTAAGATAGATGCATGCCCCAATGATTGCATGTTGTATTGGGAAGAACATGCAAATGCTACAAGTTGCCATGTTTGTGAGACATCAAGATGGAAGTCGAATGATAGAGAGAATGACACACAACATGAAAATGGAAAGATCCATAGGATTTCTAATAAGATCCTTAGGTACTTTCCAATAAAGAAAATATTGCAAATGTTATTTATGTGTGAATAGACGGCGAAGTACATGACATGACATGCTGATGGGCGTGAAAAAGATTAGATTTTACAACACCCAGTGGATGACCAAGCTTGGAAAGAGTTTGATTATGTATACTCAAAGTTTGCAGAAGATCCGCGCAATGTGAGGTTGGGGTTAGCCACAGATGGATTTAGCCCATTCAATTCGATGAGCATTGTTCATAGTACATGACCTGTTATATTGATCAATTATAACTTGCCTCCATGGATGATTATGAAGCATGAGTTTTTGATATTGAATTTACTTATCCCTGGTCCTTCTTCCCCGGGTAATGATATTGACAGCTATTTGCAGCCACTAATCAAGGATTTGAAGGATTTGTGGGTGTCTGGGTTGGAAACTTATGATTCTTCAAGTAATCAAAGGGTTGACATGCGTGTAGCTTTGATGACTACTGTTAGTAATTTTTCAGCTTATGCAATGTTGTCTGGGTGGAGCACAAAAGGATATTTGGCATGCCCTTCATGTCATTATAAAACAGATTATGAGAGATTGTCTTATAGTAATAAGAATTGCTACAGGGAAACTCGTAGATTTCTTGATCTAACTGACCCTTGGCGTCAAAATAAGAGGAATTTCGATGGAAAAACTGAGGAAAGAAGCGAAAGAAAAAGAGGGGTAGATAATAATGATCCAAATCCATGGAGAAAGATATCCATACTTTTTCAGTTGCCATACCGGAAGCATTGTTCTAATCGCCATAATCTCGACCCAATGCATAGTGAGAAAAATGTATTTGATAATGTCATTGGAACATTGTTAGACATACCGGGGAAGACTAGAGATCATGTAAGTGCTCGTCGAGATTTGATAGAACTTAAAATTATGCCTGAGCTTCAACCAATAGAATTAGAAGATGGTAGCGAAGAAATTCCATCCTCACGCTTCTGGATGTCACTTGAACAAAAGCGCAAGTTCTGCCAAGTCATAAAAAATGTTAAGTTACCACAAGGTTATGCTTCGAATATTGCTCGATGTGTCATGTTGAAGAAAGGAAAATCATAAGCTACAAAAGTCATGATGCTCATTTTATGATGAATTACTTGCTCTCTATTGCTGTAAAAACAACATTACCCAAAGATGTTGCTACTCCATTGATAAGACTTTGTGCTTTTTTCAGAGGCATATGAAATAAAGCTATTGATCCTCGACATCTTGGCAAACTCAAGTCAGAGATAGTTGAAACACTTTGCCTGTTTGAACAGATTTTTCCACTCACATTTTTCGACGTAATGGTGCATTTACCTGTACATCTAGTGGACCAAATTAAGATGGGTGGACCGGTTAGTTCAAGGTGTATGTATGGGATTGAGAGGTATCTTCGACAGATAAAGTTGGATGTTCGAAACAAGAGTCGTCCAGAAGGCTCAATGACAGAAGGATACCAAGCTAAAGAATGTATTACATTCATTGTTAGATTTCTGAAACGATCAAACTCATCCACACCTAATGTTAATAAGGATAGTGTCGCCCAATCATTTTTACCTATGATTGGGCATCCTATCAATGGAAAGGGAAGGACCTCAAAGAAAAAGCATTGTGGACACATGATTGATCAAACCACATGGACACAAGCACGTCGCTATGTCTTATTCAATTACGGTTGTGAAGAAGTTGAGAAATACATAAAGTAAGATGACAAACTATCATGTAATTTTTATATGTATTATTCAATTGTATTTTGTTATTAAGATATTTGTTTTTCTATTTTTTGTCACAGTCAACACAAAATTTGTGTAAGCACCAAACGGAAAAGAAAATGGGATAGTGCACAAGATCACAATAAGGATTTCATTGATTGGTTTAGGGAGAAAATTGAAGTGAAACTTCAAGAAGGTCAAGACATTATTCTGAATCATATCTTATGGTTATCGAAAGGACATTCTTATGTTGTTAAAAAGTACACAGGATACTTTGCTAACGGATATAGGTTTCATACCATGAAGCGTAATGCGAAGTGCATAACTCAAAACAATGGAGTCACTCTCACAGAAGTAACACATAGCTTTGCGAGTTCCAAAGATCAAAATCTTATACTGGGAGATGTATATTATTATGGTTCAATACAAGACATCATTAAGATATCTTATCATGAATATTTTAGTGTTGTCTTGTTCAAATATTTGCGGTTTCACTCGAAAAAAGATGATGATGAGCTTATCATGGTTAATATGAATATGACAATTTATGCAGAAGAACCATTTATCTTGGCATCTCAGGCACATCAAGTATTTTTTGTCGAAAATTTAAATAAAAAGGGTTGGTAGTATGCTGTTGAAATCCCTCCTAGGGAATGTTGTGATGGTATTAAAATATATAATTATTTACTCGTGTTTTAACTTATTTTTACTTCTAATTAATTTTGTATCACATTTTGACTTATATAGCTGTTTTTATATTTTTTGATATGTGCAGATGAAAGCTAATAAGTCCAAATTTTACGCTCATAAAGTCGATTCTGAGTATGTGCGACAACGGATCGAGAAGTTAAAAATGAATGCAGAAATAATGAATGCTCAAGGTGGTGGATTTTTTGCTAACAAAATACTACGTGAATAGATTCTTGGTTTGGATTGTCCAAGTAGTTGTGGACAGCGCAATGACTTGTTGGAAGAAAAAGATGATGAGTCCACATCTGGATATGATGGAGGCGGTAACGAGGAGGAAACCACCAGCAATAATATGGGTGCAAAAAGAAAGGTAATCACTAGCTTAGAATGCTATTTATTAGAATGCTTTTTAGCCAAGTTATGTTGTCTAAAAATGAGGTGAACATGCTAGACTAAGTAAAGTCCATTGATAGTGTGCTGCATCCGGAGCTGAATCTGATGCTATATTGTTATACCCCGTAGTTCTGGCCACACGTGTGAGAGCGTGCGAAGGAGAGTAAGACTTAAAAAATTTCGAAAGATAAGTTGACGGATTGTTCGGACGGGTTTTAGTCAACTTTGAGGCGGGTTATGACCCGGTACGTTGAGAGTTCCTAAGTGTTTCAAAGGCCTAGGGCGTAGTTCGTTGAGTCTAGTTTCCAACGCAACCAACCGTTCGTCGATATAACGTCGGAGTAGAAAGTTATGGAAGTTACAAGTTCGGTGCGCAGACGGACGATGTGCGTTTGAGCAAAGCGGCGAGCGCGGCGCGGATCTGAGGCAGCGGCGCCGGATATACTGAGGGGTCGCTGACGTTGCAGCGCCGCGGCGCCGGAAGTTCCGAGAGTCCGCAGAGGTTTCAGCGCCGCGACGCCTGTCGAGGGCGGCGCCAAGGCGGGATTCCTGGCGGAAAAACTTAGGAAAAATCAGATTTCTCTTTTAAAAGACCTTGGGAGGGTGACAAGTGTCCCCCCCCCCCATCTGATTTCTTGCATGCCTTATATTGATCAAGTCTTGAAGACTTGGTCATCTTTCAAATCCCTCTCTCTCTCTAAACTTAAGCTCCCACTTCTCTCTAAAATTCCAAGAGGAATTCAAGCCTAAGAAAAATCTGAAAAGTTAAGGACAAGAAGGAAGCTTGTGGCTAGCTTGTAGGAGTTATTGTGGTGGTGTTCTTGGAAAGGAGGCTAGCAAAGTTGTTGGAATAAGTTTGGCTAAAGCTTTAAGGTAACATTTCTTCTCTTGTGGTTAGTTATTAATGTTGCATGTGAAGAAGAAGGGATGTGTAGTAGTAAATAATGCACTTAGAGTCCTTGCATGTAGGGGTGTACAAAACAGGACCGGACCGGAACCGGACCAGAATGGACCGGACCGGTCCGGACCGGTCCTCGGTCCGTCAAAATGGTGGATTCCGGTTTCGGTCGGTCGGGTAAGCGAATTTTCCGGTCCGGACCGGAATGGACCGGATTTTTTTTTTAAAATTCAATTTCCAATACTGAAATTGACATTCTCGGATGCGGTGCCACGCAATTTTTACGTTGAAATCAATTGTACATCGCGAGATATTTAGATTTGAAAAGGGGGGAAACGTAACGATTTGGGGGAAAAGTGAAATTGAGGGGCAAGATGGACGTTTTTGGAGAAATCGGAGGAATCAAACTGCTAATGCAGTTTGGCCACCCCCGTATCGAAAAAATACGTGAAATCAAAAAAAAATTAGGTAAAACGGACGTCCGAGCGCAAAGTTATGACCGTATAAAGTTTGATCAATTTACAACCTATATTTGATATGTCAATACGTCCGGGTGTGGCGGGTATGCAGGTGGATGGGGGCTGGTGGGTGTCTGGCGGGGTGGTGGTGAGGCGGCGGGGCAAATCATTCGGTCAGTAATCTGTAATTTCGGTCTTGGTCAGGTTTAACCTTTTGTGCACCTAGTTTCAGGAATGTCCAAATTCCAAATAGAAAATAGAAAATATAAATGTGGTGTGTAACTTTAATTAATGAGTAGTTCAGTAGTTCGTATACGAACCAAGTACATTTGGTGATTTTCTTTAAGTTAGTCATATTAATGAAATAAAGTTTATTGAAGGATAAGAAAAAAAACAAACATATTTAATGAGATTGATAAACGAACACATTCTTAAAAATTTATAATTTATTAATTGCATTTAACAAAACAAAAAAAAAAAAAAAAAAACCGGTCCAACCGGTCCAAAACCGGGACCGGACCGGAATTTTCCGGTCCTCGGTCCAGAAAAATTCTGGATTCCGGTTCCGGTCCGGTCCGGTCCGGTGAACACCCCTACTTGCATGTAAGAAATGTGGTTTGGATATGAAGGAATTGGTTAAGAAGATATTATGAGCATGTTGTAGCCTAAAAACTACCTTAGAATTGTTAGGTGAATTGTTGTACCTTATGGGGCAGAATTTTACACACCCAAGTTTAGGTGTGTAATCCCCTTTGAAATGTTTGAATTGTTGAGCCTTAAAAGTGGCGTTTGGATGTTAAATTCGGCCTTGAGAAAGGTGGCAAAGTATGTAGAAACAAAGAAAATGCTGCCCAATTTTTCATAGAATTTAGTGACTTTGAACTTGGATTATTCTACATTGAAATTAGAGATTAATAAACGTATCATGGTTATTTTAGGTTGACATATTACTTGCGGTAGTTGGACTTAGCAAGGGGATTGACCGAAGAGGTATGTGGAGCTTTCCTATCTCTTGAGCATGAATAGATGTAACTATGTAGTACGGTAGACGTACAAGATTTGGTATTCTTACTTGTTTTAAGTATATAAAGACTTGTTTCGTTTTAAGAATGTATAAGTCTCTTGGTTAGGGGAAAAGTGTAATTTTACTAAAGTGTAAGGTTAATATAACAACTTTATGGGAAGTTGGTTTATTAGCTTTATAAAAGGTTAATGAGAAGAGGTTTACTCTAAGTAAGACAAGTAAGGACAAATGATTTGATTTATGAAAGACAAATTGATTTTAAGGCATCAATTGCCCAAAAATTTTATGTATGAGAAAGAGTCACTTTTAAAAGAGTTGAAGTATGTAGTACTTGGGTTAAATTCCCGGTTTTCTTTTATTAAAGATATGATTAAGTGCCTTAAGTAAACTAAAATGAGATGGTATATGAACAAGACTAATAAGAAGTTATAAGTTTTCTTAACTTATTTATGATTATGATATGATGTGATTTGAGCTAGGGTAAGAGTATATCGAGGCAAGCCCCAAGATCGTTATACCACCTTCTCCAGGGTAAGAGTATGTCTGAGGGGCAAGCCCCAAGATCGTCATACCACCTTCTTCAGTGTAAGAGTATATCTGAGGGGTAAGTCCCCAAGATCGTTATACCATCCGCCTGAGGTAAGAGTATATATCGAGGGTAAGTCCCAAGATCGTTATACCACCTGTCCGTGGATTTGCTACCACGATCACGAGGAATACCTCATGTGAGTCCTTATGGGCTTATGCGGGTGAAATAGTCTCACGCGGTAGTCTGACTATGCGAGGAATACCTCATGCGGGTCCACATGACCTATTCGGGTGAAATAGTTCCAGGAGTAGGGGTGCTTATTGATACTACGGGAGAGGTACCCTGTTTTGATCATGAGGCCCCTATTTTATGCAGTATTATATATACACTTGTCACTCTCATTGTTAGTAAGGCACAATAAAAGGTATTTTGATTGTCTTCCATGACTCCAACTTACTTTTAGACTTATGATATCATTATTACAGTATTTTCTAGCTTTACATACTTGGTACATATTGTGTACTGACCCCCTTGCTCGGGGGATGCGTTCATGCCGCAGGTAAGGGTAAGCAGATTGTGGATCCTCGTTCTTAGGATCACTGTTCCGGTGTCAGAAGCTCCATTCCTCCGGAAGCTTGTTTGTTGGTACGGATATTCCCTGATGCTATAGGTATTTTGTACATTCAGGGGTATGGCGTGGCCCTGTCCCGCCACAATTGTTATCCTTAGAGGTCTGTGGTCACATATGTGTTTTGGGCTATAAGAACATGTTGTACTGCTATACTTTTGATTAAGTATGTTTTATGGAAGGCAGCCTTATCGGCTGGCCAGTGATGTTTCCCTTTTTATAAGTTATGTGTTATGTATGTTCCACTGCTATTCTCTGATGTATACCTGACAGGGTACCCCGGTAGGGTACCAGTCGCGGCCCCGGGGTCGGGTCGTGACATATATTTTGAGCCAAAACAGATGGACAACTCCTGGTTTCTTTGCCAAAAAGCGTGGCTTGTAGCAAGAAACGATGTGCGGTGAAAACTCAAAGGTGATGTGATTTTAGCACACCCGCTGCTAGTTTCTTGGCTAAATTGATTGCTTTAAAAGGCTTTCAGTTCTTGGTTTGGGCAGTGCGATTTGCTAAAACACAGCAGATGTTGCAGTCCAAACGATGTCAAGAATCGCCGCGATCATTCTTGAGAAACCATCGGTAGTGTGCTCAAACATATGGTAGTTTCATTCCAATGTATTAAACCAGCAGCGGGTGTGCTAAAACCACATCAGCTGCTGTGTTTCCAGCTGTTGTTAGTACTAAGGTGGCGGTGGCGGGGCGGGCCACCGGTCGGGTTTGGCGGGTCGGGCGGGGTCGGGCGGAGAAAGGCGAGTCGGTGGGGCGGGCTGGAGAAGTCGGGTCGGGCGGGACCATACCATGTCGTCCGATCCGTCCGTTAGGTAGAATCGGGGCGGGACGGGTTGGCGGGTTTTTTTTTTTTTAAATTTTTCACTAAATTAAAAATAATAAATTACTAAGTACTAACAAAGTAACATTAACATATCATATAGTCATAATGTCATATACATATACTATAATATTATAGACTTATAATATTATAATTTATAATTATAGTATTATAGTATTATACTCATATATATAATATATTTATAAAGTATAAACTATAAACTATAAAGTATAAAGTATAAAGTTATAAACTAAATAATTAAACAAAGACAAGAATAGTGTAAAAAAAACATCCCAAGGCTGTTTTGTGCCTTTTATATTATTAATTTCATTGAAATATCAAATATACAAGATTCAAAATTACATTATAGTGTACTGTTGTTGAAAAAAATTGCAAAAGAGTGAAAGACATAGCAAAATTTAAAAATTGCAATGAAATAAATTACCAATTTGAAAATATTTTTCTAATTTCTTTATAATTTCTTGTGGTTCTTGGTTGGAATTGGTATATCTTGATCAAATTGTTCCACGTCGCTACTCATGCCTTGAGATAAAATGTCGTTGTAGTTGTCATCTTCTTAACCGTTAATCTCGGTTGGCCAGCGCCTCGCCTCCGCTCATTCGTATCCAATCTCTGAATAGTACCGCCATCTCCAAGTGTCTCGGCTAATGAGTGTACGTGCTCTCTATTTGAAATCTGCTGCGAAAAAGCGCTTTCGAAGCGGCGATGGCGCTGAATGTTCAAAATATCTCGCCATCATTGAAAGTGTCGGAAATGTCTTCTCATTCGCTCCAATATTTCAAAGAAGTCTTCCTTTCCTTCTTCATTGATAAGCGCTTGGTAAGGTAAATTACCTGCAAAACAAAACATCGAACTCACTAATTTGGTTAGCTTCGCTACCACCGCACATTTATTTACGAGGCTTTCAATAGAATTAATATTAGGCCTAGCCACGAACCGCTTGTCTTTTTAGGTTGTGTTGAAGAAGAAGATGATACAAAAGTCGGTTGGTTACTAGCACTTTCTTCTTTGGTAATGCCGATATACTTTTTGCATTCATCTTCTACGCTATTCAACACTTCTTCTAGCGTTAGTTCAATAGGTGGTTCAACATTTAAATTTTTGGGAGTTGGAGGTGGTAGTGCGTCCATACTGATTATATATATTTTCAATAAGACTTTTACAACCCTCTACTTTAATAGTCGGGTTTAATACTGACACAATAATATAAATAGGGAATAGGAATAAAGTATTTTTTTAATAGGCTGCGATATAAGCGAGTTTTCCATATATTCTTTAAGAAGTAAAAATATTATAGCTATATAAAACAACATAGTTGAAATAGTAGGATAATATAAAGTAGAAAATTCTTTTGTTGCTCGTTTAAATTTTTCTTAAAATACAATCAGTTATCTTATTTTCTCAAAATCATTATAGAAAATCATATCATTTGGATTTTGATTATGGCGTTAAAAATAAAGTAATAGGTTTTCTATAGTCATAAGCAACAACTAGTTGGTCATATAAAGAATTCCACCCGGTTGGTACTTAGGGAATTTTTACGTAAGATAGTCCACAATCGTGGCAAGTTTTTATATTCTTTTCTTTGTTGAATTCTATTATTTTTAAAAATAAAGTGTATAGCAAATTGTATTTTTCAAGAATATCTTGAAAAAGTGAAAGATCATCCTTTACAACTAAGTTATAAATATGGCACGCATTTGATATGAAAATGTTTTGGAAAAGAGAGTTAAAACATTTCTTAAAATACTAATAGCGAATTGTTAGAAGATGCATTATCTAATGTAATACTCATAACTTTATCTGTTATTCCGTAATAATCGTATTGAATAAATATTTTACGAAATAAACTCACGATGTGCCTACTATCTATATATCTATATGCTAAAATACGTTTTTGCATAGACCATTTATAATCTATCCAATGACAAGTTCTGGTTAAATAATCATGGCCGTTAGTACTACGACCTATATCAGAAGTTAAAGCGACTTTGCAATTTAAATGATATAATGCATAACGTAAATACTGTTGATATTCATGTGCAAATTTAAATACATCTCTTTTAACAGTTGATCTAGGAAAACCTTTATAAGCATGATTATACATATCTCTAATATAATGAATAAAACCAGGAGATTCAGGAAATGAAAAAGGCAAACCCTCCACAGCAACTAATTTTGCTAGTGCTTCCCTATCTTTATGTTTATCGTATTTAGGGCCTCTGACTCCCGTCATAGGGTTAATTTGACCACATGTACTTTCTCGGGACGATAGTATGTGAACCTTGTCCCGATTGAGAGGACGTCTTCTCACTTCTTTTCAAAAATGTATTGAGCATGCAAGGCTTTGTGTTTTTGCAATAGGTGTCTTCCTAAACCCGTCCACGTGACCTTGTCGGTTTAAAATAATAAACATTTTTACAAGTTTTACATACTGACTACTTGATTAGCTACGTCCTGTCAAAATATTTCCATACAACTGATTTTAATGGTCGTTTCTTGGGACCTCGTCTCATAGTAGGGGATAGGAGGCATTTCACTAGTGGGAGTATCATCATCATCTTCATTAATAGGTGTATCATCAACTAGAGTGTCATCTAAATTAAAATCTTCTTGATTTCAGGATAATCATTTGTGTCAAGATCATATGGTATTTCAGGAAACATTTCAGGATCTATAAAATCATCTTGTCTAGGAATAACTGGAACATGAATACTAGAAGAAGTACCCTTGCCCTTGTTACCACCCCTACTAGAAGAAGCCTGACCCTTACCCTTACCCAACATGCCTCTTAGTCCTTTCATTTTAATTATGCTAATAAATAGTTAAAGATAGTGAAATTAAATGTGCTAAATGAAATAAAAACAAAATAATAATTTAATGAGAGAACGAATGTACCAAAGCAAGCGTAAGTCGACGTGTAATCGAAGGTTGAAAATTGAAACTTTGCTCGATAGATAATCCTCAAGCTAGTTGTCAACTTCACTCCCAATTCTCAAATTAATAAATAGATTGAATATGTAGACAATGTTGTATAGAGAATTAGAGATTGATTGAGAGATTAGAGAGTAGAAAGATTTGTGAAAATAATAAGAAGAGGAATGAGGTATTTTGTCACGCCCCGAAACCCGGGCCCGTCACTGGTGCCTTACCCCGGGCACCCTAGTGATACAACATCAGAGAAAACCAGCGGAAATAAAAACTTTACACATGAAATGAGAGACATAAATAAATAAACAGGCCAACCCAATGATTGCCTTGGTATATATACATAAAACCCGACAGTTATCCTTTTTACAAACCCCGCCACATGATTACTCTGCACTTAAGATATCTGACAACTATGACGGGACGGGGCCCGCCATGCCCACGAATGTAAAAGTACCTCAATGACAGGGGACTATACCAAAAGATAAGCCTCGGAGGAACGAGCTTCCTAACGCTGACTGCGATCCTATGAGCGAGATCAACCAATCGGTGTACCTCTACTGCGGCATGAACGCGGCCCGAGAAGTCGATCTGGCAGTACAAGTATGTGAAACGAAAATCGTAATGAAATCACATTTCATCATTTTATAAAACCATTTCGCAATAAATGTGATTATGTCAAGTAAGGGGCGCGTATCCCGAATAATCACTCACACATAATTATGGGTCTCACGCCCGTAATACCACTCATGCGTGGAACTCATTCTCATCGCCGTGATACATGATGTAAACAACACCCGTATGTGAACACGAACACTAGATCTGCTGCTTCATCAAAACCGTCGGGCGAGTAGAATAGCCAACTACGGTCAAGCTAGTCATATCCCATCACGGCGAGAATGCGGAAGCGACTACCGATCAAAATCTAGCCACGCAATCGGCGAGGCAAGTATCTTAAGCTAACGTCTGATAGCCTACCGTCTCACAAGATATGGCGAGGCAAGTATCTTAAGCTATCTACGGAGGCTCTGCATGCGAGAAAATGACGAACAAGTATCTAAAGTGTGCACGAACCACCGCGTACAAACCAAGCCCGTGATCGCTCGTCGCGCGGCAAGCCGTGGATTAGCGGTCCGTGGACTAACGATCTGAACCTCACGATGACCGCGTGCCGGCGTCTTACCTCGGAAGTCATGGCCATGAAACCATCCTGCGGGCCAGCGTGCGTGGAACATCCGTCACGTCGGCGTGTCCAAAGGAAATAAATCGGATAAGCCGGCCTCGGAGAGTCACGGCGATGCGAAACAACGATCGATACTCAAAGTGGGCGCATACTCGTGGACCACCCAACGTCGGTATGTCGGTCAATCAATCGGATAGTCGGCCTCCGAGAGTCACGGACACGTCAACAAAACACTTGCACATCAAAGACTATCACAACAAGCGTAGGCAAGTTTAACATACATTCATTTTAATCAACAATCGGGTTTCAAACCCAAAATACTACATACTTTCCTTCTTTCAAAAGACCTCTTTCTACGTAAAAGCCACGTGATACTAATACTCGTAGTATATAAAGAAAACACGTTTTACTTTTAAAACCAAATTACTTCACCTTCGTAAAAATCTTTACAAGGCTTTTAAAATCAAGTACTCTATACTTTATAAACCAAGTGCTTTTCTTTTAGAACAACATCAAGTATACTCTTTTTAAAACCCAATTAACTTACTCTTTTCAAAACAAGTAACCTATACTTAAATCAAGTTACTTCTCCTTTTCCGAAAACAAGTCGTTATAAGTCAAGTCTCTTATCTTTCAAGATCAAGTCTCTTAACTTTCAAAATCAAGTCGTTTTACTGTCAAAACCAAATCTTTCTTTTATCTTCATAAAGTCGTTATAACTAACTTCCCATAAAGCCATTATAACACTTTATGTTTTAAAACAAACAAAAATCGTTTCACACACGCGTCGTCTAGTACTATATAGTTCCACAACAATCATGCTCAAGAGTATAGGAAGAATCACATACCTTTAGCTTAAACCACAAGCCAAGTCAAGTATGCGGCGTGAAAGATCCACCTATAACAACCACAATATATAAATCAACTTCTAGCACTCTCAGTAGAATATTCTAAACACAAGATTCCTTATTCTACGAAATTTGGCGACTTCCCCGCTATCACATAAATCTCCTCCTAACCGTGCCCGCTACCGGGCCAACAACTCCCGAGGATTACACGTCTAACCGGGCGTGTTCAAATATCTTCACAATAATACTTACACAAGTCTCATGTAAATGCGGTCGATGTAAATACGATTCAATCCTTTATAATCATCCTTCCAATATAATATACTCAAGTATAACTACTACTGACATGTAATATCCAATTCTGATAGGGGCGTAGATCATTACCTCGATAAGCCCAAAATTATCCAAGTTATAAGTCGATCACGAGCAACGTTTAGCTCGATCCTTACGCTCCGACCCGCTCCAGCGACCCTAGAAGTTTCTAAACAACCTCTAAATACTTCCACCAAGCTAGGAAGATTTTTCTGAGGTTTCGTTTCTGGTATTGGAATAAAGTAGTATTTAGGACTCTAGTATTGAAATAACTTTGGAATACTACTAGGGATACTAGGCCAAGGTATTTGGGATTATACAACAATACACCAAGTATTTTCTACACAAGAGGGGAGAGGGCGAAATCTACACAAAGGGAGGAAAACATTTGCTTTGGAAAGCTTTAGTGAGGATGATTTTACTCTTGAGCCAAGGGTATTTATAGAAGAACCAGGGCCAAGATCAATATAAGTGTAGGGTCAAGATTGGGCCATGTGTGTGTGGGTCCCACCACACCACATGGCCAAATAATGGTGCCAGTGTGAGGGCCGAATCGGCGAGGACAAGTGGCTGGCGACATCCACCCATTCGACCAAGTGCCACGTGGGGTGACACGTGTCGCCCCGATTAAATCCAAAATATTTCGTCTTAGAAAATATCCAAAATCTGGAAATCTCAAAAACAAAGCGGGCCCACAAAGCAGTAAATTTCTCCGTGGGTCCAGTGACCATTCTGAAAATAAAACCTCAAAATTCTAATATAATCCAAGAAGTCCAAATACCAAATCGGGAATCCAATTCCCGTTAACGAACCTTTTTCTTCACAAAACGGAACTTTTAGTCGAAAAAATCACATCTTCCTTTCTTTCCAAAATTTACATGCGTATTCTCGTGCGTCGTCCTCACATACCACGGAACTACGGTATAACATTCTTCTCCCTTAGAAACATTCGTCCGAATGTTCCTTCTAAGTCTCCAAACGAGCGTGTCTTGGTATAGTCTTCACTCTTATACTTACGAAACCAATCACGCCATCAATGGCCATAGTATAACATACAAATCCAAGCTAACGAGGAAATCATTTCTAATCTCACAACGCTCCTACTAGCTTCAATTTACTCTAAGGCCTATCTCGGCCTTCACGATCCGGTCGATCGAACACGTCCCCGAACTCATACGATGGTTACCTAAACTTGGGCTAGCACGCTCGTGACCACCTGCCGTGGGACCACCTCAGCGACCCTCAATCCGGGTGCGGGTTGACCGCGACAGCCTCAACCCGACCGCCATCGCGCCCGATCTCTCGTTCCGATCCGAACAATCTTACTAATTCACGTCATGAAAGCTACCACTTCCATCTTACACTACCCATGGAATTATCACACCAACATAATGCTATCGAACATAATAATTAAAAATATACTTATCTTAATACAAATGCATACTAGTCTCTTGAGGTCAGGATATACGATATCACAAAAACAAATAGGCGATTTCAGGACCGCTATAGCGGGAACTTCCACCCACCACGGCTGCCAGTATATGAACACCGCCTAGCTATCGAAGGCGAAGAACCATGACAGATCCGAAGGTGAGTCTCAACATCCGCGCTACCTATGGTAGGACAATTTCTGCAAATGGCCCGCCACATGTAAAACAAGTCCTCGACACTCACGAATGGGGTTTACCATATTGGTTACACTTAGGTCGGGTGGCTTCCCGCCAAGCTCCAACTCCGAAAACACTGAACCCTGGAGCCACGACCGCTCCAGATACTCTGGAGGCACGAAGGCGTAGAGGACCACTCTGCATCTTGGCGGCGTATAACTAGTCTCTTCTTTGAGGCGGTCCGCCTTGAAAGTTACCAAAGGAACCTGCTGTCACGGCCTCTTGCCTGGCGATATTGGTCAATCCGTCGGTCTCTCGTGCCTAGTGCATGAGCTGCGCACGGGCGATGTCCGTGCCCGAGCGATACACGAACAAGACTACGCCGGTAGTCGTCAAGCCTGTGGCGTGGCGGTGCACTCGCCCTCCATATTAGCTACTAACGAGGGACATATCGAGCGGCGAGTCGAACTACGTTGTACTCCCGGTATGCGTCCTCGCTGTCTCGGCGTCGAAACACGCCGGCCCGTGCCTCGCCATCTGGCGGCAAGAAATGGTGAGAAATGCCTCGAGAACTCGTCCCAAGCAGGTGAGGCGTACTCCCCGGGGCGCTCGTGAATCAAACGATCATTGCGGTATCACGCGCGGCCGATGCGAACGAAAATCACGGACTCGGTCTCGAAGCCTTGATCACTCGCATGATCCTCATGGCGGCGGATGAACTCCTGCGGATCATCCTCGGGCCTCGACCGTAGAACTCTGGCGGGATCTGACTCGAGAAAATCCGTAGCCTCAAACTATCCGTCTGGGATGAACTACGGGAAATTTGGGCTGCTGCGTCCGGCCTCTCCTCGTGTCGCCACGATCACGGCGATGGCGGGCCATCTCGCTTGTAACCCGTCTCCTGCTGCTCGGTGTGGGGTGGAGGCTCGGTGCGTGGTCTCTGCGACCACTGCTGCGGCTCTAACCTCTCTTTGAAATTGGCGGCGTCAAAACTCGCCGTCGAAGAACTATCTCGGGTAATGGCCAGGGCTGCGCCTCGTACTCCTCTGTGTCCCACTAGCGGCTCCAGGTGCCTTGCCATACGGGCGGGTTGCCTTGCGGAGGCATAAGCGGCGAAAGAACACGTCGGAAGGAGTCCAACTTACAACATCGCTCTGAGGCACGATCTCGAGTGAGAAGAATAGAAACCAATCCTAAATGTCCTGCGACCTCACGATTATAGATGTGGTGCACAACACACCGATAATCAAGACTACTGACACGGTGCGTAGACACTTTCGAGGATTAAGCGCTCACGATACCACATCACGCCCGAAACGGGCGTCGCGGTGCCTTACCGGGCACCCTGGTGATACAACATCGAGAGAAAACCGGAAATAAAAACTTTACACATGAAATGAGAGACATAAATAAATAAAGCAGGCCAACCCAATGGTTGCCTTGGTATATATACATAAAACCCGACGATTATCCTTTTACAAACCACCGCCCAGCGATTACTCTGCACTCTAAGATATACAACAACTATGGCGGGACGGGGCCGCCATACCACGAATGTAAAAGTACCTCTGATGACGGACTATACAAAGATAAGCCTCGGGAGAACGGAGCTTCAACGCTGACTGCGATCCTATGGCGAGATCAACCAAGCGGTGTACCTACCTGCGGCATGAGCGGCCCCGAAGGAGGTCGATAACAGTACCAAGTATGTGGCGAAAATCGTAATGAAATCACATTTCATCATTTTATAAAACCATTTCGCAATAAGTAGCAGATTATGTCAAGTAAGGGGACGATATCCCGAATAATCACTCGCGCATAATTATGGGTCTCACGCCCGTAATACCACTCATGCGTGGAACTCATTCCTCATCTGGCGATACATGATGTAAAACAACACCCGTATGTGAACACGAACACTAGATCTGCTGCGTCATCAAAACCGTCGGGCGAGTAGAATAGCCAACTACCGGTCAAAAGCTAGTCATATCCCATCACGGGCAAATGCGGAAGCGACTACCGATCCAAAAGCTAGCCACGCATGGCGAGGCAAGTATCTTAAGCTAACGTCTGATAGCCTACCGTCTCACAAGATATGGCCAGAGGCAAGTATCTTAAGCTATCTACGGAGGCTCTGGTGCGAGAAAATGACGAGAACAAGTATCTAAAGTGTGCACGAACCACACGTCTGAACCAAGCCGTGATCGCTCGTCGCGCGGCAAGCTTCATGGATTAGCGGTCCGTGGACTATGATCTGAACCTCACAATGACCGCGTGCCCGGCGTCTTACCTCGGAAGTCATGGCCATGAAACCATCCTGCGGGCGCGTGCGGTGGAACATCCATCACGTCGGCGTGTCGAAGGAAATAAATCGGATAGCCGGCCCTCCCAGAGTCACGACGATGCTGAAACAACCGATCGATACTCAAGTGGGCGCATACTCGTGGACCACCCAACGTCGGTATGTCGATCAATCAATCGGATAATGGCCCTCCCGAGAGTCACGGCGACACGTGACAAAACAACACACATCAAAGACTATCACAACAAGCATGGCAAGTTTAACATACATTCATTTTAATCAACAATCGGGTTTCAAACCCAAAATACTACATACTTTCCTTCTTTCAAAAGACCTCTTTCTACGTAAAAGCCACGTGATACTAATACTCGTAGTATATAAAGAAAACACGTTTACTTTTAAAACCAAATTACTTCACCTTCGTAAAAATCTTTACAAGGCTTTTAAAATCAAGTACTCTATACTTTATAAACCAAGTGCTTTTCTTTTAGAACAACATCAAGTATACTCTTTTTAAAACCCAATTAACTTACTCTTTTCAAAACAAGTAACCTATACTTAAATCAAGTTACTTCTCCTTTTAGAAAACAAGTCGTTATAAGTCAAGTCTCTTATCTTTCAAGATCAAGTCTCTTAACTTTCAAAATCAAGTCGTTTCTTGTCAAAACCAAATCTTTCTTTTATCTTCATAAAGTCGTTATAACTAACTTCCCATAAAGCCATTATAACACTTTATGTTTTAAAACAAACAAAAATCGTTTCACACACGTCGTCTACCGTACTATATAGTTCACAACAATCATGCTCAAGAGTATAGGAAGAATCACATACCTTTAGCTTAAACCACAAGCCAAGTCAAGTATGCGCGCGTGAAAGATCCACCTATAACAACCACAATATATAAATCAACTTCTAGCACTCTCGTAGAATATTCTAAACACAAGATTCCTTATTCTACGAAATTTCGACACCTCCCCGCTATCACATAAATCTCCTCCCACAACGGGCCCGCCGTGCCAACAACTCCTCAGGATTACACGTCTAACCGGGCGTGTTCAAATATCTTCACAATAATACTTACACAAGTCTCAATGTAAATACAGTCGATGTCAATCATTTATAATCATCCTTCCAATATAATATACTCAAGTATAACTACTACAACATGTAATATCCAATTCTGATAGGGGCGTAGATCATTACCTCGATAAGCCCAAAATTATCCAAGTTATAAGTCGATCTGAGCAACGTTTAGCTCGATCCTTACGCTCCAACCCGCTCAGCGACCAGAAGTTTCTAAACAACTTCTGCAAATACTTCACCAAGCTAGGAAGATTTTTCTAGGAGTTTCGTTTCTGGTATTGGAATAAAGTAGTATTCCGACTCTAGTATTGAAATAACTTTGGAATACTACTAGGGATACTAGGCCAAGGTATTTGGGATTATACAACAATACACCAAGTATTTTCTACACAAGAGGAGGGACGAAATCTACACAAAGGGAGGAAAACATTTGCTTTGGAAAGCTTTCTGTGAGGATGATTTTACTCTTGACGAGGGTATTTATAGAAGAACCAAGGGCCAAGATCAATATAAGTGTAGGGTCAAGATTGGGCCATGTGTGTGGGTCCCACCACACATGGCCAAACGAAAATGGTGCCAAGTGTGAGGACCAAATCGGCGAGGACAGTGGCTGGCGACATCCGCCATTCGACCAAGTGCCACATGGGGTGACACGTGTCGCCCCAATTCGTCAAAATATTTCGTCTTCCAAAATATCCAAAATACCAAATCTCAAAAACAAAGCGGGCCCACAAAAGTAAATTTCTCCGTGGGTCCCACGTGACCATTTCTGAAAATAAAACCTCAAAATTCTAATATAATCCAAGAAGTCCAAATACCAAATCGGGAATCCAATTCCCGTTAACGAACCTTTTCTTCACAAAACCGGAACTTTTAGTCGAAAAATCACATCTTCCTTTCTTTCCAAAATTTACAGCCATTATTCTCGTGCGTCCTCACATACATACCACGGAACTACGGGTATAACATATTTATAGGGTTAAAAATAAATATAAAGGGTAGGGGTTGGGGAGGGAGGCCTAAAATGGCGTTGTCAACGACGAAATGTAAAATGGCGTTGGACAACGGCTATTTTGTCTGAGTCGGCGGGGCGGGATTTGGGGCGGGTCGGGGCGGGATCGGGGCTGGCGGTCGGGCTGGCGGGACCATACTGTCATCGCCGGTTCGAGCTCCGATCCGTTTTTAATACCAGGTGTCGTGTGGTGGTCGGGTCGGGGCCGGGGCGAGTCGGATCGGCGACCATCGCCACCTTGGTTATTCGGTTCTTGATCTGACGGCATTCTTTGGTTTCTTAGCTAAACGATTGCTTTAAAACTGCTCAGTTCTTGTCTGATCATTCTGGTTTCTTAGCTAAACCGATTTCTTTAAAACCGCTTCTGGTTCTTGATAAGCACGATTGTGCTAGTCCTTTAAACATACTAACCGTCCATTCTGAGTTTTAGCTCGACACAAAGTATGAAGGATTTTGTGGAAAAGAATAATCCAAAACAGAAGCATCATCAAGTTGAGAAGAAGCAACAATCTATTGACCATCCTAATTATGAGATAGAGAATCGTAGTCTTGAACCGCAAAAACAACAGAAAATGATGTCATTTTGCTCTCCAGGCTCTATGTCAGCATATCTTGAATTTCAGAAAAAATAAGTAGAAGATAATGAAATGGTTACAACAAGGAATGAGATTATGAGTCATACTAATGCATCACCAGAAAGACATGATCCTGAAAGAGATGATAATGATGATGTCCAAGTAAATGATAATGCCAATGTTGCGGGACATGACCATGAAGATTGTGATTTGGAATTATCGGCTGAAAACGAAAATGAAGGTACACATTAGTATTTATTAATCATTTAGCTTATTAACATACTAAATTAATACATGAATTAACACTTGAATCTAAAACAGCTGCCGAAACGAAGAAGCATCGAGGGCTAACAAAGGTTCATGCGCGTACAAAAGAGGAGCGCCAAATTATTATTTTGAACTCATTAGGCCAGCCAGTTGGACCTACAAAGGAAATACTTGATGAATTTAAATTCTTCTTGGGAACTTTGGGAAAGGATTCCGAGCTTGCGCCACTGAATTATACTAGTTTTTCAAGTCTTTCCACACATGACAAAATATGGGATTATGTTTTGGTATGTTGCAATATTGTTCTTTGAAATATTACGACTATATTGTTGGTTCTAGACCTTTATCTATTATTAATGTGTTTGTTTATTGATTGATATAGGAAAAGTATATGGTTGCTGAAGACGGAAGAAAATATGTAATGGAGGCAGATAATGCAAGTTGACGAAGTTATAAATGTAGAATTAAGAAGAATCACTTCTATAAATATGATAGTGATGAGTTAAGATGGATTCACAAACCTGACACTATTTCAGTACCTCAGTTTCAGGACCTCTTAAATTATTGGCATTGTGAAAAGATTGAGGTATTCAATGAGTCGTTGCTTTAGTTTTCGTGTAATAATGAGGTAATATTATTCTAACTTATTATTTTTATCTCACAGGCAGAATGTAAGAGAAATGATATGCACACGATGGGTCGTAAGTCGTTTGCAATGTTACGTCATGAATTGGTATACACTTTTCTTTTTCAATAATTGAATTATCTCTTTGCTTCCATTAATTCTCACTAATTTTAATTTGTAAAAATGTAAGGCTTAGGTGTTTGTGTGATTTCTGTGCTAAATTTCATTTTATTTTTTACAGAAACAAAATGATCCGAATAAGGAAGAACCTTCTCAAGCAAAGGTGTACAAAGAATCAAGGAAAAAAGTTCTAGGGAGAACATACCATACCATCAACGAGAAAACTGAACAGAATATTGTGAGTTAACAAATTATATTATCATATATTTGCGTATTTTTGATAATTTAGTAAGACAATGACTTAACATTCTATAAATATGCAAAGATAGATGTTATGGAATCCACCCAACACGGAGAAGGTAACAACTGTAAAGATCTAGTACTTTACTCTGAAGTGCTTCAAGGTCCCAAAAGCAAAGATTGTTTACGACTGGTCGGAAAAGATGTGACGAAGACTGATTTGAAGAAACAAGAGAAAAAATCAGGTTACATAATTCCGGAGGAGTTCTTGCAGAGTATGAAAGCTGATTTAGTGCAACAGCTTTGCACCGACCGTTGCATCAGTGATTATATCTCAACTTCAACAAGCTAATCCTGGAATAAATCTTGTCATTCCTGATTTTGTGAGACCATCAATTCCAAATGATGCGTCTAGTGCACCGCATGTCAGTGAACCAAATGGACATTCTTCTGGGACAGTTAATCAGGTAATTTTTGTGTTTTCCTTATTAAATGTGATTGGTAAAACTTTGTTGGAAGTTGCTCGTATCATGTAGGTTTTTCATTAGGTACTAAATATAGTTTCTAGCGATTAAAGACATGATCTTTCCATTAAAGTATTCAAGTGATTACAAATGGGAAAGTGTCACGACCCGACGGGCCGCGACTAAACGCCCTAATGACGCCATTATGCTAACCTGTCACACATAGTCCAACTAACACTTAAGAAGTATGAAATCCGACAGCATAACACTGCAATCATGACGTATACCAGAATAGGCAAGCCGACAAGACTGCCTTTACACGAGAATGTACCTGTCTCCTGAAGAGTCACAACTAACCAACATAATATAACAGGCAAGCCGACAAGGCTGCCACCAAATAGTATCATATATACATGGGAACATCCCAACACAGAGTACAACAACATGGCTGACCAAAACAATATAACTCCACATAAGTACAACCCACAACTGTCTACAGACCTCTATAAGAAGGATAACGACATATAACGGGACAGGGCCCCGTCGTGCCCCATAATATATACACAAGTCTAAAAAGAGGTTCTGTACCAAAATGACAAAGCTCTGGATCAAAGGAGCTTTCCAAACAACTGACGGGAACTGGCAGGAGGATCGCCATCGAACACTGTACTGCGGGCGTGAACGCGACCCCAGGAAAGGGGTCGATGCGAAATAATGTACTGAGTATGTAAAACAAGAAATATTGTAAATGAGATCATAAGTAGCCAACAAATAACAGGAGACAAGTATAAAAATCAGAATCCAAATCTAACTGTGCCGTAAACAATAAGAGTCAGTTGTGCCTTATAAAAATGAGAGTCAAGTCAAAAACCATGAATGCATGTCTGTATAGTCATCAAATACATATATACCTATAACGTAATATGACCCTCTAATGCGGAACTCGGTGGAATCATATCATAACTCGTCCCATACTGGGACTCGGTGGAGTCATCATCTCATCTATGTATGCATCCTACATAATCCGGCCCTCTAGTGAGTGACTCGGTGAACAATGCAATGTTGTACACGAACATAAGCCGACCCGGGACTCGGAGAAGTGGAATAATAATACTTAGCACGAGTAGATATCATGAGCAACTATATGCAATTAGAAATCATCATTTGACTCTCAATAAAATTATTATAATAAACTCTTTACTGAAAAATCATAGGCACTTCTCATAACTAACATCTTTAGGAATTAAACTGTGTAGACATCATGTACGTCCGTCGTACTTTCATTAAATCATGCCAAAAAGAAAGAAGAAAGAGTTTCAAATTAAACTGTGTTGGCTTCAAATTTTGATGAAAAGTGATTTAATCTAGGGAGAGGAATAGAAATCTTCAATAGCTATGAAGATGGTATATTTTTATTGCTGGTTTTAGAGAGAGAGAGAGAGAGAGGAAAAATCGATGGGGGGGAGAGGGAGTGAGGAAGAAGATGAAGTTGAAATGTAATAGGAAAATGAGAAGTTGGAAAGCTTTTCTCATGGTTTAAAGATTAAAATTCTGAAAATTGTTATAACACTTTGGCCCCTTAAATATTACACTTTAGTCCCTAATTGTCGTCTTAATTAATCTCTCAAGCACTAATTAAATCTTGGACCCCACTTCTTTTAATTTCCGAAAATTCCATAAGGTCTTGTATTCTCCATGTCATAATTCTTATAATACGACACTAATCTCTAACGGAAATATATATAACTATCATTCTTAGTTTCCTTTGACACGCTCGTAGTAACCAAATTTTTTCCGGAATCACATCCTTAAGTATATTAATTTCCTTAACGACGTTCTTAATTATCGCTTTAAACTTACGAGGTGTAACAGAAAGTACCATCTTTGGTTAGGATTGAATGGTATTTCTCTAAGAGAGCAGTTAGTAGGAGGTTGTTCTTGTGACTATCTTTGTGTTGAACTGTTTAAGTTGGATCATTGGAGGAAAAAGCCCATCTTTGAGAGGATAAATCCAACACATTAGTAGTAGAAGTAGAGATTTCACCACATTTTGATGTATTTTTCATTTCTCAAATGGCAGTAATCCAATTTATTGGAAAAGTAGTGGTAGTAAAAAATAATAGAACCATTTTATAATGCCTATAGTAGTAGTAACCTATTTCACCACAGATTTATAACAATTTCTCGAAAAAGCAATTAAGTATGATATTCTCTTATATTTCGGCAATGTAATCATTTTGTGGTACATCTTGTGTATCCTTGTCCAATCTCTCTATCAATAGCTCTTTTGTAACATACTAATTAAAGGACGACAATTTATGATGTTTTGGTGATGCTACCATTGTTTTACTTATGACTATTCATTATGTTAACTTGTAGGTGTCTGGTGAGCTAAATGGAGAAGAAATCTAGACGACAAATGGTGGGTGGAGGCTTATGTGGATATATATACGTTAGTGGACAATTATTTTGTAATATGTCCTATGGGATGTAATATTGTATATTTATAAACAATTAGTAAGACAATCTTTTTTTAATATTATCGTTCTCTTTTTATTATTTATTTTGTCATTTTGTAATATTGTATATTTTGTAATTTGTGAACTATCTAACAATCAAATAGGTGCACATCTAATGCGGCAGATGTATTCTAGCAATCAAATAGGTGAACATCTAATGCGACGGCTGTATTTAGCCGTCACATTAGCCTTATAACTGTCGCATCAGCTAGTTCGAATGAGACTAAAATCAGCCGCATACTTAATGCAACGGCAAAACAGAGTCGTCGCGTTAGGATCTGGAACATGTCGCATTAGATAAGTTTCTAATGCGACGACAAAACAGAGACGTTGCATTAGATCATATTTGTCGTTGCATTAGGTCTAATGCAACGCCATCGGATGTGACGGCTCAATGTCGTCACATTAGCCCTAATGCGACGGTCGAAGAGCCATATTGCGACAACGTGGACCCGTCACAATAGGCCAAAAATGTAGTAGTGGCTTATAACATGCTTGACCATATTGACGACTATTTTCCTCGCCCTATTGAAGTTGAGGAAATGATGTGATGTCGTCTAGACGCCATCGTCAAACAGTGGATCTATGGCAGCATCTCTAAGGCCTCACTTCATACGATTATGAAAATCGGTGCCTCGGCTCGTGAGTTATGAATACGTATGGAGCAGATATTTCAGGATAACAAGCATACACATATCATGTGCTTGGAGGAACAGTTCAATAATACACGTCTCGAGAATTTTGCCAACATGTCCGAATATTGTAAACACTTGAAACTAGTTGCAGACCAATTATCCCATGTGGGGACACCAATTACCTAAACAAAGATGGTCAACTAGTTTCTGGCTTACCAAAAGGGCGAATACGATACTCTAGCGACTATGATTCAACAAGCCGACCCACTATCGAGCTTCAAGAGGACCCATTCAGAATTACTTTTAGAGGAAACCCGACGTGCCAAACAGGACGAACAAAATCAAAAGGCGTTAGAGGTTGAAAATCCGGCGATAAATGTCGCCCCCACCGCCCAACCACTAAGAGTGGGGCAGCCACGGTGGTGGCAGAGGCGACATGGGCCGCAACAACGGCAAGGCGACAGAGGCCGCAGACGTGGAGGTAGAACCGGCCAGCAACAACAACCCACCAATTTCCAGCCTTAGGCCGACCCGACCTAATCCAGAAGCCTGGGCCGTAACTGCTTACCCGATCCAGCAAACTTCAACCTTCCCAGCATCCTGGCTGCCCGACATATTGGGACATTCCCCGGCCCACGCCAACCGTTACCTTCAGCCCAACAAGCCCTCGTTACTATGGCCCAGCAGTATTTTTCATCGGGTCTGTCCCCCACTGATTTGGGCCAGGCCTTCAGCATATTAAATATCCAGCAGTCCGATGAAAATTGATACATGGATACGGAGGCCACCTCTCATCTCACTTTCTCCTCAGGTAATCTCTCCAAATGGTTTCATTTAAAGTATCCTATATTTATTATGATTGGTAATGGTCATCGCATTTAAATTCAAGGTTATGGTACAACCTACACCCAACCACCTCACCCACCCTTCTCCCTAAATAACGTCCTTTTTGCTCCCAACATCATTAAAATTTAATATATGTTAGGAAATTTACTCGTAATAATTCTGTGTCTGTTGAGTTTGACCACTTTGGTTTTTCTGTGAAGGGTCTACTTACGGGGATACCCCTTATGAGATGCAATAGAGTGAGAGACCTCTATCCTTTCTAATCCACCTCCGCTGTCAAATCCCGCTCACATACTTCCCTCGCTGCCATATCTTTGTCAGTTTGACACAATAGACTTGGACCTCCAGGAGATCCTATTTTTAATCTTCTTAGAAGCATTAATTTCATTCGATGTAATAATGGGAAACTTGCCAAACATTGTTTTTCTTTCCCTTTAGCAAACATGTTCGCCTTCCGTTTCAATCATCTTTAAGTGTTACGTTTTCTCCTTTTGATATTGTACATGCTGACTTATGGACATCTCTCATTAATAGCTCACTGTGTCATCAATATTATCTTGTTCTATTAGATGATTTTTCTCACTTTTGGGTCTACCCACTTCAATTTAAGTCTAAAGTGTTTGCCAAGTTTCTTGAATTTCGTATTTATATCAAAATATAGTTTTAAAAAAGCAATCAAACCGTTCTAATGTGATACTGGTCGTGAGTTTAACAATTCCACTTTTCACAAATTTTGCAAAAATAATGGCATGATTTTTCATTTTTCGTGTCACCACACCTCCCCTCAAAATGGTAAGGTTGAGCGAATCATCCACACTATTAATAACATGGTTCGTACAATCATTTTTCATGCCTCTCCTCCTTTATTTTTGGGTCTATGAAGTCAAATGGTAGAGGTTATCCTTAACTTTTTACATACCCGTACTCTTCATAACAAGTCCCCTACCAAAATCTCCTACCGTCGGATCCACTCCTACGATCACCTTCAGATTTTTGGTTGCCTTTGCTACCCAAATCTCGCCTCCACGCCCCCCATAAATTAGCCCACACACCACTCTATGTGTCTTCTTAGGCTTTTCGTCTAATCATAGGGGGTATTTGTGCTATGACATACCTACACGCCAAATCCACGTCTTTTGTCATGTCACATTTGAGGAGACAATCTTCCCATTTGCAAGCATCCAAAAATTCCAAAACACGGACTACACCTTTCTAGACGAGTCAGATACCTCCCTGTCGTACTCACGGAACTCCAGCGTGCCAACGCCGCTGCCCCCACAGTTCAATCACCACCCAATCACACTGCCACTACCATCGATTTGTCGGACCATCCCCGACAGTGACGACCCGACCCGCCATCGTCCCTCACTTCTACCGGCATCCCTTCTCGACCAACCCAGTTTCTCCGCCACATGCCGTCCCTTCTCCCGTCGACCAAACAAGCCCATTGACTTCCCCACAGCAACCCCTCAACAATCATCCAAACCAGTCACCGACACTGGACCCAAAACCGCGTCACCCAAATCCCGTCAATTTGACCCGCTACCCAACCACACCAACCCGTACCGATCACCAGAACCAAACCCCCTCACCCCTACTCCGGTTGACCAAAGTCGAAACTCAGTGCTAGTGACGGTGATCCAGTGTCCGATCTCACTCTGTATAGGAGCTTTGCAAGTGCACTTCAGTATCTTACTTTCTCCAAGCTTAATATTGCTTATGTTGTTCAGCAAGTGTGTTTATTTATGCATGCCCCAGGGAGCCTCATTTTACACCTCTTAAACGTATCATTCGGAAAGTTAAGGGCACTCTTGATTATGGATTTCATCTCTACCCCTCAGCATCAACCAAGTTGATATCATACACGGACGCTGATTGGACAGGTTGTCCGGACACGCAACGCTCTACCTCCGGCTACTGTGTGCTCTTAGAAGAATCTCATTTCATGGTCTACCAAGAGGCAAGTCACCCTATCCCGATCGAGTGCAGAAACAGAGTATAGAGACGTTGCAAACACTGTTACTGAGATCTGATGGTTCCAAAACCTTCTTTTGGAGCTTCATTGTCCCTTGTGTAAGGCGTCTATGATGTACTATGATAATATATCCGCGATCCACTTATCTCATAACCCGATTCAGCATCAGAGAACCAAGCACATTGAGATGGATATACATTTTGTTCGTGAGAAAGTTACTATAGGTTATGTTAAGGTGTTGCATGTGTCTTCTTCGTATCGGTATGCAATATCTTTACTAAAGGACTTCCTAGACAACTATTCCTAGACTTCAGATCCAGTCTCAGCGTCTGACCTCCTCGCGCTCCGATTGAGGGGGTGTATTAGTGAATATTACCATATATTCGACATATATTTTGTAATTAATAATAATGTATAATTATGATAAATATAAGATTCTTATTCAATTAGAATTCAAACACACTATATATATTTGTATTAATGAGAAATACTCCCCAATGAAAATCAATATATTCTTAGAGATGATTACTCCATTTAAGGTGATGCTCCCGAATTATAAACTAATTCGTCCTTCTCTTTGATTTCTTTCTATTGGATTTTAGTTCAAAAGTACATTGAACCGAATTACTGAAATATTAAGATGACTCATGTATTAGAATTTGTTAGTGTGATAGTGCAATGATGAACATGTATAACCATATTCTTATAATTGAAACAACAATTGGGCTTGCAAATTTGAGAAATTACAGAGCAAGCTAATTGCAGAATCAATAGAAAGTTCCAAAAATGAAACAAAATTCTATTGTTTCAAACGCAACCAAAAAGAGAAACAAGATTGAAAACTTCGTGGATCAATTCCTATAACAAAGCCATTATGTTTCTGAAATTACATACCTTTGAACATAATTTATAGATGTGTGCGTGCGTATCTCACATTTCGTATGCGAAAAAAAATTGACATTGAGTGCATCTCCTTCTCCAGGAATGCTAATAAGTGAAATGAAAAATAAAGAGGAGTTATCAACAGCAGAAGCCCTTATAGCTCAGTGGTAGAGCGTCAGTCTTGTAAACTGAAGGTCCGTAGTTCGATCCTGCGTGAGGGCATTCCTTGTGAAATCATTTATTTGAACAAAAACCCAGTCAAAATTCCTTTTGTTTTCCGTTCATTTACTTTAACTCTTGAAACTATAAGTATTTTTTGTAAAAAGTGCTTCTAATTTTCAAAAACTTGGCCAAATAGGTTATAATTTGTCCAATTAACAATATAAAACTCATATTTAAAATTAATCAAATAATAAATTTCCATCTTCAAAGTTGAAGAACACCTTAGGTTTTCGCCTTGCGACTAACGTAAAAACGTCGTTTTTCCGGGATCTTTCTATTGAGATATCCTTACAATACCCCTAGGAACCTTAGGTTAAAGTATTGTGAATTATGAACCACAAATGAATTTTTTTTGTGTGGAAAAGGGCACAAAGCCGAGAGCTTCCTCTCACTAGCTCAAGTTCTCTAATTTTTTCCTAAGTGTTGTGAGCTAAGTCTTGCTACAAGGTTGAATATATAACACAATGGAGGGCTTAGATCAAAACACTTGTGTGGCTTGGATGAAGGAGATTTAATATCAAGTGTCAACTTGGCTTAGTTGACTTGGTCAATTTTATCAAGCTTGTCTTCAAGACTTGATCAACTCCTTGGTCATTTGACCATTTTACCCTTGCCCAATTCGTGCAAGACCGTGTGGGGGGTGACACGTGTCACCCTCCCATTCGTCCATAAAATTTCATAACCCTCGTAGGCCCCACAAAACGTAAAATTTTTCGGGTGGGCCCCACGTGACCAAATCCGTAAATAAATTTCCACAATGTTAATAAATTTCATACTCCTCAAATAATGTATTCTGAGAATCTAATTCTCATCAACGAACATTTTTCCTTTCCGAAGTTCGGAAGATTTTACTTCGGAAAAACAATTCTTTCTTTCGTACCAATTTTCAAGTCTTGTGTTCTCGCGTCTATTCTCTTATATATGTCCTGGAACTACGGGGTGTAACAGATACCATGTGAAAACTAATACACTTCTACACATTTATGATCGAACTACCGCGATCTACAAAACAGGAAGGTAAAGAGAAGAGAAAAATACGAAGGAGAGAGTAAGTCGTGCGAGCAGAGAGATAGGAAAAGAGAGAGTGAGATGGAGGAAAAGAGAGAGTGAGATGGAGGAAAAGAGAGAGTGAGAGAGAAAGAAGAAAGGTGGAGAGAAAAGAGATGGAAGAAAATGATTTGTGTTATTGAATAATGGTGTAGTTACATGTATTTATACAAAGTCTAGATTCTTCCCTTGTGCTAGTTATTCTCAACTAACTAACTACTTCTAACAACTTTAATAACCACATAACTAATCTTTCTAACTCCCTAACAACACTCTTAACATTAATCTAACAGAGTGTGTGTCAAGGTACTCCAATACATTTGATCAAGTCTTTTACATTCTGCATCTTGTCTAATCTATTCGAAAATATCAGTGTCTCTTCTCAATTGCGATAAGGTTTAGGAGAAATCAAATATCTCTCATGCTCCGAGTTTTTATTATTATTATTATTAAGTAGTAGGACAATTTTTACGATAACAGAATTAATCGGATTAAATTTAACACCCTCTAACAATAATACGATTATAAATCAGGCCGTGATGAAACTTGAAAGGTAGCATTAGTTTCAACACATCCACCTTCACCAGATGTTGCTAAAGTTTCTCAGTTTGATGAATTTACGATACCAGAAAGTTATTTAAGATTTAGCATTTGACCTTCAAAAATGAGGTTTTTTTTTTTGTACTATTTACCTAAATAACATATCTCAAGTATGACAACCTGCAAATTTAGCGATCACATTTTGTCGTTTTCTCTTTTTTGTTGTTTTGTTATACAGTTACAACAAGTGCAGAACTGTTAGAATCCACAATCTATGAATGCATGATCACCCTGGACTGAATCCAGGTATGATTGAATGGTGAATTGAACAGGAAGTTTTGTGAAAGCTTTCTGATTTCGATTGATCTTTGCTGAAAACAATTACAATGCTATTTATACTAAAAAGATGAAATAAAGGAAAAGACGAAATTACCATTGCCTGCTAAAAGACGAAAATACCCTTACTACTTAAAATTGTAAATCAGAAATCTTGAACTATAATCTCAGTGTATTCTGCCCATATATCTTGTATATTCCAACATCCCATGGTAGGTGCTAGAACAAGTTCTTGGCCACTTGGATAATGAATGATAGTGTTTATTAGGACCAAGCTTTTCGTCAAAATGTCCATTGTTTGCTCTGTAGTGTTTACATAAAAGGAACACGAAACCATGTCGAACTTTCTCACGATAAAATGACAATCAATGTCGATGTGCTTTGTGCGCTCATGAACACCGGATTTGCGGCAATTTGAATTGCCGACTTCATTGTCATCGCGTCAGTGTACGGTGATGACAATCGCATTCAATTCTCAAATAATCCACGAAATCCAAATTACTTGCAACCACGGGCGCCGGACTTGATACTGCGCCTGAAGCCGTGAAATTGTCTGCTGTTTCTTTGCCTTCCATGAGATGAGGGAAGACCCAAAGAACACAAAATAACACATAACGGATAAATCTTGTATTGGGGCGGGATGCCCAATGATCATCGCGATGTGACGGTTTTTACGTCCTTCCAGACCGTGAAAATGCCTGGACCAGAGCCTTTTGATGTATCTAACGACCTGCTGCCGAACATATGCGATTTCTTTGGCTGTTGCATAAAGCGACTCGAGAACACGCGACAAATGCTATATGCAGTGCGGTGTTGGTAAGATACAATAGCCTCCCTATGAGTCTTTGATAACCAACAACATCTGGGAGCAATGGATCATCAGCGGAGCGACCTCGATCACTTCCAAATGCTTATCATGCGAAGTAAGTTTCATGTTTACCTCGTTGGAGAATCGGCGAGTTTAGCTCCTGTTAATCCCGTATGCTGACTAATTCCAAGGCATATTTCCTTTGGTGCATCATTATCCCATCCTTGTTTCTAGCAAATTCGAATCCCAAAAAATATCTCAATTCTCCTAGGTCCTTGATTTTGAAGTGTTTCTGCAATGTGCTCTTTGTTTCTTCTATCAGTCTCATATCATTTCCAGTCACAAGCAAATCATCGACATAAACCAACACTACTACAATGCAAGTGTTGACCCTTTTTGTGAACAAGGAGTAGTCTAAGTGACTTTGAATGAACCCTGAAGACACTAGAGCAGCAGTCAGTTTGATGTTCCACTGCCTCGAAGCCTATTTCAGCCCATATAACGACTTGAGCAGCCTGCAAACCTTCCCTTTCTTGTGTGTAAATCCCTGTGGGAGTGTCATGTACACCTCCTCATCAAGATCTCCTTGTAGGAAAGCATTGAACACATCCATCTGATATACAGTCCATCCCTGTGAAGCAGCAATTGAGACAACAGACCTCACTGTCACCATTTTTACCACAGGGGTAAATGTATCTTGATAGTCTATCCCTTCTTTCTGATTATACCCTTTTGCTACAAGTCGTGCTTTGTATCTCTCCACCTCTCCTGTAGCCTTGTACTTGATCTTATAGACCCATTTGCAGCCAATAGCTGTCTTGTTCCTTGGCAGGTCTACCAACTTCCATGTGTTGTTGTCTTACAAGCGATGATCTCTGCGCCCGTGGCCTCAACCCATTTGGGATCCTTAGCTGCCTCTGCATATGATTGTGGTTCACTATCCTCTGAGATATTTGCTATGTAACTCTGATATAATGTAGATAATCCAGCAAAGCTGATATTGTTTGATAGTGGATATTTGACACCCCTCATCTCTGCACCAGGTTGGACAAAGTCATTCATCCAGGAGGGTGGTTTCCTGTTTCTGCTTGATCTCCTGACCTCTGCTGGTGAATGAGAGATTCCCATCTCTTGTGTCACAACTGTCCTCACAACCCGCTTCATCGGTGAAGCATTTTCAGTGTCAACAACATCATTTGGAAGCTCATGAGTCCCCCTTTCTGTATCAGTGGCATCAACAGCTACCTTGCTGAACCTCTCTGATGGAGTAGCAGTGGGTGTTTCAACAGCATCAATGTCTGCAGCTCCTCCAGACTCTGTATCTGCAGCTCCTCCAGACTCAGAATCATTAGACATAGAATCATTGTTTGCAAAATCAGGAGATATGGATACTGGAGAATCAAGATGTGATTCCCTAATATTAGCTCGATGTCATTTTCTCGATTATGCGAGAAAGGAATTGATCTTCATGAAATACCACATCTCTACTTACAAAGATAGTTTTGTTAGTTAAGTCAAGTAATCTATATCCTTTTTGTTTACTTGCATAACTTGATAATATGGCTTTAGTGGCCTAACATCAAATTTATCCTCTTAATCAGTTAGTGGCATAACAAAGACAACAATAATCCTCATATGAGATAAGGAAGGGCTTTCCTAAGAGTTTCTCATAGGGAGGTATGTTGCCTAGAAACAATGAAGGGATTTTATTGATCATATACTGCTTCTTACACATTCCCACTCGATGGCGTGTGTCCGCGGAACTTGATGGCCTAGCAATCTCAAAATATGCCTATGCCTCCTTTCCACTACTCCATTTTGTTGTGGAGTATATGGACAGGAGCTGCAGTGTATAATCCCATCTTGCCTAAATAGATCGAACACATTATTAAAGAACTCGGTCCATTATCGATTCTAATCTTAACTTCACCCATATCAAATTGGTTTCTTATTTGATGAAGAAGGTTTTGAGAATAGTGGACACATCGGACTTCATATGTAACAAGAAAACCGGGTATATCTACTATAATCATCAACAATAGTGAAAGTACCTCGTCCATTATAAGTAGGTACCCTATAAGGTCCCCAAACGTCAATGTGCAACAATTGAAAGGCAAATAATGTTCTACTAATGCTAGTAGGAAATGGTTTCCTGGTTTGTCTAGCTATAGGGCAAATCTCACAATGCTTTAATATGAACTTGGATTTATCTTCGAAACTGGTTATCTTCCTTAACATGCTCATAGGAACATGCCCTAGCCTTTTATGCCATAATTCTCCTCCTTCCTGCCTATCATCCTTTGCAATATCACCGCGAGAAGTCTCCTTCACGCCTCGTCATGTGTGTATACCATCAACCGTCGACCAGTTGCCTCTTATTCTTGTTCTCGGCATGTACAATCCATCAACCATTTTACCAATCTCCTTCACCTTCCCAGTGAAGAGATCCTGCAGAATAAAGAAATCAGGAAAAAAGGATGCACTACAATTAAGTTCCTTAGTCAACTTTGAGACTGAGAGGAGATTAAACTGGAAGCTTGGCACGCATAACACATTCTTAATAAGGTCACCTCCTCCTAGTCTATAACTCCCACGGCTGTGTGATTGTTCTTTGTTTCTCCGGTTGGTAATTGCACACGACCGCACTTTCTGTGAGACCGTGTTGTTCAATCAAACTCTTGTCATTCACCGTATGATTGGTTGCTCACGAATCAACTATCGATTTGGATCGATTTCCTTATTAAATACGAGTTTACTGCGTATACGCACTGAGGCATCGTGTATTGTCGTTAAATCATTCTTTGGATTCTTTGTAATCATCTTCCCATACTTATCAGGTGGGCAGGTTCTCATCAGCTGCTGAAATTGGTTATTCATCATCTGTTGAACCTGTCCCTGTTGTTCCTGATTCAAGTTCCTCACTCCTCCTTTGTATTGTCCATAGTCGTATCCATTACCTTCTCCTGTTATAGCAGCATTCACTTGTTTCTTCCCTTTCGAATCAGCAGTAGCCTTATTATCGCAAGTCGTAGCATTTATCCTCACATGGCCTTGTTTGTTACAATAGTCACAATCGTCAATTTGTAGCATATTTCCCTACGGTGTCCTTTCATTCTGCGGTGATCACGATGCGTATTTCCTCTTACATTTATGCATTACGGTTATTGCTAGGCCTTCCAAATAAGGCTATAGGTTCAGTCGATTCAGATGATGTATACTCAGTTGATGTTACATGCCTTCCAGTCATCAACTTCTGGCTCTCATCCTGCGCGATCATGGCATAAGCTTGATTTACACTAGGTGAAGGTGTCATAAGAAGAATGTGACTTCTAGCTTGATTGTAGCTATCATTCGATCCATCGGGAACTCCAATGACGTTGGTTTGCTAAATGTTCTATATATTCCCTCTTTGGCGCATTCACAGGTTGGAGGTGGGATTATCGAGTCGATTTCGTCCCATAGATCCTTTATCCTTGAATAATAACTAGCTACTGATGTTATACCTTGATGCAGCATTGCCAGCTCCTTCTTCATCTGATACACACGAGACAAGTTTATCTTGTCGAACCTTTCTTTCAGATCCTTCCAAAGCGCATATGCGGTCGTGCATGAGAATACCACTAAGCAAATGCTTGCTAACATTCTTCATAATCCAAGAGATTATCATCGCGTTGCATCGATCCATTCTTTATGCGTGCTCAACCCGTAGGTATCTCGTTTCTGGTCCGTCGATAAATCAATCTTATTTTTCGTAGCGGTTTAACCGCATAACTCGACTCCACAGCGTGTAGTTCTCCATCCCTACCAATTGAATCTCCACTTGTATCGAATTAGGAGCATCAGAACTACTTAAAAACAGAGGGTGATTGTGATCAGCGATATTCAGCCTGGAAATAAAACTTTCATTCTCCATGACTCTCGCAGTTTTAAACTAAAAACAAATTGAACTCTCAGAAAATTATCGAACCAACACAGTTCAGTGTCAGATCTGAATCGATTTTGACGGAAAATAGGAAACTAAAATCATGCGAAATCAACACAGTTCAGTGTTGCCGCACAGTTCAGTGTTGAATTTAAACACAGCAGAATGATTATTAACCCAGGTGGTGAAGCAAGATCGACATAACTTCGCGAAGCTTCATCGACCTTCCAAACGATGAAGATATCATCGATCCGCACTCCTAGAGCTTTGGTACCATGTAAGAATCCACAATCTATGAATGCATGATCACCCTGGACTGAATCCAGGTATGATTGAATGGTGAATTGAACAGGAAGTTTTGTGAAAGCTTTCTGATTTCGATTGATCTTTGCTGAAAACAATTACAATGCTATTTATACTAAAAAGATGAAATAAAGGAAAAGACGAAATTACCCTTGCCTGCTAAAAGACGAAAATACCCTTACTACTTAAAATTGTAAATCAGAAATCTTGAACTATAATCTCAGTGTATTCTGCCCATATATCTTGTATATTCCAACAAGAACAAAGCCAACCACAGGTGGTTGTCAGGATTCCTCCAGTGTGTTACAACGTACAGAAAATGCTAGGAAGACAATAAAAACAAGTATTTGAAGCATATGACTAATGGCTAACTGCCTAATTCATTACACAAAATGAAGATGTACACTGACTACCACCCATTAGTTGTGCAATTATTCTTTTTGTATACAACTCTTCTGTTGATACTCCCTCTCTACTAAAGGGCCGACGAAGAAAGAATAGAATACGCCTCTACAGTAGGACATATGAAATGGTAAAAGTTGTCATTCCATTGATGGTCCATGTACAAGGATTTATTTTGCCTAACGATAACTTCTGTTCTGAGACTGTAACTAATGAACTTTTTAACCGCTGACACACTAAGCTGCCAATCTAAAGTTCATCACTTCATGATTGCTTAAGTCCATTCTTGGTTCCTCCTCTCTCTTTCTTTTGGGCAGAGATAAAGAAGACATCGCCCTCGCTGACACCACCTTTCTAACAAGTGATTTCCACAGCTCATCATCTCCCTTTTGTTGCACCTTCAATTTGAATTGTCTGAAATTTAAATAATGGAGCTGTAAGATACTAAATAGTCGACATTTGGCAAGTACAGTAACAAGAAAAACGAATGATTACTGTATCGACTTGACCCTACTGATAAAGAAGGCAAACAACGTTATTTAAAGCTGATACTTATGTGGCCCTTTGATCTTAACCAATCTAACGTGCTAAAAACTTATAGAACTCTTGGAAGATATTTTCTTGAGGAACAGGACAAATGGATACATTTCAACTAGATAGGATCCAAACGAATGCATCACAAAAAGTCATATACTGCTGCTGTCCAAGATTTTGTACCGTCTACAATAGGTGCGATTATCACTACTTGGATGGGTCGTGTTCACATCAAGAACAACCTCAACCTTGTTGGCATTTAGAATCAACAGTAAAATTTTGGGAAAATATCTTCATGTTTAGACTCATCATCATATGAAATTGAACAAAAGCACATGGCAGCCAACGACTTTATGTTAAGCCACAACCGAGTGTGGATTTATCATGATTAGCTTATAAGACATTATTGGAGTGATACCCTCCTTGCGACTGTCTACATCACAAGTAAAATACCCATATGAAAGAAATATCTAACATAGTGATAGTAAATGGCTCATCATGAATTAGAGAAGAAATGGACAAATCAATGACAGTTGATTCTTTGCTTTTTTCCATAGAGAGACAAATCAACTAATAACATCGGAGCTCTGACATGTTACCTAAAAACGTTTTCTAGGTTGAACATGGGAGACCATATACAGGGGCGGATGAACACTTGTTCAGTTGAACAAGCAGAATTTTTGGTAAAACACCAAAACGACGTCGTTTTATGCTTAAAAAATAAAAACGAGACATAACCATTAACAAAACAACAAACCCTAAATCTTAACTAAAATCAGCCGCGACTTCGTTCTTCCACAATTATTGAATTTTATGAATTTATATTTATAAAGATTGTTGTCTAGTTTTATTGCATCAAAGAGTAATATTACTTGAATTTTTTTTTCTATATATTTCGAACAACCACTGCAAAACTCGTAGATCCGCCACTGACCATATGGTATGTGGACCGGGGACCTATCATTGAAATCAAGCAAGACAGACCTGCCTCAATCAATGACACTTCTAATTAAAAGGATGTACATATTCTAATTACTATTATCAATGAGATTCACCTTAAGGATGAGTTCATGAATAGATTAATAAACTAGTTACTCATTAGTCAGTGGTGGACTGGTTACCTGCAAAGGGGAACCCGGCAATCATTTGGTTGGTCACAAATGGATGCGTGTAATCTTAGGATCTGCCACATGCGTTTGCATCGCAAACAACCTCCATTGGTCCTTCTCTTACAAGTAGCGAAATGTCGAATCAGAAGCTGAAGCCCTTGGCAGGTATCAAACTTGCTACATGGCTGCCTCTTGTGGGAAGGTTCCTTATCAAATGGCCCCACGCTAGTACATCCTTCTGTGCAAATATGCTCCAAACAATCCATCGCTTCACTTAGCTGTAAATACAAGCTCAGCTCCCGTCTGTGTCTCCTTGTCCTCTTCTTGCGCTATAATTACAAATTTACGATGCAAAATCACTAATCACAGCCACTCGACAGATATAAGAAATGCAAACAAATGACATGTAATGATTTCATGGCAAACTTCATATCTTTCATGATCATCTGATAACTTTCAAGATTGTACTGTGAATTCCAAGATTAAGTTTTGGATTATATTTAAAATTTCAATTGTCTATGAGCTGAATAAAGGGTGTATTTCAATTAAGTTATAGTTACATACCGACTCAGCCTCATCCATGAACTGTAGAATTTCAAGTTCAAGCCAGGGATCATGATGTTGAAGGAACTTCCAGCCCTCAGTCTCCTCAACTTTCTTGGAATTGCTAGACAAAAATTTCATGCACTTAAGGTATAGATCTGGTGCATCACATAGTCTCGTAAGTTGAAGTACATCCACTGCATTTTCAATTGTCAATCGCTCGGCCAACCCCTTTGTGCATCTCTGCTTAAGCTGTGGGACCAAGTACACATGAGAAAGTGCTAGCAGATGAATCCCATGTCTCTCCATCTGTTTTCCCGTGCACCTAAAAACAAGGACAACTTGGTCATATTACACCCTAAGCCTTTTTGTAAGGGTGTAGTCGAGTTTAATTTTAATGTTTTAAGTTCCTGATATGTTAGTAACTTTTACACCACCAGATTAATTACTTTAACAGTAAATAGTGTAAAAAATATTTTGCATTAGTATTGTATACAACTTAAATATTGTTATTATTACTATTGATACTGAATCTTCCTCTCATTTATTTTTCGTGACACTCTTTACTTTTTAGTCTTTAACAAAAGAATTATACCTTTATATATTTGTAAATTTAACTTTAAACTTCTCATTTTAACGAGACAGCTACAGAAATGACATCACATATTTATGACCACAAATTTTAAAGATATTCATTTATTTCTTAAACCACGTGTTTAATCAAGCACCAACACAAGTGAAATAGAGGAATATCTAAGTAGATGCAACTTTTACTATACTACACTAATACACTATTATAAACAAATAGAAATTGGTAATCTGAAAATGAGAGTAAGTAACGTGTTACAAATCATAATGTAAGAATGAATCTTGTGTCTAATTCAACCCTAAAAGTTAGCTCGTAGGGTGAGGATTGTCCAAGTTCATATAAGGAGTCCATGTTCTCATTTCATAACCGATGTGGGACTCTTAACACTCCCCCACACGCCCAGACCTTGTTAACTGGAGCGTGAATAATATAATTTAGGGGCCTAACCATATAAGGAGTCCATATTCTCATTTCATATCCGATGTGAGACTCTTAATACATAACTATATTGATTGTTTAAACAGCATAGTCCTTAGTAACGTAAATCATTTTGTAATTCATTCCAATGAAAACGGAGATGTCGGTCTAGTCATCTATCTGGCGGCCAACAGAATATGAAGCAACACAAATAGTTTGTATATGATTAAATAATCTACAGTCAATGAATGGGCCACACGCAAGCAATTAAGAAATGGGCAGGCAGATTCGCCTTTAAATAGCAACGTGTATTTTTACGATGGATTTTGGGTCAAACTCAATTTCAAAAGTTAAATTGAAGAGTGAGAATTGTTAGAGTCCATATAAAGAATATATGTTCATATTTCATATCCGATATGAAACTTTTAACGCTCCCGAACGCCCAAATCTTATTAACTAGAGCGTGAATAATATAATTTAGGAAACCAACATCGGTGAAAATAAATAAATTAGAATGAGTCTGACTCTGATACCACGTAAAAGATGGATCTTGGCCTAACTCAACCCCAAACTAAAGCCTACAATAATCTATTCCTTGTGGTCAAATTCAGTATATTCAATTCCAGCTTGGATGGAACCAATCAGATTCGAAGTGCGACAATTAACTAAAAAACTCAAAATAATAAATGAAGAAAACAAACGTATTTGCGTGTATTTGGAAACTGACTTGAATGAATAGAGAAACCGGATGAACACGGAAACGGCGTCGCACGGCACGCCAAGAATCCAAATGGTCCTCTCCGAGCTCCGCCTCTTTTCCGGACGAACTAGTATGTTCTCCAGAACGGTCGAAGAAGCAGCCTACAATTACGTTTCTCAGATATCAGTACTTTATCAAATTGAATAATAGGCTTTTCATAACATCAATTGCAACTAATCTCTGTTTTAACTTTCCGTTGATGCGACATGCTATTTTTACCATTAGTTCATTCCACTGTGAAGTTAACAGTCTTTCTCATGCTAGCTGAGAAGTCACCAAAATGAATCAAGTAATACTCGTATATATCTTACTAGATTTAAAACAAAGATGCTTTAAAATTCGAAATGGAGCCAATTGATTATAAATGATTCATATAGTGAACTAACATAGTTCTAAATTGATAGATTTGACGATAATTAAGAACTTTATGTGATTAGTTTAGGTGTTCGTACCAGAACGGTGGAATGTGCCGGAATGCGGAGGCCGCCGGAGGTGACGATTTGGACATCAGCTTCAGACATTTCGCCGGAAAAGTTATTGGGTGACATGATTACAGATGTTTTCTAAAATTTATATAATGATTCGATTAATTTACGCCTGGGATAGACTCATATGGAAATTTTACAGAGTTTCTTTTAGTTTTTGGTGAGAGCACTTTGCCCCAACCCACTGTATTTATAAGCAGCGCAGAGTTGCCAAAAGGGCGGCACCACGTGGAAGATTCAACTCCAGAAAAAAAAAAATTAAAACTAATAAATACTACTCGTATCAAATTATTTATCGATTTTTTTAATTTCCGGACCTCTTTAAAAATATTAATTAGAATAGATATTTAATCTATTTTATCTTTATTTAAGTCTAAGTTATAATCTCTTTTTATTAAATATCTACTTTATTTATGTGTCATTTTCATTAATGACAAAAAATAAAATAAAGAAAAAATAATTAATTATATCTTAAACTTCTAAAACGATAAATAATTTGAAAAAACCAAAAAATGACCGTTAATTTGGTCTTCTATTGAGTCTTCCTTTAAACTACTTTTCTTTCTTTTACTTCATTATTTTTCCTCGAAATATATAAAAAGAACAGAAGAATATCAGGCGGTATTCCTCTTTATTTACTCATTCAAAGGCAATCAAGTAATATGTATTCGTCTTTCTCGTTTTTTTTTAAAGTTCTCAATCTCACGAGCTTAGCCACACAAAAAAAAAGAAAATTTTAGACTAGAAGAAACCTTGGAAAAATAAACGAATAGTTAGCATTTTGGCAAAAGACAAATTTCAGATCGTAATTTCAAAATCTATAACTTTTATGCTCGAAAATGAGACTTGTAACTTGTAAGTGTTCTTTCATTGTACTCAATTTTTGTGATTAATACAAAGTTTAGTTACTCAAAAATTATGCTGATATATAGCCCAAATTAATTTATGAAAAATTTAGTTAAACTTTTTTAAATTTATATATAAGATCTGTTGTAAACAAAGAGTTCTTTAACAAATCATATACAATCTGCGATAAATCTCATAAACGTAGAATTTGAAAGATCTTCTTTATCTTTCTTCCTAGCTTCTCTTTCTTCATATATTCACTTTCTACAATTCGTAGCTGTCATTGTTCTATCACCAGACCGATATTAGAAACAATCATAACCACCACCAGAAGTCCAGAACCACCACCTCTTCACCATAACATTGCAAACATCATTCCCACACAAAAAGAAAGAAGAAGAAGACTATTTTAAAAAAATGAGTTTTTTGAAGGAGGTCATGGCCCCTACTAAGCTACGCCCCTGGATGCACTATTAGTCTTAATAGTAAATATATAATTGGACTGAATGCAAGGAATCTTGAGAAAAGTTGAAACCCATAAGTACGTTTTTAGATAGGGCCCACAAATAATATATCAATCGAATCTATTACTACTACTAAATTTCACAATTAGATAGGTGCACCAAAGTGCCATGAGGTGTGGCACATGGAAGTCTTAGCTCTAGATGGTTGTTGAGTTAGTTAATTGTTGAGTTAGTTAAGTTTGTTACATTAGTTTGAGTTAGTTATAAGGTGGTTAAGAATTGGTTGAAGTGTAATTAATAGGTTATTAGATGAGTTGAGTTGTATATATAAATGTAAATTATATCATTTACATTGAAGCAATAAATCAAATACTTTACGTTCTTCATTTCCTCTGTTTTCCACTCTCACGTGCATTGCTTCTCGGCCATACTTCAGTGGTTGCTATGGTCATTTAACTATTCTTTTCTTCTTCACATTGTATCACAGATAATTAACATGGTATCAGAGCAGTAGATCATATCGAAGACAATTACATCATATGCAGTGAAGATTTGGAGGAGTTTGTGCCTGAAAAATGAGAAAACTGAAATCAACTTGTTTCGAGTACAATCGAAACTGGAATTGTTAATCGTGACTACAATTGAAGTCTGAGTATTATAAATCAAGTATAATGGGAACCAATATAGAAGATATGATGGATGAAGCTACGACAGTTGTGATGAATATCGATCACAACCATCCTCTATACATTTTCCCTTCAAATGCATCAGGATCATTATCTGTTGGGATTATCCTAACATGAATGGATAATTACACATTATGGAATAGAGCAATGAAATTAGCTCTATTAGGGAAAAATAAAATAGACTTCGTAGATAGAACATTGATGAGATAAGCCTTTCATGGTGATTTAGCTAAGTTGTGGGATAGATGTAATACGATTGTAGTAGCATGGTTGATGAGAAATGTGAGTAAAAATATGCTCACTGGAATGTTATTTAATTCCGATTCTCACATTATATAGGAAGAATTGAAGGATAGATTTGACAAAATAAATAGCTCAATAGCTTTCGAACTACATAAGGAAATATTCACACTGAGACAAGAACCACTACCAGTGTCTATATAATACTCGAACTCAAGGATTTATGGTATAGTATGATTCTATCATACCACCACCAGCCTGTTATCCTAGGTCTAAGGAGTTTGTAGATCATCTTCAATACCAAAGAACGTTGCAATTTTTTATGGGGCTTAAGGACAGTTATAGCCAAGTGAGGAGTCATGTGATAATGATGCAACAAATGTCAAATTTAAATCAGGTGTACGCAATGATCAATCAGAATAAGAGTAAAAAAATAATGGCAGAAACAAGCAAAATTATGCATGATGCAATGGAGTCATCTGTTATGTTCACAACAGGTAGAAATGGAAGTGGAGGTTCAAAGCAAAAGAAGTCATATAATCCAAATACAATTTGTGATTTATGTCTTGTCAGGGGACACATGAAAGTAGAATGTTTTAAATTGATGAAATATACTTTTTGTCACAAAATTGGGCATGTTCAGAATGACTGTTAGAAACTCAATGGATATCTAGAAAATTCTAAAGGAAAAATAAGGAAGACAAGTGTGGTGACATGAGGAGGCCTGTTATCGAAGACACTGGACAAGGATGTGAAGTATCAGCAACAGAACACAAGAATCACACAAAACTAGCCGTTTGGATAAAATACACTACATCAGCATATGTTGGATATATCGTAGTAGTCGTAGATCTTCAAGTCCCATAGTAATTTCAAGGAATTGCTTCAAATTCACAGTTCTATTCACAAGGATCACAGATCATGACAAACTTCAAGCCACGTCAGTATCATCAAGAGATGCAGATGACAACTAATCAGCTCACATCTAGCCAACATCATCAACTTCTCAACTTGCTCAAGAACAAACCTGGAGAAACCAGTGTTATTAAAAATATGACATGCACTTTTAACATTGACACAAAGGCATTGTTAAAATAGATTGTGGATACAGGTGCAACCAATTATATGATTAGTAATCAGAAACACTTACATAATAAAAATTTGATAGAAAATACAAGAAAGGTGCAGTTACCTACCGGAGATTCTGCCAATATATCACATGTTAGTGACTACCACCTAGGAGTAGGTGATGTTCTTAAAAATATTATGTGTGTGCCGACATTCAAATTCAATCTCATGTCTGTTTCAATAGTGACAAAGAAACTGAATTGCAGTGTTACTTTCTTTCTTAAATGTTGTGTATTTCAGGAGATCTCATCTGGGAATGTGAGGGCGATTGGTAATGAGGGGGAAGGGATGTACTTATTGTGCTTAGACACACACAATAAAGTAGAGAAAATATCTCAATGTCTAGCAGTAACTCAACATGTAGATGCAATTATTTAGTATCAAAGGTTGTGTCATGTACCTATGAATGTTCTGAGAAAAATACATAGTTTCAAGAAAAATAGTTCTTTCATATTGCATAACTTCGAAGTATGTCCTTTAGCTAGGCAGACTAGGATGCCCTTTTCTTTCAGTACCAGTAGGAAGATATGATATTTTCAATTGTTGCATATGGATGTATGAGAGACTTATAAAGTTGAAACATATAATGAAATGAGATATTTTCTGACTATTGTGGATGATTACTCTAAATGGACTTGGATTTTTTTAATAAAATTGAAATAAGATGTAACTATCTTGCTTAAGAATTTCTTCATTTAAGTGAATACTCAGTTTGATGTTAAAATCAAAATGGTGAGGTCAGATAATGGAACTGAGTTTTTTAATCATAACTGCAATGGGTTGTTTAAACAATATGGTGTAATACATGAGAGATCTTATCCATACACACCATAACAAAATAGTGATTTGGAAAGAAAACATAGACATGTATTAGAAAAAGTTAGGGCCATAAAAATTCAGGGAAACTTACCAGACATGTTTCGGGGTTTCTGTGTAGAAAGGGCAATGTACATTATGAATAGAATATTTTCCACTGTTATAGGCAAAATCACCATATGAGATGTTGTATAACAAAGTACCATCATTTTCTCACTTAAGAGTGATAGATTATTTATGTTTTACAACTAATTTGATCAAACATAACAAGTTTAGTCCTAGAGCAGTGAGAGTTGTTCTCCTATGATATGGATCTGCACAGAAAGGATACAAATTATATGACATGGAGAATAAAACTTTCTTTATGAGCAGGGATGTAGTATTCATGGAGTCAGTCTTCCCTTTTAAAAATGATGCTGATGACAGGTTTGATTCTATAGAGTCACATGAACACTTCTGTTTTGATGATCTAGTACATCCTATGAGTATTAGGATTGTACATCACAATCAAGAAGGTCAAGCTGATGACACTTCTGTTGCTGATGATATTGTTGTTCCCAACTCTAATCATGGTCCTCAGAATTTATACATGATGGAGGAACCATTGGCACCTAAACCTGACATTAGAAGATCTATAAGAGCTAGTAGACCTCCTATTTGGCATAAAAACTATATCACACAACAAGGTTCTACTAGTTGTTTATACTCTATATCTGCATGATTGAGTTATACAATATTATCATCAAGATATCAAAACTTTGTGGCACAAGTTTCTGATGTTACTGAATCACAATGCTATTCAAAAGTTGCTAAACACAGAAGATGGGTTGAAGCAATGAAGGCTGAAATCCAAGCATTAGAAGAAAACATGACATGGGAGTTGGTGGAACTTCTAGCAGGCAAGAAGGCCATTGACTGCAGATGGGTGTACAAAATCAAATACAAGGTTACTAGAGAGGTTGAAAAATTCAAGTCCAGGCTAGTAGCAAAAGGATGTAATCAGAAGGAGGGTCTTGATTATCAAGAGACTTTCTCTTGTTAAAATGACTAATGTCAGAACATTTATTTCTGTTGCAGTAGCCAAACAGTGGGTTATTCATCAAATAGATGTTTATAATGTATATCTACAAGAATATATCTATGAAGATATATTTATGAGACTGCCAGAAGGTTTCAACATCATAGGAGGCCAGAAAAATGTCTGCAGATGGGTGTACAAAATCAAATACAAGGTTACTGGAGAGGTTGAAAGATTCAAGTCTAGGCTAGTAGTAGCAAAAGGATGTAATCAGAATGAGGGTCTTGATTATCAAGAGACTTTCTCACCTGTTGTTAAAATGACTACTATCAGAACATTTATTTTTGTTGCAGCAGCCAAACAGTGGGTTATTGTCACGACCCAAATCATAAGTCGTGATGGCACCTACCCTATTCCCCGAGTAGGCGAACCACGTTCTCAATTAACAAGTTAAATCAGCGAAAAAATAAATAAAGAAACAGAATTTATAAAGTCTTAACACTTAATTTCCTAAAATCTAGTCAAAAGGGTACAAGAGCACTAAACAAAATCCGAAATAGAAATCTGAAAAAAGGCCCGAAGGCTACATAATGTCTGTCAACTAACAAAGTAAATGGGATTAACTAGGAACCCCTTCAGGGGCCACGGATGATCAAGTAGCTCACCCTGAATGACTGAAGGATATCACCCTCGCGAATCAGCCACGAGACGTAGAGCTGGAACCTGAATCGTACTCTGCACTCAACGAAAGTGTAACAAGAGTAGTATCAGTACAACACTAGTACCGGTAAGCATCATAGGCCGACAATGATTAGATAACGCATAAAGAAGTTGAAACCAACAAGTAGCATATAGAGAACACAAGCATGGTCACATATCATGTACAGGTAAAGTGCAAAGAAATTAAGAATCTATCAAGACAGATATAGTTCACCAATAATCAGTCAAATATAAGAGTGGATGAATGCAATGCAATAGTCACCTCTCTCACTCCACTCCTGTACACACATGCTAAGGGCAATGCCTCAAAGCCATGACCCATGGGGGACCCGCGAAGTCCATATACCACTCGTGCTCTCCGGCTAGAACCTCGGAGGCTATCAATCACTCTCAATTTCGGACAAAGACCTCGGAGTTGCTCAATCAATTTCAATCTTCGGCAAAGACTTCGGAGTTGCTCAATCACTCTCTATCTCCGACAGAAACCTCGGAGTTTATCAATATCATCAAATAATAATATAAAAAAGTATGACAGGCATGATATCAGTCTCAACACATATCACAAATATATAATCGACCAGTACAACTCATATCAATGTTCAATTATCAACATCACAATTCTTTTGTTTCACAAGACAAGTGAGCCAATTTGCAACGGAGATACAATCAAGTGATAATAACAGAAAATAACACATATGTCGACAAGCCCACATAACAACTGACGAAACCAACGTAATTGTAACTTATCTCCACTTCATGCCCGAAGGCCTATCATGATATCCCCGTCACTTCCTACAACTACATATGATTCTCTAATCAGAGTCTAACTAAAGTAAACCGTAACCTACCTCAATGCCGAGCGGGTGTCATGAACAATCAAATCAATGTATTTACCTTGCGTAGAGCCTCTGAATGCCTAAAATATGTTTTGGTGCTAGCTGAGGTGTCGTATGACTGTATTGGGTAAAAATGGGCCCCACATTCGTTGCAAAATTTCCGGTGACTGGAATTCCTTCCCGAACTGCCTGAGAGTATTGTTGAGCCGATGTAGCAACAGTAGCTGACTGCAATTTCCGCCTGTTACACTTCGTGGTTTTAAGAAGATAATTAAAAACGTCATTAAAGAATAAGATTCGAATTTTGGTATTAAAATATATTTCTACATGCTAATATGGAATAAATTTTAAATACTACACATGTGACGACGAGAATTAATACGGGTAGTGGAAATTGTTCCAATGAAGTTACGGGTGAGTAACGAATTATATAAGATTACGAGACCTTATAAAAAATTCGGGAATTAAAGGAAGCGGGATTTAAGCTTTAATTACTACTTGACGGACTAATTTATGAAGACAAGAAAGGGGTGGACCAAAGTGTAATATTAAGGGACCAAAGTGTCAATTACATTTTCAGATTTTGGTTAGTTTAATAAACTTATCATCTTCTTCATTCCATATGATTTTCAAGAACAAAAACCCTCCATTTTCCTCTATTCTCTCCTCCAAACCCTAGTCGAGACCCACCCCAATACATAGCAAAATTTTTAGGTTTTCCTCCTCTTCTTAGGCTACATTTTCACCCAAAAATTTGAAGCAAAACAATGCACAATTTCGGCCTTGTTGGTCGAATTTTAGGGCATTAAGTTTCACGTTTTTGGACTAGATTTTGGGAAGAAATGTGTAGGGATGGTGTGTTAACATTGTATAACACATGCATGTCAATTTGGAGTAGAAGAAGTGAAAAATTGGGCAAGAATTAGGGGCAAAAACGTGACTGCTTGAGCAGTTTCGGGTTTCACTTTTCTTTGAGGTAAATTCTTCTTCTTATGATATGATTAGGATTGCATGTTGTTGTAATTAAAGAAATGAATTTGTGTTAAGAAAAAATTGAAATTTGGACAATGCATATGACTATATTTGGGTATATATGTCGATTGGGACTGTTTGGTAAGAATTTGAGTTAAGTGTTGTTGTAGTTCATAGTATCACCAATTGCATGTTGAGAATTGAAGAAGAAATCTTGATGTTTAAAGTTATGGTTGTTATATGAAGTTGTTGGAAATTTAATTGGAGATTAAGAAATCTTGACATTTAAGTTGTAATTAGTTATATGGAAGTATTGAAATATGAAATTGGATTCTAGGAATTAAAAAAAAGTGTTGGAATTGAAATATGTTGTTGGCCGAAAGTTGATGGAAATTATTGAACATTATTGTGATGTATTAAGGGCTGATTTAGTACTTAAAAAATAAGTTATAAACATGCATATGTATTGAGGTAGTTACCTATACATGTCTTGGAAGAATTAAAGTGTATAAAAGTGTTAATTTCACATTCTTGAATTTGCGATGTTGCTAGAAGATTGGATTGCTTCTATGAACTATATAACATGACTAAAGGATTGATTAACATGAGAAATAAATGTAATAACCGCCTTGGTTATCGAAGTTGTTGAATTGTATAAATAGAAAAGAGAAGGAATGTGCACTATGGCGTAAATGGAGTAATTGAGATTGTTTTGATTATATCTTGGAATGGTGGTTGGTTATTGGTATTGTTGGCTTGTTGGTAAATTGTGGATATGCATATAAGCAGGGGAAGTGCTGCCCGAATTTTTGTAGAATATAAAGTCGTTACTCAATATAACTTACGTTAGAAATCATAGAATTGACTAACATATTATCATTATTATAGGCTGACGTACTAGACGAGACGTATCTTAGTATTGATTTGATTAGTTCGCCTAAGAGGTATGTGAGACTATCCTTCATTTCCTTGGCATGATTTTGTGAACATCCTTCTTCTTTCTTTTGGCATGATTTTAATGAAAGTACGACAGACGTACGTGATTCCTTCAAAGGCTAGTTTTAATCAAATAATGATTCATGATATGTTAGTGCATTGACTTTCCAAAAGACGTTTTAAAAATGATATGTGATACGCTAAGCGCCTTGATTTTCTAAAAGATGATTTAAATGATATATGATATGATAATGTTTTTTTCTTATTCCATTGAGATTCAAATGATGATTTAAGTTATATATGGTTGCTCATGATATTCTGCTCGTGTCAAGTGTTATTACTTATTTCATCGAGTCCCTCACTACAGGGCTGAGACATGTTATATTGATAATTTCATCGAGTCTCTCACTACAGGGCCGAGACATGTTATATTGATAATTCCATCGAGTCCCTCACTACAGGGTCGAGACATGTTATATTGATAATTCCAACGAGTCCCTCACTACAGGGCCGAGACATGTTATATTGATAATTTCATCGAGTCCCTCACTAGAGGACCGAGACATGTTATATACATATATATGGACATGATGACTATATGGGTAAGCATTCGGGGTTACTGATATGATTCTCTATTTTTCTTGGCACAGTTATGATCTCATTTACAGTATTTCATGTTTTACATATTCGGTACATTATTCCGTACTGACCTCCTTTTTCGGGGGGTTGCATTCATGCCTGCAGGTATATGTACTCAGCTAGGTGACCCTTCGGTTTATGACATCTACTCAGCTGTTGGAGAGCTCCATTGTTCCGGAGCCAGTCATTTTGGTACAACCCTTTATTATTTAGACTTATGTATATTTTGGGCACGACGAGGTCCTGTCCCATCTTATGTCATTATTGTACTCCTAAAGGTCTGTAGACAGTTGTGGGTTGAACGTATGTAAATCTGTCTTGATCAGTCATGATGATTATATTTTATGTTGGGGTGTTTCCGCGTATATGTGATGCTATTTAATGGAAGCCTTGTCGGCTAGCCTGTTATGACATGTTGGTTAGTTGTGACTCCTCCGGAGACAGGTACACCCTTATGTAAGGCAGCCTTGTCGGCTCACCTACTTTGGGCATACGTTATAGATGCAGCGTTACGCTGTCGAAATTTTCTATTACCCTTAAGTGTCAGTTGATTATGAGACATGTTAGTGTAATGACATCATTAGGGCGTTTAGTCGCGGCCCGTCGGGTCGGGTCGTGACAAGAAGGGCGTTTAGTAGCGGCCCATCGGGTCGGGTCGTGACACCGACAACTGTACCGCTGGCGGCGCCGCCACAGTTCGCCGGAAAATACTATTTTCATCCAAAGATAGTGAGTTGTTGCGTTGTGGCTGTGGTAGCGTGGGAAAATCATTAGCTATGGACTGAGCAGCGTCAACTGGAAGTTGCCCAGCCGCCGGAATCGTCATTTCCGGCGTCAACAGTGAGCACAAGGGTGCAACAATGGCGGATTAATGTAGGATGAATTGAGGCACGTGGTTAGTATCAAATTGTAGGTACGAGCAAGACGAACTCAATAATCTGACCCGCGATGCTTCAACGTGGCACATGCGGTCGGAAAAATCCTCAAACCCAACCGGAAAAATCCAAATGGTCGATCCGACGTTCGAGGATGAATCGAAGGGTGAGAGTGGGTGCAATAGGTCGGCCTGAGGACGCTGAAGCTAATGGTACCACCCCCGTTAGTCGAATGTTCCTCAGTTGGCCGGAACTCGACCGGCGGCTCCTAGGGTTTCATGATTTTAGATTTGGGTGTTTTGATGATTTAGTGAGAATCGAGCTTTGTGTGGGGTGTCAAAATGACAGCAAGGAAACAATGATTCTATTGGTGCCAACGTTGTTCCCTGCAGTTGCCGGAATCTGCCAGAAAATGCAAAAACCCGCCGGGTAAGACGATGAACAGTGTCGTTAGAATTTCGATCTAAAATTCCCGGCGATATAGGAAGAATTGAGGGTCGAGGTTGGTATGGAAATGATGGACTCGACGAGACAAAACTTCCCCGTTGGATTCTCGTGTTGGCCGGAAATGGCAAAGAACCACCGATTTCACTGTTCACGACGGGTTACTGTTTACCCGCGTTTTTCAGATTTTCTCTGGCAATTTCCTCTTTTGTTTTGCTGCGTTGCCCTACCAAGGGTAGTGGGCTTGGACCACTTTATCTACTTAATTAAAATTCTACCCAGATTGTATATCAAAATCCAATAATTTAAATACCCTAAAGTCTCATACCCTTTTCGTAGTCTTAACGTGCTAAACGACCAAACGGGTCGTTACAGTTATTCATCAAATAGATGTTTATAATGTATTTCTACAAGGTTATCTCTATGAATAGGTATTTATGAAACTGCCAGAAGGTTTCAACATCATAGGAGGCCAGAAAAAGATCCGCAGATTATTGAAGTCATTGTATGGCTTAATACAGGCATGAGCATTAAATTGACTTCAGCTTTGGTTTCTCTGGTTTCCAGCAGAGTCTCTGAGATTATTCTTTATTTACTAAACAGAAGGCTGATAAGATTGTGGTGGTGTTAGGGTATGTTGATGACCTACTTATTACTGGTGATGATACATAACTTATCCAGTCTACTAAAGAAGCATTACAGGCCGTTTTCAAGATAAAAGATTTGAGAGAGCTTAGATATTTCTTTGTTATAGAATTGCAAGAAGATCGTAAGGAATTCTTATGCATCAAATAAAGTATGCATTGGAACTTATTTATGATATGGGCCTAGAAGGTGCCAAACCTTTTCTTTCACCCATTGAATTGCATCAAAAGTTTACCACTGTGGAATTTGATCAGTGTGTTGCTTCCCTTTCCACATCCTCCTCAAAATCTGCTTCTTCTTCATTACAATATTTGCCTTTACCAGATCTTGGCATCTATAGGAGACTCATTAGTAGATTATTATATCTCACTAATACTAGGCATGATATAGCATTTTCTGTGCAATGCTTAAGTCAGTTTATGCAGGCTCCTAAGACTTAACACATAGAAGTTGGACTAAGACTTGTTATGTACATCAAACATGCTCCAGGATCATGGATTCTTCTAAGTAGTTCCAGCATTCCTCAACTGCAAGTGTTTTGTGATGCAAATTAGGGGTATTGCATCAATAGCTGAAGATCCATTACATGTTATTTAGTGTTATTTGGTTCTTCTCCAGTTTCTTGAAAGTTTAAAAGGCATGTTACAATATCTAGAAGTTCAGCTGAGGTTAAGTATAGAGCCTTATCTTATTCAGTTGCTGAGGTTGTATGGCTTACTAGTCTATATAAGGAACTTGGTGTTTTTGTGGAGTTGTCTGTTTCTGTGTTCACATATAATAAATTTGTCCTTCAAATTGTTGCTAATCCATTTTTCCATGAGTGTACCAAACACATTGACATAGATTGTCATTTCATTAGGGAGAAGATTCATGAGGGCCTCATTCACACTGATTACACACCTACTGCAGATCAACCAACAGATTTGCTTACTAAGGCCCTTAGCCGGATATAACACACTCATTTGATGTCCAAGCTAGGAATGAAAAACATATTCATATCTCCTAGCTTGATTGGGGTATATGAAAAAATTAGATAGGTGCACCAAAGTGCCATGAGGTGTGGCACATGAAAGTCTTAGCTCTAGATGGTTGTTGAGTTAGTTAAGATGGTTGTAGAATTAGTTAAGTTTGTTGCATTAGTTTGAGTTAGTTATAAGGTGGTTGAGAATTGGTTGAAGTGTAATTAATAGGTTATTAGATGAATTAAGTTGTATATATAAATGCACATTGTATCATTTTACATTGAAGTAATAAATCAATCACTTTCCGTTCTTCATTTCCTCTGTTTTCCACTGCTCTGCGCATTGCTTCTCGGCCATACTTCAGTGGCTGCTATAGCCATTTAACTCTTCTTTTCTTTTTCACACTCACATATAATTAACATAGAAGGTGCGACTAGTCTTTGTTATCGGACCGGTCGGTCAGGTATCGACTCACGGAGCGATCGATAAGCTTACGGTCGGGCCAGGACGGACGATAAGGTTTCGGTCTGAACGAGATCCGATCGGACGAAACCTTATCGGTCGGTTTCGGTCGGGCCGTAAGAATTTTCGGTCGGGCCATTTTTTTAAATTGAATTTCCAATCACGAAATTGACATTCTCGGACGGTGCCACAAAATTTTTCGTTGAAATAAATTGTACATCGCGATATATTTAGATTTGAAAAGGGAAAAACGTAACGATTTGGGGGAAAAGTGAAATTGAGGGCAAGATGAGCGTTTTTGGAGAAATCGGCGAATCAAAGCGCTTTAGCGGTTTGGCCACCAAATATCGAAAAATACGCGAAATCAAAAATTTTTAGGTAAAACGGACGTCCGAGCGCAACGTTATGACCATATAAAGTTTGATCAATTTACAACTAATTAGAGTGACGGGAGAGGGCTGAAATTTGGTGGAGGGGGCGGGGGTGGGAGTGGGGACCGGTTCTGGGTATTTTCTGGGTTCTGGGTCCGGTTCCTTATCGGTCCGGGTATTTTTTTGATACTCGTATCCGGACCGTTAAGGTTTCGGTTCGGTTTCGGTCCGGTTCTCGAGTATATCCGAACCACTAACAGCCCTAGTGCCAACGCATAATACTATAATTAACATCAATATTATCATCGAATGAAGAAAAGAGCGCACTGATACATGTCTTATCATTGTTTCATAGTCGCAAAATATCTTATCCAGGTCGGCCATTGGTTCATTGTCACCAAATATATTATCCAGGTCGGCCTTTGCTACAAAAATTACACTCCATCGGTTTTAATTGATGTGATAATATTCGATTAGGCAACAAGATTAATTAGGAATTAAAAAAATTATGATTTAAAATAAGTTATAGATATTTGTATCACGGTAAGTTATTTCATTAAGGTAAAATAAGAAATTTAATATTAGTTAAATTATTACTAAATATAAAAAGGTATATGTTGAAGCGTATGATCATCTTATCTACAAGTTTAAGGTGTTAGAAAGATGACACTTTTATTATTTAATTATATTCTCAAAATTATCACTTTTGTTGGGACTAACTAAAAAGAAAAGAACATCGTATAAATTGGGATGGTGGGAGTAGAAGAGAGTTTAACCACAACATTTTTCATTTGTGCAACAGCAAAGAACTACTTTTGATAATAAAATACAAAGGATTTGTTTTCGGTTTTCTTAAAATTTAAGATTTCTTTTTTTCTTTTCAAAAAAGGCCTCGAAAACAAGTTGTTCTTATAGTATTATTCTTAAAGCAAACGTCATCAATATATGTACCAAAGGCGAAAAGGGTTATCCGGGGATGGAACTTGTGTATGAAAGTTGTTGAGATTTAGAGAGACAATATTGGTAGCTATCTGGGGCAGGTGCCATGCCATGCAACTGTTTTATGGAATGATCCAAAAGAAGGCATTGCTCAATTCGCTAGCATGCATTAGGAAATTCAGACGAAACCAAGCCCTACCTGACGTAATGGCCCACGCTACCAGTTGCCATGAATATTCCATTAATCAATCATTCCAACAACAACAACAAAAAAGAGAAACAGTTGGGGCGAAATAATTTGCATGTTTAATTAGTAAAAGATATGGTTGCTACCTAGTTTTGTCCACATTTGTACAGAAGCAGATACAACAGCTGATATTTTTGAACAAATATGAGTGTTCCTTCTTCTCGCGTATCAACAATCTACGTACCGTCAACATTAAGCTTGTTAACTGCACAAATTTCTTTTTTATTTAAATAAAATATTTCTCCCCTTAGTTAAAAATAAATAAACAAAAAGATGTAGTTCACCCAAAATACATCTCGCAAGATGAGCATTTATTAATTGTTAGTATTATATACTCAATGAACTCATTTATATTTGAAATTTGAGTTCCTTTGGAAAAGAAAGCGTGCTTCCCTTACTATTTGCAAATTTTACTGGAATTTTGCTTGAAACCATTCTGGTTCCTATGTCACATCTTGGCTCTGTTTTTACTAGTCTATACCTAACGTCTCAACATGCATTGTCAAATCCTTTTAGGTTTGTGAGATAACGTCTAGATGGTTTTAAATTTTGACCACAAAAAAGAAGCAGCTAAATTTCCCATTTTTTATTATATTCAGCTTCATTGCTTACTGTTGAAGATACTGATATACACTAGTATACACTCACTATACACTAGTATACATTTCTATTTTCCTGTAGTAGTCTTATTTCAGTTTTAGCACAAGTTATAGTTTAGTTTGCTTTTGGTGTTTGGCTACATTTGTAATGTGGCTTATAGTGCAAAGCCACTCATATAAATACTTGTTGGCTATATTGAAAACACTATCAGAAAAGATTTCTCAAAAATCGATTTCCCTTCTTTCCTTTCTCTTCCTTTCACTCTTGCCCTTTCTTCATCGTCTTCATCACTGCTCCATCACCAATGATGGACGCAGACAAATATAACCTGGAATAGCTTCAGATTTATGATTCTAACATGGTATCAGAGCCATGCAAGATGGATCCAGAAGTAACTCTGTCACATTAGGACATGGACTGAGAGATTCAGCTTGCGAGGTTTAGTGATTGTGTATCGATTCTTCAATTGAGGTCGATTTCACGTTTTTTTACATCTGTAGTTTGATTTCTCGCCGATTTTTGTTATTTTTTGTGTCATCTGTGATTCGCCTATTGTTTGATTGGACTGAGTTATCCAGTTCGTGAGTTCCTTTTCAATCTACTAGTTCTGTTGTCTCGATTGCACTGGATCTGTTGTCGCGACTGCAATTTCTTCATTCGATCTACATTGGATCTGAGGTTTAGACTACGATTTTTCAACGTCGTTTTATACTAGTATTTGCTGAGATTATGGAGAACATCACAACAACACCTTCTGTTGTGTTAGCAGAAAGTTCAAAGTCTAGTACAGATATTATCGATCACAATCATCCCTTGTTCCTGAATGCATCCGATACAGTAGGTGTTATTCAGATTGAGATTCAGTTGGCAGGAATGGAAAACTACACGCTGTGGAGTAGACCTATGCAGTTAGTACTATTAACAAGGAATAAAATTGGATTTGTCGATGGATCTATAAGGCGCGACACATACAGACCTAATCACACAAGACAGTGGGATAGGTGCAATGCCTTGGTGATGTCGTAGATAATGAGAAGTGTAGACAAAAATCTGTTGAGTGGGATTCTGTATCGCACTAGCGCAGCTGCTGTTTGGAAGGATCTTAAGGAGAGGTTTGATAAGATCAACCTCTCAAGAGTTTTTCAACTAAAAAAGGAGTTAACAATGCTAACTCAAGGAGCCTCACCAGTCTCTCAATACTACTCTAGAATGAAAGACCTATGGGACGAGATAGATTCAATTATACCACCCCCTACATGTGAATGCTTAAATCCTAGGGAGTACATAACACATCTGGGAAATCAGAGGTTGCTGGAGTTTATTATGGGATTGAATGATGGATACAACCAAGTGAGGAGTCATATCTTGTTGATGTCACCCACACCTAGTGTGAATCAAGCATTTGCTATGATAGCACAAGATGAAAGCCAAAAGAATATCTCATCTCTAGGGAGTTCTGTTGACAATTTGGCACTGACCAGCAGGGCTTCATTTAGCAAAAATAAGAAGTACAACAAGTATGCCTTTTGTGATCACTGTCACATGAAGGGACATAATAGAGAAGGATGCCATAAGCTGCTGTACTTCTGTGATTACTGCAAGAAGCAATGACATGTTCAGGAAAAAAGCTACAAGCTGATAGGGTACCCTTCAGATTACAAAGGAAAAAATAAGGCTAATGTAGTCATGGCACCTCAGATGGAAGGACGTGACTCAAACCAGAGGCAGCATGCGCAGGGGTATGTAACCAGTTATGGTGGATGTGCAGATGGTGAGATGAATCAGAGACATTATGCGGCGTGACGACTTTACGTTTATCAACGAAGAACTCCAGCAGATGATAAGAACCTGCACTCCAGACAAGCTGGAAATGATGTTGTCCATGACAAACCAGACTAAGGGAACAGGTAAAGATCATAGTGCTGCTGCTACAGTATGTATGGTAGGTAACTATAATGAAGGTACTAGTAATCCATGGATAGTTTATTCAGGAGCTACTAACCATATGGTTAAAAATAGAAATATGATTGAGACTCGCGCTCTGGCGGTCGACAAATTCGGGGCAGTGCAGCTACCCAATGGAGGCAGTGCTCCAATCATACACACTGGAGAGTGTAGACTGACAGGAGGTGAACTTATAAAACATGTGTTATGTGTGCCAAGTTTTCAGTTTAACTTACTTTCAGTGTCAAAATTGACCAAGGAACTAAATTGCAGTGCAAGGTTCTTTCCTGACTTCTTTGTACTACAGGATCTCCTCACTGGGAAAGTGAAGGAGATTGATAGAGAAGTGGATGGCTTGTATGTGCTGGACTCTACAAGAAATAAGGGGAGATTGATGACAGCAAAGGCAAATATGTCAAAGCTCAGCATAGGAGAAGTGAAGGCAGCTCTATGGCACAAGAGATTGGGACATGTACCAATGAGTGTTCTTAGGAAAATAAATGCCTTCAGTAATAGTTCTAACTTTGTGATTCGACACTGTGATGTATGCCCTATGGCAAGACAAACTAGATTGCCTTTTCCTACTAGTCAGAGTATGACTGCACTTCCATTTGACATGTTACATCTTGATGTTTGGGGACCATACAAGGTTCCCACTTATACTGGTATGAGATTCTTTCTTACTGTGGTGGATGACTTCACTCGATGGACATGGGTATTTCTTTTGCATATTAAATCAAATGTTCCTACTATGCTCAAAGATTTATATTTACTGATTAAAACACAATTTGGTGCCAAAGTTAAGTGTGTTAGGTCTGATAATGGTTCAGAGTTTATAAATAGTTCCTGTAAAGATCTATTTGCACAATTAGGCATTATACATCAGACATCCTGTCCATACAGTCCCCAGCAGAATGGCATAGTTGAAAGAAGACATAGACACATACTAGAGCTGGCTAGGGCCATAAAGTTTCAAAGCTGCCTGCCTGCCAGATTCTGGGGAGATTGTGTGGAGGCAGTTGTTTACATCATGAACAGATTGCCCACTGTGGTTTTGGGGAACATTTCTCCATATGAGAAACTATATAAGAAGGCACCAGTTCTGTCTCACTTAAGAGTAGTTGGCTGTCTGTGCTATGCCACAAATCTGGTGAAAACTGATAAATTTGACACTAGAGCCATCAAGGCAGTACTACTGGGATACTCTTCTAGACAGAAGGGATATAAACTCTTAAATCTATCTAACAATGTTCTATTTGTAAGCAGGGATGTTGCCTTCTATGAGGACATCTTTCCCTTCCAGCAGAAGGAGCAATCTGGAGATGATACTAATCTGAATCCAGAGGCTGAGGCTGATATTTTTTATCATGAACCTGATGTCAGTCGACAAATTCTTGGGAGTATTGGATCAGAACACATTGTAGAATCTCAAGAGATTGCAGTAGCAGAAGACAGACCTCAGGAGGACAATGACAGTCAACCCACAATCCAGACAGATGATGGAATTACTCCACGAATCTCGGCCATCGGTGAGGTCGGGCGAAGCGAGGCGATGCGCTTGGATGACAGATTTTGTTCAAATGTCACAAACAGGAGATAGACAAGAGTGCTTGTATCCTATGGCTAACAGTCTAAGCTATGCTGGACTAAATGCAAGATACAAGAGCTACATTGCAAAAATTGAACTTGAGCATGAGCCAAATTCCTATTCTGCAGCAGTGAAGGACACCAGATGGGTGGAGGCTATGAACCTTGAAATGCAGGCTTTGGAGAGTAACAAAACCTGGGAAGTGACAGATATTCCTGCTCACAAGAAGGCCATTGGGTGTAAATGGGTCTATAAGATCAAGTATAAGGCAAATGGTGAAGTGGAAAGGTTTAAAGCAAGGCTTGTGGCCAAGGGCTACAACCAAAAGGAAGGAGTTGATTATCAAGATACTTTCTCACCAGTGGCAAAAATGGTGACTGTGAGGGCAGTAATCTCAGTGGCAGCTTCCAGAAATTGTCACATATACCAAATGGATGTTTATAATGCATTCCTGCAAGGCGACCTTAATGAGGAGGTGTACATGAACATGCCTCAAGGGTTTGATCATAAGCAAGGGAAGGTATGTAAGTTAATCAAGTCACTATATGGATTAAAACAAGCTTCTCGGTAGTGGAATATAAAATTGACCACTGCTTTGCAAGGTTCAGGATTTTCTCAAAGTCAACTTGATCATTCCTTACTTACTAAGAAGATTGGTGACAAAGTAGTGGTGGTACTCATTTATGTAGATGATTTGCTCATTACTGGCAACGATGAGATTCTTATCCAAGAGACGAAACTAAGTTTACAACAGAATTTTAGGATCAAGGACTTGGGGGTTTTGAGGTATTTCCTAGGCTTCGAATTTCCTAGGAATAACAGTGGTATAGTGATGCACCAGAGGAAATATGCGATGGCGATCTCGATCTTGGTTTTCTGTTTGGGAAACTCGAGATCACTTATGGAGCTTAATGCCAAGTTGACTTCTGTATTGTATGACCAACCGATTGCTGATGATTCCTCCAAAGTCAAGGATGCACTGCTCGATGATCCAACAAGTTATCAAAGGCTCATTGGCAGATGATCGGTGTATTTTATATACACTTTTTGAGTCAGTTTCAGTTAGTCTTTTGTCCCTTTTTGTATAAATAAGTGTCGTATTAGGACAGTTTTCCTTTCTTTTGAGTCAAAGTGGTTAAAATGGCCAAATGGCGGAAAATGAGCTAAAAGAGGGCAAAAGTGGAGGTTCCAGAGCTAAAAACAGATAAAGTGGCGAACGAGGCAAAAACCGCATCGTCGCGGCGCTCCCTGCGATCGAAGCGGGCGCGCGCTAATCATCGAGAGGCTGCAGAGGATCCAGTACGCGCGCCTGCATGCAGAAATCAGGGCCGCGGCGCCAAATCACCCGGTACTTGAAGTTACGCGCGCGGCTAAAGCAGTCGCGGCGACGCGGAAAAATCGAGTTTTGGGCGAATTGCAGGCGAACTGAAGGAAAAGAGAGAGGCGGTTTTCAGCCTATAAAAGGAGACCCTAGGCAGATTTTAAGGGTTCCCTTTCTTGCACAACACAAGGTTTTCTTGCTTGGAGATTGGAGACCATAAATTAGTACTTTCTTTTCCTTTTCTTTTCTTTTATTTCAGTTTTTGTATGATGAACTTTGAATTAGTTCTTGTCATGTCAATGGCTAGGAACTAATTCTCTTATAGGGCTTTCCATGTTGATTCACTAGAAACTTATGTTATGAATTAATGCATGTTTATGGTTATTATTCTTCTTTGAGAGATTTATCCAATAATTGCTTTGAATGCTTGGTAATTAATTGACAACTAATTATCCTTATATGATTTCTAATCAAACTTCGAAAGGAGGAGGTTGTGAATATGCTGTAAGTTGGGTAGACATATTTGGGTTGGGGATGAAAATACCTCAATTATTTATGTAGCGTTAATGAGAGGCTTAACACAATTTTTGCGTAGTGCGTGACGGTTAACTAGGTTTTTGTTCTTAATCCTCCTATAGAGTTATCCTTATCACCGAAAGGTAGGTAAGGTGCAATACTGGGGTTGAGTGTTTATATATCCTTAACGGGAATATAAAACGATTTCGTAAACCTGCTAGCTCCGAGAGAAGAAGACCATAATTCGTTGTATTAATAAATAACATAAGCGGATAGTTGAGGAGACATGGAAGCCCTATTCCCATCACAACTGAAGTAAACTCATTAGATAAATTAATCTTTATAATTCTTAGTTACAAACAACAAAAATCAAATATCAATTACCAAATAGATACCAAAAGATAGATAGTTGGTACTTGAACCCTAATCCTTGTGGACGATATTCGGTCTTACTAAGACTATATTACTTGTTATGATAACGTGCACTTGCGTTAAAGTGTGTGCATCTTTTCGCGCATCAAGTTTTTGGCGCCGTTGCCGGGGATTACTGATGATGCTGTCAGATTGAGGCTCTTTCCCTTCTCACTCAGGGATAGAGCAAAAGTATGTTTGAATTCCCTGCCGGCCGATTCGATTTTTACATGGCAAGAGCTGGCACAGAAATTCCAAGCCAAGTTCTTTCCCCCATGCAAAGCAGCAAAATTGAGAGGGGAGTTGAACAACTTCTACCAAGCAGATGGAGAGTCCTTATATGAAGCTTGGGAAAGGTTCAAAGACTTGCAGAGAAAATGCCCACACCATTGCATTGAGTTGTGGAACTTGGTCCACATCTTCTATAACGGGCTGAGCAATACAACCAGAACCATCATAGATCTGCAGCCAGTGGGGCATTCATGAGGAAAGCGACCCACGGCCACGCGAGTTATTAGAAGATATGGCCACCAACAACCATGTCACGTAAGAGAAGTCGACAAGTGGGAGGAGAACGATTGAGTCCACGAAATAGATGCCATTCTTGCCTTGAATGCCCAGTGGCCGCTTTTGGCAAAACAGTTGCAGCAACATACAGTGTCAGTGAATGCGGTCCAGATGCCTAAAAGCTGTGAAATATATGGTGGCCCACATACATTCGATAGGTGTCCTTCAGCTGATCCCAATAATATACCAATGGAGCAGGCAGAGTGCCAGGCCGTGGGTAATTATCAAAGGCCACAAAACAATCCATACTCCAACACTTATAATCCAGGGTGGAGAAATCACCCAAATTTCATGTAGAGAGGAGACCGGCGAGAATCAATACGAGGCGATGTCAAACCCAGCAGAACCAAAATCAGCGACCTTTACTCGGGCCCAAAGATCCTCAGCGATTCAATGCACGGTTCAGAAGAAAAGCGGACGAGCAGCGGTATGGCAGACTTGCAACGCCAGCGCCGGACTCGATTCGTGAAGCTAGATCCTCGTTCAGGAACTTGGAAACACAAGTGGGTCAGCTAGCAAAGCGAGCAACAAAGCCACGGTACACCGCCAAGCAACACAGAGGTAAATCCAGAGGAGCGATGTCGAGCGATACTGATTGAGAAAGTGGCAAGCGATTGGAGCGGCGATCTCTTCACCAGTGATTGAGAAAAGAGGCGAGAGATAGAAAAAGTGAATGTGGTTGAACCTAGCCCAGATGATAGAAAACTTGGAGAAGGAGTATCTGAAAAAATCCCTTTCCCCAGAGATTACAATGGAAGCGGTTGATAAACAATTCTCCAAATTCTTGGAGGTATTCGAAAATGCATATCAACATCCCCTTTATAGAAGCATTAGAGCAGATGCCCTCCTATTTAAAGTTCATGAAGGAAATATTGGGGAAGAAGAAGAAGCTGGCGGAATATGAGATAGTAGCACTAACAGAAGAGTGTAATGCTATCTTGCAGAAGAAGTTGCCACCAAAACTAAAGGATCCAGGAAGCTTTACACTACCTTGCACAGTGGGCAGGGTGACTTGCAACAGAGCTCTGTGTGATTTAGGGGCAAGTATAAATCTGATGCCCTTATCAGTATTTAAACGATTGGAGTTGGGTGAGGCCAAACCGACCACAGTGAGCTGCGGTGGCCGATGGGGCGATGGTTCATCAAGAGGAAGATTGAGGATGTGATTGTTAAAGTAGGAAAATTCTTCTTTCCTGCAGACTTCCTCATTCTTGACATGGAAGAAGATGCGGAAATCCCTATCATATTAGGGAGACCATTCCTAGCAACAGGGAGATCTTTGATTGATGTAGAAAGGGGAGAGCTAACATTAAGGGTGGAGAAGGAAGAAATGGTATTTAAAGTTTTTAAACATGTCATCGAGCCACCAACCATGAGCAGGTGCTTTGCAATCAGCACCATCAAGCCCCCCTGTGAGCCATTACAAGTCAACTAAAGGGAGATGAGCCCACGAAAGCAGGCATGGTTTGCCAAACCCCCACTGACGTAGGTATGTGCTCCTGAACTCCCCCTTACTGATAATGCTAAGAGGAAAAGAAGAAAAAGAAAACGCAAAATGTGGAGGAAATGGATTAGTTGGGGGGTTGATCCACCCCACGGTTATTAAAACTAAGGAACTTGCGTCCGGCTAAAAGACGTTAAAGACAGCGCTACTTGGGAGGCAACCCAAATTATTTTGATTTATTTTATTTTAATATAGTAGTTTTATTAAGAACGGTCTCACGGATAGTGTTTGTGTTGTATTGTGGTGCAGACGATAAAGCGAAGGCGAAAAATCAAGAAAAGCTAGGATTTCGGAAAAAGCGGGTTAGCGCGGCTCAGAAGCGAGGCGCGGCTAAAAGAATCAAGAGGCGCTGAAGTTTAGCGCGCGCCAGCGAGCGCGGCGAAATCGAAAAATGCCAAGTCTAAGCGCGCGGCTCCAGAATGCGAGCGCGTAAAATCCGAAGAGTGCAGAACATTGGCGCGCGGCTAAAGCGCCATGGCGGAAATCCAGAAACTTAAAAACGCCCAGAAATCAGATTTGCCCCAATTTCAAAACCAAAACCTAACCCCCTTCTCCAAAAACTCACGAAAAATCCACAAATTACCCACAAATCCTCCACAAATCAAACCTAACCACAACCAAAATTCTTAAATTCCTAAAACTCTTAGCTATCTCAAACAACAAAGCTCCATTCCATAGCCTCAAATCAACATTAGAAGCAAGAACATCGTGGAGAACACCATCAAAAAGGTAATCTTCACCTTTTCTTGAAAGTTGTTAGTAGTCAAAGGATGTAGTAGTTGGAGAAGTGTTGCATTGTGAAGTAGTTTGGGTGCTGAAAAATTGATTGTGAAGTTTGGAGAAGGAGTAGACAAGGAGAGTGTGGATATTGGGTAGTAGAGTTGAAGTTTGGGGGTGTTTGTGTTTTAGCTGCTAGATTATTGATTGTGTTGGGGAACAACATGCTAAAAAGTGTAAGTTCTGAAACTATTTTTAACTATGTCCACGAGAAGAGAAGAGCCTCACATCCACTTTGACCCGCAATACGATAATACTAGGTTTGTGAGCTACCAAGCCTTCCAAAGATACAAAAAGCTTGATACCATACCCTTAATCCCTGAAAGGGGAATGGACTATCAGAGGGAGTCGTTTGGGGAAGAGGATGTTTATGAGCCCATTCGGGCAATGATTGAGTTGAGGGGGTGGAGAAGATTTGTAAATCCGGAGAAGATAGCACCAGTGAACACAACAATGGTGCGTGAATTCTATGCTAACATTCCGGAGAGGGTGGAAAGGCGATGCTTTGTGAGGGGAAGATATATGCCTGTGACTGCTGACGCGATAAATATGGCTCTAAAGACGGTTGATGTTGAAGAAAGTAGTGATTGGAACCATTTTAGAACATGGTCTAGGAGCACCAACAACATCAACTGGGACACCGTCGCAGACACATTGAGCTACCCTGGGGCTGCATTTGATATTGTAAGAAATGGGTCAAGAGCACTAAGCAGGTGCCAATTCAACAAAGCAGCCAAGGGTTGGCTATATTTCGTCAGCGCCCGCATGATTCCATCCACGCACTTCACCAGAGTGTCAGAAGATAGGATTAAGCTGATATATGGAATTATGAGGGGATGACGATTGATGTGGGGAAAGAGATAGTGCAGAGCATTGAAGAGATCAGCAGGTTGGTGACAACAGGTGGATTGGGATATGGCTCACTTATCACGAATTTGTGCCACATGAATGGGGTCCCAACCCTACCCACTGACACTCACGAGAGAAACCAACTGCCTGTGACATATGGGATAGTGCACTCTTTCCCAGACCCAAGCCCCCCAGCAGCCAGAAGAAGAGCACAACCAGCAGCAGCAGCAGAGGCCGCAATGAACGAAGATAAGCCTGAAATAGGGGCTCAATATGCAGCAGGGCCTAGCCACCAGCCAACGCGTAATCGTAACCTCCGATTATACATGATGGAGCGGTTGCTCCAAAACGAAGAATGATGATGCAACATTTCGACCACGATAATACAAGGACAACATGAGTTGCGACAAGGGCAACAAGAATTGAGGCGAGGCAAGAATTGAGGCGGGAAGCGGCAACAATTGCACAACAGTTTGACGAGATGAGTTCCTGCTCAATCAATAGTCGATCATTATCCACCGCCACCACCACCATTTTAGCCAAAGTCCGTAAGTGTCTTATTTTCTTTTATTGTCTTTGAGTCTACACACATTGGGACAATGTGTGGTTTAAGTTAGGTGTTTTAATTGTGTCTTGTTATGTTTTATTTAAGTCTTTTTATTGTTTTTATGGATTTTTGAGTCACAATTTTTTTTCTTTTTGAGTCATAATTGTCTGTCAAAAGATCATGTATGCTGTAGTTGCTAGAAACACCTAGTGAAGTAAGGTGGAATAATGTAATGGAATTGAAGCAACTATCTAAACACCTAGGTTAGATATGCCAAAAACTCACAAAATCTGTCTATTTTGAGTTTCTTGCTTAAATTGTGCATGCTAAATAATGAAAACCTATGTGTTATGATTGCTTGCTATTTGAGGCGAAATAGTTAGGATATGCATGATAGGGAGATGACTCAGACATTTCTTTGATAGTTAATTCTTACCATTCTTTTCTATCCCGGACTTTAAAAATATATCCCTAGTTAGCTCCATTGAGCCTAAAAATTGAAACTTCTTCTTTGACACCCTATATTCCCACAGATTGTGCCATAAGTAAAAATGTGAAGTAGTGGAATCAATTGTGTTAAAAAAGAGACAAAAAGAGTGAATGAGCTTGTTGCACTTTGATAAAAAGTAATAAGAAAGAGGCTAAAGCCTAAGTTTGGGGGTGCTTGTTATTATTATACTCTTCACTCTCCCAAAACAAAAGAGGGAAAAGATAGAATTGAAGTGAAGAAAAGAACCAAAAGAAAAGGGAAAAATGGAAAAGCTAAAGAGCTTATGGTACACAGAATGAGCCTAAAATGCCTATTTTTATCTACTTATACCTAAGCCTACATTACAACCCTTAAAGTCCTGAAGATCTCTTTTATGCATATCCAGGATTAGTGGAGAATAGCAAGTAAGCATGCCATAGGATTTTTGAATTTATATGCATGATTCAGTAAGTTGACTTCCATTAAGCATGATAAATATGAGTTTGCGAAATATCTAGCTTAATGTGTTTAGTGTGCTGAATTTTCATGCTATATGTTCCTGCATATTATTCTGCTAATCTTCGTGTTTTTCTAGATAACACTAATGCAGCAAAAGTGATCAATGTCAGTGAGTCTTTTATTTTTCGTTTCTTGAGTCCTTATTTCTTTCTTTCTATCTTTGCTCGAGGGCGAGCAAAGGTTAAGTTTGGGGGTATTTGATCGGTGTATTTTATATACACTTTTTGAGTCAGTTTCAGTTAGTCTTTTGTCCCTTTTTGTACAAATAAGTGTCGTATTAGGATAGCTTTCCTTTCTTTTGAGTAAAAGTGGTTAAAATGGCCAAATGACGGAAAATGAGCTAAAAGAGGGCAAAAGTGGAGGTTCCAGAGCTAAAAACAGAGAAAGTGGCGAACGAGGCAAAAACCCAGACCAGCGCGGCCTCCTGCGATCGAAGCGGGCGCGCCTAATCATCGAGAGGCTGCAGAGGATCAGCCGCGGCTGCTGCACACCGAATCGGCGCGCGCCAAATCACCCGGTGCTTGAGATTCCGCCGCGGCTAAAGCAGTCGCGGCGCGACGGGAAAAATCAGGTTTTGGACGAAATTAGGCGGGCTGAAGGAAAAGAGAGGCGGTTTCGGCCTATAAAAGGAGACCTAGGCAGATTGTAAGGGTTCCCTTTCTTGCACAACACAAGGTTTTCTTGCTTGGAGATTGGAGACCATAAATTAGTACTTTCTTTTCTTTTTCTTTTCTTTTATTTCAGTTTTTGTATGATGAACTTTGAATTAGTTTTTGTCATGTCAATGGCTAGGAACTAATTCTCTTATAGGGCTTTCCATGTTGATTCACTAGAAACTTATGTTATGAATTAATGCATGTTTATGGTTATTATTCTTCTTTGAGAGATTTATCCAATAATTGCTTTGAATGCTTGGTAATTAATTGACAACTAATTATCCTTATATGATTTCTAATCAAACTTCGAAAGGAGGAGGTTGTGAATATCTTTGTAAGTTGGGTAGACATATTTGGGTTGGGGATGAAAATACCTCAATTATTTATGTAAGCGTTAATGAGAGGCTTAACAACCACAATTTTGCGTAGTGCGTGGACGGTTAACTAGGTTTTGTTCTTAATCCTCCTATAGAGTTATCCTTATCACCGAAAGGTAGGTAAGGTGCAATCTGAGGTTGAGTGTTTATATATCATCTTGGGAATATAAAACGATTTCGTAAACCTGCTAGCTCCGAGAGAAGAAGACCATAATTCGTTGTATTAATAAATAACATAAGCGGATAGTTGAGGAGACATGGAAGCCTTATTCCCATCACAACTGAAGTAAACTCATTAGATAAATTAATCTTTATAATTCTTAGTTACAAACAACAAAAATCAAATATCAATTACCAAATAGATACCAAAAGATAGATAGTTGGTACTTGAACCCTAATCCTTGTGGACGATATTCGGTCTTACTAAGACTATATTACTTGTTACGATAACGTGCACTTGCGTTAAAGTGTGTGCATCTTTTCGCGCATCAGCAGATTACTCTACTTGACGAACACCAGACCCTTCATATCTTTTGTTGTCCAGTGCCTCAGTCAGTTTATGCAGCATCCAAAGACTTCTCATCTCTTGGCGACAAATGAGTGGTTCGATATCAAAGCAGGCCCAGTGCAGGTCTTATACTGTTGGCAACACGCTCTCTCACTACTTATTGCGATGATGATTGGGCTTCATGTCCTAACACGAGAAGGTCTGTCACTGGTTATTTGGTATTCTTTGGGAATTCTCTCATTTCCTAGAAATCGAAGAAGCAGTCCACTGCTTCCCGGAGCTCGGTGAGCGGAATATCGCGACAACCTGCGATTCTTAGGTAGGTTGGCTTTCTGGATTATTCTCGACTCTAACTGTTTCTCTTACACTCCCAATTCCGGTACACAGTGATAGTAAGTCTGCCTTACAGATCGCTGCCAATCCTGTGTTTCATGAGAGGACCAAACATATTGATATTGACTGTCATTTTGTCCGGAAAAAGTTGCAACAAGGACTGATCTCCACACATTATCTGTCCACTGATGAGCAGCCTGCCGATGTTCTCACCAAGGGCTTGACGATTGGTCGACATGACTATCTACTGTCCAAGCTAGGCTTCAAAAACTTGTTTTTTGTTCCTAGCTTGAGGGGGCGTGTTGAAGATACTGATATACACTAGTATACACTCACTATACACTAGTATACATTTCTATTTTCCTGTAGTAGTCTTATTTCAGTTTTAGCACAAGTTATAGTTTAGTTTGCTTTTGGTGTTTGGCTACATTTGTAATGTGGCTTATAGTGCAAAGCCACTCATATAAATACTTGTTGGCTATATTGAAAACACTATCAGAAAAGATTTCTCAAAAACCGATTTCCCTTCTTTCCTTTCTCTTCCTTTCACTCTTGCCCTTTCTTCATCGTCTTTATCACTGCTCCATCACCAATGATGGACGCAGACAAATATAACCTGGAATAGCTTCAGATTTATGATTCTAACACTTACACCAGACTATTTCTGGAGATAGTAGTATCGGTCTCTCAACACTAAATGACTGAATGATCAGGATTAAATTTTCCATTTCTTGTAGTTGAATAAAGCTCTCTCATTCATAGACAATGTGAAAACATTACTATTTCTCCACCGACAAACAACCACACTCATGTTTGTTCTTCACTCTACATTTATTATGGCTAACTCAACTATCCCAATAATTGAATCTGCAAACTTAAACCGACCATGTTTCATAGCCAAAATTGCTAATTTTTTCTTTTGTTAATTTGTTTAATCTAGTTGAAGGACAGAAGAAAACCAACCCAATATTTGGTCGTTTTGATTCCTTTCCAGAGGTATAGCAACACGTATTCATCTTTCCTTCCCAATTATTTGATTTGTAGCACATATTTAATTGTCACAAAGACACTAAAATTTTTGTTAACCCAATAATATAATCAACAAAGAAAACCTTTACAGTAGGACTTATGAAAGATTAATTCTGCCTAATTGATACTTTCGCAGGTCTAAAAAGTGAATAATCTGTTGACATTGAGTTATCAACATATATAACTTTCTAACTATTGACACTGAGTTGTCAAACTAAAGCGTCTGACTTGATGATGCCTTAAGTTCAATTTTGGTTCTTCTTCTCTCTTTCTTTTAGGCAGAGACAAGCAAGATATAGCTCTGGCAGACACCACTCTTCTAACAAGTGATTTCCACAGCTCATCATCGCCCCTTTGTTGCACTTTCAGTTTGAATTGTCTGTAATGTAAATAGAGCTGTTAGGATACTGGTCATGATGAATTATTAACTACATAAACCAAAAAGAAGGATGATAAATGTTAGGTTCAAGAAATTGACCCTACTTATAACATAGGCAAACAACGTTATTTGATGTTGATATTTGCTTGACCCATCACCTTATCCAATTCAACGTGTTAAAATGTTATTAGAAGTCTTTGAAGATATTTTCGTTAGGAACAGGAAAAAACGGGAGACATTTCAAATAGAAAGGATCCACAAGAACATGTCATAAAAGGCTATGATGCTATATAAGATTTAGTCGAAATGAGACGGTGTGCCAATTATGTTAAGAGTCCCACATCAGATATGAAATGAAAACATGAACTTCTTATATGAACTTGGATAATTCTCACCCTACAAGATGAGAATTGTCCAATCAATTAAGATATTAATATATTCATGATTAATGATGATTTGAGATAATTATGGGAATTGGGATTGCCCCATAATTATTATAACAGTCCCCTAGCAGGAGGTTCTCATATGCTGAAACTGTCCCGAAAATCAAATAGTACGCGCGGAAGACCTTTGGTGAAAATGTCGGCAATCTGATAACGGGACGGTACATGGAGAACACGAACTTGTCCACATGCAACCTTTTCTCGGATAAATAATATATCAATTTCGATGTGTTTTGTGCGTTAATGCTGAACAGGATTACTGGATAAGTATATCGCACTCACATTATCACAATAAACCACTGTTGCTTTTTCAATCGGACAATGGAGCTCTAAGAGAAGATTACATGATTCAGCGACCACATTGCCTACCCCTCCTACCCCTCGGTATTCTGCTTCGGCGCTCGATCGAGACAGCTTTGGCTGTCGTTTGGATGACCAGATTATCTCCCAAAAACACACAATAAACAGAGGTGGAACGTCGTGTGTCCGAGCAAAATACCATGTAAAGAACGTCGTCGTATTTCTCAAAAGCTAGCTTGTAGGGTGAAGATTGTTCAACTCAATATAAGGAGTCTATGTTCCCATTCCATATCCGATGTGGTACTCTTAACACTCCCCTGCACGCCCAGACCTTGTTAACTGAAGCGTGGATAGTATAATTTGGGGATCCAACATCGGTGAACAAAGAATTTGAATGAGCTCAACTCTGATATCATATAAAGAATGGATCTTGGGCCTAACTCAACCCCAAAAGCTAGCTTGTATGGTGAGGATTGTCCAAGTCCATATAAGGAATCTATGTTCCGACTTTTAACAAACTATCACTACTTGGATCATGGATGGGTGGTGCACTACTAAAAAAGGCGAATTATCGACAAATTCCATTGGAAATCCCTTAACGACGAGCCAATTGCCAACGGGACATCCGTTGGAAAAAATCGCCTTTTTTAGTAGTGGTGCTCACATCAAAAACAACCTCAACAATAATAAATCACAGGGAAATTTGGATAAACTATGCATAATTGTATTGATCGTGGCATGACATTGAGCAAAATCATGATGTCAACCAATAACTTTTCGCCTATTCTACAATGGCATGTCCGTCAATCAAATAGAGTATATGATACTGTGAGTCTGTGACATTGATAACCTTCCTAGGACTGACTATATCACACAACTACAAGACAGAATTACAATGGCGATGAACAAAATATCTGATAAAGTCATTGTAAATGGCTGCCATTCACCTATTAGAGATGGTAAATGTATATACAAGAAATTAAGAAGAAATGAACAAATCAATGACAGAAAAATGGTCTGTACAAGTATAGATCAATAAACTAGTTACTCAGTGGTGGTAATTACCTGCAAAGAGGAACTCGGCAATCGTCAGGTTGGTCACAAATAGATGCCTGTAACCTTAGGAGCTGCCACGTCTGCTTGCATTGGGAACAACTTCCCTTTGCCCATCTCTTACAAGTAGAAAAATGCCAGATCAGAAGCTGTAGGCCTCGGCATTTATCAAAATTGCTACGTGGCAGCTTCTTTTGGCAAGATTCCTTGTCATATGGCCCGCCGCTTGAACATCCTTCGGTACATATGTGCTCCAAGCAAATCGATCCCTTAGCTTAGCTGTAAATATAAGTTCTTCTCCCACCTGTCTCCTCCTCTTCTTCCGCTAAAATGGCAAATTTCCAATGAAAACCACTAATCACATCACTGAATGATAAAAGAAGACGCTAACAAATGGCATGTCAATATTTCATGACAACTTCATTACTAAAAAGGAGTTGGCAACGAAGAAATTTTGTAGCTAAACAACAATCTGTAGCTAATCTTGTTAGCTAAGAGCAATTTAGCGACGGATCAGCGACGAAGTTCATAGCTAATTCCAATTTTTTTTGTAGTGCTTCCAATTATCTCACAATCAATTGACAAGTTTCAATATTCCACCGAGAGTCCATATCAAAATTGGGAATTGAACTTGAAATCACAACTTTCTGTGGTAGAGGGTAATAATGTTGCAGTTACATACCGACTCAGCCTCATCCATAAACTGTAAAATTTCAAGCTCAAGCATGGGATCATGACGTTGAAGGAACTTACAGCCCTCAGTCTTCTCAACTTTCCTGAAATTGCTCCGCAAAAATTTCATGCACTTGAGGTAGAGATCAGGTGTATCACATAGCCTCGCGAGTTGAAGCATGTCTACTACATTTTCAATTGCCAATTGCTCGGCCAACGCTTTGGTACATCTATGCTTCAGGCGTGGACGCGTGGTACCAAGTACACATGAGAAAGTGCTAGCAGATGAATCTCATGTTTTTGCATCTGCCCCTCAGTGCACCTTAGCACAATGACAACAACATAGTCATTTTAGAATTCCAAATTCTAGGGAAATGTTTAATGAAAAAAATATTGAAAAGTATTTTGGGATGTGCAAATAAAGAAAAGCCAATATAAATATCGTCGTTGATTTTGTCTCCTCACTCACCAGTCACCCTACTGAAAAAAATGAATCAGGGTTTTACAGTCTGAGATTTTGGAGGTAAAACAATGGAATCACTATACATGCATAGCCTAAATCAATCTACACTTGACAAACAGAAGTTAGGGTTTGATCCTCAACCTCCCAACACGTCGATGTTTTCACCGAACCCACCAAACGACGTTGATGATGAGATAGTGTTGCAAATCATTGTGGAAGAGCTTCAAAATCTGGTGTTAAAGCAGGCATTCAGCGAAGAGAGATATATTCATGAAGAAATTGGAAATGAATACATTAAGGAGAATTCTGAAAATGAGTATGCGGATAATCCTTGTGAAGATGGTTGGGGCGAAAATGTTGTGATTGATGTGGAAAATGACAACGGTGGTGAGGCGGGTTCAAAGGAATGGGGATTTAATGTGAACGGGAGGAGGTTTAATTACCCGTTAAGACCCGATGCTGCGGATTGTGCTTATTATATGAAAACAGGGACATGTAATTATGGATTGAATTGTAAGTTTAATCACCCTTCACGAAGACAAAATCAGGTATGGTGTGATTGCTTAGAAGCTTGTTTAGTTATGTTTGTGGATTGAATGAATGGTAATTGTTCAATAGTAGTAGGAATGTTGTGGATGAATAGTAGAGGATTCTGGAATTCTACTGTTTTTTTTTGTTGTTAAATTACAGGATTATTAAAATTTGTTTAGTGTGCATAGTGTAGTTCTAAAGTAATGGGAATGAAATGGGCCCAAATGATGTAGAAGGATTCATATGGCGGACCCGACTGGTTTGAGATTGAGTGTAGTTGTTGCACTTCTGAAGTAATGATGGACTTAGGGTGCAAGCTAACTGATTGCTGCATCATAGTTAATTGTGGTCACTTAAGGGGCATGATAACTCATGCATTGCAATGTCTGATTTAATAATGGTGAATTCATTTTTACTCTCTAAAGTAATATGTTTTACCTGACATCTATGTGAAATGGATTTTAGTAGGATGGTTGTCTGGAGGTTATGTTGATCATTGTGGTGGTCTTTCTTGCATTTACTGTTCATATGCTTAGGTTAGATCTTAAAAACTTTTGTGATGCTTACTGTATTGAGTTCATTTGTGACTTCTTCAGCAATGGGCAATGGAGAAGGGCAAGCAAAAGGAAGAAAGCGAGGAAAGAGCAGGGCAGATTGAATGCAAGGTTATGAAATCTATCATAGTTAAAAACATGACGGACAGAGAAATCTTTTTTTCTTGTATGCTTTATCTTTCGGGAATAAATGTGTTTGATGTTGAATATTATCATAATGTAAAAAGTAATGTTGTTGCTTTACGAAATACAGCCCAGCCTCTTTGATATCCAGTGGTAAACTTGTTTATTACGATGTACCAATTATCTATCATTTAATTTACTCCAAAACACATTAGGTGATGGCTGATTGTGAATAATAATCTAGCGCCAGGGACAATTTATGGTAAAGTTCAGTTCTTACATTTCTGTTTTGTATGGGTAGTCTTCTTGATCTAGCTATTATCTTATGATTTTGACACATGACTAATACAAAATGAGTTCTTACGTTCCCCACATTGGTGCATGTCAGTCTTCCTTTTTGTTAGTAGGTAGTTCTAGGCATTTCCTTTACTTATTAAGGATCTATAGTGAAAGGGGTAATGGAATTTCCTTAACTTTTGGCTGCTACAGGAATTGATATTCTCATATAAATTTGTTAGAATAGTGACTTTCAATTGCATAATACAGGTAGATGTAATGGATTAATAAAATAGCCTTAGGTTTCTATGTGGAGGGAAAAAATTGTATTTGAGGAGCTACCTTCCTCAAGCGCAACAGCCATTATTTAGTATTTTAGTTGCGGAATAAGTTTATGCATAAAGTGAGATTGACACTGCTCAATGATCCATCTTCTTTTTCCTGTGTTTTTGTGAATACATTTGCAGAACTAAACTGATCAGGCATTGGCTGATTATTAATGTTATTTTCAGTTATCTTGAGATGGGATTAATATATTGCAACTTTGAAATATGACCTCTGTGTGATGACCTTGACTATATGGATGCATCCAGATGCTTCTTGCCTTTGCCTTGTGCTGTAACTGGTATCTGCCTCTTAATTGTCGACACTAATATTCACCAAAAACAATGTTGTGAGAGTGGCTGTTAAGTTCTTTCCAGGCGTATCTCTACGGATGTGTGAAAAAAGAAATCATTATGCCTTGCTGCATATTATGGTTTTATAAGCTCTCTTCTTTTTCCTTCTTTTTTTGGGAATACAATACTGTTTCTCAATTGCTTTGGATCTTTTCTCTGGCATTGTTGTTTTAACAAAAATGTCTTCATTTATTTTTAGTGATGAAACTAAACTTCCTTGGCTTGCTTGTTATAAGTACTTAAAGTTTCTATACTTTTTGAAGGTAGCATCTTTCTTTTGTTAAATTTTTCTCTTTCCATTAATTTTCTTGCAGTATTACCTGACAGAAGGAGGGTGCAAGTATGGAAATGCCTGTAAATACAATCATAGTAGGAGAAACAGTGTGATCTCACCTGTTCAAGATTTTAACTTTCTTGGCCTACCAATTCGACCGGTATTACTCCTTTCTGTCATTCTGAATTTGAGAATTATGTTCTTAAGGGATTGTCTCCATTTCAGGGAGGGAGGGATTGCCCGTACTATATGCGCACTGGCTCCTGCAAGTATGGTTCCAATTGCAGGTTTCATCATCCGGATTCTACTACAATGGCTGGAAGCAATCCTTCTTCTGGATACAACAATGGTGGATCTGCTCCAGTACAAAGTGCCTCATATCCAACAGGGTCTTCTTGGTCTTCACCACCATCATCAAATGAGACAGCTCCGTTCGTACCAGGGATATATCCAGCAACTCAAGGAATTCCTCTAAGTCCACAATGGAACAGGTTTCAGGTAATTTATTATTAATTTAACTGCCTTGTTTAGTTGTTTCTGAAAACATTGTTTATGTTTTGTTCTGAAAGTTTGGTAATCACGTCTATAATGCTTCAGCAGATCCCTATTTCTTCTTCAGAATTGATTGAGTGGTACTTTTATAGTTCTATTCCATGTGAGCATATTGGTTTTGATACGTAAATTTAACGAAGGGAGATTCCACTAGTACATTTTAGCTTTAACGAAGTGACAGAATATGAGTTAGTCAAGCCATGTGCATGTAATTCTATCTTGGTTCAAGAATATAGATGATTTTTGTACACATTATTAAATGCAATATAAGAAGATTTTTCTATGATATCTGTCATATGCTATGTGAATTAAGTGAAGTGTATAATCTTTTTAATATTTGTCTTTGTTTTTTTAATCGTAAAACTTATTTGATAGAGTGTTTTCCATTGTTTAATAAGTTTCTTCGGGACTTATACCTTTGACTTGTTTATTGTTTGCTGATTCAGGCCACGGTCTATCTAACCTCAGAGAAGAGCCTACCTACACCTCCAGCATTTGCTATGAAGGATCCAGCAACCAAGACAAACTTCTATTCCCGACCTCAACCGCCGTGGCTTCTTGAAGAATACCCTGAACGTCCAGGTCAACCTGATTGCAGTTACTTCATTAAAACAGGAGACTGTAAATATAGATCCAACTGCAAATTTCATCATCCAAAGACTCAAATATCCAAGACAAACCCAAGTGTTCTCAGTGACAAGGGCCTGCCACTAAGACCAGTAAGTTTTTGTCCAGATATAAAAGCTTTTGAGATTTCTTATAATTTTTCTTTGAGGCATATGTAGATGAAATATTTAGCTGGGATTTGAGGACACCTGCTCCTCCAAATGTCCTCAATTTCCAGCTAATGTTTGAGGACACTTTTAACGTATACTTTCTACAAAAATGTCTGAATGATCATGACTCTGCGCAAGCAATTTCTTCAAGAAACACTTAATTCCTTTCAAGATGCTTTTTTTCTTATATAATAGTATCTGGCCAACATTATAGGACCCTTTTTATTTATTTCAGATTTTCTAACAATTAGTGTCAATTATGGACCGAATAATTGTGAATTTGTGCTTTCCATACAAAGTTTATTTCATTTTGTTTTGTAAATGTAGGGTCAAGCTGTCTGTTCATTCTACAGCCGTTATGGGATTTGCAAGTTTGGACCTGCTTGTAAGTTTGACCATCCAGAACACTATGACAACTCAGCTTCTTCTACTGGGTTTGCTTTTTATCAGCCTCCATTTGGCAATTCTGCAACAACTGATGGCTTGAGGAAAGGAAATGGAAATGGCTCTCTTACCGCAGTCTGTCTAAGAAATGTTTGCATCCACATTTCATCCAGAATTTAGAGTAGAAACCTCAACATGAGAGAAAATCCAGCTAGTCGAGAAAATGAGCAAGTACTTCAAGGAAATAAGTTCCTAATTCATGACCAAAACGAATATATTTTAAGAGAATCGGTCAATACCAACAAATTAATATAGGAGAAACAATTCAAATATTAGAATGTGATTAATTAGTTAGACATTGCCTTCCTTTTAAAGGGTCAAGCGAAATTTTATTAATTGAATCAAGAGGGACACCATACAGTATATGCTACATCAAGTCACCAGGAAATCCACTCAGTTAACCTAAACATAAAGATATACCTACAATAACCCAAGAATACAAATAGGACAACATACACACTTTAGTCCCACAAGTGTTATATGAGAAAGGTGGTATACACGCAGCCTTATCCCTACCTTACGAAGGTAGAGAGAGGCTGCAGCTCAAATAAAATCCAAGAATACAAATAAAAATAGAAATTATACTCGCGATCCTACACAAAAGACTTGTCAACACCTTAGTCTTTATTTTGTATTACTGATATTTTAACCCATTCATGTAAGGAGAACTTTCTAAAATACTCTACTATTCGACACTCTAAATGAACTGATAGTCAGAATCTACTTCCAATTTCAGACCACAAAAAAAAAATTAACACCATGGAAAACAATTGGAGCACTTCATCTTCACCAGACACCGGTTAAGCTAAAATTTTCATGCAACCCCAGCAGTCAGAATCAGAACACTATAAAAGAGACGAATTCAATCTCAGAAAAAGTAAAATCACAAAATAAAACTCCAAAATTTCCTCAGATTCATGCTTCAAAAAGCACAACAATTTAAGCTCCGAAATAGTAAAATTACACAAACCACAAATTCCTATCAAGAAATGTTTCACATAGCACTAAATGTTTCTGACAGCTAGGCTATATGAATATTGAAATTATAACTTCCAAATTCAGGGATTCATTCTTCAAGCAGATGCCTTTGTCTTTCTGGGGGCCAATTGAGACTCAGGCTGCATAAATAAAAAATGTTTAGCATACTTGCAAAAGATAACACTTGAGACAACATAATAGCAGAAACAAAAAGATCTAAAGATGACTAGCGAAAGAGCAAAGGCAACTGACATAAAGTAGACACCACATATTCAAGTAATGAGAATCAACTATTTACCTCTTTCCTGACAGATTCTTCCTTTTCAGACAATACCAGCTCAATATGGCACGGATGTGACATATAAGCTGCAGAAAGGCCACGAGGTTAAAATTGCAATGCCTATCATCATGTACAACAAGAACCGTCGAGGAAATAAGAGGAGCACTCACGATTGATTCTTCCATGAGCACGGTATGTACGGCGCCTCTGCTTCTGTGCTTGGTTTACTTGGATATGAGTTATGTAAAGTGAATCCACATCCAAGCCTTTAACCTAAAATGAGGTGAAATTAAATTAATAACAAACTCTTCTTTAGGGATAAGAAGAAAGTGAAGGACCGAGAGAAAAGATATAATCCTACAAATTAGAACATACTTCAGCATTACTCTCAGCATTCTTGAGTAAATCAAGAATAAAGCCTGCAGATTTGACAGGCCAGCGTCCTTGTCCATTTGAGTGACGATTCTTCGCCTGAGCAGTACGGCCAACCCCACGACAAAAGCGTGTGAAGGGGATGGCTTGTTTGTGGGCAAGAACATCCTCTAAGTATCTCTTTGCCTTGTTCAAAGGCATCTTCCTAAGGGCGTGCGCTGTTTCTCTAGTATTCTACAAGTAGATAATAAGTACACATCGAGTAAGAAAAACATGCAGATATTAGAATAACCATCAGAAATTACAGAATAGTTAAATATAACTCCAACAGATGCAGAACTGGACAGAAGAAAGAACACTGATCCTAGTGAACCAATTTTCACCAGAAATAAATATGAATAAAAGTAGTCGAGGCATAGTTTTGTGCTATTGGTGATTGATTGAAATCATTTTTTGGTCAAATATTACACGATGAGAGATGAATAATCGGAGGCATAGTGTTCTCAAAATCAATGTCTGAAAATTTATGCTTTGCTCTGATGAAATTATCAATGCACCAGTGGTCAGTGGAAGCTGTAACTTCTTTAACTAAGAGCCTATTACAGGTCAGATCAGCAAGAAAACCCTCAGAGATTAAGGGTGTGTTTTCCAATTTCCCATCTTTGGTTGGTCAAAATATTTTAAAAACATTTTCTCTAGGAAATGAGTTCCTTGAAAACGAGGAAAATGACTTCACTAATGAAAACAGTGAAAACAAGTTCCATAAGTGATGTTCCAAGCTCATTGTTGTTCCCCACCCACCCAACACCCTCAACCCCCATCCCTTAACACCCACTTCCCACCTCACCCCTACCGTATTTTGCTTACTTACCAAACACTAGAATATAAGAAACCCGCTATTTTTCAAGAAAAACTTGCATCTATGCTTTCACTTGGTGAAATAACTCAGATCGATGCTTCAAATACAGCTATTACAATCAACATTCAAATTGCACAGTAACACCCACTTCTGTCATACACTAATCGAAACAGAATTGACACACACCTTTATTTGACAACCACAGAACAACCATTCTTATCACAAGTACTTTAACAAAGCGTAACAGATCAATATTCACCTATTACTTAATTGACGGATACATTTAATTTAACAAGGCAAGTCATTTTACTGGAATCTAATCACAAAACACGCTTGCTGAATGCAGAAAAAGGGAACCACTACTTTAACAAATCTTATAGTACAATATGCAAATACGAGAAAAAGCAAGAAGATATCTTGAACCCCATAATGCAACGACAAAAGTAGCAGACACCAATAGCTTGCAAAGCAGAAAATCACGTAAGATCAAATTTAACATAAAAATATACTCTGTGCCAATCCATATGACATAGTTCCAATTTCGAGAGTCAAACTTTTTTATTTTGACAGTGCATTCGGACAGTCAATATTTAAGATTTTTGAAAAATAAATTAACATATACATAAAAAGTATGTCACAAAAATTATCAAATTAAAATATTTAAAGGGCATACGAATAAATCACGATGGAGAGAGTATATATATATCACACACCTTGAAATGGACTCTGAGACTCGAGCCACTAGCTTTGCAAGCTGATACAACAACACAAACCCATGTCAAAATATTTAAAAAAACAAATATATCAACATATAAAAACACTATTAAACTGCTATAAACATCATAGTATTGCAATTTAAATGTGTGTATAGTATTAAGTACTCACATTTGGTGGGGTTCTCTGGTTCATTCGAATACTTAACCTACATAATAAGCAAAAGTATTAACACATACAAATCAATGGGAAAGTTCGAAGGATAAACGTATTGATACTTACCATGGCTGCTATTCCCCTCTGATAGAGATGTGTTATTCTATGCTAGGTTGAAATATATGCTGGTTATATTAGAGTGATAGAAATTAATTTACTAGGCCTTTTGAAGTTCTTGGGCCCTTAACTTGTGTTGGGCTTTGGGCGCTCTCATTTAATTTATAGTCACTCTTTTCAAAATATTAAACTGATAACCAATAATAATTTTAATTTACCAGTTTCATCGCTTTTTTTGAGCTACGGACTCCACTCTGAAAATGGAGATACCACAGTAATAGCAGCTTTATTGATTAGTTAAATTTTTTTGATGTGTCTATTTCTACGTCTAGGATTCTACTTGTATCATGGAGCAAACTTCATACTGTTAAGAATAGCAAAAATATAGATATGGGCTATAATGTCAATATGGGCCATTCTGAATATTGAGCAATATTGAGCCCATTTATTATTCCAAGTCTGTGAGCCCATTTATGAGCATCTGACTATTACTTTTAATATTGTATAAAGAAGGACAAACATTGTATTATTAAAACAGATTATTGAATAAAGAAAACGTTGTTTCTTCTCTCTTACTTTACTCTTCTCCCTTCTCTCTACACACAGCCATGGCTATTGAGTTCTTCTTCTTCCTTCTCCCCATGTCTGCATGATGCTCTTCATGGTATCAAAGCCCAGATCTAACTTCCGCGGCGACTACTCAACTGGACGCTGGTGATTTCATAACTGGAACACTGGTGATTTCACTGCCTTTATTTCGTTATTCTACTGTTACTCTGTATAGATCTTGTATGTTTGATATAGATCTTGTTCTCTAGGGCAAGATCCTCTCTTCGTCTATTTAGGGTTTTCCTAAAGAGGGTTCCTCAAAATTTAGGGTTCTTGAAAATTAGGGTTTGCCTAAGTGCTTCTGGAAAATTCTCCTTTTGCATGTTTCGAAGTTGCTTGATTTGTAAGCAATACTATTGCATGTCATTAGGGTTTGCCTAAGTTGATTTGTAAGTATGTCGGTTTTTTCCTTGAAGAATTTTTAGGGTTAAGTTTTCTTTTTTTTTTCTCCCAAAGACTACACTAAATCGAAATAAAATGGGTACTGATCTAAATCAAGAGGTATCTGAAACTGGTACTTCAAGAACATCTGTGTCTGTGCTGTCCACAGATGTGATAGATCATAACCACCCTCTTTTCCTTCAACCATCGGACGTGAGTGGTGCTTCCTTGATTTCCTTCCAACTAGTGGGGACTGAAAACTATACTGTCTGGAACAAATCAATGAGAATAGCCCTACTTGGTAGAAATAAAATGGGATTTGTCAATGGAAAGCACCAAAAGGATCAATTTGGGAAAGACCTAGGAGATCAGTGGGATAGAGTCAATGCTATAGTCTGGCACGGCTCATGAATTCGCTTTGAAGACTCTTGAGTGGTGTTGTATCTTTGAATCTGCTTTTGAAGTATGGGAGGACTTACGAGAGAGATTTGACAAAATAGATGGGTCAAGAACCTATGTTCTACATAGAGAGATTGCCACCATATCTCAGGGAAATGCTTCTGTTTCTGAATACTTTTCTAGACTAAAGACCCTATGGGTAGAATCTCAGTCTTTAGTTCCCCCACCTAACTGTGGATGCCCTAAATCCAGAGAATTCACTGAGTATCTTGAAAGGCAGAAATTATATCAATTTTTAATGGGCCTGAATGAAAACTATATGCAAGCAAGGAGCCAAATACTTCTCATGCCAACCCTACCCACTGTCAACAAAGCATACTCTATGATTACAAGTGATGAGAGTCAAAAGTCTGTAAATTCAAAGTCTGCTGGGCTGCTGGGGGCTGGGCCTAGTGGAGTAAAACAAAACATGGTCCCTGATCCCACTGCCCTTTACTCTAAAGAAGGATCAGGGGCACAAAAATACAAAAAATCTACAACCCTTTTCTGTGATGTGTGTAAGCTGAGAGGTCATACCAAGGAATTCTGCTACAAGGTAGTTGGATATCCACCTGGATTCAAATCCAAAAGAAAAGAGCATGCTGCACATGGTGTGTTTGACTCAAAAAGAAGTAGAATGACCGCACGAGAAAATGTCAAACACAGTCCTCTTTGAAGAAACACTGCTCTCCAAAGCACAGTATGAACAGATTGTGAAGCTCCTCAATCTCAGGATAGATCAGGGTGAAACCACACAGAACAGGAGTTCAAATCATGTCCCCAATACTGCAAATACAGGTATCTCTAAACACAAGACCTTACTGGGAAAAAATATGGTAAAACAGTGGATAATAGACACTGGGGCAACCAACCATATGGTATCTGATATAAATCTAATTAATAAGGAAATTATATTAGAAAATTTATCAGATTCTAAAACAGTACACTTACCTAATGGAGAATTAGTTGGTGTAACACATACTGGTTCTAGTACCATATCAGATAGGAGTACAATACATAATGTCTTCTTTATTCCACAATTCAAGTATAATTTGATATCTGTCTCTCAACTAACAAAGGAATTGCAGTGTGCTGCTATTTTCTATCCTGATTTCTGTGTCTTTCAGGATCTTTACAATGGGAAGGTGAAGGAGATTGGTAGATTGCAAGATGGACTCTACACACTAGTGAACCATGCCTCTTCATCTCTGATAAAAAACCAAAAGGGGATAAGTTTGAGTGTAAATAAAAACACTGATAGGACACTTACTGAGGAAGAAATAGAAATCTGGCACAAAAGATTTGGGCATACCTCTAGCAATGTATTGAGTAGGTTGATTAGAGCTAGCCCTGGTACTATAGATAGAATAATAAGAAACTGCAATATATGTCCTTGCTCAAAACAATGTAGGTTACCTTTTCCAATAAGCAACAATAGAAGTACTACAGCTTTTAGCTTGATTCACATGGATGTATGGGGCCCTTACAAGGTTCAAACTCATAATGGAAAAAGGTATTTTCTGACAATAGTAGATGACTTTACTAGAATGACTTGGGTTTATTTGCTTAATCTCAAATCTGATGTATGCACTGTTTTACAACAATTTCTAATGTTTGTACAAACTCAATTTAACAAAACAGTTAGGATAGTAAGGACTGATAATGGGACTGAGTTTGTCAATGAAGTATGTACTGCTATGTTCCTTAGACTAGGGATAATACATCAGAAAACTTGTGTCTACACACCACAACAAAATGGTGTGGCTGAAAGAAAACATAGACATATTCTTGAGCTAACTAGAGCCATTAGATTTCAGGGTCACATTCCCCTAAAATTCTGGGGATTGTGCATTCAGGCAGCAGTGTATATAATAAACAGATTACCATCCTCAGTTACTAGGAAAACTCCTTATGAGATGTTATACAAAAGAAAACCCTCTATTAATCATTTAAGAGTTTTAGGGTGTTTGTGCTTTGCCAATAACTTGTCTGTTAATGATAAGTTACTTTCCAGAACTAGGTGTTGTGTCCTTATGGGATATTCTGAAACTCAAAAAGGGTATATTCTATATGACTTAGAGGCTAATGTATTCTTAGTAAATAGAGATGTAAGTTTTAGGGAAAATGAGTTCCCCTTTAAAACTGATACTCCAGAGAAACCACTGTTTCAGAATGAACAAAGTGACATGTCACATCATTGATATAGTAGACACTTGACCATAATACTGGACTAGTGAAAAACCTCATATCCTTCAAAATAACAACGAGAACATAACCACAAAGGATAGAGAAATAGTTGAACCAAGTAGGATAACTCAAGACATAGAACTCACCCAGGATCTAATAGATTCTGAGCCTAGTAGTAAAGCAGAAGTAAGAAGGTCCATCAGGACTAAACAACCCCCAATATGCATGAAAGATTTTGTCACTAAAGATGCTAATAACACAACAATACAATACCCCATAGCTAACTATATCTCCTATGACAGTATAACTACTAATTATAAAGCCTTTCTTATTGCCTTTTCAGAACTGGTAGAACCAAAAAATTACAAAGAAGCTTCTAAGAATCCTAGGTGGGTAGAGGCTATGCAATCTGAAATAAAGGCACTACAGGACAATCACACATGGGAAGTTGTTGACTTACCAAACAATAAGAGTCCAATAGGATGTAAATGGGTATACAAGATTAAGTATAAAGATACAGGGGAGATTGAGAGGCTTAAAGCCAGACTAGTTGCTAAGGGGTATAGTCAAACAAAGGGGATAGACTATCATGAGACTTTTTCTCCTGTGATTAAGATGGTGACTGTTAGGTCTGTAATCTCTTTAGCTGCTTCTAAAAATTGGCCAATACATCAAATGGATGTCTCTGATGCTTTCTTACAAGGTGACTTACATGATGAGATTTACATGGAACTACCACAAGTTTCATTAGTCGGGAGGTGGTAAGGTGTAGGCTAATTAAGTCCTTGTATGGGCTAAAACAAGCTCTAGGCAATGGAATTTTAAACTTCAAGCCCTAAGACATATGCAGATTCGACAATCTGAATATGATCATTCTCTTTTCATAAAACAAACAGATGAAGGAATGGTTCTAGTACTGGTATATGTAGATGATATTCTCATTACAGGAGGTAATTTAGGTCTAATAACAAGGACTAAGCAGTCTTTACAACAAGTGTTTAAGATGAAAGATTTAGGGGAGATAAGGTATTTCTTAGGAATAGAGTTTGTAAGGTCGATAAAGGGATCTTAATGTCAAAGAAAATATGCTTTAGAGCTTATAGCTGAGTTAGGACTTTCTGCTGCTAAGCCTTCCAACACACCTATAGATTGCAACATAAAGTTGACTACAAAAGAATATGACAGTTATAAAAACAAAAATGAACAAGCTGTCAAGAACAGAAAGGTAATAGCAGAAGATGAACTATTAAAAGATGTCAGTATGTATCAAAGACTAATAGGGAAATTGTTATATCTAACCACTACTAGACCAGATATCTCTTATAGTGTCTGGATGCTCGGCCGGTTCTGCGGCAACAAAGAAATCTCATCTCAATGCGCTAAGAATAGTGAGGTATATCAAGAGTCAACCTGGGCAAGGTATTTTGATGTCAAGCAGCAGACAAGATACACTGACAACTCGTGATGCGGTGAACTTGTCCACAAACAAGGAAGTCTGTTACAGGGTATGCAGTAAAATTTGGCAACTCTCTTATATCCTGGAAGTCAAAAAAACAGTACGATCTGAAGTTCGTGAGAATCGAATATGAGTGCGGCTAGTGCGATTGAAGTAACTTGGATACTTGGTCTACTAAAGGACTTAGGCATGCACCTCAATCATCCAGTAACTGTCTTCACTGACAACAAATCAGCAATCCAAATTGCAGCTAATCCATTCTTTCATGAGAGGACTAAACACATAGAGATCGATCTACATTTCATTAGAGACAAGATTCAGAAAGGTGTCATAAAGCCAGAATACTTACATACATCGAATCAGCCAGCTGATTTACTTACAAAGGGACTGAACAGACTGCAGCATCAACATCTTTGCTCCAAGCTTGGACTTCTGAATATCTTCCAGAAGTCAGCTTGAGGGGGAATGTTAAGAATAGCAAAAATATAGATATGGGCTATAATGTCAATATGGGTCATTCTGAATATTGAGCAATATTGAGCCCATTTATTATTCCAAGTCTGTGAGCCCATTTATGAGCATCTGACTATTACTTTTAATATTGTATAAAGAATGACAAACATTGTATTATTAAAACAGATTATTGAATAAAGAAAACGTTGCTTCTTCTCTCTTACTTTACTCTTATCCCTTCTCTCTACACACAGCCATGGCTATTGAGTTCTTCTTCTTCCTTCTCCCCATGTCTGCATGATGCTCTTCACATACAAACCTGTTCCTCATCTGTTTTTCCCCCTCTTTACCTTAGTTGCTGTACAGTAGTGTATTTTGAATCTATTGTAGTTTAAATGAGGTATAATTCTTGAATCAAAGTCTATCAAAATAATAAAAGAAATAATTCGAGTAACTTCTATGTATAAGATCTCACGGAGAAAATGAAAACATATAAAAATTATTAACCGTTGCAAGTTTGAATAAGTGAATCTTGAATTTTGCATACGAAAAGTGAGTTTAAATCGAGTGGGTGTTGTTGAAAAATCTTGCAAATGCTAACAAAGATGGAGATTGGTGCGTAGTTCAAATTTCAGAAAAAGTTACTTTCAATTACGCACATATATGTTTGAATTCAAATATTGTTAGTTCAGTCCCCGGGGCACAGTCCAATGGCAAAGGAGGGGGATCTGGACACTTGCAGCGTAGGATCGATTCACAGTGGGAGTATTTTGCTTTCTTCTGAGGTTGATCCTTGTAGGTTCTATCAGTTGTCCGTTCTCAAACCCTGGTTATTGAAGCACATCGCGATTTACATTAGTTGACCCCAAAAAAATGCTAGTTCAAATTTCAGATAGGCATGTTTGAAGTTTGACCGTACCAAACCAAACTTTTTTGAAACATATGACGGAAGCTTGCCTACCAGTAGTCCAGTACCACAAGCAATATGCCAAACTTCAGACAATTTGTAATTTCAATGGCGAAAATGAGGGCCCCGAAATCTGCTATCTGTGCACTTAGCCCCTTCTTTTTCCTCATGATTAGAGCTATATTTCTAATTCTTTATTTCTGTTGTTCATGCAAGAATAATAAAGTGATAAGGAGTTATTTTGGTGTAAAAATAAGAGACAGTAGGTAATACGTTAACATAGAAACATTTTTTAATGCAAAAATAAGAGTCGATAGGTTAAATAAATTTCAAACACAGCCTCCTTGCTGTGATGAATTACTTGACCGTTTGCTAGTTGCTAGTGCTTTTGGTTCCAACCTTTGAACATTAGTACTTCGTAGTCAATTGATGAAGTTTTGTGTTGCTTTGGATGAATACAGAAACAAAATGTTCCATCAAGGTGGTACAATATACTAAAAGTTCAATTCTAACAGCAAAACTAAACTGAAGCATGAGATATTCAGAAGCAAGGCAACTACATAAATGTGCCTTATGGTTACAAGAATTATGAACCGAAGACAATGGCGCTTGTTTTTCGGTCCTCCAACAAAAATGGCCAACTATAATATTTCAAATAAATAAGGAAACATGCAAGAATTTAACACCTTGCATATACATAATTGAGTGTGAAGCTACAAATTGCTGTAGTACAAGCGGAACGATACAACTTCTGTTCTTTTCCCTTTTGGTTGTCGACTTGTCGGAGAATGAAAAGGAAGGAACTTAAGTCATTAAGAAACGTTGTTTTCCTTCTGAGACAAGAACCTAAAGAAAAACACATCAAAATAGCAGATTTTATTTTCCCCTAAAACAAGAATACGAAAGGTGATTAATAAAGGAAAAAGAAAGTTGATCCAGCCAGATTTACATCAAAGGCGCTCAAAACTTTGGTTCAACCTAACCTGCGTACGAACTTGTGAGCAATTACAACAACAACATATCCCGTGAAATCCCACAACGTGGGGTCTGAGGAGGGAAGAGTGTACACAGACATTATCTCTACCTTGGTAGGTAGAGCGACTGTTTCCAAAAGACCCTCGGCTCAGGACATGCAAAGCAGAAAAAAAACAATCAGACCCGATCAAAATTTTAAAATTTTAAACCAGTATGCAAATGCTGATAGCAAACGTGAATACGCCATAATAGCGTACTGAAAAAGAAGGAAGAAGCAGTAACTAACACAGATAAATGAGATAAATCAAGTACATTAAAGAACGCATAACAGAAGAAATACAACTACAGAAGACTATAAAACAATACTACACTTATTCATATGATATGCTAAGCGGGCCTACAGTAATAACACTACAACAACCAGTTTGTAAGCTCAAGTAGGACTATGCTCGACTACCTACTACCCCTCTACCCTAATCCCTAATCTGTGTCCTCCACAACCTCCTATCCAAGTTCATATCATCAGTAAGTTGCGTATGCTACATATCTCGTCTAATATCTCTCCACAATATTTATTTGGCCTACCTCTACCCCTCATGAACCCGTCCATAGCCAACCTCTCACACTTCCGCACTGGGTCATTTGTGCCTCTCTTCCGTACATGTTCAAACCATCTCAACCTCGCTTCCCGCATCTTATCCTCCACCGAGGTCACTCTCACTCTGCCCCGGATATCATCATTTCTAATCATATCCCTCCTTGTATGTCCACACATCCATTTCAACATCCTCATCTCCGTCACTCTCATCCTTTGGGTGTGCGACGTCTTGACTGATCAACACTCCGCCTCATACAACATAGTCGGTCTAACCACCATTATATAAAACTTGTCTTTTAGTTTTGGTGGAATATTTTTATCGCACAAGACAACAGATGCAAGCCTCCATTTCATCCACCCTGCCCCAATACGATGTGTGATATCGTCATCAATCTCTCCATTCACTTGGATAATCGACCTGAGGTACTTGAAGCTTCCTTTCTTCGAAATGACCTGAGTCTCAAGCCTCACATCCACGCCTATCTCACAGTCGCTCCCGTTACTGAACTTGCACTCCAAGTATTATGTTTTGATCCTACACAGCCTAAACCCTTTAGACTCCAGAGTCTGTCTCCAAACCTCCAGCTTAGCGTTCACCCCGCTGCGAGTCTCATCAATCAGGACTATATCGTCTGCGAATAACATACACCATGACACCTCCACTTGAATTTGTCGCGTCAGTCCATCCATCACCAAGGCAAATAAGAATGGCTAAGAGTTAATCCCTGGTGCAGCCGCATTGTCACATGAAAGTGTTCCGAGTCTCCTCCCACTGTATGTACCCTGGTTTTGGCTCCGTCATACATATCCTTGATCGCCTTAGTGTACGCAGGTACATCTTTAGCCTCCAAACATCTCCAAAGAACCTCCCTAGGAACTTTATCTTATGCTTTCACGAGATCGATAAAAACCATATGTAAGTCTCTCTTCCTCTCCCTATCCCTATAGGGAAAAGACCCTTAATTCAGGTATCAAAACTTGTGAAGTACATTGTTCAAACAGTGTTGTTATTTATTCTTAATATTACTACGAATTTCTCCGATTATGCACTCGTGAATTGAGATGCGTACCGTTGATGCTGTAGCCAACGGGAAAGTTGATAGAGTTGCACCGACTCATTTGAAGCATGGCAAGCCAGAAGAAAATGATTGCGAGGACGTACCATCCATGCAAATCTCATACACAATATCGAATATACACATAGAACTGCAGCCAAAGAAACCAAATAGCATGATCATAATATCAAAATTAAAGAAATGGTCCGAAACTGAGACAAACATTTATGCAGGATCAAAAGTAAAGCACACCAGAAGGTGTTAATGTACAAAAACTTATGTTCTTCTGTGCAATGGTGGATCCGGAATGATCCAGAATTTAAATGTTGGGAGTTTTAGCGAAGTTGAAAATGCAGGCTCTGGAATATATATTTAATCCTATCTCTACTTCCTTTTCACATATATACATAAGGTTCGAGACCAAAGCCATAGCTTATATTTTTTTTACTGTTATTGAGAGAGACATTTTTATATTGCATCCAAAACAAGGATAAATAGACCATTGTTCTACTAGTTCAGACTGAAATTTGCAAACATAACTACTATTTCACCTGCAGTCATGTTGCCAGATATTGCATCTGCGGGCTTCTTTGAATCCAGCACTCCCTTATACATCCATTCAAGTAAATTTCAGAGACTTTCACATATAATAAGGAAACCTCTATACACAGATAAATTAAAGAAGAAAATTATCTGGGATTAGGAACATACAGCTATGACAAATCCCCAGTTGGCCATAGGGCCCCAAAAGTGAGTTGTTTTAGGGCCAACAGGACTGTTCAAGAATGCCCGGAAGAAATTCATGATTTTGTATTTCAATTGCCTCTGCATATATAGAGACAAACTTTAAATGCTAACAAACAGGGAACTTGCTCATTTCCAGATCTTTGTTCTACGAGTAAATTTCTTCTTCTTTTGTGCAAAACAAATACATTACTCCCTCTATCCCCAAACTTTTCGCTTCTCGAGATTCAAACTATGTCAACTTTGACCAATATTTTAAAATGTATTTTTTATCATATTGACATCAGAAGGGTTGCCACTTAAATATCTAAATTTTGAGTTGATCAAATTCAATTTAACTTCGAAAATTAGTCAAATTGACTCTAAATATCACATAGGGACAGGAGTGCCTTTTTCTTTTACATAAGTACTTACTCAAAAAAAACTGAAGAACACTTTATAACAAAATTTAAAACTTGGCGAAACCTTCAAATCGAAAGTATTTTCTTTTAAAGAAAAATCTTTTCCCTGGAGTTCTCTTGAGATACCTCAAGTAAATGCAAAGAATCAAAATTTCATTTCTCTCCTATTTTACTACAACAGCAAAGAATCATAAAAAAAGATATGCATTAAGCTTTCGTTATACGCGAGGTCCGAAGAAGGGCCGGACCACAATAATCTGTTGTACACATCCTTAATTTTTTGCATTTCTGCCGGAGGCGGTTTCCACGACTTACTCATGACCTGGCAAAGAATCATATTATCATTATATTTTCCTACTTCTTCCTTCAAGTGTATGATAGCCCTATAGGTTTTTTTATACCAATACCCACCACCCCCAAAATTACTAATCTTACAAAAGGACATTACCTCGTATGCTAATAGAAACTGTAAAAAAGGCTTTGCAATTGCTGGCCGAAGAGGGTGAAATGACCAGCTAGGGTTTGTTCGTGGAATTATACTAAGAAGGTGCAGTGTACCTCTCCTCGACCAGTCATGGATTTGACAGTTTCGTCTTTACTTTTGCGTCCATATCCTCGTGACGTGTAATTAGTTAGCCATGCTTTGGGGAATACCACATTCTTTTGGGAACATCAATCTTTTTATTTTTTTGTGGAATAAAATTTATACGAGTGAGTATACTTTAAAATCAGAAAATGGCTGAAAGTGTACACCGGTCCAAAACCGGACCGGGACCGGAATCGGAATCTTTGTTTTTCTTGACCGATGACCGGACCTGAATTATTCCGATCCGGATTTTAGACCGGTTGGACCTGTTTTTTTTTTAAATGTAATTTTTAATTTATTTTTATTTGTAAATTTTAACAATGTGTTCGGTTATCAATCTCATTAAATATGTTTATTTTTTTCCTTATCCTTCAATATATTTTATTTGAATAGGTACACGACATCAATCTTTCAAATACAACATCATACAACAGGTGGGTGTGTATTGCACTGAAACTCTACATAATTTAAAATATATATAATAATATGAAACCGGTCCATTCCGGTCCGGACCGGATCATTCCGATTTTTACCCGGATCGGACCAAAAAACCGGAAACTTATATAATGAAGGACCGGGGATCGGACTGAAATGCACCGGTCTGGTTCGGTCTAAAAATGTACACCCCTAGCTGAAACTACACTTTAACTATTGGAAACAAAACACGTTTTCACTGTTTTGGTATTAAAATATATTTGTCTAACTTAAAAATATCAAACCCGAATTAATTTGGTATGAGAATATACTATTGTAAACAAAACACTTTTTTTTTTAATCTCACGAAAAAGTGAACCCAAATCATATATTTCTGGGTACAAACTTTGAGACTACTTTTTTGTGAGACAAAAGAAGGGTTGTGTGAGGTAGAAAATAAAAGTTTTCATCCATATACCTTCTTTTGTAGAAATTATGATCATGATCGATCAAAACTTAATATCATTAAAGTACAAAAGGTACATTAATTCAACCTAGTGAGGCCATATATATGGAGAAAGGCTAGAATTGACCGAGTCATTTATTTAGAATTAACATCATCTGTTACATTCCCTATACCATCTAATTGTTTGTCTACTCATCCATATATCTTCTTTTTGTAGATACAAACATTTTGAGGTCATATTCTAATTCGTAAAAGTGGACCCTTAATTGAGCTAAGACCTGCGAATTATGAACCTTTACAGCAAATTCTAGCTAATACTATTAAATAAAAAATGAAAAAAATAACCTAAATTTTTTTGTTTTTCGGGGTCCTGTGCGGTAGCACACCTCGTACGGGTCCAAAGACGGTCCTGCTTCACATATAGGAAATGCAGCTGAAAAAATGTTCTTAATTCTGTCTCTTTTTTAAAAATCTATTTCTCGTGCACGATTTTAATTGAACATTGTCCTGTTATTGGAGTATTTAGTTTTCTATTAATACCATGCATAACAACTTTCACTAGAACTCCACTTTTATCATTGGAAAAGATTTTTCCGCTTAGCAAAGTATTCATTTCTTCTTTATTCTCTTTAATTTAACAATTAGACATCATGAGATAAATATTTTGCTTCCTTTTAAAGGACTTTCTCTTTTAAAACATTATTACCATGAATATTTACGACCTACTTCAGGGCTTCATGAGATGATCATCCTTCAACTGGGGTCACATTTAAAAGAAATAATCATCAAATGTAAATATATGAAAGCAATGTGACCTATCTATCATCAAGATGAAAAGGACACGCAATCCCAATTAATCGTATAAAGTATAAGTGACAACTAGCATCTTCTCACAACCTATGTTGCTCGGACTATCCAAAAATGTACTACTTTTGGAGGATCCGACACGTACCCCATGGCATTTTTGAAGAGTCCGAGCAACATGGCTCACAACTGCCTCATCCTGATTCCTTACCTTCATCCTCAGCCTCCCATTCAGCTGCAATCTTCATCAAACTCCTCTCTTTCCTGCTGATACTCTGTTGCAGATTTTCCTCATCTTCGTTCATCAATTCCTCATACTGCTCTCTTCTTCTCCCCATTATATTGGCCAAACTACAAACATCATTATGTAAAGATTCAGAGCTTTTATCTGATCCTGCTATGTGCTGCATTATGTGAAGAAGGCTTCAGCAACATATTAAACATGTTTTTTTTAATCATTGCATGTCTTAAAATCTAAGCAGCAACTCATTGAGCAATTAGCATTTAGCAAGTACTGTAATATAGCTGACACAAGCTCATCGATTATTAGCAACCTACTCTTTAAGGTTCAGATCATGTTCTATTTCAATTACATTCCAAACACAATGGCAATGTCATCAATCAAATCGCTATCAGAATAAGAGCTTCCGAAAAGATTCCTTAAATTGAAAGACAAACCATACAATGTGATGAAATAAGATGAAATATGCAGGCATATATGTAAACAATACGTATATATAAACTGTTTTCCTGATATAATGAGTTTTTCCCCTTTTGGGGATCCATACATGTAGAGTACATTGAAGTTCAAGACAAAAGTGAGATCCGCACATGCAAAAATGTAACACTAAGTACAGAGTCCAGAAACAAAGGCATCATCTCAACCTACTGTTTCTTGCAAAGATGAAAACAACAAAGCACAAACTGCATATAATAAATTAATAAAAGAAGCAAATCTAATTATGAAGCAACAAAAATTCAATGTTTACCTCAAACATACATCTTTATAAACAATATTCTCAAAAGAAACCCTAAAGCAATATCATTTTGCTAAGAACCATTCAAATATTGAAATGCTGAAGTTAACCATTTAAGACAGAATTTATAGGGAAAGACAGCAGATTGAATGAACAAGTATATGCCAATTAGCACAGCAAGGCATCTAAGGTGGTGTTTGGCCAAGCTTCTGGAAGTTCAGAAACACTTCTTTGGCCAAACACCACTTTTCCAGAAACAGAAACACTTTTTTCAAAAGCCAAAAAATGTTTCTAGATGGGAAGAGAAGCAGAAACACCAATTTGGTGCTTCTGGAGAAGTGTTTCTGGAGAAACCCTTTTTGCTCATTCATTGATTTTTTTTTAACCCATTTACCATTTTCTTTTCACAAAATTCATTTTAATCTCATAATATCTCCATATAAAATAGAAATTTGAGAATAGAGGTAGGGTGGGGGTAGGGGTAAGGTGAGGGTAAGAAAAAAATCATTTTTTAAATAAAAGTAACAAAAAATATGAAATAGAAATTTGAGGATGGGTAGGGCAATGGGGTGGGGTGGGGTTGGGGGTAGGGCGGGTTTTTTTTCTCTATAAAAGTAACAAAAAATATGAAATAGAAATTTGAGGATGGGTAGGCCAATGAGGTGGGGTGGCGTGGGGGTAGGGGTAGGGCGGGGGTAAGATTTTTTTTATAAAAGTAACAAAAAAAATATGAAATAGAAATTTGAGGATGGGTAGGGCAATGGGTGGGGTGGGGTTTAGGAGGTAAGAAAAAAATTCATATTTTTTAATAATTTTTTTATAAAAGTAACAAAAAATATGAAAGAGAAATTTGAGGATGGGGTGGGGGTGGGGGTAGGGCGGGGGTAAGAAAAATTTCATATTTTCAATCATTTTTTATAAAAGTAACAAAAAATATGAAATAGAAATTTGAGGATGGGTAGGTGTGGGTAGGGCGGGGGTAGGTTTGGACATATTTGAGTCATTGACTATCATATTATCATTACATTTCTTATGTACAATATAATATTATTTTTTGATTAAATGCTGCAATTAAATAATTTTAAAAAAATTATTAAATTGTAAAAATATACTAATTTTTAGAAACATATGCTAGAAAAGAATATTTTAAATAGTTTTAAATCTATTAAAAAGAATATTCTAATAAATTTGAATAAATGTTATTAAACAGAAGCTTTCGCTTTCTCGTAAGCTTCTATAATTATAGGCCAAACACCCTAACTGATTCTCCAGAAACAGTTTCTGCAGAACTATTTCTGAGAAACATAAACACCTTTCCAGAAGCTTGGCCAAACAGACCCTAAGTTATATAGTGTAACTTGTCTAACCTGCCATCATCTCTCCAAGACTCGAACAGAACGGCACGTTGAAGTATGACTATCTTCAGCAATTGGCGCATAGGACTACTCTTAGCTGAGTAGTCACGTCCGGAATTGGTCGACAACTTGCAAAAGACTATAGGTCTCGGAATCTGGCCTAGCCCCTCCAAGAATCATTCTTTTAAGAAAATTTGGATCATATACCTTCCCCTTAACATACGCCTTAATTAATGTATTGTACACAAAGGTATACCTCATATAATTCGCTTTCTTCAATTCTTCAAACAATTTTTCAGCATTCTCTACATCGCCATTATCTGCAAATATTTCGATTATTGAAAGAGTAGTCTCCAACCATGGAGTTGATCTTTTCACCTTTATGCTTGCTTCCATATCCATCCCCAGTTGTAGAGTTTTGATGGCCTCCTTAATTAGCCCTGCTCTCAAGCAACCAAGAGCAAGATGCCTATAAGTAATGGCATTTGGCTTGCACCCACGTTTCTCCATCTCCTTATACAATGCAGTGGCTTTGGTGATAAGTCCATGTCTACAATATACACCTAACAACGAATTGAACTGCTCATTTGACTTCAAAGAATTTCTTGATTTTATTACTGACCATAGCTCTTCAGCTCGACAGAGATCTCCGATCTTACCAAATGCTTCGATCGCCAGGACATAACTCTTAGATCTAGCATGGGAAAGTTCCAGAATGATGCCCCATGTCCTCTCCAAATCGTTCCGCTTTCCCAAATATCCATACAGTATGACAAGAATGTCCAATGTAGACCAGTTTTTACCAGTTGCCGATTTCTCAATAGCTTCAACATAGGTCTCACAAACTGCATATAATCTAGCCACAGCATGTGCAGTGGTCAATATGCAGTAAGATACCTCATTCGGTTCGACTTTTGCTCTCTTCATGTCACCAAACACTTTCAATAGGCCTTCAATATTATGTTTATTTGCTTCTATCTTGAGCAGAATATTGAAAGTCGAAACATGTGGAGTGACCTTAATGGCTTTCATCTGCGTCAAGATTTTAGGTATGGAGTTCTTGCGGCTTGGAGAGGAATGGAGAATGATGAGATGATTGAACACCAAATAAGATATGGGATGGCCCAGCTCTCTCATTTTCTTCATATATGTTAGTGAAAGCCTTATAAGGCCTCTGTTCAAACATCCGAGTATAAGATTGTTGTAGAGCAACTCATTTTGGAACTCAGGTGGAATTCGCGAGAATATGCTTTCAGCTTGTGATATCCCATGAAGCTTGGAAGTGAATTCTAGCAAATACGAGTATTCTAGTTCCTTTGGTCTGTATGGTCTCTCCCTTATAACCCATTCCATCACCTGTGAAAAAGCACAGATATTGCTTAATATCAATATGATTACAATTGAAGTTCTAAACTAGCACCAAATTCTATCTATTTCTATTATAACTGAATCTAACACTCAAATGCTAGTAAATACAGACAGATTAAGAACCTCAAAGTTTGTCGATAGCAACTACATATGCTTAAACTGGCATTATGATAAGTAAGACTTGACGATGAGCTCAACAGCGTAATAGAGCAAATTCAGTATATTGAAAATGGCAGAATAGCTATCATGGAACATGCCGCTCTGCACCAGCACCAAATCAAGACAATGTTTTCCTCTTTCCCTAAGACCTTCACTACTATTACCCCTTAGATTACTCTCACAAACATATAGTGTGTTTGGTATCCTATTTCCCATGTTTGGTTGGTCAAAATATTTTGGAAAATATTTTTCCTAGGAAAATAAGTTACTTAAGAAAACGGAATTTAACTTCCATAAGTGGCCTTCCAAGCTCATTGTCTCCTCCCCACCCTCCAACGGCCCCCAACCCCCCACACCTTGACAATCCCACCCCCCGACACCACAAACTCCCACTCCCCACCCCTATAGAGTTTGCATAGATTACATATAAATGCTCTTGGGACTATTTTTTTGCGTACGTACCAAACACTAGAAATTAAGTAAGACACTCACTTATTTTCCAAGAAAAAAAATTCTAGAAGATTTTCCTTCTTACCAAACACACCATAAAGTGCACTGTAGTGATATTCTCTGTAGGTTAATGTAACAGCCCAGCCCAGCCTACTAGTGATATTGTCAGCTTTGGATCTAGGCCCACACGGCTTTAAAACACGTCATTAGGGTTTAAGTCCTTACTTATATACCCAGCATCTCAATACTTCACATATTTCATAATAGGTAAATACCCATTTTAAGATTTGGCAAGAGAGTACAGAGTAAGAGAACCTCAAGAGCACGCTTGTTGAATTTGAGTTTGCGCAAACGATTGATAGTGTGGAAAATGTCACCTCTATGAATAGGTAGACCATCACCCATCCAGCTTTCAAAAGCTTGTCCGATGGACTCTCTTACGGGTACGCTTTCAATTCTGACTTAAAAGTTGTTCCTTGTCTCCACCATTCCCTGATCTACCAACCTTTCTTCTTTTTTCGATTTTGCGTTCTCTGAAGTAAAATTTGCATCGGATATTTTTGAAGAAAAATTGTGACATGAATGAATACTTCGTTTGGACAAAGATATAACAACTGTTTGGTGAATTGCACTAGTGATCCCCTGTTGCCGCAAAACGGATATGAAGCTCATTGTTGATATGACAAACAAAACCTACTTTACTCATCAGGGACTGCTTAAGGAAAAATTGTCCTGAAATTATGTATTCAGCACCACTAGTCCATGGAAACCATAAGAGCGAACCTGCCACGGTTTGATTAACAAAAAAAAAAATTAAGCTTATGGGCGGTCGCCTAATCAGCAGTCAATTTGGTTTACACAACCAGTAAATAATAGCTTCTAGCATTCTGATAGCTCTGTTTTTATGATGGATCTTCTACAGATGCATTGGATTTAGATGCAATCAAAACCAAGAGCAAATCCAATCTCGTAAGAGTATTATAATCAGTATTATGGACAGAAAACTGCCTGATGAAAATATTACTACACTACCTTATGCTGACTTGCATGCTAATCTAAAAAGACATGGAACAATACATCAGTGAAGTGGAGCAAAATTGGATTTGGATATGTTGTATCATTTCACAGACATTCTCATGGATCACATCTAATCATGTGTTCGTTTATTCTAATAGACATGTGACAAATTGAATTTTGACTATGATCAGAATAAAAAAAGCAGGGTCTTCAAGCTCTAGTCCAACAAAACTAACTGAATAGATACACATATAGACAGCTTCGACCATAAAATAGTTCATTCTTATTAGAATTTTGTTAGAAATCTTTGGACAAGAAATTTCCCGTATGTAACTCAAATTACATGCCAATTAGGGGTGATTCTAGAACAATATGAGCTTTAACAATTTTGGATGAATCCAGCCATTCCCATCCCAAGTGGTGTCCCTGTTCGTCCTGGCCAGTTGGGAAGAGATTCACATAGAGACTACTGCTATCCGGGAATCTCTTACTATGTTAGCTAGCGGGAGCGGGCTTTCCTATGATAGTCTTGAACGGCCGTCCCATCTCATCTTGATTTGGCTATACGTAGCCAGCCATGTTAGCTCCACATGAGAGCCTTTTAAATAAAGGCTATAAAGGCACTCATCAGTCAGCTCGGTCCCTTTCCTATTTCGCTTTGCCGCCTATGTTGAGAATAGGTGAATATCATCCAGAAATTAGGAAATACAAGTACCCAAAAGATCCAACTATCAATAAGCTGCCCGAAAGTGTAATCCTATATACTGTATTTACTAGCTGTCTAGCTCTCTACACCCAAATTACTAAATCTTTCACATAGGAACATAATAAATTTCAAGAAGGGTGAAGAAGTGATTGTTGTAGCAGGAACTGAAACTTTACATGAAATATTGAAAGGGAAATCAGATATTCAAGTAATCACCATCTAAGCCTGCAATAATTACAGTCTTTCCATCAAGATCAGCAGCATTGCAGCAGAAATTATTAAGGTCCTAAAAAAACTGACCTTTATCAATGTCGATCACATCGACCTATCAAGATATGGAGTTACTATGAGATAGGAACACACACACACATTCCACTGAGCTAATAAAAGTTAAAAAGTGAGTTGCAGAATTCTTTTCGCCTAATAAGTTCTTTTCTAATTACTGCTATGTCAATCTTCAAAAAAAAAAAAAAGATTTAACTTTGACCTTCAATTGTATTTAAGTTCTCCCCCCCTCATGCTTTCTCATCAAAGTGACATAGCCTACTGACACATAATGGATCATTTTATCCTAATATGTACAATACTGTAACAATCAACTGCACTTTTTCCCTCTTCTACTAAATTAAAGTAAAAAAAAAGGAACCATTTAAAATCTGAAATAGACACAATTTTTACCATCATGTACTTCAAATTTGATGAATAAATGTTGCAGTAAACAGGAAATTTTCACAACAGCAATGAAGCTAAAAATCGAGTAGTTCACTAGCATCTCGTCTCTCTTACACTATTGCATGGAAAATTTGAGAAAGTAATTAGAAATACAACATATCCAGATACAAAGGAAAATGAAATAACAACAATCACACTCGTCTATTTGGAAATTTAAAGCAGAAAGGACAAGGAAAAACTTACTGTTGGCCGCGGAAATCACAGAGATGGAGAAAAGGAAGAGGGAAGAAGATGAGAAACAAGAACAGTAATCTAGGACACAAAATGGTTCCTTAGGTTCAAGTAGTTTTGGTCTTTAATGTGTTGCAATTTCTAAAATTTAATGAGATATTCTTGATGTTTATAATTTTAATCTTCTTTCTTTTTCAGTTACAAAAATCTAACTTAAAATTTATTAAATATTTGACGGAGACAAAGCCCACATTGTGTGATTTTCGTTATTGTTGTTGATGGAGACAAAAAATATCTATTGAAAACATACTTTAGGAACTATTTTGAGGCTACCCGAAATATTAAGAGACCATTTCTTTTCTCATTTTCTTGAAATGTCCCCAAATGTCAATGTTTCCACGAGTTGTTTTATGCTAATTATTGTACCAATTTTATTGAGTCCCGTGGATAGTAGAAGTTGAATATTACATGGTGATTCCTGAATATTCAGACAATTTCATCTGAATATTACAGGCAGTTCATATGCCGAGATTTGTCGTTGTATATGCTATTTCGTGCCCTTCCTAATGCCGACTGACTGTCGCAGTGGATCATCACCGAAGGTACGGGTTTATCCCAACAAAGGATATCCTCCAAGAAGTCATGAAGCCACTCGGCTTCTTCACCTGCTTTGTCTAAAGCGATGAACTCCGATTCCATGGTGGATCGGGCGATGTATGTTTATTTGGAGGATTTCCAGGACACAGCCCCACCGTCAATTGTAAACACATACCCACTGGTGGACTTGGTGTTCCGTATATCGGATATTCAGTTTGCATCACTGTACCCCTCTAGTACAGCTAGATACCTCGAGTAGTGCAATCCGTATGACATTGAGTATTTCAAATACCGGAGTATTCGATTAAGCGTTTTTCAATGGTCATCTCCGGGATTTTGTGTATACCTCGCCAATTTATTGACGGCATAAGCGATATCAGGTCGGATACAGTTTGTTACATACATCAAACTGTCGATTATATGCGCATATCGCTCCTGGAGCACGGGTGCACCACGATTCTTGGCAATGCTTTGACTCATATCCATTGGTGATCTTAATGGCGGACAGTCAAACATCTCAAACTTTCTCAACACACTCTCTATGTAATGAGACTAAGATAACACTAGTCCGTCAGATGACTTAGAAATCTTAATTCCTAAGATGACATCTGCGATACCCATGTCCTTCATGTCAAAACATTGTTTCAACATGTTCTTTGTTTCCAGGATCAAGGCTCGACTACTTTCTGTGATTAACATGTCATCTACGTAGAGGCAGATCATGACGAAGGAGTCAGAGTCTCCTTTCACGTAGACACACTTGTCACGCTCGTTAATGGAGAAACCTTTTGATGGTAGTGTGCTATCAAATTTTTCATGTCTTTGGAGCTTGTTTCAGCCCATACAGAGACTTGATAAGTCTACAGACTTTCTTCTCTTGTTCTGAAACTACATACCCCTCGGGTTGTTCCATATATATATCCTCTTCCAAATCACCATTTAGGAAGGTTGTCTTAACATCCATTTAATGGATTTCAAGGTCATGCAGTGCTGCCATGGCAATGAACACCCTTATGGAAGTCATTCTTGATACTGGGGAGTACGTATTGAAGTAGTCAAGACATTCGGTTTGTCGGTAACCCTTGGCTACCAACCTAGCCTTGTACTTATCTATACCATCCGCTTTGTACTTGCGTTTAAGTACCCACTTACAACCTAGTGGTTTATTTTCCGAAGGAAGATCAACTAACACCCAGGTGTGGTTTTGCATGATGGACTCTATTTCGCTTTCCATAGCTTCTTTCCAGAGCGGTGCTTCTGGAGTTGACAATGCCTCTGCAATTGTCCGTGGTTCATTCTCAACCAAGTAAGTTAAAATGTCCAGACCGAAAGATTTCTCTTTCCTGGCCCTTTTGCTCCGCCTAGGTTCTGTCTCAGGATCAGTTGGATTCTCATCCATATCCGCATCCATTCGTTCAGAATCGTCAGATTCCGGGGAATCATGACTCCTTTTGCGCGAGACGACTTCATTTTCCTTCTTAGGAAAGATTGTCTCAAAGAATTCAGCATTCCTTGACTCTATAATTGTACCCCCGTGGATATCTGGTATATTTGACTTATGTACCAGAAAGTGATAGACACTACTGTTATTTGCATATCCAATGAAGATACAATCTACAGTCTTAGGTCCTATCTTGACCTGTTTTGGCTTAGGTGTCTCGACCTTGGCCAAACAACCCCATACCCTTAGGTATTTGTAAGAGGGTGCCTTTCCTTTCCATAGTCATATGGAGTTTTCTCCTTGCTTCTGTGAGGGACTATGTTGAGTATCATGTTGGCAGTAAGAACTGCCTATCCCCACATATTCTGCGCAAGGCCGGAATTGATAAGCAAAGCGTTCATCATTTCCTTTAGTGTACAGTTCTTGCGTTCCGCCACACCGTTTGACTGTGGAGAATAAGGTGCAGTCGTTTGATGGATTATGCCAGATTGAGCACAATATTCCTCAAACGGGACTACATACTCTCGCCTTTATCGCTACGAATTGCTTTAATTCGTAGGCTTAGTTGGTTTTCAACCTCGGCTTTATAGTGCTTAAAGGCGTCGAACGCTTCGTACTTACGTATGTAAAGGTAGTTGTACCTTGTACTGTCATCTATGAAAGTCACAAAGTACTTATTCCCCCCTCTAGTTTGAGCGAATTTTAAATCACATATGTCAGTGTGTATAAGTTCTAGAGGAGCGGTAACTCGTTCTATGGAACGGAAAGCCAGCTTGGTATGTTTTGCCTCTACACATACCTCACACTTAGATTGAGGATTTACAGCGTCAGACAACAATAACTTCAACTTTACCAATCGTTTAATTGACTGATAGTTTACGTGTCCCAGTCTATGATGCCATAGACTGGACGACTCAAGCAAATAAAAAGATGTATTTTCATTGATATTGTGAATTATAGTTATGGCGTTTAACTTGAAGAGGCCTTCACATGTGAATCTCCTTCCAACAAACACACCATTTTTAATAACAACAAACTTACCGGATTCGAATACAACTCGAAATCCGGCCTGCACTAAAACATTAACTGAAATCAAATTCTTCCGGATGTCCGGAACATGCATGACAATCTTCAGTTTGAGGTTTTTGCCAGACGACAGCTTAAGTACCACAACACTTTCCCCCAGCACATCTGAGGTAGCATTGTTCCCCATGTACAGCTTCTTACCTTCAACAGTTGCATAGATAGAGAAAGCATTTCGGTCGGAGCATATATGACGGGTTGCACCCGTATCCAACCACCACTGTTTTGGATTCTCCACCAAATTTGCTTCTAGCACAACGGCCGAGAAGTCTTCACAGAGATCATCAAGGATCTTGTCTTCACCCATGTTGGCTTTGGACTTCTTCTTACTTTTAGCCTTCTCCACCTGCTCGTGCTTCAACTGGCGACAGTCTTTGACCATAAGGCCAGCTTTGCCACAATGGTGACAGTTGTCCTTGAACTTCTCAACGGCCTAAGTTTTATCTTCTTTCAGAAACTTGCGTTTCTTACTTGGTTTTCCTTTGGTCTCCACCAAGTTAGCCTTCACTTCTGTTGCCTGGCCTTTAAACAGGGTCTTTTTGTTATCCTCATGGATGTGAAACTTGATGACAAACTTTTCAAAACTCATCTCCTTGGATTTGAGTTTTAGATAACTAGTGAACTCACCCCACGATGGAGGCGAATCAATCGGTGTCGACCAAGAATGACTCATTGGGCTTCATCCCCTCTATATTCAGATCATGGATAATCATCTGGAATTCCTGTACCTGTGACATGACTGATTTGTCATTCACCATTTGGTACTTCAGAAACTTTCCGACTATGAACTTCTTAGCACCCGCATCATGAGTGTTGTATTTCTTCTGCAACAACTCCCATAACTCATTTGCGGTATTTGTAGTACAATATACAGTGTAGAGTGGATCGCACAGGAAATTCAGGATATAGTCGTTTTGACTCCAAGAGTCAAAGTTCATCATCAGGCCACCAGTAGCCTGGGTATCCTGGCCCGTCTGAACCGTGTTATTGGTTTGGACGTCCATGTCATCTCCAACAGTTGGAGGATCTTCAGATAAATATTTTGCCATACCTAGCACGGTGAGATAAAACAACATCTTTTGCTGCCACCTTTTGAAGTTGGTGCCCGCAAACTTTTTGAGTCTTTCGTCTTGAAAGTTTGGTGGAATCATAGTATTCTCAATGGTACCAAAAGTGATACCAGCAGCAGCAGTAGCAGTGCCAGAGGATGTGACATTGTTGAAAGCAGAGACTTGTTCCTTTCCGTTGACCATCTTTAATTCTTCGTAATAATAATTTTGTCTTAACTGTTGTAAAATTTGTGGGTGTGAACGGGAACGAAGAACTGAAAGAGAATAGAGAAAGCTAGTTGTAATGTTGTCGAGTCGATTGTTTGACAATCTCTCCTTAAGACAAAATTATCCCCGTATATATTGGCTTACGGTAGATGGATAATAGTCTCCCAAGATAAAACGACAGTACTTTCTCAAACACAAGCCAAATGCTTGAGAACCCTTGTAGAAGAAACAAGAACAAAAGATTGCTAGAAGAAGAATAAAGGCTCTCAACAATTTCCAGATTTTGTGTTGTTTGAAGTGTATAAAATCTGATTTTGAAGCCTCTATTTATAGGTGCAGGATTGTGGATCACAAGACATGTGAATGTCTTAAATGGGATGCATAGATCTTGCTAAGATATATCTTGATCTCTTGAAAAGCCTAGATCGCCAAGAGTGGATGAGCCACTTTAATTCGCTACATGAATCATAAGATTACGAAGTGTTTTTCGCTTTCATCAGTAGGCACCGCTACAAAATCACCGAACCGAACTTCGAAGCCATCGACAGAACCGCGGTCTCGCCAGAGGCACCGCGGTGCCTATAACTTCGAGCTACTGGACAAAAAGCACTGCGGTCCCTGCCAGAGGCACCGCGATGCTGCCTCCTTTTTGGCTCGGTGCCGCGGTCCTTTTTCTCGAGGCCCCGCGGCTCTTCCCCTTTTTTCGTATTTGCATATTTCTTCTTTTCTTATACCATCGTGGGAGATATATTAATTTGGCCAATTAATCGTCCATACTTACCTAACTTAAGAACACTTTAACATGTGTACCAACATCTCTTTCACTACGTGAAATTTAGCTAGACGTTGTACGACGTATGCATGTGTGTAGAAATCGTATTTCCGACATGCGGGGCCCCTTGTGTTCTAGTCATTAAGGACGAGATAACTCAATCCCACTAGGTAACATTTCCAACACGTTTTACTGAAAAGGTTAATTTAATTAGAAACCCTTCTTTCTCAAAGTAACTTTCTACCTCTTGCTTCAGTCATTGATTTATCAATCTTTGTAACTACTGGAAACATGGATTAAGGGTTCAGAAACTCTCAATGGTAATAATTTCATTGATTTATCAATCTCCACCTCTGGGCAAAGCTTTCACGGAAGCGCATGAAGGTGCTTTGACCAAAGGAAGAGCACCAGATAGTGCCGAAGCATGCATTGACATGCGCGCAATAACAAAGCTCTATAGGTTATACAACTTTAACATAGGAACTAAAACAAAATGATTAACCCCTGTTTCAAATCTTTCAAAAAATGCCTACTCAGCTAAGAAAACTGTAAAACAAGGGGGGGGGGGGGGGATGCAGAAAAATGGCAAGTCAAGACCATCTCCTGCTACCAAACTAACGAGTTCCTTTTCCACAGGAACCGAACGAGGCTACAATCATAGTATAACATAAATGATCACCCTTTCAATCCTTCTTTGCGAGCACACAAAATGACTGATTTTGTAGACTTCTACATAACCATTCCCCCATCTATGGTCAAAACCTGTAAAGGACATAAATACTCTTAATAAGCAGCTGTTTAAACATGAGGTAGCAAGACAGCCGCTTCTGATAAAGACAGATGAAACCACACAACACGGAAGTACCTGTCCAGTGATATAGCTGGCAGCGGGATTGAGTGCTAGGAATTCCACTAGTCCAGCAACTTCTTCAGGTTGACCATAGCGTCCTGTATTATGTGAAACCAAAGTTAGTCAATATAGCTACGGTTGACAGGAACTCTACTGTCCTTTCATTTGTAAGATACAGATATGAATCATATTTCCCAAAATTTAAATTGAAATAGTAGTTATTTTTGTTTAATAAATAGCAGGTCAAAATCTTCGAAATGTTGGATGCAAGTCGAAGAAGGGGAGATCTTCCTTCTATCAAGATTCAAGCTCAGTTGATGTTTTACAGTTCAAATTTAGTTTTATTCATTTTAAAGAATCAGACTTTTCTATTGATGCACATGAGATCTGGTTAATGCATCTGATGTGATCTCATTCTACTTGGAGTCCTAATTTTAGAAGTCAAGTAGTAAAACTTTTCCTCGTTTTAGATGTGCAGGGAACTCGTCATTATGTTAAGATATAAATGCCACGAATACTTTAAAAGATATCTGCTCTTACCTAACGGAACACTTTGCAAAATTTTCTTTTCAATGTCTTCACTTAGCTTGGCAGTCATATCAGATGAAATAAATCCCGGGGCAACAGCATTAACCTGTCGAAAGATAAAATTCAGCATAAAATTATGAGTCATAAGAATCCATTACATCACCAACTAAAAGAAAAGAGAGAGAGACAACTCATTAGTTTGTCCTCATCAGAAATAGTTCCTTAATAATATGCTTTACAAAATCCCTTCGTAACTAGCATTAACATAAACAACCCAGGCAAAGCGATATAAGGGAATGATTAGGCACTTACAGTAATATTCCTGCTGGCATATTCTTTTGCCACACTCTTGGTTAAGCCAATGACTCCTGCTTTAGCAGCACTATAGTTGGCTTGCCCGGCATTGCCAACTAAACCAACAACAGAAGATATATTGATGATTCTTCCCTGCAAAGTGTCTACATGCTTAAACAAATATTCTGGAGTATATAAGGAGTAATAAAATCATCTTGGTGATCAATTTTTTTTTCAAGGACCAGAATATATCACTAGATAAACATGACGGCAACAGTCTCATTAGTTAGCATGTGGCACAACCTGGCTATCTAAATGCACTCAAGGATCACTCAATTTGTTGCTTGTTTTATACGAATAACAACTGGTTCAAATTGATTGAAAAGGTAACTGACAGCAATATAGAAGGTGACAGTATCTGAGAAAAGGACATCAGCAACTGAAATCCATGAAAAGGAATAGGTGGAAAAGATTCCGAGTCACATCAAAACCATTTCATTAAAACCAATTTCCAACACGACAACATCCAAATTCTGCAGCTGAAATCAACTCAACTTTTGATGCTTCTAAGAAGAGAGGAAACTATTGACGTGACAATTTTACTGTAGCACTATGTTATCTTTTAACATTAGGTGTGAGTAAAGTCAAACTATCTCCCTTCAACTAATGTATCATTATCTTCTCCGTCCGTTTTCCTTCAGTTCAGATAAGAGAAGCATTTTGCCCATGACCTGTGAAATCAATGTAGTGCAACTGTGCAAGTATCACATATTGCCAGCCTGTCATTGTGTTTCCAGTTCCTTTTTTATTTCTACTTTGACTAGCATGAGACTCAAAGAAACCAGGAATGACAGATATAATTTTGGTTATTCTACCCAAAATCTAGGGATGACCCCTGCGCTACATGGTTGTTCTACTGATATTCGTATATGAAGTTTTAGAAAAGGTCAGTGTGGATGACCTCAATGACCACCATGTGTAGTCATTGCTCATAACTGTTGTATAGTCCGTAGAGCTAAGTCCTTCATTACCTTCGACGGATCTCTTCAGTAAATAAACAAATGCACTTTCCTTTATGCAACAGTTACCGAAAACATGAACCTTGCTAGAAAAATTATATTATTTCTGAAATGCAAGAAGTAGATGGATAAATTTACCTTTTTCTTTTTCATCATGATTTTAGCTGCAGCCTGCAACAAGAAGAAATATCCCTCATAAGAACCTTATGTTAAAATATATAACAGGTTTTGGGAGGAGGGGTTGGGGGACACAACCAAAATACCAATTGAACCACAGCTAGCGTATAGACCTGTGTGCAGAGAAAAACTCCTGTAAGATTCAACTCAATAACTTCCTGCCACTGAGACTTCTTCATTCTCATCAACAAGGTATCACGCGTGATACCTGAAAAGAAGAATAAGAGAATCACTGATTGGGAATTCAAATAAAAATGTAAAACAGGATGACTGTTGCTAATTCTGCATTGATAAATATTGTTTCACTTGTTTTTTTTTCATTTCACTTGTATATTTGGGGTAAAAACATGTTCCTCTTTGACTACAAAGTTGCACAGACTTTTTTGGATGCTTAATGCCACAACACAAACGTAAACTTTTGGTATTATCTAGGTGCAAAATTAATTAAATGATCCTTTTGACTTGTCCCCATACACAAAAAAGAAGAAGCACAAAGGTGATAGCTAACCTGCATTATTGATCAAGATATCAACTGTTCCCCATCGATCAACCACCTGCAGGCGTGATACTTATGAGGTGCAATTTAGCTGGAAACAACTGCGATATGATCCACCATCTACTAATAGTACTAACAAAAGAGTGTGCTTACAGTTTTTATCATGGATTCTACATCTTCTTCTTTTGAAACATCGCCTCCAAAAGCCAGGGCTTCGCCACCACATGCTTCAATCTACAAAAATATGACTTCTTGAATAAACTCAGAAAATATCTTTTCATTTTTTGAGGAACATGAGAGACAGCCTAAAGCATATACCTTATAACTTGTTACCACACCCAAAAATATTTGATTGCTGGTTGAAGCAGTAATCGATGACAGTTTTCAAAGCTAAACAGCAATCAAACAATGGATGGAAGTGTTAGCCAAATGAGTGTAAGACATTTTCCTATCAAGCCTCCTAGCATATCTGATGTCTTTCTTTGGCACAGTAAGGACTATGAGAAGATGTTATTTATCTTTGACAGAGTAGAATAATAGCAGGTTTCGCTCATCTACAAGACTGAGATAAACTAATGCAATCTATGATTGCCGACATTTTGGGATGGAACTTACATGAAAATTAGTGAAACGATACACAAAGTCTGAACCTAAACTTACATTGCTTGATAGATAAGGACTAGCCAAGAAAAGAAAACATAACTGTTTGAAATGTACAAGTATAAAATATAAGCCCTATAACTTCACCGATCAATTACCATATATATCCATGACTTTATCAACCTTTCGTGGAAGAGTATTACCAGCAAAGATAAATTCCTTTGCCTTTATGGTATCAGTATAAGTAATCAGATCGGTAGCTAGCTGCTATCTTATCAGAAATATTCTAACAAAGAGCAAAACATACCTCTTTGGAAACTTCTTCTGCCTCCTTTGACGATCTCGCATAGTTCACTAGGACCTGCCAACACATTGAACTTTATATCAAGCAGGTTGGTGGAGTATGCAGGAAATTTATAAATTGATCAATATTAATGCCTGTGTATCCACCTATGTCAGCTTAACAACATATTGGAAGTGCCCGTAAGAACTTAAATCTAAGGATTCCACATTTTTGAAATGCCGACAGCTTCACGTAGTAAATTAAGCTAAAGAAGAAGAAGATGAGGAGGAGGCCCACTTCCTTTCTACTCTGGCCCATATAAACTTCACCTGCTTTCTAACGGCAATTTCACCCAAAAACAATATACAGTAACACAAACTAGTATTGTTTTACACTTGATGTGATACCTACGTTTTGGACATTTTATACTATCCTTTTAAAGCCTTTTATACTCTATTAAAATTATCCGTTTAAACATTTTACTCTAAGACAATGCATAGAGCAAAGAAAGTCATTGTCAAAGGACAGAGAGAGTACTTCCCATTGTTTCACTTTTAAACTATTGCCAACAGGACACAACTTGAGAAACTACCATAGCACCTTGAAGCTGATGCCGTTTGACAGTGAAACTACATAGGACCCCAACTGGCCAACTAAATTGATGAATACCATAGCGTATGTATGAAAGAGTAGATAAATTCCAGTTATACACTATCAAAAAACAAGTTTTCTGGTTGCCCAAGGCTTCGGTTCTATGGCAAGGTAGTATAGAATGTGTGGAAGACAATGCTGACCTTACAACCAGCCTTTCCCAAAGCCAAAGCAATTGCCTTTCCGATTCCTCTAGAAGCTCCAGTGACAATAACAACAGGAGCTTCAACTTTTGCAGTAGCCTCAACTCCAGCTTGTTCAGTGGCTGCCATCTGAGCTCTCACACCTGATCATATCACAATCTCATTATGCATCTATACATCATATTATAAACAAAGGAACATATACAAAATGACACGAAAAAAATAACACCTAAAATGAGTCAGAGAAGCAGATTGAAGGATTTGGAAACGGAGCAATCCAAAATTTAATGGCCCGTTTGACCATGTTTTTCATTTTTTTTCCTCCGGAATTGTATTCTGGAACCATGTTTGGACATGGAATTGTTTACGATTTTTTGAAATTCAACTTAATATTCCGGAATTCGAAAAACTCCAAATACAGTGTTTTCACATTTTTTTCACTCACAAAAAATCAACATTTTTCTAAGTTGTATTCATTTCCAAATACAACTCCGATTTCCAAATTCCATTTTTCAACTTTTTCCTAAATACTACTTTTTTTTCAAATTTCACATTTTTTATGTCCAAACGCCCAGTAAAATGCTCCTAAATGAGTGTTGAAATATTTATTAAACGTGAAATAAAGTTAATCCTATTAAATTACGAATCGAACAATTAGGGGCCCCACACGTCGGAAACGTTGTTTCCACACACGTGTACATACAATGTCAATGATCATAATTTTCTTAAAAGGAAGAGATATTGGTACGTATACGAATTGTTTTGAGACGTAAGGTAATAGACGGTTATTGGCCAAATGACGTAGGTTTCACGTTGGTAAATGAAGGAAGAAGAGTATAAATGTGTTAAAGATGAAACGAGTCATGAATCGCCGCGGCGCCAAACTACAGGGCGACGGCGCCAACTCTCTGAAGTTGTGGCGACGCGGCGCCAACTCTCTGAAGTTGGAGCGCCGCGGCGCCTAACTGCAGGGCCGCGGCGCTGGTTGTCTAGAGGTTGCGACGGGAGACGAAAAGACATGACTCTTGGACTGGTTTTTTGAGACATTAAACCTCCATAACATCCCAAATGAATTCAGCCATTATTTGGCTGAATTAACACTCCATAATCAAGGCCATTACATGGTCATTCAAGGCCATTACTTGGGCAATTGGAAAGTCATCTTCACAACACTATAAAATGAGCTCATTTGCAAAACACTTCCTCTCTTGCAAGCACAAAACACTCAAAGATCTTTCTTCCAAAGCAAACACTTGAGTTCCCTTTGCTCATTTGTTTGATTGTTGTTTTATCTTGGGAGATAAGTTGTCATTACAACCGTTGAAAGGATATACGGGACAATATTATCTTAAGGATAGATCAAGAATTTGGTCAACTCAGCAAGCCCTTCTATTTGATCATTTTTAAGTTTTATTACAATTTGTTGTTGTTATTTTCCCGTTCTACACGTCAACACTCACAAGCTTAAGATAATATTCGTTATTTCAACAACAACATGTCTGCTGAAGATCAATTCAATGTTTTGAACAACGTCAATGCTCAAGGCAATCCCAAGGCAATCCCGCTGCCTTCAATCCCAACACTCAAGGCAATGACATTGTCTACTCTCCCACTAATCCAGGCATTCCAAATGCCTTCCAACCTGCTGCGTTTGGCACAACTAGTGCCCCCACTGCTCCTCAAGGCGTTCACAACGCCCATGCTCTTGCTCAAGGTATTTACAACGCTTTTGCTACTGGTCAAGGGAGTACTCCTGCTCCAACTCCCGCTGGTTTTCATCATGAACGTCCTGAAAAGTTCATGGGTACACATTTCAAGCGATGGCAGCAAAATATGATGTTTTTCCTGACGGTTATGGAACTAAAACGTTTCCTAACCGAAGACCCTCCACAAGTTGGGGATGACACGGACCCTCAGCCAAATAATTTGGCGGAAGGGGGCCAAGGTAACCATGTTGATGACGACATGAAGATGGTTCGTGAGGCATGGAAACACAGTGATTTCATGTGCAAGAACTACATTCTAAACAGTTTGTCCGATCCTCTCTACACGGTATATTGTACCGTTGAAACTGTCAAGCAGTTATGGGGCAAACTACAAAAGAAGTACAACACCCAAGATGCGGGTAGTAAGAAGTTCATCATTGGAAAATTTCTGAAATTTATGGTGGATAACAAAAGTGTGTCAACCCAAGTCCAGAAATTTCAAATGATTCTACATCATCTATACTTGGAAGGATTGAAGTCCAACGAGCAATTCTTGGTTGGGGCATTAATCGAAAAGTTGTCTCCCTCGTGGAATGAGTTTATGAATTACTTGAAACTCAAAACGAAGGAGATGACTTTGGACGAACTTATTGTCAAACTCCAGATACAAGAGGACAATAAGAAGGCCATGTCAAAGGGGCAACAACCCGCTGAGGCTAAGACAAATCTGACGAAAGTCAAAGGGAATCCAAACAAAAAGCGGAAGTTCCAGAAGGATGGTCAGTCCCAAACAACTGAAAAGTTTAAGGGAACATGCCACTATTGTGGTAAAGTTGGTCATATGGCCAAAGACTGCCGCAAGCAAAAACATGATAAAGGCAAAGATAAGGTAAACATCGTCGAGGACACGCTCCTAGATGATATGATTGAAGAATTCTCAGCAGTGGTGCTAGAAGCAAACCTTGTTGAGAATCCGACGCAATGGTGGTTGGACACGGGTGCTACCTGTCACATTTGTTCCACTAAAGACGCTTTCTCCACGTATACACCAGTCACAGATAAGAAGTTGTTCATGGGCAATAACTCCTCTTCAGAGATGCTGGGGGAAGGAAAGGTAATTCTTAAGATGACGTCCGAAAAGGAGCTGATTCTCGAAGAAGTGATGCATGTCCCAGAAATTCGACGAAATCTAATTTCTGGAAATTTATTAGTGAATGCTGATTTTAGACTAGTGCTAGAGGCTAATAAGTTTGTAATCACTAAAAACGGAACATTTGTAGGAAGGGGCTTCGCATGTGAAGGCCTCCTTAAGGTTAATGCTACACTTATAATGCCGTCTACTTAGAAAGGGGCTTCGCCTGTGAAGGCCTCTTTAAGGCAAATACTGCCTTCTATTATAAATAAAACTGAGTCTTCCTTTTACATGTTTGTGTATTCTAATGTATGGTGTCATAGATTAGACATGTTAACTATCAATCTATATTAAGATTGGTAAAGTTGGAATCATTGCTCTCTATCGACATAAACCCTCAACATAAGTGTGAGGTGGGCATGGAGGCAAAGACTCGCCAAAAAGTTCTCTTAGATCCGTCGAAAGGGAAACAACTTCTCTAGAACTCACATATATCAATAGATGTGATTTAGAACTAGAGGGGGGAACAAGCCCTTTGTGACTTTCTTAGATGATGGCATAAGGTTTTGCCACTTTACTTAAAGTAAAAATGGAGCCTCTGAAACATCTAAACGTCACAAAGCAAAGATGAGAACCTACAATGCCAATGGGTCTATAGACAAGACATTCATACGTATGTTCATGACTATCGCCGCCTTGCGGGATCTTGAATTACATCAAATGATTTGGAAGGAGAAATATACATAGACCAACTAGAGGGGTATGTGGTTTCAGAACAAGAGACAAAGGTCTGTCTGCTTGTCAAATCATTGTACAGGCTAAAGCAGGTCCTAAATAATGGCACGAGAAATTTGATAGTACCCTACTATCGTAAAGAGTCTCTATTAACAAGTGTGATAAGTGTGTTTACCTGAAGAGGAAATGACCGATTCATTAGGCATAAGTTATGACCGATTCATTAGGCATAAGTTATGACCGATTCATTAGGCATAACATTCCTCTATGTAAACGAATTGTTGATCACTGGTAGCAGTCCTACGGTAATCCTAGAGACTAAGATTGTGCTAAAAACAATGTTTTGACATGAAAGATATGGGTGTCGTAGATGTTATCTTAGGGATCAAGGTCTCTAAGACAACTAACGGATTGGTCTCGTCTCAATCTCACTACATCAAGAATGTGCTGAAGAAATTTGAGATGTTCGACAATTCACCTGCAACGACACCATTGGTTAGAAGTCAATAAATTGGTAAGACTCACCCGTAAGCTGAATGACTTTATGGTTTCTTAGAAGATATTTCATGTTGGGATAAACCCGTGACTTCTGTAATGATCCACTGCAATAGTCAATCGGCTCTAGGAAGGGCACGAAGTTCTATTTACAATGGCAAGCCTCGTCATATTCGACGGAGACATGAGTCTGTTAGGCAGTTGATCACCTCGGGTATTATTTCCATTGATTATATAAAATCTATGGAAAATATCGCAGATCCCTTGACGAAGGGAATACCCAAAGATCAGTTGTTCTGCCTGTCTAGGGGAATGGGCTTAAAACTCAATCAATAAGAACCAATATAGTGGACACCCAACCTTACGGACTGGAGATCCCAGGGATAAGGTTCAATGGGAAAACTAAACTGTAAAAGTTCAGTTGAGAGCTTCGGTGGAAGCAAGAGCACTTCGGATAATGATTTCTTCTTAAGAAACATAATCAAGGTCATTCCCGTAATAGACAAAAAGTGCTACCTGTAGAGGGGTAAAGGATAAGTTTCCAAAACCTTTAATGATTCTCGATAATTGAGGTTAGGTTGGGGAAACTTTTAATGGTTCCTAACGCCACAGAATGGGTATCACAGGATACCTTGTAGGAGACCACCTATTTAAGTACGAGGACAGGCCGCCTCAAATAAACGTACTTAAGAATCCAAGTGTGTCCACGGCCCACGACGGACAAAACACTAGAAAGATTGAACAGGAAAGGTGTTGTGTTGGTACCATTGTCTTGGCATATACTAAACACTGACGGTTCAAGACATCACGTTCACCGTGCAGTAAATATATCCGATGGTATTCTACTATGGAAGGTTCAAAGCTCTGGCTACCTCTCCAGATGCAACATCGTTCCGCCAAGTGATTGCTAGAACGGCACCATACGCGTGCACCAAAATCTCTTCCAAGAGGGGATTGTTGGAAATATTTATTAAACGTGAAATAAAATTAATCCTATTTAATTACGAATCAAACAATTAGGGGCCCCACACGTCGGAAACGTTGTTTCCACACACGTGTACATACAATGTCAAGGATCATAATTTCCTTAAATGGAAGAGATATTGGTACGTATACGAATTGTTTTGAGACGTAAGGTAATAGACGGTTATTGGCCAAATGACGTAGGTTTCACGTTGGTAAATGAAAGAAGAAGTGTATAAATGTGTTAAAGATAAAACGAGTCATGAATCGCGGCTTTGATAGGGACGCGCCAAACTCTGGCCACGGCGCCAACTCTGAAGTTGTGGCGCGCGGCCTCGCTGCGAGGCCACGGCGCCAGCTCTCTGAAGTTGGAGCGTCGCGGCGCCTCGCTGCGCAGCGCCACTACTCTGTTGGAGCGTCGCGGCGCCTCCCTGCAGGGCCGCGGCGCTGGTTGTCCAGAGATTGCGACGGGAGACGAAAAGACATGACTCTTGGACTGGTTTTTGAGGCATTAAACCTCCATAACATCCCAAATGAATTCAGCCATTATTTGGCTAAATTAACACTCCATAATCAAGGCCATTACATGGTCATTCAAGGTCATTACTTGGGCAATTGGAAAGTCATCTTCACAACACTATAAAATGAGGTCTTAGGCTCATTTGCAAAACACTTGAAATCTGAAATACTTCTTCCTCTCTTGCAAGTACAAAACACTCAAAGATCTTTCTTCCAACAAACACTTAGTTCCCTTTGCTCATTTGTTTGATTGCTGTTTTATCTTGGGAGATAAGTTGTCATTACAACCGTTGAAAGGATATACGGGTCAATATTATCTTAAGGATAGATCAAGAATTTGGTCGACTCAGCAAGCCCTTCTATTTGATCATTTCCAAGTTTTATTACAATTTGTTGTTGTTATTATTTTCCCGTTCTACACATCAACACTCACAATGAGTGCATTTATCATATTCAATTATTATACATGTGTATATACAATTATACATTTCAAAAACTAAAAAAATGCATTCAGGATTTAGAGTCAATTAATACTGTGAGTGACTACACACATACATTTTTTTATTGTTTTGTATACTTATGTATATATAGTCCAAATGGAAAGCAGTGAGCTAAGAAGGATTATATCCGTCTTTTTACCTGAAGAGGCGGAAGAAGAGGAAGAAGACCAGCGGCACTGCAAGGCATGTGATCGCTGAATAAGAGCAGAGGGAAGACGGAGATGTGACAGCTGGCGCCGGACGGAGGAGTGGAATTTGGAGGTGGCGGCGACGGAATTGAAGGCGAGAGTGGCCATTGAACGGAGTAAAGTGGTTAGGTGTGTTAAAGTTGTTAGGTTTGTAAGGACGGAAATGGATCAGTGGGGGAGAGTCAAGACTTAAGAGTGAACGTCTTTATTGTAATGTTCCGATGAAATCAAGGTGCCTCCGTAGTAGTTGGTCATTTCTTTTTTTTCTTTTTTTACGAGGAGTGCGGTCTGTTAAATCCCGGACTGATACAATAGACTGCAAATCACGCCACCAAACCCGAATTGATCTGATAAGCAAATTACGCTAGCTTAACCACTTTGTGCTTTAAGTGCATGACAGCCAACCAAAAAGTTTATGCAGGATCAAACTTCGTGGCCTTCGCGCTTTCTTCTACCAATTTGGCTACTCTTCCGGTTTAGTTGGTCATTTCAAACAAATTTAGTGAAGTGAAATGATTACTTGTTAATTTGGCCTATTAGGCAAGGGTTTGGTGACTTGTATTGACCATTTTGTTGGTGTTTACCCTTATTTGATCACTGTTATTAAATATTAACTAAAGGGGATTTGTGGTCACCTCTGTAACTTTGTATTACTCCCTCCGTCCTCATTTTAGGTAGGGCGTGTCAAAATTAGCCCAAACTCAAATGACATGTCCAATTCGTCTAAGATTTGATGGATTTGGGCAAGAGTGATTTGATAATGGGTTGATTTGGGCTAGCTCAAGTTGACTCATCATAAATCAACAGCCCAAAGATGATGCTCAAACTTGATCCATCAAAATACTTAATTTTAATGATTAGAGTTTCACTCTAGATTAAGATTTTTATTTATAAATAATTATTTAAAAATTCTTTTAATATTTGGAACAATAAAAATACACCAACGCACCCAACCACACTATCCATCAACCCTACCCCTCCCCTACACCAACCCCCGCTCAAGCACTTAACCACTCTCACATCTCTGCCCATACATTTCCTACTCCACACCACCCCACCCCACCCACTTCTACCCCACCTAACCCCACATCCCACCCTATCCCCGCTCTACCCCATTCTCAAATTTCTATTTTATATTTTTTTACTTTTACAAATAATTTATAAAAAATGTGAATTTTTTTCTTACTTCTCCCTACCCCCACCCCCACTCCATCCTCAAATTTTTATTTCATATTTTTTTTTACTTTTATAAAAAAATAATTAAAAATATGAAATTTTACTTACCTTTCCTACCCCTCCTCCCACTCCTCCCCGCCTTACCCCCTTCACCTCACCCCACCCTCCAATTTCTATTTTATATTTTTTGTTACTTTTATAAAAAAATATTAAAAATATGAAATTTTTTCTTACCTCCCCCTACCCCCCTCCACCCCCACCCCATTCTCAAATTTCTATTTAATATTTTTTGTTACTTTTATAAAAAAAAAATGAATTTTTACCTCCTACCCTCCTCCTCCACCTCCATCCCACCCCATCCTCAAATTTATATTTCATATTTTTGTTACTTTTATAAAAAAAAATGAACTTTTTTCTTAACTCCCCCTACCCCTCTGCCCGCCCTACCCTTTCACCCCAACCCCATTGCCCCACTCCATTCTCAAATTTTTATTTTATATTTTTTGTTACTTTTATAAAAAAAAAAATTAAAAATGTGAATTTTTTTCTTACCCCCCTGCCCTGCCCTACCACATTCTTAAAATTATATTTTATATTTTTTTACTTTTATAAACAATTTATAAAAAATATGAAATTTTTTCTTACTCCCTCTGCCCTACCCCCACCCCACCTCACCCCACCTCACCCCACCTAAGGTTGTTAACGGTCTGGTTCGGTCCTGGTATCAACATACCGGACCGAGATCGATAAGAATTCGGTCTGAAAAGAGATCCGGGACCAGATCTATACCTTATCGGGTGGGTACCCGATCCGGTTCTGGATACTGTTTCCAGGCCGAAACTGGTCCAAAATATTAAAATTCATGTTTTACTTAAAAATCTCAACTTTACTTATATTTTTTTTATAACAATCCTTGTTTTACTATCTTTACTGCTTTATATAATACATATTAACAAACTTAAAGCAATATATAATAGCAATATTTCAAGGATTGATCATCAATTCATCATTCAAATTCTCAAACTATTCTAATGGTATCGGACCGGGACTGATAACATATAAGTTATCGGATAATTAGACCTGATTGCCGGACTGGATCCTTATGTCTGGTACTCGTATCCGGACCGTTAATTTTTCGATCCGAGTATCAGTTCGGGTATTTCGTTCCTGTTCTCGGGTGGTTCTCGGGTGTATCCGGACCGATAACAGCCCTACCCCCACCCCATTCTCAAATTTCTATTTTATATTTTATTGCTTTTATAAATAATTTATAAAAAATATGATTTTTTTTCTAATTCCGCTCCTATCCACACCTACCCCTTCCACCTCCACCTCATTCTCAAATTTATATTTCATATTTTTTTGTTTTTATAAAAAATTTAAAAAAAAATAAAAATATTATTCTTATTTTAAAAATAAAGATATGGAAAAATCAAATATCATACAAAATAAAATAGCATCATATAAGGTAAGTTTGAAATTTGTAAAAGAAATGGGTCAAATTGGACAATTTGGGTTATGATCCATCATTTAGTCCATCTTGACCCGCCCATCTTAACTCATGTAAGTTTTGAGCGGGTTGGACATTGCCCATCTACAACTTCAGCTCATCTTGACCCGCTCAACTTCAGCCCAAATGGCCTATCTGTCACCCCTAATTTTAGGTGACACTCTTTTATTTTTAATTCGTTAAAAAAAAAAGATGATGTATTTTTATAATTTACATTCACATAAATATATGTAATAATTATAAATCACTTTATTCTCAATCAAACATTATCATATAAGTTTGGACGGAAGTATAATCATAAACTCAACTAATTCACATTTAAATTAGTTATAACTCGTTTAAGGGGAAGTCATTCCAACCAGAAAATTCTACGACTAATTAGAAGTTATCCAAAACTGTTAACTTAGAGAAGTTTTACATTTGGTATCAAATTTGGAAGATGAATGTAAACCCAATTTTTGAACTTATAGAACCACTTACTTATATGATGGATGTGTGGACATACAAGAAGTGATATAATTAGAAATGATGATATCTGGGACAGAGTGGAAGTGGCCTCGGTGGAGGATAAGATGCGGGAAGCAAGGTTGAGATGGTTCGGACACGTGCAGAGGAGAGACACAAATGACCCAGTGCGAAGGTGTGAGAGGTTGACTATGGACGGGTACGTGAGGGGTAAAGATAGGCCGAAGAAGTATTGGTGAGAGATGATTAGACGGGACATGGTGCAAGTGCAACTCACTGAAGATATAACCTTAGATAGAGGGTTATGGATGACACGTATTAGGGTAGAATGGTAGTAGGTAGTCCAGCGTAGTCATGCCTACGCTTACAAACTGGTAGTTGTAATATTATTATTGTAGGCTCGCTTAGTCTATCATACTAGTAGGCACAATATTATCTTATAGTCCATTGTCGTTTGATTTATGATGTTATGTTTATTTTATTTGTCTTATTTACTTGCATTATTTATTGCTTCTTTTTACTTTTTTTTTTGCTTTCAGAATTCGCTATCATGACTTACTCACTTTGTTTGTCTTACTTTGCGTAGGCTTGTGCTTTGTCTTGAGCCGTGGGTCTCTCAGATTATGTTGTTATTGTTATAGAAGCGCTTACTTATGTTGAGAAGTACAAAAAAAACTTTGCAGCTACATCTTCTTCTAAGCACTACTAAGCGCTTCCGTAGTTGTAGAATGTACTTTTGAAATCTAATACATTGTAGATTCATTTCAAGATGAAAGTTTTCTCCTTTCTTTTTCTCTTCAAACAGTATTACAAGTTTCATTTGTTTTAAAAGTTCATTCGAGTTCATAAACTACAAATATATGTTTTATTTCAAATGATGTTCTTAAGTTTGAAGATTGATCTCTTTTCTCGTGTTACTTTGGATTGTTTATTCTTGTACCGAGGATTCATTGAAAATAACCTCCCTAACTTCAAAGGTCTGCGTACACTTCACCTTCTTTGTATCTCATTTATGGGTTCATTCAACATCAACGAACGGTGAAAATCTTTTAAGTTCATAAACTACTTATAGGTTTTTTGTCCAATATAAAGGAGTGTTAAATGAATAAGTTGGATTGAATTTGAATGAGTTAAAATTTAGCAAGTCATTGATCCGCGGAAAGGTTATATGAGCTGAGATGAGCTAGGAATTAATCAAAATTTAATTCATCCATGAAATATTACAACACACTTTACCTAATAATTACACTAAACTGTGGACTGCTGCTTATGTACATATCTGAGACGTTATATACATAAATATACATAAATATACAAGTTGTATATTTAACAATCCAATTCTTATCAAGGTGTGGGGGAATGTTTAACCTCTAAAGTGAGACTTTTCAACATGAATCTAAACTGAATCCCAAAGCCTGTCACGTCAATATTGGGCATAATCAGACATAATTTTAGTATTTAAGGTCTGTTTTTGGTGAAACCTGAAAAATGTTTTCGCTTTATAAGTAGTTCTGCAGAAACTGCTTAGAAGAATCTGTTAAGTGTTTGGCTATAATTATGTAAGATTAAAAAATGTAAACAGCTGTTTGACCCACATTTATACAAATTTACTAGAATATTATTTTTAATAGATTTAAAACTATTTAAAATATTCTTTTCTATCCTATGTTTCTAAAAATTAGTATATCTTTATAATTTAATAATTTTTTTTTAAAAATTATTTAATTGCAATATTTAATCAAAAATAATATTATATTGTACATAAAAATATAACGACAATATGATAGTCAATGACTCAAATATGTCCAAACCTACCCCCGCCCTACCAACACCTACCCCACCCCATCCTCAAATTTCTATGTCATATTTTTTTACTTTTATAAAGAATATGATTTTTTTCTTCTCCCCACTTACCCCCGCCTCTACCCCACCAACCCAACTCCCTTGTCTTACCTCATTCTCAAATTTCTATTTCATATTTCTTGTTACTTTTATAAAAAAAAATATATATATATATAAATTTTTTTCTTACCCCGCCCCCGCCCTACCCCCACCCCACCCGATTCCCAAATTTTTATTTTATATGGGGATATTATATTTTCTACTTATGAAACGTATCTGTTTGGCCTAAGAACAGAAACACTTCCAGAAGTTTGGTCAAACAGTTATTTAAAGTTTAACGACTAGCTCGATCATCCTTGTCCTAAATGTGGTTTTTCTGAACAAGCCATTAAACAACTCCTACAAGTTCTAGTAATAACTTTTCATGTCAAATTTTTAGTATATCGACTAATCTTGAATTTGGAAATGAGAACAAACCATTATAGTTATGGGGGTGGGGTGGGGGTCAATTATGCAGTCGCGAACAACCATATAGCATCTTTGTCTTGGGAATGTCTGAGGTTTAAGTCTGACGAGAATAATATTCTACGACGAGCAATTCATTTATTTTCAAATGGCAATGTCTAAGCGTAATTTGGATATGTAAGTAGCACTTTAGTGTTTATTAATAAGCTGTTTTAATATGAACTCAGATGATCAAAGTATCTTCCATTAAAATACTGGAGAAGACGAATTGAACAACTCCGTGATAGATTGGAGTCAAATGCTTAATATCTCCCTCGCACCTTCATCTTTATCAGCTTTCTGAGTCACTATTTTATCTCAGCCAGAAGATCACTGACCCTCAACTACTATAATCTCACTTTAATTGCTACAAATTATTTAGGAGTTCAATTTTGTGTACTTGAGTTTGTTTTAGCATTAAAAGGTCGATGTGAAACTTTACCATTGTTATCAGTGATTTGAAAAGAATCGGTGATGATGTTGTGCCGACGGAGTTTCACAAGAGGTAAGAATTCAACCTAGTGTATACAATTAATCATTGTTTGAGGCTCATTAGAGCTTAGTTAAGAATTGAGTGTCCGTTTGGTTGGGCTTATGAGAAGCTCATAAGTGTTTATTTTTTAAAATAAGCACTTATGGAAAGTTTTAGAGATGTTTGGTTGAAAAATGTAGTAGAGTTTATGAGTGTCATAAACACTTATTTCATAAGCCCAAATAAGTCCAAAATTTGGGCTTATGGGAGTAGAGCTTTTTTTGGCCTACAATTTTTTTATTGACAACCAAACACTTAACAATTTTTTGATAAAAATTCTACTTAAAAAAGTTATACTCCTATAAACTCTACTCTCGTAAGCTCTTTTTAATAAGTTGTACCAAACGGGCTCTGACTGTGGTTGGTTTGAGCTTGGGGATAGAGATTTGGCTATCACATGTTTTTGAGTGTAGAAGAAGATGATGATACTACTATAGGAATAATGACCATGTTTTTTCTAAATTTAATGACAAATCTGGATTTCCATAGTTCAAAGGGAAATTTTGATCAATAAAACTTATATTATCAATTAATAAAGGCAATTTCAGCCCATTTTTACTAACAATAAGGATATATATGATGCTAACTATGTCAGAAGGTTGATTTGAATAATTTCCTAAAGTTCATGAGCAAATTTTGACCTTTTCCTTTTTATAGCTTTCCAGATTTAAACCAGAAAATGTGCAATGTATATGGGCTAGTCATAGGTCTTAGTGCAAACTATTTTTTTAACTTTATTGTGGATATAATAACAATCAAATGCAAAAATGTCCTTTCAAATATTTTGAAGAGATTTCTCAATATAGGTCAATTTAGGCTACTTATCAACCTTATTATTTGATTAGATGAGCTAGTAAATGAGCAAGTCAATGACCAACCCAAACTTAGACGTGTTGAGCGGATCCTATTTCACGGGCTAATATTATCACCCCTAACAAGAAAAATGTGTCAAAATCCAATTTGTATAAGAGGACAAAATCCACTCCAACTTCCGGTATGCATCTTGGTTGTCTTTTGGAAAACTAAGTGTGAGCATGTGTTTAGTAATACATAATAGTAGGGGTGAGAGTGTTTGGGTATTTTAACTTTTTTGAACTATATCGGACTTTACCCAGTAAAAGATCGATTCCTAAATTTACTATCCGGAACCTACCCATAGCAATCATTATTCGGACCCTACAATTCCGGGTACCCTGTAAATTTTAAAGCAGGCATAATCTTAGTTTTCTTCTCGCAGTCAGTCCAATGATTTTGAGAGCTGTTTTACACCACTGCAGGTAGCCAGTAAGCATATTAGCTTTTATCTACTCGGCCTTTCAACTCTTTAAAAGCTGGCTCAGTCTCGCATATAATTATGATCATACTAATAGTTGCATCCATTCCTTTAGTTAAAACCAGCACCAAGATTTTATTCTCTCTGTATGTCACCCGAAGTGTGACCAAGAATCTATGCTCTATTAACCACTAACAGCAAAACTTTATTTCGGTTTTGGGTCCGGGTACCCTGTGTCTATTTGCCGGAATCGGACCCGACATTGATCTGTTCCTATTTTTACTATCCGAAATCTACCCGTTATTATAATATATCTATCCGAAATTTACCCGTTAATGTCGGTTCCGATCAGGTATTTAAATACCCTGTACCCATGCTCACCCCTACATAATAGAGGTGGATCTAAAATTTGAACTTTATAAATTTTTATAACAATAATAACGAGTCCACTGACAAATACTTTTTTTTAGAGGAGAAAGAATAGTTGTTGAGAAAATAGCGAGCAACTCATTTTCTTGAGCCATGGCCTCTTCATGTTACTTAAGAATAATGGGCTCCTACACTCATATCCCATTTCTTGTCTCTCTTTGACTCTCACACGCAACAAAAAACATGTGCACACAATTTTGTCCTTAATGTTTCTTGCATTTAATTTGTCTTTACATTATTTATGAACAAGTTTGACGTGTAAATATACATAGAATCTGGTTCTGTAACACAAAAGTTTCAAAATTTGAACTTTGTTCATTTTGTTGTGTATATTCATTTTCATAGAAGAAAACCTTGGGCATAGAAAAGAGGGTCAGCAGAGGATGAAGGAACACTAGTGGAACATGCCCACATGCCTTTGCACATGGCGTTATGTGACTTGAATATCAACTACTTGGAGACCCAAAAAAACAAAAATAAATATAAATATGAAAATACAATTATATATATAAAAAAAAATACAGTGTTAGAATAGCCCGGTTAGAGACATCATTTGGCAATTAGAATTTAAATTTTTTGAAATTTGAATAGGAAATTAGTGGATACGTTCATACAGAAATTCATCTAACTTCCATTTGGGCATCATTTAAGTAACACCATTGTTTTATAAGTTTTAAACATTTAAATGTATTTAGCTATTTAAATCTTAAACATTAATGATATGTTTTCTCTAAGTCAAATTAATAATTAAACTCCGTATCCAATTAAATATTGTAATATATATATATATATATATGAGTATACATAAATGGTCGAGGAGGTGTTAGTTTACTCATACGTTTCTCTATTTACATCTTCTCGTAGTCACCAATCATAGAATGACTATGTAACTGTTCTAATGCTAATATTATGGCGTATAAGTCATATTGTGGTAAACTAGATGGATTGAACCTAATCTTTTTGGCAGAAATCTTATCCATTCTACAATATATATTTTGGCGGAGTAAGCATGATCATATTTAGTACGTTCATATTTATGTGTCTTACAAAAATAACTCATCTAGGAATATATGTTATCAAATTTCATCTCAAGGTACGGGTAAGGTCTGCGAATATTCTATCCTCCTCGGACCACATTTTGTGAGATTTCATTGGATATATTATTGTTATTGACTAGGGAAAAAGTGTAAAAAAAGTCCAATTAGAAATGTTAATGAAAAGTATAATGGATTGCGAATTATATTTAGCTTTATTTTAACTCTAAGGGTAAAACAATTATCCTACAACTTAATTAGGAGTGCAAGTTCAATCATCATAGTTAATATTCTTTTTCCTTTTGCCTTTGCAATTCTAACTTCTATATATGTAATGCCAAAGAGAATTACACAAGTAAGAATAGCAACTTCAAAGACGAGACAAATGATCTCTAAATATTAAAATACATTTAAAGTATGATTACATTATCAATATACTATATATAAGTTAAATCCCTATATTACTTTGGATCTGTGTGAGGTGTGCTATCATATAAGATCCTGAAAAATGAAAAAATTTAGAATTCCTTTTTTCATTTTTTATTAAATAGTATTAGCTAAAATTTACTGTAAAAGTCCATAATTCACAGATCTTAGCCCAATTAAGAGCTCAATTTTACGAATTAAAACAGGACCCCAAAATGTTTAAAATGAACTCCGCCCAAAAGAAAAAATATTTTTCTTAAAACAGTTTCTGCCGTGGTTCCATATGTAAGGACATACAGTTATAGTTCAATACAATACAATATATATATATATATATATATATATATATATATATCCTGCTGAGGGTCAAAATATATCCTATCCAAGTTTGAAACAATCGATGTGCGTTTGTTTGGCCAATTGGATGAATCTCATCTTCCTTTTTGCTTTTACGGACTAAAGGAGTTGAATCTCGTTTCCCCAGTCACATGGCTTACATTGACTGAAAAAAAGAAAAGGATTATTTCAGAAAATAAAAAATAAAGAAAAAGAGAAATTTCCTGTCTAATTTACTTGTCTATTTTCTAACTTTGAATTTTGAAAGAAACATTTCAACAACATGCCTACCCAATAAATAATGTTCAGACGAAAATTTATGTTATTAGTAGTACTGTCTCATTTTTTTTGTTGTGAAGGCCGCATACTTTTTCGAAATACAAGACAGAAGAAACCCCGGGCTGACGCAATAGCCTGCAAATCAGGTCAGCCGATTAACCACACTTGACAAGCCATGTGTGACAGGCTCAACCAAGAAGGTTTATGCAGGGGATCGAACTCGTGACCTTGCGGTCCAGCGCTCTACTGCTACACCAACTTGACTATCTTTGCGGGTATATTGTCTCCCTCATTTGATTTGAATGAAAGTTGTTAATGTTAGGTTCTGTGTCATAATATTTTTTAACATATTATTTTTCGTATTAAGTTTAAAATAGAAAATGTCGGAACAAATGTCTTGACATTTTGGCCGACATTCTGAAAACAGTTTTGCCTATCTTCACGGGCAGTTTTTTCAAGTAATTGTGATCGATTTTATCACATGGCAAATTGTCTTGGAAAGGAGTCCTTAAAGCAGATTAGGATCGATGAAAATCAAGTCCAAGTCAAGCATAACTTAAGGAACAATAAGAGGAAGAAACAATTCAGGCAGTTAGAGTTTTTTCCCTTAAGCTACTGCCCACGTGCTCCATATTTGACTCAACCTACACAACAAATCGAGGAGTCTTTCGAGGGAACTCTATACTATAAATAGAGAGGTCACTTCAAGGATTCCATATCCAGAAAATCACAAGAGAAAAGATCGAGAGAGCTCTCCAGATTATAAGATCGAAAACTGGATCAACAAGTGTTGTCGTCAGATTTGTGAGCGACATTACATGCGTTACAAGTGTTGCCTAGATTCTAGATTTGTTCTTTCATTGAAGCAATTGTAATGAGGTGTTGATCACTTCTATTTAGATAGATTTTTCAGGCATAAGTCATCTACGACAACCTTTTTATTCCTTTTGTATCTTCTTGTAACATTGTAAGAAAAGGAATTTATTCAATTGTATATACATATATACAATACATTTGGTCATTGACCATCATGGGTTATATTAATATAGATCAAATGGCCGATCCGCCCAATGGCCGGGACTAGCGGGATCGGGGACTGGGTCAAAGGGAGGAGTGGCCTGACCGGGCGCAGGAGGATCGGGACTAGCGGGATGATACCGTGTCCCGTCCCGCCCCACAGTCGGGGCCTGACGGTCGCGGGTTTTTGTTTTTTTAAAATTTTCACTAAATTAAAAATACTAAATTACTAACAAAGTAACATTAACATATACATATAGTCATATAGTGATAGTCATAGACTCATATTATACTATTATAATATTATAGTATTATAATTATACTCATATATATAATATATTTATAAAGTATAAAGTATAAAGTATAAAGTAAATAATTAAACAAAGACACGAAGAGTGTAAAAAAAAACATCCCAAGGCTGTTTTTGTGCCTCTTATATTATTAATTATTTCATTGAAATATACAAGATTCAGAATTACAACATTGTAGTGTACTGTTGTTGAAAAAAATTGCAAAAGACATAGAAAAATTAAAAAATTGCAATGAAATAAATTACCAATTTGAAAATATTTTTTCTAGTTTCTTTATAATTTCGTGTGGTTCTTCGGTTGGAATTGGTATATCTTGGTCAAATTGTTTCACGTCGCTACTCATGCCTTCAGATAAAATGTCGTTGTTAGCACTGCTTGGTAAGGTAAATTACCCTGCAAAACAAAAACATCGAACTCGCTAATTTGGTTAGCACTGCTACCACCGCACATTCTATTTCTGAGGCTTTCAATAGAATCAATACTAGCCGCAGAAACAACATGTCTTTTTTTAGGTTGTGTTGAAGAAGAAGATGGTACGAAAGCCGGTTGGTTACTAGCACTTTCTTGCTGGTAATGCCGATATACTTTTTTGCATTCATCTTCTACGTTATTCAACACTTCTTCTAGCGTTTGTTCAATAGGTGGCTCAACATTTAAATTTTTGGGAGTTGGAGGTGGTAGTACGTCCATACAGTTATAAATATTTTCAATAAGACTTTTACAACCCTCTACTTTAATAGTCGGGTTTAATACAACACCAATAATATAAATAGGGGGAATATGAATAAAATATTTCTTTAATTTCATAAACATTTTTTAATAAATGCTTTATAAGGTGTTTTTCCATATATTCTTTAAGAAGTAAAAATATTATAGCTATATAAAACAACATAGTTGAAATAGTAGGATAATATAAAGTAGAAAATTCTTTTGTTGCTCGTTGAAAATTCTCTAGAAATACAATAAGTTCTTTAATTTTGTCTCAATCATTATCCACAATCATATCATTTGGATTTTGATTATGGGCGTTAAAAAATAAAGTGATAGATTTTCTATAGTCATAAGCAACAACTAGTTGGTCATATAAAGAATTCCACCTAGTTGGTACTTCTTCGGGAATTTTTCTGTAAGATAGTCCACAATCGTGACAAGTTTTTTTATATTTTTTTCTTTGTTGAATTCTATTATTTTTAAAAATAAAGTGTATAGCAAATTGTATTTTTTCAAGAATATCTTGAAAAGGTGAAAGATCATCCTTTACAACTAAGTTATAAATATGGCACGCACATTTGATATGAAAATGTTTTGGAAAAGACGGAGTTAAAACATCTTTTAAAATATAAATAGCAGCATTGTTAGATGCATTATCTAATGTAATACTCATAACTTTATCAATTATTCCGTAATAATCGCAGACTGGATAAATATTTTCTGAAATAAACTCACCAGTGTGCCTACTATCTATATATCTATATGCTAAAATACGTTTTTGCATAGACCATTTATAATCTATCCAATGACAGGTTACCGTTAAAAAATCATGGCCGTTAGTACTACGACATATATCAGAAGTTAGAGCGACTTTGCAATTTAAATGATATAATGAATAACGCAAATATTGTTGATATTCGTGTGCAAATTTAAACACGTCTCTCTTAACCGTTGATATAGGAAAACCTTTATAAGCAAGATTATACATATCTCTAATATAATGAATAAAACCAGGGGATTCAGGAAATGAAAAAGTCGAACCCTCCACATCAACTAATTTTGCTAGTGCTTCCCTATCTTTTTGTTTATCGTATTTAGGGCCTACAACTCCCCCCGTCATAGGGTTAATTTGGCCTCAGACTTTGTCCAGACAAGATGTGAACCTTGGCCCGATTGAGAGGACGTCTGCTCACCATCTTTTTCAATAATGTATTGGGCATGCAAGACTTTGTGTTTTTGCAATAGGTGTCTTCCTAAACCCCCCGTCCCACCATGACCTTGTCCAGTTTTAAAAGAATAAACATTTTTACAAGTTTTACATATAGCTACTTGATTCGCACGTCCTCACAAAATATTTCCATACAACCGATTTTAATGGTCGTTTTGGGACTGCCTCATACTAGGGGGGATAGGAGGCATTTCACTAGTGGGTGTATCATCATCTTCATTAGTAGGTGTATCATCATCTAGAGTGTCATCTAAATTAAAATCTTCTTCATTTTGAGGATAAATATTTGTGTCAAGATCATATGGTATGTCAGAAACGATTCAGATCTATAAAATCATCCTTTCTAGGAATAATGGAATACTTAGAAGAAGTACCATTGCCTTACTTGCCTACTACTAGAAGAAGTACCGCTTGAAAAGACTTTTTGTTCTTTTCATTTTAATTATGATAATAAATAATTAAAGACTTAAAGATAATGAAATTAAATGTGCTAAATGAAATAAAAACAAAATAATAATTTAATGAGGGAACGAATGTACAAAACGCCGACGTAGAGTCGATGTGTAATCGAGAGGTTGAAAATTGAAACTTTGCTCGATAGATTAATCCTCAAGATAGTTGCCAACTTCACTCCCAATTCTCAAATTAATAAATAGAGTGAATATGTAGTAGACAATGTTGTATATAGAAATTAGAGAAAATGTAGGAAGATTTGTGAGAAATAAGAAGAGAAAATGAGGTATTTATAGTTGGAAAATTGGATTAAAGTGTAAATATAATAACTTAGGGGTTAAAAATAAATATAAAGGGGGTAGGGGGTTGGGGGAAGCCAAAAATGGACGTTGTCTAACGGCCTAAATGTAAAATGGCCGTTAGACAACGACTATTTTTGGCAAATGACGGATCCCAGGGAGGTGGTTTGGGGCGAGTTTCGGCGGGATCGGGGCGGGATCGGGGCACAGCGGGTCGGGTCGCGGGACCATACTGCCCCGCCTTCGAGCCCCGGCCCCGCTTTTTTTTATACGGTCGTGGTCGCCTGACCTGCCGGGTCGGCCGACCGATGGGTCGGTCGGCGACCATCGCCACCCTATATTAATATATAACCTATGAAAATTAAACATTTGTGTTCTTTATTTTATTTCGCCACTTGTGTCAGACGACATTTCTGCTGACATTCGACACTGTTTCAGCATACTGATGTTATCTGTTTTGCTGTTTGTATTTATTTAATCCATAGTATTAGTACCGGGACCCAACAAGTGGTATCAGAGCCGACACTTAACATAATAAGTGCTAAGGTCCGTTTACTTTAACTATGGATCCGACTAATCCAAATATTGGTAGACTTCCTATTTTAGATGGATCAAATTATCCTTATTGGAAAATTCATCTACGTTCTCATATCAAATCCATTGATGTGAGAGCATGGAGATATATTACAAATGGATATATTGTTCCTATGCTCCCACCGGACGAGGAAGACGACATATTACCTAAGCCTGAGACCGAATGGAGTGTGGAAGAAACCAATAGTGCATGCTTCAATGAAAATGCTCTTAATGCTATTTTTGGATGGGTAGATCTTTATATGTTCAAACTTATCCAAAATTGCTCAACTGCCAAGGACGCTTGGGATACCCTACAAACCCATTGTGAAGGTAGCTCAAGTGTTCGTAGAACGAAGCTCCGCATGCTCATGAGTAAATACGAACGTTTAAGGATGGAAGAGACGAAATATATCAAAACTTATTTCGAAAAGTTGATCGACATTTCTAACGAATGTCAAGTACTTGGGTCTTCACTGACCAACAATCAACTTGTTGAAAAGACACTACGACCTCTTTCTGGAAAGTTCAATATTAAGATATGTGCGATTGAAGAAGCCCACAACCTTGCTACAATGGACCTCCATACGCTAATGAGCATTCTCAAAACATATGAGATGAATATGGAAAACCAAAGGACATTGTATAGAGGCAAATATGTCGCACTTCAAGCAAAATCCTTAGAGATGCAAGTCAATGAAGAGGAAGAGAATCTAGAAATGGAGTCACAAGCTATGTTGGCCACTATTTTCGAACAGTCACTGTCAGATGGTGAAAATGTCGCTGACTGTGTAGTCCCGAATGTCATAACATTTTCGGCAACATCAGCGATGACATCTGCAGATCTAGTAACATCCGACAGGTATGAATTTTTTAACTATTCTGATGTTAACTGCTTAAGTGGTTTTATTTCTAACTGTGAATCTGACCCTGAGACTCAAGTTGACTCGAAGGACGACATGATTAAAGAATTGCAAAAAACTTTGCAAGGACTTAATTGTTGAATCAAAACAACTTGACTCAAAGGTAAAAAGTTCAACTCTTGAGAATGCAGGTTTGAAAGGCATAATAACCCGACTACAGGTTACCCTTCCCAAAAAAGATCTTGAACTTGGTAAGATCAATGCGAAGTTGGATCTGGCCGAAGCTACCTTCCGAAAGCTCAACACCAGTACTCCCAAACTAGATGAAATTCTAAGTGTTAGTCAACCACAACATGCAGGTTTGGGCTACAAAAACTCCCTCAATGCGATATGCTCCAACTTGTTTGACAAAAACGAGACAATGGGCTTCATAAGAGAAAGGAATTACGTGTGCCATCATCAGAAAGGCCGCCATTTAAAACCTTGCTGCTTTAAATTGCTCAAGTCCAGGAGCAGAATGTCGTCGAGAAAGCTGTCCAACATTCCAGACAACACTCGATGTGACATTCCAGAATCAAGAAACCGTAAAAAGGTAAAGAAAGTTTGGAGGCCCAGAATGAATGTGCGATGTAATGTTGCTTTAACTGCTTTAAGGACTTACATTTCAGGTTCGTGATACTTTGACAGTGGATGTTCTCGACATATGACGGAAATAAAAGAGTGTCTAAAAGACTACGAGACTCTAAATGGAGGTAATGTTACTTATGGAGGAGGTAGCAAAAGCAAAATCATAACCTTGAATGTTCCAGGAATTCTGGCCTTGTAGAATGTCTTGCACGTCGATGGGTTAATGGCTAACCTTGTTAGCATAAGTTATTTGTGTGATGACAATCTAGAAGTGAAATTCAACAAGTATGCTTGTACAGTTACAAATGAATCTAACCAATGTGTAATGTCAGGTACAAGAACAGACGATAATTGCTATCTTGTTGGAGAACAAGAAATCTGCAAAAATGTTAGGACGAATGACACGACCTTATGGCATCACAAATTAGGGCATGTTAACTACCGTAACCTTGAAAGATTAACTTCTTGTGAGGCTATACGAGGCATCCCTAAACTCGGTCCTAAAGATAAAATAATGGTTTGTGAAGAATGTCTCAAAGGTAAGCAAACCCGTGTCTCCCATAATGTTGTTCAAAATGACGGGCAACATTCAGGTACGTCTCACTGTTTTCAACTTTTACATATGGATCTTATGGGTCCAATTGAGGTAGATAGCCTAGGAGGTATGCGGTACTCTTATGTGATTGTGGATGACTTTTCCATGTATTCTTGGATATTCTTTTAAAGGAAAAGTCCCAAACGCTTGGCATGTTCAAAGTGCTCCACTCTAGAATAAGAAATCTATATAATTTCTATTTTCGGATCAGATCCGACCATGGAAAAGAGTTTGAGAATAGTCAATTTTCTACATTTTGTGAGAAAAAGGGTATTTTTCATGAGTTTTCTGCTCCTATAACCCCACAGCAAAATGGTGTAGCAGAGAGGAATAATAGGACTTTACAAGAGATGACTAGAGTCTTGTTTAGTTCTAAAAAGTTGTCTAAACATTTTTGGGCAGAAGCTCTAAATACTGCGAATCACATCACCAATAGAGTCTATCTTAGGCCAGGAACTAAAATGACACCCTATGAGATACTTAATGGAAAGAAACCTACTGTGCGTTATTTTCATGTTTTTTGGTGTGTGTGCTACGTGTTGAATGATAGAGAACACATAGCTAAGTTTGACTCCAAAAGTGATAAGAAAATTTTTATAGGTTATTCACAAAATAACCATGCTTACTGAGTGTATAATCTTCAAACCAAAACCGTGCAAGAGTCTGTTAACATTGTTTTTATGATTATACTGATCACAGGAAACAATTCTGAAAACAATGTTATAATTACTGTGGAAGAAGCACAGGATGCAGGAAATTCAGATGTTGCCCCAAATGTCACGACATCTGCAACAACACCTGAAGCAGAACCCGAGAACACTGCAGGTTCGGATGAGGAAACAGAGGCTGAAATACATGACCCAGTACGTAGGGATCCCTCATCCAGGATTAGAAAGAACCATCCCACTGGCCAAGTAATAGGAGAAGTACATGAAGGAATGAGAACGAGAAGGAAAGAACCACTGAATTACCGAGACATGGTGAGATATGCGTGTATGTATAACATATATCCTAAGGTAAGTCTTTCTTGTTATATATCTACTTTGGAACTTAAGAATGTCAATGATGCACTAAAGGATAGTTGGTGGATACAATCTATGCAAGAAGAATTAGAACCGTTCACTAGAAATGAAGTTTGAGATTTAGTTCCTCGCCCCAACAACACTAATGTTATTGGAACTAAATGGATCTTTAAAAACAAATCAGATGAATCTGGAACTGTTGTGAGAAATAAGGCTAGACTAGTTGCTCAAGAATACTCTCAAGTAGAAGGGATTGACTATGAGGAAACCATCGCTCCAGCTGCTAGAATTGAGTCAATTAGATTGTTGCTTGCCATAGCTTGCTGTTTGAAGATCACTCTCCATCAAATGGATGTAAAATGTGCTTTCTTGAATGGATATATTTATAAGGAAGTGTACGTTGAACAACCTAAAGGATTCGAAGATCCCCACCATCCACAATTTGTATACAAGCTGAAAATGGCCTTGTATGGATTAAAACAAGATCCACGTGCATGATATGGTCGTTTAACTCAGTTTCTTCTTGAATTTGGTTTCAAACGTGGTGTAGCTGATTGTACATTGTTTATTAAACACCATGGAGTAGATATGACCATTGCTAAAATCTATGTAGATGACATAGTTTTTGGTTCGACCTCACAGTCTCATCTTAAGACTTTTGTCGAAGTTATGTCCTCAACATTTGGGATGAGCATGATAGTAGAATTAACCTTTTTCTTAGGGTTGCAAATAAAGCAAAATGAGGAGGAAATCTTCATCTCTCAAAGCAAGTATGCCAAGAATTTGGTCAAGAAGTTGGATTGGAGAATGCTAAACATATGAAGACTCCAATGGGATCAACACAGATTATATACAAAGATGATGTTGGGGAAAATATTGACCCAACTTTATATCGTTCTATGATAGGTAGTCTCTTGTATCTCACCGCGAGTCGTCCTGATCTAATATTTAGTGTGTGTGCGCGCTCAATTTCAAGTCTGTCCCAAAATCTTTCACTTAAATGTCATTAAACGTGTCATCAGATATGTCGTCGGCACATGTGAGTTTTGAATTTGGTATTCCAAAGATACTAATCCTAATCTAATAGGATATAGTGACTCAAATTGGGCTGGTGATGTGGAGGACATAAAGAGTACTAGTAGATGATGCTTTTACCTTGGCAATAATTTGGTTTCTTGGTATGGTCGCAAACAAAACTGTGTTTCACTCTCAACTGCTGAATCTGAATATGTAGCAGCTGGGAGTTGTTATTCTCAATTAATATGGTTAAGACACATGTTAGACGACTATGATTTTCAAATAATGTCTTAGTTTTGTATTGTCATAATATGAGTGTCATTAACATTTCAAAAAATCCAGTTCAGCACTTGTTAGGATATTTCTACGTGATTACGCAAGTGTACGTATCGCTTCAAGTAATATAATCTGTAAGACCGAATATCGTTCACAGAGACTAGTTATCAAGTACTGATTATCTATTCTATGGTATCTATTTGGTTAACATTATTTTGTTTGACAATTACAACTACGAATTAAAATAAAGTGTAGAAATTAAACTAATGTTGAAAATATATTGGGATTTAAAACAGTTATGATGGAGATAGGGCTTCCAATCTCCTCAACTATCCACTCTTTCATGCGTTAATGCAATGCTAATGATTCTTCTTCGTATTAAGATAGCAGGTTAACTAATCTGTCATTATATCCCGATTAGTACATACAAGAGCTCAATCAAGTGCAGAAACCTTCTATATTTCTATGATAGATTTTACCACACAGTAGGATTAAGAACAATAATCCTAAATATTACACAAGTATCAGAGTACTTTCGTCCACAATTTTAACCTATGTCTATTCAACTACAACATATTCAAATCTCACCTTTCAGAATTTTGATTCGAAATCATATATGTGATGACAATTAGTGATCAGTTAATTATCAAGCAATCAAAACAATTATTGAATAAATCTTAATATGCCTGAAGAAGAAATCACCAATAATGCATTAACTATATGAAAGAGTTTCAAAAGCGATTCGACGGAAAACCCTAATAAAGTAATTAGCTCATAAACATTGTCATGCTAAGAACTAAATTACAATCCAACATAAACTGAATTAAAGTAAAGAAAAGAGAAAGAACTTGAACAAAAGTCTCCAATTGTGTAGCTTGTAGCCGTTGTTCTCCTCTCCAAAAGTATGATATAAAATATGACAGGGTTTAGGGTATTTATATCTGAGAAAAACCTTACTCCGGACCCTTTTATCCTTGGCCAAATTCGACTCAAATCTGTAAATTATGCACGTCGGCGCCGCGACCCTTAATCGACAAAAATCACTGGAGCATTCTGCTTCTGCGGCGCCGCGGCCCTTCGTCCAGGCGCCACGGCTCATGACACAGTGAATATTTTTCTTGCTCTCTGAAATTTTCACGCCGCGGCTCTAATTCCTTCAATGGCCATCATCGCGACCCTTGCCTTCGCGCGCTTGACCTGACCTGTTTTCGTCCGGATTTCACCTGATTTCTTCTATTTTTCTTGGGACATTTTAGGCTTCATTTCTTGGGCTGTGCTTGTGCAAATTTCATCTTCATTGAGCTCATTTCATCCTCAATTCTGTATTTCCTCCTTTGGAATCGCTGTGACTCAAAAGAAAAAAAACAACCCTAATACTATACTAAACACAAACGAAAAGAGTAAAATACTAACTAAAAATGACTCAAAAGAGTGTATCAAAATACACTCAACAACACTCTTGTACAAAACATATAAATATTAGACATCATTCTTTAAGAGATTTGGTTGAAAAACATCTAGTGCGAATTGATTATGTTGACACACTTCATTAACTAGCTAATATTTTTACAAAAGCTTTAGATCATGAGAGATTTTCCAACTTGAAAAGTTCTCTTGGTCTTTGTTCTGTCTAAATTCGGCACTGTTGGACGAATGTCGTCTAAAATGTCTCTAACATTTCAGGTGACATTTACCCTTGTAATATCAGAATCTGTTTTTCAGTAAATTGTTATGTCTGATTTTAGTTCATACATGTATAGTTTTCAAATAAAAACATGATTTTAATGTGATACCGTTCTCTGCGATGATATTAGATATTATAAAAAAATAGTATTAAAATAAGGCAAAGCCTTTGTAATTCTCGGCTAAATAAGTATTCTTATTTTTGATACAAAATAAAGTTTCATAAGTGCTTTATGATTAGATCTAGGACTCAATGGAAAAATGTTACATTGGTCTGGAGATTGAACTCATAAAAACATATATGAAATGTGTCTTGATTTATTGCCGAAATGGAAAAAATGTTTTTAGAAATTATGATACCTTGTTTAAAATGTTGCTAACATTACTGATGACATTCTCAGATACTGATATTTGTTGGGATGCAGTTTGTAACTGAGTTTTTAAAATTCAGTTATTTTTTCTTTATATGTGTGTCGTTGATTTATTTTTTAAAAAAAATGCTTTTGTTGATTATTATAAAATCATGATTTCTATCATTTTATCTCTAAATTTCAGGAAGAAGAATTGGAATAAAATTCAAATTCCTAAAATTTGGGAACAAAAATATTTTGCTTCATCTTCAATTGTTATTCATTTTTTGTCTAGTTTTTTTCCCGGAAAATAAAAAAACAGGGAGAAAAACATCACATCATCTCAGTTTAAAACACCAAAATCGATGGATCCTTTCTCAAACACCCAACTTCCAAAACCCTAGAAAACCCTAAACCTTCCAAGTCTTCTTCACCATTTTCTCCTATGGATATATCACATATGTCAAACCAAATGTCACCAAACATTTCCGAAAGCACTCTCATGAGCACAAGCCCTCATATCTGCAAAGATATTGTGGTTAGTGCATTTCAAGAACCTCTACAAATTAAATATCCAGGAGAGACCAACAACCCAATTGTTCTAGACAACACTCCTGATGTCACTGATTTCCCAAAAAGGGAAGGGACATCAAAATTTCCCACTCGAAGGTCCACTCGACAATTTGAGAAAGAATTCGGCAGTGCTGAACCAGCAGCAAAATGACCAAAGGTCAATACCACTGCCTCAGTCAATCCAACTGACTCTGCAATATCGAGCAGTGAGTGGAGTAGTTCCGACTTCAGTTGGACCAGCGACGATGATGCGGAGAGGACTCCATCAGTCAAACATCCTACAGAAAGCCCAGCATCACCGTCATACTCCAATCTTTTTGTTCCTAACAATAGGAATTCGAGTAAAGAATGGGAAATACCAGATGATACACCACTGAAGAGATTTTGCCCCAAAAAAGTAGTGGAAAAATCAGTGACTGAAGAACTATCAGAAGAGATACCAAATGTTGTCAAAAATGTCACAACATCACCTGTGACATCACATCATGTGACTAAAGAGTCAAGTTCTCCAACCTCATCGAGCAAAACTGCAACAGAATCAGAGGATGATGTAAGTCCTTTCTCATACAAATTTCTGACCCAAGAAAAATCTGTCAACTGGTCGTGGTATAAAAATAGGATAATTAAAACTGAAAAAGTTGTGGACATCGCATCATGTACGGAATATGGATTGATGGATTTCTTCACCGAAAGAAATCTACTAAGCTTTGTTAATAATGTACATATGTTGAAGAGATTGTGAGGTTATTTTATGCAAATCGAGAAACAAAAAAAGAGGAAATCAAGTCAAAGAAATTTGGCAAAGTTTATCTATATAACAAGTTTTATGACTTCACGTCTGCCACAATAAACCAATTTATGGGTCTGAGTGATGGATTGAATGAAAAAGAAGAACATGATGTTGTGAACGACAGGGATGAAGTGATATACTATATCATTGGTGGTGTGTTGATAAAATGAGTCTCAAGGTGTCCAGCATCGAAGCTTAAAACAATGTTTGTTATTTTACATAAAATCGTTATATACAATTGGCTTCCTTCTACGAATGAGTCAATTGTAACCATAGAGCAAACAATCATTCTCTTTAAAATAGGTAAGAGTCTTCGAGTCAATCTAGGAAAGACAATCTTCCAACAGATTGTAAACTTAGCTGAAAAAGACTCAAACCAAATCTTACCTTTCCCATCCTTGATCTTTAAAGTCCTTACGTTTCAATGGTTCAAATCACCAAAGAAAGATATGATAAGAAAAGAACCTGAAGTGTATATTGTCAATACAACAGTACCGAAGAGCACAATCAAAATAATTGACCTCCCATGGAAACTGGCAAGCAGTAGTAAAGAAAATATTGACAAAAATGTTTCCAACATTTTTGACAACACTAAATCAGAACAGTCTCCGATGACAGTTGATTGGATTGTGAGACAGATTGCTAAAATCAATGAACAACTGTTTGACATTTATAATGTGAGACTAGCCCTAATTCAAGCCAGAGATCATTTTATGTCATTGCTTTCTTCCCAAAAAGGGGGAGAGAATTATGGGATACAGGGGGAGACAGAAGCTGCCAAGCAGGGGGAGACAGAGGAGAAAGAGGAAGCTGAGACAAGCAAAGCTGCAGCTGCTCGTGGCCCTGGTACTGGTGCAGGGGGAGATATGCAGTAAGGTGTGTCGACTCAAGTAGAAAGAGGCTGGAATCTACTACTTGATCAACCTCCAGAGAGACTGCTGATGTTGTACTACTGAGCTACTGCTGAGATGTTGTTGGATAAAAAATTTGTTGTTACTGATTATGTGCTAAAGCTAAAATGTGTAGCATTGGAGATTTAAGACAATGGTTGATTCTATTTAGTTTGGGTTGTAAAAATGTGTTAACAGTCTTAGTGTAATGTCATGGATGTTAATCTTTTACTAATAGTTGTTTCTAATCCCATATATATATATATGATATATATATGTGTATATTATATATGTCTTGATTTTATATACCATCAGAGGTTGAGGGGGAGTAGTTGTGTGGATCTTGCTGCTGCTGTAGATAACATGTATTTTTTTTCAATTAGATTTTGTGAAGAAAGGCAAAAAGGGGGAGAATGTTAGTGTTAGGTTCTGCGTCATAACATTTTTCCTAACATATCATTTTTCGTACTAAGTCCAAAACAGAAAATGTCAGAACAAATGTCTTGACATTCTGTCTGACATTCTGGAAACAGTTTTGCCTATCTTCACGGGCAGTTTTTTCAGGTAACTGTGATCGATTTTATCACATGGCAAATTGCCTTGGCAATGAGTCTTTAAAGAAGATTGGGATCGATGAAGAACAAGTCCAAGTCAAGCATAGCTTAAGGAGCAAGAAGAGGAAGAAACAGTCCACGCAGTTAGAGATTTTTCAGCCTTAAGCTACTGCCCACGTGCTTCATATTTGGCTCAACCTACACAACAGATCGATGAGTTTTTCAAGGAACTCTCTACTATAAATAGAGAGGTCACTTCAAGGATTTCATATCTAGAAAATCACAAGAGAAAATATAGAGAGAGCTCTCTAGATTATAAGATCGAAAATTGGATCAACAAGTGTTGCATGTATTTGTGACGATATTCTGTACGACATTACAAGTGCTGCCTAGATTCTAGATTTGTTCTTTCATTGAAGCAATTGTAATGAGGTGTCGATCACTTCTATTTAGATAGATTTTTCAGGCATAAGTTATCTGCGACTTAACCTTTTTATTTCTTTTGTATCTTCTCGTAACATTGTAAGAAAAAGAATTTATTCAATTGTATATACATATATACAATACATTTGGTCATTGACCATCATGAGTTATATTAATATATAACCTATGAAAATTAAATTTTTGTGTTCTTTATTTTATTCTGCTGCATTTTAAACTCTTTCAAAGGTTTTCATAAGTTTTATCTTAGTGTCACCACTTGTGTCAGACGATATTTCTGCTGACATTCGAGACTGTTTCATCATACTGGTGTTATCTGTTTTGCTGTTTGTATTTATTTAATCCATAATATAACTGTCGGGATCCAATAAAAGTAATAATGATTACTATTCCAGCAACAATAACGTCAACGGTGGCCTTGACAGCCTTTTTACCTTTTCCAACAATAATGATTACCTTTTTGTACTTATTGTAACGCTGGTCTCGTTGGGAGATTGTTAAATACTTAAATTGTGGTTATTTATATAAAGTTTTCTAAATTTCACTGTTTCAACTGTGAAAGCCATGAATATGGATGCACAGTTCAAATTATCCAGGCCACTTCACATAAGGTTTGTTTTGTTTCACTCCGGTGTTCGATATTTATATTGGAGTCTGATTATATCGAATTCGCGGTGATAGAGCTCATTTTTAAAAAAAGCACTTTCTACCGATGATTTTTACATACACAAAACTCACTTACATAATGTTGAGAATAGTCTATACCAATTAATTCCTTTACCGGTTCTTTTACCAAATAATTCAAATACTCCTAGTTTCTAGTTTTCTACTGAAAATAGCAGAGGGTAAACAACTAAACATACATACATGTATATATTATTTATTTTCCCCCATGGCCATAGCTTAGTTGATTCGTAGATTGTCCTCAAGAGTGCCTGCCTCCGACAACCACAATGGTAGTTTCATTTATCTTTTGTAGGATGACTTCATGTCATTACATCGTGACTCTCATCTAGTGGGCCGCTGAGTCACCATGATTTACTTTCTCCATCAATCTCTGTCGGGCCGGAGGCTGGGGACCCTGTGGTCGAGGAATTTGACCTTTTATCTCCAAATGTATATAGTATTTATTTACTTTATAGAACAAACATATTCAGAAGGGGAGGGAAGGCACACAGAATTTAACAATTACTATTTTTTAAATAGATATATAGCCAATATTTTATTACTGATCTTTACTTTTAATTTCAATCCACACCTCCATTATTACTCATTTGGCACTTAGTGGCTAGTGAGGCCTATATAACAAGAAGGCACATCAGTGTTTGTTTCCCAATCCCAAGTCTTCCAAACTCTACGGTATCCTATAAACAAACAGCCAAACAGGTACAAGTTTCTATGAAGACTAAGAAAAAATGGTATCTAGAGTGGAAGAAGCAATGAAAATAAGGCAACAGGAGGTGAAAAATAACCAAGTACAGAAGCAGCTAATGCAATGCAACAAAGGAAAAACAAACAAGTTCAAGAGGAGCAGTTCCAATGTTGAAGAGGATGGTGCTTCTTCTGCTATTCTCTTGCTTGCTTGTATTGCCTGTGCCTCCTCCCACCACCTATGATCACCTTGTTAACCAGCGTACTATAATTAACTATGTGCAGCCACTAATAATTATATATCCTCGCTGTTGCATTATATATAACACTCTTTGTTTTAATATATGTTAAATTACAAATTGACAGTACATTTTTATATTTAAATACTCTTTCACTTTGAGTTATTATTGTTATTGTCAGTAATATAGGTTATCCCATTCCCAGCTGCTCAGTGTATGCTCCTTTTAGTCATACTAATATATCGAATAGTACACTTTTATGGATAACTAAGTTGCTCTTTTCAGGATTCTATCACAACCATTTTATTTATATTCCAAAATTTATTACTATATGTATTTATTTAATGATTTTTTTGCATATATACTGATCTGAGCCAAAAGCTGTTGGTTTCGTAGGAACGTATTTAGTTATTATCCGCATGCCTTTGGGTGAAATGAAACATCTATCTTGATCAAAACTTCAATGAAATAACATGAAACGTATATAAATTTGGGAAGAATGCAAACTATGTACTGACGACGTATTTATACAATCAGATTAATTACAAGTATTACTAATAATTATAAAAGTAATACTAATGTATATATTCGCATATTACATTACACTAATAACTGTAAGATGATATTAATCTCACTTGAAAAGTCTTTCATTAATATCAAAGTATATATAGAGTACAATGTCCATCCCTTATACAATAGGAATCCTAAGTCATACAAAAGAGGAATCTTAGTCTTGTCATAATTATATTTACACAATATATGAAACTATTCTAATTATAAATAGGGAATAATGTTGTCTCTATTTATACGTTTACACACCCCCTCAGTCGGAGCGGGAGGAGGTCGGACGCTGAGACTGGATCTGAAGTCAAGAAATAACTGTCTGCGAAGTCCTTTGATAAATATGTCTGCATACTGATAGGATGATGGAACATGTAACACTATGACATGGCATAGATCAACTTTCTCACAAACGAAGTGTAGGTCTATCTCAATATGCTTGGTTCGCTGATGTTGAACCAGATTATGAGAAAGATAGATGACAGAGATGTTATCACAATACACAATAGATGTCTGACGCAGCGACATCAAGTTCTAACAAGAAATTCGAGCCAACAAATCTCGGCTACTACATTTGCAACGCCTCAGATCAACTTCGACACCGAGCGAGATAGGGTAGCTTAGTAGCGGACAAGAAATCGATTATCCCCAAGAAACACAAAAGCCGGAGGTGGAGCGTCGCGTGTCCGGACACCCTGCCCAATCTGCATCCGTATATGAAAGCAATTTGTTTGGTGCAGAGGGGTATAGGTGCAAACCATAATCAAGAGTGTCCTTAATGTATCGAATGATACGCTTAAGAACAGTGAAGTGAGACTCCCTGGGGGTATGCATGAATAGGCATACCTGCTGAACAACATAAGCAATGTCTGGCATTGTAAATGTGAGATACTGAAGTGCACCTGCAAGACTCCTATACAGAGTAGGATCGGAGACTGGAGCATTATCCATGACACTGAACTTAGATTTGGAATCAACTGGGTAAATCTTTGCGCGTCACATCTTAGCTCAGACACAATTTCTTCTGCATACTTACGTTGACACAAGAACCTATGATTGGCAGACCTGGTCACTGATATCCACAAAAAGTAACCCAGCTTCTCCAAATCAGTCATTATAAATTCGGACTTAAGCAAGGAAATAATCTCATTTTTCAATCCGTCGGAAGAGGCAGTAAGAACAATGTCATCCACGTAAAGTAATAAGTAAGCAGTGATACTACCTCGATGAAAAATGAAAAGTGATGTATCACTCTTGCTGCATACAAACCCAATCTGCAAGATATACCTGACAAAGCGATCATACCACGCACGAGAGGCCTGTTTCAAGCCATATAATGACTTACGGAAATGACACACATAGTGAGGAACTGCTGGATGGGTGAACCCTGGCGGCTGATGCATGTAGAATGTCTCTCTCAGATCCCCATGTAAGGATGTATTCTTCACATCAAGCTGATGGATCGGTCAGTGTTTGCCCATGGCAATGCTCAAAATTGTGCGGATAGTAGCCGGTTTGACAACCGGGCTGAAGGTTTCACCACAATCAATGCCCTCATGTTGATTTGTGTCATTAGCCACAAGTCTTACCTTATACCTCTCAAGATCTCCATTGTTTCTGAATTTGTGACGAAATAGCCACAAACAACGAATTATATTCACCCCCTCAGAACTATGTACTAGATCCCATGTGTTACACCCCGTATTTACAGGACATGTTTTAAGAACGTACGTAAGAACTCACAAGTGTTAAGATTTGAGACTTGTAAAATTTTAGCGGAATTATGAAATTTGTCGGAAAACGTAATATTGTGACGAATGGGAGGGCGACACGTGTCACCCCCTTATGGAGCCTTGGTCGAAATAGGCAAGGTTAAAAGTGTCATTTGACCTTTGTAGGATGACTAAGTCTTGCAAGTTGAGAGCTTGACAAAATTGACTAAGTCAATGGGTCCACAAAGTCTTGATATTTAATAAGACTTCATCCAAACCACCCAATTGTTTACATCTTGACCCTCCATGTCCCTATATAATACTACTAGTAGCAAGACTAATGCCAACACTTAGAAAAAAATTCAAGAAATTGATGAACAACAAGAACTAGCTCTTGGGTTTGCTAGCTCAAAACAACAAAAAATTTTGTTTGTGATCCATTTAGCTCCACACTTTAAACCAAGGTTCATGAGTGTATTGTAAGCGTATCTCAATAGAAAAATCTCGGGAAAAGATAGTTTTCGTATTAGTCGCAAGGTGAAAAACCTAGTTGCTTTCTAGGTTTTGTTTGGAGATTTGAAGGAAATTTGTTGGTGTTGTTCTAAGGGTCTCAACTATCAGATTGAAGTGTCTTGAAGAGACTCTAAGTTACTAAGGAGCGACTTCGGATTTGGAGTTGGATTAAGATTCGTTGAGGTATAATCTTGTCTCTTAAAAGTGTTACAAGATTGTTTATATTGTTGTTAGCTTTACTTGTTGCTAGCATGAAGTATATGTGTTGAAGTTTATAAGTATTATGGATTTCTTGTAGCCTTAAAAATCCGAAATGTAATGTAAGCCATGTGAATTTGGATTACGATTTGGTCGTTTACTAGAATCGTCGCATGTTACTTACTTGAAGATTTTAGTAGTATAATCAATTGCGACTTAATATCATGTTATGCTAACAATTTGGATTGAAATGGAAATTGGATAAGAATTGGTATTGTTGTACTCAATATGGCCTAAATTGGACTAGTAGTTGTATTAGTTTGATATCTATTGTGGGGCGGAATTTTACACGTCTAGTAGGCGTGTAATCCCCTATTGTTGATTGCATTGATTGGGCCTTAAATGTGGCGTGTATGGTTATTGTATCCGGCCTTGAAAAAGGTGGCAAAGTGAGTAGAAACAAAGGAAGTGCTGTCCGATTTTCCGTAGAATTTAGAGACTTTACACTTATAATATTCTACGTTTGAAGTAAGGCGTTAATAGACGTATTGTGAATATTATAGGTTGACATACTACGGGCGGGACTTTGTACTTGGCAAGTGGTTTGACCCGAAGAGGTATGTAGAACTTTCCTATCTTTTGAGCATGACTAATTATGCATTATACGATACGGTGAGCGTCAAGACCTTGATATCCTTTACTAGTTTTATAAATAGCCACGTCGGGTGAGTTAGGAGATTAACTCACTTCTTTGAAAGTATTAAAGATATCTTAAGTTTTATTAAAGTTAAGGGACTTGAAGAGTTTTAAAGTATGTGATACTTGTTTCGTTTTAAACGTATAAGTCCCTTGGATAGGAAATTGTACTTGACTAAGGTATAAAGTGAATATAACGACTTTATGGGAAGTTGGTTATATTAGCTTTATGGAAAGATAAATGACTTGATTTAATGAAAGACAATTTGATTTTAAGGCATCAATTGCCTAAGGTTTTATAAGAAAAGGAGTCACTTGATTTAGAAACCTAACTTTAATTCTAAAGGTATTGTGACTTGCCTTGAAACGTAATTTCGACTTGATACTATGGTTAATAGTATCTTGGAAGTTTTATACTAAAATGAGTCATTTGTTTTAAAGAGGAGAAGTATGTAGTACTTGGGTTAAATTCCCGGATTTTTATAAAAGATATGCTAGTGCCTTAAGTAAACTAAAATGAGAGTGTATATGAATAAGAAGTTAGGGGGATTTCTTAACTTGCTTGCTTTATGTATGATGGCCAGTTGAGATAGAGTAAGAGTATATCTGAGGGGTAAGTCCCCAAGATAGTTATACCACCTTCTCTAGGGTAAGAGTATATCTGAGGGGTAAATCCCCAAGATAGTTATACCACCTGCTTCAGGGTAAGAGTATAATTGAGGGGTAAATCCCCAAGATAGTTATACCACCTGTTTCCGTGGATTTTCTACCCACGATGCGAGGAATACCTCATGCGAGTCCCTATGGGCTTATGCGGGTGAAATAGTCTCGTGGCGGATCTGACTACGCAAGAATACCTCATGCGGGTCCACACGACCTATGCGGGTGAAATAGTCCCAGGGGTAGGATTGCTTAATGATATTGCGGGCGGATGGTCCTGCTTTGATCGTGAGCTTCCTATTTTTATGTTGTACGTATACTATCAGTTACTCTCATTGTTAGTAAGGCCTTGTAATCGTAATTTTATTATCATACATGTCTCGGGTTTGTTTTAAACTTATGATGTAATTTACGATATTTTCGATTTACATACTTGGTACATATTGTGTCGACCCTTCCACGGGGTTGCGTTCATCGCAGTGGTAGGGTAGCGGTGGTGGATCCTCATTCTTAGGATCACATATCGACGTCGAAGCTCCATTTCTCGGAGGCTTGTCTTTTTAGTACGATCTTTCCACGATGTTGTAGATTTATGTACATTCGAGGGTATGGCGAGCCCCGCCACTTGTTGTTATTCCTAAGTGCAGGTCACATGTTGTGGTTTGAAATTTGTAAGAACTGAGTTGTACAGTTTTCTTTGGCTATGCATATTTTATGGAAGACACCTTGCTCGCCAGCTTTGTTATTATTGTCTATAAATGTTGTATGTTGTGTATGTTCCGCTGCTATTCTCTGATGTATACCTGAACGAGGTGCCCAGGTAGGGCACCACTCGCGGCCCCGGGGTCGGGTCGTGACAAAAGTGGTATCAGAGCAGTTAGTCCTCGGAAAGTGTCTACGCATGCGTTCAGTAGAGTCTTGATTATCGGTGTGTTGTGCACCACATCTATAATCAGGAGGCTGCAGGACATTTAGGATTGGTTTCCATTCTTCTCTCTCTGAGATCGTGCAGTAGAGTTGTCTTATTAGGTTGAATCCTCTCTGGCCTATTCTTATGAAACAATATGCCTCCACGGAGGCGGCCGGGGCGAAGGGCAAAGCGGCGGCGAGGCTGCTAGCGGTACTCGAGGTTACGGACTCGAGCACGCACTATGCACGAGTAGTAAGCGGTCGGCGAGTTCAGCCACGCCAGCGATATTAGAAGGCGAGAGCGGTAGCTCGAGGTTCCGATGCGAGCCTCGATCCAGCGGGTGAGCCGAGTATAGACTACGGGAGCGGATCCGATTATAGACCAAGATAGTAGCAGCGTGGCACGAGCGAGCGGCTCACCCTAGCGGCGGTTTGCGGATCCGGATTTTACGGTTGTCATCCGCCCGAGTTTTATTGTTCGAGGTCGAGAGGATCCGCGAGTTCATTCGGCAGCCTACAGGGACGTCACGAGTTCTTAGGGCTTCAGATCTGATGTTCGATGCTAGCCTCTTACCGGTTACACGATATTGCGTTGAACTGGTTTGAGTCATGGGAGCTGTCGAGAGTTGAGGATGCTCTTCCAGCTGTTTGGGAGGAGTTCACAGAGGCCTTCATGGATCACTTTTTGCCTCCTGAGATGAGGAGAGCCCGTATAGATAGATTCTTGACCTTGAGGCAGAATGGGAGGACTATCGCGAGTCTGACACGAGTTTGACTCCTTGGCCAGACATGCGCACACTATTGTAGCTGACATGGCGGATAGAGTTCATCGTTATGTGATGGGGCTAGACCATCATATGATTACTGCGTGCTTGGGAGTGGCTCTTCAGCCCGGTATGGACATCGTCAGGATGCAGGCCTATGCACAGGGGATAGAGGATAGAGAGAGGGAGGACCAGATTGACTCAAGCCCGGCCAAGGCGGGGACGAGGTCTCGGCGGCTGAGTGGACAACCTCAGCAGCAGACTAGGTCCACATCCCAGCCAGCACAGAGTGCTCCTTCACGGTTTCCGCGGGAGGTGCAGTCACCAGTCAATCGAGAGCGGTCGGGCTCCGGGACTTGAGGTTTGAGGAGGCGGAACCGTCACCGTCGGGACCACCCATATCTCAATGTGCTCGATGCGGTAGGTTTCGCCAGGGAGAGTGTCGCATAGCTCCGGGAGCTTGTTACTCTTGTGGCGGCAGGCCATTTGAGAGAGATTGTCCGTCTAGAGCGGCATGGGTGGTCTGATCGTAGCGGGATCAATTCCGGGTCTTCCTCTCCTTCGTGGTTATGCGCCGAGGCGTGGTACTCACGGGCCGGCAGCGCGGTAGAGGTCGTGGTGGTGGTTCGATTCTAGCGGTCCGAACCGCATATATTCATTAGCCACCGCCAGATCGTGAGGCTTCCACGCGTGTCGCGGTACATTATTGCTTTCATGTTGTAGCGTTTATGCTTTGATAGATCCGTGTTCTACCTTGTCATATGTGTCCTCTTATTGCGGGTAGAATCGGGATAGAGCCGATGTCGATAGAGCCTTTTGAGGTAGCTACGCGATGGGTGATTCGGTGTTAGGCGGGTGTATAGAGGTTGTCCAGGTGTTTATTTACGATCGTCGGACCTTGCAGACTTGATAGAGTTGGAGATGATGATTTTGATGTCATTATGGGTATGGGTGTTGGCTTCTTGTTATGCCAACGTTGGTAGTAAGGACAGTTGGTTCGGTTCGATTTCTGGCGAGCGATTATCGAGTGGAAGCGGCAACACAGTCGCCGGCGGGTAGGTTTATTTCTTACCTCAAGGCTAGGAAGATGGTGCGAGAAAGTACATCTATCATCCGTTCGATTATTTGATACTGGTGAGTGCGATTCTTGATCGATGCGATGGTTAGGGAGTTTCCAGATGTGTTCCCAGACGATCTTTCGGGTATCCCTCCAGAGAGGGAGATTGAGTTTTGTATTGACACGTTGCCAGACACTCGACCTATTTCCATCCCGCCATAGAAGATGGCACCTGCTGAGTTGAGGGAGCTGAAGGACCAACTGAAAGATTTGTTGGAGAAAGGCTTTATCAGGCCTAGTGTATCTCCCTGGGGAGCGCCAGTTTTTTTTGTGAAGAAGAAGGATGGGACGCTGCGTATGTGTGTTGATTCTGAGCGGTGAATAAGGTAACCATCAAGAATAGGTACCCTCCCGTGATTGATGATTTGTTTGACGATTGCGAGTGCGAGTGTTTCTCCAAGATAGACTGCGATGCAGTTATCATCATCAGTGCACGTGTTCGAGAGCGAGATATCCCAAAGATCGCATTCGGGACCGGTATGGGCACTATGAGTTCGAGTTATGTCTTCCGGTTTGACCAACGCTCCGTGGTATTTATGGATTTGATGACCGGGTGTTCAAGCCATTTTGGATACATTTGTGATAGTATTCATTGATAACATCTGGTTTATTCGCGACAGAGCGAGAGCATACGCAGATCACTTGAGGCGGTACTTGGTCCTCGGGCCGGCGATTATTCGCCAAGTTCTCCGTGTGAGTTTTGGTTGGCCTCGATGGCATTCTGGGCATATTATCGTGATGGTGTTGGGTGGATACGACGAAGATTGAGGCGATCAGTCTTGGCGAGACCTACTACTCCGATCGAGTGCGCGATTTCTTGAAATTTTGGCGAGTTATTGTCGTAGGTTTGTGGAAGCGAGTTGCTTGATTTCAGACCGCTGACTAGTGACTCGAGCGACCAAGTTCCAGTGGGCGAGAGGCTTGCGAGAGGGTTTCGATTCTTTGAAGGAAAGGTTGACTACTGACGCGATTCTACTCTTCCCGAGGTTAGACGGGTACGTGATCTATTGTGATGCCTCGGGTATTGGGCTAGGGTGTGTTTTGATGCATCACGGCAAGGTTCCTATGCTTCCAGCGATTCACGAAGCATGAGAGGAATTACCCTACCCATGACTTAGAGTTGGCCGCAGTTATTCATGCCTTGAAGATTTGGAGACATTATTTGTATGGGGTTCATGTGGAGATTTATACAGACCGCAAGAGCCTCAGTATATCTTCGAGCGAGGAGAGATGAACTTGCGGCGAGAGGCGGTGGTTAGAGTTCTTTGAAAGATTATGATGTTGATATTCTATACCATCCGGGAAAGCCAACGTAGTTCTTGATGCCTGAGTCGTAGATCGATGGGAGCCGCTGACGATACGCAGAGACAGACATGGTCCGTCAGATCCACCATTGCGAGCCTTGGGGTTCGATTGATCGATACCGACGACGGCGAGTGCGGGTTCGTGAGGTTGCCGAGTCTTCCATCGTTGATGGTGAAGAGGCGGCGATTTGAGGAGCCGATGTTGGTACGCAGATCGACGCACTCTTCGGGAGGAGAAGAGTCTATTCGAGGTAGCGCTGATGGGGTGCCGAGATTTGAGGGTCGATTGTGTTCCCGATGTGTCGGACTTCGTCGTGATTTTGGGAGGCACACAAAGGCTCGTTATTCTATTCATCCGGTCGACCAAGATGTACCATGACCTTAGATGTTTGTATTGGTGGGATGGCACGAAGAGGACGTGGCGAGTTTTGTTGCACGATGTCCTAATTGCCGCAGTCAAGTCGAGCACCGAGGCCCGGTGGATTATTGCAGTCTATTGAGATTCAAACTTGGAAGTGGGAGGTGATCAACGTGGAATTTTTTACAGGGTTACATATTACTCAGATTAAGTACGACTCCATTTGGGTTATTGTTGACAGGCTGACGAAATCAGCCCATTTTCTTCCAGTCAGGACGACGTTTTCGGCTGAGGACTATGCCAGATTGTACATCAGAGAGATTGTGAGGATGCACGGTGTCCCAGTGTCGATTATATCCGATAGGGAGCCCGGTTCGGCTAACTGGAGGTCTTTCCGTAGGGTTTAGGACACAGTGAGTCTCAAGACTGATTTCATCCTCGGTGTCGACGGGCAGCGGTCGTCTATCCGCACTTCGAGGATATCTGCGAGCTGCGTGATTGATTTCAAGGGTAGCTGGGAGGATCATTTGCCTCTTGTGGAGTTTGCTTATAACAACAACTACCATTCCAGTATACAGATGGCGCCATACGAGGCTTTATATGGGCGGAAATGTAGATCGCCGATTGGTTGGTTCGACGTGGCGAGTGCGATTAGTTGTCCTGCACTTGGTTCAGGTGTGGATAAGGTGAAGCTTATCCAGAGAGATCGTTAGCGTAGTCGGCGAAGTCATATGCGGATAATCGGCGTCGGCATTTGGAGTTTCGTGACGATTGGGTCTTCTTGGTGTCACCCATGGCGGTGTGATGAGATTCGGTAAGAAGAAACTCACCAAGGTACATTGGGCCCTACCAAATCGTCCGTCGAGTAGGCAAGGTTGCCTATGAGTTGGATCTGCCATCAGAGTTAGAGGCGGTACATCCGGTCTTCCATGTTTCTATGTTGCGGAAGTGTATCGGAGATCCAGGCGAGTTTTCCTGCTAGTGAGGTCCGGTGTGAGAGGGTTATCGTATGAGAGAGTCCCATAGCGATACTCGATCGCCGGTCGGCGATCGGACCAAGGATGTGGCTTCCGTCAAAGTCTTGTGGAGGAATGATAACCGGGAGGAGATGACTTGGGAAACGGAGGAGGACATGTTGAGGAAGTATCCTCACTTATTCCCTACACCTTCAGGTAATTCTTTTCCCTTACTTGTCAAGTTTTAATTGAAGCATTTGTTTTGTGTAAATGCTATTATGTGGCCATGTGTGGCATTTTTGGTATGTCGTGGGTGTGAAAGGAAATTATGTGGCTAATTATAAGATTGACAACGAAAGAACATTCGGGGACGAATGTTTCTAAGGGGGGAAGAATGTTACACCCCGTATTTACAGGACATGTTTTAAGAACGTACGTAAGAACTCACAAGTGTTAAGATTTGAGACTTGTAAAATTTTAGCGGAATTATGAAATTTGTCGGAAAATGTAATATTGTGACGAATGGGAGGGCGACACGTGTCACCCCCCTTATGGAGCCTTGGTCGAAATTGGCAAGGTTAAAAGTGTCATTTGACCTTTGTAGGATAACTAAGTCTTGCAAGTTGAGATCTTGACAAAATTGACTAAGTCAATTGGTCCACAAAGTCTTGATATTTAATAAGACTTCATCCAAACCACCCAATTGTTTACATCTTGACCCTCCATGTCCCTATATAATACTACTAGTAGCAAGACTAATGCCAACACTTAGAAAAAATTTCAAGAAATTGATGAACAACAAGAACTAGCTCTCGGGTTTGCTAGCTCAAAACAACAAAAATTTTTGTTTGTGATCCATTTAGCTCCACACTTTAAACCAAGGTTCATGAGTGTATTGTAAGCGTATCTCAATAGAAAAATCTCGGAAAAAGATAGTTTTCGTATTAGTCGCAAGGTGAAAAACCTAGTTGCTTTCTAGGTTTTGTTTGGAGATTTGAAGGAAATTTGTTGGTGTTGTTCTAAGGGTCTCAACTAGCGGATTGAAGTGTCTTGAAGAGGCTCTAAGTTACTAAGGAGCGACTTCGGATTTGGAGTTGGATTAAGATTCGTTGAGGTATAATCTTGTCTCTTAAAAGTGTTACAAGATTGTTTATATTGTTGTTAGCTTTACTTGTTGCTAGCATGAAGTATATGTGTTGAAGTTTATAAGTATTATGGATTGCTTGTAGCCTTAAAAATCCGAAATGTAATGTAAGCCATGTGAATTTGGATTAAAATTTGGTCGTTTACTAGAATCGTCGCATGTTACTTACTTGAAGATTTTAGTAGTATAATCAATTGCGACTTAATATCATGTTATGCTAACAATTTGGATTGAAATGGAAATTGGATAAGAATTGGTATTGTTGTACTCAATATGGCCGAAATTGGACTAGTAGTTGTATTAGTTTGATATCTATTGTGGGGCGGAATTTTACACGTCTAGTAGGCGTGTAATCCCCTATTGTTGATTGCATTGATTGGGCCTTAAATGTGGCGTGTTTGGTTATTGTATCCGGCCTTGAAAAAGGTGGCAAAATGAGTAGAAACAAAGGAAGTGCTGTCCGATTTTCCGTAGAATTTAGAGACTTTACACTTATAATATTCTACGTTTGAAGTAAGGCGTTAATAGACGTATTGTGAATATTATAGGTTGACATACTACGGGCGGGACTTTGTACTTGGCAAGTGGTTTGACCCGAAGAGGTATGTAGAACTTTCCTATCTTTTGAGCATGACTAATTGTACGTATACAGTACGGTAGACGTACAAGACCTTGATATCCTTTACTAGTTTTATAAATAGCCACGTCGGGTGAGTTAGGAGATTAACTCACTTCTTTGAAAGTATTAAAGATATCTTAAGTTTTATTAAAGTTAAGGGACTTGAAGAGTTTTAAAGTATGTGATACTTGTTTCGTTTTAAACGTATAAGTCCCTTGGATAGGAAATTGTACTTGACTAAGGTATAAAGTGAATATAACGACTTTATGGGAAGTTGGTTATATTAGCTTTATGGAAAGATAAATGACTTGATTTAATGAAAGGCAATTTGATTTTAAGGCATCAATTGCCTAAGGTTTTATAAGAAAAGGAGTCACTTGATTTTGAAACCTAACTTTAATTCTAAAGGTATTGTGACTTGCCTTGAAACGTAATTTCGACTTGATACTATGGTTAATAGTATCTTGGAAGTTTTATACTAAAAAGAGTCATTTGTTTTAAAGAGGAGAAGTATGTAGTACTGATGCGCGGTAAGATGCACACACTTTAAACGCAAGTGCACGTTATCGTGACAAGTAGTATAGTCTTGATAAGACCGAATATCGTCCTCAAGGATTAGGGTTCAATTACCAACTATCTATTTTTTTGTATCTATTTGGTAAATTGATATGTAGAGTTGTTGTTTATAACTAAGAATTATGCAAACTATTTTAAATATAAAGATTTATTTCAGTGGTGATGAGAATAGGGCTTCCATGTATCCTTACTATCCGCTTATGCTACTTACTAATGCATTAACTTATGGTATTCTTCTTTTGGAGAAAGCAGGTTTACGAAATCGTTTTATTCTCCCGTTAGGGTTATATAAACACTCAACCCCAGTATCGCACCTTACCTACCTTTCGGTGATAAGGATAACTTTATAGGAGGATTAAGAACAAAAACCTAGTTGACCGTCACGCACAATGCGCAAAATTAGGGTTGTTAAGCCTCTCATCAACGCTACATAAATAATTGAGGTATTTTCATCCCCAATCCAAGAATGTCTACCCAACTTACAGCATATTCACAATCCCCTTTCTAATCGATTAGAAATCATATAGTGATAATTAGTTGTCAATTAATTACCAAGAATTCAACTCAATTATTGGATAGATCTCACAATAAGAAAAATAACCATAAGCATGCATCAATTTATAACATAAGTTTCTAGCAATTCAACATGGAAAGCCCTATAAGAGAATTAGTTTCTAGCCATTGTCATGACAAGAACTAATTCCATGTTCATCATACAAAATAGAAATAAAGAACAAGAAAGGGAACTTCTTGTGTTGTGCAAGAAGGGGAACCCTCAAAAACTGCCTAGGGTTCTCCTTTTATAGGCTGAAAACCGTCTCCCTCTTTTCCTTCAGGTCTGGCCCAGATTTTCGTCAAAAGACCTAATTTTTCCGCGCCGCGCCCGCAGACAAAGGCGCAACGCCGGAAGTTCTGCAATCCGTCGGTGTTTTGGCGCCGCGCCGTGATATCTGGCATGCGAGCGCGGCGCTGGAACTCCTGTAGCTTCTCGGATGTTTAGGCGTCGCGGCCCTGCATCTGCTGTCTGAGGGCGCCGCGACGCTGGATCTTCTGCAACCTCTCTGAATAGTGGCCGCCACTACCGCTGATCGCAGGAGGCCGCGCCGTCCGATTTTACCCTTGTTCGCCACTTTCTCTGTTTCCAGCTCTGGCATCTCCTCTTTTGCCCTCTTTTTGCTCATTTTCCGCCATTTGGCCATTTTAACCATTTTGACTCAAAAGAACGAAAAACTATCCTAATACGACACTTATATGTGCAAAATGGGACAAAAGACTAACTAAAACTGACTCAAAATGTGTATATAAAATACACCGATCAAGTACTTGGGTTAAATTCCCAGATTTTTATAAAAGATATGCTAGTGCCTTAAGTAAACTAAAATGAGAGTGTATATGAATAAGAAGTTAGGGGGATTTCTTAACTTGCTTGCTTTATGTATGATGGCCGGTTGAGATAGGGTAAGAGTATATCTGAGGGGTAAGTCCCCAAGATAGTTATACCACCTTCTCTAGGGTAAGAGTATATCTGAGGGGGTAAATCTCCAAGATAGTTATACCACCTGCTTCAGGGTAAGAGTATAATTGAGGGGTAAATCCCCAAGATAGTTATACCACCTGTTTCCGTGGATTTGCTACCCACGATGCGAGGAATACCTCATGCGAGTCCCTATGGGCTTATGCTGGTGAAATAGTCCCATGCGGGCGGATACAGCCTATGCAAGGAATACCTCATGCGGGTCCACACGACCTATGCGGGTGAAATAGTCTCAGGGGTAGGATTGCTTAATGATACTGCGGGCGGATGGTCCTGCTTTGATCGTGAGCTTCCTATTTTTATGTTGTACGTATACTATCAGTTACTCTCATTGTTAGTAAGGCACTGTGTACTGTAATTTTATTCTAATAAATGACTCCGGCTTTGTTGAAAACATATGATCTAATATAAAGTATATTCCAGTTTTACATACTTGGTAGATATTGTGTCGACCCCTTCTCCGGCCGCGTTCACGCCGCAGTAGGGTAAGCAGTGATGGATCCTCATTCTTAGGATCACATATCGACGCCGAAGCTCCATTTCTCGAGGCTTGTCTTTTTACGTGATCTTTCCCTGATGTTGTAGATTTATGTACATTCAGGGGTATGGCGGGGCCCTGTCCCGCCACTGTTGTTATTCCTAGAGGTCTGTAGTCACATGTTGTGGTTTGGGGCTATAAGAACTGAGTTGTACAGTTTTCTTTGGCTATGCATATTTTATGGAAGACAGCCTTATCGGCTAGCCTGTGTTATTATTGTCTATAAATGTTGTATGTTGTGTATGTTCCGCTGCTATTCTCTGATGTATACCTGAACGGGGTGCCCAGGTAGGGCACCAGTCGCGGCCCCGGGGTCGGGTCGTGACACCATGTGTGTTGTTTAGTTAAATTATTAAATTTCTCAGTCATAGTCGCATTCCAATTAGGGTCTTGTTTGGCCAATATAGGGTTCTTTGGAATTGGTGGAATGGTTTGGGCAGACAAGTTAAATTAGACTTCGGGTTTGATGATTCCATGTTTTGCACGAGTTTTCATTTGGTGAGTGGGGATAGTGGGAGGTTCCAAGGCGGAGGGATTTGTTGGATACGGAGAAGGAGGGACAGACGCCGGAGTAGGCACCGCGGCGCTGGAGGGAACCCTCGGCGGCGCCGTGGCGCCGTGATCAAGTGCCGAGGCGCTGGAGGACTGACAGACCTCTCTGATGTTTTAGCGTCGTGGTGCCTCAGCACTGGGCCACGACGCTGCCGACGGTGAATCTGGGACCTGTTCGCAAGAGTTTTGGCGCCGCGGTGCTGACCCTTGGGGCCGCGGCGCTGACGCTGAAGAAGAACTGCTATGCTCTAATTGACTTAGGATGATGGGAGAGATGACAGACTCGTCAAGAAAAGAGTAATCCGGTTTTTGGAACTTTTTAAGATTCGAAACGGAAATGTGGTCTCGTCGAAAGTGACGTGACGAGAGATGTGGATCTGACGAGTGGACAAGTCATAGCATAGATAGCCCCTATGATTCGGCGGGAGCCTAGGTAGACACAAGGAGTAGACCGAGGAGATAGTTTATGAGGGATAATGTCGCGCCCTTTTTCGACCGCGACATTTACAACTCCTGGTGAGAAAATGTTAGAAAATAAAATAAATGCTAAAAGATGCTAAAGTTGCTAAAAATGCTAAAAGGGTGCTAAAAGGTTGCAAAAAAAGGTGCTAGAGTGCTAAAGGGCTCGCGGAGTCGCCACCTAATTATTTTGGGTGAATTAGGACACCTAAATGTCAACTAGGTTAAAGTCGACGTTAACTCCATTTAATGGTCTGCAAAACTGTACGAGATTATGGGTAAGAGTTCTTTATTATCCTAAAGGGAAGGGGTTAGACACCCTAAAGGATCCGCTAACTTGTGGTTGTCCGTTCAAACCTAGGGTTAATTATTATTGCTAAAGAATGCGTGTTTTGAAAAGTATTTGAGTAAAAGATATATGCAAGTATAAAACATATTTTTAAAGAATGCAAGATTTATTTAAAGTATAAAAAGTTAGCTTTGGTTTAAAAAGAAAAAATATATTCCTAAAGTAATTAGGGACCATATGAAATGTAGTGCTTAGCTTAGTATAGAAGTAACAATGCAAATCTACTATGACAAAATATATGCTTATAAAATAGAATGTGCGGAGGTCTTTTCATGCAAAGACTAACGATCTTGGGATCTAAATAACTTTTGCTATGTCAATGTTAATAATGCTTTCATAAAAAAACTGCTTCTCCTTAATCTTAGCTTCCTCCATGATTATGAGAATGAAATTATTAAGGGGTTAGCATGATTTGAGTAATATGCGACAACTAAAATAATTAACTTAAGGAGAATAAAATTTCTAGTATCCAACTACTTGCTAATCTATTGGTTCAAGATTTAATTATCCTAAGTATTCTACTAATTAGTGTAGCGTTAGACAATTAATTTACAACAAATAAATAGAGCATAATAAAGAATAAATAAAGATGACTCGAAGGAGTGGCGATGTCATTCCGCATGTGGCTTGAAATTTCTGACGCAGAGAGGATGAAGTTGCGGATGCGGGCTACACATAGACATGGGTCTTCATTCGATAAGGGGTGTGATGAGTCTCGTGTCGAGACTCTTCATTTGCTCCGATGCATTTCATGTAAAAAAGAAAATGATAAGGATTAGTAAATGTCAAAAGTACGCATTGACGCTGAAATCTAAGTACGCATAGGAAACATTTAAATTTGACAATCAAAAAGAAAATGGGCCCAATCGTAACAAACAAGCAGATTTTAATTGGAGGCAAAGTCTTAATATACATGCTGGGATCAAGCAAAACCCCAAAAGAAAAGAAAGGAAAGTAAAGGTTGGGCAGATCTGAAACGTTAATAAGGCTCAAGCGAGCCCCTTCACAGTTTCGAAAATACTCAAGCCTGCAACGGATATACATTTGAACATACATATGGATTAACATATATAAGAGGTTCAACAGATTCATGGAATACCAAATAAAATACGCAGACAGTCAAAGGAGATGCAACAATCAGACACATATATAAACTTCATATCACTGGACGAACTTACACATCAGAAATACCAACAGCTCAACCATATTAGAATATAGACACACGAGGTCTGCTTAAGCTCAAATTAGGGAAGGAAAGTGAGACTGGATGCAAGGTTTCATTTATGCTATATGAAAGTATTGAAACAAACCAAGCCATTACAAATGAGGGACTTCTTAATTAGAAGTGCATTTTGCAAAAAGGGTCTGTTTAAGTCAAATTTAACATGCATACTTAAGGTCGAGGAGATAGAACACAGTTTACACTCACATAATCTGCTCTAAGAGATAGAGCAAGACAAGCTACTGATTCACACGTGAGCTAAGTAGGTGTATCCTAACAGAATCTATATGCAGGACCATTTTGGTTCATTAGCTAACAATATTTAAGCAAGCAAGACATAGCATTTTAGACATGTACCCAATACATGTTTGCCAAAAACATATTAACACCAGATGCAAATAAATAAGGTTAACTAGATAACATGTTTGGAAAGTACGTCCATGAGACAAATACGGTAACTAGGGCATAATTTAACAGGGATATCCTGATTCAGTAGATGCCAAAATACTACTGCTAATACCATTTGGAAAGGAAAACAACTTCAACAGACATGGCATAGCATGGTTGAAACAGATCATCAAACATGCTTATTTTGAATAAAGATGTGCATAGACACTGCAGATTTTAGTAACTCTAACCCACTGAGACATGTTGAATATTTATTTACACCACACAGTCCAGCCATATTGGCCATAACAGCAAGCAAGTTTTAGATTCATATTAATATGTCCTTCATGCTTTATCCATTCCTTAGACCGATTTCGTGATTTAGACCAACCTTGAACTAGTACTTAGGCGTCTATTGATCAAGTTACACACAAAAAGTCCATAGCCCATTCTACACACTAAACAACCAGTGATCCATTTAAACCAATTTCTTAACTCCGAGAATTTTGTTCATGCTTAACCGCTTTAACATGATGTGATTGTTCATTATGGAGATGACATATCTAATCGCATCGACAAAAAGGCATAGAAATTTCACTTATTACTCAGCTTAAATTAAGGTGATATAGACTGTTAATATGTCAAAAACTGAAGATGATCTATCATTAGATATCCACAAAGGTAAATCACAGAGGCAATTCACATATTTTCCAGTAACCCAATGGCAGAGACCATAATCGCATAAGACCTGAACGTAACTTAATCTAGCATGTTATTCTGTAACAGTCCATCAGTCAGGTTAACAGATTATTGGGAAGATGTGAATATCACAAAATACATCATAGTCACGTATAAGCGATACTCTCACTAAGTATGGATAACTTAATGAACAACACTGAACCCGGATTAGCTAAACATGATAAAACATACATGACCTTACTGCAAGAATATAACAAAGGAAAGTAAAATCGAGAGGAACTTGAGTTTACCTTCTCCGGGCTGCGAACCGAGGCAGCGTATCAAGTCATCGATTCACTCGGAGTTTGGTTGCTATGCGATTAAAGTTCGAAACGTTGGTTTTGGAAGCGAAAGTTGTTCTGCTGGATGCCTATTGGGTTTTTTTACTCATTTTCTCTGGATGCTGATGCCTGTAGATTGAGTTATTAACTGATGCTTTCTTGCTAATTTCCGATATGGATTAATGTTTTAATCCCTCGAAAATGGATGCATTCCCCAGGTGTTTTTATTCTGCGAGAACTGATGCCCTTTTTTCTTGCTGATTTCAATGGGTTCCTTACTGTGGTCGTGATATTTTCCTCTGTGAAATTGGTGCTCTTGCATGTGTAAAATGGGTTAATTTATATAGCCATGATTTGGATTTCAAGTTTGGTAAGCTTTTGATACTGATTTGGTGCGATTTTTTTATTGATTTTTATTGATTTGAAGGAGATTTGTCATGGTAAGATTGATTTGATTATGGTGTATTTCTTTCGACACTATTCAGACGATTTCGGGATGGTTTTTTAGGTAAGATTTTCGATACTTTTGATTTGAAATTGTTATCGTAAGTCTGTGGTTATGGTAATGATATGGTGGCATTTGAGCATGGTATTGGAGCTGGATTTGGAAGGTTTTGAGTTTTTTTTTTGTTTAGGTTTAAAGAAAGAGGATGAAGAAGATAAGGGCTTCAACTGTTTTAAGGGTGTTGTGCTGGGAATTCATTCGGTTGGAAAGGGTGTTGGGCCACGGATTGGGGGTTTAAAATGGAGGGAAAAGTGTAGAATGGGCTAGACGAATTTGGATAGAATTTAGGTGTTAGATTTTTTAGATGTTTTAATTCTTGGGTGGTTTTAGCTTGAGTTTAAATAATAGAGAGTATTTATAAAATTATTTTTGAGTATTATTAAAATAATAAATACGGATGTGCTATTTAAAGAATGTTTGATACGACGTTATTGCTAAATTATTTATTTTATGTATTTATTTATTTATTTATTTATTTATTTATTATCATTAAGAATTGTGTGAGTTTTAATTAATAGGAAATATGGCTTAAATTATGAATAATATTTATGAAATTGCTTGTTATTAAAATGACGAATGCGGACGTGAGACTCAAAGTGTGCTTAATACTCTACGTAAAATGCGATGTCATTATTAAATCGCTTATTTGTGCATGTATTAATATTTTATTGTTGCATTTTATTATTATAAAATTATTAAAAATTATTTTGAAAAATTAGTGTAATTTTATAGTTAATGGTTGGACGAGAGGGTCAAAATTGGGTGTCAACAGGCAGTAGAGGCAATGCTAGGATAGCATAGACAACCGAATATTCGAAGATGATCATAAGAGGAGACTCTATGCTAGAGAATTTCGATAGGGGTCATATTGTGAAGGGTGCTAGTTGGGAGAATATTTAGAACGTATTCTGATATTTTAGCAGCATAGACCCAGAAAGATGGAGGAAGAGAGACATGAATAAAAGAGTGTGAATCATATTGTTAATGGTGCGGATGAGTCTTTCAGCTTTACCGTTTTGTGAGGAGGTGTGGGGGCAGGAGAAGCGAAAGATCATGCCATTATTGGTACAAAATCGGTGTAACATAGAGTTATTGAATTCACGACCATTATCGCACTGAAAAGATTTTATGCCCTTTTCAAACAGTGTTTGAATGAAGTTACAAAACTCAAGAGATTTGGCAAACTCTTCCGATTTAAATTTGAGAGGATACAACCAAACAAAGTGAGAAAAATCATCTAGTAAGATATGATAGTATTTATGACCGAGAGAACTAGCAACAGGTGATGTCCATAAATCGGGATGTATAATATCAAAAGGTGCAAAAGTAACACTAGTGATGATTTAAATGAAAAACGAGTATGTTTGCCTAAAGAACAAGAAACGCAGTTTTGGGCGAGGACCTGGAGCTCCTGGATGACCCAGCCTATTATGCCATGTTGAAGAAGAAATGACCGCTAGAGAGACGAGAGAGCTAGATCTGGCAGCGGAGGTGGGAGTGAATGAATAGAGATCCTCCGTGCTATTGCATCTCGTAAGAGGTGTCTCCGTATGAAGATCCTTCACAGAAAAACCATAATGGTCAAAATCAACAGAGACAGAGTTATTACGAGTAAATATGTGAATAGAGATTAGATTCTTAATCATATGTGGGGCATATAGGGTATTTTGAAGAGGGAATGGATTAGGAGGTGGTGTGTAGGATGTACCATAACCTTTTACTGGAATGCGGTGACCACTACCAACTGTCACAAATTGACGATGCTTTAAACCAAACAGTTTGGGAATATTACCTACATATCGGGTGAGGTAAGATGTGGCTCCGGAGTCCATATATCAGTTGTTGTCAGGCTGTTGCATGTTGAGACTGCTGAAGGTTTGACCCATCTCAGTGGGTGTCATGCTGGACGAAGGCTGCTGAAACTGGCCGTTCATGAAGTGGGCTTGCTGCGGGTGCTGAACTTGCCGAGGGGCTGGAGCAGGGCCCAACAAATCGTGGTGGGAGAACTGGTAGGGTTGCTGGTACTGGAACATTTATTGCTGCTGATTCTGCTGTTCGCGACCCCTACCACGACCACGGCCTCCTCTGCCGCAACCTTTTCCACCATTGCCACCGCGTTCCTGCTGCGGTTGAGAGTTGTCTGGCGGCGTTGGATCTTGAGGGCTTATTTCGACAGCTAACGCCTTCTAATTGTGTTCATCCTGCTTAGCGATCTACCTGTTGAATTATGGCGGCTAATGTGTCATAGTCGCCTTTGGGAAGACGTGCAATCAATTGCAGCACCATTTTAGTGTCTGAGACAGGCGTATCAACGTTTGAGAGTTGATCCGCCAAGAGTTTCAACTGTCTGCAGTACTCAGTCATGTTAGTGAAATTTTCAAGACGTGTATTGTTAAATTGTTCCTCCAAATACACCGCACGAGTGTGCTTGTTATCTTGAAAGATTTCCTCCAAGCGGTTCCATAACTCAAGGGCTGTGGCGCCAGATTTCACGATAGTAAGAAGAATATCTTGAGAAATACTACCATAAATCCACTGTTTGACGTCGGCGTCTAGACGACGCCAAGTAGACTCATCAACCTCCGGATGACGCATAATAGTGTCATCGATATGATCAAACACGTTGTAGAGACATGCATGATTACGAAACAGTTCAACCCATGAAGAATACTGACTGTTTTCTTGATCAAGAAGAATGAGAATAGAGTTCTTGATATTGGTAACAGTTAGAGCGGGATGAAAAGAGGATGATGACGTGGTGGTGGAATTGGTGGAGGTTGAAGCATCAAAAGTATTGGAAGAATCCTCAGTAGCCATTTAGAGAAGAGAAGAAAGATGAGAAAAACCAAGAAATTTAGGGAGGAGAGAGGAGGAGTGCCGCGGTGAGAAGCAGTGGGGGTTCGGCGACTCTTAGAAAAAAATTCTAGGTTTTTTTTTTGTGTGAGACTCTTGATACCATGTAAGATGATATTAATCTCATTTGGAGAGTTTCATTATATCAAAGTATATATAGAGTACAATGTCCATCCCTTATACAATAGGAATCCTAAGCCTATACAAAAGAGGAATCCTAGTCTTACCATAATTATATTTACACAATATATGAAAATATTCTAATTATGGATAGGGAATAATGTTATCTCTATTTACACGTTTACAATAACGTTAAAAAGAAATATACTATCAATGTATATAATCTAAATATTTTTTGAAAAAAAATCATGAGGAAATTGCAGTAATATATGTCTATATATATAGTATATTAAAAACATAAACCCGTAAACTTAAAAGTTAAATTACGTATTTATCCTTCTTAAAAAATACTAACTAGAATTACCTAATTAAACTTCTTAAATTAAACCTACAACAATACTTAACTAAAAGAAAAAGTGATAGAGAAGCGACGCTCCAAAAGAGAAAGATGAAAACCAACGCTTCAAAAAAAGAAAAAGAAACGTTTCATACGCATTAGTAGAAAACGTTTCTCTTCATACCACTGCGTCAATAATCAGAAAATTATTTTTACAAGTATGGTGATTTTCTTTCTGGTTGTCCCAAAACTTTCTCCATTCACGTGTATTCGTTAGTCACATGCGTTTTGTTATCTATGCTGATAATAAACTTGTAGCTTATGCAATAGCTCGCAAATTATACAAGAGAGATCACCGCATTAGGTAAGTCCGTGCGCGAGCTTGACGACAGAAGGCTTCAAACTTGAGACCTTCATTATGAAAGCCTCATGCTCAATCAACTAAGCCACCTTGCGAGTAAAATTACACACATTATACAACAAGACTAGAAAAACAATCACAAAAAGAAATGCATACCAAAAAGTTTACACAATAAAGAATAGAGAATGCATATGCCTTCTTAACAGAGACAAACCATCGCAAAAAAGTGAAAGAAATAATCTCTTGATTATTTTCATTGATGAAAGGTGTATATATACAAGTTACAATAAGAAAATTATTTTTCTATTCTACGTCTAAATCCATATTCTATATGGAGACTAATAATACAATTATGGTAAGACTACAAGACTAATTAATATACAAGTGTAATATACAATATATACCATAAATTGATTGTACACGGACTGCTCCATAATGGGCTGGACGACGTGGGCCTCTCGGCTGGACCTTGGGCCTCTCGGCTGGACATGTTGAATATATTCTTAATATACATACAATATATGTATATTTAACACTCCTGCAGTTTAACAGAGGGCCCAGAGATCCCAATCACGAACTGCTTTACCAAGATCTTCTCTATAAGGATTAGGGAAAACCACCAGATCAAATTACTAACTATCTCCGTAAGTGTATTAGGCGGAGATCCGAATCCGGTAGCGGCTATATTATTGGATTGTGGTGGTGGTAGCGGAGGAAGGGACATGTGTCTGTCTCTGATTGGCCGTAGGGCGGAGATCGGACATGAAGGGAAAAGAGGAAACAGGGATGGTGGCAGAACGAGGAGGAGAGGGATTCGAATAGATTAGGTTTTCGATTTCTCTATGTTGACTGAAGAGCTATTCTGTCTCGTCACATTTTTTTCCGGTTAGATTTGCAGATTTTGTGATCGGAGATAACTCATCTTCTCCCGTTGAGGTGTAAAATGCAGGAAAATGGCTAATAGAAACGTTTTATTATTTTAGTTGGAGTATCTAAATAATATTTGCTGACAAGTTTAAGGGCGGGTTGATATATTAAGTCAAAAAAATGAAATTAAGTTGAAATTGTGCTATGTACAAGATCATAAGTTGTTACAAAAGCACACTTTAATTACTTAATTATGTTATGTCTCAAGTCAATGCACCCCTAGCTTGTTGGTAAAATTAATTTTTTATTTTTTCGTGTGGCAGTGAAATTTGAATCACCACCGAGGATTGTGAGGGAAAAGATAAAAAAAAATCTTAATTAGATGTTTTGTGTTCAAGTAATGAGAATGAAAAAAAATAATAGTAGGGAGCACTTTTCCCTTTAACAGACGTTGCACAATGTAAATTTAAATTAATCGGGGCTTCAAAATGAGTATCAAATACGAGTAAGAAATTAAAAAAGGAAAAAATTGAACCAAAAATATCTTGCCAACTTTAATACTACCATCTCATTTAAAAGTTTAATCGATTTGAGAGAGCCTATTATGATTAATTATATTAAATCTCAAAATACAAAATATAGAGAATTGAGGTATTCTCTTTTCTCCCAATCTTGAGGACAATATTAATAATAACAAATACAATAATGTCGTAAGGCTTCAAAATCTAGTATCTTTGAAACTTTGATTCTTGAATCATGGGCAATAAGCAAAAGAAAGAATCTGAGGATCATTTTCAAACAGGGGCATGTCCTCTTCCAACAAATTAACCGATGCCTCAATGCCATCTCCATCCTTAGTTCCCATCAATATCACCAAATTCTTGAAAGATCTAATTGGACTACAAGCCCATTCAGGCTTACCCCATCCAAAATCCACTTCATAAACTGGAAATCTACACCAACTTGTAAAATTGCACACCTCTAAGTCTCCCTTTGCAAAATCTCTCACTGTTGTTTCCACTGAATGGTCATCCAATCTTGACCTATATTGGTCGGACTTTTCAAAAATATTGTCGGGTGCAACAATATTTTTGGAGGGTCCAAGCAACATAAATCTTGGACCATTCATATTATTTCCTCCCTTGATAACATTCTCCACATAATCTGCATTGATGTTCCTAATTGATTTGTTCAGTTTTTCCGCCAATATTGTTATGTTAATGTCACAAGTACTAACTGCAGGGGCTATTGCAACTGTCCAATAATTTCCAAAATAGTGATTTGGCACTTGTAGTTCCATCCTTTGCCTTATGTTCACTGCATGAACCGCTACACAAATTTTCGCTGATTTTGGCTTTGATCTATAAAGGGCGAGGACACGCCTCCATATGAGAGCTGAAACGGCTTCAACTCGAGTTGGAAACTTGCCATTTTCTTCTAATGAACCAATAATTCGGTTTGATGCTTTGTGTTTCAGGGCTAGTATAGATGATGAATCGAATATAAATCTTTTTGTCACGATTGTTTTGTTAGTTATCCCAGTGTCATGAGAATAACGGGGCATTTCTCTAGGAGGGAATTTTTTCGCTGAATCAAAGATAGGAGGAGGGATAATGTTAGCATTTTCACGAGTGGTATTTAAGGATTTGGAAGCCCATGAGTTCAAGAAAGCAACTACTGAAGTGCCATCAGCAATCTTGTGAGAAATGCACATACCTACAGCCAAACCACCACACCTGAAGAGAAGATTCAAGGACAGAGATCAGAAAAAGAAAAAAAGTGTGCCAAAATTTGAATTTGAATTCCTCTTTGGACAAGAAAAAGAAAAGGTTATCAAGTCTGGACTAGTGATATGTACTAGATCCTAGCTGTTACATAGAGCACAGTAGCACACTTAATTGCTTAATTATATTATGTCTGAACACGCTTTATTATGTGTAGGTGAAAATAACTTTTCATTTTTTCCCCGGTGGCAAAGAGTTTAAACCACCACTGAGGATTGTGGTGGAATGGATAGGATGAGGTCTATTGTTCGAGTCCTGATTCCGGTAGAGAGCGTTTCTCCCATGCCCTGCAGATTAACTGAGGCTCCAAAATGAGTACCAGACGAAGTGAAAACCTGAAAAAAGAAGAAGATTTGGACCAACCAATGACATTTTGCATGCTCTAGTAACATTTTAAAGTGTCTGAACGTTTCATATAAAAGTTTAATCGGTTAGAAAGAAGATACTTTCGTAGCTTAATTATATTACATCTCAAAATACAATTAAGTATTGAGGTACTCTATTTTCTCCTAACCTGATCTATACTGGCTGTTTTGGTCTAGTTCCTCCCTATTTTTTTGCTTTGTTTAACAAAATCAGCCACCTCTAGTAGTGTTTGTCCCTTTCACTGGGACAACAACATCCCTTGGCTGACATAAAGTTTCTGTAAAGAATGGATCTTGGGCCTAACTCAACTCCAAAAGCTAGCTTGTAGGGTGAGGATTGTCCAACTCCAGAGTCCATGTTCCCATTTCATATCCGATGTGGGACTCTTAACAGTTTCAACATTAAAAAAATCGCCTCAACTTCGGGAATACTTAATAACTTAAGTGGGGGACAATGCATACTTCTCTTCTGAGATAAGAATGATCATATCACATATTTTTCTTTAAAAAAAAAAAGAAGAGAGAAAGAAAAAGAAACCAGACCTGAATGAATTGGCCTGAGCAGCTACAAGCACTTCCCTCCCATCTGTTTTTTGGTTGAGCTTACCCCAATTGCCAGTAGGTTCAAAGGGCAACAACTGATCCAATAACTTCACATTTGAAGTTCCAATGATTTGGGAAATATTACAATTAATTCTAGCTTCAATGAACTCTGCCCCTTCATCATTGCACTCAACAACAGAATCTTCATCTCTGAATGTGCCAGCCAATGGATAGTACTCACTTAAGCACTCAGCTAATGATTTCTTCAACATGCATAGCTTTTGATTTGTGGTAATAGTACTTGTAGTATTATTAAGGTAGAAAAGTATAACAGGGATGTAAATGGGAGGAGAATTTTGGTCAATAGAAGAGAGAATGTAGTTTCTAAGGTGATTAGGTGTTGGACATAATGGTTTAATTGTCTCCCTACATACAACTTCAACATTAGTAGTACTACTTACCATAACTTATTAGCTAATTTTATTGCTATAAACTAGAGAATATGTTTCTCTAATATAAATTTGGTGTTGAGATGAGTCTTGAAATTCATGAGCTACTATATAGTACACGGTCTGCAAGAGAAAATGATCACCAGAATAATGTCAATTCCAATTCATGATCATATCAAACTGATTAATCTATCTGTATATAAACTTTAACTTATTTATTTGGCTATTGGAGATTCTTGTTACTTTTGTTTTCTCTTGTTATTTTAATAAAGTATATTGCAATGAAGCTGCAAATGTAGCCAATATTGCTTACAAAAGTTGGACTGCATGCTTATTATATTTGTCTAGCCTTTCTTGATTCTTAGCTAGTGTTATTATAGTATTTACGTTTGGATTTCGAATAAATAATATAAGAGAATATTTAGACTTATCAGCTTTGCCATTGGCTGGAAGGAGATTTTCTTTTTGGGGACAGGAATCAACTAGGGAAAGATCAGTATATGAGATGCATGCTCCAAATGCAAAAAATAAAAATTGAGGATGAATTCATCATTTAAATACAAAATAACTACCAAGATTCATGATCCAAATGCAAAAGATAAACTTAAGGAAGTTTTTTTATAATAAAAAGCAATCCATTACATAGGGGTTATACGGAAAGGAAAAGGAGAAACGAGATAATGAGAATTGAACTTACACTCATTATGTAGGAGACTCTCAGTGATATCACTAGACTATAAGAGCTTATTTGGTATGTCGCACTGGACTGTACTGTATTGTAATGGACTGAATTGTATTAATATATAATGGACGGTATTAGAGTATTAATATATAATGGACTGTATTTTTTATTTAGTTTTAGTACAGTCCATGGAGATCCATCTACTAGATGGGTCTCAAAAATGGCAGTTGGAGTGTACTATTTTTAGAAATAGTATAGTCCAGTCCGGCTGAAAACGTCCACCAAACATTGTATTATTTTTTTTGTCCATTGCAGTCTAGTGTAATACAACGTACCAAACGAGCCCTAAGCCTTGAGGTTAAGGAAGGAAGACTTTCATCATTCAAATATATCAGGATTCAAATAGCCATGTTGCAAGAAGACAATGAGGGTTCTTAGGAGTGTTCTAACAATATTGGAACAAATGCATGAACTTAGATAAAGAATCAAATAAGGTATTGTTGATGTCTTTAGCCAAATTTGCAGCTGATAATAATGTGGATTAGGACAGCAAATTGGAGTATGTTGTGTTGTTGCCGGCCTTCACTACAATTTTCAAATTGAAATATGAAATTTTTGGCTTTTTGTTTCCAAGAAAAAATTACACGCAAATGAGATTAACTTCTAAAATTAAAGAGTACCACCAACTGTAATTGTTTAACTTGAGGGCTTATTTGTTATTTTAAATAACTTGAGGGATCATTGTTTATATTTAGAAAAAATTCTGAGGCCTAGTAACGATTATGCTCACTTTCATTTTCCACCTCCACTGCTCGATCACTCTCTGGTTTACGAGCCACAGACGCCGTCGTCGGATCACCGCCGTCAACCGTCCTTCTCCCATTTCTCGATATTTATCGGTTAGTCCCTCCTTCCAGAAGTGTATCTAATTCTACCTTTTGGAATATTATTGCACCATTATATTTTCGGTGTCAATGGATGCGGATTCAATGTAAATTGATACTAGGTTTTCAACTATATTTTGTTAATTTCTTCTAAATTAAGCTGGTTATGCAGACTGACGAACTAGTTAGTGCAATTGATTTTGAAAGATTTGAAACTATTTTCTGCTTAAGGTATGCATCTGAAGCAATATGGAACTATTGGCGATTCTGTGTTATCTCTTCCATTTGCAAGGAAAATTTAGAGTACCTTAAGAACTACAATGAATTAACAACCAACATAACAGTTACAAAATTAATTCTGCAGTTTGACATCAAGTTGGGAAAAAATCCAATAGTGACCCCTCTTCCTTTAAACAGGCCAACCATATCGAAAATGATACAATTACAGTGCTTGTATTTTCGTATTACAGACGCCGGATAAGTGATACTATTACTCTTCACCTCTTACAGTTAAGCTCAACCCTCCTCCAAAATTTAATGAAGAATCAGATAACGCCGAAGGTATTATTCTATCAACCAAGGTTCTTGAACTGCTGCCCATGCACATAATTCACCTTCTTCAAACCAAAGACCTGCAGAAAGAAAATGAACATAAATAAATAAATAACTCCTATTAAATGAGAATCAAAGCTAACTTATTTTTATCTAGAAGAACAAACTAAAGTATTCTGCTAAAGACTAAAGTTTCATTTGCGAGAGAATTTCCAAGAACTATCAAGAACTACTCGCCATATATCAGGAGACAAATCTTAAATTAGAGGGTAAAACAACTTGTCAGCCACGTTACTGGAACACGCATCCAAGTTTTAGGTAGTCTCTTACTTCCTAGCCACACAAATCAGCAAAAACTACAAGCATGTAACATATTTGTTACTTTTTTCCAGAGAGTGCCACAAGGGACAAGATAGCAAACACTGAGCTTTCTTAAAAAAAAATACCATCATAAAGTTCAAATTAGTAAACCTAACTTACCAAGTTTGTGGAAACTAACAGCCGCAATTGGTTGTTCTAATGCACAACTTAGGATTTGTGGTGGATGAACAGGGATTGTCAACTGAATTGATGTAAAAAAGTGAACAAGCAAGTGCATGTCTTCTTGCACATTTTTTCCGTCAAATTTTCTCATTTACTGTTTAAAAGGCAAATTGTGCAACAAAAGATAGGCATCGAGGTGTGATGTAGTTCTGCGTATTCTACTCATACTATGAAATTGTAGAACTTGTCCAAAACTAAAAGGGGGCAGTACTTTCATAAAAGGAGTAGCAAGTACAACATCATTGTGAACTTAACTTTGTGTCGGATCTTTCCTCAGACTTTTGCTCTAGCAGTCTAACTAATAGATTCATTTTTCAGCACTCATGGAAATATGAAAAATAAAAAATTGAACAGGAGCAAGTAGCAAAAGGGGAGTGATGATGCTGAGAGAGATTGAAACAGGGAATTGGAGGATATAATTACTAAAACTAGGTATGTTCCTCCATATACACACTTGCAGACTGAATAGGCATGAAATCAATAAATCAACTACCCTCTATCAAAAACTAGTGAATAGGCAAGAGAGACTAGATAAAATGCTTAACAATCACTGCAGTGCAAAAAACATGAACAAAAGTGTCTTCGTATTGGAGAAAACCCATCTGGCAGAAGACACTGTAAGCAAGCGCCTCAAGCCTTGAGGTGGGATACCCCAGGGTGAAGGTGTACTGTGTCATTATCATCTTTAGACAATGATGTGAGCTCATTTCTTCTTCAATGAAAATAATCTACATAAGTAAAGTTTCTAAGCCTTATTATTAGGTCAGCAGCTGATCTATCCACATAATTGATATCATATCAGAGTCTTTTGTGAGTGTAAAGGAAACTCTAGTTTGTTCGTTTGCTTAATTATCAAAAGAGGAAAAGAAAAAGAAAACTCCTGCTCTTTCCTTTGCTTTCTCTCATAGATATTAAAACTGAAGCCACCACTGTTCTCTCATTCATGTCCAACTAACAGCCCAAAAACAGGTGAGCAGATTTAGTAGCATGTCGGGAAGCCAGATTAAGTAAATTGTACATGCTACTCAACTACTTGTGCTAATCTAGGAAAAAACTTACCTATTTCACGCTTTCCATTGTCAGGGCTATCACTTCCATGTACCACATTTCTGCACATTGCCATCAAAATCTCAGCAAATTCTTGTAAATTTGTCACATTGAAAACTTCTAGTACCATGACTAGGTACTTGTTGAACATAAATAAATGAATGAAATAATATTATTATATATGGCGCTACCTTCCAGTTTGAACAGCAAGGTCTCCTCTAATTGTGCCTGGCTCAGCATTAAGAGGATTAGTTGCTCCAATTAGCTTACGTGCTGAAGCAACAACACCAATACCCTCCCAAGCCTTGCCAAAATTAGATACAATTTAAACGATTAGGAAAATATACAGACTGTAGGAGACATTATACAGTTCAAAACTCATGGTATATTTAAATTGCTGAGATAATTGATTGGTTTGACTTAGTGAATAACAGCAAGAATCTAAATGGGAAGAAGTTCTACCATACAGACAACAGGGCCAGATGTAATGTAGTCAATCAGCTTCGGGAAGAACGTCTTGGACTTTAGGTCCTTGTAATGCTCCTGTAACAATTAATAAACAACTTGATACAAGTGCAGAATTCATAGGGATTAAATACTACAGAATGACTTGGCAATTTCAAGTCTCTTTTAATTGATAAAGCAAAGAAAACGATAGTCTGTTTGAGAAAATATGCTAGAGTTCTCAATATTGCAGATGGAAGTAATGACACCTAAGTAAAGTTCAAGAAGGCAAACCTCTGCCAATTCTTTAGGGCACTGAAAAAGCTTTAATCCAGTAAGCTTAAACCCTTTTCTCTCAAATCTGGATATAATTTCTCCAACCTATAATAACAATTAAAGAAACATATGTTCAACATTCAAACAGCAATTCAAAAACATTAAGGTAAAGTTTTTCCAACAATCAAAACTCAAAGAAAGAAGAATATACTGAAGCGTACAAGGCCTCTTTGAACACCATCAGGCTTAATCATGATATAAGTCTGATCCACTTCCTCCTGAACACAAAATCCCAAAAAATAAAAATCAATCAACAAACTCTGCAATCCCAAATTACTATATGTACATACCCCCATAAAGTGGGCTCTGAGGAACGTAGAGGGTACGCAAAACTTACCCAACCTTGGGAGGTAGAGAGGTTGTTTACAATAGTCCCTCGGCACAAGGACAAGCAGTTCAAAATAGTACAAAAGAGAAAAAAAATAACGAGAGCGATTAAGCCATGGCAAAACACTATAAAACATGACAGAGCAGTCTGGAAAAAAGAATGCAATAACTACCACAAATTAATATAGTCGAAGTACCACAAACAGCAAATAAATATCCTCCATACCCATTTGGAGAATTTAACAAAATTACACTTTTTTATCCTAAGTTGTCAATTTACCGCGAAATTTCTATAGGGGCAGAAGAAAAATGAAGTGGGTGGCAAAAATCTTTAATGAGTAGTCTAATAATCATACTTGTTACTGCATATATGTATATATGTTGAGATAGTGAGAAGATAAAAGAATTATTGTACCATTGAAGCAACCAAATGGGGTAGGAATATACGAGCTCTATGGACATTCCTTTTGGGTGCATATGAGAAAAGATGAAGTGCTGGTTGCAATGCGGCTAGGCTGTGCTTCTGAACGGTTTTTGGGGTGACCCTGAAGGAAGATACGCAGGCAAAATTGGTGGTTTTGGAAGAGAGTGAAGAAGAAACACAAGGACCTATGGTGAGACACTCCATTTCCTTCGATTACCTCCAACTACTGTCTTGCCCTTGCCCTTAGTCTGCACTATAAATAGATACTCCCACAAACAAAAAGTGTGAGAATTATAATAAATAAAATTTGATAAATATTACTCTCTCTTGTCAAGTATATATGACTGTAGTTTGATTGAGCATGAAGTTTAAAAAATATATTTTTTAATTTTATAGTTTAAAATAAACTAAATATATTTGTGTTGTGTAAAAATATTAGTTTAAAATTAAATTTGCTATCAAATAAAGAAATCTATTTTTTTTTTAAATTGACTAAAAAAATGTGTTATAAGTTGAGATATATGAAGTAATAGTAATTATTATTTTGATACAACAACAAAAAAAAAGAGGAAGCACAAAAGGTAAATTCTAAAGGTCTCGGACACCGTTAAAGGTGTGTTTGGTTCGGGGTAAACATGAAAGGGAAAGGGAATGGAGGAATGAAATTCTCTTTGTTGTTGTTTGTTTGGCCTTATTTTTTCATTCTCTTTACCCTTTTTCCACTTTCATTCACTTTCCTTGATTCCCCACTCCCTAGGTATTTGAATTTCCTTTTCCCAATCCGGACCCCAGACTCCGGACCTCGGACCACTCGGACCACCCGGGACCTCGGACCCCGGACCACTCGGACCCCCCCGGATACCGGACCCCGGACCACCCAGAACCAAACATGTAGGGACAATCATGTAATTTCTTTCCTTTCCATTCCATTCCCTTACTGGATTCCATTCTGTTTACCCTGCGCGAACCAAAACCACCCTAAAAAGATATTAGGAGATTGATTTCGTACTTTCATTTTGAGGGAGGGGTCCTTATATACAAATTATGAAAAGTGTGATGGAGGCCAAGACAAGAGTCATCTAAAATTTTATGAGAGTACCTTTTTTTTTTACAAGGGAACCCGCAGCCTCTACCCGTAGGTGCGCTCTGGGTAAACCCCGGAATGACGCGTAGCCTGCAAACCACGTCAGCCAGATTAACCACACTAGGCAAGCCAGGTGTGATGTGCTCCCAAAGAGGCGAGCGTAGGCGGTACCAGAACACCTGGGATTCGAACTTGAGACCTTGGCCCCAAGCTCACTCACACCATCCCTTTGGATACTCTAGCATCCTTGACCAACGGGCCAATGATACCATTTTGACAGGTCCGTCATTCTTAAAGAACCATTTTGACAGGTCCGTCATTCTTAGAGCAAACTCTTGCAAATGGCGTAAGAATTTGTGGACGCTAAAAATATTCAGAAAGAAGAGTTGTCGCTTATAATGATTGAGGATGTTTGAGTAATCGCCTGGCTTGAGCAGCTAGTAACGCTTGGTTTTTTTATCATAATTTTTGAATACCAAGACCACTGTATTGGGATTGGATTTGGATAATGGGATATGTTTGTATATCTCCTAGTATCAGGAATATCTTTATATATCTTCTAGTATTAGGTTGATCTTTGTATATCACTTAGGATTAGGTTGATCTTTGTTTTTAGGAAGAATTATATTCTTACTCTAATTAGGTTGATCTTTAACGTTGATGAATAAGATCAATGGAAAACCATTCCTCAAAACTTATCGTGGTATCAACGCTAGCCGACTAGCAAATCCTACAAAAAAATCTTTCACCCGGCTGTCATTTTTTCCAGCAACCAACGATAATTTTCTTTCTTCTTTCCGGTACCCAACGACGCCCGACATCCCTAGTTTATCGACGTTATCATGTCGGACATTGAAGGCAAGATTGACCCAAACTCTCTCTTCTTCCTCAATTCTGGGGATCAACCGGGTAATGTGATTACTCACGTCATTCTTACCGGCGACAACTACATTGCGTGGTCTCGAGCCATGACGTTGGCCTTAAAATCTTTCCGGAAATTCGTGTTTTTTGACAGCACGATCACTGAACCGACAGACAAGAAAAATGTTACGATCCGACCTCGGATCCGTGACCGGTGTCTAACCCCGGGCACCCTTGTGATACAACATCAGAGAAAACCAGCGGAAATAAACTCACAACAAGAACCCATATGGAAAACAAACAGGCTAACCCAAAATGGCTACCTCTAATATAACAAAATGACGATTACATCCTTAACAACCCAAACTATAACAGGACTACAGACCTCTAAGAAATGAGTAAACACTATGACGGGACAGGGCCCCGTCATGCCCCTGAATGTACAAATATCTACAACACCGGGGAGAACCGTACCAAAATGCAAAGCCTCCGGAGAAATGGAGCTTTCCCAGAACTGAACAGTGATCCTAAGAGCGCGGATCAGCAAGCTGTGTACCTCAACCTGCGGCATGAACGCAACCCCCGAACGAGGTCGATAACAGTACCAAGTATGTGAAATCAAAATACCGTAATAATATCATAAATCTAAAACAATTTGAGTCATATACGAAAATCAATTTACATCAGACCGCGGCCTTACTAACAATGAGAGTAACACGTATAAACTTTACGGCATAAAAATAGGAGGCTCATGATCAAAACAGGGTCTCTCGCCAGTAGTATCATTAAGCAATCCTACTCGCAGGACTATTTCACCCGCATGGGTCCTGTGGACCCGCATAAGGCCATCCGCCTCGCATGGGACTATTTCACCCGCATGAGACTATTTCACCCGCATGGATCCTGTGGACCCGCATGAGTACAAGCGCCGCACTCGCATCATGGGTAGCAAATCCATGAAATAAGTAGTAAACCATCCTAATGGACGATGCACCCGACCATCCATCGTGTCGGTATGTCCAAAGGAAATAACAAGACACGCATACCCGCGACCATCCATCGCCGTGATGCCAACAGGAATTAACAAGAATAAGTAGTGAACCATCCTAATGAACGCATACCGTGGACCATCCATCGTGTCAGTATGTCAAAATGAAATAACAAGAATAACCCGGGGTCTACCCCGAAAGAACATACCACCTAGCACAACCGGCTATCATGTATATCATAAGCGCTACCGGCTTATCATAACATAACATAACATAAGCGCTACCGGCTTATCATAACATAAGCAAGTTAAGAAATCCCCTAACTTCTTATTAACATTATTAATATATCCTCTCATTTTAGTATACCTAAGGCACTAACATGTTTTTTAAGAGAAAATCCGGAAATTCAACCCAAGTACCACGTACTTCTAACCTTTTAAGAAATAACTCTTTTTATATAAAAATTCCAAGATACTAATCACCATAGTATCAAGTTACGATTTCTTTTCAAGACAAGTCACATTTCCTTTTAGAAATATAATAGGCTTCTAAATCAAGTGACTTCATTTCCTTTAAAACCTTAGGCAATCAATACCTAAAAATCAATTCACCTTTCACAGTTTCAAATCATTTACCCGTACTTGTTTTACTTAGAGTAAACCTTTCTTATTAACCTTTCATAAAGCCAATACAACCAACTTCCCATAAAGTTGTTATATAACCATTATACACTAGTCAAACACATCTCCCTATATCCAAGGGACTTATACTTTAAAACGAAACAAGTATCATATACTTAAAACAAGTGAAAATGTCAAATCTTGTACGTCTTCCGTACTACATAGTTACAACTACTCATGCTCAAGAGATAAGAAAGTTCCACATACCTCTTCGGTCAATCCACTTGGTAAGTCCGAAATACCGCACGTAATATGTCAACATATAATGACCATAATACGTTTATTAACCTCTAATTTCAATGTAGAATATTCCAAGTTCAAGTTACTAATTCCTAAGAAAATTTGGGCAACATTTCCTTTGTTTCTACATACTTTGCCACCTTTTTCAAGGCCGAATTCAATATCCAAACGCCACATTTAAGGCCCAACAATCCAACATTTCAAAGGGGATTACACACCTAAACTTAAATGTGTAAAATTACGCCCACAAGGTAAAACAACCAACTTAACAAGTCTAAGGTAGTTTTTAGGCTACAACATGCTCACATAATCTTCTTAACCAATTCTTTCACATCCAAACCACATTTCTTACATGCAATGAATCTAAGAGCATTATTTACTATAACAAGTTCTTTTTCCTTCACATGCAACATCAATAACTAGCTACAAGAGAGAATTGTTACCTTTAGAGCTTTAGCCAAAATTATTCCAACAATTTTGCTAGCCTCCTTTTCAAGAACACCACCACAACCACCCTTACAAGCTAGCCACAAGCTTCCTTCTTGTTCTTAACTTTTCAGATTTCTCTTAGGCTTTGAATTCCTCTTGGAATTTTAGAGAGAAGTGAGAGCTTTGGCTTAGAGAGAGAGAGAGATTTGAAAGATGACCAAGTCTTGAGTCAATATAAGAGACATGCAAAATCAGATGGGGGGGGACACTTGTCACCCAACCATGACCTCTTTTTAAACAAAGCGTCTGAATTTCCACTCGAACCGCAAAAACCCGCCTCGCCGCGTTGACAACTTCGCCTCTCGGGACTTTTCGCGCCTCGCTTCCCGGCCATGCGGCTGCAATTTCAGCAACCTCGTAACATCCGGCCGCGCGCCTGATCTGGCGCCGCGGCCGCTTCGTCGAAATACATTTCTGTCCGTCTGCGCACTGAACTTGTAACTCCCATAACTTCCTACTCCGATGTCCTATCGACGAGCGGTTGGTTGCGTTGGAATCTAGACTCAACGAACTACGCCCTAGGACTTTGAAACACTTAGGAACTCTCAATGTACCGGGTCATAACCCGCCTCGAAGTTGACTAAAACCCGTCCGAAACAATCCGTCAACTTATCTTTCGAAAATTTTAAGTCTTACTCATTTCGTACGCTCTCATACGCGTGGCCAGAACTACGGGGTATAACAAAAAAGTTACTTGATTGGGACACGGTTAATTCCATGCTCGTCTCATGGATATTACGAAGCATGAATCCTAAAGTGGTTGTATCTATTCCTTACCATGGCGAAGCAAAACGTTTTATGGGACTACTTCGAAAAGCAATTCGTCGTTGCTAATGGTCCACGCATCCAGCAGATTCGCGTCGCAAACAATCGAAATCAATGACCATCGAAGTGTACTATACTCGGTTGATGGGTTACTTCGACGAGCTTGCACACCTAAAACTGATGCATTACTGTACTTGTAGGAAATGCACGTGCGATGTAACTGGAAAAAATTGATATGGATCGAGAGGAGGAAATATTCCACCAATTCCTAATTGGCCTTGATGATGACTTGTATGCCACTGTCTGGTCAAACATTCTTTCTAATAATCCGCGTACAATTTTTTATTCAAGAGGAGAGATCGAGAAATATTGCTAGCGGAAAGGTTGTTACGGAAGAAACTAATATATTTTCTCTTCAACTAGTCGATCGTCCTAGAGGTGGGTATGGCAAGCCATACAAATCAAAGCTTCATTATTCTCACTGCAAGCAAAAAGGGCATGACAATGGAACATGTTTCAAGTTACACGGCTACCCGAACTGGTGGGAGGACTGGAATCGCGGCCCTCGAAGAAATTTCGTTCACGACACTGCTACTGCTCATCTAGGACTGTTCCGGCGGTAGCAGGCTCACCGGCTTTCTCATCCGTCACTGGCCGCGGTAATTGGCCAGCAGCTCGTGCTAATATGGTGACTGAACCACTTGGCGCATCGACTAGTACCGACTATTATGCCTTGGCTAATTTGACCCAGGATCAGATTCAAGCTCTTTTGAATTTGAGAAATTCTAAGGGGCAATCAAATGATCGGATGATGGGTAAGTCTCCTGGTATGCTTTGGATTATTGATACAGGGACATCACATCACGTAACGGGGAGTCTGTCCTGCCTCACTAATGCACAACAAATTTCCGAATGACTGGTAGCTCTTCTTGATGGTGAACGTGTCATTGCAACGATGATGGGTTGTGTGGTTCTTTCAAAGGATTTGATTCTTCAAAATGTTTTATTTGTTCCCAAACTTAACTGCAATTTAATATCGATGTCACAATTGATTGATGATTCTAATTGTAATGTCAGATTCACTAAATCTTTGTGTGCTATACAATACCAACATTTGGGGAATCTGATTTGAGCAGGTGAATGTCGGGACAAACTCTACTTTTTCTGAGGGATTCCTATGGTGCAAGTAGTGACGGTTCCTGGTTTGACAAAATTTGAATTATGGCATCAATGGTGTCACCCTTCGGATAAAGTTGTAAAGTTAGTTCCTGCAATTAGCTCTAGTAGTGCTAGAAACCATTTGAATAAAGCATGCATAATTTGCCCTCAAGCAAAACAAACGCGTGATAGTTTTCTTGTTAGTGAGAATAAAGCTAGTCGAATATTTGAGTTAATACATTGTGATTTATGGGGGACAAATGGTACACACTCTTCGTGTGATGCAATCTACTTCTTGACATTAGTTGATGATTTTCAAGAGTAGTTTGGGTATATTTATTACGTAATAAGACAGAAGTCTATACAAATTTTTGTTCTTTCATCGCAATGGTTGAGCGCCAATTTGATACAACAATTAAAATTATGCGGAGTGTTAACGGAACTGAATTTAAATCCATGATAGACTATTTTAACACAAATGGAATTTTATTTCAAATATCATGTGTGGGTACTCCTCAACAAAATGGATGGGTAGAAAGGAAACATCAATACATACTAAATATAGGTCGAGCATTTATGCTTCAGGCTAATTTACCAATTACTTTTTGGGGGGAATGTGTGCTTGCGGTTGTGTACTTAATTAATCGAACTCCTTCATTCTTGCTTGAAAATAAGACTACGTATGAAGTTCTGTTTGGCAAACCACCTACTTTTGTTGAACTAAGAGTTTTTGGGTGTTTGTGTTTTTCTCACAATCAGAAGGCGAAAGAAAATAAATTCGCTCTGCGTAGTAAAAAATATGTGTTTGTCGGCTATCTGACTGGGAAAAAGGGGTGGAAGTTGTATGATATGGATAACGGGGATATATTTGTCTCACGTGATGTTAAATTTCATGAGAATGAGTTCCCATTTGAAACCGAAAATGATAGTTCGTCATCACATAATGCTACAAAAAAAATAGGTGTCGATGTGGATTGTTTTGGTGATTTGAATTCGGTCGTAGACGAAGGGGTTGTTGCCGGAACTGTCGGGGGTATTTGTCATGAAATGATGAATGGGGCAGTAGTGGGCGTCGACGTTACTGCCCTACCCACTCGGGTCCACACTGTGCGTGCAACCCAGCCTAGCAGCAATCCACCAGCCCTTCACCTAACCAGCCCACGAGCAGGCCCACTAACTACTGACGAAGAGAAGGAATTGGGCTGAGGATTAAGGGATAAACGTCCTTCAGTCTTGTTGCGTGATTTTGTTGATCCCACTATACAGAAAAAGAGTCATTCCCAAGGTTCATCGGCTTCACATGGTTCTTCAGGTACTCCTTATCCTATAGCACATTTTGTGAATTTTGACAATTTTTCTTTGTGACACCGTATATTTCTTACAGCTGTGATGCAGGACTTGAGCCCGTAATTTCACGAGGCAATGAAAGACGTTGGTTGGAGAGAAGCTATGCAAAAAGAAATTATTGCACTGGAAGATAATGAGACTTGGGTGATCGAGGAGTTACCTCCAGGAAAAAGACACTCGAATGCAAATGGTTGTGCAAAATCAAATATCATGCAGATGGAAAAATTGAGCGATTGAAAGCTCAATTCATCATTTTTAGTAGTCATCAGGTTGAGGGAATTGATTACAATGAAACCTTCATTCATGTAGCTAAAATGGTGACGGTTCATGCTTTTCTTGCAGTTATGGCTGTTAAGAATTGGGAATTGCATCAAATGGATGTGCATAATGCCTTTCTTCACGTCGATTTAGATGAGGAAGTTTACATGAAATTATATCATGGCTTTATAGTTGACAAACCCGGTATGGTTTGTCGCTTGAAGAAGTCCCTATATGGTTTAAAACATGCACTGAGGTGTTGGTTTGCTAAGTTGGCATCTTCTCTACGGTTTCCATCAGTCTTACTCTGATTATTCGCTCTTTACTCTGTGCCAAGGGAATAGTACAACTTAATGTACTCATATATGTGGATGACCTGATTATTTTGTAATAATTCTTCCGATGTAGTTTCATTTAAGAAATATTTGAGTGTGTGCTTTCATATGAAGGATTTTGGTCTGTTAAAATATTTTTTGAGAATTTTTTTGTGCCAGCGAAATACACTCGACATCATAGCCGACACCAGACTTCTGGGTACAAAGCCTGCCGACTTCCCTATCAAGCATAATCATACTCTGGCCTTAGCTAATGGGTCGTTACTTGCTGATCCGGAGTGCTATCGTTGGTTAGTTGGTCGTATGATTTGTCTTTCATTTACTCGTCTTGACTTAGCCTATGCAGTTCATATTCTGGCCTAGTTTATGCAAGTGCCGCGTCAGGAACAATGGGATGCGAATATCCGAGTTGTTCGATACTTGAAATGAATTCTGGGTCAAGGCATTTTGGTACGGGCTGATAGTGATATGTCATTAACAGGTTGGTGTGATTCTGATTGGGCGAGTTGTCCGTTGACTAGGCGCTCTATTACGAGATGACTGATCTTCCTAGGTTGTTCCCCAATTTCCTGGAAAATCGAGAAGCAACACACGGTTTTCAAATCACCCGTGGAAGCCTAATATCGCTCGATGGCAACGATCACTTTGGAGTTGAAGTTGCTGAAAGCACTATTAGGCAGTCTTGGGTGGATCATCCTCGTGCTATGACTCACTGTAAGTCTTTATTGCATATAGCTCATAATCTTGTGTTTCCATGAATGAATAAAACATATTGAGGTTGACTGTCACTATGTCCGTGATGCGATCCAAGAAGGTGTAATTACTACGAGTCATGTGCCTACGAACGAGCAGTTTACCGATATTTTCACAAAAGCATTAGGCAAGCACCAATTTGTATATTTACTCCGCAAGTTGGACATTTGTGAATTGCATGCTCCAACTTGAGGGGTATTAGGAGAATTTGGATAATGGGGATATCATTGTATATGTCCTAGTATCAGGAATATCTTTATATATCTTCTAGGATTAGGTGTATATCTCCTAGTATCAAGAATATTTTTATATATCTTCTAGGATTAAGTTGATCTTTGTATATCTCCTAGGATTAGGTTGATCTTTATTTTTAAGAAAAATTATATTTTTACTCTAATTAGATTGATCTTGAACTACTATATAAATTGTATATTATTGATGAATAAGATCAATAAAAACCATTCTTCAAAACTTATCACACTGGAGAACTTGGAAAGGGTAACTTCACTTCATTGGAGAAGATGAAGCTTTACGTTTGATTGTGGTGGTTTCTCATAAAAAATTAGGTTGATATCATTTAAATTGGGTAATAATGAAATAAGACCATAATTTTTTTTAAAACAACCTACCTAATCAAAGCATTGAATAGGATGCTTATTGCTATAATCATCTTCTTCTTCTCTTCGATCTTTCTTTATAGTATTATTTAGGCTTTGCATAGACTCATATTCACATATATTTATTCTTATGTATTGCTTTATTTATTTTATCGTATGATATCTTATTGACTTATTGTCATATATTTCTTAAATTCCTTGCATTAACTACGTTCTTTTTAGCCGATGATCTATCGAAAATAGACTCTCTAAATCATAAAAATAGAGAAAATGTCGGTGTACGTCTTACACGGAATATGTTGTTGTTATTGCTATAATCAAATTTAGAAATAAATCTTCATAAATGCTAAGGAAGCATATTAGAGATTCTATGAGTAACCAATTATTGAAATTGAAAATTTAAAAGTCATAAATTTTTGGTTTTACACTTTATTATCGCACACCCAACAACGCACCCCTTCAAAAAACAATAAAATAAATCATTACTACCAAAACTAAACTAAACAACAACAAGAACCGAAAAACCCAAACTATTCCTCTCTCAGGAAAATGGTGGCAACGAGACGAAGTGGTGGATCTCTACCGTCCACTGTAAACAACAAGTCATCACCATCACCGTCCGATGATAAACCTTCTTCTCCAAAGCGTCAAAAGGTTCATACAAAAATTTCCACTTCATTCATTTTTTTTGGTTGTTCGGTGAGTCAGTTTTTGTTTTTGTCTTTTAATTGATTCTTTTAGGTAGATGATGATAATGTGGAGTCATCGGAAAAATCAACGCCGTTAACGGAAAATCCGAAAGAGTTGTGTTCCACTGACGGCAAAACTGACGGAAAAGTTAACGATGCACCTCAAGTATCCGTTGTGACACCTGTCACAGAAGGCAAGCGTTTTTATTACTACTATTTTTTTCATTTTCTTGACAAGTTCACTGTTACTGGTGTACTTTGATCATATCCAAGAACATATAAGAGAGATATTAAAGAACTGAAATTCAAACAAAATTGAATGATAACGATCACACTAAACGTGTGTGCCAATTGAAAACTCTGTTTATCGGCCTCTACATCAAACTTAATCATTCATGCAACTGACCACTCAATAAAGAGAGTTCGTCATAACTGACTCGTTGTGACATACTCCCTCCTTCCCAATTTATATGATATAATTTGATTGGGCACGGATTTAAGAAATAGATAAGACTTGAATTTTGTGGTCTAAAATAAGTCAAATATTTTGTTATGGTTATAGATTATCTTGTTAAGCGTAAAAGGTAAAGTTTATAGTTAAATTGTCCTTAAAAGGAATGTGTCATTCTTTTTGAGACCGACTAAAAAAAAATGGTGTAATATAAATTGGGAAGAGGGAGTGTAATATAAATTGAGACAGAGGGAGTAATAGATAGCGGATTCAAACTGAAGTAGAAGACGATTTTTCTTATGAACAACACAGTTGAAACACAACAGAGAGAGGCGTAACTGTAGTATCTTATAAAAATCCAGACACATAATACACCCTCAACACAGCTAGCGCACCCGACAAACATAGTCAAAGAGGGAAACCTCCTCCTCTTTCTAGCGAAATAGATAAATGAAGTAGTAAAAACGAAGAGGCAATTGGTGTCTAGAGTTCACTGTTACTGGTGTACTTTGATCATATCCAAATGCATGTCTCATTCAGTTTTCTTTTCATTGTCTGAATTATAGGAGCAGCGCCTGTTATAGTAGATAGGCCTAGGAGTTTGTTTCCTTTGAGGAAACATAATCAAGGTTCCGAAATGAAGAGGCCTTGGTGCAGGCTTTTATCAGAGTATCCACAGGTTTTCTAGTAGTATTTCTTTTTGTTTACTATTTGCTGTTGAATTTTGTTTTATTGGTTTGATATCCAATAGAATGTGAATATACTGCAGAACCCAACGGTACAGGTTTATGCGGCAAATTTCTTGGTTGGTTCGAGCAAATACGCTCAACATAATATACAGAATCAAGCAATTAGTTCAATCCTGTGTTCGATAAGGCTTACACAGGTATTTCTCTAATTTGGACTACTTTGACTTAAAGTCTCTCTGCCGTAATTCAACGGCGTCTACTAGTGAAAATTTTAGTATGAAAGAAGATACTTTTAAGCACTGCATTGTTTCCAATGCTGATGCACAGATCTTTTCTTGGTCAGAATTATCTGTAGGATCTTCGAAAATTCTCTTTGGGCACTGCAGTATTCCCTGGAACCTCTTCAGGCATTAGGAGTAAACTGTCTTTAGGCGCTTCCTGAGAGGTTCCCATAGCAAAGCTTTGAATATGAACTTGTGAAGGACGGCATTAGTTGTCATTTGTTTGATTATTTTCTGAGGTGAACTTCATATTGTATATACAATATAATTACTCATTGTTTGTGGAAATGATCAGCACAAAGGCAATTGGGTGGCTGTGCTTGAGATCAGGGGAAGCAAAGGACCTGTTCAAGTTAATGAAAAGATCATTAGGCGGAACTCTAGTTGCTTTCTCAATTCAGGCGATCAGGTTGTCTTTGGTCAAGAGGGAAATCATGCTTATGTATCCTCTACATGCCGTTGTAGCAACTATTGTGATTCCATTTGTATCTGCTCAACACTTATGGTTTCTGTGATTCTTTTACTATTTATCATCTTTATGATTGAATATCCTTGACGTTGTTCTATATAGATATTTCAGCAACTCTCGTATGAGTTTACATTTAAGTCAGCTTCAGATGTTAGGACCAGTGCCAGAAACTTGGTGCATACTGGAAGACGGACAGGAGATGCTTCATCTGTAGCTGGTGCTTCTATTCTGGCATCACTTTCGAGCCCGTGGCAAGATCTATCTTGTTTGAAACCGACATCTCAGGTTAGTGGTAAAAACTACCCAGGAAATGAGCTGCCTCCTTCCCCTGTTATTCATGAAGACAAGCTTGACGGCCTCGAAGTAGATTCAGCTGCAAATGCTGGTAGTAGCAATGCTGTTGATGTTGGATTGACTAGCGAGATCCTCCCTCTTGATAAAAACCTGGACTCTGGTGTAGAGGCAAGCAACGTAAAAGTCACTGGTTGAATTATTTCTTTTGGCCTTCTTGCTATGAGCTCGCAAACTGATCAATGTCATAACTAAAGAAAGTATTTATTAACAGATGTTGGAGGAAAGACGGTGGACTTGGGAATCAGTGCCTGCTTCAACATCAGGGATGCCTTTAAGAACTGCTCTATTTAAGGAAGAAATTCATGCTTCAATCATTGATGGACAAGATATAGAAGTTTCATTTAATGACTTCCCTTATTACTTAAGGTATGCCCCAAGACCACATATCATAATCCATTTACCATTATATATCTGGAGTTCTACTTAGTTTCCTTTAATTTTTTAGTCATTTTTTGCTCGTGACATTTTTGATCTTTTGGGCATTTCCTATAAATAATCACTTGAGAATGTGAAAAGGCCTCTAATCCTTGTCCAACTGAGTACTTATATGGTTGTATCAAAGTCAATCTTGGTTCTTGTTTCTATATGAAATTTACGTAATTCTCAAAGAAGCAAAGAGACTGGTTTTAGGGTACTTATTTTTTCTATACTTGGAAAAGTTGGAAGCTAGTGGTGTAATAATTGGGTTGTGTAGGAGCCAATTATGTCTATATCTGTGAATTTGCAGTGAGAACACAAAAAATGTGCTGATTGCCGCTTCATATATACACCTAAAGCATAGAGAGCAAGTTAAATATACCTCTGAGCTTCCTGCTGTCAACTCAAGAATTTTGCTTTCTGGTCCTGCAGGTTTGTTGCTTCTCTCGGTAATTATTTAACTTATTTTGTCTTGATATTATTTCATTTCTCTCACTGGAGTGCTTGGTAAATATTAATCTATGGGTGCTGACCAGTTATACTTTTGTTTCCCAGGATCTGAAATATATCAGGAGATGCTGGTGAAGGCACTTGCTCATTATTATGGAGCTAAATTGCTCATCTTTGATAGCCATGCTTTTTTGGGTGTAAGATTGAATTACTTGTTATGTTTTTGAGGAACATTGCAAATTACACCTTAATTAATTTCTCTTTTTTGTTGTTCTTGACCTCCCTTGAAATACTACTAGTAGCCACCTAATTTAAGACCTTGTTGCGCACTTCTGTAGAAGTGCTCTTTGGTTGTTATTAAAGGGGGTAATTTCTGGGTCTTTTGAGCTACAAAGGGGCTATAGACATATTGAGGGATGTAGGGAGAGTAGCATGCAACTTGTGAAAGCTTCTTTTCTTGTTTTATGTGCTTGTGGCGGGTTAAGTAGTGGGGCATAATTTTGCATGTCATCTTATTCTAGGAGTTGGATTTCTTTTCAATTTTTTTTCTAATTAAATTTAATATCATAAGCCAGAGTTCTTTTCAATTAAATCTAGAAATTGGACTATTAAAACTCTTCATGTCAGCTTACTTTGTTATTCTCTTGGTCATGTATGCTCTTGCACTTTTATTGATGTGGTTAGATGCAAATTATGGATATATTTCCATATCATTCAGGGGCTACCTGTGAAGGAAGCTGGGCCAATGAAAGAGGGATATAGTGCACATAAAATCTCAAGCAGGTTGAAGCAAATTCCTGGAGAACCTGACCGGACCAAAGGCACTGAGCCATCATCTGGGAAAACAGTTAATACTAGCTCTTTGGCTGATCTTGTGTGTTTGGAGGCACAACCAAAGACAAGGAATGACAGTATATCTTCTTTAGCGGAGGCATCAGAAAACACCGTCTTTAGGACAGGTATTTGCTGCCCTTTGGTTAGTCCAGTGCTTTTCAATATTTTAAGGAATTAAATTATTTTTTTCAGATTTTATTTTACTAATAACTGATGTTGAAGATGTTTAGGTGATAGGGTCATGTTTATTGGTTCTGCTTCTGGTGCACTATACTCGACTGCCATCAGGTAAAAGTCTAAAGTTATTTTTCCTAGAAACCTGAATACCAACTCTTTTGTACTCAAAATGATCTGTATCTTTTTATATTTGAAAAAAATTCTGATGTTATTTTGTCCATTGAAGATTTAGTTTTTCCCGTTTCTCATAAATGAAAATAATCATTCTTGATGCATATCTCTTAATGCCATCAATGAAACTGCTTAATCCAAAAAAAGAAAAAGAACCATTCTTGATACATATGCAAGTAACTATATGGTTTTACGATAATTGTGTTCCTCTACCTTTTGGTATAGTTCTCGTATACATGCATTTATTCCCTTTGTTAGTGAAATTTATTACCTTGTCAAAAAAAGAAAAAGAAATTGAGTATGTTCATATCTTATCCCCTCTCGGGGGGGGGGGGGGGATGTAAAATACGGCTTGTATTACATGATTAGTGTAGAGGAATGAGGAGAAGATTAAGGGATTGCGCGAAGACTATCACACTGTATAATGTATATAGGCTATATCTGCTTGATGTGGGACACTTTTCTACATCAAGTAATGCTATCCACTCAACTATCTAACAGTCCTCAAATTGGTTTATACATGTCGTATGTACCAAGCTTGCTTCTTATGTAGCTAGTTCCTTGGCGGATACTTGATAACTGTAGAATCAGAACAACAGGATGAGCAGAGCCCGAGAACGCAGCCTTGTCGGGCTCTCAATGCGCTCTCGCTTTCCCCTAAGAAATCAAACTTTTCTGGCGATTCAGAGTGCGAATTCATATGTGGTGCATGGATTTGATTAGAGAGGTTAGGGGCTCTTTGTTGTGGCCTTTTCTTGGTCCTGTAGGCGTTTGCTCATGAAGGTCCTTTTCAGTTCCAATGGTTAATTTCATTTTGCTATGTACATAGAGACAACTTTTTCTCCTGAATTCTGTTGAATCTCAAATGAACACCTGCAACTGGATTTCCTGGCAGATCGGAAAGAACTTCAGTGACGAGTTTTAACGTTGTTGGTTTTTTCTCCATACAAAAAAAAGTTGTTTTTTTCAACAAGAAAGATGAGAAATCATTTTTGGTCATGCAGTTATTTATGGTTCTTTGATACTTTCTACCATTGCTAATATTCGAAAAGATTAGCTTATGCTACCTTAACGCTTACTATGGGTGAATGAGGGTCTTAAATGTTTCTTGGAATAAGAATTCTGTGCGCCAGGTGAGATCACATGTATTTCCTAATTCGAGATAACATGACATGCCAAAAGATGGGGAGGTGAGGAGTTGAAGCGAATTACTCTCGGTCTATCCTTGGAGATTCTGGGAGAACCGGAGAGTCAAATATGACTACTGAAATCCAAGTGAAAATGGACAGTGAAGTCGTTTATTGGAATAATGTCTTAGGCTCTTAGCGGACCTAGTAGTTTTCTCTTATTTTACTGTCTTTGTTTCATGTTTGTTTGAATCTTATATTTACTTCTAGTTACCTCCTAGACCTTCTGTAGTTTCTTGTTCTTTGTGTGTTGTTACTATCTGGTATCTCTTGTACTTCAACTATCGTATTAGTTTGCCACAGTTAATGTTACTTTTTCATAATGCTTATTTATAGTGTTTTGACATCGTTACTTTACTTTTGTCATGTCTGACCGTGTGTTGTGCTTTCTCTTGACTCGGAAACAGCCTTCTACCTCCCAAGGTAGGGGTAAGGTCTGCGTACACTCTACCCTCCCCAGACCCCACTTGTGGGATTTTACTGGGTATGTTATTGTTGTTGTTGTTGTTGTTACCTCCTAGACTTCTGTTGTGTAGTATTTGCTGTTTTTCTCCTGTATTCTGAGTTCTGAGCTTAGGAGAAAATATTATTTGTTACTTCCTACTTTATTTGTTTAATTTATTAAGTTAGGGCATAATCTTTACTTTTCTGCATTTTCTACATAGGAGCTTTTTTTTTTGGAATTAATCTTTATCTCCCGTACGACGTGTTGTTCTGCAACTACCTATTCATAAGTTTTAGTACAAGCTGAGGCTGTCAGTTTTAACCTCTCCGTCTTGTTCCATTGTTCCAGGGGCCCAACATTTGGGATTAGAGGGAAGGTTGTATTGTCTTTCACAGATAATCCGTCGGCAAAAGTTGGTGTAAGATTTGATAAACCCATCCCGTATGGCGTTAACTTAGGTGGTCTTTGTGATGATGCTCATGGATTCTTCTGCAAAGGTACTTTTGGAATGCCATTTAACTATTTCCCTTTAGTTTATTAAGTTAACAACATTCTTAAGTACTGGAGTCTTAGTTTATACTTAATGCTTTTTATCATCTCCTCTCAGTCAGTGAACTGCTGACCTTAGAAGCCACTGGTGTGGATGATCTGGACAAGTTACTCACTAACACATTGTTTGAGGTGTAATTTCTTTCTATGAATATGTATAAGTTCGCTAAGGCATTGTGGAATTTCTGTTCCCTTCTTTTTCTGTTTTGGGGGTAAACTTCACTCTTTACATTTCTTTCTGCCTTTTCAGATTGTATTCAATGAAAGCAGAAATTCCCCATTCATTTTGTTCATGAAAGATGCTGAGAAATCTATGGCAGGAAATTCAGAATCATATTCAAGATTCAAAAGTCGGCTTGAGAAGCTTCCTGATAATGTAGTTATTATTGGTTCTCATGCTCATACTGATAATCTTAAGGAGAAGGTACTTTTGCATTTGAGATGATAATGCCCAAGAATAAATGCATGTGATTATATCTTTTCCTGTTATAACGTGTATACAGTGCACCTTATAAAAATGTGTATACAGTGTATTAAGAGGCCTGTTATGGGAATTTCTTATGGATTAAATTTCTTGGCTATAGTAGTTATCCGTGCCAAAGCATTGTGAGACTGAGGCTTGATCAGGAGAACGAGAGGTGACTCTTATTACAGAAAATAGTTTAAAAGACCATCTTCGAAGCAAAAAAGAGACATCAGTCTAGCTATATATATCAATGCGCGCACACACATGCAGCTATACACATACACACACACACACACACACACACTCTTTCATATACATATATACAGTTATACACACAATACAACATACTCTCTCTCTCTCTCTCATATACATGTATATATTTATGTGTGTGTGTGTATACCTTTAAATTCTTTTTTTTTTTCATTACACGCTTTTTGTCATTAAAGCACATTCTTCAGCTATGCTTTGCGCTTGGAACCCAATCATGTTTGCTAATACTACTTGAAAGATTAGAGATAATCATGACTTCATTTTACCTAATAATTTTCGCGTGCTTCCGAAAAAGAAGAAAGGCTATGGATACCATGACCGATCACCATCGATAAAGAAGAATCTTTCTAAATCACTTCGTGTCAGCGGGGCCTTCAAGCATCCGAACTACGCCAGGATTGAGAACTACATAGCGTTTCTGATAGAAAATGACGACTCCTTCAGAAAAACAAATTTATTCAAGTTCTTTTTCCCAAAGATGTCCCACTCCGACCGTCCTCTTGATTTTGGCCCACTAATCTAGTTCATTCATGGACACCACGGTCATAAAGAAATACTAATCTAGTTCATTAGTTTCTCAGTGTTTCAAAAAGTTGCTCCCAGTAGAGATTTTGGAGATTGGATGATTTATATGGAAAGACAACAGTAACACACACATTTACCAAGTAATGCTCTATCAATGAACAAAAGAGTTACAATTTTAGAGAGGACAGAAATATGAAACTCTTAGAGCATTTACGTCTTCCTATTTACACCAAAAGAACACAAGATGTTAGATATATATGCCTAAAGCTATACTTTGCTAGAGAACTTTTGAAACATCTTTCATATTTTCTGCAGTGACAATGATATGCTCATACGCTGTATACCACATTTTCCTTACCCTTCTACACACTCGGCAGCCTTTCTATGGGGAAAACACATCCTCTACTGGTTTTGGCATGACCCTGCTCATCCCCGAGTCAACCAAAACACAATACGTGTTCCAGACTTCTAAGGTCACTATACTGTGATAGATAAGTTGGTTGACAGTCTCTTCCTGCTCTCCACTCATAAACCACCTATTGCATGATGCTTTACCTCTCTATTAGAGGTTGTCTTGTGTGAGAATTGCCCATATGATGCTGTCATTCGAAAAGCGGCAACCTTTAGGTGTCTTACCTCTTCCTTAATGATCTTCATGAGCATTGTCCGTCAACTTAGTTTCCAGAACTGAGAGATGTAGAATGACTTCACTAAGGGCTCTCAGTTTCCTTGTCTAAATAGAAGCATCCGGATCCTAGCGAAGCTCCTCATGAGCTTATATTTAGTTTTTAAGCATGGTTTCATTGGCCATCTTGAGTTCCTGATCGTTGCTCTCATTTGGAGCCTCAAATCCTAGCAAACCGAGTCAAGTTGGGGAACTTTCTGCGGGCGTAGATTGTTCAGAGTTGTTAAAGGCCCGCTTAGGCCTTGAATCTCGATAAAGTCGAGGTTAAGATAAAGATCTGCACTTCCCTTTTACAACATAGGAGGGAGGGGCCTCGTTCCTAAAAAGCCCTCTGCCCCGGATGTGCTTCACATAGCTTAGTTGGCGCTTTAGGTAGGCACAAAGATGCTAAGGCGTCCGTTTCTTCCCCTAGGGTTCTGTCTTTAAGATCACAATACTAGACCATAAATATAGTTGGCAAAGTCATGCATTAATTGTTGAGGCAAACGCTATAACTGAACTTTTAGTGATAAGGAATAAGAAATTAGGGATCTAGTGTAAGAAATTCGCCAAGGAAAACTTAAAATTACATCTTCCCATATCAGAAATTTGAACATGAACTTTGAATTTGATTGGCGTCATTTTTGCTTCATATATTGGCTTAATCATAGTTTCCATTTTTTTTCCAAAAAATTATTGTTTATGTCTAACGTCTAGTGTTACCTTTCTACTTTTTATATTTTCATCATTAGCTCTACTCTTCACTAAAGCCTACTCTTTAATTGCATCATGCACTTTTAAAGCAACAGTACTATGGATTTTTCTTGCGCCTTTCGCTTTTGACTACTCTGAGTTTGTCCAAACTGACTACATATCTTAATATGTTTGGAGAGTTTTCTGACCGTTCTTATATTTTTCTATGTCCATAAGTGGAGTTGAGGCTTCTGAACACCATCCTCCTTCCTTTTCTCCATGCTGCAGTAATGAATTTCCATAATCTCCCTTCCTCGGAGTTGAACCTCCACAGCCATTTTACAAAAAGACTATTATTGTGTAGTCTCAAGTCCCTTAAATTCTCCGTTGCTGACTGGTCTAATCACCTTTTCGTATTTTACTTGGTGATAATTAAAGTCTTCCTTTACCACTCCAATGGAAGTCTTGCTTAATATTGTCTGGTTTGTATTGATCCCAGGACTATGATAAGGATAAGTAGTGGCTGAAAATCCTGCTCAAAATCTTGTGTATCAGTGTTGTCCTGCCTGCTGAAAATACTGCCTCTTCTATCAATCATGTCCCACACCAAGACCGAAATACTTACCATTCTCACAAAAGAAAAAAGAAAAAATGGTCCCATAGCAAGATCGGCTTACGACTTGTTTCAGGAGGTACCCTAGGTAAGTCGTCGAAGAAAGAGCCAATCTTGTACCAAGAGTATTAATTAGTAATTGTTGGCTCAGTACCTCTCCTGTTGTTTGCTATGTTGATGTGCAAATCCATGCTGCTTGACAATGTAGCAGAGTCATCCTCAATTTAGTTTTAGAAATCTTTCCTCTAATACCAAACTGTAATAAGTTTTTTTTTTCCGAATAAGGCGCAAGAATACCAAACTGTAATTATAAGCGGTGTTATAAAGTGTTCCAAATCATATTATCTCTTTCTTTACTCCTCCTGAGAGAGAGAAAGAGAAGAAGGTTTGGGAGAGAAGAGTGTGCATTAACTCTTTGCTAAAGTTAATGTCATCCTTTCAATTGCTTCAATAATTCCATTTTACTCTTTGCAGTCACATCCTGGAGGATTGCTCTTCACCAAATTTGGCAGCAATCAAACTGCTTTGCTTGATCTGGCATTGGTATAAACCCTTCAATTTTTAATCAGTTCTTTTAATACTATAATTTTCAATTAGTTGCGAAAATATCTTGTAAATGAGGATGTTGAATTATCATTCTAAAAAAAATGAGGATGTCAAATTGTATACAATTGGAAAAGAATCCTTCTTTACGTTTAGGCCTGTCTTCTTTTTCTTCCTTTTTTTGATCCTTTTGGGCAATGGGAAGGGGGAAACTAATTTGAGAAGCACACACTGTCTTTTATATTAAACTAAGGCATTTGGATACGAATAACTACCTTGTTTGTTTTGAAAACTAGGCTTATTTTTGAAAAATAATCTAAAAGGATTTTCAGAAACCATCAACATGATCTTGTTTTCCAAAAACAGCTACTTGCTTGATAAATGTTGCAACCATTATATTATTAAAGCAAACCACAAAAGTATCCTAATGGTACCTGAGATCCTTTTGCTTATGGTCGTAAATTAGGCCTTTATGCGTCCTCATCTTTTTTGGATAAGTTTGCTAATTCTTCGTTGTCTTTCAGTTCCTTTCCTCTTCATTTTAGGTGCTTTTTCCGCTTTACCAACTTTAGCATTGTTTAGATTTGTGAAAAAAATATTACTTTATCGAAAAGTATCATTTACATTGGAAAACCCTGAGTCTGTCAACTCTGATCTTGCACAGTTCCCTTTTCTCCTGCTGAATTTGCCCTTGTGCTCTATTACTCTTGAATTAGCACTGCCATATCGTAACTTGATTGTCTTTTTAACTTTCGGTGGCTTATAGTACTGAATTTTGATGAGTTCAGGATAGTCTTGGGAAGACGCATGACAAAGGGAAGGAGGTCGCAAAGACAGCTAAATTTCTGGCAAAACTTTTCCCAAATAAAGTGGCTATTCACATGCCGCAGGTCTGTTGTTTAGATTCTATAGAATTTTATAAGATCTTATTCTTGCTTCAGCAAATTACTGAGTGGCTTTGAGTATTCCAGGATGAAGAACTTTTATCTACTTGGAAGCAACAATTGGATCAAGATGCTGATACCCTCAAAATGAAAGGAAATTTAAATAGCTTACAAACAGTAAGGCTTTCTGACCTTTAAAGTTATGAGTGACCAATCTTTTACCTCTTCATCTGCTAATGTTCTTATTGCTCATCCTTGATTGTAGTTTTAACCTCACATTTGTGACTTCCCTCAGACGTTATTGACTTCTCTTGCATTCTTATGGAAGTGTACAATTAATTGAAATAGAAGATTTGAAATGAACATTTCTTTTGATTCAACTGCCAAAGCTGAACATACCTAAGTGTCGGTTAAGAGATCTTAGAATCTATAGACTTAGATTAATGTTGGATTTTTTAAAAGTTTTATTTCAAAAATATCGAGGTGACATGAATAATCAATAATGATGTTCCATATAGCCGCCCCCGAGTTACTTAATATCGATTAGCATTCATCTTGGGGCTATGTTGGGTTTTAGACCCAACTTCTATTTTTTGTCTCACAACTGATATACAGAACTTACTTTTCACCTTATTAGGTACTTTCCTATTTCACACTGGTGTCACGTCACTCTTCCTTTCCAGTTCCTATGTTACTTTTATGTATCGGAAAATAGAGGATAGATATCTGAATTGTTTGCTTTTAGGCACCACAATATCGTCTAACCTTCACATTTATTCTGCTATGGAGGTGAAATTGCAATGGACAATTTAGTCTTACTTTTGCTTATCCTAAAAGCCTGCTCTCAAGAGCGATTTCTTTTTTTGAATGGTAACATTTTCATATATCAACAGCACACAAGGTAATGCCGAAGAAACCCCTGTACATATTCCAAAAACTATAGAAACAAAAAACCAACAACTAAACATGCCTTGTCATCTTACAATGATTCTTTAATGTCTAGTATGGAATCATCATCATTTATAACTCTTGTTGCACCAAAGAAGTCGCATGCAGTTCAACTTTATCTTCTGGATGGAACTGCTTTTCCCTTCAAAACACCTAACATTCCCTCCTTCCAGGCTATCCATCAGATGCAAGATGGAATCAGATTCCACCATTTCTTCTGCCTGACACTGCAGCCCACATTATTCCAACACCTCAACAGATCTGTTGTTGACTGTGGCATAGTCCACCTAAGTCTAACCATGCTAAGAAACAAATGCCAGAGTTGCACAGTTATTTTGCAATGCAAAAATTATTGACTATTGCTCTATGTTGCTTTGTTATACAAGTAGCACTTAGAACTCAATTGAATCCCATTCTCATTTAGTTCTTCTGGGTTAAGCAAGATACTCTTGCCACCAGCTAGGCAAAACAAACAACTTTAAATGGAGCCTTGACTTTCCAAATATGTTCCCAATGCCAGTTGGACCCTACCTGACTGTCTCCCGTGTATAAACAATAAGCTGACCTTACTGTAAAAATCTCCTTACTGTAGCCTTTCCATGTTAATTAATCTTCACTATCTGTTGTCCCCTGGAACACTTCCAATTTCTCACTCATTAGCCTCCTGAAACTGAAATTCCACCCCTATTGACTCAGTACATCTGCTATATAGTCCTGTTTTCCCCAAAAATGCTGCCAGTCAATGTATTTCCAACATTCTAAGACTAGACTTGGTGCTCTATGATACTCTTTTTTTTTTTAATTGTGTGAACAAGTTGAATGCTTGATTTCTGAAGTCAATGGACTAATCATATGACTTCTGTCTTAATTACTATCTATATATGATTGTCGCTCTTATATAGGTTCTGAATCGGATTGGATTAGAATGTAATGGACTCGAGACATTGTGCATTAAAGACCAGAATTTCTCTGTTGAAAGTAAGCTGCTTCTCTTTCATTGTTTTTCCTGTTCTCTTTTGTTTTCCTTTTTCTTCCCGTTGTGGGGATGTGGGCGTAGGATGGATCTGGTCAACCTAACTTGGGTGTTTGACTATACCAATGGCTAAGAAATATATAGGTTGATCGGATATTTGTATTCACATAAAGTACTAGAATACTTTGCTATTATAGGAGATAACTTGTGAAAAAAATATTAAGTGTTAACAAAGAATTTAATTATTCTAATTTTAATTTATTTACCTTTAATAATTGTCAAAAAATGTACCTATATATATGTTGCAATATATATTTATTGGTTGTATCTCTATACTCGTACCCATACTCCTATCCATATCCCAAATCCTAAGATTTAGGTGTTGACGAGTCCGACTTCTAGATCCATTACAGAAACATAAATGTCGTTTCGATCCTTCATCCCAAAAAAAGCGGAAGAAACAGATAATTATGTCATCCAGGTATTGTGTTGCAAAAAGAGCTGAATTTATCATTGTCGTTGGGTGCTTGAAGGTGCAGAGAAGGTTGTTGGATGGGCGTTGAGCCATCACTTGATGCAGAACACTCAAGCAGATCTTGACATGAGGCTTGTTTTATCTCCTGTGAGGTAATAGAAATATCAGCAGCTAATATTCTCCTACCATGGTTTGTTTGACTGTAATAATTGTTGAGTTGAACAATTGCGGGAATCTTTTGCCATTTAACAGCATTCAGTATGGGTTGGAGCTATTACAAGCTATGCAAAATGACACCAAGAGCTTGAAGAAGTCACTTAAGGTGATTATGATATCCCTTATCTGATGCTTTGCTAAATTTATTGGTCATAAGAAGCCCCTTAATTTGATATGGAAAATATTGACTCATGAACAAATTGTGTCCAACCCAGGATGTTGCGACAGAAAATGAATTTGAGAAGAGACTTCTGGCTGATGTTATCCCCCCAGGTGATATTGGGGTGACATTTGATGATATTGGTGCACTTGAAAATGTCAAGGATACATTAAAGGAGTTGGTCATGCTTCCCTTACAAAGACCTGGACTTTTCTGCAAGGGTCAATTAACCAAGGTTTACATCTACATTTTATCTATATTTTGCTTGTTAGTTGTATTAGCTTGTATAAAAGCTGGAAGTATTTGACCTTATGTTCAAGGATCTAGCTCTTAGGCAAGATATTCTAGATCAACTACTCCAGCTCTGTTTTTATCCATTTGTTTTCCCACTAATATGTTTAAAATAAAGCAAGACTATGACCTTATAGTATTGTTGTGATATCCTTATTTTGTTGAAAAACAGATTATATGAAACTATCATATTACTTTCACGTTGGTTCTTTAAGTCACAAATTAAGTTTGATCACATTATTTTCACAGTTAACTTGAAGATAAAGAAGGTCACTTATATTTGTTACTCTTTTCTTTGCTTCTTGAGTTCCTTGGTACTTGAAGTTTATTTTGGAATTGCTTGTTTACTCAGTCTGGTCACCCTTTGCGTGGTCATATCAGTATGGTACATGTTAAATGTTTATCGTTGATGTCAAAATTTCCTTTTAAAGCGTCACTCCGTTTCTACTTCTAATTTTCTTCTCAATTGCATCTGGGTGGTTTGACATGAAGTTTGTGCTTGATGAGAACAGTTACTTCACCTGTTTTCTCTTCCTTTTAGACTTGAATTTTCATGCATCATGTAGAGATTGGTGGTTAATTAAGAAAATTATCGCTCTTGAATGTGGTTTGCAGCCTTGCAAGGGAATACTTTTGTTTGGTCCTCCTGGAACTGGGAAAACCATGCTGGCAAAAGCTGTTGCCACTGAAGCGGGTGCAAATTTTATCAATATTTCAATGTCAAGTATCACTTCAAAGGTTTGTTCCCTTGGAGCTTATTTGTTATGTTTTGAGTTATTAGATGATGTTGTTCATAGTAGCTTCTTCGCATTAGAACAGCCTTAATCTTCTTATTTTTCCCATGCAGTGGTTTGGTGAGGGTGAGAAATATGTAAAAGCTGTCTTCTCTCTGGCTAGTAGAATTGCTCCCAGTGTTGTTTTTGTTGATGAAGTATGCTTCCTTAAACATTAGCATATTTCTTTGTTCTTTCCTGCTTTAAAATTCCATCCTTTTAGTGATCTCTTTTGTCTCCTGTTTGTTTATGCGGCCTTCCCAAGGTTGATAGTATGCTGGGACGAAGGGAAAATCCAGGAGAACATGAGGCGATGCGCAAAATGAAAAATGAATTCATGGTGAATTGGGATGGGTTGCGCACAAAGGCTACTGAACGAGTTCTGGTACTTGCAGCAACAAACAGGCCATTTGACCTTGATGAGGCTGTTATAAGGCGACTGCCACGCAGGTAAAAGAGGAACAACTAATTTGCACATATTACTGAAGTTGATTTTTTTTAACACTTGCTTAATGCCCTTTTCATGTTATCTGTACAGGTTGATGGTCAATTTACCAGATGCTCCAAACAGAGCAAAAATTCTAAAAGTGATACTCGCAAAAGAAGACTTGGCTCAGGATGTTGATCTGGATTCAGTTGCAAGTATGACGGATGGATATTCCGGAAGTGACCTTAAGGTGACTTTGCTATTCATGTTTGCTTGGATAAATGACTAGTCCCGTGTCATTTTTGTGAAGTTTGAAGATGTTGTGTTTTCTAATTTTACTCATTTATTATGTAGAATCTCTGTGTAACAGCTGCATATCGACGTATCAGAGAGATCCTAGAAAAGGAAAAGAAGGTACAATTTTCTTTTGTTTGATGCTTGTTCATTGATTGCTTAACTGAGGCAGAAAATAACATTTTCCTATAGATGTTCTCGGTGGTTCTGTTATGTAAGTCTACTCCACTTTCTTTATATAATTTTTCATGGGCTTTAGAGGATCCTTTTGAAGCATCTTAATTCAACCATCAGAGATTCTGATGCGGTTCTGCCAACAAGTAAGGGTCTTGGGGTGATGTGGATATTGCGTTTAAATTTTAAATTTTTGGTGCCTTTGGTCCTGGATTTGGTGGAATCCCGCTTTCTTCTCAAAATCGTGGAGTTAAAATCTAACAACTTGGGTTTGAGGGGGAAAAAAGGCGTATGGTGCATGAAGCATCCCACGTTCACGCTGGGTCTTGGTAAGCGCCGCACCCCAATGGAGTGTGATGTAGGGAGCCTGGCTGATTTCATGAGCTCGGGAAAAACTTGAGTTTGAGGGCCAGCTCATCCCTTTCTCTTTTCCTCCCCTGATGTAATAAAAAGTATCTAATGACCTAGAAGGAAGAGACGGCATAGATTCCTCACTGGTTAATTTGACTATTCTGTTCATCTGATTTGAGTTGTACTTGCAAGTTGCAAGTATGATGTAGAAGGCAATTTAGGATAGATTCCTCACTGGTTAATTTGGCTATTCTGTTCATCTGATTTGAGTTGTACTTTCAAGTTTCAAGTATGATGTAGAAAGTAATTTAGGAGGCCCTTGTGTATATGTGTGTGTGTGTGTCTCCTTAGTAGACTTGCTAAAACAGGTATCTAATGCTTAGAGTTGATTATAGGAACATGCTGCAGCTAGTGCAGATGGTGGACCACCTCCAGCACCATGCAGCAGTGCAGACATACGGCCAATGAATATGGACGACTTTAAATATTCTCATCAGCAGGTGAGTTGAAACTTTTTGGCGCGGTCTCTTTAAACTTTCTATTTATTTAACTGCATAAGCATGCTGACGATTGGAAGTGCCACCGGCTGCTCTTATAGGTTTGCGCAAGTGTTTCATCTGAATCTGTAAATATGACTGAGCTTCTTCAGTGGAATGATCTGTATGGAGAAGGGGGTTCTAGAAAGAAGCAGTCCTTAAGTTACTTCATGTAAAGGCTTTCTCCATGTGTAAATGGTTGTTTTTCCTCCAACTTTGATTTTCTCCATGTCAGTTGCCTGCCCTACTGGGTTGCTCTGAACCTAGGTCGTTTGTACAATGAGTATATAGGTCTTACACAATGAGTTTTGACAGGTTACAATGGTGGAGTAGGCTTTCAAAAGTAGATAGTTTATCTGCCTTTTCGTTTAACTTGCGGAGGGTGTTCACTTCCTGTTTTAAAATTTAGCTTAGATGCAGTGCCGGCTCAATGGAGAGGCAACTAAGGCAATTGCCTTAGCCCCCCAAAAATTTATTATTTTATATATCAAAAAATGGGGATTTGAGCATGTGCAGAGGAGAGACACAGATGCCTCAGTGCAGAGGTGTGAGAGGTTGGCTATGAACATGTTCAAGAGGGGTAGAGGTGGGCCGAAGAAGTATTGAGGAGAGGTGATTAGATGAGATATGACGCGGTGCCACATAAATTGGGACGAATGGAGTAATAAACTTAACGTCTCTTATTATGGTTTGATTTTAGGCCACCAATTCCATTAAGTGCCCCTGCTTAGTTGTCTCCCTACCAAAAAAATTAACTAAATGTCTAGTAGGGGACGGGTGAAGCAAGTAAAGCATTTGCTTTAGCCTCCAAATTTTAAGGCCCCAAAAAAATTTAATGGTGAATTTATGATTCTATTTTCACTTATAATAACATTAAAGATTGTAAAAAAATAATATAAACTTATTAAAGTAGAAAGAAAAACTAACATAATCACAAGTAAAACAGTCAAAGCAGACCACACGTTGTGGAATTTCACTGAATATGTTGTTGGCGGTTGTCAAATCTATTCAAAATTCGAAACGATTTTGTTTATTGGTTTGACCATAAACAAGTAAAACAGTCAAAGCAGAGCAAAGTAAAGCAAGAGAAACGGTCAGATTCAGACGAAGTATTATGAATGTCACACCCTTTTTTGACAGCGACATATTTAACTCATGCTTAAAAAATGTTAGAAAATAAAATAAAAATGCTAAAGGTTGCTAAATGCTAAAAGGGTTCGCGGAGTCGTCACCTAATTAGTTTGGGTGAATTAGAACACCTAAATGTCAACTAGGTAAAGTCAACACTAACTCCATTTAAATGGTCTGCAAAACTATATGAGATTATGGGTAAGAGTTCTTTATTAATTTAGAGGGAAGGGGTTAGGCACCCTCTAAGATCCGCTAACTTGCGGTTGTCCTGTCAAACCTAGGTTAATTATTATGTTAGAGAACAATGAATGTTTTGAAAGTATTTGAAGAGAAAGATGATGCAAGTGTTTATAAAAGGATGCATTTTGATAAAAGATTTATAATGCTAATGCTATAATAATACATGTAAGGTTTAAAAGTATGCATTTATACTATTCGTGAAGAAATGATGCAAAGTTGATTGATTGACCAAATGTGTGTATTTACTTGTTAACTTAATCTTGATTAACACAAGTATGGCCTAATACACAAAAAAAAAACTTAATTATGCAATTGAGGAAAATCAATTTGTTATGCCTTAATTTCGTGATTAGATATGCAAATTAAATTATTAAGCAACAGATTAGACATGCAAGACAAGTCTAAGATAAATAACTAGGGGAAGACCAAATTTCTAATACTCAATTACTTTATAATTTATTGATTCAAGGTTTAACTATTTTAAGTATTCTACTAATTAGAGTATCATTAGACAAATAATTACAACAAAGAATGGGGCGGGGTACGAAATCAAAAGAGGACTCGAAGGTATGGCGTTGTCATTCGGCCTATAGTTTGGAATTTCTTGATAGAGAGATGCACGGTGATGCGGGTCTACGTAGCTCGTGATGAGTCTAGTATGGAGACTCTTCATTCGGCTCCGATGCATTTCATGTAAACAAAAGAAAAGATAAGGATTAGTAAGCGCCCAAATTTTATCAATTAATAAATAAGCATTTTAGCGAAATTCAACACACAATTTATATCAAAAAGTTGTATACCCACGAATAAACAGTGAGGATCAGTAGGCAAAGTAGGAAGAAAATAAGTAGAGTGGGCAGTGCAGAGGCAAGAAGATAGAATGAAGATTTGACAGACCTTGGGTATAAGCATTTAGGCAGAATATCCAGCAACATAGAAAGGACATGAAACATTCCATATTCTCTTTTTTAAACAAAAAATAAAACGAGATGGCCCCCTAATACAATCAAGCAGTTTTCATACTAACTGGGCCTTAAAGTGTGCATAGGATCAATGCAAGCCATAACGATAGGTCAGTATACCTTTCTGGTATACAAATAAACAGATAAGCAAGACCAAATTAATTGAGCAAATACACATTAGAACTGGATCTTTAGAACGTATGCAGAGAGGTTCAGTTTCAGGCTTCTGTTTAGAAATATTAAGTCGGTCATACCTAGTACAATGTAAGGTTCCTAGATGATTTGTGTGCATATGACTTAGGCTAACATACAAGTTTGAATCTCATAAACAGAGTACTAAACCAATATTTCATGACATTTAATTTGCAAGACACGTGGAGACTAGAATGGGAATAAAACATGCTGCTATGGAAATATCTTCACAGGACATGAGCAGACAAATTATACATAGGACTACATCCTAAATTAAGCAGAACCAAATATTGATGTTGCATACTCATAGTGAGATACTGACTTATGACCAATCGACTAAACCGACGCTGTAAAACATTTCACCGACCAATATCACCATCCCATATATTAAACAGTGTAACTATATTAAGTATAAACCCAATCGACAATTTAACCAATCCAAATCTGCTTTAGGTAAGCTCATACATGATATGACGATGTCGACAAGAAACAATCGATGCACTTATAGCAGGGAGCACACAAGTTGCATAAAGAAAATGAGATTCAAATGGGAAGTGAGTTTACCTTCTCCGGGCAGCAAACTGAGACAGCGTATCAAGTGGCTGATCCACTCGGGGTGTATTGCGATGCGATTGGAGGCGGTGAAGTGTTGAATTGCTTTTTATTTTCTCCTCAATTTCGATCGATTGAAGGATCTGTTTTCTCCCCAATTTCGATCGATTGAAGGCTCTCTTATTGGGTTTTTACTCCTCGCCCCTCACTGATTTTTCGACCTGTGTTAGATTGATTTTGATGTTGTTTTGACTGGTTTTCGGCTCAAAAAAATGTCGAAGCGAGGAAGAGGGATTCTCCGATGTTCGGCCGATTCTTGCTTGGTTGTTTTTTGGTCGCTCCCAGTTCCTCTGTGTTTTTAAACGGGTCTTCCATTCTGGCTTAATTCATAAAATTGTGCTATATTTATACTCATTTTTTCTGGAATTCGAAAGGATAGCAAGAAATCCTCAAGATTCGATTTCCATTTTTGGTTTCGGTTTTTGGTAAGTTGAGATTCTCGGAGAACGATTTTGGGGTCTGGATTGGAGAAATTGCTATGGTAAGTTTTGATATGGGTTCGTTCTGATTTTGGTACTGATTTCACTCGATTTTTGTGTGCTGATTTTGGTAAGTTCTTGGAAGTGATTTTGTTGCCATTTTCATACGATCTTTGGTACTGATTTTGTAGTATTTTAGGAGAATATTCGGACGCGATTTTGGTGTGATTTGTTATGATTATTGTAGGTTTAAAGGCTGGTTTGATGTTTATTATTAGAACGATTTACACCCAGATTTTCCGGCGTAAATCTTGGAGTGGGTGTACGTCACGGCGACTTTTTAGGTTTAGGAGTGTGTTGGTGAGGTTGTTATTAGGGTTCTTGATTTTTGCTTATTTAGGGTTGTTGGTGTGTTTAAGGAAGGAAGGCTGATGGGGCAAGAGTATTGGGCTTAGGGGACGAAAATGATTGGGTTTGTGGTGGTAGTTATTAGGTATTAATTTTAATGTTAGTTTTAATTAGTGGTAAATAAGTGGGGTTTAAATTATTACTAAATTATTTTAATATGACTTTAGGTGTTTTATTAGTTTTAGCTTGGATTCAAATTATTACAATAATAAATGCAGGCGTGCTATTAAATTAGTGCTTAATGTTTTATAATGCGAGACCGTTATTAAAAAACTTATAAATAATGTATGCCTTGCGATGTTAAATTAAAATTGAATTAATGGGGGTTTAAATTGCAACTAATAATTATGAAATTGCTTTGGGTATTAATAAATGTAGATATAATTTTAAGGGATGCTTGATGCGACGCCATTATTAAATTATTTATTTATCTACGTATTTATTATTATTAAAATTATTAAGAATTAATGAAAATAGAATAGGGCTTAAATTATGAACAATATTTATGCAAATAACGAATGTGGACGTGAGACTCAAAGTGTTTAATACTCTACGTAAAACGCGATGCCATTATTAAATCGCTTATTTATGCATGTATTAATGTTTTATTGTTGCATTTTATTATATAAAATTGTTAAAATTATTTTGGAAAATTAGTGTAATTTTATAGTTAATGATTGGACGAGAGGGTCAAAATTGGGTGTCAACAATGAATAATATACAGATAATAAAATCAAATATGTCATGGTAGTGCATTCTAACAACATGAAACAGTAGTTAACACAGTTAAATTGTTGAAACTTGTAAAAGACGAAGTGAAAAGTGATCGAAAATCTGGAAAAATGGTCAAGCGCTGTGGCGCCATGACGAGGCCACGGCCACGAGCAGTGCAAAAAGATCGCCAGCAGCGCCACGGCCGGGACTTCGGGAAGTCTGCGAGTTTTGGGCGCCACGACGCCGAGGCTTAGAAGCGGCGCTAATCCCCAACGGGAAAATTTCCAGAAAGCCAAAAGTTGTGTCTCTTCCCAAAGATCATAACCTTTGGACTAAAAACTGCTTATGGATGAAAATACATGCTATATAATCACGGTGATCACTTGGTAGAAGACAAGACAATACACATAATAATCAATCATTAAATACAATTAATGATACTAGATTGTTGCTTGATCTTCATCTTCTTCAAGAACATTTCTGAAAAAACACATAAAGTAAATTCGCCAGAAGTGAAGTTCTTGTGCTAGAACTCTCACTTAGATAGTTTTATCCTCAAGGCAGACTGGATAGGTTCAGTTTCACATAAACAGATAAGCAAGACCAAATTAATTGAGCAAATACACATTAGAACTGGATCTTTAGAACGTATGCAGAGAGGTTCAGTTTCAGGCTTCTGTTTAGAAATATTAAGTCGGTCATACCTAGTACAATGTAAGGTTCCTAGATGATTTGTGTGCATATGACTTAGGCTAACATACAAGTTTGAATCTCATAAACAGAGTACTAAACCAATATTTCATGACATTTAATTTGCAAGACACGTGGAGACTAGAATGGGAATAAAACATGCTGCTATGGAAATATCTTCACAGGACATGAGCAGACAAATTATACATAGGACTACATCCTAAATTAAGCAGAACCAAATATTGATGTTGCATACTCATAGTGAGATACTGACTTATGACCAATCGACTAAACCGACGCTGTAAAACATTTCACCGACCAATATCACCATCCCATATATTAAACAGCGTAACTATATTAAGTATAAACCCAATCGACAATTTAACCAATCCAAATCTGCTTTAGGTAAGCTCATACATGATATGACGATGTCGACAAGAAACAATCGATGCACTTATAGCAGGGAGCACACAAGTTGCATAAAGAAAATGAGATTCAAATGGGAAGTGAGTTTACCTTCTCCGGGCAGCAAACTGAGACAGCGTATCAAGTGGCCGATCCACTCGGGGTGTATTGCGATGCGATTGGAGGCGGTGAAGTGTTGAATTGCTTTTTATTTTCTCCTCAATTTCGATCGATTGAAGGATCTGTTTTCTCCCCAATTTCGATCGATTGAAGGCTCTCTTATAGGGTTTTTACTCCTCACCCCTCACTGATTTTTCGACATGTGTTAGATTGATTTTGATGTTGTTTTGACTGGTTTTCGGCTCAAAAAATGTCGAAGCGAGGAAGAGGGATTCTCCGATGTTCGGCCGATTCTTGCTTGGTTGTTTTTTGGTCGCTCCCAGTTCCTCTGTGTTTTTAAACGGGTCTTCCATTCTGGCTTAATTCATAAAATTGTGCTATATTTATACTCATTTTTTCTGGAATTCGAAAGGATAGCAAGAAATCCTCAAGATTCGATTTCCATTTTTGGTTTCGGTTTTTGGTAAGTTGAGATTCTCGGAGAACTATTTTGGGGTCTGGATTGGAGAAATTGCTATGGTAAGTTTTGATATGGGTTCGTTCTGATTTTGGTACTGATTTCACTCGATTTTTGTGTGCTGATTTTGGTAAGTTCTTGGAAGTGATTTTGTTGCCATTTTCATACGATCTTTGGTACTGATTTTGTAGTATTTTAGGAGAATATTCGGACGCGATTTTGGTGTGATTTGTTATGATTATGGTAGGTTTAAAGGCTGGTTTGATGTTTATTATTAGGACGATTTACACCCAGATTTTCCGGCGTAAATCTTGGAGTGGGTGTACGTGCGACGACTTTTTAGGTTTAGGAGTGTGTTGGCTGAGGTTGTTCTATTAGGGTTCTTGATTTTTGCTTATTTAGGGTTGTTGGTGTGTTTAAGGAAGGGGAAGGCCTGATGGGACAGCGAGTATTGGGCTTAGGGACGAAAATGATTGGGTTTGTGGGCTGGTAGTTATTAGGTATTAATTTTAATGTTAGTTTTTAATTAGTGGTAAATAAGTGGGGGTTTAAATTATTACTAAATTATTTTAATATGACTTTAGGTGTTTTATTAGTTTTAGCTTGGATTCAAATTATTACAATAATAAATGCAGGCGTGCTATTTAATTAGTGCTTAATGTTTTATAATGCGAGACCGTTATTAAAAAACTTATTTATTATGTATGCCTTGCGATGTTAAATTAAAATTGAATTAATGGGGGTTTAAATTGCAACTAATAATTATGAAATTGCTTTGGGTATTAATAAATGTAGATATAATTTTAAGGGATGCTTGATGCGACGCCATTATTAAATTATTTATTTATCTACGTATTTATTATTATTAAAATTATTAAGAATTAATGAAAATAGAATAGGGCTTAAATTATGAACAATATTTATGCAAATAACGAATGTGGACGTGAGACTCAAAGTGTTTAATACTCTACGTAAAACGCGATGCCATTATTAAATCGCTTATTTATGCATGTATTAATGTTTTATTGTTGCATTTTATTATATAAAATTGTTAAAATTATTTTGGAAAATTAGTGTAATTTTATAGTTAATGATTGAACGAGAGGGTCAAAATTGGGTGTCAACAATGAATATACAGATAATAAAATCAAATATGTCATGGTAGTGCATTCTAACAACATGAAACAGTAGTTAACACAGTTAAATTGTTGAAACTTGTAAAAGACGAAGTGAAAAGTGATCGAAAATCTGGAAAAATGGTCAAGCGCTGTGGCGCCCAAGGACAGGGCCACGGCGCCGGAACAGTGCAAAAAAGACCGTCAACAGCGCCACGACGCTGGGACTTCAGAGAGGTCTGCAGGTTTTGGAGCGCCACGACGCCAGGGCTTAGGGCCGCGGCGCTAATCCCCAACGGGAAAATTTCCAGAAAGCCAAAAGTTGTGTCTCTACCCAAAGATCATAACCTTTGGACTAAAAACTGCTTATGGATGAAAATACATGCTATATAATCACGGTGATCACTTGGTAGAAGACAAGACAATACACATAATAATCAATCATTAAATACAATTAATGATCCTAGATTGTTGCTTGATCTTCATCTTCTTCAAGAACATTTCTGAAAAAACACATAAAGTAAATTCGCCAGAAGTGAAGTTCTTGTGCTAGAACTCTCACTTAGATAGTTTTATCCTCAAGGCAGACTGGATAGGTTCAGTTTCACATAAACAGATAAGCAAGACCAAATTAATTGAGCAAATACACATTAGAACTGGATCTTTAGAACGTATGCAGAGAGGTTCAGTTTCAGGCTTCTGTTTAGAAATATTAAGTCGGTCATACCTAGTACAATGTAAGGTTCCTAGATGATTTGTGTGCATATGACTTAGGCTAACATACAAGTTTGAATCTCATAAACAGAGTACTAAATCAATATTTCATGACATCTAATTTGCAAGACACGTGGAGACTAGAATGGGAATAAAACATGCTGCTATGGAAATATCTTCACAGGACATGAGCAGACAAATTATACATAGGACTACATCCTAAATTAAGCAGAACCAAATATTGATGTTGCATACTCATAGTGAGATACTGACTTATGACCAATCGACTAAACCGACGCTGTAAAACATTTCACCGACCAATATCACCATCCCATATATTAAACAGTGTAACTATATTAAGTATAAAGCCAATCGACAATTTAACCAATCCAAATCTGCTTTAGGTAAGCTCATACATGATATGATGATGTCGACAAGAAACAATCGATGCACATATAGCAGGGAGCACACAAGTTGCATAAAGAAAATGAGATTCAAATGGGAAGTGAGTTTACCTTCTACGGGCAGCAAACTGAGACAGCGTATCAAGTGGCCGATCCACTCGGGGTGTATTGCGATGCGATTGGAGGCGGTGAAGTGTTGAATTGCTTTTTATTTTCTCCTCAATTTCGATCGATTGAAGGATCTGTTTTCTCCCCAATTTCGATCGATTGAAGGCTCTCTTATTGGGTTTTTACTCCTCGCCCCTCACTGATTTTTCGACCTGTGTTAGATTGATTTTGATGTTGTTTTGACTGGTTTTCGGCTCAAAAAAATGTCGAAGCGAGGAAGAGGGATTCTCCGATGTTCTAGATTCTTGCTTGGTTGTTTTTGGTCGCTCGGTTCTCTGTGTTTTTAAGCGTCTTCCATTCTGGCTTAATTCATAAAATTGTGCTATATTTATACTCATTTTTTCTGGAATTCGAAAGGATAGCAAGAAATCCTCAAGATTCGATTTCCATTTTTTGTTTCGGTTTTTGGTAAGTTGAGATTCTCGGAGAACGATTTTGGGGTCTGGATTGGAGAAATTGCTATGGTAAGTTTTGATATGGGTTCGTTCTGATTTTGGTACTGATTTCACTCGATTTTTGTGTGCTGATTTTGGTAAGTTCTTGGAAGTGATTTTGTTGCCATTTTCATACGATCTTTGGTACTGATTTTGTAGTATTTTAGGAGAATATTCGGACGCGATTTTGGTGTGATTTGTTATGATTATGGTAGGTTTAAAGGCTGGTTTGATGTTTATTATTAGGACGATTTACACCCAGATTTTCCGGCGTAAATCTTGGAGTGGGTGTACGTGCGGCGACTTTTTAGGTTTAGGAGTGTGTTGGCTGAGGTTGTTCTATTAGGGTTCTTGATTTTTGCTTATTTAGGGTTGTTGGTGTGTTTAAGGAAGGGGAAGGCCTGATGGGACAGCGAGTATTGGGCTTAGGGACGAAAATGATTGGGTTTGTGGGCTGGTAGTTATTAGGTATTAATTTTAATGTTAGTTTTTAATTAGTGGTAAATAAGTGGGGGTTTAAATTATTACTAAATTATTTTAATATGACTTTAGGTGTTTTATTAGTTTTAGCTTGGATTCAAATTATTACAATAATAAATGCAGGCGTGCTATTTAATTAGTGCTTAATGTTTTATAATGCGAGACCGTTATTAAAAAACTTATTTATTATGTATGCCTTGCGATGTTAAATTAAAATTGAATTAATGGGGGTTTAAATTGCAACTAATAATTATGAAATTGCTTTGGGTATTAATAAATGTAGATATAATTTTAAGGGATGCTTGATGCGACGCCATTATTAAATTATTTATTTATCTACGTATTTATTATTATTAAAATTATTAAGAATTAATGAAAATAGAATAGGGCTTAAATTATGAACAATATTTATGCAAATAACGAATGTGGACGTGAGACTCAAAGTGTTTAATACTCTACGTAAAACGCGATGCCATTATTAAATCGCTTATTTATGCATGTATTAATGTTTTATTGTTGCATTTTATTATATAAAATTGTTAAAATTATTTTGGAAAATTAGTGTAATTTTATAGTTAATGATTGGACGAGAGGGTCAAAATTGGGTGTCAACAATGAATATACAGATAATAAAATCAAATATGTCATGGTAGTGCATTCTAACAACATGAAACAGTAGTTAACACAGTTAAATTGTTGAAACTTGTAAAAGACGAAGTGAAAAGTGATCGAAAATCTGGAAAAATGGTCAAGCGCTGTGGCGCCCAAGGACAGGGCCACGGCGCCGGAACAGTGCAAAAAAGACCGTCAACAGCGCCACGACGCTGGGACTTCAGAGAGGTCTGCAGGTTTTGGAGCGCCACGACGCCAGGGCTTAGGGCCGCGACGCTAATCCCCAACGGGAAAATTTCCAGAAAGCCAAAAGTTGTGTCTCTTCCCAAAGATCATAACCTTTGGACTAAAAACTGCTTATGGATGAAAATACATGCTATATAATCACGGTGATCACTTGGTAGAAGACAAGACAATACACATAATAATCAATCATTAAATACAATTAATGATCCTAGATTGTTGCTTGATCTTCATCTTCTTCAAGAACATTTCTGAAAAAACACATAAAGTAAATTCGCCAGAAGTGAAGTTCTTGTGCTAGAACTCTCACTTAGATAGTTTTATCCTCAAGGCAGACGTCCGAAGAACTACAACACAAGTGGGGACGAATTTTTGTCTTAGGACACTGCGTCATTGCATGCCTCTATCAACACCAAGTTAGTATGTGTTTCAATTTGCTGAATTCATTGTAGTTGTTTTCAGTTCTGTTGATTTATTATTATAATATTGTGCTTATTCATTGATGAGTCTAGATTGACAATAACAATCTAAGACAAAAATTCTCAGAAAATTTATTTTCTGACTGTGTGAAGCTTGCAAAATTTTCAGAGAATACATCTTCCTGATTTGCAAAAGAATGGATCAATCTGGATCATCAATGGTGAAAAACTATGTGGAGAAATCCGAGAAATTCTAGGGTGATTTCAAACGCTAGCAACAAAAGATGTTGTTCTATTTGACCACTCTTCATGTGACAAATGTATTGACTGCTGAGGCTCCAATGACATTGCCGGAATGAGAAGGGGAGAATGTTCCTACTGTTGCGGAGAGAGCCGAAAGGCTGAAGGCTATTGAGACTTGGTGGAGCCAAGAGTTTCTTTGCAAGAACTACATTCTCAACGCCTTGGATGATACTCTCTATGATATATACTCCACTTTCGGATCATCAATAGAGTTATGACAGTCATTGGAGAACATGTACAAAACGGAGGTTGCTTGTTCTAAGAAGTTCATCATCGAAAAGTTTCTAAACTTCAAGATGAGCGATGCAAAGGCAGTTGTCAAGCAAGTGGAGGAACTCCAAGTCATTGTTCATGAACTAGAGATTGAAGGTATGAGCCTTAACCAATATTTCTTTGTTGGTGCTATTATTGAAAAATTACCTCATTTTTGGAAGGATTTTAAGGTTTATTTGAAGCATCTAACCGATGAGATGAGTTTTGAGCAACTGGTTCTGAAAATTCGTGTTGAAGAGGACAACCGGAAGAATGAAAGGGCTGATGTTGTTTCATTGGAGCCTAATGCCAACATGGTAGAAGACAATGCTTCCAAGGCCAAGTTTCAGAAAGGCAAGGGCAAATATATTGGTGTCAAGCCATCTTTTGCAACCGGGAGGAATGCACTAGCCCCACAAAGGAGCAATGCATTCAAGAAACCACAACCGTACTATGTTGGGTATGTGGAAAACTTGAGCACATGACAAAAGATTGTCGTCTTCGCAAGAGTCAAGGTGGTGGGGTTGGAGGTTTGAGTAATGTCAACCAATTCAACCGGGCTGAAACTAAGAACTAATTTATTGGGGTTGTGGCTGCTCAAGCAAATCTGGTTACAAATTCAATCGATTGGTGGATGGACACGGGTGCTACAAGGCATGTATGTTCAGAGAAGGACATGTTTTCATCTTACCAAGCCATCAAGGATGGAGAACCATTGTTTGTGGAAAATGTCGTTGTTGTCAAGGTAGAAGGGAAATGGAAGGTGACTTTGAGGCTCACTTCCTGGAATGATCTTGTGCTCACAAATGTGTTGCACGTGCCTGAAATTTGTAAGAATCTAATTTCTGATCCTGTTCTTAGTAACAAAGGCTTTTAAATTGTAATAGAATCTGACAAATTTGTACTCACCAAATGTGGGGTGTATGTAGAAAAGGGTTACCTCAGTGAGGGACTCTTCAAACTAAGTATTGTAACTACTCAGGTTGTTGTCATTATCAATGAAAACGCAGGCACTAGCACTGCTTCTATGTATATGGTTGATTCCCCTTCTTTGTGACATTCTCGACTAGGCCATGTTAATTATCGTTTCTTACAAAGAATGGTAAAGATATGCATGTTGTCAAAGTGTTCTATGAACAAAATGACTAAATGTGGGGTTTGCATAGAATCAAAATATGCAAGTCATCCTCATAAATCTGTTGTGAAATCAAATGAAGTGATTGGCTTAATTCATAGTGATTTATGTGATTACCAAGCAACCCCATCGCGTGGAGGAAAGAATTATTACATATCATTTATCGATGGTTGCAGTAAATTTTGCTATGTATATTTAACACATACCAAAGATGAGGCTTTGAACATGTTTAAAACATACAAAGCAGAAGTGGAAAACCAACTTGACAAAAAAGATTCTAAGATCAGACAGAGGTGGTGAATATCAATCCAATGAGTTCAAAGAATTATGTTCTACTCATGATATAGTTCATCAAACCACTACGCCATACACTCCAAAACAAAAGGGAGTTGCCGAACGTAAGAATAGAACATTGAAAAATATGATAAATTCTATGTTGATTAGTTCGGGGGCACCCCTTAGTCTATGGGGCGAGGCATTAATGACTGCAAACATGATATTGAACAAAATTTCTCAAAAGAAAAATGGTTAATCTCCTTATGAATTGTGGAAAGATTGCCTACTTTCAAAAGGATGAAAGTGTGGGGTTGCCTAGCAAAAGTTCAAGTTCTCTTACCAAAGAGAACTAAACTTGGACCAAAAATGGTGGATTGCATATATATTGATCATGCCAATAATAGTGCAGCATATAAGTTTTTAGTGTATCACTCCGACGTTGAAGGTATTCACAAAAACACACTTATGGAATCTGCAAAAGTAGAATTCTTTGAGGAGATTTTTTCTTACAAAAACAAGGATAAGAGTGTTCATAATAATAAGAAGATGACACTGCCTCAAGTTAAGTCATGCCAAGACACTCAAAATGATGAAAATCTTACTTCCTGTGTTCAAAAAGAAAATTCTGAACCAAGGAGAAGTAAACGTGGAAAAGTCGCCAAAGATTTTAGACCGGACTTTATGAGCTTTTCCATTGAAGGAGAACCCCAAACATATAGGGATGCAATGGAATCATCTGAAACACTTTATTAGAAGGAGGCTATTCAAAGTGAGGTAAAATCCATTGTACTAAATAATACATGGAAATTGGTTGATCTCCCTCCGGGACAAAAATCAATAGGCCATAAATGGATCTTCAAACGGAAACTAAGGCCTGATGGTACTATCGAAAAATACAAAGCACGTATAGTAGCCAAATGGTTTAGACAAAAAAAAGGTGTAGATTTATTTGATACTTACTCACTAGTGTCTAGAATTACGTCTATAAGGATGTTGATTGCTATAGCAGCGATTCACAATTTGGAAATACACCAAATGGATGTGAAGGCTGCATTCCCAAATGTTGAACTAGATGAAGAAATTTACATGGAACAACCCGAATGGTTTGTTGTGAAAGGTCAAGAGAAGAAAGTCTGTAAGTTGATTAAGTCTTTATACATACTTAAACAGGCCCCAAAACAGTGGCATGAGAAGTTTGATAATACATTATTATCAAATGGTTTTCAATTAAACGAATGTGACAAATGTGTCTACATTAAGGAGTGTAATAATGCATATGTCATTATATGTTTGTACGTGGATGATATGCTAATTATGGGAACAAATAAGGTTGTAATTAATCAAACCAAGAAGATGTTGCATGCCGCTTTCGATGTGAAAGATATGAGAATAACGTATGTCATTCTTGGTATTAGAATTCAAAAAAATTCTGAGGGTTATATACTAACTCAATCCCATTATGTTGAAAAAGTCCTTAGAAAATTCGGGCACTATGATGATAGACCGGTTGTTACGTCATTTGATTCCGCTAGTCACCTTAAGAAGAATGAAGGTGATAGTGTGTCTCAATTAGAGTATACGCAAGTTCTTGAAAGCTTGATGTACATAATGAATTGTACGAGACCGGATTTGACATATACAGTGAGTCGACTTTATACTCACACAATCCTGTAAATGATCATTGGGTGGCGCTAATAAGGGCACTACGATATCTAAAACATACAATGAACTATTGATTGCATTATACAAAATATCCTCTCGTGTTAGAAGGATATTGTGATGCTAATTGGATTTCCAACCATTCAGAAAGTAAATCCACAAGTGGGTATGTATTTACACTTGGTGGAGCGTCGGTATCTTGAAATCATCAAAGCAAACGGTAAATACGAGATCAACTATGGAAGCAGAGTTTGTAGTCTTGGATAAAGCTGCCGAAGAGGCAGAATGACTAAGAAACTTCCTAGAAGGTATTATGTTGTGGACAAAGCCTGTGATAGCCATTTGCATACATTATGATAGTAGTGCTGCCCCGACGAGGGCAAAAAATCAAATATACAATGGCAAGTCAAGACATATAAGGCGACGTCATAATACAATACGAAGCTTGTTGAAGAATGGAAATATTTCCATTGATTATGTAAAGTCAAAGGACAATATAACGGATCCTTTGACAAAAGGCCTTACAAGAGAGCAAGTTGTATTTACATCGAGGGGAATGGGCTTAAAGCCAATACAATGAGTCGTTAACTGGTAGAAACCTAACCTATCATAATTGGAGATCCCATCGTTTAGGTTCAATAGGAAAACTAGCTGGGGAAGACTCAATGAGCATAAAACACACATATGTTCATTCTTATGGTGTACTAAGTGTGTTAATCTGTTGATATTTTAAGAGATGAATATACTATTCTTAATAATACTCAAAAGCCTTATGGTGGGATAGTACGGACTATTCTTGTTTGGTATTACTTATATGAGATTGATGTGGGGTCGCATCTGGGAGAACTGATATGGCTACGTTCTCTAGAAATTCTCATGAAGAAGGAGTTGTTCATGACCGAAAAGAACACAACCGTAAGAATTGAAATATGTCGATATGACATGTGTTATACTTGTTGTCTCGATTTACTACAAAACGTGAATAGTTTAAGGCACTACGTCCGCTACTTCACAAGTAGATCCAATAGGTACTCACTACGAGCGGGTCAAGTCCAAAAGACACCGTCTCCGATGCATGTCATATCACGTTAGACAGAAATAATGATAAGTTCCTTTTATCTTATTTTCTATCCACATGTGGGGTATCGTGAGATGTGTGAATAGAAATGTTATACCCCGTGGTTCGTGCCGACCGATCGAAGTCTCAGCGCATGCTGAGCGGCGCGCGCGCGGTGATTGAAGGCGCGCCGGAAGATCGAGTCGCTGAAGTTTCAGCGCGCCGGAAAGCAGGTCGCGGCCGGAAGATCAAGTCCGCGTGAGTTGCGGCGCGCCGGAAGCGAACATGGCGCGCGCGGAAATCTGGCGTAAAACTTAGGAAAATCGATCTTTTCTTTTAAAGGGCATGGGTGGGGACAAGTGTCCCCCATCTGATTTTTGCATGATTATATTGACCAAGTCTTAAAGACTTGGTCATCTTTCATCTCTCTTAGAAAAACTCCTCCTTCTCTCTTAATTATTTCAAGCTCCTCCTTCTCTCTAAAACTCCAAGAGATATTCTAACCTTAGGAAAAATCTGAAAAGTAAAAGGCAAGAAGGAAGCTTGGGGCTAGCTTGTGAAGGTTGTTGTGGTGGTGTTCTTGGAATAGAGGCTAGCAAATTGTTGGATAAATTTGGCTAAAGCTCTAAGGTAATGATTCTTCCTCTATTATTAGTTTTTAGTGTTGCATGTTAAGAAGAAAGTACTTGTGGTAGTAAATAATGCTATTAGAGTCATTGCATGCAAGAAATGTGGGTTGGGTATGAAGGATTTGACTAAAGAGATATTATGAGCATGTTGTAGCCTACAAACTACTTTAGAATTGTTAAGTGTATTATTATAACTTATGGGGCAGAATTTTACACACCCAAGATTAGGTGTGTAATCCCCTTTGTGTTGGTTTGGATGTTGGGCCTTAATGAGGCGTTTGAGTGTTGAAAATCGGCCTTTGAAAAAGGTGGCAAAGTGAGTAGAAACAAAGGAAATGCTGCCCAATTTTCCTTAGGAATTGGTAACTTGAATTTGGAATTTCTACATTGAAATTAGAAGTTAATAAACGCACTATGGTTATTCTAGGTTGACATATTACTTGCGGTAGTTGGACTTAGCAAGTGGATTGACCGAAGAGGTATGTAGAGCTTTCCTATCTCTTGAGCATGAATAGTTGTATCTATGTAGTGCAGTATCGTCTGAGATTTGATAATCTACACTTGTTTTAAAGTATATGATACTTGTTTCATTTCAAAAGTATAAGTCTCTTGGGTTGAGGGAAAATGTATTTGACAAAGGGATAACGCTAATATAAGGACTTTATGGGAAGTTGGTTATATTAGTTTTCTTGAAAGGTTCACAAAGAAAGGTTTACTCTAATTAAAACAAGTACGGGTAAAGGATTTGAAACTAAGAAAGGTGAATTGATTTTTAGGCATTGGTTGCCTAAGGTTTTAAAGGAAATGAAGTCACTTGATTTAGAAGCCTATTATATTTCTAAAAGGAAATGTGACTCGTCTTGAAAAGAAATCGTAACTTGATACTATGGTGAATAGTATCTTAGAATCTTTGTATAAAAAGAGTTTTTCTTAAAAAGTTAGAAGTACATGGTACTTGGGTTGAATTCCCGGATTTTCTATTAAAAGACATGTTAGTGCCTTAGGATACTAAAATGAGAGGATATATTAATAATGTTAATAAGAAGTTAGGGGATTTCTTAACTTGCTTATGTTACGATAAGCCGGTAGTGCTTATGTTGTGATATGATAGGCCGGTAGTGCTTATGTATGATATGATAGGCCGGTAGTGCTTATGTTATGTATGATAGTCGGATGAGCTATGTTATATATTTGTATTATTACGGGGTAAACCCCGGGTTATTATCTATGCCATGGATTTGCTACCCATGATGCGAGTGCGGCGCTTGCACTCATGCGGATCCGGACCACAGGATCCATGCGGGTGAAATAGTCCCAGGAGTAGGATTGCTTAATGATACTACGGGCGAGGTACCCTGTTTTGATCGTGAGCCTCCTATTTTTATGCTATAAGATTTATACTTATTACTCTCATTGTTAGTAAGGCACAATGCAAGGAAATTGATTTTATCTATGACTCCAGCTTATTTTTGACTTATGATATTACTACAGTGTTTTCCAGTTTTACATACTTGGTACGTTGTGTACTGACCCGGCCGAAGTGCGTTCATCTGCAGTAAGGGAAAGCAGGTGGTAGATCCTCATTCCTAGGATCTTTTACTCAGGTGTCAGAAGCTTCATTCCTCCGGAAGCTTGTTTTTTTGGTACGGATATTCCCTGATGCTATAGGTATTTTGTACATTCAGGGGTATGGCGGGGCCCTGTCATACGATTGTTATCTTTAAGTGCGTGGTCACATATATGTTTTGGGCTATAAGAACCAGTTGTACTACTATACTTTGTTTAAGTATGTTTTATGGAAGGTAGCCTTATCGGCTGGCCAGTGATGTTTACCCTTTTTATAAGTTATGTGTTATGTTTGTTCATTGCTATTCTCGACATATACCGAGGTACCGGTAGGGTACCAGTCGCGGCCCCGGGGTTGGGTCGTGACAAAAGTGGTATCAGAGTCAGGTTGTCCTCGGAAAGTGTCCACAGACCGTGTCTAGTAGAGTCTTGATTATCGGTGTGTCGTGCACCACATCTATAATCAGGAGGCTGCGGGATATTTAGGATTGGTTTCCATTCTTTCACTCTAAGATCGTGCAATAGAGCTGAGTTATAGGTTGAACCTCCTCATTGGCTCGGTATGTGCCCGCTTTGGTAGCAGACATGGAGGACAGGGTGCACCGCTATGTCACAGGACTCGATGATCACTTGGCCGAGAGTTGCACGGGAGTGGCTCTTCAGCCGGGCATGGGCATTGCCGCGTGCAGCATATACGCAGGTGTGAGAACGCGGCCGACGGATCGGCAGTATCGTGAAGAGGCGGGACAGCAGGTCCTCTGGTAGTTTTAGGGTAGACAACCCCAGTGACGGACAGATTTGCACCACAATGGCCGGTCGAGCGCTCCTCCACCATCTTCGGGGCGTCTGAGTATTCGAGAAGCGGGGCGGGGTTCAGGCTTCGGTTTCAGAGGACCGAGTTCCGGTCGAGATGAGGCCACCTATGCCTCGGTGGTCGATGTGGTGATTGCCATTATAGAAGTGTCGTGTTCCTCCGTGAGCTTGTTACTCTTGGCGGCGAGGCCATTTGAAGAGAGATTGTCCAGGCAGGCGCGGAAATGCTATGGCTCACCCACCAGTTCGATTCTTTGTCTTCATCTTGATTGTTATGCGCCGGAAGGAAGGGTGTTCACGCGGGCGGCGAGCCGGCGAGTCGTGGCGGGGTTCTAGTTCCAGCGGTCCTCGAACGCATCTATGCTATGTCGATCGTCGGGACCGGGGCGTCACCGATGTCGTCACAGTACATTATTGGTTTCTTCTTTGTGATGTATATGCTTTGATAGATCCGAGTTCTACCTTGTCTTATATATCTCCTCATATTCTTTGGTAGAATAGGGATAGAGCCCGAGTCCATAGAATCTTTTGAGGTGGCTACGCCGGTAGGTGCTTCAGTGGTAGCTGAGCGGGTATATAAGGTTTGCCCAGTGACTATAGATGGTCGTCAAACTCTAGATGACTTGATAAAGTTGGATATGACAGACTTCGATGTGATTATGGGTATGGATTGGCTAGCGTCTTGCTATGCCAATGTGGACTGCAGAGAGAGGTTAGTTCGGTTCCGGTTTCCTGGTGAGCCGGTTATCGAGTGGAAGGGGAATCTTTGCATCGCCAGGTAGGTTTATTTCTTACCTCAAGGCTGGAAGATGGTACGGAAGGGTATATTTACCATTTGGTTCGGTATTCGATCGAGGTGAGATCTAGGACCTTGATCGATTCGGTTGTTAGAGAGTTTCGCACGTATTCCCAGACGAGCTTGGGTATCCTCACGAGAGGAGATTGAGTTTGCATCGATTTGGCGCGGACACTCGGCCGATATCTATTCCGCCATACAGGATGACACCTGCCGAGTTGAAGGAATTGAAGGACCAGCTGAATGATTTGTTGGAGAAAGGCTTTATTAGGCCAAGTGTTTCTCCTTGGGGGGCGCCAGTGTTATTTGTAAAGAAGAAGGATGGGGCCTGCGTATGTGTATTGATTACTGACGGTGAACAAGGTAACTATCGAAGCAGATATCCCCTCCCGGGATTGGCGATTTGTTTGACCGATTGCGGGTGCAAAGTGTTTTCAAGATAGACTGCGATGCAGTTATCATCAGTGCGAGTTAGAGATAGATATCCCAAAGATCGCATTCGGGGCGGTATGGGCACCATGAGTTCAGTGATGTCTTTCGGGTTGACAACGCCCGGTGATTCATTAATTTGATGAATAGGGTGTTCGAGCCATTCTTGGATATGTTCGTTATAGTGTTTATTGATGATATCTTGGTGTATTCGCGCCGCAGGCGAGCATCTGGTCATTTGAGGATGGTATTAGAGTCCTCCGAGGCCGCGATTGTATGCCAAATTCTCGAAGTCACGAGTTACGGTTGGCGTCGATGGCTTTCTTAGGACATGTTATCGGGCCGATGGTATTCGGGTTGTCTGATGAAGATTAAGCGATCAAGACTTGGCTCGCACCCATTACAAGCGGAGTGCGCAGATTTTGGGCCTTGCGAGTTATTATCGGAGGTTTGTAGAAAAGTTTGCTTCTATTTCAAGACTTTGACTAAGTGACTCGGAAAGCGGTATGTTCGGTGGGACGGATACTTGTGAGAAGGTTTCCGATTGCTAAAGGAGAAGTTGGCGACCGCCATTCTTACTCTTCCAAAGGGCTTAGATGTATATGTGGTTTATTGTGGCCAGCGTCGGTGTCGGGCTTGGAGTGCGTCTTGATGCGACGCAGCGAGGTTATAACATGCATCTCGGCGGCTTAAGCGTAGAAGAACTATTCCACACATGACTTGAAGTTGGCGTGATGATTCATGCCTTGAAGATCTGGAGACATTATTTATATGGAGTTCATGTGGACATTTACACGAACCACAAGAGTCTCCGGTACATCTTCGACCGGAGGAGGCGAACTTGCGGCGAGAGCGGTGGTTGGAGCTACTTAAGGATTACGATGTTGATATTACGTACACCGCGGGGAAGGCGATGTAGTTGCGGATGCCGCCAGTCGCGGTCGATGGGTAGTCTGCGATGTTGATCGAGAAAAAGGATATGGTCAGAGTTACATCGAATGCGAGCCTTGGGATTCGTTTGGTTGATTACATTAGTGACGGAATTCGGGTTCGAGAGGTTGCGAGTCTTCCATCGTCGATGAGGTGAAGAAGGCGACGATGAGATCCGATTTTGATGCAGTATCGAGATCTGACTCTCGAGGAGAAGAGTCTATTTGAGGTAGCGCCGGATGGGGTGCTAAGATTCGAGGCGGTTGTGTGTTCCCGATGTGGCAGACTTCGTCGGCAGATTCAGGAGGCACGGTGCTCGTTATTCTATTCATCGGGTCGACTAAGATGTATCATGACATCGAATCGTGTATTGGTGGGATGGCCAAAGAGGGCGTTGCGGAGTTCGTGTACGATGTCGAATTGTCGTGATTAAGATTGAGCACGAAGCCGGTGGTCATTGCGGTATTGATATTCCGACTTGGAAGTGGGAGGTGATAAATATGGATTTTATTACGGGGCTACCTACCACTCGAGAGCGTGATTCCATTTGGGTGATTGTCGGCGGTGTAAATCAGCCCATTTTCTTCCCGAGCACGACGTTCTCGGTGAGACTATGCGGATTATATATTAGAGAGATTGTGAGACCGCACGAGTCCCGGTGTCGATTATATCGAATAGAGAGCCCGCCTCGCTAACTTCCGGAGGTCTTTTGAAGGGATTAGGGACACAGTGAGTCTCGATCGCATTTCACCTCGGGCCAAGCGGGCGGTAGCGCACTATCCGAACTTGAGGATATCTTTGCGGGCTTGTGTTATTGATTTCGAGGGTAGTGGGAGGATCATTTGCCTCTTGTGGAGTTTGCTTACAACAACGGCTACCATTCCGGTATTCGGATGGCGCCATGAGGCCTTATACGGGAGGAAGTGCAGTCACCGATGGCGGTTCGAGGTGGGAGAAGTTTAGTTAGTCGGGCGGACTTAGTTCGTGCGATGGATAAGGTGAAGCTTATCCGGGAGCGGTTGTTAGCGGCTCGTAGTCGTGAAGTCGTATGCAGATCATCGGCGTCGACACTTGGAATTTGAGATAGATGATTGGGTTTTCTAAAGGTATCGCCCGTGAAGGCGTGATGAGATTTGGAAAGAAGGAAGCTTAGCCCAGTACATTGGGCGTATCGGTGTCCGTAGGGTAGCGGGGTTGCGTATGAGTTAGATCTGCCGTCCGATTTGGAAGCGGTACATCCGATTTTCCATGTGTCCGTATTGCGGAAATGTATTGGAGATCCATCTAGAGTGCACGGTTCATGATGTCCAGTGACAGAGGAGTTATCGTATGAGAGAGTCCATAGCGATACTCGATCGACATGTTAAGCGACTTGGACGAAGGGCGTGGCTTCGTCAGTCTTATGGCGGAGCGAAGCGAGGAGGAAATGGCGTGGGAAGCGAGAGGATGGCATGATGAAGAAGTATCCTCACTTATTCCCTACACCTCCAGATAACCCACTTTCCTGCTTGTTAGTTTTGATTTAGCAATTGTGCTTAAGTATTGTTGTGGCCGTGTGGAGCGTCTTTATTTGCAAAAGAGTAGTTAAGAGCGTCTACGTCAATTTGTGATTCAAGTAAGCCTAGAAGAAACATTCGGGACGAATGTTTCTAAGGGGGGGGAGAATGTTATACCCCGTGGTTCGGTCCGACCGCGATCGAAGTCTCAGCGCTGGCTGAGCGAGGCGGCGCCAAGCGCGTGATTGTAGGGCATGGCGCGGAAGTCGGCGCGGCCGGAAGATCTGGTCGCTGAAGTTTCAGCGCCGCATGGCCGGAAGATCCGGTCCGCAGAGTTCGTCGCGCCAGTGGAAGCAGCGGCCGGGCGAAATCTGGCGGAAAAACTTAGGAAAATCGATCTTTTCTTTTAAAGGGCATGGGTGGGGACAAGTGTCCCCATTTGATTTTTGCATCGTTATATTGACCAAGTCTTAAAGACACAGTCATCTTTCATCTCTCTTAGAAAAAGCTCCTCCTTCTCTCTAATTATTTCAAGCTCCTCCTTCTCTCTAAAACTCCAAGAGATATTCTAGCCTTAGGGAAAATCTGAAAAGTAAAGGCAAAGGAAGCTTGGGCTAGCTTGTGAAGGTTGTTGTGGTGGTGTTCTTGGAATAGAGGCTAACAAATTGTTAGATAAATTTGGCTAAAGCTCTAAGGTAATGATTCTTCCTCTATTATTAGTTTTTAGTGTTGCATGTTAAGAAGAAAGTACTTGTGGTAGTAAATAATGCTATTAGAGTCATTGCATGCAAGAAATGTGGGTTGGGTATGAAGGATTTGACTAAAGAGATATTATGAGCATGTTGTAGCCTACAAACTACTTTAGAATTGTTAAGTGTATTATTATAACTTATGGGGCAGAATTTTACACACCCAAGATTAGGTGTGTAATCCCCTTTGTGTTGGTTTGGATGTTGGGCCTTAATGAGGCGTTTGAGTGTTGAAAATCGGCCTTTGAAAAAGGTGGCAAAGTGAGTAGAAACAAAGGAAATGCTGCCCAATTTTTCTTAGGAATTGGTAACTTGAATTTGGAATTTATACATTGAAATTAGAAGTTAATAAACGCACTATGGTTATTCTAGGTTGACATATTACTTGCGGTAGTTGGACTTAGCAAGTGGATTGACCGAAGAGGTATGTAGAGCTTTCCTATCTCTTGAGCATGAATAGTTGTATCTATGTAGTGCGGTATCGTCAAGATTTGATAATCTACACTTGTTTTAAAGTATATGATACTTGTTTCATTTCAAAAGTATAAGTCCCTTGGGTTGAGGGGAAATGTATTTGACAAAGGGATAACGCTAATATAAGGACTTTATGGGAAGTTGGTTATATTAGTTTTCTTGAAAGGTTCTCAAAGAAAGGTTTACTCTAATTAAAACAAGTACGGGTAAAGGATTTGAAACTAAGAAAGGTGAATTGATTTTAGGCATTGGTTGCCTAAGGTTTTAAAGGAAATGAAGTCACTTGATTTAGAAGCCTATTATATTTCTAAAAGGAAATGTGACTCGTCTTGAAAAGAAATCGTAACTTGATACTATGGTGAATAGTATCTTGGAATCTTTGTATAAAAAGAGTTTTTCTTAAAAAGTTAGAAGTACATGGTACTTGGGTTGAATTCCCGAATTTTCTATTAAAAGACATGTTAGTGCCTTAGGATACTAAAATGAGAGGATATATTAATAATGTTAATAAGAAGTTAGGGGATTTCTTAACTTGCTTATGTTACGATAAGCCGGTAGTGCTTATGTTGTGATATGATAGGCCGGTAGTGCTTATGTATGATATGATAGGCCGGTAGTGCTTATGTTATGTATGATAGCCGGATGAGCTATGTTATTGTCACGCCCATTTTCGACCGCGACATTTTTAGCGAATCCTGCTTAAATAAATGTTAGAAAATAAATAAAAAATGCTAAATAGTAAAAAATGCTTAAAATGTTAAAAGTGCTTAAAAGTGCTAAAAGTGCAAAAGAGGTGCTAGAAATTGCTAAAGGGTGCTTAAATATAAAAAGGGGTTAGAAATGCTAAAATGTGCTAAGGGTTCGCGGAGTCGCCACCTAATTAGTTTGGGTGAATTAGGACACCTAAATGTCAACTAGGTTAAAGTCAACACTAACTCCATTTTTAATGGTCTGCTAAACTTAGTGAGATTCTGGGTAAGGGTTCTTTATTAATCTAGAGGGAAGGGGTTAGGCACCCTCTAAGATCCGCTAACTTGCGGTTGTCCTGCCAAATCTAAGGTAATTATTATGCTGAGATGCCATGCATGCTTCGAAAATATTTGAAGAGAAAGATGATGCCAGTGTTTATAAAAGGGATGCATTTTGATAAAGATTTATAAGACATTTTGATAAAGATTTATAAGACTTGTGCTCTAAAATACCTGTAAAAGTTTAAAGTATTCATTTATTTTTATTTATAAAATAAATGATGCAAAGTTGATTTATAGACTAAATGTATGCATTTACTTGAAAATTTGATTTTTTATATGTGGCATAGTGCAAAAGACGATTATCTTTTGGCAAAGTTTAATCATGTATGGCAAACCTAAAATAATTAACTTAAAGGGAAGCAAATTTCTAGTATCCAACTACTTGCTAATTTATTGATTCAAGATTTAATTATTCTAAGTGTTCTAATGATTAATGTAGCGTTAGACAATTAATTACAACAAATGAATGAGGGCGGGATAGAAAACCAATAAAAGGCGACTCGAAGGAGTGGCGATGTGATTCCGCATGTGGTTTGGAATTTCTGATGCGGATAGCAAGATACACACAAATGCGGGTGAATGCAGATCTTCAATTGATGGAAGGCACAATGGGTCTCGTATGAGACTCATTTTGCTCCGATGTATTTCATGTAAAACAAAGAAGGATAAGGATTAGAATGAACCCAAATAATACAAGTAGACAAATTCATACATATATGATCTGATATATATGTATATAAAAAAGCACAAGCGGAAAAACATTTCAATGTTATATAACCACATATTGGGCCTTAGATGCGACCTGCACACAGAATATGAAACAGGTCCAAGACAATGACTCTTTTTTTTCCGGTTGCTTACGAGCGATGCGAAATGGCGGGGCCCGATTTAAATTTTAGATCTTTGAAAGAAGGACCACTCGGCATGTATATGCTAATGATCGGCGAATGACGGTATGTAGTGGAAATACGCAAACAAGTGGTAAAAGTAAATGAGGATGGGCATGTATATGGGCGACAAAATCGAACTTCTAATATCATACACAAGTCGATCCATTTTGTTCATGGGCTGGAAGGCCAATAAATGCGATTGTCACGATTTTAAATACAAAGAAGTGATTGAGATACCCATCGAGAATGCAGATATGTGAGCAAATACATCGATTTTCGACTACGATTACCACAAATCGAGAGATAAGCATGTTCGCGATATTCAGATAAAGAATATCAATTCCACCTGACTAGAAGAGACAACTGCCAATGCATACCAAAACAGACCATAATGCAAAAACTCTACGCCATTTCAGACCGTATGACCATGCAAACATATTATTTCAGCAGTCAACTCGCACCTTTTGGTGATATTACAATACTGCGGCAAATAGACAAGCATTTCCTTTATTCAATTTTAGAAACATACAAGATCTCAACCTATAGTATGCATATACTGCTACATGGAATGAGCGGTACTTTCAAGAAGTAAACAGAGACACTAACAGGGAATATACATAAATAGTTCAAGGATTCCTAGCATACTTTGAGGACACATATGATATACATTTGATACATATCGAATCTTCCCTACTGTTTGTGACATATCTAAAAAAAATAAGGAAAATTAGGGGAGAAGTACATTAAGTAAAATAGGATAACACATATTCCTAACAAACAGTTTAGACATGTGTAACTAGATAAGAATTGAAGACACTTCTCATTTAATTAAACAATTTCAACATTAGATTACACTTGCGTATGCTGACTATATGAAACATGATTGTAGGTCGAGTGTAGAATGTAATTATGGATTAATATAACCTAGACTGGTTCAAGTCTTGCGGCATGCTTAATGCAGGTGATATCCAAATACTTTACAAGATAGTGTGAGGTTATCTAAACATTTAAACGGGAAGGATATATGCGCGAACAGCTTGATGGGAATAGATACTCAAACTGAGGTTGTTCCAACAACGGATTTAGTGCGATTATTCATATCTCAACTAAACATTAGACTAGCTTTAACTTCAAGGATTTATTCCTATTTTTTGGGCTATTTTAACATGATGAGCACAATTATAGTACTTATAATGACCATAGACTAGATGGATATAAATAACACGACTCGCTTCATCCCATGAATCCAAACAACAACTATTATGTCTGAATACACAAGAAATGCCAAGATAGGCCTAAATACCTCAACAGTCGCAGTTACAAATATACTAAAATTCGAACCAGACAAATGCACTTCCGATCATTCAGTAGCGACGAATTAAGTGGCATTAAAACATCTTGGACATGTTTAACACTTATCTTTGCCGGCCATAAACTAACTTAATCATGTTAATCTAACAGTTCCAATGAAATGACATTTGCAAAAATGCTTTAAAGCGATTTACGGTATGAATGGCGATTAAATTAAACTACGCACATTTAACAAACACGTCATCATCGTGATTACAAAGTATAAATCAAGCAGAAATATCGAAGGCGATGAGTTTACCTTCTCGGCGCGACGGCGGCGTATCAAGTCGTCGGTCACTCGGACGGTTTTAGGTTTGCGATGCGAATGAAAGAGGTAAAGCTGTCTGCGGATTTTTTGGCTAAGATTGAGAGAAGGGATTCGAATTACCTATTCTTGAGATCTTTAGTGGCCTGGTCTTGAGTCCCCAGTTCCGTGCTGTCGATTCTCCCCGACTGATCTCTGTGTTCGACTCCTCCCTCGTCGATTATTGCTATTGGAATGCTCTTCCTACTCTGCTCTCTCGTATCTGCCCCCCTGTGCTCTGCTCTGCCTCTCCTCCTATTGTCCTCTACTCTGGTGGTTCTTAACTGCTGCTAAGGGTCTCCCCATCGATGCCTTTGCATGTGCCTTATATAGCCCTCGTTGGGTTCTAATTAGGTAAACAATTAGGGCTGAGATTCTTATCCTTGATTCGATGAGATTTGTCCTGACTTTAGTGCGATTTTGTGCAGGTTATGGTAAGGATACGTTGGTGGGTGTGCGTGGTTAAGAAGCCGGATTCTCTGGCGAAATCCGGCGGCAGAGTGAGGCTGATAGGGTTTCGTTTCGTAGGGTTTTCTTGAGAAATTTCAGTGCGGAGACGAAATGAAGAAAGGGCTGAGTGGGTTGTGCGTATAAGGGAAGGCTATGTGGGCTGAAGAAAGGCTGAGGGAGTAAAGATAGAGGGCCTTGCGGGTTGGGTTGCTGACAAGGGGCACTGGGCCGCGGGTGATAAGGGAAAAATGAAAGGGATTGGGTTGGGTAGAGTTAGGTTAATTAGTGGGCTGGGCGAATTATTTAGGTTAGTTTTAATTAGTTAATTAGTGGTAAATTAATAAGTAAATTGTGATTAATTATTTTAAAATAAATGCGGGCGTGCTATTTAATTTAATACTTTAGAATGCGACGCTATTATTTGAAATCTTATTATTGTGCATTATTGCGAAGTTAAATTAAAATTGAATTGAGTTTAGATTAAATTATTTAAATGTCAAATGCGAGTATGAATATTTAAGAATTGTTTAAAGCTTTTATAAATGCGACGCTATTAAATGCATGTATTAGATGAAATTCTCTTGCGTATTAATAAATGCAATTATGCTACTTGACATGACGTCATTGCTAAATTATTTATTTTATGTATTTATTATTAGTTAAGAATTATGACAAGGCTTAAAATTAATAAATGCGGGCGCGAGACTCTTAATACTCTACGTAAAAAATGCGAAGTTATTATTAAATTGTTTATTTATGCCTGTATTTATGTTTTATCGCTGCATTTTATTATAAAAATCATAAAGAATTATTTTACAAAATTAGTCTAATTTTATAGTTAATGAACTGGACGAGAGGGTCAAAATTGGGTGTCAACAGCTATATATTTGTATTATTACGGGGTAAACCCCGGGTTATTATCTATGTCATGGATTTGCTATCCATGATGCGAGTGCGGCGCTTGTACTCATGCGGATCCCAGGACGCGGGATCCACGCGGTGAAATAGTCCCATGCGAGTACGGCGATGGTACTCATGCGGGTCCACAGGATCCATGCGGGTGAAATAGTCCCATGACGAGGCGGATGACCTCATGCGGGTCCACAGGACCCATGCGGGTGAAATAGTCCCAGGAGTAGGATTGCTTAATGATACTACGGGCGAGGTACCCTGTTTTGATCGTGAGCCTCCTATTTTTATGCTATAAGATTTATACTTGTTACTCTCATTGTTAGTAAGGCACAATGCAAGGAAATTGATTTTATCTATGACTCCAGCTTATTTTTGACTTATGATATTACTACAGTGTTTTCCGCTTTACATACTTGTACGTTGTGTCTTGACCCCTTCTGCCGAAGTGCGTTCATCTGCGCGGTGGTAGATCCTCATTCCTGGATCTTTACTCAGTGTCGAAGCCGTTCCTCCGGAAGCTTGTTTTTTGGTACGGATATTCCCGATGCTATAGGTATTTTATGCATTCGGGGTATGGCGGGCCCCGTCATGATTGTTATCTTTAAGTGCGTGGTCACATATATGTTTTGGGCTATAAGAACCGGTTGTACTACTATACCTTGTTTAAGTATGTTTTATGGAAAGCGGACCTTATCGGTGGCGATGATGTTACCACTTTTATAAGTTATGTGTTATGTTTGTTCATTCTTTATTCTCGACATATACGGCGGTACCGGGTAGGAGTACCGATCGCGGCCCCGGGGTTGGGTCGTGACAAGAAATGTGGGTATTATTGGAACTTATAAAAGACGAAGTGAAAAGTGATCGAAAATCTGGAAAAATGGTCGAGCGTCGTGGCTCCCAAGGACAGGGCCACGGCGTCGGAACAGTGCAAAAAAGACCGTCGACAGCGCCACGGCGCCGAAACTTCAGAGAGGTCTGCAGGTTTTGAAGCACCACAGCGCCAGGGCTTAGGGCCGCGACGCTAATCCTCAACGGGAAAATTTCCAGAAAGCCAAAAGTTGTGTCTCTTCCCAAAGATCACAACCTTTGGACTAAAAGCTGCTTATGGACGGAAATACATGTTATATAATCATGGTGATCACTTGTTAGAAGACAAGACAATACACATAACAATCAATCATTAAATACAATTAATAATCCTAGATTGTTGCTTGATCTTCATCTTCTTCTTCAAGAACATTTCTGAAAAAACACATAAAGTAAATTCGTCAGAAGTGAAGTTCTTGTGCTAGAACTCTCACTTAGATAGTTGTATCCTCAAGGCAGACGTCTGAAGAACTATACCACAAGTGGGGACGAATTTTTGTCTTAGGACACTGCGTCATTGCATGTCTCTATCTACACCAAGTTAGTATGTGTTTCAATTTGCTGAATTCATTGTAGTTGTTTTCAGTTCTGTTGATTTATTATTATAATATTGTACTTATTCATTGATGAGTTTAGAATAAATTACACTAAAGAACACACAGTAGTATGAGATTTAACAACAGCCAAAAGATTTAAATCTTGATTTTACATTATCTAACTAACAGGTTTTGTATAGATTTTCAACTACGAAGTTAGTCAAAGCCAAGAAGTACGGCCATTTAACGTTTAGCCAAGAGTACAATTGTTGCGGAAAATGTTTTAGCTTGAAAAATTATCAATTAGTAGTTGGTTAGGTATTAAGTAAGTAACTTAGTAGAATGTGACGAGTATGGTCTGAATTGTGTTTTATCCGTAAATTTAAGCATTATGAGTGCGTTTGGTTCGCGCAGGGTAAACACAATGAAATTCAGTAAGAAAATGGAAAGGAACGGAAAAGAATTACCCTGATTGTCTCTACATGTTCGGGATCCGGGTGGTCCGGGGTCCAAAATCTAGGTCGGGAAAAAGGAATGGAAATACCTAGGAGCTGGAGGAATCAATTTAAGGGAAAGAGAATAAAAAAGAGGGTAAAGAAATGAAAAAGTAGGTCAAACAAACAACTTCAAAGGAAATCAGGGAATTTCATTCCCTTTACCTTTCCTTATTATCCCGAACCAAACACACCCGAAAAACATTCAGTATTATTGCAAATTATTAATTGAAATCATAGTTTTGACATGATAAAAACCTTCATTCATCTATGACGCAAGTTGATGTAAGATATTTCCTTTGGTAAGCATTCACAAAGTTAAAATAAACAATCAAACACTACGTCACTAAATATTTTATACGTCAAAATTCATAAGTTAGGAATTCTAGCTTATTTTTTTTATTATTTTTTATTATTTTAATTTAAAAATAAATATTTAAAAGCACGTTTTTATTTTACTGAAACACTAGAAAAATATTTATAAGTTATTTTGAATTAAAAATACTTAAAATAAGTCAATTCAAACGTAAGTTGTTGAAGTGAAAGAACCGGTTGACAAGTGTAAGGGGTAGTTTAGGCATTTCATCTAACGTCACTGGGCATCGCAATCCTTTTCTCCGTGTTAAGAAACAACTGTCTCAACGATATTTCATTCATTTCAATTTTGATTCAGATCCAGAAGAGAAACCCTAATTTTGATTCAGATCTCAAATGGACGCTCTCGATACCGTTTTCGATCCTCTTAGAGACTTCGCCAAAGACAGCGTTAGGCTCGTCAAAAGGTGTCACAAGCCTGATCGCAAAGGTACTACATCTATCTATATACTTTTGATTTTGTTGTTTTATGGATGTAATTTTCGATTTTCTTAACTTGATTGTTTGTGGTACAGAATTTACCAAGGTTGCAACCCGTACGGCGATCGGCTTCGTTGTGATGGGATTTGTTGGATTTTTTGTGAAGTTGATATTCATTCCTATCAACAACATCATCGTTGGTGCTTCTTAAGTGGTAACTATTCTGATTTACCTCCGACTGTATTTAAATCATAAGGAAATTCATTAATTGTTTCTATGCAATTGTTTGATAGACTTCTTAATTTTGTTGGATCTGGAGACTTGCTTGGTTAATTGCCGGTTCTCTGTTGTATTATATCCTGGCGGATCTTACACTGTAATGTGATGTAGAAGTATCTCATTTAGAGTTATGTTGTGTGTTAAACTGTTAATGTAGGGATGAGATATATGTACATGCAAATTTTTATTCATACGGAAGCATATTTACAAATCGCACTCAGTTTCAATTATGTTAGAATATGTCGCACAGCAGGTCGCATATAATAATTATTCAAGTGCTGGAGGGATCGAGTCAAAGGAGCAAAATTTAGGATCTTTTGCCTTCAATAGGGGTGTTTCTACATATTATATTATTGGAGCTTGGGTTTTGTGTGACAGATCCAAGTTGATAACTTTTACCTTACAAGGATTCTGTTATAGTGATTGAAGTGTTGGTTCCTCAATGTTAATAAAATTTCGAGATAAAAAACATTTTTCTCAAGTTGGGGCACCAATCAGTTACTTCAGAGAAGGCATGCTTGAGGAAGTTCATCTTAATTAACACATATTATGTGGTCTTATCGTATTTAAGGGTAGTCTCAGTTTCTATGTGCAAGTGCACGAAATTTGACTATGAAAAGCATGGCAGTGTTGGTTGATGTTCTCTGCCAACCAAGTACTAAAATTACTATTTGGAATTCTTGTCCAAAGACCATCTAAACTTGAATGCAATAGCGTCATCATTTCATAGCGTTATGTGTTCCTTAGTTAGTTTTCACTTTTTAGGACAGACACCATTTAGCTCATATAAAATCAAGAGAAGGGATAAGAAATATGATTGCTCGAAGTTGATTGTTGATTTATAAATAAATCGTTTACCTGTAAAAAAAAGCTTAAGATATAATTATATATTTTCCCGGTGGATTCAGATTGGATTCATACCCTTTTGTCCCTCTTTACTTTTAATCTTCTGTTTTGCCCGTGGGCATTCTTGTTTTCACTTTAATTCTCATGTGTGCCAATTCCAACCACACTCCAGCTCCTGAAAGAGAAATGAAAAAGTAAATAAACTTTTGTTCTTTTTCTCTGTTTTCTACAGATGTTATCAGGAATTGGTAACCCTATTTGTGCTATCATGAAAATATAATCTCATGAACATAAGAAATAGAAGGAAAAGTTGAGTAGTAATATCAGCAAAAGTGAATATGGAATAATAGCATGGTGTCTTTGCGCTTTATCCGTTATCATGTTTTTTCAAGTTTATCAGATCTAAAAGCTGATCTCGCTAATTTGGGATTGCGACTTAGTTGATTGATTCATATGTATGTTTTGGTATGAGACTTCTGTCTCACTTACCTGATGGGTAGACACAATAGATTAAGTAGAATAAGAGGCTTGACCTGGAGCTCTTCTCTTTCCTTCTTAAAAAATCGGCTGTTCATTTGTCATGAGTGACCTACGAGCCCTTTCTTGATGTCTGCGCTAACTGCCCTATAGCTGGTGAATAATGTCTTCTTTTTAACCTTGCTACGTGTTTTTTGATATTGATTGTTCATCTTTTTGTTGACCGCGGATGGTGTATGAAATATCTTGAGTTTCTGACACTTCACTTTTTTCTAGAGTGCTTTTTCAATTCCCTTGCCAGTAATATCTGGAACTACCAGTTAATATATTGTTGATATATGTAATGATCCTCTGGAATGAGAAACTGAATGTGTGAAATTGCCAGTAATATCTTGAGTTTCTAACACTTCACTTTTTTCTAGAGTGCTTTTTCAATTCCCTTGCCAGTAATATCTGGAACTACCCGTTAATATATTGTTGATATATGTAATGATCCTCTGGAATGAGACACTGAACTCTATGTGTGAAATTGCAGGCATTGCGAAGGAGAAATATGAAACTGGACATGTAGAGCAAGAGATAAATAGTGTTGCAAAATTTAGTTTCATATTGTAATCCGTGGCAGTTGGTATACCATGTAGTCTTATTTCTGAACCGCCCAGTTTTAATGGGACTTTGTCATCCGAATTTTGTGAACTTACTTGTTGTTGTCAAGACATCCATTTTCTTCATTTTACCTTGTGTCCTCTTTTAAGCCCTGATGGATACAGTTTTCAGTTACTTAATTGTGACAAACATTGAGGGTGAAACTGTTCCTTATTTTTATAAGAGGGAGATACCTGATATGGAGGAAAAAATTATTAAATGAGTTAGTAAATTATGGTGGGGAAAAGTTGATAAATTATTTTCTTGATCGTTGATGGTTACCGGAAATTGATCCTCGTCTTCTAAATCGTGCTCCTGCGGAGTGGCATAATTAAGAAAAAACTATGTTTATTAGTCTACCAAACGCTTTAATCCAAACCATGTCATGAAAAATGTTTTATCCATCTTGGTCCCAACTTACACTTCCAAAAAGGATGCGAGGTATGAAATGAAAGGGCCAATACTAGGTTGAAGAAATTCGTGAGATTGACAGAACTTTAAAAATGGTGATGAAAAAGTTGGAAATTCAGGTTTCTTAGCATAATATGTTTTGTGCGGGGTGATTATCTATTTCCTATAGACACAGCGAACTTCGCGGCAGAGAAACCAAATTCCATTCTAGATGTGGGGATAATAACAAACTCCTTAAGAAAAAACAAATTGGTGCATCTGATATTCGAGGTTTACCCAAAGAAAGAAAAGAAATGTGCTAACACCTAAATTTTTAGTGTAGATAGTTTCACTGAAGCGATTGAAGTTGACAAATAGCAGGTGTTTCCAGGATAATACGGTGCAGCTTAAATATAAAAGTAAACAAAGCTGCTGAATTGTTGGACCGTATGACATGCATAATCCCCAATATACTTAAACTTAGACCGTCCTCTATATTCCGTGTTTTCCAAAGATTAATACACTCGTCTGATGCATTTACTTTGAGTGCCCATCATTGTGGTAAATAAGTTACATGAACCAACTGATTAGAAAGAACAAAAGACTTGACCTCTGTAGGCATATTACCAGCTTTTGGTTATCTTCAAGAAAACTCTAAACACTATTCAAGACAAAGTTCCGAAAGAAATAAAGAAATTAGGAACAACGTAGCTATATCAGCGTATGGCACTGGAAACTAGTAATCACAAAGGATTTTAATGAGTAAAATCCAGGAACAGAAGAGTAAAGTTTTATACAGACAAAAAGATTCAAGTCATTACAGTTAAACCAGTATCCATGGACAGTAGCAATAAGGCGAATTCACATTTGAGAGAAGAAATTACATTTCCCTTCTGTGACCATTAGTTTCACTTGTGCTGTTAACCCTCCACACCAGCAGCAAACAAGATCTTTTAACTGCAACAAAGGAACACGGAGAAATTTAGTACTAAGGTTAATGGTTGGACAATATGGATTGGAGGTCTTTGGATTCTGAAGTAGAATCATACTAAGAAACCATAGATGATGAATACCCAAAACCGTAATACTTGTCCTTAATGCCAATTAATAAAATCATATCGAAAAACTACAATCTACAAACAGATAAAATTATGAGAACTGAAAGGCTATTCTGTGACCACATCACCTCAGTGTTCATTGCAAGTACCTGTACAGTGTAGCATATTTCAATTTTAAAACAAAAGATGTCACCATGATACGAAACAATAACTTAAGATATGCCAAGAATGAGATGAAGTAATCATTAATGAGATTTGATTCAAGAATAAGAGCTGCACAACAATTTTTTCTCAAAATAGATTAATCAAACTGGAGGCAAGGGGTGGATAGATACATGGAAAAGTGACAAGTATGGTAAAAAGCATTTGTATTCAACCAGGGATTACCAAACACAGAAGAATAAAACTATTTCAAGAAGAAAAGGATATATTGGCTCAAGTTTAATAAAGGTGTATTTAATTGAGTACTAGTGTGCTTGGACTGATAGGAAAAAGAGGGAACATACAAGTTTAGGTTCAGTTACAAGTGTTTAAATTTTATAAGCTAGCAATGTAAAGAATTTTGCACCATCGTATCACTTGAAAACAAACTCCAGGTAACCATTTATATTATGGTGGGTTACTAACATAATCTACCTTAGCCAATTGAGTGCTCAGGTTATGCCAAAACTTGCAACTGTTAGCAGCTCCTTTGGCAACTTCCAATTCCTATATTCCTAGCACACGTGGTACTACAGTTCTTTATCCCCAGTCCCGTTTTTTCACCCTCCTCTTCATTCAAATCATTAAAACCCCAAAAGAAGGATGGGCCAAGAGAGGAAAAGGCAAGAAAACAAATCATACTTGTGTTATGAACAAGCATTTCCAAGATCATGATCAATACTGGCTGACGATTTGCTCTGGTGCTAGATGTTCCCTTATTCTTTTGATCACTTTCTACACAAGTTCAGTTCTGACTGAAAAAATTAAACTAAAGTAATATTTAGTTCTTTCTTCAAAAAAACTACTTTTAAAAATCTCTACTTACAGCTATAAACTCAAATTAAGACTAAAATAAAGATAACTTGGATCCCCAATTCATCAAATCTAATCTTAATATGCAATAGATTCAAGGAAATCTAAATTTTCTATTAAACATCCAAAGTTTCTGACTTGCCAAAACCATTTAACGAAAAATGATTGAAGTCGCAAGTAAAAACTTACAAGTCATTGACCTAACTCTCTTGAAACAAGAGATATTCAAAAAAGACCAGTATGCAAATCCATATTGTTGATGGCAAATCAGCAAACTTGGTCTGTTACCACAAGCATGATTCTTCTGATTTCTCTTTTTGGCATATACACATATAAAAGGGACACCTCCAACCTTTCATCACCTGATCTTCTCAAACAAAACCAAATTGAACTATCTTACAACAACATACCCAGTATAATCTCACAAGTGGGGTCTGGGTCTAGAGAGTAAAGGATGTACTTTTGTGGGGTAGACAAATTGAACTATCTTAGGTCCTAAATTTTGGTGTAATATCTTCTGCAATAAAACTTAGGAAGGCTCTAATGAGTTTACTGAACTAACACTACAAGAAGTACTTTTGGCAACAATAAAAGTTGTTGCATTCCGTTGCAATAAACTTCGATGCAAAAAAAGTTTGCAACAACATATTAAAATTGTTGCCATATACCTTTTTTAGCAACAATATATTAAATTTTTGTTGTCATGTACGTTTTATTGTTGCTAAAATTTTGTTGTCAATTATGTATTTTCTTGTAGTGTAAATTAAATCCCATTCAACCTTTTGGCCACATGCTCAATATGCATTAACAACTTAACCAATTATTACATCCTCACAAATAACCCACATAAATGGTTGTGAGAGAAGTAAAAAAGTTTATCATACTCTTTCAACTCAAATTAGTCCATCAGATATTAGTTTTTCAAATTTGAGGAGATAGGCATAGCACAGAGAGGACATATCACTGTTGAACACTATTCCCAACAAGAAGATAATGACAAGGAAACGGCAAAATAGTTGTATATGGAAAATATCAAACGTCTAAATCTAGTGCTTCATCAATTTGTTTGGAAGAACATTTGTGACACATGCAATTTGGTTCCAGAATGCCATTAACCTACATATCCATTAACATTTACCGCAAACCACATGTCTTCATGTCAATCAATCATGACCCTTTTTCATAGCCAAGAGTAACAACAACAACATACCCAGTGAAATCACACAACGTGGGGTCTGGAGAGGGTATAGTGTACGCAGATCTTAACTCTACCTTGGTAGGTAGAGCGGCTATTTTCGAGAGACCCTCGGTTCAAGATAGAGTACAAGCAAAGCAAAAACAAATCAAGAGTAAAGCAAGAAAGAGCAACGATTACGAAAAATTTAAGTATGAAAATTGTTGGTATCAAAAGCGAATAAGTCATGATAGCGCATTCCGAAAAAAGTATGCATTAACTAGCACAGGTAAATAAGCTAAACAAGGTATACTAAAGGACACATATCAACAGAAAACCAGCTACAGGTGACTATAAAACAATATTGTGTCTATTTGTATGATAGGCTAAGCGGGTCTACAATAAAAACACTACCCCTACGAGTTTGCAAGCGTGAGTAGGACTACGCTTGACTACCTACTACTCTTCTACCCTAATATGTGTCTTCCACAATCCCCTATCTAAGGTCATGTCCTCAGTAAGTTGCACCTGCACCATATCCCGTTTAATCACCTCTCCCCAATACTTCTTTAACCTACCTAGTCAACCTCTCACACCTCCGCACTGGGACATTTGTGTCTCTCATCTGCACATGTCCAAACCATCTCAAAGGAAATGTTTGAGAGAATATCTATTTATCTAAATGCTGATACTACAATTACCGTCAAGTTGATAAGTTACCTACAATTAATATTGCAAATCATTTTCCCCCAATATGCAAAAGAAAAAGCACGTGATTAAGGAAGCTATAAGAAAAAAGCACATGATTAAGGTAGCTATAAGTAACCATTCAATTTAAACATCTACCACGATATCACAAGCACAACATCAACTAGATATTGCATGAATTTCATCAGGCAGTTGCTCGAAAAAACACAACTAGTTGGGATCAGCTCTATATCCATTCCGCTCCATTTGAGCTCATTCCAATACTCCATGATTCCAGTTTTAACAAAAAAATGCTAACACCTCTGACCTTAAATACTCAGAAGGAAGATAAAAAAAAAGGAAGAAAGTTACCACCATAACGAATAAAGAATAAGGGCACGTTTGGCCATGGATAATTTTCACTTTTTTCCGGAATTGTATTCTGGAATCATGTGTGGACATAGAATTGTTACAATTTTCTGGAATTCGAAAAACTCCAAATACATGTTTTCACTCCAAACCACTCACAAAATGCAACATTTTTCCAAGTTGCATGTCCAAACACAACTCTAATTTCCAAATTCCATTTTCAGCCTTTTTTTCAAATACTACTTTCTTTCAAATTTCACCATTTTTATGTCCCCAAATTTCACCATCTTTATCGTCTTCCTCTTTCCATTTGTATTTCTCAAATCCTAACTTAATCAGTATCCATTCCGCTCCATTTGGGCCAATATTTAGTACTTCCAGTTTGATTAAGAAAATCTAATATCACTAACTCTAATCCTCATGATTCATGAATAAGCAAAGTAAAGGAAGACAATAAAGCATTTTCATTTCCCCCAAACTTATTTTTCAAACCCTAGCTTATCCAGATCTGAAAGGTAACAAACAAGATAAACATAGACCAAAATGACAAACTTACCCTTGACCATCAAGGTTACCCTGTCCACTGCTACCACCACTAGCATAAGAATTATCCTCTGCGGTCTGCCACACAGATTGCCACGCCTGTGACGGCGGTGGATGCACATACATTGACGGATCTACCCCTGGCACCACAGCTGGCCTACCCATCATCACGCCACCCGGAGCCGGTTGACCCAATGGAGGATAATAATACGGCACACCACTAGCAGTAGAGCCCATAATTCCAGGCCCAAGCCCAACTACACCTTCATCCTTAATCTCATCCCTAGGAACAATATCGACGAGAAAATCAAATATATCCGTACGAGTTATCGCTGCAGCGATATCATTCTTCTGTAAAGTACGCCTTTTGTTCTCCTCAGCGTGTAGCCATGAGCGAATCGTGAGTTCGAGAATGAAAAGCTCACACGCTTTAGCGAAGAGAATTGGAGCTTCAGCTGAGATCATACGTACGTCTTCATCAGCTTTCATGATTTTTTTTATACGGGCCAGGGGAAGTTGGTGGTTTTTGAAATCGTTCACTTGTTCAATTTCTTGACGTTGGTAAGTCCAGAACATCTGGAGTTGTTGTTGTTGTTGTTGAAGGAGGTGGTGGTATGGTGTTTGTGGTGGATATGTGGCTGTTTGACCGGCCGCCGCCGCCGCCTCAGTCGGAGACTGGTGAGGGTTGTTGTTGTTATCCATGCTGTTTTGCGGAAAATGGAAGCTATCTCTACACAGAAAATAGGGATGTGTAATGGTGCTCTGTTCTAACTTTCTACTGCTACTAATTTATTTTAGGGAAAAGTGGCATATTTGCCCTTAAACTTAAGTTAAAGGGGGGTATATTTGCCCTCCGTCAAAGGTTGAGGATAAATATACATTCCGTTAATCTAAACTTATTATATTTATTCATTTTTAACAGAAATGTCATGTGTACGCCACGTGGACGTCACGTGGAAGACACATAAGCAGGTGGGACCCACATCACCTCCAAGAACAGATGTAGCAGCTTGAAGGAGCAACAATGGTGAAATGCAATTTAGAAAGAATTGAGGCACGGGGTTGGGTGTATATTGTAGAGAATGATGCCACGAACTCAATGATATTATCCAGTGCCGACGTCGATGGTTTAGTTTACCGAAAAATTCAAAAAATCCGCCGGACTTTTGATTTGGTCGACGTGATTATAGCGAACGAATTGAGGAACTGTGCTTAGTGATTATTGTAGTATTGATCAAGACGAACCTATTGACCAACCACGAGCTTCGATTATTACTCAGTTCCCCGGAGCGCGGTAGAAAGAGCAAGAAAACGGATGCGCGTGACAGCAAGAAAACGACCCACAATGGCGTCTAGAGTTCCGCAGCAATGTGATTTGATCGTCGGACCTGTAGAGGTTGAGTCGACGGACGGTGTTGGTACCAAAATGACCGCTGTGAGATGGCGGTCACAGTGGTCTATCCCTTCGCCGTCGATATTAGCTCAGGCGACCGAAATTTTTAAAAAATCGAACAATAGTGAACGAGATTTCGATCTGAAATTGATCGCAATTAAGGATGAATCGACGGTAGTGGTTGGTATGAAAATGACGGGCTAGATGAGACGAAGCTAATGGTATAAGTTTCGTCTCCAATGGTGTTCTGTGGTGGCCGGAAAATGCAAGTTTCCGACAATTTTACTGTTCACAACTGGAGAAGAAGTTGTTGGATGTGATGTAGGTCCCACCTGCTGATGTGTCTTCCACGTGGCGTCCACGTGGCGTACGCGTGACATTTATGTTAAAAATAGGCAAATATAACAAGTTTAGACTAACTGAGTATATATTTATCCTCAAACTTTAACGGAGGACAAATATGCCCATTTTCTTTAAGTTTGAGGGCAAATATGCCCCTTTTCCCTTTATTTTATAGTCCCTATACTAAATTCACTCTCAAAATTTCAATTGTCCCACATGAATTAACATTCATAAACGAGGGGCAGAACTAGATAGCCTCTAAAATAATTTATTATATATATAGTTGATATTGAACCTCTTAATTTATTCGTGTTTCCCCATTGAGAAGAAAGTATATAATTATTGCATTTTTTCTATAAACTTTTATAACAATGTATTAAACTATTTATGTTTGATTTTTTTTGTTTTATCAAACTAAAATCCACCACCATTACTTAACTATTTTTTACTTTTACTAATATACTTTCGCTAATCACATTTTATGTATGACATTTTTCTTCTTTTTTAGAATGTTCTAAAATATAACCATTTTATTTTCATATACTTTCTAAATTTGACCTAATTTGTTTGTAAAATAACATTTATTTTTATTGTAATACCTTTCTACCTTATCACTAAGACAATATTTGTATACAAGTTATGTTCTATTATCATCAAAGGATGTGATGCAGCGAATGAGAGTAGAAAATACTTTTTTGAATTTTATGTGATGTAAATTTAAATTAATCGGGTTCAATAAAAATACCGGACACCGAAAGATTAAGCAACAAAAAAAAACGACTCCTTAGTTCTCGACTATTTTTATTTTATTTTGTGGCCTACAAGATAATATGTCCTCCTATCTACTACTACAATTTTGCAATTTTTAGGAGAAGCGAAAAGGTATGTTGGGGCCCACACGCTGCACACTAAATGTCCATTGGTCCTTCGTGTCTTTTTGCCTAGTTGTCCTTGATCGAAAGACAAGGACATAATAATAGGCCAATCATAAGTTAACACGTCGCTAAAATACTAATTTTTTTAACTGAAATAACACATCACTGACAGCAACCTCGAGGTTTTTGAGTGAAAAAACAAAAACTACTCCAAATAGTAATGTCATTTCAATTTGTTAAATAATTTTTGCTAGTAGAAATTATTTTTTATTAGTTTTTGAATTAATTGAATCAGAGTACTTTCCATCTCAAATTACAACAACAATAACATACTTTAATCTCACAAGTGGGATATGAAGAGGATAAGATATACACAAATCATATCTTTATCTTTGCGGGGTAGAAATGTTATTTCCGATACACCCTCAGCTAAAAAAGAACATAAGTCATTACAAAATTACAGGAAAAATAGAACAACAAAAAATAAGATATAAAACAAATGACACAATATGGTAACACACATACAGATAATGATCTACACAATACCAAAATAATACAACTAAGAAAAGGAAAAGAGGAGATGGAAAGGCTAGCCCCCACCTCTCTCACGCACAACACGACAAAACTCAAAATATTACTAACCTTCTATTCTAATCCTCGATCTCCAGATCTTCTTATCTAGGTCATGTCCTCAATCACCTGGGTGAGCCATATCTGTCTAATCCCCCACGCCTGGGTTCTTTTTGCCTCTACCTCTTCTAACTCCTGCGACCGTCAATCTCTCATACCTCCTGATTGGCGCATCCTTACACCTCCTCTTCACATGTCTGAACCATCTCTTACCTCATATTATCTTCCACGGAGGTCACTCCAACCCTGTTTCATATATCTTCATTCCTAATCATATCTCTTCTAGTATGACCACATATACATCTCCACTACCTTCATTTTCTGAACGTGAATGTTCTTGACTGACCAGCACTGTACAATAATGTTGGCTAACCACCACTCTGTAGAACTTACTTTTCAACCTAGGCGATACTTTCTTATCACAAAGCACCCCAGAGGCGAGCCTCCTTTTCATTCATCCGCTCCAATACAGTGGGCGGGCATCATTGTCAATCTCCCAATTTTCTTGAATAATGGACCCAATCTAATTGAAACTCCCAAGCTTCTCTTCCACATCTGTCTCTTGCATCACTTCACTGAAATTATTAATCGTTTTTTATTAACCCGCCTCTTAAAAAATATTAATTAAGAGGGGTATTTGACCTACTTTACCTTTATTTATGTCTATGTTATAATCTCTCTGCATTCAATATTTCTCTATTTATGTGTCATTTTCATTAATGACAAAGGGTAAAAGAGAGAGAAAATTAATTAATTATGCCTTGAATTTCTAATACGACGAATAATTTGAGATAATTATTTTTAGTAAACACGATAAATAATTTGAGACGGAGAGAGTAATTTATATAGATTTTGGAGAACTATACAAAAAAATTAAAATAAGTTGCAACTCTTCCTAAAAAGTGATGAAAACATAATTTTGATAAAATGATTAATGGCACGAATTAAAATAACACTATCCTAGTACGTTCACCTTCTCTAAAGGTTTGAGAACCAACGACCAAATAACGCAAAAGTTTTAAACATAGTCTATTATTCGTTTATTCTTCTTTTAATAATTCATTACAAAAAGTTGTACAATATTCAATAGCATATGAGATAACGATGATTTTACTACCTTATCTTATAACCACTTATTTCGTTTTTTAATTTCAACTATATGAAGGAGGGCTCATCAAGTGCTTCAAAAAAATGCTTAAGTTAAATTTATTTTATATATTTCTTTTTCTACATTATCTAAAACGCTTTCTCTCTCTTATAAAAAGAGAAATCTTTTTTGATTGATGATTAAATAATCTAGAAGAAAATAAGTAATGTGTAAAACGGAAAAATAACAACAAATTGTAATAAAACTTGGAAATGATAAAATAGAAGAGTTTGATGAGTCGACCAAATTTTTGATATATCCTTAAGATAATATTGTCCCGTATATCCTTTCAACAGTTGTAATGACAACTTATCTCTCAAGATAAAACAGTAATCAAACAAATAAGCAAAGGGTGATTAAATAGGATTAACTTATTTCACGTTTAAATAGGATTAACAACGGTTGTTGGGCCTCTAAATCTTCATCCTCCAAACACAACCCACAATTTGCATAGAGAGAAGTTAGAGAGTACGTAATCTATTGAACCTGTATATGAGTGCCCGATATCCCTGAGCTGTGAGGTTTTTGTGATACTTAATCATGCTTCCAGTATCATGACTTAGACTTATTTTGTCTGTGCATAGCTCCCAGGGACCTGTCACGGTTGTCTGTTGTACATAGCATTGAACCAATATTGCTATATTACGTGTATATTCCAGAGGTAGTTTCAACATGGTCAATGGCTAGCTATATAAATAAAAAATGAAAAATAAATATCAAATTTAAAGTGAAAGTGAAAAATGAAAAATAACATAAACAGGGCGGGTCAGGGCTTAGCGGGACAGGACATAGCAGGACATATTTTCTGAAAATTAGTAAATGGGATAGGGCAGGACGGGTCAAATTCTTAGCAGGTCAAGACTTGCCCCGCCCTAACCCGCTCTAACCTACTCAATTGCCATCCCTAGGTGAGTGGTATTAGGAAACTCGTTTTCTTTTGGAAAATATTTTTGACGAGGAAGTTATTTTTATGAAAGGAGTATAAAAGTTCAAACTCCAAGACAATATCTCAAAGTTTCACTTTTATATAATTAACATACAATTGCTTCATTATGATTTTATTTTGAATTGAAATTACCCTATTATTCTCTTAGTACACGGGTAGCATCGATGGAGGCCTCTTGAAACCAACGATGAAACTTTAGAAATTTTAAAAGGCATTTGACAAGATCTCAAATAAAAGAACTTTAAGACAAGCTAATTAGACTTCAAGTGTAAATTAGAAAATCCAAAGCCCTAGACAGGTTAGTGCTTGAAGCGAAGGAGTATCTCGTTGGGTGGTGTGGGAGAGCAGTGTGAGTTCAAACTCAGGGCGTAACGTCGCTGCGCCGCTCTTAGGTGGAGTCTGTCACACCTGGCTTGCCAAGTGTGGTTGAACTGGGCGGCGTGGTTTGCGTCGATCCGGAGTTTACCGCGGTATTAAATCGAAGAGCAGCATGCGGGTTCGCCACAAAAAAAAAGTGTAAATTAGAAAATATCTCGTGATGAAAAAAGGGTGAAAAAGTCAAATATTTGAATCTTAAATATCTCACTACTAGTTATTTTAACGAATTATTATAATGAAACTGTCACAAATTAATACTACTTACTAATTTACTATAATCTTGTCTCTTCAAGTAACAAAAGAACTACGATAAAATAAAAACATATTTAACCAAACTTACTTTCTTATTATTTAAAGTTTATTTAAAAGTAAGACCAGCAAACTTTAGAGAAGTGAGTGGTGCCTTTGGCAATAAAATTTAATGTATGCCAATTTATCATGAATACCGCTTTTTTATTATATATGTTGGAATATATTAGTAATAACAAGGAACAGGAAAAGTCACAACAACAATCAATATGAACAAGGAAACTTATCTCGCTGAGTCGATTGATGATCAATCTTTCTTTAAGATAATATTGCCCCGTATGTTCCTTTCAACGGAGTAATGACAACTTATCTCTCAAGATAAAACAACAACCAAACTAATGAGCAAAGGAGACTCAAGAGTTCGCTATAGGAAGAAAGATCTTAGAGTGTTTGATTGGTAAAGAGGAAAAACAATTTCAGAAATTGTCTAGAGAATGTGTTAAGTGTGTTCTTGCAAATGAGCCAAAGGCCTCATTTTATAGTGTTGAGAAGATGACTTTCCAATTGCCCATGTAATGGCCTTGAATGATCATGTAATGACCTTGATTATGGAGTGTTAATTCAGCCAAATAATGGCTGAATTCATTTGGGATGTAATGGAGGTTTAATGCCTTCAAACCAGCCTAAGAGTCATGTCTTTTCGTCTCCGTCGCGACCTCGGACTACGGCGCGCGCTCAACTTCGAGTTGGGCGCGGACTGCGAGGAAGGCACGCCTGGCTTGACGGTTGGCGCCGCGACCCTATCTCGTTTCATCTTTAAACACATTGTACACTTCTTCCTTCATTTACCAACGTGAAATCAATGTCATTTGGTCAATAACCGTCTATTACCTTACGTCTCAAACAATTCATATTTGTATTAATATCTCTTCCATTGAGGAAATATGATCCTTGCCATTACGTGTACACGTGTGTGGAAACAAGGTTTCCCACGTGCGGGGCCCCAATTGTTCGAGTCATAATTAAATAGGATTAATTTTATTTCACGTTTAATAAATATTTTCAACAATATATGTGTTCCTATTTTTACACACATATATGTATAACGAATTTAGTATGTGTTTGACCAAGCTTTTACAATTGTTTCTCAAATTGAGAAACACTTTTTGGGTCAAACAACTTACATCATAGGCGATTCTAAAATTTAATGTATGCGAATTTATCATGGATACCGCTTTTTTATTATATATGTGTTCCTATTTTTACACACATATATGTACACCTTTTTAGAAATTAGCTTAACGAATTTAGTATGTGTTTGACCAAGTTTTTACAAGTGTTTCTCAATTTGAGAAACACTTTTTGGATCAAACACATACTTAGCTTACATCATAGGCGATTCTAAAATTTAATGTATGTGAATTTATCATGGATACCACTTTTTTATTATTTATGTGTTCCTATTTTTACACTTATATGTACACCTCTTTAGAAATTAACTTAACGAATTTAGTATGTGTTTGGCCAAGCTTTTACAAGTGTTTCTCAATTTGAGAAACACTTTTTGGGTCAAATACATACTTATCAAGAAGTAGAAATATTTTTTTAAAAAAGCCAAAAAGTGTTTCTACAATGTAAGAGAAGGAGAAACACCAATTTGATGCTTCTCCAAAGTGTTTCTCCAAAAAATGTTTCTCCAAATATTTTTTATTTAAAAAAAAAATTGATCCACTTTTTTCAATTTGATTTAATTATTCACCTTTTTAAAAAAAATCAATTGAGTTTAATTATTTAATGTGTTTTTGATAACTAGTTGATATGTTAATTTTTTTTATAGACTTATTTCAATTGAGTTTAATTATTCACTCTTTTTTTATTCAATTGAGTTTAATTATTTACTGATTTTTTGATAATTAGTTGATATGTTATCTGTTATTTTTTTCAAAATTTTGTTTATAGACTTAATTCAACTGGATTTAATTATTCACCGAGTTTTCATAATATTTATATATTCTAGTTTATCAATTGTGTAATGATGTAATATATTTAACGTGTGGACATATTGAAGATAAATCGCTTTCTTGAGCTTGCATACACTTCCGGGGCCACCTTAAAAATTAGTAAACACTTTTTTCTCAAAGACCGAAGGTTTCTGAGTTGACTTCAGAAATATTCTTTTGATCGATCTGTTTCCGTAGAGATGAGCGATTCTGGTCATAGAGGGTGAAGACTATCATATTATCGTTACATTTCTTATGTTTACAATATAATTTTTTTTTATTAAATGTTATAATTAAATAATTTTAATTTTTTTATTAAATTGTAAAGATATACTAATTTTTAGAAACATAGGATAGAAAATAATATTTTAAATAGTTTTAAATCTATTAAAAATAACATTCTAGTTTTGCATAAATGTGGGCCAAACAGAGAATTATTTATGCTTTTTAGAAGTACTTCTATAATTATAGGCCAAACATCCTAACAGATTATCTAGAAACAATTTCTGCTTCTAAAAAATAAAAATTGTTTTAAAAAAATTTGGTCAAACAGACCCTCAGTTTTATATGGAGAAAGATAGATCTAGAGATCCACCTCATCTTAATTCTTAGTTAGAGGGACAAGACTCAGTTTTAATTAGACTTTTCCATTATCAAATGTCTGTGATGGGTAGTAAGTATGCAATGTACTCTTTATTTTTAATTAGAAGTTTTAGGTTTGAGCTCTAGAATAGAGTTGTTTTTGAAGAGGATGTTTTACTCCTCAAATTGAAATTTTCTGGTGTGAATTCGAATTAGTTAAGAATTGTCAGTTTGGTGTAAACATCGGGTGCATGTAAAATTTTACCTTCGAAATATGTTCCAAATTAAGTTTAGTATAGTGATAAATTCGATTCACCTTTCGACAATTACCAACTATAGATATAACGATCACAAAATTGAACCAATAATATCGAACTCCCATATTCAAACGAGCAAAACATCTTTGATTTACATTATCCACCAAGATATTACACATACATCAACTTAATCCACATAAATGGAAAATCAAATGAAAAGGCAGAAGTAGAACATTACAAAAACGTTTAAAATCCAATAATAAATCCCATAATAACTGAACTATTTTTTTAAAAAAAAAAAACATAAGATTGTAGCTACTAACAGTGGCGGAGACAGAATTTTTCATCAAGAAATTCAACATCTACTATATATACATAAACAAATTTTTAATTTTGTATATATAATATATTTAAAGGGATTCGGATGAACCTCCTTCCGCCCCCTTGCCTGCTAGCCGAAGAGAATACGAATGCGAAAGGCCAAAATGAGGATGGTAAAAAAGACGAAAAAAAGTAGGGTGTGTAGGAGAATGGCTTTCCCATTAGTATTGAAGCTGCTGAATTCAACGTGACGCTGATTCCCCGGCAGCTGAAATATGAGTCCAGGCGAAAGAAGTACGAAAAGAATATAACCTATAATAATTGGTGCCCAATCTAACATCTTTCTGAGTACTTTGATCAATATAATCAGAGGACCAGTTCGATGTTGCAAGGGCGATTTAAAGAAGATTTGCACAGTATTGTTTCAATTTAACATTTGTCCAGAATTTATGGTCTTGGAAATTAATTCCATGCTTGTTCCTCAAGAGAAGTAGCTAGAAGCATGCCAAAGCCTTGAGATGGAGGGCAAAGCATCTTCCAGCTTTGTGATCATTTATTTTGATCGGTTGCACAGTAGAAGTTACAAGACCGAATTTAGTATCTTTAGCTCAAATTCTATATTTTTGTTAAGAAGTTTAAAAAAAATTTATATACATATATTAAATATTGAACCCAATAACTCAAATGATCAATGAGTGCAATAATACTCGGATCTAAAAATCTCAAATCCGCCTCTCCGAGCATCAATTATGGCATGGTGTATGTTGTCGTGCATAATATGAAGAAATGATTTGAGTGATACACTATAGTTGTTAAAATTTCATCTTACATTATGCAAGTGTCTGGTTGAAATAAACTTGCTAAGAGTTGCTTTACCTCAAGTTTTATAATGTAGAACAAGGAACTAGAACTGCTACTAATAAACCTATTTAGATAGATATGTTAAATTAATATATTTAATTTTATTTTAATTAAATATCATCTTATAAAATAAAAAGAAAATACTTTCTCCCTGATTTATTTGGTACTCTTTTCTTCCTTGTCCATTCAAAGAAATTGATTTTTTATTTTTATATTTTTATATTTTTCTTTACTCTTAAATAATGAGATACTATTGTGACATGATTTACCCGTAAAGTGGATACATCAGAAGCGGACCGTTTCAAACATTTTAGGGTTATGTTCTAATTCGTAAAAACGGACTCTTAATTAAGCTAAAACATTCGAATTATGAGTAAATACGAATGAGGAAGAAAAAGGAAAGTTGAGGACTCCAAGGACTAGCAGTAAAATCCAAAAATTGAATTTCACCGTCTCATTTGCTCCAGTGAAATTGGAATCCTCGTCACTGGTTGACGTGGAATAATATTATTGGCCAAGGCCCTACACGATCAACAGATTATTCAATTGAATTCTCAGCTCAACCATTCCGTAGGGTTTCCCTCCGTCTTCTTCCATTTCCTCGCCGGAAAATATTCCCTGAAAGTTGTCGTATTTTTCTTATGAGATGATTTACAACCAAACAAATATCTAAGACTTATTTTGGACCACACATTTCAAAAGTCTTTCTTTATTTCTTAAACTCCGTATCAAGAATGGATATTGGGCCAAAAGCTAGCTTTAGGGGTTGAGTTAAGCCCAGGTGTCATATCTTACATGATATCATAGTCAGGTTCATTCTCGTTTGGGCTCCCGTCCACGCTCCAGTTTGACCCTGGGCGTGAATGGAGTGTTAGAGTGAATTATAGAGTCCCACATTGGTTGGGGAATAGACCGATGGTTTGCTTATATGGACTTGCGTAATCCTCCCCTCGTGAACTAGTTATTTGGGGTTGAGTTAGGTTAAGTGTCATATTTATATGATATCAGAGTCAGATCCATTTCCATTTCGGCTCTTGGTCACGCTCCAGTTGGGCCCTGGGCGTGAATGGGGTGTGAGTACAACAATCGCTATGAACGAGAAGTAAGTAAATATTACAAAGATTACAAACTGGAGACAAGAACAAATACAAGGTTTGCTGAGTCGAGTATGTCCTTAAGATAATATTACCACATATATATCCTTTTACGTTAACGGGAAACTGTCTTTCAAGATAAAACAACAACTAACAAATGAGTAAAGGAAACTCAAGAGTTCCTAGAAGACCTTGAGTGTTTGAAAGAATGCTTAGAGAAGAAGAAGTTCAGAAAATCTGAGTATGGTGTTTCTCCAATTGAACCAAAGGCCTCAATATATAGTAGTGTAAGAAGGCCTCTTCAAGTGCCCATGTAATGGTCATTCAATCCACCAAGTAATGTTGCAAAAAAATGGCTGAGTTATGGAGGAAACATTAACATTTCAAAGCTCCAAAACGTCCTCATAATTAGCCAAACTTTTGGACTTACGTCAACGATCCTTTGCCAGGCGTCGCGACTCGGCCTCGCAAGCGCCACGGCTCGGTGAGCGACCCATTAGAGCGATGGCTCGACCGCATTGCTCGCGCCGCGACCCTTAAAGGTGTAGCGTTGCGGCTCTCCGGCTTCCGATGGCGAGCCGCGATCCTTCTCGGCTTCGCGATCCTATTCTATTTGGAGACTAAAAGACTAATTAAGGTACAAGTCTAATACACACTATATAAAAATAAGACAAAATATATTACACGGTCAAACCAAATTGTAAACATGTATATTATAGAAATAATTGTATCTCTACCCATAATTAGAATATTTTCATATATTGTGTAAATATAATTATGGTAAGACTATGATTCCTCTCTTGTATAGGCTTAGGATTTCTATTGTATAAGAGATGAATATTGTACTATATATATACCTTGATATTAATGAGAAGACTCCCTAAGGGAGATTAATATCATCTTACATGGTATCAAGAGCCTAACACAAAACCCTAAAAAATTTCTTTGTGTGAGTCGCCGCCGCCTACCAGCCCCCCCCCCCCTCGGGCAGTTCCGCCGAGGTTCCTCCCCCCTCTCTTCCCAAAATTCTTGGTTTTTTTTTTCTCTCCTCTAAATGGATACTCAGGATTACGCTTCTGATTCTAACGCATCTACCTCCACAAATCCCACCACCACGTCGTCATCATCTTTTCATCCCGCCCTCACTGTTACCAATATCAAGAATTATATTTTTATTCTTCTTGATCAAGAAAATAGTCAGTATTCTCATTGGGTTAAACTGTTTTGTAATCATGTATGTCTCTATAACGTGCGTGACCACATCGACGACACTGTTCCACGCCCTCCGAAGATTGATGAGTCAACTTGGCATCGTCTAGACGTCGGCGTCAAACAGTGGATTTATGGTAGTATTTCTCAGGATCTTCTTCTTACTATCATGAAATCTGGTGCCACAACCCGTGATTTATGAAATCGCTTGGAGGAAATCTTTCAAGATAACAAGCACACTCATGCAGTGTATTTGGATGAATAATTTAACAATACACGCCTTGAAAATTTCTCCAATATGACTGAATACTGTAGACAATTGAAACTACTGGCGGATCAACTCTCCAACGTCGACACGCCTGTCTCAGACACTAATATGGTGTTGCAATTGATTGCAGGCCTTCCCAAAGGTGACTATGATACATTAGCCGCCATAATTCAATAGGCATATCCGCTTCCTAGTTTTAACAAAGCTCGCTCACAGTTGTTGCTCGAAAAGACTCGCCGTGCTAAGCAGGATGAGTACACTCAGAAGGCGTTAGCTGTCGAAACACGCCCTCAAGATTCAACGCCGTCAGAAAACTCTCAACCGCAGCAGAGACGCGGTGGCAAGGGTCGCGCCAGAGGAGGTCGTGGTCATGGTAGGAGTCGCGGACAGCAGAATCAGCAGCAACAACAGAGGCCCACATTCGATTCGGCGCCCAGCGATACCGTCATCGCCGCGCCCGCGCAGCTTCAGCGCGGCGGCCTCGTCAACATGACAGCCGTTGAGTTGGTCGGGCGCGGATGTCTCAACATGTCAAGCGGCGACAACAATCGTACATAAACTCGGAGCCACTTCACCTCACTTTCGCGGTCACTGGTAATATTCTCAAACTGTTTGGTTTAAAGCATCCTCAATTTGTAACAGTTGGTAGTGGTCACCACATTTCAGTAAAGGGTTATGGTATATCCTACACACCACCTCCTCATCCAACCCTCTTCAAAATACCTTTTATGCCCCACATATGATTAAGAATCTAATCTTTATTTGTAAATTCACTCTTAATAACTCTGTCTCCGTTGATTTTGACCCTTATAGTTTCACTGTGAAAGATCTTCATTCGGGGATACCTCTTACGAGATGCAATAGCACGGGGGATCTCTATCCATTCACTCTTACCTCCGCTGCCAGATCTAGCTCTCCTGTCTCTCTAACAACCATTTCTTCTTCCACATGACATAATAGGATTGGTCATCCAGGAGTCCCAATTTTTAATTTTCTTAGAGACAATAATTTCATTACTTGTAATGGGAAGCTTGCCAAAAATTGTGTTTTTGTTCTTTAGGCAAACATACTCGTCTTCCGTTTAAGTCATCCACTAGTGTTACTTTTGCACCCTTTGATATTATACATGCCGATTTATGAACATCACTTATTGCTAGTTCTCTCGGTCATAAATACTATATTATCCTACTAGATGACTTTTATCACTTTGTTTGGTTGTATCCTCTCAAATTTAAATCGGAAGTGTTTGTCAAATATCTTGAGTTTCGAACATTCATTCAAACACAATTTGAAAAAGGTATAAAATCTTTTTAGTGCGATAATGGTCGTGAATTCAACAACTCTATGTTTCATCATTTTTGTACTAATAATGGCATGGTTTTCGCTTCTTCTGCCCTCACACCTCCCCTCAAAACGGTAAAACTGGAAGAATCATCCGCACTATTAACAATATGATTCGCACTCTATTGATTCATGTCTCCCTACCTCCATCCTTCTGGGTCTATGCTGCTAAAATTCCAGAATATGTTCTCAATATCCTCCCAACTAGCACCATTCACAATATGACCCCTACCGAAATTTTCTATCATAGAGTCCCCTCGTATGATCATCTCCGAATATTCAGTTGTCTATGTTATCATAATCTTGCCTCTACTGTCCATCACAAACTAGGCCCTGATCCACTCCTTGTGTCTACCTAGGCTTCCCGCCAAACCATATGGGTTATCTATCCTATGACTTTTCCATTCGTCAGATCCACATCTCTCGTCATGTCACATTCGACGAGACCACATTTTCGTTTTCGAATCTTAAACAGTTTCAAAAACCGGAATACTCTTTTCTTGACGAGCCTGCCATCTCTCCCATCATCCTAAGACAACTAGAGCATAACACTTGCTGTCGTGCCATGCGGTCGGCGTCGCGGCGCCAGAACTCTGCGAACATGTTCGCCCTCACCGCTGATGCCGCGACCAAGTCTTTGGCGCGCCGCGCTAAAACATCGAGAAGTGCAGCCGGTCCTCCAACACCGCAACCCTTGATCACGGCGCTACGGTGGCTCCGACGGCTCATTCCAGCATGCGGTTCTTGATCTAGGCACTGCGGTGCCTCCTACGATGTCGGCACCTCCTTATCCATATTCAACAAATCCCTCCGCCTTGGAGCCTCCCACTATCCCCACTCACCAAATGGAAACACGTGCAAAACATGGATTCTTCAAACCCAAAGTCCAATTTAACTTGTCTGGCCAAACCATTTCACCAATTCCCAAGAACCCTATATTGGCTAAACAAGACCCTAATTGGAATGCAGCTATGTCTGAGGAATACAATGCTTTAACTAAACATCACACATTGAACCTAGTACCTAGACCTGAGGGGGTGAATGTGATTCGTTGTCTGTGGCTATTTCATCACAAATTCAGAGAGAATGGAGATCTTGAGAGGTATAAGGCACAACTTATGGTTAATGGCACAAATCAGCAAGAGGGTATTGATTGTGGTGAGACCTTCAGCCCGGTTGTACCATCCGCACAGTTTTGAGCATTGCCATGGGCAAACACTGGCCGATCCATCAGCTTGATGTGAAGAATGCATTCTTACATGGGGATCTGAGAGGCGATTATCGTCGTCACCGCGAGTTCTCATCCAGCAGTTCCTCACTATGTGTGACATCTCCGTAAGTCACTATATGACCTGAAACAGGCCTCCGTGCGTGGTATGATCGCGTTGTCAAGTATATCTTGCAGATTGGGTTTGTATGCAGCAAGAGTGATACACCACTATTCATTTTTCATCGAGGTAGTAGTACTGCTTACTTATTACTTTACGTGGATGATATTGTTCTTACTGCCTCCTCCGACGGATTGAAAAATGAGATTATTGTCTTGCTTAAGTCCGAATTTGCAATGACTGATTTGAGGAAGCTGAGTTACTTTTTGGGGATATCAGTGACCAGGTCTACCAATCACATGTTCTCGTGTCAGCGTAAGTATGCAGAGGAGATCGTGTAATGGCGAATTGCAAAGTTTTACCTACTCTAGTTGATTCAAAATCTAAGCTCAGTGTCATGGATGATGCTCCAGTATCTTATCCTACTCTGTATAGGAGCCTTGCAGGTGCACTCGATATCTGCGCCAGAGACTGCATAGCTTATCTTTATTGGCCAGTGTGCTTATTCAAATGCGTGCCGCGAGTCTCATTTCAACGCTCTTGGCGTATCATTCGATATATTAAGGACACTCTTGATTATGGTTTGCACCTATACCCTTCTACATCAAACAAATTGCTTTCATATACGGATGCAGATTGGGCAGGGTGTCCGGACACACGACGCTCCACCTCCGGCTTTTGTGTGTTTTTAGGGGATAATCTGATTTCTTGGTCTGCCAAACGACAGACTACCCTATCTCGCTTCAGTGCTGAGACTGAGTACAGAGGCGTTGCAAATGTAGTAGATGAGATTTGTTGGCTCAAAAATTTACTGTTAGAACTTGATGTCGCTGCGTCGACATCAATTGTGTCTTGTGATAACATCTACATCTATCTGTCTCATAATCCGGTTCAACATCAGCGAACCAAGCACATTGAGATAGACCTACACTTTGTTCGTGAGAAAGTTGCACTAGGTCATGTCAGAGTGTTACATATTCCATCATCCTATGAGTATGCATATATATTTACAAAGGGACTTCCCCGACAATTATTTCTTGACTTCAGATCCAGTCTCACCGTCCGGCCTCCTCCTGCTCCGACTGAGGGAGTGTGTAAACATGTATATTATAGAAACAATTGTATCCCTACCCATAATTAGAATATTTTCATATATTGTGTAAATCTAATTATGGTAAGACTACGATTCCTCTTTTGTATAAGCTTAGGATTCATATTGTATAAGAGATGAATATTGTACTATATATATATATACATTGATATTAATGAGAAGACTCACTAAAGGAGATTAATATCATCTTACACGGCATATTTGGTATATTTAACAATAACTTTAAAAACAGGACCGAAAAGTGGCAATGGACGCTATTTCTACATTTTTTACATGGAAATGTCACTAGTTCTTCTTTGCTTCCTCAAACTTCAGGACACCACGTACCTATGTCCTTAAGCTCAATTTTTTGTTTAAACTTAGAGACATTGTATCTTAAGTTAAGTTTTTTAACCCAAACTTTAGGATTTTCAGCTTTAGTGTCTTTAAATTAAATTTTTCAGTTTAAATTTCAGGGATACTGCGTCCTAACGTTCGAACTGTGTGGTTCAAACTTCAGGCTTGTGTCCAGAAGTTCAACCATTGTGGTTCCAACTTGGGTCATTTAAGAAGAAGAAAGAACTAGGAGTAATAGTAACCAATTTGATGTAGTTTGCTTACTATTCGGTGACTAAAACGATGCATAGATTCATAAAATAGCATCCTTAAGTTTGGATTCCACAGTTCAAACGTCAAAATTGTGTCCTTAAGTTAACTTGTATGATCTGAGATTCATATGCTTGGTAGCGAGATCAAAATCATAGTTGCTGTAGAGGAGGAGAAGTAGAGAAGATGGAGCTAACCTTTTTAAATTGCTGGCTAAACTTTAAATAATTTGCGCACTGTGGTTAATGTTTAAACAATTTAACGGTTAATTTACACAAAGTCCATTTTTTCGGCCACAATTTAGGTTCTATTCATATTTTTAAAAGTTGTTTAAACTATAGCCCTTAGTAAATACTACCTTCTTGATTGCGTTTGACTCGAATTTAATGTTTGCTCATATATTAATCAAACATTAAAATATTCTCTTACATTTGCAATAACATACAAAATTTAAGATCGTGATCTAAGATTTTTTAATTTATTCAAAAAAAAATTAGATCGTGATCTAACAAAAAAAAATCATTTTACTAAAAAAACTATCTAAAAACATTACACGGGAAGCCCTAGGTGGTGGCTAGGGGTTCACCCGAACCACTTTTATCGAAAAATATAATGTATATATAATATTAAAATTATTTTTTATATATACATAATAGGTTGTTTATTTGTTTCCTTCTTTATATTTTAAAAAAATTTGCTATCCGTGCACTTCACCCGTTTCCTGATTTGGGTCAGGACAGGTAAGAGTTTGGTCCACAAATTTGCTTGAACCCCATAGTGTACTTTATCCGAGAATTTCGTTTTAATTAGTGAAACCGTTTCTCTTCCTAATTACGGTAACCTATTTTCTCTAATTAGTCAAACAGTATAATGAATGATGATGGATTTGTGTTACTGCTAATTTAGGAGAAAGAGAAGGATGTTGTTGCTCTTTATAGTCTTTGTTTTGGGAGCTGTAACGCTACTTGCACTGGAAGCTGTGGCTGTCGTGCTTTTGATTCGATGGTTGAACCGTAGAGTTGCTCGTGAACCGGGTAAAACAAAACCGGACGGATCGCTCGAGGATTTCGATTTTTTGTTATACCAGAAGCAGGTAATGTCATTTTTACTTGCTTAATTGGTTTACTGACAGTCGATATGACAGCTAAATAACTAGATCTTTGGCAAAGCTTCTAAAAAAGAAACATTGTGTTTGACTAATTAATATTTAAAAAGTACATTTGAGCAGCAATTAGTATTTGGGCCATTAAAAAGTTTTTTTTATCTTCTACTACTCTCCAAAAGAACTTATTTTCTCCCAAAAGTTTGATCAAACATCTATGTTTTTTAAAGTAAGCATTTTTTGAGTAAAATAAGTTTGGCCAAACAAGCTATAAGTCATTCTTTTTGGTTAACATTAGAATTTGGAGACTACATTAGAAGTATATTAGCAAATTTTCCCATATCTAAGTGCCTCTTGAAATGTTGGTGTGCAATTAGTTTGAAATTTCGAGAGATGAGAAGTGCTAAACATTTTGGAATAAAGGGAGTATATGTGATTTCTTGACGGTGTAGTGTGTGTGTTGTATGTGCTTATTGACCAATTGTATACTATCGGGGAACATTGATAGAATGTAATTTGAAGGCTTGAAGGTATAGATATTCTTTTTACACTATTTCCGAAACCCAAGGACTCAAATATTTCCAATCCTAGCAGAAAAGGGAGGGAAACGGATACTCAATTTGAATTTGAAGGCTCGAAGGTATAGATTAGATTAGATTAGATTAGATGTGTTTTGAGTATGCTAAATGTAGAGTCTATTGGAATGTATTAGATGAGACTTCAGGCTATTAATTTACATCCCTAACCTTCTATATATACTTGTATGTTGAACACAAAGTGTGTGTTCAGTTCAATAATTTCTACATAGTATTAGAACAGATAAAGGTTTTGGTTTCAAGTCTCACCACTGTCCATTATTAAGAAAGGTAGTTCCACGTGCTTGGCCCAGTTTCAACTTACTGTATTGTCCTTGTGTTCTGTCTCAGGGGATAGTCTGGGTTCTAGAATCTGAAAGAATACCAAAAGCTCTACCGGTGGACAAAGCCTTGACGCAGCAAAAGGTCAAGAAAGAGATCTTAGAGGTTACACCTACCGAGAAATTTGCCCAAATCAAGGACCATCATCTCGTCTTAAAGGAGTCAGATGGTTCCCATGTAAAAATTCCGCTAAAAGGTTGCATGATAGCAGCTGTTTCGGCCTCAAGCTTGTCCTCTAGAAAATGGTAATTTCGTAAGTACTGGTATATTTTGAAGTGATTTGTGTTGAATCGCCACTCTAATTTTTTTTTTCTGGTCGTGTAAGTTGGTTTGTGTCACTAGTTTCAAATATAAATTATTGGAAAGATTTATATGGCACTCGTATTCATGTTCTAACAATTTTATGAATATAGTACATAACTTAGTTTTTGAGGCATCAGATCTGGAAAGAGATCTCTAGTCTCTAGGTGCAATTGATTTTATAGGCTATGTCCTTTTGTCATGTGAGCCTGGTAGCATGAAATCTAGGGTAGGGTAGACATAAAGATGATTACAAAGCATTCTTCGTGGTCTAAGTGTAAATTGAGCCGAGGGTCTATTGGAAACAGTGTTCTAAAAAACGGCCTAGGCACCTCGCATCGCCCGATTTTCCCGCCAGCGGCGGAACCCGTTCGGCCACCACCGTCAACGGGACGCGTGATATACCAAAACACTCTCGTCTCATCATCCTCTTCAATTCTATACCACCCTTGCACATCGATTTTATCTCCTACACCGTCGATTTTACACACAAAAACTGGCAGTCGGAGATTTGAATTTTCCGGTCGACTCAGGTACAATCGACGGGAGTGTGATACACCACTGTGACCGACTTCTCAACCCCATCATTTCTATACCCACTCCGTTGCTCTATTCATACTAAATCGTCAAAACACCCAAATCGAAAACCCACAAACCCTAGCCGTCGTCGGGCGATTTTCGGTGAACTGAGCTACAATCGAAGGTGGTTGTTGGTACCAGTAGATTCGCCGTCCTCTTGCCGACATTCTACACCAACTCATCACGCACCAAATCTCCGGACGACCAATTCGAATTTTACGATCGGGTTTTGGCCATTTCCGGTCAACTGAAGCATCGACGAAGGAAGTGGGTAACATCACTGAGTTCGTCTCATCATCATCTACAACATACACCCAACCCCGAGTTTCAACTATCAATTTTGGAAAAGAAATACATCCGCCTATGCCCCCGCCTAAGAATCCGTCTAGGCGCCCGTCTAGCCGTCTAGGCGGCCCGGCTCCGCCAAGCCTCCACCTAGCGTCTTTTAGAACATTGATTGGAAACAGTCTCTCTACCTTCAGGTAGGGGTTCTGCGTACACACCACCCTCCCCAGACCCCACTTATGGGATTACACTGGGTATGTTTTGTTTGTCTTCCATTACTTTTTGTAGGATTTAGATGTGACTCACAATACATGTGAATCTTTCTGTTTTTTGGCATAACAAGTGAGCATCCCTAATATATCCTGACTTGGTGCTACTATTACAATCTTTACCATTCATGGTTGATTCGGGAACTTGTGGGGACCAAGAGCAACCTCATACTATACTAGTATTATAGCTCGCTTTTGTTCCTTTTGTCTTTTGGACAAACTAATTAGATTTATTTATAATATAATATACTATGATAAACTTTCATCACTACTATACTGTACAGAGTCTTGGAAAAACCTTTTAATAGGAAAGCTCGTTCCACCACTTCGACAAATTCCAATTCCTACCAGGGTGGTGGGTCAGAGCGGATTCCCTTGCGATTTACATTTAGTTTTGGTAAAAAAAAAGTATATACAGAGTATAAATTACACTGGCAACAAATGTTAAAAATAGTTAATAATAGGTAAAAGTATCATCTGACATCTAATCAGTTTTGCCATAATTGAAAATGGAGTTCCTTGTCAAAAAATAAAATAAAAGCAATTGAGGATGGAGTTAACCCTTCCCGAGAAAAAAAGAGAAGCATAAAAATAAGTTAACAACAGGTTAAATACAAACTACAGAAGCACCTTTAATGAGGAAAACAATTTTATATTAGTATTTAGTGCTACTGTACTTTAAGAAGCCAGTGGAAGGCAATATAAAGAACAAAATATCAGGTGAAATTTATCTAATCTACGAGAAATAAGTTATTTCCATTAAAAAGTAAGTGAAATTTAAATAATATATTCATATATAATTGAAATGAAGGGAGTGGTAAAGTTGTTGCCTTGGAGTAACTGGTAAAGTTGTTGTCATGTGACCAGGAGGTCATAGGTTCAAGCCGTGGAAACAGCCTCTGGCAGAAATGCAAGGTAAGACTGAGTATAACAGACCCTTGTGGTCCGGCCCTTCCCCGGACCCCACGCATAGAGGGAGCTTAGTGCACCGGGCTGCCCCCTTTTATATATAATTGAAATGCTCCATATTTTTTAAAGCAGTTTTTGAAAAACGGAGTACAAAAATTCAGAATTCAAGAGTTAATCAATTCAGAAAAAAAATTGACTTCATTAGAGAAGGTAATGTTGTATACTTTTTATGTAAAAGTTAATCTCCTTTTATTTAGCACACGGTTAAGTAAGTGGGTTGTCTAATTATTTGGCAAAGATGTGATAACAATAACTTACAACTTCAATTGGTGTTATCTGCTACAATCTTACAGGGGGAAGAGATATCCTATCAAAATAGAGAGCAAAGCATCCACTTTATATAAAGGAAGTAGAATACTTTACATTTATCTTGACACATGCTGGGAGAAAGAAGCATGGTGCAAATCCCTTCGTCTTGCTTCCTGCGAGGACAAAGAAAAACTAAAGTGGTTTGCCAAGCTGAACGTTGAGTTTCAAAATTACCTGGTGTCATTAAATGCAGGTTATCCTTCATTTATGAAATCATATTCAAGCGTTGGTATTGATTTAGGTGATAAATCAAGTAAGCTTGATGGTTCCTCAAAAGTTCGGCAATTTCTGAAAAAGCTTGCCAAGAAAGCTTCTAAAACTGTTCCAGAAAATAAGGGAAGCTCCATTTCAACGTTAGATCATGAAGAAAGGAAGATGAGTGAGAGAGCTCAGTCCTTCCAAGACCTTCCTTTTTCTGGTGGTGGCGTCAAGTTGGCTCCAACACGCAAGCCTCTTGATTGTTCTACTAAGGATGTTGTAGTGCCTTCATCTACATCGACATCTACTGGATCAGGAAGCCAAAGTCAAATATCTGTTACATCTGATGCAGATTCTGATGACAGGATTTTTGGTGATGAGGGAACTCTTTGTTGGAATTTGTTAATATCCCGTTTGTTTTTTGATGCTAAAAGAAACGACCAGATGAAAACCTCCTTGCAAGCCAGGATTCAGGTTTGCAATCTCCTTTCTCTTTCCATTAATGTATGTTTTTATCTTGGTTTAAGTTTTTTGGTTACTGGACATCATAATTTGCTAACTATTGCTTCTGAAGCAAATGAACATCTTTTTGCAATAGTACCGTAGGTGGAAAAATTAGCAATTGAGTTTTGTCAGCTGCAAGTGTTTGAGTCAGAAATGGATTTGGTTCCATATTGTTGTTGTTTTATTTTAGAAGTTGGGTCTGGAATGGTTGATTTTCTTCTCTGCCTATGCAAGTTATCATGGCAGGAAATTTGTTCAATGCTTTATTTGAAGCTTCGTAGGCTTGTATGTTTTATTGTGACATTTTATGCAGCTTCCATTGTTATGTTAAATTAGAAAGAAATTTTCTTCGTCTAACTGACCTATGATTCTGTGTGTTCTTACTTGTAGAGAACACTGTCAGATATACGAATTCCCAGCTACATAGGCGAAGTGACATGTACTGCTGTTAATATTGGCAACCTTCCTCCCTATATACGTGCAATGAGGGTTCTTCCCTCAGACATGAATGAGTTTTGGGCCTTCGAAATTGATCTTCAGTATTCTGGTGGTGCTATCTTGGATGTCGAGACAAGGGTTGCAGTTCAGGACCTTGATTTACCTGAAGGGGATGAACCAGAAATAGAATCCAGTGATCATGATGTCAAATATGATCTACTAGAAGGGGCTGAGCGGTTTGGAAAACAAAAGCATTCTGAAGTGGATGTTGATAAGAAGACGGACCAAACCAAGGAAGGTAATATTTTCTTTGATGTTCTCAGAAATTTGGATTTTGCAATTAAAATATGTTATTTTGGTGTGCGTGCTTAATGGTTATTTATTCAATTATCTAAAGGCGAATATAAAGGAATAGATATTGGGTCTAACTCAACCCCAAAAGCTAACTTGTAGGGTGAAGATTGTCCAAGTCCATATAAAGAGTCCATGTTCCAATTCCATTTCCGATGTGGGACTCTTAACACTCCTCGCACGCCCAGACCTCGTTAACTGGAGCGTGGAAAATATAATTTGGGGGCCCAACATCAACGAACAAATAATTGGAATGGGTCTGGCTCTGATACAATAAAGGAATAGATCTTGGGCCTAACTCAACCCCAAAAGTTGGGATTGAGTTAGGCTCAAGATCCATTCTTTACAGAATAGTCAATTATTTCCAAAACAAAAATATTTAGATAGTAATGAAGGCGTATTGATCAGGTGAATTTTCAGATGGGATGCGAAGCTCCAATAGCGCGACAAGTGTGTCGCCTCAAGTGTCTAAGTGGAAGTCTATCTTTAATTCTGTTGCCAAGCAGGTCTCACAGGTTGGTAACAACTTTTTTATTAATATAATGGGCTATTCGTTTTTGTACAAGGGTGGAGGGGTTCACTTAATACTTGTTTATTTACGGGGTAGAGCAGTTTAGTATCTCGTAAGGTCCATAACCTTGATGTCAAAGGTTCAAGTCCTATCTCCACAGCATCTTGTTTGGCCAAACTATTTTAGAGTTGATTCTTTAACTAGTAATTGATTTCAGCTATTCGCTTTTTGGGGGTTGAAGGGAAAATAAAATGTAGGGGAGGATAGAATCACTATACAACCCAATAATACCAAATCCTTTAACTGGAACCGTTCTGAGCCAGCAATTTAATTCTTTACATAGGGGCATCCTTGAGCATTGCACTGGCTGGTGTTTAAGAGGTGATCACATAAAAGGAAATTGATGCCAAGGTTACAGTTTAATGGTTAGAATGCAGGGATACAACTTTTCTTCCCTTGATGGAGAAATCAACTTCAAATGAAACCAAAGCACAAACTAGAATATAGGAATTTTTAACCATTACAATATCTAAAAGAAACAAACTAAACTAAGCTAGAAGAGGAATTAATTATGTTACCTTAACTAAAATGACTGTAGTTTTTTTGGTAATAAATGTGAAATATTACCATAGACAAACAAAATTTATACACCTAAAGAGCACCTAGGACCGTAACTACCTTCCAGGAAGGGTGTTATGATACGAAGGCTATGAACTTAGAAATGGAGAGAATTGACTAGGCCTCAGAAATGGAAAACTAATTGCTTAATCTTTGAAGTAAACTAGAACACCTTACAGCTCTCTTTGTACCCAGTATCCCTTCAATTCTATATCTAATTTCCTTTTGTATCTGCTCTGCTACAAAACTAGTATGTACACTTCATTTCTAAACTGTTTTTTATTCCTAGCTTGCCATATATGATATACCATAGCTCCCCATATGCCCATGATCAACTCCTATAATTGTCTCCATGGTCTTCTCTTGATCCACTTTATTGTCTGTTTAACTCCATTTTGCTGCATTTGCACACCAGACCATGCCATCAGTTTGTTCCTAACTTCCACTGTCCAGGAACATTCAGAAAACAAGTTATTCTGAGTTTCCAGTACTCCATCCTCACACAACCAGCATGTTTCATCATCCACAGGTAAACGTAACCTGAGCAGTCTCGCCTTTGTCAATAGCCTCTCTTGGTTTGCAAGCCATACAATAAATCATTGCTTAGGTAGCAATATCTTAGTCCATATCAGATCAGCTTCTTGCAGTTTCCTCAGCTCTCCCAGCATAGCATTATAGCTCATGGAAACAGAATAAGTGCCCTTTGGAGTAAGCATGTACCTCCCATTCTGGTACCAGTGTTGCATCAGTGTCTTGAGGAAGTTAAGTGTTTTCCAATACCAGCTACAGTCTCCTGGTGGTAGGTGGTTCCATATTGACACATCTTGCTTTATATATAGCCCATGAACCCATTTCACCCAAAGGAAGTCCTTCTTCAGTGCCAGTTGCCACACCAATTTACCTACAGATGCCACATTCCATTGTCTGCAGCTATTAATATTTAACCCTCCAAACTTCTTAGGAACACAAAGCTGCTCCCATGCTACCAATTTTATCTTCCTTTGTTCATCAGAACTGCCCCCGAGATAGTCTCTGCACTTCTTATCCACCTCCTTAAGCACACTTTGTGGAAGGATAAAGATGGATCCCCAGAAATTGTAAATAGAGAACAAAACTGCATTGATAATTTGCAACCTTCCAGCATATGAGAGATGCTTAGAATAAGCTGAAGTTATCCTCTCAGTGATCTTTTCCACCAATTGGTGACAGTCCATTTTGCACCAATTGAACAAAATGACTATAGTTGCTAAGAAGAATTAAGATGCTCTAAGCTCCCACGAGGTTTTTTTCATCCAAAATCATTCTAAAAAGAAGGAACACAAATAAAATTGGTATTTACAGTTGAGACAACCCAAGAGCCAAAAGTACAAAAATGCCCTTAATAGTTAGCCTCCAAGAAAAATGAGCTAAAGAATTCTTGTGACAAGACCCCTTTGTTTCGAAGAGATTAATTGGCCTTAGGTTTCCTTGTTTGATTCCCTCATAGTCCTTAAAGTCATGATACAAGATCCCTTGAGCTAAATCTTGGAGGTCTTGTAATTTCTTAGTTTGATTCCTTGTAAATGGTCTAATTGAGGGATTCGAAAAAGAAAAGGTCTACTTGAGGGATTCACTTGACTTGGGTTAAAATACAGCAATACTTTAACAGCGCTCTTTACTTCGACTTGAAATGACCTCCTTACTTTGTTACAGAGCAGGAACCGTAGTTGATTTCATTCAGTTGACCTTAGTATCCTTGTTACTTTACGAGCATAGATAAGGGCAGGTGAAACGAGGATGCCCCGAGGAGAACACGGTATGAAGTATGGTTGAGCACTGGATTCTGAATGAAAAAGGATTTACTCGATATACAATCATGAGAAGTTCTGATATGGCAGCATTCTGCTACTGCATGTGTTGCTTAGATGATCAGTGATTTAATCATATTGTGCCTGACTACAGCTTTTGAATTATTGATGCATGTACTGAAAGAACATAGTGTCTTATTCCTCTTGTACTGTAACAAATTGTGAAGCAGCTCTTTTGCATTCTAAGCATTGAATCTGGAAACTCGCCAGGTACCACTCTTGCTGGGGATTAGGGTTGCATCCATTCAAGGAACTATGAGGCTATACATAAAGCCGCCACCTTCAGATCAAATATGGTTCGGATTCACATCGATGCCCGATATAGATTTCCACTTGGACTCTTCTGTTGGGGAGCATAAGATCTCAAACGTGCATCTTTCTTTGTTCCTAATCAATCGGTTTAAGGTCAGATTGAGAATTTATCTGTTCTACAATTTGATTACGTGGTTTGACTTGATCATGATTTGAAAATTTTCGATCTTCTTCTCATTTTAGCCCTTTACATTGACTTAATCTTGATTTGACAGTTTTACTAATGTGGGGTAATTAAGATTGAAAAGTGTTAACCTTACAGTTCTAACACTTCGCTAGCTTAAATCCATCTTCATTCGGTTAAGGTTTCTAGAGATTATTTGTGACAGACTAACAGTAGTGTGTTGACAGACTGCAAGGTGTCCTCTTGAACTAAAATTTCTAGAATATTGACAATCTTAAATATCAAATACTGGAAAAAAGCACTTAGCATTTTAGCAATCACCATTACGAAAATATATAATGTTGAGTGATTGGAGGTCAAATCAAACTACTATCATTACAACTACGCCCAAACAAGTTGGCGTCAAAGAGTACTTTTCCTAATAAACTAGCCAGTTATCTGTAACAACAACATACCCAGTGTAATCCCACAAGTGGGGTTTGGGGAGGGTAGGATGTACGCAGGGGCATTACCCCTACCTTTGTGGGGTAGAGAGGTTGTTTCTGAAAGACCCTTGGCTCAAAAGTAGCCAGAGTAACTCTGTATAAGTGGATATTCCCTATGATTCCAAAAGTATAAAAAAAAAAAAAGCAAAATGCACTGAATATGAAAGAAACTATCTTCCACTCCTCCAATACTTTTCATATAAGAGCACGAGGTGCTACTTCCCATATGTAATCCTATTCTTTCCTGATTCCTTTATTGTTGTGTGACTGTAGCTGCCGTAGTTGGTGGACTCCCAAAAGATCCATGGTTTGACATTGTCTAAAGTGAATTTGTACTTCGAATCGGTCTCGGAATAAGTAGGATGTCGTTGGAAACTGTAGAAGAAAGGTCGTTTGAGATCCAGGGACAGGAGTGATTCAGTTGCTGAAATTCATTTGAAGAAGATAGAGATTAATGGCAGGTTATGTAACCTTCAACATGAAATGCATGAGCTGAATACAGTAAGCATGCCTAACTAGTTAGATCATTCTTTTCGATAAAGTAATAAATTTTAATAGAAGTGGCAACAATGTGCCCATATACAAAAAGTATACCAAAAATGGTAATTCGTACAAAAAGACATTTTTTCTATAAGAGACACCAAAACTTCTATGCATACAGGGACTCGTGCTTGCACCAAAGAAAATGAGGAAAAAGAGGCTATTCCTCAAGGGCTCGTTTGGTACGTCGCACTGGACTATACTAATTTCATTGGACTGTACGGTATTGGACTGGACTGTATTAATATATAATAGACGGTATTAGGTATTAATATATAATGGACTGTATTTTTTTATTTTTATTTTTATTTTTATTTTTAGTACAGTCCAGGGGAGACCTACCTGCTAGATGGGTCTCAAAAATGGTAATTCGTACAAAAAGACATTTTTTCTATAAGAGACACCAAAACTTCTATGCATACAGGGACTCGTGCTTGCACCAAAGAAAATAAGGGAAAAGAGGCTATTCCTCAAGGGCTCGTTTGGTACGTCGCACTGGACTATACTAATTTCATTGGACTGTACGGTATTGGACTGGACTGTATTAATATATAATAGACGGTATTAGGTATTAATATATAATGAACTGTATTTTTTTTTATTTTTTTTTATTTTTAGTACAGTTCAGGGGAGACCCACCTGCTAGATGGGTCTCAAAAATGGCAGTTGGACTATACTATTTTTAAAAATAGTACTTAGAAATAGTAACAGTCCAGTGCGGCTAAAAACGCCACCAATTGTCCAGTACAGTCCAGCTTAATACAATGTACCAAACATGCCCCAAGTGTACAAAGTCTTTCTCAACTTCATCAAAAGCTTTCCTATTCCTCATACAGTCCACCTAAGTGTTAGAGGAGCAACATCATGTTCTTTGCGCCGTTTTTGAAACGCTCAGCTAAGCGTCGTTTATTTTACAGTGCCTGACATCACCCACTCAACTCTAAACCATCTTAGAATTTCTCACCACAAACAAGACGCTATCCAACACTGTAAAAGGAGGTGATTCACATCTACCCCTAAGCCTTTATACATGAAACACTAACTAATACAAGTAATCTTCCTCTTCCTCAAATTCTCCGCCATCAAGATCACCCGCTCGCATCTACCAAGTGATAAACACACCTTTCTCGATACCCTAGGGATCCATATCAAACTATGTGGAAAAGCTGATAAGAAGTTTCTCATAATAGGACTTAACAGAAAAGACATCATTTTCCCCCTGTCCCGGCCAGCCAGCCTTGCAAGTTCTTTCCCAACCACCAATGCTCTGCTTCCTATGGATTGTCAACAGTACAATGCTTGAATCTGATCTACCTTTAAATTCAACAGAGCAATGTATGCAACACGTTCCAATTATATTGTTCTCTTTTGGTCACCCATAGGCAATATTATTTGCTGAAATGGTAATTAGATACCCTTAGTGCTAATACCAACAAAAAACATAGGTGAGATTTCCTTCAGAGGCTTAGCTGATTCTTCATAACTAATGCAGAGTGCTATTCGTGAAACACTGGTTCTCCCAAACTGTGAAAGTGTATGCATCCCGTGCATGTTAGCGGAAAGGGATGACTGGGTCCCCCGACAAGTTGCTCCATTTATATGGCTTAATCGAGAAGCGGCGGGTAATAAGGCCAACAGACAAGAAGCACCCAGCTCCCAACCTGTGGATCCAACGCGAGTCACTGAAGTTGATAGGGGAGGTACCAATGGTAATGCTGAAAGCAAAACTGAGAATCCAGGAAAAATAGGATGGACTACTCAACAAAGCAAGTCATTGGATCCACATGCATTATTATCAGTTCCTATGCATAGTCCGGACAGAAGCACCACTAGCAATGCCAAAAGCAAACAAGAAAAGACAAGAAAAGCTGGATGGTCTGCACTGCAAAGCAAGTCATTGGATCCACATGCATCCTTATCAGTTCCTATAGCGCAGCCTAGCACAAATAACCAGCCTTTGGAAGAATTGAAAGCACCGTTGTTGAAATATGAGGAACAGCAAGAGGATCACCTCAGGAGCATAGAGGAGAACATAGAATGCAAGTCACCTTCTCGACAACCGGTACTGCATGAGGAAAAAAATCAAATTAATGGAGAAGATGATACAAAGTCTACAAGAATAGGGAGAAAGGCTAGGATGCTTGGTTTGGGGAAAAAAATGGGGGAGAAACTGGAAGAGAGGGCACGTCACATAGAGGAGAAGGGAAGAAATTTAGTTGAGAGAATGAGGGTCAACAGTGAAAAAAAAGGTACATTGTAAATTTGCAGCTTCACCAATTCATTTCTTAGCGCGAGGCAAGTCCCCAGGGTATCTATTATTTGTTAAATTACGTTTCATTTCTGCTTTAATGTCTTCGCGAACAAAATCCTCCATTGCTACACATGTTTCAGTCACAGAAGTGCAGTAAAACTGACAATCTGTGAAGGAACAAAATCAAATTGAAAGCTCTGTGCTTTGCTTCTATCATCCGGATGGTTCATCTTTAGCTGCCATGAGCAAGAGTTCTCGAGTTATACAAGTTCATTTCAAGGACTAAGCAAGCTTTGTCGCTCTTAATTGGTTAGTCATGGAGAAAGAGTTGCAAGTAAAAGATTGTTCTACGTTATTGTATTAAGCTAAAGTGATTATTTTGGTCATTTTACCAAGTCTTTCCCATTGAATTGAGAGATGTTATCATTAAAGAAAAACTCAAAAATACACACCTTACAAATGTTCAGCGTCATACTTTGAGGACTACGTATGACCAAGCCTAAGCTTGAATAGATTATTTAGGTAATTTTCTCTGTCGATTACATCACTTTTTTACTTTAGTCTTAAAGCGTTTCCTAGTGACATTTATTGGCTCCTGCCAATGGAAGAGGGAAAAAACGAAGATAATCTTCAAAAGGAAATAAGAGAACTAGAAAGCGTGTAAAAAATGAACAATGACCTGTAGAAAATAATCGAACAATCTCACTTTCCTTAAATTCATCACACACTGCAGCTGTCTAAAAAACAAATGATTTAATTCAACTGGCGTTTTTTAACCGATTGTTTTGGACACACTAGTTGAGTATTTTTCAATAAAATCTGTATTGTCAAAGCACATAAAATGTGATCAAAAGTATTAATCTTTTAAAAAAACATTAAAATCTACAAAAAGAAATGTCATTGTTCACACAAAGTAAAGAACTCTTCTTTTTCTGTTTATACCGTTGATAATAGAGTTAAAAGTAAAAAAACACTTAATATCACTTTTTTTTTAGTTTACCTTCATCACGTGTGAGAGTTGGTAGGAAAAGTGAACTGATAGTTTAGATAATAATGTTAACTAGTTGGTGATAGTTTATATATAAAACTCTCAGATAGTTCATGTAGGACTAAAAAAAAGTGATATTTGAGATGTGTTTTATTAACCCTTATTTCTTACTAACATCATTTTCCAATTTGGGGCGGCGACCTGAACATAATCATGCCTCAGCAAATACCAGAGATACCCCTTGTAGGAACGTGAATGCAAACACATGAGGAATACTTCTGCAGATTTATCTTCCTTTTTAAAAAAAAAATATGGTGGTGTTTGGAATTGCTGGTGTGCAAATCAACACTTCACCTAGTAAAACATAAACAGGCATCCACGGGCACAGACACCAGGCAATTCTTTCCATGGTAGACACTAGACATGATCGCTTAAACAACTTATAGAGGATACTAGAATTTAAGAATGAGTGAAGTTGGATGACATTTTCAAGTTACAGGCTGCTCTAAAAACACCCAAACACAATATCACCAATGACTACAGTAGAGGTTTTGGTAAACTACGTTTGAACTTCTAAAGGTATAACAGCAATGCAAGTAAGAAAATAACAAAACACAAGTATAATTTATAAATAGAGTTTTACGAGGTAATAGACAGTACTTACTCCGTTCAATTAATATGTTATCATTTGACTGAACAAAAAGATTAAGAAATAAAGAACGTTTGAATTTTATGGTCTAAAACAAGCCAAAAATATTTAGGTAATCATAAACCATCTTATTAAGCATAAAAAATAAAATTCAAGAGAATATCACTACTCAATATTTGGACCACATTTCAAAAGTCTTTCATTCTTTCTTAAACTTCATGTCACATAAACATTTAAATGTTTATAAAGCTTCATTGACATGCCATTGTAAAATTTAATCTAGCTAGAAAAACAACAATTTTACCGGCCAAAATTATTTTAATCAATGTCCAAGATGAAAAGTTGATCAAGTAAACCCTCCAAACAGAACGAGATTATACATATAGGAACAAAGCATAAATAAAACCCTATTGGTGTTCAAGGTTTTGAAACAGTAACAAAAATTCGCAATTTCCGCTCTTGGAGACGAAATAACTTTTAGATTCTCCAAAAAGCTATGCTCTAGCGATAATTAAATAATTCAGTACATCCACGAAGTCAAAATCCTTTTAACTGTGCCATTAAAAACCATCTATAGTAGAAACTCACAAATTATAAACGTTATCCAAAAAGGATGAAGAGAGCTTAAAGGAAACAGGTTTCATTCCCAGTCTGTGGAGCCAGCAGCAGGGACAGCATCTGGTACTGGTAGAGGAGCTGGTACAGGTGCAGGTGCAGCTGCAGCGTCCCATCCTCCATCAGCTGCTGAAATTCATCACGGGAAGAAAAAAAGAACAAAAAGTTTTTAGTGCCACCAGATTTTAGATCTGAACAATAGACAGAAAAATACTTGAAATCATCATATACTTGCAGAAGAGGATCAACTATGGTACAGGAGAAAAAAGAAAGTAAGCAATGCGCATAAGCAAATCTCAGAACTTTTAAGTTTCAGCTGCGATTTGTGCCATCCAATCCAAATACTAAGTATAGTAAAATGAACTAACCTCCATCTCCAGCCCAGCCACCACCAGCCACTGGAACAGGTGCAGCAGCAGCATCTGCTGTCCATTGGGCCTCGGGGATTTGGCTACTAGACCAGTCACCACCAAGGGCAGCACCAGCAGAGTAGTCTGCATAATCTAATGCGGGTACTTCCTCTTCTTGCTCCTTTGCCTCTTCAGGCTCTCTGTAAAAGAAGAGATCGACCTGCAAAAATAGAAATTAACAGAAGCAATAGAAAAAACTATATTCAGTAACAGACTGCAAAGTAGCATTAAATCATCAATTAAACTTTAGAAGACCATCAGCAGTAAAATGAAAAATGGAGTAAGAGCTAGGACAAAATAAAATGCTTAAAGATGGTCTTCACCATGACATCCCATTTATGTCCTTGACTAATGGCACCACGCATCTGCAGTACCATCCTTGCTAAGAGCCAGAAAAGAACACCAATACTGTGCTTTCCTTTGTTATTGGCAGGGATGCCAATGTCAACATACCGCATTGGAGAATCTGTGTCACAGAAAGCAATAGTTGGGATGTTCCCAAGTGCAGCTTCCTTGATTGGCTGCAAAGTATTGAACAAACAGATTATAAATCATTGGCAAGTTTAAAATGAGAACATGAATATCAGGAAATAAGTAAAACCTGATGATCAGTTCTTGGGTCAGTGAGGATCAGGAGTCGTGGCTCACTGTATGAGGTCTGAAGCTGATTGGTAAAGGTACCAGGGGTATGGCGTCCAGCAATGGCATGTGCACCAGTATATTGGGCAAACTTCAAGACAGCTCTCTGTCCATATGGCCTAGCAGATTGCACAATAATGTCCTGAGGATTCTCTATAGCAACAATCACCCTGGCAGCCATTTGAAGCTTTTCCCACGTCTTTCCAAGGTTAATAATGTAGATACCTAAAAATATAAATACAGGTCAAGAAAACAGAGAACACCAACAAACCACTGATGAAAGTATTGATGTGAATTGAATATCCTGGCTATACAGAGTAGTAATTAAATTCAACCAAAACAAAATGCACATCTAATTTACATTTTATGGAAGTAATAAATATAAAGAGAACGAAATAAGACATGGGGCATGTGATAGATTGTTCTGTTTAGAATTTTGCTGGTTTCTCTTCTAGATAATCTTTTCAATTAGCAGTTACGCAAATTGAGAATACCTCAAAACACTACTTCAAACTCAATGAATATTGTATAGTTATTGGTTTGACTTGACACGACAACTCAGTCAAACCCAAACTAGTTGGGACATATAAGACTACTCGCTAAGAATTCCACTCTATCCACATAACTAATGAAATAATTTACAGACTTGTAATAGCTGCAGTACATAACTGTAAGGAATGCCATTGTTGTTATTTGCTTTCTCAAACTGCTGGATAAGTGCATGAGTAATTGACATAAATAACCCCAACCAAACTAATAGCCAGAAAATGTAAGTTTTCGTATATTAGTTTATAATATACATAAATTATACCTTTTTGATGCATAATAGTGTAATAGGAATCTAACAGTTTGATAAAGTGCACCTTGAAGATAGATACACATACATAGGCTCAATATATGTAAAAATAAAGACAGAGGTGAAGCAATAGCGCCTCCGCTAACTTAAAATTCTGAATCACATACATGTTTTCCTAGATTTAACTAATAGATGTCCCTAATACAAACATTACAATAAGCATCTACAAATTTTGTTGATTAACTCGTGATGTCTATTGCTAATAGTAGAGATACTTTAACATAATGAACGAAATGAGAGAAATAGCGGCGTTAAAGAGTATATACCATCGTTGCGTCGCTTGAAGGCGTAACGCTCCATTTGGAAGTCACAATTCTTAGTACCGAGGTGAACTTCAGCAGCCAACATCAACTGTATATCAGCCTCTTTTGTTGACAGAGTTCTTACTTCCTGAGTCGCCATGGGTGCGATCTGTTTCTTCCTTTCGCTTACTGCTGCTGCTAGGGTTTTCGGCTTGCGGCAGATCCAATTATCTCCCACGTATCTATAAAACCCTTTTGAATAGAAAACCTTGCTCGTGTTGGGCTGGGCCGATGCGGCTTTATGGGCTTGATCAAGTTGTCTCTTCTTAAAATCGTAAAAATTGGATAGGTAGCCCCTTTCTAGATCGATATTCAAAGTTGGGAAATTCCATATTTTAGGGTGGTCTTTAATTTTTACCCCTAAATTAGTGGTCTTTAATTTTTATCCTTCATCTAAAAACATTTTTGAAATTGTAGATTCGAATCTCATCAGAGTCAAAAAGAAAAAAAAATTCACAAACAAAGATATCACTAAAAAATATGTCTATTCAGCCAAAATTGTATATAAATTATGCCTCCGAAAATACTCTTGAGGTTGTGTGTTCGAATCAGAGTCAAAACAGAAAAAAGAATTGCAAGGCAAGATTTCATTAGAAATTATGTCTGTTTGGCCAAAGTTGTATAAAAACTAAGGCAAAATTTTCGTTTGAACTTAGATTATGCCTTGTTCGGCTAGTTACATAGAAATTATGTTCCTTAAGGCATAGTTTCTATGTAACTTTGGTTGAATAAGGGCATAATTTCTAATGAAATCTTGCTTCCAATTTTTTTTTCTTTTTTTTACTCAGTTGAGATTCAAACCCAGAGAGTGATAATGAGTACTTTGGCCCGTATGAAGGATAATCCATGCAATTTTCTGTTTTAAGTTTAGTCAATATTTAAAATGTAATCTAATATAGTTATTTTTTTAATGTGGAAATAAAGTTGGAACAAAATATCTCTAATTAAAATACGAAAAGAATATAATGTGCTAGAGTTTGAAATTTCAATAAGTTTCAAACTTTCTTTATATGAAACTCCAATGCAGCCAAGTTTCGAACTTCAACTAGTATGAAAGAGTCTCAAACTCAAAGTCAAAATCCTTAAAGTATGAGTTGTAGAACCACGAATACCATGACGGAATTTTTGAGTTCTCAACTATGGAACTACGACTCCAAAACTTTTTCTTCGAGTTCTCAGTGATACTTTCACTATACTTTTTAATTATGTTTATAACTTACGTGATCTCAAATGCTTAATTTTATCTTTGTTACATTCTTTTTGTATATCTATCTCAATGTAATATTTTGAAGGAAAGCCTTGGAGTAACTAGTAAAGTTGTTGTTATGTGACGATTATGGGTTGCTCGTGATACTCTTATATAAATGTGGTAAGACTTCATATCTGATATCTGACTGTGGTCGTATTAGCTTGGCGGATGCACCTGTCTGCTTTTTATCTTAATGTAATACTATAAATCCATAAGTAAAGAATGTTAATACTTCAGTTTTACACTTTGTCTGAATATCAGGCCAAAGGTTGCTCTCGTCGAACTGAATTCAACTTTTATCAAACGAGTCCAAATTCACAACATACCTATCCAAAAACTCTCTAAGCTCGCGCTATCAGGTTCAGAGATATCAGTGCAAAATATGGCGATGTCTGGCACCAAAATCTTTTTGAACTATGCACACCGGCTGAAATGTCACTTGTAACATAATCAATGTGCAAAGAGTCACCTCTAATACTCCCTACGTTCACTTTTACTTGTTCAATATGAACTTTGCATAATTACCATGATACTCATATTAATTGATATATAATTTTAATAAATTTGAAACATAATTTGAAATGATCAATTAATACTATGAATAAAAGTGAAAATCTATTTTTAAAATACTAAATAAGTAAAATTGAACGGAGGAAGTACCAATAACTGGTCTTAATTTCACGTTGTACCCCTCTACTAAACAACTTCTCATGGATGATTTCTTGCCCTGATAGCCTTTTTGCATTGTCAATTTTATAGAAGTTACGCTCCAATATAAAGGTACTCCGACATTGTAGTATATTGAAAGAAATAATCCCTTGATAATTCTTATTAATGAAAGACATATATATATAAGTTACACTAGGAAGATCCTCTTCCTATTCTATCTATAAATTTTGAAGATTAACTTTACAATTATGGTAATATTACACTACTAATTAAGGTACAAATCTAAATCTAATATTCACCAAATATACAAGGGGAAGGACTACTGGCCGTGAGGCCTACTGCCCACTGGACGTGCTGGGCTTCACTGGAATGGGCTAAACCCATTATGTTTAACACACTCCCGCAGTCATAGCGGACGGTCTTCGTACGCTGAGACTGTTTCTAAAATTTTCAAAAATGACTGAGGGAAGCCCATTTGTAAAGATGTCTGCAATCTGATATCTGGAAGGGGCATGACAGACGCGTACTTGTCCTTTAGCTACATTCTCTTGAACAAAGTGAATATCCATCTCTATGTGTTTAGTACGCTGGTGCTGAACTGGATTACCAGAAAGGTAGATGACACTTATATTGTCACAATAAACCAAAATAGTCTTTTCAATCGGACAATGAAGCTCTAACAGTAGATTTCGTAACGGCGTATTTCGAAACCACATTGGCTACCCCTCTATACTCGGCCTCTGCACTTGAACGTGAAAGCGTGGATTGACGCTTGGCAGATCATGAGACCAAGTTATTACCTAAAAACATGCAATAGCCAGACGTAGACCGTCTGGTGTCAGGACAACCACCCCAATCATCATCCGCATAGGAGACAAGTGTAGACGTCGACGAGTGATACAAATGCAAGCCATAATCAAGTGTCCCCTTAATGTACCTAAGAATGCGTTTGAGCGCATTCATATGTTCAACTCTGGGATCATGCATGAACAAACACATATGTTGTACGACATATGTAATATCAGGTCGCGTGAACGTCAGATACTGAAGGGCGCCTGCAAGACTGCGATAGCGGGTCGGATCCTCATAGGGAGAGCCAGCTGCAGCACCCAACTTGGGTTTAGTATCAACTGGAGTATAAGCGGACTTACATGATGACATCCCAGCACTCTCAATGATCTATATTGCATACTTCCTCTGATAAGAATAATCCGTCTGCATGACGAGTGACTGCAATCCCCAAAAAATAATTCAATGGGCCCAAGTCTTTCATGGCAAACTCAGAACTGAGCATTGTCATAATAGACTTTCGCAAAGCATCAGAAGAGGCAGTCAAGATAATATCATCAACATATAAGAATATATAAGCCATGAAAAAACCCCGACGATATATGAATAATGAATTATCAGATCTACTGAGCGAAAAACTCATAGTCAAAACTCGAAACATAGTCAGCAAGCCTCTTATACCAAGCATGTGGAGACTGCTTAAGCCCATACAAGGACTTCTTCAATAGACAACCATGATTAGGATATCTAGTATCCCTGAACCCCAAGGGATGATGCATATACACTGTCTCCTGAAGATCATCATGTAGAAAAGTATTCTTCACATCTAGCTGATGAATGGATCAGGATTTCGAAAGATCCAAGCTGAGCACAGTGTGAATGGTAGCCGGCTTGACCACCGGACTAAATGTCACACCACAATCCACACCAACCTGCTGAGTCTTACAATCACCTACAAGTCTAGCCTTATGCAAATGAACCATCAGAGTTTTCCTTATGAACAAAAATCCACATAGACCTAATAATATTAACACCAGATGGACGGGGTACCAACTCCCACATCTTATTATCAATAAGAGCATTATATTCCTCGGCCATGACAATTTTCCAATTAGGGTCATTTAAGGCAGACACATGATTACGGAGTAAGAGAAATTTAAGAATATTAGAATTCAAATTAAAATATCTTTTTGATTTAAAAATACCCCGTTGACTACGAGTGACTGGACCATGACTCTGGGCTGGATTGGGTGAATTTTGGGAATTTTCGGAATTTTCTGGAATGACCGTCGAAGGAGTCGCGGCGGTGGGTGCGAGGGCCGCGACGCTAGAAGAGTTGCAGAGATTTCTGAAGTTTTGGCTCCGTGACGCCTCCGTGCAGGGTGGCGGCGCTGACGGAGTTTTTTCGGACAAATTTGAAAAATGACGGAGAACATAGGGGGAGACAGAGCCCTCCATACAGTGGCACATCACCAGCCTTGCCTTAGTTCTCTTCTTGTTCAATGCTGTCTTTTCGTTCCTTTAAGCCCTAAAGTCGTCCGCTTTCTCACCGGTCGCAGAAAGTCTTTTAAGAAAAAGGCCCCTTGTTCAAGAGAAAGCGAGGACTTTCTTTTAGCTACCGGCACATCCTCATCCAAAAAATCATAAGAACTAGGCACGTGTTTTTCTACTTTAGAAAAGAGAAGTTGAGATTCATCAAAGAGAACATGACGACTAATGATGATTCGTTTAGAGGACAAATCAAAGCATTTATAACCACAGTGATTTGACGAAAAACCCAAAAACACACAAGGAATAGAACGTGTCTGAAGTTTGTTGATCGTAGTGGATGGAAACAGTGGATAACATAAGCACCTGAAAACCCTAAGATGAGAATATGACGGAGTCTTATTGTATAACACTTTGAGAGGGGATGAATATGTCAAACTTTTAGAGGGAAGAATTTTTAGTAGATCGGTAGCCATTTGTAGCGTATGATGCCAAAATAATGAAGGAATGGAAGAATGAACTAATAAAGTGCGAACAATATTATTAATGGTACGAATTTTTCGCTCAGCTTTCCCATTTTGTGAAGACGTATGAGGACAAAAAAAAATGAAAATTTATCCTATTTTGAGCATAGAACTCCCTAAATTCCCTCATTGTCATAATCTTTGTCATTATCACATTGGATGCTTTTTATTTTTCGTTCAAATTGTGTTCTTATGAAAATTCTAAATTTTATGAAAATGGAAAAAACTTGAGATTTTTTCGCAATTGGAAACGTCCATAAATATTTAGAATAGTTATCTAAGAATAGAACATAATAACGATGACCCATAAAACTGAGAAGCAGAGATGTCCATAAATCACTATGAATAATCTCAAATGGCATTGAAGTATTAGAATTTGAAGCTACAAATGGTAACTTAATAATTTTACCCAAAGCACAGGATTGACAAAGTGGAGTACTATGCGTACTCTTACAAGAAATAAACTTATGTCTATCTAAAAAGATAAAATAGACGACCCCGGATGACCTAGATGAGCATGCCACAATGAAGGAGCAAGAGCTGCAAAAGTGGATGGCATAGCTTGACGCGAGATGCTGAGATTCGGTGTGATTGGATAAAGATCCCCCTACTGTCACACCTCATGAGATGACTTCCCGTCTTGAAATCCTTCACGAAAAACCCAAATGGATCAAAATTAATAAAAATTCAATTATCAGTGGTGAATTTACGGACATACGCTAAATTTTTAATCAATTTTAGGGCATGAATGGTATGTTTCAGGACAAATGGTGGATGAGGAGGTGACAAAGTTTTATGACTATAACCCTTAATTGGAATAGAATTGTCATTACCAACAGTTATACCACGATTAGTGCTCAAATTGGAATAAGACGAGAGAGTACCTTGGTCGGATGTCATGTGGGTAGTAGCGCCGGTGTCCATGTACCAATTAGGGTCCAGTTGTGTCAATCCAAGCGCTTGCATCGCTGCTTCAATGTTGGTCTGAGTGGGGCCCGTTGCGTGGTGGCTTGATGGGGGCGATACCCAAGTATATTGATCAGCCGCGCCGCCATACGGATCTGAAACACGAGTGTGTCCCGGTAGAAGCCGGCCGCGTTCTTGACTGGCCGATATCGAGCCGCGGCTGCGTCCACGTATCCGCGACGCTGTGTGGCGCTGGGACCCATCACATCGCCCAGGCCTCAGAGGCCCGTAATCGCTCATGCTGACGGTTGCCCCCGTTATTACCTCCGCGATTCTTGCCATTATTCTTTCGATTTTGGCCATTCTTACCACTCCCGTTGTTGTGATTTTGGGTCACGTTGGTTGGATTGGAAGGAGAGAAATTGGAAGTATTCATCATGGCGACGAGATTTGCTCCGATCAATGCTCTTTTAGCCAAACATGTTTCTTCCAAAGTGAGCATGGAGTGGGCTTGGTAGAACGCCGGCAGGGGGTTACTTTGACGAATAACCGAAGCAACCCCTGTATAGGCCTCGGATAGACCGACAACCATCTGAAGAACCAGACGACTATAAAAAATAAGAGAACCCACGATGCAAAGTTGGTCTGCCAAGTCCTTGAGACGTTTGCAATAAGAAGAAACGTTTGGAAAATTCGTCATAGAAACTTGAGAAAATTCCTGCTCAAGGATAACAATACGAGAATGATTCTTATCTTGAAAGAAGTCTCGCAATCGATTCACTCCGCCATAGATGTGGAGTTAGGTTCCATAATCGTCTGTAAAAGATCCAATGAGATTGGTTAGTGTGTAAATATGCATATGTTAGAATAATTCCATGTGTATTTTAGTTATTATTGTATAGTATTTGTTGCATATTTATACGTAATTTTGTATTTCATAGGTTAGCCACAAATATCTATTTTTCTATAGTAATGGAATACTTAAGCATGATTGAACATGGTTAGTATGTGTATTGCTTGATGTCTAGGCCATTACACTCATCCAATTTTTGTGACACTATTGTTTTTGGACACTCAAGACAATGTACTAAAGATATAAGTAGGTATATAAAACCAACTTTGCAATTTGAAAGTCCAATTAAGATTACACAACAATTCTGTCCAAATTTTGATTGAGTTTTCATCCATGACACATTTTCGTATTTGACCCATATCTCAAAATATACAAATCCTATTGATCCAATTTCAGTCGAATTGGTTAGATAACTCATGTATCTACAACTCTTATCAAGGCATAAACTACTGAAAATATTAGATTCTAGAGTCAAATGGATGATCAAAGTGTTCATCATGACAATGCTCCGGATTTCAAACTCCACATGATATAATTTGACATTTAATTCACTATAATTTACAATAAAATCCAATTGATTTACCACCAACTGAAAAGTGTAGATAAGATCTACTGCTACAACTTTGAAAAGTTTGAAGATTATTGAATGTGCGCAAGTGGAGCTTTGAATCGTGTAAACCCACCATAACAATCTGCCAAAGTTGTCAATATTCATTTAACCAAGGAGAAGTAATTTGACCATAACTTTCACATGAAAAATCCAATGGAAGAGATTCAAAGTGATATGGAAATATACCTCAACGCTACACAATTGATATGAAGGAAGAAATTCAAAATTTCAATAGGAAGCTTGTACAATTTAGCAATTAATGAGTGGGCTCGAAATTATCCACAATAATGCAAGTCTTCTCAACTTTGGAGCCTATATAAAGGGGCCTTTGGCAAGCCATTTGGGGCATCACTCTCTTTGTAATATATCTCATATATTAGTAGTATTTCTTTGAAATATGAGTTTTATTTATTATAGTATGAGTAGCTAAGCCTTTAGCTAGAGCTAGCGGTGAAGCTTAAGTAAGATAATAATATTGTTCTTGGCTTTTCAAAAGGTCTTCAATGTTATATCTTTTTAGTTGTCTAATGAGATATTCCAATGGTTTTATTTTGTGAAAACTTTGATTTGTTGTAGACATATTTGGCACAATGAATGCTTAATTTTACATAACAACAATTGATTTCATAAACTCTTTTAAGGGAACTAGAAAGATAGTTTTCAAAAGTTATAAACTTTCAAGTGATTAATGTTTTTATCTTCCAATTGAAATCACTTGATTGTTAGATTTCAATTGAGTTATCAAATATAGCCAATAACAACTCTATTATTTTACTTAAGTGGAATCCCAGAGCTCTAGTACGTAGGACACTATATAAAGCCTTAAAATTCACAACTAGATTGACATTCTAATTCTTCAAAATATCTCTGTGGTTCGACACTCGGATTTCCGAGAAATTTATTACTTGAGACAAATCTATACTTGGGTATGTAACGATAAAGTGTTATCAAATTTTTGGCGCCGTTTCCGGGGATATCCCTTGGAGAACGGTCCATCTCTTTGTGTATTTTTTAAGTAAAGACTCCAAAAGGTTGGTAATCTCTTTCTTATTCTTTTGTATTTTTTGTTTTTGGTAAGTATATGTAAATAAGTAGTATTTAGGATAGCATAACTACTCATTATGTGTTTATAATTTATATGCATAATTGGTTACGTTATTTTAAAAGTGGTCGATTAGTAAGGAGTGAAGTAGATAATTCGGGTAAAAATTTCAAAAATATGGCTGAAGGTAATATAGAAAATCCTAATGAATTAATAGGAAATCAACAAGTTCGTTCCATGCGAGATTTCTTAGAACCTCAACGTAATACTATTCCATCATGCTTTGTTTATCCACAAAATGCTCATAATTTTAAACTCAAGCCGGCACGATTCAATTACTTCTCAATTTTCATGGACATTGAATCTGAAAATCCTTATTTGCATTTGAAAAAATTTGAGGAAATATGTGTCATTTTAAACGAAACAACATGCACTCAAGAATCAATTAAGTTAAAGTTATTTCCGTTTTCTCTCAAAGATGAGGCAAAAATATGGCTTAATTCTTTAAGACCTTGATCAATTACATCTTGGCAACAAGTGCAAACAGAGTTTTAAAAAAAATCTTTCCAATTCATAAAACAAATTCTTTGAAGAAGCAAATCAAAAACTTTTTCCAAAAGCCTAATAAACAATATTTTCAATGTTGAAACGTTTTAAAGATTTGTTGAATTCTTGCCCTCACCATGATTTTGAAAATTGGAGAACTGTAAGTTTCTTTTATGAAGGCTTAAACTCTTAAACGAAACAATTTGTGAAAATGAGGTGTAATGGTGAATTTTTAGACAAAAATCCTGAAGATGCACTTGAGTATTTAGACCATTTAGTTGATAAAACTCAATCTTGATATAATGAGAGTACTTCGGAAGGTTCAATTAGATCTAATCTTGAAAATGCTAATAAAGGAAAATATTATCTTAGTCAAGAAGATGATCTAAATGCCAGGATTGTCATTATAACTAGAAAAGTTGAAAGCATGGAGTTAACTAAATCTAAGGAAGTCAAATTTGTGCAAAACAAAGACTTGTGATATATTTGTGCCGTTGAAGGACATTTAACAAATGAATGCCCAAGAATTCTCGTCTTCAAAGAGATGTGTCATGAACAAGCAAATGTGATGTCTAACTTTAAGAAACCATTCCCATATACTTTTTTCGAGACATATAATACAAACTGGAGGAACCACCCCAACTTTATCTGGAGGAATGATAATAATGTTCAACATTTACCCAACCAAAATACCTCAAACTCTAATTTCACCCCATACACTAGACCACAAACAAAAAGCCTTGAAGAAACATTGCAAGCATTTATGCAGGGTCAAACAACGATCAACAATCAAACTTCACAAGTCATCAATGAAATTAAAATAACATTGTCTACGTTGACAAATTCCTTAAGAACAACTGAAAAGGGGAAGTTTCCGGCTCAAACTCAACAAAATCCTGCTGGTCAATGCCAAATCTCTGCCGAAACATCACCAGAAAATGTCAATTCCGTTACTACCCTACGAAGTGGAAAAACAATTGACAAGACAATTCACATCAAAGATCCAGAATCAGGCTCTACTTCTAGTTCACATGATGAAGGTAAGGATGACGGTAAGAATGTTGATATTCTAACTCCTAGTTAGTGTTGTTATCGGTCCGGACCGGTCCGGGTATCCACTTACCGGAACCGGTCCGATAAGCTTACCGGTCCGGACCGGTCCCAGACCGATAAGGTTTCGGCCCCGAACGAGATCGGTCCCGACCGAAACCTTATCGTCGGTTTCGATCGGCCGACTTAAGAATTTTCCTGCCTGCCGATTATTTTTTTAAAAAAAATTGAATTTCCAATACTGAAATTGACATTCTCGGACACATTACCACGAAATTTTTATGTTGAAATATATTGTATAGCGCGAGATATTTAGATTTGAAAATGGACAATTGGTAACAATTTGGGGTAAAAGTAAAATTGATTGGCAAGACAGATGTTTTTTGAGAAATCGTCGCTCAAACCGCTTAAGCCGCTTGTCCTACTGTATTTTTTGGTACTCGTATCCAACCGTTAAGGTTTCGGTCCTAGTATCGGTCCCGGATTTACGGTCCGGTTCTCGGTAATTATCGAGTATCCGACCGCCATAATTCTAACTCCTAGTAGAATACCATCACCCGCTCCTTTTCCTCAAAGATTACATCCTATTAAGAAGTTGAATCAAAATCCTGAAATTTTTAAAATTTTGAAGCAAGTAAAAGTTAAAATCCCCCTACTTGATGCAATAAAACAAATTCCATCTTATGTCAATTTTTTGAAAGATTTGTGTACTGAGAAAAGGAAATTAAATGTTTAAAATAAGGCATTTCTAACAGAGAGTGTAAGTTCAATCATTCAACAAGAAACTCCTAGTAGAATACCATCACCGCTAACAGCCCTACTCCTAGTAGAATACCATCACCCGCTCCTTTTCCTCAAAGATTACATCCTGTTAAGAAGTGGAATCAAAATCCTGAAATTTTTAAAATTTTGAAGCAAGTAAAAGTTAAAATCCCCCTACTTGATGCAATAAAACAAATTCCATCTTATGCCAATTTTTTGAAAGATTTGTGTACTGAGAAAAGGAAATTAAATGTTTAAAATAAGGCATTTCTAACAGAGAGTGTAAGTTCAATCATTCAACAAGAAACTCCACCAAAATATAAGGATCCTAGTTGTCCAATTATATCTTGTGTAGTTGTTAATACTAAAATTGAGCATGCACTTCTTGACCTTGGAGCAAGTGTTAATCTTTTACCATTCTTTGTGTACAAACAACTGAATTTGGGAGAACTAAAGAAGATTCATATCACACTTCAATTGGCAGATTGTTTAGTAAACATTCTAAGAGGTATAGTGGAGGATGTATTAGTTCAAATTGATAAATTTTACTTTCCTGTAGATTTTATTATTCTGGACACACATGCAGTTTCAAATCCAACATCTCAACATCCCATCATTTTAGGAAGACCGTTTCTTGCAACCTATAATGCTTTGATAAATTGTAGAAATGGAGTTTTGAATCTTTCTTTTGGAAATATGACTTTGGAGTTAAATGTTTTTAACATTTTCAAACAACTACCAAATAATGATGAAGTATATGAAATTGATGTAACTGATAAATACACTCTTGAATATTTCATGACCTCATTTTCTGATCCGTTAGAAAATTTATTAACAAACGATTTGATTAATGAGGACAATTTGGAGTTTGCTTCTATGTTTGAGACTTCACAGATTCCAGAGGCTAATGGATGGAAGCCGACGTTTGAAAAATTATCAAAATAAGAAAAAGCTCCAATTTCATCAAGTGTTCAACCACCAGTGTTGAAATTAAAGCCTTTACCATCAAGTTTGAGGTATGCATATTTGGGTGATAATGATACATTTCCGGTAATAATATCTGTCAAATTGAACCATGATCAAGAGCATAAATTGTTAGAAGTACTAAAAGTTCACAAGCATGCAATAGAATGGACTTTGTCTGACATAAAAGGAATTAGACAATTAATTTGTACTCATAACATTTATTTAGAGGAAAATGTTAAACCCTCTAGGCAAATGCAACATAGGCTAAACCTGAATATGAAAGAAATAGTGAGAAGTGAAGTCATTAAGCTTCTAGATAATGACATTATTTATCATATTTCCAACAGTAAATGGGTAAGTCCTACTCAAGTTGTACCTAAAAAGTCTGGAGTAACAGTAGTAAAAAATGAAAATAATGAATTGATTCCACTAGAACTGTTACTAGCTGGAGAATGTGTATTGACTACAGGAAATTAAATTCTATGACTAGAAAAGATCATTTTCCTTTGCCTTTCATGGATTAAATCTTAGAGAGAATTGCAGGACATGCTTATTGCTTCCTAGATGGATATTCATGGTATAATCAAATAACAATTGCACTTGAGGACCAGGAGAAAACAACATTTACATGTCCGTTTGAAATCTTTGCATATCGAAGGATGCCATTTGGACTATGTAATGCCCCTGCCACATTCCAAAGATGTATGATAGGTATTTTCAGTGGCATGGTTGAATGTTTTCTCGAAGTTTTCATGGATGATTTCTTTATTTTTGGAAACTCATTTCATGATTGCTTAATGAACTTGGCTAAAGTTTTGACTATATGTGAATAGAAAAATCTCGTTCTTAATTGGGAAAAATGTCATTTTATGGTAACTGAAGGGATTGTATTTGGACACATTGTTTCAACAAAAGGAATAGAAGTTGATAGATCCAAAATTGATCTAATTGCTAATTTACCAACACCAAAATCAGTAAAAAATATTAGATCATTTTTAGGACATGCTAGTTTTTATAGAAGGTTCATAAAAAACTTTAGTGCAATTTCTAAACCAATATGCAATCTTTTATTAAAAGATGCTACATTCAAATGGACTAATTCTTGTGAAAATGCTTTTGTTAAACTCAAAGAAATGCTCAGTTCTGCACCTATTATGCAACCCCCTGATTGGATTTTCCTCTTTGAAATAACGTGTGACGCTAGTGATTATGTTATAGGAGATGTTTTAGGACAAATAAAAGATAAAAAAACCCTATGTGATCCACTATGCAAGTAAAACTCTTAATAGTGCTCAAATGAACTATTCCACTGCTGAAAAATAACTACTTGCTGTAGTATTTGCATTAGAAAAATTTAGATCATATCTAGTTAGCTCGCCCATTATTGTGTTACTGATCATGCAACTTTAAAATATTTATTAGCAAAGAAAGATGCAAAGCCAAGGTTGATTAGGTGGATTCTTTTACTCCGAGAATTTGATATAACAATTAAAGATAAAAAATGAGTTGAAAATGTTGTGGATGATTATTTGTCTAGACTTACATGTGATGAATCTTTTGAGACAAGTCCCATAAATGACTCTTTTCCTGAAGAACAACTATTTTCTGAATCTAATTTTTCATGGTTTGTAAATATTGCTAATTTTCTATCTACAAGGAAAATTCCAAATCATTGGAATGCACAGGACAAAAAAAATTCTTCAGAAAAGTGAAAAATTTCTTTTGGGATGACTCATATCTTTTTAAATATTGTCCAGATCAAATAGTAAGAAGATATGTGCCTGATGATGAAATTCAAAGTATAATCATTTTTTCTCACTCAGAAGCATGTGGTGGTCACTTTTCTCCCCCAAAGAAAACCGCTGTAAAAATATTGTAGTGCGGATTTTATTGGCCCACACTTTAAAGACACACACGAATTTTGCAAATCATGTGATAGGTGTCAAAGATTAGGTGGGGTAACTCGTAGAAACATGATGACATTAAATCCCAGTTTAGTTATAGAAATTTTTGACTGTTGGGGAATTGATTTTATGGGTCCTTTTCCATCATCTTTTGGATATCAATACATTTTGGTTGGAGTCGATTATGTTTCAAAATGGGTTGAGGCAATTCCTTGCAAAAATAACGATCACAAAATTGTTTTGAAGTTTTTGAAGGAAAATATTTTCTCAAGATTTGGAATGCCTCGTGCAATCATAAGTGATGGAGGTTTACATTTTTGTAATAGACCATTTCAAAACTTAATGAAAAAATATGGAATTAATCACAAAGTGTCAACCCCTTATCATTTGAATACAAGTGGACAAACTGAACTTGCTAACAGAGAGATCAAACATATCCTGGAGAAAACAATTGGCCCAACTCGAAAAGATTGGTCTCTCAGGCTGACTGATGCACTGTGGACATATCGAACATCATTCAAAACATCTCTTGGTATGTCCCCTTACCGACTTGTTTTTGAAAAATCTTGTCACTTGTCTGTTGAAATAGAACATAAAGCTTTTTGGGCTATCAAAATGTTTAATTTCAATTTAGATAAAGCTAGTTCATTGAGAAAACTTCAATTAAATGAATTAGAAGAAATCAGAAATGAAGCATATGAAAATTCTAGAATTTACCAAGAGAAAATGAAAGTATTTCATGACAAACACATTGTTAGAAAAAAATTTAAAATTGGGAAAAAAGTTCTTTTGTATAATTCTATATTACACTTGTTTCTGAAAGTCATGGTCAAAATGGTGGGACCTTTATCGTAAAACTGTTTTTTCATATGGAGTTGTTGAGATTGAGAATCCAAGAAGTGGTGACATTTTCAAAGTCAATGGACAACGTTTAAAAGCGTATTTTGAAAGTTTTTCAAAAGAGATCGAGTCAGTTTCTTTGGCTGACCCTGTCTACAAGATTTGATTTTGTTTTTTTGTGTGTTTATTTTCAAGTATAATTGTCTTTGTTGTTATTATTTTTAGTATTTCTTTCTTTTTCTTTTTTCTTTTTCCCGGTATAAATGACGGATTCGGTACTCCGTGAATCTCAAGTCGGAATTTCAGTTGCCCACAAAAATTGAGTTGTACATAAATATATAAAAAAAATGTTTTTTATTTCCTATTTTTAATTGTAATGAATAGTATTTTTTCACTTTTCTTCTTCCCCTTCAACCGTCATTTTTACAAATTTTACACCATAAATATCTCATTCTTCTCCCACTTCTAAACATCTTTCCTTAAACTCTCTCATCCACGCAAACCAAATTAGTAAATATTTTTTTGCCTTCATCACTCTTGTTTTCACTCTTACGCTCATCGTTGGTTATAATCAAGAAGAAGAATTTTGTGTACCATACATAGTAGTCATGACACTCACTGCACAACTTTTAGGTTTCGTCGGGGCTATAACATTTTTATGTGATATGTAATGTAGTAGCTGTAACAATCGAATAAAAGTTTGATTCTGTTATACAACTCTTAAGCAATTTGATAAAATTGATGTGGTTATTGCTTCTTTGAACAAATTTGTAATCTTAAACCTAACATCAGACTTTTTGGAAGTAAGCTTTTTACTTCCCTTTTTGGTAGAAAATATTTCACTATATCACAACCAAACACTAGAAAATGATACAAAGAAGAGAAGGGAGATGTGGGCCCTGTGGTCCCCACATCTAACTAATATAACAATACCATAACAAACTCATTAACTAACATAACAAACACTAAATACTACCATCTACTATCTCTTAATAACTTCAACACTAGTCAAAGAGATCATATAAGATGAAACTAGGGTGTTCACGCTTTGGTTAGAAGCGATCCAAACCGCAAATCGAACCAAACCTATCAAATAAACCGATAGTTATTTAGGTTTGGTTTTGGTTCTATTGAAAAAATGAACCGACAAATCATACACATAATTTTTATAATTATATATATAAAATATATAAATTTTTAGAAGTAATTTTAAATATTTTATTTACTTATTTATCAAATTTTCATCTCTAATAGGCTAATTGTAACTGCCAGTACTTTCGGGTCACGATTTAAAATCGCTAGGCATGTGTAAATAGACCCGAACGTTGGGAAAATTTATGTTAGATTTACGTGCTAACTTCCGTAGGAGCATAATCTATTTTCTAGTTAAATACATTAGATTAATATATAAAGGGATTAAACCCCGAAATAATTTTGGACGTAACAAGTGTGACGATGAGGATTAATAATAATAGTTGTATATCCCTAAAGAGGTTATGAACTAGTGTCATATTAAAAAATTATGACATTGAGGATAGAAAGGTTTTATAGGTTATTAAGATTTAAGTGAATTGAGATCACAAAATTAATTATGTATGTGATTGATAAATTATAAGGAGCCAAGTCACCTAATTAATGAAGTGGGATACATGTTGGTGTGTAGGTGGCGTGATTAAGAGTGCTCCACCGCCAAAGAATTGACTGGGTGGGAGACACAATTATAGGGCCATTAAATGGCACATAGAAATGGTTCAATACAATTCATTTAAGTAAGTATATCCTTGTTTGAGAATTCATGTAGACTAAAATGAGATGTTCACCAAACATTCTATTTAGAAGCATTTCATCCTAAGTTAGTATTAATTAGATAGCAATTTATTCTCAAGTCGTGGATAGAGCAAGATCGGCCAGAAATGAAAAAAAACGTCCTACTAAATTATTCCAAAAACAAATTCTAGCGAGTGAATATTAAAAAGGGTTGGTTTCATTGTTATCGAGGTATTTTAAGGCAAATTATTTCTTTCTGGCATGTTACATGTAACGAAATATAACCGTGATATTAATCCATAATTTATTCTACTCTTAGTAGTTAAGAATATTCATATTATTGATTCCTATTTAAAATCATATCTAAATATGTTCTTAAGTCCTTATTGAGGCATACGGAAAAGATGTTGATATTTCAATGTTAGCCAAATGTACATACTAAGGCTCAAAGTGTTAGCCGAAGATACAAAGATATTATGTCATCTGATAAGTTCTTCATGCATTATACAGTAACATATATTGGATCGGGGTGCACGATCTGCAACATTAACATATATTGGATCGGATTGCACGGTCCGTAACATATATACATATCGCATTTGCATTGTGCATAACATTTAGGCATATGTATTAGGGCCCTCAGAGGTATTTACTACTTGTCGGTTGTTTATATTTCAGTTATTGTTATATCCTTGTTATGCTATTATTCATGCATGACATACTCAGTACATGACGTCCCTTTTAGCGGGGGAAGCTGTGTTTCATGCCCGCAGATTCACGTAGGCAAGGCGACGATCCACATTAATAGGTTTCTGACTTAGCGGATTTTAGAGCACTCCCCTTACTTCGGAGTGTCGGTATATCTTGATACGATTTGTGTATATATGGGTATGGCGGGGCCTTGTTCCGACCTTTTTGATATTGTATACTCTTTAGAGGCTTGTAGACAAGTGTCATGTGTGTAGTAGTCTTATATGGCCTTGGAGGTGTATACATATATATAAGTTGATTTTCTGATTAAGATTCAGAGTCACGTTTTAACTTAGTACGTATTTAATTATGAATAGGTGTTAATTGTATGGTTAGTGGTACCCGGCTGGTAAGGACCAGATGCCCATCACGACCCTCTGATTTGGATCGTGACAAACTTGGTATTAGATCATGTCTGTCCTAGAGAATCTACAAGTGGTGTCTAGTAGAGTCTTGTTTATGGGTATGTTGTGTACTATACTTATAAGCGAGAGGTTGCTTGACATTTAGGGATAGTTTCCATTCTTTAATCTCATAAATCGTACAGTAGAGCTGAGTTATAAGTATTTCACTCCTAATTTGTCTCGTGTTTATGATTCCAGCGATGCCTACGGCAATGAAGAAGTTTAAGAGTGTGAGGGCATTGATACAGCTGCGGGCGAAGGTATCGATTGCCACCCGCTAGTGAGACCAAAGTGAGATCCTCGGTGCAACTTCTTCGTATGATTCCCCGGCTACGTCACCTTCAGAGGAGATTAGCGGAGCTGCAGTACTCCTAGTTCCTCCACTTGATACTCCAGATGTGGATCTTGATATGCAAAATGCAGTACAATTATTGACATGATTAGTGGCCGCTCAGGCCCAACGTCACCTTCTGATACATCTGCTAGCGCAAGAGCTCAGGATTTCATTAATCTAGACCCTCCGGTATTCACACGACCAGACCTGAACGCAGACCCACAAGATTTTCTGGACCAGGTACAACATACCTTGCGTGTGATGGATGCTACGATACTAAGTGAAGTTTGCTTTTTTATAGACTGTGGGATGTCGCGATGACTTGGTATGAGACATGTGATCAATCTAAGGGATCCCGTGCTCCACCAGTAGGATGACGAGAATTTTCAGAGGACTTTTTAAAGCATTTTATGCCAGTCGAGCTTCGACGGTCCAGACAGGACAAATTTCTACATCTTGAGCAAGGCGACATGAGTGTTCGAGAATATAGCTTGCAGTTTAATTCATTGGCCAGATATGCTCCTACGATTATAGCTGAGATGAGTGACCGGATACACAAGCTTGTTACCGACTTAAGGTCGCACTTGGTCAACGAGTGTACTACAACTTCTCTGAATTCGAATTTGGATATTGCTCGCATTCAAGCTTACGCACAGAATCTGGAGGATCGCAAGGGGCAACAACGAATAGATCGAGAACGTGATAGGGACCAACATAAAATCTATAGTACACTCGTTGACCAAGTGCGGCCCTAAGCCGGTAACAACCTTGTGTACCCGGTCACTCATCTCAGCTATAATCGTATGAGCATATCTGGCCAATGAATTAAACTGCAAGCTATATTATCAAACACTCATGTCGCCTTGCTCAAGACGTAGGAATCTATCCTACCTGGCCCATCGAAGCTCGACTGGCAGAAAATGAAAATGCTTTAAGAAGACCTCTGAAAATTATCTCCATCCCTGTTGGTGGAGCACGAGATCCCCTAGATTGATCCCATGTCTCATACCAAGTCACCGCGACATCCCACAGTATATAAAAATCAAATTTCACCGACTTAGTATCGTAGCATTTATGATTTATCTGTCACGACCCGAACCCGGACCCGTGACTGGTGCCTTACCCCGGGCACCCTAGTGATACAACATCAGAGAAAATCAGCGGAAATAAAACATGAACATGAAATAAGAGATATTATAAGTAAACAGGTCAACTAAAACAGCTTGCCTGCGTAAATATATACAAACTCGAATAGCTTTAATCTTTTTACAACCCCGCCACAACAAAGATTATGCACTTAAGATTTACAACAACTATGACGGACAGTGGCCCCGCCATACCCCGAATGTACAAGAACCTACAACTCGTGGAACACATACCAAAAGATAAGCCTCCAAGGAACGAGCTTCCCAAAACGCTGAAATGAGATCCTAAACGCGGATCGACGGTAAATGACGACACCTACTCATGCAGATGAACGCACTTCGGGCGAGGTCGATAACAGTACCAAGTATGTGAAATCAGAAATATCAGAAATGAAATCATAATAGTCTATAAAAGCAGGAGATGTATGATAACCAAACTACAAGACACACACATAACGATTATATCAATTCGTGGTCTCATGCCCACAACATCAATCCCGCCATGAGTACCTTCCTCACTACCGGCATCATGATATGATAACAACAAGACAAGAATCCAAATGGAGCATACCCGTGCGCTACGATCGTGTCGGTATGTCCAAAGGGAACAAATAAGACAACATTCCAAATGGAAGCATACCCGCGTTACGATCGTCGTCGTGTCCAGTGGAAACAATAAGACAAAGATTCCAAATGGAAGCATACCCGCAGCGCTACGCATCGTGTCGGTATGTCCAAAGGGAGCAAATAAGACAACATTCCAAATGGAAGCATACCCGCGCTACGATCGTGTCGGCGTGTCCAAAGGGAAACAATAAGACAACAAGCAGAATCAAAGTGGAAGATACCCGCGCGCTACGATCGTGTCGGTATGTCCAAAGTGTTTTAACAAAAGTAACACTATCAGCGAACGCACTGCGGAATTTCTCCACATCGCTGCACGCCCAAGTAAGTTCTTAACAAGTCAACCGACCTCCATCGAGAGACGCCAGAGTATAGAAACACAATCTTTGCACAACAAAGGCTATCACAACAAGCATAGACAAGTTTCACAACAACAAGCATAGGCAAGTTTCACATCAACAAGCATAGGCAAGTTTCACAACTCAAAGTACTTTCATTTTATGCCAAAGTCCGGGTTTTAACCCTAAAGTACTACGCACGTTAAATTCCTTTTAAAGAGATTTATTCCTTTTATATAAAAGTCACCCGATACCCGTAGTATAAAAATAGAGTGACTTATATCTTTTAAGTAAACCAATGATAAAACCTTTCTTTTGTTTTCATAAGGTCGTTATAATCAACTTCCCATAAAGCTGTTATAACACCTTATGCTTTAAACCATTTTAAGACAACACAATGCCTTTCTTTTCCCTAAGGTTCCAGTTTGCCTAATTTTAATTACGCAAGTCTCTTTTTGAAAAGTTTCATAGTTCAATGTCTTAATCTCTTTTAAAACAATTGAGTAACATATGCCATAGGCGAGTAGGTTATTCTTGTTCATAATCAATATTATTAAGCAGCCATGATCTAGAAAATGTAATATCATTTTGTCTCATCTTAGCTTCTATGCAGATGGAGGTTTCTACTGGTTTTAATAATACTTAATTATTCAATACATTTTCCTTTATTAACGCCGCAGTTGGTTTGTCGATACACATTCGATTTCCAAATCAAGAAACATTATTCCTTCCAAAACCAAGTACTCATTACTCACGAATGAGGTTTCACACAAACATCCATATTAAGTCAAGTCTCTTAACTTCTAAACCATTAAACCATTCTTTTTATCTCTTAAGGCGTTACACCTAACTTCTCATAAAGTCGGTATAACTTTTATGTTTTCAAACCAAGTATACACTTCTTTCAAAAAGGTTTCTTAATCTCTTAGAATACTTCAAGGTTCTTTACAACAAGTCGGTTATAAGTCAAATCGCTTATCTTTAAAACCACAAAGCATTTCTCATTTACATAGATTGTCATATAACCAACTTCCCATAAAGCCGTTATAACACTTTATGTTTAAAGACAATCAAATACATTTAACACACGTGACGTCTACCGTACTACATAGTTATACACATATCATGCTAGAACAGATAGGAAGAGGTTCACATACCTCGCGACAGTATCGACTAATAGCAAAACGCTTCAAGTACCTCAAACCGCTCGCTACACTCTCACCAAGCATCACTCCACACGTAGTACTACAACCTATAGAGGCCACAAAGCGCCTATTAATATCTTTAGATCTCAATGTAGAATATTCTACGTAAAATTCGCAAAGACTCTCCCCGCATGACAGAAATCTCCTCCTCTATCGAGGCCGCCACCAAGCCAACCAGGGGTTAACATGTCTAACCTGACGTACAATTCTACTACACAAGAATGCTACACAAGTTCATCGTAATACACCCTATGTAATTACAGCTTCTCTTCTTTAAATTCAGCTTAAGTCGCAAGACATTCTGTAAGTATTATTCGAGCTTAAGTCAAAAGACATTGCCGCACAATTTTAATGTTCAGTTCTATATATAGTATACTTCAACTATATATTCCTACAATATGTAATTTCCAATTACAATAGAAGGTCAAGAGTGTTTACCTCGATAAGCCCAAAATTATCCGAGTTTATATGTCGATCCTGAGCAAGGTTTAGCTCCTACTCCGTGCGCTTCGACCCGCCTCCAACCAACCCTTAGAAGTTCTAACCAACTTCTACTTATAACTTCAACTACGTGAAGATTTACTTAGGGTTTCATTTTTGTGATCGAGGAAGTATAATAGTATTTTCTGGCTTTTGTATAAGTTGTAACTTGGGAATACTACAAGGTATTTGGGCTAAGGTATTTGGGCATAACAACAATACTAGAGAGTATTTCTATACCACAAAGGGGTATTATACGAAGACAACTAGGCTAGGGGTACCCTACCAAGAAAACACCACAGGGAGGGGTTTCGCCAAGGGTCGACGAGAACCATGAAGGGGAGGAAGGATTTCAAGACTTAGGCAATTTTTGATGAAGAAGTTCATCAAGTTAGAGGGTATTTATAGGTCAAGAAATGGCCAACCAATGGCCAAGATTCATCCAAGTGTTAGGCAAGTGTAAGGCCAAGATTAAGCCACGTGCTACCTTATCCATCTACCCAAAATATCCTACTAACCTCGACCACATTTTTAGCACAAAAACGCGCCCAAGTCGCCCTCTTTGCCGTCCCTAGCTTCCAATGCAGGTGACACATGTCACCCTCCCGTTGGTCCAAAATGTTTCGCCTCTGAAAAATCCGCAAAAATTATTAATGACATAGCCGAATTTTCCTTCGAAGTCAGTAAACGCTTTCGAAAACGACTTTTTGGTAGCTATGCACAAATTCGAACCTATGCCTACTTTAAGGCTCAAATTGTATCGTATGCCCTCACGTATATACTCCGAAATACGGTATAACATTCTCCCTCCTTAGAAACATTCGTCCCGAATGTTCCTTCTCAAACAGATAACGGTTCTTCTAACAAGTTGCCAACGCCACACCGCCACGAAATATCACACGTTCTCTTCCTTCCTTACTCGTCGTGCCCTTCTGACACTTGAACTCCTCTAGCATACGTACCACACTTCAGTCATTGCTTTCCCAAAAATTTGGAGTCACCACCTCCAAACTTGGTCATCTTACTAGCTTCAATCTCCCTTAAGGCCATTCCCGGCCTTCACGATCCGCCTCGTCGAACATATCCACGAACTCATACGATGGTTATCTAATCATGGGCCTAGCACCTCGTGACCTACCACTGGCGGGACCACCCAGAGCTGACCCCACTTTGAAACCGGCCGCGGGTTGGCCCTCAACATGGCCCCAACCCGACCCACTTACGCATCAAGCTCTTGTTCCCCGATCCGGAACAATCTTACCTATACAGGTCATGAAAGCTACCACTTCCATTACACACTACCTGGACTTTATCACACAAAACGTTCTAGGCATAAAAATGCACTCAAGGATCACTTGCAAAAACTGTACTCAAGACGGCCTTACATCTAAGGTCTCAACCGTAATATTCTAAGGTTCATCATTTTCTCACCTCAAGCTTACCCTCCTCACAACGGAGTTCTACATCACGCTTTAGCACAACGCTATCCGAACATAACACTAAACACATCATCACATCATCAATACATACAAAACTCTGAGAGTTAAGGATATACCAAAATAGGCGATTCGTGAGGACCGCTAAAATCGAACTTCCACCGCGACTTACCGTGGCCCGCCGTGTATGAACATCCTGCTCGACTATGGGAGGTGAAGAACCCGCAATCGATCCCGTAGTGCAGGCTATCCTACCAGCTACCACTCGGTCGGACAATTTCTCCCAAAATGGCCTGCCGCCGCATGTAAAACAAACTCCCGACTAGCACGACACTCCCACCGCGAGTCTACCACGGCCACAACGAGGTAGGTGGCTTCACCGCTAACAACTCGCTTCTCTCAAAATCTGAACCTCGAGCCTTGACCGCTCCCGAATACTGATGCTCAAGATTGCGAGGACCACTCAGATCGGGCGAGGCGCATAACTAGTTCTGCCGAGGCGTCCGCCGAAAGTCACCAAAGGACTGCTGCTCGCCCTCTTCTCACGACCTTGGTTATTTCGCCGATTTCTCCGCCTCACCTCCAAGTGCATAAGCTCGCACGCGGCAATGTCCATGCCCACCAAGAGCTACACCCGAACAACTCTCGCTAGGTAATCATCGAGCCTCAGAACATATCGGTGCACTCGATCCTCCATACTAGCTACTAATGCGGGACGCATCGCCAATGAGTCGAACTCCACATTGTACTCCCGAACCGTACGCCCGTTCTGCCGCAACCCCAAAAATCTGTCGGCCCGAGCCCTCCTCATCTGTGGAGGCAAGAAATGTGCAAGAAAGGCCTCTGAGAACTCGTCCCATAAAGCTGGAAGTGCATGCTCTCCCCGGGACAGCTCCCACGAATCAAACCACGATCATTGCGGTATCACGCACCGATGCGAACCTAGGACCACCGACTCGGTCTCCGATGCTCGATCACTCTCATGATCCACGCAATCGCCGGATGAACTCCTGCGGATCATCCTCGTGCCTCGACCCATAAAACTCGCGGGTTACACTCGGAAAATCCTAATCTCAAATGTCGCTCGGGGGTGAACTACGGTGCTACTGGATCGAATCGCCTGCGTCGGCTTATCTCAAGTTCGCCACAACTCGCCATTAATCGGGCCATCTCTTGTAACCATCTCATCTCGCCTACTGTAGGATCGAGGCTCGTGTCTTGTGGTCTCTGCAGATCGCCGCCTACTCGTATCTTCCTCTCGCCGCTTTGCCTTCTCGGGCCCGGGTTGCGCGAGGCATAATCGGTAAAGGAAAGGAATACGTCGGAGGGTTCAACTCATCACACAACTCTAAGGCACGATCTCGAATGAGAAGAATGGAAACCAATCCTAAATGTCCTATAGCCTCACGATTATAGATGTGGTGCACAACACACCGATAATCACACTCTACCGACACGGTCAGACACTTTCCGAGGACTAATCGCTCGATACCACTTTTGTCACGACGAACCGGCCGTGGATCGTGCCTTACCCTGCACCCTAGTGATACAACATCGAGAGAAAATCAGAAATAAAACATGAAATAAGAGATATTATAAGTAAACAGTCAACTAAAATGTTGCCTTCTGCGTAAATATATACAAACCCCGAGCAGTTTAATCTTTTTACAACCCCGCCACAACAAGACTGCACTTAAGATTTACAACAACTATGACGACAGGCCCCGCCATACCCCGAATGTACAAGAACCTACAACTCAGAACACATACTAAAAGATAAGCCTCCAAGGAACGGAGCTTCCCAAAACGCTGAAATGAGATCCTAAACGCGGATCGACAAAGATGTACACCTACTCATGGCGTGAACGCAGCCCAGGAGGTCGATAACAGTACCAAGTATGTGAAATCAGAAATATCAGAATGAAATCATAATAGTCTATAAAAGCGAGGAGCGGTATGATAACCAAACTACGACACACACATAATGATTATATCAATTCGTGGTCTCATGCCCACAACATCAATCCCGCGTGAGTACCTTCTCACTACCTCTCATGATATGATAACAACAAGACAAAGAATCCAAATGGGAGCATACCCGCGCTACGCATCGTGTCGTATGTCCAAAGGGAACAAATAAGACAACATTCCAAATGGAAGCATACCCGCGGCGTTACGATCGTGTCGGCGTGTCCAAAGTGGAAACAATAAGACAAAGATTCCAAATGGAAGCATACCCGCGCGCTACGATCGTGTCGGTATGTCCAAGGAGCAAATAAGACAACATTCCAAATGGAAGCATACCCGCGCGCACGATCGGCGTGTCCAAAGGGAAACAATAAGACAACAAGGCAGAATCAAAGTGGAAGCATACCCGCGCTACGATCGTGTCGGTATGTCCAAAGTGTTTTAACAAAAGTAACACTATCAGCGAGAACGCACTGCGGAATTTCTCCGTCACCGCCGCGACGCCCAAGTAAGTTCTTAACAAGTCAACCGACCCTCCATCGAGAGACGCCAGAGTATAGAAACACAATCTTTGCACAACAAAGGCTATCACAACAAGCGTAGGCAAGTTTCACAACAACAAGCATGGCAAGTTTCACATCAACAAGCATAGGCAAGTTTCACAACTCAAAGTACTTTCATTTTATGCCAAAGTCCGGTTTTAACCTCTAAAGTACTACGCGTTAAATTACTTTTAAAGAGATTTATTCCTTTTATATAACAGTCACCCGATACCCGTAGTATAAAAATAGAGTGACTTATATATTTTAAGTAATCCAATGATAAAACCTTTCTTTTGTTTTCATAAGGTCGTTATAACAACTTCCCATAAAGGTTATAACACCTTATGCTTTAAACCATTTTAAGACAACACAATGCCTTTCTTTTCCCTAAGGTTCGGTTTGCCTAATTTTAATTACGCAAGTCTCTTTTGAAAAGTTTCATAGTTCAATGTCTTAATCTCTTTTAAAACAATTGAGTAACATATGCCATAAAGTAGGTTATTCTTGTTCATAATCAATATTATTAAGCGACCATGATCTAGAAAATGTAATATCATTTTGTCTCATATTAGCTTCTATGCAGATGGAGGTTTCTCTGGTTTTAATAATACTTAATTATTCAATACATTTTCCTTTATTAACTGCGGTGGTTTGTCGATACACATTCTGATTTCAAATCGATAAAACATTATTCCTTCCAAAACCAAGTACTCATTACTCACGAATGAGGTTTCACACAAACATCCATATTAAGTCAAGTCTCTTAACTTCTAAACCATTAAACCATTCTTTTTATCTCTCTTGGCGTTACACCTAACTTCTCATAAAGTGGTATAACTTTTATGTTTTCAAACCAAGTATACACTTCTTTCAAAAAGGTTTCTTAATCTCTTAGAATACTTGAGGTTCTTTTACAACAAGTCGGTTATAAGTCAAATCGGTTATCTTTTAAAAACCACAAAGCATTTCTCATTTACATGAAATGTTATAACTAACTTCCCATAAAGCGTTATAACACTTTATGTTTAAAGACAATCAAATACATTTAACACGTATGCGTCACCGTACTACATAGTTATACACATATCATGCTAGAACAGATAGGAAGAGGTTCACATACCTCGCGACGAGTATCGACTAATAGCAAAACGCTCAAGTACCTCAAACCGCTACACTCTCGGTCAAGCGGATCACTCCACACGTAGTACTACAACCTATAGAGGCCACAAAGCGCTATTAATATCTTTAGATCTCAATGTAGAATATTCTACGAAAATTCGGCAAACCTCCCCGCATGCGTAAATCTCTCTCTATCGGTAGGCGCTACCAAGCCAACCAGGGGTTAACATGTCTAACCGACGTGTACAATTCTACTACACGAATGCTACACAAGTCTATCGTAATACGGCCCATGTAATTACGATTGATTCTCTTCTTTAAATTCAGCTTAAGTCGCAAGACATTCTGTAAGTATTATTCGAGCTTAAGTCAAAGACATTGCCGCACAATTATAATGTTCAGTTCTATATATAGTATACTTCAACTATATATTCCTACAATATGTAATTTCCAATTACAATAGAAGGTCAAGAGTGTTTACCTCGATAAGCCCAAAATTATCCGAGTTTATATGTCGATCCTGAGCAGGTTTAGCTCCTACTCCACGCGCTTGACCGCTCCAACCAACCCTTAGAAGTTCTAACCAACTTCTACGTATAACTTCAACTACGGGTGACGATTTACGTAGGGTGTCATTTTTGTGGTGAGGAAGTATAATAGTATTTTCTGGCTTTTGTATAAGTGTAACCTTGGGAATACTACAAGGTATTTGGGCAGCATAACAACAATACTAGGAGAGTATTTCTATACCACAAAGGGGGGTATTATACGAAGACAACTAGGCTAGGGGGGGGGTACCCCACGGCAAAACACCATGAGGAGGGTTTCGCCAAGGTTGGACGAGAACCACAAGAAGGGGGAGGGAAGGATTTCAAGACTTAGGCAATTTTTGGATGAAGAAGTTCATCAAGTTAGAGGGGTATTTATAGGTCAAGAAATGGCCAACCAATGGCCAAGATTCATCCAAGTGTTAGGCAAGTGTAAGGCCAAGATTAAGCCATGTGCTACCTTATCCATCTACCCAAAATATCCTACTAACCTCGACCACATTTTTAGCACAAAAAACGTGCCCAAGTCGTCCTCTTTGCCGTCCCTAGCTTCCAATGTGAGGGTGACACATGTCACCCTCCCGTTGGTCCAAAATGTTTCGTCTCTCGGAAAAATCCGCAAAAATTATTAATGACATGGCCGGAATTTTCCCTTCGAAAGCCGTGGAAACGTTTCGTCGAAAAACGACTCCTTTTGGTAGCTATGCACAAATTCGAACCTATGCCTACTTTAAGGCTCAAATTGTATACGTACGCCCTCGCGTATATACTCTGGAAATACGGGGTATAACATTATCACCCGCAAGGTACGTTGTACCTGATCCAGAAAATCTTACGGGTTTGCGTTCAGGTCTGATCTTATGAATACCGAAGGGTCTAGATTAATGAAATCCCGAGCTCTTGCGCTAGCAGCTCTATCAATCGGGAACCTGACCCAGGCGTTGGGTCTGAGCGGCCACTAATCGTGTCAATAATTGTACCGCACTTCGCATATCAAGATCCACATCTAGAGTATCAAGTGGAGGAACTGAGAGTACTGCAGTTTCACTAATCTCCTCTGAAGGTGATGTAATCGTGGAATCATACGAAGAAGTCGCACCGAGGATCTCACTCTGACCTCACTAGCGGGTGGCATTCTGATACTTTAGCCCGTAATCGTATCCAACGCCCTTACACTCTTGAACTTCTTCCTTTCCGTAGGCATCGCTGGAATCATAAACACGATACATATTATGAGTGAAATACTTATAACTCAGTTCTACTGCACGATTTATGAGATTAAAGAATGGAAACTATCCCTAAATGTCAGGCAACCTCTCGCTTATAAGTATGGTGCACACCATACTCATAAACATGACTCTACTAGACACCACTTGTAGATTCCCTAGGACAGACATGCTCTAATATCAAGTTTGTTACGATCCAAATCAGAGGGCCGCGATGGGCATCCGGTCCTTATCCGCAGGGTACCACTAAATATGTTACACCCCGAAATTTCAGGACATGAGAACGTAATTTAGAAAATAAGATTTGAATATTGAAATGGAAGTATATTTACATTTTTTTATATGGGAAAAATTTGGATACTACAAATGTGACGGCGAAAATTTATTAACTAGTAGTTAAATTCTTTCCAATGGATTTATGGACTTAGTATTGTATTATGAAGTCTTGACATTGATAATATGGGATCCATCGAAAATTTCACAATTTTGTGGGCCCATCGAAATATTAAGAATTTTGGGCTAAGTATGAAATTATTTTTGTGAAGAGAATTATGAGCGAATTAGAGGGTGATACGTGTCCATACCCACTTGTGTAACAAAGCTCTAATTATATATATGTATTGCAAGATTGGCTAAGTGTGGGAGATATTATTGTGAAGAGAAGACAAGTGGACAAGTGAGTCTACAAGGGTCCCCCTCCACTTGTGCTATGTACACCTCTTTAATAGAAGTCTTGCAAGACTTTGCTACACAAATATCTTGATCATCCAAACCCTCATATCTCTTCCTTCACTTCAAATTTCGAAATTTCCATAGGTAAGAAGAACAAGATTAAGTTATTTTCCAAGATTAAGCACCTTAATCAAGTTCTAAGCCAAGTTAACTCTCCAAAATTGTTGGTCACGATTTTGTCCAAGAAACTTCTTGAAATCATAATCTTGAAAATGAACTTTTTGGAAGAGAAACATGAAAGTAAGATGGTTACAAGCTTGTAGAGGATACGAGTGTGTTGTTGTAACTTGAAGAAGTGGTGCAAAAGGAAGTGGTGGTGGCCGAAACTAGTGGAATGTTTTGGCTAAAGTGAAGGTAAGATTTCTTCTTCCTCTTAAAGATTATTGGAAGTTAAATGATGTTATAGTTAAGGGATGAACTTGTGTTAAGAAAAATGGAGAATAAGAAGTGCATGTGACATTTGGCATGTTAGCCGATTTAATGGACTATTTTGTTCATATTGGATTTGTTGGTTGTTATTGTTATCATCGTCACTAAGTTCATGTTAGATTGAAGTAAATCTTGTTATTGAAAGATGAAATGATTTATATAAAAGTGTTGGAATATGTATTGGATTATAAGACATTATGAAAAGGGCTTTGGATTGTTGTTGTTGGCCGAAACTATCTTAAAACTGTTGGATATGGTCGTGCTGTTTTAGGGGTTGTTTTGTGGTGTTAAAATGCTGAAAATTTAGTTACCATTATGCATGTTTAATGTGGCAATTGCTAATGCATGTCCTAAAGGAATAAAGGTGTATAAAAGTGTAGAAGAGCTTCACATTTCACCCTCGTTGTTGTTGAAGTATGGACTGTTTTAGTGGACTGTTTTTATATGAATTAAGAGGCCGGATTAACATGAGAAGTAGGTGTATGAATCACCTTGGCTGCTGTTTTGGTTATGCCCTTAATTGGTGCTTGATTATTGATGTTGTTAGCCTCGTTTGGAAGTTGTGGATAGGGTATAAATAAGGGAAGTGCTGCCCAAATTTTTATATGAAAGGAGACCATTATGTGGTATATGACTTACACTAGTATTCATGAAGTTGATAGAAGTGTTATGGTTGTTATAGGTTGAAGTACCTATTTGAGACGTATTCTACTATCGTGACTATCCTTTCTTCTTTTGGCATGATCTTTATAAAAAGAGTGTACGGTGGACATACATATTTTAAATGAGTCCAGATTTCTTGTGGTACATGAGGTAATAGTGACATGATTTTAAAAGTGTATGTGACTTGATTTTAAAAGAGTAAGTGACTTGATTTTAAAAGTGTAAGTGTCTTGATTTTATAAGTGAAAGTGCCTTGATTTTACAAGTGATGGTTCATTCTATTGGATCCTAATCCTTAATGATACATGACATGATAGTGTATTGGGTTTTATAAATGAAAGATATTCTATTTATTCCACTGAGAATCAAAGTGATTGATTTACTTGAAATAAACGTACGGCGGACGTACATGATTTATACACGGTTTAATTCCTAATGATATGTGTTATGGGAAGTACCTTGATTTTCTAAAATGAAAGTTCATTTTAAAGATTTTATTGAGAGCCAAAAGATGATTTAAATTGCATATGGTTGCTCATGATAGCTATTACACCGAGTCCCATGATGGGCCGGGACACGATATATGTACAAATATGAGGATTATATGGACATACATGATTACACCGAGTCCCTCACTAGAGGGCCGAGACACGTTATATGTACATACATGATGATAATGAGCACACCGAGACCCATAACGGGTCGGGACACGTTATATTGATGCATACACCGAGTCCCATAATGGATCGAAACACGTTATATTTATGCTTTCACCGAGACCCGTAATGGGCCGGGACACGTTATATTGATGATTCCATTGAGTCCCTCACTTGAGGGCCGAGACATGCATATACATGATGACTCTATGAGTAGACATCCATGATTTTGATATGACTCTCATTTAAAAAGGTACAGTTGATCTCATTTTTAAAAGGCATATTTGACTTTCATTTTCTTTATAAGGTACAGTGGTACAGGAGTACAGTGGTACTGGTATTTTGACTATCATACTTATTTACGGTTGTCTTTTGGCCAGTTATGATCTTATTTACTGTACTTTATGTTTATATACTTGGTACATTATTGTACTGACCCCCTTCGGGGGGCTGCGTTCATGCCCGCAAGTATAGGTACTTAGTTTGATGATCCTCGAGCTTAGGATCTTTGCTCAGCTTTTGGGATAGCTCCATTGGGGTACCGACGGGGCCTTGTCCCGTCACATTTCATTATCAAACTCTTAGAGGTCTGTAGACAGGTGTGAGTGGTAAATGTGTATTTGGATACATGTGGGTTGTATATGTTGTAACTCATTTTGAAAAATTTCTGTATACAGTGGCAGCCTTGTCGGCTTGCCTGTCTTTATTATATGAGTTGTTCCTTAGCGTATGTAATGTGAGGTATAAGGGTGTCCAGGCAGGGCACCAGTCGCGATCCGTCGGTTTGGATCGTGACAAAACATACAATTAACACCTATTCATAATTAAATACGGACTAAGCTGAAAATGGACTATGTGAATCTTAATCAGAAAATAAACTTATATCTATATACACCTTCAAGGCCAACAAGGCCATATAAGACTACTACACACAGAACACTTGTCTACAAGCCTCTAAAAAGTATACAATATCAAAAGGTCGGAACAGGACCCTGTCATACCCATATATACACACAAATTATATCAAGATAGACCGACACTCCGAAGCAAGGGGAGTGCTCCAAAATCCGTCAAGTCAGAAACCTACTAACGTGGATCGTCACCTTGCCTACGTGAACTTGCGGGCATGAAACACAGCGTCCCCCGACAAAAGGGACGACAATACGTGATGTACTGAGTATGTCAGGCATGAATAATATCATAACAATGATATAACAATAAATGAAATAGAAACAACCGACAAGTAGTAAATACCTCTGAGGACCCAAATACATATGCCTAAATGTTATGCACAATGCAAATGCGATATATATATATATATATATATATATATATTAGTGTTGCGGACCGTGCAACCCTATCCAATATATGTTATAGTGTATAATGCATGAATGACAATGAAATATTCTGAACTTTTGAATGACATAATATCCTTGTATCTTCTTCGGTTAACACTGTGAGCCTTAGCATGTACCTTTGAATAAAATTGGAAATATCAACATTTTTTTCGTATGCCTCAATAAGGACTTAGGAACATATTTAGACATGTTTTTAACATAGGAATCAATAATATGAATATTCTTAACTACTAGAAGTGAAATAAATTATGGAACAATATCACAGTTATATTTCGTTACATGGAACATGTCAAAGAAAGAAGTAATTTACCTTAACATACCTCAAAGAAGTAATTTACCTTAACATACCTCAAAAACAACGGAACCAGCCCCTTTTAATATTCCCTGACTATAATATTTTTTTTGGAATAATTTCGTAGGACGTTTTTTTCTTCTCTGGAATGTTGCTGGCCTATCTTGCTCTATCCACAAATTGAAAATGAATTGCTATCTAATTACTAACTTAGGATGAAATGCTTCTAAATTGAATGTTTGGTGAACATCTCATTTTAGTCTACAAAATGAATTCTCAAACAAAGATATGCTTACTTAAATGAATTGTATTGAACCATTTCTAAGTGCCATAATGGCCCTATATTTGTGTCTCCCACCCAGCCAATTCTTTGGCGGTGGAGCACTCTTAATCACGTCACCTACACACCAACATGCACCCCTACTTCATTAATTAAGTGACTTGCCTCCGTATAATTTATCAATCACACACATAATTAATTTTGTGATTCCAATTCACTTAAATTTTAATAACCTATAAAATTCGCATATCCTCAATGTCATAATTTTGTAATATTACACTTGTCCATAACCTCTTTAGGTATATACAACTATTATTATTAATCCTCATCGTCACACTTATTACGTCCAAATTATTTTGAGGTTTAATCCTTTTATATGTTAATCTCTTTATTAGCATAAGTAAATATAACATAAATTTTCCCAAACGCTCGCGTCTATTTACACACGCCTAGCGATTTTAAACCGTGACCCAAAAGTATGGAGTGTTACACTAATGAACTTTAGCCCTTAAGCTCATTTCTAACTTAAAGAGGTCCATGAAATCCAACCTCGTTAAATCAAAGAAACATTATGAGATTTACCTTTAAAAAATTGTGTTCTTATAAACTTTATTTTCCTGATTAAAATTTATTAATCTTAAGATATATTCTTCATGATCCAAAAAAAACTATAGTTCCCACAATAAAATAATAATAACAAATTATAAGTTGGAAAAGAATGAAAAATTCTTTTTTAATCATATGAAAAAAATGAAAGAAAAAAATACCATAATTTTTTTTTTTTTTAAATCAACCCAAACCAACAACAACCAAACCTATGAATATGTATTATATTTGGTTGGTTTAGTTTTAATAATAAAAAAATCAACTATATTGGTTTGATTTTAGTTTTAACCAAAAACCAACCCATAAACACCTTAAATGAAACAGATGAATATAGATATAGTAAGTACTTTCTGATGCAAATTTCCAAACTTAAATACAAGGACAAACTATTTAATTACCAAGAGCAAGAACGGAGCCTTCTCCCGCAAATACGAAAATCAAGATAGACAGGAACTCTGACAAGGTAGCACGCATGGAATCAGGGTGTGTCGCCTCATCCACTCTTCCAAAGGCATACCTCCGTGGCTGCATGACTTTTGATTATTCTAAACCACTGATCTTCTGCTTAATTTATCACTCAAAATCTGTAGTTAACTTAATTCTTGCTTACTAAGTACGTGAGAGAAGAAAAGATGAAGATGATGAAGAGTTGAGAGGAAAATGAAGCTATCCGAGAACGATATCATCGAGGGAGTTAATTATAGAAAGGTGCATGGGTGGACACTTGAGAGAAGCATGCATGAATATTGACACGTATATTACATGCGTATACGTTGTCTGTTCGATCTCATTAACATTGTATTTATAATTTATCTTAGCTTCCTCCAACATCTATATATGCTAAAATTCAGGATCATCTCGAATATTTTAAGATCATATTCTAATTTATAAAAATAGATTTTTAATTAGATTAACATCTGTTAATTATGGATCTTTATAATAAGTTCTAACTAATACTAATTAATAAAAAAGGACCTTAATTTTTTTTTCATTTTTTCGAAAGCCCTATGCGATAACATATTTCGCACCAATTCAAAAACGGCCCTCCTAAAATCCACGCTAAACCAAACGACATATATAAATGACTTCAAAGAGTAGTACTCTAGCTACTAACTTGAACGCAGTGCAGCCAGATTATCTTTAGTTTTCTTTTTTATCTCCTTCAGCTAAAATTGCTTCAGCGTTAAGTCTTCATTCACACTAGCATAAGGAAACTTCTGGGAAATATTTTCCATCATATTCTCATCCTTTGAAGTCAATAATATATATATATATATATATATTACAAGGCTAAAGTTTAGGCTATAATTAAGATAATCTAAATGAGAATAATTTACATTCAAAATAAAATATACACAGATTATTTTCATAATCTATCATACCCCCGCAGTCTTAAACGGGATGCCCTTGTATGCTGAGATTGTTCCTAAAATTATCAAAGAGTATACACGTAAACCCTTTCGTGAATATATTGATAACGAGACGGGACGGGACATGGAGAGCACGAACTTATCCACGTGCAACTTTTTCACGGATAAATAAAATATTCATCTCAATATGTTTAATGCGTTGATGTTGTACGGGATTTTCCGCCAGATATATCGCACTCACATTATCACAATAAATCAATGTAGCCTTTTTGATCTGACAATGGAGCTCCAATAGAAGATTACAGAGCCAACATAATTCAAAGACAACATTAGCAACCCCTCTATAGTCGGCTTCAGCATTAGACCGAGATAAAGTGGGTTGGCGCTTAGAAGACCACGAGATCAAATTTTCTCAGAGAAAAATATAATAACCAAAGGTGGAGCGTCTGGTATCCGGACAGTCACCCAATCGACATCGGTATAATAAGTGACCAGAAATGGTGGACTTGTAAAAATGCAAGACAAAATCAAGAGTACCCTACGTTCATCCTTAGGGTCATGCATATGTAAACACACATGTTGATATATCAGGTCTAATAAAAGTGTGATATTGCAATGCGCATGCTAAACTGTGATAATGTGTAGGATCGTCGTATGGAGACCCCGAAGAGGTACTCAAATTAGCCCTCGTATCCACCGACGTGGATGACGTCTTACAAGAAGACATGTCGGCTCTGTTATCTCCTCGACATATTTTCTTTGACAAAGAAATAGACCACATGTATGTTAGGTTACATCAATTCCCAAAAATGATTTAAGGGACCCAATCCTTCATATCAAATTCAGATGGTCACACGAGTAGCGAAAGACTGAGCTTGCTCATGTTCTCATGCTTCACACAAACTCAGGCTAGGAAGCTTGAAAGCCATATCATATGGATTTAGAAAGTCCGATAAAAAACTCGAAAAAAGTAGATGCAATGAGAGACATAATAGACTTGAGAAGAGAATCAGATGATTGCAACCGGGTTTGAAGTTTGTATGTTGGCAAGAGAACCCGCCAAAGGGGATTGTCACGCCCTTTTTCGGCCGCGACATTTCTTAGAGCGAATCTCCTGCTTAAAATGCAATGTTAGAAAAATAAATAATAAAATGCTAAATGCAAAAAGTGTTAAATGTTTTAACAAGGTGCAAAATGCTAAGGGGTTGCTAGGGATGCTCAAGTGCTAAAGAATGCAAAAAGGTGCTAAAATGCTAGGGGTTCGCGGAGTCGCCACCTAATTAGTTTGGGTGAATTAGGACACCTAAATGTTTAACTAGTTTAAAGTAAAACATTAACTCCATTTTAATGGTCTGCTAAACTTAATGAGATTCTGGGTAAGGGTTCTTTATTAATCTAGAGGGAAGGGGTTAGGCACCCTCTAAGATCCGCTAACTTGCGGTTGTCCTGCCAAACCTAGGGTAATTATTATGTTTAAAAATGCAAAATAAAAGCTCCTCCTGCTTAATAAAAATGCTAAAATGTTAAAATGTTTAAAAGGTGCTTAAAGTATAAAAAGGGCAAAAGGTGTTATAAATAAATAAAAGAGCCAAATGCTAAATGTTTAAAAGTGCTTAAAATACTAAAGGTTGTTAAAGGGTATTAAATGATAGAAGGGTGCTAAATGTGCTAAGAGGTGCTTAAAAGTGCTAAATGCTAAAGTGCTGAATAATTAATAAAATGTTAGGAAATAAATGCTAGCATGTTAAAATGTTTAAAAGGTGCTTAAAGTATTGAAAGGGCAAAAGGTGCTATATGCTAAAGTACAAAGAATGCTAGGGAGGTGCTAAAATGTTACTAAAGTTTAAAGAGGGGCTAAGAATGCAAAAATGTTAAGATGCTAGAAAGTGCTAAATGCTAAGGTGCTTTATAGACTAATTATGTGTTCATGCAAAGGTTATTTACGGACTAATTATGTATACTGCTAGCTAAATTAATCTTGCTTAACCTACGTGTAGTATAAAAATGCTTAAGATGATTTTTTGAGAGTTTAGGAGAAAATTGTTATGGATTTAAATAAGAAACAAAATGTTGGTTTTATGATGCAAGTTAAATCATTTAGATCATTTTTGCAGAATTTAGACATGCTCAACAGTCCTAAAAGGCAAGTAAGTTAAGCGATGAACTTTAAATTACCTACCCCACTTATATGTTTAAAGGCTAATTATTCTAGACATCCTATTAATTACAAATTAAATAATAAAATTACAATAAACAAATAAAGGCATGAAATGAGATAAGGAGGCTAAGAGAGTGAAGGGATCGGAGCGGATGACTCCGTCCTATTTGTTCTTCTAGGAATTTCTGAAGCGGGAATGCGAACGCGGATGCGGGTCGCCATTTTGAAATGGCTTGCGATGAGTCTCGCCGTGAGACTCTTTATTTTGCTCCGATGCATTTCATCATGTAACAAGAAAGGAAAGATAAGGATTAGTATATGCCCAAATTTACTTAACCAAAACAAATACTTGGCACATATCTTTATTTTTTTTAAAGCACACACATGCATAAAGCCCAAACAAAGGATAATAATCAGATAGGGGTAAGCAAGCAGATGGCAAAGGAGATGAGCATGTATGTAGACTGCCTACCGGCTGTTAGTATTATACGCAACCCCTAATAATTCCAAGTAAAGACAAGTGAACAATAGGCTTAAGTGATTCCCTATTCTCGAAGCCATCTTATCAAGCAAACATATGAAGAGTAAGCAGCCACAAACAGAGGAGCGAAAGGGGGCAGCAGACAGGATAATGTACAGGCAAGAGAAAATAGAGGCTCATGACTTGGGAGTAAAAGGGAAAAGCGGCGAGCGATCAGGGCCACAGGTGCGGCGATTGGCGAAATGCAAAGGAACACTATTGTGATGCTAGAGAAAGCGACTGCGAGAAAACAAATTTAGCGACAAGCGTAGCACACATGGAGAACAAGATAGAAAAGCACAAGAAAACCACAGCGATCGAGGAGCAAATTCAGATCACAAGCAAGAGAGAACAATACTTCAAGGCTAAGAGAAGACATCAATCATGTTTAGTAATAGGGAACAGATCTAGTTCCAAATCGGGGATGAGGTAATTGCCTATTTTAACACTCACACATGTATAGGAATGAGAACACCAATTCATTCATTTTTTCTTTGTTGTATAAAAGGATGAAGTGACAAGCATGCTGACTTAGGGGTAATGCATTTCCAGTTCACTTAATGCTAACAGATTGGCATTATAAACTTGGGCAAATTGGATAGAATCAGCCATTAATACATATATAGAGGGGTATATCAGTGTAGGTTAAAAATAAACAATGGAGGAAAGTGGATAGACGAGCATTTTTATCCACAAGATGTGCAAACAGGTGACAGATTCATTTCATTACTCAAGACATCCTATTAGACTTTACTAATACAACTAAATCGACATGTAGGATTAGGCAAGAAAGATTAAGTTCTTATGTATCTAGACAAGACATAATAAGCATACAGACGAATCAAACAATGCTAATCGACTACTAATACCACCAGGAAGAAAGGGCATTTAGGGACATCTTATATGACTCGACTGAAACAAGCATACTGGAGTAATCACAAATGGACTGATTATTAAAGCATAATATTGGACTCAACAACCATTCTGCAATTGTCATTTTTCTTATTTTTCTGAATATGCAAATAACAAGTTTATCACCTCGCCAACAGGGGAAACTCAGATGCGCGACTTGCTATAGCATATAAACAGGACACAACATTATATAAGTCATAGAGGATTTGATGCGTATGCGCAACAGCGAACAACGAATAGGCTATGAGCGATTAAGCGATGGCGACATTATATTTGTGCATCACTGAAGCTTATACTAATCTCAGATTATGCAAACAAACTACCACACGTTTAATACAGCAAATGCACAGAAATTCCAAACGAACTGGAAAGAGTTTGGATTTACCTTCTCCTGGCAGCGACCCGGGACAGCGTATCAAGTCGTCGGTCCAATCGACGGGTTTTGGGTTTGCGATGCGAATGAAAGGGCGAAGTTTGTTTGCTGATTTTTGGCTGATATTGAAAAGAAAGATTTCAGGCTTCTTATTGGTGCGATGCTAATGGTCTGGGTTGTCGATTCTTTGGAACTCCTAACCTCACATGCACATCGACTATTGCTATTGGACTCCGTCTACGCTCTGTGTTCGATGGTGAGTTATTGGCTTCTTTGAGGGTGTCCCCATCGATGCTCTGTGTCTTCTCCAACTGCGCTTCCCCCTCTGACCTCTGTGTTTGACTGTTGTTATTGGACTCCTCTGAGCCCTGCTCCTTGTTGCTATTGGACTCCTTTGAGCCCTGCCCTGCTATGCCCCCCCAACTGAGCCCTAAATTGCTATGTGGCTGCTCCTGAATTCTCTCGTATATCTAATGTGCTCTCCCCCGTCTCTGCTGTATTGTCCTGTCTCTATAAATGCCTATTGCATGTGCTTATATAGCCATGGTTTGGGTTCCTTATTAGGTAAACCTTAGGGCTGATTATGTGCTTGATATTGGTGCTGATTCGTATTGATTTGCTACTGATTTGAAGGGATTTGGTTTGGTTAGGGTAAGAAATCGTTGGCTGGGTGTGTGTGGGTAAGGAAAGGGTTCGACTCGCCGAATTCTCAGGCGAGAATCACGGCAGGGAAGGTGAGGCGATGGGGCGAGGTGCGTGTGAATGGCTGCTAGGTTTTCTAGGGCTTCGTCTAGGTTTTGTGTGAGGGACGACGGGCTTGCGGGTTAGGGAAATAAACGTGGCTTCTGGGCTGAGGGGGAAAATAAAGGGTAAGGCGTGGGCCGGGTCGCGGGCATGCGGGTAGAGGGCGACGTGGGCTCGCGGGTTGGGCTGCGTTTTATGGGTTAATTAATGGGCTGGGTAGTTAAAGGGTAGTATTAAATTAGTGTTAGTTTTAGGTGCTATTTAATTAATTAGTAGTAAATTAAATCAATAAATTGTGCTTAGATTATTTAGGTGCTTTATTAAAATTATTACAAGAATAAAAATGGGCGTGCTATTTAATTAGTGCTTGAGTTTAAATTATTATAAAGAAATAAAGACGGACGTGCTATTTAATTAATGCTTAATACTTTAGAATGCGGCGCTATTATTTAAAATCCTATTATTGTGCATTATTGCGAAGTTAAATTAAAATTGAATTGAGTTTAGATTAAATTATTTAAATGCTAAATGCAAGTATGATATTTAAGAATTGTTTAAAGCTTTTACTCAAAATGCGGTGCTATTATTTAAAATCTTATTTATTGTGCATTATTATTCAAAATAAGTTATGAAATTGCTTTGTGTATTAATAAATGCGACTATGCTACTTGGCGGCGTCAACGCTGTCAGCGTATTTATTATTAATTAAGAATCATGACACGACTTAAAATTAATTAATGCGGGCGCAGGACTCTAAGTACTTAATACTCTACGTAAAACGTGGTGCCATTATTAAATTGTTTATTTATGCCTGTATTTATGTTTTATCGCTGCATTTTATTATAAAAGATCATAAAAAATTATTTTACAAAATTAGTCTAATTTCATAGCTAATGGTATTTGGGAGGAATTCAAATTGGGTGTCAGCGGTGTCCTCTTTGTATGGATATGATGGAAGAATCTTCGGACAAAGACGTTGACTCATAGCCAATTTTGTCTCGATCTTCAGAATTGCAAAAATGTTGGCGGTGGACAAAGTGTATGAAAAATCAAAATCTGTCCCGGTGTCGAGTTATGGCGACCTTTGGGTTACCATGGTCAAACACCAGCGGGCTACTTAGCGGACTGAAAACATCGATGTCGAGTTATGGCGACCTTTGAGCTACCGTGGTCAAAACACCAGGCGGGCTAACGCGGACTCAAAATGTCCCGATGTCGAGTTATGGCGACAACGAGGCGTGGTGTAAAGAATAAAATAAAATAAGCGGGCTTGAACACAGGGTGTACCACTATGGTTTATGGTCTTTGGGTTATGGTGATGTGGGCGAGTGGGCCAAAGCGGCAGGCGCTACGCCGTTCGTTGGGAAGGTTGGCCCGACAAATTGCCGGTTATTTGTAAGAGAAAATCCACGCTCTGCGTACTAAGACTTAAACAAGCGGTTAGTGCATGCTATTAAGGCAAAATGATGATGCATAATTTTAAAAGTAATGTGACTGTGAGTAGAAAAATGTGATCCTGCAAAAATGCGATGCCTGTTGTGTTGATGCGATCTTTGCCAAATCTTTGTGGCTGTCCTTGCCGCAGGCGTGTTGCGATAGTGAATGCGGATATGTGCGTCTTTCTTTGCGCCACTGTAGACTAAAGCTCAAGAAAGAGTTAGTGTATAACTGCTAAGACAGAATAATAAAGCATGAATAAGAAATGCAATTTTGAGAGTATAGAAATCATCCTTGCGTGGATGTGATATGTTGATGATGGAGTCATTTTCGAACTTTGGCGTTATGGCGTCGTTTTCGGACTTGGCGTGTTGCTGCTGGCGTCGTTGCGTAGACATATTGCTGCTGGCGTCGTTGCGTTGACGCAATGCTGATGACGTCGTTGTCTGGACGTATTGTTGTTGGCGTCGTTGGCGTGTTGCTGCTGGCGTCGTTGCGTAGACGCAATACTGATGCTGTCGTTTCCTGGACATAATGTTGCTAACGTCGTTGCTTGGACGTATTGCTGGTGGCGTCGTTGCGTAGACGCGATGCTGATGATGTCGTTGCCTGGACATAATGCTGATAACGTCGTTGCCTGGACGTATTGCTGCTGGCGTCGTTGCGTAGACGCAATGCTGATGATGTCGTTGCCTGGACATAATGTTGCTGGCGTCGTTACTGGGCGTATTCTTTGCGGCGTCGTTGCGTGAGCGCCAATCGCGATGATGTCGTTGCACTGAACATAATCGCGTCGCGTCGTTACTGGGCGTATTCTTCTTGGCGTCGTTGCGTAAACGCCAATCGCGATGATGTCGTTACTGGACATAATCTTGCGTCGTTACTGGGCGTATTCTTTCTTTGGCGTCGTTGCGTAGGCAATCTTGATGATGTCGTTACGGACATAATCGCGATAACGTCGTTGCACGGGCGTATTCTTCTTTGGCGTCGTTGCGTAGGCAATCTTGTCGCGATGATGTCGTTGCACGGACATAATCGCGTGCGTCGTTGCACGGGCGTATTCTTCTGGCGTCGTTGCGTGAAGCGCAATCGCGATGATGTCGTTACTGGACATAATCTTTGAAAATGTCGTTACTGGGCGTATTCTTTCTTTGGCGTCGTTGCGTGAAGCGATGTTGATGATGTCGTTGCACTGGACATAATCGCGATAACGTCGTTGCACTGGGCGTATTCTTCTTTGGCGTCGTTGCGTAGGCAATCACGATGATGTCGTTGCACTGGACATAATCTTTGGCGTCGTTGACTGGGCGTATTCTTTGCTAAGCGTCGTTGCGTAGATGCAATCTTGATGATGTCGTTACTGGACATAATCGCGATAACGTCGTTACTGGGCGTGTTCTTCTTTGGCGTCGTTGCGTAGACTTCTTTGTCTTGATAACGTCGTTACTGGGCGTATCGTTCTTTGCTCACGTAGAATAAATGCTCATGCGAGCTTGAGAAAACATTAGTGTATACTGTTTAAGCGAAATGATAAATACATATGAAGTGCAATTTTATGGGTAGAGATGTAGTCCACGATCGATGGATGAATCTTGAGATCTTTGTCCTTGCACGGACATGCTAAATGCCGCAACTGACGAATTGCCATGATGCCTTTGTTGTGTGCGATGCGTGGGTTGCCAATTTGACTTTATGCCCGAGTTGATGTGCTAGGTTTTGTTGCGGAACTCTGAACTTTGACTGCTGATTGTTGATGCCCCTTCCTGCTGCTGCTGCTTTTGCTGCGGACTTTGGATTGTTGTCATCCTCTGCCTTCGCTGCTTTTTGGCTTTTCTTTATGCTATCTGAAGAAACATTTTCCGTATTTTACCTTGGCTATTGCACTTTACTCTGTTAATATGAAAAGACCTGCGCTCAAAGAAAAATTGTGAGTTTTGGGGAAGTCGATTTGTACTGACAGCGCCTTGTTCTTTGACATCTGCGTGCTGCTTGGACTGCAATCCATCTGTTTTCCTACCTTGTCCCAGTTTTGAATATGCAAAGGGCGTTTGGCCTAAAGTGGGTCTCAATGTAGTTGTCGTATGCATTGCGAAGGTAGGTTTGTGGAAGCCCTTGGTTTGTGTTTGGCTGGAGTATGGTAGACATTTGTATGGGATATATGGGTGCATTGTATATTGACTGAATGAGATATGCAGTAAGAAGGTACTGGTAATAATTTGGAGGATTTTGGTTATTTGCAGTGACGAGTGTTTTAGTGATGTTTCTGAGCCTTCTGATTTTGGTCAGCAGGGTTGTCATTTGATGTGGTAACTGGGCGAGCTGCTCGATTGGATCTATGCTAGTTTTCTCTTCTGAGACCCCTGCTTTGCCTATAGGAACCAAGACAGGTTCCGACTCGTTCTGCTCAAAATGCCCTTGAATCCGTCGTGTTGTCGGACCGTGCCTTTGATCTCGTGAGATATTGATGCTATGTCATTGCTTAGTCAAATGCAAATCGACCCTTTGGGGGAGATGATAAATCTACTAGACAACATGTAGCAAACTGCGTTAGTGTAAAGCACGTGATTTTGTAGAAGTGTAAAAACATTTAGCAGGTACATGTTGCACATAAATTGCCAGCGAGTCCTAACATGCATGGGGACCCCTTTATGCCAGAGGTAGGCCTAAACGTCACATATGCGAGGCCATGATAGATTCGTCCAAGTCGTCCAACTATAATGCTTTCGTTGGAAATGACGACCAAATGACGGTGCACTTTTTCCAATTTCGGCATGTCATGATTAGGCTTGGATTTGTCTGTCATTGCCACGCTACACATAATATGCTGGTTGGTCGTTGGGTTGAGAAACCCGTCGATATGTTTGGTGTCTTCCTAATTGTGGTGTCAATGTCAAGGACCGACCCACCTAAGGTAAATGCATGCATGCCCTAAAATAAAGGGTGGTATAGCTCTATCTTAAGTTTCTAAGATTTGGCTTTTCTAGGCCTTGAGTTCCCGAGCGGACAACTCGAGTGAGAAGGCTACACGACCACCGGTTGGACCGGATTCTCCGCACAAAATACCAACTCTCTTAAATGTGGGTGTTTGAAAGAAATTTGCAGGTGCGCAAAGCACACCCGCGTGTGAGTGTGTGAATTTTCAGAGCGAAAGAAATATGAGCGGAATGCCAGTTTAAGGAAAGCAGTAAAGCAAATAGCAATCAAAATGAATAAAGCAAAATACAGCACGCACATAATTTAAATGCAAAAGTAATGCCAAATAATAACCCTAGATCTGTTGTGGCTAAGAACCTAAAATCCCCAGCGGAGTCGCCATTTCTGTCACGCCCTTTTTCGGCCGCGACATTTCTTAGAGCGAATCTCCTACTTAAAATGCAATGTTAGAAAAATAAATAATAAAATGCTAAATGCAAAAAATGTTAAATGTTTTAACAAGGTGCAAAATGCTAAGGGGTTGCTAGGGATGCTCAAGTGCTAAAGAATGCAAAAAGGTGCTAAAATGCTAGGGGTTCGCGGAGTCGCCACCTAATTAGTTTGAGTGAATTAGGACACCTAAATGTTTAACTAGTTTAAAGTAAAACATTAACTCCATTTTAATGGTCTGCTAAACTTAATGAGATTCTGGGTAAGAGTTCTTTATTAATCTAGAGGGAAGGGGTTAGGCACCCTCTAAGATCCGCTAACTTGCGGTTGTCCTGCCAAACCTAGGGTAATTATTATGTTTAAAAATGCAAAATAAAAGCTCCTCCTGCTTAATAAAAATGCTAAAATGTTAAAATGTTTAAAAGGTGCTTAAAGTATAAAAAGGGAAAAAGGTGTTATAAATAAATAAAAGAGCCAAATGCTAAATGTTTAAAAGTGCTTAAAATACTAAATGTTGCTAAAGTGTATTAAATGATAGAAGGGTGCTAAATGTGCTAAGAGGTGCTTAAAAGTGCTAAATGCTAAAGTACTGAATAATTAATAAAATGTTAGGAAATAAATGCTAGCATGTTAAAATGTTTAAAATGTGCTTAAAGTATTGAAAGGGCAAAAGGTGCTATATGCTAAAGTACAAAGAATGCTAGGGAGGTGCTAAAATGTTACTAAAGTTTAAAGAGGGGCTAAGAATGCAAAAATGTTAAGATGCTAGAAAGTGCTAAATGCTAAGGTGCTTTATAGACTAATTATGTGTTCATGCAAAGGTTATTTACGGACTAATTATGTATACTGCTAGCTAAATTAATCTTGCTTAACCTACGTGTAGTATAAAAATGCTTAAGATGATTTTTTGAGAGTTTAGGAGAAAATTGTTATGGATTTAAATAAGAAACAAAATGTTGGTTTTATGAGGCAAGTTAAATCATTTAGATCATTTTTGCAGAATTTAGACATGCTCAACAGTCCTAAAAGGCAAGTAAGTTAAGCGATGAACTTTAAATTACCTACCCCACTTATATGTTTAAAGGCTAATTATTCTAGACATCCTATTAATTACAAATTAAATAATAAAATTACAATAAACAAATAAAGGCATGAAATGAGATAAGGAGGCTAAGAGAGTGAAGGGATCGGAGCGGATGACTCCGTCTGTTGTTCTTAGGAATTTACGAGCGGGAATGCGAACGCGGATGCGGGTCGCCATTTTGAAATGGCTTGCGATGAGTCTCGCCGTGAGACTCTTTATTTTGCTCCGATGCATTTCATGTAACAAGAAAGGAAAGATAAGGATTAGTATATGCCCAAATTTACTTAACCAAAACAAATACTTGGCACATAGCTTTATTTGTTTTAAAGCACACACATGCATAAAGCCCAAACAAAGGATAATAATCAGATAGGGTAAGCGGATGGATGGCGAGATGAGCATGTATGTGTAGATGCTAACAGGTGTTAGTATTATACGCAACCTGACCACAATAATTCCAAGTAAAGACAAGTGAACAATAGGCTTAAGTGATTCCTATTCTCGAAGCCATCTTATCAAGCAAACATATGAAGAGTAGCGGCCACAAGCAGATGGCGAAAGGGGCGTGACGGGATAATGTCTGCAAGAGAAAATAGAGGCTCGTGACTTGGGAGTAAAAGGAAAAGCGGCCCGGGCGTCTGGGCCACAGGTGCAGACGATTGGCGAAATGCAAAGGAACACTATTGTGATGCTAAGAAAGCGACTGCATGAAAACAAATTTAGGCGACAAGCGTAGCACACATGGAGAACAAGATAGAAAAGCACAAGAAAAACTGGCGATCGAGCAAATTCAGATCACAAGCAAGAGAGAGCAATACTTCAAGGCTAAGAGAAGACATCAATCATGTTTAGTAATAGGGAACAGATCTAGTTCCAAATCGGGGATGAGGTAATTGCTTATTTTAACACTCACACATGTATAGGAATGAGAACACCAATTCATTCATTTTTTCTTTGTTGTATAAAAGGATGAAGTGACAAGCGTCTTGACTTAGGGAGTAATGCAGTTCACTTAATGCTATGATTGGCATTATAAACTTGGGCAAATTGGATAGAATCAGCCATTAATACATATATAGAGGGGTATATCAGTGTAGGTTAAAAATAAACAATGGAGGAAAGTGGATAGACGAGCATTTTTATCCACAAGATGTGCAAACAGGTGACAGATTCATTTCATTACTCAAGACAGCCTATTAGACTTTACTAATACAACTAAATCGACATGTAGGATTAGGCAAGAAAGATTAAGTTCTTATGTATCTAGACAAGACATAATAAGCATACAGACGAATCAAACAATGCTAATCGACTACTAATACCACCAGGAAGAAAGGGCATTTAGGGACATCTTATATGACTCGACTGAAACAAGCATACTGGAGTAATCACAAATGGACTGATTATTAAAGCATAATATTGGACTCAACAACCATTCTGCAATTGTCATTTTTCTTATTTTTCTGAATTTGCAAATAACAAGTTTATCACCTCGCCAACAGGGGAAACTCAGATGCGCGACTTGCTATAGCATATAAACAGGACACAACATTATATAAGTCATAGAGGATTTGATGCGTATGCGCAACAACTGAACAACGAATAGGCTATGACGGTTAAGCGATGGCGACATTATATTTGTGCATCACTGAAGCTTATACTAATCTCAGATTATGCAAACAAACTACCACACGTTTAATACAGCAAATGCACAGAAATGCCAAACGAACTGGAAAGAGTTTGGATTTACCTTCTCCGGGCAGCGACCCGGGACAGCGTATCAAGTCGTCGGTCCAATCGACGGGTTTTGGGTTTGCGATAAGAATGAAAGGGCGAAGTTTGTTTGCTGATTTTTGGCTGATATTGAAAAGAAAGATTTCAGGCTTCTTATTGGTGCGATGCTAATGGTCTGGGTTGTCGATTGCTGGAACTCCTAACCTCCTATGTCCGTCGACTATTGCTATTGGACTCCCCGTCTCTGCTCTGTGTTCGATGGCTGAGTTATTGACTGCTGCTGAGGGGTGTCCCCATCGATGCTCTGTGTCTTCTCCAACTGCGCTTCCCCCTCTGACCTCTGTGTTTGACTGTTGTTATTGGACTCCTCTGAGCCCTGCTCCTTGTTGCTATTGGACTCCTTTGAGCCCTGCCCTGCTATGCCCCCCCAACTGAGCCCTAAATTGATATGTGGCTGCTCCTGAATTCTCTCGTATATCTACTGTGCTCTCCCCCGTCTCTGCTGTATTGTCTTCTCTCTATAAATGCCTATTGCATGTGCTTATATAGCCATGGTTTGGGTTCCTTATTAGGTAAACCTTAGGGCTGATTATGTGCTTGATATTGGTGCTGATTCGTATTGATTTGCTACTGATTTGAAGGGATTTGGTTTGGTTAGGGTAAGAAATCGTTGGCTGGGTGTGTGTGGGTAAGGAAAGGGTTCGATTCGCCGGATTCTCAGGCGAGAATCACGGCAGGGAAGGTGCGGCGATGGGGCGAGGTGCGTGTGAATGACTGCTAGGTTTTCTAGGGCTTCGTCTAGGTTTTGTGTGAGGGAGGACGGGCTTGCGGGTTAGGGAAATAAACGTGGCTTCTGGGCTGAGGGGGAAAATAAAGGGTAAGGCGTGGGCCGGGTCGCGGGCATGCGGGTTGAGGGCGATGTGGGCTCGCGGATTGGGCTGCGTTTTATGGGTTAATTAATGGGCTGGGTAGTTAAAGGGTAGTATTAAATTAGTGTTAGTTTTAGGTGCTATTTAATTAATTAGTAGTAAATTAAATCAATAAATTGTGCTTAGATTATTTAGGTGCTTTATTAAAATTATTACAAGAATAAAAATGGGCGTGCTATTTAATTAGTGCTTGAGTTTAAATTATTATAAAGAAATAAAGACGGACGTGCTATTTAATTAATGCTTAATACTTTAGAATGCGGCGCTATTATTTAAAATCCTATTATTGTGCATTATTGCGAAGTTAAATTAAAATTGAATTGAGTTTAGATTAAATTATTTAAATGCTAAATGCAAGTATGATATTTAAGAATTGTTTAAAGCTTTTACTCAAAATGCGGTGATATTATTTAAAATCTTATTTATTGTGCATTATTATTCAAAATAAGTTATGAAATTGCTTTGTGTATTAATAAATGCGACTATGCTACTTGGCGCGACGTCACTGCTAATCTGACGTATTTATTATTAATTAAGAATCATGACATGACTTAAAATTAATTAATGCGGACGCAGGACTCTAAGTACTTAATACTCTACGTAAAACGTGGTGCCATTATTAAATTGTTTATTTATGCATGTATTTATGTTTTATCGCTGCATTTTATTATAAAAGATCATAAAAAATTATTTTACAAAATTAGTCTAATTTCATAGCTAATGACTGGACGGGAGGGTCAAAATTGAGTGTCAACAGGGATATAGCCCAGTGTCTAAAAAATAGGATGGCGGGGAAGGAGTGCGTATGTTGGCAAACGGGAATTGGGACTCATAAAAAATAATATGGCGAGAGATAAAAAAAATTCCACTAGACATATCATAGCACTTATATCCTCGATGATTTTGTGGGTATCCTAAAAATACACATGGAGTGGAACGAGCTTGAAGTTTGTTTATTTTTATGGAAGGAAATAGAGGATAACATAAACACCTGAAAACCCACAAATGTGTGTAGAAAACCTTAATGATAAAGAATTTGAGCGGGTGATAAGTTTGAAGGTAGCTTGCTAGGGAGAATGTTTAAGAGGTGCGTGACCATTTGAAGAGCATGATGCCAAAATGATGGTGACATACAAGAATGAGCAAGAAGTGTGCGAATTAAATTATTTATTGCTCGTATTTTTCGTTCGACTTTTCCATTTTGAGGAGAAGTGTGTGGACAAGAAAGACGAAATACCATACTATTTTTGTGATAAAATTTCTTAAATTGGCCATTAATGAATTTCCTCTCATTGTCACATTGGAAACACTTAATAGACTTCTCAAATAAAGTGTGGATGAATGCACTAAATTGCATGAAAATGGTCTGAACCTGTGAATTTTTTCTAATGAGAAATGTCCATAGAAAATTAGAGTAGTCATCCAAAATGAGAATGTAATACTTATGACCCGCCGGAGAGGTCCACAAGTCACTATGCATGATATCAAATGGCATAACAGTGCTCGAAGTAGACAAAGAGAAATGTATCTTAACATGTTTCCAAAAAATACAAGACTGACAAACAGAAGAACACAGAGATTGTTTACATTCAATAAAATTATTTTTTCTAAGGGAGTTTAACACAGGTTCTCTCGGGTGTCCCAAACGATTATGCCATAAAGTATGAGAAAGAGCAGCAAACGTTGATGGAGATGTGGCTTGGTGGTTAGTAGTGGTGGTGTTAGGATACAAATCCCCAGTGCTAACACATCTCATTAGTAGCATCCTCGTCCGAATGTTCTTCAAAGAAAAACCAAACGGATCAAACTCAACAGAAACATTGCTATCAGTAGTGAAACGACGCACTATATTAAGTTTTTAATAAGTTTGGGTGGATATATGACATTATTTAAATGTAAATATGGGTAAGGAGAGGGGATTTGATTCTCAATACCATGAATTGAAATTCTTATCCACTGCCAACCATAATAGTTTTATTACTGTTCATATTAAAATAAGACAAGAGAGTACCTTGAGATGTCATCATATGAGAGATAACACCAGTGTCCATGTACCAGGTGTCATCGGGAACATTGAGAGTCATACCCCGAAGAAGATGATCCATGAGCTGCATATGATTGTTGTGGACGACTGCCAAGCACCCCAGGCTATTGAGCATGTGGTGATGGTGCGAAATCTGACGGCGTGAATGCATACATGAAGGGTTTCCCATCTGTTGTGGCGTCGACCACACGGTGGTGCGCCCCATTCTGGTGTGATTCTTTGCGCACTGCGGTGGTTTCGCCATCGTCGATGCGGTTCCACCACCACGATCACGTCTCATTCCACCATTATTTTTTCATTTGTTATTATGGCAAATTTAACCCCGTTTATGTCCGTAGTTGTTGCGATTTGTTGCATTACCAGAACCATAATTTGGAGGTCTCACATCATCTGCAGTGTTGGTGGAAAGGAGGGCAGTGCCATCATTGTTGGTTGCAGTCGCCGCATGTTTTATTTTTTAGGTTTTTTCGAGAATCAATCTCAAATGAGCCTCATAGAACAGTGACAAATGATTACTTTGTTGAATGAACGTAACAATATCATCATATTGTTCATTAACACCCGCAATTAATTGAAAACTAACCTTTGATTCGACATTAGTGCACCAACGTTGGATAGTTGACCGACAAGCATTTTTAACTCTTGACAATAGGCAGAGACGTTTGGAAAATCATCCATCTTCACATTGGTGAATTTATTTTCCAGATAAACCGTACGAGAATTCTTGTTATCCTGAAAAATATTTTACAAACGCTTTCATACTTGTTGAGCAGACGAATCTGGTTCCAATATGGTGCAAAAGACCGTTCGATATTGTGGCATAAATCCATTGAAGGACTATAACATCCAAGCGAGGCCATAGAACCATATCAATGTCGGTGGACTTGTCTTTCTCCGTGACACCCGATTGAGGTTTTGGAGGAATAATATGGTCTATGACTTGGTATGCGCGAAAATAAATTTTGAATAGCTTCGCCCAAGATGAATATTACCTTTTTCCATCTCGAGAATCACTGGTATGAAGTTCTTGACGTTGTTGACGGCAAGAGCGGGATGTAATTTGTTTTTGTCGGTCATTATTACCTGACTTCAATAGAAACGAGAAAAAGGGAGGAGGAGAGGAGAAGGTAGGGTTTCGGCTAGGGCAAAGAAAACGACTAGAGCTGATTTTTGGCTCTTAATAACATGAAGGAAATATTTTCTATGATATTCTCATTCCTTGAAGTCAATAATATACATGTTACAAGGCTAGAGTTTAGGCTACAATTATGATAATTTAAATCAGAATAATTTACATTCTAAATAAAATATACACAAAGATTATTTCCATAATCTATCAAAACTCAATAAAAAATCCTTTTAGATGGTGGTTTAATTTAAATTAGTTTGCGTATACTTCAATTATATCAGCATCCTCCTAATTTCCTATTAGCACAATTATTAAAAAATTCTGTCAAATTTAAGTCTTAAACAAAAGAGAGAAATCAGCTAATGTCATGAAAATATGGTTTTTATTCTCACATATATATCACTTAAATAGTTTAACCATAGAGAATATTTACAATATTATATTTAATAACTTAAAATTAATTACATTTTTTTATAACAGGCTATATCGTATGAATTCATTATATATATATAAAATATAAAAGATGGTATATATGATCTGTTCCAGCAAGTAGACTATAGTGAAAAAAATACTTATACGTGTATGTATACAAGTTGCTCCTTATCATCGTCTCTACACTATATATATATATAGCGCCTTTTGATTCCGAGTGAACAAATTGAGATGGCCCCACCCCGTTAAACTCTTGGTTATTAAGTGCAATGTGTACACAACTTGGGAATCCTCCAACTTCTTTATATCATTTTCTGGAAGATCCGAATTCTATATATCGTTTTCTGTGCTATAATTTATTTAGATTTAGCTTTGTACAAAGGGCACGTTTGGTAAGCTGTATTACGCTGCACTACACTGGACAAAAAAATAATATAGCGTTTGGTGAGCGTTTTCAGTCAATGGTATCTTATTTAAAAATAAGACACTCCAAGTCTCCAATCATTGTCATTTTGAGCACTCTGGGTATCTTAAAAATAAAATAAAATAAATAAAAAATACAATTCATTATATATTAATACTCTAATACCGTCCATTATATATTAATACAGTCCAGTCCATTACAATACAGTACATGCAAAATTATAGAAAGTGATTAAACGTACACTACAAATAATGCAAAATATGAAGGTTCTACAAAGAATTGGCTGCACTTGTGATCAAGGCAAAGTTGTTATGACCTTGAACTAAAGCCTCCTCTAAGATTTTTTCCTTCTTTGAGTACGAATTTGGAGGGGAACTTTATTAAGAAACTGAACAATTTCCTATGTTACTGATATTTATCACCTCCCTATCAACATTTCATCATACGATCCTTTTCTGTACTATATCTCCATGACAAAAGTATCATTTGACCAACAACATTTCGTTGCGAGATTATTTCACTTGCTAACTTTCCAAGAGAATAATCTCAAAGCTGCGATACATTGCTTTGCTTGTTAGCTTCTTCCCTTGGCATAACCCTGCAGATACATCCACAGCTAATTTCCTTCAAATCAGTATTCCTAGAAGCTAAATCTTTTAGCAGATGTAATATTACAGGATGAGAGCTTCTTGTTGACAGGATCACGCACATTGTTGGCAATCAACATTTTTTAATCTTTCAAAATGATTTAAAACAGATTCTATGTGAATGAGACATGTGAGGTCGGGAATAGTTCCATGCAAATTTTGTGCAAAACACTAATATCTCGCGTCTCAACTATGACAAATTACGACACACAGTTTGTCGATTTTCACTCGTCAGCTAATTTAGTAAGAAAGATTAGGCCTCTATGCGCATGGTCTCAAAAGATCCTTGATCAAAATGGACACATAACAAGTACTAAGGATATTTGTTGATTTAAACACTATGATCTGAGAAACACAAGTACATAATAATCCATACAAAATCAATCTTCATCATCTGAACTCTCATATGCTGCTACCAAGCTTTTTATCGGATTATCTACCTTTGTTTCATTTCCCGTGTCATTAGGTCTAGCTGGCAAGACCTTCTGCTTCTCCTGATTGGAATCAGAGTTACTACTTGGAGCAGCCTGTGTACTTGCGACAGAATTACTCCCATATGACCTTGAAGAAACTTTCTGCTTCTTAGGTTTGACTTCTAAAACCCTTTTTAGTAAATCTTGCTGCCTGTAGACCAGTAGATATCTTAGTTTGACTCCTTGAATATTTGGACATAAGAAAATAACCAAGATGTAAAGATGACCCCTCGATTAATGGGCACTAAACCAAATAGGAAAAAGCAAGGGAGATGGAAACAAACGGCCCCAATAGATAATTGTACCTGATCCCACTTTTTGGCTTGGGCTCAATACGAAGTGGGAGGGGAATAGTTGCAGGTGAAGAATCAGCAACAGCTTTGTTTAATATGGTTAAGCAATACATAGAAGATGTAAATGGTTATACAATTGATAACCCCACACATGTATGTCCTTTTTTTGGGGTAAGTTATATGTGTCACACTGTTTTTGCAAGCCACATCTCTCTGCTGGCATAGCTAAAATTCATGGGGTAAATCATCAAACAGACCTTTGTAATAATTCTACGTGTTAATGAAATTTCAATTGACATCAATTAGTCCTTGCGGTCACCATATAATATCATTATCCAGAGGTAACATCAAATGAAGGAACAAGCAAAAAGGATATCTTGAATGCTTGAAATGCACGTTTTTCAGTACGTCGCAGAAGGCGCTCAGCATCGTCCTCGGCTTCCATCTGCTCCTTGAGATAAAGCAAGTCATCGCTGTCCAGGGCTGCATTACATAACTTAAACAAGGCTCAAGGAACTATGCCATTGGACGGATTAATGTAGGGCTAGCCAGTGGACCGGGCCGGTCCCGACCCCGAATTATTAAAAAAAAATTAACGGGACCGGGGCTCGAACCGGGACGGGACATGGTATGGTCCCGTTATGACCCGACCCGTCCCGACCCCGACCCGACCCCGCCCGAACCCAGCCAATTGCAAAAATAACCGCTGCAATAACGGTCATTTTACATTTTGGCCGTTTGGCAACGGCCATTTTTGCCCCCCCCTTTATATTTATTTTTAACCCTTAAGTTATTATATTTACACTTTAACCCAATTTCTCAACTATAAATACCTCATTTTCTCTTCTTATTATTTTCACAAATCTTCTTACAATCTCTAATCTCTCAATCAATCTCTATTCTCTATACAACATTGTTTACTACATATTCAATCTATTTATTAATTTGGGAATTGAGAGTTAAGTTGACAACTAGCTTGAGGATTATCTATCGAGCAAAGTTTCAATTTTCAACCTCTCGATTACACGTCGACTCTACGTCGGCATTTGGTACATTCGTTCTCTCATTAAATTGTTATTTTGTTTTTATTTCATTTAGCACATTTAATTTCATTATCTTTAAGTCTTTAACTATTTATTATCATAATTAAAATGAAAAGAGCAAAAAGTGTTTTGGGCATAGGTAAGGGTAAGACTCAGACTTCTTCTAGTAGGGCGGGTAATAAGGGCAAGGGTACTTCTTCTAGTATTCCTAGTCCTACTACTAGATAAGATGATTTTATTGATCCCTGAAATACCATATGATCTAGAAGACCATGGATTTTCTCAAAATGAAGAAGTCTTTGATCTAGATGTCACTCTAGATGATGATACACCCACTAATATAGATGATGATACACCCACTAGTGAAATGTCTCCTATTCTCCTAGTATGAGACGAGGTCCGGCAAAACGGTCATTAAAATCAGTTGTATGAAAATATTTTCATAGGGACGTACCAAATCAAGTAGCTATATGTAAAACTTGTAAAACTGTTTATACTTTTAAAACTGGACAAGGTCATGGTGGGACGGGGGGTTTAGGAAGACACCTACTGCAAAAACACAAAGCCTTGCATGCACAATACATTATTGAAAAAGATGGTAAGAAGGCGCCCTCTCAATCGGGACAAGGTTCACATACTGTCCCGGACAAAGTACAGGGTCAAATTGACGGGGGAGTTGTAGGCCCTAAATACGATAAACATAAAGATAGAGAAGCACTAACAAAATTAGTTGTTGTGGAGGGTTTCATTTCCTGAATCTCCTGGTTTTATTCATTATATTAGAGATATGTATAATCCTGCTTATAAAGATTTTCCTAGATCAACTGTTAAAAGAGATGTATTTAAATTTGCACATGAATATCAACAGTATTTACGTTATGCATTATATCATTTTAATGGCAAAGTCGCTCTAACTTCTGATATAGGTCGTAGTATTAACGGTCATGATTATTTAACGGTAACATGTCATTGGATAGATTATAAATGGTCTATGCAAAAATGTATTTTAGCATATAGATATATAGATAGTAGGCACACTGGTCAGTTTATTTTAGAAACTATTTATTTAGTCTGCGATTATTACGGAATAACTGATAAAGTTATGAGTATTACATTAGATAATGCAGCTTCTAACAATTCTGCTATTTATGTTTTAAAAGAAGTTTTAACTCCGTCTTTTCCAAAACATTTTCATATCAAATGTGCGTGTCATATTTATAACTTAGTTGTAAAGGATGGTCTTTCACTTTTTTAAGATATTCTTGAAAAAATACAATTTGCTATAAACTTTATTTTTAAAAATAATAGAATCCAACAGAGAAAAGAATATAAAAAAACTTGTCACGATTGTGGACTATCTTACAGAAAAATTCCCGAAGAAGTACCCACTAGGTGAAATTCTTTATATGACCAATTAGTTGTTGATTATGATTATAGAAAATCTATCACTTTATTTTTTAACGCCCATAATCAAAATTCAACTGATATGATTGTGGATAATGATTGAGACAAAATTAGAGAACTTATTGTATTTCTAGATAATTTTCAACGAGCAACAAAAGAATTTTCTACTTTATATTATCCTACAATTTCAACTATGTTGTTTTATATAGCTATAATATTTTTACTGCTTAAAGAATATATGGAAAAACATGCTTATAAGGCAGTTATTAAAAAAATATTTATGAAATTAAAGAAATGTTTTATTCCTATTCCCCCTATTTATATTGTTGGTGCTATATTAAACCCGACTATTAAAGTAGACGATTGAAAAAGTCTTATTGAAAATATTTATAACTGTATGGACGTACTACCACCTCCAACTCCCAAAAATTTAAATGTTGAGCCACCTATTGAACAAACGTTAGAAGAAGTGTTGAATAGCATAGAAGATGAATGCAAAAAAGTATATCGGCATTACCAGCAAGAAAGTGCTAGTAACCAACCGCCAGCTTTATCTTCTTCCTCGCAACACACCTCTAAAAATATGTTGTTTCATGACGATTGAAAGCCTCAGAAATAGAATGTGTGATGGTAGCACTGCTAACCAAATTAGCGAGTTCGATGTTTTTGTTTTGCAGGGCACTTTACCTTACCAAGCAGTTGTCAATCAAGACGGAAAGGAAGACTTGCTGAAATATTGGATGCAGAATGAGAAGACATTTTCGACACTTTCAACGATGACCCGAGATGTTTTGAACATTCAAGCGTCATCAATCGCTTCTGAAAGCGCTTTTTCTGCCGGCAAATTTCAAATAGGAGAGCACAAACACTCATTAGTCAGAGACAATTTGGAGATGGCGATACTAATCAGAGATTAGATACGAGTGGAGCGAAGAAGGTGCGGTCACCCAGAGATTAACGAAGAAGAAGACGAAAACTACAACGACATCTTATCTGAAGGCATGAGTAGCGACGTGGAACAATTTGACCAAGATATACCAATTTCAACCGAAGAACCACACAAAATTATAAAGAAACTAGAAAAAGTATTTTCAAATTGGTAGTTTATTTCATTGCAATTTTAGTATTTTTTTCTCTATCTTTTCCAAAAAATTTCAACAACAGTACACTACAATGTTGTAATTCTGAATCTTGTATATTTAATATTTCAATGAAATAATTAATAATAGAAGAGGCACAAAAACAACCTTGAGATATTTTTTTTACACTCGTCTTTGTTCAATTATTTAGTTTATAAATATATACGAGTATAATATGAGTATATGACTATCAGTCTATCACTATATGTTAATTTGTTAGTATTTTTAATTTAGTGAAAAAAATTAAAAAAAAAATGTCCCGTCCTTCCCGTCCCGACCCGACCCACTGCCCACCGGGACCGGTACCGGGACGGGACACGGTATCGTCCCGCCTGGCCAGCCCCAGCCCAACCCCGCCCCTCCTCTCCGTCCCGACCCCGCCCATCCCGATCCCACTGGCCAGCCCTAGATTAATGTACCATGAAAAGGGAGGAAGCAATTATTTTGAGCAAGAATCTATACCGCCTCTTCCATGAAGGTAACCTCCACGTTCCCCGGCAACATCTTGCATCTGAACATATCAAGCACCCAGTAGGAAAAGCCAAGATCCCTGTCAGGGCATGTTATCAGAAATTGGGGCATTTTGTGATGGATGTTTCACAAGATCTAACACTGAAATGACATTGTTTTTTATAGATAACACTGATATGACTTTAGCTTACATGCTTTTCTGACGTATCTGAACTTACAATGATTCAGAACCATCAATTTTTTTCCCCGTAGAAGTTAGTAGTGCTGAACTTGTCCCCAAAGTTTTTCCTCTATCCAAATATATTGCAAAGACATCTTAACGAAATGCTAATAGGCGGACTGAATATTTCCCTTATTTCAGTCCATATCTCTTTAAGTGCTTACCTTTTAGAATAAGCAAGCATTCCCCCAACTAGAACAACTTTTCTAGTTGTTTAAAGGCTTAACAAAACAAATCTGTAACTTAATATTCAGTAGCCAAAAGCACAGTGGAGTAACTATAAAGAGCAGTAAGCATAAAACGGAGTGGTTACGGGATAGGTCAAGTTTCTCAATCCTTCCAGAATCCGAAACGGGGAAGTTTTACTTCTTCTTTTTTCCTTTTGATAGCTAGGACAGGATTATCATTTTTTCCCAGCAGGGTAAACAGAATACCCAAATCTCCTCTAGCCAGGAGTCAAAACTTCCCTGCTTTGCTTCTTGGTGACTTAAACTTCCAACCTCTTGGTCAAGGTAGAGTGCTCTTACCTCGAGAGGAACCACACTTATCATGAGAGTAAGTAAATCCTATTTTAGCATTGTGGAACTAAGTTATTTAATAGTCCCATCATTTAATAAAACAAATAAATTGAAAAGATACTTGAAATTGATTCGAGCAAATAGACAAATTCACTGGCAATCCCTTCAAAATCATATTATGGTGGAAAACATGTGGGCCAACAAAAGGTGATATTTTCTAAATCAAGTAACTAAACTTCAACGATCAACATCACCAAGCATGGAACATGGTGATTATTCTAACATGTCCCTACATCCAAAACTGCAGTATCATAAACAGCGCTATCTTCTCTATAGTTGTTCAGTCCACTACTCACTGTGTGTTTGTGTATGGCCATATAATAGTTGGAGAAACGGGGTTCGCTAACCTTGGAAACCATGCGTTGGAAAGTGACCTCCTCATCATCTATCCTGTCCTTTCCTTTCCCAAATTTCTTATCTGCAAAATTTGTTTGCATTTACACGTTAACCCTAAATACCAACAATTACATGTGTGTGACAAGTTGTGGGGAAAATACCTTTAGGATCGGTGAGATTGGTGTATTCTCGAACTTCTCTTCCAGCCATGGCTTCAAATTAGGAAATTGCTGAGATTATTAGCTCCAGTTTATTTCGGATACGGAACGGGACTTCTCTTCTTTCCCTCCTTGCCAATTTATCCTCTTTCTAGATGCGGATCAACAGTCAGGTCGAGAATTTTATATTATGTCTCACACAACCAAAATTAGTATAGATGATCCCTTAATTATGAGGGATAGGTTAAAAATAGTCCCTTAAATATACACTTAACAGTTTTGATCCTTTAAGTTCACCAAAAGTTAAACAGTTTTAGTCTCCGATAAAATATTTATCGAACTCTGTTTGTATGAAAACCAACAACAACGTCAACAACATACTCAGTGTAATCCTACGCGATGGAGAAAAACCAACGGATAAAATCGAGGGACACTATCAAATCCAATTTTCTTTAATTTTTACTTTTTCCAAAACCGACAGGCGTGTGTCGGTTATTTCAGGCAAAATCCAAGGAATTTTTTTAAAATACTGCAATGAAGTATTTATTTTTATACTGAATTTTCAATAAAAAGCAAGTCTAGTGTATTTTAACTAGCTGATGGACTCCCTCAGTTTTATCTTACGAAGTACGTCAGTTTTTGTGTTCCGGGATACTGTTTCTGACATTATCAAGTTTGTTGGTTTTTTCTCGATTTTGCATTATAATCGACGGACGTCCGTCGATTTTGACCCTTTTTTTATTAATGGATATCTCTAAATGCGAATTCTTCCTACAAAAAAAATCATAATTCTCGTGAAATCTAACAAACATAATTCGAATAATATTCTTGTGACTAAAAGTGTTAACTTTTGATAAACTTAAAGGACCAAAAATGTTAAGTGCATACTTAAAAGGCTATTTTTAACCTACCCTCATAGTTAAGGGATCATTTTTGTTAACTTATGACAAATTTAAATGATCAAAATTATTAAGTGCATAATTAAGAGATTATTTTGAACTTACTCTCCTAATTAAGAGACCATTTATGTCTGTTTCCCTGTATGAGACCCTTTTAAGTTTTGACAAATGAACAATGGGTTCTAAAGAATTAATTTTGATAAAATTTAAGACGTTATATTAAGATCCAGATATCTAATAGTTAAGATCATTTTGTTCCCCTCATAATCTCAATACATAAAACCTTATTTATTTAAAAATAATAAATATAAATAAAATAAAATAATATATTGATCTATTTTTTTATCAGCAAAATATTTTTAAAAACTATATGACGATTGGTGATTGTAATGACCAACAATTGTGGTTATGAGTGTCAGTTTCAGAGTGATATTGATAGTGGGTATTAGCTAGTGATGATGATAGTTGACACTAATGGTTAATTGTGATACTTGGTAGTGTATACTAATTGCAATTGATGATGGTAATAGTTAATTCTGATGGTGAATGATGTCAGTAACTATTGAGTTGTTGTTGTAGTATTAGTGATTGACAACGATGATTGTAAATGGTAGAGTGGCAACGATTAATTGTGGTGATTGACATGAATGGTGTTTGTGGTTAAGGATAATTGTTGATATTAATAAACTATGCAAAAATTACTGTAAGTTGCAAAAATTATGCCTAAAGTATATAAATGGTACTTTAAAACAATATAATTATAGATCAAATCATTGAAGATTCAAACATTAATAGTATAAGCATGAGTGTAGAGTTGGTGTAGCGAAGAAGCGACCGGGGCCAAGGTCGCGAGTTCGATCCTGCATAAACCTTCTGGTTGAGCATCACATGACTTGCCAAGTGTGGTTAATCGGTGGCGTGGTTTGCGGACTATTGCGTCGGCCGGGGTTTCTGCGCGACTCGAAAGAGTGGCGTGCGTTCGCCGTCAAAAAAAAAAACATTAATAGTATGATGAAACGTGTGTATATCTTTTACTATCACTGAAGGTTTTGGTGGATAAGTATCGATTCACCCACAAGCGTGGCCAAATAGGCTGAACATAAAATTTAATAATTGGAGGGTCTCATGTTCAAAATTCCATCAATGCTTTCTCGGTTGAGCTAATCGCACGAGACTTGCCTAGAGCATTTTATAAATCATGTGTGATTTGCCGACTATTACACTAGATCGTGATTTATCCTATGTGCACCTGAAAGATAGCAGTTACAAATTCTCTTATCATAAAAAATAAATATCCATCAAATTTTAATTAGATAACATTGATCAAACTTTATATTTATATTAATTTTTTATTAACTATTATATATAAATAATTATTTAAAATCTAATAAACAAATATAATCACCATTAGTAACTCATAAATTAAAATCCTAACCTCACCCCTCGTCTAAAATGCTTTACCCTACAAATGAAACTTTTCAGATGCGTATTAGACTAATTATTACCCTAAACCTAAAGTAGGAGATACAAAAATCCAAATAGAGAAAGAAAAGTCTCTTTATATTTTGGCCACAAAACTAATCGCACTCGTCGGTTTCTAAAAATGGGTCTAAAAATGGGTTAGGGATGAAAGGGAAATAGTCCCATCAATTTCTGGCTAAAATATCACTGTACGTAAAGTCTCACTTCCGCCAGGGTTTCAAATTAACTCCATCCGAAGGGATCGGAAAACTATATTTTCTCCTATTGGGGTTTAGGGCAACATCCGATCGAGCACGTCGCCGGCATAGATTCATCGGAAACGTCAGCTGAATCAATCGGCTCTTCCACATTACGCTTCAGAAAAATCCGTACACTTGTATACTACTGGTAGGTTAATTGCAAAGAAGAAGAATACACTAGATTTAGAAGAAGTGCGATGCATTTGGACCAGTGGATAACGAAGGTTAAAGAGGGACAACATCTGTCGGAGGACGACCTTCAGCTACTATGTGAATACGTATGTTTTGTACTATATTTTTTCCTTAAAAATCACATCTATGAGTATTTTTCTAGTAATTAGAATGAAATTAGTCAGAATAGAGCAGAAATAGATGTAGAAGTAAGAAGATTCATATAGCTGAACCCTACTAGGTAAGGTTTGAGACGTTGCTTGATTTGTTGACACATGACTACCAAGTAGTGTACTGATTTTTTTTTTTAAATTATTAAATCCCAGGAATAATGTAAGTTATATTGAACTTTCCACTTGGTTCATTACCCACAGGAAAGCTATGATTCTTTTTTTGGATTTTAGCTGGTAGATATTGTTGATTTCAATTTTTGTTTTTAGGTTAGCGTGGAAGGGAGAAACATTAATGGGGACAAGTCCGCAGTAGGTGCAGGGTCTAACACATGACATGAATCATCTTGGTCTGATATAGGGTTTGATGCTGTACGCGGTCAACAATGATAATTGAGTGTCAACCTTCTCCCCTGTGTTTTGGTCTTTTCTGTCTCACTAGCATATGCTTTTTGCTTTTTCATTAATCACAATAGTCTTTTGCGTTAAGTGATCTTGAACATCTTAACCCTTGCACAACAACTCAACCGAGGAAGCCCAAGCTAAATAGTTTGAATTTTTCAGTAATGGTTCAAAAGTAATCGTAAGGATTGAAGTTCCAATTCTCGTATTTTTGGGATTAAAAACATCAATTTCGAGAGACATGTTTTAAAATTTTTAAGAAATTTGATCAAAAGAGGCGATGATGCTGAGAAACCGGGATCCAGAAGCTGCATCAAATAGTCACCGAAAACTTGTCGAAAAAACTAAAGGTGATCGGAATAAGGAACAAATTGGATGGGTAGGCTCAGAATGGAGAGACAGGCCAATTGGGGAAAAAATTCTCTCGGAAAAAGTGACCGCCGACATTGGAAAAGGGGTTGTCGGTGCCGAAAAATAGTTTCGGTGATCGGAATCTAAAAATATTGATGGGGTTGGTCCAGAAAAAAATCAGTTAAAAAAGTGATCGGAAAGGCCCTCACGCGCCTTCGCATGAAGCTGATTCGCCGCCGGTGCCACAACTTCAGGCAACACGTGATGGCCCGTGGTAGATCTTCTGCCGATACGGTTGGCTGGGGTTTGGTCGCCGTAGGATGGGAACCTCGGGGTGGTGTTGGTTTTCGCTCAACACTGACCAAAAGTGGTATTTAATAAAATTAGATCTAGAAGCCGCCGGAATCTGATGCACAACGACTGTCTTGACCTAATTTTATTTTCTCGATGTTTTTCACCTATGCTCTTATACAATGTGAGAAATTATGTGAAAAAAATATATTATTGAATTGTGTATCTACATTATTACATTGAGCCATATTTATAGATATTACATCTCAATCCTTTTCCATGTAGGATACTATATACAAATCCTATTCCTACTCCTATTCTAACAACCCAAAATAACGGGAAGGAAGGATACAGTTCTTACTGCAGGGAGGAATAAAGCCAGAAAAGAACAAAGAATAAGAAGAGAAATTTATTATTATTACATTTTATCTTGTTTCTCTCTCACCTCCTCTCCTTCCTTTTTGCCTTCTTCCTCAGCTGGATTATAGTGTATTCACATATAGCTTATAAATTCTGTTTTTTTGCAAAAGTGCGGGTTGTATCTCCTCCTTCAATTAGTTGCTTCTGACAGATTATTGCAATCTGACATATTTGAATATTGTATCTATTAGTAAAGACTCGAGCGCCTATTCATGCTTCCATGTCATCGATTATCCTAAAAATGTAGATAATGTGGCAATTCTTGGTCATGCTTAACACACATAATTCGAGTATATGGCTATTGGGTTTATCTCCTGGCCTTGCCAAGACAAAGCCTGTTGTGAAGGTTTACAACTCAATAGGATGCTTTTGAGATGGGAAGATATGGAAATATAGGGGATCACTTTGCTTATATTTGTTAGGTGGATGCAAAAATTGGTTCCTGAGTTATAGTTTTTGTCTTATTGATGTTGATCCTTCGGTTATATTTTTGAAGTTAAGTTTCTTCTCATATAATGCAATGATTGTCTCATGTAAATCATTTGACTTCCTGTGTTACTAATCAACCCAACATAAACGAGCTTGTCTTGTTTTGATATGCATGATAAAGAGAATGACTATCTGAAGTATGACACATTACACAAATAAGCGGAGGTCTAAATTGCTTCTTCTATAGACATTATTCAGAGAGAAGTGTTTGATTGCATGTGCCACAAGACACTGATGGTGCATTGGTTTGTTATCTTCGCCCTGCACATCAGTTTCATTAACAATAGTTATTGGAGTTATAGGTTGTAGTAGGCGGATATCATGATTCGTCTTTTTTTTTGCATTTGATCAATAATGTTTACTGCCTTGACTTCAGCATCACATCTAATTTTAGTTGAGACTTGAGAGCATACATTGTATTTCATTTGTGTCTAAAACATGTTACACTTTGCACAGGTTAAGGAGATCCTGATTGAGGAGTCAAATGTGCAACCTGTTAATAGTCCAGTTACTGTTTGTGGGGATATACACGGCCAATTTCATGATCTAATGAAACTTTTCCACACTGGAGGTCATGTGCCAGAGACAAATTACATCTTTATGGTAAACTTCATGTAGTTTATTCGTAGTCCATAGATGGACTTTTACGGATTATCTTGTTAAAAAACTTATGCCAGGATTCTAGTTCAGCCATTCTGTTGTAAGATCTCTCATATTTGGGCAGGGAGATTTTGTTGATCGTGGATACAATAGTCTCGAAGTTTTCACAATTTTGTTGCTCCTTAAAGCAAGGTATGGTAAACAATTTCATCTAGAATTTATATAACTTCGCTACTTTTAAAAATTGGTATTACTGCTTATCCATTACTGTAGGATGAAGCATTGGCTTGACAAATGCCCTGTGAACTTTGTGATATGGACACGTATATTTTGATAAACATTATATTTATCTTTTCAATAAAATTACCATCAGTAATATTTTCTTTTTAACAACTCTTGGGAAGCATTGAGCATTTATAATATTCATGCTTTTGCCTATATGTTATGATGGTTCTCTCTTGTTCTCTCTCTTTCCACTTTACCCAATATTTTCATCTTTAACGATTGACTCATATTATCTTCTTTGCTTCAGCTGAACAAATGTGAATTTTGTATGTCACTGGTTGCTGTTGATTCCTGCTAGTCTTTTCAAAGGTGATAGGGCAATGATTCTTATATATCTACCTTTTGTTTATTATTTGCTACCAGATATCCTGCCAATATTACTCTTTTACGCGGGAATCATGAGAGCAGGCAACTGACTCAGGTATTAGATGTTATGCTTAACTTCATAAATATAGATACTTAAGAAACATGCGTTAGACGCAAGTACCTTGGGATTCTTTATTTTAACGATTATTTTGAAGGGAGCCATCCCCCCCCCCCCCCCACACAACAAACCCCCCCAAAAAGAATAAGAAGAAAAAACATTATCCCTTTCCTGCAATTGGTCTATTGTTGTCATTGGGATGTTGACTAATTATGTACAAATCTAAAGTTGGCAGTTACGGGTCTCTAAGGCCTTTGGGAGTTTGACTAATTATGTGTAAAGACAACATTATTCTATTTTAAAATACAATCAAAGAGCAGCCTGGTGCACTAAGCTCCCGCTATGCGCGGGGTCCGGGGAAGGGCCGGACCCCTAAGGGTCTATTGTACACAACCTTACCTCACATTTCTGCAAGAGACTGTTTCCACGGCTTGAACCCATGACCTCCTATTTTGCATACAATTTTTTTAAAATACAATTGTATACCTAATTTGCATCTCTGGTGTGAGAGCTGTTTCTAGAGTGTACAACTCAACTTTTGGAATTCTTTGATTCCCTAGTGATGTAATATAGCAAAGAGACTGCTTCCCGATTTTTGTAATTATGTAAGTACCATCTTGGTACCAGTATATCAATAAAATTACCTTACCTTATCCACCCAAAAAAGAAGAAGGCTCCCAAGGCCTTTGATCAGTATCAGTGGTAAGGATGTTGGTAGGGTGCATGCCACAAGTTCGAAGCCTGCTGCTGATGGAAGCTTGGTACAATTTAAGTGGAAGCAAGATAAAGGGGCCGGACCATACTCCTGTTAGGTTAAAAGTAGCAAGCAACAAAATGAACAGTAAGTTCACTGTTCATCTTGGGAAAAATCAAAATTTTTTTGCCTATAAATAGAGGCCTCTTCATTCTCATTCAAATCATCCTAACATTAGAGAAAAACACTAAGAGAAATATTCTTAGTGAAAGCTTAAGAAAGAGAAGCTTTTGAGAGAGAATTTTGGTGAGAAAATTCTCCGGTCTAATTAGGATCGGGTTGTGAGTCTGAGTGTTGTAAACACTGTTGTAATATTCCTCCCTATATAAAAGATCTGCAGCATTCCGGAGACGTAGGCAAAATTGGCCGAACTCCGTTATCAATTGTGTGTGTTATTTATTCTTCGCTTACATCACGACGTAAGTAGGTTCTGTCTAAGGAGGTTGGTATTTAAGTGGTCCATTGTGACCCTCCAATCTTTCCTGGGAACCTTCTTACAAAGGTCGAATTTGGGATTCAAATCCTAACAATTGGTATCAGAGCAACAGGTTGTGTTGTGATTCAGAAACGATGGGAGGCGAAGATGGTTCGACGCACGACATCGGTAAATTCGATGGTACAGATTTTGCGTTCTGGAGAATGCAAATTGAAGATTATTTATATGGCAGAAAGCTTCGAATCACGAGTCCAAAACTGAGGAGATGAAGGCGATTGAAATCTCCTGGCGAACAAGTTAGGAGTCATTCGGCTGACGTTGTCGAAGAACGTTGCTCACAATGTGGCGAAGGAAGACCGCATGAGCATGATGAAGGTGTTGTCTGACATGTATGAGAAACCTTCGGCAAATAATAAGGTATTTCTCATGAAGAAACTATTTCATCTAAAGATGTTGGAAAATGCTCTTGTTGCTGCACACGTAAATGAATTCAATACCATTGTAAACCAATTGTCATTGGGAAACATTGATTTTGATGATGAAGTGCAAGCTCTAATTTGTTGGCATCCCTACCAAATAGCTGGGAGCCAATGAGAGCAGCGGTTAGTAATTCTGTCGGCAGTGACAAACTAAAGTTCAACGATGTTAGGGATCGTATGTTCTGCTTTTAATGTTGAAAACATAAGCAGAAATTATGACAGAAACTACGACCGAAATAGGGGCAGATCGAAGTCAGGGAATGGCAGGGGTCAATCCAGACCAGGATGAACATTTGAGTGTTGGAACTGTGGAAAAATAGGTCACCTCGAAATCGCAGGCGCCGAAGGAGGACAACAAGTGGAATCGCCGCTACGGAAGACATTGGCGATGCGTTGTTCTTTGTCGGTTGACGACGATGAACTCTTGGGTGCTGACCGGGCGTCCCTTTCATACCACCCCACATCATGATATAATGACGAACTACGTGGTGAGAATCTCAAAGAAAGTTTATTTAGCCGATGGAGAGCCGCTAGACGTTGTTGCACGGAGACATTAATTTGAAGATGTCAAATGGATCTCGTGGAAGATTACAAAAGTTAGACATGTTCCAAAGGCGATCACGAAATCTTATCTCGGTGGTCACGATGATGAGGGACATGATCTCAACTTTTGTAATGGGTCTTGGACGGTGGCGAAAGGTGCTATGGTAGTTGGTCGAGGAAAGAAGATTGGTACTCTATACATGACGACTAGTTGTCGTGATACTGTTGCTGTGGTTGACAACACAAAGAAGACAGATTTGTGGCATTGTCGGCTGGGGCATATCAGCCAGAAGGGGATGAAGTTGTTGGTGACAAATGGCTTAATTCCGGAGCTGAAGACGGTGGACCTTCATACGTGTGAGAGCTGCATTCTCAGAAAACATAAGCGAGTAAGCTTCTCAAATGCAGGCAGGGAGTTGAAGGTCGAGAAGCTGGAATTGCTGCACACTGGGGCCTACCACTGCCCCCTCTCTTGGAGGATCACACTACTACGTGACCTTCATTGATGATTCAACCAGGAAGGTATGAGTTTATTTTATGAAAAGTAAATCTGATATGTTTAGTGTATTCAAAAGATGGAAAACCATGGTCGAGAATGAAACAAACCTCAAGTTGAAGTGCTTGAGGTCCGACAACGAAGGAGAATACACTGATGGTGATTTCAAACTGTACTGTGCCGATAATGGGATCAAGATGATGAAGATTATTCCTGGAACGCCGCAACAAAATGGAATAGCCGAAAGAATGAACCGAACGTTGAACGAACGTGCTCGGAGTATGAGAATACACTCTGGGCTGCCCAAGACATTCTGGGAAGATGCAGTCAATACCGTGGCCTTCTTAATTAACTGAGGACCGTCAGTTCCTTTGGATTTCAGAATTCTCTTCTGGAGTGGCAAGAAGGTAAATCTTTCATTTCTGAAAATGTTCTGCTTATCATATGTTCATATTGATGATACGGCTAGAAGCAATCTTGATCCAAAATCAAAGAAGTGTTACTTTATCGACTATGGTGACACCGAGCTTGGTTATCGATTTTGGGATGAACAAAATCGGAAGATCATCCGAAGCAGGAATGTTGTCTTCAACGAAGAGGTGTTGTACAAAGACAAGTTGCAGAAAAATTCAGAATGTCAGGACAAGGAATCGGAAATAGTCGATTTGAGTGACTTCCCGACACCTGAGCCGCAGCCAGGTGCAGTCGAGGCAGAGGAACAAACAATCCGAGAAGGTGCTGATAAAAGTGTTGATCAGTAGACGCCAATCACAAAACTTCGTTGATCAGGATCAAGAAGCCGTTTCACAGGTTCTCTCCATCCCTCAACTACATTCTGTTCACTGATAGAGGGGAACCGAAATGTTATGAAGAAGAAATGCAAGTCGATGAATCGACTAAGTGGGAGATGACAATGAAAGATGAGATGAATTCACTATCGGCAAATCATACATGAGAGTTAGCCGAGTTGTCAAAGGAGAAGAGGGCATTGTAGAAAAATGGGTTTATCGGATAAAGGAAGAACCCAATGGAAGCAAGCGTTATAACGCAAGGCTGGTTGTAAAGGGATTTCAACAGAAAGAAGGCATCGACTATACAGAGATATTCTCTCCCGTAGTCAAGATGGTGACTATCAGAACTGTTCTTGGACCGGTAGCAAAGGAAAATCTACATCCAAACTGCCTTTCTTCACGGTGATCTAGACGAGAAAATCTACATGCAACAATTCAAGGTCAAAGGAAAGGAGAATCTGGTGTGCAAACTTCAAAAGAGTCTGTACGGACTAAAACAGGTTCCAAGACGTATTTAAAGTTTGACAACTTTATGAAGAAAGTGCAGATCACTGTTGTTACTTCAAGAAATTTGAAGACTCGTACATGATACTACTACTCTATGTTGACGACATGCTGATCGTAGGAGCAGACCTACAGGAGATAAATCGGCTTAAAATGAAGCTGTCGGAAGAGTTCGCAATGAAGGATTTGGGAGCCGCAAAGCATATCCTTGGGACGAGAATCAGCCGAAACAAGGAGGGCATCAAACTCTCACAAGAAGAATATGTAAGGAATGTTATCAAAAGGTTCAACATGCATGATGCCAATCCAGTCAGCACTCCCTTGGCTGAACACTTTCGGTTGTCAAAGGATCAGTCGCCAACAACCGAGGATGAGAAGAAGCAGATGGACAAGGTACCTTATGCATCTGCTTTTGGCAGTCTTATGTATGCAATGGTATGTACGAGGCCAGACATTGCACATGCAGTGGGAGTTGTCAGCCGATTTATGAGCAATCTGGGAAAGCAACACCGGGAGGTTGTGAAGTGGATATTCAGATATCTGAAGGGCAGCTCGAGTTCAGCTTTGTGTTTCCGAAAATCAGAAACAGGATTGCAGGGGTATGTTGATGCTGACAACGGTGGTGATGTTGATAGCAGAAAGAGCATATCCGGGTATGTTTACACGTACGGGGTACTACAATTTGATGGGTTTCCAAGTTGCAGAAGATAGTAACTCTCTCTAGCTGTGAGGTTGAGTACGTTGCTGTGACGGAGGCCACAAAGGAGATGATGTGGCTACAATCTTTTTGCGGGAATTAGATCAGGACCATGAGAGAAGTGTGCTATATTGTGATAGCCAAAGTGTCATTCATTTGGCAAAGAACCCGGTCTACCATGCTCGAACGAAGCACATACAATTCCGGTACCATTTCATCAGATCAGCTTTGGAAGATGGAGCGTTAGTGCTTGAGAAGATCGCAGGGAGTCAGAATCCAGCAGACATGCTGACAAAGGCATTGGCGATAGACAAACTGAAGCTATGTTCAGCTTCAGTTGGCCTGCACGATGAAACTAGGAAAAAGTTGCTGCATCGATTAAAGTGTGAAGACAAATTGAAATTAGTCTTCAAGTGGGAGAATTGTTGGGTTACAAGCAGCAAGCAGCAAAATGAACAGTGATGCCGCAAAGGGAACAGTAAATTCACTGTTCATCAGCCGCAAAGGGAACAGTAAATTCACTGTTCATCTTGGGAAAAATCAGAATTTTTTTGCCTATAAATAGAGGTCTCTTCATTCTCATTCAAATCATCCTAAAATTAGAGAAAAACACTAAGAGAAATATTCTTAGTGAAAGCTTAAGAAAGAGAAGCTTTTGAGAGAGAATTTTGGTGAGAAAATTCTCCGGTCTAATTAGGATCGGGTTGTGAGTCTGAGTGTTGTAAACACTGTTGTAATATTCCTCCCGATATAAAAGATCTGCAGCAGTCCGGAGTCCGGAGATGTAGGCAAAATTGGCCGAACTCCGTTATCAATTGTGTGTGTTATTTATTCTTCGCTTACATCACGGCGTAAGTAGGTTCTGTCTAAGGAGATTGATATTTAAGTGGTCCATTGTGACCCTCCAATCTTTCATGGGAACCTTCTTACAAAGGTCGGATTTGGGATTCAAATCCTAACAACTCCGTAGAGTTTCCAACTTGTGGGCCAATTGGAGTTGGGCCAGCAAATACTTGGTATTTGTCAATTTTATATATATATATATATATGCGTCTGGACGATCTGTAATTAATTTTGCTCTCTTGCGTTCTTAATGATTACTTGTCATTGTGTTGTATGCTCATGGTAGTGTTATGGGTTCTAGCCTTGAAATATCAGTAAGGCGACTCATGATGACTGTGTTGCAAAGAGCTAACTGGAGTAGCCTTTGAGCTTGGTGCAGCTAATGTTGATGCATTCTGGAGGGAGCTTACTTTGTAAGCTTGCTCTTATAGACCTTATAAGAAAAAACTTGTTCCTATAGAATGGGAAAGATATTTCTCCGCTCAATCTTTCGGAGAAGTGATTATCAATATATGCAGGAATAGATTTGAATATATAACTTGAGTTTTATTCATATTTGTTTATTAACTTTGAGTTAAGGTCGGATTTGAGATTCAAATCCTAACAACTCCGCAGAGTTTCCAACTTGTGGGCCAATTGGAGTTGGTCCAGCAAATACTTTGTATTTGTCAATTATTTATATATATATATATAAAGATAAAGAGAATTGGATGGACGTTATTCTGTGCGAGGGTTTCTTTTTCTTGGACTCGCGTCTGGACGATCTGTAATTAATTTTGCTCTCTTGCGTTCTTAATGATTACTTGTCATTGTGTTGTATGCTCATGGTAGTGTTATGGGTTCTAGCCTTGAAATATCAGTAAGGCGACTCATGATGAATGTGTTGCAAAGAGCTAACTGGAGTAGCCTTTGAGCTTGGTGCAGCTAATGTTGATGCATTCTGGAGGGAGCTTACTTTGTAAGCTTGCTCTTATAGACCTTATAAGAAAAAACTTGTTCCTATAGAATGGGAAAGATATTTCTCCGCTCAATCTTTCGGAGAAGTGATTATCAATATATGCAGGAATAGATGTTTTGAATATATAACTTGAGTTTTATTCATATTTGTTTATTAACTTTGAGTTAAGGTCGGATTTGAGATTCAAATCCTAACAACTCCGCAGAGTTTCCAACTTGTGGGCCAATTGGAGTTGGGCCAGCAAATACTTGGTATTTGTCTATTATATATATATATATATATATATATATATATATATATATATATAAAGATAAAGAGAATTGGATGGGCGTTATTCTGTGCGAGGGTTTCTTTTTCTTGGACTCGCGTCTGGACGATCTGTAATTAATTTTGCTCTCTTGCGTTCTTAATGATTACTTGTCATTGTGTTGTATGCTCATGTAGTGTTATGGGTTCTAGCCTTGAAATATCAGTAAGGCGACTCATGATGACTGTGTTGCAAAGAGCTAACTGGAGTAGCCTTTGAGCTTGGTGCAGCTAATGTTGATGCATTCTGGAGGGAGCTTACTTTGTAAGCTTGCTCTTATAGACCTTATAAAAAAAACTTGTTCCTATAGAATGGGAAAGATATTTCTCCACTCAATCTTTCGGAGAAGTGGATTATCAATATATGCAGGAATAGATGTTTTGAATATATAACTTGAGTTTTATTCATATTTGTTTATTAACTTTGAGTCAAGGGTCAAAAACACACATCTAGTATCATTTTTTTTAGTTTTTTACCTTAACTATCGGGTGTGAGAGTTTCCTACCTAAACTATCACCAACTTGTTAGCAAAACACACCTAAACTATCATTTGTTCATTTTTCCTACTTGATAGTTGGGGTAGGAAAAGTGAACAGATAGTTTAGGTGTGTTTTGCTAACTAGTTGGTGATAGTTTAGGTAGGAAACTCTCATAGTTCAAGTAGGAAACTTACAAAAAGTGATATACTTTTGACCCTTATCTCATTAACTTTAATTATTGTTGCTGCTGCTCTTATTTAAAGTTGATACCTTTGTCTTCGGTCTGTTCTCACTTATATTTCTTTGAAGATTTTCTTCTCTAGGGTGGATTTATTCATGGTATGCAAAGGAACAACACCTCCTAGACATGCTATTTTCTGATCTTTACTTTCTACCTGTTTTTAATAGGTATATGGATTCTACGATGAATGCCAAAGGAAGTACGGAAATGCGAATGCTTGGCGGTATTGCACAGACGTATTTGACTATCTCACTCTCTCGGCAATTATAGATGGAACAGTATGTTCTGGTACTCATGATAAAACATAATTGCTTGCCCATCTCTTTTATATCCTATTAACCCATGTGTTGCGTTGCAGGTACTATGTGTCCATGGTGGTCTTTCTCCGGATGTTAGGACTATTGATCAGGTACGCGACTTGAATGTTGACGTGTTTGGGGTTTTTACTGTAACAAGTTTCAGATTGTATAAGTATAAGGATGTGATAAATCTTTGCTTAGATGTTGAAATCAATATGTGGGATCTAAAGAGCTAACATTGCTTCTTGGTTATCCACTGAGTTTTAAAGCTAGAACAACACATTTTTCGGTTAACCAAAAACAAAAACCAAGGAACTAATGTAGCTTCTTTTTTGTTTATGACATGCAGATCAGGGTCATTGACCGTAATTGTGAAATTCCCCATGAAGGGCCTTTTTGCGATCTTATGTGGAGCGACCCTGAAGATATTGAAACATGGGCAGTAAGTCCTCGAGGAGCAGGTTGGCTGTTTGGATCCAGGGTTACCACTGAGGTATGTGGGTTAAAGATTTAAGATATTGCTACAAATCCTTTTCTAACAATATTCCCATGCCATGTTTGCAGTTTAATCACATCAATAAGTTGGATTTAGTTTGCCGGGCTCACCAACTTGTCCAGGAAGGTCTGAAGTACATGTTCCAGGACAAAGGACTCGTTACTGTGAGTACTGAGTAATATAATTTTTATTGCATGTTGAACAGACATTCTTTTATACATGTAGTAGTATATATTTAGTGTGTCACTGTCTCCTTTGTACTATGAAGGTTTGGTCTGCTCCCAACTACTGTTATCGCTGTGGAAATGTTGCTTCAATATTGAGCTTCAATGAGAATATGGTAATGTTGCTCTATTTTTCATGCTTATTCAATTTTTAGTTAGCCTTTCTGAAATAAAGGGATTACCTAGTAATGCTGTTTTTGTTTGATTGTGTATTTTGCTGATCATTGTACTTCAAAGTGATGAGTACCTATTTTGATCTCTAAATTGATCTTGCAATTCACTCAATTTAACATGGTGTGTGTTTCTATACAAGTACATGTGTTACATCAGGTTAAATTGAACTTTCCCTGTCATATTTAGATCATAGAAGGGCGTTTGTCTCTCGGACTTCATTGCTAACTTTGTTTTCTTATCAGAAAATTATTGGTGAATGTGTCAAAGGAATTGTTAAATACTGTAGTCAAAATTGAGATCCTCTTAAATTCTTACTGATCTAGGAAGGATCACGTTCCAGTATAAAAGGTTGGGAAATCTGATGCAAGATGATGATGCCGACTGCTCCTTCTGTAAAGCTCCTTGTGGAACTGCTTTGTTGCTCTTGCTTGGTGAATCGTATTAGACGTAGAAGATTTTTATAAGATTTGTCTACCACTATACACTAGAAATAGAGATAGACAAATCAACTGGACTTGTGCTTGCATGGACTTCATAGAAGAGTTGATGATTCTTTCTCAATGGGATTGAATGAAGGATAAAAATAAAAATTTCTAGTATTAAGCAGGGAGTGGAACTGCATAGTTGTAGTGGCTTAGCTATGTGGTACGTAAGATGGAGAAAACATGAAGTATTTTAGGCAGTTTCTCTTTAGAGCCTCCTCCATTTCTATGATCTAAACTCCAGTCTTTTGGAACATGTAGTGTTAGCCTTGCATCTATTTTTTCTTAGTTATGTTCTTTATATATGTTTCATTTCCCTCCTCTTTCCCGACAACATTTTCAATATGATTTTTTTGCTGTCAGTTGCTGTGTTCCGTAGAATCTTAATTCTTATTTTTGTTTTGTTTTATCAGGAGAGAGAGGTGAAGTTCTTCACTGAAACTGAAGAAAATAACCAGATGCGAGGACCCAGGACAGGAGTACCTTATTTCTTATGAGTGGAGTACTTGCCTTCTTGATTGATGCTATTTCTGCACTCGGTGCTGTCCCTTATTAGAGGGAAATTGAAGCAGAAACTGTCTACTTGGTGGGAACCAGATTGCTGTGTGGCTTGCTGCTCTCACAAGATGGTGATACACAACCTAGCATGTTGGGCTGATCCTGCTTTTGAATAGTTTGTGCTATGTATTTACAATGGCCTTTAATGTTTGTTCCCTTTGTTCCATAATTATTCTTACCTGTGTTATATTTGAATTCTACCACAGATCCGATTACCAGATCTTAGACTTCTTGCAATGCTAGAGTACACTTAACTTGAAATATGGGTCCATTTACACTCAAATCGGGGTGCACTCGGGTGGTTAATACATTTGATGTTTTATTTAAGTTGTGAAGTATGGTAGTTGCAGCAGCTGAGGTAAAGAATCAAGATTTGAGATTGGCCTTTGTTTTGCTTCTCAAAGGAGACTTCGTTTTTTCCTCAAGAAAGTTTAATACCTTGCAGCTTCAGCGTACCAGAAACCTAGTAATTGTTGTTTGTGCTACAACTTCTCACCATTATCTAATATCATAATTACTGTTCGTCTTCACTCTTCAGTTTTCAAATGCTCACCCGTTCCACCATTCCCGGAAGCAAGGAGAACGTATGAAATTTCTCGTTTCATCAATTCGAATTTTAACACTAGAGCAAGAGTTTGGGTGCTTATTCTTGCTGGTTTGAGAAAACTTTATCTTCATGTCCGGTGTTTTTCTTTTAGCCTTTTCTGCTTGCCTTTAATATGATGGGTTTGGTAGTGAGAGTCAAGGTCCTCTTATGCTATATTGAGGACATATCCGGGATATCATGTAGTATAGTGACTAGCATCAAATTTGATAGGGTTAGAACAAATTGAGCCGATAAATGAATCATGACTTAATTCGTTTAGTTGTGTCAATGTGGATTGAGTTAAGACTGCACAACGGGTGTAAACACAATCCTTCCAACTTGACCAATTTTATTATTCGAAGCTTCAGCACTTGTTCCTTTGTTCTTATGGATGGTTGGTTAACATGTGAGTTACGCACGAATTATAATACATGAATTGCTAAAAATTATACAGATTATAATACATGGATTGTTTAATAATGAAGGAATTAATAATTATGAAAGAAAACTTGTTCATAAAGGCCATAGCCATTTCAAACTTGTGAACCCTAATTCTGAATGTACCGTGTACATGTGTGTTCTAATTTTCAAACGAGTGCCGTTAGAAATTCGTCCCAACAAGGCATAGTAATCATTTTGTACACGCCTAAATCTTTTCCTTCTCATTAGTATTTTCGTTATAATAGATGGAAAGAACGATATTAGTACAATGAGAATGAGACTGTATTGTTCATCATTGTTGTTGTCAAAGTGCTTCATAATCGAGAGAACGAAGATGTAACAACAAAAACATGGAATATTTCCCTGGACGAAGGAATTTGGATTAATATCTGATAACCACACTTGGATAATTGCAGAAAGTTACTTTCTCACACTTTTGCAACAATTAGACAAACTATACATAAATGAAATATAAAGTTTAATACTTTGTAGATTCTAGGGATAATTTTTGTAGTGATAGTGAATTAGTATTACAAGGTTATTAATTTTCAAATCTTTGTTTTATCTCTGTACTCTCAACTGCAAAAATTATGCAAATGAATATTATTACCTTTTCGATGGAAAATAGTTTAGGAGCCCACATGTGATATTTTGAGCTTTTCCTTTCTCTTTTTGTGATTGTTTAATTTTGAATAAACTATAAATAACCACTTTTGTGTACACTGATTGTTGGAATATATTGGTAATAACAAGGAACGGGAAAAGTCACAACAACAATCAATGTGAACAAGGAAACTTGTCTCGCTGAGTCGATTAATGATCAATCTTTTTTTTTAAGATAATATTGCCCCGTATATTCCTTTCAACGGAGTAATGTCAACTTATCTCTCAAGATAAAACAGCAACCAAACTAATGAGCAAAGGAGACTCAAGAGTTTGCTATAGGAAGAAAGATCTTAGAGTGTTTGATTGCTAAAGAAGAAGAATAATTTCAGGAAATTGTCTAGAGAATGTGTTAAAGTGTCTAGTTGCAAATGACCCAAAGGCCTCATTTTATAGTGTTGAGAAGATGACTTTCCAATTGTCCATGTAATGGCCTTGAATGACCATGTAATAGCCTTGATTATGGAGTGTTAATTCAGCCAAATAATGGCTGAATTCATTTGGGATGTAATAGAGGTTTAATGCCTCAAAACCAGCCCAAGAGTCATGTCTTTTCGTCTCCCATCGCAGCCTCTGGACTACCAGCGCCGCGGCCCTACAGGGAGGCGCCGCGGCGCCACAACTTCAGAGAGTTGGCGCCGCGGCCCTGCAGTTTAGCGCCGCGGCCCGATTCATAACTCGTTTCATCTTTAAACACATTGTACACTTCTTCCTTCATTTACCAACGTGAAATCAATATCATTTGGCCAATAACTATCTATTGCCTTACGTCTCAAACAATTCATATTTGTACCAATATCTCTTCCATTGAGGAAATATGATCCTTGGCATTACGTGTGCACGTGTGTAGAAACAAGGTTTCCCACGTGCGGGGCTCCAATTATTCGAGTCATAATTAAATAGGATTAACTTTATTTCACGTTTAATAAATACTTCCAACAGATCTCCATGTCGTGCCAAGCGACAATCAATTCCAGTGTTAGTGTATAATATAATTAGTTTGCATGTAAGTTTTGATTTTTAAGAGAGTGTGTAGATATATAGCTTTTATTATTATGTCTAGACAACAACATACTACAGCACATTATAGTAACAATAAGGTTGTATTCGTTGCAAAAGAAAACAAAAAAGTTAACTTAGTGAGAAAATGTCCGCAGAAGAATTCTCCAATCAATCCCTAAAAGGAGAGGAAGACCTTGCAAAAAGAGTCAAAAAATCAGGAAGAATGCTAATCAGGAGAAGCATCAAGTGGAAACTGAAGATGATAAATTACTCAAGCAGGAAGGTACTATTTTCTTGTGCATTTTGTTCTACTTAATATGTGGATAAATATTATGTCAGTTATTTCTGAACTATGCCAAAAAGTAAAAAATGAATACAAAAAGAGTATCACGTATCTTTGAAAACAAAATATGCTGAAAGCAGGAAAAGATAACAGTTTCATTTATTTGAGGCACTGAACTACTCCTGGAGCAGAAACTGCCTTTTTACCTGTTTGCCATTTCTGAAGTTATATTCCAACGTGTTTTCTTCTCCATTTGTGTTAGTGCTCTGTGTTCATTCCATGAAAGAAACGCCTGCAGCTACTTGGTTCTGCCATTTCTTTATTGTGCATGCTGTGCCAGAAAGTAGAAAAAATTATTCATTTGGTAGCCTTATATCTATGAGGCTCCTTTGATGTCAAGAAGTTATGGGAACAATTCTCCTAAGAAACTATATGTAGGACAAGGAATTGGTGTGTGTTGTTTGAACAGAGAGTTTAAAATAAGATGAATGTGGACTTAGGACCGACTATAGGCAAGCTCGCGACTCTAAATAGCAGAAACAGTAAGCTCTCTGCACTATTTGCTTGTATCAAGAAACTTGCTTGTGTAAATTTTTATTTATTTTCTTCGTAGTTTAATGAGATATTGGGGGGATTGGACTTCGGAGAGTGGAGAGCTTGCTCATTCCAAGCATCCTTCCATAATTTTGCTTTTTGCTCATCTCCTACTTTCACATGCAAGTTCCTTTCCCGGTTGGTTACATAATTTGAATTAGCCATTCTATTGAATGTTCTTCTGTTGGAAATTTGCCTTTGGTGGGAGTTGCGTCCGCCCATCTTTAATGACTTAAACACCATGGTTCCGCATGTTGGAGACTTTGATTCTTCACTCGTGCATAATCTACTAAGTGAGTAGATGACAGTAGGGCCAAGAATCGTCAAGTTTCATTGAGAAATGAATGAAATATTGGTCCACAAAGTAAGGTGTTCGAGGCATGAAAACATGATGTGAGACAAATCTACCACATCGGTGGGAAAAGGAAGAATTGTTCATCTCATAAGCCTAAAAAATGGATAAAGGTTTGGGACCCCAAGGGGTAACCCATGTGTTTGATGCTCCAGCGCCGCGCCGCCTCATGACCAGTGATCTGCCAGCAACTGGAAACCAACATGTTTTGATGGCATTAACCTTCTGAAACGTTTTGCACTTATTCCAAATTGTTTTTGGCCTTCATTGTGCCTCTTAACAACCCTCTTAATAGCCATCTTAACACCTCTCCTCATCCTAAACACTATATATTGAAACCTTATTCTGATTTGAGGAAGAAGACACAACAATACACAAGACACAAGTCTTGATAAAAATCAGTTCATGAAAGTTCTTTTCAATTCCTCAGCAATCGTTTCGTGTTTGTTTTCTTCGCTAGAATCACATGTGTTAGCTTTGCACAAGTGATAGTTTGTTGTTTTATCTTGGAAGACAATTGCCCGCTAACGTAAAAGCATATATATGGGGCAATCGACAGAGTGAATATCACTCTACTCAGCACCGTTGAACGAATATTGAAGAACGATTCAAGAACTCACGAGCTTGTTGTAGCCACAATTATTGTTTGCTACAAGTTTGTTGCTATTGTAATTCTTTAGTGTTTATCCTTTCGAAGCACTTGTAATAGTAGTTTACTATTTCCCGTACATCCATTGTTTATCTCACAATCTTAAGACAAGATTTGTACTAGTGCTCGTAAGATGTTTGCCAGTAGGTATGATCCGAGATCTGGCCGTGGCTTTCTTGTTGAAACCAGTTCTCTTGACAGTTCTGTAAACAGTTCAACCACTGTCTTTGTCATCAAATCTGGTCCCCTAGTTTTGTGTCTCTCTTTGACGATAGTTACAAATCTGTTTCCATCAAAGGAGGGATCTCTAGATCTGCTGAGCTCTAAGATACTGCTGATAGTCATGCTGGTGCGGCTAAGGATCAAGGAAGAGTTTCTGTCACCGCTCCTGAGAGTGGTGGAAATAAGCGCCCACGAGAGGTGGAGAATATCAACTGGTGGGACAAAAGGAGAAGGCTGAAGATGATGTTCTATCTTGCAGTGGAAGATCTACACTTGTCCAGACAAGGAATCCGAAGATGGGTTAAGTAAACTTTCTTCTTTGTCAATAAGGAGATTAAAGCTTGCTTCGTGGCGAAGCATTTAGCAATGCCAGCAGCCTGGTGAGGGCTGGCTATCTGAGGATAGGTTAAGGCAGGGCCTGCTGGGATCATGTCTGAATAAAATGAGTAAAGTAAGGCTAGGAATATGAAGTGGTTTCATTAAAAACTTATATTCCCTACTCTTTAAAATCAGAAGTTTAATCTCACCTACCTTTCCTATTAACGACTGGACTGTTAGAAACAATAGCTTAAATAAAAGTTATGGACTTAGGTTGTAATAAAATTAGAATTATGGACAATCCTAAGTAAGTGCCGGGAATTTCCCTAGGCACCAATCACAAGGGAAAATGACTGGAGGACTAGAGACAAACTTGTCACCGTTTCCGACAGAAGATCCTTCATTTGACAGGATGGTATTGGACACTCAGTCATACAAAGCCTACGGGCGACTGAAGTGGGCCAGAGTTTCCGAATAATCTGAAGGCCAAAGAAAGGCAGAAAAGAAATTGGACACTCAGTCTGCCAAGGCAACTGGATTGGGCCAGAGTATCTAGATCACTTATGATCCGTTTACGCCCTAACCACGGGTAAGAGGTTGTTCATGTGAAGCAACGCCACCTCCAAAGTAAAAGGAGTTGAAGAGGTTGTCCTCAAAGGACTTCAGGGAATGGGATCACTCTAACAAGAGGTGATACATGTCCCAAACTTGGTTTCAAGGACGCTGTTGGTCAAGATGGTTGAGACTAGTCAATGGTACAGTATGTCTGTAGCCAAACGAATGATATATTTGTAATTCGTGCATCTATGCCATCATAGATTAAGACACGTTAAATAGAAAGTCATTCAAAAGCTAACTAAGTTGAGATTGTTGCCTTCTGTCAACATAAACCCTCAAAATGAATATGAGGTAGACGAAGAGGCAAAATCACCTTTCCACTCCGTCAAAGAAATAGCGAAAGAAACACCGCTCCTCTAGAACTTGGTCACACATACATGGGTGATTTGAAGCTTGTACAAAATAGAGGGGGGAGACAAGTACTTTGTGACCTTCATTGACGATGGTACAACATATTGCATCATTTGTTTGTTGAAAAGCAAAGATGAAGCTGTTGAAGCGGATAAGCGTTACAAAACAGAAGTTGAAAAGCATACGGATTGAGGAATTTCATAGAGATAGAGGGGGAGAATGTGGCGCATCGTTCATTAAACGACGGCTCCTTACTCACCTTAGTCTAACGGTGTTAGCCAAGCGCAAAGCCGTACGCCCAAAACATGTGGGGCAAGGCAATCCTTACCGCTAATGCGATTCTCAATAGAACTCCGCATAAGGATAAAGATAACCCTACATGTGAAACATGGAAAGAACCCCATATACAGATGTTGTGATATGGGGTGGTTTGGTAGAGGTTGGAATACCGAAACAGGTCAAGTTGGACCTAAGACTGTAGAGTGCATATCCACTGGATCTGCAAATAACAGTAGTGCGTATCGCATCTTGGTGTTAAATAATGGTGAATTCTTTGAAGATAACTTTCCTTAAGAAGGAAAAAAAAGTAACTGCAGAACCGCGGTGCCGATACGGGAAATTCAGAATCCGAAGTAAATTTGGCCAAGAGCAGAAGGGTCAAGAGGACACGAAATTTGCAACATATTTAAGCCCTAGGGATTATTCTATTAAAGGGAGTCGGACATTCTATCACATAACACAATTGAAGACAAATTGGAGGCTACCATTGGAGACCTAGTTCTAAGTACTTTTTCTTTCTTTAGTTTTCAATTCAGTTTATGTTGATATTTGTATTAGTTCTTAGCGTGACTATGGCTAGGAGCTAAACACTTTATTAGGGCATCTTGGATAGTTATAGCGGTCCATAGGCGCGAGATGTACCTTGTGGGGGGGGGGGGGGGCGGCGGTCCCCTGGACCAAGTCCTTTCAGGTAGTGGCCGTTTAGTCCATGGTCCATTGGATGGTCGGTTCCTATTGAATCGCTTGAAACTCCATTTCATGAATTAATGCATTAGTTTGATTTCTTCTTCACTTGATTAAGATTTATTCAATATTTGGTATGAATGTTTGGTAGTTAACTGACCATTAATTATCATAATCTATATGATTTCGAATCAAGAACCGAAAGGAGAGATTTGGATATGCTGTAATTAAATAGACATAGGTTAAAATCGCGGACGAAAGTACCCCGATACTTGTGTAGCATTATAGGTTATTGTTCTTAATCCTCCTATGTTGTAAATCCTATCATAGAAATATAGAAGGGTTCTGCACTGAGGTTGAGGGATTATATATCCTAACCGGAATATAAGACAGTCTAGTTAACCGCTATCTTAACGTAGAAGAAGAAGTCATTCTAGTTGCATTAGGGATTGAAAAGAGTGGATAGTCGAAGATATTGGAAGCCCTAATTCCTTCATAACTGATTAAACCTCAACAATTTAGTTTACTTCTTGCAATTATTCTAGTAGCTAGATAAAAACCCAAATCAATTATCGTTTGCCAAATAGATAACCTAGAATAGATGTTCGGTAATTAGAAACCAATCTCTGTGGACGATAAACTCGGTCTTACATGACTATATTACTTGTAACGATACGTACACTTGCGTGAGCACGTGGAAATCGCCTAATAATAACATAGAGTAGATGTTCGGTAATTGAAAACCAGTCTCTGTGGACGATATTCGGTCTTACAAACTATATTACTTGTAACGATACGTACACTTGCGTTAAGCATTTGGAAAATCGGCTAACAAATTTTTGGCGCCGTTGCCGGGGACTGACGTACTTTCAATATCGAACTATCTATTCTTATTTCTACTTTGGTTTTTATTTTTATTTTACTTCTTTATTTTAGAACATTTTGTCGTGATCTGTTTGCTTGTTTTTGATCACTTGCAGGAAAGACAAGGTAATTGCTGATCCTTTGTGCAATGGGAGATCAGGAAACAACAATTTGGTGGATGATGAGTTACCGCATGTCTTAAGACAAGTCCCTGCAGAAAGGAGCTTGGGGGATTATGTGATGACAACTATTACAGGGGTGCAGACTTGCATCAGGCTTACAGCTGTTGAATCCAATAACTTTGAAATCAAACCAGTCATATTGCACATGGTTCAAAGCTCAGTTCAGTTTGGGGGATTACCGTCTGAAGATCCTCATTTGCATCTAGCAAATTTCCTGGAGCTGTGTGCAACATTCAAATACAATGGTGTTACTGATGACATCAATCGGTTGAGACTCTTCCCATTCTCACTCAGGGATAGAGCAAAGTGCTGGCTGAACTCATTACAGGCGAACTCCATCACTACATGGCAAGACTTAGCCCAAAAGTTTCTTGCCAAGTTCTTCCGCCCAGCTAAGGCATCAAGGCTTAGGGGAGAATTGAACAATTTCTATCAAATGGATGGAGAGTCATTGTATGATGCTTGGGAGCGGTTTAAATATTTGCAAAGGAAGTGTCCACATCATGGTCTTGAGCAGTGGAACTTGGTGCATATTTTCTACAATGGTCTAAGTGGGACTACTAGGACAATTATTGATGCAGCTGCATGTGGCACCTTCATGAAGAGAACAACACATGAAGCCCATGACTTGTTGGAAGACATGGCCACGAACAATCACTTGCCAGATGATAGAGAGGCAGCGTAAGAGAAGCGGTTGGGGTTCATGAGCTAGATGCCATCATCAGCTGAATGCACGCAGTTGCTCTCTTGACTAAGCGGCTCAGCGAATACCGTATCCGTAAAGGCGGTCCAGATCTGGCGGTTAGCCATGAGATTTGTGGGGGTCCACACACCTTCGATAGATGTCCAACAACTGATCCCAACAACATCCCAATGGAGCAGGCTCAATGTCAGGCTGTGGGAAATTTTCAGAGGCCTTCTAACAATGCATTCTCCAACACATATAATCAGGGGTGGAGAAATCATCCAAATATTTCATGGAAGAATGACCAAGGGCTGCAACCATAGTTTTAGGCCTCATCTTCACAACAGTTCAGCCCACCAGCCCCACAAGAGAAGCTAGATGACATAAAAGCAGCACTGTTGACCTTAGCCAACTCTCAGACTCAATTCATAGCGGAATCCAGGTCTTCAATTTCAGCCTTGACCAATACCCAGACCCAATTTATGACAGAGATCAAGCAGTTCATGACAGAAACAAGATCCTCTATTAGGAACTTGGAAACTCGAGATAGAGCGATTGGCGAGAAGTTGAATAGCACCTCGAGGCTCTCCCCAGTAATATAGTGATGAATCCAAAAGAGCAATGCCAGACAATCAGTTTGAGAAGTGGGAAGCAGTTAGAGCAGGTTGGATCTCCACCGGTCAGGGAAAAGGAGAATGAGGTGGAGAAGACAACCGAGGTAGAGAAGGAGGGGTTACTGATGACCGCCCTATTTTAGAGAAGGCTCCACTGGCAGTCATGAGGAAATATGTAGACAGAATTCCTTACCCTCAAAGACTGCAGAAGAAGTCCTTAGACAAGGAGTTCTCCAAGTTTTTAGAGATCTTCAAAAAGCTTCATATCAATCTCCCGTTCATTGAAGCTTTGGAGCAAATGCCAGCTTATGTAAAGTTCATGAAAGACATCCTGTTTAAGAAGAGGAAGCTGGCAGACTATGAGACAATAGCGCTGACAGATGAGTGCAGTGCTATCTTGCAGAAGAAACTTCCCCCTAAATTGAAAGATCCAGGGAGTTTCACCTTACCTTGCACCATAGGGAATGTGACATGCAAGCAAGTCCTGTGTGACTTGGGGGCAGGTGTCAACCTTATGCCCCTTTCTGTGTTTAAAAAGCTTGGTTTAGGGGAAGCAAGGCCAACAACAAGCCACTTGCAGCTAGATCGCTCTATTGTGCACCCTAGAGGAATAATTGAAGATGTGTTGGTAAAGGTGGGCAAATTCATCTTGCATGCTGACTTCCTCATTCTTGATATGGAGGAAGATGAGATGATACCAATGATCCTTGGGAGATCATTCCTAGCCACAGGGAGGACATTAATTGATGTTGAAAAATGAGAGCTAAAACTCAGAGTTCAAGGTGAAGAGATGACCTTTAAAGTGTTCAAGCCACCACCTGAGCCAGAGATGACCTTCAAAGTTTTCAAGCCACCCACTGAACCTCAAGTTGTGGATAGATGTTATGCTATTGGGATATTGACAAGGTTGTGCCTGAGAAAAGCCTCACGAGTACTGATGCTCGTGGGATACCATTAAAGCAAAGCGTAGAACCTGTGAGTAAGGCCAAGGAAATGGTGAAAGATGCCAAGATTGTAAATGCTTCTAAAAATAACACTGTGAAAAAGAAGATGAAGAAGAGGAAGCAATTGGTGCTGAGATGGTTATGTGGAGGGGATACTCTACCCCCTTGATTTAGTAAGTGAACTGCGTCCGATAAAAGACGTTAAAGACAGCGCTACTTGGGAGGATACTTGTGTAGTATTTAAGGTTATTGTTCTTAATCCTCATGTGTGGTAAAATCTATCATAGAAATATAGAAGGTTTCTGCACAAGGTTGAGCTCTCGTATGTCCTAACCGGAATATGATGACAGATTAGTTAACCTGCTATCTTAATAAGAAGAAGAATCATTAGCATTGCATTAACACGTGAAAGAGTGGATAGTTGAGGAGATTGGAAGTCCTATTTCCACCATAACTGATTTAAACCAAAGCTTACTTAGTTTAATTCTTGCAATTACTCTAGCTAGTTCATAGATAAAACCCAAACAAACTATCGTTAGCCAAATAGATAACATAGAGTAGATGTTCGGTAATTGAAAATCAGTCTCTGTGGACGATATTCAGTCTTACAGACTATATTACTTGTAACGATACGTACACTTGCGTTAAGCATTTGGAAAATCGGCTAACAGTGTCCACGACCACAACGGACAGAACAATAAGAATGAAAATGAATACGAGGAGTTATTGTGTTGGTATCATTGTCTTGTCTTACACTAAACACTGACGGTTCAAGACATCATGTTCACCGCGCAGTAAGTAAGTCTGATGGTATTCAACTAGGGAAGGTTCAAAGCGGAAGCTACCTCTCCTGATGCAATATATTTTCGTTGAAAGATTGCTGAAAGAAGGCACCTTGTGTGTGCGCCAAAATCTCTTCCAAGAGGGGATTGTTGAAAATTTGCCTTTGGTGGGAGTTGCGTCCGCCATCTTTAATGACTTAAACACCATGGTTCCACATGTTGGAGACTTTGATTTTTCACTCATGCATAATCTACTAAGTGAGCGGATGACCGTAGGGCCAAGAATCGTCAAATTTCATTGAGAAATGAAAGAGATATTGGTTCACAAAGTAAGGTGTTCGAGGCATGAAAACATGGTGGTGGGACAAATCTACCACATCGGTGGGGAAAAGAAGAATTGTTCATCTTATAAGCCTAAAAAATGGATAAGGGTTTGGGACCCCAAGGGGTAAGCCATGTGTTTGAAGGAGGGAGGACCTAGTGTGTTTGGGTTCAAGGCTAGGCCCACACGCGCCACCACCACCACCCCATCACCCGGTCGGGTTGGGTTGTTAGGATTCTTCTGATATTATCTTTTTTGACCCCAAACTTTGTAATATTTACAGTTTGGTCCCTGAAGTTTCAAGAAGGCAAAGTTGGCAAGAGAGCTGCCAACGACGGGAAACCAACAGGTTTTGATGGCATTAACCTCCTCCGTGCCGAGGTTCAGTCGCACCATATCTGGTTCTTGGTAATGCCATCTGTCCTTTTGCACCTCATCCGCCGTCTCCAAGAAAATAAAAACTTGTCTAAAGACTAGATGCTGTAGGGTACGTCTTAAAAGTGCTCCTCCACTACGTCGTGCCTTACGTCAAGAGGTGGTCGTGGCTTCGCTCCTGCGACCGAACCGAATCTGTGTAATAAAGTTTCAAACGTTTTGCACTTATTCCAAAACGTTTCTGACCTTCATTATGCCTCTTAACAACCCTCTTAATAGCCCTCTTAACACCTCTCCTCATTCTAAACACTATATATTGAAACCTTATTCTGATTTGAGGAAGAAGACACAACATAATACACAAGACACAAGTCTTGATAAAAATCAGTTCATGAAAGTTCTTTTCCATTTGTCAGCAATCGTTTCGTGTTTGTTTTCTTCGGTAGAATCACATGTGTTTGCTTTGCACAAGTGATAGTTTGATGTTTTATCTTGAGAGACACTTGCCCGCTAACGTAAAAGCATATATATGGGACAATCTTGTCTTAAGCACAGAGTGAATATCACTCGACTCAGCACCGTTATAACCATTCCGGATTTAGTGTCTCTTGATTTCAGGTTATCAAGATTCAAGGAGCTTGCTGCAATTTGAACGAAGATTGAAGAACGATTCAAGAACTCACGAGCTTGTTGTAGCCACAATTATTGTTTGCTACAAGTTTGTTGCTATTGTAATACTTTAGTGTTTAGCCTTTCGAAACACTTGTAATAGTAGTTTACTATTCCCCGTACATTATCTCACATCTTCTACGTCCGGCCGGCTTGATAAATGACTGCTGAACGGCTATATAGGCACATTTGGTCTAATTTTGCTTTATCTTTTCTGTCCCTATTTTTTTGGATTTTCATAAATTCAGCGTGATTGAATATCTGAGATTATCTAGTACAACTCAATTGTTCTGCCATCTTTTTCCAGTTGAATGTCAAAGTGCTTCAGTGAGGGCCATTTGTAATTTGGAGATTAAAGACGTACTATCTCTCTTGCGCTTGCTTTGGTCGAATTCAATGACGAACAGCTGCAAATTCTGGTAATGCAATTCTTTATGGAAAACCTTCCAAACCTGACAATTGTTAGGAATGAGGATGGCACTCATGAAGTGAAAAAGAAAGAGGCTGATGCTAATTTAAGCATGGACCAATTTGATGGAGGAGATCTACATGCTTCTCTTCTACGAGGGCTGTCCATGGCTTACCCTGATTGCTCCAATGCCATACTATCATTTGGTGGATTTGAATTTTCAAGCAAATCCGGTATTTTTAAGTCTCTCCTCTGGCATCCTTTTCTGAAAATTCAAGGTGCTCACGTTTATTTTCTATGACTTGCTTTACCTAAATATTGACAGTGAAAACAACTCTCTTTGGTGCTGAAAACATGCAGATCAAGAAATTTGTATGTTATGCTGTTCATTTACTATTTGCTACAATTTTAGTGGTCAATTCATGCCACTGATCTTGCAATACCATATTTTAAGTTGCTTTGGCTACATACATGCTCTTCCATTTGGTTGATAATTTCTAGCTTTTAATTTGTGGAAGTAAGAAAACTAGTTGGTACATCTGGAAACCTTTATAATTAACCCCCCCCCCCCCCCCCCCCTCAATTTTCTGGTGGAGATGAGCGGAGATTAAAGTCATTTGTGGCCTTTGCACTGGCTTATCTCATGGCTTTTATGGAAGTTCAGTTGTGGATCTTCCTAATTTTTCTTTCGTCGATCATGTGACCTTAGTGTTTTTGCCCCGTAGGCATTTGAACTTGTGACCTCATGGTTCTCAATCCATTTCATTAACCACTCGGTCACACCCTTGAGTGCTTTTAATGTTTTCTTTCTTCTTATTCTTGTTTATCGTTTTGTATTTGTAGGTTTTAGAGGACCCATCTGACACTCAGATGTTTGAGCTGCAGGATACTCTACAATCTCCTGGTGTATGTAGCTTCAAACTACTTTTGCTCAGTTCACATAGTTAATACCTTTTTGCTGTATCTTTTTTTCTGTATTTATGGTTGAATGCGTGCTATTCAGTACTTCCTAATAGGCATTTGGATATAATCGTTTATTTAACATGTATACCCAGAAGCATGAAACATTGTATTTCGTTTTGTTTTTCCTGCACAAGTGGGTAGTATTTTAGATATGCCATCAGACATCACTAGCATGTAGTTTTATGGGGAAAATGCTAGTAACTAATTAGGACTGCAGGTCATGTAGGATGCTTTCCGTGAGAAAAAATGACTGCAAACCTTATAATGAAACCAAGTTGTTGAAAGGTTGACTAGTATATGAACCAGCATCCATACTCTTACTATTTTGTAATTACAGGTGAATAACAACTGGTCATCTGTTGGGATGACACCCAAAACTCTAAGGGCCGTTTGATACAACTTATTAAAAAGAGCTTTTAGAAGTAGAATTTTTAGGAGTAGAGTTTTTCAAGTAGAGCTTTTTATCAAAAAGTTATTAAATGTTTGGTTGTCAATAAAAAAAATATTTTTGGCTTAAAAATAGACAAAAACAACCTTTACTTTCAAAAGCCCAAAATTTGAGCTTTTGAAAATAGAGGTCAGAAGTGTTTTTGGAAGCCAAAAACACTTTTTCGATTTTGAACCAAACACTCTAATTTTTGGTCAAAAGTGCTTTTGGCCTTCCAAAAATACTTTTGGCAAATCCAAAAGCCCAACCAAACGGGCACTAAGGCTTCCTAAGACTGGAGAAGTGCTTCTATCAGTGCATGGCTCTCCTCTTGGTGTTTTCAAGGAGGACAACATGGAATCAATACAAGGTATGGTTCTCTTTTAACTTGATATTTTAAGGATGAGTTTGGTGATAAGAATTTAAGTGTGTTTCATTTACCTGACTAGTTTGCTTTTTAACTAATTCGAGTGGTGAAAGACATATTTCTCTTATCTTTATCAAATTCCTTCGTGCAACATATTTATTTCACAGTATTGTTCTTGTGTTTCTTATATGGGCTTTTATTTGGCGCTACAGAGTCAGAAGATGCATGAATGGTGTGCAGTGGTTTTATCAGATTGGAGTAGAAGACATGTTCTTCATTGTGATGTTTTGTTACTCATCTTTAAGGTTCTGACACTTACTATTAGTTTAACCGGCAGTATATCTGCATTCTTTAAGCTGTCTTCTTTTCCTCCTTGTAGATGCCGTCTTCATAATGCTGCAACAATTGGTTGATTATGAATCATATAGTCAAATAAATATCTTAGTACCGAGTTACTCGAGAAGATAGAGTTGCACCATGATAGAAGCAAGAAGATGTGTTAAACTGGTTGACACTTGATTTGAGTGATCTTAGACAACTAAAAAGAGACAATAACACACCCAGAAGGTACCACATGCTTCTTATTGCTTTAGTAGAACTATATCGATGAGAAATAATACGGATTACTACAGAAACTAATCTAATATTGATGGAAAATATTGGGTTATTTCTTTCTATTGGAGGGTAGCAAGTACAAAAATAATGCATTTTCATAGCCCAACCCTTCTGTAAGCTTGTAGAGTCTTCACAATTATTATTGCCTTTCTAAAAAGAGCTTATACGGTGCAATTTCTAGTTAGGGTCTGGTTGAATTGGCGGTGAACAAAAGTGCTTCAGAAGTGAATTTGTCAGAAGTGATTCTAGCAGAAGTGATTTATGTTTGGATGCAACAATGTAAAAGTGATTGTTATCAATAAATGATATTTGGATAATTTTGATCAAAATTGTTTTTGAATGTAGAATTACCAAAATGGACATTTAGTCAATACATATAAATAAAAATTACTAATAAATGAAAATATGTAAATAAAAATTACAAATAGATAATAGAATTTAAAGTGCAATAAAGTACTTAAATATTAGTAGAATATTATTACAATACTAATTTAAAGTGCAAATAGTATTTAAATATTATTACAATACTAATTTTGCATTCACGCCGAAGGAGCAGCGGCCCTTGGGAGGAGGCGCCGCGGCGCTCTTCAGGCAATTCTTCAAAAATAATAAAAAAATTCGATACTTCAACTTGGGTATATTTATTTTTTGTTTGTTTAAAATATAATGTATTATAGTAGTAATATTCAGAGTATTTGAAAGAAGACAATAGAAAAAGGAGAAAGATAATCCTCGTATAATCGGACAACGTTAGGATGTTTGAGGAGTTTAAAGTTCCAATCTTCAATTACACATGAACAAATGTCAACTTTAGTAGTATATTTGATTTTTTTTAATTAAAACATAACATGAGTAATATATTTGATTTTTTTAGTAATTATTTCTAGATATTTAAAGAAGATAATGAAAATTGTATATTTGGATTTTTTAGTAATTATTTCTAGAGAGGGTAATGAAAGTTGTATATTTGAATTTTTTAGTAATTATTTCTAGATATTTAAAGAGGATAATGAAGATGGATAAAGTTGTTGATGAAAATTAAAGAGAGTAATAAATGAAATAGTAAAATTTAAAAATTGAAATAAATGGTAGAAGTGCTTTTGGCAGAAGCTACAAATTTAGCTTCTCTTATGAAAAGCCAAATCAAACATGTCAATTTTGTCATTTTCACAAAAGTGAGTACCCAGAAATTTGGGTAGCCAGAAGCCAATCCAAACAGACACTTTGTCTTGCACGTAAAAGTTTTTATCTTATATGTTGTTTTACTTAATTATAATTAATTTAGGTAAAAGATAAGCGTTACTTGAGTAGAAAATCATTTGGAAATAACCTCTTTACCTCTGTGAACCATACTTTACCCAGAGTCCAGACCCCCCATTTGTGGCCGATTACACGGGTATGTTGTTAGATAAAAGGTATGAAATTTAAGTAGTACAGATTACTATAGATGTTCGGCAGTTTCTAGACTCTGTAATTAGTGAATAGGCAAAGGGAGAACATTGCTTTTGGGTTAATATTACCACATTTGCGAGTGAAACTTAATTCCAATCATTGAGTTTAAGGTGTTAACCATCACGACACTCCGGTGGGAGAAAATCTGTGTTTTCCCCCCTTGCTATTAACTAAGAGGAAACTTTGAATTTTAATTGTAAAGAGCATTATTTTCAAAGTTAAGAATAAAAGAAATGTAACTTCTATTTGATAGTAAACGTCTTATATTCACTAAAACCAACTTATTTTCTAATACTAGTAAATTTTCTAGTTGGTCTTGAAAATGATATCACCGTTGGGTGGTGTGGGAGAGCAGTGTGAGTTCGACACAGTGTAACCCTGGCCTGCCCGCCTTGGGGCGCATCGCGTGGGCATCAGTGTGGTTTAAGCGGTGGCGTGATTTGCGAGTTATTGCGTCGATCAGAGTTTCTGCTGTCAAGAAGAGCGACTGCGGGTTCCTTCGTCACAAAAAAAAACAAATAAGTGTCGGAGTTCAAGAAGACAATATTTACCTTTTCTACGTTGCTCCAAATAATTTTATACAATTTTTTGAAAAGCGTCTCAATAATTATTAAGAGGGAGGAATGATAGTTTAGTCAACTACTAACACTTATTATTAAATTAATGTTATTGCATGATTCTTTTAATCATTATGCTAAAACCTTAGGAGATACTTAAAATGATCCTGGATATGTAAGTCCACATAACCTTTTGCACACGACATAAAAGTTAAAACTAACACCTAGGGAAAAATGTATTTTGATTAAACTATTTTTAATTAAATATTGTCCAATTAATATTTTTTTTATTACGTAAAAACTCATTTGTTTAAGTATGAGTAAATTTAAAAGAAAATAATTAATTTCTTTTTGATTATGTAAGTAGAATACTTATTTTGAATTAAAATAAAACGATAGACAATTATTATGAAGCGGAGGGAAAATTATTTTATTGAAAAATGAAGGTTGCCTTTCTTTCCTGCACTTAATAAAATTTTCTATCTTGGCCCGCTAACTAATTAATATATGCATATTGCCCCACAAAGTAGTATTATTTCCGGAAGACCCCCTAATCTTTTGTTTTGTCCCATCACATATTAGGCGTAATTCAAAAACTACCCCCAATTCTAGGGTTTCTTTCACTTCCCAGTCCCGTCTTCTTTCTTCTCAATTTCCTTCCCCACTTCCGTCTCCATTGTTCTTAATTACAGTTTCAGGTAAGTTTATCTCGTTCTGTTGACTATTTTATCGATTTAATTGTGTACAGATAGATATACATATCTGAAGTATATTTGCAATTGTTTTCTTGTGTTACATTGTTGGAAAATTCAAATGGAACTGTCTGCTTGAAAGGAGCCAACTTTCTAGTGTGATTGCTGCTACTGTTGAATCGTTTGTGTTATGTATTTTGTATGGGCTTGAATGTTTATTCAAGTGGGGTTGCCCTTTAGCTCTAGCTATATTTATAAAGTTTTTCGAAAGATACACTTATTTATATTGAAGTTTATAAGAAATATATATTTATTCTAGGGCCACACATATTACAAAAAAAGAATTGTTAGTGCAGTGGTACTCATAGCTGTTCGGTGAACTTCCAAAATATGCTTATTTTGGAAAGTATTTTTCTTAGAAGTGCTTTTCGAAAAAAATACTTTTGGAGAGTAGTTTATGCTTGGCTAATCAATTTGAAAGTTTCCCAATATTAGCACATTATTTTTTGCTTGACCAATGTTCCCAAAGTGCTTCGGTGGAAAAAATACTTTTTAGCTTCTAAAAAACTTCTGCTACTACTCAAAATCACATTTTTTTGCGTTAAGAGTTTGACCAAACATCTCAACTTTTTTAAAAAATTAAGCACACTTTTGGCTTTCTGAAAGCTTGGCCAAACATACGATCAATATTCACTAAATTAAGATATTTGGATTCACTCATTATCACAAAAGGAGTAGGAAGTGTCGGATTCACCAAGGGGCTATTCCAGTTCCTCTTTTTTGTAATAATCTTACGTGTGTTGTGACTCACTGACTTGTACCTCAAACCAATTACATGATTTTGTATTAGTATTACTTATTTACATTTGGGTAAAGTACACATTTCTTGTCTGATTCATTTTAACTTGAGCTATAAGGTATAGGGCTGTGCAAATTAACGGTTAAACCAATAACCCCAACCGATTAATAGGTTATTGGTTAATGGGTTATTGGTTCGGGTATCGGGTGGTGTCCTATGGTTATTGGGGTATCGGTTTGATAACTTTTGTTAACATGTGAACCGATAACTATTTATTCATTACAATTATAACCTTTAGTAAGCTGGATGAACATCACAATCACTGGCAAATTGGTTGTCTCTTTGTTTTGTTTTTCCATTTAGATATATATGAGTTGACACGTGGAAGAATTTTGATGTTTGCTGTTGTCTCTTTCTTTCTGTTTGTGTTTCTTATTTTCTTAATGCATTTGTCTGTTTGCAGTGAGTCACATGAGAAAATTAAAAGTCTTTCTGTTTGTGTTTGCGAGTGACAAGTTTTGATAATTTTGGTCCAAATTTATTTACGTCCTTCCTATTTCAATTGATAATTTTGTTCGAAGCTCCTTTCTGTTTTGAAAATGAGTTCTTTGTTCTTGAAAAAAATTCGTGTGAATTCTTAACGGTTAAACCGATAACCGAATCGATAACAATCAACATACGATTAACCAATAACTGATATCTTAACGGTTCTTTAACGGTTTAACATGTCTACAAACCGATAAACAATAGCATTCAAACCCGAACCGAACCACCCGATACACAGTCCAATAGGGTGGTTTAGCACTAAAAAGTTGGGATCTTGACTTGGGTGCATCCTACGACTAACTGATGTCGTAATTAAGTTTTGGAATATGAGAAGTTGTAGCAAGAGATTAGCAAATTTATTCTTTTTCTTTATTTGTCAAAAGAGAATCATTTTCCAGATGTTTGAATTCCTTGCAGTTCCAATGATCGACGACAGGTTGTGCAGACACTGATTTACCAATCTTTAACTTGGTGATAATTGGTACTATTCTATTCTCTGCTTGCATTCTTTTTACGCTCGCTCATTTGAAGGGCTAAAGCTACTTTGTTTTGCTTATTTAATTTTAGTATAAAATTATTCTTATTTTTAAAGTTTAGCTGCCAAAGTTATACCTTTTTAAATGATTATTTTAGTCTTGTCCTGTTTTCCCTTTTTCTTCCTTCGAAATGAAGGTGACAAACTAGGCATATAGATTGAACTACATGCTAGGAGTAGTTTTCTTATAAGATGAATGGTGAATACAGTGAAATTTTGCCAGTAATTTATTTTTCTTGTAGGTGCATCATGAGATGGTAATTGGTAAACATCATTTTCAAGCTTACAAGTTCGAACTATTTAAAAGGAAAATGAAGAAAGTATAAAGTTGTGACTGAATTTCCGGAGAGATCATTCCAGCTTGTATTTGTGTATTTGATTGTTACATTGAAACCCTTGCTTTGACAGCAAAGTGGAGAACTACAGATATTATAATACACTTCTCCCTCTTGGCCTTTTGGTGTAAAATCGAGAATATAAATAAAATAGATAAAATTTTAGTTACTGAAAAATTTAAACAGTAGATAAAATGTTGGATTTTCTGTCTTCGTTACACTGTAGAAGTGCCGGGTTACTGTAAATATCTATTGTGATTTCTAGCTCTACCTGGGTGCTGTATTTTCTTTTCGAAGTGGAAAAAAGATTAGTTTTCAGTTTTCACATTACTCAGCTCCTGTATTTTCATTAATATAATTTTACCTATAAAAATGCTGCTATATTTTTTTGTGTGGATAAATGAGATTAAAGAAAAAGAAGATAAAGGAATAAGCTACTCCTCTAAATTTTACGAAATATTGTTGGTGCATACTGTGAGTACACCTTAGGCTAATGGTCACCCAATCTACCTTTCAATACACACACCTCTTTGACAGAAACCAACTTAGCTTCAGGAAGAAAAGGTGAAACTAGCAACAAATTGTATACTTGTTTGAGTAAGATATTCAGGGTCCACGAGTTTGGTCCAAAATATTCTAATGGAAGACTTGAAAATGTTCCTGCTTCTCATTTATATATATCCACGGTCCGTGTGGTATCCTAACCTACTGTACAAGTCAAATGAGTCTTGGTATAATCAAGTAAGTCTTTGGAAATTGTGGTGAAAATAGATAAAACTTTGAGAGTAACATTATGGTACTAGAGCAATAACAACTAAGAAAATGTTAAAGCTTGGCATGTATAACAGAAAATAAGAACCTATTGTAGTTATGACGTAGTAAGTGATATGGGATGTGAGTGAAATCTCATCATGTTGCATTAAAAGAATGGATATACCTCTTGCATTTGAGTTTTCTTCTTTCTTTAGCAATTTTTTAATTTTTTTCTTGCTGTATGATATTGCTTTTCCTTTTAGTTCTATATTGCAATAAGTGAAACTTAAAGAGTTTAGGTTCTCTATTACATATACTTCAAAAAAGATAACTTTACTAGAGGACCTCTTGACAGTGGCTCATTTTTAATTTTTTTTTCTTGACCTTTTTCCTGTTGGCCTTTGAAGATTTATGCCATGGTGAAGGGAAAGCTTATTTTAATTTGCCAGTCTGGTGGTGAATTTGTGAGTGATGCTGATGGAAACTTGTCATATAACAAAGGAGAGGCAAATGCTGTAAATATAAACCAAGACACTCCATATGATGATCTCAAGATAAAATTGGCAGAGATGTGTAATCTGGAGCTTAAGACACTGTCAATTAAGTATTTTCTTCCAAGAAATAAGAAAACTCTTATTAATTTAAGGAGTGAAAAGGACTTCAAAAGAATGGTTGAGTTTCATGCTAATTCTGTTACAGCTGAGATTTTTGTCAGCGGGAAGGAAGGTTTTGATCGTGATGCATTGAACGCATACACTGACAGGTATTGACACAATTATATTTAATTACGTATTTACTTTAGTTTGCTTATTGATAAATGCGATTTAGTGACACGGGCCTGTTGCCAGACACTCTATATTACGGCTAAAGCAAATTGGTTAGTCACTGGCGCTATATATATATAATTGACATTCTGTTTTGTATCTCAATCAACTACACTTGCAGGACAATTGGCTTAAAACTGGCTGAGAACGTAAATCATCATGGCACACCTGATTCTGGTGGTCTGAGTGCAACACCCTTTATGGCTACCCCGTTAAGGACTGTTCGAACTGCTGCTGCCTCTCCTATAGCTATTCAAAGTGATTGTCTGGTTGATGTACATATCAGCTGCCAGGAACCTGATAGCCCCAGTCAAGCCACTACTTCGTCAAGTCCTTCTTCTGGCCATGTTGCTGAGGATGATTCTGACTATACTCCACGCTCACGTGCTCAGAGCCCAATTAGCTTTGACTATGATGCTACCCCTGCTGATACCGTGAAGAAGCGTAGGCGCACTGCTTCCTGGAAAATTGGTGCCAATGGTCCAACCATTGTTGTGACCGATAATGATTCTAAGGAGAAAATCTCGCGAAAGAAGAGTCGAAGTTCAACTGGTGTAATGGTGAGAAATGACACGGTGGAGGATGAAGATAGTGTTCAATTACCTGATAATTTTGACAGTTCCTCTCCAATTGTTTTGTGTGATGAAGATCTGCCAGAGAAACTAGTTGCCACTTGGAAAGAAGGTATTACTGGTGTTGGTCAGGATTTTAAGAGTGTGAAAGAGTTCCGGGCTGTACTACAAAAGTATGCTGTTGCTCATCGCTTTGTCTACAAGTTGAAGAAAAATGATGCTTCCCGTGTAAGTGGCAGATGTGTGGTAGAGGGCTGTTCTTGGAAAATCCATGCATCTAGGCTCCCTGCTGATCAAACATTTAGGATCAGAAAGTTTAATGATTTGCATACATGTGGAGGCGAATCCTGGAAATCTGCTCATCGTACAAGGAATTGGTTGGTAAGTATCATCAAGGAGAGGTTACGAGATTCTCCAAATGAAAAACCCAGGGAAATTGCTAAAAGCATTTTGCGTGACTTTGGGATTAAATTGAGATATTCACAAGTATGGCGAGGGATGGAAGATGCCAAGGAGCAACTTCAAGGTTCGTACAGTAAGTCATATAACAGGTTGCCTTGGTTCTGCGAAAAGGTAGTAAATGCGAATCCTGGTACTGTTGTTAAGCTTATGGTAGATGATGAGAAAAGACTGCAGCGCTTCTTTTTCTCACTTCATGCCTCAGTATATGGTTTCAAGCACGGTTGCCGACCCCTTATGTTCCTTGAAGCTACATCTCTAAGATCAAAGTACAAGGAGACTCTTATGACAGCAACTGCGGTTGATGGAGATGATGGTTTCTTTCCGGTTGCTTTTGCAGTTATAGATATTGAAAATGACGATAGTTGGCGTTGGTTTTTGGAGCAACTAAAATCTGCATTATCAACTTCTCAATCTATAACTTTTATTTCAGATCGAGAGAAGAACTTAAAGAATTCTGTGCTTGAGGTGTTTGAAAATGCTTCTCATGGCTATTCCATTTTTCATCTTTTGGAAAGCTTCAAGAGAAATATGAAGGGTCCATTCCATGGTGATGGGAGAGCTGTTCTACCTGAAATTTTCCTTGCTGCAGCTCATGCAGTCCGACTTGGTAGTTTTAGAAACTCGACTGAGCAAATTAAACAGATTTGTTCACACGCATATGGTTGGTTGATCCAGATTGAGCCCGAAGGTTGGACGAGTTTGTCATTTAAGGGTCAGCACTATAATTATATCACAGAGAATGTTGCAGAACCATACTCCAAGTTGATTGAGGATTCTCGAGGATCAACAATAATGCAAAAGATAGAAGCCTTAATATGTATGCTCGGCGATCTAATAGATCATCGTAAATTGGAGTCAAGTAATTGGTCCACCAAACTTACTCCATCAAAAGAGAGAGAGATACAGAAAGAAGCTGTTAAAGCACATGGTCTAAAAGTTCTAATCTCTTCCGATGTCCTATTTGAAGTTCACGATGAAATGACTCACGTTGTGAATATTGAAAACCGTGAGTGCACGTGCCTGGAGTGGAAACAAAGTGGGCTGCCTTGCTGCCACACGGTTGCTGTGTTCAACTATATTGGTAAATGTGTGTATGATTACTGCTCCAGTTACTTCACGGTTGAAAATTACCGCTCTACATATTCTGCATCTATAAACCCAACACCTGGGATTGGAACACCAGTTGAAGAAGATGTCGAGCCAGATACTGCAGATGTGTTACCCCCTTGCCCTCCAGAATCACCAATAGAGGAAAAGCCAGTGGAGACCAAAATTGTAGACCCAAATAAGAGAACAGTAATGTGCAGCAGGTGCAAGGAATCAGGACATAATAAAGCTTCATGCAAAGCCACCTTATAGGTCCTTGTCGGCATCTTGTACAGCTCTTATAATACATGGTAGTGACTTGTGATGTATTGCTCATCTTTGTAATTTGTTGCGCTCTGTATTTCTACTTCACAGAAAACAGTAACATTATTGATTTATTTCCATTTGGAAAGCCATAGTTTCTGAGTTTTGAACTCGGAAAGCAAGGTGGAAGATGATGGTAATATTGTTGTTCCCAAAAGGGTAAAAAGCTGTTCTCGTAGCTTGTATCGCAAAAATGATTTTCTATATTCAGACTATGATGGTAGATTCTCAGTTTACTAGAAGTCTAGAACTCTAGAAGTGTGTGAATAATGATTGGTTTCTCGGATTTGGCGAATGTTTTCTTGGTATTGTTTTGCTCCATTCACCACGAGGCCCAAACATCTCTTTCTTTACAGTGGACTGAAGAGTGTCTTTCAAGATTTGTATTATTGTATATGAAAAATGTTCGAGTTTGAAAGTTATGCAATAATGTAAATGAACGTTATTTGTTGGCTTTTACTATGCTGATCCTACGTCGGGTAATAGAACTATAGAAGTATATGTCAACCAAATCCCAGTAGATCAATGATCATTGTATTACCATTACCTCTAGTAAGGAGTAGAAACATCTTGGATAACGAATTTACTAAAAGTTGTCGGAAGATAATTTCATAGGATAAGCTTTTTTTTAGTCATTTGATATTAGGAACTAACTCGCCTCACTAATTTAAGATTCATGCCACATATGACCCATCTAAGGGGGAAACATTCCTTGCTAGAAATTTCTTCCTTTTTAGAGCTTGAAGCCGAGACATCTTACTCATCCCACCACATCCCTTTTGATTGATCGAAAAATCTTACCTAAGTGCACTTCTCTTCTTAGTAGTCAATTTCAACAGGAAATATTGTTACATTTCTTTGTCAAAATGTCAACATCGTTAAAACAGAAATTCAAACTCGACTTAATTATGCCTTAATTCTAAATTAATAGGAATCAAGCATATGAAATTTCTATTACGTTATTAAATCTTATTTATTTATTAAAAAAAATCATAATTAGACTATTTTTACCCAACAAATTCAAGACTCGAGTCAACTGTGCATTTGTAAATGTTAAGACGTGGAGAGACCATATAGCTGTTGTTACCAACCAACCCAAAGTACCTAACAACCCATTTTCGCCTTCTTTACCTACCCACCTACTCCCCCCCTCCTTTACCTCTGCTCTTCTCCTTCAAGTCTCTCTCTGAAAAAAAAAATCCTTTCTTTGGTCATTGCATTAATCACATAACTAAAGGGCCAAGGGATTTGATTGGTTGATACCTTTCTCCATTGTTTCAAGAAAATGTCACTTACTGATTCAATGCAAAACAAACAGCCTGGTGTCATCAACTGCAAAGGTTGTAAATTGTTGTCCATTTTGAATACCCTTATTTGCTTTTACTTTCTTCTCTGCTTATCAAGAATCTGATTTTGAATGAACCCATTTACTTGTGTGTATTCATTCAGCTGCTGTGGCATGGGGACCAGGAGAACCAATGGTGATAGAGGAAGTGGAATTGAGTCCACCTCAGACAATGGAGATTCGTGTTAAGGTTGTTTGTACTTCTCTCTGCCGAAGCGATGTCACTGCCTGGTTGTCACAGGTTTGATCTTTTTCTCATTTGGGTTGAAATTTCTTTCCCAACTGGTCAACTAGATGTGCTAGTTTTAGCAGTGTGTGAATACTAAGTGTTACTTAAATGTCCCAAAAGAAAAGTACTGGATTGCAACTGTGATAACTTGCTGTTTAACATAGAAGGAACTAATGACTACTGAAGTTTCAAAATTTGCTGATCATAATAAAGAGGAACCATTTCTACTAATATAACATTGAATTATTGGGTGCTCAATGTGGGCAATCTTGGACCTACTGGAAATGGGGTGCTTTCTTAGAGATATAGTGGGTTTGTTAGCATATAAATCAGCAAGTTTTATAAGATTGCACTCTTATCTGACGCTAAAATTGGTTGTCTAAAGGAAAATAGTTCAAGCTAATCTCATTTTGTGATTTTTGGGGGCTGGAGGGTAGATGAGGGCATATAAAACAGTAGAAAAGGCTCAATCTTGGCCCCTTTTTACTTTTTTTCTCATTTTGGCGAACCAAGGTCTTATTTTATTTTTCTTTTCAGATGACTCTACCTGAAATACTTTCTTATCCTTCAAATATTCACGCCCAGTTATGAAATTCTTGTTATTTTCCAGGCTCAGGCTTCTATATATCCGCGGATATTTGGTCATGAAGCATCAGGGTCAGTTCTATACCTCTTCCTTCTACGTGAACAATAATGCTGTAGATTAAACATGTATCCTGCTGCTGATAGGAAGTCATCAAATGCTTACTCGAAATAGTCATCCATAGTTTTGGAACATGTCTTGAACTGATAATGCTTCTCTCCAAGGGACTAATAGTCATGTTTTAAGAAAGTTCAAATGTAATTCTGTGTTGGATTTCTCAAATATCTCAATTTGTCAAGTATTCATAATGATTTCATCTCTCCATAAAGAAAAGTGTTCCATCATAGACTGTGGCAACACTTAGTGTACCTCATAGAGCAAAATGAACATACTGCAAACTTCTAGTGCCACCTATCAATGCAACAGACATGGTTGATGGATTCAATATTTTCTGATTTCTGAATGGAGAATCAAACTTCATCCTTGCTACTAATTTTGCAGGATAGTTGAGAGTGTTGGGGAAGGAGTGACTGAATTTGTAGAAGGAGACCATGTGCTTACCTTATTTACTGGGGAGTGCATGAATTGCAGACACTGTACCTCAGGCAAAAGCAATATTTGCCAAGTTCTTGGATTGGAACGAAAAGGTGTTATGCACAGTGATCAGAAGACGCGGTTCTCTATAAAAGGGAAGGCGGTTTATCATTATTGTGCAGTTTCAAGTTTTAGTGAATACACGGTCGTACACTCTGGTTGTGCGGTCAAGGTTAGTCCAATTGCGCCTTTGGATAAAATCTGCCTCCTCAGTTGTGGAGCGGCAGCAGGTAATTTGTGGAGTACTGTTTAATTCATCGCGGCTGATTTTCTTACTTATATACTACTATTGTAATTTACGATTTCAAGTGATTCTTTTGCTGTTAAAGACTCTTGACCCGACATGAAATTTGGCAATTCTTTTTATGGAATGGTTTCCTCAATTTTATTCACCCTCGTCATACATGTATCGTTTTACTTACTGTAAAATTCTAAACCCATTCACATGGAAAAGGATCTTTTTAGTTTTTAGCCGAAATATTACTAGTATTCTAGCTTACTTGATGGCATCTTAGACAGACTATGGTTTGAAATGTTTTTTTCAAATGGCTAAATCCTCCTTCAGCTCTTAGATGTTACTTTCATTCTTAACCTGTTTATCTCTGTATAGCTTAGCAACTAGCCATAATGTTAACTTTTTCTTCGGAACATTCTAAATGAAGCATTGTGGGGCCCTCATAATTGAAATGCAATTATCAGGTCTGGGTGCTGCTTGGAAGGTTGCAAATATCTCTGAAGGATCAAAAGTGGTCATTTTTGGTCTTGGGACTGTTGGCCTTTCAGTGAGTACATTGATCCAAACTGAACAGTTAACATAATATGGGCTAATTGTTTTCTTGGAAACACTTAATGATAAATTATAAGATGCTTACATAGTGTGTTAATAGGTTGCACAAGGTGCTAAAATGCGGGGAGCATCTCGAATTATTGGTGTGGACACGATGCAAGAGAAATACGAAAAAGGTATCATGTGACAGACTTTTTATAACAGTTGAAAGTTTCCCGTAACATACATTTGAATAGTTTCCCTAGCTTATTTGATGTTCTTCCCTTCCGATGCAGCAAAGGCTTTTGGAGTGACGGACTTTTTGAACCCAAATGATACTGACGAATCCATTCCACAGGTGTTTTACTTTTCATGAAATGTACAACAAAAGCTTGTTAATTAGTTTCTTTCTCTCCTCCAGCTAATTAGTCATGAGTCTTGTCAGTCACGTCAGCTGTTTTAAACAAGATGGCAGCATTATAACAACCACTACGTCTCAATATCACGCTAGTTAGGTTGTCTATATGAATTTTCAATATCCATTTTGTTGTATTTGAATCTATTTCGTTGCAATAAGCAATAATTAGGAGATTATCTAATACCAGAGGTTTTCTGTATTTTCTAATTTATATATCATACATCTCTAAACAAATTAGAAAGACTATTAGCAAATACTAGGCCTAATGGATCTTTGCTCAATTCAGTATGACTAATCCCTAATCCAACTAGTTGGTATCACCTATATGGATTTTTTTGCTTCCATTATGTTGTGTGTTTCACGAAGACTGCATAGATTTTGAGTGGTTGTTGTTCTAAAAAGACAATTTCCTTCCATGGGTTTAAGGTCTGCTTGCCCCCTTTTTTAACCCTGGTATCATATATCACTTTTTGTATTGTCAATCTTGACCACATATCCATATAAACATCCGCTTGGTACACTGCTCATCTTATGGAGGGTTGGACGTTAGAGACTCAACATTCACTCTTGTATTAATTGCTGGTCTTACAGATGTTCTATAGAACTTGTCTCTCACTTTGATAAGTATTTTCGCATTGCATAACACTTCGCAGTACTCAATTTCAACATCATATTTTAATCTTATGTTTATATCTTCGTCTATCGTAACGTTCTCCTAGACCATTGAGCTTATATTTAAATTCTCTCAATTTATGCACTGCAATCCTGTCTAACCTCACCTCAATTTCGTTCTTATACTGGATAAATTTGCAGTGTACTTTGTAAATAGCACACAAATGGACTAGTTCTATTCATTCATAGGCTATGCTTTCCATTCATAAACTCTGAATACTTTTTCATTCCAGGTTATAAAACGTATGACCGATGGAGGTGCAGACTATTCATTTGAATGCATAGGAGATACAGGAATGATTACCACTGCTTTGCAATCTTGTTGTGATGTAAGTATTGAGACCCCATTGCAGTACTCTTCGGTATTCTCAAAACGTGACTCTTATTTATACCGCAAATTTCTGTTTTCTCCTATTTGTACTAGGGATGGGGCTTGACTGTCACTCTTGGAGTACCCAAGCTGAATCCAATGGTAACAGCTCATTATGGACTTCTTCTTACCGGTAGAACATTGACAGGATCCCTATTTGGAGGATGGAAACCGAAGTCTGAAATTCCATCATTAGTTGACATGTACCTAAAGAAGGTAGACAGTTCCACTGTTTTGCCACTTGATGAACCTTAAAAACGTCGTGTTTATTTACTACAAACGGCTTTCAATATTAGAATATCTTCATTGGAGGTTTTGCTTGCAGGAAATTGAGATAGATGACTTGATCACACATAATCTGCCATTTGAGGACATAAACACAGCTTTTGATCTGATGAAAAATGGGACTTGTTTGCGCTGTGTCATACACATGCCTACTGGAAACTAGTTGAATTTATTTCATGCTTTCTGTTACCGCGAAGTGGAAATAACCAATCACAGTGAACTGCCAGAAATTTTGATGTTGTAGTATAGGGTATGGAATTATTTGCTACCTTCGGTTATTTTTTGAGAGGACAATTTGATTATATCGAAATGCATTGCCTGGTGAGATGCAATTATCTGGTTTCAACCATATAATTTAACACTTCTTTTCATATAGATTTGGCTATTGATTATTTTTTTCATTATAAGGAAGAACTCTGGCTGAACAACTTTTCAAAGTGATTGATGTCTACAAGAATTTCCAAACACGCGAACGAAGTCTGCAAATGTAATTCTCTAAGGATACAAAAAAAAAGAAGTAAAATGTTTGTGATGTTCTAGACAGTCTCAGGTAGACAGTTGCTATGGGGCGTAGGCCTCCAAAAGGTAACGGAGGCGTGCAAAGGTTTCCTCGGGCCGGCCGGAGATTGACCGAGTGCAAAAAGCAGAAGGGAGCTTGATCGACATACCTTCTGGTTGTAGTTGACTTTAAGCGCACAGTTCCAGCGACAACAAAAGCTATAAAAAAGATAGCAGTGATACTATCGGAAAGGTAACGGAGGCGCGCAAAGATTTCCTCGCCGGACGGAGATTGGCCTTCGAGTGCAAAAAGCAGAAGGGAGCTTGATCGACATACCTTCTAGTTGTAGTTGACTTTAAGCGCACAGTTCCGGCGATAACAAAAGCTATCAAAAAGACAGCAGCGATACTACCGGAAAGGACAAGGACAGTTTCAATTTGATGTTTTATTTCACAAGGTAGCCCATCTATATAGCATAGCTGTAAGCGGACAAAAGAGGTTGTTCCCATAACTTACGTAGGCTTAGCTTAGCCCTCACTCTAATTAAGGATTCAATCCAGGGACGCTTGGGACTGGATTACTTTTCCAGTTTCGAAATAGGCAATTCTCCTTTTGGTCTGTGATATATCACTCTTATATCTAACCTTAAATTCATCAAAATTTACTTTTTAATCTTTTCATGTCTCACTATTTATATAACTATATTATCGTCAAATATGGAGTGACAATACAAACTTAACATAGAACATCAGTAATTAATTAATAATTATAATAAATTTATAAATATTCATAAGTAAAAGGATCAAAAGTACACAATTTAATTGATTGAAAAAAAGACATCATAGATATTGAAATGATAATTTACCCATAATTGAGAGATGAAAACTGCTATTAACCCATAATTTACCCACAATCAAGTTGTATTTTACAACTACTCCCTACATATAAATCCGACTAAGTTGTCTTTTCGTCTCTTTTACTTGCCGTAAGAAGCAGCGAACGTTTTCAGTTGGAATTTGGCACACATACAAGTATTATCAATGTCGACGGAGTCCGTAGAGGCGGCGGCGGCGGCGCGAAGGGAGAGGCTTAGATCCCTCAGAGAAGCTCAAGAACTTCTTCAAACCCCTGACGATGATAATAACAACAACACTAACCAAGACGAAGACGAAAAGTAAGCACTACCCTTAACTTAATCCCTTTTTTCTTGGTTTATTTGAAAAGATATATTGCATTGTAGCTTTGCTCAAATTTCTTGAATTTATATTTTCTTTAGAAGACAAATCCTTCAGTATTACAATAAAATAGACCTGAATAAGGGTTAAGGGCTAGCTCACCAAATAGACCCGAATAAGGGTTGATGACTAAGCTCCCTGCCTTACATAGTTGAGGTGGAAGGTTCAAACTCCATTGGTAGCATACCACTGTAGGGGTTTTGTCGGGTTCATACACGTAGCGAAATTTGAAAATTTATGTTTCAAACCCGACGACGGTCAACTGTAGAATGATTATACAATGTAAATATAAAACACAAAACAAATGTAAAACTTCGACAATTCGAAGGTTTTAGCAGGAGGAATAGAGAAGACTCAATCAGCCAAGCAGTTGAAATCTTCAAGCCTTGTGTTGTGTAGTCCGAGGGTGAGCACACAATCACTCCTCGATTCGCAAGTCAAAGACTATAATATAATTACTCATTTGGAAAGCTAGGAATTCCAGCAGAGTTTCAGTAGAGTAAATCTTATGAAAAGATGGTATATAAATTATGAGGCTAAACCCTGTATATAGCTGAATAAATCAGCTAGGGTTTCCCTCGTGGGCCAGAAACCGAAGCAGAGTGGGTCCGAATGACCCACTGGATGAGTGTCGATGCCGCGGTGCTGAGTAAGTGGCGACGCGGCGCTGTGGCACCGTGGCCCCGACTCTGGCGCCGTGGCCATGCTCTAATTCTGCTTCGTTTCTATTTTATTCTAATGTCTCGATTATCAACCGAACATTTATATACTCTCTGATTGTATCCTTTGAATCGACGGAACAATTGACTTAGTGTTACCCTTCAGGCCTTTACATACATTGACACTAATAACATTAGGGTCTACTCGGAATTTCTAGACTGCGCCGGAAGACGAACTCAACATGTAAAGTTTAGCTACACAAAATATGTGAACTGAACCTATATGTGGAAAGATAAAACCCCTTCATTCATGACACACTCAATCAAGCTTAGGATCTGTCAAGTGTCTATCCAAATGACTTGATTATTATAACTCATCTATATTAGTTGACATCAGGACCATGTCACAGACATGTCCATTGCATTGACCAATGACTTAGTCAACCTAATATCAAATGAGTATCTGAGTGTTCACTCGAATATGTATTCAAGGAATGAATCCTAATCTTGGCTCACATACCACCTTTAATCTATTTCGTAATGCACCCAAAACAAGTCGTGTCTCAACCTATAAGGCATTTGAGCTTAGGACAGGATCAAAGTACATTACTCCGTAAACAAGATGATATTGACCTCAAGTCTAAAGACTTTTATCTCCCACACGCCGATGACATTATAGAAATATAACAAAACAGTACATCAGCAGGGCATATCAATACTTCAACAAGTATCCATGTGTCTATCACGAGTTGCCATAACTCGTAGCAAGTGAGACATACTACATCCTCTAAGGATATGATGCTGACCACATGTCGACGTATCGCATATCATCGATATCCCAATTTTGATGATCATTAGTCGAGATAATTTAAGAGTTACGTTATAACATTAATTCTCACATCATTAATAAACACGTAACCTCTAGGGATGCATTTATAGAATATTATAAACAATCAATTAATAATTCAATAAATGCAAATTGTCATAATATTAATCATCATTAATATAAGTACGAATGTGTATAAAGTACATTGTGTCCTAATACAGATTGTCTCTAGCACATACATATACTTTCAATCTCCCACTTGGCCTAGAGCCAATCACCAACATATCTAATACTCATGTTCTCAAAATGACCATTATGCTTCACCATGCTTAATGGTTTAGTAAACGGGTCTGCTAGATTATTGTCTGTGAGAATATAATCTATCTTGATATCTTCAGCTTCCACCATCTCTCTCAGGATGTGGTACTTTCTTGGTACTTTCTTGGTACATGCTAATACAGATTGTCTCTAGGACATACATATACTTTCAATCTCCCACTTGGCCTAGAGCCAATCACCAACATATCTAATACCCATGTTCTCAAAATGACCATTATGCTTCACCATGCTTAATGGTTTAGTAAAAGGGTCTGCTAGATTATTGTCTGTGAGAATATAATCTATCTTGATATATTCAGCTTCCACCATCTCTCTCAGGATGTGGTACTTTCTTGGTACATGCTTGTTTCTGTTTGTTGATCTTGGTTCCTTTGCATGCATGACACGATGTTGTCACAATAAATGGTTATTGGACAACTAGCACTCGGAACAACCCTAGTTCCTTCAGAACTCGAAATCGCGACGAACTTCTTTAGCGACTTCCGATCCAAAGAATGTACTCCGATGAGTCGAGTATCACGATGTAGCCTGTTTGGAACTCTTCCAACTCACTGCTCCTCCGTTGAAAATGAACGTGTAACCAGACTAGACTGATATTTGAAATCATCTGGAAACTAGCATCAGTATACCCCGTGGAAACCAGCTCATCAGCTCCACCATAGACTAAGAAGTAATCTTTAGTACGCCTGAGGTACTTAAGAATACTCTTGACTGTCTTCCAGTGTTCCTCGCCAGGATTCTGCTGGAACTTGCAAGTCATACTAAGTGCAAATGCCACATCTGGCGTAGTACAGGTCATAGCATACATGATTGATCCTATAGCCGAAACATATGGATCATCTTCATGCGCTCAAGTTCAATAGCATTAGAAGGACAACCCTTCTTTGATAACTTGATGTCTTGACCCATCGGAAGACCGCCTTTCTTGGAATTCTCCATTGAAAAGCGTCTAAGCACTTTGTCTATGTAGACTGACTGTGAAAGCCCCAACAATCTATTAGGTCTATCTCTATAGATCCTAATTCCCAGAATGTAGCAGCTTCCTAAATCCTTCATCACGGGTCTTGGACAACGATCAATCGATCGCATTTAGGTCTTATTATCTCCCATTATCAATATGTCATCAACATATATCATAATGAAGACAATACCTCATCCTTGCGTTTGGAATAAACACAAGGATCCTCTTTGCTTCTGACAAAATCAAAAGATTTGATAGCATTGTCAAAGCAAATGTTCCAACTCCTAGAGGCTTGCTTAAGTCCATAAATGGACTTACGTAGCTGCGCACACGATGCGGACTCACATGAAAAACCCTCGGGTTGTTTCATAGATACTTCCTCAATTAGATTACCATTGAGGAATGCAGTTTTGACGTCCATCTGCCAAATGTCATAATCATAATGTGCTGCTATCGCAAGCAAAATCCGAATAGACTTTATCTTATCCACCGGTGAAAAGGTTTCATCATAATCCACACCAGGACGCTGAGTAAAACCTTTAGCCACTAGTCTAGCTTTATAATTCTGAACCATGCCAGATGCATCAATCTTCTTCTTGAAGACCCATTTGCATCCTATGGGTTTAACCCCATTTGGCAAATCAACCAAGTTCTACACTTGATTGATATACATAGATTTCATTTCGGATTTCATGGCTTCTTGCCATCTCTTCGAATCAATGTCTAGCATTGCTTCGCTGTATGTTCTAGGCTCGTCATCATCTGGAATATCTAGCTCATTTTGTGTTTCCACAAGCAGATTTAGTTTTTCCGGAGGACGATGAGATCTAGTAGACCTACGAAATTGATTGTCTTGCAGTTCAGTTACAGGTATGTTCTGACTGTGTAGGTTCTTGTGCGCTGGTCGAACTACCAACATTAGAGCTTTTAGGAATATCGGGCAAGGATTCCACCTCTTTGTTACCTTGTTCTTAAATTTCTTCAAGTTCTATCTCCGTGCAACTCTCATCCTTGCAGACATATTCATCTTCAAGGAAAGTTGCGTTCCTAGAAACAAATATCTTATGTTCTCCAGGTAGATAAAAATAGTATCCCTTAGTTTCCTTTGGATACCCAACAAAGTAACATTTCTCACTTTTAGATTCCAACTTATCAGTGACCAACTTCTTGACATACGCAGACACCCCTGTGGTCTCGTGTCTAAGTGATGGTTCTGCCACACCATACCTCGTATGGTGTCTTTTCGACTGATTTAGATAGAACTCTGTTTAGAACATATATTGAGGTTAAAATAGCGTATCCCCAAAGGTATGTAGAAAGAGCTGAAAAGCTCATCATGGAACCAACCATGTCAAGCAAGGTTCGGTTTCTCCTCTCGGCAACACCATTCATCTGTGGTGTTCCAGGAGGTGTCCATTCGGAATGAACTTCTTGAAGCTTTAAGTAGTCAAGAAATTCTTTGCTTAAGTATTCACCTCCACGATCAGATCGGAGAGTCTGATACTCTTTGAGAGCTGTTTCTCAACTTCACACTTAAACTCTTAAACTTCTTAAAAGCCTCGGATTTATGTCTCATAAGATACACATATCCAAACCTTGATAAGTCGTCTGTGAAAGTGATAAAGTAAGAGAAACCCTCTCTAGCTTGAGTCGAAAATGGTCCACATACGTCCGTATGTACCAACTCAAGCACCTCCTTGGCACGGATTCCCTTTCCAGAAAGAGGTTTAATAGTCACCTTACCCTTCAAGCAGGATTCACAGTTACCATAATATTGTAAGTCAAATGGTTCGAGGTAATTTAATTTCTTCAACCGTTCTATCCTTGTTTGATTGATATGACCAAGTCTGCAATGCCATAAGTAGGTTGAATTTTTTTCATTTAACTTAGCCCTTTTATTTTGTACATTGAAATTTTTCCTGTGGCAGTTTAATGTATACAATCCATTCACAAGAGGCGCAATTCCATATATAACATTATCTAAAGTCAAAATCATATTGTCATTAGACGTGTTCGAGGAAAAACCCTCTGAATCAAGTACAAGAATGGAAATAATATTTCTTGTCAAAGAAGGAACATAAAAACAATTGTTCAACATTAAAACTTTGCCAAAAGGTAAATCTATCCTATAAGTTCCCACGCGCTCAGCAACAACTCGTGCTCCATTTCCGACGTGCAGGTCCACCTCGCGAGGCTCGACCTTCCTGCTATCAGTTAGCCCCTGCACATTTGTACAAATGTGTGAGCCACAAGCGGTATCAAGTACCCAGGAATGAGAATCATTTATAGATAGATTAATTTCAATTACAAACATACCTTGCACATTAGCACCTGGTGCCATTCCTCCACATAAAGCAGTGTAATCCTTTCTCCAATGCCCCTTCCTGTTGCAATTCATGCAAACATCCGATACCGACAGTTTCTTCTTCTTCTTCGCTCCTCCCTTGGGCTTCATTGCTGCTGCCGGAGCAATAGCTTTGCCCTTCCCCTTCTGTTGTCCCTTACCTTTCAGTTTGGGGTGACTAGAGGAGCTAACCATCAGAATAGGCTTGGTCTTTGAGGTCGAAGATTCAAAAGTTTTCAACATATTATGTAACTCTGGCAATGTCGCTTTAGTCCCATTCATGTTGTAATTGACAATGAAACTCTCAAACGACTTAGGAAGTGAGGCAAGGATGAGGGTGGTGGCGACTCTGTCATGAAACCTTATCTATATAGAAGCTAACCTCTCAATCAACTCAATCATCCTCAACACATGAGGTGAATCTTGACCCCCTTCATTTAGCCTACACTTGAAAAATTCTATGAGCAGGTCATACTCCATTGTCTGACTCTGCGAATCATAAAGACTCCTCAAATGGGCTAACATTTCGTTGGCCCCTATAGTTTCATGATGTCTTTGCAATGTAGGTGACATAGAAGACAATATTAAGCATTGAGCTGCGATGACATCTTTATAATGTTTCTTGTAAGCAACCTGGTCAAAAGTTGCATACTCTGCAGAGTCCTCCGCCGGAGCTGTGGGGAACACTTTGTCCAATGTATACTCAATTTCTTCTTGTCTAAGAACAATTCTAATATTTCTTAGCCAGTCAATGAAGTTGGGTCCGGTGAGCCTGTTCGACTCCATGAGCATTTTCAACGAAAAATTTGATATTTCTGAAGATCTGAAGATAATAGATAGAACAGGAAAATGCAATCAAAAAATCATTCTTCTAAATTATACACATTCACAATAAACTAATTTAACATGGCTTTTTGTTTAATTAGCTCCCACTATTTTGCATACTTCTACGATCCCAAAGTAGAATACAGACCTAAATCAAAATAAATGTCATAATGGGCCAAGATCCAAACATATGTTATATCCGCGTTTGCTTTGGCTGATAACTTCAATAACACACTTTGGTAGGTCCTCAACCAATTGTAAAACAACTGTACAACTCTTGGTTTGATTAAATATCTTTCATTCTAATCTTACGTCTTTAGACTAGTCCGACACTTTGGCGCCAAGATTCATCTAAACAAGTCAACCCTATTACACGACTGTGTTTAAATGCCTAAGTAAATTTAGTCTTTGCAAGCAAACACTTTGATGTAAATACCTACAAAAGTTTATTATCTACTTTCATTTTAACACTTCTATGAAAGGGCCTCGGTCCTCTTAAACTTAGAGTAAATGCTTTGACATAAATACCTTTATCGCCGAAAAGGACTTAGCACCCTAACAATTATAATGGACGACACGTTATAATTAGACTTGTATTTAATCGCGCCGTACCCGCATGCTTATAGCGGTCATTTGAAATTAAACAATTCGGGCGCCACCTGCATAATAATTGCGGACGCTATGCTAATAATTTAAATGCATCACATTCAATCACTTAGCACATTTGTATATTATAGAATAATATACCATTAATGACAATCATGAGTTTATTTGTCTAAACTTTAAAACTATGTCTATGCCAAACAATCCCTAAATATTTTCTGATTTTAAAATTATGATTTTCAGGATTTCTGCAACTTTTACAATTTACAGTTTATCCCTTAAGAATTTAAAAGTTCAATTCGAACCCTAATAAATTCAGAAAATGCAATTTTAAATCTCGGAAAATATTTTTGATTTAGGACTGTTGCAATTTCCAGAACTCAAAATCGAATATTCAAAAAGTTTCTTTAATTACAGATTTGCCCGAAAGGACCAAATCTGTTCAATTCAAAATTTATTTTCATTAGAATTTCAGAATCAGATTCTGAAACTTTTAAAACTTCAGTTTCTGATTTCGTAATTTTTTTTTTGAAAACCCGTCGACGGCGCCGTGTCCCTGCAGAGAGGCGCCGCAACTTCAGAGATGGAATTTTTTTCAGATTTTCTCGAAAAATTTATTTTAAGCTTCTGGATGAACAGCGCCATGGTCCTATTGATCAGAGCCACGACGCCTTCGCAAAACCCTAGTCAGCGCCACAGCGCTCCATGTTGGAGTCGTGGCGCCTCAACTCCAGAAACACAATCTCTGCAATTCCGAAACCCTAAAACTGATTTAGGCTCAGATTTGCAGATTCATTTCGTACCCCTTTCACTATTTCACAGCACGTTCATCAACCATCATCAAATCCTTCTCGTTCTTCGTTTCAATGCACCATGTTCGAATCGAACCGGCCACGCATATCAACTTAGATGAGTTAGATTTGAATGACTTCCTCGATTACATCACTGTTCAACAGATCTGGAGACAAAGCCATGTGTTCTTGAGTTTTAAGGGTTTAAAGCTTTTAAACGACATAAATTATATTTAAACAAATCCTAACTCATATTATCATTAATATACATTGTATAATCACACAAAACAACCCAGACTTTGATACCACTGTAGGGGTTTTGTCGGGTTCATACACGTAGCGAAATTTGAAAATTTATGTTTCAAACCCGACGACGGTCAACTGTAGGATGATTATACAATGTAAATATAAAACACAAAACAAATGTAAAACTTCGACAGAAGACTTACATTCGAAACAATCAGCCAAGCAGTTAAAATCTTCAAGCCTTGTGTTGTGTAGTCCGAGGGTGAGCACACAATCACTCCTCGATTCGCAAGTCAAAGACTATGATATAATTACTCCTTTGGAAAGCTAGGAATTCCAGCAGAGTTTCAGTAGAGTAAATCTTATGAAAAGATGGTATATAAATTATGAGGCTAAAACCCTGTATATATAGCTGAATAAATCAGCTAGGGTCTCCCTCGTGGGCCAGCCCGGCAAAGCGAGTGGGTCATTCGGACCATCGACGCTGTCGGCCATGGCGACTAAGTGGCGCCGTGGCCCTGGTCCAATTCTGCTTCGTTTCTATTTTATTCTAATGTCTCGATTATCAACCGAACATTTATATACTCTCTGATTATATCCTTTGAATCGACGGAACAATTGACTTAGTGTTACCCTTCAGGCCTTTACATATTGACACTAATAACATTAGGGTCACTCTAACTCTGATCACGGAAAGACGAACTTAACATGTAAAGTTTAGCTACACAAAATATGTGAACTGAACCTATATGTGGAAAGATAAAACCCCTTCATTCATGACACACTCAATCAAGCTTAGGATCTGTCAAGTGTCTATCCAAATGACTTGATTATTATAACTCATCTATATTAGTTGACAACAGGACCATGTCACAGAAACCAAATGAGTATCTGAGTGTTCACTCGAATATGTATTCAAGGACTGAATCCTAATCTTGGCTCACATACCACCTTTAATCTACTTCGTAATGCACCAAAACAAGCCGTGTCTCAACCTATAAGACATTTGAGCTTAGGACAGGATCAAAGTACATTACTCCGTAAACAAGATGATATTGACCTCAAGTCTAAGGACTTTTATCTCCCACACGCCGATGACATTATAGACATATAACAAAAGCGACATCGCCAGGCACACCAATACTTCAACAAGTATCCATGTGTCCATCACGAGTTGCCATAACTCGTAGCAAGTGAGACATACTACATCCCCTAAGGATATGATGCATACCACATGTCGACGTATCGCATATCATCGATATCCAATTTCGATGATCATTAGTCGAGGTAATTTAAGAATTACGTTATAACATTAATTCTCACATCATTAATAAACACGTAACCTCTAGGGATGCATTTATAGAATATTATAAACAATCAATTAATAATTCAACAAATGCAAATTGCCATAATATTAATCATCATTAATATAAGTACGAATGTGTATAAAGTACATTGTGTCCTAATACAGATTATCTCTAGGACATACATATACTTCAAGTATTCCTTCTCGGCGGAGCCAAAGTATAACTTACAGGCAGCCGCGGAGCCAGAAATTTTACTAAAGGGTGTCAAAATATAAAAAAGAATACACACATAGAAAGTAAGGGGAGTCAACATATAATATCTGTACATAAAAATATAAAATTAAAACTTTGACCTAGCTAAACTGTGTAATTTTCGGCGAAGACACCCCTTAGCATAAGGTGGCTCTGCAGTGTTTACGGTTCGGCCGCACCCAGTAACTTTGGTCCAAACCATGTATTTGTCTTAAGAAATTCATTGAATATGCACAAATTATTAATTTAGAATCCAGTAACTTAAACGGACTAAAATTATGAATCCATAAGCTTCAAATCTGGCTCCTCGGTTTATTATTTCCCCTCCCCTGATGTAATAGAAAAAAGACCCGACTAGAGAATGGAGAGTTTTCAAGTTCCCTCCTACTCCTGGATTCATATTTAGTGGTAACAAGTGCCGTGCATAAACTACTTTAGAGATAGAGATGATCAGAAAGGAGTCCTTTGTACAAAATATTAAACCTTTCCGACTAATAAGAGGAAAGGGGAAGCCAAAACTGACTCCTAACAAGTAGTTGTCTTTTCATACACGCAATGTACTAGTGAATAGGAAGGTGATTTGAGATTACCGATAACTGACGTTAACTAGTTTGGCATAATATTGATTAATTGGTATATGTTTCAGTGATGTCCAAATGAAGTTCCGAAATTACCTTCCACATGACAAGCAACTTCAAGAAGGCAAAGTCGCTCCGCCAGTACTCCCAAAGTTCGAAGACCCTATGGCCACTCTACCTCCTCCTGAAGAGAAGAAAGAGGTGCTTCAGTGATTGCACGTTTATTTCCTTCCTCAGTTTCAGATTAGCTGTGTTCACTGTCATGACTTTTCTTTGGTCAATTTTATTAGGATCCATTTCTAAATATTGTCCCCAAGAAGCCAAATTGGGACTTGCGAAGGGATGTGCAAAAGAAACTTGACAAGCTTGAGAAACGCACCATGAAGGCACTCACTCAACTTATGGGTACGTTATTGATTTATTTCTGTTTATGCTGTGTTTGTTTTTATTTGTCTCCCAAGTATTATGTATAGGTCTTGTTTGATAGAACTTGTTAAAAGGAATGGAAATAGAAAAAGAAAAAAATCATGGCATTACCTTTTGATGTGTCGGTTGATGTAAGTCAAGCTGAGACTGGTTACCTCATCCATTACTTTCTCTTATTAAGAAAAAAGTCTAAGCTGAGACTGTTCATTGTACTTCTGTTGTAAGGAAGTGTGGGAACATCAGACAGGGCATGAAACAAATAATTACTTCAAGATAATTTTGTCCTTCATAAAAGGCTTTCACGAGTGGGCCAATTTGTAAAATCACCCCCAGTATATTTACTTGCAGTGGTTGGGACTTTTCCTAGGGAAGCTATTGGTTGCGCCACGTGAAGGTAGATGAAATTGGTTGCACCACTTAGATGCTACTTTGTGAATTTAGAAAACTTCAGTAGCTCCTACACTGATCTGTGAAATTGTTTTGACAGTGCACTCTTAATTTTGCTTGCTGTCCTGCCATCTTCATCTGATCTGATCTGATATGTGATTACACTCTTTTCATTTTAGGGGAAAAGGTTGTAGTGATTGCCTTCTTTACTTTTGTGGTGTATAATATAGGCTGTGCAAGATGGTTCCCTTTTTTTTTAGGTTGAACAACTACTGCCAGCACCACTCAATCCTTAACTAGTTCAGGTCGGCTACAGAAATTCTCTATATCAAGTCCACTTCATGTTAAGGTTGAAGTTCAACTTTAAGACTGACTAGGTTTTATTTTTTTGAGAGAAAGGTAATTTTATTATAAAGGTAGCACTAAGGATGTGCTGTAGTAATTACAAGTGAGCAAAATCTTACAGGGATTTTTAGAGGCTAAGTATTGATTCTGCTTTATTTGCAAATTCCTCTTTACACCAAAAAGAAAGCAAAAGTATGTAGTTAAATGTGATCTGTTGAAAAGAGCTAGCTGTCTTCAGAGCATCTGGTGTTCTTTTCCTTCCAAACATTCTACCATTTGCATGTTGGATTGTGTTCAACCCCCAGTGTCCTCTTGCTTCTCCTTCTACCTTTGTTCCAACAGTTTAACAACTCTGGTAGTTCCTGGCATTACCCACTTTAAGCCTGCTATATTCAAGAATATGAGCCAAAACTCTGCTGTGACCTTGCAATGAATGAAAAGGTTATTTATTGTTTTAGAGTTCTCTCGAGATAGATGACACTTGCTGCATAAAATGATGCCCTTCTCTGGAGGTTTTCATGTTCAAACATGCATTTTTGGCCACCAACCAGGAGAAATATGCCACTTTGTTCTTATAGCCATAGGAAAAATTCTGACTAATGTTTTCCAAAGCAAAAAAAAACAAAAAAGTGATGAAAGGCACATCAGTAAAAGTGAAAATTACATACATAGATAAATAAGGAATAGGACTGACATGCTCTTATAGCTATAGGAATGTCGTGACATATTTAAAACCACAAGTTCTAAGCTTTTGGTATGCTATATATATATTCAGCTTCTGTGTCAAAACTTTTTTTTTCAACTCCATGCTCAGTCAAATGTCGTCAGATAAAATGAAACGGATGAGTAGTATATAGTAGGTTAATTCAATAACTTTTTTTTTTGTTTTATTTGAAATTTGCCCTATCCTAATTATTTAGTATAGTTATAATCTAACGGATTGAGAACCATGAGATCTTAGGTTCAAATCCCAGTGGAGACAAAACAGTAGGTGATTTCTTCCCATCTATCCTAGCCTTGGTGGATAGAGTTATCTGCTACCTGTTGTTGGTGGGGGTGACAGGTATCCCGTGACAAATTAGCCGAGGTGCGCGTAAGCTGGCCCGGATAGCACGATTATCAACAAAAAATTATCTAACACCTTTGTGCCTACATAAATTGGACCGCCAACTAAGCAAAGCAAAGCTCACAACCTGGACTTCAGTGAGATTTAGGGCGTAAGTATGGTATTGTATACAAATGACCCTGATGATAGCAAAAAGTAGTATTGTGGGATTGATTTTGTACTCATTTCTGCCTATACATCTTATTGTCATAGCACCTGTCGGGTTAATCACCAACGATACCCTTTTAGGCAATTCACCGAGCAAGTCAACTTTCTACTTTAAACCCTAGCAAAATCTGTCCTAGATTAAAGTGCTGTATGTGTATCAAACGAGAGTGCATCTGCAGTTGGAGCCCCATTGACTTTAGTGATCCCACATGAAACCAATATGGCCTTAACATTGTCTAATCCAAATAGTTCTGGACTACTCTCCCTTTTTCAGTATTAAAATCTTTTGTATATACCAGAAGACCCTTATTTATTCATTACATTGCCAAAATCGTGCAAAAGAAAAGAATATTAAAATCATCTTCGTGTGTAAGTCTAATCAACCGTGGGTCCAGTCTTTCCACTGAAATATTGCCTTTGAAAGGCTATTGTTGCAGGTCCTTTCACACATCTTCCACCTTAGGCCTTGAATATGAATAAGAGAATTTACCCACTAGTGCCAATTCTTCATGCTGCTATGTTATGTTTCTAAGAGTCTTTTAGTTCCGTCAGAGATTTATATGCCAGTGGAGAATATAGAGAATTTCTATTGCTTATTTATTTGTCTTTATTTTATAAAATATTCGATTGTGATGAGCTTAAATAGAGTGACATGAACCATAAGGATTAATATACCCTACCCCAACTTGTTTGGGACTGAAGCGTAATTGTTTATAGTTAAAACTTGAAAATGAGAAATTCGTGAACAGACAGAATACGTGTAGAGGGTATGGCTGGAGATATCCTTTTGACAAACCTTTGGACCTACTACAATCAACCATGTCTGTATGGGTTGGATTTCCCTAGAATCAAGCTAGCTAAGCAGCTTGTAACATAGAGGTAACAGTACTTTCCAAGTGAGATTAAGAAAATGCATCTTTGGCACATTATGGAGTAGTTTCTTGAGAATCTAGCTTTAACCACTACAATGCTTTTCATCATCTCTCGATCTTTTACCTGGTGTTGAAGCTCTTTTTATTTTATTTTTAATCTAGCTTTAACTGACTAGAGTGCTTTTAATCATATCTCGATATTTTACCTGGGGCTGAAGCTCTTTTATTTTTAGTAGATAGGATTGAAGAATTTATTTATTTTGAGGCAACCGATTCCATGTATTAGTTTAGTTTTATGCCAGCTACTTGACTATGAAACCTTCTTGACTTGTCTACGTTGATATTTTGTAGAGGGAGAAGAAAAGAAGAGGAAAATGGCTGAAGAGGATGCTGAAAATGGTGGAGATTAGATGGATATGCAACTAGTAACTCAAAACATTTGACAGAATTATAAATGTGTCACTGCGGTTTTGGATAAGTCTGTATGAGGATTACTTTTGTTTTGTTACATCTAGTCTTTGACTGTGTGAAACATTAGTGTGAGTGTTGTGAAGATTATAAAAACAGGCATATATATATCTGCTTGCTAATTGATGCCAAGTTAACATTTTTAAATACGAGAATTTTCAAAACAGAAGGACCTACGTAGTATCTCTGTTGGATGACACCAAGTTGACATGTCTTGTGCCGTTGTGTTCTTTAGAATATCGATTAAAACAATCAGCTAGAAACTCCTTGAATTGCTCATTTAATATTCTTTAAAAAAAAGTCAAAAACCTCTGCAAATACAAATGAACTCGGGGTCAAACACCGTCAACCTTCCTAGTTACCCCAAGTTTAAATTAAACCAAAATCCAACCAATGTGCTATTTTCTTATATAAAAACACTAAACCACATATATTCCTAATATCCATGCAAACTTCCACTTTACAAAACATAAAAAAAAAACATTACTCACAAAGTTTCACTACAAAATGAAGAAAGTATTACTACTACTCTCTACTGTCTTTGCCACCTTCACAAATTCTTGGCTTTGTGAAGCAGCATCTAATTCTGCACCTGAACCCGACCCAGTTCTCGACATAAATGGCAAAATTCTTCGAACACACACTACATATTTCGTAGTGCCAGTCAAACACGGCAAATATGAGGGGATTTCTTTAGAAAGCACTGGAAATGAGACATGTCAACTTGGTGTCGTGCAACAATTATACGGCGGGCATGGTAGCGCCGTTGCATTATTCCCAGTGAACAAAAAGAAAGGCGTAATACGCGTGTCTACTGATTTAAACATCGCGATTTTCAGCACCCACGAGTGTGATCAATCAACAGTGTGGCGACTTGAGACTTATGATTCGAAAACTGGCAAGTATTTTATTAAAGATGGTGGAGTTGAAGGAAATCCTGGTCCTAGAACCATAACAAATTGGTTTAAGATTGAGAAGTATGGGCGCGGTTACAAGTTCGTGTATTGTCCATCAGTGTGCAGTTACTGCAAAGTTATTTGCAAAGATGTTGGAGTTTATATGGTCAACGGATTGAGGCGTTTGACACTCAGCGACGTTCCCTTTGTATTTAACTTCAAAAAGGAATTCACTTCTTAAGATCCAACAAATAACAAACAATAATAATAATTAGTATAACGAGAATAAGTTGTTCTAAATGTAGCAAGGAGTGCCTCTCGCAAATGCAGACTCTTCTCCGAAGCTATGCTTTTACTTCTTGTTTTTATGTTTTTTAATTGTCACTGAATAATACATGTATTTTGCAAAGTATTACGATCTTTATGTAACAGATTCGAGATCAGTTACTATGAAGTCGGGGAAAGGGGGAGAGGGAGCAGAGAAGAGGTAAGAGAAATTTAGATTTTCTTTTCAATAGTGAATTAATGTCATTACAAGCCCTTATAAAGTCAAGGACCAAAGTTATAAATAGTGAAAAGTAAATAACTAAACTTAAGGGCTAAAACTAAAAACTGCTAATTAATTGTCACAATATTTATCTGTGACACTTTATTTGATCACTACTAAAAACTTTTTATTTTTCCACTGAAAAATGTTTAATGGCTATTTCCCACTGAATGTCAGTAACAAAAACCTAAATAGTAGTATTTTTCACAGAAAAATTAAAAATTTATTAGCGTTTCAATGTATTCTCACCATGCGTTTTCCTAGTGAGCTTGTTTCGTGAGAATAAAATTTTCACAATATTGGTGGAAAAAACAACATATGTGGATGTACAAGGGCTAAATTTTGAAACTAAAACCATTTTTACAAATTCTTTTTTTCCTTGTAGTAGAAGTTTATTTTTACCACAAGGATTCAGAGTGGTTATACTATGTAAGCCCATGGTTTATCAGTCACAAATCATTTATAAAACTATATAGTCTTATGGGATAGGCTTGTCGTCTTTCCAATATATAGTTCTATCAAACGCTTAAAACTTTTATAAAATCAAATGTCCCAAGTGGCCCTCACAAGTCCAAACTATTCTCGATGTAATTAACCATCCACTTGTATTCTAATGGATGGTTACTTAATTGTAATGTTGCTTCCTATGCAATGTAGACAAATTATAAAAAATCAAATTAATAAATACTTGACATAGGTCCTTATATACATTTTTATCATCAAATATTAATTAATTACATATTTCCTCCTTAATTTATAACTTAATCAAGGTAAATTAATATGATTTACCATAAACATCGAGTGGATAATTTTTACCATAAAAAACTACCTTAACAACTACACTAAGTTATACATAATGTTGGAACTCTTTTAATCACTGTAAAGATGATATCATATTTGTAGTTCTAATTTTGAAATATATTAGATCATAATATTTAACAAATTATTCTTTAATACTAAGAGAAATGTTTCTCAAATAATTTGACCAAACACAAAAATGATAAAATCCAAAGTACATGTTAGAATAAAATAAATTATGCGTGAAGGGAGAATCTACGGAATTTAGCTTTTCTCGAATAATAAAATTAGATTTAACTGTATTTAAAAACATTTTTTTTTTCTTTTCTCTATGTAAAGTAAAGTCGCTTGCTATTGTATATAGATTACTATATTATTACGTTTAATTATTGATATACACCTTAACTATAATTTGAGAGTTAATAACTGCGTGTGACAATAACGGAACTAGGCCACTTTTCTAACCCTGCTGGAGTCTCCACTGAACCTCCCCTCCAAGTGATTTCAACGACCTATGAGAATTTCCTTCTTAAAGTTGAACACAAGAGGAACATCACTGAGTGCCAAACGCCTCACTCCATTGATCATACGAATACCAACATCTTTACAAATGACATTGCAATACATAAACTTATAACCGCGCCCGTACTTCTCAATCTTGAACCAATTCTTTTTACTCTTAGGGCCAACATTAATAAAATACTTCCCTTTTTTCGAATCGTACTTCTCAAGCTGCCACATTATCGATGGAAGACAGTCGTAGCTGCTGTAAATCGCAACGTTTAAATCAGTCGATACATGTATTATGCCTTTCTTTTTGTCGATTGGGATAAATTCTAGGGCGTGTGGTTCGACGTAATCTTTCTGCATGACACGAAGTTGACATGTATCGTTGCCGATGTTTTCAACAGCAACGGCACCGTACTTTTCGCCGTTTACTGGAATTATAAAATAAGTTTTTTCAGTTCGGAGAATTTTGCCATTTATGTCAAGAACTGGTTCAGATGCAGAAGATGCTTCACAAAGCCAAGAATTTGTGAAGATGGCAAAAAATATAGAGAAATGTAGTAATAGGATTACCTTCTTCATTTTCTGAACTTTGTAATATGAATATATGATCAGTATTATTTTTGTGTGTGTGTGTGATGGAGAATTTTGTATGGATATTTAGAGATGTGAATGTGTTTTTATAAAGAAAATATAACACATTGGTTGTGGATTTTTTGGTTTAAAACTTGGGGACGTGCCTAAAAAGGTTGACAGTATTTGACTTTGACCTTATATTAAATATTTTTGACGTGTTTTTTTTTTGACTTTTTTTCTTTCTAGTGGGCAATTCTGGGAGTTCTAGCACATAGTTTTGAGATAATATTTCTGGTTATAGTCTGTCATATGGTGTTTCTATATCATTAAAGATTCTGAGGGGTCCAATATGTTGAAGAGGTTGGAAGAAGTTAGAAAACTGTTGGCACTATAAATACTTCACTATGTAATTGTAAAATTTACTTTTGAATAATCTGAATTACATCACAATCTTCATCCCTACCATCTTTTCTTTAATATTTTCTCCATCTCTCAATCGATAGTATCCTCTTTCTTCTCGACTGGCTTCGTATGTATCACCTCTTTCTCTCTGCCTCGACTGTGTCAATATGCACTCTCAGAAGCTGTCTTAAATATCAACATGGTATCAGAGCCACCACATACTGTATTTCCGCAATAAACAGCTACAAAGATTCTTCTTATCTGTATCTTTCTCTTCTGTAATATTCTTCTGTTCTTCCTCATATCTGGAGTATATCATTTTCTTGTTGTGTTGTGTTCTTCTCTGGCTTGTTTTCTCTGATTGACATCTATCTGAGTTCTTTGAATATCTGGATTCTGATTCTTGAATTCTAAAACCAAGAAGAAACTATGTTAATATGGGAGATACCTCAAAAAATCAACATATCACAACTAGAGTCACAGTTACTCCCACCACAACTACATTGGTTTTTTATCATAATCACCCACTGTTTCTACATGCTTCTGATGTTAGTGGGGTGTCTTTAATTTCTTTCCAATTGCTGGGGTCTGAGAACTATGCCCTATGGAGTATGTCAATGAGGATTGCTCTTCTAGGAAGGAACAAAATAGGCTTTGTAAATGGTAGTTGCAAAAAGGAACTCTGTAAAGAAGAGCTATGGGATCAGTGGGACAGAGTCAATGCTGTAGTTCAGTCTTGGCTCATGAACTCAGTGTCCAGTGGTTTGTTGAGTGGAGTTCTGTATGCTAAAACAACATATGAAGTCTGGGAAGATCTCAAGGAAATGTTTGATAAAGTGGATGGTTCAAGAACCTATGACATTCATAGGGAGATATCTACACTTTCCCAGGGAACTTCCAGTGTGTCTGAATACTTTACAAAGTTGAAGAGTCTTTGGATAGAATTTCAATCTTTGGTTCCTCCACCTAGTCGTGGATGTCCTAAATCCAAAGATTTCTTGGAATATCTTCAAAGACAACAGTTGTATCAATTCTTGATGGGGCTAAATGAGAACTACATGCAAGCAAGGAGTCAAATTCTATTAATGACCCCTCTCCCTTCTGTCAATAAGGCTTATTCCATGATAACAAGTGATGAGAGTAAGAAATCCATCACTGCAAGGTCTGCTGGACTCTTAGGAGTAGGACCTGGGAAGTTCATTTAGGGTGTTGGATATGATCCAATTGCTATGTACTCAAAAGGAAGTTATAATCCTACTGGTTCCAAATCTAACTCACAGTGGAAAAGAAACAATTATAATCAGTACTGTGATGTATGCAAAATGAAAGGACATACAAAAGAAAAATGCTATAAGGTGGAAGGATATCCACCAAATTTCAAATCCAAAAGAAAAGAGTATGCTGCTCATAATGTCAGCACTGAAGAATATGGTGTGACTGGAAAAGGACACAAAAGAGATGTAATAAATGATGGATCTACTTGTGAGAATATAAGTTCAGGCAACTGGCAAGTGACTGGAGCACCTAAGTTTTCTTCAGATCAATATGATCAGATAGTGAAGCTTCTGAATCAAAGCTTGGCACAAAATCAAAACAAAGTTCTACCACAATCCTCTTCTTCAAATGTTGCTGCTGCAGGTATATCTAACTCCAAATCCTTAAGTCATAAAGCCTTTCTAGTAGCTAACATAGTGAGACAGTGGATAATTGATACAGGGGCTACTAACCATATGGTCTTAGATTTAAATCTTATAGACAATGTTACTAAAATTCAAGACTATTCTGATTCAAAGAAAGTACACCTACCTAATGATGAAACAGTAAAGATAACACACACTGGTTCAAGTAGTATTTCAGATAGGAGCACACTGCTTGATGACTTTTATATACCACAATTTAAATTCAACTTGATGTCTGTGTCTCAATTAACTATACAACTGAAGTGTGCAGCAAGCTTTTATCCAGAATTCTGTATTTCTTCAGTGATTTCTTCACACTCAGTATCTCCTTTTACTCCTAAGCCTATCTTCACTAAAGAACAAGTAGAGTTGTGGAACAAAAGACTTGGACACACTTCTAGTGGTGTGTTAAGTAAAATACTTAGAGCAAGTTCTGATTCTATAGCTAGAAATATAAAAAATTGTGATATATGTCCCTGTGCAAAACAGTGCAGATTACCTTTTTCATTTGAGTAATACTAATAGTAATCAAGAGTTTGATCTTGTTCACATGGATGTATGGGGTCCTTATAAAATATCAACTCATGATGAGAAGAGATATTTTCTTACAATAGTAAATGATTACTCTAGAATGACTTGGATATACATGCTGCAACTTAAATCAGATGTTAGTACTGTCTTGTAATATTTTCTGATATTTATCCAAACTCAGTTCAGTAAACCAGTTAAAGTAATTAGAACTGATAATGGTGCTGAATTTGTCAATGAAATGTGTGCTGATATGTTTCTTAAGTTAGGGATTATACACCAAAAATCTTGTGCATATACACCTCAACAGAATGGGGTGGCAGAAAGAAAACATAGACATATACTTGAAATTACAAGAGCCTTAAGATTTCAAGGACATATACCAATAAAATTTTGGGGTCTGTGTGTTCAAACAACAGTGTACATAATAAACAGGCTACCCTCCTCTGTAACTGGTAAGACACCCTATGAAAAACTTTACAATAATAAGCCTGTCATGAGTCATTTAAGAGTCTTAGGATGTATATGCTTTGCTAAAGACTCATATGTTACTGATAAGATGCAGTCTAGAACCAGAAAATGTATATTTATGGGATATTCTGAAACTAAGAAATGATATGTCCTATATGATATAGAAAAGGAAGTGTTTTTTGTTAATAGAGATGTAATTTTCAGAGAAACTGAATTTCCTTTTAAAATAAAGACACCAGAGAAGTCAGTCTTTCAAGATAACTCTAATAATGTTATACCCCGTATTTCCAGAGTATGTACGTAAGGGCGTACGTACGAAAGTCTAGCCTTAAAGTTTAGGCACAAGACGTTTTTTTGGGCACAACTCTCTAAAAGAATCGTTTTCCGACGAAACGTTTTACACAAATCGCGTAGGGTAAATTCCGGCTATGTCATTTCTAATTTTTGCGGATTTTTCCGAGAGACGTAACACTTTGGACCAACGAGAGGGCGACACTTGTCACCCTCTCATTGATGGATGTGTGGACGGCAATAGGGCCGAATGGATGGCTTATTTTTGTCTTGGAGTTGGTAGGATATTTTGTGTGCAAGTTGGCTAAGGACAGGCCCTAATCTTCGCCTTACACTTGCCTTGCACTTGGCATAATCTTGGCCATTGGTTGGCCATCCTTGACCTATAAATACCCTCTTGTGATGAGAGTTCTTCATCCACAAACAAGCTTTCCAAGTCTTGAAAATCCTCCTCTCCTTGAAGCTTTTTCGCCCAAGCCTCCTTTCCCTCCCCCGGAAGCCTCGCCGAATACCCATAAGAAGCCTGGCAGAAACACTACCCCACTCCTCGTAGAAAAGTTGCCTTAGTATTGTTATAATGCCCAAAATACCTAGCCCAAATCCCTTTGTACTTAGTAGAAGTTGTGAAGAACTTAAGGGTTCTGGAGCTATCGGAGCGTACAAATTAGGAGCTAAACCTTGCTCAGGAGCGACGTTTAACTTGGATAATTTTTGGGCTTATCGAGGTAAATAAACTTATCCTTCTTTTGTAATTAGAGAATACATACTGTAGAAGAATAAGAATAAGTATAAATACTTAGAAGAATATTATAGAATTGAACTGTTATCACAGTAGAAGGGTATAAAAGATGAATAATTGAACTGTACTCACATAGATCGCTTCTGATGGAGATCGCATAACTTACCGGTAGGAAGTCTTTGCCCAATTCCGTAGAATAGAGAACCCTCTGCTTAGAATCGTTTCTGATCTGATCAGACGTTGATAGACGTATTTGGTATTATAAATTCGATCTCTGCACGCGACAGTCTCGACTTGGCTGGTGGATTTCGCAGAGAAGGTATGTGATTCTTCCTAAAGCATGATATTTTAAAATATATATATAGTACGGTAGACGTACCATGTGTTAACTGAATAGTAACTACGGCAATGTCTTTTGACTTAAGCCTGAATAATACTTACGGCAATGTCTTGCGACTTAAGCTGAATAATAAAGATCTTAAAAAGTCTTTCAAAAGAATTATAAAAGCAGTTTTGAAAGAAGAAGAATAATTGTTTTAAACAAGAAGCTTAAGGGTTATACTAGCTTTATGGGAAGTTAAGTATAACGGCTTAAGTTTTATAAAAAGGACAGTTTACTTATGTGTTTATAAAAGACTTGTATTGATTTCAAAGGTATAATAAGATGGTTTTGATGAGTAGACATATTGTGATGCTATGTGTTAGTATCTTGTAACGTTTGTGTAAAGAGGTCGGTCTTAATTATGCTTATGTTGTTTAAACTATAAGTCGTTATGTTAGTACTATATCACTCACCTCTTGAGATGATCAGGGGTTGCCCTCCGACGGGGTAGACTCAGCGATGCAGGACCATGATTCGAGAATACCTCACGCGGGTCCGGGGGCTATCGCGAGCTACGAGTTCGTGTTAGTGTGCGGGGTTATGCCTCACGCGGTCTATGTGGCCGTGCGGACAACGAGTCGGGGCGATGCCGAGGAGTAGCTACCCTCGATGCGGGGTTATACCACGCGGCCTATGTGAGTGGCCTATCACGGACTCGGAGTCCAGATTAGGCTTGCGAATGATAATATGGCGAGTGGCCTTCGATCATTCGCATCCTAGAAAAGACACATTCTGATTTACTATTGTTGCTCTTGTTTATGATGTAGCATGTGCGATTACATTAGTTGTTTCGCGTATTTGTAAAATTGGTTTTAAAAGTGATATGATTTCATTTAAGTACTTTCTGATTTCACATACTTAGTACTGTTGTCTTGACCTCCTTCGTGCGTTCATGCCGCAGTAAGAGCGGCAGTGCTAGATCCACATCCTTAGGATCTTTGCTTTGGTGTCGTGAGCTCCATCTTCTCCGAGGCTCTACTTTTAGGTATGATCTCCTGTATTATAGATAGTTTTGTACATTCAGGTATGGCGGGGCCCTGTCCGCCATAGTGGTTTACTTTAGAAGTGCAGTAGTCTGTGTACATTTGGGATGTATCGCAAAACTTGGTTTATATATATTATGCCGAAAGCGACTTTTTCTCATATAAACTGTGTCTAAATTTTCATTTGATTCATGTCTTGTTTTATATTCCACGATTTTCTCTCGATGTATGACTACTGGGTGCCGGGTAAGACCAACACGCCCCGAACAGGTCGTGACAAAAGTGGTATCGTGAGCGCTTAATCTCTGAAAGTGTCTACGCACCGTATCAGATCTAGTAAGTTTGATTATCGGTGTTGCGCACCACACCAATAATCGTGAGGCTATAGGATATTTAGGATTGGTTTCCATTCTTCTCACTCGAGATCGTGCTTTAGAGTCGTGTTATAGGTGGACCTCTAACGTATTCCTTTCTCAGAATAGCTTATGCCTCCACGTAGGCAACCCGCCCGTATGGCAAGGCACCGGCGGAGCCGCTAGCATGACACCTAGAGTCACGAGGGCTCGTGCCCGCCTATACCCGAGACGGCGAGTTCTACGACGCCGCCGACCCTGCGAGGTTTAGTGGCCGCAGCAGCGGGTCGATGAGACCACAAGACCTACACCTCCACCCCACACCGGAGCAGATGACGGGTTACGAGAGACGCCCGCCATCGCCGTGATCGTGGCCGCATACGAGGACAGCCGACGCGCAGCTCAGCCTGCACCGCCGCACCCGCGTTCACCCGAGGCGTATAGTTGAGGCTACGGATTTCCCGAGTTGTAGCCCGCCAGAGTTTTACGTCGAGGCCGGAGGATGATCCGCAGGAGTTCATCCGCTACCACGAGGATCACGCGGTGATCAAGGCCTCGAGACCGAAGTCAGGACCTTTCGGTTCAGACGGCCGCGTGATACCGCAATGATCGGGTTTGATTCGCGAGCTTTCCCGGGAGAGCATGCACCTCCAGCAAGATGGGACGAAGCCAGAGGCCTTTCACTCATTTCTTACTCCACGTACGGCGAGGGCACGCCGATAGATTCTTGGCCGAGGCGCAGGACGCACCGCTAGTGAGTACAACGCTGAGTTTGATTCGCTGGCTCGAGCATGTCCCTCGCATCGCAGCGCATGGAGGACAGGTGCATCGTTACGCCACGGGCTAGATGATTATATGGCCGAAGTTCAGGCGCGTGCGCTCTTCACCGTGCATGAATATTACCCAGACGCAGCTCACGCCTGACGCGATGAGCGCAGAGGCCGACGGTCGACGCATGACAGCAGCAGGTTAAGGCCGTGACGAGGGTCTTCTCGTGGCTATCGTGGCGGCCTCCAAGCAGCTAGCCTAGATTTGCACCACAACACCAGAGCACTCGCACCGCCCTCAAGACAAACAGAGTATTCGAGGGCGCACTGGCCCTGTGGCTTCGGACGCCCGCAGCAGCAGAGATCGCCGACGGACCACCCCTCGCCGTGGCTAACGCGTAGATCCCATTACGGAAGCGTGGCATCGAGCACGGAGCTTGTTACGCCAGGGCGCAGGTCACTTTGCGGCGATCGTCCGACCGGGGCTACGCGGTAGAGCTCACCGTGGTCTGCGCCGGCTTCGCCCCCTACGCTACACGCCCGAGGTACGGTACTCATGGACCAGCAGGTCGCGCAGAGGTCGTGGCGCGGTCCAGCTTCTAGCGGTCCTCGAATCGCATTTATGCCTCGTCCACCGGCAGATCGTGAGGCCTCACCGATGTCGCCACGCGTACCTTATCGCTCGGCTGATGTGTATGCCTTGTTAGATCACGGTTCTACTCCCCATATATCTCCCTTATCGCTAGTAGGATAGTGGATAGAGTCCGAGTCCATAGACCCTTTCGAGGTAGCTACGCCAGCCGGGTGATTCGGTGGTAGCTCTACGTATATGGCTTGTCCGATGACCATTTGCGTCGTCGACCCAGCCGACTTGATAGAGTCGACATGATCGATTTCGATGTGATCATGGGTATGGATTGGCTAGCTTCGCTACGCCAATGTAGACCGCCGAGAGAGTAGTACGGTTCCAGCTTCTCGGCGAGCCATTGTTGTTTGGGAGGAACATCAGACGCCGGCGGTAAGTTTATTTCTTACCTCAAGGCTAGAAAGACGGTGCAGGCGGGTATATCTACCATCTCGTCGTGTTTGATATCGAGGCCGCAGCGCGATTTTCATTCGGCCTGTGAGTCGAGAGTTCCCGACGTGTTTCCGCACGACCTCCGCATCCTCCCGAGAGGAGATTGAGTTTTGTATAGACGTGTTGCGGACACTCGGCTATTTCCATTCCGCCATACGTAACGGCACCCGCCGAAGCCGAGAGAGTCAAGGACCACCGAGAGATTTGCCGGAGAAGCGGCTTCATCAGTGCCTAGTGTTTCTCCCCGGGAGCGCCGATTGTTCGCGAAGAAGGACGACGCCGCGCATGCGTGTTGATTACAGCACCAACAAGGTGACCATTAAGAACGTATACCCTTCCCGTGATTGATGATTTGTTCGACCAGCCATGGCGAGATGTTTCTCCAAGATTGACCGCGTCGCTATCATCAAAGTGCGAGTCGAGAGGCGATGTCCCTAGATCGCATTCCGACCCAGACGCATTATGAGTTCGTGGTCATGTCTTGGTTGACAAATGCTCCGCCAGATTCATGGATTTGATGAACCGAGTGTTCAAACCATTTTTGACACGCTTGTGATAGTTTTCATTGATGATATTGGTTTATTCTCACTGCAGCGTGAGCACGCGAGCATTTGGCGATCAGGCCGACAGCTTCTCCGACCAGCAGCTATACGCCAAGTTTTCCAAATGTGAGTTTTGGTTAGCTTCGTGGCTTTTCTTGGGCATATTGTCGGCCGATGGCATTCGAGTGATACGCCAAGATCGGCGATCCGACTTGGCCTAGACCTACTACTCCGGCAGGTTCGCAGCTCGGGCCTCGCAGTTATTATCGCGTTCAGAGAAGTTTGCTTATCTCTCGCACCATCGACTAGCCGACTCGTGGCGGCTAAGTTTGATGGACCGATTTGTGGCGGGGTTTCATTCGAAAGAGAGACCGACGACGCCGCTTCTTACTCTTCCGCAGGTCCAGATGGTTATGTCGTATTGTGACGCGTGCATCGGGCCGGGATGTGTTGACGCAAAGAAGGTAGAGTTATAGCGCATCCCGACACCTTAAGAAACACGGAGAACTACCCCACCCATGATTTGGAGTCGCGGTGATTCACGCCAAGATCCGAGGCACTATTTGTACGGGTTCACGTGGATATTTATACGCACCACAAGAGCCTCCAAGATATCTTCACCGTAGGAGCCGAACTTACGGCGCAGACGGTGGTTAGAGTTGCTTAAGGATTACGATGTTGATATCCCGCACCACCCGGAAGGCCAATGTTGCAGGCGTACGCCTTAGTCGTAGGTCGACGGGAGCCCATCGACGCATGTGCAGAGGAGGGGCATGGTTCGTGATTTGCATCGCTTAGCGAGCCTCGTGTCCGCTTGATTGATTCCGATAGCGATGGGGTTAGAGTTCGCGAGGTTGCCGAGTCTTCCATCGTCGGCGAGGTGAAGAGGCAGCTCGAGGATCCATTTGACACGTTATCGTGATACGGCTCTTCGTGTGGAAGCGGTCCTTTTGAGGTAGCACCGACGGGTGCTAAGGCTTGAGGGCGGTTGTGTGTTCCGGATGTTTCGTGACTTCGCAGGTTCTGGGAAGCACACAACGCTGCTACTCTATCCATCCGTGGTCACCAAGATGTACCACGACCCAGATCCGTATATTGGTGGGACGGCTTGAAGAGGACGCTGCAGTTCGTAGCTCGCCCGTGTTGTCGCAGTGAAGGTAGAGCACCGCAGGCCCGTGGTTTGTTGCGCACGATAGAGATCCCGACCGAAGTGGGAGGTGATCAACACGGACTTCATCACAGGATTGCCTCGCACTCGTAGGAGACATGATTCTATACGGGTTATCGCCGACAGTCGACGAAATCAGCCCACTTTCTTCCCGTCGGGACGACTTTTTCTACCGAGGATTATGCGGACTTTACATCCGAGAGATCGTCGATCGCATGGAGTCCCTATTTCGATCATATCGCATGCAGGAGCCCGGTTACGCTAACTTCCGAGGTCCTTCCGTATGGGTTTGGGACGCAGTGAGCACGATCGTGCATTCCATCCACGCATGACGGACAGCCGAGCGCACTATCCGCACTCTCGAGGATATGCCGCGAGCCCGTGTTATTGACTTCGTGGTACGGAGGATCATTTGCCTCTAGTTGAGTTCGCGTATAATAATAGCTACCATTCCAAAGATTCGACGGGCGCGCGAGGCCTTGTATGGAGGAAGTGCAGATCGCCGATAGTCGTTCGATGTGGGCAAGGTACGATTAGTGGGACCGACTTGCGTGCAGTGCCGGATAAGTGAAGCTTATCCAGAGAGGTTGCCGACACCGTAGTCGATGTGAAGTCATACGCAGATCATCGCCGTCGTGATCCGAGTTCGAGGTCGATGATTGGGTTTTCTCGCGCCACCCATGGCGGTGTGATGAGATTCGGAAGAAAGGAAAACTCACCAAGGTACATCGGGCCCTATCGATTGTCCGCAGGTGCAAGGTTGCCTACGAGGATCTGTCGTCCGATCCGAGGCAAAGCGATCCGTGTTTCATGTTTCTATGCCGGCGAGATGTATCGGATCCATCTGTGGTGCATCCGATTGACGATGTCCAGTGACCGGGGTTATCGTGATGGAGATTCCCATAGCGATAATCGATCGCCGAGGTTAGGCGTCTGCGACCGGGGACGTGGCTTCCACAAAGTTCGTGGCGAACGAGCTCGAGGAGGAGATGACGTGGGAAGTCGGTAGGACACGAGGCGTAAGTATCTCACCTATTCCCCACACCTCCGTGTAATTCACTTTCCTACTTGTAAATTTTCGCTATCGTTTATGCCTAAGTGTTGTTTCCGCCCGTGCGTGGCATTTGCAATCGCTTAAGTTATGAAGAATCTTATCGTTAATCGTTTGGAAGGAACATTCGGACGAATGTTTCGGCGAGGAGAATGTTATACCGTATTTCCGCAGTATGCGTAGGCGTGCGACGTAAAGTCTAGCCTTAAAGTTTAGGCACAAGACGTTTTTGGGCACAACTCTAAAAGAATCGTTTCCGACGAAACGCTTTACACAAATCGCGTAGGTAAATTCGCTATGTCATTTCTAATTTTGCGGATTTTTCCGAGACGAACACTTTGGACCAACGAGAGGCGACACTTGTCACCCTCTCATCGATGGATGTGTGGACTGCAATAGGGCGAATGGATGGCTTATTTTTGTCTTCGAGTTGGTAGGATATTTTGTGTGCAAGTTGGCTAAGGGACACTTGCCCTAATCTCGCCTTACACTTGCCTTGCACTTGGCATAATCTTGGTCATTGGTTGGCCATCCCTCGACCTATAAATACCCTCTTGTGATGAAGAGTTCTTCATCCACAAACAAGCTTTCCAAGTCTTGAAAATCCTCCCTCTCCTTGAAGCTTTTTCGCCCAAGCCTCCTTTCCTCCCCTCGGAAGCCTCGCCGAATACCCCTCTAAAAGAAGCCCTACCAAACACTACCCTCCCTTGGTAGAAAAGTTGTCTTCTAGTATTGTTATAATGCCCAAAATACCCTAGCCCAAATCCTCAGTACTTAGTGTGTTGTTATACCGTGGTTCGGGCCCGACCGCGGTGATTGTAGGCCTGGCGCCAAGTCGTGGCCGCGGCTCGAAAGTCGAGGGTCGCTGAAGTTTCAGCCGGCTACCAAAGATCCGAGGTCCGCAGAGTTGCGGCCGCCACGGAAGCAGGCCGCGCCGAGGCGGGAAATTTGGGCGAAAAACTTAGAAAATCTGATTTGTGTTTTAAAGAGGCCATGGGAGGGTGACAAGTGTCCCCATCCGATTTTCGAATGCATGCAATATAATTGACCAAGGCTTGGTCACTTTTCCATCTTTCATCTTTACTCTCTCTCTCTCTATCTCCAAGGCTCGAGCTCCCTTCTCTAAAACCTCGAGGTGTTCTAGCCTAAGAAAATCTGAAAAGTTAAAGGCGAAGAAAGCTTGTGACTAGCTTAGAAGTGCTATTGTGGTGGTGTTCTTGGAGAAAAAGGCTAGCAAGGTGTTGGAATAAGTTTGGCTAAAACTTAAGGTAACATTTCTTCTTTTGTAGTTGGTATTGGGTGTTGCATGTTTAATAGGAAGAACTTGTAGTTGGAAAAATCCACTTAGAGTAGTTGCATGTAAGAAATGGGGTTTGGTTATGAAAGAATTGGTTAGGGGGATTTTATGAGCATGTTGTTGCCTAAATACTACATTAGACTTGTTGGGTTAGTTGTTGTAACTTGTGGGTGAATTTTACACACCAAAATTTAGGTGTGTAATCCCTGGTGTTGGTTGGTTGTTGAGCCTTAAACATGGCATTTGAGCGTTATAAATCGACCTTGGAAAATGTGGCAAAGTATGTAGAAACAAAGGAACGCCCAATTTTCCGTAGGAAATTGGTGACTTTAGCTTGGAAAAATTCTGCATTATAATTAGAGCTTGATAAACGATTGTGGTCATTTTAGGTTGACATACTACGTGCGTAAATTGGACTTAGCTTGTGGATTGACCAAGAGGTATGTGGAGCTTTCCTATCTCTTGAGCATGATTAGTTGTACCTATGTAGTACGGTAGACGTCAAGATTTGGAAATCTTCGTTTGATATAAGTATTTGATACTTGCTTCGTTAAAAGAAAAGTATAAAAATCCTCGACTTAAGGGAATGTGTTTTACTATTGTTTAACTCTAGTATAACGGCTTTATGGGAGTTGGTTATATTAGTTTGTGAAAGTTTAATGGAGAAAGGTTTTGATGATTTGAACTTGTGGAAGGAAAATGGTTTTAAGGCATGAAGTGCCTAAGGTTTTACAAGAAATGAAGTCACTTAATTTAGAAGCTTGAGATAGTTTTAAAAGGAAATGTGACTTGTTTTGAAAAGAAATCGTAACTTGATACTATGGTGATTAGTATCTTGGAATTTTTGTATAAAAGAGTTATTTCTTAAAAGGTTAAGTACATGATACTTGGGTTAAATTCGAATTTTTATTAAAAGACATGATCGTGCCTTAGGTATACTAAAATGAGAGGATGTATTAATACTATTAATAAGAAGTTAGGTGATTCTTAACTTGCTTAAGTTATGATAGGCGGTAGTGCTTATGTTGTGATGTGATAGTAGGTAGTGCTTATGTTATGTTTAATAGCGGATGAGCTATGTTATATATATTTATATTGTTACGTAAACCCCGGGTTATTATTTATGCCATGGATTTGCTACCCATGATGCGAGTGCGGCGCTTGTACTACGCGGATCCGACCAAAGGATCCACGCGGGTGAAATAGTCTCACGCGAGTACGCTGATGGTACTCATGCGGATCCACGGGATCCATGCGGTGAAATAGTCCCACGCGGGTGAAATAGTCCTATGACGAGGCGGATGACCTCATGCGGGTCCACAGGACCTACGCGGGTGAAATAGTCCCGCGAGTAGGATTGCTTAATGATACTACGCGAGGTACCTGCTTTGATCATGAGCCTCCTATTTTTATGATATAAGATGTATACTTGTTACTCTCATTATTAGTAAGGCACGGTCTGACATAATTTGGTTTTATCTATAACTTTAATGTATTTTGGACTTATGATATTACTACGATATTTTCGATTTACATACTTGATGCGTTGTGTCGCCCCCTTCCTGGGTTGCGTTCATCTGTGAGTAAGGAAGCAGGTGGTAGATCCTCGTTCCTAGGATCTTGTACTCAGGTGTCAGGAGCTCCATTTCTTCGGAGGCTCGACTTTTGGTATGGTTCTCCCTGGAGTCGTGGTTATTTTTTACATTAAGGGGCATGAAGGGGCCCAGTCCCCTCATAGTGTTATTAATTATTATAGGCCTGTATTCTTTTAACAACTTGGTTCGTTAAAGATGTAACTGGTAGGTTTATGTACTTTTGGGTTAGCTTGATTTGGGCTAGACTATTCTATATCTTAATGGTTGTTTATCTTGAGTTTACATTCCGGTTTTCTCTCGATGTTGTGTCACTAGGGTGCCCGTTAAGGCAGGCCACGTCCGGTTCGGTCGTGACAAAAGTGGTATCGAGCGATTAATCCTCGGAAAGAGTCTACAGCCGTATCTAGTAGTAGTCTTGATTATCGGTGTGTTGTGCACCACATCTATAATCAGGAGGCTGCAGGATATTTAGGATTGGTTCCCATTCTTTCACTCTAAGATCGTGCAATAGAGCTGTGCTATAGGTTGAATTTCCTCTGACGTATTTTTCCTGTATCAGTTATGTCTCCGCTAGTGCAACCGCAGCCGTGGCGGCGCAGCGATGAGAACTACCGCAGGCACCGAGGTCACCAGGCACGTGCCCTGGCCCCAGACGAGGTGTTTGGACGGCGAAGTTCTACGACGCCAACCCCAAAGAGAGTCGGAGGCGGCAGCGATCACGAGACCGCAGACTGAGCCTCCATCCAGCCTGGCGAGGATATGGGCTACAAGGAGATAGCCCGATTCGCCGAGATCGTGGCGACAGAGGATAGCGAGATGCAGCCCGGCCGACTCGTAGTTCACCGTAGCCGCTAGCTTGAGACTGAGAGACTTTTTGAGTTGCAGCCCACCAGAGTTTTATGGGTCGAGGCTCGAGATGATCCGCAGGAGTTTATCCGACACCGCAGAGGATCGCGAGGTGATCGGGGCTTGGAGACCGAAGTCGTGGTATTAGGTTCGCGACGGCCGCGGACACCAGCTGATCGGTATGATTCGTGGAACTGCCCCGGGGAGCATGCGCATCCAAATTTTGGGGACGAAGTTCTCAGGCGCATTGGCCATTTCTTGCCACCGCAGATGGAGAGGGCTCGACCGATAGATTTTTGACGCCGAGACAGAATGGGCGACGGTCCCGAATACAACGTGGAGTTTGATTCATTGGCTAGGTATGTGCCCGCATCGTAGCGCATACATGGAGGACAGTGCACCGCTATGTCACAGACTCGATGATCACTGCCGAAGTTGCTCGGGGTAGCTCTCACCGGCACGGACATTGCCCGCACGCAGCACATGCTCTCGGGTGTGAACGCGAGGCCGACGGATCGGCATGTATCGCCAGAAGAGGCGGGGACGCAGGTCCTCCGTAGTTTTAGGGTAGGCAACCCCATCAAGAAACCAGATTTGCAACACACCGGCCCGAGCGCTCCACCATCTTCGGACGTCTGAGTATTCGTGGCGGGACGGGTTCCGTGGCTTGGGTTTCGGAGGACGAGTTCCGCCGATGAGGTCACCTATGCCTCGGTGTGGTCGATGTGGTGATTGCCATTATGAAGTGTCGTGTTCTCCGTGAGCTTGTTATTCTCGCGGCGGCAGGCCATTTGAGAGAGATTGTCCGTCCCGGTGGCGGAATATGATGGCTCACCGGCAGCGGTCGGGTTGGATCTTCATCGTCGGCGATGCGCCTTGAGGCGTGGTGTTCACGACGCGTGCCGCGCGGTCGTGGTAGAGGTTCCGCCCAGGTCCTCAAACCGCATCTATGCTATGTCGATCGTCGTGACCGTGAGGCGTCACGGATGTCGCCACGTACATTGTTGGTTTCTTCGTGATGTTTATGCTCTAATAGATCCGTGTTCTACCTTGTCCTATATATCTCCTCATTGCCGCAGTAGAATGGGATAGAGCCCGAGTCCATAGAATCCTTTGAGGTGGCTACGCCGTAGGTGCCGGTGTTAGCCGAGCGGGTATATAAGGCTTGCCGGTGACTTTAGATGGTCGCGACTCAATGACTTGATAGAGTTGGACATGGCACTCACGTGATTATGGGTATGGATTGGCTAGCGTCTTGCTATGCCAACGTGACCGCAGAGAGAGGTTAGTTCGGTTCCGGTTTCGGTAAGCGGTTATCGAGTGGAAGGAATACCGCATCGCCGGCGGTAGGTTTATTTCTTACCTCGAGGCTGGAAGATGGTACGGAAGGGTATATTTACCATTGGTTCGTATTCGACATCGAGGTGAGATACCGGACCTTGATCGGTCCGGTGATTAGAGAGTTTCGGACGCTTTCCCGCACGAGCTCGTATCCTCCCGAGAGGAGATTGAGTTTTGCATCGATTTGGCACGGACATACTCGACCGATATCTATCCCGCCATACAGAATGGCACCTGCCGAGTTGAAGGAATTGAAGGACCAGCTGAAAGATTTGCTGGAGAAAGGCTTTATCAGGCCAAGTGTTTCACCCTGGGGAGCCCCGGTGTTATTTGTAAAGAAGAAAGATGGGGCCACGCGTTGTGTATTGATTACGCGGTGAACAACAAGGTAACTATCAAGAATAGATATCCTCCCGTGATTGATGATTTGTTTGACCATTGCAGGTGCGAGATGTTTTTCCAAGATAGACTGCGTTACGTTATCATCAGTGCGAGTTAGAGGCGGATGTCCCGAAGATCGCATTCAGACCCTATGGCACCATGAGTTCAGTGATGTCTTTCGGGTTGACACGCGCTCGTGGTATTCATGGATTTGATGAATAGGGTGTTCAGCCATTCTTGGATATGTTCGTTATAGTTTTCATCGATGATATCTTGGTGTATTCGCACGCAGCGAGGAGCACACGATCATTTGAGGCGGTGTTGGGAATCCTCGAGGGCCGCGATTGTATGCCAAGTTCTCGAAATGCGAGTTTTGGTAGCTTGATGGCTTTCTTAGGACATGTTATCGGAGCCGATGGTATTCGGTTGTCTGACAAGAAAATTGGCGATCAAGACTTGGCCTAGACCAGCTACAATCGGCAGTGCGCACTTTGGGCCTTGCAGTTATTATCGGAGGTTTGTGGAGAAGTTTGCTTATTTCAGACTTTGACTAAGTCGACTCGAGCGGCTATGTTCCGATGGACGGATACTTGTGAGGAAAGTTTCAGTTGCTAAAGGAGAAGTTGACGATCGCCCGCTCTTACTCTTCCGCAGGTTTAGATGAATATGTGGTTTATTGTGACGTCAGTGTCGGGCTTGGAGTGCGTCTTGATGCGGCAAAGACGGCAAGGTTATAGCTTATGATCCCGGCAAAATTAGGAAACATGAGAAGAACTATCCCACACATGACTTGAGTGGCAAGATGATTCATGCCTTGAAGATCTGGAGACATTATTTATATGGAGTTCATGTGGACATTTACAGCACTCACAAGAGTCTCCAGACATCTTCGACGGAGGCCGAACTTGCGGCGAGGCGGTGGTTGGAGCTACTTAAGGATTACGATGTTGATATTCTCACTCACCCGGGAAGGCGATGTAGTGGCGTACGCCTTAGTCGCGATCGATGGGTAGTCTATCGATGTTGAGCGAGAGAAAGGGATATGGTCCGAGCTACACGATTAGCAAGCCTGGGGTTCGTTTGGTTGATTCCGTTAATGCGAATTGGGTTCGAGGTCGCCAGTCTTCCATCGTCGAGGTGAAGAAGCGGCGATATGAGGATCCGATTTTGTGCGATCAGAGATCGACTCTCGGGAAGAGAAGAGTCTATTTGAGGTAGCCGGATGGGGTGCTAAGATTCGAGGCCGGTTGTGTGTTCCGATGTGCGAGGACTTCGTCGGCCAGATTCGTGAGGCACGCGGTGCTCGTTATTCGATTCATCCGGTCGACTAAGATGTACCACGACCTCGGTGCATATATTGGTGGGATGGTTTGAAGAGGGCGTGGCGGTTTGTTGCCCGATGTCCTAATTGTCGGCGAGTTAAGGTTGAGCACGAAGCCTTGGGGCTATTACAGTATTGATATTCATGTGGAAGTGGGAGGTGGTCAACATGGACTTTATTACGGGGTTACCTCGCACCCGCAGGAGACATGATTCCATTTGGGTTATTGTTGTGGTGTGAAATCACCACTTTCTTCGATCAGGCGGCGTTTTTGAGGACTATGCGGATTATATATTAGAGAGATTGTGAGATCGCAGAGTCGGTGTCGATTATATCGAGATAGAGAGCCCAGTTCACGGCTAACTCGAGGTCTTTCCAGAAGGGATTAGGGACACAAGTGAGTCTCAGTACTGCGTTTCATCCTCAGAGCGACGGACAGGCCGAGCGCACTATCCGCAACGAGGATATCTGCGGGCTTGTGTTATTAATTTCGGGGTACTGGGAGGATCATTTACCTCTTGTGGAATTTGCTTATAACAACGGCTACCATTCTAGTGTTCGAGATGGTGCCTTATGAGGCCTTATACGGGAGGAAGTGCGCAGTCACCGATAGGTTGGTTTGAAGTGGGAGAAGTGCGATTAATCGGGCGGTTTGGTTCAAGTGACGATGGATAAGGTGAAGCTTATCGGGAGCGGTTATTAGCGGCAGTCGGCGAAATCATATGCGCATCATCGGCGTCGACACTTAGAGTTTGAGGTTAATGATTGGGTCTTTCGAAAGTGTCACCCATGAAGGGTGTGATGAGATTTGGGAGGAAAGAAACTCGGCCAGTACATTGGTCGTGTCGATTGTCAGAAGAGTGGGCAAGGTTGCCTATGAGTTGGATCTGCCGTCCGATCTTGGCGGTACATCGATTTTTCACGCGTGTCTATGTTACGGAAATGCGTTGGAGATCCGCTCAGAGTGCACCGATCGGGATATCCAGTGTGAGAGGAGTTGTCGTATGAGGAGAGTCCATGGCGATACTCGATCGTCAAGTTAGACGACTCGGACGAAGGAGGTGGCTTCCGTCGAGGTTTTATGGCGGAACGAGCAGAGAGGAGATGGCGTGGGAAGCGGAGGATGATATGATGAAGAAATACCCACACTTATTCCCTATACCTCCGATAACCCCTTTCCTACCGATTGGTGTTAATTTAGTTGATTATGCTTGAGTAATGTTGGCTCTCGAGGAGCATTCTTATTTGCAAAGGAATAGTTAAGAAGATATGTTTATATTGTGTTTTGTGTGAGGCTAGAAGGAACATTCGACGAATGTTTCTAAGGGGAGAATGTTATACCGTGGTTCGCCCGACCTGGGCCGTGGTCTCAGCCGCCATGGAGGCGGCGGCGCGCGCGCGTGATTGTAGGTAGGCGCTCGTGGTCGCGGCTCGAAATCGCGAGTCGCTGGTTCAGCACGGCCGGGAAGCAGGCGCGCCGAAGATCCGAGTCCGCAGAGTCGGCCGCCGCCACGGAAGCGAACTGCAAGGCGGAAATTTGGGCGGAAAAACTTAGAAAATCTGATTTGTGTTTTAAAAGAGGCCATGGGAGGGTGACAAGTGTCCCCATCCGATTTCGTAAATGCAATATAATTGACCAAGGCTTGGTCACTTTTCCATCTTTCATCTTTACTCTCTCTCTCTCTCTCTCTCTCTCTAAAACCTCAAGAGGTGTTCTAGCCTAAGAAAATCTGAAAAGTTAAAGGCAAGAAGGAAGCTTGTGACTAGCTTAGAAGTGCTATTGTGGTGGTGTTCTTGGAGAAAAAGGCAAGCAAGGTGTTGGAATAAGTTTGGCTAAAACTTAAGGTAACATTTCTTCTCTTGTAGTTGGTATTGGGTGTTGCATGTTTAATAGGAAGAACTTGTAGTTGGAAAAATGCACTTAGAGTAGTTGCATGTAAGAAATGGGGTTTGGTTATGAAAGAATTGGTTAGGGGGATTTTATGAGCATGTTGTTGCCTAAATACTACATTAGACTTGTTGGGTTAGTTGTTGTAACTTGTGGGGCTGAATTTTACACACCAAAATTTAGGTGTGTAATCCCCTTGGTGTTGGTTGGTTGTTGAGCCTTAAACATGGCATTTGAGCGTTATAAATCGACCTTGGAAAATGTGGCAAAGTATGTAGAAACAAAGGAAACGCTGCCCAATTTTCCGTAGGAAATTGGTGACTTTAGCTTGGAAAAATTCTGCATTATAATTAGAGCTTGATAAACGTATTGTGGTCATTTTAGGTTGACATACTACGTGCGGTAAATTGGACTTAGCTTGTGGATTGACCGAAGAGGTATGTGGAGCTTTCCTATCTCTTGAGCATGATTAGTTGTACCTATGTAGTACGGTAGACGTACAAGATTTGGAAATCTTCGTTTGATATAAGTATTTGATACTTGCTTCGTTAAAAGAAAAGTATAAAAATCCCTTGGACTTAAGGGAATGTGTTTTACTATTGTTTAACTCTAGTATAACGGCTTTATGGGGAGTTGGTTATATTAGTTTGTGAAAGTTTAATGGAGAAAGGTTTTGATGATTTGAACTTGTGGAAGGAAAATGGTTTTAAGGCATGAAGTGCCTAAGGTTTTACAAGAAATGAAGTCACTTAATTTAGAAGCTTGAGATAGTTTTAAAAGGAAATGTGACTTGTTTTGAAAAGAAATCGTAACTTGATACTATGGTGATTAGTATCTTGGAATTTTTGTATAAAAAGAGTTATTTCTTAAAAGGTTAGAGGTACATAATACTTGGGTTAAATTCCCGAATTTTTATTAAAAGACATGATCGTGCCTTAGGTATACTAAAATGAGAGGATGTATTAATACTATTAATAAGAAGTTAGGTGATTCTTAACTTGCTTAAGTTATGATAGGCCGGTAGTGCTTATGTTGTGATGTGATAGGCCGGTAGTGCTTATGTTATGTTTAATAGCCGGATGAGCTATGTTATATATATTTATATTGTTACGGGTAAACCCCGGGTTATTATTTATGCCATGGATTTGCTACCCATGATGCGAGTGCGGCGCTTGTACTACGCGGATCCGACCATAGGATCCATGCGGGTGAAATAGTCCCACGCGAGCACGCGATGGTACTTCATGCGGATCCACGGGATCCATGCGGGTGAAATAGTCCCATGCGGGTGAAATAGTCCTATGACGAGGCGGATGACCTCATGCGGGTCCACAGGACCTATGCGGGTGAAATAGTCCCAGGAGTAGGATTGCTTAATGATACTACGGGCGAGGTACCCTGTTTTGATCATGAGCCTCCTATTTTTATGCTATAAAATGTATACTTGTTACTCTCATTATTAGTAAGGCACAAGTGCAACATAATTTGGTTTTATCTATAACTTTAATGTATTTTGGACTTATGATATTACTACGATTTTCCGATTTACATACTTGGTACGTTGTGTCGACCCTTCCTGGCCGCGTCACGCCGCAGTAGTGAAAGCGGTGGTAGATCCTCGTTCCTAGGATCTTGTACTCAGTGTCGGGAGCTCCATTTCTTCTGAGGCTCGACTTTTGGTATGGTTCTCCTGAGTCGTTGTTATTTTGTACATTCCGGGGCATGACGGGGCCCTGTCCCGTCATAGTGTTATTCATTCTTGGAGGCCTGTAGTCTGGTCAGAAGTTGGTTCGTTCAGGATGTAACTGTTCGGTGTATGTACTTTTAGGTTGCTTGATTTGGGCTAGACTATTCTATATCTTAATGGTTGTTTATCTTGAGTTTACATTCATTTGGTTTTCTCGATGTTGTGTCACTAGGGTGCCGGGTTAAGGCACCGTCACGTCCGGTTCGGTCGTGTGAAGTTGTGAAGAACTTCTAAGGGTTCTTGGAGCTATCGGAGCGTACAAATTAGGAGCTAAACCTTGCTCAGGAGCGACGTTTAACTTGGATAATTTTTGGGCTTATCGAGGTAAATAAACTTATCCTTCTTTTGTAATTAGAGAATACATACTGTAGAAGAATAAGAATAAGTATAAATACTTAGAAGAATATTATAGAATTGAATCATATCACGGTAGAAGGGTATAAAAGATGAATAATTGAACTGCATCACATGATCGTTACTGATCGCATACAACACTTAGGGAAGTGTCTTGCCAAATTTCCGTAGAATAGAACCTCGCTTAGAATCATTTCTGATGCAGACGCTGATGCGTTGATAGACGTATTTGACTGTTATAGGCTGATTCTCTGCACGCGACATACTCGACTTGGCAGGTGGATTTCGCCGAGAAGGTATGTGATTCTTCCTAAAGCATGATATTTTAAAATATATATATAGTACGGTAGACGTACATGTGTTAACTGAATAATAACTACGGCAATGTCTTTTGACTTAAGCCTGAATAATACTTACGGCAATGTCTTGCGACTTAAGCCTGAATAATAAAGATCTTAAAAAGTCTTTCAAAAGAATTATAAAACAGTTTTGAAAGAAGAAGAATAATTGTTTTAAAACAAGAAGCTTAAGGGTTATACTAGCTTTATGGGAAGTTAAGTATAACGGCTTAAGTTTTATAAAAAGGAACAGTTTACTTATGTGTTTATAAAAGACTTGTATTGATTTCTGAAAGGTATAATAAGATGGTTTTGATGAGTAGACATATTGTGATGCTATGTGTTAGTATCTTGTAACGTTTGTGTAAAGAGGTCAGTCTTAATTATGCTTATGTTGTTTAAACTATAAGCTGTTATGTTAGTACTATATCACTCACCTCTTGAGATGATACCGGGGGTTAAAATGCCTCCGACGCGGGTAGACTCGAGCGATGCAGGACCGTGATTCGAGAATACCTCATGCGGGTCGGGGGCCTATGCGAGCTACGAGAGTTCCGAGTTAGTGTGCGGGTTATGCCTCACGCGTCATGTGGCCATGCGCGACAACGAGTCCAGGCGATGCCGAGGAGTAGCTACCCTCGATGCGGGTTATACCTCACGCGCCTATGTGAGTGGCCTATGCGACTACGAGTCGAGGATTAGGCTTGCGGAATGATAATATGGGCGAGTGGCCTGCTCGATCATTCGCACCTAGAAAAGACCTACAGTTTACCTATTGTTGCTCTTGTTTATGATGTAGCACTGTGCGTTACATTGGTTGTTTCGTGCATATTTGTAAAATTGGTTTTAAAAGTGATATGATTTCATTTAAGTACTTTACGCTTCACATACTTAGTACTGTTATCGACCTCCTTCGGGCCGTTCATGCCGCAGGTAAGGGCAAGTAGGTGCTAGATCCACATCCTTAGGATCTTTGCTTTGGTGTCAGGAGCTCCATCTTCTCCGGAGGCTCTACTTTTGGGTATGATCTCTCTGTATTGTAGATAGTTTTGTACATTCAGGGTATGGCGGGGCCCTGTCCCGCCATAGTGGTTTACTTCTTTGAGTGCAGAGTCCTATTGTACATTTGTGATGTAACTGCAAAAACTTGGTTTATATATATTATGCCGAAAGGCGACTTTTTCTCATATAAACTGTGTCTAAATTTTCATTTGATTCATGTCTTGTTTTATATTCCGCTGATTTTCTCTGATGTATGACTACTTGGGTGCCCGGGTAAGGCACCAGTCACGGGCCCCGGAACGGGTCGTGACAAATAAATATCCATTAACTGATGTATCTATACCAATAGCTGCTACACATCAGAATAACATCAATACTCATAATACATCTGATGGCAGCTTGAATAATAACAATTCTATAGCTACACCAGAGAATCTTAGTAATACTAACACTGATAACATCATCATACAAGATATGTCTCAGAATACAACACAGATTCCAGAGATAACTCAATCTTATAAAGCTGCAAGGAAATCTACAAGAACAAAACAGCCTCCCATTTGGCTTAAAGACTTTGTTACCAAAAATAATACACCATATCCTATAGCTAACTATATTTCCTACAACAACATCAGTTCTGCCTATAAAGCCTTTATAACAGTCAGTTCAGAAATAACTGAACCAAAAACTTACAAGGAGGCTTCACAAGATCCTAGGTGGATAGAGACTATGAAATCAGAAATTCAAGCTTTACAAGATAATCACACATGGAATATTGTAACTTTACCAGAAAACAAGGTCCATATAGGTTGTAAATGGGTGTATAAAATAAAGTATAAAGCCACATGTGAAATTGAAAGACTCAAAGCTAGACTTGTAGCAAAAAGATATAGTCAAAAAGAAGGAATAGATTATAATGAAACCTTCTCTCCAGTGGTTAAGATGATCACTGTTAGAACTATTATCTCTACAGCAGCATCCAGAAAATGGCACATACACCAAATAGATGTATACAATGTCTTTCTTCAAGGAGATCTACATGATAAAATCGATATGGAGTTACCACAAGGATTCACCAGCCAGGGGGAAAGTGTTACACCTCGTAAGTTTAAGACGATAATTAAGAACTTCATTAAGAAATAAGATTCGAATATTGGATATAAAGTGTATTTATATAAACTAATCCGGAAGTTGGTATATAAAGGATGTGAGTCCGAAAAAATGTTGGTTACTACGAGCGTGACAATGGAAATTGAGGATGATAATTATATATATTTCCGTTATGAATTAGTAACGTATTATACAAGTTACGACAACGAGGATATGAGCTCTTATGAAATTTTCTGAAATTAAAGGAAGTAGGACTTAAGATTTATTGGGGGATTGATTTAAATTAAGAGGACATTTTAGGGACCAAATAGTAAATGTCATTTTCAGATTTTAAGTGCCTTATAGGCTTAGGAATTCATTGCACTTCCACCATTTTTCAAGCACAAAAATTCAATCTTCTTTCTCTTTAGGGGCAGCCGAAAATCACACCCCATTCTTAGCAAGGATTGAAGGAATTTTCTTAACTTTTTTCCCAAGAATAATCCCTCCATTATAGAAATCAAAATCTTGCACAAACAGTGGGGTTCGAACCACTGTCTGGCCGAGAATGGCTGCTGAAAATTTCCAGTTTTTGGTGCGTTTTTGGGAAGGAAAAATGTGTAAGAATGATGGGTTAACATTGTATAATGGTTGCATGTTGAATTGGAGTTGAAGTAGTGAAGAATTATAAGCCAATAATTAGGGAAAATTTGGGCAGAAATCGGGATTTGCTGGCAGATTTTTAGTCAACTTTGGAGGGGTATATCTCCTAGTGTATTTGGAGTTTTTGGGTGTTTCAAAAGCCAAAAATGAAGTTCGTCGAGTCTAGTTTCCAATTCAGTAAACCTTTCGTCGATAGGACACCGTAGTAGAGAGTTATGGACGTTACAAGTTAAGCTGACAAAGCAGTGGCTAAAACTCGGGACTGCTTTGGGAGCAAAAATTAAGGTGAGAAATCTTCTTTTTTATGGAGTATTTGAAAGATTAAATGATGTTGAGATTAAGGGATAAACTCATGTTAAAAAGGAAATGGGTAGTAAGGGATTGCATGTGGTTGTTGTTAATGTTATTATCACCATTAGTCATGTGTTAAATTGAAAGAAATCTTGACATGCAAGTTTAGATGTTAGGAAATGATTGAAAGATAAAATGGACGATTTGGGTGTTGTTACTTTCATCAATACTTTGCATGTTAAAAATAAAGGAAACATTGATATTTAAAGTTGTAATTAGTTCTATGGAAATAGTGGAACATGAATTGGATTTTAAAGAAATAAGAGGTGAGTCTTGGTATTATATTCCTTGTGGGTGCCGTGACACATATGGAAATTATTGGACATTGTTGTGTGGTATTTAGGGGCTATTTTGTAAGGTTATAAAGCTGAAAATATAAGTCATGAACATGAATATAAGTTGTGGTAATTACTAACACGTGTCTTAAAAGAATTAAAGTATAGAAGGGTGTTACTTGCACTTTTATTGTTGTTAAGGTATGGGCTGTTTTGAGGGTTGTTTTTACATGATTAAAGGAGTTGGATTGACAAGAGAAATAGGTGTATTAATCACCTTGGTTGTTATGGTTGTTGTATTTCATGAATGTAAGAAGAAAGAATGTAAAATAGTAGCGGAAATGAAGTATATGGACTGTTTGAGTTATATTCTTAAGATTATGACTTGTTATTTGTGTTGTTGGCTTTATTTGTAAGTTGTGAATGCGCACATAAATAGGGGAAGTGCTGCCCAAATTTCTATAAAAAATAAAGTCGTTCTTCGATATAACGTACGCTAGAAATCATTAAGTTAACGAACAAATTATTATTGATATAGGTGGAAGTGCTAATTGAGACAAGATATATTCATAGAGTTGGTTAGCTCGTTAATAAGGTATGTGAGACTATCCTTTCTTTCCTTGGCATGATTTTGTGAAAATTCTTCTTCTTTCATTTGACATGTTTTTAATGAAAGTACGGCGGACGTACGTGATTCCTTCAAAGGCTAGTTTTAATCAAATAATGACTCATGATATGTTAAGTGTCTTGACTTTCCAAAAGATGTTCTAAAATGATATGTGATACGCTAAGCGTCTTGATTTTCTAAAAGATGATTTAAATGATACATGATATGATAATGCTATTCTCTATTCCATTGAGGGTCAAATGATAATTTAAGCTATATATGGTTGCTCATGATATTCTGCTCGTGCCAAGTGTTATTATTAGTTCTATCGAGTCCCTCACTACAGGGCCGAGACATGTTATACATATTGTCACGACCCGACCCGACGGGCCGCGACTTGGCGCCCTAATTGGACGTCATTACTGACCTGTCATACTTAATCCATTTGATACCAAGATTAATAAAATTTTGGCAACATAACGCTGCATCTACAACATATACCCGAATAGGCGAGCCGATGAGACTGTCTCTACATAAGGGGGTACCTGCCTCCAGAGGAGTCACAACTAACCAACACAATATAATAAGCAAGCCGACAAGGCTGCCACCAACATAAGGGAACATCCCAAACAGAAATACGAAAGCATGGCTAAACAAACACGTCTACACTGCTCATAAATCAACTCACGACTGTCTACAGACCTCTAGGAGTACAAAAATGACATATGACGGGACAGGACCCCGTCGTGCCCAAGATATACATAAGTCTGAAAGATAAGAGTCTGTACCAAAGTGACTGGCTCCGGAACAAGGGAGCTCTTTAGCAGCTGGTAGATGTCCTAAACTGGAGGGTCACCTAACCGATCACACAGTACTGCGGCATGAACGCAAATTTCAAGAAAGGGGTCGACGAAATAATGTCTTGAGTATGTAAAACATGAATCTTGAAGGAGGGTCAGAATGGCGCCGTAAGATAACATGAGATATATATGAAAAATCAGAGATACCAATGCAACTATACCATTTGAAAAGAAAGTCATGCATGTCTAACAATCATCATAATCAAGATCATCTCCATACATATAACTACCCGGCCCATCCTGGGACTCGGTCCTCATGCTTTATACATATAACTACGGCCCGTTCTCGGGACTCGGTCCTCATACTGCGTACATATAACTACCCGGCCCATTCTGGGACTCGGTCCTCATACTGCGTACATATAACTACCCGGCCCATTCTGGGACTCGGTCCTCATAAAATACAATCACAACTTACACGAGTAGAATATCATGAGAAACCATATGCAATACAAATCATCATCTGAGACTCCATGTAATAATCATGTACATTTCAAATCATCATATAAGACTGAATGGAATAATCATATGCCTTTTTAAATCATCATATAAGACTGAATGGAATAATCATATGCCTTTTTAAATCATCATATAAGACTGAATGGAATAATCATATGCCTTTTTAAATCATCATATAAGACTGAATGGAATAATCATATGCCTTTTTAAATCATCATATAAGACTTAATGGAATAATCATGTCTTTTTAAATCATCATATAAGACTTAATGGAATAATCATATGCCTTTTTTAAATCATCATATAAGACTGAATGGAATAATCATATGCCTTTTTAAATCCTCATATAAGACTGAATGGAATAATCATGTCTTTTTAAATCATCATATAAGACTTAATGGAATAATCATATGCCTTTTTTAAATCATCATATAAGACTCAATGGAATAAGTAAAATAAATTATCCTTTAGAAAATCAAGGCACGATCTCATGAATCATTTTTAAACATCTTTTGGAAAGTCAAAACACTTATCATATCATATATCATTTTATTAAAATTAGACTTTGAAGGAATCACGTACGTCCGCTGTACATTCTCTTGTATAATATTCATGCCAAAAGAAAGGAAGAAGATTTTCACAACATCATGTCAAAGAAGGAAAGGATAGTCTCACATACCTTTTAGGTGAACTAATCAACTTAACGCTAAGATATGCCTCGTCTAGTATGTCAACCTATAACAATGATAATACGTTCGTCAATTCTACTATCCCTAACGTAAGTTATATCGAATAGCGACTTCCTATTTCTATAGAAATTTGGGCAGCACTTCCCCTGTTTATGTGCGTATCCACAATTAACCAACAAGTCAATTAAACCAACAATCCACTATTATTCCAAGATATAATCAAGTTAGGCTCCATATACTACATTTACACAACCATACAACCTCCTTTCCCTTTATACTTATGAAAGACCACAACTTCAACAATTAAGGCGATTAACACACCTATATACCCTGTTGTTATCTTACATTTTTAAGCACCAAACAACTCTTAAAACAAATGTCACAACAATGTCTAAAAATTTCCTTAAATTTTCGGCCAACCCATATTTTTGTTCCAAAATTCTTCTCTTAATTCTTAAGATCCAATATCATATTCCAATACTCCCATATAACTAATTACCACTTAAATATTAAGATTTCTCTTCAATTTCCAATATGCAATTGGTGACAATATTAACAACAACAATACTAAATTCCAATGTAAACAAATGGGTTCTAGAATTGGTTACAACATCCAAACTTCACATGCATTATCTTTAATCCCTAGTTTTTACCAACACCCATTTCAATTCCTTAATTATACAACATGCACTTCAATCATTCAATTGAAAGAAAGAATTTTACCTTAGTTTTTGAGCCAAAACAGTCCAGGTTTCGGTGCTACGGTTCTATCGATTTTTAGCTTCAATTTTGACACTTTTTCAACTCCAAATTAACATGCATCCAATCTATAATGTTAACCCATCATCCTTACACGTTTTCTCTTCCAAAAATTCGTCCAAAACTTAAAATTTCGTGGGCTAAAATTCTGCCCCAGCAGCAGCGTTTTTCCCCACTGTTTTTGTCATCTGAACTTGTAACGTCCATAACTCTCTACTCCGATGTCCTATCGACGAGAGGTTTATTGCGTTGGAAACTAGACTCGAAGAACTTCATCTTAGGCTTTTGAATCACCTAAAAACTCCTAATATACTAGGAGATATACCCCTCCAAAGTTGACTAAAAATCTGCCCAGCAGTTTCCGATTTTCTGCCCCAGTTCTCTCGGTTTTTGCCCACTGTTTGGGTGTTGTTTTTGGTTCCAAGTTTTGGTGAACAATGTAGTATAAGGAGGGGGAAATAAACTATAATTTTTGCTATGGAGAAGGAGCAAAAATCGGCTAGGGAGAGAGAGAGAGGTGAGGGAGTTTGAGATTTTTTTTTAAAGTGGGGAAGATGAGTTTTTGTTAGGTTATAAGTAAGATTTTTCAGATTTTTATTAATACACTTTGGTCCCCCTAAATATTACACTTTGGTCCTCTAATTGTTTTCTTAAGTTAATTCCATCCCCCAAGTAATAAATCTTAATCTCACTTCTTTTAATCTCCGAAAATTCCATAAGACCTCGTATTCTCCATGTCGTAATTCTCATAATATGTTACTAATCCTTAATGGAAAAATATATAACGATCATTTTCCATTTCCATTAACACGCTCGTAGTAACCAAAAAAATTTCGGAATCACATCCTTCAAGTACTAACTTCTGGATTTAGCATATATAATCATACTATATAATCAATATTCGAATCTTAATTTCTTAATGAAGTTCTTAAGTATCGTCTTAACTTACGAGGTGTAACATCCTTCCCCCCTTAGAAACATTCGTCCTCGAATGTTCATCATAGGCCTCACGCTAGGAAAATTTCGACAGAGATGCTTCCTCCCCGGACAATAGGCGAAGATGCTTTTCGCTCATTTACATTCTTTCATGTTTTACATACTCAGTACATTATTTCGTACTGACCCCCTTTCTCGGGGGCTGCGTTCATGCCCGCAGGTTCAGGTTCTCAGATTGGTGATCATCAGGCTTAGGACTCCTACTCAGCTGATTGGGAAGCTTCTTGATTCAGAGCTTATCATTTCGGTATAGAACCTCTTTCAGATTTATGTATATATTTAGGGGCACGACGGGGCCCTGTCCCGTCATATGTCATTATCGTACTCTTAGAGGTCTGTAGACAGTTGTGGGTGATAGATGTGTTTTGGACTTGTGTAGAACGTTTATGCGGTTGAGCTAGCTGTATTGTTGCACTTGTTTTGGGATGTTCCCGTATATAGTGGCAGCCTTGCCGGCTTGCCTAGTTTGATTATTCCTTATTTATGTGATGCTATTTGGCGGTAGCCTAGTCGGTAACTTTGTTGTGATTCTTTGGATAATTGTGTAAAGCGACATGTCGGCTACTTTATTTTGGGTATATGTTATAAATACAGCGTTGTGCTACCGAAATTTTCGATTACCCTTAAGTGTCAGTTGATTACGTGACAGGTTAGTGTAATGGCGTCCAATTAGGGCGTCGGGTCGTGGTCCGTCGGGTCGGATCGTAACAGAAAGAAAAGTATGTAGGTTGGTTAAATCCTTGTATGAACTAAAACAAGCACCTAGAAAATGGAACTTTAAACTTACAGAGGCTCTAATACATATGAAGTTTAGACAATCTCAATATGATCATTCACTTTTTATAAAACAATCTGAACAAGGACTGGTTGTAGTATTAATATATGTAGATGATATGCTTATAACAGGAGATAGTCTAAGGCTAATAGAGGAAACAAAACAGTATTTACAAAAGGCATTCAAGATGAAGGATTTAGAACTAAGGTACTTCTTAGGAATAGAGTTTGCAAGATCTGATAAGGGGATTTTAATGCATCAAAGAAAATATACACTAGAACTTATTTCTAAATTAGGACTAGGTGCAGCTAAACCTATTAACACACCTATGGATTGCAACATAAAATTAACCACAAAGGAATATGATGAACATACACAAAATCGACTGAAAACAGGAAAGGATAAATGCACATCTGAAGATGATCTAATAGAAGATATAAATGCATATCAAAGGTTAATAGAAAAACTGTTATATCTCACAATAACAAGACCTGATATAGCATATAGTGTTCAAACACTTAGTCAATTTTTACAACAACCAAAAAGGTCACATCTTAATGCAGCACTGAGGATAGTAAGGTACGTAAAGAATCAACCTGGGCAAGGCATTCTTATGTCCAGTAATAGACAGGAAGCAATAACAGCTTACTGTGATGCAGACTGGGTTGCTTGCCCACATACTAGAAAATCAGTTATAGGCTATATAATAAAATTTGGGGATTCTCTTATATCATGGAAGTCGAAAAAACAAAGCACAATCTCTAGGAGTTCAGCAGAATCTGAATACAGGAGCTTAGCAGGTACAGTGACTGAATTAATTTGTATACTTGGCTTAGTAGTTGTCGTATAATCATGATTTATTTATATATATATTTTGTGCAAAATCATAGGTTTTTGATACTCGCGAAGCGTTTATTTTTTGGGCAAGAGCAATTGCTCAGAAAAATGGGTTTGTTCTCGTGATACGAAGATCTGATAAGCATTTGTTCGGACGAAAGGGTAATGTAACATTGATGTGTGAAAGGGGTGGAAAATATCAGCAACCGAAGAATCCAAAAGATATTGCTGAAGAGTTAAAACGAAAAGGGACAGGAACCAAAAAATGTGATTGTCCATTCAAAATTCAGGGATTATATGAGACAAAACAAGGTGGATGGGTGGTTAAGATAAAGTGTGGATTTCACAATCACGCCCAGGTCGATATAGCTTACACGGACATTCACTTGTGGGTCGTTTAAGTGCCGAAGAGTATAATTTGTTGGCCAATATGACACAAAGTGGTGCACTCCCAAAGAATATATTAATGGCGTTAAAGAAACAAAATAGTGAAAACGTAACTTGCTTACGTCAAATATATAATGATATTCAAAAAAATCGATGCAATAACCGAGAAGGTAGAACTGAAATGCAACAATTGCTGAGGTTAATATCAGAAAACAATTATGTGGAATGTCATAGAGTAGATGCTGAAACGCAAGTTATCAAAAAACTTTTTTGGGCACATCCAGAATCAATTCATTTGCTAAACACATTTCCGTATGTGTTGATTTTTGATACCACTTATAAAACAAATGAATATGGATTCCTTGAGATTGTCGGGATCACATCAACGGAATTCACGTTTTCCGTGGCGCATGCACTTATATAGGCAGAGCGGGTTGACAATTATATTTGGGCATTGAAGATGTTAAAATCATTGATTAGAAATCTGATACACGTTCACCCGTAATTATTATCGACAATGATAAAGGCGAAAGCTGCGTGAAGGTCGTGTTCCCATCAGCAAAACACTTGTTGTGTCGGTGGCATATCTCAAGAAACGTCGAAGCAAAAATAAAGATTAACGTCAAGGATGTGGATTTGCAATGTTCGATGATACGTTGTTAGGGAATAGTAATGAACTCTTTGAACGTTGACGAATACACAAAAAATTGGAAATGCTTTCTGGGGGTATGTCGTGAATATCCATACCTGATCAAATATGTTTCAAAGCAATGGATTCCCTACAAAGAACAATTTGTCTCTGCTTGGACAAATAAATTCCTACACTTCGGCAACAGAACGTCAAACAGGTATGTGTGATTATGAAATTCCTGCACTTCCTTTGTAGTTGTTATGAAATTATGATTTATTTATTTATATAATATTTTGTACAATATCAACTACTAATTGTTTAGATCGTATATAGAGTAGAAGGTGCTCATACGATTGAAATCGATGCTTAAGTCAAGAGGTGATTTTGTTTATTGTTGGGCAACTATTGATAACTTAATCACACTTCAGCACAGTGAAATTCGTAGATCTTTCGAAATAAGTAAGATGAAAGTGGAGCATCAGATCAATAAATCACCTCTGTTCAAAAAATTGATTGGTTATGTGTCAAAAAACGCCCTTCATCGCATCAACGAGGAGTTAGAAAGAGTGAATGAGGTTGGCCTAGTAGAAGAACTTTGTGGATGTTTTGAGCTCATGTCACGGGTTACCTTGTGCACACTTGCCAAGTATGTTTCTGAGGTTGTGCGATTCCTTTATCATCCGCGCATACCCATTGGAAAAGATTAACAATGAAATTATGCACAGAAGATAGATATGAATCATACTCATTTATTCAGGACCTGGAGGCCGTTCAAAGACGCTTTGACATGTGTGATGTCTCTGGTCAAATTGACCTCACGAAAAGTGCGGAGTTAGCTTATCCGCACACTACAACAATGCGGCGTCGGTGGAAAGTGGTCAAAACAAAGGGCGTCAACATTCTAAGGTTGCGAAATCAATTAAACGAGCGTTCATATTTGAACACGTCGAATGCGGTGTTTATAATGCTCGAGGAGTTCAATTCACGTGAGCAACTCATCCTACTTTAATCCAAAAAACTTTGTTCCTGATGGCGCTCCGAGACATTCAATCGACGTGTCTGATTCTTCGTACTTTGATAAAGTTGATGTTGTTAAAGATGGTGCTTCATGTGCCTGATCCTTCATCCGACAACCTCAATATTATTTCTGATAGTGCTCCGGTAGACACAGTTCTCACAGATTACATCAATGAATTTCCGAAATATGTTATTCCTTTTATTAAAAATATAATCGATGTTGCACGTGACGGAAATTGCGGATTTCGGGTGGTCGCAAACTGGGTCACACCTGAGTGTGGTGAGAAAAATTATTTTTGGATAAGACATGAACTATATGAGGAGCTCATGACTTGGCATAAGCTATATCTTGAAATATTTGGCGAGAAAAATTTCAAAGAATATGAAAAGGCACTTAATGTGCAATATTGGGGAAGCGTACCAATGAGTCATTGGATGACCATGCCAGATATGAGGTTTTTGATCGCATCAAAATTTAATGTTGTAGTTTATATTTCACCACGTGGGTGCACAACGTTATTTCCATTGCGGTCTGAACCCAAGGCACCCGAGGATCATGAAATCGTTGGCATTGGTTTCGTGAACAATTGTCATTTTGTTCAGGTAATTGTTTTTGCATCTACTATACTTTTCATTGTTAATTTGTTTTAATTTCCTAAAATATTTTTATCGTGTTTATAGGTCATTTTGCATGATGGATCACCAATTCCACCTACTCATCCTCAATGGAAAGAATACCGGTTTCCAAATGCTTATGCTTGGGAAATATCTTATATACAGAAGATGCTTCATTTTAAAAATTTAGAAGCTATTAACGCAAATGTAGGAAATTACGGTCAAATAAATTTAGTTAGTGACTCGTGATGTATATTTGTATTTTTTTTGATACGTTGAAATGTAAATATATATTTTTTATTGAATACAATAAGTTTAGTGCAATTTTATTTTATTTTGTTATTTTTTTATTTAATAAAAAAAAAGAGAAAGTGATAAAAAATGGTTTCCAATATTTAAGAGATTTTTTATATTACTAATTATCATTGATTATAATAGTTATTGTTTTTTCCGTCTTATTATTTAATATACTAAATTAATATTATCTTAGATAATATAATTTTAAAAAAACGAAATCAGAAAAAAAAAGCAAAAAAGGAAAAAAAAAAGGAAAGGGATGATGGGAGGATTCTGCTTGCAGGGCAGGGGGTAGGGGCAAGGGGCAGGGGGTAGGGGCAAGGGGCAGTGATGATGGGACGATTTTTTTGTTTATTTTTTTATTTACGTCGTTTTTTTTTCGTTTTTTTTATTTACGCCGTTTTTTTAAAAAATTTGTCACATCACTGTTTGGGGTATTTGAAGTGATGTGACTGCAAATACACCGGTATTTTTAGTGGTCCCCCAATTTTAAAGGATATTGTTAACTTTGAGAGTTTCAAAGATATTCTGTTTTAAGACCAACACTTACACGTCCCGTCTCTTATCACATCTTGTTTTAACATACTATATTATTAGTCACAATAGACAGAAGGTAACCAACATACATAATGACTTAACCTATTAAACTCCAGTGATGCCTGATATTCATTCAGGCATACTTTAACACACACCAACAGACGTGAATGATAGATGAATATATAAAAAATTCAAAACATATAACCAAATCAAGTAGACTACACGATGCACGTTAAATGGCAAAAATTGAAGGGAGATGAGTTTACCTTCTTCGGGTGCAGCGAACTGAGATAGACTTACTTCGAATCTGTCCGAACCTCGAGTTTGTCGAATCCGAGAGAAAGAATCTTCAGAATCTTTCTCAGCACCTCCAAAAGTTTCAGAAAAGAAAATCAAAGGTGTTTGAGAGTTTAAGGATGAAAGAGCGGCGACCAGAAAAAAGTCCCCAAAATGGTTTTAAATGCTAGTATATATAGAAGGCTTAAAGATTTGAGCGGGCTTTTGGCTTTCGAAATTCAAAATTCGTCCAAAGGAAAATTGTTCAAACTCTGGAGTGTTTTGACGTGACTTAGTAGCACGAAAATAGGATGGACAGAACCTTGTCCTTCATTAACAGAGCTGCTCTTTACATGGAAGGGGAAAGGGTAAAATTGGACTTTGATTTTTGGGGGAAAGGAATCAGAACGTTGTGTTCCTCTTATGTGTTAAGAATTTTCTGGTCTTGGGAGATGGGTTTTGGACTTTGCCGGAAATGGGAAGGGCGAAAGGGGCGAGTCCGCGGCTGGTCTTCTTTCTTTTTTTTTCCTTTGTGTTGTAGCTTTAGGGTAGCTTAGGCGTTTTAGGTTTAGATATCTGGGTTGGGTATGGACGAAAATAGAGGGGATGGGCTGGACGTTTTTTTTTGAAGGCTAATGGGCTGGGAATTAAAATGAGGGAATTGGACTGTGTGAAAAAGAAATGGGTATAGTCTTAGGTATTGTGTATTTTAATAATGGGTAGTAAGATATAAAATTAAGAAAAAATGACTTATCAAAATTATAAATTATAGGGATAAAATGCCAATGCGATGATAAATAATATAATAATATTTTGAAATTGTTTTAGTATGAAATGTGATGTACTTATGGTTAACATAGAATATTATGATCAAAATTATTATTGTAACAAACGTGTTACGATGCGAATGAAGAAAATAATAGTAATGATAATAATAAATAGGAATTATTTTGAAAATATTAAATTAATTTTTTATGTATACATATCCATGTATTTATTAAAATTTTAAAATTGTTTTTGCGGTGTTAAAAATAGTTTAATTTGGATGAATAGTTAGGAAGATAGGGACAAAATTGTGTGTCAACACCCTTAGGACATATTAAAAGATAATTGTTCACAAAATTAAAGTATCTACACATAAGCCTCCACCTACATGCCCATTTGTTAGATTGCTAGATTTCTTCTCCATTTAGCTCACCAGACTCCTACGAGGTAACATAAAGAATAGTCATAAGTAAAAAAAAAGGTAGACTAGTCAAAACATCATAAATAATAACTTCAATGTAGTTTACTCATATAAAAATATATATTTCACAGTATAATAATATATAAAATTTCAAGCTCCAGAATATTACTATGTGTTGGAAAGAAGGAAAACACAAAAATTACCTTATTAATTTGTCGGAAGTATCTATTTGGTTCACTAACACGCGTGCACTAGGCGAATCATTTGGAATTGATGGACTCCCGAAAGAAGGAATCACAAGATTTATTCGTGATTGGCTTGAAGTTGTGATATAATCATCGATCTGCCAGTCGGTCTGGTATTTGCCACTAACTCAGTTTTCATACTCTGCAAGAATTCCTCCAGAATTATGAAATCTGATTTTTTTTCTTTTTTTTTTCAAATCAGTCTTTGTCACACCTTTTCCGACAAGTCGTAAGCGATCTTTGCTTTTGGGACCTTGAAGCACTTCAGAGTAAAGAACTAGATCCTTAGAGTTGCTACCTTCTCCGTGTTGGGTGGACTCCATAGCATCTATCTTTGTCTATTTATAGAATGTTAAGTCATTGTCTTACTAAATTATCAATAGTACGCAAATATATGATAATACAATTTGTTAACTCATAATATTATGTTCAGTTTTCTCGTTGATGGTATTGTATGTTCTCCCTGGAACTCTTTTTCTTGATTCTTTGTAGACCTTTGCTTGAGAAAGTTCTTCCTTATTCGGATCCTTTTGTTGTTGTAAAAAACAAAATTTAGCACACAAATACCTAAGTCTTAAATTTTTACAAATTAAAATTAGTGAGAACTAATGGATGCAAAGAGATAATTCAATTATTGAAAAAGAAAAATGTATACCAATTCATGACGTAACATTGCAAACGACTTACGACCCATCGTGTGCATATCATCCATTAATAGACGATTGTCTCTATTTCTCTTACATTCTGCCTGTGAGATAAAAATAATAAGTTAGAATAATATTACCTCATTATTAATACACGAAAATTTAAGAAAATTTAATTGAATACCTCAATTTTTTCACAATGTCAATAATTTAAGAGGTCCTGAAACTGAGGTACTGAAATAGTCTCAAGTTTGTGAAACCATCTTAAATCATCACTATCATATTTATAGAAGTGATTCTTCTTAATTCTGCATTTATAACTTCGTCAACTTGCATTAAATGTCTCCATTACATATTTACTTCCGTCTTCAGCAACCATCTACTTTTCCTATATCAATCATTAAAGCGACACATTAGTAATAAATAAAGGTCTAGAACCAAGAATATACTCGTAATATTTCAACATACCAAAACATAATCTCATATTTTGTCATGTGTGGGAAGACTTGGAAAACAAGTATAATTCAATGGCGCAAGCTCGGAATCCTTCCCCAAAGTTCCCAAGAAAAATTTGAATTCATCAAGTATTTCCTTAGAGTCCAAGTGGCCGCCTAATGAGTTCAAAATAATAACTTGGCGCTCATCTTTGTCGCCGCATTGAACCTTTGTAAGCTTTGTTCTTATCGATGCTTTTTAGATTCAACTATTAATTCATGTATTAGTTTAGTATGCTAATAAGTTATATGATTAATAAATAGTAATGTGTACCTTCATTTTAGTCTTCAGCCGCTGATTTCAAATCTTCATGGTCATGTCCCGCATCATTGGCATTATCATTTAGTTGGACATAATCATTATCATCTCTTTCATTATCTTGTATTTCTGCTGATGCATTAGTATGTATGGCAATCTGATTCCTTGTAGCAACCATTTTTATGTTTTCTACTTGTTTTTTCCGCAATTCAAGATATGCTGACATAGAACCTAGAGAACAAAATGACCTCTTTTTCTGTTGCTTTTGCGGTACAAAAGATTGTTGATTCTTCTCAACTTGATGATCCTTCTGTTTTGGATTATTCTTTTTCATAAAATCCTCTATATTTTGTGGCCGAGCTAAAACCTGTAATGGACGAAATTAAAGTATGGACTAAATTAGGCAGCAAGCTGTAGAAGCGGCAGCGATAGCGGCGGCCACGCGGCAAAGATCAACAAGCGCTCGTCGGCGGCGCGATGCAACATCAATAATGCAGCAGGTTCAAAACTTCAAACGTTTACTTTCCTTTTTGCACCCACTAGTGGTTTCCTCCTCGTTACCGCCTCCATCATATGCAGATGTGGCCTCATCATCTCTTTCTTCCAACTGGTCATTGCGATGTTCACCGCTACTTGGACGATCCAAACCAAGAATCTTTTTACGTAGTATTTGATTAGCCAAATATCCAACACCTTGAGCATCCATAAATTCTGCATTCATTTTCAAATTATCGATCTATTGTCTCTCATACTCTGGAATCTGACTTTGCGGAGCAGAAAATTTGGACTTATTAGCTTTCATCTGCACATATCAACAAATATAAAAACAAGTACATAAGTCAAAATGTGATACAAAATTAACTAGAAAGTAAAAATAAGTTAAAACATGAGTAAATAATTAGATATTTTAATACCATCAGAAATTTCTGTATGAGGGATTTCAATAGCATATTGCTAACCCTTTTTGTTTAAATTTTCAACAAAAAAAACTTGATGTGCCTGAGATGCCAAAATAAATGGTTCTTCTACATAAATTGTCTTATTCATGTTAACAATGATAAACTCATCATCATCTTTTTCCGAGTGAAACCACGAACATTTGAACAAGACAACACTAAAATGCTCATGATAAGATATCTCAATGATGTCTTGTATTGAACAATAATTGACATCTCCCAGTATAGGATTTTGATCTTTGGAACTCGCAAAGCTATGTGTTACGGCTGTGAGTGTGACTCCTTTGTTTTGAGTTACGAACTTCGCGTCACGCTTTATGGTATGAAACTTATATCCGTTAACAGAGTACCCTGTGTACTTTTTAACAACATAATAAGGTCCTTTCGATAACCATAAGATATGTGATTCGGAATAATGTCTTGACCTTCTTGAAGTTTCACTTCAATTTTCTCCCTAAACCAATCAATGAAATCCTTATTGTGATCTTGTGCACTATCCCATTTTCTTTTCCGTTTGGTGCTTACACACGTTTTGTGTTCACTGTGATAAAAAATAGAAAAACAAATATCTTAATAACACAATATAATTGAATAATACATATAAAAAATAAGGTAAAAAATTATCATCATGGTTTGTCAATCTTACTTTATGTATCTCTCAACTTCCACACAATTGCAATTGAATAAGACATAGTGATGTGCTTGTGTTCATATAGTTTGATCAATCATGTGTCCACAATGCTTTTTCTTTGAGGTCCTTCCCTTTCTCTTGATAGGACGCCCAATCTTAGGTAAAAATGATTTTGCGACACTATCCTTATTAACATTAATTGTGGACGAGTTTGATCGTTTCAGATGTCTAGCAATGAAGGTAATACATTCTTTAGCTTGGTATCCTTCTGCCATTGAGCCTTCTAGACGACTCTTGTTTCGAACATCCGATTTTAACTCTCGAAGATACCTCTCAATCTCATACATACACCTTGAACTAACTGGTCCACCCAACTTAATTTGGTCCACTATGTCACGACCCAGGCCGGGCGCGGTACCTGCCGGTACCGTCGATTATACATCAGAGAATAGCAGCGGAACATACATAACATCTAACTTATAATAAGATAAACATTACTGGCCAGCCGACAAGGCCGCCTTCCATAAAATAACTTAATCGAAAGTGAAACCGTACAACTTATCCTTACAGCCCAACCACAAACGTGACTACAGACCTCTAAGAATAACAACTGTGGCGGGACAGGGCCCCGCCATACCCCCTGAATATACAAAAAGTCTATAACCTCAGGGAATCATACCAAAAAGACAAAGCCTCCGTAGGGATGGAGCCTTCCAAGAACTGAACAATGATCCTAAGAGTGCGGATCAGCAAGCTATGTATCTCGACCTGCGGCGTGACACGGCCCAGAAGGAGGTCGCATAACAGTACCAAGTATGTGGCGAAAATCAGTAATGAAATCATGATAGCATATATATAAAGCAGGAGACATGTATGATAGCCAAACTACATTACACAACATATACGCAGCCATGTCAAGTCAGGGACTCACGCCCTCTAAGTCATCACTCAAACGCAACCATAGGTCTCATGCCCATAATATCAATCGTGTCCGTGGAATTCCTTCCTCACCGCGATCATGATATAACAACACTAAGGAGTACACATGAATACTAGATCCCACCAGATCATAAGAACCGCGAGGCAATGCGAAGGCATAACTACGGATCCACCTGCGTCCTCGATCGGCCAAGGCGAAAGCCGGCTACGAGATCCACCGTGCAACAATACCATAATCGAATCACGAAGGCGTGAGGCAAGTCGATAGCCTCTACCGAGATCCACCCTTTGTCACATCGGGGCAATCTGTGCAGCTAACCACCGATCCACCTGCATCACACCACTTCGCCCCAACCCGACCGGCAAGTACGAAGCCAACTACCGGATCCACCTGCATCACGTCTCGGCCGGCAAGTACGAGGGCTAACTACTAGATCCACCGCGTGATGAACCTCATGGAGAGCTAATCCATGGAATAATATCACAACAGCGAAAGCGAACCCTCATCATGGCGCGTACGTGGAATCCTCCATCACTGACGGTATGCCCAAATAGACTCATAATTACATGCTTTTAATTCGAATTGCAATACCATGCCTTTACATAAACCAAGACAATTACCATGCCTTCTTTTCACATAAACCAAGAGAATTCTTATTTAAGCAGGCCAAAGTACTTATCAAGGCACAGATAGAATAATTCTCAATTAAACAAGCCAAAGTGCTATGTACGTACATTCTTTCAAAGCCTCCTTTTTATGTAAAATCCAAGATACTAACACGTAGTATCGGCGTGTCTATTTTTCAAAGTAAGTTACTACACCTTTAGAAAACCCATTTCAAAGCTTGAAACCAAGTAACTTCAATTTTTCACAATCTAGACATCTTATTCTCATTAATCAAAATAGACAACTTCCATAACCTTCCATAAAGTTATTATAACCAACCTCCCATAAAGCCGTTATACTAACTTTATGCTTTAGAAATTTAAGATATCATTATCCTTTCATAAGGCCGTTATAACTAACTTCCCATAAAGCCGTTATAACTCCTTATAAACCATTTCGTTCTTTTACTAACCAAGAGACTTATACTTTAAACAATTTCATACCATTTTCAAAATACTTCAAGCCTCTTATCCTTTAGAAAACAAGTTCCTTACCTCAAAAATTTAAGTCTCTTATCTTCTAGAATAATTCAATACTCAATACTTTCACACCAAGTACTCTATACTTCATTATATCAAGAAATCCTTGTCTACCTTATTTAGGATAAACCACTCCTTAAGAGCAAGCGGGTTAACTACTTAACCCAACCAACTTGGACATTTTCTTAAAACAAGTCAAGTATAACAAAAGGATTTACTTCATTCAAAACACGTACGTCTACCGTACTATATAGTTATAACTACTCATGCTCAAGAGATAAGAAAGTTTCCACATACCTCTTCGGTCAAACCACTTGCTAAGCTCAAACTACCGCAAGTAATACGTCAACCTATAATAACCATAATACGTTTATTAACCTCATATTTCAATGTAGAAATAATCTAAGTTCAAAAGCCCCTAAATTCTATGGAAAATTGGGCGGCATTTCCTTTGTTTCTACATACTTTGCCACCTTTCTCAAGGCCGAATTCAACACCCAAATGCCACATTTAAGGCTCAACAATCCAACATTTTAAAGGGGATTACACCTCCAAACTTGGGTGTGTAAAATTCTGCCCCATTAGGTAAAACAACTAACTTAACAAGCCTAAGGTAGTTTTTAGGCTACAACATGCTCCTAATATCTTCTTAATCAATTCTTTCACATCCAAACCATATTTCTTACATCTGATGACTCTCAGAGCATTATTCACTACCACAAGTTCTTTCTTCTTAACATGCAACACTAGAAACTAATTCTAAAGGAAGAAATGTTACCTTAAAGTTTTAGCCAAACTTATTCCAAATATTTTTGCTAGCTTGCCAAGAACACCACCACAACAACACCAACAAGCTAGCCACAAGCTTCCTTCTTGTTCTTATCTTTTGATTTTCCTAAGGCTAGAATTTCTCTTGGGATTTTAGAGAGAAGGAGGAGCTAAATTAGAGAGAGAGAGAGGTTTGAAAGATGACCAAGTCTTCAAGACTTGGTCAATATAAGGCATGCAAGAAAAATCAGATGGGGGGGACACTTGTCACCCTCTCATGGCCTTTTTAAAAGAGAAAATCAGATTTCCTAAGTTTTTCCGCCCAGAATCCCGCCTAGGCGCCGCGGCCATGCCCGGCCATGCGGCGCCGCAACTCTGCGGACCACGGATCTTCCGCGCCTGCTTCTTCGGCGCATGCGCTGAAACTTCAGCGACTCGCATTCGGCGCCATGCCTTGCATCCGCGCCGCGCCCTCGCTGTTTTGCTCAAACGCCTTCTGTCACAGACCGAACTTGTAACTCTCATAACTTTACTCCGACGTCCTATCGATGAGCGGTTGGTTGCGTTGGAATCTAGACTCAACGAACTACGCCCGGGCCTTTGAAACACTTATGAACTCTCAATGTACCGGTCATAACCCGCCTTAAAGTTGACTAAAACCCGTCCGAATAATCCACAACCTATCTTCGAAAATTTTAAGTCTTACTCCTTTCAGACGCCTCACGCGCATGACTGAACTACGGGTGTAACATTCTCCCCTTAGAAACATTCGTCGTCACGACCGACCCGGCCGCGGATCGTACCTACCGGTACCGTCGTATACATCGAGAGAATAGCATGAACATACATAACATCTAACTTATAATAAGATAAACATTCTCGCCGGTAACCGACAGGCCGCTTCCATAAAATAACTTAATCGAAAGTGAAACTGCATAACTTATCCTTACACCCAACCACAAACGTGACTACGCACTCTAAGAATAACAATCGTATGACAGGCCCCGCCATACCCCCTGAATATACAAAAAGTCTATAACCTCAGGGAATCATACCAAAAAGACAAAGCCTCCGTAGGATGGAGCCTTCCAAGAATCGAACAATGATCCTAAGAGCGGATCGCCAGTTATGATCTCGACTGCAGATGAACACAAACGGGCGAGGTCGAGATAACAGTACCAAGTATGTGAAATCGAAATATCAGAATGAAATCATGATAGCATATATATAAAGCAGGAGACATGTATGATAGCCAAACTACATTACACAACATATACGCAGCCATGTCAAGTCAGGGACTCACGCCCTCTAAGTCATCACTCAAACGCAACCATAGGTCTCATGCCCATAATATCAATCGTGCCCGTGGAATTCCTTCCTCACTGCCGGCAGTCTATGATATAACAACACTAAGGAGTACACATGAATACTAGATCCCACCAGATATCAAGAACCGCATTTGAGGCAAAGACGGCGCATAACTACCAGATCCACCCTGCATCATCGACTGACCGGGGCAAGTACGAAAGCCAGCTACCAGATCCACCCGTACCAACAATACCATAACTGAATCACGAAGCTGACCGGGGCAAGTGCGATAGCCTCTACCAGATCCACCCTGCGTCACATCGCTGACCGGGGCAAGTACGCAGGCTAACCACCAGATCCACCCTGCATCACACCACTTCGCCCTAACCCTGACCGGGGCAAGTACGAAAGCCAACTACCAGATCCACCCTGCATCACGTCTCTGACCGGCAAGTACGGTAGGCTAACTACTAGATCCACCCCGCATCGCGAGACTCATGGAGAGCTAATCCATGGAATAATACTGTCAACAGGGAAACGAACCCTCATCATGGCCGCATACCCGTGGAATCCTCCATCACTGACGGTACGCCCAAATAGACTCATAATTACATGCTTTTAATTCGAATTGCAATACCATGCCTTTACATAAACCAAGACAATTACCATGCCTTCTTTTCACATAAACCAAGAGAATTCTTATTTAAGCAGGCCAAAGTACTTATCAAGGCACAGATAGAATAATTCTCAATTAAACAAGCCAAAGTGCTATGTACGTACATTCTTTTCGAAAGCCTCCTTTTTATGTAAAATCCAAGATACTAACACCCGTAGTATCGAGGCGTGTCTATTTTTCAAAGTAAGTTACTACACCTTTAGAAAACTCATTTCAAAGCTTGAAACCAAGTAACTTCAATTTTTCACAATCTAGACATCTTATTCTCATTAATCAAAATAGACAACTTCCATAACCTTCCATAAAGTTATTATAACCAACCTCCCATAAAGCCGTTATACTAACTTTATGCTTTAGAAATTTAAGATATCCTTATCCTTTCATAAGGCCGTTATAACTAACTTCCCATAAAACCGTTATAACTCCTTATAAACCATTTCGTTCTTTTACTAACCAAGAGACTTATACTTTAAACAATTTCATACCATTTTCAAAATACTTCAAGCCTCTTATCCTTTAGAAAACAAGTTCCTTACCTCAAAAATTTAAGTCTCTTATCTTCTAGAATAATTCAATACTCAATACTTTCACACCAAGTACTCTATACTTCATTATGTCAAGAAATCCTTGTCTACCTTATTTAGGATAAACCACTCCTTAAGAGCAAGCGGGTTAACTACTTAACCCAACCAACTTGGACATTTTCTTAAAACAAGTCAAGTATAACAAAAGGATTTACTTCATTCAAAACACGACGCTCACCGTACTATATAGTTATAACTACTCATGCTCAAGAGATAAGAAAGTTTCCACATACCTCTTCGGTCAATCCACTTGCTAAGCTCAAACTACCGCAAGTAATACGTCAACCTATAATAACCATAATACGTTTATTAACCTCTAATTTCAATGTAGAAATAATCTAAGTTCAAAAGCCCCTAAATTCTATGGAAAATTGGGCGGCATTTCCTTTGTTTCTACATACTTTGCCACCTTTCTCAAGGCCGAATTCAACACCCAAATGCCACATTTAAGGCTCAACAATCCAACATTTTAAAGGGGATTACACCTCCAAATTTGGGTGTGTGTAAAATTCGCCCCATTAGGTAAAACAACTAACTTAACAAGCCTAAGGTAGTTTTTAGGCTACAACATGCTCCTAATATCTTCTTAATCAATTCTTTCACATCCAAACCATATTTCTTACATGCAATGACTCTAAGAGCATTATTCACTACCACAAGTTCTTTCTTCTTAACATGCAACACTAGAAATTAATTCTAAAGGAAGAAATTTTACCTTAAAGTTTTAGCCAAACTTATTCCAAATATTTTTGCTAGCTTCCTTGCCAAGAACACCACCACAACAACACCAACAAGCTAGCCACAAGCTTCCTTCTTGTTCTTATCTTTTCAGATTTTTCCTAAGGCTAGAATTTCTCTTGGGATTTTAGAGAGAAGGAGGAGCTAAATTAGAGAGAGAGAGGTTTGAAAGATGACCAAGTCTTCAAGACTTGGTCAATATAAGGCATGCAAGAAAAATCAGATGGGGGGGGGGGGGGACACTTGTCACCCTCCCATGGCCTTTTTAAAAGAGAAAATCAGATTTCCTAAGTTTTTCCGCCCAGAATCCCGCCTAGGCGCCGCGCCGCTTCCCTGGCCACATGCTCAGATCCGGCCGCGTCGCTGTTTTGCTCAAACGCCTTCTGTCTCGTCACAAGACTGAACTTGTAACTCTCATAACTTTCTACTCCGACGTCCTATCGACGAACGGTTGGTTGCGTTGGAATCTAGACTCAACGAACTACGCCCTGGGCCTTTGAAACACTTATGAACTCTCAATGTACCGGGTCATAACCCGCCTTAAAGTTGACTAAAACCCGTCCGGAACAATCCGTCAACCTATCTTCTGAAAATTTTAAGTCTTACTCCCTTTCGTACGCCCTCATGCGCATGACCTGAACTACGGGGTGTAACACACTAGATGTACAGGTAATGCACCATTATGTCGAAAAATGCGGGTGGAAAAATCTGTTCAAACAGACAAAGTATTTCAACTACATCTGACTTGAGTTTGTCAAGATGTCGAGGATCAATAGCTTTATTCCATATGCCTCTGAAAAAAGCACAAAGTCTTATCAATGAAGTAGCAACATCTTTGGGTAATGTTGTTTTCACATCAATAAGAACCAAGTAATTCATCATAAAATTAGCATCATGACTTTTGTAGCCTATGGTTTTCCTTTCTTCAACATGCACACATCGAGCAATATTAGAAGCATACCCTTGTGGTAACTTATCATTTTATATGACTTGACAGAACTTGCATTTTTCTTCAATTGACATCCAGAAGCGAGAGCATGAAATTTCTTCACTATCATCTTCTAATTCTATTGGTTGAAACTCTGGCATAATTTTAAGTTCTATCAAATCTCGACGAGCACTTACATGATCTCTAGTCTTCCCCGGTATGTCTAACAATGTTTCAATGACATTATCAAACACATTTTTCTCGATATGCATTGGGTCAAGATTATGGCGATTAGAACAATGCTTCCAGTATGGCAACTGAAAAAGTATGGATATCTTTCTCCATGGATTTGGATCATCATTATCATTACTCCTCTTTTTCTTTCGCTTCTTTCAAAATTCATTTGGAAAATCACGCAACATATTCTCAATATCAATTCCTTTCAAAGGAATAGGTTCACTTTTTTCCTCGGGTTTTCCATCGAAATTCCTCTTGTTTTGACGTCAAAGGTGAGTTGGATCAAGAAATCTACGAGTGGCCCTGTAGCAATTCTTATTACTATAAGGCAACCTCTCAGAATCTGTTTCATAATGACATGAAGGGCATGCCAAATATCCTTTTGTGCTCCATCCGGACAACATTGCATAAGCTGAAAAATCACTAACAGTAGTCATCAAAGCTACACACATGTCAAACCTTTGATTACTTGAAGAATCGTAAGTTTCCAACCCAGACACCCGCAAATCCTTCAAATCCTTGATTAGTGGTTGCAAATAGACGTCAATATCATTACCCGGGGAAAAAGGATCAGGGATAAGTAAAGTCAATATCAAAAACTCTGGCTTCATAATCATCCATGGAGGCAAGTTATAATTGATCAATATAACAGGCCACGTACTATGAACAATGCCCATCGAGTTGAATGGGCTAAATCCATCTGTGGCTAACCCCAACCTCACATTGTGCGGATCTTCTGCAAACTTTGAGTATACAGAATCAAACTCTTTCCAAGCTTGGCCATCTACTGAATGTTGTAAAATCCGATATTTTTCACATCCATCAGCATGCCATGTCATGTACTTCGTCGTCTCTTCGCACATAAATAACCTTTGCAATCTTTTCTTTATTGTAAAGTACCTAAGGATCTTATTAGGAATCCTATGGATCTTTCCATTTTCATGTCGTGTGTCATTCTCTTTATCATTCGACTTCCATCTCGGCGTCTCACAAACATGGCAGCTTGTAGCATTTGCATGTTCTTCCCAATACAACATGCAATCATTGAGGTATGCATCTATCTTAGTATAATCCAACCCTAGTACTTTTAAATACTCTTCGCTTCATTAAAAGACTTAGGCAATTTTGCATCGGGTAACACCTCCCTTACAAGCTCTAATATATCAGCAAATGCAACATTGGTAAGCCTGTGATCACACTTCAAAATAAATAGTCGAATCATAAAGGAAAGCTTTGAATGTTTCTTGCATCCGGGATATAGTTCCTCCTGACCTTCTTCAATTAACTTGAAAAACTTTTTTGTCTCGTCATTTGGCCCCTCTGTAAAAACATCACGAGCATCATTTAACAACTCTGATATGTCATCATTGCAATCATCCATATTTGATTGTTCATCATGATCCAGATTAGTTCTTTCTCTTTCAATTTCGATCCCTAATTCAGATAACTTATCTGTTCTTGGCACAAAACCATTACATATTACGTGATCTCTCACAACATTCCCATTCTTCCAATAACGATAGTGACAACTATCACATGGACAACAAATTTGGTTTCCTTGAGACTTTGTAGAAAAAGCCTTTTTAATATATTCGTCTACTTCTCGTTCATATTCATCACTCAATTTGGCAGCCATCCACCACTCCTTAATTCCACAATCCATTTTCGCAATGTAATATATAGGAGACTAATAAATAAAATCTGAAAAAACATACAATAAACAAAATGTAAAACGACGACGCAACGACGGAAATTACGTACAAACATTCTCTGTGATTTAATTTGGAAATATAATTTACAAATAAACAAAATGTTGGAAGAACAATGAATAAAATCTGACTAATGTTGGAAGAAATTAACCTAAATTACATTTGTCAAGAAATTATTCCCTCTTCTATTTTCCTCTATCTGTTCAAACTGGACATGGTTAAATGTTATCATTGCACGTACGACTACTTACAATCTAAATGACGAATGAAACAATCTCACAAAAAAAAGGAATAATATTTAACCTACTGGATCAGCAAAAAAAATTTGCCTTCACCAATAACAGGATTTGTGGACACTTGTTAAGGCCTAGAAGTGACTAATGTTGGAAGAACAATGAATAAAATCTGACAAATTTGATTTGAGCAATTCGACGACGCAACGACTGTAAAATCTGAGAAAATCTATACACATACATTAATCTAACCTTGAATTAATAATGGTAACACATGAAAGGGGAAGGTAAAACGACGCTAAAACATAATCTAACCTTGGAGAAGAGAGAAGAGCATTCGACGATGGAGCTGCTGCTGAACGCGACGGCGACAGTGGTAGTGGTAAGACGACGGCGACGACGAGGTAGGGTAATGCGACGTCGAGCTGGGGGAAGGGGATGCGACGGCTAGGTATTAGGAATTGAAGAAGAGGGCTGAATCGTGGGAACTGAAAAATGAAACCAAAAGTCGTCTGATTTGGGGAATTAAAAGGAAGGTGTCGTCGCATTAGCCTTCCAGAACCGTTGCATTAGACAGGCTAATGCGACGACTATAGTGACGGCTATAGTTGGTGTTGCATTAGATAATAGGCCCTTCGCATTAGCCTTCCAGAGCTGTCGCATTAGATAGGCTAATGCAACAGCTATAGTGGGATGTCGCATTAGGCCATACGAGACGTTGCATTAGCTTATCTAATGCAACAGCTCTGGATTTTAGTGTGTACCCGTCGCATTAGTCACATCTAATGCGACGGCTCTCCAACACCCGTCGCATTAGACCTACCTGGGGCGTCGTATTAGGTAAGAAATATAGTAGTGCATTGAAAAACCAGTAACAATTTTTTCATACAGCAAATAAGCAATACAGATTGCGGCAAATCATGTGTTTCATGAACGAACTAAACATATAGAGATTGATCTACATTTTGTAAGAGAAAAGATTCAAGAAGGGATGGAGAGAACATAATATATACCCACAACAAATCAACTAGCAGATCTGCTTACAAAGGGCTTGAACAGAATCCAGCATCAACACTTATGCTCCAAGCTTGGGCTACTGAACATCTTTATAGCGGCCCGACTTTGTGGATCACAAGAGGTTGGAAGAAGTTAGAAAACTGTTGGAAGAAGTTAGAAGCAGTTACAGTTGGTTATATAAACCAAAGAAGAAGTTGAAGAAATTTAGAAGAGGAGCCTCGAGGAGCCTCTACACTTTGACACTATAAATACTTCACTATGTAATTGTAAAACTTACTTTTGAATAATCTGAATTACATCACAATCTTCATCCCTACCATCTTCTCTTTAATGTCTTCTCCATCTCTCAATCGATTGTATCCTCTTTCTTCTCGACTGGCTTCGTATGTATCGCCTCTTCCTCTCTGCCTCGACTGTGTCATGCACTCTCAGAAGTTGTCTTAAATATCAACACAATAAACTAGTCATCCTTACAATCTCTTCCGATAAAGAGAGTTCTATTTGCATTTAATATGTGTTTGATAAAGAGAGTTCAATTTACACTCATATGATGGGTACAATATGAATATTGTTAGATACTAGTATATGTGTTTCAATTTATGTGATTTGATTTGGAATACGAGAGTCAAAATAACTTATATTTGGTGTGAATTCAGACATAAAATTTTCCTTTTAATTTTTAAAATAAAATTTACATATTTAAATATTACATGAAAAGTACTATAAATCACAATAATTAATAATTTAAAAAATATTTAAAAAATTATGATAAAAAAGATATTCTTATTAACTTTTCAAATAATAACTAAGACGTACACAAATGCTAACTAAGTTGATGTTTGCGGTACTATAGCGATTGAAAATGTTAAAAAGATCAAGATAGAGTTGAAATAACATGGAGGGAATTTGTCTATACAATATATCTCTTGAAAGTAATTGTGTTGAGAAATATGAATAAACATACATTAGGAGAGTTAGTTACAAAAGTAGTTTCAAAGGTAGTTATAGAGAGGAGCCTATGGGAGCCTTGTTGGATATAACCAACTACTTGTAACTACACATGTATAAATAGAGGTTCATTATCTCATTGTGTAACTAAGTTCTCAGAGAATTAATAAAAGAGAGAATCAGTTCTTCTTCTTCCTTCTTCCCTCTACTGCATCTTCATCCCTCTTTTGTTCTTCATTCTTGAACACAGTCAGTATAGACTGTGTATACTGGTGTGTATAATTGATGTATATCTGATCAAGACTAGGCCAATAGTCTCGGTTTCAATATGGTATCAGAGCATTCCGCAATCAGAGATGGATTATACACTGTCTTCAATTACTTCTCTGTCTCTCTGTATGATTCTACTGCTCTCCACATTCTCTTTGTACTGATTTCTGTCTTGATTCATGTCATAGTTGTATTGCAGTAGTCTTCTCCTCTTTTTGTATTGTAGTAGTCTTCTACTCTTCTTGTATTGCAGTAGTCTTCTCATCTTCTTGCTTTCTTTTTGGTTCTTAATCTTCTCTAAAGTATGAAAAAGATACTTTGGAAAAAAGAAAAAGAAAAACAGTAGGCAAAAATCTGAGATACTGAGAAATCTCAGAGTTCAGTTCTACAAGGTCCCTCTATTTTTCTTGTCTTCTACTCTAAAGTGAATAACACAATCAATATACTCCTCTTCATCATTCTTGATTCTTAACTTCTGTATCTTCTCCCCTATCTCTGCTATTTCTTCAAGCATTTCTTCTGATATCTCTATCTTCTACTTCTGATTTTCTCGTCTCTAGTCAGTGCTTCTATAACTAAAAGGCAAGACTATACTGAATTCTCTAATCTGGTCAAATTCACATAATTAGATTTTCTTCTGGACAGTTACTTGATAGCTTCTTTTGGCTATTCCTCCTTATTTTTCTTGATTCCAAATTACAGTTCAAGAATTGTGCTGTGGAATATATAACCAGAAAGTCTTCTCTTCTGCAATCTTTCTGAATAAAATCATTCTCACCTCTATCATCTTCTTCTTCTCCCTTTACTTATTTTCCATCTTGTTAGTGCATATGGTATATCGAGAGCATATCTGGTGCATACCATGATTGTTTCTTCATGATCATGGTTGCTTCTTCATTATCAAGAAATTCTTCTTATTCTCTTTTCTCTCTTCTGAACTCATAAAGAATAATATCCTCCTAACTGCAACTGTGCGCCCTTATGCAATTACAACTCCAAGGTTGGTTTTAAAAATGTCTGCAATATCCACCAAGAATGCAGTAAGAACAGTGGATTCATTGGTAGTGAAGCCTCCAGCACACCCCACTTATGATTTAAAGGGTGTTATTCAACTTGCCCTTTCTGAAAATGCTGGGGATTTATGAGATGTGTCTTGTAAGGCGACAATTCCTGTTGACTTGGAATTCGAAAAGCTTATTTTCTAGCAAAAGAAGACGGAATTGTATCAGGAATTGCACTTGCTGAAATGATATTCGCAGAAGTTGATCCTTCACTAAAGGTGGAGTGGTTTATAATGGATGGTGATAAAGTTCATAAAGGCTTGAAATTTCGCAAAGTACAAGGAAAGGCATAAGTTGGTCTCAATTCTATGCAAAGAATGAGTGGAATAGCTACGCTAACTAAGGCAATGGCAGATGTTGCACACCCTACTTACATCTTGGAGACCAGGAAAACTGCTTCAGGGTTACGTTTGGTGGATAAATGGGCGGTATTGATCGGTGGGGGAAAGAATCACAGAATGGGCTTATTTGATATGGTAATGATAAAAGACAATCACATATCTGCTGCTGGAGGTATCAAGAAAGCTCTAAGATCCGAACGTCAGTATTTGAAGTTCAAGTTAGGTATATTGATCTTCACCACACCTAACTTGAGGGGGAGTGTTGAGAAATATGAATAAACATACATTAGGAGAGTTAGTTACAAAAGTAGTTTCAAAGGTAGTTATAGAGAGGAGCCTATGGGAGCCTTGTTGGATATAACCAACTACTTGTAACTACACATGTATAAATAGAAGTTTATTATCTCACTGTGTAACTAAGTTCTCAGAGAATTAATAAAAGAGAGAATCGGTTCTTCTTCTTCCTTCTTCCCTCTACTGCATATTCATCCCTCTTTTGTTCTTCATTCTTGAACACAATCAGTATAGACTGTGTATACTGGTGTGTATAATTGATGTATATCTGATCAAGACTGGGCCAATAGTCTCGGTTTCAACAAATTGGAATTAGTAAACACCACAAGAAGAGAGACATTTGTCAATAACAATTTTTGTTGCTATATGTTGGATGTTGTTGTCAAAAGTACTTTTGTAAATATAAAAATTGGTGCATGTTGTTAACCTCTGATGCGAAAAACTTTCGCAACAACAAGTTATTTTTTTGTTGTCATTTATATTTTTTAGCAATAATATATTAAATTTTTGTTGTCATTTACGTTTTTAGCAATAATACATTTATTGTTTCTAAAATTTTGTTGTCAATTCTCTACTTTCTTGTAGTGAAATAATAAACAAAATGGAAGCTAAGGGTTAATGGATACCAACAGTCGCGTTTAAGGTCTAGTTATACACTTACAAGTTTATGTTATCGAGATAAGTGAAATTTACCAACTAGGATCGTGGTGGATGGACATGATCCCTCTACCTGCCTTAATTAGAGGTTACGGTAACAACAGTAAGTGATTGAGTTCAATAATTCCTCATATAAAATTATTAACTCTAGAGATATAGTAATATGGAGAAGACAAATCCTGATTCCTAGGTATGAAATATTTTTTTGTTAGAAATCGTTTTCCCCTTAAATGAATCGTGAAAGTATTACTAGCCAAGAATAGAAATATATAAGTCCAGATTCGAATAAAGCAAAAATATCTTGATTAATTAAAGAGTAAAGATATCGTCACTTTTTTAGTAGCAATGTTCGAACAATCTATGAATAGCAAACCGGTAACATTTGAAATATTATCCATAAATTTACAATAATTTTAGTCCTTTGTGATATGTCACTAAGCACATTTAACCTTCAGTTATGTAAAATGTGTACTTTTGGTCCCTTTGTTTGTGAATAATCACAAATTATTAACCCTTCCACTTTAATTACTCATGTATTATGTCAAACTTGCATTGTTACTCCATATTTGAAGGTAATAAAATACTAAAAATAGTTTAAATATGATATATTTTATGTATAAAAAAGACCATAATCACACAACTAATTAAAAGTTAAATGTGTTCGAGTCATATATCACAAGGACCAAAATCAGAGTTTTCATAACAAGTAATATCTTTTTCTCGAGGGTCAATTTTGCATGTTACAATTTATAGTTGGGAGTTGTGTTTTCATAAAAGGAAAGTGCACATTGGTTGGATTTTATTTTTAAACTATTGAGGTGCTAAGAATTGTTAACGGTGTTTGACCATTATATCCTTTTATTTATTCATGACTTGTTGACTTTTTTCTAATTCAATGTGCTAATTATGCGAATTCCTATCATGCGGTAATATTTCTAGGGGAAGTTTTTTTTTTTTTAATAAATTGTTTTATTATATAGGGGTAGGTGATCACGCCCAATTCTAGTCCTAAAAATAATAAGCGGTCGCTTCAAATATAATTCGGCTAAAAGTCTGAAATCGAATCCCATAGAGAACTAATGTTAGCTATAACTGTCAATATTACTAAAAAAAATAAGTTCGAACAATATTATGAATTATAAAGATTAGGATTTTTATTTCTAATTAATTAACTAAACACAATAATAGCAGTATAAATTATCATAGAGAATGGATTGAATTCAAGATTAAGGAGGCTTAGGATTATGATTTCCCCAATTATCGGAATCCTTCTCGCTACGTTATGTATAATCTCGCCAATTGATTTCTCTACTGGTCCTGAGCACTTAAATTACCGTAATTATCGCTCGATCAATTGTAGTAAATTTCTAGAGTTATTCTCTCGAACTAACTGTAGCTAGCAATTTCTCACCCCTCACTATGACCACGTCAAAACTTCGTTATCTCTAATCCCGTTTTTAAACCCATCATATTGATATCTCATATACATAAGGATTGACACTGTTCAACAACAACCTAAATTTGCATTCTTTCTCAAGCAACACATAATAAATAGGCACAATCAATCGATGACCATTCAAACAACTGAAAAAACCACGTAGTTGAACAAGTAGATAAATCCAAACTCAATTATATAAGAATGTAACAAGAATTCATCCTACAAAAGGTCCTATCAAAACCATAGATAGAGAAGTAGCTACTTATAAAAGTGTGTGAATACACGATACTAAAATTCATAACCAACAATAAAAAATAGGAAGAAGAAAGAAAGAACTCGTTGCCGAATCTTTCGTCTTACTCCATGGCGACTCCTTGCTCTCCTTAGGTCGAATTCTCCAAAATAATGTGTGTATTTATATGACATAGAACGTGTAGAGAATCAAATAAACTAATCAGAACTCGTTTGAAAAACTTTTCTTGGCTCGTCTGAAATCTCGCTTCGCGAGGATCACAGGCGAGCCAGGCCAGCTATAAATTTTCTCTTGTTTCTTGGCTCATCTAAGGGCTCTCCTGGTGAGGATGTTGACGAGCCCTATCAGACATGTTTTTGGCCTGGCTCGTTAACTTTCTTGCCTTTTCCTTCGCTTCGCTGTTTTGTGCAAGGGATTAAATTTTTGGCTCGTCAAGCTGTTTGCAAGGCGAGCATGATAGGCGAGTTCTACCATTCTCCGATCTTTATTTTCTTATCTAAACTTGCATCAAATAAGCTCCTTTCCAATTGCTTTCGCACAAAGTCAGTCGGTTGATGCATATATGCTGTTTCTTTCAGATCCCCATATAAGAATGCATTTTTCACATTAAGTGGATGAATCAGCCAGTTCTTACCCATAGCTATGTTCTTGTGTAAATCGGCCTTATAAAGCTCTCTATATCTTGCTTTTCTCCCCCTTCACTTGTTGAGTGGAAATCAGTCGTCGACATTCTATAAGCGACGTGATAGAGTGTACGAAGCTTAACAATTAGTAAAATTTCAGCCATCCTGATAATCGTCATTAATTTGTTGCCTTCACTAACTGGCTTCTGTTTACCTTGTTGCATTTCAAGGATTAAAGTTATATAAACTGCATTTAAAAAACTCTAACACTATTAATACAAATTGGCTATAATTTTACATGTTATTGTGGTCAATTTAACTTGATGGTGTAAAAAAAATCAATAGTTAATTACTAAATCTAAACGCATATTTCAACCACAAGTGCATTTCATTTATCGTTGTGAGATATTATGATGCGAAAGTGATTTGTTACGAGAGATAAAATAGAGGCAAAAGTGCAAATATTTTACCTCCTTCATGTTCCTCAGTTCCCTTATTCCATAAGCAGAGACATTCATGCCTAATTTGACATCCACTAGAAAACGTTGATATATCATGATTAATTAAGTACTATTAGTTAAATGTGACATGCATGTTTTTCGTCTTTCTTGGAACCTCCATTGATCGATTAAATCTTATACTTAAACAACCAAAGGCCGGGGCGGACGTACGTTGTGCGCGCTTGTTCACGCGAACAAGCGTGATTTTTTTTGCAAAACTATTTTTCATTTTTGAACAAGCATATCATCATCATTCTCTTATGCAACGCTGTGAATTTTTTTTCTATATATTTCGAACAACCAATGAATCAGGTGTAGATCCGCCACTGACCATAGGTCTATTATTTTGCAGCGTGTACAGTACAATTTATATATATATATTTGCAAATATATCATGACAATTTATAATTGTAGGTCTCTCTCTTTTAGCCCTGACATTTGCAAGTGGATATTTTTCGCTTTCTCGCAAGAAGTTTATATTAGTCATTACAATATATTTGTTTTATGTACTCTATATTAAATTCCTTACTATTGCTAATAATCTTAATTAAAAGTTACGTTTTTAAGTTTTCCTCACTCAAATCAATAGGTAAATTTTAAAAAATTAAGGTCGATGAGACAGATTTGTTTTTCATTTTCAACGTGTTGTAATTTCGCCTTCCATCATTTACTTACTTCAATAGCGTCTCTTATAAAAAGTTGGTGGAGAGTCTTAGCAAAGAATAAAAATTCAAATGCTATGGTTAACAAGGATATCTTGATCTAGGTTTATGTATGGATCAATAAAAGAAATTCCCTCCAACTCAATAAATATCAACACGATATCATAACTACTTAATTTATCTGTCATAAACGAAAGTTAATTTGATATCTGTCATAAACGAAAGTTGATTTGATATCTGTCATAAACGAAAGTTGATTTGATGAGGTCATTGATTAGTACACCTTTGCTGTTGATAAAGACGGCACCATCATTGTCCGACTTTGATTTGCCGACTGATAAGATCTCTAAGATCAACTAGCCGACTAGGTTGATTTGGTTATTTTTTTTTATTGAATTGACGCGAATTCGGATGGCACTACAGTTTTGCAAAACTTCTACTTTTCAACTAAAAATTCGATTTTTGGCTTTTGGTTGAGAACCATAAACTGAAATTTCTTTTGGCAACAACTCTTCTTCAATTTTTTCTCGAAACAAACTTCAAATAAAGAATATATACTTGATAAAAAATAATCACAAAGTAAAGAGGAGATTAATGTAATTACACCAATTAAGCATGTAGGTGTTGGGACACAGATAGAGTATATATACTATTCCTCTTGTCTGATCCTACTCATCATCGTCCACAACAAACCTTTGACACACTCGGACCAAAGTTTCCAAGTGCTGTCCTGTCCCTCTCCCCCCCACCCCCCGCGGCGCCGACCAAGTACCTCGATGGGAACAAAATCATCTAGAAAAAAAACGTAACAAAGACAGGTACACAACTTTGTTAAACATGTATGTTTGCATGCAGAATTCTTGAATTTTATGCTAACAGGTTTGATTTTGTAACTCAATTCTTAGTAAGCGTGTTTCTATTTTTTCTTGAACAAATCATATAAGGATCAAAGAACAGAAATCAAGAAGTGAAAAGAAAAATGAACTGGAAAATTCGTTGTTTGATGATTTGTTAGAATTTTGTATGTTTCCCTTAATCATGATAAAGCGGTGAATGCTAGAGGTTTTAGAATTTTAAGGACTGATCTTGACTAACAAAACAGAAATTAAAGCAATGTTCTTGACTTACGAAATCATACCAGTCAGCTTCGGTAGTCCAGAATTCTTGATTGATTTAGTTCATTTTTTTGCTCTTTTTATAAAATTTTGTGTTTTGGGTTTATAAATAGTGGATTAGTGAGTCGTTTGTTTGTGGTATTGGAATTGGAGCAATTAATACCAGCATAAAATGATACAGTGTTTGTTTGGCCGCATAAGGAAAAAATAATCGTCATTGTATTAAATAATACTCCATTCGTATTGAGTTTTACGAGAATCTATGTATTATCTGATGTGAAAGAGATAGAATATGAAATAAGAATAGGTGTATCAATGCGGGGATTCAACTATTTAAAGGCAAAATTGCCCTTTTAAAGTACTAAGTAATTAATGTAAAACACGGGAGTCGGTTCTCTGATCAATCTTCGGTATTTATTTTTTAAAATTTCGGTTTTTCGGTTAAGGTTTTGGTATTTTGGTTAACCGAAAAAACCCGAACTATTGTGGTATATGTTTCGGTTCTTTGATTTTTATATCTTGATGTTTTATGTGTCGGTACATTTATGTCTCCACGGCCTTACTTTACTGATCATGCCCTTCCTTTCTCCCATCCCCGAGTGCCAAAGATCAGGTCTTTATTACTCGAAAGAACTCTTCTTTAGTCATTTATACAATGACACAAGTTTAAATTTTATATATTACGGAAACTGTCAATATATATGTGTCTTTAGAACTGTTTTGCATGAACATCGCCCGTCTCATGTCAAGACATCCATTCTTCTTAAATTGTGCACTTTTAACAATTCCATTTCCTAGTTATTACTTCCATTTACATTTTAGGAAACAACCTGAATGGCCACGTGATTAACTCATGCCAAGACAAGGCTCGCTTCTAGTCAATATTTTTATTTGTTACCTCTTTAAAACACTCTTATCCTGGCTAATTATTACTTTCTCGTAACGTACTTGTCACTGTTGTCGGATTCATATCATGTTTAAGGTAACCTCGTTATCTTTGTTCCCATCGTATGCACGCCTAATACCAAATCATACCTTCAAAAGTTTCCTCTCTGCCTCAGTCCTCAGTCCCCTGGTAACATCCTCGAGCTCGAGGTTTCAATTTCTTCACAATAGTACCCCCATTGACTTTCTCTTTACTAATGACTAAATTGGCTTCGTTGGAACCAATATCATACCTAGCATTTGCTGATGGGCATGAGTTCTAGTATCATAAGTGTTTCCACACAGGAACGTCGATAGGGCATGAGTTCTAGTATCATAAGTGTTTCTAATAGTAACGTCCGCGGATTTGATCAATTAACAAGTGGCTAATACTATATCTTTAACTGGAGACATAATTTTGATATATCTTCCATGCCTACTTTTTCCTCTTTGTAAAAGGAATATCAAAACGCTATGTGGTACCTTTTTCAGGGACGTGAAGATTTGTAGATTAAAGATAGAAAACACAATGTTGAAACACATAAGATCTGTATATGCAATTTATAGCAACTTTTAAGCCACCTTCCTGATACACTAAAACCTTTCCATATTTTAAAGGCAATTCAATAATTTGTACAGATACAAAAGAATCATTTTACCTTACTTACACAACATAATCTTTCGACGAAGAAGAATCAATTATAGAATGTCAATTTGATGTATTAGTTTTCCAACCGTCAGGTCCAAACCTAAAATAGCTTGGCATACCAAGTCCATACCGAAGAACCGAACCGAACAAGAAAAAACCGAATCGATAAACTACGGTTTAGTATTCGGTATATACATTCGAGAAACCGAAGACCATAGTAATGAACTGAAGTTCTTGAAACGAAATTGAAGGACCAAATGCCCATGAGCAATCCGTGCAGTATTTTAATCCTTGCATAACTAGCACGTGAACCAAACGATCCCGGGTATAATATTTGTGATTGAACTAATATATTTACTTTTGCAATGATGATAGTCTTCTTTCACGTTTCTTTCTTGGTTGTTTTTATTTACTGGTCTATGGCTGTTTAGTTGTAATTTATCAAAAAATAGTGATTAAGGCTGACTTAAATTGGGTTTTGCATTTATTCGTTGGCCTTCTGTTTTTATTTTCAGCATTAAGGAAGTGTTCAATTTGAGTTTCACATGCTCATTGGGTTATTCCCTTTTTCTATTGATTTTCCTGAGGATTCATATAGCCGACCCCAACTTGTTCGGGGATTGAGGCATAGTTTTTGTTATATCCTGGAAAGTTTAGGAAATTCGCTTTGGATTTTTTATCGGAGTAGTCATATTTAATTTTGTTGTTAAACTTCAATTACTTGCTTGTAAAATTTATCCTCTTATTTCTTTTTCTACCTTTTTTTCCCTTTCATTGTGTTGTTCAATGAATAATTACCTCCAATATACAGTTAACACTGTTTATGACTTGCTAGTAGTTGGGATTCTAGAATTTATGGCGTCATTCCAATAATTTGGTATCCATACTCCTGCTAGCATAACTTTTATTATTGAACTAGTGATATTTTTGGTAATTGCAAAGCTAATGCAATAGCTTTCGCTTTGATAACGTCAAATTGAGCATTTATCACATTGTTTAGTTTGAGAATTAAGTGACCTGTAAAACCATAAAGTTCTTCCACGTTTCCTCTTTTGTATCATTTTAACTCCTGTTGATCCTTGTTTCTCCTAAAATTGATAGCTTTAATTCCGTCAGATCACATTTTACCCTGTGAAATAAATCTTTGCTGCTGGTTTCTCGCTGGACATGTTTTTCTTTCTGTTTGAAACTTTTCTTGCAAGATTCACTTTATTCTTATTCTTGCCTAATGGAGCTCTCAACTTTTATTAGAAATTCACTGATCGAGGGTTGCAACTGTGCGAGACAACTACTTTGATTAGCATCGACTTGAAGGAAAGAAAGTTTTTACTAGTGTTTGGCGATTCTTTGACGAAGGGACATTTCTTCTACTTGAGATATCTCAAACGAGAGGAAAAACTGTCATAGTACCATATACATGACGCGAAAGAGTGATAACTACGTCGGCGAAGTGCCAAATGATTCAACTGTCTATGCAGCTAAAGGTGCTGAAAACCTGAATACTCCTGCTAGGAAGGAGATTAATGTGTATACAAGGAAAAGAATTCAGAAGAAGGATGCTAATGTAAGCAATTGTGAGTTGAAAAACTTGGATCTCTCACAGGTTGATGATGATACCTTGAATAAAAAGCATCCTAGTGCTGTTGACGTTATTTTATCATCGAAATCAGCAGATACAAATCAGGAAAAACTCGTTTCAACGGACCTGAGTAGAAGTAACAGTCCAATTTCAGTCCAGGAACGTGTGATTGCGCAAGGATCTCATACCAGTCGAGCTCATTTGAATTGTACCCCTCAATCAAATTATGCAGTGGATCCCGCTGGCAAAATTGCTGGGATAAAAAGTTTTGGAAGTGCCGCAGTTTCGCATACTGGGAATAATACTCTTAAGAATAGATATCAGAAAAAGAATGTTGAGTCGGCATCTGGAAGTTGGTCCTCAAATAATATAACGGAAGATCAACCGGCTTCTAAATCTCAACCTCCTATATCGTCTTCATTGAAGGTGGTAATAGATGCAGGTAAAAATATAGAAAATATAAAAGTTTTACCAGGTGTGCCGGAAGAGGACTGCAAGGATGCTGCTTTTTCAGAGTTGTTAATTCCTGGAGATAAATCCCAAACATTTTGTGGTATTCAAAATGATTTCAGAAGCCTTTGTCTGGCAGTGAATGAGGCCCACAGGGCACAATTAGCCGTTGAAGCTATTGAGATTTGTAAGGGCTATCCAGTTGCTGAGTTCGAGAAACTTCTTTATTCTGCCTCTCCGGTTGTATGTCCATCTGTTAATATCCGTACTTGTCAGGCTTGCGTCCATGGTCAAGGTGCACCTCTATGCAAGCATGAGATACCGAATATCCCTTTAGGGAACTTGTGGCAGTGGTATGAGAAACAAGGAAGCTATGGTTTAGAAGTAAATGCAGAGGAACATAGAAATTGTAAACAATACGGAATTGATCGTCTTAAGTTTAGTGCATATTTTGTTCCATTTTTGTCAGCCATTCAGCTCTTCAAGTCTAAGGATAATGGAACTGTGGGGTCGATAGATGTGGAGGACTCAGGGACAAACAGAATATCTGAGAGTTCACCAGTGGTAGACTTTCACACAATATTTTCTACGCTTGTGCCTCAACCTCGCGTTAAGGACTCAAGCTCTTTGCAAAAAAAGAACGTTGTCTCTGGCTCCAGGTCATCTTCAGATTGCAGTGATACGGATTTGCATCATCCACCAGTTGAATCTAAGCTGTCTGATGATAATGTGGAGCTTCTGTTTGAGTATTTCGAGCTTTTACAGCCTCAGAGTCGTAAACATTTGTTCGAAAAGTATGTGGTACATAAGTTGCTTCTTTTCATTTTAGTTCTATTGTTTGTTAGCAATACTAGTAATTTTCGATTGTTTGGGTAAAATTAATTGCAAATGGGTCAAAAATAAACTTTTACTCGAGAGGTTATTTGTAATGCTAAAAGAATTTCTTGATTATTTTTTCTAGCTGAATGCAATATAGGTTATAGAGGTGCAATAGGTACTTACCGTATATGTGATATAGTTGCTCAGAAGTTATCTTGTCCATATCATCTGACTTTCATTTTGTATTGCATCTGAAGTTTGTTTTATTTAAGTATCAGATTGTATTTGGATTCTGGCACATGCTTTATTCGAGCTATTATTTCCCGCAATCTCTAGAATAAAGAACTTATGAGCAAAGAATTTCTAGTTTCTATTTTAGTTTTGGTATTGCTAATTTGCGTTTGTGGGCTTACTCCAACTACTCTATTCTAGGATTAAGGAACTTGTTGCTGGTGATGGACGTTCAAGTTATGGAGATCCATCAATCCTACAGTCCGCACGCTTACCTGATCTGCACCCTCGTTCGTGGTTAGTATGGTGCTTCTAGTATGATTGTTTTTCGTTATTGAATATGTTAAGCACAATCCAGGCTTGCGTCCTTTCTCGGAGAAAAAGGAAATACAGGGAAATAAGTATGCGAAAGTATAATCATCTCCAAGTTCTAGATCAAAATTCTCAGTAGCTCTAATGGTACTTCGAATTTGCAGGTTTTCTGTTGCATGGTACCCCATTTATAGGATACCAAACGGCAACTTTCGTGCTGCTTTCTTGACTTATCATTCACTTGGCCATTATTTTCACAGAGGCCAGGCACTTGACGCCCGTCGTTCGGATGCCTGCGTAGTTTCCCCAGTTGTGGGCCTCCAAAGCTACAATGCTCAGGTTTGACAACTGCTTACACCCCTTTGTAGTATTTCAGAAAGTTTCTTATATAACATTAAGATACATATTCTGAGAACTGAGATAGTGAATGTTTCTTTAGCGTGTTACTGCAGATAGTGGCCATGTCTAATACATAATCGATATTGTTGATGCACTAAGTTTGCATATACACTGCTTTCTCTAGCTTAATAACAAAATTTCTTCTCAGAAAAATAACAGATTAAGAAATGGTTCTGCTAAACGTTGCCCATGATTCATAACGGTTGATTTCACTTATTCCATGGTATCTTTCAACAAAGATGCCGAAGTAGTTTTCAAATGTAAATTAATTTCTTTTTTTCATAATAACAATTAAAATCATTATGCTTAGAATGAAACTTATTTGAAATTAGGGAAGTTACGACTGAGGCACAACTATTCTTCTTACTGAATTCTGGCACAAGTCTCTCAAGTTCTGCTAGAAAGAAACATATTTGTTAAATGTAACCGATGGAAAATCGGGAATTTGCTTGCTTAGATTAAGCAACTTCAACTTTAACTAAGAACTATAAATATAGCTAACTCATCCTCAGTATACCCGGCACTGCGTTTAGCCAAATCTTTTGCATTTTGGCTTTGAACTATATTGTTCGGACTCTTTAAAAATGTCGACGCATGTGTATCGGATCCTCCAAAAGTAGTGCATATTTGAAGGATCCGACACGACTGCGGCATCATATTTGGAGAGTCTGAGCAACATAGCTTTTGAATGCGTTTTAAGTTCACAATTAGTACTATTTGTTTAAGGACTATATTACCTAACTCTTATTTCAATGCCTTTCTGGTTCTCTAACACCACTGGTATGCTGTCATTCATAGTGATATGTTTTCTCTTTTATGAATGTCGAAACTAGGGTGAATGCTGGTTTCAGCCAAGGCACTCCATGGACCACCTGAAAGATGTGACCTTGGATTCAGATCCTCCTTCAGTTCTACGAGATCGACTTAAGACACTAGAGCAGACTGCATCTCTTATGTCGCGGGCTGTGAGAACGAATGGTACAGAAAGACTCGTGAACAGGCACCAAGATTACGAGTTTTTCCTGTCCAGGCGGCGTAACTTGCCTTGATCTATAATGTTGTTCACCATGTACAACTCTCATCAAAGTTTTGTTGTGTTTTTCCAGGTTCCGCTATACTCTTGACTCTCTGAGTCCAACTATGAGAGGCTTACATCCATTTTGATACTTCTTAATTTTATGGTTTGGAGATTCTTGTATTGCATTGAAACTAGGCACACCCTTTTCTGGATTAAAATAGTGTCTGCTGGTTTTGGCAATTGGTGCTAGTTTAGTTTCTAAGACAGCTGATAGATTTAGCTTTAGGGTGTGTTCGGCATGGAGGAAAACTTTTCAATCTGCCCATGTTCCGTGGTCAAAATTTTTGAAAAACATTTTTGTTAGGAAAACAAATTTTTTTATAAATCAGAAAGTGACTAACCCGGTGGAAGTAGGGGAAAACAAGTTTCACCTTCACGTTGTTTGTGTCCACCCCACCCCACCCGCCACTCCCCACACGACACCTCATCTTCACATCCACCCCATAGGCTCCTACCCCACCACCTCATACCCCCTACCCCCATCTCCTATGATATTTGTTTAGATTATATTCAATTTTAGGATAATATTTTTTGTTTACGTATCAACACTAAGAAATCGACTTGTTTTTCAAAAAAAATATTTTTTAAGAAAACATTCCTTCGTACCGAACATACCCTAAAAGTTTCGTTATTTATCTGTATATGATACACTTCTCTGCCTCTTGGAATCACATCCTGCAGCTAATACCTATGTTACATGAATCTTCTATTTACTGACATATATGAGACATATGTAGGTACTTTATAGGCCCCAAGGGGTTGGCCTAATAGCCAAAGAGATTGATAACGTTGAGAACCAAGGTTTGAATCTGTAAACGTATAGTATATAACAACAATTGTATCCCTACCCATAATTAGAATATATTTCATATATTGTGTAAATATAATTATGGTAAGACTAGGATTCCTCTTCTGTATAGGCTTAGGATTTCTATTGTATAAGGGATGAATATTGTAATCTATATATACTTTGATATTAATGAGAAGACTCCCCAACATATAAAGCCCGGTATTACCAGAAAGGATAGTCGTGATGTCCCTTCATGGCCGATTAATATCTGTATCAAGAGCCTAACACAAAACCCTAGAATTTTTAGGAGCCGCCGCCGCCCAACTCCCCCTCTTCTCTCGGGCAGTTCCGCCGCAGCACCCCCCCTCTCCTCTTAAAATTCTTGATTTTTCTTCTTCATTCCTCTATTCTTTAAATGGATACTCAGGATTCTTCCAATACTTCTAACGCTTCTACCTCCACAAATCCCACCACCATGTTGTCATCCTCTTTTCATTCAGTCCTAACTGTTACAAACATCAAGAACTCTATTTCCATTCTTCTTGATCAAGAAAACAGTCAGTATTCTCCCTGGGTTGAACTGTTTCGTAATCATGCATGTCTCTATAACATGCTTGATCACATCGATGACACTATTCCGCGCCCTCCGGAGGTTGATGAGTCTACTTGGCGTCGTCTAGACGTCGGCATCAAATAGTGGATTTATAGTAGTATTTCTCAGGATCTTCTTCTTACTATCATGAAATCTGGCGCCACAACCCTTGATTTATGGAACCATTTGGAGGAAATCTTTCAAGATAACAAGCACACTCGTGCGGTGTATTTGAAAGAACAATTTAACAATACACGACTTGGAAATTTCTCCAACATGACTGAATATTGCAGAGAGTTGAAACTACTGGAGGATCAACTCTCCAACGTCGACACGTCTGTCTCGTACACTAAAATGGTGTTGCAATTAATTGCAGGCCTTCCAAAGGCGACTATGATACGTTAGCTACCATGATTCAACAGGCAGATCCGCTTCCCAGTTTTAACAAAGCTCACTCGCAGTTGTTGCTTGAAGAGACTCGACGTGCTAAGCAGGATGAGCACAATCAGAAGGCGTTAGGTGTCGAAACACGCCCTTAAGATCCAACGCCGCCAGAAAACTCTCAACCGCAGCAGGAACGCGGTGGCAAGCGCAAGGCGGCCGCGCAGAGAGGCCGTGGTCGCGTGGCGGTCGCGGATAGCGTAATCAAGCAACAACAACAGGCCCGCAGACCAGTCGGGCGCGCCTAACAACACCAAGATAAAGATCACGCGCGCGCAGCCTAGCGATTCAAAGAACCCTTCAACCAAGATTCCACCATTGGTTGTTGGGCCCGCCCACTTCTGAAAGTCCAAGACCGCAGAAGCCCACTTCATGCACGACCAGTTCCAGCAGGCCTCGCCAAGAATGACACCCACTGAGTTGAGTCAGGCCTTCAGCAGTATTAATATGCAACAGCCTGACAACAACTGGTACATGGACTCCGGAACCACTTCTCACCTCACCCGGTCTGCAGGAAATATTCCCAAACTGTTTGGTTTAAAGCATCCTCAATTTGTGGCAGTTAGTAGTGGCCACCAAATTCCAGTAAAGGGTTATGGTACATCCTACACACCACCTCCTAATCCATTCCCTCTTACAAATACCCTATATGCCCTACATGTAATTAAGAATCTCATCTCTATCCAAAAATTTACTCGTAATAATTTTGTCTCTGTTGATTTTGACCCTTTTGGTTTCATTGTGAATGATCTTCATACGGGGACACCTCTTACGAGATGCAATAGCACGGGGGATCTATATCCATTCACTCTCATCTCCGCTGCCAGATCTAGCTCTCCCGTCTCTCTAGCGGTCATTTCTTCTTCCACATGGCATAATAGACTTGGTCATCCAGGAGCCCCAATTTTTAATTTTCTTAGAGGCAATAATTTCATTACTTGTAATGGGAAACTTTCCCAAAATTGTGTTTCTTGTTCTTTAGGCAAACATACTCGTCTTCCGTTTAAATAATCTACTAGTGTCACTTTTGCACCTTTTGATATTATACATACCGATTTATGGACATCACTTGTTGCTAGTTCTCTCGGTCATAAATACTATCTTATCTTACTAGATGTTTTTCTCACTTTGTTTAGTTGTATCCTCTCAAATTTAAATCGAAAATTTTTGCCAAATTTCTTGAGTTTCGAACTTTCATTCAAACACAGTTTGAAAAAGGTATAAAATATTTTCAATGCGATAATGGTCGTGAATTCAATAACTATATGTTTCACCATTTTTGTACTAATAATGACATGGTCTTTCGCTTCTCCTGCCCCCACACCTCCCCTCAAAACGGTAAAGCTGAAAGAATCATCCGCACAATTAACAATATGATTCGCACTCTATTGATTCATGTCTCCCTACCTCCGTCCTTCTGGGTCTATGCTGCTAAAATGTCATAATACGTTCTCAATATTCTCCCAACTAGCCCCCTTCACAATATGACCCCTACCGAAATCCTCTATCATTGAGTCTCATCTTATGATCATCTCCAGATATTCGGTTGTCTCTGCTATCCTAACCTTGCCTCTACTGCCCCTCACAAACTAGCTCATCGGTCCACTCCATCTGTCTACCTAGACTTTCCGCCTAACCATAGGGGCTATCTATGCTATGACTTGTCCACTCGTCAGATCCACATCTCTCGTCACGTCACATTCGACGAGACCATATTCCCATTTTTGAATCTTAAAAAGTTCCAAAAATCGAATTACTCTTTTCTTGACGACTCTGCCATCTCTCCCATCATTCTCAGTCAACCAGATCATAGCACTGCAACAGAATCACCGTTTTTTCCCGGTAGTTCTTCTTAGCGCCAGCCGCCCAAACTTCGAGAGGATCACCGACACGGCCGCGCTTCGTGATTTGGCGCCACGTCGCCAAAACTCATGCGAGCAGATTTATTCCAGCACCGCAGCCCTTCATCACGGCGCCGCGGCGCCTCTGACGGCGTCTCATCCTCCTTCTCCCTATCCAACCAATCCCTCAGTCTCGGCTCTTCCCACTCGACCAACACAGCCTCCCACTGTTACCTCTCAACCAAATGGAAACTCGTGCCAAGCATGGAATCTTCAAACCCAAAGTCCAATTTAATTTGTCTATCCAAACCATTTCTCCAATTCCCAAGAACCCTATATTGGCTAAACAAGATCCTAATTGAAATGCGGCTATGTCTGAGGAATTCAATGCTTTAACTAAACATCACACATGTGATTTAGTACCTAGACCTGAGGGGGTGAATGTGATTCGTTGTCTGTGGTTATTTCGTCATAAATTCAGAGACAGTGGAGATCTTGAGAGGTATAAGGCACAACTTGTGGCTAATGGAACAAATCAGAAGGAGGGCATTGATTATTGTGAGACCTTCAGCCCGGTTGTCAAACCGGCTATCATTCGCACAGTTTTGAGCATTGTCATGGGCAAACACTGGCCGATCCATCAGCTTGATGTGAAGAATGCTTTTTTACATGAAGATCTGAGAACGACAGTCTACATGCATCAGCCGCCAATGTTCACTCCATCCAGCAGTTCCACAGTATGTGTGTCGTCTTCGTAAGTCACTATATGGCCTGAAACAAGCACCTCGTGCGTGGTATGATCGTTTTGTCATGTATATCTTGTAGATTGGATTTGTATGCAGCAAGAGTGATGCATCACTCTTCATTTTTCATCGAGGTAGTAGAACTGCTTAATTATTACTTTACGTGGATGATATTGTTCTTACTGCCTCCTCTGACAGGTTGAAAAATAAGATTATTGTCTTTCTTAAGTTCGAATTTGTAATTGACTGATTTGGGGAAGCTAAGTTATTTTTGGGGGATATTAGTGACCAGGTCTGCTAACCACATATTCTTGTGTCAGCGTAAGTATGCAGAGGAGATCGTGTACAGGGCTAAGATGACGAATTGGAAAGTTTCACCTACTCCAGTTGATTCAAAATCTAAGCTCAGTGTTAAGGATGGTGCTCCAGTCTCCGATCCTACTCTGTATAGGAGCCTTGCAGGTGCACTTCAGTATCTCACATTTACAAGACCAGACATTTCTTATGATGTTCAGCAGGTATGTCTATTCATGCATGCCCCCCGAGAGTCTCATTTCAATGCTCTTAAGAGTATCATCTGATACATTAAGGGCATACTTGATTATGGTTTGCACCTATATCCCTCTGCACCAAACAGGTTGCTCTCTTATACGGATGCAAATTGGGCAGGGTATCCGGACACGCGACGCTTCACCTCCGACTTTTATGTATTTTTAGGGGATAATCTGATTTCTTGGTCTGCCAAGCGACATGCTACCTTATCTCATTCCAGTGCTGAGGTTGAGTAGAGAGGCGTTGCAAATGTGGTAGCTGAGATTTGTTGGCTCAGAAATTTACTGTTAGAACTTCAGTGTCCTTTGCGTCAGGCATCTATTATGTACTGTGATAACATCTCTGCCATCTATTTTTCTCATAATCCGGTTCAACATCAGCGAACCAAGCATATTGAGATAGATATACACTTTGTTCGTAAGAAGGTTGCGCTAGACCATGTCAGAGTGTTACGTGTTCCATCATCCTATCAGTATGCAGACATATTTTCCAAAGGACTTTCCAGACAGTTATTTCTTAACTTCAGATCCAGTCTCAGCGTCCGGCCTCCTCCCGCTCCGACTGAGGGGGGTGTAAACGTGTAGTATATAGCACCAATTGTATCCCTACCCATAATTAGAATATATTCCATATATTGTGTAAATATAACTATGGTAAGACTAGGATTCCTCTTCTGTATAGGCTTAGGATTCTTATTGTATAAGGGATGAATATTGTACTCTATATATACATTGATATTAATGAGAAGACTCCCCAAGGGAGATTAATATCATCTTATTACAGAATCAGATACGATATTGATGGACTTTTTGCCATCCGCTTAAATTTTGATGAGCAAATTACTTTGTTCATGTGCTAATGGAAGATTGTAGGTACCTGATGAATTAATTAAAATAAATGCGACCTGGTTCATACATCATAATTATAAAAAATAAAAAAAAAGAATCGTGAAGTAGGAACTTTGATTCTTTGAAATACTCTAAACGGGGCAATGCCTACGATGCTCCAGTGGGACAGAAAGGACTGTCATGCCGTATGCCTATCAGGATTCTTCGAAAAAGCACAGCCTGACGTATGGAACCTTGGCTTAATAATGAATGAGGGAAGCTTTTTGAGCTTTCTCCACCAATTTATATAGTGATTAGCGGCTAAACCTTGCTTTCCTCTCTCCTCCACTTATTAAGTGGAAAATAGCCGTCAACATTGTTAAAATTTTATTATTATGGAATAAAGTTTATCCCATTATTTATGACTCGAATAATTAGGGTCGCACGTCGGAAACGTCGGCTTCACACATGTGCACACATTGTACCAAGGATCGTAAATTTCATTAGTGAAATAGATATTGGTACGTAAGTAAAATGTTTGAGACATAGAATGATGGACAGTCATTGGTCAAATGACAAGTGGTCCACGTTGGTAAACGAAGGAAGAAATGTGCATAGAGTAAAGATGGAACAGTTCGGAAAGGGCCGCAGAGCCGAGAAGGGCTGCGGCACCTCAGAGGCTCGGCCGCGGCGCTAATTCTGCTTCCCTGGCAAAAAGTGTGAAACGAAAAAACTGTTTTTTTGGGGACTTTTGAGCTGCTCTCAATGACATTCATTCCAACATTAGTCAGTCATTATTTGGCTGATAAATGTGTCATTACTTGGGTAATTCATTGTCATTACATGGGTGATTCAATGACATTACTTGACACTTTAAGAAACAATTCTTGCACTATAAATTGAGGCATTTGACTCAATTATCAAGACACTTGTAGAAAACAAAAAATTCTAAAAAAAACTTCTTCTTCTCTAACATCTTTCAATACTCAAAGTTCTTCAAGAGAAACATTTGAATTTTCTTTGCTCAAGTGTGTTAGTAGCTATTTCATCACTCGACTCAGCAAAGATTCAGATCAAGTGTTAATTCTAGTTTCCAGTTGTTTGTTAAGATTATTTCTTTTGTTGTAGTCTTTTATTCTTCATTTTTTCTAGTTCTTGTAATAGGTGTTTGCTATTTCTCGTTTGTTTCTTTTATTTTTCTTAACAAACATTTTATAAGCATTTGACCGAATCTACAAAACTTAAAAATTAGTAAAATATTATATTAATTTAGTCGGTCGGATGATCGCCATTAATTTGTTGCCATCACTAGCTGGTTTCTGTTTACCTTGGTATATTTCAAGGATTAAAGTTATATAGACCGCGTCTAAAGAACTCCAACGCTATTAATACAATTTAACTCGCTATAATTTGCATATTGTAATAGATTAATTTAACTTGATATTGTAAAAGAATCAATAGTCGATGTACAAAAACCTAAACTCATATTTCACCCAAAAGTACATTTATTTATGTAAAATGATATTAATCTCCCTTGTAAATCTTCTCATTAATATCAAAGTATATATATAGTACAATATTCATCTCTTATACAATAGGAATCATAAGCCTATACAAAAGAGGAATCTTAGTCTTACCATAATTATATTTAAATAATATATGAAATATATTGTTGACACTCAATTTTGACCCGGATTTTCCAAATTTTGCAATAAAAGGGCGCCCAATCTTTGTTTTTATTTTCAGTTTTATTTCAATTTAAACCCAATTTTATTTTAATTTTCAACCCCAAAAACACTCTCGAAATCATCTTCTCCAAGCCCAATTATATTTTTATTGACCCATTTCATGAGCCAAACTGCCTATTTTCAGATTGCAAAACTCAAGCCCACAACCCCAAAATCTAAACCTAAACCTAATATTACTCTATAAATTAAACACTCCCCCCATTATTGAGAAAAAGGCCTTCAGCCGCACCTCACATTTTAACCTCCATTCCCTTTGATTTTTACCAATACACAGCAAGCCCTCACCTCTTTCATAGAAACCCAAAACATTGTTCTTCACCCCATTTTTTTTCACAGTCCAATCGATCACAGCAGCCGCAGCAAAATACACTCCTCTTCATCTTCATCATCAACACATCTCAACACCCCATACCCAGTCGGCAAACCACCATTGCTCACCGGTCGGACACCCCTTCACGCCACTGCCCGTCGGAGGTGATGACCGGCGGGAGCTCTTTCTCCACCCCTCTCTGGGCCCTTCGTTTCAGGTGACGCTGGTTATTTTCTTTTTTCCTTGCGGTGATGTATGTTGTTGGCTGTTGGGACTGATTTTCACATTAGTATTCCATCTGACCGAGGTTAAAAATGGCGACCTTTGTTCGGCTCTATTTTGGTTAACTGAACTAATTTTTTGATTTTTTTGTTGTGTCTGGCCGGAATAAAAAAAATCTGGCGACCTTGCTCTTGACTGCATTTTTGGACATTTGTTGTTATCTTGGATAATGGGCTGATTTTATGATTTTTGGGGTATTCACCGGAGTTTGAAGACTTCGACGACGTTCTGAAATTCCGGCGAGTTTTGGCTACTGCTGTTCCGGCGAACTGCTACTGTTCTTTGGATATTGCTACTGTTCAGGCGAACTTTTTACTGTTTTGGGTTCCGTACTGATTCTTGGCGATTTGGCCCTTTTTATTACTTTATTAAATTGATTTTGAACAAGATACTACACTTGGTATTTTACTGATTTTGAACAAGATATTGTCGCGCCCGTTTTTGACCTCGGGAGGTCTGAACGGTATCCGCAACGTTGCTCTTTGGCGCGGTTCCCTGGATGGAGCAATTAATGCTGTTTTGAGGAGTCGCCACCTAATTATTTAAGTGAATTATGACACTTGATTTATTGCAGTAAAACACTGCAATTAATCTCCATTTAATGGTCTGCGAAAGCTATGTGAGATTCTAGGCAAGGGTTCTTTATTATCCTAAAGGGAAGGGGTTAGGCATCCTTTAAGATCCGCTAACTTGCGGTTATTCGTTCAAACTCAGGTTAATTATTTATTGTCTTTTTTATTCTACGTATTCTAAGCATTTTTCATAATTTATAATTAAAATAAAATGCAATACAAAATAATAAAACCAAGATTAAATGCGACATAAAAATAAAAACTCCGGGATATCTTTTAGCCCTTTTTAGGCATTCTGCACAAGATGATCTCCGGGTACCTGCATAAACACTTAGTAAAAGTATTAATAGTAGAATAAATAATTTTAAAAGCAATGACAAGAATTAATAAGTTAAGCCAAAAAATAAATAAATCCGTCTTTTGCACAGAGGAGGCCTTGGAAATCAGACGGAGATTCCTTCATCGGCCAATATTGCTATAAGATAAATAAAACTTTCAGATCCGCGTCAAAACAGTAATAGTTTTAAACACGGAGGGCTCAGATATGAAAAATATATAAAGTGGGACAGCCTAAACAAGTGCGGCTGCGAATTATACCCGGTAGCATGTTGGTTATCCGGTGTAAGTGGAAGAAATCATCATTGCCCAGAAAGTTTCATTATTTTATTTTCCGTCTTTGCAACTGTGGAGGCCTCAAAAATCGACGGATAACTTTTTCATCGGCCAAACAAGTGTAGTATCTTGTTCAAAATCAGTAAAACCAGCCTAAAATCAGTAGCAAAATAGCTTAAAAATCAGTCCAGCACCATAGCCAAAATCAGTAGCAGTTCACTGGAAAATCAGTAGCAAATAGCCGAAAATCAGTAGCAAAGTTGTCAAAAAATCAGTCCAAAATCCAGCGGATAGTAAGCAATTCTTAGAAAATCAGTGGACAACAAAGGGCGGCGAAACAGTGGAATAAACAACAACATAGCAACGAAAATGGTCCAAAGATCACTAAAACAACAGCTTCACGAGTTTTACTCCTACAGATACCCAAACAAGAAATCAAACCAGTCCGCCAACAACAGATAACATTACGCAATCAATCCCACAAACAACAGTAAACCAGCGAACCCAAAATGATGCAAAACCAAGGTCGCCAGATTTTTTATTCCGGCCAGACGCAATAAAAATCAGAAAATCAGAAAATCGTTAAACAAACTCAGTACAACAACACAACAACATAATAGCAACAAAAATGAAGAAACAAATTGTAGCGTCGCCGGAGTTTAAATCCGACAAGGTTCAACGTTACCAACAGAGAGAGAGCAGCAGCGGCGTCACTTCCACGGCGAGGTCGCCGGAGCGACGCCACCGCAGTGGTGAGATTCGTCGGTGAACAGTGGGTTCGATGGGATGGTGGTTTGCGACGGTAATGTTCACCGACGCTGGGGTTACGGGTTCACTGAAGAACAGTGGCGGCGACGGGTGTGTGGTGACGAGAGAGGGCTGCTGGCGACGGGAAGGAAGAGAGAGAGGGTGAGGGAGAGAGAGTGAGGGTCTTGGCTGCTAAGGTGACAGAGTGTTCGCCGGAGCTCCAAGCTCCGGCGAAAGAGGCGGTGGCGGCGACGGGAAGGTGAGAGAGGAGAGGAGAGGGCGGTCGACTGCTGAAGGTTTGGATAGAGAGGTGTGGCTGGAAAAGGGTTTGAGGATATGTTATGTGGGCTGAGGGGTGTCGGCTAGGGTTAGTGGGGGAGAGGGCAGGGAGCTGGCGACGAGGTGAGGGGACAGAGAGGGTATTCAAGAGAGAGGGGTAGACGGGATGGTGAGGAGAGGGGGGGGGGGGTTATGTTGTAGGCTAGGGTTAAGGGGCTGATGTTGAAATGTGGGTTGCGGCTGAGGGTTGATAAATGTGTTGGGGGAAAGTGGGTATAATGTTTTATTTATAGGGTAGTTTTTAGGGTTTGGGTTTGGGGGGGAAAATGAAAAGTGAGGGTTTGAAATTTAAGAATGGGGGGAAAATGAAATGTGGGGTATTGTTTTGGGGGGGAAATGAAAAGTGGTATTTGATTTTAGGGGGAAAATAAAAGAGGGTGTTTGGGTGATATTAAAAATAGTGTTGGATTGGACTGATTCCAATTGTGTCTTGGACTGGACTGGTTTGACAAAAATGCAAGGCTGATTAATTATTTATTTAAAAAAGATGCAAAATTATAAAATACAAATGCCGATGCGATAATAATAATAATAAAATGATATTTAAGAAATGTTTAATGCCTAATTAAAAGTAAAACGGGATGCTAATTAATTATTTAAAGAGATGCAAATATTATTAAAATAAAACGACGGTGTAACAATAATAAAAACATAATATTAACAACGACATAATACTTAATTTAAAAATAAAAGATGCAATGCCATTTTTTTGAAGAAATAAACATAGAATATTATGTAAAAATATGCAAAAATAACGATTAAAATGTGGTGTGCTAAAATACTTAAAATTGCAACAAATATACAAAAAACGGGTCAAAATTGACTGTTAACAGATACTACACTTGTTATTTTACTGATTTTGAACTTGATACTACACTGGCCGAAGAATGATTTATCCGTCGATCTGGAGGCCTCCATGGTAAGCGAGACGGAATATGTGGGCGAGGAGGAAAGTGAAAAGATTAGACGAGAATGCATAGTATCGTTCACCGGGAGGTGAGTCGACCGCAGCCGAAGCGATATTGGCTTCTCATGTCTTAGTATCCTTGGCATAACACTAGTGAGCCAGCACTATATAAAAATATATATATATATATATATATATATATATATATATTGTGTTTATTTGATAATTTATTTTATTATTTACTAATTCTTTTACTAAGTGTCTTTTGCAGGTACCCGGAGGCACATCCCAAAGAAAGCATGTGCAGAAAAAATAAAATAAAAGTGAAATACCGCTAAGTTCTCTTCACTCCCTCTTTATATGATTATTTGCTTTCATTACAATCTTGTTAAATATATATATCTGTTTTAAATGTTTGCAAGTCTAGTTTTAAATAGTTTCTTAGTTAGAACACCCTTAGAATTGCATAATACATTTAGCACAATCATACCAACCTAAGTTTGAACGGACAACCGTAAGTTAGCAGATCTTAGAGGATGTCTAACCCCTTCCCTTTAGGATAATAAAGAACTCTTACCCGGAATCTCATTAGTTTCGCAGACCTTTAAAAATGGAGATCATTTGTAGCATTTTATGTTACATTTAAAGTGTCCTAATTCACTAGATTAATTAGGTGGCGACTCCTTAAAATACAATATAGGAATCAACAATACGTAGTACTCCCGTTTCGACTCCGGTTAAAATGGGGTGTTACATATATTCTAATTATGGGGTAGGGATAGAATAATGTCTATATACACGTTTACACCCCCCCCCCCCTTAGTCGGAGCGGGAGGCCGGACGCTGAGACTGGATCTGAAGTCAAGAAATAACTGTCTGGAAAGTCCTTTGGTAAATATGCATACTGATAGGATGACAGAACATGTAACACTCTGACATGGCCTAGCGCAATTTTCTCATGAACGAAGTGTAGATCTATCTCAATGTGCATGGTTCGCTGATGTTGAACCGAATTATGAGAAAAATAGACGGCAGAGATGTTATCACAGTACACAATAGATGTCTGACGCAAAGGACACTGAAGTTCTAAGAGTAAATTTCTGAGCCAACAAATCTCAGCTACCACATTTGCAACGCCTATGTACTCAGCCTCGGCACTGGAACGAGATAGGGTAGCCCGTCGCTTGGCAGACCAAGAAATCAGATTATCCCCTAAAAATACACAAAAACCGGAGGTGGAGCGTCGCGTGTCCGGACACCCTGCCTAATTGATCGGTGTATTTTATATACACATTTTGAGTCATTTTTAGTTAGTCTTTTGCCCATTTTTGTACAAATATATTTCGTGTTAGGATATATTTTCTTTCTTTTGAGTCACAGTGGTTTAAAGTGGCACATTGGCGAGAAAGAGCGAAAAGATGGCAGAAACAGAGGTTCCAGAGTTCAAAAAGCGAAAAAGTTGGCAACCGGGAGAAAGCAGGCGACTCATGGCGCTAACCAACCAGCGGCAATGAGCGCCACGGCGCCCAAGCGAGAGTCGCGAAGTTTCAGGCATGGCTACGCTGAAAAATTGTGGACAGAATAGGAATGGGCCAAGGCTAAGAAGGGAAAGGTTTGGGACGTTTTTGGTGATATAAAAAGGACCTTTAGGTCAGATTTGAAGAAGTTCCACACCTTACAATTCATCACAACTTGGAGATCAAGATTAGAGACTTACTTTTGAGTAATTTCTTGTTCTTTATTTTATTTCTTTTTTGTATATGTTGGATATTAGTTTAGTTCTTGGCATGTCTATGGCTAGGAACTAACTTAATTTAGGGCTTTCCATATCGAATCGCTTGAACCTCGTTCTTATGAATTAATGCATGTTTTGGTTTCTTCTTATTATTGTTGAGATTTATTCAATAATGGTTTTGATTGCTTGATAATTAATTGATCACTAATTATCATAACTTATATGATTTCTAATCGAAAGACGAAAGGGCAGAATGTGAATATGTTATAGTTGAACAAACATAGGTTTAAATCGTGGACGAAAGTACCCCGATACTTGTGTAGCTTAATAGGTTATTGCTCTTAATCCTCCTTTGTAGTCAATCTTGTCATCGAAAGATAGAAGGGTTCTACATTGGGGTTGAGTGTTTATATTACCTTAACATGAGTATAAAACGGCTTAATTAACCTGTTATCTCAAAATAGAAGAAGAACCTTAATTATTTGCATTAACGAGTAAAGCGAGCGGATAGTTGAGGAGATTTGGAAGCCCTATTTCCACCATATCTGAAGTAAAGTAAAGTAATTTAGTTAGCATCTATAATCATAGCTATAAACAATTCATCAAATTATCGATTACCAAATAGATACTACAGAATAGAGGTTGATAATTGGACATTAATCCCTGAGGACGATAACTCGGTCTTCTAGACTATATTACTTGTCACGACACGTGCACTTGCATTTAGCGTATGCATAAATCGCGCATCAAGTTTTTGGCGTCGTTGCCGGTGATTGGCGTAGTTCAATATCATTCTATCTATTCTTAATTTCTAATTTGGTTTTTCTTTTTCTTTTTATTATTATTTTTTTGTATTGGTGGAACCGTGCGCCGTGATCCGTTTGTTGGTTTTGATTTATCTCAGGGACCCTGCAAACATAGATTACCACTATCAAGGGTTACATAACTATTAACAGCAATGTAATCCCCATGTCCCACAGGAAGAGCAAGATGGGCTACGAGCAGCCATACTCAGGCTAACTAGGCACCAAACTCATTTCATGGATGAGACGAGAGTATCCCTAAAGAATTTGGAAACGCAAATAGGACAACTCGCGGGCATGCTAAGCAACAGAATACAAGGGAATCACCCTGAACATATGGGAGAGAATATAAAAGAGCAATGTCAGGCGATTGACCTGAAAATCGGCGAACCAGTGGAAGCAAACTCACCACCACCGTATCCAGAAAAGAAGGACTTAGACTTCTCGCAGAAGTTGCAGCTCCACGGCGCCACTGAGCAGCGCCACGACGCCGATAATCCTGAGATAGTGCAGAAGTATGGGCGCCACAGCGCCGAATCTCAGGGCCGTGGCGCCCAGGGCTCAGAGGGTACAATGAGTTTGGGAGCTGTTGTGGACGCACCTCAGGTGAAGATACCGTACCCCAGAGGCTAAAAACAAGTTCTCTTGACAAACAGTTCTCTAAATTCCTGGAAGTTCTCAAACAATTGCAACTCAACATCCCGTTTGCTGAGGCACTAGAGCAGATGCCGAGTTATGTAAAGTTCATGAAGGAGATTCTCAGCAAAAAGAGGAGGATAGATGACTACGAAACAGTGGTGTTGACTGAAGAATGTAGTGTCATCCTACAGAAAAAGCTACCTCAGAAGTTGAAAGATCCGGGGAGTTTCACCATCCCATGCACTATAGGAAAGTTTGAGTGTCAGAAGGCGTTGTGTGATCTGGGGGCATGTATAAATTTGATGCCCTATCTGGTGTTTTGCAAACTTGGAATGGGAGAAGCCAGGCCTACAAACATCACTTTGCAACTAGCTGACCGCTCCATCGTCCACCCTAGAGGAGTCATTGAGGATGTGTTGGTTAAGGTGGACAATTTCATCTTTCCCGCTGATTTCATCATCTTAGACATGAGAGATAATGACATGATCCCCATTATCCTTGTCAGACCCTTTCTAGCCACAGGACAGACACTCATTGATGTTCGAAAAGGTGAGTTGATACTTCGTGTGGAAGAAGAAGAGGTGATTTTCAATGTCTTTCGAGCAGCAACTTTCCCAGAGGCAAGTGACAACTGCTTCGCCATTGATGTGATCGAAGAAGCAGTGTCGGAAAATGGGTTCAGAAATGCTGATGCGCTTGAAGAAGTGCTGACACGATGGGATGATAATAGTGGCAATGACCCGAATCTGATGGAGTATGCAAATTGGATGAATTCTTATGAGCATTGTGATAAGAAGAGATATGAAGAGCTTGGGCAGATGCTAGAGAGATCAGCACCATCCACAGAAAAAGCTCCAGAGTTAGAGTTGAAGACTCTGCGGATCATTCTGATCTGGATATCTAGGTGAGAATCAATCCTTACCAGTGATCATCTCATGTCATCTATCCACAATAGAGGTTGAGAAGCTGCTGAGAGTACTGAGGGCTCACAAGTGTGTCATTGGGTGGACATTAGAAGACATAAGGGGGATAAGTCTGTCAACAGTGTTGCATAAGATACGTCTAGATGAGGAGAGCAGACCCTCCATTGAGGCACAAAGGAGACTGAATCCAAACATGAAGGAGGTAGTCAGAAAAGAAATCATGAAATGGCTTGATGCTGGGGTAATTTATCCTATCTCTGACAGTGCATGGGTGAGTCCGGTGCAAGTGGTGCCCAAAAAGGGTGGTATGACAGTAGTGACCAACGAAAGGAATGAGCTCATTCCATCTAGAACAGTTACTGGGTGGAGAATTTGCATTGACTATCGCAAGTTGAACAAGACAACCAGAAAAGACCACTTCCCGTTGCCATTTCTAGATCAGATGTTGGATAGACTTGCAGGGCACAATTACTACTGTTTTTTGGATGGTTACTCAGGGTATCATCAGATTGCCATAGCACCAGAAGATCAGGAAAAAACAACATTCACCTGCCTCTTTGGTACGTTTGCATTCAGAAGGATGCCATTTGGACTTTGCAATGCACCTGCGACCTTTCAGAGGTGTATGATGGCAATTTTCTTTAATATGGTGGAGAGGACTACAGAGATTTTCATGGATGATTTCTCGGTCTTTGGGTCCTCGTTCGACGAGTGTTTGAGGCACTTGGAAGCAGTGTTGAAACGGTGTAAATAGTCCAACCTTGTGCTGAATTGGGAGAAGTGTCACTTCATGGTAAAATAGGGGATTGTCCTTGGACACAAAATATCCAACCAAGGTATTGAGGTGGACAAAGCAAAGATTTCGATGTCGAAAATCTACCACTCGATGCTCGATAAAAATTCGAGAAGTTTCCTTGGGCATGCCGGTTTTTATAGAAGATTCATCAAGGACTTCTCAAAAGTTTCAAAACCTCTTTCCACCTTGCTAATGACTGGGGCTGCTTTTGATTTCAATAAGGAATGCATGACCGCTTTTCAGACACTCAAGGAGAGGCTTATCTCAGCACCTATAGTCATTGCACCAAACTGGGAGCTCTCATTTGAACTAATGTGTGATGCAAGTGATTATGCAGTGGGAGCAGTGCTTGGGCAGATGGTCGATAAGATATTCAGATCCATTTACTATGCTAGTAAAACTCTTAATGATGCACAGTTGAATTATGTCACTACAGAAAAAGAATTTCTAGCAATAGTATATGCATTCGGGAAATTCAGGCCATACTTAATTAGGAATAAGGTGATAGTATACACTGACCACTCAGCCATAAAGTACTTAATGACAAAGAAGGATGCAAAACCCGCCTTATCTGATGGGGTCTGCTATTACAAGAATTTGACATGGAGATCCGTGATAAGAAGGGACGAAAAGCTTCGATTCTTGACCATTTGTCGGTGGAAAAGCATCACGACCGACCGGGGCGGCGGTACCTGCAAGGTACCACCTGTCAGTATACTTCAGAGAATAGCAGCGGAACATACATAACATCTAACTTATAATAAGGTAAACATTCGGCGGTAAATGAGGCCGCTTCCATAAAATAACTTAATCGAAAGTGAAGCGATCTGACTTATCCTTACGGCCCAACCACAAACGTGACTACGGACCTCAAGAATAACAAGCGTGGCGGGACGGGGCCGCCATACCCCGAATATACAAAAGTCTATAACCTCGAGGAATCATACCAAAAGACAAAGCCTCGGAGATGGAGCCTTCCAAGAATCGAACAATGATCTAGAGTGCGGATCGACCAAGCTATGTATCTCGACTGCGGCGTGAGCGGCCGAAGGAGGTCGATCTGACAGTACCAAGTATGTGGCGAAAAATCGTAATGAAATCATGATAGCATATATATAAAGCGGAGACATGTATGATAGCCAAACTACATTACACAACATATCTGCGACCGTATCAGTCGGGGACTCGCGCCTCTAAGTCATCACTCAAAGCGCAACCATAGGTCTCGTACCCATAATATCAATCGTGCGTGGAATTCGCCGCCATGCGACGATGCATGATATAACAACACTAAGGAGTACATGAATACTAGATCCCTGTATCATAAGAACCGTGCGAGGCAAATGCGAAGGCATAACTACGAGATCCACCTGCGTCCTCAATGGCCAAGGCAAATGAAAGTCGGCTACGGATCCACCGTACCAACAATACCATAATCGAATCACGAAGGCGGCGGGAAAGTGCGATAGCCTCTGCGAGATCCACCTGCGTCACATCGCCGGCCAAGGCAATCTGCTAACCACGAGATCCACTGCGTCACGCGCCACTAACACGGCCAAGGCGTAAAGCCAACTACGGATCCGCTGCATCACGTCTGGCCAGGCAAGTACGAGGGCTAACTACTAGATCCACCTGCGTCGATGACTCATGGAGAGCTAATCCATGGAATAATCTGTCGGCGAAACAAACCCTCATCGTGGCCGCGTACGTGGAATCCTCCATCACCGATGCGCCCAAATAGACTCATAATTACATGCTTTTAATTCGGTGCAATACCATGCCTTTACATAAACCAAGACAATTACCATGCCTTCTTTTCACATAAACCAAGAGAATTCTTATTTAAGCAGGCCAAAGTACTTATCAAGGCACACATAGAATAATTCTCAATTAAACAAGCCAAAGTGCTATGTCGTACATTCTTTTAAAGCCTCCTTTTATGTAAAATCCAAGATACTAACACCGTAGTATCGAGGCGTGTCTATTTTTCAAAGTAAGTTACTACACCTTTAGAAAACTCATTTCAAAGCTTGAAACCAAGTAACTTCAATTTTTCACAATCTAGACATCTTATTCTCATTAATCAAAATAGACAACTTTCATAACCTTCCATAAAGTTATTATAACCAACCTCCCATAAAGCCGTTATACTAACTTTATGCTTTAGAAATTTAAGACATCCTTATCCTTTCATAAGGCCGTTATAACTAACTTCCCATAAAGCCGTTATAACTCCTTATAAACCATTTCGTTCTTTTACTAACCAAGAGACTTATACTTTAAGCAATTTCATACCATTTTCAAAATACTTCAAGCCTCTTATCCTTTAGAAAACAAGTTTCTTACCTCAAAAATTTAAGTCTCTTATCTTCTAGAATAATTCAATACTCAATACTTTCACACCAAGTACTCTATACTTCATTATGTCAAGAAATCCTTGCCTACCTTATTTAGGATAAACCACTCCTTAAGAACAATGGGTTAACTACTTAACCCAACCAACTTGGACATTTTCTTAAAACAAGTCAAGTATAACAAAAGATTTACTTCATTCAAAACACGACGTGCGTCTGGTACTATATAGTTATAACTACTCATGCTCAAGAGATAAGAAAGTTTCCACATACCTCTTGGTCGAAACCACTTGCTAAGCTCAAACTACCGCAAGTAATACGTCAACCTATAATAACCATAATACGTTTATTAACCTCTAATTTCAATGTAGAAATAATCTAAGTTCAAAAGCCCACAAATTCTATGGAAAATTGGGCGGCATTTCCTTTGTTTCTACATACTTTGCCACCTTTCTCAAGGCCGAATTCAACACCCAAATGCCACATTTAAGGCTCAACAATCCAACATTTTAAAGGGGATTACACCTCCAAACTTGGGTGTGTAAAATTACGCCCATTAGGTAAAACACTAACTTAACAAGCCTAAGGTAGTTTTTAGGCTACAACATGCTCCTAATATCTTCTTAATCAATTCTTTCACATCCAAACCATATTTACATGCAATGACTCTAAGAGCATTATTCACTACCACAAGTTCTTTCTTCTTAACATGCAACACTAGAAACTAATTCTAAAGAAAGAAATGTTACCTTAAAGTTTTAGCCAAACTTATTCCAAATATTTTTGCTAGCTTCCTTGCCAAGAACACCACCACAACAACACCAACAAGCTAGCCACAAGCTTCCTTCTTGTTCTTATCTTTTCAGATTTTTCCTAAGGCTAGAATTTCTCTTGGGATTTTAGAGAGAAGGAGGAGCTAAATTAGAGAGAGAGAGAGGTTTGAAAGATGACCAAGTCTTCAAGACTTGGTCAATATAAGGCATGCAAGAAAAAATCAGATGGGGGGGGGACACTTGTCACCCTCCCATGGCCTTTTAAAAAGAGAAAATCAGATTTCCTAAGTTTTTCGCGAGAATCCCTGGCGCCGCGCCACGCTTCCCGGCGCGCAACTCCTGCGGACCCTCGGATCTTCGGCGCGCGACCCTGCTTCCGGCGCGGCTGAAACTTCAGCGACCCCTCGGTACTTTGGCGCGCGGCCACTGCGTCCGCGCCGCGGCCTGCGCTGCACGAAGCGCCTTTACGTCGTATGCGCACTGAACTTGTAACTCTCATAACTTTCTACTCCGATGTCCTATCGACGAACGGTTGGTTGCGTTGGAATCTAGACTCAATGAACTACGCCCTGGGCCTTTGAAACACTTATGAACTCTCAATGTACCGGGTCATAACCCGCCTTAAAGTTGACTAAAACCCGTCCGGAACAATCCGTCAACCTATCTTCTGAAAATTTTAAGTCTTACTCCCTTTCGTACGCCCTCATGCGCATGACCTGAACTACGGGGTGTAACAAAAACGCAGAGAGCCAGAACACCAAGGATGTGCAGATAAATGATCACTTCCCAGATGAGCAATTGTTTCAAGTAAGTGTTGTCTTTAAGTTACCTTGGTATGCTGATTTTGTTAATTTTCTCGCAGCTAAGGTAGTACCCCCAGGATTGACAAGACAGCAGGTGAAGAGGTTCTACTCTCAAGTAAAACACTACTATTGGGAGGAGCCAATATTATACAAACATTGCGCCGACCAAGTCATCAGGCGATGTATACCAGAGTATGAGATGCACCAAATTCTCACCCATTGTCACACCTTACAATGTGGTGGACATTTTGGGGCATCAAGAACCGCTGAAGTCTTGCAAAGTGGGTTCTATTGGCCAACCCTCTTAAAGGATGCCCACACCTTTGTAAAGAGCTGTGATCGTTGTCAAAGAACAGGGAACATATCAAGACGAAATGAAATGCCTTCGAATGGGATCTTGGAGGTGGAACTATTTGATGTATGGGGGATCGACTTCATGGGTCCATTCCCATCGTCCTTTGGGAATCAGTACATTCTTCTTGCAGTGGATTATGTGTCCAAATCGGTAGAAGCGGTAGCCACTAAAGAAAATAACGATAAGCGTCGAAGGTTCCTCCAAAAGAATATATTCACAAGGTTTGGTACTCCTAGGGCCATCATCAGTGATGAAGGAAGCCACTTTTGCAACAAGCAGCTTGATACATTGTTTTCCCGATATGGAGTCTACCACCGCACCACATTTCCCTATTGTTACACCCCGTATTTCTAAGAGATTGAAATGAGAATGAACGTATGGAAATAAGATTTGAAAGTTGAAACGAAAGAAGGAATTGTGTTTCCTAAGGAAAATCTTCCGAACCTCGTGAAGGAAAAAGGTTTGTTAAATGGAATTTGGTTCTCAAAGTTGGTATTTGAGATTTTTTGAATATATTGGAATTTTGGATTTTAAATTCCGGATTTAGTCATGTGGGGCCCACGGGAAAATTTTACGGTTTTGTGGAGCCCACAATATTTTTTGAGATATTTTGGCCAATTATGGATTTTTGGGAGATGAAATATTTTTAGACCAATGAGAGGGTGACACGTGGAACACCCCCACTTTGCTTGTCTTGATGTGGAAGACTTTGACCTTAGATATTTTAGAGACAAGTGGGCTATGTGGGTCCCACTCCACTTGTCTTGCTACACTTAGTCCCTACACTTGTCCTCATCTTACCCATTGTGATACATTATATATGTATACTTAGAGACATTGCAGGACTTCATTTGCACAACACTTAGAAATATTCCATCTCTTTCCCTCTTCTCTTATGCTCTCGGCCAAGGTTGGCAGATTTCAGCCAACTTTGAAGAGGTATATCTCCTGGTATACGAGGAGTTTTTAGGTGTTTTAAAAGCCTAAAATGAATTTCGTCGAATCTAGTTTCCAACGCAACAAACTGTTCGTCGATTGGACATCGGAGTAAAGAGTTATGGACGTCACAAGTTCAGCTGACAAAACAGTGAGCAAAAATGCTACACTAGGTCGAGAATAGAGGGTGAAACCCTAGGGGTTACGTCGACTTTTTGGTGATGGAATGTGAAGGGAAGTTTCTCCTAAGGTTGTAGGAGATACATATATGTGATTGAATCTTGAAGAAGTGGAGCGAAACGAAAACTACGGGCCATTGTTGAGCATTCTGCCCGGGACGTTTTTGGGCACAAAAATGAGGTAATAGTTCTTCAAAAATTAAATTAATTGGATATTACTTATTGTTATAATGTATAGATGAATTCATGTTAAGGAAGAAATTGAAAATAAGATGTGTATGAGGTAGATATGTTGTTGACCGATTTGAGACAATTTTGTGCCATTGGTTTCGTTTGTTATATGGTTGTTGTTATCCACACTTGTCGCATGTTAAAATAAGGTAATATGGTTGTTTGTATGTCATATATGGAAGTGTTGGAACTCGAATTGGAATAAAATGGATTAAGGAAAGAGTTATCGGATTGTAGTTGTTTTAGCCGAAAAACTGCCCAAAACCGTTAGACGTTGTCGTATCATTTTATGGACTGTTTTGGGGGTGTGGTTATGCTGGAAAAATCAGCCCTAATATGCATGTTTAAGTGTAGTAGTTGCTAATGAAAGTCCTAAGGAAATAGGGGTGTGGAAAGGTGTTGAAACGCCTCACATTTTACCCTCGTTATTGTTGGATTACGGACTATTTTTATGGGCTGATTTGTGGACTGTTTTGTATAACTGTGGGGCAGAATTTTACACGTCTAGTTAGGCGTGTAATCCCCTTTGACTAACTGTTGGTTGCGCCTTAAATGTGGCTTGTTGGTTGATGAATACGGGCCTTAGAAAAGGTGGAAAAGTACGTAGAAACAAAGGAAGTGCTGCCCGATTTTCCGTAGAATTAGAGGGCAATTATTTGGTATAAGTCTTAAAATAGTAAGTATGATATTTATAGAAGTACTATGGCCATTTTAGGTTGAAGTACTACGTGTAGCAGAGTCTACTTGTCTTAAGGAATAACCGATGAGGTTGAAGTACTTCGGAGCATTTTGCTACTTGTCATATGGGTTAGTCGTCACGAGGTATGTGAACTTCTTCTTTCTATAGACATGAGTATTTTTATGGTATACTTTACTTGTTGTTAGGAGTATACATGATTTGTTGTTTGAAGTATATTTGCCTTGTTGTTAGGAGTATACATGACTGGATATTTGAGGTATACTTGTCTTGTTGTTAGGAGTATACATGATTTGTTCTTGAGTATACTTTCCTTGTCATAGGAAGTATTCATGTTATTGATTTTATGCTAAAGGCATGTCTAGAATATTTCTAAGTTCTTACCAAGTCTTATGGGGGATGTTGGTAAGAGTCGTTAGGAAGTATTGGAGTCGAGTGACCTTGCTAATTTACTACACTAATGAGAATATGTATCGAACAAGCCATTGCAGCGTTAATGAAAATGTATCGACAATCAATTATATTGAAATGAGTAGAATTCTCCATCTGCATAGAAACTAACATAAGACAAAATTGTATTACATTTTCTAGATCATGGCTGATTTAACAAGATCGTTATAAACGAGAATAACCTATTCACGGCTCATAAAAGTATTAATTTTGTAAGTACATGAAGCTTAATTTTTGAAAGTACTTGGGACTTGAATTTCGAAAATGTGTAGTAACTCGTTTTGAAAAGTATATGTTACTTGATTTAAAGAGAGTAAGTGACTTGATTTGAAGGCATAAGTTACTTGGTATTAAAAGTATAAGTTACTTGAGTTTAAAAAAAGTAACTAACTTGGTTTTAATGGTGAAAGTACTTTTGGTCCAACGCCCTAATATTTCATGAAACGATTCTTTTATAAAGAATAGATGTACAAAGTACTTTGGGTTCAATTCCCTTACGTGGCATGATAATGCCTTGGTTTTTTATAAAAAGGAAAGAGGTAATGGTGCGTTAGTTGGCTAAAAATGAAGTGGTTATAACGACTTTATGGGAAGTTTGTTATAACAAGTTTTAGTGGAAAGTCAAGGGATGGTTTAAATTGTTTTAAGGAAATCGTGCGAGAATGTTCATGATAAAGTCCTTAATATAATACATGATATGTGACACTTTGATGTTCAAGATATTTTAAAGTAACACGTGAGGTCTAGTGCGTTGATTTGCCAAAACCATGTCTTAGAAGGATACTTGGTACGATAAGTGTCTCGATTTTCTAAATGATGGTTTCAAAATGATACATGTATTGGATCCTACTTCCTAGCGATACATGTAGTACTTGGACTTTCCTAAAATGGAAATTTAGTTCATAAAGTGAATGTACGGCTCACGTACATTGTCGGAATGGACTTTAATCCTTAGTAAAGCAAGGTGTGTTAGTGCCTTGATAGTACTTTGGCTTGCTTAAATGATAGTTATTCTATTTTGTGCCTTGATAGTACTTGACACCTAAATGGTATTGTCTTGATTTGTTAAAAAGGAAAGGCATGGTATTGTCTTGATTTGTTGAAAAAGAAGACATGAAAATTGTCTTGGTTTGTTAAAATGATGGTTTATTCATTTTATGATGTTGAGAGTCAAAGATTATCTTAACTTGCATATGTTGTTCATGATAGCCATTGGTGCTAGTGTTATGAGTATAAATGCGGTGTAAACCCCCAAGACGTTATACACCTCCTGAGTATAAATGCGGGGTAAACCCCCAAGACGTTATACATCTTCTGAGTATAATTGTGGGGTAAACCCCCAAGACATTATACATCTTCATGGATTTGCTACCCATGATGCGAGCATGGCGTATATGCTCATTGCGGGTCCGTAGGGCCTAAGCGGGTGAAATAGTCCTGTGCGAGTGAAATAGTCCTATGCGGGGCAAATTGTCCTATGCGGGTCCACAAGACCCTTGCGGGTGAAACAGTCTCAGGAGTAGATTTGCATAATGATATTACGGGCGGGTGGCCCTAGATTGATCATAAGCTTCCTATTTTAAAGCATGTAAAGTTTACTCTCATTGTTAAAAAGGCACAGTGTGCGGGTAGTTGTATGTTATACTTGTTACATGATATAGTGATGTTGTATTCCACGAGCATGCTTCTGTGATATTATATGCTGAGGGCAGGTGTCCCGGATTTTGACATGGCTTTCATATTTGAAAGTGGTGCGGTTATTCTGATGGTCTGATGATACAAGTCTGATTGGCTCTGATTTTTATATGACACGGTAGGATCTGGTATTTGATTTTCATACTTGCCCATGTCATTCCTTGTATAGTTATGGACTTAATTGCTGTACTTTATTTCAATTTCATACTTAGTACTTGTTGTACTGACTCCCTTCGGGGGGCTGCATTCATGTCCGCAGGTTTAGGTACACAGTAGTGGATCCGCGAGCTTACGATCATGGTTCATCATTTTGAGATGACTCCAATGTTCCGGAGCTTGTCATTATGGCTAGGTATATTCAGGGGTACCGCGGGGCCTTGTCCCGTCATAGTATTTGTCCAAAATCTTAGAGGTCTGTATTCATATGTGGGCTGGACTGACTAGATTTGTATTTACATTATTGAATAGTGTAGACCCTTTTGGGTGATTTATATTATGACAGCCTTATCGGCTTTGCCTTTGTTTTAAGAAAAAAAAATGAGTGTTATTTATCTTCCGCGGTTTATTGTGTTGTATGAATAGAAGGGTGCTCAGGTAGGGCAGCAGTCGCGGGCCCGGGGTTCGGGGCGTGACACATATCACCCTCAAGCGAATGGACAAGCAGAAGTTTCAAACAGGGAAGTGAAGAACATATTGGAAAAGACGGTGGATGACTCAAGGAAGGATTGGTCTATCAAATTGGATGACGCACTATGGGCATACAGAACAGCATTCAAAAACCCCATTGGAATGTCACCATATAAGTTAGTTTTTGGTAAAGCATGTAATCTGCCAGTAGAGTTGGAACATAGGGCTTATTGGGCAATGAGGAAGCTGAACATGGATGCCAAGGCAGTGGGGCAGAAGAGGTTGCTACAGCTGAGCGAGTTGAATGAATTCAGACACAATGCTTATGAGAATGCAAAGATCTACAAGGAACGAACCAAAGTATGGCATGATAAGATGTTGATCCCAAAAGACTTCCAAGCAGGATAACAAGTGCTTTTATTCAACTCAAGGTTGAGGCTGTTCCCAGACAAGCTCAAATCGCGTTGGTCAGGACCGTACACTGTTGTAAGAGCATTCCCCTATGGTGCAGTTGAAGTGAGAGGGAGAGAGGAATCCCCTTTCAAGGTAAACGGACAGAGGTTGAAACCCTATTTGATCAATGAAATGGAATACATGAGACTAGTGACCCATCTCATTCCAAAATGAATAAGGAACCTGCGTCCGACTAAAAGACGTTAAAGACAGCGCTACTTGGGAGGCAACCCAAGTTTTTTTAAAATTTTATGCAATTTAGTTTTAGTTAGAACAGTCTCACGGAAGGTATTGTTTACATGTTTTGATGACAGGTACAGGGCCAAAAAGTGGAGGACGAAAAACGTGAGAGGAGAAAATCGGCTCGGCGCCACGGCGCCCAGCATAGGGCCATGGCGTCGAGGATGCAGAAAGGCGCAGGAAGTAGGGCGCCGCGGCGCCAATCAGAGCGCCACGGCGCCGGAAGTTCAGAGGGCCGTGGCGCCGCGATGAAAAACCTGAAAAATAAGAGCCCTAGAAACGATTTCCCTCTTCCATTCTGACGGGATTTCTGACGTTATCTGTCATGCTTTATCCGCCGCCACCGCCACCATTTTAAACCAAGTCTGTAAGTTGTCCCGTTTTTCTTTTATTTTTGAGTCTTGCACACATTAGGGACAATGTGTGATTTAAGTTTAGGGGGGAGTTCTTAGTTATTTTTGATGTGTTTTTGAGTCTTTTTGTTTTTATTTTCTATGTTTATTTGAGTCTAATTTTTTTTTATGATCATGCATGTTGTAGTTACTTGAAACGCCTACTGAAGTAAAGCTGAATAATGTAATGGAATTAGAAGCAACCATCTGAACACTTAGGTTAGATATGCCAAAAATTCATGAAATCAAACTATTTGGGGTATCTTGCTTGATTTATGCATTGTTAGTGATTAAACTTATGTGTCTGTTTGCTTGCTATTTGAGGCGAAATAGTTAGGATATGCATGTTAGGGAGATGACTCAGACATTTCTTTGTTAGCCCTTTCTCACCATTATTTGCATATCCCTGACATTACAATTGTATCCCTAGTCAGCCCCTTTGAGCCTAAAATAAGATTTTTTCTTTGACACCCTATAATTCCATATTTGTGTCATAAGTGAAAAAATTGAGTTGTTTGGAATATAAAGTGTTGAAAAAGAGACAAAAGAGATTGAACAATTTTGAAGCACCCCAGTGAAATGTAATAATAAATAGGCAAAAGCCTAAGTTTGGGGGTGTCTGCTATTCATCATACACATCATTCTCTCAAAACAAAAGAAGGGAAAGATAGGTATGAGGTTAAAAAGAAAATCAAAAGAAAAGGGAAGAATCGAAAGCAAAAGAGCTTATGGTACGTAAGATTGAGCCTAAATGCCTATTTTTACCTACCCCTGCCTAAGCCTACATTACAACCCTGAAAAGCCCTGAAGATCTCTAATGTGTGTATCCATGATTAGTGGAGAATAACAAGTGAACAAGTCAAAATGATTTTTAAATTAACATGCATAGTTAGGTATTCTTACTTCCATTGAGCATGATTAAATTGAATTTGCGAAATATCTGACTTGATGTGTTTAGAATGCTAAAAATCCATGTTATATGTTTCTGCATATTATTCTACTAACCTTCATGCTTTTCTAAGTAACAATGATGCAGCAACTTGATCAATGTCTTTGAGTCATTTTATTTTCGTTTCTTTCGTGTCTTTGTTTCTATTTTTTTATCTTTACACAAGGGCGAGCAAAGGTTAAGTTTGGGGCTGTTTGATCGGTGTATTTTATATACACCTTTTGAGTCATTTTTAGTTAGTCTTTTGCCCATTTTTGTACAAATATGTGTCGTGTTAGGATAGATTTTCTTTCTTTTGAGTCACAGTGGTTTAAAGTGGCACATTGGCGAGAAGGAGCGAAAAGAGGGCAGAAACAGAGGTTCCAGAGCTCAAAAAGCGAAAAAATTGGCAACCCGGGCGAGAAACAGGGCGGCGCCGCGGCGCCAACCAACCAGCAGCAGCAAAGCGCCACGGCGCCCAAGAAGCATAGTATCTATTCACTTTTCCCTTTTGTAATAGTACAACCATCTTTTTAAAAATGAGATTTTTACTAAGAATTAAATAGAGGAATAACATTGACATTTTGAATATTATAATAGCAGATTTTATTATAAATATTTGGGAATCCTTAACTACCGGTATAATGGGAATTCCATTTAAATTAACGCCAAACCCAATAATCAAGGGATATGTTTCCATCTCTCTTTCCATAAACCAAAAATTACCGAAAGTCTTAAAGATTTTTCCCTCTGTATGATCACAAATAAAATCTTGAATATACCCCCTGATCCTACTACATACACACAATTGATTCAGATTCAGTCAAATAGTTAGTTTCTTATTTTGTCATTCCAAATATATTTTACATATAAAGGTATTGCCTATAACTGTATCTTACGAGAATTCACTGGCCAATTTAATTTTTATGTCCTTAATTAGATCAAATAGATTAGTTTCCCTCAAAGTAGATTATTATAATCTTCTGAGTTTATTTAACCGGATTATCGCCGTTATTTTGTTCCATCATCTTATAATATTTCAATCCCAAGTACATTTGATTACAACAACAACATGCCCAGTGAAAATCTCACAACGTGGGGTCTGGAACATCTTTACTTTTATAGGTAGAGCGGTTGTTTTCGAAAGACCCACAACTCAATACAGGACAAGCAAAGCAAGAGAAACGGTCAGATCCGGACAAGAAATTTAAAGCAGTTTGAAAATGTTGGTATCAAAAGAGAATAAGTCATGATAGCGCATTCTGGAAAAAAGAAGCAGTAACTAACACAAGTAATAAGATAAACAAAGTACACTAGAGAACATATATCAGCATAAATCAAACGACAGAGGACTATATAGCAATATTACGTCTACTAGTATGATAGGCTAGGCGGGCCTACAATAATAACACTACAACTACCAGTTTGTAAGCGTAAGTAGGACTACGTTGGACTACCTACTACCCTTCTACCCTAATCAGTGTCCTCCATAACCCCTATTTAAGGTCATGTCCTCAGTAAGTTGCACCTGCGTCATGTCCTCAGTAAGTTTCACCTGCGTCATATCCCGTCTAATCACCTCTCCCCAATACTTCTTCGGTCTACCTCTACCCCTCCTAAACCCGTCCATAGCCAACCTCTCACACCTCCACACTGAGGAATTTGTCTCTCCTCTGCACGTGCCCAAACCGTCTCAAACCTCGCTTCCCGCGTCTTATCCTCCACCGAGGTCACTCCCACTCTGTCTCAGATATCATCATTTCTAATTACATCACTCATTGTATGCACATTCATCTCAACATCATCATCTCCGCAACTTTCATTTTTTAGGTGTGTAAAGTCTTGACCGGCCAACACTCCGCCCCATACAACATAGTCGGTCTACCTACCACCCTGTAAAACTTACCTTTAAGTTTTGGTGGAACCTTTTTGTCGCACAAGACTCCAAATGTGAGCCTCTATTTCATCTACCCTGCCCCAATACGTCCATTCCCTTGGATAATAGACGTGAGGTACTTGAAACTGCCTTTCTTTGGAATGACCTGAGTATCAAGAATTACCTCCACGCATGTCTCAAGGTCGCTCCCGTTACTAAACTTGCACTACAAGTATTCTGTCTTGGTCCTAGTCAGTCTGAACCCTTTAGATTCCATAGTTTGTCTCCAAACCTCCATCTTAGCGTTCACTCCGCTGCGAGTCTCATCAATCAGAACTATTTCGTCTGTGAATAATATACACCATGGCACCACCCCTTGGATTTGTCGCATCAGTCCATCCATCACCAAGGAAAATAGGAATGGGATAAGAGATGATCCCTGGTGCAGCCTCATCATCACTGAAAAGTGCTCTGAGTCTCCTCCTACTGTTTGTACCCTAGTCTTGGCTCCATCATACATATCCTTGATCGCCCTAGTGTACGCCACATGTACACTTCTAACCTCCAAACATCTCCATAGAACCTCCTTAGGGACTTTGTCGTATGCTTTCTCGAGGTCGATAAAAACCATATGTAAGTCTCTTTTCCTCTCCCTATACTGCTCCACCAACCTCCTAATAAGATGAATGACTTATATAGTCGAACGCCCCGGCATGAATTCAAATTAGTTCTCGGAAATAGACACGTCTTTTCTCACCCTCATCTCCACGATTCAAATTTTCATAGTGTGACTTAACAACTTGATACCCCTATAGTTGTTGAAACTCAAGATATCACCTTTGTTCTTGTACAAAGGAATCATTGTACTCCACCTTCATTCTTCGGGCATTTCACCATCTTAAAAATGACATTAAACAAGTCAGACAGCCACTCCAAACTTGCCATGCCTGCTCTTCCAAAATTCAACTGGATCTCATCAGGTCCGGTCGTTCGTCCCCTACGCATTCTGCGAACAACACCCTTAACCTCCTCAACCTTAATGCTTCTACAATACCCAAAATCTCGGTACCTACCAGATTGCTCCAGATCTCCCATCACAATGTATCTATCTCTTTTTTCGTTAAGAGTGCATGGAAGTAAGATTGTCACCTCTGCCTAATATGCGCGTCCTCCAGCAGTACTTTTCCATCCTCGTCCTTGATGCACCTCACGTAATCCAAGTCACATGTCCTCATCTCTCTCGCCTTGGCTAGTATGTATAACTTTTTATCCCCGCTTTTTTCCTCTAATTCCACATACATGCGTTTAAAAGCCATCGTTTTCGCCGCTATAATAGCTATATTTGCCTCCTTCCTCGCATCTTATACAATTCCATATTCGTCTACTTCTTTACTTCATCTTTGCTTTATACCAATTTGGCATACGCCGCTTTCTTTGCTTCCACCTTCTCTTAAACTTTACCATTCCACCACTAGTCTTCTCGATGCCCACAGCGGCTACCATGTGAGACCCCTAGCACTTCTTTAGCTACCACCCGAATGCAATTGGTCGTTCTATCCCACATATCGGTCACATCCTCACTACTCCCCAAACCCCTTTGGCCACCAACCTCTCCCCATATCATTTACACTAGCCATGGTTAAACTCCCCCATTTGATTCTTAACCTGTCATCCACAACCCTCCTCTCCTTCTCCATTTTAATTTCCAATTCCATCACCAAAAGCTTATGTCGGGTTGTAAGGTACTCTCTCGAAATAACCTTGTAGTCTTTACAAAGATCGTTGTCAACCTTCCTAAGGAGCAAAAAGTATATCTGAGTCTTAGCCACCGAACTACGGAATGTCACCAAGTGTTCCTCCTTTTTCAGGAAGCTCTAATTGACTATCACCATCCCAAAAGCTCTAGCGAACTCCAAAAGTGGGACGTCTCTCTCATTCCTGTCTCCGAGGCCAAAACCTTCATGCACGTCGTCATAACCCTCCTGAAGTAACCCGATATGTCCATTGAAATCCCCTCCTACAAATAACTTCTCAGTGGGTGGTATACCTCCCACCACTTCGTCCAAACCCTCCCAAAAGTGCCTTTTCTCCTCCTCGTCCAAGCCAGCATGCGGCGCGTATGCACTAATAATGCTCATAGTGAACCCTCTAACTACCAACGTAATCGTCATTATTCTGTCATTGACCCTTCTAACTTCTACCACCTAATCCCTTAGCTCACTGTCTACCAAAATGTCTACCCCATTCATATACTTTGACCTACTCGAGAACCATAACTTATACTCGTCTATATCATTAGCCTTAGGTCCTACCCATTTGGTCTCCTGGACACAGGCTATATTAATCTTCATCTTCTTGAGAATCTTAACTAGCTCTATGGATTTCCTCGTTAAAGTCTCAATGTTTCAAGACCCTATTCTCAGCCTAGCATCTTTTTTACTCCACTTACCCCCCTAACCCTCGCCCTCATTCCGACCGAGAACATGATCCTAGCCTACTATCATTCACCAAAGCCACTAGAACAAAAAACTACTAGTCAAAGATTAACGCTAACACACACGAGAACCAATATTAGGGCACAAGTTAGCAAGAACAGGCTACTACAGACCAGAATGGTAAAACAAATGACAAGAAGAATAAATGCAAGAATGTAATGTCAATATTCAATAAAATGCAACACTTAAAATTTATCTACAAGGATGAGAACAAATATTGAGTACGAACAACTGGAGGTACCAACTCCAGGCTGATAGAACATGTTCACAGGCCGAAAATCACTATTCACAAGCTGAAAAACAATGTTGACTGCCAAAAGTCATTGTTTCCTGTCGAAAACCACTATTCACTGCCGGAAAACTTTTGTACCCGGATGCTAGGCGGAAGAACAGAGGGATAGAACCCGGATGTACGTCGTTGCAGATCTGGTGGTACCTGCAAAAACAGAGCAAGAGAAGAAAAAAAGGGGAAGGACCGTCGGAGACTGCCGGAAAAAAAAGTTATCGGCGAAGTAGTGACGGCCCATCTTACCCATCTTGATCCGCCCACCCCCATCATTTAGCCCATCTTGATCCGCCCATCTTAGCCCATGTAAGTTTTGGGTGTGTTGGACATTGACTTATCTACAACTTTAACTCATCTTGACCCGCCCATCTTAGCCCATGTAAATTTTGGGTGTGTTGGACATTGACCCATCTACAACTTTAACTCATCTTGACCTGCCCAACTTCCGCCCAAACGCCCCATCTGTCACCCCTAGTTGTAGGTCATGTAAACAATTCAACTGTAATAGGAGAAAGCAGAAGATTCTTACATTTGTTTGTGCTATTTTATTTTACTTTGGTTGAACTATTTGATACTTTGGTTGAACTATTTGAGTTATAATTTTGTTGAACTATTGTTATTGTAATTTGGTTAAACTTTTTATTGTTATTTATAGAATTAAGTAATATTTTAGACAATTAATGAGAAAGAATAGTATGAAACTTGGAATACTATATATTGTTATTTTAGAAGTACAATAACGACTTTTGATATATTTTACATTGAAAACTAGAGATGAAAAATTATAAAAATGTGGTGATGATGAGAGCAAAAAGATTGGAGAAAAAATCCATGTGATCCTTTCAAATCTTTATAAATCTTATGATAAATACTTTAAAATCCAAACATAAGAAATCTTGATTGTCAAAATAGTCTTTTAAAATTCATAAGACTTATTTATCACAAAATAGTCTTTTAAAATCCTAATTGAATACATCTTCCCTGGAGAAAAAGAAAATCGGTGGCCGGGGAGAAGTCGACGGCGGTGATAAGTCAAGTGTTGGTCGGAGCAAATACAAAAAACTCTGCTTCCAAAATCAAAAATCTCTAATTCTCTCTCTATCATATGATATTTTTTCAAGTACTTACTGAAAAAATTAAGAAAACATCCATAATAGCATTTAAAAGCAAATCAAGACTTATAAACTAAAAATGGGAATATTATAATTAATGGAGATTTTATCAATCTTTTGGGATTTTCTAACGGACATTTATGCATATTTAAATACCCACTCTCTGTTCATATATCCAATCACTTGAGAAGAATAAAATTTTGTTTCTAATGGAAGGAATAAGCATGAGTTTTGCTAACAAGATGATGCTGATTTTTGTGCTTATGGTCATTTTGGCTATGCTGGAAGGTGCTTATGGAGGGGTGCCAACTTGTTGCAGGTGGAACCCTGATTGCTGTGAAGCCGCTCTTCAAGAAGGATTACCAAGGCCATAGCCATTGACAAATTGGATTTTAATCAATCAAAAACACAGCGATCTTGTTGTGATCAATAGAACTATATGAGTGTTTTTGTGTTATGAATAGAACAAATTTATAAAATAAATAATGTTTTTGTTACTTTTGCTGCTTGATTCTCTCTATGAACACGCACGCACATGCATACTGCACATATATGTTAATGTTATGTTTTGCTTTAATCGTCAAGCACTCAACCGCAGGGGTGGATCTACCCTACAAGTTATGCGTTCAGCAAGATCCAATAATTTTGACAAAACTTTAGGATTGTATTAAGAATGTAGAAATGGAGAGCTTGAGCTAGCATCAATGGAGAATACGGTTATAGAGAGAGAAAGTATAACAATAATGTTGAAGAAGAAGTTAGAAAAACCTCTTCTTCCTAGCATATCTAAAAAAAACATATACTGGTTCCAACTACCTATCAAGCTACTTTTACACCAAAAATATTATATCCTTAACTCTCGAAATATTAGTTCTCTGCGCTTCAAAGCAAGCTTTGTTCCTTTCCAGCCATATTGTCCATAAAATGCACAATAGAATGGTTCTCCATATCTGCTTTATCTCTTTTGGTATTGCCAGTTGTTGCCAACCTTCCAACAAACCTTTCACATTCTGAGGATCACCTACCACAAAGATTTAAGAATACACCCAACATAAAAATTTGCAATGGAGAAAAAGATGTTCAACTGTTTTTCAATCTTCTTGACATATGAAGCATCTACTACATAGATTAAAACCTCTTTTCTGCAAGTTATTTTGAGTTAAGCATGTCCCCTAAGTTGCAACTCATCCAAAACATGCTACTTTAGTTGGAGCTTTTGTCTTCCATATCATCTTCCAAGGCCAAGAATTATCTCGTTGACCTGGCTGCTTTAACAACATACTATAACAATTCTTAACTGAAAATTTCTTGTCCTTACTTGCCAGACAATGGCTGAGTCGGGCGCTTGAGTGGCAGTGGCTATTGGAGCCGCAGCGCCTCCGAGGTCGAGCGGCAGCGCTACCTATACAGTGTCTGTACGACGGAAGTCCAAAAGTTTGGCTGATTATAAAGACGTTTTGGGCATTCAAATGTCAGTTTTTCCTCCATAACTCAGCCATTATTTGGCTGCATTATTGGCTGATTGAATTTCCGGTGGCGACGCTGGCAACTCCTCTGCCGTCAAAGTTTCCGGCTGACGACATTGTATATAGAGAGAAATTTGAGTGCTATTATGTGTATTCGGTTCTGTTATAGAGAGAGAGATGACAAGAATTTAATTTATATGACCAATTTTATTTAATGTCGCAATTTACAAGAATTTGATACCTGTCACTTTTTGGTTTCCCTCTCCATATTCTGTAGTCTATACTTGCTCCATCCTTCATATTTTTCTTCGTAAAAAAGAAATTATACATCTTCCGTCTCAGAATACTTGTATCCTTATTAAAAATATTTATCTCTTTACTAAAAAAAACTTATCTAAAAATAAGCGTGATACTATTAGTGAAGCAACAACTGGTACCATAAAAAAGCGGCCATAAATTAGAGAGTCTTGACCAATTTGAAAGATCATTTAAAAGCGGTAAATGCGCAATATGCGACTCACCTGACGAGGAATCCCGTGTGAATCAGCAAGGACCACCTTGCAAGGCTAAATACTCCTGGGTGACCGATAGCGAAGTAGTACCATGAGGGAAGGGTGAAAAGAACCCCCATCGGGGAGTGAAATAGAACATGAAACCGTAAGCCCCCAAGCAGTGGGAGGAGCCAGGGCTCTGACCACGTGCCTGTTGAAGAATGAGTCGTCGACTCATAGGCAGTGGCTTGGTTAAGGGAACCCACCGGAGCCGTAGCGAAAGCGAGTATTATCGATTTACTTAATCAAGATAGATTAAATAGCTTTTTCTCATTTACTTTTATATTAATTAGCAACATTTAAGAGGTTCTCATCTTTAATTTAATGAAGTACATATTTATTGAAGAGATGATATGATAAAATATGTTAAGAGGGTAAAATAGTCAAAATGTTATCCTTATAAATGATTTCTTAAGGGGCGTGTAAATAAAAATGTGACAAGTATTTTGCGACGGAGAGAGTACTATTCTATATTTAATAATAATTTAATTTAAATTTTTTTATTTTATTTTAATGAGATGATATATAGCTATATAAATATTTATTAATCTAACCTTTCCTTTCTAATGAATATGCTTCTACCACATTTAATTTGAAGGTAAAGGTAAAAGAACAGAAATGTATCTAACTTGATATGGAAGTTAATAGTATATACGCCAGTATAAAAGAAAGTTTACAAGTAACAGCATAGGAATCAATGCCACTGTGTGGTACTTACTCCATCTGGTTCCATCATAAAAATTATTTTTGTTTTGGTTTAGAGGAATTTGAATCAATTTCATTTCGAGAATCGGCCCCTTTTGATCTGTTGAATTCAATAACAGGTTAACAGCCAATGTTATATACATGATACATTCATTTTCTTTTTTCCGGAACACAATATTACAGCTGCACTTGCAGACCTTGAACCTTACTAGAGCAGCAAGAAAACTTTCAAAACTGGGGCAAACTACCCTCCCAGCCCTAATATCTTAGTAAATGAAATTAACACATCCAAGAACCACACCAACCCTGTGATTTGGACGCTACAAAAGTTAAATCAACCAACTTTTTTTCTAATCATTAAAGAAAAATCAACCAACTTCATCTTTCTTAGTACTGTTCCGACTTTCCACATTCGTATCAACAATCAAGCGTGTGTCTGTTTTCCTTGAATCTGTTTGACGTGCACGTTTACTGGAATTCCTGTATGAAGAAACAACAGAAGATTGGCTGGCCTGTTCTGGCATATCAGAAGCAGACTTGTGTACCGTAGGGCGAACTCTGTCCAGCCTTGCTTTCTTTCCAGACCTCCTGGAACAAGTAGGATCTTGGGCTTTGCCAGCAGAACCGCTGGAATGTCTAGACTTAGACTTGACTTGGAGAGAAACTGCCCTAGGTGTATTCAAATTCAAGCATAGAGAACTGGGCTCATCATCCGTTGCTTTGTCAAAAGTAGTCTGGCCTTCAGAAATGCTACAAGGGTTGCCTGTCGAATTACCATGTCTATTAGATACATGTTGATCATTAGAGTCATCCAATACAACTTTATCCATCTCCTGGCAACAGAGTTATTGAGCAAAACAAAAGTCAGCACAAAGTTGGTGCAAGTCACATAAGACTGCAAATTCTGAAGCTTCTTATGCTTTTTTTTGTTTGATGAAAAGATAGAGAATGATGCTTCTTATGCTTGTAACTTAGTGTAGATGATGTGTCCTAAAGTACTAACGACATACTATGCATCATAACATTATCACCTGGGCATAGCAACAACAACATACCCAGTAAAATCCCACCACCTGGGCATAGATGAAAAACAAAATTATCAAGCTTGTGAAGTAATAAGAAATGATTGGCACTTCACTGCTGATAATAGAAACACAGGGAAGTTCCCGATATATTTTAGAGAAAAAAAACATGACAGACAGAATAACTAATTTGGGAAGAATAACTGGACTGCTTTAATAGAAATCCTCCTAAAAAAATTAGCAGTTTAGAGAGTTATTTTCAAGAGATACCTCATTTTCATCATAACTTATCTCCTCAGATTCAAATATATCCTCTCCTTCTGAGTCCTCCATCTCCTCACACTCAAACTCTACATTTTCTCCTGTTTCTTCCTCTGAGTCACTTAGCTCTTCCTGCTCCATCACAACTTCTGCAAGAGACTGGTCTTCCAAATCATCAATGTCATTTGTAGTTTCTTCATCGCTGGACAAAATCCTTGCAGTGACACTTGAATCACGGTGCTGGGTGGTTCTATTTGGAGTTCCATTGTTTCGAAGATTTTGATCTCCAGGAGCAGAAGCACTAGTAGGTGATCTTCCCATAAAATGGTCAGCCACCCCTCTGCTCCCATTGGCTTTTTGTTTTCTAGACGTGAAACTCAAGTGCATCTCCAAGTCAACCTCATTGCTTATTCCCATAGGGCTTGAGGGTATAGAACATGCAACATTTAAACTACTATCGACAGCAATCTGAACTTGAGTGCACCTTCCTCTTGATGATTCTGAGGTACAAGAGGGTCGTGCAACAGAGGATGCAACTTCCAAGTCACAATTTGCATCATCAGTTCTTTGCAGAAGCGGATGAAAGTCAAAACCAGATGATATTGAAGTTTTATCCCTGGGATTAGACTTGTCAAGAAAGTTAACAGTATCGGCTGATTGGCGTGGATGATGAAAGAGGCTAATATTTAGTTGAGGTTGACAACCTGAAAAGAAATTGAACGAACTGGATGTACTAAAACTAGAGTTAGACTGATAATATGGCAAAGGGCCATCTTCAGGGGCCCGGAAGAGCAAAGGATGCATCTTTAGACCTGACTCATCTTTTCCTTCTGTAACACACTTATTATCCTTTGACACGCTGGTTTCCTGTGGATTCTGATTACTTATATTGTTCCTCCCAGCACTACTGCTCAATGGTCCATCTTTCACAAAATTATTGGTATATGACTTTGCAGCATTTGCGATATTTGGGACTGCATTGTCTCTCACACCATCACCTGTAGAAGCATCCCCACCAAGAGCCCTCGGATATGTTCCAACATGATAGCTTTTGAAAGCCGACTGAGACATTACTCTGACAGATGGTGGAAGATTAACAGGAGGCAGACCTGGAGCTAATTTAACTAACTGCCCATTGTTAAATTTACGGGAGCGGTACCGCGAAAAGGACTCGGTTTCTGTCGACCTTCAAGTCAGATGATAAGCATAGTGAATCAGCACAATGCAGAATGTCTGCAATCTCGATAACACATACATGAACAAAGGAGCGGAAAAAAGAATACAAAGATGCAATGAGTACCTCAGAGAAACAGGTAACTCGTTAGATATGTGGGATTGCCCATTTCTAGAATCACCGCTATTCATTTGTTCAGCAACTTGAGAACTCTCCACACCCAATAGCTGAGGTGGAGGAATTTTCTCTGCCATGGGTGACACAGAATGATTCACTTGGATGCTGGATACAGCAGGCCTCCAATCTGCCAAAAAAGCCTCATGAATATAAGCTTCCTCGTCTCTGTCTGTACAATTATCTGCACCACAATTTTCTTCCACAGTGCAGTCAGCAACATCATCCTGCATTTTTTTCGTGAGCAAAGGCATTATAGTTTATATATAACTGCATTCAGTGGATGCAATAGAAATTACAGAGCATTGAAGTTAAAGACCCTTCTCAGAAGTGTAGGAAGCAACAAAAACCATTCATCAATCATTCAGTTAACTCTGCCTCAATCAAAAACTAGTTGGGATCGAACGAATCTTCTATATCCATTCCGCTCTATTCGGGATATTTTATTATACTAAAGAATATTTGACTTTTAAGAAAAAATTAGAAGTTCTCTAAAACTAGAGATCCTCTAAATCTCACACAAAACATCTCTGTCATCTACAGAAATAAAATTACACCTGAGAGATAACACTTGTAAAAAAGAGTATTTCAAATGATTTTTTTCCGTTAAAATCATTTGATTGTCTGCTCTCACCAGATAACTCATAGAACAGAAAGGTCTCGTGTTCCAAATACTTCTATTGTTTCTTTATCTTTCCTCCATTCTAACTGAATAAGACTTGCTTCAGAGATTTTGACATCAATCAACGGGACCCAAAACGTGCTTGGAAAGTGGAAACATGCACCAAAACTCATCAACCACATAACACTATAAAAATAAAGGATTTACAATTTAGTCTCCTCCTAACAAATGTAACACTTGTCGCATATGGTAAAGCCTCTCCTGGTTAAATTGTCCTGAGCTAGACATCCCTCATGAACTACTATCCAACAATGGTTGAGACGAAACTTTGGGAAGACCTCTAGTTTAGCGCAATAGTTTACCAAGAACAAGAAAAAAAAATTGCATGATGGACAACTCTTCGGCACCAACATATAAGCATCAATATCTGTATCCATGCAAGGTACAGGAATTCTCAGCTTAGATAAAATATTTTGCAAGTATGAAATATCACTAACAGGCCTTAAATATAATTCTGATAGGTCCCACCCACTTAGACGGGGCAGATTGCTCAAGTGGTGTTTAAATCAATTAACAATCAGCTACACAACAACAACAACAACACACCCAATGAAATCCCACAATGTGGGTCTGGGGAGGGTAGAGTGTACGCAGACCTTACCTCTACCTTGGTAGGTAGAGCGGTTGTTTCCGGGAGACCCTCGGCTCAAGACAACACATAATCACACGTAAAGCAAAGCAATAGAAACGGTCGGACCCAGACAAGAAATTAAAGTAGTATGAACATGCTAATGACAAAATCGAATACGCCATGGCAGCGCATTCTGACAAAAGGAAGCAATAGCTAACACAGATAAATAAGATAAACAAAGTACACTAAAGAACACATAGCAACATAAATCAAACTACAAGGGACTACAAAGCAATACTGCTCCTATGAGTGTGATAGGCTAATCGGGCCTACGGTAATAGCACTGCACAAAACTTGTTGGGCTCAGCTATATAAATCCTCAACATTCATTCCAATATATTCTAACCCGTTTCATTCCAATATATTCTAACCCGTTTCATTCCAAAATTGTATAATAATTTGTCTTTTAAGGTTAACTAAGGGTTCTTTAAAACTTCTTGAGCCCGAGGGTCTACCGGAAACGGTCTCTCTACCCCCACAAAGGTAGGGGTAAGGTATGCGTACACCCCACCCTCCCCAGACCCACTTGTGGGAATATACCGGGTATGCTATTGTTTATTGTTTGTAAGGGTTCTTTAAAACTACAGGCTATCTGAATCTCACTATAATATTTAGAATTAAAAAGGAGAAGGAAACTGACGTTTAGTATCTCTTCAAAAGGGTTGTGTTGATTCCAATCAATAACTAACTTCTGTAAAAAGTCTGTTAGTAACTGCTGGTTTTAAAAGAACTAAGGCTTGTATAGTCTTGTCCATTCCAGGGTACAACTCCTCTTCTCCACTCCAGAATACTATTCTTCTTTGTGGGACATGAAAACAATCAGCCACGTCACTAAGTTGCTGCAATTCTTCTTTGTTCCTTGTCAATTCTTCAACTAACTTCTTCTTCCTATACAATCATCCCTACATTAACATGCTAGTTTCCAACCAACCTAACAATACGCCTTCTCCTGGCAAAATCGGATCTAATGCAAGTGTAAAACTAACAACTGAGCTTTAATAACAGTAAGCTGATATCGCCAAAAATAATTCCTTTGATTCCATTGTGTCTGTTCTTAGCTAATTCACATTGATCACAAGAGATTATATGTGTTTTGAGACTTCCCCCCATGTAATTACACGCCTACCTCATCCATGCTTAGGAGATTCAATCATGATGTTGTACTTTGAAGTCTATATAGGACATGATCAAACCATCTTAGGCCTTTCATCATCTTATTCTCTATATTTGCCAGTTTGCACACTGGGCCTGATGTTACTGAAATTCATGGATAAAGAATGCATGACGATTAGGAGATAAATGGGCATGCCATATTAAAATTTTGATCTAGTTCTTTTAAATGTCACAAAGCAAAACGTCTTTTATAAAGAAGCATAAAGTCCCTCCCATTTATTACTGTTACCGCAGACCTATATATCATCCATTAGGTTTAGTCTATCTATTTATTATATATCCTTATTCCATCTCAATTACAATACCTTCAACTTTAGCCTTGAATTAAGAATAGTGTTTTAAAACCCAACCAATCAGCAGTAATGGAATATAGTTGGGCCACAGGTAAGTGGAGCGTGTTGTTAGGGGAACTGTAATTGAATCATAATAAAACAGAAGAATTCGATAACCTTCTCTTAATTTTTTTTGAGAATCACAGTTTATTTTTCTTCCTCCTCCAACCACCGGCCGACCAGTCATTATTTTTCTTTCTCCTCCTGTCAGCCACTGTCCACACTATTGTATCCCGAACTCCTTGTTGCTTGACCCACACCCAAAGCCATCATTTTCTCTCCTCTTCTGCTAGTTCAATGTAAGACCATAATTAATTCAGTTTAAGGATATGTTCATCTTTTATAGAAATTTGCTTCTCTTGAGTAATCTCTTCTGCAAAAAGATACTCAAGTAGGATAGTACGATTAATTCAACACCCAACTTTAGTCAAACAAGCATTAAAAATATCTTAGTCATAACATCTATGATTATTTCTACATGTTAGATAAATTAGATCACTCTTAGTCCAATCTAATTCTTCCGACTCCAGCCCACAGCTTCAAGAAAGATGAATTTCAAAATTGTTAATCGAGCATGCAACTGATAATCACATTCAATGCAAGTCTAAGGTAGCTGCAGCAAACTAGCCTAATCCATAGTAACTGCAAGCAAGTCTAGTCTACTTTGATAATCGTCGCTTACTAATGAAAGAATCTGGATATACAAACGGTAAACTAAATCCCTTCAGGGAAAGTTGAGATTAGGGTCAACTAGGAATTGCATAAACAAAAATTTGTTTTTACATTGGTCTGAAGATAGAAGAAGTCGGGCTAGCCACTAGCCTACACAATTAGTTACATTACATGATCAGGTTTAGTACTATATCAAATGAACCGTATATAAACCAGTTCATGCTAGAGCAAGAAAAAACCATCTTAGTAAGAATTTCAGCGGACTGTACCAAGATTCAGGTAAGAAATTTCAATGAAACTTCTAATTTATAAAAAGAACTAAGATTCTTAGCAGATTACGCAATCATGACTATATTTCAGAACAAACCTAATTAAGTCTCACATGCATAAGAGATTCTTCCCTATATCTACCAGCTCCATGCTCCATATTTGATGGTAATTACTAGCAATTGGCTAGACGACATTTACTGACATAGTGATATGGTAATAAAAGAAAGAAGAAATATGTCAAACTGCGCAGGTGAAAAATATAATTCTTGGCTGGTTAGTAAACTATTCAACTGACTGTAAAAGAACATACTGGCGAGTTAGATACTTCTTTGACGAAGTACACCTTTCTGGTATTGAAAATGGACGCAAAATAACAGTTTCAATGAAATACTGCAACAGCCAAGGTTGAAGGATATGGGAAGATACTTCTGAGGATGACTTCCGGCAAGGTCCTGACTCTCAACAATGTTCTGCACGTTCCAACAATTCGGAAGAATTTAGTTTCAGCCGGACTACTCGTCAAAAACGGGTTTAAGTGTGTGTTGGTTAGTGAGAAAATTGTAATAAGTAAGAATGATATGTTCATAGGAAAGGGCTACCTCACCGAGGGCCTTTTCAAACTCAATGTAATGGTTGTTGACAGTATTAATGAAAATTCAGCTTCGTCTTACTTATTGGAGTCAAATGATTTATGGCATGTTCGTTTAGGACATGTCAATTACAAAACCTTGAGAAAATTGATCAATTTAGAAGTATTGCCTAAATTCGAGTGTAACAAATCAAAATGTGAAATTTGTGTTGAATCTAAGTTTGTTAAACATCCATATAAGTCTATTAATAGGAATTCAAATCCTTTAGACTTAATTCACACAGATATATGTGATATGAAGTCAATACCATCTCGTGGGAAAAAGTATTTTATAACTTTCATCGACGATCGCACTCGACATCATGTATGTGTATTTGATTATTAGTAAGTATGAAGATATTAATGCATTTAAGCAATACAAGACGATGTGGAAAATGAATTGAATAAAATGTTCTAAATGTTTAGATGTGATAGGGGTGGAAGTACGAATCTCCTTTTGCAGACATGTTTGGAATATGGAATTATTCATCAAACTATCGCTTACACACCACAATCAAATGGAATTGCGGAAAGGAAAACCGAACATTAAAGGAAATGATGAATGCCTTACTAATTATTAGTTCCGCTATCGCAGAGCTTGTGGGAAGCTATCTCATACCTAATTGAATACTCAACAGAGTACCCCACAAAGAAACACAATCTATTCCATATGATCTATGAAAAGGAAGAAAACCCAACTTGAAATATTTCAAAGTGTGGGGTGTTTAGCAAAGCGTCCAAGTTCCTTTGCCCAAAAGGGTAAAAATCGGACCAAAAGCGTGGATTGTGTTTTTATGGCTATGCTACAAACAAAGAAAGCTTGTCGGTTTTGGTTCACAAATCGACAATCCCAAATTCATGTTAATACGATAATTGAATCGGATAATGTGAATTCTTTGAAAACATCTATCCGTATAAAACCGAATGTGAGTCGTCAAGTGAAAGATCTAAACGACCGCGGAAGAACCAAAGGAAAGTATACCAAGCAAAGAGGATCTAAGGCGTAGCAAACGCCAAAAGACATCTACTTCCTTGGACTGGACTTTGTAACATTCTTGCTTGAAAATGAGCCTCAAACATTTAAAGCAAAGAATGTCATCTTCTCGATTCAACATTTTGGAAGCAAGCGTCAATAGTGAGATTGAATCAATTTTAAACAACCATACATGGGAGTTAGTTGATCTTCCTCCTGGAAATAAACCTTTAGGATCAAAATGGATCTTTAAAAGGAAAATGAAAGCTGATGGCACTATTGACAAATACAAGGCAAAGGCAAGACTTGTGGTCAAAGGTTATAGACAAAAAGAAGGTCTTGATTACTTTGACACATACTCGCCAAGTGACAGAATAACATCTATTCGGGTGTTAGTGCACCGGGCGTCAGATATGGTCTTGAAATCCATCAAATGGATGTCAAGACAAATTAATGGAGAATCGAGGAAGAAATTTACATGGAACAACCCGAGGGTTTTGTGGTTCCCGGTAAAGAAAGGAAAGTGCAGACTTGTGAAGTCACTTTATGGACTTAAACAAGCACCCAAACAATGGCATGCAAAATTTGACCAAACAACGCTGTCAAATGGATTTAAGATTAATGAGTGTGACAAATGTGTTTACATTAAAAATACTCCAAATCATGAAGTCATTGTTTGTTTGTATGTTGATGACATACGATAATGAGTAAAAATATTGTCGATGTAAATGCTACGTCAGATGCTCGCTATCAAATTTGACATGAAAGACTTAGGGGTTGCCGATTTGATCTTAGGAATTAAGATCCATAAAACTCCACAAGGTCTAGCATTATCACAGTCACATTATATTGAAAAAGTACTTGAAAAGTTCAAGTATTTAAATTTCAATGTTGCAAAGACTCCAATTGATGTAAGTTTTGCACTATAAGCAAGCTGAGTCGATTCACGAGTAATCCCAATCAAACTCATTGGATGGCAATGAAACGAGTCTTGGGATATTTACAACACACCCAAAACTATGCCAGATTATAATAAATATCCCGCAAGATTGGAGGATATAGTGATGCAAATGGATCACCGGATCGTTTGAAGTTAAATCCACGTGGATATGTTTTCACCGCATGAGGAGCGGTGTCTTGGAAATCATCAAATGCATACGACGCCCGCTCTACAATGGAATCGTAATTTATAGCTTTAGACAAGGCCTGAAGAAGTTCGAATAGCTCCGAATTTCTTAGAAGTTATTCCATTCGCCCAAACCTTTGGCTCCTATATGTATACACCGTGATACCAAGCAAAGAATAGGTAGAGGCGGAGCGTAATGTATAACGGAAAATTTCGTCACATACGACGGAGACACAATACCGTTAGACAACTCTCTTCTAGGCGTTATCACAATTGATTATGTAAAGTCAAGAGATAACGTGGCGGATCCGCTTACAAAAGGCTTATCTAGAGAGGAGTTGGTAGATCATCAACGGAATGGGTTAAGGCGCGCGACAAGTCATCATGGCGGTAACTCTACTTAGCGACGGAGATCCCAAGAGCTAGGTTCAAGGAGATCAAACAAAGTTGTGATCGACGGTTCAACATTGTCAAATAACTCAACCCATTCTCGGAAGACAATGTTCGAAATAAGGATAAGACTTTTACGGCTTGTTAATGAGTTAATAAAGCGTTAAGGTTTTTAATGGTTATCTAAATCGCGATGTATGACCGGATAATGTGGCTATAGGACCACATGTTTAGAAATCACCTATGTGAGTGTTAAGTGTAAGCCGCTTTAAAGGGAATGACAAGAAAGGCCCATTCTCTATGCACTCACGACCAAAGCGGTGTTCACGGTCAAACGAACACAACCGTGAGAACCATAAACGGTTGAGGGTTGATTGTGTGTCTTATGTTGTCTAGGTATACAACAAAGTTCGACGGTTCAAAGATATCAAATCTACCGATTGATCGAGTATATCAGATATAAGTTCACTACGGAAAGTTCAAAGGAAACCTACTTATCCAGATGCAATCGATTCTCGTTTGTATATCACACTCGTCCGCACATTCTTCTATCTTATAATCATTCCCCATTCATGTGGGATTGTTGGGTTTTGATATTGGTGAATAGGAAATGATGGGATAAAAATTAAAGAGGTAAAAGGCTCTTTTGTCCCACATCGGAAAAAGGAAGGAAAGAGAGGTGTATATATTACATTACACCTTCTCGAGCCGCTAAAAGGGTTGAGAGGGCAAGGACTCGCTGCCGCCGCCGCCGCCGCTTCTGGCTTGGCTTTGGATTTGTCAAAAGATCGATCCGACCCGTCCGGCTCTCCCTCTCTTTTTCGAATTTCCCTCCAAAATGAGGTGACTATTCTGAATGGTTAATCAGTACCTCTAACCCTATAAATTCTTGATTATTTCAAGAATTTATTCACTAATTCATATTCTAATCAATTCTGAAATTCTGAAGTTGCTCTTCAACTCGAAAATTTCATTCTGTGTGATATACTGCCGTTGAGTGGTTCGTTGCTACCGGAATTTGGAGTACTACTATTCTGGTAAGATAATCGTTCTATCCTGGGAGGCGATATTCCGTTAACCTCGAGTACTGGGAGGGGAATAATTTCCTTAAGGACACACTTTGAACTAAGTGGGCTCGATTACATTCTGAAATTATTTTTTCCAAAACAGATTCTGTTTTTCGTTTATTGTTTCATTAATGTTATATGTTTCTCTAAGTGATTAACATATTGTTTTGACATTATTTAGCCAAATACATATTATTATACCAACAGGAATTAGTCGAGGCCGCAAGCTTATCTGGACACCATGGTTATAAAAAAAAGATTTATGTTTTGCTTATATAGATTTACTTTTACCAATGTTTGTGCCCATTACTTTCTGCTTCATTCTCTTAGCAGTTAAGTAGTGTTGTTTCCTTTTTGTTATTGGCGTAAATTTTAGCGCGTGCAATAAATTATAGTATTAAGTTATTTTCCAGAGTAAATTCAGCATAGAATTTAGTGGCAATGTTCCCTTTTTTGTTTGAGTATGGATTTATTGAATTGTTTTTATTCATGTTTTATATATGAGTAAAGATCCTTAGAGTTTAGCATTTGATTTTATATGAGCTGATAAATGAGCAGCCTAGGTTATAATATTTGGAATGTGAGATTTATCATGAAAAATGGTTTTGAGTGCATAATTTGGATTTAATAAGGATAAATTCCCAACGAAGGTATAAAGCAGTAAAAGAAAAAGAGAAGCTTGACTAAATCATCCTAGCTTCATTGTTGTCACGAGAACTTTCCTTTCATGTAGCAAGCTCCTAAGTGGTACTTGACATATGTAGTAGACTTTAGATTATGGCCAACTGTTAGTTCATAATGCTGAGCACACAGGCCTATCTAGTTGGACCAGACCAAATAAAAGTTGTATTCTTATGTAAAGTCTAGTCTTATTGAACAAGTTAACTTTAGTTTGTTGTGGCAATGCTAGCATATTCTTGAATTTGGGATAGACTGGACTGCTCATAGTTCGAAAGAAGAACTCTAATTCTCTAAAGCAATACTATAATGAAATATACACATTATATAGCCTTGTGTTAGAAGAGATATAACCTTTTCGATGGTAGTCATTTTATGGTAGATATGGGCCAAAGGATTGAGAAAGTGTGTTCTTTCTTAAACCCTCTTAGTATTTTATTTGATCGTTGATTCCTAAGTTAAATCTACATTACGGGGATTATCAGTAAATCATTTGTTTCTATGCGTGCCTTTTACATTAGGTCATTTAAGATCTGTATCTGTCATTGCATGAATTAGTTTTTGATGAAGGTTGGTTGCACATGTTCTCTGCCAGCATATAAAAAATTGATTTCTGATGGATGCCCTTGAATTATTGCTTTTGCATGACACACCTGCAGTGTGTGCTTTTGGCTAGAGTTGTACATCAGTGCACTTGGGAGAGTTTAGAAGTATTATTATTGCCACAAACTTTTTGTGTTGCCTCTAGATTTTTTCTTGGCTTTTGGATTTAGGTTATATTTCAAGTCACTATTAGTTGTTGAACGGGAGATAATTTGTTTTGTTGTTTAGGGCTTTGATGAGTACATGAATTTGGTTCTAGATGATGCCGAGGAAGTCAATCTGAAGAAGAAAAGCAGAAAGCAGTTAGGTGTGTAACAAATAACTTTTATCCCAGCCTAGCCCTTTTCTCCCCTAGAATTACAAAGAAAGATCATATTTCTCTACTCGTCTCTAAAATGTCTTTGTTTCTTGTGCAGGGCGGATTCTTCTGAAAGGAGATAATATCACACTGATGATGAACACGTATGTTATAGACTCATTGTTATACCTCTTTTTCGGATGCACCTGAAAACATAGTTAATCAATCCTAACAAATACCTTATAACCACCATTTGTGAAATCTCTCCCCTTTCATCCTCCTCTTTGGCAGGGCAATACTGACATTTTACTCATTTCATTTGTTTTTCTCTATTTAGGGGGAAATGATTTCTTGTCAGCTGGACTTTGGGAGAAGTTTGAATTTTTCTGGCAAAAAATCAACTATTAAAACCATGTGTCTTTGTGGACAAGGAGCCGGATGTTAGACGCACAACCTTGAGTTTGAACTTCCGTTTATGTTTTGCTATATGTATATTCAGCATTGTTTCCTTCAGTCTAATTCTGCAAGGATGTCATGACTCTGACCTCTTTATGTAGTGAGTCGAACTATCAGTAATTGTATGGAAAAAAGTTTGCTTGACCTAGCTATTGGCTCCCAAGTCAGAAGTGCCTTTTGACTGTTTCTCTATTGTTGGTAGTATGGTAGTCACAGTTATATTACAGGAAAAGAAGTGTGATAGCCTAAGAATTTTAGTATAGATTTGGCATATGCTAATTTGCTTAGGGTGGAGATATGGCCACTAAGACGTTCATTGACCTCGTGTTGCTTTTATGGCACTAATCGGTGCAATGAATCGTTTTCAATGTTCTCGTTATAAAATCATCAGTAAATCTTCGGGAGAACTTTTGTCTCTAGCCAAATGGTCATGGGGGGCCTCAGGGGTGGAGCCAGGAATTTGGCGAAGGGTGTGTAAAAAAAAATCACTTGTGTTGAGGGTATGCAAAATTAAATATATATTTATAATGGTTAACATTTGATATATGTATACCGCGTAATTTTCCGGTGAAGGGTATCTACATGACGCCCATGAGAGACATCAGTAATTCATGCATGTATTACCAAACGGTCATGACAGACAAATCTTTATTATTTGAACACATTTGGGAGATGATCTTTAGAAATCCTTAGTTTTAAAAAAAGCGTAATTATATTTTTGGAATTAAAAAAAAAATAGAGCGTTTGGAAATTACAAGTTATATCTGGCATGAATTTCACTTTCAAAAAAAAAAAGTTAAAATTTGTGAGTGAAAATCTCTCTCTTTATAATCCCAAAATAAGTTTTCTTATATTTTTGAAATATTGGTAGTTAAACTAATATTTGTGAATTGTGAGGAGTAATTATTTATGAACCAAACAGTGTGTATATTAGTGCCAAAAAACTGGCAGTAGCACAAAAACAAGTTGCCATATGTAACGGGCAGAGCTTAAAAGACAACAAACTACTGCTACTGTTATAATAGTCTCTTTTGGATTTGAGCCCGAACTAGTTTGCCACCCAAAAGGTTGCAGTTGCACTTGCAGGGCACAAATTGTTCTTTGAAGTGATCAACAATTTGTAGTACGGTATGCTTTCTCTGTTTTCTTCTTCAACTTTTGTTTTTCCCTTCCTTAAACATTTGCTGGCTGGGTTCTCCCTGTGGGCTGTGGCTTCATCACTGTTTCTCAACATTATAAATTCATGTAGTCTCAGTGACGGAGGCGTGATTTTCACTAAGAAGGTTCATTACTACTATATATATGCTTTAACTAAATTGACCATATATATATATATATACGGTGTAATTTCCGACGAAAGTAATCCTCTAACTCCGTCACTGCTCGTGATCATGCCTTCTTTAAGCGAAAATGCGGTGGTTTTCGTCTTACACTTTTAGCTCCTTGTGTCCTGCCACCTAACTTCTCACTTAAAAGAGGAAATGGTGGTTTGTTTTATACTCCCTCCTTCCCAATTTATGTGGCACCTTTTGAATTTCGAGATTCAAATAAGTTGTTCTGTAACCATAATTTTTTCATGTCTTTTATATATTTTGAATAGTCAATGATTGTGAATTATAAGTTGTATTTTTTATGTAATTTCCAAATATGTAAATTTAATCTGAAAAAAAAAATTAAAGATGTCATGTCTTAATCTACCATCAAAATAAGAAGGTTTGACTCTGAAAATTCGAAAGGTCCTACATAAATTAAGACATAGGGAGTTCTATTAATAGTTTAATACTACCTGCATTTTAGTTGCTTTATTATTCATCTTTCCCTTGAAATATGCATCAAGGCATATTTGTGAATTGTGATATTCTGGCACAATTCCTATATACTGTTTATTCTTTTCTGTTTCTTCAACAGTGTACCTTACACTGTTCGGTGTACTAAGTTCTCATTTATTATGGATAACTATAGCATCTCTTTGCATTATTTACTTATTGCATTAATTGATGAAAGAAGAGCATAGTAAAATGTTTTTAATGTGTAGGCCCTGTTTTGCCTGCTGAAATGGAAGCAAAACTGAAAGCAGAGAAAAAAGGTGGTGATGCCCTTGTGGTAACAGCTTCTTCAAAGCATTCAAGGAGGAAAAGCTTCAGTAGACCTTCCTGGCTTCTCTGCACTATTGCTGGTAATCACATCTTGTAACTTTGCCTCTTCCGTCAATTGTGCAGAGATTAAAAAAAAGGTTTTTTGTCTACACCATCAAGTATAAAATAATACTTTTCTCAAGATTTTACGTTGAATGTGGTAAATGAATGTTCTACAAATTTATTTGAAGTTTTAGTGGTACATAATCAGGGGTAGAGCTAGAGCTTCACCTACGAGTTTGGCAGAACCGAGTAGCCTTGGTTCAAACCTGTATTTGTTTTTAAAAATTAACTTAATATGTGTAAATAAATTATCAAGAAACTCAGTAAGCTGCACTTTCTAAAACTCAAAATCGGTGCTCCGCCTCTGTCATAGTCAAAACAAAACCAGAGATTATTAGGTCCAAATATTGGACTAGTGAGAGAGGGTCATTTATTGTGGTGTATCATGTATGGGGTCCAATAATCTGAAGTTTCTTTCATTTGGAAGGGTCACTTTCTGTTCATGTATGATGAACCTTTACTTATTTCAAAAGGGATGTCCCCTTTTGCTATTTATGTCTCTTTGCTGTTTCTGTCTGAGGCTCAAAAGTAGCACCAAAACGCTTCTTTTTTAAAAATTTGAATAGTGGGACTTCCCTTTCTTATATTGTTAGGTTTGACTGAATTTTATCATAATTGTATTTTACATAAAAAGGTTTTCTCGATGGAAAAAAAATTGTGAAAAAGAATTCTATCATATTTATCTTTTTCTTAGAGGATAAGTTTTGGACTTCTATAAATAGGAGATCATTTCTTCTCATAGACAACATAGTAGTATCCACAATGTAGTTATTAAAGAGTTTTGTTTAGGGGGAGATTATTCTCTCAATAGTTTTTAGGCTTTCTTTATATTAGTTTTTTCATATGTAGGTCGATTGACCAAACCAGTTTATTATAGTACGAGTCTTTTTATAATTTATCTTTGTTATCGTCGTTAAAGGTTTGTTTTGATAGTTTCCCCATGATGCCCTGATTATTTCGATCCAATATATATCTCACCGTTCTGCTGAGTTGCAGAAAGAAAAATATGTCTGTTTCCTCTGCAGAATCTGTTTTTACATTAAAAGGAACTTTAATCCATCTGCCGTATTAGATACACGGGAAGATCGTTAAATACTTATCCACACTAGATGTTTACGCCTTAACTAAATAAATGACCTTAATCATCAACAAGTCAAAGTGAAAATACATTTCACTTAAACATGGTTTAAGTGTTAAAAAGCGTATATGCAAGACATTTTGCATTCATTAGCTTGGTGTAAATACGAAGTGCAAGTAAGTTATTATACTGGCGGATCTCACCATGAGTTCATAGATTCGGCCTAATCCAATGCTTCAAAATCAAGCCTCTGTATATATATGTGCATAGGGATAGAGCTTGATAAACATTATAAAATAATCTTTCTCGACTCAGAATCCGCAATATTTAAATTCTGGATCCCTTACTAGTTTGACACCCTACAAAAAATCTGATGCTCTGATATCCTGAAAAGGACTAATGTTAATCCTAGTTGGTTCACAAGAACAACTCGATTGTGAATAATAATTATGTAGGAATGTGTAAGCATTAGGCCATATGATAAGAACTTATTTAAGCAGTTTGTGGAAGTATGGAAATGAATCAAATGATAACTTAATAAATAGGTAGCGGTTGTCTTTTTTTCGAATTCAAACTACTAATTTCATTGTCACCAATGTCAACATCTGTCACTGTTGTCCATGGTCAAGGCAAGTGCTACAATTCAAATTTTCAAATGCTTCACTTGTCAAGTCAGTATCATACATCTATTTGATTGTATTTGGATTGCTGTTTTTCTTCAGATTTGGACAAGAAGATGAAGAAGCTGGTACTGAATATTCCTAATAAAGACAGTGCTGACAGTTTTACAGAACGCGCTGATGCCTATTACCAGAAATGGCCACAGCTTCTGGCCTTACTCCAAGAATTATACTACAACTATCTCTCTTTGGCAGACTGTTACTGCCAAGCACTTGCTAAGAACCATCATCGTCGAAATTCCTTTCCTGTTCCATCCTTCCATTATGATCATGATAATGATCAATTTGACAAGGAAGAAAACCGGATCAGAGATTATTGATTCTGATGCTGAAAGTTCATTATCATATCAGTCTCCAATTCCACCCACACAAGACAAATTTGAATCAGACATGATTGTTGCAGACTTGGTGATCAGACCCATTGACTGTGAAATCATCTTGCATGAGATTAGTCAAGTCGAAAGGAATTGCAACGAGTCATCAAGGAAGATAGAGTTGCAAGAAAGCTTATTGGAGTTGTTGGAATCGGAGAGGTTGATTTTGTTAAATGAGAACGCGCGATTGGGCTACAAAGTGGCTTCATTGATGGAGGAGAACAAGGGGTTGGGTTTGGAGTCTTTGTTGATGAAGAGGAAAGTAGCTGAGCTTGCAAGGTGCATGCTAAACCGGAGGGAGGATCATAGAGTTTGCGTACTTAGTGGAAAAGTTGAGGATCTTCAAGGTCAAATATATGGATTGGAGAGGAGGAACAATGAGTATTATGAGCAGCTATTGAAGCACGAAGAAAACACAAAGAACAGCGCCAAAATTGGAAAGAAAGTTCCTAAGTTGTGGGATAGGGTTAAAAAGCTTGATAGATTCCTTTGTGCACGTGATTTGTGTTGGAAATTTACTAAATGTGGAATTAAGTTTATCCCATTATTTATGACTCGAACAATTTGGGGCCGCACACGTCGGAAACGTCGTTTCCACACACGTGCATACGTAGTGCCAAGTATCGTAAATTTCGTTAATGAAAGAAATATTGGTACGTAAGTAACTTGTTTGAGACATAGAATGATGGATGTTTATTGGCAAAATGACAAGTGTTGCACGTTGGTAAATAAGAAGTATGCGACGTGTAAGATGAAACGAGTCGGAAAGGACCGTGGAGCCGCGAAGGGCCGCGGCGCCAACCCGTCGGCGCCTCCGGCCAGCGTCGCGGCTCTATTTGGTTGTTCAGCCACTGCCACGGCGCCTCCCAGGCAGCGCCGCGGCGCTTCCCAGGCAGTGAGGTCGACGGGAGCCGAAAGGTTTCTGACTCTTGGGCTGGTTTTGGAGCATTGAATCTCCATTACTTGGCACATGAATTCAGCCATTATTTGGCTGATTATAACCTCTCAATAAGTGTCATTACATGGTTATTGAAGGCCATTAGTTGGTAGTTGAGAGGTCATTTATCTTACACTATAAATTGAGGCCTTTGGCTCAATTGGAAAAACACACCAAAATTCAGATTTCTGACTTACTTCTTCTTCTCTAAGCTTTCTTTCACACTCAAAGGCTCTTCTTTTAGTAAACACTTGAGTTTTCTTTGCTCATTTGTTTGTTGTTGTTTTATATTGGGAAATAAGTTGTCAATAACCGTAAAAAGATATATACGGGGCAATACTGTATTGAGGACAGAGTGTTAACACTCGACTCAGCAAATTCCCTGTTGTAGTTCATCTTTTGTTCTTTAACAGTTGTTTACTTCTCGTTTCCTTGTAATTATCATTGTACTCACAATTTCAACTCAACCTATTGCTAATAATATAAGGTGTTTCAACAACTCAACTTGGTTTGCTTACATAAAAGAAGATAGCTTTATCAGCACACTAAGCTGAAACACATGATGTACTTTGAATGTTCTGTTCTACCCTTTTAGCAGGATAAATATGACATATGCATAAGCATTTTCAGCAGCTAGTAGTAACTACCAACAGTAAAGTACAACAGAGAAACCATCTAAATTGGTGGTAATTCATCTTCCAAAGATTCACATATTAGACCCCGTTGTTCTGGACCATGTTCCTCTTAGTTTACAAGATAGGCAAATTAAGTTGACACTGACATATTCTAATGAGGTAAAACATGTAGTACTAGTAGTTTGTAATCAATCATAAGCATATAGCAGACGAGGAACGAGTATGTGAGGCTGCTTATATAGGTCATCTTAAACCGTGGAAGCCGCCAGCTTACTCTTGATTGTTGGAAGAAAGTTCAGTTTTTTTCTTTCTTCCAATTACGCTTGGATAAATTAGTTAGTATAAATGTATTTATACAATCTTCTAACATGTAATTAGTCTAGTACATTTATTATAACTTATTTATCTGTAATAAGGCCACGAATATAGCCCAAATTGGCCTAAGCACATCTAACTGACTTGAATTATGCCCACAATGACCCGCTAATGAACACAAATCCAGGCCAACCCACCTAAGCGAAAGTCTAGCCAGGTTGAGCCGTAGGAATTACACTCAATAGCTCATATTACATGTGTTGCTCAAGCTAAATCCAGTTTTTACTAATGTAACTTGTAGCTACACTAGAAATTTACTTGCATTGTTGTTGCTCTTCTTCTTTGTGGTGCTTCTTTCGAAGTATATGTTGTTTACCTAGAGGCTGTAGGAGATTACGTCGGGTTCGTACACACAGCGGAATTTGAAAATTTATGTTTCAAACCTGACGACGGTCGAACTGCAGTATGATATGTAATGAAAATACAAAGCACATAGTATAATGTAATACCTCGACAGAATACTTACATTATTGTAGAAATCAGTCAAGCAGTTTATTCTCAATGCTTTGTGTAGTCCGAGGGTGCACACACAAAAGTCCTTCGATTTGCAAGTTTTGGAAACTGTGATGTAATTGCTAAGTTAGGAATGCTAAGGATTCTGACAGAGCTTTAGAAGAGATTTACCTCTCTTAGGTTTTCAGTGTTTTGAAATGAGAAGCGGAGCCTCCTATTTATAGGATAAAATAAGAGCTCAAGGATTTCAAGAGGGCCAGAACGAATCGGGCACTGACGGCGAGCCACGCCCCGCACAACGGTCCTCAGCAAGAGGCACCGCGGTGCTGGCACGTGTTCCTGAACCGCGGTCCTGAATCAACGCACCGCGGTTCCGTACTATTTTTCTGCCCATTTTCCCATTTTAATGTCCCGGTCATCAACCGAACATTTAGGTATAATCTCCTTCTAATTACATCCTTTCGACGGAACATTTGACTTAGTGTTACCCTTCAGGCCTTTACATATCGTCACTAATTACATTAGGACCTTTACGGAACTCCTAGACTGCGCCGGAAGACGAACCCAATACGTAAAGTTTAGCTCCACAAAATATGTGAACCGAACCTATATGTGAGAAGATAAAATACTTTCATTCATGACACATTCAATAAAGCTTAGGATCTGTCAAGTGCCTATCCAAATGGCTTGATCATTATAACTCATCTATATTAGTTGACAACAGGACCATATCACAGACATGTCCATTGCATTGGCCAATGACTTAGTCAACCTAATACCATATGAGTATCTGAGTGTTCACTCGAATATATATTCAAGGAATGAATCCTAATCTTGGCTCACATACCACCTTTAATCTACTTCGTAATGCACCCAAAACAAGTCGTGTCTCAACCTATAAGGCATTTGAGCTTAGAACAGGATCAAAGTACATTACTCCGTAAACAAGGTGATATTGACATCAAGTCTAAGGACTTCTATCTCCCACATGCCGATGACATTATAGACATATAACAAATAGTGCATCAGCAGGGTATATCAATACTCCAACAAGTATCCATGTGTCCATCACAAGTTGTCATAACTCGTAGCAAGTGAGACATACTACATCCCCTAAGGATATGATGCATACCACATGTTGATGTATCGATGATCATTAGTCGAGGTAATTTAAGAGTTACGTTATAACATTAATTCTCACATCATTAATAAATATGTAAACTCTAGGGATGCATTTATAGAATATTATAAACAATCAATTAATAATTCAACAAATGCAAATGTCATAATATTAATCATCATTAATATAAGTACGAATGTGTATAAAGTACATTGTGTCCTAATACAGATTGTCTCTAGGACATTTATATACTTTCAACATCTCACTTGGCCTAGAGCCAATCACCAATATATCTAATACTCATGTTCTCAAAATGACCATTATGCTTCACCAAGCTTAATGGTTTAGTAAACATGTCTGTGGAATATAATCTATCTTGATACTTCAACTTCCGCTATCTCTCTCAGGATGTGGTACTTTCTTGGTACATGTTTGTTTTTCTGTTTGTTGTTCTTGGTTCCTTTGCCTGTGAAATGGCACCAGTGTTGTCACAATAAATGGTTATTGGACAACTAGCACTCGGAATAACCCCTAGTTCCTTCAGGAACTCAGAAATCGTGACAGCTTCTTTAGCAGCTTCCGATCCAGCAATGTACTCGCTTGAGAGTCGAGTGCGGTAGTATTCGCTTGGAACTCTTCCACCACCGCTCCTCCTGTTGAAAATGAGCGTGTAACGGTGAGATTTGAAATCATCAACATCTGTCTGAAAACTAGCATCGGTATACCCACTGGCAACCAGCTCATCAACTCCACCATAGACTAAGAAGTAATCTTTAGTACGCCTGAGGTACTTGAGAATACTCTTGACTGCTCTCTCGTTAGGATTCTGCTGGAACTTGCAAGTCATACTAAGTGCAAATGTCATATTTGGCCTAGTACATGTCATGGCATACCTGATCGATCATATAGCCGAAGCATATGGAATCCTCTGTATGCGCTCAAGTTCAATAGCATTAGAAGGGCAGCCCTTCTTTGCTAACTTGAGGCCTTGACCCATCGGAAGACCGTCTTTCTTGGAATTCTCCATTGAAAAACGTCTAAGCACTTTGTCTATGTAGACTGACTGTGATAGCCCCAACAATTTATTAGGTCTATCTCTATAGATCCTAATTCCCAGAATGTAGCAGGCTTCACCTAAATCCTTCATCATGAAGGTCTTGGACAATCAATCTTTAACTGACTGCATGAGAGTCTTATTATCTCTCATTATCAATATGTCATCAACATATATAATAATGAAGACAATTCCCTCATCCTTGCGTTTGGAATAAACAAAATGATCCTCTTTGCTTCTGATAAAATCAAAAGATTCGATAGCATTGTCAAAGCAAATGTTCCAACTCCTAGAGGCTTGCTTAAGTCCATAAATGGATTTCTGTAGTCTGCACACAGCATTTGGTCTGGACTCACATGAAAAACCCTCGGGTTGTTTCATATACACTTCCTCAATTAGATTACCATTGAGTAATGCAGTTTTGGCGTCCATCTGTCAAATGTCATAATCATAATGTGCAGCTATCGCAAGCAAAATTTGAATAGACTTCATCTTAGCCACCGGTGAAAAGGTTTCATCATAATCCACACCAGGACGCTGAGTAAAACCTTTAGCCACTAGTCTAGCTTTATAAGTCTAAACCTTGCCAGATGCATCAATCTTCTTCTTGAAGACTCATTTGCATCCTATGGGTTTAACTTCATTTGGAAAATCAACTAAGTTCCACACCTGATTGATATACATAGATTCTATTTCTGATTTCATGGTTTCTTGCCATCTCTTCGAATCAATGTCTAGCATTGCTTCGCTGTATGTTCTAGACTCGTCATCATCTGGAATATCTATCTTATTTTGTGTTTCCACAAGTACATTTAGGCTTTCCGGAGGACGATGAGATCTAGTAGACCTATGGAGTTGATTGTCTTGCAGTTCAGTTACAGGTATGTTCTGACTGTAAGTAGGTTCTTGTGCGCTGGTCGAACCACAAACATTAGAGCTTTCAGGAATATCATTTTCATATCTTTCCTGAATTTGAGGAAATGCAACTGGTGTACTTGCTCTCAAGGTCTATGCCAGAAGATCTTGCATTTCTGCATTATTTCTCGTAGCACTCCCACTGGCCGAAGGAGGTACCCTAAATACCCAATCTTTGCCAAAAGCTCTCACTGAATTCTTGCCTTCATCATCGGGCAAGGATTCAACCTCTTTGTTACCTTGTTCTTGAATTTCTTTAAGTTCTATCTCCGTGCAACTCTCATCCTTGTAGACATATTCATCTTCGAGGAAATTTGCGTTCCTAGAAACAAATATCTTATGTTCTCCAAGAAGATAGAAATAGTATCCCTTAGTTTCCTTCGGATACCTAACAAAGTAACATTTCTCACTTTTAGATTCCAACTTATCAGTGATCAACTTCTTGACATATGCAGGACACCCCCAGGACCTCATGTGTCTAAGTGATGGCTTTTTGCCACATTATACCTCATATGGTGTCTTTTCGACTGATTTAGATGGAACTCTGTTTAGAACATATATTGAGGTCAAAATAGTGTATCCCCAAAGGTATGTAGGAAGAGCTGAAAAGCTCATCATGGAACGAACCATGTCAAGCAGGGTTCGGTTTTCCTCTCGGCAACACCATTCATCTGTGTTCCAGGAGGTGTCCATTCGGAATGAACTCCATGAAGCTTTAAGTAGTCAAGAAATTCTTTACTTAAGTATTCACCCCACGATCAGATCGGAGAGTCTTGCACTCTTTGAGAGTTGTTTCTCAACTTCACACTTAAACTCCTAAAACTTCTCAAAAGCCTCGAATTTGTGTCTCATAAGATACACATATCAAAACCTTGATAAGTCGTATGTGAAAGTGATGAAGTAAGAGAAACCCTCTCTAACTTGAGTTGAAAATGATCCACATACGTCTGTATGTACCAACTCAAGCACCTCATTGGCACGGATCCCCTTTCCAGAAAGAGGTTTAATGGTCATTTTACCTTTCATACAGGATTCACAGTTACCATAAGATTGTAAGTCAAATGGTTCGAGGTAATTTAATTTCCTCAACCGTTTTATCCTTGTTTGATTGATATGACCAAGTCTACAATGCCACAAGTAGGTAGAATTTCTTTCATTTAACTTAGCCCTTTTATTTTGTACATTGAAAATTTCCCTGTGACAGTTTAATGTATACAATCCATTTACTAGAGGCGTAATTTCATACACAACATTATCTAAAGTCAAAATCATATTGCCATTAGACGTGTTTGAAGAAAAACCCTCTGAATCAAGTACAGGAATGGAAATAATATTTCTTGTCAAAGAAGAAACATAAAAACAATTGTTCAACATTAAAACTTTGCCAAAAGGTAAATTTATCCTATAAGTTCTCACGCGCTCAGCAGAAACTCGTGCTCCATTTCCGACGCGCAGGTCCTCCTCGCGAGGCCCGACCTTCCTGCTATCAGTTAGCCCATGCACATTTGTACAAATGTGTGAGCCACAAGCGGTATCAAGTTGTCACGACCCGACCTCGGACCCGTGACTGGTGCCTTATGTCACGACCCGACCTCGGACCCGTGACTGGTGCCTTATCCCGGGCACCCTTGTGATACAACATCAGAGAAAACCATCGGAAATAAACTCACAAACAAGAACCCGTATAGAATATAAAACAGGCTAACCCAAAATGGCTACCTTTCCGTAAACATAAATATAACAAAACTGAACAGTTACATCCTTGACAACCCAATTTATAACAGGACTACAGGCCTCTAAGAGTTTGTAACAACTATGACGAGGGGCCGTCATACCCTGAATGTACATAATATCTACAACATCGGGAGAACGTACAAAAGTCGAGCCTCCGAGAAATGGAGCTTCGACACTGAGCAAAGATCCTAAGAATGAGGATCCACCGCTACTCCACCTTACCCACTGCGGCATGAGCGAAGGGGTCGTGACACAATATGTACCAAGTATGTAAAACTGGAAAATACTGTAGTGATATCATAAGTCGAAAATAAGCTGGAGTCATGGAAGAAAATCGAATTACAATGCACTGTGCCTTACTAACAATGAGAGTAACAAGTATAAATTTTACTGCATAAAAATAGGAGGCTCATGATCAAAACAGGGTCTCTCGCCCGTAGTATCATTAAGCAATCCTACTCCTGGGACTACTTCACCCGCATAGGTCCTGTGGACCCGCATGAGGCTATCCGTCTCGCATGGGACTATTTCACCCGCATGGGACTATTTCACCCGCATGAGGTCATCCGCCTCGCATGGGACTATTTCACCCGCATGGGACTATTTCACCCGCATGGACCCGGTGGGCCCGCATGAGTACAAGCGTCGCACTCGCATCATGGGTAGCAAATCCATGGAATAAGTAGTAGTAATAATAATAATAATAATAATAATAATAATAATAATAATAATAATAATAATAATAATAATAATACATAACCTAGCACAACCGGCTATCATACATAACATAAGCGCTACCGGCTTATCATAACATAAGCAAGTTAAGAATATCCCCTAACTTCTTATTAACATTATTAATATATCCTCTCATTTTAGTTTACCTAAGGCACTAACATGTCACTTAAGAGAAAATCCGGGAATTCAACCCAAGTATCACGTACTTCTAACCTTTTGAGAATGACTCCTTTTTATATAAAACTTTCCAAGATACTAATAACCTTAGTATCAAGTTACGACTACTTTTCAAAACAAGTCACATTTCCTTTTTGAAATATAATAGGCTTCTAAATCAAGCGACTTCATTTCTTTTAAAACCTTAGGCAGTTAATGCCTTAAAAATCAATTTGCCTTTCACAAATTCAAATCACTTATCCGTACTTATTTTACTTAGAGTAAATCTTTCTTTGTTAACCTCCCATAAAGCTAATATAACCAACTTCCCATAAAGTCATTATATTAACGTTATACATTAGTCAAATACATTTTCCTAAACTCAAGGGACTTATACCTTTAAAACGAAACAAGTATCATATACTTAAAACACATCAAGTCCTTTAACTTTGAAAACTTAAGACATCCTTAATACTTTTTAAAGAAATGAGTTAATCCCCTTACTCACCAAACTTGGCCATCCTTAAAACAAGTAGGGGATATCAAAGCCTTGTACGTCTACCGTACTACAAAAGTGCAACTAGTCATGCTCAAGAGATAGGAAAGTTCCACATACCTTTTCGGGTCAATCCACTTGCAAGTCCAATACACCGCACGTAGTATGTTTAACCTAAAATGACAATAATACGTCCATTAGCCTCTATCTTCAACGTAGAACATTCTAATTGAAAAGTCCCTTATTCCTACGGAAAATTGGGCAGCACTTCCTTTGTTTCTACATACTTTGTCACCTTTTTCAAGGCCGAATTCAATAACCAAACACGCCACCTTTAAGGCTCAACAATCCAATCAACACAAAGGGGATTACACGCCTAACTTGGACGTGTAAAATTCTGCCCCACAATATATAACAACTAATACAAACTACGAAGTCCAACTTGGCAATTTTTGAGGTATAACAACATAAATTCTTATCCAATTCCTTTTTAATCCAAATTCTTATCCAATTTCTACATGTAATACAACTAAAGGCAATATTGACAACTATAAGTCCTTTCTTCCACACATGCAATCCAATTTACTAGCAAAAGAGAAAGGATTGTTACCTTAGAGCTTACCCCAAATTAGTCCAACAAAATCCACTTGTCTTCTTTCCACAATCCTCCTACAAGCTTGTCAACATGTTTCCTTCTTGCCACATTTTCAGAATTTCTCTAGGCTTAGGTTTCTTCTTGAATTTCTAGAGAGAAGGAAGAGAGATTTTAGAGAGAAGGGAGAGCTTTCAAGAATGACCAAGTCTTCAAGACTTGGTCAATAAATAGGACATGCAAAAATCAGATGGGGGGAGACACTTGTCACCCTCCCATGGCCTTTTTAAAAGAAAATATCTGATTTTTCCTCAGTTTTCCGGAAAAACTCCGCCTCGGCGCCGCGGCGCTGAAACCTCCGCGAACTTTCAAAACTTCCGGCGCCGCGGCCCTGCTTTCCGGCGCCGCGGCGCTGCATCTTCAGCGCTTTCTCAGTTTATCCGGCGCACTGTGGCCCTGACCAAAAATGTTTTCTCGCCGATCACAAGACTGAACTTGTAACTTCCATAACTTTCTACTCCGACGTCCTATCGACGGACGGTTGGTTGCGTTGGAAACTTGACTCAACGAACTATGTACTAGGCCTTTGAAACACCTAGGAACTCTCAATGTAACGGGACATAAACTGCCTCAAAGTTGACTAACACCCCGTCCGAAACATTCCGTCAACCCATCATTCTAAAATTTAAGTCTTAACACCTTTCGTACGTCCCCATAAGCAGGACCCGAACTACGGTGTGTAACACAAGTACCCAGGAATGAGAATCATTTATAGATAGATTAATTTCAATTTCAAACATAACTTGCACATTAGCATCTGGTGTCATTCCTCCGCCTGGAGCAGTGCAATCCTTTCTCCAATTCCCCTTCTTGTTGCAATCAAACATCTGATGTCGGTAGTTTCTTCTTCTTCGCCCCTCCCTTGGGCTTCATTGTTGCTGCCGGAGCAACAACTTTGCCCTTCTCCTTTTGTTGTCCCTTACCTTTCGGTTTGGGGCGACTAGAGGAGTCAACCATCAGAATAGGCTTGGTCTTAGAGGTCGAAGATTCAAAAGTTTTCAAAATATTATATTACTCCGGCAGTGTCGCTTTAGTCTCATTCATATTATAATTTACAATGAAACTCTCAAACGATCTCGGAATTGAGTGCAGGATGAGGGTGGTGGAGACTCTGTCATGAAACATTATGTCAATGGCGGCCAACCTCTCAATCAACTCAATCATCCTCAACACATGAGGTGAAACTTGTCCCACTTCATTTAGCCTACACTTGAAGTGTTCTATTAGCAGGTCATACTCCATTGTCTGAGACTGCGTTTCATAGAGACTCCTCAAATGGGCTAACATTTTGTTGGGCCCCATAATTTCGTGATGTCTTTGCAGTGGATGAGACATAGAAGACAACATCAGGCATTGAGCAGAGGTGGCATCCTTATATTGTTTCTTATAACCAACCTGGTCAAAAGTTGCATACTCTTCATAGTCCTCCGCCGGAGCAGTGGGGAATATTGTGTCCAAAGTATACTCAATTTTTTCATGTCTTAGAACAATTCTGACATTTCTAAGTCAGTCAACGAAGTTGGGTCCGGTGAGTCTGTTTGACTCCATGAGCATTTTCAACGAAAAGTTTGACATTTCTGAAGATCTGAAGATAATAGACAGAATAGGAAAAATGCAATCAATAATTCATTTTTCCAATAATTTATACACATTAATAATTTGCTAATTTTAACATGGCCTTTTGTTTTAAATTAGCTCCCACTATTTTGCATACTTCTACGACCCCACGGTAGAAGACGGACCTAAAGCAATATAAAGGTCATATTGGGCCAAGATCCAAACATATGTTATATCCGTGTTTGCTTTTGTTGATAACTTCAATAGCACACTTTGGTAGGTCCTCAACCAATTGTAAAGCAGCTCTACAACTCTTGGTTTGATTAAATATCTTTCATTTTAATCTTACGTCTTTAGACTAGTTCGACACTTTGGCGCCAAGATTCATCTAAACAAGTCAACCTCATTACACGACTGCGTTTAAATGCCTAAGTAAATTTAGCCTTTGCAAGCAAACACTTTGGTGTAAATACCTACAAAAGTTTATTATCTACTTTCATTTTAACACATCTATGAAAGGGTCTCGGTCCTCTTAGACTTAGAGCAAATGTTTTGGCATAAATACCTTTATCGCCGAAAAGGACTTAGCACCCTAACAATTATAATGGACGAAGCGTTATAATTAGACTTGTATTTAATGTTTGGGAAACATTTTTAATTTTCGGGGATTCATTCAAGATCAACAATCAAGTCATACATCATATGACTTCCTATCATGCAATATCTAAATACAATTAGATGGGAAACCATCAAACTCAATAGGCATGATAAAAGATGATTTTAATCACATTCGCGCCGCCTACCTGCATGCTTATAGCGGTCATTTGAAATTAAACAATTACTGGGCGCCGCCTACCCAGACAATAATTGCGGACACTATGCTAATAATTTAAATGCATCACATTTAACATTTAGCACATTTATATATTATTCAATAATATACTATTAATGATAACTATGAGTCTATTTGTCTAAACTCTATAATCTATGTAAATGTCAAACAGTCCCTAAACATTTTCTGATTTCAAAATTCTGATTTTCGGGAATTCTATAAATTTTCAGAATTTACACTTTAGTCCCTTAAGAATTTAAAATTCAATTTTGAACCCTTATAAATTCATAAAAATGCAATTCTAAACTTCAGAAAATATTTTCAAACTTTTGGGACCTGTTTGCAACTTCCAGAACATAAAATCAACTTTCAGAAAACTTTCTTTAATTATATATTTGCCCAAAAGAACCAAATATGTTTGATTCAAAACTTTATTTTCAGAAACTGAAACTTCTAAAACCTCAGATTCAGAATCTGAAACTTTTAAGTCTCTGTTTCTGATTTTCGATTTTTTTTTAAAAAAAAAAAAACGTCGTCGGCACCGCGGTGCCTCTAAGGCAGTAAGCCACTGGAATCTGCAAATTAATTAGCACCGCGGTCCTAACAAGTGGCACCGCGGTGTCTCATAATTATCGTCACATGAACCGCTGTCCTAACAAGTGGAACCGCGGTGCCTTGAAGGCAGATTGTTCAAAAAAATTATTTTAAGTTTTTGGATGAACAGCACCGCGACTCCCATAAATAGGACCGCGGTTCCTCTGGCTTCATCTGGGCAGCACCGCGGTGCTCTATCATGGAACCGCGATTTCGCCGCCAAAACCCTAGCAGGCACCGCGGTTCTCCATATCGTGGAACCGCAGGGCCTTATCCCCAGAAACACAAAACTGAAATTTCTGAACCCCTAAAACTGATTTAGGCCCAGATCTTTCAGATATATCACTTGTATTACCATCACCATTAAAACAACATGTTCATCGACCATCAAATTCAATTTTCTTCTCGTTCTTCGTTTCAATGCATTATGTTTTAAGCCGGATAACGCATATCAACTTAGAATAGTTATATATTGGATTGATTTTCTCGAATACATAATTGTTCTAACAGATTAGGGCACAAGGACTATGTGTTCTAAAGATTTAGGAGTTTAAAGCTTTTAAATACATAAAATATAGATCTAAACAAATCCTAACTCATATTATCATTAATATCATTACAAATCATACGAAACATTCCTGGCTTTGATACCACTGTAGGAGTTTACGTCGGGTTCGTACACGCAACGAAATTTGAAAATTTATGTTTCAAACCCGACGACGGTCGAACTGCAGTATGATATGTAATGAATATACAAAGCACATAGTATAATGTAATACCTCGACAGAATACTTACATTATTGTATAAATCAGTCAAGCAGTTGATTCTCGATGCTTTGTGTAGTCCGAGGGTGCACACACAAAGGTCCCTAGATTTGTAAGTTCTGCAACTGTGATGTATTGCTAAGTCATGAATGTTAGGAATTCTGACAGAGCTTTAGAAGAGATTTTACCTCTCTTAGGTTTTCAGTGTTTTGAAATGAGAAGATGAGCCTCTTATTTATAGGATAAAATAAGAGCTCAAGGGTTTCAGTAGGGTCAGGCCCAGCAGAAACGAACTGGGCAGAATTCGGACTGTCAGGCCACGTCCTGGCACCGCGGTCCTCAGCAAGAGGCACCGCGGTGCTGGCACGTGTTCCTGGCACCGCGGTCCTGAATCAAGGCACCGCGGTTCCGTCCTATTTTTCTGCCCATTTTCCCATTTTAATGTCCCGGTCATCAACCGAACATTTAGGTATAATCTCCTTCTAATTACATCCTTTTGACGGAAAATTTGACTTAGTGTTACCCTTCAGGTCTTTACATATCGTCACTAATTACATTAGGATCTTCACGAAACTCCTAGACTGCGCCGAAAAACGAACTCAATACGTAAAGTTTAGCTCCACAAAATATGTGAACCAAACCTATATGTGAGAAGATAAAATTCTTTCATTCATGGAACACTCAATCAAGCTTAGGATCTGTCAAGTTTCTATCCAAATGGCTTGATCATTATAACTCATCTATATTAGTTGACAACAGGACCATATCACAGACATGTCCATTGCATTGGTCAATGACTTAGTCAACCTAATACCATATGAGTATCTGAGTGTTCACTCGAATATATATTCAAGGAATGAATCCTAATCTTGGCTCACATACCACCTTTAATCTACTTCGTAATGCACTCAAAACAAGGCGCGTCTCAACCTATAAGGCATTTGAGCTTAGGACAGAATCAAAGTACATTACTCTGTAAACAATGTGATATTAACCTCAAGTCTAAGGACTCTTATCTCCCACATGCCGATGTCATTATAGACATATAACAAATAGTGCATCAGCAGGGTATACCAATACTCCAACAAGTATCCGTGTGTCCATCACAAGTTGTCATTACTCGTAGCAAGTGAGACATACTACATCTCCTAAGGATATGATGCAGACCACATGTCGACGTATCGTTTATTATCGATATCCCTATTTTGATGATCATTAGTCGAGGTAATTTAAGAGTTACGTTATAACATTAATTCTCACATCATTAATAAACACGTAAACTCTAGGGATGCATTTATAGAATATTATAAACAATCAATTAATAATTCAACAAATGCAAATGCCAGAATCTTAATCATCATTAATATAAATACGAATGTGTATAAAGTACATTGTGTTCTAATACGGTTTGTCTCTAGGACATACATATACTTTCAGAGGCAAGTATGTGCTTTTAAATACAATGGACCCTTGGATACTTTAAGAAAAGAAAATGTTAAGAGTCTTTCCCAGAAGGAATTTCCGAGCTTTTGAAATAATAGATGTGGCACTCTCTTTCTTCCATAGAGAATGAACTTATCCTTAGTGAAATGCGATGTAAAGTAAAGGGGTTTAGCGCTGTCTTTTAGCAGTCGATCTTGATGCCTTTGTCTCACTTGAGAAAGACAGGCGGGAAGCTGCTCAACTTCTTTGTTTTTCCGTAGTGAGCGCGTATCAATCTCTGACGGCATCTTCGTTCCTTTCTAAAGTGTTTTTTCGCCCCTCTCCTTATAGTCGAATGGCTCCGCTCCTCTCCTTATAGTTTCTAGTCGAGTTGATGAGCTAATACGATTGTTCTCTATCTCACATCGATAATGGAATGAGAACATGAACTCCTTATATGGACTTGGACAATCCTTACCCTACAAGCTAGTTTTTTGGGTTGAGTTAGGCCCACGGTCCATGGTATCAGAGTTAGGCTCATTCCAATTATTTGTTCACCGATGTTGGGCCTCTAAATTATATTGTCCACGCTCCAGTTAACGAGGTCTGGGCGTGCGGGGAGTATTAAGAATCTCGGTAATGAAATGAGAATATGGACTCCTTATATGGACTTAAATAATCATCACCCTACAAGTACTTTTGGGGTTGAGTTAGGTCCAAGATCCATTCTTTACAGTAAAGTTGACATTTTTAATCAAAAAGATACTGCAAAACATGCAAGAGATGTTCCTTTGGAGTTGTTCAGTCCTTTTATCTACAAATTTTCATACGGGAGGGGGTTGGGGGTGGGGGTAAGTAATGTCAAGCTTCAATGGCCCTAAATTTCAGACCTAGACTATGCCAACTTCAAACATGTTAAAATTTTACAAAGCCTAGCATGAGTCCTGAATGTCTAAAGTTATTCATTCCAATTGAAGTTCAAAATCAAATACCATACAATTATGAAGTTAAGCTTTAGCAAGCTCAACTTCAAAGTTCAAACAGGTATATCTGAATTTTTGAACTTCATACTCTTGAGATTTCAAATTGATTCCCATAGGTCTAAAATTTAAATCTAAAGGGATAAACATTATAGTGTTTGTATTTCTTGCCAGTCTTAAATAGCAACTATAGGTGCACTGGGTCATTCGCACAAATGCCATTATTTCGAGGTTACCCCTCAAATTTTTAATTTTATTTTTGTCCTTCAGCATTTTTAGCACGATATAATTTAAATTTTGCAAGGCATAATTTACGTTTAACGACGTCATATGTATGGCATCCACACTAATTATGTTGGACAAGAAACTTTCAACACTCAACATAATATGAAAAACGGCATAACGTAGATTTCACTCGGCATAATTTACGTTTAACTTCGACATATGTATCATAACATCCACACAAATTATGTCGGATGCACCAGACAATATTTCAACACTAACATTATCTGAAAAATACTACAAAATTATGTCTCCATAACTTAATTTCTACAAAATTCATGCCAAAAGAGGCAAATGCAATTAAAATAAAAATATTACAAAAATTATGTGTTGCTACACAGATCTGAATATTTTTATTAAATACATACCAAGGGCAAAAACCACATATATGATAGTTCAAAAATTAAAGACCAGTGCGTTTGAAGAGCAATCCGTGCAAAAAGATGCTCTTGGTCATTCGCACAAATGGCCTTATTAGAGGTGGTCTTTAAATTTTATCCACATAAATTATGCCTAACGAACAAGACAAACTTTTCAACACTAACATTCCGAAAAAAATTACTCCCTCCGTTTGAATTTATGTGACATTATTTAACTTAACACGAATTTAAGAAAGGACGCCTTTTGAAAAGCGTGATCCAAAAAAAAATCTTATATAAATGTAGTTATAAATCATTTTATAAAGTAAAATTATTTCTAAATATATAAGGGTGACATTCTTTTTAGGACAAATCAAAAGGAAATGGTGTCACATACATTGAGATATCGAGGAAGTACAAAAAATTTGTCCCATAACTTAATTCCTAAAAAAAATTATGCCGAAAGACAAATTTTAAGACAAAAATATTACAAAACTGTCTTGTGAAGCAGATTTGGATATTTTCATTAAACAAGTAGCAAGGAAAAAATTAAAAACAACAGATATGAAGTGCAAAAATTAAAGACCGGTGCGTTTGAAGGATAAACCGTGCAAATGCTCTGAACTGGCATCTACGCAAGGGGCATAATCACCAACAACTTTCAAGAGCTTTTATGTTATGTAAAGAAAGACCAGCTAGGAAAATAAATACGCACTACCATAAATAGTCATGCTCTTCAAAAACATTTCGATGCCACTTGCAAATAAACTAGTAAACTGACAGAAACCTTACAGAACCGAAATCATGAACCAAAATCAATATGAGGTCTCCGGATATCACAAACATCAAGGTGAAAGCCAAGCCAAGCCAAGGTGTGATAAGTTTTACAGTTTATAAAAAGAAATTACTTCTCGATCATTACTACTAGCATGTCAACCAGTCTCCACATCATATAGCCTGTTTAGAGAGGACTTCTAACAATAGAACATAACCCTTTTGACATTCTCCTTGAGAGCAGGAAGGGGCCTTACAGCAGCACCAGCACCTGGCGCTCGTGTTGCCCTTCCAAAACCTCCTACACCGCCTCTGTTCGTAGGAGCGCTGGTGACCGATCCACTGTCAGATGTCTCCGGCTCCATGTAAAAACGAGCACGGAACGCTGCCAAATGGGCATAATAGGCTGGAGGAACTGCAAACAGCATCAAAGAACACAAGTTCACTAACATTCCATGATGAACAGGTTTATAGGCAAGGAAATTCCACGAAAGGATTGGGGGAAGGGGATTGGATTGGGCACCCAAAAAATAGATGCTGAAGAAAAGCCACTAACAGTGCGGTGAACATACCAATGGAGACGGAACGAGTACACCTAGCATATCTGAAAATAACAGGGAACAATTAAACCCATCAGAAAGCTGGAAATTTTCAAGAACTATGGAAGCTCCGATATCAACTTACGTATAACATAGATTGTTAGTCAAAGACTGCAACGCATCAGCAGTAAAATTGTTCTCATCCCACAAGACATGATAATGAGCTGGGCGGCTAGTACCCTGCAGTACCACAAAATATAGTAACTTACAACCGAGTCATTTATACATGACTACCATAATTCTATAAAATACTTATCTTATTACCTGTATGCCGGCATGGCTACAGAGATAGAAATCAAACTCAGTAGGATGGCATATCTTTGAATCTACAACGGTACCTTCACAATTACATTTTAAAGGGGCTTTAGGATCATTAGCAGCTATTATAGAATCACAAAAGATACTGAGATTAACACTCACCAGGCAAAATGTTCCCGCTCCGATCTACTGCATTTCTGTCACGGTGGTTGTTGGCAAACAACCTTGTGTGATGACGCTTCTGGACTACAACAAATGTAACCGGGGGCTGATAATTGGGTTCTAAGGATGCACAGGCCTGAATTGGGTTTACGTCAGTTACATAACTTCTAACAAATAAAGAGCCAAGCTTGTTTTCTACCCATCCTCATCGTCCAAAAATTAGAAAGAAATTCTGACTTGAAAATAAACAGGCAGATTAAAGTATAACAAACAGGAAAATACCTTGCGGATTGCATCAAGTTCAAAAAGAAGTACTTGATAAAATTGTCCTTCACTAACACCATCTCTGAGGGGAAAAGATATTTTCATTTCAGACAAAGAGGAAAAGAAATTTGTAAAAAGCAGGCATAGAAGAGTTATTCAACAACACCGGTAGAATATTATTCTCTGAGGCTTCTGTCCAGTCGCTCGACGGAAGGAAATAAGCAATTCCCTGAGTTATAATTAAGATAGAGCATCAATCAGAAGTAAAATTAAGTGCAGTGGCTTAAAACTCAAAAACCAGGTTCTTTGAAAACAAGGAAAAGGCACAATACTTTATCATGCCACCAGTCACAGTTCCTCTAGCTGGATCTTGCCATGTCTTGTACAGATCTTGTATAAGCTCCTGCCTATGAGGTTGAGCAGAAACCAGACCAGCATACTTTGTAATCTCAGGCCAATCTTGAGAAGCAACCACCTGGAAGATATGAAAAGTAAGCACAAATAGACTCCGGAGATATAACGAGGGGGTCAACGAAACATCGAAACCAAAAGAATGAAGTACACAACAATCCTACCGCAGCAATGGACGGGCTAGAATCCTCCCCAGGGTGAGGATGGGTTACATCTGCACCAAAAATAATAGTTGGGCGGTCGCTGACAAGGGGAATTCGCCTAGAGATCGCATCAACAAGCACAGTGTTTCTTCCTCCAACCTTAACATTTATCTTAAGGGACACATTGGCTAAATACTGCTTGCTCATCTTAAATACATGTTTTGTCAAGCAGCATTGCGAGACAATGCCAAGATCAGTTTCACAAATCCGTTTTAGATCACCTGAAAAGAAATGAAATATTTAAGCTGTAACATATTCCAGGAGTTGGAAACAGAAGCACCATATGAATTTCACCATTCTTAGCCTGTACCATAAAGGGAGCCATTATTGTCTGGCAATATGACAATCAGAAGATCAAGCTCTCTCCCATGAGGCTGCAACTTCGTCATAGCATCATGAAATCGAGTTTTCAAGACTCTCTCAACTTGATCAGGGCGAGAACTCACTGGTGGTAGAACAGGATTGGGATTGAAGCTCTACAGACATAATAGTATCTTAAACTGTTATGTCGCAGGACCACCAAAAAGATACAGCAATAAAAGGGGAAAACTATAACTTCCAAATTACCATGCCCGATATATGGCACATTTGTGCAAGCTCAGAACAAAATCCACGTGCAACACTGTCTTGCACATTGCGAGAAAAGTTTATACATATCCAGTTGTTAACTGTTCCTCCATTAACCATTTTCTGTCAACAACAATAAAGCAGAGTAAATAACTAAAGAAGCAGAGTAAATAACTAAAGCATTCAACACTGACTGAAAATCGTCAGAGTAGACAGCTTATTTGAGATATAAAACCAACAAATTTCTTATGTTAAGCCCCAAGATTAACTAAAAATCGACACAGAATAGTGCAAAAAATTATACTTGAGAGAAAAAGAAAATTATGAACGAAAAGTGGAATCCATCCACACCAGCAAAACTCTGATGTACTTATGCACCCCCAACTGTTTCATTGATTACTACTCCCCTTTCATTTTCTTAGTGCCTAGCTATCGCCAGAACTCTTTCCTTGTTCAAACTTACTCCGTTATATACTTTTAAGGCTATATCATCCGAAGGTGCAGCTACGTAAGTGGATCTTATTGACGTTGATTGAACCGCGGGATCAAAAAAACTGGAGTTTAGCTCTGCATCAGCTAAGGGTACAACAACATACATAGTGTCTTGAATGGGTAACAAAGAGTAACCAGACTACTTTATGACCACCAATACCATGATGAATCAAATTGCTCAAGGATAGTTACAAGATAAAAAAGGAAAGGACAAAACAAAGCACAATTAAATTCATTCAGGTTATTATTCTATCATAAGCTATATGTAGCAAAAACAGGTATCAATAAGGCAAGACCAGCTAAAGTGATACTTCACTGAGGACCTAAATTATTATTTTTTTATTAAGGTAAAAGTATACTTCACCGAGGACAAAAACCTAGTGTTCAGAGGCAAATCCAGACCAATCTTGTGAGAGCACACACCAATAGATGGCATTTAACTGCATGGAAATGACTATCAAACCGGCAACATGAATCTGAATCACTCTAATATCACTTACCTTATTCATCATATTCCACTGGCCCACTTGTGGCAGACAGTCTTTTTCTCGACCTGTATCATGGTATTTAAGCTGCAGAAACAATAAACATAATTTACAACCCTAAAATAAACTTAATTCACTCCACAAAGCAAGGGATTGCAGCAAGAGTATCTAAATCTAGAAGGATTAGGGATACCATCACCCTCAATCACACTATCACGACAAAGAAAAAGAGAGCTTTAACTTACCCAAGGTGCAGGCAAAATGCGAGCCTCAACTAGAGCAAGCTTCTCACTAATCTTAATACCAAATTCCTTCGCATATGGGTCATCAGCATAAGCATTGTGACGAACAGTCTAACAAAAGAAAGGATTATATTATGGTAAATACAGATATATTGCAAAAAGGCCTGAAATTTATCCTCAAAAACACTAGTTGTGCAGGCAGAACAAGAAAGCAAAGGTTTGCTCGAGAAACGCGCCAAAGTAATCAGCAAATACCTTGACTAGATGATTACCAAAGTGGTTTAAAGCATTACACGAAGCAAAAACGACAAAAATCTATCTTCAGTCAGAGAGCCCCCCCCCCCCCCCCCACCACCACAAAGGTTTACTCAATAAAATCTTATCATAAACATTTTCTCCAGCAAGTAACACCTCTAGTGACACACTGACAAATTGAAAGTGGAGTTCTCCTATGATGCACAAACAGCAGAGATGAATAGTGAAAAGGAAGTAGTCAGCAAAACATGTTATAATTCAAAGTAAACTAACTGGCTAGAAACAGCACTAATATCATGGAGATTACAAGGCCTTCTGTGTGTATCACCATGAACATTCTACTAACTAAATTCAACCCCTTTACCAAATAGCCACCTTAATACTCATAAAAACAAATATGAATCCTCGGTTGCTCATTACCATTCCCTTCACCAGGGTTCGACATTTATCAGCTAGTAAGCACGTGGAAAACCTAGAACTTTATTAAAATACTGTCATTGCATTCCTCCACGTGGTAGCAAAAACATATACAGACATAAGCTTCATTCACAAGCAATAAAACATACTCCCTTTGTCCCAATTTATGTGATGTACTTTTCTTATTAGTCTTATCCCAAAAAGAATGATGCCTTTCCATAATAAAAAATAATGTTAACTTTACACTTCTCATTTTAGGGGTAATGAGCTGATTTATAGCCACACAAATATTTATGGATTGTTTTAGACTGCAAGTTTCAGAAGTCTCGTCCTTTCTGAAACTTTGTACCTAGTCATACTGCATCACATCAATTGGGACGGAAGGCGTAAGAAAAAAAGCTAATTACTTCAAGGTCCACATAAAACTACTAACAAACATGGGATATGAATCAGACAGCACTAGCAATGAACCTCATTATTTGGAAAAAGAGTATTCAAAACAGTTTCAGAAGCAATAGCCAACCTGAAGAATGTCACCCTCTCTCTCTTGAGGACGCTGGCAGGTCACTTTCAGAAGTGCGGTTATCTGCCTCTCATTCAAGCGCTTTGAGTATCTCTGCCCCTCCACAATCTTGCAGACCTGGACTCAGGATATGTAAGCACATAAAATACACAAGATATTTGGAAAACGACTAATTAGCAATGAGAAAAAGGCACCCACTTCCATTGGTAAATAATTTGGCCTTTGTGTATTTCCAACTTGAAGACAAGGCAACTGAGTATGTTGAATGACAAAACCATAGGTCTCTCGAAAATATTCCACAACAGCTTTCATTGTACCTCTTTCATCAACAGGGAAACTACCAGAATAAATAAAATACAAAGATTAGCACGACGAGATAATCCCACATACAGACAACAGAACATTAATGATCAGATGGCACACCACTAATCACACCTATAGACAATCCAACTGTAAAAACATTATGGTCAAGACATGATATAAACAGAAAAAATTGTTTCATCATAATTACAGACTAAGCCAGACACATACGTCAACTCTCTTGTTGCTTGAGATGTCAAACCAGATATGCGGTACTTCCTCCTCATATTCCCACGATGAGTGACCTCCACCTTTACACCTCTCAGGGCTTTCTTTATCTGCAGTTCAATAAGGTTAAAACGAATTTAGCCAAACAACCTGCAAAAAAAATGTATGTGCCCCTAACATGTGAATGTACCTTTTTACATGCTAAGACAATAAATCCTTATCTGGATAAAAGGATATCTAAAAGAAATTGCAGGAGACGTACATTTACAACAGAGAAATATGCAATTTAGGACACCCTAGGGCCTAGGCACATACTATGTCTGTGAACAGAGGAATTTTTTATATATGAAAATGACCCGAACTGAGTAGGAAGATTCCTAGCCAACTGAAGCATCTTAAAAAACAGTTAACTGAGGGGGACAAAGGTACAGAAGCAGTCTACTCCATACACTGCAGCGTGTAAGAAATCCAACTTTCAAGTCAGATTGCTGGGAACAGTAAAGATCAGGTAGATTATGAGACTATTATGAATAAGATTGTCATATGCCAAAACCAACCTTAACGCGATCAGCATCAGACAATGGTCTAGAAGAGATATCCCGATTCAAAAGCTGGCTCACAAAGTCAATGACCGGCAGTGGCTCGATGAAAGCCGTGGAAGACATATCTGTAGAAGAGCACAATGATGAGAATGTGTACTCAGTACAGGCATACATTGTGGTAAAACTAGGGTGCTTGACTGACAATCAGTTACAAGTTCTACAGAATCAAGATACAAAACCAGAATTTAATAGTCATAAAAATTGTGCTGACCAATATTAAGGGATAATCCCATCTGTGTAGGACGAATACTTTGATAAAAGCCGCGCCAGCTCTCTAAACCTTCACCCAGTGGTTGTCTTCGTCCTAAATCAGGGGAATAGAAAGAGCGGCCAACGGGACAATACCTGCAGTTAACAATGAATTAAGGGGAAAAGATAAATACATAAATAGACAATTCAGAAGCAATCAATACTTGTGACGAACAGAAATTAAACCCGGTCAAGAACCATACCTGCTTGTTGGCAACTCACGCAGAACAATATCCAGAACCTGGAGAGCCTCTTGGGGTGCATCAGCCTGCCTCCCTTGTAAGAACATCCCTAAGTGATGCAGATCAGCACGAGCAGCCAGCTTGATCACAACTTTAAACTCCCTTTCTCGCCTGCCCCCACAAATAAGAAAAATGATACATTAAATACTGCTAAAAAAAGTATCTGACTTCTCAAAACCATAGGAACACACCTAGAACCACCAGGCCCATCATCATCATCAGTAAGAGTTATTTTAAATTCATTTTGAACAAAAGGGAGGGGCCCTGCAGTGTATAGACTTTTTCTTCCGTCATAAGCTGGAAGCCTCTTCCCAAGATGGGACTCTCTGTAAAGCTTTACCAGCTGCGCCATGACAGCGCGGTTGACACCTCGAGATGAGACTTCTGGGGTAATTGAAACCTGAAAGCCATTGGAAAGGATGAAAGCAATTGTCACGATAAGATCCTCAGTAGATAATAAAAGGAAGATCATAACTAGAACAACTAGCAATGTTTGAGCACTCACATCATACTGGTGCAAGTCCTTGTCAGGTAACTCAGCAAAGAAGTGATTGGCCTTAACAATGCATCTGGTGCCATTACTACCCTTTCCAGGCCGAAGTGGAAACCTCATCGACTTGCTCGATGCAGGTGGTATTGCTTGGGTTGCAGCTGCTTCTGGCTGCACAGCAAGTTGCTGGAACAGCTGAGTCACTTGATGTGTCGTTGGTTCAGGTGGCTGAGATGAGGAGCCAGCCTCTGGGTATGTTTCTGATGGCGTTCCATATGGCACGGGCTGCTGTGGAGTCTCGGTTGCTTGGTACAGCTCGGGAACTGGAGACCTAGAAGGGCCACCAGAAGGTGCCCCACGCCCACCTATACCACCACGGCGCTGGGGTTGTCCTCCACCTCGTTGATACTGCTGAGCTCCCCTACCCTGTTGATAGTATTCAGGGGGTCCACCATAGGACTGTTGAGGGATCATTCCACCACGTGGAGGTCCCCCACCACCACGGCCACCATATCCTCCACGCTGAGGTCCCCCGCCTATTCCTCCACCTTGTTGTTGTTGTTGTTGCTGCTGTGTTGGGCGTTGGACACCACCTCGTCCCCCTCCAGTTTCATGGGGCTCGGGAATCTCAGCACCACCAGGAACATCAGTTCTCCTCTTGCGCACCATGGTAGCAACTACAGAAAAGCAAAGGACATTTATCACTTAAATAATGTTCAAGTAGAGATCAATCGCATTGTCCTCGAGAGACAATTAACAACATACCCAGTGAAATCCCACAATGTGAGGTCTGTGAGGGTAGAATGTACACAGACCTGACCTCCACCTTTAGTAGGTAGAGCGGTTGTTTCCGGAAGACCCTCGGCTCAAGACAAAGCATAATAAGGCAAAGCAAGCAAAGCAAAACAAAGTATGTGAAACGGTCAGACTCAAACGAGAAATTAAAGCATTGTGGACATGCAGTGAAATCCCACAATGTGGGTCTGGAGAGGGTAGAATGTACACAGATCTCATCTCCACCTTTAGTAGGTAGAACGGGACCATCGGCTCAAGACAAAGCATAATCAGGCAAAGCAAGCAAAGCAAAACAAAATATGTGAAACGGTCAGACTCAGACGAGAAATTAAAGCATGGTGGACAAGCAGATAGTAAAAATCATATACGCAATGATAGCGCATTCTAACAACAGGAAGCAGTAGCTAACAGCTAACACAACTAAATAAGATAAATAAATTACACTAAAGAACACATAGCCGTAGAAATCAAACTACAAAGTACTATAGAGCAATAATGCGCCTATAAGTGTGACAGGATAATCGAGCCTACAGTAATAACACTACACTATCATTTTGTATTTTGCAAGCGTAAAGAGGATCACGCTCGACTACCTACTACACTTCTACCATAATAATTCGTGTCCTCCACAATCTCCTATCTAAGGTCATGTCCTCGGTAATTTGCGCATGCACCATATCTCGTTTAATCACTTTTCTCCAATACTTCTTTGGCCTACCTACACCCCTCCTGAACCCGTCCATAGTCAATCTCTCACACCTCCGCACTGGGGCGTCTGTGTCTCTCCTCTGCACATGTCTGAACCATCTCAACATCGCTTCTCGCATCTTATCCTCCACCGAGGACACTCTTCACTTTATCCCGAATATCATCATTCCTAATTCTATCTTTTCTTGTATGCCCACACATCCATCTCAGCATCCTCATCTCCGCGACTCTCATCTTTTGTATGTGCGAAGTCTTGACTGGCCAACACTCTGCCCCATATAACATAATTGGTCTAACCACTGCCCTATAGAACTTGCCTTTAAGTTTAGTTGGCACCTTTTTGTCGCACAAGACTCCAGATGCGAGCATCCATTTCATCCACTCTGCCCCAATACGATGTGTGACATCGTCATCAATCTCTCTATTCCCTTGGATAATAGACCCTAGGTATTTGAAGTTTCTTTTCAATGACCTGAGTACCCAGCCTCACCTCCACGTATGTCTCAGGATCGCTCCCGTTGTTGAACTTACACTCCAAATATTATGTCTTGGTCATACTCAACTTGAACCCTTTAGACTCCAAAGTCCATCTCCAAACCTCTGATGTTCACTCCGCTGCGAGTATCATCAATCAGGACTATGTTGTCTGTGAATAACATACATCATGGTACTTGCCCTTGGATTTGTCGCGTCAGTCCGTCCATGACCGAGGAAAATAGGAATGTGCTAAGAGTTGATCCTTGGTGCAGCCCCATCGTCACTGAGAAGTGCTTCGAGTCTCCTCCTACTGACTGTACCCTAGTCTTGGCTCCATCATACATATCCTTGATAACCCTAGTGTACACCACAGGTACAACTCTAACCTCCAAACATCTTCATAGAACCTCCTAGGGACTTTGTCGTATGCCTTCTTGAGATCAATGAAAACCATATGTAAATCTTTTTTTCTCTCTCTATACTGCTCCACCAACCTCCTAATAAGATGAATGACTTCGGTAGTCGAACGCCCTGACATGAATCCAAACTGGTTCTCGAAAATAGACACGTATTTCCTCACCCTCATCTCCACGATCCTTTCCCAAACTTTCATAGTGTGGTTCAACAGCTTGATACCTCTATAGTTATTGCAACTCTGGATATCACCTTTATAAACCTTATCTGATATCAATATATAAGCACTGAGGTAGGCTCCATACCCTCATAAATCACAAACTAAACATCTATCAATATGTGTTCAAGCAAGCCACTTCTATTGCAAACAGAAACAAAAGATCGACTGTATAATCTCATGCAGCAACAATCTCCTAAATAATAAACTCGCTAGTTTCAGTCGAACACATCCAAGCTTTAAGACACAATATTTGACAATCAAAGAGAATGTATTTTTCAATAATCGTGGTTGTTTGGGCCAGCTTACACACACCTAGACTAATTCAATGAGATACCTACTACCTCCCACAAGCACATGTACCGAGTAACTTTGTATAAGGCTTGGACAGACGAGAAAAAATCACTTAGTGGTTTTGCCTCCACTGGAATTTAAACAAGCGACCTCATGGTTGTCAATCCACTTCATTGACCACCCGTCACACCCTTGGATGCTCAAAGAGAACGTACTTTAGGACAAAAAAAAACTCATACCATTTCCATTTCTCAAAACGACAAACAACACAGAGAATAAAACCATCCACTCCTACAGGTACGCCTTAATTGAATTCATAATTCAAACAAGACGGCAAGAATACTTTCGACTAAGGATTTTGTCATTATAAAATGACATAGCTTTTTTTCCTGATTCTTTTCTGGTTCAGAGAGAAGGATTTACAGAAGCATTTCTCCCTTCCCAACCCAAAAGATAAATTCATGCTATTACAGATTGCTCGATACATGGAAAGCAAATAGAACAGAAGAATAAATCCATGTGATATAAAGATAACAGGACAAATGGGGTTAAAAATATAGGTGAGGATTTAACAAAGAACAAAACCTCACTACTCGTAATATACCAATGGCCAGTTTAGTGACCCAGATAATCATTTATACTTTTGAATCAAAATACAGGAAATTATAAAGAACACATTCTCACAGCACACTCCACAGGACTACAGCAACACTACTTAGACTTTCATATGCAATATAACAAAGGTAAACCTGTTAATAATTACAAAAATGAGAACATAAAAACTCAAACAGTTTAGAAATCACATGAACATTCGGGGAAAAAATCAGCAAAGCAAACTGGTAAGTAAACAATTAAAATAGAGTCCAGAAGATGGTATAGGAAAGAAATCCAGATTCCACTTCCTTATTACAACAACATACACCGTGTAATCCCGGGGGTGTCTGGGGAGAGTGGTGTGTAAGCAGTCTTACCCCTACCTTGAAGGTAGAGAGGTTGTTTCAAGCAGACTCGACTCAAGAAAAGCATATCAATAACAAGTATGGAAAGGAAATACAGTAGTGAAGGTCTATTAAACTAATATATTAAGGACCCGTTTGGCCATGAGAATTATTCATTTCTTTGGGAATTTTTTTCGCTTTGCTAAAAATCACCATTTGGATATAAAAATCTAATTGGAATTTGAAAAATGCCTAAAACCGTGTTTTCACTTTTTTCACTTACCGTACATACAAACAATCACTTTTTTTTGCGAAAACTATAACCAAACATAACTCCAACTTCAAAAAATCCAAATAAAGTGAAAACATTGGTTTCTGTGACCACAAACGCCTATTAAAAAAGAACATAAGAATAATAAACAGCTCAAACACTGCATTCAATTGGCATACACTGCTATATACATAGAAGAAAAAGGATAAACAGGTATGATTGTGGAAAAAACCCATCATAACATCACACTTTCAGGGTAAAAATACCAAAAAAGAGCGTAACAAGACCTACGAAAAGCACACAAAAGTTAAACAAAGAAAAAACAGCATAAATGAAAAAAAACTCATAACCAAAGCATATCAAAAACAAGTATGAAAAGGAAATATAGTAATGAAGAAGTCTATAAAACTAATATATTAAAAAAAGAACATACAAGTAATAAACAGCTAAAACACTGCACTCAGTTGGCATACACTGCTATACACATTGAAGAAAAGGTACAACAGTATTGATTATGGGAAAAACCATCATAACATCACATTTTCGGGGTAAAAACACCAAAATATAGCGTAACAAGACCTACAAAAAGCACACAAAAGTTAAACTATGCAAAAACACCAAAAAATAACGTAACAAGACCTACGAAAAGCACACAAAAGTTAAACAAGGCAAAAACAACATAAATGAGAAAAACTCATAACCAAAGCAACTGTCAATTAGATCTGATCATCCAGTAAACAAAGCGAAAACCCTAGATCGAACAAAAACGAGTAGAAAACAAAAAACAAGCTAGATCTAAACAAAAACAGTAAATGCTAAACTAACAGTATATACATTAAAATCATACACTAAAAAGCATAGAAAATTATACCTGAAAGCCGCCGCCGCCGCCTGGATACCTAATATTCTGCCCTTTCCACCAAACACCACGATGCCCTAAAACACAAAGAGACAGAGAAATGACGACACTATATGTTTGTAGAGAGAGAGTAAAATGATGTGTAGATAACAAAAAACTCAAAAAGCAAGGCAGGCATCATTATAGAGTATAGACTATAGACTCTCTCATTTTGCTTTGCTCTTGTAAAGGGGCAGTATGGGAACTAGTGTTTCATTTTGTATTACAACAACTGAATTAAAGTTTGTTAAATCTATAAAACAGATTTTGTATTACAACAACTGAATTGAAAGTTTGTTAAATCTATAAAAACAGATTATATTAGGGGAAAGTGTCAAATTTTCCCCGTACTTTAAAATATATACTCCATTTGTCTCAATTTATGTGATATTTCGGATATAGAAAGTCAAACAACAAATTTTTTTCCTGCGAATATCAATTTGTATGACCAAATTCACAATCAAAATTCGAATTATACAACGTAACAGAGAGAGTATTAGTTATATTCATTTATGTGGTCAGATTTACCTCCATCTAAAGCAAAAAAAAAAGTACAATTATCCTCAAACTTAACGGATTCGCTAATTCTCAATTTATTTACTTAATTTCATTTCATTAACTCGTAACTTATAACTCATTTAATCTTCAATTTAATTGCTTAATTTCACTTCATTAACTTGTAACCATAACTCATTTAACCAAATACTCAATATAAATGGGTTATGAATTACGGATTTATGGGTTAATGAAGTGAAATTAGTGGGCTATAGTGTTTGGGTTAATGAAGTGAAATTGGATAATTAAATTGAGAATTTGGTTAAATGGGTTATGGGTTACGAATTCATGAAGTAAATCGGGTAATTAAGTTGAAGATTTGGGTAAAAGAATTATGAATTATAGGTTAATGAAGTGAAATCGAGTAACTAAATTGAGAATTGGGTTAAATGAGTTACGAGTTAATGAAGTAAAATCGAGTAATTAAATTGAGAATTGGATTAAATAAATCATAGGTCACGGTTTAATAGAGTAAAGTCGGGTAATGAAATTGAGAATTGGGAAAATTTGTTACGTTTTAGGGCAATTTTGAAAGCTTCGCTAATATTATTATTTTTTAAAGCGATGAAAATATTTCTTTTCTTCAAATTTGACTTTTTTCTCGTTATATTAAGGAGTTGTTTGGTTAGAGAAAAGTTATGTGGAATAATTATATAGGGATTCTCTCTTGTTGAACACTACTTAATTTTATGATGTATTACATAATAGTAACAATATATAATTTAAATACTTTGTTTACTTTTTCAGATAAAAGATAGAATTTTTTACTATTATGAAGGTTATTCTGGTCATTTTAAGCAAATTTAATTTCACGTACCATGTCCATATTCTTATTTTATATTTTATTCGTCATAAAATAATATATATTCACATATTTTTTATATATATATTTTAAAGTCGTTTGGTAGAAAAAAGTTGCATAGGGTTCATTATATAAGGGTTCTTTCTTGTTGAAGATTATATAGATTGATGTATTACATAATAATGTATTATATAATTTAAATTTTTTATTTACTTTTTTAGATAAACTAATAAAATTCTTACTATTACGAATGTTAGTTTGGTCATTTGAGCACTTTAATTCATGTACAATACCCATATTCTTATTTTATATTCTACCCGTCATAAAATAATATATATTTTTTTCACATATTATATATATATATATATATTTATTATTTATGATTAAAATAAAAAAGAGCAACCAAAAGTGTATAAAAGAAGTTCATCAAAATTTAATAGAAACATATAAAAATGAAATGACTCTTCTCCCACACCTGTAGCGTTCGTGATCGATCTCCTCAACTGTGTATCGGTGTCGATAGAATAGCCATTTAGAACATCTTGCCGCTCGGCTCCTTCTCGCCGGTCTTCCACCTTTAAATGAATCCTACCACCCAAAAACTAAAAGTCAAGTTTGCTTTCGGTCCCCCAAACTTACTTACTCGTGGCAACCTTCCGGCCGCCCAACGACCTGTAACGACTCTCCTCTCCAAAGGTCAAGGGAGAGACTGCATTTCTTTCCTTCGGTAGCTCTTTTGGTTTCCCAGAAGATGCGGACTACCTGTACCTGGACAGAAAGACCCTATGAAGCTTTCATTTCACTAATTCGTAATAACATGGACCTGAGATCTTCTATGATCATCGACCATAGAAATAGAAATGAAGCGTTAATCCTTACCAACTTGATCTTGTTGCTCCTGGCAACAAACATGCATGAACCATTTCATGAACCAAAGTCTCGATAGTTAGCCTTCCGGCCTTCCAGCTCCAATTCAAAATATTTACAAGTTTACTAATTTTTTGATCAATTTTAGATATACGGGACTAAAATTGTAAAGATAGTATCTGAAGTTTAAAAAAAAATTATGTGTCTGAACTTTAACCACATATGATCGAGGTGTTTAGTGTTTACACATTTTTGCATGAGTTCAATGACTTCAATCACATATAATTAAAGTGTTGTCTGTGTTAGAACACAACCTAGAACTTATAATGTAATTCATAGTCTTCTCTTCTAGGTTGACTACTGGGATGTGTTAGAGATGCTAGCTGGCTGTGTATAGCTGCTACTGATTTGTAATTCTGCACTTTGGTGATTAATAAAAGTCCTTTAATTACCACAAAAAAAATCTTATATTTGGCGTAATATTTCCAAACATTTGAGATAATAATAACATAACCAGTATAATTCCAAACGTTTTATCTGAAGTTTTCATAGTCCACATCTAAAATTGGTTTTTAAGAAAAGGTATTGCGACCACGGATGTGTGTACTGAGATTTTTTTCTATCAGCCTAACAAATTCAAACTTAAATTGAATACATAGTTTTATTTTATTAGATATTTTTATTTTCAGGGAAAAGATATTTTTACATTCGAATGTAAATGATATAAGAGTAAAATGAAAATACTGATCATAATAATGAAAATAAAAATACTAACCGTTGCCAACATTTGAGGGAGTTAGAGACGTTTGTTGCAGGGAGTGTATTCCTAAAGTTTGTCTTATTAATTATGGTGTAACACCTCATGCCTTTCGACTAAGATTTTGACTCGTAATATGGGGATATGATTGGGACCAAGATGGGAGGTGTAGGAAGTGTTTTGAAACCTGTAACAAGTATAAGAAGAGTCATCGGGCAAATTAATGTTGGAAGCTACACTGCGGATTATGTTTTCAAGTGAGTTTGTACAAGGCCTCACTTCAAGTAAGTATAACCCCTATATTTGTTGAGAATTTGAAAAATCTTCCTTGTTAAAAGTTGTAGATCTTTCAAATACCTTTTCATCGGTATAAGGATTAACTCAAACGGACATTTATACAAAAAAAGATATATACATTTTATTAAACATTACGCTGTCGACTTACAACATAATTTACGGGCCTTGAATCTGGCCGTAAAAATGTCCAAAAATCACAACACACTGTTACAAACTTACGGTAGACTTTACGGATCGTAAATTTGATTTACGGTTCGTAAAAGGGCCTTAAGTGAGCATAAAACAGGCTCTACAACAACTTTAAAACTTCTTTTATTGCCTTTTTTACTTCATTCTTCACATCATCAAGTCCTAAAACAATCACTCACTCTTCTCCTCATCATACATCAAGTTAAGTCCCTCCTATGTATTCCTAAGTGAATTTTAATTAAGTGAAATCATATCCTACAAACCTAGGGTTTTCAGGAAATCCTTTTTCAAGGATTCAGTTCAGATTTTTGGGTCTCCTCTTTAAAAGTTCAAACATTTCCTTTAAGTTTTGGAGCGATTATGCTATGTAGGTCTTCTATCCACGTGTGGAAATACCATTGTTCTTTCACAGGCTACGTTCGTTCAAGTTTTCCACGAATTTCTCATCATTACGAGTATTATGCCCTAGTTTCATGAAAATCTTAAATATTCTTATTTTTTAAATAATAAACTTCGCATTTCATCTATATATATCATTATGAATATCGTGAGCTCATTACATAATTCATGAATTACTTTGATTTTCATGAGTTTCAAGCATGTAACACGAAAGATATATGAACTACTATATTTTATGAATATCCATATATAATTTTCATGTCCCACGAAAATTATATTACGTATACATGTTATAAACTATATTATGAATCATGTTATGAAAATCACGGGCACAGATATCACTCATATTCATAATCACATTCATATTCATGTTTAGGAGTAGTATAGATTATCGAGAAGGTTAAATACATGAAACTACGCATGACAACGTAAGATAAGGATCGCTCCGCCCAGTTAAAACGATTTCTTCATGTTACCCTTATGGGATTTTATTGATTGGATCAATTCATGTTATGTTCATGTCTCATATCCTGGCAAAATATGAGATGGCTCAGTTGGTCGGGTCAGAGGTCAGACACCACGTGCTCACATGGTGGATTACATGTCGGATTTACTAATGCTCTTTTAAGCATATTTATTTATGTTTTTCATATCAGTTTATACGCATGTTTATGTTCAGTTCAGTTATAGTTTTAATTTTGTATTATTTCATGTATCCATGTTATTGATTTGGGTTGCCCAATCTCCGAGCACCACACCTATGTTATTTTATTTAGTTGATTTATATACAAGTACAATTCTAGTGTACTTACGTCCCTATTGTCCCGGGCCTGCATTTCACGATACATGCATTGATTTACAGGATCGTTAAGACTTTATTATATCAGTTATTTGATGAGCACCACTTCCTTCGGGATATTGTCTTTACTTTTTAGTAGTCATGTCATGTTAGAGAGTCAGGTATGCTGTGAGCCTTGTCCTAGCAACAATTCAGTATTTCAGATTTATGACAGAGGTTTCATAGACTTGTAAGTCATGATGTTTGATATTAAGTTATGTTTAGCCTTGTGAGCTCACTATCATGTTTTCAGAGTATTTCTACACTTGTGTTTTAAAACAATATTTTTGATATTATTATGGTCACATGTTTTATTCAGACTATTAATGTTTAACTTATATTCCGCATTAGTACATGTTTCATGTTGATTTAGCATGCTATGTGATTTGATCGGTCACATATAATCAGTCATATTCGAGTGTAGTATTACATCCAAGCCCATATTCAGAGTGTGACATATGGTTAAGATGTTCACTAAGATATACTTTAAGCCTTTGAAACTTATAATATATAAGTGTCAACCATCCAAGTATGCACTTGGAGAAATGGAGAGAAAGTGGAGAGGAGTCGGACCCGATGCAGTTATGAAATTAGAATATCAAATGTCTGGGTTAAATGAACGGGATTAGCAATTAAACAAATAATAATTTGCTCAATTTGGCTTGAGATGACTTGAGTCAAAGATGAGATAAACAACATGTCATAAACCAATCCTTCAAACCGTTACCAAATTTTAATTTCCTTATATTTTTATTAAACAACATCAACAGCAACATCGGTGTAATCCCACAAAATAAGATCTGGAAGGGTACGATATACGCAGACCTTACATCTATCTTCGTGGGACAGAGAGGTTGTCTCCGATAGACCCTCGGCTCATAAAGAATATAGTAAATGCAAGATTACACGAAAAATAAGACAATAAAATATCTAGATAAAAAATAAATGGAGTAATATACACGTAAAAATAATACTCTACGTGATACTTAAATACTACTACTAAGACAATTTTTTTTAATAATTTGTTTGATTACAAAATAATCCCCTCCCTTTATTTTTTTAGTCTCTCACTCGGTGTCCGGTACTTGCATGAGAGCCCGACTATATCCGAATTCGCGCCGAGTAAGGCCAATTTATGGGGAAGGCACTCCCTATCAAGGATTTTGCTACACCTAGGGCTCGAACCCGAGACTTTTGATTAAGGGATGAGCAACCACATCCACTGCACCACATCATTTGATTATAGCTTATATCTAACATATAAAATATTTATAAATATTTTTATATTTTATGGGTCAATTTGAACTATATATTTAGCTCCAATCAATTTACTTTTAGATGATATAAATTAAGCGGACAAACAAGAAGCATATCATTAGCTCGTCCAAATTTGAAATAATAAGACCAATTACATTTTCATGGACTAACTTACTATCCCTTGTTGGAAATTGGGACAGTTGGAATTTTTCTATCATTAACTATTCAAAGTTTTAGAAATTTTGGTAAATTTACCCGATACGAAATTAATTATGTCCGAATACCAAAATGCTAAACCAATAAGAAAAGAATCAAAACATCTCAAGGTGAGATTATAAAATAGAGTTTCAACGGTTGGATTTGCCTGGTGTTTGACCAAGCTTCTGGAAATGTTTCTGTTTATCAGAAATACTTCTTTGGCCAAATACCCTCTTTTCAGAAGTAGAAACACTTTTTCCAGAAGCCAAAAAGTGTTTCTAGATAGAAAGAGAAGCATAAACACCAATTTGGTGCTTCTGGAGAAGCCATTTTTGCTCATTCATTGAATTTTTTTTTAGACCCATTTACCATTTTCTTATATAAAATTCCTTTTAATCTCATATAATATCCCCATATAAAATAAAAAAATGGGAATAGGGATAGGGCGGGGGATAAGAAAAAAAAATCATTTTTTTTTATAAAAGTAACAAAAAATATGAAATAGAAATTTGAGGATGTGTAGGGCAATGGGGTGGGGTGGGGGTAGTGGGTAGGGCGTGGTAAGAAAAAAATTCATATTTTTTAATAATTTTTTTATAAAAGTAACAAAAAATATGAAATAAAAATTTGAGGATGGGGTGGGGTGGGGTAGGGGTAGGGCAGGAGTAAGAAAAAAATTCATATTTTTAAATATTTTTTTTTTATAAAAGTAACAAAAATATGAAATAGAAATTTGAGGATAAGGTAGGGCAATGGGGTGAGGGGGTAGGGGTAGGGTGGGGTGTAAGAAAAAAATTCATATTTTAAATCATTTTTTATAAAAATAACAAAAAATATGAAATAGAAATTTGAGGATGGGGTGGGGCTGAGGTAGGGCGGGGAGGGGAGGGGGATAAGGGGGGAAGAAAAATATTATATTTTTGATAAAATTAAAAAAAAATATGACATAGAAATTTGAGGATGGGGTGGGGTAGGTGTGGGTATGGCGGGGGATAGATTTGAACATATTTGAGTCATTAACTATCATATTGCCGTTACATTTCTTATGTACAATATAATATTATTTTTTGATTAAATGTTGCAATTAAATAATTTAAAAAATTATTATTAAATTATAAAGATATACTAATTTTTAGAAACATATAATAGAAAAGAATATTTTAAATAGTTTTAAATCTATTAAAAAAAATATTCTAGTAAATTTGCATAAATGTTGGCCAAACAGGAAACTGTTTATGTTTCTCAGAAGCACTTCTATAATTATAGGTCAAACACTCTAACTGATTCTCCAGAAATATTTTTTGCAAAACTACTTCTGAGAAACAAAAACATATTTTCAGAAGTTTGACCAGACAGACCCTAACTATGTTTTTTATAATATTTTATTTTAGCAAAAAAGTTAATGCGGTGGTTTGGTGGGAAGGAGCCAAGAGTTTGCACAACTTTCAATTGGAAACTACGTATATAAATGTTGTCATATTACTTTTGGTAGCAAATACAACATTTTTCAAAAAGAAGATGTTATTAAACTTTGGGAATATAATCCTCAATTTATTATGTCCAGTAACAACTGTATTGTAGGAAGTGCTTCATTAATAAAAGATTTATTTTAATTTTATAAATATAGTACAGTATATCAATTAGTCATAGGACATGATTAATTACTTGACGTGATCTGTTAAGATACATAAGACATATTGTTGATGTTGTGTGAGTGTTGTGACAACATCAGGTTTTATTCCTGAAGATGTTGTCCGCAATGTTGCGTAACATCCGCAGTCACCTGCAGATGTTGTCTCTGATGTTGCCTCAACATCTCACCCTACATTTTCGGAAACGATTTTGCCTATTCTTCCGGTCAAAACAGTGTTTGTTACTGTGAGTTAAAAATGCCCTAGGCAAGCTGAATACAGAGTTGTGTTTAAAACATGGGAATTGATTTAGCCAAGCTTGGAATCGAAGCAACATGAAGACCCAGTCATGCTGACCCAGTCAAAGTTGTTGAGAAAATCATGGAGCAAGAATAGTGTCACGACCCGAGCCGACGGGTCCACGACTGGTGCCCTACCTGAGCACCCTTACCCACACATAACATATAATCAGCGGAAACTAAGAAACAACTCATAATAAAACAGGCAAGGCGACAAGGCCGCCATTGTATATAGAAATATCCAAAACGAGTACAATTCACACGTCCAAATACATATACAACTCACACCTGTCTACAAGACCTCTAAGAGTTTGATAATGACATGTGACGGGACAAGGCCCCGCCGTACCCCTGAATATACATAAGCCATAATGGAAGACATGCACCAATATGACAAGCTCCGGAACAGTGGAGCTATCTCAAAGAGCTGGGCGAGGATCCTAAGCTCGCGGATCACCCAACTGAGTACCTACACTTGCGGACATGAACGCAGCCCCCGAAGGGGTCAGTACAGCAAGGTACCAAGAATGTTAACATGAAGTACAGTAAATAAGATCATAATTGTACAAAAGATGACAGGGACAAGTATGAAAATCAAATATCAGATCCAACCGTGCCATATAAAATAAGAGCCAATTGTACCATGTATCACTGTACCCATGTACCACTGTACCACATAACGTATCCCGACCCATTCCGGAACCCGACCCCTATAACCATCATGATTGTATGCATAACGTACCTCGGCCCTTTAGTGAGGGACTGGATGGAATCATCAATATAACGTATCCCGGCCCATTCTGGAACCCGGTCCATATAACTGTCGTGACTGAGTGTATAACGTATCTCGGCCATTTAGTGAGGGACTCGATGGAATCACATAACGTATCCTGGCCCATTGTGGGACTCGGTGTTCTTTTACACATAATGTATCCCGACCCATTTGTGGGACTCGGTGTATCACATAACATATCCCGACCCATTTATGGGATTCAGTGTCTCACATAACATACCCGACCCATTTGTGGGACTCGTTGGCTCACATAACATACTCGGCCCATTTGTGGGACTTGGTGGCTCACATAATATACCCGGCCTATTTGTGGGACTCGGTGGCTCACATAACATACTCGGTGGCTCACATAACATACCCGGCCCATTTGTGGGACGCTGTGGCTCACATAACATACCCGACCCATTTGTGGACTCGGTGGCTCACATAACATACCCGGCCCATTTGTGGGACTCGGTGTTCTTATCATTCGACACTCAATAAAATCTTTAAAAAACTTTCATTTTAAAATAACCAAGGCACTATCATATCATGTATCCTTTTAAAAACATCCTTTGGAAACTCAAGACACTTATCATATCATATATCAAATAGAAATTTGGACTTAATGGAATTACGTACGTCCGCCGTACACTCACTTTATAAACTCAACTTTCATTTTTGGAAAAATCAAAGTACCATCATATCATTAAGGATTAGGATCCCATAGAACTATGTACGTCCTCCGTACACTTACTTTATAAACTCAACTTTCATTTTAGGAAAACCAAAGTACCATCATATCATTAAGGATTAGGATCCCATAGAACTATGTACGTTCGTCGTACACTTACTTCATATAAAACATGCCAAAAGAAGAAAAGATAGTTTCACATACCGCGTGTCGTCTGTACCAACTCGATAATCTAAATTCGTCTCGCTACTTTGGCTAACATTATGAAAACATTTGCATGGTGATAACAGATCCGAATTGCCAAATTAATTCATTTTATGAGCCGTTAGTAGGTTATATTTTTATAATGATCTTATCTAATCAGCTGTGAACTAGAAAATGTAAAACGAACTGGTTATATCTTAGTTTCTATGCAGATGGAAGTCTAATCATTTCAATAATTGATTGTCGATACCTTTTTCATTTCATTTAACGCTGCAATGGCTTGTTTTAACACGTTTACCAAAATCAGTCTCAACGCTTAATACTTATTAGTGTTGTAACTTAGCAAGATCAACTCGACTCCAATGCTTATTAAAAACTCTTACCAACATCTCCCATAAGACTTGGTAAGGACTTAGGAATAATTTAGACATGCCTTTAGCATAGAATCAATAACATGAATACTCCTTAACTTCTAAGAGTAGAATAACTTTTGAAACAATACCACTGTTATGGTTCATACGTAGAACATGTCAAAAGAATGAAGGAAGAGGTTCACATACCTTATCGAAAATACCAACACGATAAGTAGAATACGTCTCAAATAGGTACTTCAACCTATAATAACAATAACACGTATATCAACTCATGCTTACTAGTGTAAGACATATACCTAGTAATGGCTCTCTTTTCCTATAAAAATTTGGGCAGCACTTCCCCTATTTATACGTACTTTTCCACCTTTCAATAAGACCAATTTCATCAATAACCAAACACCAATTAAGGGCACAACCAAACAGTTAACCAAGGTGATTCACACACCTATTTCTCACGTAAAATAGCCTCATAATCCACGTAAAATAGTCCACAAAAATCAGTCCACAATCCAACAACAACAAGGGTAAAAAAGTGAAGTATTTCTACACCTTTATACACTCTTATCCCTTAGGACTTACATTAGCAATTACTACATTTAAACATGCATATTGGAGACTGAATTTCCAGCATTTCAATGCCACAAAACGGTCCCTAAAACTGCACAACAATGTCTCACAGTTTCATGCAGTTTTTCGGCCAACAACTACAACCAAAGCCCTTTTTATAACTCCTTATAATCCAATTCATATTTCAACACTTATATACAAACTATATCAACTTGTAATAACAAGATTACCTTCATTTTATCATGCAATAGGTGATGATAACAACAACAATAACCAATGAATCCAACAACACCAAAAGTGTCCAGTTTTCGGCTAACATGCTAAAACTGTGACATGTATTTCTTATTCTCCTTTTCTCTTAACACAAGTTCATCTATCAATTATAACATCATATAACTTACAATTACTTCAAGAGGAAGAAGTAATCTTACCTTAATATTTACACAAAACTACCCTATGTCTCGGCCCTTCCTCACTTTTTCACACCACTTCTTCAAGTTTCAATCACACACACTATCCTCTACACGCTTGTATCCATCTTGCTTTCATGTTTTACTTCCAAGAAGTTCATAACAAGCTTAGGGTTTCAAGATAGTTTTTGGTCCAAAACCGTGATCACTAAATTTAGAGAGTTAACTTGGCGTAGAACTTGATTAGGGAGCTTAATCTTGGAAAATAACTTACACTTGTTCTTCACTTTTTCATGGAATTTTTGAGACTTGAGGGCTAAGGAAATTGATAGGAGAGGTTGAAGGATATAGATATTATGAGAGCTAAGTCTTGCAAGACTTGTATATATTAAGTGGGCAAGCACAAGTGGATGGGGGACCCTTGACCCCACTTGTTCACTTGTCTTCCCTTCATAAAATATCTCCCACACTTAGTAAATTTTCTTGAAATTTTCGATTCATACATGATCCAAAATTGTGAAATTTTCGGCGGGCCCCACATTACCAATGTCAAGACTTAATTAATCCACACTAAGTCCATATCTCTATTGGAAATAATCCAACTACAGGTTAATAATTTCGTCGTCACATTCGTTATATTCAAAATTATTCCATCTAAAAAATGTAATATACTTTCCTTCCAACGTTCAAATCTTATATCCTAACTTACGTTCTCACTTAGTAGCCATGGAATTACGGGGTGTAACAAATAGGTCCAAGCTGCAATCTTCTTTCTCTCAACTTCCACAACCAACCAGCGAGTGTTTCAAGGAAGTTTCTCACTATATATAAAGGAGGAACTTCAGAGTATTGCTATCCATAATCAAAATGTAAAAATACCAAGAGAGCTCTCGGAACTTCAGAGTATTGCTATCCTAAAGTTGTTTTAACAACATCTATCCCACATTGCAATCGTTATCTCTATTCTAGATTAAGCTTATTGTAAAGCAATTGTGGTGATGATGTTGCATTTATCTTTTTAGACCTTTTAACTTAGGTGAAGTCATCAGCGACTTCCTTTTTATTTGTATTGCACAATTTGTAAAAAGAAATTCATTTGTAATTGTATATAATATATACAATTCTTTTGGTTATTGACCATCAAGGGATATATTGATATATACCTTGAAAATATAAACCTTGTGTCTTTTACTTTTTCGCTGTATTTATACTTTACAAAGGTTTATACTGTTATATTTATTCTGTTTTTATCAGAATGTTGCCACAAATGTTTTCCCAACATTGTAGCCAACATTTGAAACTGTTTCAGCATTTTAATTTTGAATTTAATCTTGTTTTAACTTTCTGATCCGTAGTGTTACACCCCGTAATTCCAGGTCATGTATTGAGAACGTACGAAAGGAAATAAGAATTGAAATTGGAAAGATAAGTTGACAGAATGTTTTTGAACAGATTTTGAGTCAACTTTGGAGCGGTATATCTCCTACTTCATTAGGAGTTTTTAGGTGTTTTAATATCCCAGTATGAAGTTCGTTGAGTCTAGTTTCCAACGCAACAAACCGCTCGTCCATAGGAGATCGGAGTAGAATGTTATGGACGTTAGAAGTTCTGTCGACGGAAGAGAAAGAAAGCTTGATCGGCGCCACGCCGGCATCGTGGCCGAGGCGGGATTTTTCGCGGAAAAAGGGTAAAATCAGAAGATATTTTTGTAGAGGGTCTATGGGAGGGCGACAAGTGTCCCTCCCAACTTGTAAAGCAAACTAGACCTTATATTATGGCCAAAGTCTTGCAAGACTTGATCATTTACAAGGATTCTTCCAAATGGAAATTCCTCTTCTCTTCTCTCTCATTTTCTATTTGGCCAAAGAACCAAAGGCAAGGATTGTTGAATCTTACAAGTGTTGTTCTTACACACTAGATGAAGGATATTAACAAAGGGATTAGCCAAGATTGAACTCCCACCTTCCCTAAATCTTCACGAAACGTGGTTAGGGTTTGAAACAAATCCTAAGGTGTTCTTCACTGTTGGTATTAAAGCAAGAATAGAAGTTGGTTAGAAGCTTCTAAGGATCATTAATTGCGGACTGGGTCGTAAAGAAGAGGAGTTGCAGAAAAGAGCTTAAGCGGGCGAGATCCTTGAAATATTTTGGGCTTATTGAGGTAATGATCCTCGTTTTCCTATGAAATTGAAGATTACATGTTGTAGTAATTTGATAAATGAACTTGTGATGTAAGGAATGAAGTTTAATAAGTGTTAAGGTACATTGGAAGGTTAAAAGCCAAGAAATGGCATGTTAGCCATTGAAGATGTTAATCAATTTTGTTGTTAGTTATAATCGTCACATGTTATACAAGAAAGGAAATTTAGTTGTTATAATTGTTATGACTTGTATAACATGTTGGAATAACGACTTGGGTTATAAGGAATGAAAAAAGGACTATATGTTGTCATTATTGTAGTCGAGATTGGCCTTAATAATAATGGACTATTATATATGAATTGTGGGGCAGAATTTTACACGTCCAGTTAGGCGTGTAATCCCCTTTGGTTAGCTGTTTGGTTGAGCCTTAAATGTGGTGTTTTGGTTGTTGAATACGGGTCTGGGAAAAGGTGGAAAAGTACGTAGAAACGAAGGAAGTGTTGTCTGATTTTCCGTAGAATTTGGTGACTTTGCACTTAGAATATTCTACGTTTGAAGATAGAGATTAATAGACGTATTATGACCATTATAGGTTGAAGTACTACGTATATCGTATTCTACTTAAAGGATGGAGTAGCTATCATGGTTGAAGTACTTTGGAACACTTTGTTACTTGTCGATAATCGTCGCGAGGTATGTGAACCTCTTCCTCCTTTTGGCATGATTCTATGTATGAAATATACATGTGGTGTTATTTCATGATTCCTTCTACTCTTAGAAATTAAGAGGTATGTATGTTGATTTACTCTATGTGAAAGCTATGTCTAAGTTATCCTAAGTTCTTACCAAGTCTTATGGGGGATGTTGGTAAGAGTCGTTAGGAGGTAATTGGAGTCGAGTTGACTTGGCTAATTTACTGCACGAATGAGAATAAGTATCGAACAAGCCATTGCAGCGTTAATAAAGGAAAATGTAACGACAATTAATTATATTAAAATGAGTAGAATTCTCCATCTGCATAGAAGCTAAGATAAGACAAAATTGTATTACATTTTCTAGATCATGGCTGTTTTAATAAGATCGTTATAAACAAGTATAACCTACTCACACACATAAAGGCATATGTTACTTAATTTAAAGAGTCTACGTTATGAAGTGTTAAGACTATGAACTATGAATTCTTAAAAGGTTAAGAGACTTTATTTTTCAAGTTATGGGACTTGATTCTTAAAGGAAGAAATGACTTGATTTAAAAGTATAGAATACTTGATTTGGAAAGTATTGATTTCTTGATATTCTAAGTTAAAGAGACTTGATATTCTAAGTTAAGAAACTTGATTTCTTAAAGTTAAGAGACTTGAAGTATTTTGAAAGTTATGAAACTTGATTTGAAAGTATAAGTCTTTTGGTTATAAAAAGAATGTATTTGCCTAAAGTATAAAGTTAGTATAACGACTTTATGGGAAGTTGGTTATAATAGCTTTATGGAAAGATGAAAGAGTGGTTTACTCTAGTAATGTAAATAATGGTAAATGACTTGAAATAAAGAAAGACAAATGGATTTGAAAGCATCAATTGCTTAAGGTTTTAAAGAAAGAAGTCACGTGATTTAGAAGCCTATAAATGTATTTCTAAAAGGTATTGTGACTTGTCTTGAAAAGTAGATATGACTTGATACTACGGTTATTAGTATCTTGGAAGTTATATGAAAAAGAGTCATTTTAAAAGAAAAGAAGTACGTAGTACTTTGGGTTAAATTCCTGGATTTTTATGTGAAACGAAAAGCGCCTTGAGTATATAAAATGAAAGTTTAAAGATTTAATGAACTTGCCTATACTTGCTAGGGATAGCCTTGAGTGCAAGTATTATATGTTTACGCTGACGTGACTCTCAGTTGGAGGGTCGACTGTCTTGTTGTGAATTTACTTGGGCGTCTGCAAAGCGGTGGAGGCTTCCACGGGTATGCTTCCATGGTGATTGATCATTGGACATGCTTATACGATGTGGGATTCCGGGGCATGCGACCAGGATGCGGGTTAGATTCCCGGATTGTTTTATTACTCCTTGGACATGCTTATACGATGTGGATTCCGAGGCATGCGACCAGGATGCGGGTTAGATTCCCGGATTGTTTTATTACTCATTGGACATGCTTATACGATGTGGGATTCCGGGGCATGCGACAAGGAGAAGGGTTAGATTCCCGGACTTATTTTATTACCCCATGACCATGCTTATACGATGAGGGATTCCGGGGCATGCGATCATGTTATGTATTATTACTCCATGGATTAGCTCTCCATGAAGACATGTACCCGAGATGAGGGATTCCACAAACATGTTATATACGATTATTACCCCATGGATTAGCTCTCCATGAAGACATGTACCCGATATGAGGGATTCCACGGGCATGTTATATACGATCATTATCCCATGGATTAGCTCTCAATGAAGTCATGTACCCGAGATGAGGGTTTCTACGGGCATGATATATATATATATATATATATATATATATATATATATATATATATATATATATATATATATATTGCATATGTGTCTGTAAACGATGAGTAGGATGCCACAGTCGTCACGGTTATATTTTACACTTACGGTATCGGCGGTGATGGGATTCCACGGCGGGAGGTATATATATGTATTGTATGTGTATGTACGCCGGTGAGGTAGGATGCCACGCGCGCGTCACGGTTATCGTTTACGATTCACGGTATCGGTAGTGATGGGGAATTCCACGGGCACGCTTTGATATTTGTGGGCTTGAGACCCTTACTAGACTGTGTGGTGATATTTGAGGGCTTGTGTCCATAGCCCTGGTATGACTATTGTTCAGGTGTTGAAATAGTCTGTACAAGGTAAAAAAAAAAACTGACTTTCATTACTTTCACTTGTGAGCAGTGTCTTTATTATTTTGGTTATCATACATGTCTCGACTTTATATGGTATTATGATTTCATTCTGATATTTTTAGTTTCACATACTTGGTACATATTTCGTACTGACCTCCTTTGGGGGGTTGCGTTCATGCCGCAGGTTGAGGTACATAGCTTGCTGATCCGCACTCTTAGGATCACTGTTCAGCTGGTTGGAAAGCTCCATTATTTCGGAGGCTTTGTATTTTGGTACAAAGCCCTTATGTTATAGATTTATGTACATTCAGGGGTATGGCGGGGCCCTGTTACGTCAGAATTCTTAGAGGTCTGTAGTCATATCTTGTGGTTTGGGTTGTGTAAAGAAGAAAAAGAGGTAACTGCTTTTTGGGTTACGTATATACTTTTGGAAGGTGGCCTTATCGGCTAGTCTGTTATTTATTTCTTGTTAAGATTATGTATGTTCCGCTGATTATCTCTGATGTATACCTGTAAGGGTGCCCAGGTAGGGTGCCAGTAGCGGGCCCGGGGTCGGGTCGTGACACGTAGCCTCGAGACCCAACAAATGGTATCAGATTCAACACTTGACACAATAAATGCTTGGTCCTGTTATTCTAAGCTATGGATCCGGTAAATTCAAAATATTGGTAGACTTCCCGTTGGTTCAAATTATGCATATTGAATCGTCTATGTTCTCATATCAAATTAATTGATATTAAGGCATGTATATCTATAACCCATGTGTATGTTGTATCAATGTAGCCGCCGGATGAGAAATGTGACATTCTTGTTACACCCAAATCCAAATGGACAGCGGAAGAAACTAATAAAGTGAGTTACAACGAAAAAACCTTAAATGCAATCTTTGTTTATGGCTAAGAATACTTAGGAGACCTTATAAATGCTATGTAAAGGTAGCTCGAGTATTCAACGTTTGAAGTTTCGCATGCTCATGAGCCGACATGATTTTTTGAGGATGGAAGAAACGGAAGACATAAAATCCTATTTTGAAAAGTTGAATGACATTTCCAGATTGATAATGTTGGAATTAATGTCGTAACATTTGTGACAACATATTTCATATATGTGAATATGTTGGGACAAATGTTGGGAAACATTCTGCCCAACATACCTTATAATAAATGTCAAATGTTTGGTATTCCTTTAACCAACACCCAACTTGTGGAAAAGACTCATTGTTTTCTTCCTGAGAAGTTCAATATAAAGGTTTGTGCGATTGAAGAAGTTTGTGATGGTGCTAATGTTGTCTTGCTCTCTCGAAAATTCATTTCGATGGTGAGAAAGATCAACAATGATTAAGTCTAAATCTAAAGAGTACCAAAGTCAAACTTTTAATCATCAGTCCACTAGATTTTCTTCAAATACACAAAAAGGTAACTAAGGAAATTCAATTCGGATCATACCAAATTTGATCTCAAGCAACTTGAGTTCGGTCATGTATGCTCAAGATAGGGTCATTATGCTAATAAATGTATAAACACTCTTAGAAATTTGGTAAGAGTCAGTGAGTTTTTCTTAGTGATGATGAAGAAGGAGATCCAGAACCAGAATCACAAGCAATGATGACTGATGTTTTTGAACATTTTCTGTTGATAATGAAGATGTCATCAACAATGTTGTATCAACATCTGTGGCAACATCAGCGACAACATCTGTGGCAACATGAGCGATAACATCTCTAAGGTATGAATATTTTAACTATCCAGATGTAAATTGCTTTAGTGATTTTATTTCAACTAGTGAGGCTATATGATTGGATCAAGTTGACTCTCAAGATGACATGATTAAGGAAGTACAAAATCTTTGTAAAGCTTTAATCATTGAATCTGAGCAATGTGTCTCAAAAGTCAAATCTTTAACTTGTGAGAAACATGTTTTAAAAGGCATAATTACCCATTTAGTGGTAGCACTTATAAAAAAGGATCTCTAATTTGGTAAGATTCGTGTAAAATTTGGATTCTGCCATAGCCACTTTCCAGAAGCTCAATACGAGAATCATAAAATTGGATGAAATTCTTTACTTTTGTAAGTCTTCATATGCAGGTATTGGGTATCAAAAATCTCTTAAAATTGTTTACTCTAGTTTCGTTGATAAAAATAAGAATTTTTTTAAAGAAAAGATTGTCTTATTTAAATCAAAGAATAATCTGAAGTATGTGGGTAGTTACTTAAATTTCCTTGTAAATATAATGACATACTACTTCAAACTTCAAAATTCTGTGAAGAAGGTGTTGCCTGAAATGTCGTATAAAATGTTGTCCAAACATTTCAGACAACATTCGAAGCTACATTTCTAAACAGACAAGGAGAAAATATTTTAAGAGAGATTGGGTTCCCAAAATGATCTTAACTGGTAATATTTATATTACTGCATTAAAGAACTAACATTACAGGTTCTTAGTACTTTGATTGTGAGCATTCATGCCACATGAATAGTACGAAAGGCTTTATGAAGAATTAAGAGTCGTTCAATAGAGGTTACGTGACTTTTGGTGGGAGTAAGATCAAGATTATTGGTAAAAGAACGTTGAATGGTTCTAATATACCAGCCTTGAAGATTGTACTTCATGTTAATTGGTTAGTTACCAACCTTCTTAGCATAAGTCAGCTTTTGATCTCAAGGTAAAACAATTATGAAGTTTGTATGAAAGATAAGCAAACACATGTTGCCCTTAATGTTGCCCAACACGATGGACAACATTCAGGTATGTTTCTCTGTTTTCAGTTACTACATGTGGATCTAATGGATCCAATTGAAGGAGAAAACCTACGGGAATGAGGTATTCCTTTGTTATTGTGGATGATTTTTCTAGGTACACAAAGAGATATTTCTTTAAATGAAAAATCATGAACCTTTGATATGTTTAAAACTTTACACTCTAGAGTTATGAATCTGTTTTGTTCTCCTATTTTTTTATTAGGTCCAATCATGGAAAGGATTTAAAAAAAAACCATTTTTGCAAAAGTTTGTGAAAAGAAAGAGATTTTTTCATGAATTTATGTTTCCAAAACTCCTTAGTAGAATGGGGTAGCAGAAAAGACGAACAAAACCTTACAAGAAAGTGAAGAGTAATGTTAAGTTCTAAACAAATGTCAAAGAGTTTTTTTTTGTTTTATGGCAGAATCCTTAAATACCACATCTCTAATAGAGTCTACATAAGGTCAAGTACTAAAATGACACCCTTTGAAATAATAATTGAGTTTCTTTTATATCTCTTTTGGGTGCATTTGTTACATCTTAAATGACAGGTATCATTTGGCTAAGTTTGACTCTAAGAATGAGAAATGAATTTTTATTGGCTAGTCATGCTTATCATATATACAATCTGAGGACCAAGACCGTACAAGAGTTGGTCAATGTTATTTTTGGTGATCTTACTGATGTGACATGTAAATCATCAGAAAGCGACATTGCGATTCTGAGAAAAAGAGCAAACTGCAGAATCAAATGTTGTCACAACATCAGAGGCAACATCTGAACCACAAGAAGAGACCACAAGGGTCGAAGTGGAGAAGAAGTCCAGAACTGAAATGCAAGATCAAGAGACCCTCCATCAAGGATTAGTAAGAATCATCCCTCAGACCAGGTGATATGGGGAGTTTGTGAAGGAATTATTACAAGAGAGAAAGAGTCAATCAACTACCGAGAGATAGTAATGTATGTGTGTATGTCTACCATATACCAACAGGTTAGTCTTTCTTGTTTCATATCTACTTTAGAACCAAAAATATTTTGGAAGCACTAAAAGATGATTTTTGGGTTCAAGCAATGCAAGACAAGCTTGAGCAACATTCTCGAAATGATGTCTGAGATCCGGTTTCATGTCTTAACAATTCAAATGTTAGTGGAACTAAATGGATATTTAAGTCAGACTAATCGAGAACTATAGTTCAAAATAAAGCTCATCTAGTGGCTCAAGGCTATACTCAGGTTAAAGGTATGGACTATGAGGAAATCTTTGCACATGTGGCTAGAATTGAATCAATTAGACTTACCCTTGCTGTTGATTGTTGTCTAAAAATTATCTTGTACCAAATGGATGTTAAAAGTGCTTTCCTAAATGATTTTTCTTGATAAGGAAGTCTATATTTTGAGGATCCTCACCACCCACATTATGTATACAAGCCCAAAAAATGCTTTGGATAGATGAAACCAGCTCCTTGTGTGTGGTATGATCGTTTGATTACATTTCTACTTTATTTTGAAGTTTCTCTTATTCGTATTAACAACTACTCTAGGGGGAATGTTTTTATGCGGTGCTAACGATTTAATAACTATCTTTGTAGCCCTAGAATGTTTCTGTTTATGCTCTTACCTATTATCTGGATATACCAAGAAAGTTGACAAAAACTCGTTAATTTGATTAATTTGAAGAGTCATTTCATTTTTATATGTTTCTATTAAATTTTGATGAACTTTTAGCCGTGATGAATCTGATAGAACTTTATGTATAAACATCACGGAGTAGATATTATCATTGCTCAGATTTATGGAAATGACATAGTTTTTGGCTCGACCTCACAGTCGTACCTTAAGACTTTTTGTTGAGGCTATGTGATCAACATTTGAGATGAGCATGATTGGAGAACTAACTTATTTCTTAGGTCTGCAGATAAAGTAAAGTGAAGATGAATTTTCATCTCACAAACCAAATACGCCAAAAATCTAGTTAGAAGATTTGAATTGGAGAATACTAAACATATGAAAAACTCCAATGGACTTCTCGCAAAAAGGTATGTAAAGACGACGTTGGCGACGATGTTGACCCAACATTGTATCTATCTATGATAGGTAGTCTTTTGTATCTTACTGCTAGTCGTCCAACATTATGTTTAGTGTGTTTTTGTGAACACATGCCCCAAAATATTCCACTTAAATGCCGTAAAACGTATTATTCGATATGTTGTAGGCACATATGAGTTGGAAATTTTGGTATTCCAATGACACTTATCCTAACTTAATAGGATTTAGTGACTTGGATTGGGCTGAAGATGTGAATGATAGAGAAAATACAAGTAGAGGATATTGTTTACCTTGGCAACAGTCTTATACATATTTTTCAAGCAACACTATGATTTTGTACTGTGATAATCTGAGTGCTATTAATATTTTCAAAAATCATGTTCAACATTCACGTACAAAACACAGAGACATAAGACATCAGTTTTAAGAGACTTAGTGGAAAAACAGCTAGTTCAAATCAAACATGTTGATATTCTTTCTCAACTAGCTGACATTTTTACCAAACCACTAGATCATGAGAGATTTTCTAGCTTGAAAAAATCTCTTGGTCTCTGTTTTATTTGAAAATAAGACAGGCTAGGTAGATGTTGTCCAAAATATTGTCCTAACATTCTGGGTAACATTTGATGTTTGAGTCAATATACATGATATGTGTTGTAATAATGTTGCATTGTTTTCCAAAAGAATCAAGTTTGACTTCACAAGGACAAGGTTTGAATATGATACCGTTCTCTGCGATGATGTATATCATAAAAAAAGAGTATCATAAGAAGGTGAAGCCTCAACTAAAGATTTGGTTTTATACAAAAAGAGCAAAGTTCTATGTTTGGTACCGTTCTTATTCTATAGGAGTACCATGTGCTTCAAGAAGGTTGAAATTCCTTAATATTTATTTTTTATCCATATGTGTTCAACTAAGTTGATTAAGGATAATGGTAAAATGTTACATTCGTCCAGCGATCAATCTCATAGGGAACATATACGGAAAATCATTTGTCAAATCAGAAAATCCTTGAAGTCTCAAAATGCTTGTAAAACTTGGAAATGTTGCCAACATCACTCACAACATCGTATTCCAGTACATTGTTCAATCTTGTTTTTCTTATTTTTTATGGGTTGTGGTATGTAACACACTAACACGTTTCTCTAAATAACGAAAATCCAAAATTCTGGAGGACCGTTTCTTTTTAAATTTTTATTGATGTTTTGTGCTATGTAGAACCCTTTGTTTTAGGGATGTGAAGAGTTCCAATTATTCCGCACTACCTACTTTTTGGGAAATATTATTGTGAGTTGCTTAAAGAAATGTTTCCTTGAATATAATATTCCTCTTGTTTGTTATTTTTCAGTTCATTTCAAGATTTTTCCCGATTTTTTTTTATTTAAAAAGAAAAATCATCTCCTCGGGTTGTTTTCTATCTATCCGATGAACTCATCACCATTGCACACTCCAATCATGGATGGTTGTTATATATATATATATATATATATATATATATATATATATATATATATATATATATATATATATTGTATATGAGATGTTACATTGCTCCAAATGTCAAATCTATACAATATCTATATATAAACGTATCCAAATTAATTCCCAAAATCCTCTCCTATATATTCATCAATAGAATACTTCTCCAATGTCTACCCAACTGTCAAACACCACTCCATCCAATGAACATTAGCCATTTGTCGAATACGAAGAACCCGAGCTCAATAACTCTCAGCAAATTGGACAATCGTCTTCCTCTAGAATAGAAACATTGATTTGAACTGAAAGAAGGAAACATGAAATGACGATGTTTCTAGGAATGTTATCAACGATCTAGGCAACACTGTCTCCATTTTATGATACTGCTTTCTCCACAAAAAGAGGGAGAACATGTTGGCTATCTATGCATGGGGAGGAAGCTGAAATACAGGGGAAGAAAACTGAAGTTGTACAAGCTCTACTATACAGGGGAGACTGCTACTACTTACTGAACATAAGGATGTTGACTGCGATGTTGGGACAACATTCTACTGGTGTTGCTTCTCAGACTGATGTTGTTGTTGCTGAATAAAGAGCAATTGGGAGATTGATGATGCTGAACTGTTCATGTTTGGTTAATGTGTGAGTTTTATGAAGAAAGACAAAAAGGGGGAGATTGTTAATGTTGGAATTAGTGTTGTAACATTTGTAACAACATATCTACATACATGTATGTAGATATGTTGGGACAAATGTTATGCAACACTTTGACCAACATTTCGTATTTCTTCTAAATTGGTTTTGTCTTACTTCACGCTGATGGATATTGATATGTGTAGACAATGAGACAATTCTATCTTTGATTTGTAAATATATTTGTATATATTTTATTTGTGGATGATGTATGAATATTAATCTTTGACTTCTTACAACCAGGTTGTATGTGAGTTGTGACTAATAGACATATCTTTTTACTAACCCAAATTACAATACATACTTGAAACTGCAGGTTGAGAGGGAGCATAGCTACAATCTTGATGAGTTTGGAATTTTATGGGAAACATTTACAATCAGTCGTATCCTTGACATTTTTAGGGTTGTATGGAGTTTTGTGAAGAAAAGCAAAAAGGGAGAGATTGTTGATGTTGTGTGAGTGTTGTGACAACATCAGGTTTTATTTCTGGATAACATCTTGCAGTGTTCTGCAGATGTTGCCCGCAATGTTGCGCAACATTCGTAGTCACCTGCAGATGTTGTCTCCGATGTTGCCTCAACATCTCACCCTACATTTTTGGAAACGATTTTGCCTATTTTTCCGGCCAAAACAGTGTTTGTTACTGTGAGTTAAAAATTCCCTAGGCAAGCTGAATACAGAGTTGTGTTTAAAACGTGAGAATTGATTTAGTCAAGCTTGGAATCGAAGCAACATGAAGACCCAATCATGCTGACCCAGTCAAAGCTGTTGAGAAAATCATGGAGCAAGAATAGGTTCAAGCTGCAACCTTCTTTCTCTCAACTTCCACAACCAACCAGCGAGAGTTTCAAGGAAGTTTCTCACTATATATAGAGGAGGAACTTCAGAGTATTGCTATCCAGAATCAAAATGTAAAAATACCAAGAAAGCTCTTGGGATTTCTCTTCAGAAATCTGGATCGACATTTTAGCCTAAAGTTGTCTTAACAACATCTATCCCACATTGCAATCGCTATCTCTATTCTAGATTAAGCTTATTGTAAAGCAATTGTGGTGATGATGTTGCATTTGTCTTTTTATACCTTTTAACTTAAGTGAAGTCATCTGCGACTTCCTTTTTATTTGTATTTTTTTTTGTTTGTATTGCACAATTTGTAAAAAGAAATTCATTTGTAATTGTATATAATATATACAATTCTTTTGGTCATTGACCAAGGAATATATTGATATATACCCTTGAAAATATAAACCTTGTGTCTTTTACTTTTCCGCTGTATTTATACTCTACAAAGGTTTATACTGTTAGGTTTATTCTGTTTTTATCAGAATGTTGTCACAAATGTTATCCCAACATTGTAGGCAAGACAACATTTGAAACTGTTTTAACATTTTAATTTTGAATTTAATATTGCTTTAACTTTCTGATCCCGTAGCTCCGGAACCCCAACACATACTTATAAACAAAAGTTGACCTTTATGTTGAAGTTTTTACCGCTGAATATTTGGGAGTACTTTACACGGTCTTATAAAATAGGCTTTGCATATGAAGCTACTGACCATGATTCAAAATCTTTAAAATCTCAATTATTGTGAAGGTTAACTCATATTATTGGTTTATCTGTATCGTTTACACAAAATCAAATGCAATTTACCATAATTAAGTGACTTAAATGATGTGAAAATATAGATTAATTAGCAATGATTAAATGATAGTTATGTATATTCAATCACATGTCATGAATCTGTTGATTTGGTGTAAACATTCGGTAGAGATAATTTTTTACCTTATCGAAAAGAAGTTAATCACAACAATACAAAAGATTATGACTGATTCCCGTTTTACATATGGGTGGCCATATCTGTGTTTGTCATTGAAATAGTACTGTTTTTTAGGTTCTCTGATCACAATAAATTGAGCTATCACTATCTTGTAACAGAGGGAATGCATATGTCATATATATATATGCTTGTATCCTACTTGTGAGTTGTAACATCTTTGTTAGCAGAATGTGATGGCAGTATATGGAAAATCTTCAAGCTAGCACTATATTTTGATTCAACTCTTAACAAGTGATGAGGGCATATGCACTTCTCAGGGATGAACAGGCCTCACACTGGACAATTGGCAGAAAACAGGTCATTTAGTCACATATGTTACCTAGAAAGGAGAATGAACACAGTAATTATCTACTCCCTCCACTTCAATTTATATGGCAATATTTTATTTTTAATTCGTTTAAAAAGGAATTTTGCCACATAAATTGAAATGTAGGGAGTAGTATATATTTGCATTGCCCGAGGACTTCCCTATGTGGCACTATCTTTTGGACATTTATGGAATGCAGTGGATCGTTTGGGCTGATGTTAGGCGGGACAAGATGGTTGAAACAATAGATGAGTCAATGCTCAGTTCTATTCAAAGCTTGTTTGGATTAAGATACGGGTCAAGATGAGCTAAATGATGGGTCATAATCCAACTTAATCCATTACTTTTACAAATTTCAAACTTACACTCTGTGATGTTATTTTGTTTTGTCTGATATTTGATTTTTACATATATTTATTTTGTCTGCTGATGGGGGTAGGTAGAGATGGCAACGGATCCTGGATCCGATCCGGATCCGGTGGATCCATATCTGTTTTATAGGATATGTATCTTCAAAATTTAGACCCAACGGATCCGAATCAGACCCGGATCTATTTATGATGGATCGGATCTGGATATGGATCTTGTCTTTGAGATCCGTATCCGGTCCAGATCCGACCCGTGAATCCGTTTTTTATTAAATATATTATACTTTTGTACATCCATAAAAATTAAGATCAGTCCTTTTAATTTTCTTGATCATGCCAACCTGAAATAAATATAATTATAGTTATTACATGCATAGCATACACTTGCAAATTATTGGCGTATAAAGGGGTACCGAGCACGAAAGTTAATGAACTTTGATAGATTCCTCTTCTGTGTCAGTTTTAGTGGTTTATATGAGGTATAGGTTGTTTTAGCTGTCAATGAACTTTTAAAAATCGGCAAGTCAATTATTCTTGAAACTTTGGAGATTGTCTTCGTATGTTTGAAAAACAGCGTTAAAGTTCTGATTTGACCAGCTGAAGAGACATGAATTTCTATCTTTTAACTTCTTAATGATATGGCCTAGTTGATTCTAAATATTGGTATATAATGGTTTGACAGAATTTGGTGGTTAGTGTAACTAATGGATGTATATTCTGGCAAAAGAGCTATAAATGGGCACATAATCAGAAGAGGCTTAAGGGTTACTGCTGATAACAAGGATGAAAAAATCAGAAGAGGCTTAAGGGTTACTGCTGATAACAAGGATGAAAATGTTCAGCTCTGCTCACGGCTTGTTATTGTTAACCCATAATTTGGTCAAATTATCATAGAAGATAATCACACACTTATTAATCACCTAAAAAGTAACTTTTTTATATGTGGATCCAGATCCGATCCGTGGACCCGGTGAATCAAATGGATCTGAATTTAGATCTGATTTTTATGAACCCGATGGATCTGGATACATGTATGAAAAACGAATCTGGATCTAGTAGGATCCGGTCCAGATCCTATCTATTGCCATCCCTAGGGGTAGTGGTGAGAGTAGGGTGGGGGTGTGGGGAGGGGTTGGGTTGTGGTGTAAGATTTTTTTATCATTTTTATAAAAATAAAATAAAATATACAAACAGAGAAATTCGGGTGGGAGGGTGGGGAGGTGGAGTGAGTTGGTAAGAAAAAATTCATATTTTTATAAAAATAAAAAAATGAAATAGAAATTTGAGGATGGGGTAGGGGGTAGGAGGGGGTTGGGTGGTGGGATAAGAAAAAAAATCTCATTTTTTATAAAAATAAAATATATAAAATATAAAATTTCGAATTTGGGCATGACTACAGGTGGTTGGGTAACAAAAAAATTCTCATTTTTTATATTTTTTTGTAAAAATAAAATAAGACATATCGTTGAAAATTCCGCGGTAGGAGGACATGGTGTGGGGTTGGTAGGAAAAAATCATATTTTATAACATTTTATAAAAGTAAGAAAAATGAAATAGAAATTCGAGGATGGGGGCAGAAGTGGGGTTTGGTAAATGGGGGTACATGTGAGGTGGGGAGGAGGGGTAAGGGGGTGGGGTAAAGGTAGGTGAGAGTGGGTTGGAGTAGGCTGGTAGGGCGCAGAGGGCGGGGGTGGTACAATAGTGGGGTGGGGGTTGGATGAGAGGTTGGGGGTGCGTTGGTTTGTTTTAATTGTTCCGGAAAATATCTTTCCACAAAATTTTAAGGAAATATTTTCTCCTACTATGAGAAAAACATTTTTGATAAAAAAAGTTCTAAGATATTTAGTGCAACCGAACAAGGTTCTGAAAAATATTATTTGTCATACCAAATACACCCTTTGATTATATTACAAAAATGAGTTTCTATATGATAATTCATAATTTACCCATAGTTGTTTATATTTTTATGGGTTAAAATGAACTCATATATACCCAACTGAAATATAAGTAATCAAATTCATTAAAATATGAGTTAAATGGGTTGATGTTATAAATATGAGCTAAAATTGACGACTACTGATAATTATAAGGGGCAAGCATAATAATAAGCATAGAGTCCCCCTTTTCCGCTTTTCTTTCTTTCATCTTCCTAATTCCTCAGGTAAGCTTCATGCCAGTCTGACTAAGGTAAGGGGAGAAGACCTCATTTCGTCATTCATATCTATTCGTCTTAGCCCTGCTTCGGCGATTCAATCCGACATTTCATTTCCCCCACAAAATTTTTGAATCTAGATTGGAGCTCCAATGATTAAGTTTGAGCATTTTTATGGGTCAAGTTTGGATCTCATTGTGTGTTCATTTGAACTGGTGATTTGTGATGAGTCAACTTTGACTAACTCATAATCAAAATCACTATTGTCCGAACCCATCAAACTTTGGACGAGTCATTTGAGCTTGAGCTAATTTTGACACCCCTACGTATCACTAGTATGCCGGAACCAAATCAGGAATTTTGCTTTTAAATTTTGGTGCAAATGAGAGTACAATGTGTGTTTCAATATTATCCCTTACATGAGTGACTTGAATTTTGCTGTAAATATTAATAGTGCTCTTATTGTTCAAAACAATATATTTAACAGATATGGTTAATTAAATCTACTATGTAAACCCATGAACTCCTCTGTTTAATTTTATCCCACTCAATAATAAATCTTCAACTGGAAAAATGGTGTATTAGCCTGTCAGAAGTATGTTATCTGACATATATTTATCTCATAGTTATGCATTGAATAATGACATGTCATCCAAAGATAGTGGCCCACTGGCCATTAGTCAAATTTGTGGCCTTAGGGTCACAAGTTCGATTCTCGGCGGATACGTTACCGGTCGTATCGCCGTATTAAAGTCGGTAGCTTAACGCGGGCATGTTGCGATGTGGGTTTGATACTCCTCGGACAATCACGTTGGGGATCGGACCTTGTAGCATTGATCGTTGGTGGCGATCGAATGCGAGGCGCATCCCGCGATTACACGGCGGTGGCGGTAAAAGCGGGTTTCATTCGCTCGATTAATATCTGCCGAGACCTGGATTATAAAAAAAATAAAAATAAATAATGACATGTCTTTTCTAGATAGAAAGATAACACTGTCTACAGTAAATCAGATGCTCTGGTTCTCACGCATATAAATTGAGGTTTGTTCACCAACGCGTGTCAAAGCAATTCGTACGTGATAGATCGATGCTATTTATGTGGTAGCTTGAAAACTCTCAAAAATGTAAAAAGGTTAGTTTGTGAAGTCTTGATAGTGAGGATACATCATTGATTAGGATCTCTGGTTCGTATGGTCTTCTAAAAAATCTCAAGTGTTAGAGATTGCTACTTTAAGGTTACTTTTACATTAAGATACTCTTGTCCAAAAATATTGCTCATATATGTACACTCATTCACGGTTTATCCCATATAAAGTAGGTCATTAGCAATGAGAAGGGTAACACCATCAGAATAATGTTCAATAGGGTGTATTAGTAGTGTTGATATTAGTAATGTTAATATTAGTTATGCATACATTATTTTTTATTCATCGTTTGATTTGGTGTATTAGAAATAACAAACATTGCATAATTTCTAAAAATAATTGAATGTTTACAAAAATACTATTCATACTATATTATGTGAGGATTTCATGAGCAATTGTGTCTTTAACCATTGCTTATGCATGCACTAAAAATTATTATATTGCTAATACCATGGTTTGCTATGTATTAGTTATACGTATGATAATACCAAATACAATGTATAACTAATGCTTGTATTACTTATACATAGGTTTAAAAAGGATACCAAACATGATATTAATAATACACAAAGCTAATGCATGCATTATTTTCTCTAATGTATCCTACCAAACGACCCCTAATTAGTTATGCAAAAATTTATACCAAAGCCAAATATTGTAGTTAGAACAAAGATTAGATTAGTAATGCAGAGTTTTATGTTGCAAATTAAACAAACACTGTCTTAGTAATGCCAAATAAGTTTCTTATACACTTAAAAGATTATTTCTAGCTCATAATACGCAGCCTTCCAACTACCAAGTAACAATTGATCTATCATGCATGTTGCTAATAATCTAGACGACTAGACATATCCCTAACCAAGGAATAAGATAAGAGCTAAGCAAAACTTTAGATTGTAAGGTATTTCCACTTTATAAGAAAAACTGGAATTAGATTTTGAAAATGATTGTGTTTGAAATGAATATATGTATTGGACTGGAAAATAGTGTTGGGCTGATAAGGCAAACAAGTGAGCTGACAAGAGAATGAATTCATAGTCCATTAAGGGAGCCCAGTCACTTTACCCTTTTGTATATAAGTCACATTACCCTTGTATTCGAAAGACACAAGTTTAGGGTTTTCAGTCAAAGAGGCGATTTACGCCCTTCTTCTTCTTCTTCTTCTCCAGATCTTCTTCTTCTTTCCTCTATGTTCTTGCTATGAAATCAACAGATGTAAATTGTGCATGTTCACAAAGTATATACAATCATCTATTTTCTGTTCTTCTCTGATTGCATGAGTAATACTGTCTCTTGAGTTCTTGTTATCAAATGTGGCTACGAATCCTTGAATAAACAGTCCCTTGGAAGATGTTGACTGTAATCACAATGTTCAACATTGTCGCGCCCATTTTCGGCCGCGGCATTATTTTCTAAACTCGCTCCTTAATAAAAAAGCGTTAGAAAATAAAGAAAATAAAATGCTAAACCTGCTTAAAAATGCAATGTTAGAAAAATAAAATAAAAAATGCTAAATAGTTTAAGAGGCTTAAAGGTTTTAAAAATGCTAAAAGGATGCTAAAATTGCAAAAAGATGCTAAAATTTAAAAAGGGTGCTAAAATGCTAAAGGGTTGCTAGAATGCTAAGGGTTCGCGGAGTCGCCACCTAATTAATTGGGTGAATTAGGACACCTAAATGTTTAACTAGTTTAAAGTAAAACATTAACTCCATTTTAATGGTCTGCTAAACTTTAATGAGATTCCGGGTAAGGGTTCTTTATTATCCTAAAGGGAAGGGGTTAGGCATCCTAAAGGATCCGCTAACTTGCGGTTGTCCTGCCAAACCTAGGGTAATTATTATGTTTTTTTAAAATGCAAAATAAAGCTCCGCCTGCTTAATAAGATGTTAAAATGTTAAAATGTTTAAAAGGTGCCTTAAAGTAAAAGGTTACTAAAGGTATTAAATGCTAGAAGGGCTCCTGCTTAGAAAAGTGTTAGAAAATAAATAAGATGTTAATTGTTTAGAGGAAGACTTAAAAGTATTTAAAAGGGTGCTAAAATATTAAAAGTGCAAAAGGAGTGCTAGCATATTAAAGGTGCTAGAAGTGCTAAGAGGGGCTAAAAGGCTAAAGGTGCTTAAGAGTGCTAAAGATTAATTTTTAAAAAAAGAAAGGTGTCAAAGGTGCAAAAGGAGTGCTAGCATATTAAAGGTGCTAGAAGTGCTAAGAGGGGCTAAAAGGCTAAAGGTGCTTAAGAGTGCTAAAGATTAATTTTTAAAAGTAAATGGTGCTAAAAGTGCAAAACGAATGCTAAATGTTAAAGAGTGCTTAAAAGGTGCTAGAAATGCTAAGATGCTAAAGTGCTTTATAAACTAATTGGGTGTTCATGCAAAGGTTATTTATGGACTAATTATGTATATCGCTAGCTAAATTAATCTTGCCTAACCTGCGTACAGTATTATATAAGAGATGCTTTAAGACGATTTTTGAGAGTTTAGGAGAAATCCGTTATGTATTTTAATAAGAAACAAAATGTTGGTTTTATGATGCAAGTTAAATTATTTTAAATTATTTTTGCCGATTTTAGACATGCTTAATAGTCCTAAAAGACAAATAAAGTAGAAGTGCATTTCTGATTATGAATTACTTCCCCACCTTATATGTTTGAAACTTAATTGTTCTAGATATCCTAAATATTACAGAAATATAGTAATTAAATTACAATAGACAAATAAATGAATGAATAGTGAGTAAAAAGAGGATGGGATTTAAGAGTGCTCTTTACGACGGATGACGACGTCCTATTTGTTTTTTTTCTAGGAATTTCTGAAGCAGGGACGCGAATGCGGGTGCACATAGACGCGGGTTGCCATTTGAAGTGGCTCATGATGAGTCTCGCCGGGAGACTCTTCTCGAGCAATGACGAAGCGGCGTATCAAGTCGTCGGTTCACTCGGAGGGTTTATTGCGGTTATGCGAAAGGATGAAACTTCTCAAAAAGCTCGAGAATTCTGATTATCTGCTCTAGAATGCTAACTTCGAATGATTCTTGCCTGTTTTCTCTCAATTTCCGACTGCCTTTTCAAGTGTATAGAGATGGGTTTATATAGCCTCAAATTGGGTTCTAAAATAGGTGCTATTTGGACTGCATGTAAAAGCTTTGGTAAGGATTGATTCGTGAGGTATTTCTTACCATTAATGGGTGATTCGGACAGATTTGGCTGCTTATTTTTGGACCAGAGTTGTGCTGATTTCCGTATTGATTTAGTATGTCTTCAGTTATGGTAGGTACTGGATTATTTTTGGTGTAAGACTTGTTTTTGGTAAGTTTCTGATTATGAGGGTGCGATTTCGGCGAGATTTGGGCGTGATATGGGCTGATATAGGGTGTAACAGGTGATGGAGGCGGCGAGTGTTTTTTTAGGTTTTGTTTGTGCGTGATAGCGGAGAGACGAGGTGTAAGGGCTGAAGTATAAGAGCTGTGGGCTTGCGGGTCGTGGGCTGCGCAAAAATTAAAAGGTGGGCTGAGTATTAATTAGGTATTGGGTATTAATTTTAGGTTAGTGTTATAATTAATATGCTATTTAATTAATAGTTTTAGGCTTTTAATTAGTGATAAATTAATTTAATAAATTGTGCTTAAATTATTTAGGTGCTCCATTAATCTAATTGTTATCAAAAAATAAATGCGGGCGTGCTATTTAATTAATGTTTAATGCTTTAGAATGCGGCGCTATTAAAAATCTTATTATTATGCGTTATTGCGAAGTTAAATTAAAATTGAATTGAGTTTAGATTAAATTATTTAAATGCTAAATGCGAGTATGATATTTAAGAATCTTTTAAAGCTTTATAACTGCGGTGCTATTAAATGCATATATCAGATTAAAATTGATTTTAAATTACAAATGATTACTAATAAATGCGGCTATGCTACCTGACACGACGTTATCGCTAAATTATTTATTTTATGCATTTAAAAATTACGACAAAGCTTAAAGTTAATAAATGCGGGCGCGGGACTCTAAGTGCTTAAAACTCTACGTAAGACGCGACGCCATTATTAAATTATTTATTTATGCCTGTTTTTATGTTCTATCGCTGCATTTCATTATAAAAATCCTAAAAAATTATTTTTACAAAATTAGTGTAATTTTATAGTTAACGGCTGGACGGGAGGGTCAAAATTGGGTGTCAGCAATGTCCTCTTTGTATGGAGATGATGGAAGAATCTTGGACAAAGACGTTGACTCATGTAATTTTGTCTCGATCTTCGAGAATTGCAAAAATCTTTGGCGGTGACAAGTGTATGAAAAAATCAAAAATCTGTCCCGATGTCGAGTTATGGCGACCTTTGGGTTACCATGGTCGAAACACCGAGCGGGCTAATGCGGACTCAGGCCCCGGTGTCGAGTTATGGCGACAACGGGTTACCGTGGTCAAAACACCAAGCGGGCTAACGCGGACTTAAAACATCCCGGTGTCGAGTTATGATGACCTTTGGGCTATGGTGTAAAAAGTAAAAGAATATAAGCGGCTTGGCGAGGTGTCTTGCTATGGCTTGTGGTCTTTGGGTTCTACGGTGATGTGGGCGAGTGGGCCACGCTGAGGCTACGCGATCGTTGGGAAGGTTGGCCCCCGACAAATTGCCGGTTATTTGTAAGAAAATCCACGTTGTGCTCCCGCTCATGCGTCTTAAGACTTAAACAAGCGGTTAGTGCATAAGCGTTAAGGCAAAAATGATGATGTATAATTTTAAAAGTAATGCAAGCGTGAGTAGAAAAGGTTATCTGCAAAATGTGATGCCTGCTTTGTGTTGATGCGATCTTTGCCAAATCTTTGTGATTTCGCCGCTTGCGGATGTGTTGCGATTGTGAATGCGGATCGTTGTCGCTGCTGCAATTGCCCGTAGACTAAAGCTCGAAAGAGTTAGTGCATAAGCTGTTAAGACGAATAATAAAGCATGAATGAGAAAAAATGCAATTTTGAGAGCAGAGAAAGTCGTCCCGTGTAGGTGCGATATCGATGATGGCGTCGTTTCGGACTTCTTTGTCTTGATAATGTCGTTACTGGGCGTCTTCTTCTTTGGCGTCGTTGTGTAGACTTGCTGTGCTGATAACATCGTTGCCTGGACGTGTTGCTACTGGCGTCCTTGCGTAGACTTCTTTGTCTTGATAACGCGTCATTATGCGGGCGTATTCTTTGGCGTCGTTGCGTGGACTTGCGATCACGTCGTTATGCGGGCGTGTTCTTCTTTGGCGTAGTTGCGTGGACTTCTTTGTCTTGATAACGTCGTTGCCTGGACGTGTTGTTGTTGGCGTCATTGCGTAGTCTTCTTTGTCTTGATAACGTCGTTATGCGGGCGTATTCTTCTTTGGCGTCGTTGCGTGAACTTCTTGATCACGTCGTTATGCGGGCGTGTTGTTCTTTGGCGTCGTTGCGTGGACTTCTTTGTCTTGATAACGCGTCGTTACTGGGCGTATTCTTCTTTGGCGTCGTTGCGTGGACTTCGATCACGTCGTTATGCGGGCGTGTTCTTCTTTGGCGTCGTTGCGTGGACTTCGATTACGTCGTTATGCGGGCGTGTTCTTCTTTGGTGTCGTTGCGTGGACTTGCGATCACGCGTCGTTGTGCGGGCGTGTTCTTCTTTGGCGTCGTTGCGTGGACTTCTTGATTACGTCGTTATGCGGGCGATGTTCTTCGCTCTGTAGAATAAATGCTCATATGACTAAGCTGAGAAAAGACGTTAGTGTATACCTGTTTAAATGAAATGATAAATACATATGAGAAGTGCAATTTTATGGGTAGAGATGTCATCCACGAGATGTTGTCTTTGCGGACATCTTTGAACGTTGCAGCTGACGAATTGCCATGATGCCTTTGCTGTGTGCGATGCGTGGGTTGCCAATTTGACTTTATGCCCGAGTTGATGCATTAGGTTTTGTTGCGGAACTCTGAACTTTGACTGTTGATTGTTGATGCCCATTTCTGCTGCTGCTGCTCTTGCTGCGGACTTTGGATTGTTGTCATCCTCTGCCTTTGCTGCTTTTCCTGCTTCTGCGAAGAGACTTTTCGTCGTATTTTACGCCGCCGTTGCACTTTACCTTACATTAATATTAAAGACTGCGCTCGAAGGAAAATTCGTGAGTTTTGGGGTCGATTCATGTTGACTTATTTGCCTTGTTCCTTGATATCTGCGTGCAGCTTGTTTGGACTTGCAACCCATATGCAGTTTCCTGTTGTCCCGATTTTGAAAAGGGTGTCGGCTAAAAATGGGTCTCAATGTAGTTGCTTGTAGGCTATGTGTATTCTTGTCATTTTCAAAGCAAAGGAAAGTTTCCTAATGGTGTGGCCAAAGCCGATTTAGGCGCCACGTATCCAATGAGAATCGGTCGAGCGTAGTTCATTACAAGCGAATATTGGGAAAATTAAAATTTCTAGATGTGGGACCAGGCGAGGCGGCGCTACGTATCCACTTAAGGGAATCAGTCAACGTAGTTCATTACAAGCAAAACGAAGAAAACATTATTAAAGCTTAAATATGAGTTTATAAATTATTCGCTAAAATAAATCGCTTTTCCTATCCGTGCTCTGGCGGACGAGCGAGTGCAAATCCAATCAATACGCGCCGTTCACGCCTGCGTGGATGGTGAGTCTTCATGCTCTGCTATCTCCCTCTTCTGGCCTCTGCGTGGTGCATGCTCGGATAAATGACTGATTCGAGGGCGGAAGGGGCATAGGCAGGGGAGTGTATTCCTCATCTAAGGTTATCAGGTGCACATTGACGTGGTCGTGGTTTGGCAAGGGGTTATCATGCACATTTGGGGCATGATCCTTTAGCTGAATCACCCGCCTGCGATTAACGCCTCGATTACGTCACGAGGAGTGGCAACCTTCAGTGTCATGTCCCTGGGCTATTGGGTGATCTGTGCGCGCGCTTGTTCTCATCATACCATCTTGGGATAGGGTCAGGGATCCTTCCTGGAATCGATTGGATTAGGCCTGCAGCTCGCAACCTTTCATATATTTGAGGTATGGGTTCAGCTAGTGGGGTGCGAACTTTGGGTGGTTTTCCTTCAAAATTCTTATTTGCTCTGGATGCATTGGGTGCTCTATACATTGGCGGGCTTGATGGGTGGATCTATGCGGGCGGGATAAGCGGGTGCTTGTGAAGTGTTATATATAAGGTGTGTGGTAGTTGTGGTAGTATGATGGGTTTTGGTATGTTATGAATGCTTGGGTTTGCGTTCTTGTACAAAGCATGGAAGAAGCTATCTCTTTCTTCCTGTGAAGTACCCCGAGTGTCACCTGAATCGCCTTATTAGTTGCACTGTCTTTGCGGTTGTAATCCTACGGTTTTATACCTTAACCTACGGTCGCCCATTCTAACAACTTCATGAAAACTCCGTCCGATGGCGCTTATCATCCGCTCATAGTAGGTTGCATCCTTCAAAGATTGTATGCGAATAATGTGGTCGTCACTCTCCACATGGGTGGTTGCACTTCGGCTTACGAGCGCGCCATGGCGTATTCTGCGAATGTTTCTGCGATCTTCTTCTCCAACTTCATTAAGTAGAACTGTCACAGCGGTTTGATGTTGAACTGAACCGCTCGCAAAATCTTGGGCGATGCATTCCAGTTGTGCCATTTCCGCGGATCTTGGCTGGTATACCAATCTAGTGCTTCGCCGGTCAAGCTCCGAATGAACAATTTCATAATTATTGCTGGGTTCTTCCCTACCCCGTTTAGCTTGTCGCAATATGACCTCAGGTGTGCACGGGGGTTCCCTTTCCCATCAAATAGTTCAAACTTCGGCACCTTGTACCCATGGCGGTTCGCGTGCGGATGCGTACAAAGATCCTCGTAGTCTAGTCCTACGTGACCTTTGTCCGATCGCATGCCCCGAACCGCTTCTTTCAGACTATGAATTTCTTTGGCCACGTCCTCGTCCATTTTGGCTCGGACTTCCCTCTCCATTTCTTCGTAATGATCCCCTTCTTGGTGAAGCACGGGGACGGTAAAAGGCTGGGCTTCTGTTGCATAAGTTAGCTGTCTGGGTTGTTTGTTGGGGCTGGTAATGGGTGTGGTGCATGGGTATTGGTTGGCCTGGCGACTAGGGCTGATTATGGTGAAGTAAGCAGGCGGGGGCTGAGGTATATGGATAGTAGGAGGGTCATTTTGAAGGTGGGGTTGAGGTTGGGTGGCGAGGCGGTTTGTTCGGTGATGGTGGCCTTTGTGGAGTTAGGAGATATGTGGTGGTGGAGGTCGATGCAGGATGGTTTGTGAAGTAGTGGCCCTTTGATCCGGCATAGGGTATTCAAGCTAATGGATAGGTTGGTGATTCGTAGCCTCTCCATCTCAACTGCATATCGCCAATTTGTTGCGGCGGTATGTGCAATACATTCTTCCCATGGTGATATTCCTCCGAAGGTTACGTTTATTGACAGAATAATTCCCAAACCATTTGGCTCGACGCCCCGAGCGATCATATCATCATTTCTTGCCTTGGACACGGTGAAGTGTGGATGCTCAGGCATTGTTGAGTCAAATCTGAACCGACCCTTTGGGGAGGATGATAAATTTTCTAAAAAATGCAACAACGATGTTAGCATAAAGCACATAATTTGCGGTATGTAGCGGATATATCGCACATAGCACATTCAAAGCGTTCCTAACATGCGGGGACCTCTTTATGCGGTAAGCCTAAGCGTCAACTTATGCGAGATTATGACGGATTTGTCCAAGTCGTCCAACTATAATGCCTTTGTTGGAAATGGCGACCAAATGACGGTGCACTTTTCCCAATTTCAGCATGTCATGATTGGGTTTGGATTTATCTGTCATTGTCACGCTACATAATATCTTTGGTTGGTCGTTGGGTTGAAACCGTCGACAAGTTTAGTGTCTTCCTAATTGTGGTGTCGATGCGAGCCAGGCCACGCAAAAGGTAAATCGTCGCACCTAAAATAAAGTGGTATAGCTCTATCTTAAGTTTCTAAGATTTGGCTTTTCCGACCTGAGTTCCCGAGCGGACAACTCGAGTGAGAAGGCTCTGCGACCACGGTTGGGCCAGGATTCTCCGCGAGAATACCAACTCTCTTAAATGTGGGTGTTTGAAAGAAATTTGCGGTCTTGCGAAGCACGCGGCGTGTGAGTGTGTGATAGTGTGAATTTTCCAGAGTGGAAGAAATATGAGCGGAATGCCAGTTTTAAGAAAAGCAGTAAAGCAAATAGCAATCAAAATGAATAAAGCAAAAATACAGCACGCAAATAATTTAAATGCAAAAGTAAAATAATAACCCTAGATCTGTTGTGGTTAAGAACCTAAAATCCCCAGCGGAGTCGCCATTTCTGTCGCGCCCATTTTCGGCCGCGGCATTATTTTCTAAACTCGCTCCTTAATAAAAAAGCGTTAGAAAATAAAGAAAATAAAATGCTAAACCTGCTTAAAAATGCAATGTTAGAAAAATAAAATAAAAAATGCTAAATAGTTTAAGAGGCTTAAAGGTTTTAAAAATGCTAAAAGGATGCTAAAATTGCAAAAAGATGCTAAAATTTAAAAAGGGTGCTAAAATGCTAAAGGGTTGCTAGAATGCTAAGGGTTCGCGGAGTCGCCACCTAATTAATTGGGTGAATTAGGACACCTAAATGTTTAACTAGTTTGAAGTAAAACATTAACTCCATTTTAATGGTCTGCTAAACTTTAATGAGATTCCGGGTAAGGGTTCTTTATTATCCTAAAGGGAAGGGGTTAGGCATCCTAAAGGATCCGCTAACTTGCGGTTGTCCTGCCAAACCTAGGGTAATTATTATGTTTTTTTAAAATGCAAAATAAAGCTCCGCCTGCTTAATAAGATGTTAAAATGTTAAAATGTTTAAAAGGTGCCTTAAAGTAAAAAGTTGCTAAAGGTATTAAATGCTAGAAGGGCTCCTGCTTAGAAAAGTGTTAGAAAGTAAATAAGATGTTAATTGTTTAGAGGAAGGCTTAAAAGTATTTAAAAGGGTGCTAAAATATTAAAAGTGCAAAAGGAGTGCTAGCATATTAAAGGTGCTAGAAGTGCTAAGAGGGGCTAAAAGGCTAAAGGTGCTTAAGAGTGCTAAAGATTAATTTTTAAAAAAAGAAAGGTGTCAAAGGTGCAAAAGGAGTGCTAGCATATTAAAGGTGCTAGAAGTGCTAAGAGGGGCTAAAAGGCTAAAGGTGCTTAAGAGTGCTAAAGATTAATTTTTAAAAGTAAATGGTGCTAAAAGTGCAAAAAGAATGCTAAATGTTAAAGAGTGCTTAAAAGGTGCTAGAAATGCTAAGATGCTAAAGTGATTTATAAACTAATTGTGTGTTCATGCAAAGGTTATTTATGGACTAATTATGTATATCGCTAGCTAAATTAATCTTGCCTAACCTGCATACAGTATTATATAAGAGATGCTTTAAGACGATTTTTGAGAGTTTAGGAGAAATCCGTTATGTATTTTAATAAGAAACAAAATGTTGGTTTTATGATGCAAGTTAAATTATTTTAAATTATTTTTGCCGATTTTAGACATGCTTAATAGTCCTAAAAGACAAATAAAGTAGAAGTGCATTTCTGATTATGAATTACTTCCCCACCTTATATGTTTGAAACTTAATTGTTCTAGATATCCTAAATATTACAGAAATATAGTAATTAAATTACAATAGACAAATAAATGAATGAATAGTGAGTAAAGAGAGGATGGGATTTAAGAGTGCTCTTTACGACGGATGACGACGTCCTATTTGTTTTTTTTCTAGGAATTTCTGAAGCAGGGACGCGAATGCGGGTGCACATAGACGCGGGTTGCCATTTGAAGTGGCTCATGATGAGTCTCGCCGGGAGACTCTTCTCCAGGCAGCGAACCGAGGCAGCGTATCAAGTCGTCGGTTCACTCGGAGGGTTTATTGCGGTTATGCGAAAGGATGAAACTTCTCAAAAAGCTCGAGAATTCTGATTATCTGCTCTAGAATGCTAACTTCGAATGATTCTTGCCTGTTTTCTCTCAATTTCCGACTGCCTTTTCAAGTGTATAGAGATGGGTTTATATAGCCTCAAATTGGGTTCTAAAATAGGTGCGATTTGGACTGCATGTAAAAGCTTTGGTAAGGATTGATTCGTGAGGTATTTCTTACCATTAATGGGTGATTCAGACAGATTTGGCTGCTTATTTTTGGACCAGAGTTGTGCTGATTTCCGTATTGATTTAGTATGTCTTCAGTTATGGTAGGTACTGGATTATTTTTGGTGTAAGACTTGTTTTTGGTAAGTTTCTGATTATGAGGGTGCGATTTCGGCGAGATTTGGGCGTGATATGGTGATATAGGGTGTAACATTGATGGAGGCGAGTATTTTTAGGTTTTGTTTGTGCGTGATAGCGGAGGCGAGTGTAAGAGTGAAGTATAAGAGTGGGCTTGCGAATTCGTGAAAGCATAAAAATTAAAAGGTGGGCTGAGTATTAATTAGGTATTGGGTATTAATTTTAGGTTAGTGTTATAATTAATATGCTATTTAATTAATAGTTTTAGGCTTTTAATTAGTGATAAATTAATTTAATAAATTGTGCTTAAATTATTTAGGTGCTCCATTAATCTAATTGTTATCAAAAATAAATGCGGTGCTATTTAATTAATGTTTAATGCTTTAGAATGCGGCGCTATTAAAAATCTTATTATTATGCGTTATTGCGAAGTTAAATTAAAATTGAATTGAGTTTAGATTAAATTATTTAAATGCTAAATGCGAGTATGATATTTAAGAATCTTTTAAAGCTTTATAACTGCGGTGCTATTAAATGCATATATCAGATTAAAATTGATTTTAAATTACAAATGATTACTAATAAATGCGGCTATGCTACCTGACACGACGTTATCGCTAAATTATTTATTTTATGCATTTAAGAATTACGACAAAGCTTAAAGTTAATAAATGCGGGCGCGTGACTCTAAGTGCTTAAAACTCTACGTAAGACGCGACGCCATTATTAAATTATTTATTTATGTCTGTTTTTATGTTCTATCGCTGCATTTCATTATAAAAATCCTAAAAAATTATTTTTTACAAAATTAGTGTAATTTTATAGTTAACGGCTGGACGGGAGGGTCAAAATTGAGTGTCAACAAACATGTTATCAGAGCCCTCGATCAACGGGTAAAGCTAATCGCGTCATCTGAAGTAGGTTTGACAGAAATCAGTAAGGAAAATTGTGATTTCTATGTTCTTTGATTTTTGTGTTCTTCATTTTCCCCTCTATTCTTCTTGCGAACCCTTGCTATATCTGTATACCCTGTGAATATCTCCTTTGGTGTGAGATCTGTATTTCTTCTTGTTTCTCTGTATTTTCTTGCTTTCTACTTCTAAAAGAACTGACAAGAAATACAACTCTTCTCGAAAATGAACAATGGATTTGAAGATAATACTGAGGGTAACCCTCTTGAAGGAAACCATAATCTCACAACTTCTAAGCAACCAATGATAAGAGAAAAGGCAGGAATCTCCTATGTCACTACTGTATTTGACCATAATCATCCCCTGTACCTACAAGCCTCTGATGTTAGTGGAGTCTCCTTGATATCTTTTCAACTTTTGGGATCTGAGAACTACACAATATGGAGCAAGTACATAAGAATAGCCCTGTTAGGTAGAAGCAAATTGAGCTTCGTGAATGGAAGATGCACCAAAAACCAGTATGAAGAGGAACTATGAGACCAATGGGACAGAGTCAATGCTGTTGTTCAAGCATGGCTAATGAATGTTGTGTCAAGCAGTCTACTAAGTGGTGCGTTGTATGCAGAATATGCGTATGAAGTATGGAAAGATTTGAGGAAAAGGTTCGACAAGATAGATGAATCAAGAACCTATGATTTGCATAGGGAAATTGCTACCCTAACACAGGGCAACAACAGTGTGGCTGAATACTTTACTAAACTGAAGACTCTATGGGTTGAGTTTCAGGTCTTAGTCTCTCCTCCTAATTGTGCTTGTCCCACATCTAAAGACTTCACAGAATACTCACAAAGACAGAAATTGTACCAGTTTCTCATGGGCCTAAATGAAAGTTATATGTAGGCAAGATCCCAGATCTTGCTCATGACACCACTGCCCACAGTAAATAAAGCCTACTCCATAATTGTGAGTGATGAAAATCAAAAGGGCATAAGTGCTAGATCTGTAGGTCTGCTAGGTGCTGGACCAAGTAGTATGGGACAAAGTGGAAACACAAGTACTACATGTCTGTACTCTAAAACAAGATCAACTTCTAAACAGTTCAAAATAAATACCAACCTGTTCTGTGATGTGTGCAAAATGAGGGGGCACACAAAGGAATTCTGCTACAGGGTAGTGGGTTACCCTCCTGGTTTCAAGTCTAAGAGAAAGGAACATGCTGTTAATAATGTTTGTACTGGGGAAACTGAACATACCACTGGTCTTAAGGCTCAAAGGTCTAATCCTCGAAACTCTGGAAAGAATTGGCAAGTTGAAGGAGCACCTGTCTTCTCTCAAAATCAATATGAGGAGATCTTGAAGCTGCTGAACCAGAACCAGGGACAAACCACTTCATCTCAAAATGCTAATTCTCAAGGTGACATATCTCTAGCAAATACTGCAGGTATCACTAAACTCAAAGCTTTACAAATATATAATATAGTCAAGAAATGGATAATAGATACAGGTGCCACAAACCATATAGTTTCTGATCTAGATATGCTAGACAAAGTAACAAGCGTAGGAGAATACACTACTACTAATAAACATGTATTTCTGCCAAATAGAGAAACTGTTAAAGTCACTCACACTGGCACAAGTAACCTGTTTGCAAGAAGCACACTCAGTAATGTTTTCTATTTGCCCCAATTCAAATACAATTTACTGTCTGTTTCCCAACTAACAAGAGAATTAAAGTGTGCAACTATTTTTTATCCCGATTTCTGCCTATTTCAGGATCTCTACAGTGGGAAGGTGAAGGAGATTGGTATACTCTAGGATGGCCTCTATGTGCTAGTTAATCACTCAAGTACTACACAAGATCAAAGGAAATTGGGACTAAATGTACAAGCCAAAGAGAATGAAAAGATCTCAGAAGATGACATTAATTTGTGGCATAGAAGGTTTGGCCACACTTCTAGTAAAGTACTAAGCAAACTGATAACTACTAGTGCTAATGTTATAGCTAAAACAATACATGATTGTAATGTGTGTCCTTGTGCAAAGTAATATAGACTGCCCTTTTCTAATAGTACCACTTGCCGTAGTTCTAAGTTTGATATGATTCATATGGATATATGGGGTCCTTACAAAATTGAAACATATGATGACAAGAAATACTTCTTAACTATATTGGATGACTATTCTAGAATGACTTGGATATACTTGCTTAAATTGAAATCAGAAGCATGTGTAGTTATTAACCAATTTCTTAGTTATGTGTCTACTCAATTCAATCAAATGATTAGAATAGTTAGGACCGATAATGGTATAGAATTTGTGAATGAAACCTGCTGCCATCTTTTTCAGAGGTTAGGGATTGTCCATCAAAAATCCTGTGCCTACACACCACAACAAAATGACGTGGTTAAAAGAAAACATAGGCACATACTAGAAGTAACTAGAGCCATAAGACTTCAGGCTAATATCCCTATCAAGTTAGAATTACATGTGTTAAAAATTGCGATATATTTGATAAATAGATTACCTTCCTCCATTACTGGGATAACACCCTATGAAAGCATCTACCAGCAGAAGCCCTCTATAGGACATATAAGAACTATAGGATGTCTGTGCTTTGCGATGATCGGCATTTGCACAAACTACAATCCGAGTGGAGTGCGTATCATGGGTTTCTCAGAAACACGAAAGGGGTACATATTATATGATCTAAGATCTAAAGTGTTTCTAGTTAGTAGGGATGTTAAGTTCAGAGAGACAGAGTACCCTTTTAAAGGAAAAATAGACACTGAACCTATTTACCAAAATCTACAGAATATTATTCATCAATCTCAACATGAAGACATACCACAAAAGGTTAGCCAGATTAGACTAACTGAACCACATGAAGATCTTACTCATACTACAACCACTCCTAATACAAGTGAAGTTCCTAAGTATGTTGATAGTAATACTGACAATGTACGACCCTCAAATGACAACTCTGACAGTTCTGAGAGTAATCAACAAACAAATAATACTTTAGGTATTAGAAAGTCTAGCAGACTCAAACAACCTCCAATCTGGCTTAAAGACTTTGTTACTCCTAATGCTAATAATGTGCTCTACCCAATTAGTAACTATATGTCCTATGAATAATTAAGTCACAAATATCAAGCCTTCCTTACTTCTTTCTCTAAAATCACAGAACCTAAGAGTTATAATGAAGCCTCCAAAGATCCTAGATGGGTGGAAGCTATGAAAGCAGAAATAAAAGCCTTACAAGATAATCAAACTTGGGAAATTGTCTCTCTACCTAAAGGCAAGTACCCTATAGGCTGCAAATGGATCTACAAAATAAAATACAAAGATTCTGGTGAAATAGAAAGGCTAAAAGCTAGGTTAGTAGCAAAAGGGTACAATCAACAAGAAGGGATAGATTATCAAGAAATATTCTTTCCTGTAGTAAAAATGGTCCTTGTCATTGTTTACATTCATTTGACCTCAGAGGTACGTTCATCAAATGGATGTCTATAATGCCTTTCTTCAAGGAGATTTGTATGATGAAATATATATGGATCTCCCACAAGGATTGCTTAGTCAAGGGGGGAAGCAAGTGTGTAGACTAAGCAAATCCTTGTATGGTCTCAAACAAGCACCTAGGCAATGGAACTCCAAACTCACTGAGGCTCTGATTCAAATGGAATTCAGACAGTCCCATTATGGCCACTCTTTGTTTTTAAAACACACTAACCAAAGTATTATTATTGTACTAGTATATGTAGATGATATGTTAGTTACATGGGATAACATCAGCCTAATAAGAGAGACAAAGCAGTCCATTCAAGATGATTTTAAGATGAAAGACCTAGGTGAACTTAGATATTTTTTAGGAATAGAATTTACTAGGTCTAATAAAGGGATTCTAATGCATCAAAGAAAATATGCATTGGAACTCATTTCTGAGTCAGGTTTAGCTGGTGCAAAACCTATTAACACTCATACTGACTGTAATACTAAGATGACCACAAAAGAATATGATGAGTTTGTAGTCAAACAGCGGGAAACTCAGACAATACAACAGAAAACTTAGAAAAAGAGTACAATCACTGAAGATGAACTCCTAAGTGACATTAGTATCTATCAAAGACTAATTGATAAATTGCTATATCTCACTATTACAAGACCAGAAATTGCTTACAATGTTCAAACTCTTAGTCAGTTTTTACAACAACCTAAGAAGTCCCATTTAAGTGCAGCCTTAAGAATTATAAGATACATAAAAAATCAGCCATGGCTGTGAGTACTTATGTCCAGTAACAAACAGAGTTCACTAACAACTTTTTGTGATGCAGACTGGGTTTCTTGCCCACACACAAGAAAGTCTATTACAGGATACTTGGTTAAGTTAGGCGACTCTCTCATTTCCTGGAAATCTAAGAAGCAGACTACAATCTCTAGAAGCAGTGCTGAGTCAGAATACAGAAGCCTTGCCAGTACAATTGCAGAATTGACTTGGATAGTTGGTCTATTAAAGGATATGGGCATCAACATTGGGTTGCCAGTCACTGTGTTCACAGACAGCAAACCAGCTATACAAATAGCTGCAAATCCAGTATTTCATGAAAGAACTAAACACATAGAGATTGATCTTCATTTCATAAGAGAGAAGATCCAGAAAGGATTGGTGAAGACTGAGTATATACCCACTGCGAGCGGCGGCGGACCTCGCTTACAAAGGTCTAAACGAGTCGGCGTCTATCTTTGTTCGAGCTTGGATTGTGAATATCTTCCAAAGATCCACTGGCAGAGCCCGTTGAAATGAATATATGTATTGGACTGAAAAATAGTGTTGGGCTGATAAGGTAAATAAGTGAGCTGACAAGAGAATGAATTCATAGCCCATTAAGGGAGCCCAGTCACTTTACCCTTTTGTATATAAGTCACTTTACCCTTGTATTCGAAAGACACAAGTTTAGGATTTTCAGTCAAAAAGGCGATTTACGCTCTTATTCTTCTTCTTTCCTCCATGTTCTTGCTATGAAATCAACAGATGTAAAATGTGCATGTTCACAAAGTATATACAATCATCTATTTTATATTCTTCTCTGATTGCATGAGTAATACTGTCTCTTGAGTTCTTGTTATCTACTGTGGCTACGAATCCTTGAATAAACAGTACCTTGGTAGATGTCGACTGTAATCACAATGTTCAACAGATTGACTCAAATAGATGCTCATCATAAGCCCCATCTCTCCCTATTGTTCATGTCTATTGATCAGAAGCATCCAACAACCCTACCTACATTAGTAAGTCATCGTGTGGCGGTAGTTTTGGGCAGTCAGGTGTGCCTTGCGAGCCTCCGAAAAATGATTTTTTTAGGGGTCCCTTCTTTCATTTTTTTATCAAGTTGTATTAGCCAGAATTTACTGTAAAGACCCATAATTCGCAGGTCTTAGCCCAATCAAAGTAGATGTTGATTAACTTTAAATTGTATTGGGTTGTTATTTATATTTAAAATAATTTTTAATTATTGAAATCGTATATTTACTTATATTAAGGATCCATTTTTATAAATTAGAATTACATGACCCCAAAATGTTTGAGACGACCTAGACCGTAGCATAAATTACCCTAAAGAAGTTATGGACAAACGAATGAAGCAACTCTTTATTATTGATTTTTGTTGGAGACAATCTAATATCCTCATTTACGGTAGTCAAGCTTCCATAGTAGATAGTGATATTGACGTTTGTACTGCTTCATGAGGTTGTTACTTCCCAAAGTCAAAGAAAAAAAGAAAAGAAAATCAAGAGAAGTCTCGCACAAATCACAATAGCACCATAACAGCCTCAAGAAAGAATTCCAATCTGAATCTACAAAGCCACAACATAAATTGGCTAACACGGATGTATAACCACACAAACCAATAACTCCAAACCCTTAAATATAATTAGCGAAAATCATTAATCTCCGTACTTAAAAAATGTTGTACAAACTTTAGTCAAATAATTTGAATTTTTAAAAACGTATGGAAATTTTGGTTTCAATAAGAGATTAATTAAAAATCCATCTTAGTTCGCGAACGCTAATGGAGATATTGTAGGGCTTTGTCGGGTTCGTGTACGCAGTCGAATTTGAAAATTTGTTTTTCAAACCCAACAAACGACGAATTGTAGGATAATTATGTAGTAATGTAAAACATACAACATGTATATATAACAGTAACACATCGATAGAAGACTTACGATTTGATAAATCTGGAGTTTTTTAGTAATCCGAGGGTGCGCACTGTAACACCCCATTTTAACCGGAGTCGAAACGGGAGTACCACGTATGGTATGATTCCTAGTGTATTTAAGGAGTCGCCACCTAATTATTATAGTGAATTAGGACACTTGATTTATTGCAATAAAATACTGCAATTAATGATCTCCATTTAAAGGTCTGCGAAAGCTATGTGAGATTCTAGGTAAGGGTTCTTTATTATCCTAAAGGGAAGGGGTCAGGCATCCTATAGGATCCGCTAACTTGCGGTTATCCGTTCAAACCTAGGTTAATTATATATTGGCTTTTATTCTACCTTTTAATAAAACATTTTTACATAATTTACAATTAAAAATAAAATGCAATACAAAAGTAAAACCGAAATTAAATGGGACATGAGATAAAAATCCGGGACATCTTTAGCCCTTTTTAGGCCTTCTGCACAAGATGATCTCCGGGTATCTGCATAGACACTTAGTAAAAGTGTTAGTAATAAAATAAACAATTTTTAAAGTAATAGCAATAATTGATAAATAAAGCCAAAAAATAAATCCGTCTTTGTACATGGAAGGCCTTGGAAATCAGACGGAGATTCCTTCATCGACTATTATTGCCAAAAATAATAAAATAAATAAAACCTTCGGATCCGCGCCAAAACAGTAATAGTTTTAAACACGGAGGGCTCAGATATGTAGAAAATATAAAGTAGGACAGCCTAAACAAGTGCGGCTGCGAGAATTCGCCTTGCCAACGCATGTTGGTTATCCGGTGTAAGTGGAAGAAATCATCATTGCCCAGAAAGCTTCATTTATTTTATTTTTCCGTCTTTGCAACTGTGGAGGCCTAAAAAATCGACGGATAACTTTTTCATTGGCCAAAGTGTAGTATCTTGTTCAAATCAATCAATACCAACAGTGTAGTATTTGTTCTAATCAGTCAATACCAACAGTGTAGTATTTGTTCTAAATCGGTTTAATAAAATAATGACCGGCAAAATCGCCAAAAATCGATCGAAACCAAATGAAAATCAATCCAACAAACACGAAAGTAGCAAAATGGCAACAACATCGCTAGATATTCCAAAAATGGTTCAAAAATCAGTTAGTAAAATGGCCAGAACAGTAGCAACATTGCAGAATCAGTCCGCCCAAAATCAACACCCATTAAGAGCAGTGATAAACATAGCCACGGTCGATACAATATCACCGAAACACAAAGTTAGATTAAACATCACAGATCGATTCGCACTAAACTCCCAAATAACCATAACAATACCAACACAAAAATGAAACGATGAGTCAAATGGGCGATGCAGCGTAAAGTTCACGGAAATAGTAGAGTTCGCCGGAGTTCTAGAAACTCCGGCCAGATTCAAAAGTCGAGAAAATCATGCCAAATTCATCCAACAAACCACAATATATATATATAATAGCAATGAAAGAGAAACAAACAGTGATTTGACCACAAAGCGTGAGGCGTGAGGTAGCGTCAACCTGCGGATAGGTCACCGAGCGACGCCACACGATAGTGAGGTTCGACGGTGGCGATGGGTTGTTCATTTGGAGTGAGTGGTTCGCCGAGGCGAGGGAATGGGAGTGGAGGCGGCGGCGATGGATTTGTTGGTTCGTGGGTGGAGGTGAGTGATGGAGGCTTGCTGGAGGTGTGGCTGGGGTTTCGCCGGAGAACAGCGGCGGCGACGGGTGTGTGGTGATGAGAGAGGACTGCTGGCGACGAGGTGAGGGGGAGAAGGGAAGGTGAGGTGCGGCGGGTTGAAGGTGAGTGAGAGGATGAGGCGGCGGCGACGGGAGAGGGGTGAGGGAGAGTGAGAGGGTCGCTGGGGAGTAAAGGGCAAGAGTAGGGTAATGTGGGAGGCGGCTGAAGGGTTAAGGACTGATAAATGTTGTGGGCGGCTGGGGTTAATAATAGGGCCCCCCCTTAAAATGAGGGGGTAAGGTTTTATTTATAGTGTGGGATTTAGGTTTAGGATTTTGGGTATTGGGTTTTGGGTATTGGGTTTTGGGTATTGGGTATTGGAGGGAAAAGATGAAAGGTGTATTGGGCTTCAGTTTGGGCTTCGGTTTTTGGCGGATTGGACTGATTCAGATTGTGCCTTGGACTGGACTGATTTTGACAAAAAATGCAAAATGGATTAATTATTTAAAAGAAAATTATTTAAAGATACAAAATTATAAAAATGCAAATGCTGATGCAATAATAATAAAATACAATATTTAGCAAATATTTAATGCTTGATTAAAAGTAAAGACGGGATGTCAGTTAATTATTTAAAAAGATGCAAAATTAGTAAAACAAAATGATCGCGCAACAATAATAACATAATATTTAAAAAATGTTTAATATCTAATTAAAGTAAAACATGATGTCAATTTACAAAAAATAAAACAACATAGAATGTTAGGTAAAAAATATACAAAAATGTCAAAAATTAAGACAAAATGTGGTGTCTTAAAATGCTTAAAATTGCAAGAAATGACTAAAAGATGGGTCAAAATTGGGTGTCAACAGTTGTCCCTCTTTGACCGGAGACGATGAAAGAGTTTTCGGACAAAGACGTTGACTTGTGGCCAATTTTGTCCCATCGTCAGAATTAAAACAAGGATTAAGCAAAGAATAGGCAAAAGCCGACACTGGGTCGCTGTGATGCCAAGGTAAAAGACAAAGTTGTTGCAGATTTAAAATTTATCCCAGTGTCGAATTATGAGACACTGGGTTGCTGCAATGCTAGAAAATAAAAATCGGCGGACGCAAAACTCAAAATTTGTCCCAGTGTCGAAGTATGATTGACACTGGGTTGCAGGTGACATGGTGCTGGAAAAGACATGGTGTTTTTAGATGTTGATGAAGTGATGTGATGATACGCCGTCTTGTATAGGCGAGATGCAGATGACGCCTTGTATGGGCGTTGTCGTCTTGTATGGACGAAATGCAGATGACGCCTTGTATGGGCGTTGTCGTCTTGTATGGACGAAATGCAGATGACGCCTTGTATGGGCGTTGTCGTCTTGTATGGACGAGATGCAGATGACGCCTTGTATGGGCGTATTGTATAGACGAAATGCAGATGACGCCTTGTATGGGCGTTGTCGTCTTGTATGGACGAAATGCAGATGACGCCTTGTATGGGCGTTGTCGTCTTGTATGGACGAGATGCAGATGACGCCTTGTATGTGCGTTGTCGTCTTGTATGGACGAAATGCAAATGACGCCTTGTATGGGCGTTGTAAATGCTGTATGGGCCAATGCAAATGACGCCTTGTATGGGCGTTGTAAATGCTCAGTATGGACGAAATGCAAATGACGCCTTGTATGGGCGTTGTAAATGCTGTATGGACGAAATGCAAATGACGCCTTGTATGGCGTTGTCGCTGTATGGGACGAAATGCAAATGACGCCTTGTATGGGCGTTGTACGCTGTATGGACGAAATGCAGATGACGCCTTGTATGGGCGTTGTCGTTTTGTATGGACGAAATGCAGATGACGCCTTGTATGGGCGTTGTCGTCTTGTATGGACGAAATGCAAATGACGCTTTGTATGGGCGTTGTCGTCTTGTATGGACGAAATGCAAATGACGCTTTGTATGGGCGTTGTCGTCTTGTATGAACGAAATGCAAATGACGCCTTGTGTGGGCGTTGTCGTCTTGTATGGACGAAATGCAGATGACGTCTTGTATGGGCGTTGTCGTCTTGTATGGACGAAATGCAGATGACGCCTTGTATGGGCGTTGTCGTCTTGTATGGACGAAATGCAAATGACGCCTTGTGTGGGCGTTGTCGTCTTGTATGGACGAAATGCAGATGACGCCTTGTATGGGTGTTGTCGTCTTGTATGGACGAAATGCAGATGACGCCTTGTATGAGCGTTGTCGTCTTGTATGGACGAGATGCAAATGTTCGTCGTTGTATAGACGAAACATGAATGAAGCCGTTGCATAGGCTTACAATGCAATTGTGTCATTTTATGGACGTACCTTCCTTGTGACTCGCCTGGGTTGAGATAACGTCATTGCATAGACGTTATGCGTTTGTAACCCGCATGGGCTTATTGTTGTGCTCCGCGCTTTCGATATGAAGATCGAAGGCGAGTCGTCACGATCTGTTCGGGCTTCTTTGAATCTTGCGATTCTTGATTGCTTTTGGAATCCTTATTATGATCTCTTCACGGTGCACTTCCCAAAAATTGTCCCGATTTTTCGTTATGCGGGCGCGTAGGCAAGACTTAACTCGCGGAAATTGCTCATATCTCTTTTCGAATAATCAAACGCATTTGTCGACGCGAGCCAACGAGAAGATTTCTAATGGTGTGTGGCCGAAGCGATTTAGGCGCCTACGTATCCGTGAGGAATCAGTCAAGACGTAGTTCGTGATGCCAAAATGATTGTTTTATATGCATATTTTTTTTTTGAAAAGTGGAAAGGCAGCATCACGTTCTGACTTCAGTTGATACCAACAATTAGTATTGTGCTTAGGAATTCCGTTATTCACTTCCAGTCTAACCAAGACCGACACGGTAATTCCTATAGTTTCAAATGGTACCTCAGACACCGAAGTATCGACACACTTGCTTGCAATCAAGGTTTCGAACTACACGTAATCTCATGTTTCAAGTGCCCTCACTGAAAGAGAGTCCTATTTCTCACATATATTCCAGTATTTTGAATTTTGGGACGTTTAGAGAAGTACGCTCACACTCAAAAGGATGTTCAATGCATGCAATTGTGATACCATAGGCTTGGCCGTCATGTAAGTATCCACTAATGTGAGAACCCTCAGTATAAGATCATGTAGGGCTTGTCACGGGCTTGTAATGTAGGCTTGGGGGAAGGGATGGATATCATTTGGGTAAAAAGTGACTAATCCTTCCTCGAGCGTTGGACTACGTCCGTGCTTGACATTTGTGTGCTTTAATGCTGACCTGCTTTCTTTTGTCCCAGTTTTTCTGTACTGACTTCTTTTTGAATCTTTCGTCTGGAGCCCGCTTTTCCCAAAGTTATTCTCTCATTTCATTCATTTTTTGTTTATAATGCCGGGGCTTTTGATTTCTTCTTTTGGTGAAGTCGTCATTTGTGTTTTTTTTTTTCCGGACTTTGACAACTTTTGTCTTTGCAAACTTCGACGCAGAATTTCGTCAGCCACTTGCACATTTCCAAAGCGCTCAAGGAGGTCGGGTCAAGAGAGGGATAGTGCGTACGCACTCAGAAAGGGTATATGTGTAATATGCGGTTGTCAAAAGAATAGGCTTTAGGCTCAAAAGGGGTGTACTACAGATAATGTTATTTGGTAGGCTGAAAAAGGCTCAAACGGGTCAAAGAAAGCCTACGATCATTTCCCACACCAAGTGTTACTCAGGATTTCGCCTCAACAAACACACGAGCCAAGTTCTAGATCACAATGCAATGCAATTGAACTGATTCTAAAACTCACCACACAATGCACATGAAACGATGAGGTTGGTTTCGTTCTTATCTTAGAAGCATGTGAGGCAATGTCATTTACGGGTAAATAAGAGGTACCAAAAGAATCTATGGTTTACCACGAAGTCAACCCATACTGATTATTACTCGGTCCTTCCATGCACACTCCTAACTGTGTTGGTATCAACCAAGTCAAACAATGATACTTAAAAGAGCTTTGTTTTTTTTTTTTTTTTTTTTTTTGTTTTTTTGTTTTTTTGTTTTTTTGAATAAATGGTACCGAACCCGAGTAGGGCTGCCTACGTATCTCATCTTTGACGAGAATCAGGTGTGCGTAGTTCGTTCAGATATGTTATAAAACATATGATTTAAAAGAGGTTATTCACGAAAGAAATGCAAAAATAAAAGTTGTGCAAAACAAATGATTGTTCACTATAAGACTAATGCAAAGTAAAAGAATGTAATGAAAATATGCATGATTGTGATAGAATGAATGAAATGCATGAATGAATGTGCATGATTGGATAAATGCAATGAATGAGTGAACCAAATATGTTCCTTTTTTTTGTGGTGGTGTCGAACCCTAGATGGGTTGCCTACGTATCACACCGTATGGTGAGAATCAGACACGCGTAGTTCGGAATGATTATGTTGTAAAATGCATGATAAAGAATTATGTAATTAATATTAGACATATCAATTGAATTTGTATAAAAATACAAAATATAAGTCCCAGAGCAATGCTTTGTTGAATCTGGTATAAACTGACTTCTTTCCGTCAACATAACTCAACTCATTCTTGGGATGATTTTTTTTTTCTTTTCTTTTTCTTCCTCTTTTTTGTTGTCCGCCCTCGACTATTTGCGAGGACGGTCTTCCTGCAAAAATATGACAAATGAGTGAGAGTAGGCAAGTCACAAAAATAGTAAAATGTAAGGGCGTGACAATATAGTCAAAGACTCCCCTGCTTGGTTCGACCGGACTGGTGGTTGATGCTTCACAAAGTCCAAATCGTGTTGTTCAAGAGAGATTTACGCAGTAGAAGTTCTGATTGCAATGTGACAACAAAAATTACAAAAATGCAAATACTTGTGGCCGGAATTATAAGCATGATATGTACAGGGGTTAAAAGGGTGATAATATGTACAGAATTGCTAGCGACAACAATAGTAAACAAAAAAAATGCAAATCAAGTGCGCGCCTAATATGCATGGTGTTGACAGTCAATTTTGACCCGTTTTTCGCATATTTGTTGCAATTTCATGTGTTTTAGGACACTGCATTTTAATCATCATTTTTTGCATTTTTATCTTTATATTTTAAAATTAAGCGTTATGTTATGTTTCTATTATTACTACACCATCGTTTGTTTTAATAATATTTGCGTTTCTTTAAATAATTAATTAACATCCGTCTTTATTTTTAATTAGACATTAAATATTTGTCTAAATATTGTATTTTATTATTATTGCATCGACATTTGCATTTTTATAATTTTGCATCTTGTTAAATAATTTTTCTTTTAATTAATTAACTCGCGTCGCATTTTGTCAAACCAGTCCAGTACGGAACCCAATCCGAATCATTCCAATCCAACACCATTTTTGTTATATCATCCAAACACCCCCTTTTATTTTCCCCCATTTTAAATTCCAAACACCCTTTTATTTCCCCCCCATTTTTAAATTTCAAACTACTTTTCATTCCCCCCTAAACACCTTACCCCCCCCTTATTAAAAGAGGAGGGGCAGCCCATACAAAGGTACCCCAACGTTCAGCACAAAAGGAGAGGGGCAGCCCATCGTTCATTGGAGAAAAGAAAAAAAAGAGAAACAGGGTTCTCCCTCACCCTCTCCTTAACTCTCACTTCAGCTCTCCCCCTATTCACTTTCCGTCGCCGCCGCCGCCTCACTTCGCCGGAGCTCCAAGCTCCGGCGAACACCCTCACAGCCGTACACTCTCGCCTCACCCCCTGCCATCTCCCTCTCCACTCATCTCCCTCACCCCACTGCCCGTCGCCGCCCCTCGCCGGAGTTCTAAAAACTCCGGCGAACTCTCAAACCACCACAACGCCGGCGAACCCCCCTGTTAACCCTACCCACTGTTCACACACACATACACCATCGCCGCCGCCAGCTCCGGCGAGCCCCCTGTTAACCCCTAGCCGGCGAACACCTCTCTACCTCGGCGTCAGCTGCCCTCACCATCATTTCACGTCGCCGTCGCCCTCTCCCTGAACCACCGTCAACCCACTGCTCCCGTCGCGAACCGCCGGCGAACCCCCTAGCAACACCCTCAGCAGCCCACTGCTCTCACACACACAAATCCCCACTGCTCGTCGACCACCACAACATCACTGTCGAACCTCACTGCTGTGGCGGCGTCGCTCCGGCGACCTCGCCGTGGAAGCGACGCCGCTCGCCACTTTTCGTGTTGATTAACAATATCACCGCTTGTATCTCTTTTGTTGGGCTGATTTATTATTTTGAATGTCGCCGAGTTTTAACAAAACTCCGCGAATGTTGGTTACGCGTTATTCTTGTTGTTGGGTGATTTGATTTTGTTGGCTATTATATTATCGATTGGTTGTTGCTTTTACTCCTCGATTTTTGGTATGCCTTGCGGAGTTTTAAGACTCCGCGACCTTTGGAACGAGTGATTTTACGATTTTCTCGATTTTCTATATTTCTTGGTTGTTCTTGTTGGTGCGTTACGAAAATTGATTTGTTGGCCGGGTTGGTTTGTGTTGCTATTGTTTGGCCATTTTAGGCCACGTTTGCCATTGATTCGGTGATTTAGGCCATGTTGTTGTTGTTCGATTCGCTGGTTTCGGACCGATTTGGAACAATTTGGCTCTTTGATTCATTTTAAAGCGTTAAGGACAAATGCTCGATTTTTACTATTTTGCCCTTTTATCTTTTATTAAACCGGTTGAACAAGATACTACTGTGTGGTATTGGTCGATTTGAACATGATACTACATTGCGATGAAAAAGTTATCCGTCGATTTTGAGGCCTCCATTTGCAAAGACGGAAAATAAAATAAATGAATCTTTCAGGCAAGGATGATTTCTTCCACTTACACTGATAACCAACATGTGCTTGGCAGGCGACTCATGACCACACTTGTTTAGGCTGTCCTACTTTATATTTCTACATATCTGAGCCCTCCGTGTTTAAAACTATTACTGTTTTGGCGCGGATCTGAAAGTTTTATTTATTTTATTGCTTTTAATAATACTGGCCGATGAAGGAATCCCCGTCTGATTTCCAAGGCCTCCCCTGTACAAAAGACGGATTTATTTGCTTTGTTTGTTAATTTTTGCTATTATTTAAAATTTATGTATTCTATTACTAATACTTTTACTAAGTGTTTATGCAGGTATCCGGAGATGCATTTCAAAAAGAATGCCCCGGAGTTTATTTTATATCGTATTTAATTTCATGTTTTATTATTTTGCATTGTATTTTGTTTTAATTGTAAATTATGTAAAATGCTTAGAATAGTTAGAATAAAAAGAGCAATAAATAATTAACCTAGGTTTGAACGAACAACCGCAAGTTAGCGGATCTTAAAGGATGCCTAACCCCTTCCCTTTAGGATAATAAAGAACCCTGATCCAGAATCTCACTAATTTCGCAGACCATTAAATGGAAGTCAATTGCAGTATTTTTATTGCAATAAACTAAGTGTCCTAATTCACTATAATAATTAGGTGGCGACTCCTTAAATAACATTTCAGGAATCCAACCATGTAGCAGTAATCCCGTTTCCGACTCCGGTTAAAATGGGGTGTTACACATGGGACCTCTCTTATGCCAGAGGTCGGCCTAAACGCCAGATATGCGAGATTATGATAAATAGGTCCAAGCCGTTAAACTGTAATGTTTTGTTGGAAATGGCGACCAAATGACGGTGCACTTTTTCCAATTTCAGTGTGTCATGACCAGGCTTGGATCCGTCTATCATCATCACGCTACATATAGTATGCTAATGGGTCGTTGGGTTGAGAAACCCGTCGACAAGTTTGGTGGATTTCTAATTGTGGCGTTAATACCAAGGACTAACCCACCTAAGGTTTATGCATGCATGACTTAAAAAAAAGTGGTATAGCTCTATCTTAAGTTTTCTAAGATTTGGCTTACTAGGCCTTGAGTTCGGCGGACAACTCGAGTGAGAAGGCTACGCGGTTAGACCGGACACTCCACGTATATTACCAACTCTCCTAAATTTGGGTTTTGAAGAAAGAATTTTGCTGATGCACCCAGCGCACCTCGCATGTAGTGTGTGATAGTGTGAATTTTCCAGAGTGAAAGAAATATGAACGGAATGCCAGTTTAAGGAAAGCAGTAAAAACAAATAACAATTAAAACAGTTAAGCATACAAAATTAAAGTAAGCAATTTTAAGGCATTTAAAACAAATAAAAGCAAATAAAGCCAAGCACTAATAAACCTAGGTTTGCTATGGTTAAGAACCTGATTATCCCCAGTGGAGTCGCCATCTGTAACACCCCATTTTAACCGGAGTCGAAACGGGAGTACCACGTATGGTATGATTCCTAGTGTATTTAAGGAGTCGCCACCTAATTATTATAGTGAATTAGGACACTTGATTTATTGCAATAAAATACTGCAATTAATGATCTCCATTTAAAGGTCTGCGAAAGCTATGTGAGATTCTAGGTAAGGGTTCTTTATTATCCTAAAGGGAAGGGGTCAGGCATCCTATAGGATCCGCTAACTTGCGGTTATCCGTTCAAACCTATGTTAATTATATATTGACTTTTATTCTACCTTTTAATAAAACATTTTTACATAATTTACAATTAAAAATAAAATGCAATACAAAAGTAAAACCGAAATTAAATGGGACATGAGATAAAAATCCGGGACATCTTTAGCCCTTTTTAGGCCTTCTGCACAAGATGATCTCCGGGTATCTGCATAGACACTTAGTAAAAGTGTTAGTAATAAAATAAATAATTTTTAAAGTAATAGCAATAATTGATAAATAAAGCCAAAAAATAAATCCGTCTTTGTACATGGAAGGCCTTGGAAATCAGACGGAGATTCCTTCATCGGCCATTATTGCCAAAAATAATAAAATAAATAAAACCTTCGGATACGCGCCAAAACAGTAATAATTTTAAACACGGAGGGCTCAGATATGTAGAAAATATAAAGTAGGACAGCCTAAACAAGTGCGGCTGCGAGAATTCGCCACAAGCACGTTGGTTATCCTGTAAGTGGAAGAAATCATCATTGCCCGTAAAGCTTCATTTATTTTATTTTTCCGCTTTGCAAATCGCGAGGCCTCAAAATCGACGGATAACTTTTTCATCGCCAAAGTGTAGTATCTTGTTCAAATCAATCAATACCAACAAATGTAGTATTTGTTCTAATCATCAATACCAACAAGGTAGTATTTGTTCTAAATCGGTTTAATAAAATAATGACCGAAAATCGCCAAAAATCATCCAAACCAAATAAAATCAATCCAACAAACACCAGAAAGTAGCAAAACAGTGGCCAACAACATCGCTAGATATTCCAAAAATGGTTCAAAAATCAGTTAGTAAAATGGCCAGAACAGTAGCAACATTGCAGAATCAGTCCGCCCAAAATCAACACCCATTAAGAGCAGTGATAAAAATAGCCACGGTCGATACAATATCACTGGAAACACAAAGTTAGATTAAACATCACAGATCTGATTCGCCCTAAACTCCCAAATAACCATAACAATACCAACACAAAAATGAAACAGTGAGTCAAATGGGCGATGCGAATCAGAAGTTCACGGAAATAGTAGAGTTCGCCGGAGTTCTAGAAACTCCGGCCAGATTCAAAAGTCGAGAAAATCATGCCAAATTCGTCCAACAAACCACAATATATATATAATATCAATGAAAGAGAAACAAACAGTGATTTCAACCACAAAAGGCAGCGGGCAGCGGCGGTAGCGTCACTTCTACGGATAGGTCACCAGAGCGACGCCACCACAGTAGTGAGGTTCGACGGTGAGCAGTGGGTTGTTCGCTGGAGTGAGGGTGGTTCGCCGACGGGCAGGGAATGGGAGCAGCGGTCGGCGATGGATTTGTTGGTTCGTGGGTGGAGGTGAGTGATGGAGGCTTGCTGGAGGTGTGGCTGGGGTTTCGTCGGAGAACAGCGGCGGCGACGGGTGTGTGGTGATGAGAGAGGGCTGCTGGCGACGAGGTGAGGGGGAGAAGGGAAAGTGAGGTGCGGCGGGTTGAAGGTGAGTGAGAGGATGAGGCGGCGGCGACGGGAGAGGGGTGAGGGAGAGTGAGAGAGTCGATGGGGAGTAAAGGGCAAGAGTAGGGTAATGTGGGAGGCGGCTGAAGGGTTAAGGGCTGATAAATGTTGTGGGCGGCTGGGGTTAATAATAGGGTCCCCCCTTAAAATGAGGGGGTAAGGTTTTATTTATAGTGTGGGATTTAGGTTTAGGGTTTTGGGTATTGGGTTTTGGGTATTGGGTTTTGGGTATTGGGTATTGGAGGGAAAAGATGAAAGATGTATTGGGCCTCAGTTTGGGCTTCGGTTTTTGGCGGATTGGACTGATTCAGATTGTGCCTTGGACTGGACTGATTTTGACAAAAAATGCAAAATGGATTAATTATTTAAAAGAAAATTATTTAAAGATACAAAATTATAAAAATGCAAATGCTGATGCAATAATAATAAAATATAATATTTAGCAAATATTTAATGCCTGATTAAAAGTAAAGACGGGATGTCAGTTAATTATTTAAAAAGATGCAAAATTAGTAAAACAAAATGATCGCGCAACAATAATAACATAATATTTAAAAAATGTTTAATATCTAATTAAAGTAAAACATGTTGTCAATTTACAAAAAATAAAACAACATAGAATGTTAGGTAAAAAATATACAAAAATGTCAAAAATTAAGACAAAATGCGGTGTCTTAAAATGCTTAAAATTGCAAGAAATGACTAAAGGATGGGTCAAAATTGGGTGTCAACACGCACGCAATTGCTCCTCGATTGCAAGTTCCTAGAACTCCAATGTATACCTCCTTCGAATAGCTAGGAAATTCGGCAGAGGTTCGAGAGATTTTTGATTCTTAAGACTTAGAATAATATAAAATGAATCGTGTATTGAATAATGAATAATCCCCTCTATTTATAGTTGCGTTTTAGGTTTAAAACGCAACTAGGGTTTCACGTGGGTCAGACCCAGAAAACGAGGCGCAGTGAGTCAGTCAGATTGACCCACTGCCTTGGCGGCGACGCGACTCAAATAGGTGGTGCCACGGCGCTATGGCGCCACGACCCTATGTCCCAGGCGTCACTCCCTTCGTCCAGTGTGGGACGTCGTCTCGTTTTCATTTTAATTAAATTTGAAATCCAATCTCGACTTAATTAAATGGTCATTATTCATTCAAATGTCACGATTATAAATTGAGCATTTATATTCTCTCATTACATCCTTAGATCTCGTTTTCATTTTAATTAAATTTGAAATCCAATCTCGACTTAATTAAATGGTCATTATTCATTCAAATGTCACGATTATAAATCGAGCATTTATATCTCTCATTACATCCTTAGATCGAAGGAACAATTGACGTAGTGTTACTCTACATGCCTTCACATATCGACACTAATCATATTAGGGTCTACACAGAATTCCTAGACGGCGCCGGAAGACGAACTCAATATGTGAAGTACATTTACACGAATTCGATAAATCGAACCTCTATGTGGGAAGATAAAATCCTTTCATTCACGACACACTCGATCAAGCTTAGGATTTGCCAAATGTCTATCCAAATGACTTGATCATTATATCTCATCTATATTGGTTGACAACAAGACCATATCCTGGATATGTCTAATATTGCGTTGACCAACGACTTAGTCAACCTAATATCACTGAGAAAGTGAGTGCTCTCTCGAATATACATTCGAGGAATGAATCCTAATCTTGGCTCAACTACCACTTTTAATCCACATCGTAATGTACCCAATTCAAGCTGTATCTCAACCTATAAAACATTTGAGCTTAGGACAGGATCAAAGTATATTACTCTGTAGAAAAGATGTGTATCGACCTCAAGTCTAAGGATTTCTATCTCCCACACGCTGATCATACTTTAGACATGTATAACAAATAGTATATCAGCAGGGTATACCAATACTTCCAAAGTATCCATGTGTCCATCACGAGTACCCGTAACTCGTAGCAGGCGTGAGACATACTACATCCTCTAAGAATATGATGTAGACCACATGTCGACTTATCACATATCATCGATATCCCATTCTCGATGATCATTAGTCGAGGTTATTTTAAGAGTTACATTATAATATTAATATCTCACACTATTAATAACAACATAACCTCTAGGGATGCATATTATAGAATATCATAAACAATGAACTAATAATTCAATAATTATAAAATGCCAAAATATTAATCTCCATTAATAATAATATGAATGTGTATAAAGTACATTTGTCCTAATACAGATTGTCTATAGGACATAAATATACTTTCAGATGTGAAAGGAAGAGGTGGAGGAATTACACCATGCATTCTCGGTTATGAACTGCATCCATGAATCATCTTTATCTTCTTCTACTTCTTCTAATTCCATGTATGAAGAAGAAGAAGTTAATGGCACATTATAATCGGGTGATGGCGTTTCGTCGTACTCGTGGATGATCATCCCTTGAGCTTGAGGTGGATACTCCAGAAATGGTGCACTAGATACTTGCCCTAGCTGCTGCTCTTCTATTTCAGGACAAACTCCATTCTTCTTGAATACACGACACAATGCGTACGAGTCCTGCATACATAGAAAAACAAGCAAGAATATAATTTATGTGCAGCGAAAGTGCTTCTGATTCTTGAAATGTTTGACATAATAGGACTATCTCATCTAAAAGTGTAAGTTTTAATAACAACATTTTTATTTACTTAATTACTTTTCCAACACACACCCTCAATCACGTGGGGCCTGATCCCTTTTCATGGCTAAACACGTACAAATGATGGAGACTCAAATTAATTAAACCCTCCACTTGATCTTAATATCATGTTAAAATGTGTGATATTTAATGCAATTTTTTTAGCTATTAGAGAAAGAAAACTTTACTACATGCATGTGACTGCATCCATGATAACATAATTAGGCAGATAACGTGCTATAGCATATATTAAAATAAAAAATTAAAAATGCATTACATGTTAATTACTATTCTCTCCGTTCCAATTTATATGATGTAGTTTAACTCGGTACGAAATTTAAGAAATAAATGAATGCTTTTGAATCTTGTAGTCTAAAACAAGCTAAATATATGTTTGTTGATATATATATTCAGGTTATTAAAAATTCGAATAAAGTGAAAAAGCAACCAACCGACACCTTCATACAAAATTATATTGAAAGTGATGTGTGGTTACGTACAAAAAAGGCAAACAAAAACCAATCAACAATAAAGCAGATAGAATATTCGGTCATACGTACTTTCGGCTAACTATACCAAGAGACAAAGTGAAGACAAAATATTTCTCACTCAAGAGATCTAAAGTGCAAGCAACGAATAATTCAACCAAGAATCTTATACTATACATACTACTACTAATTATTACTCTATGTAGTATATAAGAAAAGATAAAGTAAGGAATAGAATGCTAAGAGACAAAACCCCAAGCTTTGCAATTTTCTCTACGCCTGTGATCACAGAAAAATGATTTCCCCCTAATTTTCTCGCTCTTTTCAAGCATTTTCTTATCATCATATTTTCTGGTTAATAAAAGACATATATATACAAGTTATAAGAAAAATTTCCTTTCTATTCTATCTAGGAATCTCTATTTTATAAGAATACTAACTTTACAATTATGATAACATTACACTACTAATTTAGATACAAACCTAAATCTAATATTTACCAAATATACAATGTAAAAGGGGAAGGATCCCACGGCGGATGGGCTCACATGGCTAAGCCCATATATACTTTAACACACCACCACAATCATAGCGGGCGGTCTTCGTACGCTGAGACTGTCTCTAAAATCTTCAAAAAGGACCGAGGGAAGACTCTTTGTAAAGATGTCTGCAATTTGATATCTTGAAGGAACATGGTAGACGCGTACTTGTCCTTTGACTACCTTCTCTCGAACAAAGTGAATATTCATCTCTATGTGTTTAGTACGCTGGTGCTGAACTAGAAGAAAGGTAGATGACACTTATATTATCATAATACACCAAGGTAGCCTTCTCAATAGGACAATGAAACTCTAACAGTAGATTTCGTAACCAACATGACTCAGAAACCACATTGGCTACCCTTCTATACTCGGCCTCTGCACTTGAACGTGAAAGCGTGGATTGACGCCGATGCACTACGAGACCAAGTTATTACCTAAAAACATGCAATAGCCAGACGTAGACCGTCTGGTGTCAGGACAACCACCCCAATCAATATCTGTGTAGGAGACAAGTGTAGACATCGACGAAGGATACAAATGCAAACCATACTCAAGTGTACTCTGAATGTACCTAAGAATGCGTTTGAGCGCATTCATATGTTCCACTCTAGGATCATGCATAAACAAACACACCTGCTGTACGACATATGTAATATCAGGTCGCGTGAACGTCAGATACCGAAGGACGCCAGCAAGACTGCGATAGCGGGTCGGATCCTCATATGGAGAGCCAACTGCAGCACCCAACTTGGGTTAAGTATCAACTGGAGTAGAAGTTGACTTACAGGATGACATCCCAACCCTCTCAATGATCTCTGCTGCATACTTTCTCTGTGACAAGAACAATCCACCTGCATGACGAGTTACAGCGATCCCCAAAAAGTAACTCAATGGGCCCAAGTCCTTCATGGCAAACTCAGCACTGAGCATCGTCATAATGGACTTGCGCAAGGCATCAGAAGAAGCAGTCAAGATAATATCATCAACATATAGTAGTATATAAGCCATGGACGAACCCCGACGATATATGAATAATGAATTATCAGACTTGATATGAGAAAAACTCATAGTCGAAACAAAATCAGCAAACCTCTTATACCAAGCTCGTGGAGACTGCTTAAGTCTATACAAGGACTTCTTCAATAGACAGACATGATGAGGATATCTAGTATCTCTAAACCCCAAAGCTGATGCATATACACTGTCTCCTGAAGATCACCATGTAGGAAATCATTCTGCACATCTAGCTGATAAATGAGCCATGATTTTGAAGAGCCAAGATGAGCACAGTGTGAATAGTAGCCGACTTGACCACCGGGCTAAATGTCTCACCACAATCCACACCAACCTGCTGAGTCTTACCATCACCTACAAGTCTAGCCTTATGCCTGTAAATGAACCATCAGAATTTTCCTTATGAACAAAAATCCACATAGACCAAATAATACTAATACCAGATGGACGGGGTATCAACTCACACGTTTTATTATCAATAAGATCATTATATTCCTCGGTCATGACAATTTTCCAATTAGGGTCATTTAAATCAGACACAGGATTACAGAGTAATGAGGATTTAAGAATATTTGAATTCAAATTAAAATGTCTTTTTGGTTTAAAGATACCCTGTTGACTACGAGTGACTGGACCATGACTCTGGGCTGGATTGGGTGAATTTTGGGAATTTTCGGAAACTCCAGGAATTACCGTCGAGGGCGCCGCAGCGCCAGAAGAACTGGGAAGGTCACAGGAGTTTTGGCGCCGCGTCGCCCCTGTGCAGGGCCGCGGCGCTGACTCTTAGGGATTTTGACGTCGCGACGCCTCTATGTAGGGCCGCGCCACTGATGACGAGTTTTGGGGAACCTGCATATTTTCTGGCAAACCTGAAAAATGTCGGAGAACATAGGGAGAGATAGCACCATCCAAAAAATCATAAGAGCTAGACACGAGTTTTTATACTTTAGAGAAGGGAAATTGAGATTCATCAAAGAGAACATGTCGACTAATGATGATTCGTTTAGAGGACAAATCAAAACATTTATAACCACGATGATTTGAAGGAAAAACCAAAAATACACAAGGAGTAGAACATGTCTGAAGTTTGTTGATTGTAGTGGATGAAAACAGTGGATAACATAAGCATCCGAAGACCCTAAGATGAGTGTATGACAGAGTCTTATTGTATAACACTTTTAGAGGGGATGAATATGTCAAACCTTTAGAGGAAAGAATATTGAGGAGATCGATAGCCATTTGTAGTGCATGATGCCAAAATAATGGAGGAACGAAAGAATGAACCAATAAAGTGCGGACAATATTATTAATGGTATGAATTTTTCGATCAGTTTTCCCATTTTGTGAAGACGTATGAGGATAAGAAAAATGAAAATTTATCCAATTTTGAGTACAAAACTCCCTAAATTCTCCATTATCATACTCTCTGCCATTATCACATTGGTTGTTTTTTATTTTCCGTTCGAATTGTGTTCTTATGAAAGCTCTAAATTTTATGAAAATGGAAAAAACTTGAGATTTTTTCGCAATTGGAAATGTCCATAAATATTTAGAATAATCATCTAAGAATAGAACATAATAACGATGACTCATAGAACTGAGAACCGGAGATGTCCATAAATCACTATGAATAGTTTCAAATGACATTGAAGTATTAGAATTCGAAGTTACAAATGGTATTTTAATAATATTTCACAAAGCACAGGATTGACAAAGTGGAATACTACGTGTACCCTTACAAGAAATAAACTTTTGTCTATCTAAAGAAGATAAAATAGACGACCCCGGATGACCTAGATGAGCATGCCACAAGGAAGGACCAACAACTGCAAAAGTGGATGACATAGCTTGACGCGAGACACTGTGACTTGGTGTGATTGGATAGAGGCCCCCACTGTTACACCTCATGAGATGACTCCCCGTCTTGAAATCCTTCACAAAAAATCTAAATGGATCAAAATTAATAGAAACCCAGTTATCAGTTGTAAATTTACGGACATATACCAAATTTTTAATTAATTTTGGGCATGAAGGGTATTTTTCAGGACAAGTGGTGGATGAGGAGGGGACAAGGTTTTATGACCATAACCCATAATTGGAATAGAACTGCCATTACCAACAGTTATACCACGATTAGTGCTCAAATTGGAATAAGATGAGAGAGTATCTTGATCGGATATCATGTGGGTAGTGGCGCCGGTGTCCACGTACTACCAGGTCCGCAGTGAAGTCGGGCCGTGTGTATCGCCGCTTCAATGTCGGGCTCGAGTGTTCCCATCGCGCGTGGTGGACTGATGGGGCGAGACCAGTATACTAGATCGCTGGGATCGCCATACGCCGTCCGAACTCGAGTTCGGATCGAGGAGAATCCGAAGTCGCTCAGTATACGGCGGATATCGAGAGCCGCGCGCCAGAAGATCGTGCCGCGACGCCGTAGCGCTGGGACCCACCGCCATCGACCGTGGCCTTGTGGGTTCGAGTTGTGATTGCCGCTGCTGCTGACGGTTGCCCCCGTTATTGCCGTCGCAGTTCTTGTCATTATTCTTCCGATTTTGGCATTTCTTTCCATACCCGCTGTTGTGATTTTGGGTCACGTTGGCTGGATTGAAAGGAGAGAAGTTGGTAGCAGTCATCATGGCGACATGATTGGCCCCAAGCGCTACTTTCTTAGCCAAACCGGTTTCTTCCAAAGTGAGCATAGAACGGGCTTGATAAAATACTGGCAGGGGGTTACTCTGATGAATAACTGAAGCAACACCGCTATAGGCCTCTGACAGGCCTGCAACCATCTGAAGAACTAGACGACTATTAAAAATAGGAGAACCCACGTTGTTGAGTTGGTCTGCCAAGTCCTTGAGACGTTTGCAATAAGAAGAAACGTTTTGAAAATTCACCATAGTCACCTGTGAAAATTCCTGCTCAAGGATAACAATCCGAGAATGACTGTTATCTTGAAATATATCTCGCAATCGATCCCACACCGACATAGTTGTGGAGTTGGGTTCCATAATCGTCTGCAAAAGGTCCAAGGAAATTGTGGCATAAATCCACTGAAGAACCTTGGAATCAAGCATGTCCCATAATTCTGGGTCTGATTCTTTAGTGATCACATTAGATGTAGTCGTCGTTCACCCTCTTTTGAAGGAGCAAGAAGGATGATGTGGTGAAGAACTTTATGTGCTTTAACATGAATCTTGAATAATTCCGCCCACGTCCCATATTTGACGTTTTCAAGATCAAGAACAATAGGGATGACGCTCTTGATGTTAGAAACTGAGAGGGCAGGATGAAAATTGTTCTTATCAGCCATAGGGATAGAACAAACCAGATTCGGAGAAGGAAATTTGTAGAAAAGAAGAAGGAGGTCTCGAATTTTTGCTGGAAAAAAAAGAGAATTTGGGAGGGATTGGCACGATATTTTTGAGAAGAAATTGAGAAGCGGAAGCAAGGAAAAGAACCTAGGCTCTTGATACTATCAAAGAAATAATCCTTGATTATTCTTATTAATGAAAGACATATATATACAAGTTACAAGGAAGATCCTCTTCCTATTTTACCTAGGAATCTCTATTCCATAAGAATACTAACTTTACAATTATGGTAACATTACATTACTAATTTAGGTACAAACCTAAGTCTAATATTTACCAAATATACAATGGAAAAGGGGAAGGACGCCACGGCGGATGGGCTCACACGGCTAAGCCCATATATACTTTAACATTTTCCACTGTTCTTTTTTCAAATAATGAAGTGCTATGCATTGAATATTTGTTTTGTTTTGCTTGTTTTGCCTGATTATGTTTTATCTTGAGCCGAGGGTCTCCCGGAAACAGCCGCTCTACCTATCAAGGTGAAGGTGAGGTCTGTGTACATTCTACCCTCTCCAAACTCCACATTATGAGATTTTCAGTGGGTATGTTGTTGTTATTTATAGGTGAATTTCTGTAATGAGTATGTTTCAGTTATATATGAATATTGATGGTGTAATGATTTGTTCATGCTATTAGTGTAGTTTAACTTCTTTATGTCACATGGTTATATACTTCACAAAATTGTGTAGTACATATACTAAAATATTTTTACTGTTAATATACATAACGTAGATCCCTTTTCCAAACCAACTGTTGGGGAGTGAGACGAATTAAAAACGACAGATAACAGAGGGAGATAACAGAGGGACACATGGTAAAAGATTTATTTCTTGCTTTCTATCGACCCTTTAACTATAGAAAGCTGTGAGGAAAATTCATGAGCACCAATGCTTTGCCAGCAAATTACGGCTTACAACAATACTTGTGCCTTTAAAGTCAAATTATGCAGAGTCCATGCTTAATATTTTTTCAATTAATAGACGTTTTTGAAATCATAACTGTTAAATATACATAAGTATACGCACGATATATACGTGTATACTTATGTATATTTGATCTCATTCTCGGCTCGGCTTGGGCAGTGGCCCATCATGGGTTATGGGCAGAATGAATCTTGAGTGTATATTTTGTATATAATGTGTATTAGTCTTGTACCTTAATTAGTCTTGTACACTTACCAATTACCATAATTGTATAGTTAGTGTCCAAATAAAATAAGGTTTTAGGAGTAGAATAGGAATATGATTTTTCGATTATGAAAATATGTAAAGTGTATATATTGTCTTTCAATAAATGAAAATAATCAAGGAATAATTTCTTTCATTGTATCAGAAGTCTAGCACTAAAATACTTCCGCTCCTCTCCCAAAGAAAACCCCCCTCTCGGATTCTCCCTCAACCCGAGAGCCCCATATTCTCAAATTTTCTTGTTCTATTCACTATGACTAATAAGAACATGTTTCATCATGTCTTAACAATTTCTAACATCAAGAGCATTCTTCCTATACCCGCTATCGCAGTCTTGCAGGGGCTCTTCAGTATCTTACTTTCACGAGATCAAATATTACGTGTTACACCTCGTAAGTTTAAGACGACAATTAAGAACGTCATTAAGGAAGTAAGATTCGAATATGAGATATAAAATATAATTACAAATATTAATACGGAAATTAGTATACTTAAGGATGTGATTCCGGAAAGATTTTAGTTACGACGAGTGACAAAAAAAATTATAATGATAGTTATATATCTCCGTTAGGGATTATAACGTATTATATAAGTTATGACAACGAGGATACGAGGTCTTATGGAATTTTCAAGACTTAAAAGAAGTGGGATGTAAGTTTAATTAATTATGGAAATTGGACTAAGTTGCAATTAAATTTTCAGATTTTCTAAAACCTTACTAACCTCTTCAAATCCTCACAAATTCATTTTCAAACCTCTCCTCTCCTCTCTTCCTTGCACAACCGATCTTCGCCCCAATTTCATACCAAAAATTGAAGCTTTTGTTCCTTCTTTCTAGCCTAAATTCTTCCACAAATTACAAGCTAAAGAGAACACCACAAAAACAGTGGCAAAAATGTGCTCACTGCCGAGAATTTGGCCCAGATTTTCCAAGTTTTGAAAGAAAATTTAGGTAAGGAATGACGAGTTAAACCTATAGAACACATGCATGACATTTTGGAGTTGAAAATGTGAGAACAATGGTGCAAGAAGGATGAAACAGTGGCAGATTTTCGGGACTGTTTTGGGGCAATTTAAAGGTGAGAAATTCTTCTTCTTATGATGTAATTAAAGTTGCATGTTGTTGTGAATTAAGAATTGAACTTGTGTTAAGAGTTAAACTTAGATTAAGAGGAAATGGGAGTGAGATTGCATTTGGTTGTTGTGATGTTATTGTAGCCGAATTGTGGGACTGATTTTGTATAAATTGGAATTAAGTGTTGTTGTTATTATTATTGTTGCTAATTGCATGTTAAAAATGGAAGGAAGTCTTGAAAGAAATCTTGGTATTTAAAGAAGTATTTGGGTGTTGAAACATGAAATTGGAGTTTAGAAAGTTGGGAGAAGAGTTATGGAATTATGACATGTTGTGACCATGAACTTCATGAAATTGTTAGACGTTGTGGTAACGTGTTAGGGGCTGATTTGGTAGTATTAAAATGTTGGAAAAATAAGTTAGGAATATATGTATACGATATGGTAAATACTATTACACGTCTTAAAGAATTAAAGCATAAAAGGTGTTACATTGCACTCTAGATGTTGTTGGATTATGGACTATTTTAATGTGGATTAAGGGGATGAATTAACATGATAACTAGGCGTGTTAATCACCTTGATTGCTATTTTGGTTATATTCCATGAAGGTAAGGAGAAATGATGTATAATGGTGGTATATGTCAAGTATATGGACTGTTTTGACTATATTCTTAAGTTATGACTTGATATTGGTATTGTTGACTTTGGTTGTAAGTTGTGGATGTGCACATAAATAGGAGAAGTGTTGCCCAATTTTTTATAGAAAAGAAAGCAAGTTATCATTTAATTATAAACATATGCTAGTAATGGTAAGGTTAATGGACATGTTACTATTAATATAGGTTGAGGTGCTAGTCAAGACGTATTTAGAATATTGAGTTGGCTAGTTCGTCAATAAGGTATGTGAAACTCTTCCTTCTTTCTTTTTGGCATGATTTTCATAAATAAACGTACGGCGGACGTACATGATTCCTATACAGTCTAATTCCTAGTAATATGAGTTATGAGAAGTGCATTTGATTTTTCAGTAAAAAGTTCATTTTAATGATTTGATTAAGAGTCAAAGTGATGATTTAAATTGTATAGTTACTCATGATACTCTATTCATGCTGGATATGATTATATGAATTCACCGAGTCTCATAATGGGCCGGGACACGTTATATTGATTATTCCATGGACATGTATCCATGATGCGGGTATAGATACCCATGATAGTATATGTATGATTATTCCATGGATATGTATCCATGATGCATGTATAGATACCCATGATTCCATGGATATGTATCCATGATGCGGGTATAGATACCCATGACAGTAGATATAATTCCATGGAAATGTATTCATGATGCGGGTATAGATACCCATGACAGTAGATATGATTCCATGGACATGCATCCATGATGCGGGTATAGATACCCATGACAGTATATATATACATATATTGGATGATTATATGGATACGTATTCATGATTTTTTATATGACCCTCATTTTGATAAGACACAGTTGATTCTCTATTTTCTATGGCACAGTTAGATTGGTATTTGATAATCTTACATGCCTCCTGTTATCTATTGACCATTTATGATCTCATTTACAGTACTTCATGTTTTACATACTCAGTACATTATTTCGTACTGACCCCCCTTTTCTTAGGGGTTGCGTTTCATGCCTGCAGGTACAGGTACTCAGTTTGATGACCCGTCAGTCTAGGATTTCCACTCAGCTGTTTTGGAGAGCTCCTTTGATTCAGAGCTTGGTCATTTTGGTACAGAACCTCTTTTTAGACTTATGTATATATTTAGGGGCACGACGGGGCCCTGTCCCGTCTTATGTCGTTATCCTTCTCATAGAGGTCTGTAAACAGTCGTGGGTTGTGCGTATGTAGAGTTGTAAAACTGTTTTGGTCAGCTATGTCGTTGTACTCTGTTTTGGGATGTTCCCATGTATACATGATACTATTTGGTGGCAGCCTTGTCGGCTTGTCTATTATATTATGTTGGCTAGTTGTGACTCCCTAGGAGGCAGGTACATTCTTGTGTAAAGGCAACCTTGTCAGCTCGCCTATTCTGACGTATGTTATAATTACAGCGTAATGCTGCTGGATTTTATATTTGTCCTAGTGTTAGTTGGATTATGTGTGACGTGTTAGTATAATGACGTCATTAGGGCGCTTAGTCGCAGCTCGTCGGGTCGTGACATTACGTATGCAGTACAACAGGTGTGTTTGTTTATGCATGATCCCATGATTGAGCACATGAATGCACTCAAACGTATTATTAGGTACATCCAGGGGACGCTTGACTATGACTTACATTTATATCCTTCGTCGACGTCTACCCCCGTCTCGTATACATATGTTGATTGGGGAGGATGTCCCGGCACCAGACGCTCTACGTCTGGCTATTGTATATTCCTTGGTAATAACTTGGTCTCGTGGTCTGCGAAACGTCAGTCGACTTTGTCCCGCTCCAGTGCAGAGACTGAGTATCGAGGGGTGACCAATGTGTTCTCTGAATCATGTTGGTTACGTAATTTACTGTTAGAACTTCATTGTCCTATTCAGAAAGCTACCCTGATCTATTGTGATAATGTTAGTGTCATCTATCTTTCGGGTAATCCGGTTCAGCACCAGCACAGTAAACATATTGAGATGAACATTCACTTTGTTCGCGAAAAGGTAGCTCGTGGACATATACGCGTCTGCCACGTCCCTTTCAGATATCAGATTGCAGACATCTTTACGAAGGGTCTTCCATCGGTCCTTTTTGAAGATTTTAGGGACATTCTCAACGTTCGAAGACCGCCCGCTATGACTGCGGGTGTGTTAAATATACATAAGTATACACACGATATACACGTGTATACTTATGTATATTTGATCTCATTCTCGGCTTGGGCAGTGGCCCATCACGGGTTATGGGCAGAATGAATCTTGAGTGTATGTTTTGTATATAATGTGTATTAGTCTTGTACCTTAATTAGTCTTGTATACTTACCCATAGTTTTATAGTTAGTCTCCAAATAGAATAAGGTTTTAGGAGTAGAATAGAAATAGAATTTTCCTATTATGGAAATATGTAAAATGTATATATTGTCTTTCAATTAATGAAAATAATCAAATGATTATTTCTTTCAATAACTTTCCAAAAAAGAAAAAAAGGAGGAGGTGGAAAAAATGGTTAGTAATGAATTGAATTTATTTCTTTACCCCTTTTTCTTTCTGATATTCGCCTACAATCTCTCTACATTTTAAACTATTTCATGAATTAAAAAAGCATTACTCAAAATTAACTAAAGTAGGAAACCGTATCTATTCCAACAAATAATACAAAAGGAGGTTTTTCAATGCGGTATATATAATTTAAATCAATTGGAAAATTATAATTATAATATGAACTATGTACCTGAATGCCAGAGGTTCCTTCACACTCTTTATCATCGATTCGATATTCATGCATAACCCAATCGGTCCTGATGCCCTGAGGGGCTCTTCCCCTGTAGTAAACCAATGTCTTCTTCATCCCAATTGCTCTATTTTGGGATGTTACTCTTCTATCTTTCCCTGTCGATTTCCAGTATCCAACTCTAGTTGCTCTATTTGTTCTGAATCCATTTGGGTATTTTCTATCCCTTGGCCCAAAAAAATACCATTCTGGATCTCTACTAGGAAAAAATGATTTCTCTGACCCAAAAAATGAACATATAAGTACTGAATAAAGAAGAAAACAAATGATTCTTGAACTAATGCCATTATACATACTTTAGAAAGAATGCATAATCGCTAAGATGTCATGGTAATCAAGAAAATCGAGGCTTAATGGAAATAGATAGAGCAAGATGACCAATTTCAAAGTGGTGTTTACTGGTTCAAGATTTTAATTAGTCAATGAGGAGTTTACCTTAAGTCATACCCCCCCCCCCCCCCACCGTACTACTCATTTCTAAATGTGTATGTGAACTTGATATATATAGAAAGGCGAATCCACAAATTTATGGATTCTTGTATTCTCGTTTGCCAACCAACACAACTCATTATGCTATTGGTTCATATTTATTAATATACGTATTTAGTGGATTTCTCAACACATTATAGGACTTGGGCTAAAGCTACTGAATTCAGCTTAATCCGTATCATATATCGTACAACTTATGTATAATTATGTGTCAATATTTGTATGTTCGAGCCAAAACAATTGGTCAATATCAATAAGGTATACATTCAACTCTCGTGTCTTGGCTTGGAACATAACATTAAACAAAAATAGAGAAGAAGAACAGGAAAATTAAAGGAGAAGAGGAAGAAGTTAGAACCAACCTGCTAATTGCCAAGGCTCACATTTGTAAAGATCAATTTCAGGAATAATGTCAAGTTCAATCTCTAGGCCATGAATTTTTCTCTTGAGATAATAATTGACAAGCTCTTCATCAGTGGGATGGAACCTAAAACCAGGGGGCAATCCCACGGGTGCCATTGATCTCTTTTCTTATTAATTAGGCAGACATGACCCTCATGTCTATATAGTTATATAGCTAGTAATACATAAAGAATACAAAGCAAATTACCCCTTCTTGTAATCATTTATCACTTTTTCTCTTTTGTAGATTCTCATAAAACGTTTCTCTCAAGCACTACTATATACTCTCTTCTCGGATACGACCGTTTAACAGGGGCCGTCTTTGGGTCCGTGCGAGATATGCTACGGGCCTCGAAAAATGAAAAATTTCAGGGCTCCCTTTTTTTCATTTTTTATTAAGTTGTATTAGCCAGAATTTACTGTAAAGACCCATAATTCGCAGGTCTTAGCCCAATCAAAGTAAGAGTTGATTAACTTGAAGTTGTATTTAGTTGTTGTTTACAATTTAAAGTAATTTCTAATTATTGAAATCGTATATTTACTTATATTAAGGACCCATTTTTATAAATTAAAACAGGCCCCCAAAATGTTTGAGACGCCCGGCAGTTTAACACTTCAGAGTTCTTCCACAAGCTCTTTAAATTAATACTATATTATAATATATTCAAAAGAAGAGGCAGGCCACCCTGGCTAATTAGTAATTTCTCTCGTGAATTTAGTGGCTAAAGTAGGGGAGAGCATCAAAGACTGTTCATACTAAGCTGATTGTCTCTAATCACTGCATAGTACGGGCAAACAAACATCATCTATAACAACATTTCACTATAACGGTCAAATTATTTTTGAATTTTTGATATTACGTTATATTATATGTCCTCATCGAAAACAAGATTTCGCTATAATGTAACATCCAAGATTTTTTGAATTTTTAATCTTTTATAAGTGTATACATATAGCTGGAGTATAAAAAATAAATTTAGTTGAGTTCAGAGAGTACCTCCGGTTAACTTGTACGTCTACAAACTGCATTTGTTACATTTCTAATGCATCTAAAACGAGATGAAGTAATTGATTGAAAGAGATAAAAATACAGGGTGTTAGTAAGCGAGAAATCATGCTAATTTATCTTGGTTTGTGCAGTACAAATTCTGACAAAAAATTACACTACTTTAGAATAGGTGAGAATTGAGGCCTTCTTTGACGTTAGCAAATAAATTTTTCTCAAACATGTCATTGTTTTGGTCCCACCCATGGCTGTCGTTTTTCTACTACATTGGACCACATTTTGGTGTCCATCTAGTATCTACATATAGAGAAACAGATGTAGTAATGTACATACAGCCAGAAAATTCATGCTAGTGTACAAGTCAATACCCGAACCATACAATTTTCTTGCCTGAATAGAATAAAACTTAAGGCAATTCCTACCAAAGAATATTTCTAGAGGAAAAAAAAATGGTATGGTGCGTTCTTGACTCCTTTTAAACAAAAATTGGAGAAGAAATACAACAATTTCAAAAGAAAATTAGCTATGAGTTGTTAACTGTAATACAGCTTTTGGCAGTAGCAGGGGCATATGGATGTATTAAGCATTGTGTCAGCTCTAGGACTATATGTATTGATGAAGAAGCATAGCATTCATAATTCTCAACTAACTCCAAATAGATCTCTTTATCCGTTTTTCCCTCATTGAATTCATGATCCAACTTCTCATCTGTACTATATATTTAAAGAATGGCAGTGGAGGAGCAGCAGAAGCAGCTGAATTAAATTCAATATTTGGGTCAAGTGGTGCAATTCAAGGCAGCTTTAATTTGGTGGATAGTGTTGCCCATAAGGTTATTAACTGTGTTTACTGATTCTGGGCTCATTTTTGCTGATGATGACAAACTGCTCACCAATATCTGGAACACTACTGTCACTAGTGACCCCCCTCCTGCCCTGCTGTGATCTCCCATGGTACCGTTATTCACCTCGTGGGACCCTCGGTCTTGTCGGCCGTCCGGGGATATCGTGAAACCCGACGGTAGTAATGGGATGTAGGTTGTGTCTTCACCACTCATTGCAATGTTGATGGATTGTAAATCGACCGGGCTGTAGACTACTAGTGAACCTGATGAGTCTATGCAACTTTCTTGAAGTATCAGCATGTTATTCTGGCTAGTGTTATAGGCCTACAAAATGTAACATTATCCTGGTTATGAAAAAAGTAAAAAACGACAAAGGTTGATAATTTAGAGGGTAAAATAATATTTGGCCGGTTGAGTGACCTTCTGAGTGTTAGACATAGTTAGGTGACTTTTCTATTACAAACAAAAGAAACACGTCTTTACTAGATAATTTCGGATAGTTGAGTGACCATTTGAGTAATGGACTCAATTTTTAAGAAAAATAGGAGAAGGAAATCAAATCATTTCATTATTTGATAAATATGTGATGGATTTTGGAAATTTACCCTGAGCACAGAAATACAGTTCCCTGGATGAGAGCCATTTGCAATGTGAGCTACCTCTTGTACTGGATTTTGGTTGGAAAGAACATCCCACTGTGTCAAGGACAAAAAAATAAAAAACAATAGAAGAGTTCCTAAAAAATAATGAATATGTTTGAATTAGAACAAGGCAAAGTATACTAATGCACAATATACACCGCATCCTAAAAGGGGGAAGAAACAATCTATAATGTACTACAAAATGAATGAATCTGCTAAATTCGAGAAGCTTAGTAAATTTATGCATACCTGAGGTCGAGTCCTTTCGTCCCTAAGGAAATTGAAGACATGTTGTGGAGGAACCGGGAGCCAAATGGTGGAAGCTGCACTGATGACTACACCATTGGGCTGGCCAGGGTCGGTGGTCTTTTGGAGGGTGGCTCTGACTTCGAACTCATTCAATGCAGAAATGTTATTCCACTGGTGTCCGTTGGACGGGTTTATGCTGGCACAGAAATTGCTCACCATTCTTTGCGCCACTTTCATCATGCTCTTCTTCCCTTCTGGTGATGGAATCACTGCCACCATTGTATCAAACACATATTATTTTCAAGCGAATGAATTCTCCTTCGTGTTGAGAGATAGTTCTGGCTTAGTAGATCGATGATTAGTGTAAAAATAGTCTAACTATGATGTACAGAGATATATATGATTCATGTATACCCGACGCTTACTAATTTGGAAATGAGGCATAGTTGATTGATTGATTAATACTTGTATTGTATGAACATTAATTAGTGAAAAGCATTTTGAGAATACCTCCTCCAAGTTCACGAGAAGAGTTGCCGCTAACCATTAGACAAGCATATCTTTCACACATCCTTTGAAGAGAACCAAGCCATCTCTCTGCTCCAAATGCGATACCACTATGCATAAGATCTCTATATAGCCTATGAATTGAACCTTTCTCTTCCACTTCAACATGTTCCAGCCAAGTTACCTATTCCATAGTAGAATTAACCAGTTAGATATAGTACTACTGAGATGGAATTACAGAGCTTAATCACAAAATTATGGCATAAGAGCCATTTGGACAACCTTGGAATAACCATTGGGCATGTCTTGTATCAAGCAACCAGATGGGAGTTTATGGACCTTGCATGAAGAGGGAGGGTACATATTTTCTTGAGTTATATCATAGGAAACATCAACAATTGCCCATGAGCCTGGCTCAATCTGCTGGCAAAACCGTAGGAAATACAATTGTCGCGTTGGGACTAGTGGCGAAAGCACTTGCTGTTCTTCATACATCTGCAAGTAGCAGGACCAGTGTCAGCCTCTATGAACAAAATTTCAAGGAAAAGATGAAGTTATTATTTCTTTACCAATTGTAATGTACTACTTCGGCTGCCCATTACGCCACATGATATTACTTCAAGTGTTCTTGCCTTTGAAACAATTGTAGGGAAGAATTCTGCCCATTTGTTCTACAAAAGTATGAAAACAGAGCAAAATTTTCACTATCAGGTTATTCAAAAGCTACATAAAGAGAGACTGCAAGCAACAAGATAGACTAACCGCATCAACAAACATGTCGACTAAGGCTAAACCATTCATGATCACAACACCGGAATCCCTAGAAGCCTCAATGCGAACATTTGGATTTTTCAACGAACTGTTAGCCTTTGGAAAAATCTGTTCATAGCTATCAAGGTTAAGTACATCTCTGCTATCCGTATTGGACTTTGTCCACAAAGGTTCATTAGTTTGTAAAAGCCTAATCAGTTCCTCCATGGCGTTGCCAGAAATATCAGCCATAAGGGACTTATCCATGTCCGAAATGTTCAATGTAGGACAGGGTAAACTTGGCATAGTACTCGTCGAACTTCCATGGAGAAGCTCGAGATCAAGAGAAGGGCTCGTTAGTCCAAAATTAGACATGGACATTAAGTTTAGTGAGGACATATGACTAGGCTGCATTGGCGGGAGTTGTAAAATAGGCCTTCCCATATACTTTGCAGCAATGCTTGAAATTTTGTCAAGCTGCATATGCCAAGAAAATCAAATAAGATAAACAACAAAAAGGGCAATAAACTAATATAGAGACAAGAAATTATATGAAAGGAGCGATTATGGACCTCCTCTTTTAGTTGCAGATTCTCCATTCTCAATTTTTGTTCATCAAAATAAGAGTCTTCTGAAACTGGAGGACCTCCACAAGATGGACATATCACATTCTTGATTGCTTCCCTTATTGCTATGTTTTCACATCTAATTCTATCATTTTCCTCTCGAAGCATCAAATTATCTGCTCGTTCATGTTGACTCTATAATCCAAAACACATTTAATACAAGTATTGTTATATTTATACACAAAACGGTAGTTTTAAACAAGAAAAACAATCAGAGAAAAAGATCAAAACCTTCAATTGAGTCCTTCTATTTTGGAACCAAAACTTTATTTGACGAGGAACCAAACCCAAATCTCTGCTTAACTGCAATCTGGTCTTCTCGTCTGGATGCGGACATTCTTTGAACACGCTAAAATGTACAAACACCAAATTTCATTATTATTATCGGAACCAAAAAATTAGTACTAGCACTAAATTAAGTAAAGGAGATTGAACTATATTTTTCCTACTACACTATCATAACTAACTCTTCATAAAATGTGAACTTAGCAAACTAAAAAAATAAGACAAATAACTTGCTATAACTAGTTAATAAACACTATATTTACACTCTCAATCAGGAGCGAAGCTAAAGAAAAAGCTACGCATTGGACAACCAATATATTTGGTCAAAATCACATGTTTATGGTAAAAAATTCAGTAAAAATAACTTTACTTTTAAAATTCATAATCCATAAACTCAAAACTCTGACTCTCAATATATATTTTTCAACTATTGTAGAGTATCTTACGTTTCAAGCCTTTGAATTTGGTGAGCTGTGTGTCGATGGAAACACTTCTTCTTCCGGTGAGTGTCAGAGGCGTCACCGCCGCTGGAGGAAGCAGCACCTCCGCTGCCGAATTCCATTGATGATCTCTCTCTATTGCGACTCAACGAAAAATTTAATGATAAACCAATAAGCAACAAGTCTTGTAATAGTAGTAGTAGTACTTATAATTCCCATCAAATAAATAGTTTTGCGTAATAAATCACATGAGTAAATATTTACTGGTAATGAGTGGATGATGAAGATGGAATTAAGGTAGTGTATATCAATAGCATAGTAAAAGGCAAGACTTATGGTTGATGTTATAAGGAAATTATAACGGGAGAATATTTGGAATAGGTAACGGACGAAAAATCAGAAATATATTGTGTAATGAGCATGATTGATAGAAGAAAATTGGAAAGTGAGAAACGGATGGAGAGAAAATAATAAGGGAGGGGAAGTAATTAACACAAAATGTGGGAGAATGAAATGAATAGCAATATGCTATATGCATAATTATGGGAGGATCGTAATAAAAATACAATACAAACGCACTTTACAAAAATAAATAAATATATATTTTCAAAATTTAGATCCAATACCTTTGATTTTTTGAAGAAAAAAGAAGTTTATTTTCAATTTTAGATCTATCTCACAACATATATTTATTGACAAAGTCAAAGTTAATATTTTGAGTTTATGAATTTTAAAAAGATAATTTACTTAATTTTTGATAAATTATTTATGTTTATTTAGTATTTTAAAACCCGGATACAAGTTTTGGCCCGATCTTATTGGTACTGTCGAATTTTTCGACATGTTTGTAGCTCCGTCTTTATTGGTAATACAAATATACTCAAATGGGTATCCAAAATGAAGGAAGTTTATTTCATTCTCAAGTTTACAATATATACAACTCTAACAATAAAGACTTACTACTAATTAATGTAATTAATCCTAATTGATATAATCAAATATACTAATTTACAATTACAATATATGATTGATTGTGTTTGGAGACCATTATGGGATTGTCCCATAATTGTCTTAAGAGTCCCCCGCAATCTTAGCGGAAGGTTCTCATATGCTGAGACTGTCCCTGAAATTATCAAATAGTACGCGCGGAAGACCTTTGCTGAAAATATCGACAATCTGATAACGGGACGATACATGGAGAACACGAACTTGTCCACGTGCAACCTTTTTTCGGACAAATAATATGTCCATTTCTATGTGTTTTATGTTTTGATGCTGGACATGGTTACAAGATAAGTATATCGCACTCACATTATCGCAATAAAACACATTTGTTTTTTCAATGGGATAATATAGTTCTAAAAGGAGATTACGGAGCCAACATGATCAGCAACCACATTGGCTACCCCTCGGTATTCTGCTTCTGCGCTCGACCGAGACATTGTTGGTTGTCGTTTAGATGACCACGCGATAAGATTATCTCCCAAGAACACACTATAACCAAAGGTGGAACGACGTGTGTCTAGGAAGCCACCCCAATCTGCATTTATATAAGACGAGAGACTCGAAATGGAGGACTTATACGGATGCATGCCAAAATGAATAGTACCCTTAATATACTGTAGAATACGCTTGAGAGCCCCCATATGTTCTTCTTTTGGATCATGCATATGTAAACACACTTGTTGAACCGCATAGGAGATATCAGGTCTCGTGAAAGTGAGGTACTGCAAGGCCCCTGCATGACTGCGGTAGTGTGTCAGATCACTGTGTGGAGTTGCTTAATTTGGTCTTTATATCAATAGGTGTGTGTGACGGTTTTCATGATGACATACAAGTTTTTTCAATGATCTCCTCGGCGTATTTCTTTTGACTAAAAAACAGTCCACCTGCATATTGGGTGACAACATTCTCAAAAAAATAATTTAATGAACTCAAATCTTTCATCGCAAATTCTGCTGCAAGGAGGGACCGACGAAGTGGTGTAGATGAGGTCATGATAATAATGGCATTCACATATAAGAGAATATAAGCCATGTCGCTTCCCTTCTTGTAAATGAACAAGGATTGATCTGACTTGTTGTGTGAGAAACCCAGTGTGGATACAAACCCTGCAAACCTATTATACCATGTTCGTGGAGCCTGTTTCAAATCATATAAGGATTTTTTCAACAGAAAAACATAATCCGGATGTGTAGAGTCTAAAAATCCAACACGGTTGGTGCATGTAAACTGTCTCCTGCAGATTGTCACGTAAGAATGCATTTTTGACATCCAACTGATAAATGGACCAGGATTTTGACAGTGTCAGACTAAGAACCGTCCTGATAGTTGCTGGCTTAACCACCAGACTGAATATTTTACCACAATCCACGCCAACCTGCTGAGATCTGTCATCACCAACAGGGCGAGATTTGTATCTCACAAATGAGCCATTAAAATTCTTTTTATGACAAAACACCCATATAGATCGAATAATGTTGACATTAGATGGACATAACACTAACTCCCACGTCTTATTTTTAATAAGAGCATCAATTTCATCTAACATGACAACTTTCTAATTCGAGTCTGATAGGGATGCTTTGGGATTTTTTGGTAGAGGTGATGGTTAGACCGAAGATGTCAGGTTAAAATGACGGTTGTGTAGAAAGATCCCATGCATGCCACTAGTTTCAATGGTCTGAGATTAAGCTAACCTCATTGGCTGGTGAATAGGGGTCTCGACCAATGTAGTGGGTCGAGATAGGGTGGTGTTTTGGACTAATGTTGATTTTTTTAGGAGTTGGGTTTCTACTGGGTTACTAGGCCGGGAGTCTCGGGTTTGGGTTACGTGAGAGGGAGTAGTGGGCTCCCTCAAATATGCCTGGAAGCCACTTGAAGTGGACTGGGCCGAGGCCGACGGTAAATAGGCAATGACATTCATACCGCATACTGGTCCAGTCCCATTTCGTGGTTGGGTTGGTCCCATCAGATTTTGGGTAGTAAGATGGTGTTGTAAAATTGGATGTATTCCATTATCCAAGAAATCATATGAAGGAGGAGATGCCACATGAGAATTAGCAAACGGAAATGTAGACTCATCAAAAACTATATGACGAGAGATAATGATTTTCCCGTTCATCATATCATAATATTTATATCCCTTATAATTTTGTGGATATCCCAAAAACACACAAGCAGTGGAACATACCTGAAGTTTGTTAATGGTAGTGGACGAAAATAATGGATAACACAAACACTCAAAAACCCTCAAATGTGTAAAATATGGGATGCAGTGGTACAACATTTGTGTAGGTGACACATTGGAGAATATTTTGAAGAAAGAATATTTAAAAGATATGTGGTCATTTGGAGTGCATGATGCCAAAAAGTTGGTGGTGTGTGTTGACACCCAATTTTGACCCTCCCGTCCAGCCGTTAACTATAAAATTACACTAATTTTGTAGAAATAATTTTTAGGATTTTTATAATGAAATGCAGCGATAGAACATAAAAACAGGCATAAATAAATAATTTAATAATGGCGTCGCGTCTTACGTAGAGTTTTAAGCACTTAGAGTCCCGCGCCCGCATTTATTAACTTTAAGCTTTGTCGTAATTCTTAAATAATTAATAAATGCATAAAATAAATAATTTAGCGATAACGTCGTGTCAGGTAGCATAGCCGCATGTATTAGTAATCATTTGTAATTTAAAATCAATCTGATATATGCATTTAATAGCACCGCATTTATAAAGCTTTAAACGATTCTTAAATATCATACTCGCATTTAGCATTTAAATAATTTAATCTAAACTCAATTAAATTTTAATTTAAATTCGCAATAATTAAATAATAATATTTTAATATATCCTCATTCTAGAGCATTAAGCATTAATTAAATAACACCCGCATTTATTTTATAACAATTAGATAATTTAATCACAATTTAAATATTTTAATTTATCAATAAATAATACACCTAAAGAATTAAATAACTAATATCACTAACTAATTAAATTCTACCCAACCCTAGAACTAAAAATATTAGCCCAACACCCCTTTAATTCGTCCAAGACCCGCAATTCACACCAGCACTCAATCGTCCCGCACCACACCCAGCCTCAACGCCCTTTCCTTATTTCGCTTTCCTTTATACGCAAGCCCACACGCCCTTATACCCTGAGAACTTCTCTCAACTCATCCTATCTCCTTCAAATCCAAAACGCAGGAAAAAAAACCAGCAGCCCCCCCTAACCCTAGTTCACCACACCTTCCCCCAATCGCCGCCTCCCTCGCCCATACGCCCTAAAATCTCGCCCTCCTTAACCAAATCACTTACCTTCCTTTCCCATACCAGTACCATGCGAAATCGAATCTAACTTACCATAACCTGAATATATCCTTACCATTTACATCATCCCACAATAAGCACAAAATCTCTCCAAAATCGGAAGCCCACAGTTAGCATAACAAATCTTACACCTCAACTCAGAAAGAATCATACCAAATTCGCACTAAAGGGTTTACCTAATTGGGAACCAACATTGAGGCTATATAAAACCATCTCTATACACTTGAAAAGTCAGTCGGGAAATGGAGAAAAAAACAGGCAAGAATCATTCCAAGTTAGCATTCTAGAGCAGATAATCAGAATTCTCGAGCTTTTTGAGAAGTTTCATCCTTTCGCATAACCGCAATAAACCCTCCGAGTGAACCGACGACTTGATACGCTGCCTCGGTTCGCTGCCTGGAGAAGGTAAACTAGAACTCCTCTCAGTTTGCTCTACTTTCTGAGTTTTATGTGTCTTATCAGTGATTTAGTTCAGCTGTTTATATTGTCATATTCTTAAATGTGATGTTTGGTTAATCTGTTTGTAATTGATTCAGTTTACAAAATTGTTGTTAGATCTATATCTAATGCCGTATGCTAAACAGTTGTCAAAGTTATGACAGGACCTTCTAATGACTTAAAAGGGGAATGTGGGCTTTGTTTAAGTTGTTGTAGTCTGGTGGTTCACTTAATGATGTGTGGTTTATTTTCCCTTAATGTGTATATCATCCGGTCAACTCGAATCATTAAACAAATGAGTAAGGTGACTAAAAGTTTGTTTTTGTTTGTCTAGTGTATATGCTAACTTCTAAAATCATGTCAGTTATGTATATGTTGTCTAAAACGATATGCTAGCATGATCGTGTCATTCTGAATGTGCATTGATAGCCAATTCATAAACCCCATCATGTAGGTAGCGCTAGTCCATTCATGCGCATTCTCTCCTCTATATGAATTAACTCGACCTAATTTACAAATATATATCAGCCTTTATATGTAAATATTTAAGTTTCCCCTCGACGACTGCTTTTTGACATCGCATTCTAAGCGGTATGATCCAAGTGACGATAGGTATAGGTCCCTGTCCAATGCATTTAAAGTCTAGAGTTATGGCATGTCAAATTGTATCCACGTTCGCATTTAGCTTTAGTTTGTAGCCTGCTTTCACATAATTAAAATGTTAAGGGTATAATGTGACCTTAGAATGAACTATTTTACTTATTCACTCCGTAATGTAAGAAGGACATAGGTTATTTCTTTGCTTTAAAGACATGTTGCATCGCCATTCTCTTCTCCTCTTCCAGACATCTTTATTCCATGCATTTCATTTGTTAGCATGTTCTTTTGTCCATTTCTGCTCATAATATGAAATGAAATACATGTATGTGTGTCCCCTAGTTTGTCACTATATGGGTGATCCATATCAAGTAGTTCATAGTCTCTCTTCTATGTCCAAAATGCATATTAATTAGGGGCTGGGGTATTTTCTGAGTCTATAGATGGCTTTCTCGAGCTTTGTCAAAACTGTGAACCCGCTGATCTTCTTTTGAACCTGCTTGGCTTTTCTTACTCTTATGTTCATACCTTAAGACTCTACTCTAATGAAACTGGTGGTGTGCTGCTTCGAGCCCATGTGTTTTGATTTGACGAATCAAGTTGTTCTGTGTGTATTTCTATTTTTGTGTTGATGTTATTCTGGAATAGTTACTAATCTTTATCTTCTTTTATTTTGCATGAAACGCATCGGAGCAACAAAGAGTCTCATGGCGAGACTCATCGTAGGAAACGTGAAAACCCACACCTATGTGCATCTATGTTTGTGCCAGAAACTTCAAGCCGCCGGCAAAAAGACATCGCCTTTCCTTCGAGTCATCTTTACTTGTTCTTTATTCTGCCTCATTTATTTGTTGTAAAATAATTGTCTAACGCTACACTAATTAATTAGCATTTAGAATAGTTAAACCTTGAGTCAATAGCCAGAAATTAGTTTGACTTGCTTACCTTAAGTTAATTACTTTAGGCTCGCCTTGCCTTGTTTAATAGTTATAATAGACCACTTAATACCCTACATTTGCATAATAAGCTGGGATATTATTTGCCAAGACATTCTTAAAACCGTGTTACAAATTTCTATTAATGCAGAATAAGAAATACTGTAGTTGCATAATAGCCACGTTTTCTTATCACAATAATATTACACTACCTGTTAAGCAATATATACTCTTAGATAGAAGAATACTTGCATACATCTTACTCCTGTTATACCTATATCTAATATAGTATCTTAATTGCATATTTCTTTTTTTTCAAAACTAATCTTAACTTTCATACATAAACTTAGCAAAAAATTTTTTTTTTTTTTTTAAAAAAAAGAAAATATCTTATACTCTCCCTCTTAAACGTTTTAATATACCATTTCCTTAGCATAATAATTACCCTAGGTTTGGCAGGACAACCGCAAGTTAGCGGATCTTAGAGGGTGCCTAACCCCTTCCCTCTAGATTAATAAAGAACCCTTACCCAGAATCTCATTAAGTTTAGCAGACCATAAAAATGGAGTTAGTGTTGACTTTAACCTAGTTGACATTTAGGTGTCCTAATTCACCCAAACTAATTAGGTGGCGACTCACAACCCTTAGCATTCTAGCAAACCTTTAGCATTTTAGCACCCTTTTAAACTTTAGCATCTTTTGCAATTTTTGCATCCTTTTAGCACTTCTAATATGTTAGCACCCCTTTTAGCATTTTTAAAACCTTTAAATCTCTTAAACTTTATTAGCATTTTATTATTTATTTTCTAACATTGCATTTTGAGTGGTTCGCTTTAGAAAATAAATGTCGCGGCGAAAAAGTGGCGAAAATGGCGACTACTGGGATTTTAGGTTCTTAACCATTACAGACCTAGGGTTATTATTTGGCAATGATGTTTTGCATTTTTTGTGGGTTGTATTTTTTTTTATTGCTACTTGCTTTACTGTTTTCCTTAAACTGGCATTCCGCTCATATTTCTTCCACTGAAAATTCACACTATCACACACAACATGCGTGTGCTTTGCGCACTGCAAATTTCTTTCAAACACCCAAATTTAAGAGAGTTGGTACTTTGCGCGAGAATCCTGGCCCAACCGGTGGTCGCGTAGCCTTCTCACTCGAGTAGTCCGCTCGAACTCAAGGCCTAGAAAAGCCAAATCTTAGAAACTTAAGATAGAGCTATACCACCCTTATTTTAGGGCATGCATGCATTTACCTTAGGTGGGTCGGTCCTTGGCATCGACACCACAATTAGGAAAACACCAAACTTGTCGACGGGTTTCTCAACCCAACGACCAACCAGCATATTATGTGTAGCGTGACAATGACAGACAAATCCAAGCCCAATCATGACATGCTGAAATTGGAAAAAGTGCACCGTCATTTGGTCGCCATTTCCAACAAAGGCATTATAGTTGGACGACTTGGACAAACCCGTCATAATCTCGCATAAGTGACGTTTAGGCTTACCTCTGGCATAAAGAGGTCCCCTTTGCATGTTAGGAAACGTTTGAATGTACTATGTGTGATATATCTGCTACATGCCTGCAAATTATGTGTTTTATGCTAACACCGTTTGTTGCATTTTTTAGAAGAAAATTTATCATCCTCCCCAAAGGGTCGGTTCGTATTTGACTCAACAATGTCGGAGCATCCACACTTCACCAGGTCCAAGGCAAGAAATGATGATATGACTGGCTCGGGGGCGTCTGAGCCAAATGGTTTGGGAATTATTCCTGTCAGCGAAACAGAACCTTCAGAAGGGAGGAATATCACCAGTCAGGAAGAATGTATTGCACAGCTGCTGCAACAAATTGCTGATATGCAGGTTGAGATGGAGAGGCTACGGAATCTGACCAACCTATCCATTAGCTTGAATACCCCTATGCCAGATCAAAGGGCCACTACTTCACAAATCATCCCAGATCGACCTCCACCACCACATATCTCCCAAAACTCTCCACAAAGGCCACCAACACCGAACAAACCGCCCGCCCACCCAACCTCAACCCCACCTTCAAATGACCTCCTACTACCCATATACCTCGGCACTTTTATTTCACCATAATCACTAATCGCCAAAGCAACCAATACCCACGCACCACACCCATTACCACCCAAGAAACAACCTGCATAAACTAACTTACGCAATGTAAGCCCAACTTTTACCGCCCCCGCTTCACCAAGGGATCATTACGAAGAAATGGAGAGGAAGTCCGAGCCAAAATGGACGAGGACGTGGCGAGAAATTCATAGTCCGAAAGAAGCGGCCGGGCATGCGATCGGACAAAGGTCACGGGCGACTAGACTACGAGGATCTTTGCACGATCCGACGTGGAACCGCCACATGGGGTACAAGGTGCCAAGTTTGAACTATTTGATGGAAAAGGAACCCCGTGCACACTTGAGGTCATATGGCGACAAGCTAATCGGGTTAGGGAAGAACCCCGCGGTCATTATGAAGTTGTTCATTCGGAGCTTGACCGCGAGGCGCTAGATTGGTATACCACCAAGATCCGCGGAAATGGCACAACCGAATGCATCGCCTGTGATTTTGTGAGCGATTCCATTTCAAACACGTAAATCGTTGTGGATAGGTTCTACTTAATGAAGTTGGAGAAGACTACGTAAACATTCGTGAGAATACGCCATGAGGTGGCGTTGAGGCGGCGAAGTGCAACCACCCATGGTGGAGAGTGAGATGACCACATTATTCGCATAATCTTTGAAGGACGCAACCTACTATGAGCGGATGATAAGCGCCATCGTGGCGGAATTTCATGGAAGTTATTAGAATGGGCGACTTCGTAGAAGAAGGTATTAAAACTGGTAGGATTACAAATCTGGCAGCATTACAGGCAACTAATAAGGCGATTCAGTCAGGGGCACTTGGGAGTACTTCACAGAGGAAGAAAGAGACAGTTTCCCCTTCCATGTTTGTACAAGAACGCAAACCCGAAGCATTTATGACATACCAAAACCCATCATACTACCCCAACTACCACACACAGCCTATATATAACACTTCACAAGCACCCGTTTATCCTGCCCCGCATAGATCCACCCATCAAGCCCGCCAACAGAATAGAGCACCCAATGCACCCAGAGCAAATAAGAATTCTGAAGGAAAACCACCCAAAGTTCGCACCCCACTAGCTGAACCCATACCTCAAATATATGAAAGGTTGCGAGCTGCAGGCCTAATCCAACCGATTCCAGGAAGGATCCCTGACCCTATCCCAAGATGGTATGATGAGAACAAGCGCTGCGCGTATCACTCCAATAGCCCAGGACATGACACTGAAGGTTGCCACTCCCTCAGGGACAGAATCGAGGCACTGATCGCAGGCGGTAATTCGAAAGGATCATGCCCCAAATGTGCATGATAACCCCTTGCCAAACCACGACCACGTCAATGTGCACCTGATAACCTTAGACGAGGAATACACTCTCCTGCCTATGCCCATTCCGCCCTCGAATCAGTCATTTATCCGAGCATGCACCACGCAGAGGCCAGAAGAGGGAGATAGCAGAGCATGAAGACCCAGCCATCCACGAGGCAGAGCATGAAGGCGTATTGATTGGATTTGCACCCCTGTCTTGGTCCGCCTAGAGCCTGGATAGGAAAAACGATTTATTTTAGCAGAATAATTTATAAACTCATATTTAAGCTTTAATAATGTTTTCTTTCGTTTTGCTTGTAATGAACTACGCTTGACTCGATTCCCTTAGTGGATACGTGGCGCCGCCTCGCCTGGTCCCACATCTAGAAATTTTAATTTTGTAAAAATGCGCTTGTAATGAACTACGTTCGACCGATTCCTCACTGGGGATACGAGCGCCTAAATCGGCTTCGGCCACACCATTAGGAAACTTTCCTTTGCTTTGAAAATGACAAGAATACACATAGCCTACAAGAACTACATTGAGACCCATTTTAGGCCGTACACCCTTTTCAAAATCGGGACAGTGTAGGAAACTGCATGGGTTGCAAGTCCAAATGCGTGCACGCAGATATCGGAACAAGGCAAAGTCGATACGAATCGCCCCAAAACTCACAAATTTTCTTCGAGCGCAGTCTTTTCATATTAATGTAAAGTGCAATGGCCGGGCGTAAAATGTGGCGAAGTTTCTTCGCAAAGAAGAGCAAAGCAGCAGCAGAAAAGCGGCATCAACAATCGCAATAAAGTTCAAAGTTCCGCAACAAAACCTAGCGATCAACTCTGCATAAAGTCAAATTGGCAACCCACGATCGCACACAAAGAAAGGCATCATGGCAATTGTCACCGCAACGCTCAAAGATGTCCGCAAAGACAACATCTCGTGGATGACATCTCTACCCATAAAATTGCACTTCATATGTATTTATCATTTCGCTTAAACAGTATACACTAACGCTTTCTCAAGCTTAGCTTGCGCAGAACATTTATTCTACGCGAGCAGCAGAACACGCCCAGCAACGACGTTATCAAAGACAAAGAAGTCTACGCGACGACGCCAAAGAAGAACACGCCCGCATAACGACGTAATCAAGAAGTCCATGCAACGACGCCAAAGAAGAACACGCCCGCATAACGACGTAATCGGCAAGTCCATGCAACGACGCCAAGAAGAACATCGCCCGCATAACGACGAATCAAGAAGTCCACGCAACGACGCCAACAAAGAACGCCCGCATAACGACGTAATCGAAGTCCATGCAACGACGCCAAGAAGAACACGCCCGCATAACGACGTGATCGAAGTCCACGCAACGACGCCAAGAAGAACACGCCCGCATAACGACGTGATCAAGAAGTCCACGCAACGACGCCAAAGAAGAACACGCCCGCATAACGACGTGATCGCAAGTCCATGCAACGACGCCAAGAAGAACACGCCCGCATAACGACGTAATCGGCAAGTCCACGCAACGACGCCAAAGAAGAACACGCCCGCATAACGACGTGATCAAGAAGTCCACGCAACGACACCAAAGAAGAACACGCCCGCATAACGACGTAATCAAGAAGTCCATGCAACGACGCCAAAGCAAAGACGCCCGTGCAACGACGTTATCAGCACAACAAGCCCAAAAACGACGCCATCATCAGCATATCACATCCACGCAGGGACGATTTCTATACTCCCGAAATTGCATTTCTTACGCATGCTTTATTATTCTGTCTTAGCAGTTATGCACTAACTCTTTCTTGAGCTTTAGTCTACAGGGACATTTGCAGCAAGGACGACATATCCGCGTTCACAATCGCAACACGTCTGTGCAAGGACGAAAAATCACAGCATTTGCAGCATCGCATCAACACAACAGGCATCGCGTTTTGCAGGATAACCTTTTCTATTCACAGTTACGTTGTTTTTAAAATTATTTTGCCTTAGCAGTTATGCACTAACCGTTTGTTCAAGTCTTAGCATGCAGCAGCAGGAGCACAACGTGGATTTTCTCTACAAATAACCGGCAATGTTGGGGGCCAACCTTCCCAACGACGCGTAGCGGCCTCAAGCGTCGGTCCACTCGCTCCACATCACCGTAGAACCCAGCACCACAAGCCCTAGCGGTACACCCCAGGTTCAAGCCCGTTTATCTTACTTTATTCTTTACATCATAGTCCAGTGTCATCATAACTCGACACTGGGACAGCTTTGAGTCCGCGTTAGCCCGCCTTGGTGTTTTGACCATGGTAGCCCAGTGTCGTCATAACTCGACACTGGGACAGCTTTGAGTCCGCGTTAGCCCGCGCCTGTTTTGACCATGGTAACCCGTTGTCGCCATAACTCGACACCGACAGCTTGAGTCCGCATTAGCCCGCCCAGGTTTTCGACCATGGTAACCCAATGCCGCCATAACTCGACATCGACGATTTTGATTTTTCATACGCCTTGTCTACCGCCAAAGATTTTTGCAATTTCGAAGATCGAGACAAAATTGGCTATGAGTCAACGTCTTTGTCCAAGATTCTTCCATCATCTCCATACAAAGAGGACAAATTGCTGACACCCAATTTTGACCCTCCCGTCCAGCCGTTAACTATAAAATTACACTAATTTTGTAGAAATAATTTTTAGGATTTTTATAATGAAATGCAGCGATAGAACATAAAAACAGGCATAAATAAATAATTTAATAATGGCGTCGCGTCTTACGTAGAGTTTTAAGCACTTAGAGTCCCGCGCCCGCATTTATTAACTTTAAGCTTTGTCGTAATTCTTAAATAATTAATAAATGCATAAAATAAATAATTTAGCGATAACGTCGTGTCAGGTAGCATAGCCGCATTTATTAGTAATCATTTGTAATTTAAAATCAATCTGATATATGCATTTAATAGCACCGCATTTATAAAGCTTTAAACGATTCTTAAATATCATACTCGCATTTAGCATTTAAATAATTTAATCTAAACTCAATTCAATTTTAATTTAACTTCGCAATAATGCAATAATAAGATTTTAATAGCGCCGCATTCTAGAGCATTAAGCATTAATTAAATAACACACCCGCATTTATTTTATAACAATTAGATAATTTAATCACAATTTAAATATTTTAATTTATCAATAAATAATACACCTAAAGAATTAAATAACTAATATCACTAACTAATTAAATTCTACCCAACCCTAGAACTAAAAATATTAGCCCAACACCCCTTTAATTCGTCCAAGACCCGCAGCCCACCAATCGTCCACTTGACACCCGCGGCCCAACGCCCTTTCCCTTATTTCGTTTCCCCTTTATACGCAAGCCCACACGCCCTTATACCCTGAGAACTTCTCTCAACTCATCCTATCTCCTTCAAATCCAAAACGCAGGAAAAAAAACCAGCAGCCCCCCCTAACCCTAGTTCACCACACCTTCCCCCAATCGCCGCCTCCCTCGCCCATACGCCCTAAAATCTCGCCCTCCTTAACCAAATCACTTACCTTCCTTTCCCATACCAGTACCATGCGAAATCGAATCTAACTTACCATAACCTGAATATATCCTTACCATTTACATCATCCCACAATAAGCACAAAATCTCTCCAAAATCGGAAGCCCACAGTTAGCATAACAAATCTTACACCTCTGAATCCTGTAAAGAATCATACCAAATTCGCACTAAAGGGTTTACCTAATTGGGAACCAACATTGAGGCTATATAAACCCATCTCTATACACTTGAAAAGTCACGGAAATGGAGAAAAACAAAAAGAATCATTCGAAGTTAGCATTCTAGAGCAGAGAATCAGAATTCTCGAGTTTTTGAGAAGTTTCATCCTTTCGCATAACCGCAATAAACCCTCCGAGTGAACCGACGACTTGATACGCCGCTCGGTCACGCTCGAGAAGGTAAACTAGAACTCCTCTCGCTTGCTCTACTTTCCGAGTTTTATGTGTCTTATCAATGATTTAGTTCACTGCTTATATTGTCATATTCTTAAATGTGATGTTTGGTTAATCTGTTTGTAATTGATTCAGTTTACAAAATTGTTGTTAGATCTATATCTAATACCGTATGCTAAACAGTTGTCAAAGTTATGACAGGACCTTCTAATGACTTAAAAGGGGAATGTGGGCTTTGTTTAAGTTGTTGTAGTCTGGTGGTTCACTTAATGATGTGTGGTTTATTTTCCCTTAATGTGTATATCATCTGGGTCAACTCGAATCTGTTAAACAAATGAGTAAGGTGATTAAAAGTTTGTTTTTGTTTGTCTAGTGTATATGCTAACTTCTAAAATCATGTCAGTTATGTATATGTTGTCTAAAACGATATGCTAGCATGATCGTGTCATTCTGAATGTGCATTGATAGCCAATTCATAAACCCCATCATGTAGGTAGCGCTAGTCCATTCATGCGCATTCTCTCCTCTATATGAATTAACTCGACCTAATTTACAAATATATATCAGCCTTTATATGTAAATATTTAAGTTTCCCCTCGACGACTGCTTTTTGACATCGCATTCTAAGCGGTATGATCCAAGTGACGATAGGTATAGGTCCCTGTCCAATGCATTTAAAGTCTAGAGTTATGGCATGTCAAATTGTATCCACGTTCGCATTTAGCTTTAGTTTGTAGCCCTGTTTCACATAATTAAAATGTTAAGGGTATAATGTGACCTTAGAATGAACTATTTTACTTATTCCCTCCGTAATGTAAGAAGGACATAGGTTATTTCTTTGCTTTAAAGACATGTTGCATCGCCATTCTCTTCTCCTCTTCCAGACATCTTTATTCCATGCATTTCATTTGTTAGCATGTTCTTTTGTCCATTTATGCTCATAATATGAAATGAAATACAGGTATGTGTCCCCTAGTTTGTCACTATATGGGTGATCCATATCAAGTAGTTCATAGTCTCTCTTCTATGTCCAAAATGCATATTAATTGTGGTCAGTATTTTCCGAGTCTATAGATGGCTTTCTCGAGCTTTGTCAAAACTGTGAACCCGCTGATCTTCTTTTGAACCTGCTTGGCTTTTCTTACTCTTATGTTCATACCTTAAGACTCTACTCTAATGAAACTGGTGGTGTGCTGCTTCGAGCCCATGTGTTTTGATTTGACGAATCAAGTTGTTCTGTGTGTATTTCTATTTTTGTGTTGATGTTATTCTGGAATAGTTACTAATCTTTATCTTCTTTTATTTTGCATGAAACGCATCGGAGCAACAAAGAGTCTCATGGCGAGACTCATCGTAGGAAACGTGAAAACCCACACCTATGTGCATCTATGTTTGTGCCAGAAACTTCAAGCCGCCGGCAAAAAGACATCGCCTTTCCTTCGAGTCATCTTTACTTGTTCTTTATTCTGCCTCATTTATTTGTTGTAAAATAATTGTCTAACGCTACACTAATTAATTAGCATTTAGAATAGTTAAACCTTGAGTCAATAGCCAGAAATTAGTTTGACTTGCTTACCTTAAGTTAATTACTTTAGGTTCGCTTGCCTTGTTTAATAGTTATAATAGACCACTTAATACCCTACATTTGCATAATAAGTCGATATTATTTGCCAAGACATTCTTAAAACCGTGTTACAAATTTCTATTAATGCAGAATAAGAAATACTGTAGTTGCATAATAGCCACGTTTTCTTATCACAATAATATTACACTACCCTGTTAAGCAATATATACTCCTTAGATAGAAGAATACTTGCATACATCTTACTCCTGTTATACCTATATCTAATATAGTATCTTAATTGCATATTTCTTTTTTTTCAAAACTAATCTTAACTTTCATACATAAACTTAGCAAAAAATTTTTTTTTTTTTTTTAAAAAAAAGAAAATATCTTATACTCTCCCTCTTAAACGTTTTAATATACCATTTCCTTAGCATAATAATTACCCTAGGTTTGGCAGGACAACCGCAAGTTAGCGGATCTTAGAGGGTGCCTAACCCCTTCCCTCTAGATTAATAAAGAACCCTTACCCAGAATCTCATTAAGTTTAGCAGACCATAAAAATGGAGTTAGTGTTGACTTTAACCTAGTTGACATTTAGGTGTCCTAATTCACCCAAACTAATTAGGTGGCGACTCCGCGAACCCTTAGCATTCTAGCAACCCTTTAGCATTTTAGCACCCTTTTAAACTTTAGCATCTTTTGCAATTTTTGCATCCTTTTAGCACTTCTAATATGTTAGCACCCCTTTTAGCATTTTTAAAACCTTTAAATCTCTTAAACTTTATTAGCATTTTATTATTTATTTTCTAACATTGCATTTTGAGCAGGGTTCGCCTTTAGAAAATAAATGTCGCGGCCGAAAAAGGGCGCGACAGAAATGGCGACTCCGCTGGGGATTTTAGGTTCTTAACCATTACAGACCTAGGGTTATTATTTGGCAATTATTTTTTGCATTTTTTGTGTGTTGTATTTTTTTTTATTGCTACTTGCTTTACTGTTTTCCTTAAACTGGCATTCCGCTCATATTTCTTCCACTCTGGAAAATTCACACTATCACACACAACATGCGGGTGTGCTTTGCGCACCTGCAAATTTCTTTCAAACACCCAAATTTAAGAGAGTTGGTACTTTGCGCGGAGAATCCGGTCCAACCGGTGGTCGCGTAGCCTTCTCACTCGAGTAGTCCGCCTGAACTCAAGGCCTAGAAAAGCCAAATCTTAGAAACTTAAGATAGAGCTATACCACCCTTATTTTAGGGCATGCATGCATTTACCTTAGGTGAGCCTGGCCCTGGCATCGACACCACAATTAGGAAAACACCAAACTTGTCGACGGGTTTCTCAACCCAACGACCAACCAGCATATTATGTGTAGCGTGACAATGACAGACAAATCCAAGCCCAATCATGACATGCTGAAATTGGAAAAAGTGCACCGTCATTTGGTCGCCATTTCCAACAAAGGCATTATAGTTGGACGACTTGACAAACCCGCCATAATCTCGCATAAGTTGACGCTAGCTTACCTCCGCATAAAGAGGTCCTTTGCATGTTAGGAAACGTTTGAATGTACTATGTGTGATATATCTGCTACATGCCTGCAAATTATGTGTTTTATGCTAACACCGTTTGTTGCATTTTTTAGAAGAAAATTTATCATCCTCCTCAAAGGGTCGGTTCGTATTTGACTCAACAATGTCGGAGCATCCACACTTCACCAGGTCCAAGGCAAGAAATGATGATATGACTGCTCGGGCGCCCGAGCCAAATGGTTTGGGAATTATTCTCACACAAATGTAACCTTCGTATGGAGGAATATCACCACGAAGAATGTATTGCACACCGGCCGCAACAAATTGCTGATATGCAGGTTGAGATGGAGAGGCTACGGAATCTGACCAACCTATCCATTAGCTTGAATACCCCTATGCCAGATCAAAGGGCCACTACTTCACAAATCATCCCAGATCGACCTCCACCACCACATATCTCCCAAAACTCTCCACAAAGGCCACCAGTCACCGAACAAACCGCCCCTCGCCCAGCCAACCCTCAACCCCACCTTCAAAATGACCCTCCTACTACCCATATACCTCAGCCCCCGCCTGCTTACTTCACCATAATCAGCCCTAATCGCCAGGCCAACCAATACCCACGCACCACACCCATTACCAAATTTCAAAGAAACAACCTGCATACTAACTTACGCAATGTAAGCCCACTTTTACCGCCCCCGCTTCACCAAGGGGATCATTACGAAGAAATGGAGAGGAAGTCCGAGCCAAAATGGACGCAGACGCGTGGCGAGAAATTCATAGTCCGAAAGAAGCGGTTCGGCACGCGATCGGACAAAGGTCACGGGCGACTAGACTACGAGGATCTTTGCACGCATCCGCACGCTGAATCGCCATGGGTACAAGGTACCAAGTTTGAACTATTTGATGGAAAAGTGGAACCCCGTGCACACTTCGAGGTCATATTGCGACAAGCTAATCGGGTTAGGAAGAACCCAATGTCATTATGAAGTTGTTCATTCGAGCTTGACCGCGAGGCGCTAGATTGGTATACCACCAAGATCCGCGAAATGGCACAACCGGAATGCATCGCCCAGATTTTGTGAGCGATTCCATTTCAAATACGTAAATCGCCGTGGATAGGTTCTACTTAATGAAGTTGGAGAAGAAGACTACGTAAACATTCGCAGAATACGCCATGAGGTGGCGCGTCGTGAGGCGCGAAGTGCAACCACCCACGCGAGAGTGAGATGACCACATTATTCGCATAATCTTTGAAGGACGCAACCTACTATGAGCGGATGATAAGCGCCATCGGGCGGAATTTCATGGAAGTTATTAGAATGGGCGACTTCGTAGGTTAAGGTATTAAAACCGGTAGGATTACAACCGCAAAGATTACAGCAACTAATAAGGCGATTCATCAGTGGCACTGGGAGTACTTCACAGAGGAAGAAAGAGACGCTTCTTCCATGTTTGTACAAGAACGCAAACCCAAGCATTTATGACATACCAAAACCCATCATACTACCCCAACTACCACACACACCTATATATAACACTTCACAAGCACCGCTTATCCCGCCCGCATAGATCCACCCATCAAGCCCGCCAACATGAATAGAGCACCCAACGCACTCCAGAGCAAATAAGAATTCTCAAGGAAAACCACCCAAAGTTCGCACCCCACTACCGAACCCATACCTCAAATATATGAAAGGTCATGAGCCGCAGCCTAATCCAACCGATTCCGTGAAGGATCCCCGACCCTATCCCAAGATGGTATGACGAGAACAAGCGGCGCAGATCACCCAATAGCCCAGACATGACACCGGCGTTGCCACTCCTCGTGACGTAATCGAGGCACCGATCGCAGGCGGGTAATTCGGTAAAGGATCATGCCCCAAATGTGCATGATAACCCCTTGCCAAACCACGACCACGCCAATGTGCACCGATAACCTTAGACGAGGAATACACTCTCCGCTTATGCCCATTCCGCCGAATCATATTTATCCGAGCATGCACCACGCAGAGGCCGTAAGAGGAGATAGCAGCATGAAGACCCACCATCCACGAGGCAGAGCATGGGCGCGTATTGATTGGATTTGCACTCGCTCGTCCGCCAGAGCCCGGATAGGAAAACGATTTATTTTAGCGTAATAATTTATAAACTCATATTTAAGCTTTAATAATGTTTTCTTTCGCTTTGCTTGTAATGAACTACGCTTGACTCGATTCCTTAGTGGATACGTAGCGCCGCCTCGCCTGGCCCCACATCTAGAAATTTTAATTTTCTCAATATTCGCTTGTAATGAACTACGCTCGACTGATTCCTCACGGGATACGTGGCGCCTAAATCGGCTTTGGCCACACCATTAGGAAACTTTCCTTTGCTTTGAAAATGACAAGAATACACATAGCCTACAAGCAACTACATTGAGACCCATTTTAGGCCGTACACCCTTTTCAAAATCTGGGACAAGGTAGGAAACTGCATGCGGGTTGCAAGTCCAAACAAGCTGCACGCAGATATCAAGGAACAAGGCAATAAGTCGATACGATCGCCCCAAAACTCACAAATTTTCTTTGAGCGCAGTCTTTTCATATTAATGTATGCGAAAGTGCAATGGCCAAGCGTAAAATGTATGAAGGTTTCTTCGCAGCAGAAGAAAGCAGCAAAGAAGCAGCAGAAAAGGGCATCAACAATCGCAATAAAGTTCAAAGTTCCGCAACAAAACCTAGCGCATCAACTCGCATAAAGTCAAATGGCAACCCACGATCGCACACAAAGAAAGGCATCATGGCAATTGTCACCGCAACGTCAAAGATGTCCGCAAAGACAACATCTCGTGGATGACATCTCTACCCATAAAATTGCACTTCTCATATGTATTTATCATTTCGCTTAAACAGTATACACTAACGCTTTCAAGCTTAGCTTGCAGAACATTTATTCTACGCGAGCAGCAAGAACACGCCCGTGCAACGACGTTATCAAGACAAAGAAGTCTACGCGACGACGCCAAAGAAGAACACGCCCGCATAACGACGTAATCAAGAAGTCCATGCAACGACGCCAAGAAGAACACGCCCGCATAACGACGTAATCAAGAAGTCCACGCAACGACGCCAAAGCAAGAACACGCCCGCATAACGACGTAATCGCAAGTCCACGCAACGACGCCAACAAAGAACACGCCCGCATAACGACGTAATCAAGAAGTCCATGCAACGACGCCAGCAAAGAACACGCCCGCATAACGACGTGATCGCAAGTCCACGCAACGACGCCAAGAAGAACACGCCCGCATAACGACGTGATCAAGAAGTCCACGCAACGACGCCAAGAAGAACACGCCCGCATAACGACGTGATCAAGAAGTCCATGCAACGACGCCAAAGAAGAACACGCCCGCATAACAACGACGTAATCAAGAAGTCCACGCAACGACGCCAAAGAAGAACACGCCCGCATAACGACGTGATCAAGAAGTCCACGCAACGACACCAAAGAAGAACACGCCCGCACAACGACGTAATCAAGAAGTCCATGCAACGACGCCAAAGAAGAAGACGCCCAGTGCAACGACGTTATCAGCACAACAAGCCCAAAAACGACGCCATCATCAGCATATCACATCCACGCAGGGACGATTTCTATACTCCCGAAATTGCATTTCTTACGCATGCTTTATTATTCGCCTTAGCGCTATGCACTAACTCTTTCGAGCTTTAGTCTACAGGACATTTGCAGCAGCGACGACATATCCGCTGCTCACAATCGCAACACGTCTGTGCAAGGACGAAAAATCACAGCATTTGCAGCATCGCATCAACACAACAGGCATCGCGTTTTGCAGGATAACCTTTTCTATTCACAGTTACGTTGTTTTTAAAATTATTTTGCCTTAGCAGTTATGCACTAACCGCTTGTTCAAGTCTTAGCATGCAGCAGCGAGCACAACGTGGATTTTCTTACAAATAACCGGGCAATCCGTTGGGGGCCAACCTTCCCAACGACGCGTAAGCCGCCTCAGCGCCGGCCCACTCGCTCCACATCACCGTAGAACCCAGCACCACAAGCCCTAGCGGTACACCCCAGGTTCAAGCCCGTTTATCTTACTTTATTCTTTACATCATAGTCCAGTGTCATCATAACTCGACACCGACAGCTGAGTCCGCTTAGCCCGCTGGTGTTTTGACCATGGTAGCCCGGTCGCCATAACTCGACACCGATACCAGTCCGCTTAGCCCGCTCGTGTTTTGACCATGGTAACCCAGTGTCGTCATAACTCGACACTGGGACAGCTTTGAGTCCGCATTAGCCCGCCCTGGTGTTTCGACCATGGTAACCCAATGCCGTCATAACTCGACACTGGGACAGATTTTGATTTTTTGCGTCAGCCTTGTCTACCTGCCCAGCATTTTTGCAATTCTGAAGATCGAGACAAAATTGGCTATGAGTCAACGTCTTTGTCCGAAGATTCTTCCATCATCTCCATACAAAGAGGGACAGCTGTTGACACCCAATTTTGACCCTCCCGTCACTGCTAACTATAAAATTACACTAATTTTGTAGAAATAATTTTTAGGATTTTTATAATGAAATGCAGCGATAGAACATAAAAACAGGCATAAATAAATAATTTAATAATGGCGTCGCGTCTTACGTAGAGTTTTAAGCACTTAGAGTCCCGCGCCCGCATTTATTAACTTTAAGCTTTGTCGTAATTCTTAAATAATTAATAAATGCATAAAATAAATAATTTAGCGATAACGTCGTGTCAGGTAGCATAGCCGCATTTATTAGTAATCATTTGTAATTTAAAATCAATCTGATATATGCATTTAATAGCACCGCATTTATAAAGCTTTAAACGATTCTTAAATATCATACTCGCATTTAGCATTTAAATAATTTAATCTAAACTCAATTCAATTTTAATTTAACTTCGCAATAATGCAATAATAAGATTTTAATAGCGCCGCATTCTAGAGCATTAAGCATTAATTAAATAACACACCCGCATTTATTTTATAACAATTAGATAATTTAATCACAATTTAAATATTTTAATTTATCAATAAATAATACACCTAAAGAATTAAATAACTAATATCACTAACTAATTAAATTCTACCCAACCCTAGAACTAAAAATATTAGCCCAACACCCCTTTAATTCGTCAGACCCAAGACCCGCACCACACTCAATCGTCCCGCAGCCCACACCCGCAGCCCAACGCCCTTTCCCTTATTTCGTTTCCCCTTTATACGCAAGCCCACACGCCCTTATACCCTGAGAACTTCTCTCAACTCATCCTATCTCCTTCAAATCCAAAACGCAGGAAAAAAAACCAGCAGCCCCCCCTAACCCTAGTTCACCACACCTTCCCCCAATCGCCGCCTCCCTCGCCCATACGCCCTAAAATCTCGCCCTCCTTAACCAAATCACTTACCTTCCTTTCCCATACCAGTACCATGCGAAATCGAATCTAACTTACCATAACCTGAATATATCCTTACCATTTACATCATCCCACAATAAGCACAAAATCTCTCCAAAATCGGAAGCCCACAGTTAGCATAACAAATCTTACACCTCTGAATCCTGTAAAGAATCATACCAAATTCGCACTAAAGGGTTTACCTAATTGGGAACCAACATTGAGGCTATATAAACCCATCTCTATACACTTGAAAAGTCAGTCGGGAAATGGAGAAAAAAACAGGCAAGAATCATTCGAAGTTAGCATTCTAGAGCAGATAATCAGAATTCTCGAGCTTTTTGAGAAGTTTCATCCTTTCGCATAACCGCAATAAACCCTCCGAGTGAACCGACGACTTGATACGCTGCCTCGGTTCGCTGCCTGGAGAAGGTAAACTAGAACTCCTCTCAGTTTGCTCTACTTTCTGAGTTTTATGTGTCTTATCAGTGATTTAGTTCAGCTGTTTATATTGTCATATTCTTAAATGTGATGTTTGGTTAATCTGTTTGTAATTGATTCAGTTTACAAAATTGTTGTTAGATCTATATCTAATACCGTATGCTAAACAGTTGTCAAAGTTATGACAGGACCTTCTAATGACTTAAAAGGGGAATGTGGGCTTTGTTTAAGTTGTTGTAGTCTGGTGGTTCACTTAATGATGTGTGGTTTATTTTCCCTTAATGTGTATATCATCTGGGTCAACTCGAATCTGTTAAACAAATGAGTAAGGTGATTAAAAGTTTGTTTTTGTTTGTCTAGTGTATATGCTAACTTCTAAAATCATGTCAGTTATGTATATGTTGTCTAAAACGATATGCTAGCATGATCGTGTCATTCTGAATGTGCATTGATAGCCAATTCATAAACCCCATCATGTAGGTAGCGCTAGTCCATTCATGCGCATTCTCTCCTCTATATGAATTAACTCGACCTAATTTACAAATATATATCAGCCTTTATATGTAAATATTTAAGTTTCCTCGACGATCGCTTTTGACATCGCATTCTAAGCGGTATGATCCAAGTGACGATAGGTATAGGTCCCTGTCCAATGCATTTAAAGTCTAGAGTTATGGCATGTCAAATTGTATCCACGTTCGCATTTAGCTTTAGTTTGTAGCCCTGTTTCACATAATTAAAATGTTAAGGGTATAATGTGACCTTAGAATGAACTATTTTACTTATTCCCTCCGTAATGTAAGAAGGACATAGGTTATTTCTTTGCTTTAAAGACATGTTGCATCGCCATTCTCTTCTCCTCTTCCAGACATCTTTATTCCATGCATTTCATTTGTTAGCATGTTCTTTTGTCCATTTCTGCTCATAATATGAAATGAAATACATGTATGTGTGTCCCCTAGTTTGTCACTATATGGGTGATCCATATCAAGTAGTTCATAGTCTCTCTTCTATGTCCAAAATGCATATTAATTAGGGTCAGTATTTTCTGAGTCTATAGATGGCTTTCTCGAGCTTTGTCAAAACTGTGAACCCGCTGATCTTCTTTTGAACCTGCTTGGCTTTTCTTACTCTTATGTTCATACCTTAAGACTCTACTCTAATGAAACTGGTGGTGTGCTGCTTCAGCCCATGTGTTTTGATTTGTCGAATCAAGTTGTTCTGTGTGTATTTCTATTTTTGTGTTGATGTTATTCTGGAATAGTTACTAATCTTTATCTTCTTTTATTTTGCATGAAACGCATCGGAGCAACAAAGAGTCTCATGGCGAGACTCATCGTAGGAAACGTGAAAACCCACACCTATGTGCATCTATGTTTGTGCGTAAACTTCAAGCCGCAAAAAGACATCGCTTTCCTTCGAGTCATCTTTACTTGTTCTTTATTCGCCTCATTTATTTGTTGTAAAATAATTGTCTAACGCTACACTAATTAATTAGCATTTAGAATAGTTAAACTCGAGTCAATAGCCAGAAATTAGTTTGACTTGCTTACCTTAAGTTAATTACTTTAGGCTCGCCTTGCCTTGTTTAATAGTTATAATAGACCACTTAATACCCTACATTTGCATAATAAGCTGGGATATTATTTGCCAAGACATTCTTAAAACCGTGTTACAAATTTCTATTAATGCAGAATAAGAAATACTGTAGTTGCATAATAGCCACGTTTTCTTATCACAATAATATTACACTACCCTGTTAAGCAATATATACTCGTAGATAGAAGAATACTTGCATACATCTTACTCCTGTTATACCTATATCTAATATAGTATCTTAATTGCATATTTCTTTTTTTTCAAAACTAATCTTAACTTTCATACATAAACTTAGCAAAAAATTTTTTTTTTTTTTTTAAAAAAAAGAAAATATCTTATACTCTCCCTCTTAAACGTTTTAATATACCATTTCCTTAGCATAATAATTACCCTAGGTTTGGCAGGACAACCGCAAGTTAGCGGATCTTAGAGGGTGCCTAACCCCTTCCTCTAGATTAATAAAGAACCCTTACCCAGAATCTCATTAAGTTTAGCAGACCATAAAAATGGAGTTAGTGTTGACTTTAACCTAGTTGACATTTAGGTGTCCTAATTCACCCAAACTAATTAGGTGGCGACTCCGCGAACCCTTAGCATTCTAGCAACCCTTTAGCATTTTAGCACCCTTTTAAACTTTAGCATCTTTTGCAATTTTTGCATCCTTTTAGCACTTCTAATATGTTAGCACCCCTTTTAGCATTTTTAAAACCTTTAAATCTCTTAAACTTTATTAGCATTTTATTATTTATTTTCTAACATTGCATTTTGAGCAGGGTTCGCCTTTAGAAAATAAATGTCGCGGCTAAAAAGTGACAGAAATGCGACTACTGGGATTTTAGGTTCTTAACCATTACAGACCTAGGGTTATTATTTGGCAATTATTTTTTGCATTTTTTGTGTGTTGTATTTTTTTTTATTGCTACTTGCTTTACTGTTTTCCTTAAACTGGCATTCCGCTCATATTTCTTCCACTCTGGAAAATTCACACTATCACACACAACACGCGGGTGTGCTTTGCGCACCTGCAAATTTCTTTCAAACACCCAAATTTAAGAGAGTTGGTACTTTGCGCGGAGAATCCGGTCCAACCGGTGGTCGCGTAGCCTTCTCACTCGAGTAGTCCGCTCGGGAACCTTGCGTCTAGAAAAAGCCAAATCTTAGAAACTTAAGATAGAGCTATACCACCCTTATTTTAGGGCATGCATGCATTTACCTTAGGTGAGTCGGTCCTTGGCATCGACACCACAATTAGGAAAACACCAAACTTGTCGACGGGTTTCTCAACCCAACGACCAACCAGCATATTATGTGTAGCGTGACAATGACAGACAAATCCAAGCCCAATCATGACATGCTGAAATTGGAAAAAGTGCACCGTCATTTGGTCGCCATTTCCAACAAAGGCATTATAGTTGGACGACTTGGACAAACCCGTCATAATCTCGCATAAGTGACGTTTAGGCTTACCTCTGGCATAAAGAGGTCCCCTTTGCATGTTAGGAAACGTTTGAATGTACTATGTGTGATATATCTGCTACATGCCTGCAAATTATGTGTTTTATGCTAACACCGTTTGTTGCATTTTTTAGAAGAAAATTTATCATCCTCCCGAAAGGTCGGTTCGTATTTGACTCAACAATGTCGGAGCATCCACACTTCACCGAGTCGAGGCAAGAAATGATGATATGATCGCTCAGGCGTCGAGCCAAATGGTTTGGGAATTATTCTGTCGGTAAGCAGAACCTTGAAGGGAGGAATATCACGATCGGGAAGAATGTATTGCAACCGCTGCAACAAATTGTTGATATGCGAGTTGAGATGGAGAGGCTACGGAATCTGACCAACCTATCCATTAGCTTGAATACCCCTATGCCAGATCAAAGGGCCACTACTTCACAAATCATCCCAGATCGACCTCCACCACCACATATCTCTCAGAACTCTCCACAAAGGCCACCAGTCACCGAACAAACCGCCCGCCGCCCAACCCTCAACCCCACCTTCAAATGACCCTCCTACTACCCATATACCTCGGCCCCGCTGCTACTTCACCATAATCAGCCTAATCGCCGAGCAACCAATACCCACGCACCACACCCATTACCAGCCCCAGCAAACAACCCAGACAGCTAACTTATGCAACAGAAGCCCAGCCTTTTACCGTCCCCGTGCTTCACCAAGAAGGGGATCATTACGAAGAAATGGAGAGGGAAGTCCGAGCCAAAATGGACGAGGACGTGGCCAGAGAAATTCATAGTCTGAAAGAAGCGGTTCGGGGCATGCGATCGGACAAAGGTCACGAAGGACTAGACTACGAGGATCTTTGCATGCATCCAGACGTGGAATCGCCATGGGGTACAAGGTGCCGAAGTTTGAACTATTTGATGGAAAAGGGAACCCCCGTGCACACTTGAGGTCATATTGCGACAAGCTAATCGGGTTAGGGAAGAACCCAGCGGTCATTATGAAGTTGTTCATTCGGAGCTTGACCGGCGAGGCGCTAGATTGGTATACCAGCCAAGATCCGCGGAAATGGCACAACTGGAATGCATTGGCCCAGGATTTTGTGGAGCGATTCCATTTCAACACAGAAATCGTTGTGGATAGGTTCTACTTAATGAAGTTGGAGAAGAAGACTACAGAAACATTCAGAGAATACGCCATGAGGTGGCGTTGAGCGGCCAGTGCAACCACCCGTGGTGGAGAGTGAGATGACCACATTATTCGTGATCTTTGAAGGACGCAACCTATGAAGCGGATGATAAGCGTCGTCGGCGGAATTTTGCGGAAGTTATTAGAATGGCGACTTCGTGAAGAAGGTATTAAAGCGGTAGGATTACAAATCGGCGACATACAGCAACTAATAAGGCGATTGATCGAGGGCACTTGGAGTACTTCAGAGGAAGAAAAGAGCGATTTCCCGCTTCCATGTTTGTCTGAAGAACGCAAACCCAAGCATTTATGACATACCAAAACCCATCATACTACCCCAACTACCACACACCTATATATAACACTTCACAAGCACGCTTATCCCGCCCGCATAGATCCACCCATCAAGCCCGCCAATAGAGCACCCAATGCACCTGAGCAAATAAGAATTCTGAAGGAAAACCACCCAAAGTTCGCACCCCACTAGCTGAACCCATACCTCAAATATATGAAAGGTTGCGAACTGCAGGCCTAATCCAACCGATTCCAGGAAGGATCCCTGACCCTATCCCAAGATGGTATGATGAGAACAAGCGCTGCGCGTATCACTCCAATAGCCCAGGACATGACACTGAAGGTTGCCACTCCCTCAGGGACAGAATCGAGGCACTGATCAGAGAAGGGGTAATTCAGCTAAAGGATCCTGCCCCAAATGTGCATGATAACCCCTTGCCAAACCACGACCACGTCAATGTGCACCTGATAACCTTAGACGAGGAATACACTCTCCTGCCTATGCCCATTCCGCCCTCGAATCAGTCATTTATCCGAGCATGCACCACGCAGAGGCCAGAAGAGGGAGATAGCAGAGCATGAAGACCCAGCCATCCACGAAGCAGAGCATGAAGGCGTATTGATTGGATTTGCACCCCTGTCTTGGTCCGCCTAGAGCCTGGATAGGAAAAACGATTTATTTTAGCAGAATAATTTATAAACTCATATTTAAGCTTTAATAATGTTTTCTTTCGTTTTGCTTGTAATGAACTACGTTTGACCTGATTCCCTTAGTGGATACGTAGGCGGCCGTCTCGGCTTCGGTCCCACATCTAGAAATTTTAATTTTCCCAATATTCGCTTGTAATGAACTACGTTCGACCTGATTCCCTCATGGGGATACGTAGGCGGCCTAAATCGGCTTCGGTCACACCATTAGGAAACTTTCCCTTTGCTTTGAAAATGACAAGAATACACATAGCCTACAAGCAACTACATTGAGACCCATTTTAGGCCAGACACCCTTTTCAAAACTGGGACAGTGTAGGAAACCAGACAGGGGTTGCAAGTCCAAACAAGCCAGGCACGCAGATATCAAGGAACAAGGCAGCGAAGTCAGATACGAATCGCCCCCCCCAAAACTCACAAATTTTCTTTGAGCGCAGGTCTTTTCATATTAACAGAAGCAGAAAGTGCAATGGCCGAAGCAGAAAATGTGGCGAAAGGTTTCTTCGCAGCAGCAAAAGCAGCAGCAGCAGAAAAGGGCATCAACAATCAGCAGTCAAAGTTCAAAGTTCCGCAACAAAACCTAGCGCATCAACTCGGGCATAAAGTCAAATTGGCAACCCACGCATCGCACACAGCAAAGGCATCATGGCAATTCGTCAGCTGCAACGTTCAGCATGTCCGTGCAAAGACAACATCTCAGGGATGACATCTCTACCCATAAAATTGCACTTCTCATATGTATTTATCATTTCGTTTAAACAGGTATACACTAACGTTTTCTCAAGCTTAGCTTGCAGGAGCATTTATTCTACAGGAGCAGCAGCAACACGTCCAGGCAACGACGTTATCAGCACAGCAAGTCTACGCAACGACGCCAGCAGCAACACGTCCAGACAACGACGTAATCAGCAAGTCCATGCAACGACGCCAGCAGCAACACGTCCAGACAACGACGTAATCAGCAAGTCCATGCAACGACGCCAGCAGCAACACGTCCAGACAACGACGTAATCAGCAAGTCCACGCAACGACGCCAGCAGCAACACGTCCAGACAACGACGTAATCAGCAAGTCCATGCAACGACGCCAGCAGCAACACGCCCGCATAACGGCGTGATCGGCAAGTCCGTGCAACGACGCCAAGAAGAACACATCGCATAACGGCGTGATCGCGAAGTCCGTGCAACGGCGCCACGGCGCGCCCGCACAACGGCGTAATCGGCAAGTCCATGCAACGGCCCGGCGGCATATCGTCCGCATAACGGCGTAATCGGCAAGTCCACGCAACGACGCCAAGGCGAACACGCCCGTAACGACGCAGCGCGTGATCGGCAACGCCAAGAAGCGACACGCCCGCATAACGACGTAATCGGCAGTCCATGCAACGACGCCAGCGCGGCGCGTCGCCCGTGCGGCGTTATCAAGACAACAAGCCCAAAACGACGCCATCATCAGCATATCACATCCACGCAGGGACGATTTCTATACTCCCGAAATTGCATTTCTTACGCATGCTTTATTATTACGTCTTAGCAGTTATACACTAACTCTTTCTTGAGCTTTAGTCTGAGGACATTTGCGGCAAGGGCGACATATCGCGTTCACAATCGCAACACGTGCGTGCGGGGCGAAAAATCACAGCATTTGCAGCATCGCATCAACACAACAGGCATCGCGTTTTGCAGGATAACCTTTTCTATTCACAGTTACGTTGTTTTTAAAATTATTTTGCCTTAGCAGTTATGCACTAACCGTTTGTTCAAGTCTTAGCATGCGTGGCGAGAGCACAACGTGGATTTTCTCTTCAATGACCGGGGCAATGTTGGGGGCCAACCTTCCCAACGATTGGCAGAAGCGGCCTCAAGCGTCGGTCCACTCGCTCCACATCACCGTAGAACCCAGCACCACAAGCCCTAGCGGTACACCCCAGGTTCAAGCCCGTTTATCTTACTTTATTCTTTACATCATAGCCCAGTGTCATCATAACTCGACACTGGGACAGCTTTGAGTCCGCGTTAGCCCGCCTTGGTGTTTTGACCATGGTAGCCCAGTGTCGTCATAACTCGACACTGGGACAGCTTTGAGTCCGCGTTAGCCCGCCTTGGTGTTTTGACCATGGTAACCCAGTGTCGTCATAACTCGACACTGGGACAGCTTTGAGTCCGCATTAGCCCGCCCTGGTGTTTCGACCATGGTAACCCAGTGTCGTCATAACTCGACACTGGGACAGATTTTGATTTTTTTTTTTTGTCTACCGCCAAGATTTTTGCAATTCTGAAGATCGAGACAAAATTGGCTATGAGTCAACGTCTTTGTCCGAAGATTCTTCCATCATCTCCATACAAAGAGGGACAGCTGTTGACACCCAATTTTGACCCTCCCGTCCAGCCGTTAACTATAAAATTACACTAATTTTGTAGAAATAATTTTTAGGATTTTTATAATGAAATGCAGCGATAGAACATAAAAACAGGCATAAATAAATAATTTAATAATGGCGTCGCGTCTTACGTAGAGTTTTAAGCACTTAGAGTCCCGCGCCCGCATTTATTAACTTTAAGCTTTGTCGTAATTCTTAAATAATTAATAAATGCATAAAATAAATAATTTAGCGATAACGTCGTGTCAGGTAGCATAGCCGCATTTATTAGTAATCATTTGTAATTTAAAATCAATCTGATATATGCATTTAATAGCACCGCATTTATAAAGCTTTAAACGATTCTTAAATATCATACTCGCATTTAGCATTTAAATAATTTAATCTAAACTCAATTCAATTTTAATTTAACTTCGCAATAATGCAATAATAAGATTTTAATAGCGCGCATTCTAGAGCATTAAGCATTAATTAAATAACACACCGCATTTATTTTATAACAATTAGATAATTTAATCACAATTTAAATATTTTAATTTATCAATAAATAATACACCTAAAGAATTAAATAACTAATATCACTAACTAATTAAATTCTACCCAACCCTAGAACTGAAAATATTAGCCCAACACCCCTTTAATTCGTCCAAAACCCGCACATTCACACTCAATCGTCCCAATGATTCACACCCGCACTTCAACGCCTTTCCCTTATTTCGCTTCCTTTATACGCAGCCCACACGCCTTATACCACGAGAACTTCTCTCAACTCATCCTATCTCCTTCAAATCCAAAACGCAGGAAAAAAAAACCACTTCAACCTAGTTCACCACACCTTCCCAATCGCCTCCTCGCCCCATACGCCTAAAAATCTCGCCTTAACCAAAATCACTTACCTTCCCATACCAAGACCATGCGAAATCGAATCTAACTTACCATAACCTGAATATATCCTTACCATTTACATCATCCCACAATAAGCACAAAATCTCTCCAAAATCGGAAGCCCACAGTTAGCATAACAAATCTTACACCTCTGAATCCTGTAAAGAATCATACCAAATTCGCACTAAAGGGTTTACCTAATTGGGAACCAACATTGAGGCTATATAAACCCATCTCTATACACTTGAAAAGTCAGTCGGGAAATGGAGAAAAAAACAGGCAAGAATCATTCGAAGTTAGCATTCTAGAGCAGATAATCAGAATTCTCGAGCTTTTTGAGAAGTTTCATCCTTTCGCATAACCGCAATAAACCCTCCGAGTGAACCGACGACTTGATACGCTGCCTCGGTTCGCTGCCTGGAGAAGGTAAACTAGAACTCCTCTCAGTTTGCTCTACTTTCTGAGTTTTATGTGTCTTATCAGTGATTTAGTTCAGCTGTTTATATTGTCATATTCTTAAATGTGATGTTTGGTTAATCTGTTTGTAATTGATTCAGTTTACAAAATTGTTGTTAGATCTATATCTAATACTGTATGCTAAACAGTTGTCAAAGTTATGACAGGACCTTCTAATGACTTAAAAGGGGAATGTGGGCTTTGTTTAAGTTGTTGTAGTCCGTGGTTCACTTAATGATGTGTGGTTTATTTTCCTTAATGTGTATATCATGCAGGTCAACTCGAATCATTAAACAAATGAGTAAGGTGATTAAAAGTTTGTTTTGTTTGTCTAGTGTATATGCTAACTTCTAAAATCATGTCGCTTATGTATATGTTGTCTAAAACGATATGCTAGCATGATCGTGTCATTCTGAATGTGCATTGATAGCCAATTCATAAACCCCATCATGTAGGTAGCGCTAGTCCATTCATGCGCATTCTCTCCTCTATATGAATTAACTCGACCTAATTTACAAATATATATCAGCCTTTATATGTAAATATTTAAGTTTCCCCTCGACGACTGCTTTTTGACATCTCATTCTAAGCGGTATGATCCAAGTGACGATAGGTATAGGTCCCTGTCCAATGCATTTAAAGTCTAGAGTTATGGCATGTCAAATTGTATCCACGTTCGCATTTAGCTTTAGTTTGTAGCCCTGTTTCACATAATTAAAATGTTAAGGGTATAATGTGACCTTAGAATGAACTATTTTACTTATTCCCTCCGTAATGTAAGAAGGACATAGGTTATTTCTTTGCTTTAAAGACATGTTGCATCGCCATTCTCTTCTCCTCTTCCAGACATCTTTATTCCATGCATTTCATTTGTTAGCATGTTCTTTTGTCCATTTCTGCTCATAATATGAAATGAAATACATGTATGTGTGTCCCCTAGTTTGTCACTATATGGGTGATCCATATCAAGTAGTTCATAGTCTCTCTTCTATGTCCAAAATGCATATTAATTAGGGGCTGGGGTATTTTCTGAGTCTATAGATGGCTTTCTCGAGCTTTGTCAAAACTGTGAACCACGATCTTCTTTTGAACCTGCTTGGCTTTTCTTACTCTTATGTTCATACCTTAAGACTCTACTCTAATGAAACTGGTGGTGTGCTGCTTCAGCCCATGTGTTTTGATTTGTCGAATCAAGTTGTTCTGTGTGTATTTCTATTTTTGTGTTGATGTTATTCTGGAATAGTTACTAATCTTTATCTTCTTTTATTTTGCATGAAACGCATCGGAGCAACAAAGAGTCTCATGGCGAGACTCATCGTAGTAAACGTGAAAACCCACACCTATGTGCATCTATGTTTGTGCCAGAAACTCCAAGCCGCCGGCAAAAAGACATCGCCTTTCCTTCGAGTCATCTTTACTTGTTCTTTATTCTGCCTCATTTATTTGTTGTAAAATAATTGTCTAACGCTACACTAATTAATTAGCATTTAGAATAGTTAAACCTTGAGTCAATAGCCAGAAATTAGTTTGACTTGCTTACCTTAAGTTAATTACTTTAGGCTCGCCTTGCCTTGTTTAATAGTTATAATAGACCACTTAATACCCTACATTTGCATAATAAGCTGGGATATTATTTGCCAAGACATTCTTAAAACCGTGTTACAAATTTCTATTAATGCAGAATAAGAAATACTGTAGTTGCATAATAGCCACGTTTTCTTATCACAATAATATTACACTACCCTGTTAAGCAATATATACTCCTTAGATAGAAGAATACTTGCATACATCTTACTCCTGTTATACCTATATCTAATATAGTATCTTAATTGCATATTTCTTTTTTTTCAAAACTAATCTTAACTTTCATACATAAACTTAGCAAAAAATATATATTTTTTTTTTAAAAAAAGAAAATATCTTATACTCTCCCTCTTAAATGTTTTAATATACCATTTCCTTAGCATAATAATTACCCTAGGTTTGGCAGGACAACCGCAAGTTAGCGGATCTTAGAGGGTGCCTAACCCCTTCCCTCTAGATTAATAAAGAACCCTTACCCAGAATCTCATTAAGTTTAGCAGACCATAAAAATGGAGTTAGTGTTGACTTTAACCTAGTTGACATTTAGGTGTCCTAATTCACCCAAACTAATTAGGTGGCGACTCCGCGAACCCTTAGCATTCTAGCAACCCTTTAGCATTTTAGCACCCTTTTAAACTTTAGCATCTTTTGTAATTTTAGCATCCTTTTAGCACTTCTAATATGTTAGCACCCCTTTTAGCATTTTTAAAACCTTTAAACCTCTTAAACTTTATTAGCATTTTATTATTTATTTTCTAACATTGCATTTTGAGCAGGGTTCGCCTTTAGAAAATAAATGTCGCGGCCGAAAAAGGGCGCGACAGTGTGGATGAATGCACAAGAAGTGTGCGAATCATATTTTTAGTTGTTTGAATTTTTCTTTTCGCTTTCCTATTTTGAGGTGATGTATGTGGACATGAAAGGCGCAAAAACATCAAATTTTGGTGGCAAAAATAATTAAGTTGTGCATTTATGAATTCTCTCCCATTGTCACACTGAAAACTTTAATGATTTTGTCAAATTGATTTTTGATAAAAATATTAAATTATTAAAAAAATGGTGTAGGCTTGCGATTTTTGTACTAAGGGAACTGTCCATAAAAATCCAAATAATCATCCAAAATAAGCATATAATATTTATGACATGCAAAACTCAAAACTGATGAGGTCCACAAATGCCAATGCATAAGATCAAATGACATAAGTGTATGTGAAGTACATGATGAAAAAGGAAGTGTAACATGCTTCCCAAACACACATGTTGGGCTAACAGAAGAGTCAAACAGTTATTACAAGCACCAAAATTATTTTTCCTAAGATTATTAAAAACTGGTGCTCCCGGATGTCCCAACCGATTGTGCTATACGGTAGGAAAAATAGTTGCAAAAGTTAATAGTTTGGTCACAGGATTGGTCGAACCGGTAGTGATGGGATAGAAGTCCCCCATGCTATTACATCTCATTAGTGGCATCCCCGTTTGAAAATCCTTCACAGAAACATTATTGTTAATTGTAAAACGTCGTACATATATCAAGTTTTTAATCAGTTTTGGAGCATGTAAGACATTTTTAAAATATAATGGTGTGTGTATGGGGGGGGGGGGGGAGTTTTACCTGACCAATACCACAAATTAGAATTTCCTGTCCACTGCCGACAATAATATTTTTATTACTGCTCATATTAAAATAAGATGAGAGATTACTTTGAGATGCCGTCATGTGTGATGTAACCCCCCGTGTCCATGTACTATGAACCATCTGAAACATTCAGATTCATGTTGTTTATTGACTGTTCGATATCGGTTGGAGCACAACTGACGGAGGATGGTGCATGGGTTGCAAACGCTTGTTGTGGACGAGAACCTATAAGTCCGGGCTATTGATTCGAAGATGATGGCCTGGCCCACAAAAAGGTAGTGTAGGGGCATGGAAGGGCAGTCCACATCGGGTACTGCCCCTAGTGGGTCCCATCGGTGGCGGTGACTCATCGCCGCTTCTGGCCGGCAGTTGACCACCGCCGTGTCCGCTTCCCACAATATTTTTCCTTTGTTATTGTTTCGATTTGACCCTCATTTTTTACCATTGGTGTTGCGATTTTCGGTTCCTCCCGAACATGAATTTGGTGTCGCAAAATCCACAGCGGTGGAGACGAGTGTCGCTCCGGCGGTGGCTGCCTCGGAGGCTGTTTGTTTTGCCTTGCGGATTTTCTTCGAGAATCAATCTCGAACGAGCCTCATAAAATTGAGGCAACATATTACTTTGTTGAATGAATGTAGCCACCTATCATAGTTTTCATTCAACCCTACAATCAATTGAAGAACCAACCTTTGATTTGTCACCGGTGCACCAACATTGAATAGTTGGTCGACAATCATATTTAATTTTTGACAATAATAGAAAAAATTTGAGAAGTCATCCAATTTGACATTGGTGAATTGGTTTCAAGATATACACCCTAGAAAGTTTATTATCTTGAAAAATGTTTTGTAAACGTTTCCACGCTTATTGAGCCGTAGAGCCTGGTTCCAAAATGGTATGTAAAAGGTCGTTGGAAATGGTTTCATAAATCCATTGAAGGACTATAGAGTCTAAGTGAGACCATAACTTTTGTCAACAACGGTGGTGTCCGATGAAGACTCGGAAGGAATAATATGGTCGATAACCTCATATGCTCGATAATGTATTTTAAATAACTCCGCCCAAGAGGAGTATTGCTCTTTTTCCATCTCAAGAATTAACGGAATAAATTTTTTGACGTTATTAACGACAAAAGCGGGATGAAATTATTTTTGGTCGGCCATGATTACCCCATAAAAACATAAGAAAATGAGAAATATGTAGACGTAAACCCTAAGAACCCGAGGGGAGGGTGGTTTTGGGTTATAGAGGAAGTGGTTTTGGCTAGGTTTAGGAAAGAAAAATTTAAATTTTGGCTCTTGATACCGTGAAGGAAGTTTATTCCATGAGTTTATTTCATTCCCAAGTTTACAATATATACAACTCTAACAATTAAGACCTGTTATCTCTAGGAATCTACTAATTAATGTAATTAATCCTAATTGATATAATCAAATATACTAATTTATAATTACAATATATGATTGATTGTGTTTGGACTCATACTTGTCTTAACACAAAATTTGAACTTTATGGTTTCTGAATTTTATGATGACGACCTTAAGGGGCCATTTGGTAGGATGTGTTAGAGAAAATAATGCATGTATTAGCTTTGATATTACTATTTCTTTGTTTGATACACTTTTTCAACTATGTATTAGTTATACACCATATTTGAATTTATCTTATGTATAACTAATACATAGCAAACCATAATATTAACAATACCAAGACGAATAATACATGCATAAGCATAGTTACGTTAAAGATAAAATTACCCTTGAAGTCCTTCAAAGCTAAAGATTGTGGATGGTATTTTTGTAAACAAATAATTATTTTAGAAATTATGCAATGCATGTTATTTTTGATACATCACACCAAATAGTCGATAAAAAGTAATTTGAGCATAACTAATCCATGCATTACTAGTACACCTTATGTAGTGTTATAAGTAATTTGTTCTAAATTTAATTTTGTACGTGTTTAATGAATTTTTGAACACATATACGTGATTATACATATTTATACACTACAGAAAGTCTGTGTGTGTGTCTTGCTATTGTAACCTAGGGATTAATTATGTGATCACAGAGCATAGCTAGAATTGAGTGAAAGGTTCATGCTACTTCTCTTTTTGTAGTATTACAGTAGTTTCTTTCTCTAATGGCTACAACACTACAATTATTTCATCTTTGTACGAGTTCAAAGGTTAATGACCTTGTTATTTCGATTACTTTTATTTTAGCTTCATAAAGTATTTTATAATCATAATTAAAGACTCGCACTACAAGAAAGTACAGAATTGACAATAAAACTGTTGCTAAAAAACGTAAATGACAACAAAAAAATTATATTTTGTTGCTAAAAAACGTAAATGACAACAAAAAAAAATAACTTTTTACGAAATTTTTTCGCATCGGAGGTTATTGAAACGACATGCAACAACTTTTGTTATTGTGAAAAATACTTTTTGCCACAACATCCAACATATTATAGGAATTACTGAAATTACTAATGATGATGAGCAGAGCTTCTCTCAAGCTCACTGATGCTGAAGAAGATGAGGTACAACTTAGAACATATCGAAACCCTAAGTGTTCTAATATAGGACATATCGAACAACACTTGGACTTCTCAGCCGACTTCAGCTTCTGGGCTCGGACAACACTTGGGCTTGCTGTGGAACGAAATATATAAGCCTAACTGAACACATTCGTATACATTCTTTATCAGTCTATGATGAGGTGTAAAATTTTAGTTAAGAGTTTGTTACATAGTTTTAATAATTCAGTTTGGAGCCTAGATATTTACATAGAAGGTCCTTTGTTCATGTATAAAGAGATGTAATTACTTGTTATGCTATACACATAAATATATACAGAGAAAAATTCCCCAAATCTTTCATTACAATTTGTTCACTTATGACACCAAAAATGTTGTTGGCAAATGCATTTCTTCTCTTAGTGTCGGGTTAATGGCCATATCTTAAACTTGAGCTTTGTCACCTTTTACTTTCGCTGTCTTGAGAAATTCACAGAGTTAATGGTAAAAAATGCACCTTTGCGAGCTTCACACCTTAATTATCAGTTATTCTTTTTTTCTATTTGAACTGTCATCATTTATGTATTAAAATACATCTCGAAGCTTACTAGTCTAACTATCAGTTGTTCCCTTTTTCTATTTGCACCATGACCATCAAATTAAATAGGTGTGTTTTAATATATAGATGGTGATAGTTCATATAGAAAAAAGGCTTAATCGCTGAAATGTGAAACTTGCGAAAAGTGATAATTCAGATATGTTTTTGACCATTATATCTAATTTAAAAACCTTCTCTACTTCTTTTTTTTTTCTTAAAAATAATTTTATCTTTCACTTCACCCCTTCTGAAATTTCTAGGCTGACTTAGTCAATAAGCAAAATTATCTGTGACTTCATTAAAATTTCAACTGCAAAAGTATTGTTTCATCAGATACCAATATGTAAGGGGTGGCAACCGGCCCCAATTTGAACATTTCTCCCTTTTGAAATTTTTAATTATCTAAAATCTTCATACATTGATTTTCTAAAATCTTTCATTTCTAGTTTCAGAATCGAGCATGTTCTTAAAATCGAGCAATTTGGCAAAGTAATACTCTATGTAAAGAGTGAATCTTGGACCTAACTCAACCATAAAAGCTAGGTTGTAGGGTGAGAATTGTCCAAGTCCATATAAGGAGTCCATGTTCTTATTCCATTACCGATGTGAGACTCTTAACACTCCCCCGCATGCCCAAACCTCGTTAACTGGAGCGTGAACAATATAATTTGGGGCCCCAACATCGGTGAACAAATAATTGGAATGAGTCTGACTCTGATACCATGTAAATAATGGATCTTGGGCCTAACTCAACCTCAAAAGCTAGCTTATATGGTGAGGATTGTCCAAGTCCATATAAGAAGTCAATTTTCCCATTCCATATCCGATGTGAGACTCTTAACACTCTTTGGAAAAATTATTCCCAGAATACTACTCTCTCAAAATTAATTCTCATTTTACTACTCATTTTGCCACATGGATTGTCAAGTGAATTGTCATGCCACATATGCAATCTTATTTGTCTTTCTTTTATTTTTTTAAGTCATAAACACCAACAATCTTTTTACTTTTCATCAAAATTACTTTTTTTAAAAGTACCTTTAAAAAAAAAAAAAAAAATTCAAAATAAATTAATTTTAAAAACTTAATCAAATAGTTATTAAGTACTTTACTTTTTCTTTTATTAATTTTAATTTTTTATATTTAGCAAATTAATAATTAAAATATTTAAAAAAAAATCCTTTCTCATCTCGTATTTATCTTTCTATTTCCATTTGAATTTAGCAAAGGTGGCGGTGGGCGACGCCCAGGATCGGGTTTGGCGGGGTCGGGCGGTCGGGTGAGAAAGGCGGGGTCGAGTGGGCGGGCTGGAGGGTGGGTCGGGCGGGACCATACCATGTCGTCCGATCCCGATCCGCTGGGTAGAAGTCGGGCCTGACTCGGCCTGTCGGGGACGGGAGACGGGTTGGCGAGTTTTTTTTTTTTTTTTTTTTTTAATTTTTTCACTAAATTAAAAATAATAAATTGTTAAGTACTAACAAAGTAACATTAACATATACTTGTCATATTATAGACTTATAGTATTATAATTTATAATATATTTATAAAGTATAAAGTATAAACTATAAACTATAAAGTATAAACTATAAAGTATAAAGTATAAAGTTATAAACTAAATAATTAAACAAAGACAAGAATAGTGTAAAAACATCCCAAGACTGTTTTTGTGCCTTTTATATTATTAATTTCATTGAAATATCAAATATACAAGATTCAAAATTACATTGTAGTGTACTGTTGTTGAAAAAAATTGCAAAAGAGTGAAAGACATAGAAAAATTTAAAAATTGCAATGAAATAAATTACCAATTTGAAAATATTTTTTCTAATTTCTTTATAATTTCTTGTGGTTCTTAGGTTGGAATTGGTATATCTTGATCAAATTGTTCCACGTCGCTACTCATGCCTTCAGATAAAATGTCGTTGTAGTTGTCGCCATCTTCTTCGTTAATCTCGGTTGTGCGCCTCCGCCGCTCGCTCGTATCAATCTCTGAATAGTACCGCCATCTCCAAGTGTCTCCGCTAATGAGTGTCTGTGCTCTCTATTTGAAATCACTGCGTAAAAGCGCTTCGAAGCGTGATGACGCTTGAATGTTCAAAATATCTCGGGCCATCATTGAAAGTGTCGGAAATGTCTTCTCATTCTCGCTCCAATATTTCAAAGAAGTCTTCCTTCTTCATTGATAATCGCTTGGTAAGGTAAATTACCGCAAAACAAAAACATCGAACTCACTAATTTGGTTAGCACTGCTACCACCGCACATTTTATTTCTGAGGCTTTCAATAGAATTAATATTAGGCCTAGCCACAGAAACTGCTTGTCGTTTTTTAGGTTGTGTTGAAGAAGAAGATGATACAAAAGTCGGTTGGTTACTAGCACTTTCTTGCTTGCTGGTAATGCCGATATACTTTTTTGCATTCATCTTCTACGCTATTCAACACTTCTTCTAGCGTTAGTTCAATAGGTGGTTCAACATTTAAATTTTTGGGAGTTGGAGGTGGTAGTACGTCCATACAGTTATATATATTTTCAATAAGACTTTTACAACCCTCTACTTTAATAGTCGGGTTTAATACAGCACCAATAATATAAATAGGGGGAATAGGAATAAAATATTTTTTTAATTTCATAAACATTTTTTTAATAGCTGCAGTATAAGCAGGTTTTTCCATATATTCTTTAAGAAGTAAAAATATTATAGCTATATAAAACAACATAGTTGAAATAGTAGGATAATATAAAGTAGAAAATTCTTTTGTTGCTCGTTGAAAATTTTCTAAAAATACAATAAGTTCTCTAATTTTCTCCCAATCAATATCCACAATCATATCATTTGGATTTTGATTATGGCGTTAAAAATAAAGTAATAGGTTTTCTATAGTCATAAGCAACAACTAGTTGGTCATATAAAGAATTCCACCTAGTTGGTACTTCTTCGGGAATTTTTCTGTAAGATAGTCCACAATCGTGACAAGTTTTTTTATATTCTTTTCTTTGTTGAATTCTATTATTTTTAAAAATAAAGTGTATAGCAAATTGTATTTTTTCAAGAATATCTTGAAAAAGTGAAAGACCATCCTTTACAACTAAGTTATAAATATGACACGCACATTTGATATGAAAATGTTTTGGAAAAGACGGAGTTAAAACATTTCTTAAAATACTAATAGCGTAATTGTTAGAAGATGCATTATCTAATGTAATACTCATAACTTTATCGGTTATTCCGTAATAATCAAGCGATCAATAAATATTTTCAAATAAACTCACCAAGGTGCCTACTATCTATATATCTATATGCTAAAATACGTTTTTGCATAGACCATTTATAATCTATCCAATGACAAGTTCTGTTAAATAATCATGGTAGTTAGTACTACGACTATATCGTAAGTTAAAGCAACTTTGCAATTTAAATGATATAATGCATAACGTAAATATTGTTGATATTCATGTGCAAATTTAAATACATCTCTTTTAACATTGATCTAGGAAAACCTTTATAAGCGAGATTATACATATCTCTAATATAATGAATAAAACCAGAGATTCAGAAATGAAAAGGCAAACCCTCCACAAGAACTAATTTTGCTAGTGCTTCCCTATCTTTATGTTTATCATATTTAGGGCCTGACTCCCCGTCATAGGGTTAATTTGACCAGATTTCTCCGACGAGAGTATGTGAACCTTGTCCCGATTGAGAGGACGTTTGCTCACCGCTTTTTCAATCATGTATTGGGCATGCAAGGCTTTGTGTTTTTGCAACAGTGTCTTCCTAAACCCCGTCCCACCATGACCTTGTCCAGCTTTTAAAAGAATAAACATTTTTACAAGTTTTACATACAATACTTGATTAGCTACGTCCCTCAAAATATTTCCATACAACCGATTTTAATGGTCGTTTTTGGGACCTCGCCTCATAGTAGGGGATAGGAGGCATTTCACTAGTGGGTGTATCATCATCTTCATTAATAGGTGTATCATCAACTAGAGTGTCATCTAAATTAAAATCTTCTTCAATTTCGGGATAATCATTGTGTCAAGATCATATGGTATTTCGTAAAACATTTCAGATCTATAAAATCATCTTGTCTAGGAATAATCGAACAGAATACTAGAAGAAGTACCACTTGCCCTTGTTACCACCCTACTAGAAGAAGCGACCACTTACCCTTACCCAACATGCCTCTTAGTCCTTTCATTTTAATTATGCTAATAAATAGTTAAAGATAATGAAATTAAATGTGCTAAATGAAATAAAGACAAAATAATAATTTAATGAGAGAACGAATGTACCAAACGCCGACGTAAGTCGACGTGTAATCGAAGGTTGAAAATTGAAACTTTGCTCGATAGATAATCCTCAAGCTAGTTGCCAACTTCACTCCCAATTCTCAAATTAATAAATAGATTGAATATGTAGACAATGTTGTATAGAGAATTAGAGATTGATTGAGAGATTAGAGAGTAGAAAGATTTGTGAAAATAATAAGAAGAGGAATGAGGTATTTATAGGGTTAAAAATAAATATAAAGGGGTAGGGGTTGGGGAGGGGAGGCCTAAAATGGCCGTTGTCAACTACCAAAATGTAAAATGGCCGTTGGACAACGCTATTTTGTCAGGTCGAGTGGGGCGGGATTTGGGGCGGGGTCGGGCGGGTCGGGGCGGGTCGGGCGGGATCGGGGCACAGCGGGGTCGCTGGCGGGACCATACTGTCCCCGGTTCGAGCCGGTCCGTTTTTTTTTAATACAGGTGTCGTGTCGGGTCGGGACCGACGGAGTCGGTCGGCCTCGGCAGCCACTTAGAATTTAGCTTTCTAACATAGCGAGTGTTAATATAATATATACTAAACATGATATATTATATATTAGATATCCATCTAACCCTACCCAATAGTCAACATAATATAAACTAGTAATATAAAAAAGATTCTCCTTGTATTTATAAATAAATAAGGAGAATCTTTTTTTTTTTTTATATAAGTTATAAGTTACAGGGCGAATCCGTTAATATTAGAATGAATAGATCGGAATGAACATATCACCATTCACCGCCTCCAACAATTTATTTCCGAGCGCAAAGTTATGACCATTTAAAGTTTCATTAATTTACAACTAATTAGAGCCGGGAGAGGACTGGCCGGGGACTGGAGGAAGGCGGGGTGGGGTGGGGTTGGGGTTGGGGTGTTCTGGGTATTTTACCGTTCTGGTCCGCCTCTTATCGGTCCGGGTATTGTTTTGGTACTCGTATCCGGAACGTTAAGGTTTCAGTCCGAGTATCGGTCCGAGTTTACCTGTCCGGTTCTCGGGTAATTACCGGGAGTATCCGGACCGCTAACAACCCTACACCTACCCCTTCCACCCTCACTCCATCATCAAATTTCTATTTCATAATTGTTTTTGCTTTTATAAAAAATGATTTAAATGTTATTCTTATTTTAAAAATAAAGATAAGGAAAAATTAAATATCATACAAAATAAAATAACATCATAGAAGGTAAGTTTGAATTTTGTAAAAGTAATGAGTCAAGTTGGGCAATATGGGTTATGACCCATCATTTTAGCCCATCTTGACTCCACCGATCTTAGCCCATGTAAGTTTTGGATGGGTTGAGCATTGACCCATCTACAATTTCAGCCCATCTTGACCCGCCTAACTTCAGCCCAAACGATCCATCTGCCACCCCTACGGGCTACAGTTTCATCTAATGTTTCAACTATTTAATTGACATTTCTAAATCACACACAACAAAAATGAAAAGGTCACTCTTGGAAATTCAAAATATTGGTACCCTTTAAGGATAATTGATGTAATAATGAACAAGATTTTAAGAGAGAATTATAGTTTTAATATGTATTAGATCTTAGTAATAATAGCCAATGTAATCATTTTGTTATGCAAATGATTTGTTTATATTAAAGAAAGGTTGATCATAAGTGATATCTTGAGAAATTTAATTTTGAAGAATTGTACATTGCCTTAAAAGCTCCAATTAAAGATTCCATGCATGGTTTATTCGTTTAATGAAAACATAATGGTTTAATTTAATGAAAACATAATTATGTGGAGAATCAATATCATAGTCAAAATTGAATTTTAAATGTTTTAAGTTTTCCTGTGGTTCGAACTTTGAATTAAGATGTCTTTAATTAGTTTACGTTTGAAATAAAAGTAAAATTTATCTCTAAAAATTGAGAAATGACATAAATCTAGTCATATGATAGCATGAGAAACGGCTACCACATTCAAGGAAAACACCAGACGTGCAAATTACCCAATCATGACACGCAAATTACCCAATCATGACACGCAAATTACCCAATCATGACACGCAAATTACCCAATCATAACACGGGGAGGTAGTGTATACTAGCTAGTGCTAAGTTAGCACAACTTGGATAAGTGGCATATATAAAATATGTTACAAAAAATCTGTAATAATTAGAATTGTTCAAGGATATATTCATTAGTAAAGCGGCCGATTTACACTTGCAACGGATAAAATTATGAAAAATAATTCTATCTCAAGTTTATTTACAAAGAAAAAGGCAATAGTAATAGCAGTAAATTCTGGTCTGATAAGTGAAAAAACATTTTTATGTACAGTACCTTAATCTTTTCTTTAAAAAAATGTACCTTAAAAGACAACGTTATTTTGGATAACATCCCATTAGGACTCTTATATCATTTTAGAATTAATGAGAGCATGAACACAAAATTATATTATGTATTATGACACGATTATCTCTACTCTTAACTTAATATTACTACTCCAACTAATATATAAACATTACAATCAATTTTTAACACTTAAAAAAGTTTACAAAATGCTATCTTAATAGTAGTATAGTACTATCAAACTTGAATGTAGCTTATAAGATGATAACAAGGTATTAATTTCTCGCCAAACATTACAACAACAAAAAAACAAAAGAGAAAAAGGTTTTTTAAAAAATGAAAAAGTAATAAGTACATAGGGTTTGCTTGGTACGAAGGAAAATGTTTCACCGGAAATATTTCTTGAAAAACAAGTGAATTTTTTATTTATTTTTTAATGTTTGATAAGTAAGCAAAAAACATCTTCCCAAGAGTATTTATATGCGCGATCTAGCAAAACATAACTTGGGTGGGATGGGATGGAGAATGGGGTTTCAAAGTAACAGGGGTTGGGATGGTCAACGAATGAGGGTTGGGGCGTTGGTTAGATAGGGGAGGTGACAATAAATTTGGAATATTTCGCCAACTTATATCAGGAAGTCATTCAATTTTTAAGCAACTTTTTCCCTAGAGAAAATTATCTCCAAAACAATTTTGACTTCAAATAGATAGTTCGGCTCACATAAGGAAGCTCGCCTCTGACTCTAGCCTATCATTTAACTCACTACTTCGTCAAGTTCTCTGTCGCTCGTAAGAGTGACACACACCTCTACATCTTTTTCTATCTATAATTTAGAGATTAACCAAACATAAAAAAAATAAAAAATATTTTATCTCATACCAAACACACCCATAATGTTGGCCAAAAAAGGCAAACCAAACCCTAGATTCCTCTATTGCCTCCTAAAACCTAACAATTAATTATAGCTTAGATGCATGTAGCTACTCCTGCAATTTAATTCCTCTCCGACATTATATAAAATCGACAACATATAAGTAGTATTTATTATATTACTGTTGCTTCCAATTTATATCTCTTGATTTGTCATTTGTCTACATCACTACTCCCTTTCAATTGCCTCTTCAAATTTCCCTCCATACCGAAAACCAGAAGTTCCTAATAATAATAATATTTTTGCTCGGAGACTTGGGGTTTAGTCCGTCATTTATTAATTCAGTTCGTTTTGGTCTGTGTATCCAGTCATCGAAAAGTTGAGTTGATTTAGACTAAATTTGTAGCCTGTAGGTGTCCCAAATTGACTATGAGAAACTTTGTGAAATAATTATATATTTTTTTTGTTTGATATGTTATATATAGTCATAATTAGAAAATTACATAAATTTTATTAGATAATTAAGCATATAATAAGAAAACAAATAAAAAAAATTAAAATTGATAGGAGTTAATAGGTTGCGTTATGAGACCCAATTCATTCTATCATTTTGACCTATCCAAATTTAGTGCAACCCTCATTAATTATTCTTCTTAATGAAAGACATATATATACAAGTTACAAGGAAGATCCTCTTCCTATTCTAGTTACTTAAGAATCTCTATTCTATAAGAATACTAACTTTACAATTATGGTAATATTACACTACTAATTTAGGTACAAACCTAAGTCTAATATTTACCAAATATACAATGGAAAAGGGGAAGGACCCCACGGCTAAGCCCATATATACTTTAACACACCTCACAATATAATGCGGTCTTCAGACGAGATGCCTCTAAAATCTTCAAAAAGGACCGAGGGAAGACCCTTTGTAAAGATGTCTGCAATTTGATATCTTGAAGGAACATGACAGACGCGTACTTGTCCTTTGACTATGTTCTCTCGAACAAAGTGAATATCCATCTCTATGTGTTTAGTACGCTGGTGCTGAACTGGAAAAAAGGTAGATGACACTTATATTATCACAATACACCAAGGTAGCCTTCTCAATAGGACAATGAAGCTCTAACAGTAGATTTCGTAACTAACATGACTCAGAAACCACATTGGCTACCCTTCTATACTCGGCCTCTGCACTTGAACGTGAAAACGTGGATTGACGCTTGACAGACCATGAGACCAAGCTATTACCTAAAAACATGCAATAGCCAGACGTAGACCGTCTGGTGTCAGGAAAACCACCCCAATCAAAGATCTCGTAGAGAGAGGCGTAGACGCCGACGGCGATACAAATGCAAACCATACTCAAGTGTACCCTGAATGTACCTAAGAATGCGTTTGAGCGCATTCATATGTTCCACTATAGGATCATGCATAAACAAACACACATGATGTACGACATATGTAATATCGTGTGCGTGAACGCCGATATCGGGCGCGCTCGCAAGATCGCGATAATGGTCGGATCCTCATACGAGAGCTACCGCAGCACCCAACTTGGGTTTAGTATCAACTGGAATAGAAGTGGACTTACAGGATTACATCCCAGCCCTCTCAATGATCTCTGCTGCATACATTCTCTGTGACAAGAACAATCCACCTGCATGACGAGTTACAACAATCCCCAAAAAGTAACTCAATGGGCCCAAGTCCTTCTTGACAAACTCAGCACTGAGCATTATCATAATGGACTTGCACAAGGCATCAGAAGAGGTAATCAAGATAATATCATCAACATATAGTAGTATATAAGCCATGGACGAACCCCGACGATATATGAATAATGAATTATCAGACCTGCTGTGAGAAAAACCCATAGTCGAAATAAAATCAGCAAACCTCTTATACCAAGATCGTGGAGACTGCTTAAGTCCATACAAGGACTTCTTCAATAGACAGACATGATGAAGATATCTAGTATCCCTAAACCCCAAAGGCTGATGCATATACATTGTCTCCTGAAGATCACCATGTAGGAAATCATTCTTCACATCTAGCTGATGAATGGGTCATGATTTTGAAAGAGCCAAACTGAGCACAGTGCGAATGGTAGTCGGCTTGACCACTGGGCTAAATGTCTCACCACAATCCACACCAACCTGCTGAGTCTTACCATCACCTACAAGTCTAGCCTTATGCCTTGCAAATGAACCATTAGAATTTTCCTTATGAACAAAAATCCACATAGACCGAATAATATTAACACCAGATGGACGGGGTACCAACTCCCACGTCTTATTATTTATAAGAGCATTATATTTTTTGGTCATGACAATTTTTCAATTATGGTCATTTAAAGCAGACACATGATTACGGGGTAATGGAGATTTAAGAACATTTGAATTCAAATTAAAATGTTTTTTGGTTTAAAAATACCTCGTTGACTATGAGTGACTGGACCATGACTCTGGGCTGGATTGGGTAAATTTTGGGAATTTTTGGAAACTCCAGGAATTACCGCCGAGGGCGCCGCGACGCTAGAAGAACTGGGAAGGTCGCAGGAGTTTTGGCGCCGCGGCGCTAAGGACGGGTTTTGGAGAACCTGCGTATTTTCTGGCAAATCTGAAAAATGTCAGAGAACATAGGGGGAGATAGCATCATCCAGAAAATCATAAGAGCTAGACACGGGTTTTTCTACTTTAGGGAAAGGAAATTGGGATTCATCAAAGAGAACATGACGACTAATGATGATTCGTTTAGAGGACAAATCAAAATATTTATAACCACGGTCATTTGACGGAAAATCTAAAAATACACATAGAGTAGAACGTGCCTGAAGTTTGTTGATTGTAGTGGATGGAAACAGTGGATAACATAAGCATCTGAATACCCTAAGATGAGTGTATGACGGAGTCTTATTGTATAACACTTTTAGAGGGATGAATATGTCAAACCTTTAGAGGGAAGAATATTGAGGAGATCGGTAGCCATTTATAGTGTATGATGCCAATATAATGGAGGAACAGAAGAATGAACCAATAAAGTGCGGACAATATTATTAATGGTACGAATTTTTCGCTCAACTTTCCCATTTTGTGAAGACGTATGAGGACAAGAAAAAAGAAAATTTATCCCATTTTGAGCACAAAACTCCCTAAATTCCCTATTATCATACTCTTTGACATTATCACATTGGATGTTTTTTATTTTCCGTTCGAATTGTGTTTTTATGAAAGCTCTATGAAATTGGAAAAAACTTGAGATTTTTTCGCAATTGGAAACGTCCATAAATATTTAGAATAGTTATCTAAGAATAGAACATAATAATGATGACCCATAGAACTGAGAACCGGAGATGTCCATAAATCACTATGAATAATTTCAAATGACATTGAAGTATTAGAATTTGAAGCTACAGATGGTAATTTAATAATCTTTTCCAAATCACAGGATTGACAAAGTGGAGTACTACGCGTACCCTTACAAGAAATAAATTTTTGTCTATCTAAAGAAGATAAAATAGACGACACGGATGACCTAGACGGGCATGCCACAAGGAAGGAGCGAGATCTGTAAAAGTGGATGGCTGATGCGCGAAAAGATGCACACACTTTAAAGCAAGTTCACGTTATCGTGACAAGTAATATAGTTTTAGTAAGACCGAATATCGTCCACAAGGATTAGAGTTCAAGTACCAACTATCTATCTTTTGGTATCTATTTGGCAATTGATATTTGATTTTGTGGTTTATAACTAATAATTATAAAAGCTAATTAACTATAGGTTTACTTCAGTTGTGATGGGAATAGGGCTTCCATGTCTCCTCAACTATCCGCTTATGTTATTTATTAATGCAATGAATTATGGTCTTCTTCCCTCGGAGCTAGCAGGTTTACGAAATCGTTTTATATTCCCGTTAAGGATATATAAACACTCAACCCCAGTATTGCACCTTATCTACCTTTCGGTGATAAGGATAACTCTATAGGAGGATTAAGAACAAAAATCTAGTTAACCGTCACGCACCATGCGCAAAATTAGGGTTGTTAAGCCTCTCATTAACGCTACATAAATAATTGAGGTATTTTCATCCCCAACCCAAATATGTCTACCCAACTTACAGCATATTCACAACCTCCTCCTTTCGAAGTTTGATTAGAAATCATATAATGATAATTAGTTGTCAATTAATTACCAAGCATTCAAAGCAATTATTGGATAAATCTCTCAAAGAAGAATAATAACCATAGCCATGCATTAATTCATAACATAAGTTTCTAGTGAATCAACATGGAAAGCCCTATAAAAGAATTAGTTCCTAGCCATTGACATGACAAGAACTAATTCAAGGTTCATCATACAAAACTGAAATAAAAAGAAAGAAAAAGGAAATAAATTACTAAGTTTAGGTCTCCAATATTCAATCCAAGAAATCTTGTGTTGTGCAAGAAGGGGAACCCTTAAAATCTGCCTAGGGTTCTCCTTTTATAGGCTGAAAACCGCCCTTAACTTTTCCCTGCAGGCCTGGCCCAGAAATTCGTCATAAAACCTGATTTTTCCGCGTCGGCGCCGCGGCCCTGATCTCTGCTGTCTGTGGGCGCCGCGGCGCTGGAACCTCTGCAGCCTCTCTGATGATTGGGCGCCGCGGCCCTGCTTTTGACTGCAGGAGGCGCCGCGGCGCTGGAACCTCTGCAGCACTTCGGGTGTTTAGGCGCCGCGGCCCTGCTTCTGACTGCAGGAGGCGCCGCGGCGCCGTCCTAAGCTTCGCTCTGCTTTTAGCTCTGGAACCTCCTCTTTTGCCCTCTTTTAGCTCCTTTTCCGCCATTTGGCCATTTTAACCACTTTGACTCAAAAGAAAGAAAATCTATCCTAATACGACACTTATTTGTACAAAAAGGGACTAAAGATTAACTAAAAATGACTCGAAAAGTGTATATAAAATACATTGATCAAATACCTCCAAACTTAACATTTGCTCGCCCTCGAGCAAAGATAGAAAGAAAGAAATAAAAACTCAAAGAAACGAAAATAAAAGACTCACTAGCATTGATCACTTTTGCTGCATTAGTGTTATCTAGAAAAACATGAAGGTTAGCAGAATAATATACAGGAACATACAACATGAAATTTTAGCACACTAAACACATTAAGCTAGATATTTCGCAAACTCATTTTTATCATGCTTAATGGAAGTCAACTTACTGAATCATGCATATAAATTCAAAGATCCTATGACATTTTTACTTGCTATTCTCCACTAATCTTGGATATGCATAAAAGAGATCTTCAGGACTTTAAGGGTTGTAATGTAGGCTTAGGTATAGGTAGGTAAAAATATGCATTTTAGGCTCATTCTGCGTACCATAAGCTCTTTAGCTTTTCCATTTTTTCCCTTTTCTTTTGGTTCTTTTCTTCACTTCAATTCTATCTTTTCCCTCTTTTGTTTTGGGAGAGTGAAGAATATTATAATAGCAAGCACCCCCAAACTTAGGCTTTTGCCTATTTCTTATTACTTTTTTTTTATTGGGGTGCAACAAGCTTGTTCACTCTTTTTGTCTCTTTTTTAACACAATTTATTCCACTATTTCATATTTTTACTTATGGCACAATTTGTGGGAATATAGGGTGTCAAAGAAGAAATTTCAATTTTTAGGCTCAATGGGGCTGACTAGGGATACTTTTAAAGTCCGGGATAGAAAAGAGTGGTAAGAATTGGCTATCAAAGAAATGCCTGAGTCATCTCCCTAACATGCATATCCTAACTATTTCGCCTCAAATAGCAAGCAATCATAACACATAAGTATTCATCATTTAGCATGCACAATTCAAGCAAGAGACTCCAAATAGACAGATTTTGTGAGTGTTTGACATATCTAACCTAGGTGTTTAGATAGTTGCTTCTAATTCCATTACATTATTCCACCTTACTTCACTAGGTGTTTCTAGTGACTACAACATACATGATCTTTTGACAGACAATTATGACTTAAAAGAAAAAAATTTGTGACTAAAAAATACATAAAAACAACAAAAAACACAAATAAAAACACAAATAAAACATAAATAAAACACCCCCCCAAACTTAAATCACACATTGTCCCTAATGTGTGTAGACTCAAAGACAATAAAAGAAATAAGACACTTACAAACTTTGGCTAAAATGGTGGTGGTGGCGGTGGATAATGCATCGACCATTGGTTGAACAGGGAACTCATCTCGTCAAACTGCTAGTGCAATTGTTGTTGCTCCTGCCTCAATTCTTGTTGCCCTTGTCTCAACTCATGTTGTCCTTGTATTACTGTGTCGAAATGTTGCATCATCATTCTCTGGTTTTGGAGCAACTTCTCCATCATAACCTGAGGTTCGATTACGTGGTTGGCTGGTGGCTAGGCCCTGCTGCATATTGAGCCTCTATTTCAGGCTCATCTTCGTTCATTGCGGCCTCTGCTGCTGCTGTAGCTGGTGCTCTTCTTCTTGCTGCTGGGGGACTTGGGTCTGGGAAAGAGTGCACTATCCCATATGTCACCGACAGTTGGTTCCTCTCATTGGTATCAGTGGGTAGGATTTCGACCGCATTCATGTTGCACAAATTAGAGATAAGTGAGCCATGTCCCAATCCACCTGTTGTCACCAACCTGCTGGTCTCTTCAATACTTTGCACTATCTCTTTCCCCACATCAATTGCTTTCCCCGTCATGATTCCATATACCAATTTAATCCTATCTTCTGGCACTCTGGTGAAGTGCGTTGATGGGATCATACGGACACTGATGAAATATAGCCAACCCTTGACTGCTTTGTTGAACTGGCATCTGCTCAGTCCTCTTGACCCATTTCTTGCAATATCAAATGCAGCCCCAGGGTAGCTTATTGTGTCTGCAACGTTATTCCAGTCGATGTTGTTGGTGTTCCTAGACCATGTTCTAAAATAGTTCCAATCACCATTTCCTCCTTCAACATCTACCGCTTTAGAGACATGTTTATTACATTCTGTCGCCACAGTACATATCTTCCCCTCACAAAGCACTTGTTGTCTACCCTCTCCGAAAAGTTAGCATAGAATTCCCGTACCATTGTTGTGTTCATTGGCGCTAACTTCTCCGGGTTTACAAATCTTTTCCACCCCCTCATCTCAATCATTGCCCGAATGGGCTCATAGACATCCTCTTCCCCCAACGAATCCCTCTGGTAGTCCATTCCCCTTTCAGGGATTAAGGGTCTAGTACTAAGCTTTATGTATCTTTTATAGGCTTCGTGGCTAACGAACCTAGTCTCATCGTATTGTGGGGCTGAGGTGGATGTGGAGGCTCTTCTTTTTCTGGCAGACATGGTTAACTTACTTTGTACAACTTACAACTTATTAGCACAAGTGTTCCCCAACACAATCAACAATCTAGCAGCTAAAACACAAACACCCCCAAACTTCAACTCTACTACCCAATACCCACACCCTCCTTGTCTACTCCTTCTCCAAACTTCACAATCAATTTTTCAGCACCCAAACTACTTCACAATGCAACACTTCTCCACACTATTACCTCCTTTGACTACTAGCAACTTTCAAGAAAAAGGTGAAGATTACCTTTTTGATGTTGTCTCCACGATGTTCTTGCTTCCAATGGTGATTTGAGGCTATGGAATGGAGCTTTGTTGGTTGAGATAGCTAAGGGTTTTTAGGAATTTAAGGGTTTTGGTTGTGGTTGGGTTCGATTTGTGGAGGATTTGTGGGTAACTTGTGAATTTTCGTGGGTTTTGTGGAGAAGAAGGGTTAGGTTTTGGTTTTGAAATTGGGGCAAATCTGATTTACAGGCGTTTTAAGTTTCGATTTCGGCGCCGGCCACAGCTTTTAGCGCGCGGCTGATATTATGCACTCGCCCGGGATTTTCGCGCGACCACTATTACTGGCACCGGCGCCTAGACTTGACAATTTTTATGGATTTTTGCCGCCGCTTCTCTGGCGCGCTGCGCCATTCAGCGCCTTTTCTGTTCTTTTGGCGCCGCGGCCCTGCTCCTGGGCGCCGCGACGCTTACCCGTTTTTTTGAAAATCCTGGCTTTATTCAGTTTTTCGCCCTTCAGTTTATTTGCCTACACCTGTCAATCACAACACAAACACTAGAACCCAAGACCGTGAGATTGTTCTAGACAAAATAAAATAAACTAAAGACAGAAATTAAAATAACATAATTGAAAACGTTGGGTTGCCTCCCAACAAGCGCTGTCTTTAACGTCTTTTAGTCGGACGCAATTAACTGGTACGAGTGCCCATTGGATCCTTCTCCGAACTGCTTGCAATCCACAGATTTATTGTTGTAGGTCTCAATTTCTCTACGACCATTTGTTCAAACAAGAGCCTTAAACATACAATTATCCCCCAAGTATACAAGACAGACTTGTCTTTTATGCTTTCTATAATGTAGGAATCCGTGAAATTCTCTACATCTCTCAACTCTAGGGGGTACCCTTGATGGTATGGGCTTCCTAATTGGGGATCAGCTGTGATAGCTAGCGGTGTTTCTTCTGTAATAGGTGCAAGAAAAAGAATTTCCACAGAATCCAAGAAGGTAAATAATTGGATCTCTGCAATCTGTTCCTTTTCTACACCAACTATCGCACCAGATTCCTCAATAGTTGGGTGTGGTTCAGGCTCCTCAATTTGCTGTTCGCTGTTCAAAATGACTGCGAGTTCTCCTATTTGCAGTTCCAACTTCTTCATGGCCAATCTCGTTTCGTCCATGAACTGAGTTTGATACCTAGCGAAACTGAGTATGGCTTCTCGTAACTCCTCCCTCTCTTCCTGTAGGGTTGGAGCTTCATTGTATTGACAGTAGTAATCCATGTCTTCAGGATCCCTGAGATGCATCAAAACCAACAACGGATCTCGGCACCCTTGTTTTCACACAATAAATACATAAACGGAAAAGAAAGAAAAAAACAAATTAGAAATTAAAAATAGATAAAATTGATATTGAACTATGTCTAATCCCCGGCAACGGCGCCAAAAACTTGATGCGCGAAAAGATGCACACACTTTAACGCAAGTGCACGTTATCGTGACAAGTAATATAGTCTTAGTAAGACCGAATATCGTCCACAAGGATTAGGGTTCAAGTACCAACTATCTATCTTTTGGTATCTATTTGGCAATTGATATTTGATTTTGTGGTTTATAACTAATAATTATAAAAGCTAATTAACTATAGGTTTACTTCAGTTGTGATGGGAATAAGGCTTCCATGTCTCCTCAACTATCCGCTTATGTTATTTATTAATGCAATGAGTTATGGTCTTCTCTGCCTGAGCTAAGTTTACGAAATCGTTTTATATTCCCGTTAAGGATATATAAACACTCAACCCCAGTATTGCACCTTATCTACCTTTCGGTGATAAGGATAACTCTATAGGAGGATTAAGAACAAAAATCTAGTTAACCGTCACGCACCATGCGCAAAATTAGGGTTGTTAAGCCTCTCATTAACGCTACATAAATAATTGAGGTATTTTCATCCCCAACCCAAATATGTCTACCCAACTTACAGCATATTCACAACCTCCTCCTTTCGAAGTTTGATTAGAAATCATATAATGATAATTAGTTGTCAATTAATTACCAAGCATTCAAAGCAATTATTGGATAAATCTCTCAAAGAAGAATAATAACCATAGCTATGCATTAATTCATAACATAAGTTTCTAGTGAATCAACATGGAAAACCCTATAAAAGAATTAGTTCCTAGCCATTGACATGACAAGAACTAATTCAAGGTTCATCATACAAAACTGAAATAAAAAGAAAGAAAAAGGAAAGAAATTACTAAGTTTAGGTCTCCAATCTTCAATCCAAGAAATCTTGTGTTGTGCAAGAAGGGGAACCCTTAAAATCTGCCTAGGGTTCTCCTTTTATAGGCTGAAAACCGCCCTTAACTTTTTCCTGCAGGCCTGGCCCAGAAATTCGTCATAAAACCTGATTTTTCCGCGTCGGCGCCGCGGCGCCGGAACTTTGCGATGCCGGGTGATTTGGCGCGGCCCGATCTCTGGCATGCATGGCGCCGCGTACTGGAACCTCTGCAGCTCTCTCGATGATTGGCGCGCCTCGCTGACTGCAGGAGGCGCCGCGGCGCTGGAACCTCTGCAGCACTTCGGGTGTTTAGGCGCCGCGGCCCTGCTTCTGACTGCAGGAGGCGCCGCGGCGCTGGTCCGGGTTTCTGCCTCGTTCGCCACTTTCTCTGCTTTTAGCTCTGGAACCTCCTCTTTTGCCCTCTTTTAGCTCCTTTTCCGCCATTTGGCCATTTTAACCACTTTGACTCAAAAGAAAGAAAATCTATCCTAATACGACACTTATTTGTACAAAAAGGGACAAAAGATTAACTAAAAATGACTCGAAAAGTGTATATAAAATACACCGATCAATGGCATAGCTTGACGCGAGACGCTGGGACTTGGTGTGATTGGATAGAGGTCCCTCCCACTGTTACACCTCATGAGATGACTCCCCGTCTTGAAATCCTTCACAGAAAATCCAAATGGATCAAAATTAATAGAAACCCAGTTATCAGTTGTGAATTTACGGACATATACTAAATTTTTAATTAATTTTGGGGCATGAAGGGTATTTTTCAGAACAAGTGGTGGATGAGGAGGGGACAAGGTTTTATGATCATAACCCTTAATTGGAATAGAACTACCATTACCAACAGTTATACCACGATTAGTGCTCAAATTGGAATAAGACGAGAGAGTACCTTGATCGGATGTCATGTGAGTAGTGGCGCCGGTGTCCATGTACCAATTAGGGTCTGGTTGAGTCAGGCCAAGTGTGTGCATCGCTTCTTCAATGTCGGTCTGAGTGTGTCCCACTGTGTGGTGGGCCTGATGGGGGGGCGAGGCCCAAGTATACTAGACTACTGAGACTGCTCATACGCTGGTCTGAATCCTGGAGTCTGGACTGGGGAGAAGCTGGGCCGCGGCAGGTATACGGGTTGATATTAAGGCGCCGCTGTAAGGCTGAGCCGCGACATCAAGTCTTTGGGACCCACTTCCATGGCGGGGCCTGTGGGTTCGAGATTCTTTGTTATTCTTTGCTGACGGTTGCCCCCGTTGTTGCCGCCACAGTTCTTTGCATTATTCTTCCAATTTTGGCTTTTCTTCCCACCCCCGTTGTTGTGATTTTGGGTCACGTTGGTTGGATTGAAAGGAGAAAAGTTGGAAGCAGTCATCATGCCGACAGTCTGGCCCCAAGAGCTACTTTCTTAGCCAAACCGGCTTCTTCCAAAGTGAGCATAGAACGGGCTTGATAAAATCCTGGCAGGGGGTTACTCTGACGAATAACTGAAGCAACACCGCTATAGGCCTCTGACAGGCCTGCAACCATCTGAAGAACTAGACGACTATTAGAAATAGGAGAACCCACGTTGCTGAGTTGGTCTGCCAAGTCCTTGAGACGTTTGCAATAAGAAGAAACGTTTTGAAAATTCACCATAGCCACCTGTGAAAATTCCTGCTCAAGGATAACAATCCGAGAATGACTGTTATCTTGGAATATATCTCGCAATCGATCCCACGCCGACATAGCTGTGGAGTTGGGTTCCATAATCGTCTGCAAAAGGTCCAAGGAAATAGTGACATAAATCCACTGAAGAACCTTGGAATCAAGCATGTCCCATAATTCTGGGTCTGCTTCTTTAGTGAGCACATTAGATGTAGTCGCCTTATCACCCTCTTTTGAATGAGCAAGAAGGATGATGTGGTGAAGAACTTTATGTGCTTTAACATGAATCTTGAATAACTCCACCCACGTCTCATATTGGACGTTTTCAAGATCAAGAACAATAGAGATGACACTCTTGATGTTAGAAACTGAGAGGACATGATGCAAATTGTTCTTATCAGCCATAGGGATAGAATAAACAAGATTCAGAGAAGGAAATTTGTAGAAAAGAAGAAGGAGGTCTCGGATTTTTGCTGGAAAAAAACCGAGAATTCGGGAGGGATTGGCACAATATTTTTGAGAAGAAATTGAGAAGCGGAAGCAAGGAAAAGAACCTAGACTCTTGATACAATGAAAGAAATAATCCCTTGATTATTCTTATTATTAATGAAATGCATATATATACAAGTTACAAGGAAGATCCTCTTCCTATTATACCTAGGAATCCCTATTCTATAAAAATACTAACTTTACAGTTATGGTAATATTACACTACTAATTTAGATCAAACCTAAGTGTAATATTTAACAAATATACAATGAAAAAGGGGAAGCACCCCACGACTAAGCCCATATATACTTTAACACTGACATCGCACGATAACAAAAGTCCAACTTATTAACAGCAAAGAGCTAGAACCTTGTAAAACTGTCAATACAACCTTCATATTAGCTGGAATTCCATCCTTTAACAGTTCGACTAACAAGTTTCCAGAGTCAGAGACCAAAAAAAAAAAGAACAATAGCAAGCTGAATTATATGAGTCAAAGACCAACTGGAATCCTCTAGAAGTAAAACAAAAGAATCGTCATCTTAGTGGGTCTAAAATTTCTTGATGCCCAAGTCATGCAAACTATATAATTATAAAGTCCCTGGTCCCAACAACAATAATAAAATTTCTCAGCTGTTCAGGTTCCGTTCTTCTACAGCACTGCAGACGTATTTCGTATTTATTGAAAAATTTGAACCTGATTATTGTTGAACTTTTACGAGTTTTCTCATGGTAATTCTCGGTTTTTTTTCACTTTGCTTAAGATTTTCGTTTTGTTTGATATAGCATCACGTTGTTCCTTTGTTTTAGGAATTCATCGTTTTTGGCGTGATAGAATAATTGTTTTTAGGTCTAGAATTTCATGGTAAAGCTTCTGTATGCAATGAAATCAGTACTGTCTGATGAATATTTCATTTTAGTTCTTTTTTTTTTCCCCAGTTTTTGCTTGAAACTTGAAATTGAGAGACTAGGACAAAATTTGCATTTTGATGATAACCAAGTCTATGTTATATTTCCTTTCTTTCTCAAGCATATACTTTTAATTGCATAATCGCCTCAAATATATTTTGTTTCCACTTCAATTATTGTTGCTGAAATGTTCATGAGATAGTGTATATATATAGACATGTTTGAGCGCTAGAGATTATGTTAATGGATGCCTTTCAGGAAGGATCTGCTTAGCTACCACAAGAAATATGGTGCTATACATAATATACACTAGTATAATTTAGCAAGAAAAGAGATTGTTTTTCTATACAAGTTTCTCTGTCAATTGCAGTAAAAATGAAAGGATGTCGATCTTTTATGTTATGTATATTTACCAAGCGCTTTCGTGGTTTGTTTTTCAGGCTTCTCCCGTGGTTGTTGGAACTACGATCGGAGCTGCTGCTTTGGGAGCTAGATACTTGATACAAGCATGGCAAACATTCAAAGCAGCACCTAGAGTTAGGAGGTTTTATCCTGGTGGTTTTGAACGGGCTATGACAAGGCCAGAAGCAGCATTAATTCTCGGAGTCAGGTGTCATGATCTTACCCTGTTTTAAGTTCTGTTATTGTCATGCCAAAGTGTATTTCTGTTTTGCTCTATTTTGGGGTCCGGGGTTGAGGTATCATGACTTTTTTTTTACTGTATAACAGAAAAATATGTAAATTAAGGCATCATGACTTAGATTGCATATAATGCAGAACCTGAAACTCAGTACACTGCCTGACAATAAATCGGACGGACCAAAGAAAAAATGTATCTTTAGATGTCTAACTTGTTTCTTGTTATGTTTCGAAATATTGTAATCCAGAATGGACACTAATGTGTTGAACTGTTGTCCCAGAGGGATCAAATTAGTAGAATTGATGGTCCATTTGTTTCAAGTCCTTGACGCTTTGTTTATGCTATTGTCAATTCATCATTAGGTATTGACAACAGACATTCTTGAAGATTTTCTTGTTTACTGTAAGATATTGATTCTTTCTATAGACAGAGTGGTGCTCCCGGCACACTTTTGTTTTGAGCTTGACATCAACGCGAGCTACATGTATCAAACAATTAGATTAATTTCTTGATGTTTTATAAATGGTTTCTTTCCTTCCAGGGAAAGTGCAGTCCTGCAGAAGATCAACGAGGCTCACAGGAGAGTAATGGTAGCAAATCATCCAGACACCGGTGGCAGCCATTATCTTGCTTCCAAGATTAATGAAGCCAAGGACGTGTTGTTAGGGAAAACTAAGGGAGCTAATTCCGCATTCTGATTGACTAGTATTTTGTTTACACTTTTTTTTCTTAACATCTTGATGATAGTTAGTCTGCGTATACCACTTCATTTTTTTCCAAAATAAAAAGAAACATCTTTGATTTGAGGAAGAAGTGAATTTGTATCAACAGCTAGGTGTATTACTACCAAATAGGTGTCTTTGAAAATGAAAACAGGGGAGTATATTGAAAAGGGAGTGGCTACTGCTCTTAATTTGAACTAATATATATAGTCTAACTTCTCGGATAACTATGCAGTACACTTATACTCCATACAAACTAGAGGATTCGCAGAACAATATATCAACAAGTGGCATCTTGCATGTAATATTTTCACGAAATGTCTGCTCTTGCTGCATTCTGATACATGGCAGCAACTGAGCAAAAGCTAACCAAAACTGGATAAGCACCTATTTCACAAGCTATCACTACAGCAACATACCCAGTGAAATGGAAAACCTAACAAGCTATCACTAAATACCTAAAAAGAATTAGTAGACATCATGTACAAACAGAACGCACTTGCTGCGACCAAACAAAGACGAGAAAGAAATGGAAAACCTTTAATGTTACACAACGCTCAATTTGTGTTAACTAGAAATACAACCCAACCTGGACGACTTTCTTCATATGTCATCACTGGAGAGTTCAAATCGAAGCAATAGAAAAACTTTAGTAGGCTGAGTTGCCCAAGGAATATCACATAATTCACGATGATATTGGCTCATATGGATACGATAGCCATTGGTGTTTTAGAGCCTCCAAGGCAGAAGGCCGCTTCTCTGGGTTAACTTCTAAAAGATGAGTCACAAAATCAATGAAACCTTGATCTCCCATCGGTAATCGATACCTTAAGGATGTCTTTTTGGGTATTAAGTATTCCAATCTGTTTGTTTCCTATAAAAAGAAATAAAGTGGAATGGATTATCTACAGGCGAGTAGCAGAGATCCATGCTTGAAGCAATGTACTGAGGGGAAACAAAGAAGTAATCTAGAATGGGAGATTTCCATATTGCATCCATCAATAATTGACATATTATAACCAACTTTTTCTTGTTTTTGTGTGGCTATATTTACATCTAATTAATTAACCAACTCATATAGGAAACAAAGAATCTGAAGGGGTCACCAACAACGATGTTTACCAGGGTTGCAGCAAACTATAAATCACACCTGAATTCAATTCAAGGAAGTATTTAGTATATAAAGAACTGTCAAAGCCAAAGGCCTTGCACATATTAATATATGCTGTCCTCGAGATTATATACATTGACTCGGGAAGAAGTACATATCCTTACTAAGGTAGAGGTCTACCCTCCCCAGACCCACGTTGTGGGATTTCACTGGGTATGTTGTTACTCGGGAAGAAGTACATATCCTATAAGGATGCAAGTCTCCGGTAAGTGTCCGTGTTTTTTGCTAAATTTTAGCAAATTTTGAAGTATCTTTATGGAACATCCATGCCATGCCATACCCGTTGTACATGGGTACATCAAGGTAAAACAAGGATCCATGTTAAATAACCTCCAAATAAATCAAGTTGTTGATACATGAAAACATTGATCTTAATGTGCCACTAGACGTATTGTTCTCTTGAAGATGAGACATGGCAAAACAGGTGACCACCCCAAAAAGAAATTGAAATGAAGAGTGGAAAAGGAGAGGAAACTTTACCTGATTTCGTTCATATAGCAAGTGATTTTTGGTGAAATATTTGTAAGTGTCTCGTCCTTTGACGAGCATCTCTTGGTCAATCGGTCCTGTGATACCAAGTACCCTAGCAAGTAACGTGGCAGAAGAGTCATTCTGGAAAAGGACCTGCAAACATGGGAAAATACCTATAAAATCCCACTAGTAAAATTCAAAACAGAACATCACTTAAAGTTGGTCAATATTTCATATATGAACATCAAATAATACAAACTTCATTTTAAGCAAATTTGGATAAAGCAAATTTCTGAAAGTGGCATGCCTAATGTAATTTGATGGAGTCAAGTTGCGCATTAGTAAACCTTATATTTCATTCAAATATCAATATTTCCCCTAAATTAGACAACAAACATTTGCATTAACAGTTGCTAACATGTGTATTGTTAAAATTGTACTCTTCATACTTCCTTCTCTCAGAACTGAATCTTTCTTGAGCAACCGATATCCAGTTGACAAATGTTACCTTATCGCCAAAAAAAAATCCCGTTGACAAAGCAAAAGTCAAGCTAATGAGAAATTGGTTAAGTTATAGCTCTTACTTCACGAATAATAACAGAAATAAAGCTTTTGAATCTTCACAAGGTCTTAGTTCTTATGAAGATTTGCTCTCAGTAGAAAAAGCAGTATCAAACCCAAAATCTACAGGACATGCAGCATTGATAAAGTAAAACACTAAAGATTACTCATCAGGAGCAACAATTCTTCTTGCAAGTCGGATATTGATTTCTTCTGATTCTAACATAAGACAGGAGCACAGGACTAAGTAGTGAGATAGAAGAGTGGTCTCTCAATGCCCTCCAACAAATTTATTTCAATTAAGATGACATGCCAGCAATTACTAGGGCTTCCGAAATATTTGGGGCCAATAGTAAGAGGGCCCACACATGGTTTGAAACTCGATAGGTAATAGGTCCGCTTCTCTACCCTTCTCCACTTAAATTCCAAATCTTTGTCTGTTGCAAGATTGAACTTGTGATGTGCACCTAACCCACACATCACGCGCTATGCTGTTACTGCTAGACCAAAGCCCTCGGGGCTAACTCCAAAACATAATGATGTGTTGCAGTTGTTAAATTCATCAATCCAGGAGTATAGGGAAGGAGATAAAAATGAAAAAGGGAATAAGCAGTCAAAAACTACCAGAATGCAAGGCTGCCAAGGCATAATGGACAACAGACACCAATATAAAATCATGTTCACAATAAATTTATAGAGATAATAATCAATATGTGCAGTGCGTAAAGAAAAAAAAACTTACATTGCCCGTGCAAAGTTCTGCCAAGATGCAGCCAAGGGACCAGATATCTATCTTTTTATCATAAGGAAGCCCCAAAATAACTTCTGGTGCACGATAAGATCTTGATTGGACATAAGAACAAAGATGATCTGTTTCAAAACAACTGCTACCCAGATCAATTACCTTCACTTCACATCTACTGTAGCTTTTCACCAATATGTTTTCAGGCTTCAGATCACAATGTATGAGCCCAAGGCCATGCAAGAACTGAAGAGCCTCTAAACACTGGATAGTGATTGACTGCACAATATGAAATTCATCACACGAGATATCATTAGCATCAAATATCTACAAAAAAATTATCCAACAAACCTGCAGTCTTGGCATGGTAAAGTAGACTTCTCCACCAGATTCTCTATTGAATTTTTGGAATTCATACAGATTGGCCTTCAGTAGTTCACATACAATTAACAAATGCTCCTGACAACAGACACAAAGATCAGTGCCAAATTTTCGTGACCAAGAGCTTCTTTAGCTTACATTCAGAATAATACATAATTGTGAAATATACAATAGTATTGCATAAGCTCAAGAGGCACATCCAAGTGCACATCAACATTTCTTCCCTTTTTTCATATTGATTACAGAAAATATTGTTTTCAAACTGTGTCATATTAAGTTTGGCCGAAGATGTCTGCCACAGATATCAATTAGCATAGTGTGTACATCACAAGCTTTTCACTTAGTCAAGTCTTTATCAATAAATTGATAAAAACGCACAAAATCAGCTAAACGCTTAGAATGCTCGCCTATCTTGAGCAATCAGACTATATCGGGGTTGAGCTTTACACACTGTCAAAGTTTATTCTCACGCTCCAGAGCAATCTAGTTTTACAAGAGGAAAGTCAATAAGATGATCTGGGTAACACCATTTTAGTCTGATGAGAAAATTATGAACTTAAGGTTGCCTTCCTCAACATCCACACATGCACTAAGAACAATGTGGGAGAATGATGAGGAAAACTGTGCACAATCATGATTAATCTTGCAGACTGCACAATCATGATTAACCTGGCAAGAGATTTCTCTACTTTGCTAAGACATTTCGACGATGTAAAACCAAATAGAGATTCAATATTTATGGAGCTAGCTTTCCAAAGCAGCACCTTTGAGGTTGATAGTGGCATCTCTTTATAATTTTTGAAAACAAAAATTCCATTGACCACATCCGTTGTATGCAAGCTAGGGTAACAAAACAACAATCCCATAGAAGAGTTGCACAAGAGGTTTTGCAGCGAAATATTTCCACTAGCATAAAACAGTAAGATATACAAAAGTTTGTAAAACTAGAAAATTTTCACTTACTCGATAATAAAAATAATCATACAACCGAAGTAGGTGGTACTTGTCTCCAGGATCATGCTTGTTGACAAATTTGAGAAGCTTTATTTCATCAAGACTCTGATCAAAAAAATCTTTGTTGTTCTTTATAATCTTAACACAGATATCCATGCCTGTATGAAGATCATGTGCTTGTACTGCTTTGCTGAATGCAGCAGATCCAAGATACTCAGTTACTTGATATCGCCCAGCTATAACTGAATTTAAAACAACCTGGAAACTTTTGTCCTCCTCAAACCCAGTTCTGAGTAAAAAAAAACTTTGTTAACCACCAAAAAAGAACCTCAAAGCCTGAAAAATAGAAACTATTTGAGGTCAAGAAAATTCAAAACATGATCATTTTATAAGGGAAATTCAAAACATGATAGGATGCATGAAGAGATAACTATGGAAAGAAAGCTTCTTATTTAAACTGGAGAAACTTGCTGAGGTATATTTTAACAGAAATAAATAAAAACATATATGTAGACATTTACAAGGGTAGAACATGTCTTGCTGAAGCCAAAAAAAGAGTGGGCGACAAGCAGAACGGAATAGTAGTCCATAAGGTCGCCTTATTGATGAAGATCGACTAGCTACAATCAGATAGATAGACAAAACTCTCTTTAAGTAACTAGCCTAGTTTCATCAACACCCAGTACATAAGGAAATGTAGGAAACTATAAATTAATATGGAAGTTCTTAGTAGCCAAATGGAAGTGGTCTAGTTACAGAGCTAAAGATGACAGTTGCTAAAGATATTTTCAAAAGCCTGTCGTCTTTCCTCAAAGACTGCAGTGAAATTCCTTCAAGTAAATACAGTTCAAGCCAAAATACAAACTTCTACAGCTCCCTTGACAACTATTATTGATCTGAATCACCCAGTCTCCTCGAGCTAACTACCAAGACCAAGTAATAAACTTGGCTACAGAGATGTACATGGATAGTTTAGAGAAGCACAGTTTTGTAAAATGTATGTATGTCATATCTATAAAGGGTCTAGCTCGTAATACAAGAATACATTATGTTCAAAAACCAACTTCTTATTGTGCACCCTAAGGGGCATTGCATAGCCTAATTACTAAGAGACCCTGTTTTTGTTAATGAAATACAGTTTTAAGCGGGCAACTATCACCTAACATCCTAACACAAAAAATCTTTTCAACTGTGGACTAGCTAACACTTGGGGGTTGTTTGGTTCATATACTAGTTATAAAGGGATATAGTGTAGGGATTGTTAATGCCGGTTAATAATGAAAGGATTGTTCTGATTCATAATGAGGAGATGGTTATAAATGAATATTGGTTACTCTGTCCACCAAGACTTTGACAGATAGGAAGAACCATGTTCTTATTCCACATTCTATCCCGCATAAAATAATATACAGATTAGATTCCCACATAACTTAATGCATGTATTATTTAATACCGACAACCAAAAACTGCATTAGTTATGCGGTGATAATTTTTTCTGATACGGCCATGAAATACTGTAATATCTTATGTGGGATTTTATGCTGAAACTAATTATTCCAAACAGACAAACAACCCCCTACTTATGAGCATGTATGTTGAATTTAATGCTGAAATTCTCAAAACATAAGCTCCCTACAACATACCCAGTGTAATCCCACAGGTGGGGTCTGGGTAGGGTAGAGTAGGACTGGCCAGTGGGTCGGGCCGGTCCCGGCCCCTATTAAATAAATAAATAAAAATAGCGGGTCCGGGGCTCGAACCGGGACGGGACATGGTATGGTCCCGCCCGACCCGGTCCCGCTTGGACCCGACCCGTCCCGGTCCCGCCCCAGTCCCGCCCAAAAATAGTCACTTGCCAAAAATAGCCGTTGCAATAACGACCATTTTACATTTTGGCCGTTAGACAACGACCATTTTTGGCCTCTCCCAACCCCTCTACCCCTTTATATTTATTTTTAACCCCTAAATTATTATATTTACACTTTAACCCAATTTTCCAACTATAAATACCTCATTTTCTCTTCTTGTCTTTGTTTAATTATTTAGTTTATAAATATATATGAGTATAATACTATAATATGAGTATATGACTATCACTATATGACTACATGTTACTTTGTTAGTATTTTTAATTTAGTGAAAAATTAAAAAAAAAAGTCCCGTCCCGACCCGACCCGTCCCGACCAACTTCCCACCGGGACCGGTACCGAGCACTTCGGTCACTCCAGTAAGTATATAGATTATTTGACAGACGACAAAGAGTGATTTGATTTACCGACGAAAAGCGATGGACATAGATGCTTCCGCTTATCCGGAGTGTTGGAAATAGAGCCATTTTTGCTATCTCAGATGTCCATTCAAAAAGAGCTATTGGGGGCAGCCCTGTTGAATGAAATAAAAGATCATCAAAGTAAAAGAGTAGGTGCTTTTGTTTTAAAAAGCCCTGGAGGGTCGTTTTGACTTCGGAATAGAATGGCGATTGCGGCCCCTCGTTACACGAGAGTTAGAGTTATCGTAAGTAAGGAGACACCACCTGTTCCTTCTCGAGCTTTGGATCACAAAGGTTTATGAGCGGACGGAAAGAGAAGGCCTTTGTCCTATCTGCTTCTTCCTCTTCCCAGGAATGCAGAATTTGCTCCAAAAAAAATTTTCTTCGCCTGGCCCGCCTCAGCCCGACCCCGTCCCGACTATCCCGATTCCAGTGGGCCCGGCCCGGTCCACTGGCCAGCCCTAGGGTAGAGTGTACGCAGATCTTACCCCTCCCTCTGACGTCTAATATATCCCTTCATATCCAGTGTAATATAAGACCATTAGATACAACTTTGTCCGTTCCCTATAACGAAAACTGAATATTTATCTAAATAAAAACATACAAATCCGCTTTGCACCTATTTTTCAGCATAAATGAGGTCATCAAGAATTTTATGATATGTTTTTACTTTGTCTTCTATCTTGAAACATAAAAATTTCAGCCATAAATGAGGTCCAACAAGGACTGCAACAATCAAATTATCAAAAGGCAAAAGGCCCTTTTTTGGCTAATTTTGATGGTTTTGGGTGCATAGACTGACTTCACCCAGCATGATCCACCTCCCTCTACCCCGGGGAAAAAAGTACCAATCTCATATCTCATGCCAGCATATACTCTTAGGGCGACTTCGCTTCCACTGGTTTCAGTGATGACTTCTTAACTTTACTATGTTGTCAAAGAATGCTAAAAAGTTCTGTCTCTATATAGAGCTCAAGATTTGTCAATGAGAAGAGCCCCCATGAGCTCTGGAAGAGCTTCTCGTTGACTTACTATATCATCACATCCCTAATAAAGTACAGGTTTCTAATGTGTTCGGTAAACAACATCTCCCTTATCACAGTTTAAATATATTCTTAATCAGTGCTGCATTTAAGAAAACCAACATAAGGAGTACCAAAGATGAAGACTGTAACTGCATATATGAAGCAGTTTCCCTCAGTGTGGAATAATTTCAAACCAGAGGTATTAAAATCAAATAACAGGAATTATGTCCACTCTAAATCAAAAGAAGCAACAGGAGATTGAACATGCCTGTTTTTCCTATGCACAATCTTAAGTTCAAAAGTTTCAAATTCCTCTTCCTGCGCCATGATCTGCTTTACTTGTTCCTGAACAGCAACTGCTTCCTCATCCTCCAATGACTGCGCCAAATCTTCCTCTCTTGCACTGACTATTTCTGTGCCTTCTTTCTTCACATGCTCTCGTTCTACATAACCATCATTTGAAAGAGATGAAGGACTAGAATTTACTGATCCTACAGCAATTTTGTTGCTTTCATCTCTTGAGCTCTTGATAGGTGATGACTTGTTGCTTTTGCGCCTCAAAGAACCAAGCATATCATCATTTGCAATCAGACTGTCATGAGCTTCATCAGTAATAATAGCATTGACCTTGCTTGACCATAAAGATTTACTCGAGCTTGTATGAATCAACTGCTCATCTCTGGGAAGGGCAAATGAGAATCCTCCATGTAAGTGATTTGTTTGTACATATCCTCCTTTATCAGTACCCGACACAAACTTGTCAGATGTCTGCTTAGTTGCTTTCTCATCTCTGTTTCTTATCTCAGAATAAGGCTTATCTGAATCAGGGGGTATGTGTCTGGCCCCATCAATACTGGCATCATAATCATGGAAATACCGTATATCCCCCTGACCGCTCCCTCCAACAAAACTTTCACGCACTTCACTACTGATATCAGCAGTATCGCTGTTAATACCTACACCAATTGACCTAACTGAACCATGCTGATCACCGTCCACGTAAATATCTTCCAATCCGGGCCTTTCACGCTCATTCAAGGCCCTATCATCTGCTAACATGGCAAGTTCACTTGTTTGAGTAACAAATCCCTGCCAAAAAGGCTCTACACACATCAAATTCAGTTCTTCATCCATCAATTGTCTGTCGCATTGGGCAATCATGTTAGTTCTCCTATACATTTCAGTTTCGCAAAGCCCTACAGGATCATCTGAAGGCCCAACTGGATCAACATTCTTTGATTGGAAGTATCTCTCACCTGATAAGTAGGAATCTTCCTCTGCGAAAGATTGCTCATCGTCTTCTTTGTTTTCCCCTCTTTGAGGATCTGGAACACTCCCATGTCCTGTTCCCTTTTCATTATCACTAGGGTAATCAATTTCATGAGCTAAAAACCAGGACTCATCCTCGATAGGTTGTCTCGTATAGCCAACATCGTCGTCGTCATCATATTCATCGGAATCCCAATACTCATTGGGGAAGTCGACACATTCACTCAATCCATCACCAATAGTTGCAAAACCAGAAACAAGCTCAGAAGTGTCCTCAGCAATGCCTTGACTCGCAGACAACCAACTGCCTCCGCCAATCCTTTTTCCACCTGATGATCAGTTGGCCAATGGTGAATATTCCACAAGACATCAATCAAATTGACATAGATAAGTTCAAAAACATTACACAAGAATAAGTAGACAACATCATCAGGTCAAAAAAAATTAGAAAACTGCCTCAGAACCCAAAATTGAGAAAGACCGGATGGCTAAGGTTGTGTTGTCTCAAAAGTCTACTGAGTAACTTACATTCAAGAGTCCCTTTCTATTTTCTTTATAGGACGACAATCACAAACAATATTTTTTCTTGATAACCGAGAAATCCCCGAGCTATGCACAGTTCAAAACTCGGTGGAACAATCACAAACAAGATATTTTATTCTCTTTTTTAAGGACAATCAGAAACAAGAATTAGGATGCTCCACATGACAAGCAGCTGATTACCAATACAAATCATCCATCTACCCTCAATGCTAGGGCAAGATAAGCCAATCGCCAAAACCCTTCCCTCACACCAGCCATAGGAAACAGTACCACAATAGGACAATGATTAAGCCACCTAGGCAAATATCATTTAATAGTCCTTCATCTGATATACAGTCTAATACATAGCTAATCAGTACTAAACAAAAATATAAAAGGTTGATGACTTGGAAGCATATTTATTCGCTCTAAATTGCATCTTTTTTTCTTTTATAATCCGAACAATGCTTTCAGGGCCTTATTTTGTATCATTCAGTCCATTTGTGAGATCGCAAAATTTCCCTCTGAGAAATTTGGAGTCATTTAGCTATTTTTGTATGTCCAAGGAACAGGCTAATCTTTTTGTCTAAAGAAAAAAATTAGTGATTAGACAAGCAAACCTGAATTGGTAAGTTCTTTTCCAATAGGAACATCTAGAAATGAACCTATGACATATGTACTGTCACCATTTGTAATCTTTGAGTCAGGTCCATCTCGTTCAAACTTTTCCTCCCAATGAATATTGAAGGGCTTCTCTTCTGACTTGATTCTAACAGGTGGCAACCTGGGTAGATGTAGTTCTTCTTTCTGGCTCTCAGATATAAGTGAAAAGCCTAAGCCGCTGAAATCTTTTGGTTCACTTCCTGCTGTCTTCCCCAGATACAAAGCTTTTCCCACCTCATCCACTTGCTCCTTAATCATATTCCTAACATCTTTACCCTCTGTTATCCTTTTACCTACTCCATTACCACCGGTACCAACATTGTGATCATAACTTGTGAAAACATCTCCTTTGGGGAATGGGAAAACAGTTTTGGCTGAGCAATCTTTCCAAGGCTCGGATGAAAGGTTAGTCGATTCATCACTTTTTGACCTAGGATTACTAATAATTACATCTTTGGATGCCCCATTTAGTTTAATTTGGTGATTAGTCTCTTTGAGTTCACTATTTTGACTCCTTCCATGCTTTGGTTCCACATTGTCTTTGCTGGTACTTCCAGGCCATGACATTCTCTTTTCACCAGAAAAACTGAAATCTTCCCCAGATTTTCCGTGAGCCTTTCCACTATCAAAGACCTCAGACGAATTTAACCTCAACTTCCCACTATGCACCAGGTCTGAATAGTCCTTGGCAGTACTAGTTCCACCATTGTTTTGATACGATATAAGAGAACCATTGCTTGAATTGTAGTTCCACGAGTACATATCAATCATAGTATCCTCGGCATTGTTGCAAACACTGAAGGTTTTGGGTTCATTATGTTCCTTCTTCTTTCCGACATATGCAACATTTTTCAAGTTGAAATCTGAGCCATTTCTCCCAATCCCACACTCTATCTCCTTAACAATAAGCTCCTTTGAAGTTTCACCACTGTTCCTCGAACTTGTCTCCTTGACAACCTCCCCACCATTTCGACAGGCCATACTGTGATTCTCCATGGTTGCTTTCCCCCCATTTGCTTCTAATGATCTGCTCAGCTGTTCATCCTCTAGAGTAAGCTTCTCTACCACACCATTCAATTCATAACATTTATTCAGCTCACCACGCAAAGCAGCCTCCGCCCCTGTAAATTTGTTCTTTCGCAGAAATTCCAGTATCACATCTAAAGATGCAGAGTCCGCCATTCATACAATGAACGGAGAACTCAAAAATCTTGCAATAGTCAACTGCTACAAACAATATTCAACCCAACCTGAATAAAGAACAAAGAAAATAGTAATAGATTTAGAAGCCAATAACAAAAAGTGCATAGTAAGTTTAAAACACTATTCCAGAAGTTGACAACACATACACATACAGAGTTCAGAAAAATACAATATCAAATGTGGACCAACTTAGGTGTTGATTAACTGAAAAATACAAAATACCCATAAAGTGCTATATGCCATTTGGCCCCAGATAACAGAGGATTATTGAATCACAAGAAAGCAAGAAATTATAATACAAAAAATCTAAAACATGAATTTGAACATAAGTTCAGTAACAAGAAACAATTATAACAACAACAACAGTGTAATCACACATGGTGGGGTCTGCGTAGACCATGGAGGTAGGGAGGCTGTTCCCAATAGACCCTCGGTTCAAAGAAAAGCAAATCAAACCATAACAGTCGGAAAAAATAAATGACAGTAGTAATGAAGCCATGGAAAATTTCTGAATAAAGCATGACAAAGCAGGCCGAAAAAAGAAACAATAACATAACTACCACAAAATCGTATGCCAATCGAAGTACAAGACACAACAGATAATAACAAGAAACAACTATAACAGTAATGAAAGTTCGAAAATTTTCTTGAAAACCAAACACCAAACAAACCCTAACAAGATTTTAAGCACACCCAGTTAAAGATCTCAACTTTATTCAAACCTAGGAAACATTGAAGCAAAAAGCCTTTAAAAGAGTTCAAAAAGAACTTTTACTGATTAAAAAATCAAGAATTGAAAAGGGTTAAAAATGGAAAGAATCAATAAAGAGTGAAAATGGCAACTTACGGATCGAAGGACAAGGATAAGATATATTGCTTGCAACCAAACAATACCCAATTGATAACATCGTCAAACGAACATCACATTTAACTAAGAAAGAGCTGAATATTGACATTATAACAAAATGGGAGCATTTTTATTTTTGAACTTTTCTCTCTTCTCTTGTGTTGTGGGCTCTTATTGTTTTCTTGGAATGCCAAGTCATATTTTCTTTTGCTTGGCCGGAGAAAATATTTCAGGTCTGGCAAGGGGACATAGGTTGTCCAATTAAACATTTCATATTTTGAATTAACATTATTATTATAATTATAAAGAATAATAATTTCTTACCACTATTAGCATTAATTTTTTCAAAATTCGTTTTTATAAAGAAAATTTGATTTTATGTTAAAGGATAACTCGGTGTACACAATATTTCGCGTTAACATGTTGCAACGAAGGTTGTGATATAGAATATTGTGTTACAAGCATTAATTGGTTTATTTTTACGACTCGAATACTTGATTTATATGTTAAAACACTAAGACAAATTTATCATATTATTTTATAATATAATTTTATCACACTGATTCAAATAATGAATATGCAAATTCTCAAAAAAAAAAGTGTTGATATTTGTATTTTAGGATGCATAAAATTTATGTATATTTAATCGGATGTTTCGGGTTCAAACACGTGAATGAAAAAATCTTTGACATTAGGGTAATTTCGCTTCTAATTGGTTTTATGGACCGTGAACCCCAATTAATGAAAGTCCTAAAACCAATACTGCATGTTGAATGGAAAATAAAAGAATATCAATTTAATAACAAAAAGAAATAGAAATTAAAAAACAAGAAAAGATTATGTGGGCGACAGAACAAAGTGTAAGGTTTATGTCGCCTGCATGGCCACATCAAGGTGCCAACTGCCAAATCAATAGGTATCCTAGAAGACATCCCAATGCCATGATCTCTATAGTAGTTATCTCATTAGTCATTAGTTCATTACTATAATCATCTCCAATTAAATTACCCCACTAACTATTTTTTATGTGTAGGTTATTTTGTATCTCATCCTTTGTAACTCCCAAAGCATGAAGGTATAAGCATGAGATAAGCCAGAAGAATAGATGAAATACGGGATCGTAAGGTCGCGAGTTCGATCCTGCATAAATCTTGGTTGAGTCATCACATGACTTGCCAAGTGTGGTTAATCGGTGGCGTGGTTTGCGGCTATTCGTCGGCCGGGATTTACCCCCGCGCACTGAAAGAGTAGCGGTGCGCCTTCACAACAAAAAAAAACATGAAGGTATATCAATCAAAGTTAAGGTACATAATAATGGATTATGAATCCTTAATGGAGAAAAACTAAAAGAGTCAAATGTGGGATAAGACACTTGACATTGTAAATAGAAGGAGCTTTTGGTCCATCTTTCGACTCATATATATATATATATATATATATATATATATATTAACAACTATGTAAACTTGTTAGTAAAGTTTATGTGGATATTTGAACTATGATATGTTTTGATTGAGCATATGAACACATGATTAAAAATTCTGGACAAACTTTTGTGTGTGTTTTGTGGCTTCTATTACGTAAATAAGTTAACCACTTAAAATATGTCACATACTTTAATATGCACTTTAGCCTCAATAAGCAGTAAAATCTAAAGTCTGTTCCAATTGACGTTAGTTTGAAAAACTAAAGAAACTTTTTTTCAAAATATGAGCCGAAAATATTTAATAGGAACACGTAGTTATGTGTTCAAGTATTTAATTGGAGCAAACTATAATTCAAACATTTAATAAAATTTACTAGCAGGATTAACTACTTGTTTGGATAGTTGTTACGTACCGTTTCACAATGTATTGTATATATTATAATATATTGTATTGTATTGTATTGTATTGTATTTTATTGTATTGTATTATTTTAATGAACACAATGTGTAGATAGTTCTATCGTTTCTCGTCGTTATATATTGACAAACACGAATAATGTTGAAAAATAAACTTATAATATTATTAAAAAGAAAGTATGGTATGAGTAAGGATATAATATAAAAAGCCAGAAAGAGAAGAAAAATGAAGGCGACGATGCAATACACTAAATCAGTCAATTATATAAAGAGACTTTTCGTCGTTATATTACAATCGATTTAGTGATACGATATAATACAAATTGAAGTAACAATAAAAACAAATACTATATATATATATATAATAGTCTCCGGGACATAGCTGGATGAGAAAGGAAATAAACTTAAATTTCAGTTGGAGGTCTGCAGCGTGAGTTCGAATCGTAGTGAGAGCACTTTGTTCTCTTTTGGGATATGATCTTGATCTTCAGGAATAGTGTGGCGTAAGTGATGATATTAAAAAAATGTTAATAAATAAACTAGGTAACCTTTTTGTTTAGTCAAGTGAAATATTATCTTTCCTTAAAAAAAAGGGTAACAATACCATACAACACAACACATTGGCACAGTATGTAACAACCATCCAAACAAGCTGCAAGGGGTGTCAATGTATTCAGGGGTGTCAATGTATTCAAGTGTAATTCTTCTCCAAGAAAGCAAGGCATTGAATGGCACCGGCCTCTCTTCCCCCGCGCTACTGCTTAACAGAATCAACAACCCATACTTCTCTGCTAGCTTCGCACATGCAACACAAAAAAACTTCAAAATATAGAAGAAGATAACATTACAGAAACAAAAATAAAACACACCCAAAAATGGGGTCTCTTCCACCACCATCATTACACCAATGCACTCTCCAATTCCAAAATCAAGAATCAATAGACTCAACCCATCTTCTTAACCTCTTCAAATCCCAACAAATTTACCTCAATCACTTCTTTCAAAATCTTGATCATTCCCAAACTCTTAACATTCACCCAAACACTCCTCAATTCCAAAGGTACAATCTTTTTCACAGGTGTAGGTAAATCAGGCTTTGTAGCCCAAAAATCTCACAAACCCTCATTTCTCTCGGAACAAAATCTGGGTTTTTATCCCCTGTTGATGCCCTGCATGGCGATATCGGAATCTTGGGTTCTAACGATATTTTAGTTATGTTTAGCAAGAGTGGAAATACAGATGAATTGTTAAGGCTTGTGCCTTGTGCTAAGGCTAAAGGAGTGTATTTGATTTGTGTTACTTCTGTAAAGGTTAATTCTTTGATTGGTTTGTGTGATATGAATGTGCATTTGCCTTTGGAGAGAGAATTGTGTCCTTTTGATTTGGCACCTGTGACGTCTACTGCAATTCAGATGGTTTTTGGGGATACCGTGGCGATTGCTTTGATGGGGGCAAGGAATTTGAGCAGAGAAGAGTATGCTGCGAATCATCCTGCTGGGAGGATCGGAAAAAGCTAGATCTTTAAGGTGATTGATAGAAATACTAGAAATGTACGGTGTATATACAAGGTCGATTTTTTTATATGTATATATAGTAGATATTGAATCCCCTTCTTGTGTTTACTTCTTTATATTTTGAATTCCCTTGTTGAAAATCATGGTTCAACCACTATTGAAATTATATCTTCCTTCGATGCTTGTTGGTGAAAATGTGGAATGTGGGATAGGTTTATTTTGGGTTTTAAGAATATTCAGCCAAATTTGGCCTAGTGAAACTGATTATGGCATTGTCTCTTTGTCTTAGTGGGCGAGTTCGTTTGAGTGTTCAACTTTCGTAAGTATGATATGAACAGGAAGAAGGTTCAAGCTTGTTCCACCCTCTATCTGCTCGTCACATTTGTGATTTGTCCCTTGTTGGGGTGCTCTTAAAAGGAGCTTGGAGCTTAGTAAAGAAGAGTTGGGTTTCTACAATGTGTCACGGTACCTCAGAAACCATTAATTTGTCTTAAAAGTCAGATTTTGAGTATCTTTTGTAAGCACAAAAACAGTACGAAATGGATATAGAGATTTATATTGCTGATCCCTAGTGGTTTGGATTGAGGAATAACAGAAGTAACTGTTATTCTATTAAGTACAATTATTGGCTGTTTAGAAGGTTTCAAGTCTTAATGCTTGTGTTTCATTACATGCTAAAGCAACTCTAGGCAGTTATGCTAAATTGCAATTAGTTGAAGGTAAACATATTGTACAATACAGGTTTCTTGTACTTTTTGGATTCTAGCGTCTTACCTTGCTTATTTTCCCTGCCAAATACCGGTAATTTCCTATCAATTCCTGAAAAGATGTTTGAAGTCACTTGCTTTCCCTTGAGATGTTTGGATAAACAAGGTGTATTAATTGGGTAGCTGATTGTTACCTTTCAGCAGTCTTCTAAGTATTGGATCAAATGTGCGCATCTTGATAAGTCAAAAGAGAATCTTGGGTGAATTGAGAACTATATACTGCTGAAGTTGATCACTTAAGAACTTCTTATGCCTGAGCTTATCATCGTAGGTATTTTGTAGAGAATCATGGAAGGTGAGTCTTTGGTTGACTGACATATTGCTTTGCAGGTGAGAGATGCGATGAAGAAAAAAGTGTAGGATTTTGTTAGATTCAAAACACGTAAGTAAGGCGCAGCGAAAGTTTAATTTTTTTTTAATTGTTTAACTTACTTACCCCAACAATTTCGTCTGGTATAATTACGTTACAATTGAAAGCTGTAAAGACATGAACCAAACCTGTCAACCGGTCCGGGTTGACCCGGAACCGGACCGGTTGACCCGATAGTTTAACCGGACCGGCCCGAACCGTTAAGGGCATACCGGGTTGGGGGTTGGAATGGCCCCCAACCCCAACCCGCACGGGTTATAAAAAAACCCGGTAAGGCCGCAGAATCTAAAAACCGGTTCCATTCTGCTAACCGGACTGGCCAGAATAAAAAAATAAAAAAAATTAAAAAATTTGCCCAAACGGTATTGTTACCGTTGGGCTTGGGAGTGGGTCGGGGGCCTTGCCAGCGGTCATTTCACTGCTGGCCCTATTTTTTTTTTTTTTTGTTTATTTATTGATTTTAATTCCATTTTTACCCTTTAAAAATCTATAAATTCTCTACATTTTCTTCATTTTTATCACACAACATTTCTCTCAATTCTCTTATTCTCATACTCTTAATCATCTTTATTATCAATTTTCAAGTTATTATTATTATTAGTTTTCAAATTCAAAGTAGCAAGACGCAAGACTTGAGCTTGAGTTTCTATTGAATTCAATCCCAAGTTTGGTACACTCGTTTCATTCTCTAATTATTTTATTAAATTGTCATATTTATTTGTTGATTATTTAAATATTTTATAATGTCTTTACTAAGGGAATCATACGGATCGCAGTAAATCTAGTTCGAGGGTAAAAATCAGAGTTCTTCATCATCTAATCAAAATATAGATTATGATCAAATGCAAGAAGATTTTGGAATAGAAGATAATGAATGTGATAACGCTCAATTAGATAATATTGTTGAACTTGAAGAAAGAACCTCCTACACCTAGTGTTCCTTCATCGATGTTGGTATTGCTAGTGGTAGTCGTAGTCGCACCTCCTTTACAGAACCAAGAGCAAGAAAAAGGAGTAAAGTGTGGCTCTTTTATGATAAAGTTGTGGTACCGATAGAGTTAAATGTAATATTTGTGGGAAAACTTATAAACATAAGGCGGGGGTGCGACGGGACGGGCACTATAGCTAGACATATAAAATACGATCATACGGCCTGATGGAATCATGTCACGATTTAGAACCCGATCAACAACAACTTAATCCATTAAGCGGGGTTGGCTAAATGCGATCCAAAAAGATCGCATTGAATTAGCAAAATGATTGTCGGAGGTTGTTTGCCTTTTCTTTCGCTTCTTCATATTTAATTACATATATTCAAAGAGTATATAATCCTTTTTTAAAGGTGTTCCTCGTAGTACTACTAGAGCCGATATTTTTAGACTTCATAATGATTATGTTATTTTCTTGCAATATTTGTTTGCTAACCTTCCATGCCATGTTAGTTTTACTTGGACATTGGACATACGTTGAGCGGTTATGATTATTTAACAATTACTTGTCATTGGATTGATGAAAATTTTAGAATGGAAAACGTATTATTTCTTTTGCGTATGGCGAGGATCAAAGTCATCTTGGAAAATATATAAAGCGAAACTATTTGTTTTATGCCCAAAAATATAATCTTTATAATAAAATATTTTGTGTATCATTCGATAATGCATCTAATAATCACTGATGTAGATCTTTTAAAGCGAAGTACAACCACCACTTCGATATATTTCATGTTTGTTGTGCTTGTCATATTTATAATTTAATTGTTAAAAGTGGTCTTGATTTATTTTCACCAAATAAAACTTGTCAAAAGAGTCATTGGAGTTATTCAGTAATAATAGGAAAAATAGAATTATAGAATTTAAAGAAAAATGTAAACAATTTAATTTGAGACCTAAATTCATGCCAGAAGAGATTATTACACGGTGGAATTATACTTATTTATTTTTAAAAGAATGTTATAAGTATAAAGACCCCATAACACATGTTGCAAATGCGCATTGTAAGAACGTGATATATATGTTAACCGACGAACATTGGAAATCAATTGGTGAACTTTTAAAAATTTTACGTAAATTTTACACTGCAACTGTTGAATTTTCAGGATCTTATTACCCAACAGTTTGTAATGCTTTAGCTCATATAGCTGAAATTTCATATTTACTTTATGGTTTAAAATCAAATGTGAAATATAAAGATGCAGTTACAGTTATGTTTGAAAAGTTTTTTAAAAAAAAATTCCTATTCCTGATGTTTATTGTATTGGTGCAGTCTTAAATCCTTCTATTAAAAAAGTAGATTGTCATAATTTAATATTTAGTTTATATACTTATATGGAAATAGGTCAAACAGAAACTCCATCTTCATTTGATTGCATAAGTAAACTTGATACTAATTTAACTACATTATATAAATATTATGCTACATTACATGATAACACCAACTCTGCTACTAATATTCCTTCTAGTTCTGGTTCTGTGTCTACACCTGCAGGATTCAATGATGATGACGATGAAGAAGAATCTTTAGACATATGGAGCACTTTTACAACACAACCAACCACAAACCGATCTTGCGATGAGATGCAATTTTATTTGCAAAAGCCAGCGGAGTCGAAGAAAATTTTTGACCCTTTACAATGGTGGCAGGATAACAAAGGCAATTCCGGTACTTGCGATAGCCGGGATGTTCTTAATGTGTCGATCTCAACAGCGGGCTTCTAAAAGTGCATTTAGCCAAGCACGAGATCAAATAGAGACACGTCACTCGTTGGTGGAAGCACATTAGAAGTGTTAGTCAGCAAGGGATTAGATCGATCGAGAGAAGAAATCAAGGATGTGGAGACGTTAATTCTCAGGAAGATGAAGAAATAGGCAATATTTTGGAAGGCGGAGCGAGGCGGATCGAATTAATACTCGGATTTAGAGGCTATGGAGCATAACCAATTCAATCAACCTATAGATTACGAAGAACTTGCAAAAGGATCATAATATGTAAATAAAATTATTATTACTTCATTATGTACTCTTATTAACGTTATGAAAGTTCAAAAGTTTACATCTTATCATTAATTTTAATTTTACTATCTATTTAGTTGTTAATGTTATTACTTATTTGTTAACTTATATCTACTAATCTAATAAATTAATAAAAGTATAATTACAAATTTACAATATAAAGTTATAAACTATAAATCGTATAAAGTATAAAGTTATAAACTATAAAATAAAAAGTTAACTTTAAAGTTTCAATTTTAATATATACAACTAAATTATATATTATATTATTATATTACATATTTAAATTGAATTTAGTTTATATTATAGAAAATAAATACTAGAAATTAAAAAAAATAAAATAGAAACCAGAGAGGACTGCTCGACCGAACCATGCACGACACGGAATCGAACGACCGGGCCGTCTTGAGTTCGCGAACCTGAGCCAGAACGATCGAACCTAAAAGCCAGAAGGGCTACGGTCCGATCGTCACCGTTAGACACCTTTACGTCATGAACAGATAACTTACAATTGATAATTTCTGGAGTCTTTACTATAGGGAGCGCACGCGACTGTCCTTATGGATGCAAGCCTTGCTACGATATACTCCTCTGTCAAAGAAAGCCAGGAAATCTTGACAGAGATTTGAGAGTTTTCTCTTCTAAACTCTGAGTTCAGAAATTATGAATTGCTGTGTTAAATTATGGGGTTAAGTGGTGATTAGGTTAATAATCTGATTAGGGTTGGGTTCAAAGCCTGATCCAAATTCCGAGATGCAGTGGGCCAGTCGGACTGGGCCCACTGTCGAGCGCCGCGACTCAGTCCTGATAGGAGCCGCGACCCTTCACGTCCCATCATTTAATATTCAGCACGTTTAATTAAATTCAAAATCCAATTTTGACTTAATTAAATAATTTTCATCAAATAGAAATTATCCCATAATTTATTATCAATTTAAATATCTCGATTCTAAATCGAATATTTAATATTCCCTCAATATACCCTTAGACTGAAAAGACAATCGATAGTGTGACCCTTTAGGCCTTCACATAACGACACTAATCAAATTTCCATACGGAACTCCTAGACTGCGTCGTATGACGAATGTTTACATGAATCCAGCAAACATAACATTTATGTGAGAAGATAAATTCCTTTCATTCGCGACACACTCGATCAAACTTAGGATTTGCCATGTATCTATCCAAATGGCTTGATCACTTTATCTCATTCATATTAGTCGACAACTAGATCATATTCTAAATATGTCTCTTGCATTGGCCAATGACTTGGTCGACCTTATATCACTGAGAAGTTGAGTGTTCTCTCGATTATCCAATCGAGGAATGGATCATATTATTGGCTCAACTACCACCTTAGTTTACATCGTAATGCACCCAACACAAGCCGTGTCTTATCCTATAAGGAATTTAAGCTTAGGACAGGGTTAAAGTACATTACTCTGTAAACAAGGTGAGTATTGACCTCAAGTCAAAGGACCTCTATCTCTCACACACTGATAATAATTTAGACATGTATAACAAACAGTTTATCAATAGGGTATACCAATACTTTCCAAAAGTATTCATGTGTCCATCACTAGTAACCATTACTAGTAGCAGGTGAGACATACTACATTCTCTAAGAATGTGATGCAGACCACATGTCGACTTATAATATATCATCGATATCTCATTCTCAATGATCATTAGTCGAGGCTATTTTCTGAGTTACACTCTATCATAAATATCTCACTCTATTAATGAAAACGTAAGCTCAAGGGATGCACATTAATAAATAATTACAAACAATCAAATAATAATTCAATAACTGCAAATGCCATAAAAATATTAATCTTATTAATAATACGTTCAAGTACATTTATCCCTAAAATGATTGTCTCTAGGACATACATACTTTCTTTTGAAGAACTTCCAATATGCAAGGAACAAGATTTTGTAATGGGTCAGCTAGTAGAGCTGACCAGTAAAGGATGTGGTTGCCTCCTTGTTATTGATGATGGGTTTCTTCTACTGGGCACATTTACTGATGGTGATTTACGTCGGACATTGAAAGCTAGTGGGGAAGGGATCTTCAAGCTTACGGTAGGAGAGATGTGTAACAGGTAATTTCTGGCTTATGCATCAATTGAATATATATTCGATTGATATGTGATCAGTTCCACTAAAAACCTGCATGCCCACAGGAAGTGAGGGAGGGAGGGAAAAGAATTGTGTATATTTTTCTTATATTTCCTGTTAATTTTTCGTTTCATATTCTTGTCTTCTTGAGTCTTGGCTGGAAAGAGTTCCCTAGCAATGCAGATATTGCCATTGTTGAAATGTGACTGACTATCATGGTTCACGAATACTATTGTATTTGGACTCTAGCTAACACAATTGTTTGGAAAGATATTTAATTTCTGCCGGCGTCTAACATGGGTAATTATTACAGGTCCTGGTACTTTACATTTTCTTATGAAGTACTAAGATGATTTTATAGATCAGCACTGGTTCAATCATTCATTGAATATTAATGGAGGTTTTTAGGTCAATTTCGGACTTCCTTCCGATGAATATGTATTTTGTGATATTAACAAATTTTTTTCTCTATAGGCCTTTGTGTCTGTCTTGTTTGTACTTTCTAAGTCTGACGGGGTCTTTTAACTTGCAACACAAGTTTTGGTTCTGCCCTTAAAGCCCATTGTTGATAGATTTTTCTCTGCCCGTCACTAGTGGATATAGTTGTGGTAGTAGTTTATCATATTGCATATTCTTCTCATCCTTTTCACCTCGAATAGATTCATGGACAATTCACTCGAGAAGGAATTGGGATTATCAAGAAGGTTGACTGCAAATAGGGGTGGCAATTGGTTAGGGCGGGGCAAGCCTTGACCTGCTAACCTGCTAAATGTTAACCCGTCCTGCCCCGTTTAGCATTTTTAAAAAATTTGTCTTGCCCTGCCCCGTTAAGCCATGCCCCGCCCTGCCCTGTTTATGTTATTTTTCATTTTTCACTTTCAACCTTCTTTGATTATACTCCTTTTGCTCATTTCTTTGGGAGTCAGAATTGTTGTTCATCTTTCTTGTACTGTTTTATGCAAATTGAAAGTTGTTTTTTTACTTTGCAACAACCAACATGTGTCATGTATGCCGTTCAGACTATGAGAATTGCAACCACTTGTTCGTGCATTGTCCAGTGAAGTAACTTGAGACATCTGGAGTATGTTCTTAAACTTTTTTGGTCTGCAGTGGGTTATGCCTTGCAGCTTGAAGAAAGCTTTAATTAACTGTAGTATTGGAAAGTGCAGAAAAACCCATATAATATTTGAGCTTCATTTTCTTCAAAACTCACCACCTGCTCTGCCCCATTTCAATTTTTAACAAAATAATTTTGCCCCGCCCTGCCCTACCCCGTTAAGAGCTTGCCCTTCCCTGCCCTGCCCTGCCCCAAGTGCCATCCCTAACTGCAAATTGTCCTTTCCCTAAGAAACAAGAAATTGTTGGCAATAATCAAGTCTTTCAGTTTTCCCTGAGAAATTGTTGGCAATAATTATTGGGAAGGAAGACAGACCATTTTAAAAATTTCTTATAGGAAATGCTACGAGATTAGTAATTGCCCTTTTGTGGAAAAAACTGTAGTACTATTTATGAAACTGTAGTACAAGAAATTGTTGGCAATAAGTCATTTTTATTACTTCTTTGGTGTTATAGGAAACCAAGGACAATTGGTCCTGATGCAATGGCAGTAGAAGCAATGCAGAAAATGGAGGTCTCCACCATTCTCCAGTTCAATTCTTGCCAGTCATTGATCATGAAAATGTCTTGATTGGTTTTGTTACATTACATGGACTGGTCTCAGCAGGCTTGGGAACTTCTTGCCAACGTCACACCATCTCTTCCTCATTAGTTGAGTATTTATCTGTTGCACTTTTTTTTTTCACACGTTAAACTGATGATTTTCTTAATGTCATATTAACAGATTATAGTCATGTCATTAGATTTATTATTAGGCTTAGTGGAAGAGCCCAAATCTTGCTATTCCCACTAGGCATGTCCTCTGTCCAAAGTCTGAACTAGCACCAACTTCCTCCATAAATTCAAGAGCTGAGTACATCGTGCGTGCTCGAAGGAAAACACATTGAGATTTCTTGAGTTTCTTCAGACTAAATAAACAATAACTATGCCTCAGTTCCAAACAAGTTAGGACCGGCTAATTCATCATAAAGCAACTAGCTTTACACAAGTCTCATCCTTTATCCAGGCTTAGGACTGGCGACGTAAACAGGTTAGAGACCAGCTAGCTCTAGTGAGGTTACTTGAATAAAGTTTGTCACTTTCGCAAAAGCTAACCCCTTTATTCTTCCTCACCGGTCACTGCTATAGAAGTTTGAAGTTTCATTTTCATTATACCTAAAGCAGTTGTTCCTTTTGACTTCTTACAGTTCTCTCCTCATCTCTCTTTCTCTCCATCCATCCCAAAGTGGAGAAAACAAAAAAGGTCTAGGCGGGGTTGGCACTTGGCAGAGGAGATAAACTGGATGCTGAACTTTAATTATTCTTGTACAAACAGGAAAACTGAACTAAAGATTTGAAGCAGGACCAGATTTACCTTGCAACAAAAACCCCTCGTTGAAAAAAATACGTTGTGTATATAGGTAAAATTACATTTTAATAAAGTATGTCAGTGTGTGTACTTGCATACGGTTTTTCTTTCTAAAGGCAAGGATATAAAGAGGTTGAAATTTTATGTATGAGCTTTAATGTCCGAATCTTGTATTGCCGGTCCCATGCCTCTTGTCAATTCATAATGGATCCTCATAATGTATAATGATGACATGAGTTGAGCTTAAATGTAATAGTGAAAATTCATATAGCCGACCCCAACTTGTTTGGGAGTGAGTCGAAATTGTTGTTTAATGTTCGAATCACTTGTACCAATTTGTTTTATTGATATTGGTAATTGGTGAAAATTCTCTTGAGTCCTGCATTGAAGTACAATTACAGATTAGGATAGCATTGGCTGCTCGCCTCCAGGGCCCAAGCTTAGTTCAACTGTTCAAGCGATAAAGGTTGAAGGATTTGTGACATAGGTCACTTGTTCGAGCCCAGCGCCTAGCAAACTAAGCCTAGTATTTAAATTAGAAGAATAGAAGGCCGATTCCATTATCCCAGAGTTTCAAAGGTAGTTGGTCCTAAGGGTTGGTTGAGATGATGAGTTTACCTTCTGTGGGAAGGGGACCAGCTTCTTTGATTTGATAGTTACCATCTCTTATCAAAGACAAATACCGAAAAGGATAGGCAATTTCACCACAAAGTAGACGGTGGAATTTTGTGGAGTCATCAAGTCTTCAGGCCTTTCGTGTTGTTTCTTGATATAGCGTGGTCAGATTTTATAGCATAAAGGAACGAAATTTGGTATATTCACTGGTGATATTGCATTTCTAGAACGAAACAACAAATAAGAAAGTGACATTTAAAGAAGGATACATAAGTGGCAACATATTACACACCTGAAATAAATAAAAATAACAAACTGATATTGTATTTAATATATATCTCATGTATGTGTATTTTTGGACAACCACAAAAGCAGTCAGCTTCTTTGAATTGACATATGATCGAATTAAGAAGGATTAAAAGGGTGAGGAATGGGGCAAAGGGACGTTTTTCCTGCTATATATTTTTTAAAAAGTAAATTTTATCGAGCTTCATTCTCTTACTGATACAAGTATTTTAATAAAATTCAAGATTTCAAAATCTCCCCCATCCCCCACATACGCAAACAAATTCTTGCTTGTTTAATTGCCTTGTCCTCTATCACTTCATTTATTAAGTATTACTATTTGTTCTAGAAGAAAAACACTGCATTATTATCTCCATTTTACCATTAAATTTAGTTGTAATTGTGAATGTTTTACGAATGCATAAAAATATAACAAGCACCGTAGTACATGAAAATTAATATTTAATGAGATGAAAAATCTTAGTCTTCTGTTCTATATTTGGTGTCCATGAGACAACTCAATCTCTTCAATTGCTAATTAAAAATTACTAATGAAAATTACATTACTAACAAGACGATGGAGATTTCCGATCCACTTCTCCTGCCAATTATCTCTATTAGTTTGACGATATGATATTATAAATTCAAATTTTAAAGAAAATCTCCGAGTTTTGTTCTTGCTAAGCCGATGTTCGGTAATCTCTGTATAAGAGAAAAAATAAGCTTTTAGTTCGTTATCATGCAATGTCAAGAAAATCTAAAATTTACATACACAAAAAGTAAACCCAGTTCATAAATATTAAGAAATTATGACAATAGACTGGTTGTTCATCTATTTAAAAAAAAAAGTTAACAAAATAAATACCAAGTTGAAAGTGAAAAATGAAAAATAACATAAACAGGGCGGAGCAGGGCAAGATAGGGCAAATTTTTAAAAAATGCTAAACAAGGCAGGACAGAGCGAGTTAAAATCTTACCATGTAGTGGAAGTGATGCGATACAACTCCCCAGTGCTATTACAACTCATTAGTTAAATCCCCGTATGAAATCCTTCACAGAAAACTCAAACGGATCAAAATTAACAGAAACGTTATTGTCAATAATAAACTGACGTACATATATCAAGTTTTTAATCCGTTTGGGTGCATGTAGGATATTCTTCAAATGTAAGGGTGGGTGAGGGGGTTTCAGACACGAATTGGAATTTCATGCCCACTGCCAGCAATAATATTTTTATTACTGATCCAATTTTAAATCATCATCTACATTCCCAATCCAATATCGGACCAGCCCAAAATGAACCACCAAATATAGTGGCCCAATAACAAATTGGACTGGACCAGTCCGAGTCGAAGAGCTCACTGCCTCCTCATCTTTGCCTCGGGCCAGTCCAATTCTCGTGACTGGTCGGCCCAAATGAGGGAGCCCACTGCTCCCTCTTCCAATTTCCAAAATAGGCCAATAAGCCCAACTCTACCATCCCACAATCAGCCCAATCCACAACCCGATAGCCCACTGCCCTATCCAACGGTCTCAGTCCCACATCGGACTGTTGAAACCAGTACCATGCACATATTTTTTTGGCCCGTCATTTTAATATAACATCTTCGGTTAACCCATAATCACTTCCCAAAAATCTCAAAGCAGCCTTACCAGACCCAAATTGAAAAACTACAATTTTAGATGGAATTGATGCTCCTATTAAAAATAAGACTTAGGAGTTAGTGCCCCGTCCATCTAATGTGAACATAATACATTCTATGTAAGTTTTCTGTCATAAAAAGAATTTTGATGGCTCTTTTGCGAGACACAAAATTCGTCTTCTTGGTAATGGCAGGTATCATCAGGTTGGCGTGGATTGCGGTGAAATATTCAGTTCGGTAGTTAAACCAGCGACTATCAGGACTGTTCTCAATCTGGATTTGTCCAAATAATGGTCCATCCATCAATTGAATGTCAAGGATGCCTTTTTACATGGTCACCTACAAGAAATAGTTTACATGCACCAACCATTGGGCTTCCGGGATCCTACTCACCCGAATTATGTTTGCTTGTTGAAAAAATTATTATATGGTTTGAAAAAGGCTATACGTGCCTGGTACAACAAGTTTGCAGGGTTCGTATTCACACTAGGATTCTCACATAACAAGTCTGATCAATCTTTGTTCATTTACAACAAGGGAATGACATGACGTATATTCTTCTCTGTGTGGATTCCATCATTCTCACATCATCATCTGAGTCACTTCGTCAGCCTATTATATCTTTCCTTGCGTCGAAATTTGCTATGAATGATTTGGGCACTTTTAACTATGTTTTGGGAATAGTCTATTTACATATGCATGGTCTAAAAGAAGAACATACGGGGGGCTCTAAAACGAATTATGCGGTATGTTAATAGTACTCTTGATTTTGGATTGCATATGTATAAGTCCACCGTTTCTGGCCTCCCATCTTATACAGATGCTGATTGGGGTGGCTACCCGGATACACATCGTTTCACCTCTGGTTATTGTGTGTTCTAGAAGATAACCTCATTTCGTGGTCGTCAAAACGTCAACCGACACTATCCCGATCAAGTGCTGAGGCAGAATATTGGGGGTAGCTAATGTGGTCGCATAATCATGTTGGCTCCGTAATCTTCTTTTGAAACTTCATTGTTCTGTCGGCAAAGCAACCGTAGTTTATTGTGATAATGTAAGTGTAATATATCTATTTGGTAACCCTGTCCAGCATCAACGCAAAAAACACATAGATATGAATATATTGTTTTTTCGTAAAAAGCTTGCTCGTGGACAAGTCCGTGTTCTCCATGTACCGTCTCGTTATCAGATTGCAGATATTTTCACGAAGGGTCTTCCGCGCGTACTTTTAGATGATTTCAGGGACAATCTCAGCATACAAAAACCTCCCGCTAAGACTGCGGGAGACTATTAGACAAAATCATTATTAATCATTAGGATATTATTGATTAGGATAATCCAATTACATCATAATCATATCATTAGAATAATATCATATCATTAGGCTATCATATCACAATCATATCATTAGAATAATATCATATCATATCATTAGGTTGTAAATATCATATCATAATCATATATTCTTAGGATATCATATTAATCATGTAATATATTCTTAGGATCCTAGAGATGTATATATATGATTGTATCGATGAATGAAAGGGTATGGAATTATTTTCCTTCAATTTCTTTTAACTTTCTCGTGAGTGTAATACGTTTAATAAATTTGAATAATCTAATAATTAATTAATTCAACATCATATTCTTAATTTGTACTTGCTATCTAATATTACACGGAGTCAGTTTGACTTAACTGTTAGTGTTAGGTTCTGTGTCCTAACATTTTCCGTAACATGTCTCTTTTTGGTGTTAAGTAAAAACAGGAAAATGTCATCCCAAATGTCGTGACATCTGGGAGGACATTTCTGGCAAGAGTTTTGCCTATCTTCACGCGATTTACGGTGAGAAGATTTTATCACGTGAATGTTTGGTTTGGTTAGGAGCTAAGGAAAACACGATAATACTTAACAAGACCAAGTCCAAGGAGAGTGCATAACGGAAGGAGCATTCTCAGGAAGACAAAGTCAAATCTGTTAGGAATTTTAAGGCTCAAGAACAGCCCCAGCCAACCCTATTCTGCTCAACCTCCACTGAGAATCAAGGAGCGTCTCGGGTGAACTCTCCACTATAAATAGAGGGTTCACTCCAAGGCTTTATCATCCAGTTTTTGCAGAAGAAAATTCAGATCTGAGACGTCTCAAATATTGCCTCAAACACAGCTGGATCGAGCAGCCTGGTTTTGTGATTACACTTGTTCAAAATTACGAATTGCTTCCTTAGATCTATACTGGTACTTTCAATTCAAGCAATTGTAATAGGGTGTTTTTCACTTCTATTTTAGATAGATTTTTCAGGCTTAGAAGTTAGGATTTAACTTCTTTTTAATCCCTTTCTTGTTTTACTTCATCGTTCATTCTCAGGGGATTTGTAAGATTGTATAATTCTTATACAATAAATTTTTGGTCATGAGACCACTATAAGTTATATACAATTATATAACTTATGAAAAACAATCTTGGGTGTCCTTGATTTATTTCCGCTGCATCTTAATTCGTTTTTTTTTGTTCTGCGTTTTTGTTAATGTTCCAGTTCATGTCACAGAACATTTTTGGGAACATTCTTTACTGTCTTTAAGTTTACCTCTGTTCTTCTTTGCTGAAATTATTTATTCCATAGTTTAAGTTCGACAATTCCTTTCAAGTGGTATCAGAGCCGACACTTGACATAATAAGTGCTAAGGTCCTTTTACTTAACTATGGATCCGGCTAATCCAAATATTGGTAGACTTCCTATTTTAGATGGATCAAACTATCCGTATTGGAAGATTCGCCTACGTTCTCACATCAAATCCATTGATGTTAGAGCATGGAGATCTATTACTAATGGATACACTGTTCCTATGCTTCCACCGGACGAGGAAGGCGACATTTTGGTCAAGCCTGAGGCCGAATGGACTTTTGAAGAAACTAATAGTGCAGGCTTCAACGAAAAGGCACTAAATGCTATTTTCGGATGGGTTGATCTTTATATGTTCAAACTCATCCAAAATTGCTCTAACGCGAGATGCTTGGGATACTTTACAAACTCATTGTGAAGGTAGCTCTGTTCAACGAACGAAGCTTCGTGCGCCACGAGTAAGTATGAGCGTTTAAGGATGGAGGAATCGGAGGATATTAAAACCTATTTTGAAAAGTTGATTGATATCTCTAATGAATGTCAAGTTCTTGGTTCTCCATTGACCAACAATCAACTTGTTGAAAAGTCCTTCGATCTCTTCCGAAAAGTTCAACATTAAGATTTGTGCGATTGAAGAAGCTCACAACCTTGCCACAATGGACCTACATACTTTAATGAGCATTCTCAAAACATATGAGATGAACATGGAAAATCAAAGGTCTTTATACAAAGGCACGGAGGTTGCCCGTCAAGCAAAATCCTTAGAGGCGAAGTCAATGAAGAGGATGAAACACTGAAGAGATTGGGGATAGTGCCAGCGTTGCTCTTCTTACTCGTAGGTTCAAGACGATGTTAAGAAGATTCAACGAAGATAAGAATAAAACTAAGTCTAAAGAGCAACAAAACCAAGGACTCAATCCACGAATTACCAAGAATTTTCCCACCGCAAAAAGGCAATCAACTTAGGAGAATAAATTCGATCGAACCGGGTTCGATCCCAAATACTCGACAAAGATTCAATGTCATGCCGCTCGGGATGGGGCCGTTATGCCAACGAGTGTGCAAACACTCTAAGAAAGGTTGGCAAAAGTCTATGAATTTCCCTAAGTGATGATGCAGGTGAAGGGGAAGAGAATACAGAAATAGAGTCACAAGCAATGCTGGCCACTGTTTTTGAACATTCTCTGTCAGATGATGAAGGTTTAGCTGACTGTGATACACTAAATGTCATTACATTTCCGGGAACATCACCTGTAACATCTGCAGAATCTGATAGCAGATGTGTGTATGAGTTTTTAATTCTTCGGATGTCAATTGCTTACGTGGCCTTATTTCAAAAATGATTGTAAACACGAGACTCGAAGACTACAGGATGATATGATTAAGGAATTGCAAGCCCTTTGCAAGGACTTAATCATTGAATCTAATCAACTTGAATCAAAGGTGAAAACTCTAACTCGTGAGAATGCAGATTTGATAAGTACCATTACCCGATGGAAGTGACTTACCAAAAAGATCTTGAATTCGGAAGATAAGTGCAAAGTTGGATCTAGCCAAGCAACCTTCAAAAAGCTTAACACAGCACCTCCAAATTAGATGAAATACTTAGTGTTAGTCAACCTCACTGCATCGGTTTGGGCTACAAGAATCCTATCAATACATTATGCTCCAACTTGTTTGTTAAAAATGGGAAATGAACGCAGTAAGAAGGGTAGCAACTATGTGTGCAATTATTGTAATAAATCTGGACATTTAAAACCTTTTTGCTTTAAGTTACTAAAACTCAGAAAGAAAAGGTCTTCCAGAATGCTGTCAAGAACTTCAGACAGCACTCTAAGAGACTCTTCTATCTATAAAAATCGTAAGGTAACAAAAAAGGTTTGGGTTCCCATCAAGAAAACAAGTTGTAATGTAGCCATAACCGCACTAAGGACGATATCTACGGATCGTGGTACTTTGTGATGCATTATTCCGCCATATAGCGAGAACAAAAGATCGTCTAAAGAACTACGAAGCTCTAAATGGAGGAAATGTTACATATGGAGGAGGTGGAAAGAGTAAGATAATAGGAAGAGAATCATTAATGTCCCGGAATTCCAAAGATGAATAATATCTTGCACGTTGATGGTCTGATGGCTAACCTAATTAGTATAAGCCAACTGTGTGATGACAACTTAGAGGTAAGATTCAATAAACATGCATGTACAGTGACTGATGAAACTAACAAATGCATAATGACAGGTACAAGAACAAGTGATAATTGTTATCTTGTCGGAGAACATAAGGTATGTAATAGTGTTAGGACTGATGACACAACATTGTGGCATCAAAAACTAGGACATGTCAATTACCACAACCTTAGAAAATTGATATCTTATGAGGCGGTTGATCGGTGTATTTTATATACACTTTTTGAGTCATTTTTAGTTAGTATTTTACTCATTTTATTTATGTTTAGTACAGTATTAGGGTCGTTTTCCTTTCTTTTGTGTCACAGCGGTCAAAAATGGAGAAATGACGAAAAGGAGATGAAATGAGCATAAAAGAGATGAAATTGCACACAAAAGGGCCAAGAAATGAAGTCTAAGAAGTTCCGGGAATTATAGAGAAAATCAGACGAAGTCCGGACGAGAAAAGACGCATTTAAACGGAATGTCGCGGCCATGGCCACGGAAATAGCCACGGCGCCCAAAGAGCTGAAAGTCCCGAAGAGTTGCTGAATTTCAGGCGCCGACGCGGGAATTGTGAAGTGCTGGGCCGAATTTGACATGTTTCAGAATCCTAAAGGGATAACTTTTCCTTCAAAAAGGGATAATTTTTCATACCTAAAGAAAAACCTTTTCCTACCTAAAAACCCTTACCTAAAAGGATTCTAATAACTTTTCCTTTCCTACATAAATCCTTAACCCTTCACCTAAAGGATTCTTTGGCTATAAATACTCTACATCATTAGAAGAATTATTCATTCTCCATTCTACCATTCACCATTCTACATCCATCCTTCCACCAATCCATCTTGTAAATATTCCACAACACAACCCTTGGATGCTTGGCTTGGAGACTCGTTCTTAGTAATTTTCTTTTCTTTTCTTTTACTTTATTTCAGTTTTTATGAAGAACATGAGATTAGTTCTTGTCATATTTATGGCTAGGAACTAATTCTCTTATAGACTTTCTATGTTGAATTGCTTGAAACTTATGCTATAATTTAATGCACGCTTATGGTTGTTTTTCTTATTGAGAGATCTATCCAATAATTGGTGAATTCTTGGTAATTAATTGACAACTAATTATCACTATATGATTTCTAATCAGTTACGAAAAGGGGATTGTGAATATCTTTGTAAGTTGGGTAGACAGACTTGAATTGGGGATGAAAATACCTCAATTAGTTTTGTAGAGCGTTGATGAGAGGCTTAACAACCCTAATTTTGCGCATTGTGCGTGACGGTCAACTAGGTTTTGTTCTTAATCCTCCTATAGAGTTACCCTTATCGTGAAAGTTAGGTAAGGAGCGATCTTTGGGGTTGAGTGTTTATATAACCTAGCGGGAGTATAAAGCGATTTCAGAAACCTGCTTTCTCCAAAAGAAGAATACCATAAGTAATGCATTAATGAGTAGCATAAGCGGATAGTGAGGATACATAGAAGCCCTATTCTCATTACAACTGAAGTAAACCTTTATATTTAAATAGCTTTTATAATTCATAGTTATAAACAACCAAATCAATTATCAATTCGCCAAATAGATACTAGAAAATAGATAACTGATACTTGGACCCTAATCCTAGAGGACGATATTCGGTCTTATCTAAGACTATACTACTTGATACGATAACGTGCACTTGCGTTTAAAGTGTGTGCATATTACGCGCATCAAGTTTTTGGCGCCGTTGCCGGGGATTAGGCAATAGTTCAATATCAAATTATCTATTTTTAATTTCTAATTTGGTTTTAATTTTTTTATTTTTACGTTTTTCGTTATTAAAAAAAAAAAAAAAAAAAAAATCGAGGTGCCGTGATTCGTTGTTGGTTTTGATTTATCTCAGGGATCCTTAAGACATGGATTTCTACTGTCAATATGATCGAGCTCCAACCATAGAGGAAGAGAGGGAGGAATTACGAGAAACTCTACTCAGTCTCACGAGGTCCCAAACTCGGTTCATGGACGAAATGAGGTTGGGTATAAAGAAGTTGGAAACGCAAATAGCAGAACTCGCGATCATATTCAACAATAACAGCAAATTGAGGAGCACGAATCACACCCAACTATTGAGGAATCAGCAAGGCAGTTGGTGTAGGAGAAGAGTGCAGAGATCCGATTATTCACCTTCGATTCCTTGGAAAATCTTTTCTTGTACCTATTGCGGAAGAAACACCACCAAATCAAAGTTGACTCCCAAACAGAAGTCAAAACCATCAAGGCACCCCTAGAGTTGAAAGATGTAGGAATCTCACCGATCCTACATTAGAGAACCTAAAAACAAGCATGCCTTGTATACTTGGGGATAATCGTATATTTGAGGCCCTTGTTTGAAGCAATTGTTGTAGTTGAAGTGAGACTGCAACAATAACTCTGCGGATTGCAGCGATTCGCAGAAGGATCCAATGGGCACTCGGAAAGGTTAATTGCGTCCGGCTAAAAGACGTTAAAGACAGCGCTTGTTGGGAGGCAACCCAATGTTTTTTTTATTTTAATTTCTGTCTTTATTTTATTTTATTTTGTCTTGAAACGATCTCACGGTCTTGGGTTCTTGTTTTGTGTTGTTGGATGACAGTGGGTGAAAAGTCAAACCGAGGAAAAAGGAGCAACAACGCCGAAAAAAAAAGCGATCGTCGGCCATGCGCTGAAATCGAGCGGCGCGGAACTCAGAGGTTACAAGATTAGCAGGCCATGGCGCTGAATCTCATGCGCGGAACTTGAGAGCCGTATTTCCGCAAATTCGAATTTTTCATCCTAGACCTCAGTTATGACCATTGTGTTGTGTCGAAGTTGTCATTTTCTTTTATTTTCTTTGAGTCTTGCACACATTGGGGACAATGTGTGATTTAAGTTTAAGTGTTTTATTTGTGTCTTGTTATGTTTCAATTAAGTCTTTTTTTTTGTGTTTATTTTTGAGTCACAAATTTTTTTTTTTTTTTTTCTTTCTTTTTTCATAATTACCTATCAAAGATCATGTATGCTGTAGTTGCTAGAAACACCTAGTGAAGGAAGGTGGAATAATGTAATGGAATTAGAAGCAACTATCTAAACACCTAGGTTAGATATGCCAAAAACTCACAAAAATCTGTCTATTGGAGTTTCTTGCTTAAAATTGTGCATGCTAAATTATGAAAACCTATGTGTTATGATTGCTTGCTATTTGAGGCGAAATAGTTAGGATATGCATGATAGGGAGATGACTCAGGCATTTCTTTGATAGTCAATTTTTACCACTCTTTTCTACCCCGAACTTTAAAAGTATCCCTAGTCAGCCCCATTGAGCCTAAAAATTGAAACTTCTTCTTTGACACCCTATATTCCCACAGATTGTGCCATAAGTAAAAATGTGAAGTAGTGGAATCAATTGTGTTAAAAAAGAGACAAAAAGAGTGAATGAGTTTGTTGCACTCCAATAAAAAAGTAATAAGAAAGAGGCAAAAGCCTAAGTTTGGGGGTGCTTGTTATTATAATACTCTTCATTCTCCCAAAACAAAAGAGGGAAAAAGATAGAATTGATGAAGAAAAGAACAAAAGAAAAGGGAAATCTTGAAAAGCTAAAGAGCTTATGGTACACAAAATGAGCCTAAATGCCTATTTTTACCAACCCCTACCTAAGCCTACATTACAACCCTTAAAGTCCTGAAGATCTCTTTTATGCATATTCAGGATTAGTGGAGAATAGCAAGTAAGCATGCCATAGGATTTTTGAATTTATATGCATGATTTAGTATATTGACTTCCATTAAAGCATGATAAATATGAGTTTGCGAAATATCTAGCTCAATGTGTTTAGTGTCTTTGAAAAATTTCATGTTACATGTTCTGCGTATTATTCTCGCTAACCTTCATGTTTTTCTAGATAACACTAAATGCAAGAAAAGTGATCAATGTCGATGAGTCTTTTATTTTTCGTTTTTGAGTCTTTTATTTCTTTCTTTTCTATCTTTGCTCGAGGCGAGCAAAGGTTAAGTTTGGGGGTATTTGATCTGTATTTTATATACACTTTTGAGTCATTTTTAGTTAGTATTTTACTCATTTTATTTATGTTTAGTACAGTATTAGGGTCGTTTTCCTTTCTTTTGTGTCACAGCGGTCAAAAATGGAGAAATGACGAAAAGGAGATGAAATGAGCATAAAAGAGATGAAATTGCACACAAAATGGCCAAGAAATGAAGTCTAAGAAGGTCCGGGAATTCTGGAGACAAGCAGACGACGTCCGGACGAGAAAAGACGGCAAACGGAATTCGCGGAAAAAATGTCACGGCCATGGCCACGAAGGTAGCCGCGCCCAAAGAAAGAAAGTCCCGAAGAGTTGCTGAATTTGGCCATGCGCTCAGTCATGGCGCCGACGCGGGAATTGTGAAGTGCTGGGCCGAATTTGACATGTTTCAGAATCCTAAAGGGATAACTTTTCCTTCAAAAAGGGATAATTTTTCATACCTAAAGAAAAACCTTTTCCTACCTAAAAACCCTTACCTAAAAGGATTCTAATAACTTTTCCTTTCCTACATAAATCCTTAACCCTTCACCTAAAGGATTCTTTGGCTATAAATACTCTACATCATTAGAAGAATTATTCATTCTCCATTCTACCATTCACCATTCTACATCCATCCTTCCACCAATCCATCTTGTAAATATTCCACAACACAACCCTTGGATGCTTGGCTTGGAGACTCGTTCTTAGTAATTTTCTTTTCTTTTCTTTTCGTATTTCGGTTTTTATGAAGAATACGAGATTAGTTCTTGTCATATTTATGGCTAGGAACTAATTCTCTTATAGACTTTCTATGTTGAATTGCTTGAAACTTATGCTATAATTTAATGCACTTATGGTTGTTTTTCTTATTGAGAGATCTATCCAATAATTGAGCTGAATTCTTGGTAATTAATTGACAACTAATTATCACTATATGATTTCTAATCGATTACGAAAAGGGGATTGTGAATATCTTTGTAAGTTGGGTAGACAGGCTTGAATTGGGGATGAAAATACCTCAATTAGTTTTGTAGCGTTGATGAGAGGCTTAACAACCCTAATTTTGCGCATTGTGCGTGACGGTCAACTAGGTTTTTGTTCTTAATCCTCCTATAGAGTTACCCTTATCAGCGAAAGTTAGGTAAGGAACGATACTGGGGTTGAGTGTTTATATAACCCTAACGGGAGTATAAAACGATTTCGTAAACCTGTTTTCTCCAAAAGAAGAATACCATAAGTAATGCATTAATGAGTAGCATAAGCGGATAGTGAGGATACATAGAAACCCTATTCTCATTACAACTGAAGTAAACCTTTATATTTAAATAGCTTTTATAATTCATAGTTATAAACAACCAAATCAATTATCAATTCGCCAAATAGATACTAGAAAATAGATAACTGATACTTGGACCCTAATCCTAGAGGACGATATTCGGTCTTATCTAAGACTATACTACTTGATACGATAACGTGCACTTGCGTTTAAAGTGTGTGCATATTACGCGCATCAGCGGTAAAAGGCATTCTTAAACTAAGTCCTATGAGTGAGACCGTGGTGTGTGAAGATTGTCTCAAAGGTAAGCAAACCCGTGTCCCTCACAAAGTTGTTCAGAGTGATGGACATTTCTCAGGTACGTCTCATTGCTTTCAACTTTTACATATGGATCTTATGGGTCCAATCGAGGTAGATAGCCTAGGAGGCATGAGGTACTCCTTTGTGATTGTAGATGACTTTTCAAGATACTCTTGGATATTCTTTTTGAAAGAAAAGTCTCAAACGTTTGACATGTTTAGAATATTGTACTCTAGAATTAGAAATCTATATCATTTCTCTATTTTTCGGATAAGATCTGATCATGGAAAGGAGTTTGAAAATAATCAATTTTCTACATTTGTGAGAAAAAGGTATTTTCCATGAATTTTCTCGCTCCCAAAACCCCAACAAAATGGTGTAGAGAGAGGAAGAATAGAACCCTACAAGAAATGGCTAGAGTCATGCTAAGTTCTAAAAAGCTCACAAAACGTTTTTGGCGAAGCACTAAACACCGCAAGTCACATCTCTAATAGAGTCTATCTTAGATCGGGAACAAAAATGACACCCTATGAGATCTTGAATGGAAAGAAACCAAATCTACGTTACTTTCATGTTTTTTGGGTGTGTATGCTATGTCCTAAATGATAGAGATAATCGAGCAAAGTTTGACTCTAAGAGTGATAAGGGAATTTTCATAGGCTATTCTCAAAATAGTCATGCTTACCGAGTGTACAATCTTCGAACCAAATCCGTACAAGAATCATTAACATTGTTTTTGATGATAATGCAGTTATGCAGAAATACACCGATGAGATGATGTCATAACAATACGGAGGCGGACCACGAGAAAATGCAGATGTTACACCAAATGTCACAACATCTGCGGAACACTCAGAATCAAGATGAGAACACTGCAGTTCTCGATGAGGATTACGAGTGAACCGTGATCCGATGCAGGATCCCTCATCCAGAATCAGAAGAAACCATTCTCGTAACCTCCGAAAACCCTAACTTCTCCTTCTCTTCTTCCCATTTCTCTCCAATGGATGTCTCACCCATGTCACCGAAAATGTCACCACTACCGAACACTCCCAACGATGAGCACAAGTCCACCATTGTGCACAGATTTGGCGATAAGTGACTTCCAAGAACCTCTGGAAATCGCCTATCCAGGGGAGACAAACAATCCTATCAACTTAGAGGAAACCCCGGATGTTTCCGTCCTCCCAAAGAGGACAAATCAAGCAGCTTTTCCCACTCGCAGATCGGTCCGAAACTTTGAGAAGGCCTTTGGCAGTGGTGAATCCTCCACCAAAAGGAAGAAGTCAGCGACTCCTCCCTCTTCAAGCTCCACTGGCGATTCGAAGACTCGCTGGTTGAGTCCCAACTGAATCTCTGCCCACCTTCCTTCACAACCGCCGTAATCCAGTGAGGAAGATGAAATTCCAGACGACACCCCGCTGAAGAAGTTTTATCCCAAGAAATTTGGTCATGCCTCAGGGGAAACAAAATCATCATCAACCCCTCAAGATGTCACAGAAAATGTTATGACATCTCCTGGATCATCTATCCACAAAACTTCAGATTCCAGTGTCCGAGGTCTCACAAGCAGTAGCTCTGAATCTGCGTCTGAGGTAACCCCTTTCTCTCCCAAGTTTTTAACAGCCAATCACTCAAAACATTGGTCTTGGTTCAACGGTCGAGCCATTCGAACCGAGAAGGTGTTGGACATTGCGTCTTGTAGTAGCCACGGTCTGGTGGATTTCTTCACTTCAAGAAATCTACTAGATTCGGTAAATAACAAATGTCCTTATGTAGACAAGGTAGTGAAGTTATTTTATGCAAATCTAACAAGTAAAATAGAGAAACCCAAGTCGAAACACTTTGGGAAAGTGTTTCTCTATAACAAATTTTATGACTTCACACCGACTACAATTAACCAATGTTTGAATAGAGTGAATGATGATGAGAGGGCAAAATGGGAAGTGATAAATGACAGGGATGAGGTGATTTCATACCTCACCGGTGGAGTTGTGAAGAAATGGATTTCAAGGTGTCCAACCTCCAAACTCACTGCCTTATTTGTTGTTTTGCACAAGTTAATGATACACAATTGGTTGTGTTCTTTGAACAAATCAATTGTAACAATTGAACAAGCATTGTTCCTATACAAAATAGGAAAATGTTTTAGTGTTGATATAGGAAAAACAATCTTTCAACAGATTGTAAATATGGCAGAAAAGGACACAGGTATCATCCTTCCCTTTCCCTCATTGATCTTTAAGGTACTAACCTCACAGGGATTCCAAGCCCCTGCGGGATCTGCCTGGAAAGAACTCAAGTATCGTCGTTAATCGGGCGATCTCAAGAGCAAGAGCAGTCATTGATCTTCCATGGGCGAATACGGTGGAATTGCTAGTCTACAGAAATGTCCTGCATCTCGGTAACATCTCACGACGCCTTGACAAGCTGGCTGGTGCAAGAGGTTGCAAAGCTCAATGCCCGATCGCGAGAGTGGACCGTGCACGGAGCCCCGTGGAAGCTGGGGAACGCGTTACTGCTTTTGCTTTCTTCCCAAAGGGAGATGGAGTGCAGTCGGGAGCAACTGACAAGGCTGAATGCTCAAACCAGAGGGGATCTTGATACAGGGGGAGATGAAACCAGAGGACAATCTGGAGATCGGTGAGCCGGGAAACACTCGAGGTCTTTGTGTTTAGCCGCTAAGTAGCAGTTGTTGAATACTTATTAGTTGTGGACTGTAGTTATTTGGCTTGACAGTTTGAGACATTTTAATTCTGTTTATATATTGCTATTTATTCTATACTGTTTATGTGTATATTGATGGTTTCAGTGCATTAATCTTTTAGATGTATACTCGCATTTGCATCATACTCTGATTCGAGTAACTTACTGGCACATAGTGTATATATCGTGCTTTATAACTGTTTCAGGTTGAAGGTTGAGATATTTGCCTGTGATAAAATCATTAAACTATTTAGTTTTGTGAAGAAAGGCAAAAAGGGGGAGATTGTTAGTGTTAGGTTCTGTGTCCTAACATTTTCCGTAACATGTCTCTTTTTGGTGTTAAGTAAAAACAGGAAAATGTCATCCCAAATGTCGTGACATCTGGGAGGACATTTCTGGCAAGAGTTTTGCCTATCTTCACGGGCAGATTTCTGAAGCTGAGAAGATTTTATCACGTGAATGTTTGGCTTGGTTAGGAGCTAAGGAAAACACGATAATACTTAACAAGACCAAGTCCGGAGAGTGCATAACGGAAGGAGCATTCTCGGAAGACAAAGTCAAATCATTGAGAATTTTAAGGTCAAGAAAAATTTGACCAACCCTATTCTCGCTCAACCTCCACCGAGAATCAAGGGCGTCTCGTGAACTCTCCACTATAAATAGAGGTTCACTCCAAGGTTTTATCATCCGGTTTTTGCAAGAAAATTCAGATCCGAGGCGTCTCAAATATTGCCTCAAACACACCGGATCGGCGACTGGTTTTGTGATTACACTTGTTCAAAATTACGAATTGCTTCCTTAGATCTATACTGGTACTTTCAATTCAAGCAATTGTAATAGGGTGTTTTTCACTTCTATTTTAGATAGATTTTTCAGGCTTAGAAGTTAGGAGTTAACTTCTTGTTAATGCCTTGCTGGTTTTACGGTTGACATCGCTCATTCTCGAGGATTTGTAAGATTGTATAATTCTTATACAATAAATTTTTGGTCATGAGACCACTATAAGTTATATACAATTATATAACTTATGAAAAACAATCTTGGGTGTCCTTGATTTATTTCCGTTGCATCTTAATTCGTTTTTTTTTTGTTCTGCGTTTTTGTTAATGTTCCAGTTCATGTCACAGAACATTTTTGGGAACATTCTTTACTGTCTTTAAGTTTACCTCTGTTCTTCTTTGCTGAAATTATTTATTCCATAATTTAAGTTCGACAATTCCTTTCATTAACTAATAATAAAAGTACGTAGTAGATAAGAGAAGAATTCAAGATCAGTTTGAAAGCTATACTAAAGAAAGAAATTGTCAATGTGGACTATGGATGTGTGTTTGGTCTCTTTATATAGTGTTGAGCAATCTTCTAATTTATGAGCTAATTTTTTATTAAGTTATGTCAAAAATTATTTTTTAGGTATATATAATAGAGGCAAGCGAAGTCAAGTTTTACCCCATGCTCCTTTGGCTTATCTATTGAATTTATTAATAAAATTGAATCCCCTACGAGGGAACCTTTGATTAAGAAAATAAATAAAAAAGTGAGTATTATTTAATAGATGTTGAATCCTCTTGACTTCTTGTGTTTATTTTTTTATATTTTGAATCTTCTTAGTAAAAGTCCCGACTCTGCCACTGCATAAGGGTCAAGTATCAAAATTCCACATTGGTTATATATAGGGTGTTTGGTCTCCTTATATGGTCTTGGGAATTCTCATATCATAAACTATCTTTTTGGACCCTTTTGCAATCCTTTTTACGAAATTTTACATTGTATAGTCGCCCACCAAAATAATAATCAACAAATTTATATTTTTATACATTAATTGTAATGTACAAAAAAATATACATATCATATACATGCTTAATGCATATGTTTTGTAAATTGGCTGTAATTATTTTTGACCGAGCGATGAAATGTGTAAAAATCCCTTCTGTTAAATGCATGAGATTGGTTTCATTATTCTACTTAAATAGCGAATGATCCAACTATATAATGACAAAGTTTTTAATGAAAATTGGGCAGTTACTAACTTTCTTCATAGCAAGTGGAGTTGGTGTGGGTTATGGTGTTAGTTCTGAAATGCATTTGTAGACAATATTGAATCATCTGGGATTGATGCATACGAAGAATTAAGGACCAAGAGCCAAAAATTCTTTGACAGGGGTACTTTAGCAACTAATCCCCTTATGGCTGGATTAATTAACATGGCTGTTCTCACTATTATTACTTCCTTCCACTGCTAATGAAGACACTTTTGGTGAAATAAATAATTAGTGAATAAACGTACCTCGAGTCTTGTTGGTCTGATGTTTAATGATCTTTCTTTTTGTGTTGATTTTGAGATGCAATAATATTATATATGTACTTGTCTCAATAGATGGAAATCTAATACTGTTGTTATTTGCCTTTTGGGCCTTGGTAAACATGTAACTGCTGGGCTGGGAGCTTGTTTAGATTCAAGAATTGAGATGGACAAACTTAGCAATGTTATTAATAGGAACGATATAGTGTGATATCGATTCCCTTGTTAAAAATGCTATTAATTTTTACTTGTGCAAATTTATTTTTGATAGGATGGGTTGTGATTCCTCACATTAAAAATGTTAGTTTTACTTGTGTGTTCATAGCCAGAGTCTTTGGGCCTGAGTGAGGTGTGCTATCGCACAGGGCCCCCGAAAAACGAAAAATTTTATGGGCCCTTTTTTTTTTATTTTTTTATTAAATAGTATTAATCAGAATTAACTGTAAAAACTCATAATTCACAGGTATTAGCCCAATCAAAGTAGAATTGATTAACTTTTTTTTTTTTTGTTGACGAAGGAACCCGCAGCCGCTACTCTTTCGAGTGCGCACAGGGTAAACCCCGGACTGACGCAGTAGCCTGCAAACCACGTCAGCCATGTAAACCACACTTGGCAAGCCATGTGTGACAGACTCAACCAAGAAGGTTTATGCAGGGGATCGAACTCGTGACCTTGCGGTCCCGCGCTCTACTGCTACACCAACTTGGCTACCCTTGCGGGTAGAATTGATTAACTTGAAGTTGTATTGTGTTGTTATTTATAATTTAAAATAATTTCTAATTATTGAAATCGTATATTTACTTATATTAAGGGCTCACTTTTACGAATTAGAACAGAGCCCAAAAATATTTGAGACGACCCGTTGATAGCAGAGGTGAGATTCCCTTGTTGAAAATGTTGTCTTTGTTTGTCTGGTTGATAGAAGAGATGTTATTTTCTTATATATTTGCGGATAAAAAATATATTAAATCTAACAGAATTAACTCAAAACAGATCGAACTGAATCAAATCAAATGCGTACTCTAATTCTATAATCGATGCGAGGTGTGTAATTAAAGGTAATATGATAGCCATCACCTTTAAATTCTGGATCAACACAACCTCTTATTATATGGAGAAACTAAGAAAATAAAGAAGGAAATAACACTATGATCGTATAAACTATGAAATGACGCCACCACCACCAACAAACCCAATATAATTCGATAAGTGAGGTCTCAGGAGGGTAAGATGTACGCAATCTTACTCCTCTCTAGAGAGATTGTTTTCGATCGACGTATTCTCGATCAGGGGCGAAGCCAGAATTCCGGGCTAGGGGAGCTTATTTTGGTCCAGTTGTCTACATTTTAAAAGAAGAAGTGTAAAAAATTGAAGACTCTATTGTAATATCATGAATAGTACTAGTAGTATACTAGAAAAAATTTAGATTTGAGGGGAAGTCCGGACCCCTGGTTACATGGTTGCTCCGCCACTGTTCTTGGCAATCCTCCTTCTTCATTAGGATTTGGGATTGACAATGTGAACAAACTCATAATATGAATTGCCACCCTAACTAGAAATTATAATCCAAATAATTAGACCACTCAATCCTCAACAAACTGAGGGATCCATTTGTTAGCGGTCAATTATGAAGAAATGGGGTAACAACTTGAGGGACAGGCAGAGCTTTATTTTGGACAAGCTTTAGTCTTAATGGAGATAAGCCAACTAAGAAAAAGACAGATTGAGGCCAGCAGAGTCAGGTCACTTAGGTAGAGTTTGTAACTTGCAAGCATAGCTAACTACTAATTTCTTTTTGTCATTCCTAACTTCATTTGCTGTTGTGCTTAGTTTCATTGTCACTGTGCCTAACACAGTTTTCCTCCTCAGACCTAACCGTCAATAATGACGTATAAAAGCGAATTCAAGATTTTAAATTTATATATTTTTATAATAATTTTAAATTATTATATTATAATAAAAACTGAGTTTATAAACCAATATTTATAAATATTTAGTGATTTCTGTATATAATAAGAAAAAAATATTACATTCATGCAAATTCTTATTTAATACGGTTAAGAGTCTCACATCGAAAATGGAATGAGAATTTAGACTCTTAACACTCCCCCGCACGCTCATACCTCGTTAACTGGAGCGTGAACAATATAATTTGGGTGCCCAATATCGGTGAACAAAACATTGGAATGAGTTTCTCTGATATCATGTAAAAAATGAATTTTGGGCCTAACGCAACCCCAAAAGCTAGCTTGTAGGGTGATGATTGTTCAAGTCCATATAAGGAGTCTATGTTTCCATTCCATTTTCGATGTAGGACTCTTAACTTGTAAAGAATGGATTTTGGGTCTAACTCAACCCAAAGAGTCAGCTTATGAGGGGAGGATTGCTCAAGTCCATATAATGAGTCTAAATTCTCATTTCATATTTTATGTGAGACTCTTAATACTCTCCGCACTCTCAGACCTCGTTAACTGAACCGTGAACAATATAATTTGGGGGTCCAACATCGGCGAACAAAGAATTGGAATGAGTCTGACTCGAATACCATGTAAAGAATGAATTTTGGGTCTAACTCAACCCCAAAAGCTAGCTTATGAGGGGAAGATTGTCCTAATTCATATAAGGAATCCAAATTCTCATTTCATTTTCGATGTGAGACTCTTAACATCAGACTCTTAACAAACACACTAGATCTGCCCTGATGGTGGAGACCCACAGAACTAAGTGATGTCATTCACTATCACTAAAATTATAATATTTATATAAATATTATGTTATGTGTATAGTATATCGACATTGCTTGCACCAAATCTTATATATCCTACTGTTAAGAGGATCCTGTTAAGAGTCTTACATCGAAAATGGAATGAAAACATGGACTCCTTATATGGACTTGGACAATCCTCACCCTACAAGCTAGTTTTTGGGGTTGAGTTAGGCCCACGATTCATTCGTTTACATGGTATCAGAGTCATATCCATTCGGATTCTTTGTTCACCGATGTTGGGCCCCCAAATTATATTGTTCACGCTTCAGTTAATGAGGTCTGAGCGTGCGGGGAGTGTTAAGAGTCTCACATCAAAAATAAAATGGAAACATGGACTCTTTATATGAACTTGGACAATCCTCACCCTACAAGCTAACTTTTGGGGTTGAGTATCCCTTATCTCCCTCTTACCCCTTATAATTTCCATTAGGGGAGTAAAAAGAAAAGAACTAAACTAGCTAGCTCAATGATAACTTTATTCTTCTAAAGATGAACTTGCTAGGAGTAGGACAGGCAGCATGGGCTTCTCTCCTTTTTCTTTATTTTTCTCTTCCTTTCTATACCATTTTTTTTTAATCTTTTTGGTTGAAATGAGTTAACCTTTTCTCTTGAAGGGGTTCTTTTTAGTCTCATTGTGCATTCATCAACTCAGCAACGTAGCAAATTATGTCATCAACGATGGATTCAGAACCCACAATCCGTTTATGCTATTGAGTTCCCAGTTTATTATATGTATAAATTTAGTAAATTTCTCAATATTGGTTCAAAGCTATTGAGTTCTGTAGAACCCGTTGAAAGAGAATAATTCCCTGATTATTTTTATTAATGAAAAAGTTTATATACATTATATACAATATGTAATTATGAAAAATAAATTTAATTTTTCCTAATACAAGGCTACTACCTTTTCCTAATACAAGACTACTACTCTAATTATACATGTATAAGAATTATAATAATTATGGTAAGATACTAAAGATGGGTAGAATTATAATAATTATGGTAAGATACTAAAGATGGGTAGAATTATAATAATTATGGTAAGATACTACAATAATGGGAGGGATCCTTGTAAGGTGTGCTAGAATTAGCACTCGATTTCGGTTTGGTATCAACCGGAGTAGGAGATGACTTACAGGATGACATGCTAGCTCGCTCAATAATCTCAACTGCATACTTCCTCTGGGATAGAAATAGACCACCCGCATGACGAGTTACATTTATACTAAAAAAAATAACTCAAAGGCCCCAAGTATTTCATAGCAAATTCGAAACTAAGAAGAGACATGATAGACTTGCACAATTTATTCGAAGAGGCAGTCAATATAATATCATCCACATATAACATAATATATGTCAGAGAAGTACCACGATGATAGATGAACAGAGAATGATCAGACATAGTGTGAGAAAATTCAATAGTGGACACATAATCTGCAAATCTTTTGTACCAAGCCCGATGGACCCGTTTTAGCCCATACACTGACTTTTTTAGCAAACAGACATGATGAGGATGATCGGGGTCCCTGAAACCCAAGGACTGATACATGTATATTATTTCCTTGAGATCACAGTGTAATAAAATATTTTTCACATCCAGCTGATGAATGGACCATGCTTTCGAGAGAGCTAGACTGAGTACAGTGTGAATGGTTATCGGTTTGACCACCGGACTAAATATCTCTCCATAATCTACGCCAACATGTTGAGTTTTGTCATCACCTACAAGACGGACCTTATGTCTCTCAAAAAAACTATCAGATTTTCCTTATGAGTAAAAATCTACATAGAACGAATAACATTAACACCAGGAGGACGGGGCACCAACTCTCACGTCTTATTTTTAATAAGAGCATTATATTTATCATCCATGACCACTTTCCAATTCAGGTCATGAAGGGAAGATCAGGAGTTGTGTGGTAGGGATGATTTAGTGACATTAGAATTGAGATTAAAATATCTTTTTGATTTAAAAATACCCTGTTGACTACGAGTAGCGGACCCTTGGAATAAAAGTGGGTCGGACTTGGGTCGGTGTAGGGATGTCATGATATTGGCCAGCATGCAGTGGGCCTACTATTCGATGATCTGGACTGACGGAGGACGTAAAAATTGGCATTCAGCCCTTTATGAACCGTGTTCCTTGCCTCATTTCCCTATTGTCCATTATTTCCTTCATCTTTCAGACTTTCTTCACTTAACGTAGAAATTTGAGCAAGGAGCCTTCTTTACTATCTCCACATAACTTCTTTGCTCTTCTAAATGAAGAGTGGAACTCTCCCGGGATGGAGTTAACTATTATTTGTAGTATGACTCAAATCGGAGAATTGAAAAAGATCAGGTCAAATAAACACATCTTCCGTCTAGCCCTAAGCAAATCTGTACAACGTGCAATTATGTCATCCATATACGTAGGGGTGGCGAATCAAGTACCTACTATTTTTGAACTACCGGAACCTACCTGAAAAGACCGGTTCCTAAATTTACTACCGGAACCTACAGTATCAATCCTTACGGAACTACGGACCTGCGGTTCGGGTAGGTTCGCACTTTAACGGAAAACACATTCAAAAGTAATAGTAAGCTGTCAATAAAAAGTTGCAATTGACAATTGTTAAAGCCCAAAAATCAGTTTGTTACTTGGACAATTTTTTTTTTCCATTTCCAGTTAAAACGTCCCAAACAGTTTCATTTTTAAACCAAAACAGTCCATTATTCCAGTTTCCAGATGTGAACAAAGATTTTGAAAATCATTTGGCGATCTAAACTAAAACGATCTACGTATCGTTTGGCTATCCTATATTCAAACCATAATAAAGTTTCAATATTGAAACAATTTTTTTGTCCAAGTAACAAACTGATTGACAATATTATCCAGATTTTTTGTCATACTTTCATAGCCTCCTTATGGCGTCTCTGGCTTCTGAAATGTATAGGGTGCACAACTAATACTGGGCCAATGGGCTTTGTTAAATTAAAGTGGACTGGATTGATAAATTAAATGGACTGGTGTGTTTGATTGTTTGGGTATAAAATTAAGTGGACTAAATAAATAATTTAAAGGGGGGGATTAATAGAATTAGGGTATACATTAGGTTAAATTGCAGTTTATATATTTTGGAACCGGAACCGGACCCTATTTTATCGGTTCCTAATTTTACTACCCGGAACCTACCCGTTATTCTAATATATCTATCCGGAACCTACCCGTTAGTGTCGGTTCCAGTCGGATATCTGGGTACCCTGTACCCGTGCTCACCCCTACATATACGTACCAAACTCCTCCTGAGCTTGTATTATCCTTTTTGTTTCTATGAGCACTTCCCTCTTTGTTGGAACTCGTATTGAAACCATATCTACCAAATAACTATTATTTAGTTTACCGTTGCACAATCTCCTTCTATAATCATTTGAAGGAGGTTGTATGGGAATCAAGTCTTTGACAAGACTCACGATAGGCATGAGGAGAGTATGAAAGAAGTGGAACTATTTAGGATGTTATCCCGTTCACTTATTACTAAGGTGGCGCGCACACCGTCGCAATAAGTAACCGTTCAAACACTCAACTCAAAGAAATTTCCTAAAATCTCCTAACCGGACTGAGCTCTGATACCAACTTCTCACATTCCGACTTATCTCAAGTCTTCCCTTATGGCGTGATGGTACTTGGGCAAATATTTTTCCCAGGCGAACCATTAAAATCTTTTCTTTCTAAATTAAGCATGTATCTAAGTGCGGAAATAATATAATCATGTTAGCTCCATCTTGTATTTCTTCAATAAAAGTGCGAGCCCATACTCGTGCAATCATAATTTCTATCTAGACTCAATGGAAGTTTCGGATATAGAATGAGAAATTCGAAACTAAAAGAAAATAATCTCATGTGGGGCATTCCTCGAGATAACAAAACTTAGTCCCTCAGAGATATTCATTCAAGGACGACATTTACCCATCTGAAGCAATGGAGTGGTGGAACAATGAGGTTGCGGGATGATCGATAGCCCTGTTGCGGAGCTTTCCCTTTGCCATGCTTTCCTGAAACATGTTAGATAAAAAGAGTTAGCCCTACCATCTGGGACTGAGTGAGAACCTCGTCTTACAATTCAAAGTAACCTCGCAACGTTCTAAGTACAATCATACTATAAACATAATAAGCACGTTATGAAACCACATTACAACACTTTCAATGTACAAGTCAATAATAATTATTCACACACAGAATCTCCTCCCAACTCACCCTAGGGAAATACTTAGTTTAACTAGTATACCTTCACAAAAGAAATTGTGGGACACGCAACCCGATCCTATATACTATATTATATATTTATTGCGGTACGCGCAACCCGATCCAATATTTTATATATATGTTGCGGAGCGTGCAACCCGATCTAATATATTTATATGTATATATGTTGCGTGAGTGATACTAAGACCACTTATGAATCTATCGGGATGACGTAAGGTTGTTGTCCTCCAATTAACCTTACTGGAAAGAAGCTTTCAATGTCAACGATGATCCAAAAGATTCAAATAAAAATCTTTCTTTCAAATTTTCGCCCTTCTCGCTAGTGTAATTAGTACAAATTTACGAAAGCAACAACCCTATGAAAAACTATCTCGCCAGATTTTTGAAAAAAGGATACAATCTAATTATCCGTAAGTCGGATTGATCTCTGTATGGTCTCAAACTGTCAAGAACATGGAAAACTTTAACTTTTATTTAGCACAAACTTTTAGATTCATTACCGATTTGTACATTTTTTCGTTATACATTCTGCCCCTCCGAATTTCATAATACGTTCTCGAGTTGATCCGACAACTCCTTGAGCCTTTGACAATAGGCTGAGGCATTTGAAAAATACTTCATGTTGATGTGGGAGAATTCCTGCTCAAGGGTCACGACACATGAATTTTTGTTATCTTGGAATATATCACGCAACTTATTCCAAGCTTGCATTGTCGTGGCGTCAGGTTCAATAATAGTCTGCAAGATGTCCGTAGATATGGTAGAATAAATTCACTGGAGTACCGTAGCATCAAGAGTTTCCCACAACTCTATTTCATCATCAGTGGTAGGCACCTTCTTTTTGCCTTTTCCGGTGACCATGCGTAAATTTTAAATAGTTTTTCCCACATCGCGTATTGGACATTTTCCATCTTAAGAACAATAGGGATGTTGTTCTTGATATTGGAGACTTCAAGGGCATGATGAAAGGTGTTCTTTGTGGTAGACATGATGAAAAAACAAGAGGAGAATTAGTGATTCAGGAAAAAATTGAAAGGAGAAAGGGGGTATGGACGGCCGACGATCGAAGAGGGAGTTAGAGTTAGGGCGACGGAAGCAAAATTTTGGAGAAGAAAAAGTTTGCCCTAGACTTCAGATACCATGAAAGAGAATAATTCCCTGATTATTTTTATTAATGAAAATGTTTATATATATGATATACAAAAAAATAAATCAACCTTCTCATAATACAAGACTATTACATTTTCATAATACAAGACTATTATCCTAATTATACATGTACAAGAATTCTAATAATAATGATAAGTAAATATATAATTTACATGATCATATACACGGCCAATATACACGTTATCATGTATAGAATCACCCGTATCATATATTATACGTCGACATACCTAAGAAAAATGACAAAAGCACATGCAATTCATAGGTTATATGGGTCACCTTCATTGTTATAATTAGGATTTTGAATATGGGGTTCTAAGGTGTTATTCGCATAATAACTCAACCACTTAGCCATCATCTTATGAACCAAGATTTGCCAAGTCTCGACACATTTTTGTGAGTGTGTGTGTCTCTATATCTAAGGAATGGAAGTTCCTTAATTTTAGTGGTGATGAAGCATTAATCTAGAGCTAAATAACTAACAAAAAGTGAAATTAAAAAAGGATTCATAAGTGGTAACATGTCACAAACACCGGAAAAAGAATAAAGTAACAAAAAGGGGTAATGTATATACATTGTCGTTTTTTAACAATAGAAAAGGCAGCTTCTTAATTTGAGTTGACATATGCTTTGGGAAGAAGGATCTAAAGGGCTCTCTTCCTTTTTCTTTTTCTATCTTAAAAATATGAGTACATCAACATGGGATTGCTTACTTTTTTAGATCATCCGTTCAAACGACCTGCATACACCATGTAATTGCCAATACTAATTCTAAATAACCTACGCCAAATAACTTGCCATAACCTGATTAAGGTATACTAATTATTTTATGTTTTGATTCTATCACTATTGTTATTTCTTTTACTTTTGTTATCTTTAATATTTGTACTGTCAATTTCTTTATCATTGTTTTTACTCTTGTATTTCATTATAAAAAAAATCTAATTTTTTTTTGAGCCGGTGATCTATTTGAAACAATCTTTCTATGATCTACCCATAAAGATATGAGTAAGGTTTGCATACACACAACTTCCTCAGAATTTACTGAAATATATTGAATATAAGTTAAACTATTTATATAAATATGATTTATTGAGAAAAGGGGAAAAGGTTATAGGAAGACAATAAACCCTAATGATCAATGCATGAAGGATGGGGTCCAGTTTATTTAGGGAATCTTTTGATCTATTTTCTGTGCCTTTTGTATTTCTTTTCTAGGCCCCTTTAAGGAGGAGATGATTTATCAAGAAACAAGCCATGTGAGTGGGGGTGACTTACCTTTAAATTCAAAAAGAGAAGTTTCCTTCAATATAGTCAAAGCCTAAAAATAAAACATCAGAAAGCTCCTTTTGAAAAGAACCAAAACGGTCTCCGGGCATAGCTTGATGCAAAGAAGGTGAACTTAAAATTTTGGAGACCGTAGTGTGGATTCGAATCTTGGTGGGAGCACTTTGCTCTCTTATGAGATAATACATTGTAAGTGATATCAGTTGCTCTGTTCTCGAACTCTGGTCATTCGGACATATCTCATGATTTACTGATAATAGTGTAGAGGGACCGTTATTACTATCTTCAGAAATAGTCTGATGTAAGCCACTAACATAAATATAAAAAAAAATCAAAACGTGCAATTATACGCTAGTAGCGCAGTGAGAAAAAGAACAAACACTTGTAATCATCATCACTACTTTGAGCATCTTAATTAATAAGCTCCTCAATTGCACAAGATCCTATATATGTATAGTACAATTATTTGTTTTGTATTTTATCCATATCTTCCAATCACACTTTCCTTTCTATCATGTATCCATTAATTTTCTACAGTTTCCTACCCTGTTCATATTTTGTTAAGGAAAAAGATGAAAATATATCCCTGATATAGAGTCGATATAACCTTCGTTAAAAAATGATGTTTATATATTTATGTTATTACACAAATAGTGTAAATATATCCTTTTGATGACAGAACATTTTAAAATATAAAAATGTCACTTGACTTTGGAAAAAAAAAGTCTATCCATCTTTCTTGAGTAGATTTATTTTTTAAATTCACGTGATAATTTTTTTCTCATGGAATGGTTCTTGTTCATTTAAAAAAATTAGTAGACTTATTTTTTTAAAGCCATAGAGATATTTTTTTAAGAGAACCAGACCCAACCAGCCGAAAAATAAATTACTAGGTAACTTTAAAAAAATAAGTCTACTAACAAAAAATAGATAAACTTATTTTTTAAAGCTCGTGACATTTTTTAGTTAAAAAATCTAAATAATGTTTTAAAAAAAATTGTCAGCGAATAGGATATATCTGCATCATTTGTAATGACATGGGTATATTTGCACTATTTGTGTATTGACAAGGGTATATATGCAACAATTTTTTAACGAGTGATATATATGTTCTATATTGCAAAGTTGAGGGGTATATTTGCACTGTTTTTTAAAAAAAACTTTGACACACTCTCTTTAAAAAATTATTTGTTAGGGATTTATTTTACTAAAATATCTGTATTAATTACATTTCTAAAATTTGAGTTTACCTACTACTCCCTCCATCTCAATTTAATTATTGTGCTTTCTAAAAATAGTTATTTCAAATTATTTTTTATTTTAGAAATTCAAGATATAATTCATTATTTTTTTTCTCATTTTATCATTAATAGTAATTGTCCTTAAAGACTACAAACACCTCAACTATGGAGATATGGTACATCGATATAGTAAATATTGAATAAAAAATTATATCTTAAGACATAAATAAGGGTAACATAGTCAATTCTCCTTTTCAAATTTTTTGTAAGAGGTGTATAAAAGAGAAACACGATAAATAATTTGAGACAGAGGATATAAAGAAAATAATAATTTTTGATTAAAAATTATTTTTACTATAAGAAACAAGTAAAAAGGAACGAAAGGAGTATTTAATTGAGTATGAAAAAGAAATACTCCTAGTTTTTTTTATTAATTTTCTACGAAAATTGATATTTGTCTGAAATCGCATGGGGACTCGATCCGCTTTACATACTTAGGCAATTAAAATTTAATTTTATTAATTTTGTTTGATAATTAAATAATCCTAAAAAAATAAAATAACAAATTAAAATTTAAAAGTGTTTGGCTATAAGCCTATAACTCATTGTTAGCCCATCTTAATCCAAATCACCTGATTTTTGGACATAATTGAGCAATGATCCATTTATTAAAGTCAATTTATTTTGATCCGCTCACATTCAGTTCAAATAGTTCATTTGCCACCGGCCTTCGTGATAAATAACAGCGCAGCACATTTGGATTATTTAGTTAATTACTATACTCATTTAAGAAATAACATATAATAAAAGGATTACCTGAACAATTTAAGTAACTAAAGTGGCTTAATAAGCGAACTATAGAGAGATTTCGGATCATTCAAGATAGACAAACCACGTTAAACTTACACATGTTATTTTTTAAATCTAATTAGTATTCGTACTCGCGCTATCGATATCAAATGAATCTAATCATAAAAACTTATCATTGCCATATATAAATTAATAAATTTGTGCAATATTTAGTTATCTCTTTTTCTTTGAACACATTAGATTATATTAATTTAACGGAATCTAAATCTTGTGATGATTAACTTTGTTCATTATACAATCGTGGTTAATTATTGATCTATAACATATAAAAACTCATATAATTATAAAGTAAAAGGTTTATTTGACATAACTCTTAATAAAGTAACTTATTTCTAGATAAGATTTGGAAAGCAAAAGAACTTGTAAGTGCTATGTTTTTTAGAGTTACCCACATGAGAAATTTATTTTATATTCTTAATATTTTAATAGAGTGATTGAATTTCTTTATATTCAATATTTTAAATTTTGGTTCTATATTAAATCTTCCATTACACGGTCTTATTCATAAGATGATTTTTGTTAATGTTGGATCTTATGTTATAACATTTTTTTCTAACACAACATTTTCAGTACTAAGTTGAAAACCAAAATGTTGGAACAAATGTCTTTGACATTCGGATCAACATTCTGGTAACAATTTTGTCCTTCTTCACGGACTGAAGATTATCTCGTAGGATTTTTATCGCGATGGTAAAGTGACTTGGCAAGGAACTTTGGAGCAGAATAAAAACGTGGGAGAAGGAGTCAAAACTTGGAGATCAAGATGAGGGAAAAACAAGTCAAATCAGTTGAGAAACTCACGCCTCAAGCTACTGCTTCACGTGCCCACTTTTAGCTCAACCTCCACAATCAATCGATGAGCTTTTCTAGGACGACTTCTACTATAAATAGAGAAGGCAGAAGAGTGAATCGATATCCAAAAAATTACAAGAGAAAAGATCGAGAGAGCTCTTCAGATTTTAGATCAGCAACTGGATCAACAAATGTTGTCTGAGTTTGTGACGACATTCTGTCCAACATTATTATTGCTGCTTAGATTCTAGATTTGTTCTTTCATTGAAATAATTGTAATGAGATGTTGTGCACCTCTAATTAAGATAGATTTTTCAGGCATAAGTCATCTGCGACTTAACCCTTTTTATTCCTTTTGTATCATCTTGTAACACTGTAAAAGAAGGAAAATATCAATTGTATATATATATATATACACACAATACTTTGGTCATTGACCATCATAGGTTATATTAACCTATGTAAAATTAAACCTTTGTGTCTTTATTATCCGCTGCAATTTAACTCTTCAAAGGTTTTTATGTTTTTATCTTAAGTGTCGGCAGTTCTATCGGACGACATTGTTAACGACATTTGCAAACTGTTTCAGTGTACAAGTATTTTACTTGATGTTTACTTTTGTTTATTCCATAGTATAACCCCCGGAACCCAACAAGTGGTATCAGAGTCTACACTTGACATAATAAGTGTTTGGTCCTTTTACATAAACTATGAATCCGGCTAATCCAACAATTGATAGACTTCCTATTTTAGATGGATCAAATTATGCCTATTGAAAAATTCGTCTACGCTCTCATATCAAATCCATTGATATTAGAGCATGGAGATCTATTACCAATGGATATACTATCCACATGCTGCCACCAGACGAGGAAGGTGACATACTTCCTAAGCCTGAAGCCGAATGGAGTGTGGAAGAAACCAATAATGCAAGCTTCAATGAAAAGGCCTTAAATGCTATTTTTGCATGAGTTTATCTCTACATGTTCAAGCTCATACAAAATTGCTCTACAGGCAAGGATGCTTGAGATACTTTGCAAACCCATTGTGAAAGTAGCTCAAGTGTTCGACGAACGAAGCTCCGCATGCTCATGAGTAAATATGAACGTTTAAGGATGGAAGGGACAGAGGATATCAAAACTTATTTTGAAAAGTTGATCAACATTTCTAATGAATGTCAAGTTCTTGGTTCTCCACTGACCAACAATCAACTTGTGGAAAAGGCACTTCGTTCTCTTCCTGAAAAGTTCAATATAAAGATATGTGCGATTGAAGAAGCTCACAATCTTGCTACAATGGACCTTCATACTTTAATGAATATTCTCATAACTTATGAGATGAATATGGAGAATCAAAGGACATTGTATAAAAGCAAAAATATAGCACTTCAAGCTAAATCCTTAGAGAGTCATGTCGATGATGAGGATGAAAGTCTTGACAAAATTGGTGATGGTGCAAATGTTTCCTCCTTACTCGAAAATTCAATTAGATGGTAAGGAAGTTCAACAACAAGAATAGTAATTTTAAATCCAAAATGCACCAAAATCAAAGCTTCAATCAAAAGTCCACTAATCCCCTTCTTATAGTACAAAGAGGAAACCAACTAAGGAGAACAAACTCAGATCGAACCAAGTTTGATCCCAGGCAACTCGAATATGTGCAATGCCATGCGTGTTCAGGCTGAGGTCATTATGCAAATGAAAGTGCAAATACCTTGAGAAAAGCTGGTAAGAATCTGTGGATCTCTCTTAGTGATGATGAAGGAGAAGAGGAAGGAGATCAAGAAATTGAGTCACAAGCAATGCTGGCCACTGTTTACGAACATTCAATCTCTGAAGATAAAAATGCCATCGACAGTGTTGTCCCAGATGTCACCACATTTGCGTCAACATCTGCAGGTCCAGAAACATCTGAAATGTATGAATACTTTAATTATCTTGATGTTAATTGTTTTACTAGTGTTATTTCTTGTAGTGAGACTAGCTTTGACGATCAAGTTGATCCTAACGATGACATGATTAAGGACTTGCAAAAACTTTTTAAGGACTTGATCCTAGAATCGAAACAACTTGACTCAAAGTTAAAATCTTTAACTCTTGAGAATGCCGGTTTAAAAGACACAATAACCCGCTTAGAGGTTGCACTTACTAAAAAAGATCTTGATTTTGGTAAGATTAGTGCAAAGTTGGACTTAGCTGAAGCAACTTTCCATAAGCTAAATACAGGTACCTCCAAACTGGATGAAATACTGAATGTTGGTCAATCATCACATGCAGGTTTGGGTTATAAGAATTCTCTTAACGCCATATGCTCCAATCTGTTTGATAAAAATGAGAAAATGGGCTTTGTAAAAGAAAGAAAGTTTTTGTTCCATCACTGTAACAAGTCTGGTCACTTAAAAATTTATTGTTCTAAACTGGAAAAATCCAGGAGCAGAATGTTGCCAAGACTACTGTCCAACATTCCGGACAGCACTCGAAGCAACATTCCTAAGCCCAGTAACAGAAAAGGTTTAAAGAGAGTTTGGATTTCTAAAATGAATGTGCGATGTAATGTTGTTATAACTGCTTTAAGGACTAACATTTCAGGTTCATGGTACTTTAACAGTGAGTGCTCTCGTCACATGACAGGGACAAAGGACTGCCTAAGGAACTACGAGGCACTCAGTGGGGAAATGTTACTTATGGAGGAGGAAGCAAAAGTAAAATCATAGGAAAAGGAACCTTAAATGTTCCAGGAGTTCCAGCCTTGAAAAATGTCTTACATGTTGATAGATTATTGGCTAACCTAGTCAGTATAAGTCAATTGTGTGATGACGATTTAGAGGTAAAGTTTAATAAGCATGCTTGTATAGTTACAAATGAATATAACAAATGTGTAATGACAGGGACAAGAACATGCGACAATTGCTATCTAGTTGGAGAATAAGAGATATGCAATAATGTTAGGACTGATGATACTACTTTGTGGCATAAAAAATTGGGACATGTCAACTATCGTAACCTTGAAAGATTAATTTCTTATGAGGCCGTAATAGGCATCCCTAAATTGAGTCCTAAAGATAAAACAGTGGTTTGTGAAGATTGTCTAAAAGGTAAGAAAACTCGTATCTTTCATAATGTTGCCCAAAGTGACAGACAACATTCAGGTACGTCTCACTATTTTCAGCTTTTGCACATGGATCTTATGAGTCCAATTGAGGTAGATAACCTAGGAGGCATGAGGTATTCTTATGTGATTGTAGAAGACTTTTTCATGTACTCATGGATATTATTTTTGAAAGTAAAGTCTCAAACTTTTGGCATGTTCAAAATTTTGCACTCTAGGATAAATAATCTGTATCATTCTTTCATATTTCGAATAAGGTCAGATCATGAAAACGAATTTGAGAATAATATGTTCTCATTATTTTGTGAGAAAAAATGGTATTTTCCATGAATTTTCAGCTCCCAAAACTCCCCAGCAGAATGGTGTAGCAGAAAGGAAGAATAAGACTTTACAAAAGATGGCTAGAGTCATGTTGAGTTCAAAGAAATTGTCAAAACTTTTTTGGGCTGAAGTCTTGAATACTACAAGTCACATAACGAATACAGTCTATCTTAGGTCTGACACTAAAATGATACCCTATGAGTTGTTAAATGGAAAGAAGTCAAATCTGTGTTATTTCCATATTTTTTGGTGTGTGTGTTACATCTTAAATGATAGGGAACAACTAGCCAAGTTTGAATCTAAAAGTGACAAAGGAATTCTTGTCGGTTATTCTCAAAATAGTCATGCTTACCATGTGTGTAATCTTAGTACCAAAATTATACAAGAGTCTGTTAACGTTATTTTCGATGATTGTGCTGATCTTGCAGGAAATAGACCTGAAAATAACGTTGTGATAACAATGGAGAATGAGCAGAATGCAGAAGATTCAGATGTTGCCCCAAATGTCACGACATCTGAAGCAACACCTGAGTCTGAACCCGAGAACACAGAAGGTGAAACTGAGGGATCAAATGCTGAATTGCAAGACCCAATACACAGGGATCCCTCATCCAGGATTAGAAAGAACCATCCTACAGGACAAGTTATAGGAGAAGTGTTCGAAGGGCTAAGAACAAGAAGAAAAGAGCCTCGGAATTACATAGATATGGTCAGATATATGTGTATGTCTACCATGTATCAGAAGGTAAGTCTTTCTTGTTATGTATCTACTCTAGAACCAAAGAATGTTGGAGAAGCACTCAAGGACAATTGTTGGATACAAGCTATGCAAGAAGAACTTGAATAGTTCACCAGAAATGAAGCCTGGGATTTAGTTCTTCGTCCAAAGGATACGAATGTTATTGGAACAAAATAAATCTTCAAGAACAAGACTGATGAATCTAGAAATGTGGTAAGAAATAGGCGAGACTAGTTGCTCAAGGATACACACAGGTCGAAGGAATTGACTACGATGAGACCTTTGCTCCTGTTTCCAGAATTGAGTCGATTAGGTTGTTACTTGCTGTAGCTTGCTGTTTGAAGATTACTCTCCATCATATGGATGTCAAAGGCGCATTCTTGAATGTCTATCTTGATAAAGAAGTCTATGTTGAACAACCTAAAGGATTTGAAGATCCTCACCATCCACATTTTGTATACAAGCTGAAAAAGGCATTGTATGGTTTAAAACAAGCACCTCGAGCATGGTATGGTCGTTTAACTCAGTTTCTTCTTGAATTTGGTTTTAAACGTGGTGAAGTTGATTTTACATTATTTATAAGACATCACGGAGTAGATATGGTCATTGCTCAAATCTATGTAGATGACATAGTATTTGGTTCGACTTCACAGTCCCACCTTAAGACATTTGTCGATGTTATGTCCTCCTCATTTGAGATGAGCATGATAGGGGAATTAACCTTTTTCTTAGGCTTGCAGATTAAGCAAAATGAAGATGGAATCTTCATCACCCAGAGGTTGCCAAGAATTTGGTTAAGAAATTTGGATTGGAAAATGCTAAATAAATGAGGACTCCAGTGGGATCAACACAGAAGATATGCAAAGGCGATGTTGGTGAAAATATCGACCCAACATTGTATCGTCCTATGATAGGTAGTCTTCTTTACCTCACTACGATTCATCTTGATCTAATGTTTAGTGTCTGTGTGTGTGCTCGATTCCAAGCCTATCCTAAAATCTCCCACTTAAATGCCTTAAAATGTGTCATCCGATATGTTGTCGGCACATGTGAGTTGGGAATTTGATATTCCAAAGACACTAATTCTAATCTAATAGGGTATAGTGACTCGGATTGGGCTGGTGATGTGGATGACAGAAAAAGTACTAGTGGAGGATGTTTTACCTTGAAAATAATCTAGTATCTTGGTATAGTCGCAAATAAAACGGTGTCTCACTTTCAACTGCTGAATCTGAATATGTAGCAGTTGGAAGTTGTTGTTCTCAATTGATATGGTTAAGACACATGTTAGACGACTATGATTTTTCAAATAATATCTTGATTCTGTATTGTGATAACTTGAGTGCAATAAATATTTTCAAAAACCCAGTTCAACACTCTCGTACAAAACACATAGATATTAGACATCATTTTCTAAGAGATTTGGTTGAAAAACAACTAGTTCATATTGAACATGTTGACACTACTCATCAACTAGCTGATATTTTAACAAAAGCTTTGGATCATGAGAGATTTTCAAGTTTAAAGAACTCTCTTGGTCTCTGTAATCTCATAATCGACACTGATGAGGGAATGTCAGCTGAAATGTCTCTAACATTTCGGGTGACATTTGCCTCTGTAAATATCAGAATCTGACTGTGTTAACTATTTTTGATGGTTTTTAATTTTGTGTTCACTCAAGTATGATCCTAAAAAGTAAGAACATGTCTTTAAAAGTGATACTGTTCTCTGCGATGATATTAGATATCATAAAAAGGGAGTATCAAAATAAGGCAAAGCCTTTTACTAAAAGTTTGGCAACTGTGCAAATGAGCAAAGCTCTTTGAAGATGATACCGTTCCTATTCTATAGGAGTACCAAGTGCTTAAACAGAAAATTGTGAGGATACTAAATAAGTATTCTTTTCTTTTGACACAAAAATAAATTTTGTATGTGTTTCTATGATTTGATCAATGATAATGGAAAATGTTACATTGATCTGGAGGTTAAACTTATAAAAGCACATATAAAACGTGTCTTGATTTGTTGCCAAAATTGAAAAAGTTCTCGTGGGATCATAATACTTGTGTCATCCAAAATGTTGTCAACATTACGGTTGACATTCTCAGATGATGATATTTTTTGGGATACTGTTTATAACTGATTTTTGAAAATTCTTTATTTCCCTATTTTTGTGTCGTTATTTTTTTCTTATTGATGTCTATCTTTTTCATATAATGTAGGTGTAAGTATTTGACTAAAACTCAAACACCTAAAACCAAGATTTTGTTTGCCAATGTATATAATCTTCCTCTTTAATTCTATTATGTATCCTCTGTTGCTTTGTTTCCGAAAAATAAGAAAGAAAAAAAAAGCAATCATCACATCATCTCGGTTAAAACAAGACCGATGGAACACTCAACCACCCCCCATCTTCCAAAACCCTTGAAAACCCTAAACCCTCACCATCCTCTGGTCACTATTCACCTATGGATATTAGCCCAATGTCACCATCCATGGCTTCCAACACCAAAGACAACACACCCATGAGTACAAGTCCACCAATATGCACAGACATCGTGCTCAACATTTATCAAGAACCCCTTGAAATAGCATATCCAGGAGATAATAACAACCCTATTGATCTCGATGCCACCTCGGATGTCACTATGTTAGGAAGAAGGGAAGGTACATCTATATTTCCTACAAGAAAGTCAAAAAGGGTGTTTGAAAAAACTGTTAATTCTCCACCTGTTTCAAAGAAATCAAGAGTTGAAGAGGAAGTTTTTGTACCTGCTAGCCCTAAATATAGCTGGGACGACTCTGACTTTAACTGGTCCATTGATGATGATGCAAAGAAAACCCCTTCAGTTGAAGAACAAGATGAAACCCCAATCTCTCTATCTCAGTCTGTTCCCACTGTTCCTGCTGTTGAAGAGTCGTCTGATGAGGAAATTCCAGACGACACACCATTGAAGAGATTTTATTCGAAGAAAGTTCACAGATCTCTAAAACTAAGTGTTGACCCAGATGTTGCCACAAATATCACGACATCTGAAGTAACATTTCAGCCATCATCTGAACAGACTCAATCTCCATCATCTTCTGCAAACAGCGAATTGGAACCAGAAAATGAGGTACATGCTTTCTATGATAGATTTTACTCACAATTAAAGCATGACAGATAGAGTTGGTAGAAGAATATAATGATTAGAGCAGAGAAGGTGGTAGATTTATCTTCTTTCTCTAAATATGATTTGATTGATTTTCTGGATGATAGAAAGATTCTAACATCTGTAACAAACAGAGATCCTTATATCGATGAGGTGATTAGGCTATTCATATGCTAATTTGACTTCTGGAATGGACAGAACTTCATCCAATTTTTTTGGTAAAGTCTATCTATACAACATAATTTATAATTTTACACCTCGCATCATAAATGAGTGTCTTGGTAATGAATGTGAAACAAGCAGCGACCCTACTGAACATATGCCAGCAAGCAAGGACAAGATCATAGAATACCTCACTAGAGGTCTAATGAAGAAGTGGACTTCTCGATGTCCCGCATCAAAACTGACTGCCTTGTTTTGTATCTTGCACAAAATTGCTATTCACAATTGGCTTCCTTCCCTGAATGAGTCGATTGTCACTTCATATCAAGCTTCACTGCTCTACAAGATTGGAAATAGGTTAAGAGTTGATCTAGGAAAAATAATATTTTATCAAGTCAACAATCTTGCTGAAAAGGAATCAACTCTGGTACTGCCCTACCCATACTTAATTTATAAGATTCTGGTTAGTCAGGGGTTTATACCTCTAAGGAATGAAATGTTAGGGAAACAGCCTGAAGTATATGCAGTGAAAAAAGCTATCTTGAAAAGTAAGGAAAGAGTAATTGACATCCCCTGGTCAAAAGAGAAAGAAATGGAAAGTTCTTTTTATGTAACTTGTTTGAAAACTAGAAATTACTTAAGAGAAGAACTTTCTGGCTTTCATCAGGGGGTAGCTCGTCAGTACCAGGTCTTCTATTCATCAATCGTAGAGGCCATTAAAAGTTCGTAGGCTGAAAGAGTCTTTTTGTCTGTGTTTCCAGAAATGTTCCTAACATTCAGAGAAACACAGACCCAAGACTGTATGAACCGTCCACACATTGGCGTAGAGCAAATTACAAAACTTAACTTTCAAATTTGTGAAGTTGATACTGCTAGAGATGCACTAGTACAAGCAAGGGACAATTTTCTACTTCTCCTTTCTTCACAAAAAGGGGGAGAAGAAGCTGAAGCTGAGGGGAGCGGTTACACAGGGAATAGAGGATGACTGGTGAAGGCACAAGTAAAGATGTTGTTGGTGAAGGCACAAGTAGAGATGTTGTTGCTGGAGAAGATGTTGTTGCTGCAGAAGAAGCTGTTAATGCTGCCATACAGAGAGAAGAAGCAGTGGGAAGAAAAGTCTCACTGACAAGACTAAGGCTTCATGCAGAAACTGAAGCTGCAAGACTAAGATCTGAAGCCGAAGCTACAACTGCTAGACTGAGGGTTGAGCAAGCTGAAATCATGGAGCGGATGGATGCTACTACGAATTCGTGATATGCAAAGATATAATTCTGACTGGTTATTATTTTTTTGGGCATGTACTTAAACAATAGGTTTACTAATTGGCTACTGTTTGGATGATTGTTTATTTTATTTTGGGCTGTAATAGTTGGAAAAAGTAGTTCTATTTTTTGGTTCATCTAATCCTATGTATGTATAGCATATGTATTGTCTTGCATATGTTGTTTGTATGATATCACAGGTTAATGGGGGGTATTCATAATAGCTATGTCATTGACAAAGGTCACTCGCATTAAAAAAATTGGTTTTTTGAAGAAAGGCAAAAGGGGGAGAATATTAATGTTGGGTCTTATGTTATGACATTTTTCCTAACACAACATTTCTAAGTTGAAAGCCAAAATGTTGGAACAAATGTCTTTGACATTCGGACCAACATTCTGGTAACAATTTTGCCCTTCTTCACGGACTGAAGATTATCTCGTAGGATTTTTACCACGATGGTAAAATGACTTGGCAAGGAACTTTGCAGCAGAATAAAAATGTGGGAGAAGGAGTCAAAGCTTGGAGATCAAGATGAGGGAAGAACAAGTCAAATCAGTTGAGAAACTCACGCCTCAAGCTACTGATTCACGTGCCCACTTTTAGCTCAACCTCCACAACCAATCGATGAGCTTTTCTAGGACGACTTCTACTATAAATAGAGAAGGCAGAAGAGTGAATCGATATCCAGAAAATTACAAGAGAAAAGATCGAGAGAGCTCTCCAGATTTTAGATCAGAAACTGAATCAACAAGTGTTGCCTGAGTTTGTGGTGACATTCTGTCTAACATTATAATTGATGCTTAGATTTTAGATTTGTTCTTTCATTGAAGCAATTGTAATGAGATGTTGTGCACCTCTATTAAGATATATTTTTCAGGCATAAGTCATCTGCGACTTAACCCTTTTTATTCATTTTGTATTATCTTGTAACATTGTAAAAAAATAAATATATCAATTGTTTTTCGTTTTTATCATTTTCTCAATTAATGACATCATCTAATTCAGTTATACTAATAATTGGTGAAGTGATTGTTATACAATCTACCGTTCAGTTTAAACTCAATTGATGGACCATTGCAAACACTGCTCCTAATTTGCAGCTCTTACATTCTGAATTTAAATTAGGGAATGATAAAACACAAGACACCACAAAGAGTAGGATAATGGTACAAACATTTAAAAGATATATATAAATAACACATACATATATATGACATAATAACAACGGAGTTGAATTATATATTTTTATATTAACAATAATTAGGTTAAATTTTTATTATAAATAAGAAAAATAAGCTAAGCCACAAAGGAGGTAATAAGTAAAATAAATTCAAACTTGAGGGGATGTATATGTAATTATTCTTTTAGCTTTTGACTATAATGATTTTGTTGAATTAATAAAATATTTATTTATTTTATTATCTTATTTATCATATCTTTAAATTAATAAAATATTTATTTTTCAACGATAATGATAATGACATAAAAGTACTTATCTTAAATTTAAATTCATAAAGAATTTATTTTTAACTGAAGGAATTTTTTTATTTTGTTTTAATTCAGGACCTTTTGTTTAATTCGGACCTTATGCGTGTATAAAAAATGTAGTTCACTTATTTTAAATTCTGAATCTGTTACTGTCGGTTCATAGAGGAATGTAATGATTTCATAGGAAAGGCTATCTAAAAAATGTTAGAATTTGAGTCTCAAATCCGACCTAATCAGAAAACAGTAAATGAGCGAAAAACAAATAATACACACAGATTTATAGTGGTTCACTCTCAATGCGAGAGCTACGTCCACTTTGCCGTTGTAGATTTCGCTATTATCAAAATAGGGAGTTTATGTTTACAATTCTCTTTTTTTTATCTACTCGTAACACACCGGAAAAAAAAAATGGCGCCCTAGAATATATATAGCGAAAACTAGGGCGAACATAATACAAGCCCAAAATTCCTAAAATTTCCAAAATATCCCCCACTAAATAACCTTACATTATTAAAAAATCAGGGGGCTCCGCCCCCTACTCCCCCGGGAGAGGGTTTACCCCCTCCAAATTGACATGCCTACTCAGGTCGATCAGCATTCCACACTCTATGTAGGGTCTTCATAGTGTTGGAGATGAATTAGGCTCAACAATATCCCACATGGAGACTAATTTCAATCATATGTCTCCATCTGCAGCGGCGACTTCGATCCTCATCCAAGAAGTCCAATTGAAGTTGCACACAACTTCAGTTTATCATTCGACTTTCTTCATAAAGTTGTCAAACTTCTTCTACCACTATCTTGGAGCATGTTTCAGTTTGTACATGCTCTTTTGAAGCTTGCACACCCGCTTCTCTTTTCCTTTGACCTCAAATTCCTCAGGTTGTTTCATGTAGATTTCCTCCTCTAAATCACCGTGAAGAAAATCAGTTTTCACGTCCATCTGTTGAAGATGTAGATCTTCCTTTGCTACAAGCTCAAGAACAGTTTTGATTGTCACCAACTTGACTACGGGAGAGAAGCTTTTTGTATAGTCAATGCCTTTTTTTTTTGAAATCCCTTCACAATCAGTCTCACTTTATAACGCTTACTTCCATTGTGTTTTTCCTTTATCCTGTAGACCCATTTGTTCTGCAATGCCTTCTTCTCCTCTGGTAACTTAGCTAACTCTCATGTATGATTTGATAATAGTGAGTCCATCTCATATTTGATTGTCAGCTCCCACTTGATTGATTCATTAACTTGCACCGCTTCTTCGTAACATTCTGACTCCCATATGTCAGTGAGCAGAATATAGTTGAGGGACGGGAGAACCTGTGAATCGGCTTACTGATCCTGGATGATCTGCATAATTTTGTGATCGACGTTCGCTGATTTATTTCATTTTCAGCATTTTCATCAACCTCGCCATCACTGGCTTGTTCCTCTGCCGCAATAGTACATTGTTATAGCTCGGGTGCCGAGAAGTCTCTCAAAGCAACTGTTTTCGATTCCTTGTTCTTAAATATTATGTTTTCTGAACTCTCCTGCAACTTATCCTTGTACAACACCTATTCATTGAAGACGACGTCCATGCTTCAGATGATCTTTTAATTTTGGTCATCCCAAACTCGGTGTCACCATAGCCAATAAAATAATACTTCTTAGATTTTGGATCAAGTTTACTTCTAGCAGTAACATCAGTATGAACATAGGATAAGCAACCAAACACTTTCAAAAAAGAAAGATTTACCTTTTTTCCACTCCAAGCCTCTTTTGGAATTCTGAAACCCAAAGGAACATATGGTCCTCTATTAATAAAAAAAATGCGGTATTGATTGCATCTGCCCAGAATGTCTTGGGCAGTCCAACGTGTATTCTCATGCTCCGTGCACGCTCGTTCAATGTTCGATTCATCCTTTTCGTTATTCCATTTTTCTGGGACGTTTTAGAAATAGTCTTCACCATATTGATCTCATTATCAGCACAATACTGTTTGAAGTCATCATCAATATATTCTCCATCATTGTCGGACCTCAGGATCCTCAACTTGAGGTTTGTCACATTCTCGACCATGGCTTTCCACCTTTTGAAGACAGTGAAACGTTAGATTTATTTTTCATAAAATAGTCTCATAGCTTCATGGTTGAATCATCAATGAAGGTACGTAGTAATGTGATCCTTCGAGTGAGGGTAAAGTAGCAGGTCCCCACACGTCAGTGTGCACCAATTCAAGTTTCTCAACTTTAATTCCCTACATGCATTTGAAAAACTTACTTGACTCTATTTTATGAGAATGCAACTCACACACATATGATGATTCACAGACTTCAGGTCTGGAATCATGTCTTTAGTCACCAGAAGTTTCATCCCTTTCTCGCTCATATGCCCCAGCCTGCAATGCAATGGTTGTCTTCTTGGTGTTGTCAACAACAATTGTATCACTATAGCTCATCATCATATAAAGAGTACTAGTTTTCTCACCTCGACCAACCACCATAATACCCTTCCAGGACCCATTACCAATGTTAAGATCATGTCCCTCATCATCAAGTTGACTCACTGAGATTAGATTATGCTTCAGCTCCGGCACATGTCTGACCTTTGTGATCTTTCACACGTGTCCATTTGACATCTTTAAATTAATTTTAAAGTCTCCAATACCAATAATATCTAAAGTCTTACCATCTTCCAAATATAATTTTCCGAGATACCCATCAATGTAATTCATCATTATATCACGATGCGGGGCGGTGTGAAAAGACGCTCCTAAGTCAAGAACCTAAGAGTCGATTTGGCTGTCAACAGACAACAACAACGCATCAGCAATGTCTTCAGTGGCAGCATTGACTCCACCCCCTTGTTGTCCTCATTCTTCGATGCCCTGTAATTCTTCTTGATGTGACCCATTTTCACACAGTTTCAACACTCAAGTGTTCACCCGGATCTGGATTGACTCCTGTCATTTCTTGACTTCGACTTGCCCTTATTTCGGTTGTAGTTTCTGTCATAATTTCTGCCTATGTTCTCAACATTCAAAGCAGTTTTCGTCGATGCCTCACCAGAATCTATCATGAGAACATCCTCAGCAAGAATACGATCTCTAACATCATTGAATTTCAGTTTAGCACTGCCAACAGAATTACTAACCGTTGCTCTCATTGGCTCCCAGCTATTAGGTAGAGACGCCAACAAAATTAGGGCTTGTACTTCATCGTCAAACTCGATTGCAACAGATGACAATTGATTGACAATCATGTTGAATTCATTTACGTTCGTTGTAACAAGAGCACCTTCCTCCATCTTTAGATGAAAGAGTCTCTTCATGAGAAATACCTTATTATTTTCTGAAGATTTCTCATACATGTCGGACAGAACCTTCATCATACCAGCGGTGGTCTTCTCCTTCGCCACGTTGTGAGAAACGTTCTTCGACAACGTCAATCGAATATGTCACGACCCAAACCGAAGGGCCGCGATGGGCACCCGGATTCCACCCGCCGGGTACCACTAATCATATCATCACTGTATAATCACAATAAGCACAGACTAAGCTGGAAAAAATTATGAAAGCTTTTGACCAGAAAACTGACTTATATATTTATACATGACCACATCAAGGCCGATAAGGCTATACAAAATCAATATCCACAGGACACCTGTCTACAAGCCTCTAAAGAGTATACGATATCGAATATCATACCAAGACTAGACTGCAACTCTGGAACGAATAGAGTGCTCCGACATCAGCTAAACCAACAACCTACCAGCGTGAACCATCACTCTTTTTTTAACTGAACCTGCGGGCATGAAACGCAGCCCCCCGGAAAAAATGGGTCAATAAAATAAACAGGCACGCAGGCTCTTTCCTAACACACAAGCTCCAAACTAAACTCGCGAAATAATGTATTGAGTATGTAAAATATGAAGTACTGTAAATAAGATCATAACTGGCCAAAAGATAATAGGAGACAAGGTAATAGTCAAAATTACCAATGCAACTGTGCCATATAAAAATGAGAGTCAACTGTGCCTTATAAAAATGAGAGTCATATCAAATCATGGATGTCTGTCCATAGAATCATCGTATCTATATACATATAACGTATCCCGACCCTTTAGGGAAGGACTCGGTGGAATCATCATAATTATGGATACCTGTCCATATAACGTATCCCGGCTTATTCTGGGACTCTGTGAGCTTATCATCATCATGGATGTCTGTCCATGGAATCATCATATATATACATATAACGTATCTCGGCCCTCTAGTGAGGGGCTCGATGGAACAATGCAAGGTTGTGCACGAACATAGACCGGCCCGGGACTCGGTGAAATGATATAATCACATCAAGCATGAATAGAGTATCATGAGAAACAATATGCAATTTAAATCATCATTTGACTCTCCATGAAATAATAAAAGGCACTATCATATCATGTATCATTTTGAAATCATCATTTGAAAACTCAAAGGCACTATCATATCATGTATCATTAAGAATTAGGATTCAATAAAATTATGTGTGTCCGCCGTACACTCATTTATATAAATCATGCCAAAATAAAAAAAAGATAATTTCACATACCTTAATGTCGATTCTACCAATAACGAAGAACTTGATCATTCTTGCACGTTAGTATTAAACAAAAATGAAATCATTCTGCTTTGCCCTGATCTTACAATAATGAGCTTCTTGAAACCTCAAAGTGAGAGTTGACTGAGAATATTCCTTTCCGTAATAACTTATCATAATTTGATGGAACCTATTTTTCTTCTAAGAATATTGTTGGAATGTCTTCCCTAAGAAAAAGATTTCTGAACTTTTTTGCTCTAATACATGTTTATTGGATGTTGTTTTCCTTAAGAATATGATATAAAATGAAATGAAACATAAAGTTGTTAACTATGTATTCTTATCAGGTCATTTCTTTATGCCTGCGATTCCAAATTCCCCTAGAAACTGCCACCACCCTTGTATTAGTCACTTCTCTACTTCCTGTTATAGTTGCACGTGGAGAGGTGTCCCCCTATAGTACTTATTCAATTAATCATTATTAATCCCACAGTTAATCAATCACACACAATTGATTCTTGATTCCAATTCACTTAAATCTTGGTGACTTATATAATATTCATATCCTCTATGTCATAATTCTTATAATATGACACTAGTTCATAACCTTGTTAAGCATACACCAAAATTATTTTCAACTCCCATCGTCACACTTGTTGTATTCAAAATTATTTCGGAATCACATCCTTTTGTATACTAATTTCCTTATTAGCATACGTAAATATAAAAATTTTCCAATACTCGGATCTATTTCCTTCATTTACATGCTCAAATTGTTGTTCAAAATTACGAGTTGTTACAGAATAACTCCCAGAACCTGTCTGTCAAGGAGATTTCAATTTGCATTATTCATCTCCTCTGGCTTCGGACTCAGCGGTTGATGAAGCTTTCTGTCATACAAATAATCTTCAATCCGCATTCTCCAAAATGTAAAATTTGTACCATCGAATTTTCTGATGACGTGCGCCGAACCATCTGCGTCTCCCATTATTTTCTGAAGAGCGACATGTTTCGGAACACAACATGTCGCTCTTGATACCAATTGTTAGGATTTGAGTCCCAAATACGACCTAATCAGAAATCATGAGCGAAGAACAAATAACACACACAGATTTATAGTGGTTCACTCTCAATGCGAGTGCTACGTCCACTTTGCCGATGCAGATTTCACTATTATCAAAGTAGGAAATTTGTGTTTACAATTTTTTTTTTCTTTACTCATCACACACATCGAAAAAGAAAACGACGCCCTAGAATATATATAACGAAAACTATGGCGAACATAATATAAGCCCGAAATTTCTAAAATACCCTCCACTAAATTTTCACAAAGAATTAGGCTCCACAACTCAATAGAAAAGACCAACATTTCACTAGCAAGGGGTTCTTTTATGTTGTCTCTCTTTGGTGACATTAGAATAATCCAAAGCTGTGTCTGTTACATATATATTCCACAAAGAAAACGATCGAATTAGGAACGAGGTTATTCTCTTGCCTTATTTTTGTTCTTTTCTATTTGATTTTATAAAATATTGCAGTGTGAAATAAATAGTTGCAAAGAAAAGGAAACCAGACATTAATTGGGCATTCTTTTTTTTTTGGAATATCAATATATAGACAATTCCATCAAATCACCAACTTATTGTTTTTGGTGGAACATACCCTGCAATTGTCTTTTAACTGATTAATGCAAGTGCACTTCTGAGATGTATCTGTCCTTTTGTTAAGGTAAGGTCTCACAATGCAAGTAGAAAACTAGCTGGTAAGATATGCTGAATGAAGAAAGTGACTTGGAGGTGATTTAAATTCATAATTTTTTTTGATAACATAAATGTTAAGATATATCAATTGAAATACATATTATTAGTTAATATAATGAAATTAATTATTTAAATCTAAATAAATTTAAGTAAAAGTCAAATTTTACTGCTAAGTCCATTAGTTGGACTTATACTAGATAAGCTCATCCATATGGTGCAAGTACAAAGGCCCATTGGCCTCTCTGCATGTAAAAGTTTAAGCTCTTAAAAAGAGTATATTATTATTTATTTAATTATATTTTTGATACGCTTTCTCATATGTCGGATTTTTTTTGTTTATTATTTACTTAATTATATTTTTGATACGCTCTCTCATGTGTCAGCTTGATTCTTTTTGTTTATATAGGCTAAGCATGTGAATTTTTTCCCCAATAATAGATAGTAATTGAAGGGGGCTATGGAACAATAAAAAAAAACTCGAATGCAAATTCTATTTTCGAATGTCAGAAATTAAGTCATCAGACACTAGTAACAACACTTTAGCAAAACAGAAAAACTTTGAAGAGTAAATGCAGCGAAAATTTAAAGAACATGAAGATTTTAAATTTTAAGTTATATATAATAAAACTTATGATGTTCAATGACCAAATATATTGTATATATATTATATATAAATAAATAATTTCCTTTCTTTACGAATCTACAAGATAAAACGGAAAAAAAATTAAAAGTTGAAGTCGCAGATGACTTCTGCCTGAAAAATCTAACTAAGTGGATAGGTTGTGTTTCACCCGGTGTAATTGATAAGTCGATGTATCAACACAGCCCCCTTTGAAGTCTTCCGAATGCTTAGACATATACAACTTCTCATTACAATAGCTCAATACAAAACTAATCTAGAATCTAAACAACAATTATAATGTTGGACAAAATGTTGTCGACACACTCAGGCAATACTATATATCCAAATTTCTGAGATGAAATCACGAGAGCTCTCTTGGTATTTTTACTTTCTAGTTATGGATATCTATTCTCTACAGTAGCCTCTCCATTTATAGTTGAAAGTCGTCCTTGAATTTCTCATCGATCAGTTGTGGAAGTTGAGGGAAAGGTGGACTGTTGGTGGGATTGGTTGGAGAATGGAGCAATAATCTCAACAGTTTTGAATTGATCCTCACGACAAGCAACAATTTTTGACGTAGTCCTCACATGTTAACAAAATGAAATAAACTCAAATGCGAATTTTGTTTCCGAATGTCGAAAATTATGTCTTCCGACACTAGTAACAACACTTTAGGAAAACAGAATTTTTTTGAAGAGTAAATGTAGCGGAAATTTAAAGAACAAGAATGTTTTAAATTTTTATAAGTTATATATATAATATAACTTATGATGGTCACTAACTAAATGTATTGTATATATATTATAAACAAATTCATTTCTTTACAGATTTACAAGATAAAACGAAAATGATTAAAAGTTGAAGTCGTAGATGACTTCTGCCTGAAAAATCTAGCTAAGTAAACATAGACAACCTCTCATTATATTCACTCCATACAAAACTAATCTAGAATCTAAACATCAATTGTAACGTTGGACAAAATATTATCGACACACTCAGGCAACACTAGTGATCTAGATTTATGTGATGAAATCACGAGAGCTCTCTTGGTGTTTTTACTTTCTGGTTATGGATATATGTTCTATGCAGTAGCCTCTCTATTTATAGTAGAAAGTATTCATTGAATTTCTCATCAATCAGTTGTGGAAGTTGAGGGAAAGGTAGACTGCTGGTGGGATTGGTTGGAGAAAATCAGGAAGCAATAATCTCAACAGCTTTGACATGATCCTCACGACAAGAAACATTTTTTGACTTAGTCCTTACACATTTTTTACCAGCTCCTTTTTACCTTGACAAGTCGTTTTTACCTCCTAGTAATATTTACACAAATATTACTGCATCGCGTGAAGTAAGGCAAAATCTATACAGAAAAAAATGGTCCAAATGTTGTGCAACATGTCCCAACATACTTACACATTCATATCAATACTTGAGGAGATATGTTGGTTCAAATGTCACAACATCAAATCCAACATTAACAAGCTCCCCCTTTTTGCCTTTCTTTACAAAACTCATTAAAATGTAAAATTGACTTAGTATGTTGTCACAAATGTTGTCCGACATCTGTGATCAATAATTTCAAGGTCATGCTCCCATTTAATATATGATAGCATACAAGCAAACATTTGTATATCGATACATAGGATTAGAAAAGAAAAAATATGAGCACACATATCACATATCATCCAATATATACAAACCACAAATAGAAACATTCATTGTCACAAATATCCATATCAATTCACTAAAGATTCCAATAGCAACAACAACAACAACAACAACGACGACATCAATAACAACAACTCCCTCCTTGCTATCATACAACAGCAGAAGCTTCCAGCAACTTTATACTCTATATAACATCTTCAACCTCCTCCTCTGCACAGCAGCCTTTTAGTTTACTTCTCCCCTGCATCAGCATCATCTCCCCTTTTTGTAAAGAAAGTAACATCATGAAATGACATCTATCTTGTATCGGGGCATTTCTTGTAGCATCAACCTCAGAAATCTGTTGGTTGATTTTTCTAATGCCTAAAATATTGGTGACATTTCTGGCAACATTTTCACTTTCAGCTTCCTTTTTCCAGGGCAAGTAGATGACTATTGTTACACCCCGTAGTTCCAAGACATGTATTTGAGAACGTAAGTAAGGAAGTAAGACTTGAACGTCGGAAGATAGTATAACTACATTTTCTTAAGGAATTAATTCAAAAATGTGAATACGACAATTTGATTACTCGGAGTTCAATTCTCCTAATTGGAGTCACAGAATTAGTTTTGGATTTTAAAGTCTCGGATTTGGTCATGTGGGGCCCACGGGAAATTTTACGATGTTCTGGGGCCCACGATATTTTGTGATATTTTGGCCAAGTATAGAATTATTTTGTGAAAGAATTATTTTAGACCAATAGGAGGGTGACACGTGTCACCCCCACTTGTCTTGCAAGACTTTGACTCACATTAGATATTTTGAAACTTGAGGACAAGTGGACATGGGTCCCACTCCACTTGACATTACACTTGGATAAATATCCAAGTCTTGCAAGACTTGGACATTATACACTTATCAATTTAGCTCTCATCTTCTCCCTTTGAGCTCCATTTTTGAAAATCTCCATAGACAAAGATCAACAAGTGTTGACAAGTTTCTTTCTCCAAGATTAGCTCCTAAATCAACTGCTAAAATAAGTTAAGTCTCCAAACCCTCCAAATTTTGTGTTGGCCGAAAATGAGGGTGAAACCCTAGCTTGATTCGTCGAATTTTTGGAGGTAAAACGTGAAGAGAAGTTGGTTACAAGGTTGTAGGGGATACATATATGTGATTGGAACGTAAGGAAGTGGAGCAAAACAAAAACTGCAGACCAATCTTACCTAAACTATTTTTACCAATTTTGGAGCCAAAAATAAGGTAATGGCTCTTCTTCTTTTAAAGTAATTGGATATTACATATTGTTGATATGTATGGATGAACTTGTACTAAAAATAATGAAGATTAAAAAAGGTTTGGACAATATTTGGAAGTGAGGCCGAGACTATACCATTTTGGCGTCATTGGATTCGTTGGTTATTATTGTTGTTAATTACCCTTGTCGCTAGGGATGTCAATGGGGCGGGGCGGGGGCGGGGGAAGGGTACCCCGTACCCGTACCCACCACCTAAAACACACCACCACCCCTCCCCACCACCCATCACGGGTAGTAATTCCTCCACCCGTCCCCGCCCCACTTACTCCACGCGGGTACCCACTTACCCGGCGGGTACCCATTAATCTCATTCTCTTTTTCTGACGGTCTCGAAAAAATGATTAACTAATTTTCAGGATTTGCCTTGTCAAAAAGACAAACCCAACTATACACAGAGCTCTCCATGTTGACTTTTGAATCTCTCAGTTAACCATCTTTCCACTGCAAGATTAAGCTTTTAACTTAGCATAAATGCTCGCTGAAAAGTTGACAAACATTAAAACACAAATGACGGGCATTCCAAGGTTAGAGTTGTTTCATCCACACATGCAAGCCTAACCTAAGCATGCATCCTATTAAACTTACTATTTTCATATACCAGAGATGCAAATGGACAATAAAAGTAGATTAGCCTACTAATATTATTTTCAGGATTTTCATAATTAGGAGCATGAAACTCAGTTGTGGACAAAGGGGAAACTAAACAACAAGTAAATGGAGGAGGTACTTTCATGATTAGTACAAAGCCATTTTATAAACAAAGGGACGAGGTACATTCAGGATCAGTACTGTTTATGTAAAATAAATAAATGGAAAGAGGTACTTTCATGATTTCAGGACACGGTGCGGGTTAGCTCAAGTCATATTTTAAATCAAAGGGCCAATAAATTCATAAATAGCCTAATTAAACTAATAGACGATACATATATGGGCGGTGCGGGTACGGTCGGTGTGGGTACGGTGCGGGTAGCGGGGCGGGGCGGGGCGGGTGCGGGGCGGGTCTTATATGAAATTCACCCCCGCCCCACTACCCATGGCGGGTAGCACTTTTGATACCCATACCCGCCCCACCACCCACCAAACCATCCCCCATACCCGCCCCAACTGGAGCGGGTGCGGGGCGGTACCCGTATTTACCCGCCCCACTGACATCCCTACTTGTCGCATGTTAAAATGAAGTAATATGGTTGTTGATAAGTTGATATATCATATATAGAAGTGTTGAAACTTGAATTGGAATAAAATGAATTAAAGAAAGAGTTATCGGATTATAGTTGTTGGCCGCATATTCTATAAAACTGTTGGACGTTATTATACAATTTTTGGGGACTGTTTTAGGGCGTTGGAATTCTTGAAATTCAGCCTTCATTATGAATGTTTAAGTATGGAAATTTCTATTGAAAGTCCTAAGAGATTAAGGGTGTTGCACCCGTTTTTGACCTCGGGGTCTGAACGGTATCCACCACATTATACTTTGGCGCGGTTCCCTGGATGGAGCAATAATGCTGATTTTGAGGAGTCGTCACCTAATTATTTAAGTGAATTAGGACACTTGATTTATTGCAATAAAAATACTGCAATTAATCTCCATTTAATGGTCTACGAAATTAATGAGATTCTGGATCAGGGTTCTTTATTATCCTAAAGGGAAGGGGTTAGGTATCCTTTAAGATCCGCTAACTTGCGGTTATCCGTTCAAACCTAGGTTAGTTATATATTGACTTTTATTCTATATACTCTAAGCATTTTTACATAATTTACAATAAAATGCAATACAAAATAGTAAAACTAAAATTAAATGCGACATGAGATAAAAATCCGGGACATATGTAGCCCTTTTTAGGCCTTCTGCACAAGATGATATCCGGGTACCTGCATAAACACTTAGTAAAAGTGTTAGTAATAAAATAAACATGTTAGTAATAGAATAAACAATTTAAAAAAAAACAATAACAAGAATTAATAAGTAAAACCAAAAAAATAAATCCGTCTTTTGTACAGGGAAGGCCTTGGAAATCAGACGGAGATTCCTTCATCGGTCAATATTGCCAAAAACAATAAAATAAATAAAACCTTCAGATCCGCGCCAAAACAGTAATAGTTTTAAACACAGAGGGCTCAGATATATAAAAAAATAAAGTGGGACATCCTAAACAAGTCCGGTTGCGAAATTCACCCCGCCAGCGCATGTTGGTTATCCTGTGTAAGTGGAAGAAATCATCATTGCCCAGAAATCTTTATTTTATTTTATTTTTCGTCTTTGCAACTGTGGAGGCCTCAAAAATCGACGGATAACTTTTTCATTGGCCATTCAAGTGTAGTATCAATTCAAATCAGTAAACCAGCAAAATATGTGTCAAAATCAGTATGCAACATAGCAGAAAAACCAGTCCAAAATCAATAGCAAAAATAACCAAAAATCAATGGCAGCATAGCAAAAAATCAGTAGCAAATCAAACCAAAAATCAGTCCAGCAATCTGTGAATTCAGTTCGACAAGTCGGGCAACAGTAAACAATAGCCAACAACATTCGCGGGATCAGAAAACCCGACCCGGATCAGTATCTTAGACAACAACAAAAATAACAAATGAGGCAACAATGGCAAGTCATCGGAGATAACAAGTACCCGCCGGAAAATAGCCACGATAGTAGCAGCAAAATAACCAGAAAGAAAATAAAATAGCAACCATTGTTATGTGAACTCCGGCCAGTTGAAAACGAAAAAGAAAAACGAGAAACAGTCCAACTAATAAACATCAAGGTAAAGCCGACAATACAACAAAAAAGGAAAGAGGTTGGCGATACAGTGAGGTCGACGATGGGGTGTGGTCGATGGTGGAGCCACTGGTTCGCGACGGTGGGACAGTGGCGTTGGGATTGAGGGTTCGATGGGAGAATGGGTCTTGGCAGTGCCTCCGGCGAGGCAGTAGTGATGTTGGTTCGCGGACAGAGGTTCGACGGTGAGGGTTCGCCGGATGGGGTCGACGGCGACGGGAGTTGGATGAAGATGAGAGGAGGGTGAGGGAAGTGTGAAGTGCGGTTGTGTCTTATTGGTGGTGGGATTTGGTTCGCCGGAGCTTCGAGCTCCGGCTTCGAGCGGCAGCGACAGGAAAAGAGTGTGGGAATGAGAGGGGTGAGGTCTGAAAATAAAAAGGGGATTGGGGTGTATGCGGTTGAGTCCTGTTGTTAAAGGGAGAGTGTTTATTTTATAGGTAATTTTAGGTTAGGGTTTGAGTTTTGGGGGGGAAACAAGATGAAAGTGTATTGAGCCTTATTTTTTGGGCCTCGGTTTGGGCCTCGATTTTGGCGGACTAGACTGATCTAGATTGTGTCTCGGCTTGGACTGGTTTGACAAAAATGCAAAACGGATTAATGATTTAAAAGAAAAATTATTTAAAAAGATGCAAAACTATCAAAATGAAAATGCCGATGCAATAATAATAAAATACAATATTTAAGAAATATTTAATGTCTAATTAAAAGTTAAAACGGGATGTCAATTAATTATTTAAAGAGATGCAAACATTAATAAAATAAAACGATGATGTAATAATAATAGAAACATGATATTATCAGAGACATCATGCTTAATTTAAAATAAAAAGATGCAATGCCATTTTGTGAAGAAATAAACATAGAATATTATGTAAAAAATGTAAAAAATGATGATTAAAATGCGGTGTTCTAAAATGCTTAAAATTGCAAGAAATGACTAAAAGATGGGTCAAATTGGGTGTCAACAGCTTGTCCCTCTTTGACCGAAGACGATGAAAGAGTTTTCGGACAAAGACGTTGACTTGTAGCCAATTTTGTCCCCATCGTCAGAATTAAAACAAAGATCAAGAAAAAGAAGGGGCAAAAGCCGATGTAGATTCAAAATTTTGTCCCAGTGTCGAATTATGATGACACTGGGTCGTTGTGATGCCAAAATAAAAGACAAAGCTGATGCAGATTTAAAATTTGTCCCAGTGTCGAATTATGAGGACACTGGGTTGCTGCGATGCTAGAAAATTAAAGCAGGCAGACGCTGATTCAAAATTATCTCAGTGTCGAATTATGAGGACGCAGGGCTGCTGTGATACTGCAAAATTAAAGACAATGCCGATGCAGATTCAAAATTTGTCCCAGTGTCAAATTATGATTGACCGGTTACGGTGATGTGTTCTTTGAATGCATGCAGTGTTTGTAGATGTTGATGGCGTCATTGCATGAACGCTATGCAAATGTTCGTTGTTGCATAGACGAAGCATAGAAGAAGCCGTTGCATAGGCTTACATGAAATGGCGTCATTGCATAGACGTGATGCAGATGCTCGTCATTGTATAGACGAACATGATGAAGTCGTTGCATAGGCTTAGAAGATATGGCGTCGCTGCATAGACGCAATGCAGATGCTCGTCGTTGCATAGACAAAACATAGATGAAGCTGTTGCATGGGCTTACATGAGATGGCGTCGTTGCATAGACGCGATGCAGATGTTCGTCGTTGCATGAACAAAACATAGATGAAGTCGTTGCATAGGCTTACATGAAATGATGTCGTTGCATAGACATGATGCAGATGTTCGTCGTTGCATAGACGAAGCATAGATGAAGCCATTGCATAGGCTTACAAAGAAATGACGTCGTTGCATAGACGTGATGCAGATGCTCGTCGTTGCATAGACGAAACATAGATGAAGCCGTTGCATATGCTCACAATGAAATGGCGTCGTTGCATAGACACGATGCAGATGCTCGTTGTTGCATAGACGAAACATGATGAAGCAGTTGCATAGGCTTAGAAGAAAGGGCGTCGTTGCATAGACGCGATGCAGATGCTCGTTGTTGCATAGACGAAACATGATGAAGCCGTTGCATAGACTTAGAAGAAAGGGATTCATTGCATAAACGCGATGCAGATGCTCGTCGTTGCATAGACGAAATATAGATTAAGCCGTTGCATAGGCTCACATGAAATGACGTCGTTGCATAGACGCGATGCAGATGCTCGTCGTTGCATAGACGAAACATGGATGAAGTCGTTGCATAGGCTTAGATGAAATGATGTCGTTGCATAGACGCAATGCAGATGTTCGTCGTTGCATAGACGAAATATAGATGAAGTCGTTGCATAGGCTTTTATGAAATGTGTCGTTTTATGGACGTACCTGCTTTGTGACTCGCCTGAGTTGAGATAACGTCATTGCATAGACGTTGTGCGTTTGTAACCCGCATGGGCTTATTGTTGTACTCCCGCCTTTGCTGATATAAAGATCCTGCTTCAAAGAAAACTTGTGAGTTTTAGGAAATGAGTGATTGATTCGCGTCAACTTTGTAGCTTTGGCTCTTAACGCTTGCCTGCTCAGACTTAAGAAAAATGTTAGTGCATAATTGTTAAGACAAAAATGATAACACTTGAATTTATAAGTAATGTAATTGTATGAGTAGAAAAGTTATCCTGTAAAACGTGATGGTGGTTGTATTGATGTGATGCTGCAAATGCTGAGATTTCGTCCTTACACGGATGTGTTGAATGTTGTGAATGCTTGCTGAATGTTGCGAGTGCTGATGCAGTCTCTGTGTGGACTTGCTGGATGATGTGAATGTGCTGAATGCTCTGCGCGGGTTTGCTGGATGCTATGAATGCTTGCTGAATGCTGAAATTGCTGATGTAGTCTCTGCACGGACTTGCTGGATGTTGTGAATGCTGCGATTGCTGATGTAGTCTCTGCACGGACTTGCTGAATGCTGTGAATGCTTGCTGAATGTTGCGATTGCTGATTGCTTTGGAATCCTTATTATGCTCTCTTCACGGTGCATTTCCCAAAATTGTCCAAGTTTTCGTTATGCGGGCGCGTGGGCGAGACTTAACTCTGGCGGAAATTGTTCATATCTCTTTTTGGAATAATCAAACATATTCTGTCGTACGCGAGCCAATGGGAAGATTTTTAATGGTGTGACTGAAGCCGATTTAGGCCGCCTACGTATCCTCATGAGGGAACCAGGTCATGACGTAGTTCGTGATGCAAAAATGATTGCACAATTTTCAAAAAATGAGACCGAAGCCAATGTGGCCGCCTACGTATCCCGCTGAGGGAATCAGGTCAAGACGTAGTTCGTGATTCAAAAAATTATTGTACAATTTTTAAAAATGACCGATTTAACGCGTGGCGCCACGATCCCGCCGAGGGAATCGTGTCAAGACGTAGTTCGTGATGCAAAAATGATTGTACAATTTTCAAAAATAAGATCAAACGATGTGGCCACGATCCGTGAGAGAATCAGGTCGAGACGTAGTTCGTGATGCAAAAAATAATTGTATAATTTTCAAAAAATAAGACCGAAGCCAATGTGGCCGCCTACGTATCCCGCTGAGGGAATCATGTCAAGACGTAGTTCGTGATGCAAAAAATTATTGTACAATTTTCAAAAAATAAGATCGGTTAATGTGGCGCCACGATCTCATTGAGGAATCAGTCAAGACGTAGTTCGTGATGCAAAAATGATTGTACAATTTTCAAAAATGAGGCCGGTAATGTGGCGCCACGATCCGCCGAGGAATCAGTCAAGACGTAGTTCGTGATGCAAAAATGATTGTACAATTTTAAAAATGAGGCCAAAACTCGCCGCCACGTATCCTACCGAGGAATCAAGTCAAGACGTAGTTCGTGATGCAAAAATGATTGTACAATTTTCAAAAAATGAGACTGAAGCCAATGTGGCCGCCTACGCATCCCGCTGAGGGAATCAGGTCAAGACGTAGTTCGTGATGCAAACAATGATTGTACAATTTTCAAAAAATGAGACCGAAGCCAATGTGGCCGTCTACGTATCCCGTGAAGGAATCGGGTCAAGACGTAGTTCGTGATGCAAAAAATGAGAATCTTATATATGTTTTTTTTTTGAAAAGTAGAAAGACAGCATCACGTTCTGACTTCAGTTGATGCCAACAATTAGTATTGTGCTTAGGAATTTCGTTATTCACTTCCAGTCTAACAAAGACTGACTTCTGGGTAATTCTTATAGTTTCAAATGGTACCTCAGACACCTAAGTATCGACACACTTGCTTGCAGCCAAGATTTTAAACTACACGTAATCTCGCGTTTCAAATGCCCTCACTGAAGAAAGTCTCATTTTTCACATATATTTCAATATTTTGAATTTTGGGACGTTTAGAGAAGTACGCTCACACTCAAAAGGATGTTCAATGCATGCAATTGTGATACCATAGGCTTGACCATCATGTAAGTATTCACTAATGTGAGAACCCTCAGTATAAGATCATGTAGGGCTTGTCACGGGCTTGTAATGTAGGTTTGGGGGGAAGGGATGAATATTATTTGGGTAAAAGTGACTAATCCTTCCTCGAGCGTTGGACTACGTCCGTGCTTGATATTTATGTGCTTTAATGCTGACCTATTTTTTTTTGTCCCAGTTTTCTGTACTGACTTCTTTTTGAATCTTTCGTTTGGAGTCCCATTTTTCCAAAGTTATTCTCTTATTTTTATTTATTTTGTTTTTATAATGTCGGGGCTTTTGATTTCTTCTTTTTGTGAAGTCGTCATTTGTGTTTTTCTTTTCCCTTTTGGGACTTTGACAATTTTGTCTTTGCAAACTTCGACGCAGAATTTTATGAGCCACTTGCACATTTCTAAAGCGCTCAAGGAGGTCGGGCCAAGAGAGGGATAGTGCGTACGCACTCAGAAAGGGTATAGGTGTAATATGCGGTTGTCGAAAGAACAAGTTTTAGGCTCAAAAGGGGTATACTACGGATAATGTTATTTGGTAGGCTGAAAAGGCTCAAACGGGTCAAAGAAAGCCTACGATCATTTCATACACCGAGTGTTACTCAGGATTTCGCCTCAACAAACATTCAGGCCAAGTTCTAGATCACAATGCAATGCAATTGAACATATTCTAAAACTCACCACACAACGCACATAAAAGGATGAAGTTGGTTTCGTTCTTATCTTAGAAGCATGCAAGAATGTCATTACAGGTGTGCGTGAGAGGTACCAAAAGAATTTATGGTTTACACGAAGTCAACCTCTATTGATTATTACTCGTTCTTTCCTATGCACACTCCTAACTGTGTTAGTATCAACCAAATCAAACAATGATACTTAAAGGTGCTTTCTTTTTGTATTTTTTTAATGTTTTTTGAATAAAATATTTTTGTATTTTTCTATAAATAGTACCGAACCCGAGTAGGGCTGCCTACGTATTTCATCTTTGACGAGAATCAGATGTGCGTGGTTCGTTAAGATATGTTTGAAAATGTATGCTTGAAAAAGAATTCAACTATGATAGGATATTAATAGTAAAAGCTGTGCAAAACAAATGATAGAATGAATGCAAAGTAAGATGAATGTCCATGATATGATGAATGTAATGAAAAAGAAAAAAATTTGTATGTGATAGAATGAATGAAATGCAAAAATGAATGTATGTGATAGAATGATTGAAATGCAATAATGAATGTCCGTGATTGGATAAATGCAATGAATGAGTGAACCAAATATGTCCTTTTTTTTCTTTTTATGTGGTGGTGTCGAACCCAAGATGAGTTGCCTACGTATCACACCGTATGGTGAGAATCATACACGCGTAGTTCGGGATGTTTATGTTGTAAAATGCATGATAAAGAATTATGTAATCGACACTAGACATATCAATTGAATTTGCAAATATGTGTAAAGATACAAAATATAGGACTAAGAGCGATGCTTCGTTGAATCTGGTATAAGCTGACTTCTTTCCGTCAGCATAACTCCAACTCATTCTTGTGATGATTTTTTTCCTTTTTCTTTTTCTCCCTTTTTTTTATTTTCTTCCGACCGCCCTCGACTATTTGCGAGGACGGTCTTCCTGCAAAAAATATGACAAATGGGTGAGAGTAGGCAAGCCACAAAAATAATAAAATGTAAGGGCGTGGCAATATAGTCAAAGACTCCTCTGCTTGGTTCGACCGGACTGGTGGTTGATGCTTCACAAAGTCCAAATCGCGCTGTTCAAAAGTTATTTACGCAGTAGAAGCCCTGATTGCAATGTGACAACAAAAAGTGCAAAAATGCAAATGCTCGTGGCCAGAGTTATAAGCACATGGCATGATATGTACAGAGTTTAAAGGGTAATTATTGCTTTAAATAATATGTACAGAGTTGCTAGCGACAAACAATAGTAAACAAAAAGCATGCAAATCAAGCGCGCCCCCTAATATGCTTGGGACCTCCCTTATGCCAAAGGTGGACTTAAACGTCAGATATGCGAGATTATGATAAATAGGTCCAAGCCATTAAACTGCAATATTTCGTTGAAAATGACGACCAAATGACGGTGCACTTTTTCCAATTTTGGTGTGTCATGATCAGGCTTGGATTCGTCTATCATCATCACGCTACACACATATTCTTATTGGTCGTCGGGTTGTGAAACGCAACGACAATTTGGTGGATTTCCTAATCGTGGAGACGATGCCAAGGATCGACCCACCTAGGGTGTATGCATGTATGACTTAAAATAAAGAGGGTGATATAGCTCTATCTTAAATTTTCTAAAATTTGGCTTAGTAGACGCAAGGTTCCCGAGCGGACAACTCGAGTGAGAAGGCTACGTGGCTGATCAGACGAATCGATCTAACTCCACGCAGGCGCCAACTCTCCTAAATTTTGGGTGTCTTGAAAGAAATTTGCGGGTGCGCGAAGCACACCAGCGCGTGTAGTGTATGACAATGTGAATTTTCCAGAGTGGAGGAAATATGAGCGGAATGTCAGTTTAAGGAAAGCAGTAAAAGCAAATAGCAATTAAAACAGTTAAGCATACAAAATTAAAGCAAGCAACTTTAAGGCATTTAAAACAAATAAAAGCAAATAAAGCCAAGAAATAATAAACCTAAGTTTGCTATGGTCAAGAACCTGATTATCCCAGCAGAGTCGCTATGCTGTTGCACCCGTTTTTGACCTCGGGGTCTGAACGGTATCCGCAACATTGTTCTTTGGCGCGGTTCCCTGGATGGAGCAATCTTCATTACTCCTATCTTGAGGGGGGGTGAAGACCATTGTAATCCACTGTAATTCCATATACCACACACACACTAGATGATTAGATATTTGTGGAAGTTAGTGAGGTAGTTAGATTTATTAAACATGTGCTTTAATTCAATTAGATGGTAGTTAGTTGAGTGTGATGTGTATAAATACAAAAAACTCTTGTAATCTGTGAAATTAATTAACTTTTTCCTTAATAAACTCTCTCCCTTCTGGAACTCTCTCTCATCACTTCTCACGATCCTCTTTCTTCTTCATTCTTCCTTCTTTTCAATTCTAATTCAACAAGTTCACTAACATGATATGAATACACTGATCTAGTGTGTACCTACGAACACAAATCAGTGATTCAAGAGACCTGACAACTTGTTTCCAGTATATGTGTATGTCTTACGGTTCATTTATGAGATAATTATAGGTAAATCTTACAATAAATATTAGTTTATAATCTTATAAAATTGACAAATAACCTGATACAGTAGGCCAAATGATATACTGACGGTTTATCTTATAAAATTGACAAATAACCTGATACAATAGGCCAAATGATATACTGACGGTGCAAAATGTCTTTACATTTTCAGTATATATAACTTGAATTCTTTTTGGGATTTTATTTCTAGAAATATATTAGTACTACATAGAAAAATCCGTATAATTAAAATTATAAGTTTAATTAAATGCAATTTGATTAAAGTACGAAAAATTAGGCTTATTTAACTTGAAGAAGGTGTCAAATTATTTTAAATTATTTTTTGGGACTAGGCCATTTTGGTAAGGAAAGATCCCACACAGTTAGATTTGAAATGTTTTTTTCTTCCATAGAACTATGAGTTAGGGGTGTAAAGATGCTGTGGTCTCTTTCTCACAGTAACTGTACTCTCACTGCATTAGCTACTGATTCTGATGAAGAAAAATACAATACAAAGAAGGAAAGGTGGAGGGGGCAGTGATTGAAGGAAGTTAATTTCATGATTTATTTCATATTAAGAATATAATATATATACAAGCCTATAAGATCAATTAATGGCTATGATGTTGGAAGACTATCCTAATAATATTCTACATTTGTTAATCATTCCATCACACTAATTACATAATATTATCTTTAATAACATAATTGACGATTTTACATAATGGAGATAATTAAGGATAATCATATCCATAATGATATAATGATCCTTAAGAGACCCTGCAGTCTTAGATGTAGGTGCGCGAATGCTGAGAGTCGGCTGAGACTGTCCCTGAAATCAACAAACAGTATGCGCGGAAGCCCTTTTGTGAAAATGTCTGCAATATCATAACGGGATGGGACATGAAGAACACGGACTTGTCCACGCGCAACCTTTTCACAGACAAACAAGATATCAATTTCTATGTGTTTTGTGCGTTGATGCTGGACATAGTTACCTGATAAGTATATTGCGCTTACATTATCACAATAAACCTGCTTTTTCGATCGGACAATATAGTTCTAAAAGAAGGTTACGAAGCCAATATGATTCAGCGACTACATTAGCTACCCCTCTGTATTCTGCATTTGCACTCGACCGAAACAATGTCGGTTAGCGTTTCGACGACCAGGAGACGAGGTTGTCTCCTAAAAACACACAATAATCAGAGGTAGAGCGTCGTGTGTCTGGACAGTCACCCCAATCAGCATATGTATAAGATGTAATGCCAGTGATTATGGACTTATACAGGTGCAGTCCAAAATTAAGAGTACCCTTAATATACCGCATAATTCATTTCAGAGCCCTATATGTGCTTCTTTCGGATCATGCATATGTAAACAAACTTGCTGAACCACATAGGAGATATCAGGTCTCATGAAGGTGAGATATTGTAATTCCCCTGCTAGACTACGGTAATGTGTCGGCTCACTGTATTGGAAACCTGCCATGTTACTCAAATTTGCATTTGTATCAACCGACGTATGAGACGGTTTGAACGAAGACATACCGGGTTTTTCTATGATCTCCTCGGTGTATTTTCTTTGACTGAGAAACAGACCACCTGCATATTGAGTAATCGCAATACCCAAAAAATAGTTTAAATGATCCAAATCCTTCATAGAAAATTACGACGCAAGGAAGGACATAATAGACTGGCGAAGCGAGACAAATGATGTTGTGAGAATAATGACATCCACATATAGAAGAAGATAAGTCATGTCATGTCCATTCTTATAAATGAATAAAGACTGATCGGATTTGCTATGGGAGAACCTCAATATGGATACGAACCCTGTAAACCTGTTGCACCATGCCCTGGGGGTCTGTACTTTCAAACCATATAAAGATTTTTTCAACAAGCAAACATAATCCGGATAGGTAGGATCTCAGAAACCCAATGACTAGTGCATGTAAAATGTTTCTTGTAGGTGACCATGTAAGAATACATTCTTGACATCCAACTGATGTATGGTCCATGATTTTGATAAGGCCAGACTCAGAACAATCCTGATAGTGGTTGGCTTAACTATCAGACTGAATGTTTCACCGCAATCCACGCCAACATGCTGAGACCTGCAATCACCTACAAGACGAGTTGTGTGTCTCACAAAAGAGTCATCAAAATTCTTTTTATGACAAAAAATCCACATAGATCGTATGATGCTCCCATTAGATGGACGGGGCACTAATTTCCACATTTTATTTTTAATAAAAGAATCAATTTCATCTAGCATGATAGCTTTTCAATTCGGGTCGGACAGGACTGCTTTGAGATTATTTGAAAGTGGAGATGGTTGAACCAAAGAAGTTAGGTTAAAATGACGTTTATGCCGAAAAATTATGTGCATGGAATGGATTTCAATGTTTTAATATGGGATCGGGACAGTGGGTTGGGTCACTAGGTCGGTGGGTGGCGAACTGGGTCGAGGTGGGGTAATTGAGGTGGGCCGAATAGTGGCTTGTGAAGTTGGGCCTGGCGGACTATTTGGTGAAACATGTTGGGCCTGGAAGTGACTAGCACTGGACTGGGTTGATGATGTCAAGGAAGGGGTAGTGGGCTCCCAATCTCGGTCAGTGTCGTCTCGGTGTTGGGCTGACTGTGGTGATTGTCCACTTTGGGTCGGCCCAACCGAGGCACTAACGAATTGAGTATTTAAATGATGGTTCAAAATCGAATGTATTCCTACGTCTAAGAATTCATATGAAGGTGGGGACGCCACTTGAAATATAGTAAACGGAAATGCGGACTCATAAAAAATAACGTAACGAGATAAGATAATTTTCCATTAGATATATCATAACACTTATAAGTCCGATGATTTTGTGGATATTCCAAAAAAATACAAGGAGTACTGGACCAGGCTTGGAGCTTATTTATGGTGATGGACGAAAAAAAAGGATAACATAAACACCCGAAAACTCTTAAATGGTTGTATGATGGAATATGATGGTACAATATTTGGGTGGGTGATTTGTTTGATAACAATTTGCTAGGGAGAATGTTCAAAAGATAGGTGGTCATTTGAAGAGCATGATGTCAAAAAGACGGTGGTGTGGACGAGAGTGCAAGTAGTATACGAATCATATTTTTTATTGTTCGGATTTTCCTTTCGGCTATCCTATTTTGAGGAGAAGTATATGGGCATGTGGGACGTAAATGACACCCCATTTTATCGACAAAAATCATTGAAAGTGTTATTTATGAATTCCCTCCCATTATCACATTGAAAATATTTTATGGATATCTCAAATTGGGTTTGGATGAAAATACTAAATTATTTTAAAATAGTGGGGACTTGTAATTTTTTCCAATGGGAAATTTCCATAGAAAAATTGTATAATCATCCAAGATAAGCATATAATACTTATGACATACAGAACTCAAAACCGGGGATGTCCACACATCATAATGCATAATATCAAATGACTTAATAATTTGTGAAGTAGATAAAGAAAATAAATTTTTAACATGCTTCTCAAAAATGCAAGAACGACAATCATGTGAGTTCACACTACGGTTACAAGCAATAAAATTATGTCTTTTAAGAAATCCAACATCGATGCACCCAGGTGGCCCAAACGGTTATGCCATAAATCAGGCGAAAAAATAGCAAAGGTCGATGGAGAGTTGACTTGCCTGTTGGTGAGAGCATTGATGTAATACAAATCCTCAATACTATTACATATCATTAGTGACTTCCCCGTCTGAAAATCCTTCAAAAAAAACACAAACAAATCAAAATTCACAGAAAAATTATTGTAAGTGGTAAACTGACGCACATATACCAAATTCTTAATAAGTTTAAGGGCACGAAGGATATTTTTTAAATTTAGGGGTGGGTGGGGGTGGTAGATTTGATTGGTCAATACCACGAATCGAAAGTTTCTGTCCACTACCAACAACAATATTTTTATTTGTGCTCATATTAAAATAAGACGAGAGATTACATTGAGATGTTGTCATGTGTGACGTGGCCCCTGTGTTCATGTACCAAGAATCACCGGGAACATTAAGACACATGTTATTCATGACATGCTCGATATTCATGGGAACATAACTTGACGTTGATGGGCCATGAGTCGTAAAGGCTTGCGGTGGCCGATTTCCTAAAATTTCGGGCTGCCTGTTTTGGTTGTTGGGTCTGGCCCACTTGTTCATCTAAAAGGAGTATGGTGGGGTCAACTAGTGCGGGTTACAGGCCCACGACTGGACCTGGCCCCACTACCTGTTGCCTCCCTGCTGCTGTGGATCCTAGTGGGGAGGGTTATGCCGCACTGGAAAACTTTTCGGCATCTCGGCCCCTTCCTTTTACACAATTATATTTTCTTTTATTGTTGCTGCAGTTTTGACCCATTTTTGGTCCGTTATTGTTACGATTTTGGTGTGTTGTCAGACCAGAATTTTGAGGTCCAAAAATCTCCTCCGTCGTGTTAGTGGAAATAAGGGTGGTGCCGGCGTTATTTGTCGCGTCACTACTTGTTTAGCCTTTCGGGTTTCTTCAAGAATCAACCTCGAACGAGCCTCATAAAAATGTGGTAATGGGTTACTTTGTTGAATGAATGTTTCAACGCCATCATATTATTTATTCAAACCCGCAATTAATTGAAGCACCTGCCTTTGATTTTTCACCGGCGCACCAACGTTGAATAGTTGATCGACAAACATTTTCAACTCTTGAAAATAGGTGGAAACGTTTGACAAATTATCCAATTTGACGTTGGTGAATTGATTTTCAAGATATACCGCCCTAGAAAGTTTATTATCTTGAAAAATATTTTTCAAACACTCCCACACTTGTTGAGTCGTAGAGTTCGATTCCAAAATAGTATGCAAAAGGTCGTTGGAGGTGGTGCCATAAATCCATTGAAGGACTATGGCATCTAAGCGAGACCGTAACTTTTTTCAACACCGGTGGTGTCCGATGAAGACTCGGAATAACTCCACCCACGAGGAGTATTGCCTTTTTCCCATCTCAAGTGTAATTGAAATAAAGTTCTTGACGTTGTTTACGACAAGAGCGGGATGTAATTGTTTTTGTTAGGCCATGGTTATCCCAAAAACCACAAAAAAAATAGGAAGAAAGAAACTCGAATGAAAGAAGATGCCGAGAGGTGGTTGATATTACGGCAAGGTATATGTTGTTTCAGCTAGGGTTAGCCGAGTGGTTTAGGGTTTTGGGAGAAAGAAGAGGGGTGGGCGACCGGGTAGGGTAGTATGGCAAGAAAATAATTCAAAATTTGGCTCTTTATACCATGAAGTAAGTTAATTCCATGATTTATTTCATACTAATAATACAATATATATATATATATAGCCTATAAGATCAATCTATGACTATGATGTTGGAAGACTATCCTAATAGTATCCTATAAATATACTAATCATTCTATCATACTAATTACATAATTTTCTTTTTAATTACATAATTGATGATTTTACACAATGGAGATGATTAAGGATAATCATATCCATAATGATATAATTATCCTTAACAGTGATGAATGCTGGTAAATGAATGAATGTGTTTGTTTGTGGATGAATACTGGTAAATGAATGAATGTGTTTATTTGTGGGCTACTGGAGCGGGAGATTTCAACTTTTGAAGCAATGAATGTGTTTGTTTGTGTCATGCCATTATTACTTTGGCACTGAAAAACATGCTCTTCTTCCTTTTTCATTTATCACATTTCTGCACCCTAGCAGAGGGTAAAAAAGGACTAATGTTCTCTCACTCTCTCCCCCCTGTTTTTAATTTTTATGCAATTTTTTTTATGTCCAAGCAACGGTTCTCTCTAACCTTCTCTTACTCGCCTTACTTGAAACAGGTCATCGAAAGGATCTCGGAGACCCACCAAAGTACGAAAGCCAAGATCTTTCAGAAAACGGATTCCTATTCAAAGAGTGCATAACCACATGGATAAGACAAAAACTTTTTGAACTCTATTCCTTAATTGAGTATAGAACGGTTTATTTACAAGAGTTCAATTCGAGGAAAGCATAAAATATAGGAAAGCCCCAGGTTAAATAAAAAAACTAAGACTCTAAACTAAAATAAAAAATAATGAACCTTAGCAAACATGCTAATTAAAATCGATTTATCAATATTAGAATCTAGATGATTAATACTAATTATTCAACAAATTTGATTGGTTGATACGAGTTGATTTTCTGTTACGGTAAATTGAAACCTGTCAATTTTTCGTGTCTTCGTATCTAGAATCTAAAAACTTCTCACCTCTGTGCCTTTTGTATTTCTCGGCTCAAGCAAGAGCCACAGTGACGTTTTCATATTGAAAAAGTAATAAGAATGAGAGGTGTTAAACTTTTTATCATCCTGGCGTCGATTTATTTTTCCGCAGGACCTCCCCTATAGTATCGTCACCGCAATAGAGTTTAACCACCAAGTTTGATTTATTAAATTAATGTTTACATTTTTATAGGGTAATATTTGACCAGTATATATTTAAAAAGGAAAATAAGACATTGAAAGTATTCTTATATTTATGGTTTAATATTTCATATTATTTCTTTGTTATATAAGAGCAGGTCATTAATGATAAAATGTAATTTTTGAAATTAAAAATTTCTCTAATATAAAAAGTTGCATTTTTTTAAACATACTAAAAATAGTGAGAATGTTATATTCTTTAATAATGGTGGTGTTTGTACCAATTAGTTTTCGCACATGCACCTCGACTATTTTTTGGGCGCACCTGTTATCTCCCGTCGACAAGCAGAGGCAGAGCTTTATATAGCATTAGGTCCGAATTTGGATGAAGCAATAGCTTTTATAGGCCACTATTTGTATTAGAAATCCATTAAGTATACATAAATTTTTAATTATAAACCTAATGACTAAACGAGTTATGAGTTTATGATAAATTGAGAACCCGTAAACTTTCGATTCTGATTCCGTTTTTATCAACAAAGTGCACATAATAACTATACCCTCTAATTAGATTTAGTAGGTAAAAGGAAATAACCTAAGTACTTAATATTTTAAAGTTTTGATGAAATTTAAACCGTAGCCTCATCCTGTTTTTATCTCACATCATTGACTAGTCAGACTGTTGGGTTTTGATATTGGTGAATGAGAAATAATGGGATGAAAAGTGAAGAAAATGTAAAAGGTCCCTTTTGCTTTGGTTGAAACAATTGTCCCACATCGGAAAAAAAAAAAAAAAAGAGGTGTGTATATTACATTACACTTTCTCTAGTCACTAAAGGGGTTGAGGCGGCAAGGACCCCTCGTACCGTCATCGTCGCTCGCACGGCTTCGGCTTCGGATTTGGTCAAATGATTGACTGATTGATTTAATTAATTAAAAGAAAATCATGCAGGACCGCGGTGCCACAATGCAGGACCGCGGTGTCATAAGTACTGAGAGGCTGCAGATCTTTCGGCACCGTGGTGCCATTCTGCAGCACCGCGGTCGATGCGAAAATTTTCAGTTCCGAAGTTAAATTAGTGATTCCCAGTTTTATTTCCACCATTTTTGTGACTGTTCAGAAGGGTTGTACTTCCATGGCTATAATTTTACTTACTAATTTTCTGAACTACAAAACTTTTTCTTCTTCTGCACAAATAAATTATGTGTGATACACTGTTGTTGAGTGGTTCGTCGCTACCCGAATTTGGAGTACAACTATTCTGGTAAGATAATCGTTCTATCCTGGAAGGGAATATTTCATCAACCTCGAGTACTGTGAGAGTTTGAACTAAGTGGACTCGATTATATTCTGAAAATATTTTTATTTTTCCAACAATGATTCTGTTCATTTTTCAGTTATTATTGTTTACTGGTTTTTGCAATACAGATTGATAACACTCTTAAGGAAATTATATTTTTTATATTAATGTGTATTCTGTATTGGAGACTAAAAACTTGTGTGGTTTTCTACTCCGTATGAAATTTCATATTCTGACTTGAAGAACATAAAAACTTCGTTGGAATATTAAAGTCCATACTTGTACAACGATTTGAAGAACATAAAAACTTCATCGTTGATGTTTGCTATTTTGTATACTGTTTAAGGAGATTAAAATCTGTGTAATTTTCTACTCCATATGAATATTAGTATTCTGACTCGAAGATATAAAAACTTCGTTGGAATACCAAAGTTCATAATTATACTGCGATTTGAAGAAATAAAAGCTTCATCGTTTAAGTTTGCGATTTAATTACTATTCTGGGTTTGAGAATTTGGATGCCAGCATAAACGGAAATCATGAGACGGGAAATACTAAGAGAGAAATTCTTTCTGGTGTATGTCTTCCACCCTCTGGGGATTCGCCTGATGAGACAGGAAATATCAAGGGTATATTTGTTCCACCCTCTGGGAAGTCACCAGGACGTGATTCAGAGTCAAGTCTTTCAGTCAGAAAAGAAAGAAAAAGAAAGAAATCAAAATTTACCGGAAGCATGTGAAATGCCAATGTGGTAAATAAAAGGAGTACATGTACAACATCTGTCAATGCAGTATGCTTGTGTGACAAAGTCCATGTTCCTCACGTTTGATGTTGTCCCTTTCCACGTGATCAATATTTTGAAAGTTCAAAGTTGACAGTGTCTACTCTACCCTATATTTTATTAGTGAGGACTGAGGAGTACTATTTTTTTTTAGAAATAGAGGGCTACATCCTTAGTGCTTTACATGTGAAGAGTCACGTTCACATTAAATGTGAAGAGTCTCGTTCACATTACATGTGAAGAGTCTCGTTCACATTACAAGTGAAGAGTCTCGTTCACATTAAATGTGAAGAGTCTCGTTCACATTACATGTAAAGAGTCACGTTCACATTACATGTGAAGAGTCACGTTCATATTACATGTTAAAAGTCACGTTTAATAAGAATTCAGCTTCAAATTACCTATTAGAGTCAAATGATTTATGGCATGTTCGTTTAGGCCATGTCAATTACAAAACCTTGCGGAGATTGATTAATTTAGAAGTATTGCCTAGATTCGAGTATAATAAATCAAAATGTGAAATCTGTGTTGAATCTAAGTTTGTTAAAACATTCATATAAGTCTATTGATAGGAATTCAAATCCTTTAGACTTAATCCACACAGATATATGTGATATAAAATCAATACCATCTCGCGGTGGAAAAAATATTTTATAACTTTTATTGACGATTACACTCAATATTGTTATGTGTATTTTCTTAATAGTAATGATGAAACAATTGATGCATTTAAGCAATACAAGAACGAAGTGGAAAATCAATTGAATAGGGGTGGAGAATACGAATCTCCTTTTGCAGAGATATGTTTAGAATATGAAATTATTCATCAAACTACTGCCCCTTACACACCACAATCAAATAGAATTGCGGAAATAAAAAACCGAACATTAAAGGAAATGATGAATGATTTATTAATAAGTTTCGGTTTACCGCAAAGCTTGTGGGGGGAAGTTATCGTTACAGCTAATCGAATACTCAATTGGGTGCCCCACAGCAAAACACAATCTATTCCATATGAACTATGGAAAGGAAGAAAACCCAACTTGAAATATTTCAAAGTGTGGGGGTGTTTAGCAAATGTACAAGTTCCTTTACCCAAAAGGGTAAAATCAGACCAAAAACTGTGGATTGTGTTTTTATTGGCTATGCTACAAATTGCAAAGTGTGTCGGTTTTTGGTTCACAAATCAGACAATCCCGAAATTCATGTTAATACGGTAATTGAATCAGATAATGCTGAATTCTTTGAAAACATTTATCCGTATAAAACTGAATGTGAGTCGTCAAGTGAAAGATCTAAACGACTGCGGGAAGAACCGAAGAAAAGCACACCAAGTAAAGAGGATCCAAGGCGTAGCAAACGTCAAAGGACATCAACTTCCTTTGGACCAAATTTTGTGACATTCTTGCTTGAAAATGAGCCTCAAGCATTTAAAGCAGCAATGTCATCTTCTGATTCAGCATTTTGGAAAGAGGCAGTCAATAGTGAGATTGAATCAATTTTGAACAACCATACATGAGAATTGGTTGATCTTCCTCCTGAAAATAAACCTTTAGGATCAAAATGTATTTTTAAAAGGAAAATGAATGCTGATTGGCACTATTGACAAATATAAGGTAAGACTTGTGGTCAAAGGTTATAGACAAAAAGAAGGTCTTGATTACTTTGACACATACTCGCCGGTAACAAGAATAACATCTATTCGGGTGCTAGTGGCGGCACGATTTATCAGATATGGTCTTGAAATCCATCAAATGGATGTCAAGACAGTTTTCTTAAATGGAGAATTGGAAGAAGAAATTTACATGGAACAACCTGAGGATTTTGTGGTTCCTGGTAAAGTAAGGAAAGTGTGCAAACTTGTTAAGTCACTTTATGGACTTAAACAATCACCCAAACAATGACATGCGAAATTTGACCAAACAATATTGACAAATGAATTTAAGATTAATGAGTGTGACAAATGTATTTACATTAAAAATACTCCAAATCATGAAGTCACTGTTTGTTTATATGTTGATGACATGTTGATAATGAGTAGAGATATTGCCGATGAAAATGCTACGAAGCGTATGCTTGCTAGCAAATTTGACATGAAAGACTTAGGGGTTGCTGATTTGATCTTAGGAATTAGGATTCACAAAACTCCACAAGGTCTAGCATTATCACAGACACATTATATTGAAAAGGTACTTGACAAGTTCAAGTATTTAAATTTCAATGTTGCAAAGACTCCAATTGATGTAAGTTTTTCACTTCAAAAGAATGAAGGTGAAAGTGACTCATGTAACACCTCATTTTAACCGTAGTCGAAACGGGAGTACTACGTATGGTATGATTCCTAAATTTATTTTAAGGAGTCGCCACCTAATTATTTAAGTGAATTAGGACACTTGATTTATTGCAATAAAAATACTGCAATTAATCTCCATTTAATGGTCTACGAAATTAATGAGATTCTAGATCAGAGTTCTTTATTATCCTAAAGGGAAGGGGTTAGGCATCCTTTAAGATCCGCTAACTTGTGGTTATCCGTTCAAACCTAGGTTAGTTATATATTGGCTTTTATTATATATACTCTAAGCATTTTTACATAATTTACAATAAAATGCAATACAAAATAGTAAAACTAAAATTAAATGCGACATGAGATAAAAATCCGGGACATCTGTAGCCCTTTTTAGTCCTTCTGCACAAGATGATATCCGGGTACCTGCATAAACACTTAGTAAAAGTGTTAGTAATAAAATAAACATGTTAGTAATAGAATAAACAATTTAAAAAAAACAATAACAAAAATTAATAAGTAAAGCCAAAAAAATAAATCCGTCTTTTGTACAGGGAAGGCCTTGGAAATCAGACGAAGATTCCTTCATCGGCCAATATTGCTAGAAACAATAAAACAAATAAAACCTTCGAATCCACGCCAAAACAGTAATAGTTTTAAACACGGAGGGCTCAGATATATATAAAAAATAAAGTGGGACATCCTAAACAAGTCATGCGAGAATTCCTTGCCGGTAGCATGTTGGTTATCCGGTGTAAGTGGAAGAAATCATCATTGCCCAGAAAGCTTCATTTATTTTATTTTCCGTCTTTACAACTGTGGAGGCCTCAAAAATCGACGGATAACTTTTTCATTGGCCAAGTGTAGTATCTGTTATAAATCAGTTACCAACAGTGCAATATTTGTTCTAAATCAGTAAGTACTTAAATCAAAGGGCAAAATTGTCTAGAATTGTCCAAAACCATAGCCCAAGCAACACAAACAGTAAACAAAAATTACAGCGACATAGGTCTCCCAGAAACGCACCAAAACAGCCAACAAAATTTCAGAACGTCGCGGAAGCGACAAAAATCCGAAAATTAGTAACAATAAAACAGGCGACTAATCCCAATAATAAAACAACCGAAATCTCCCGAGTCTTAGAACTCCGACGAGTATAAAAATGTGAAGGGCCCATAGAAAACCCAAACACAGATTCTGAAAGATATAACCGACAGAGGTCGCCGGAATTTTAAGAACTCCGGTAGAACACCCTATCCAAAAAATCAGTCCAATCAAAGGCCAACGACGACAGATAACCAACAAAATAAACCAACAACAGTCGCCGGAGCTTTTAGAAATCAGGCAAGATATAAAAAATCAGAAGTAATCAGTCCACTGACCAAAACCAATAACATATATCAAGAAATAGAACCAATGTAGGTCGCCGGAGTTTTAGAACTCCGGTTAGATATAAAAAATACGAAAAATAGTCGGTAAAACCAACACACAAAGGGAGCGGAACGGCGATGGCGGCAGCGATGGGTTCGACGGTGGTTCAGTGGGTAATGGTGTGTCGGTTGTGGTGGTTCGCCGGATGGTGGTGACGGGAGCAGTGAGGGTGGAGTTGAGGCGACGGGAGAGAAGGGTGTGCGGCTGAGGGTGTGAGAGAATGGAGAGGGGTAGGCGGAGATGGGTGTTATGTTGTGCAGCTGGAGAGGGAAAAATGAGGGTAGGCGGCGGCTGAGGGTTTAAATAGATAGAGAGGGGTGTTGCGGCTAGGGTATGTTGGGTGCAGCAAAATGAAAAGGGGAAGGGTTTAAAAAGAGAGGGTAAACAACTGCCCAGGGTTTAAAGAGAGAGGTGCGGCTGGAGGTGCTTTTTCAAATGGGGTGTGTGTTTATTTTATAATGTGAGATTAGGTTTAGGTTTAGGGTTTTGCGTTTGGGTATTGGGTATTGGAGGAAAAAGATGAAAGGTGTACTGGACTTCATTTTTTTGGGCCTCGGTTTGGGCTTCGGTTTTCGACGGATTGGACTGGTCCAGATTGTGTCTTGGACTGGACTGGTTTGATGAAATGCAAAACAGGTTAATTATTAAAAAGAAAAATTATTTAAAAAGATGCAAAATTATAAAAATGTAAATGTTGATGCAATAATAATAAAATACAATATTTAGCAAATATTTAATGCCTAATTAAAAGTAAAGACGGGATGTCAATTAATTATTTAAAGAGATACAAAATTAGTAAAAATAAAATGATCGCGCAACAATAATAACATAATATTTAAAAATGTTTAATACCTAATTAAAGTAAAAACATGATGTCAATTTACAAAAAATAAAACAACATAGAATGTTAGGTAAAAAATATACAAAAATGTCAAAAATGGTGATAAAAATGCGGTGTCCTAAAATGCTTAAAATTGCAAGAAATGACTAAAAGATGGGTCAAAATTGGGTGTCAACAACTCACAATTGGACTATTCACGAGTCTTGGGAAATTTGATGTATATTATGAATTGTACACGACCAGATATTGCATGTGCTATAAGCAAGCTGAGTCGATTCACGAGTAATCTCAATCAAACTCATTGGATGGCAATAAAACGAGTCTTGGGGTATTTAACACACCCAAAACTATGCTTTGCATTATAATAAATATTCTGCAGTACTTGAGGGATATAGTGATGCAAACTGGATCACCGGATCATTTGAAGTTAAATCCACGAGTGGATATGTTTTCACCATTGGTGGATGAGCAGTGTCTTGGAAATCATCAAAACAGACATGCATCGCCCGCTCTACAATGGAATCTGAATTTATATCTTTAGACAAGGCCGGTGAAGAAGCTGAATGGCTCAGGAATTTCTTAGAAGATATTCTATTCTGGCCCAAACATTTGGCTCCTATATGTATACATTGTGACAGTCAAGCAGCAATAGGTAGGGCAGGGAGCGTAATGTATAACGGAAAATCTCGTCACATACGACGGAGACACAATACTGTTAGACAACTCCTCTCTAGTGGCGTTATCACGATTGACTATGTAAAGTTAAGAGATAACGTGTCAGATCCGCTTACAAAAGGCTTATCTAGAGAGGGAGTTAGTAGATCATCAATGAGAATAGGGTCAAGGCCGATGACAAGTCATCATGGAGGTAACTCTACCTTGCAGACTGGAGATCCCAAGAGCTAGGTTCAAGGAGATCAAACAAAGTTGTGACTGACGGTTCAATATTGTCAAATAACTCAACTCATTCTCGGATGAAGACAATGTTCAGAAATAAGGATAAAACTTTATGGCTTGTTAATGAGTTAATAAAACATTAAGATTTTTAATTATTATCTAAATCTGGCAGTGTATGACCTGATAATGTGGCTATAGGACCACATGTTTAGAAATCACATATGTGAGTGTTAAGTGTAAGTCGCTTTAAAGGGGAATGACAGTGAAGTCCCATTCTCTTTGCACTCATGAAACCATGAGGTGTTCATGGCTAAAACGAACACAACCGTGAGAACCATAAACGGTTGAGGGTTGATTGTGTGACTTATGTTGTCTAGGTATACAAAAAAGTTCGACGGTTCAAAGATATCAAATCTACCGATTGATCGAGTATATCCGATAAGTTCACTACGAAAAGTTCAAAGGGAAACCTACTTATCCAGATGCAGTCAATCCTCGCTTGTATATCACACTTGTCCGCACATTCTTTTTATATTATGGATATTCCCCATTCATGTGGGGGATTGTTGGGTTTTGATATTGGTGAATGAGAAATGATGAGATGAAAAGTGAAAGGAATGTAAAATGTCCCTTTTGCTTTGGTTGAAACAATTGTTCCACATCGGGAAAAAAAAGGAAAAGAGAGGTGTATATATTACATTACACCTTCTCTAGTCACTAAAAGGGTTGAGGGGGCAAGGATCTCTCGCATCGTCATCTTCGCTCGCTCGGCTCGGCTTCGGATTTAGATTTGAATTTGGTCAAATGATCTGATTGATTGATAATCTTTTTGGACCAAATTTTCTTTAATTTTAATTATTTAATTAATTAATTAAAAGAAAATCATGCAGGACCGCGATGCCACAATGCAGGACCGCGGTGCCATAAGTACTGAGAGGATGTAGATCTTTCGGCACCGCGATGCCGATGCGGAAATTTCCAGTTCCGAAGTTAAATTAGTGATTTCCGGTTTTATTTTATTTTCCACCATTTTTGTGACGGTTCAGAAGGGTTGCAAACCTTCAGAAACACTACTTTCATGGCTATAATTTTACTTACTAATTTTCGGAACTACAAAACATCTTCTTCTTCTGCACAAATAAAATCTGTGTAATACACTGCCGTTGAGTGGTTCGCCGCTACCCAAATTTGGAGTACTACTATTCTGGTAAGATAATTGTTCTATCCTGGGAGGGGATATTCTGAACTAAGTGGGCTCGATTATATTCTGAAAAATACTTTTTTATTTTTCCAACACTGATTCTGTTCATTTTTCAGTTATTATTGTTTACTGGTTTTTGCAATATAGATTGATAACACAAACTATATATATACTCTCTCCGTCTACAAAAAAAAAGATCTAGCTTGACTTGACACAAAGTTTAGAAAATAAAAAATATTTTTAAAATGTGTGGTCCAAAATAAATGTTAGAATTTATATAACTGATCTCGTAAAGTTAAATTATTTATAAATATAAAAAGGACACCGGAGTACTTGATTGTAAATTTATGCAATTATTATGATAGCAGTGTCGTTCTTTATTGCCAGGACAAGCGGGTTCATCACCATCTTATGACAACCTTAGCCAACAAAGATCTTCAAATAGTTCAAATTAAGGTTGGTCAGTGGGTCGGGTATGTCCGATCCTGACCTGACACGGCCCGATACCCACTCCGCCCCAATCCCCCCTTAAAAAAAGGAAAATTCGATGTCGGGGTTCGAACTCGGGATGGGATATGGGCTCGTCCCGCCCGTTCCGATAAGACCCGCCCCACCCCCATCCCATCTCGCAATCCCCCCTCCCCCTTTGTAAAAATAATTGTTGCAACAACGGCCAAATTTGGTCATCCCCCCCCCCCCCCCCTCCCAGATCAACTGTTAGAAGACGTTTTCAAATTTGCATATGAATATCAACAATATTTACGTTATGCATTATATCATTTTAATGACAAAGTGACTCTCACTTCTGATATAGGTCGTAGTACCAACGATAATTATTATTTAACGGTAATATGTCATTGGATAGATCAAAATTGGTGTATGCAAAAACACATTTTAGCATATAGATATATTGATGATAAACACACTGGAACTTTTATTGCACAAAATATTCATGAAATTTGTGATTATTATTGAATAATTGATAAAATTATGACTATTATATTAGATAATGCTACTTCTAATAATTATGCTATAAGACTTTTAAAAGTTCGATTAACTCCATCTTTTTCCTGATCATTTTCATATAAGATGTGTGTGTCATATTTATAACTTAATTGTAAAGGATGGCCTAAAACTTTTTGAAAACATTCTTGATAAAATATAATTTGCTATAAACTTTATTTTTAAAGGTAATAAAATACAAAGACGAGAAGAGTATAAAAAATTTGTCAAAGTTGTGGATTACCTTTTAGAAAAATTCTTGAAGAAGTAGCGACTAGGTGAAATTCTCTATATGAACAACTACTTGTTGCTTACGATTATAGAAGACCTATAACTTTATTATTTAACGCCCATAATAAAAATTCAAGGGATATGTTTGTAGAAAATGATTAGGAATTATTTTTAGAACTTATTAGATTTTTAGAGAAAAAATTTCAAACTACTAAAGAATTTTGTGGTATTTATTTTTCTACTATTTCAACTATGTTATTTTATATATCTCTAATATTTTTGTTACTTACTGAATATATGCAAAAACCATCTTACGCTCCATCTATTAAAAAATATTTATAAAATTAAAAAAATTATATTCTCACTATTTATATTATTGGTGTTGTATTAAATTGACTATTAAAGTATACGGTTGTAAAACACTTGTTGAAACGATTTATGATTGTATAGAAGTACTTGCAACAGACCCAACTAAAGAAGAAGTTATGTCTAACATACACAATGGATGCAAAAAATATATAAATGTATTACCAACAAGAAAGTGCAAAGAATCAACCGGTTTCGGTACCATCTTCTTCTATTTCACTGCAACCTAATAAAAGACATGTGGTTTCTGCTACTAGTATTCAAGGCCTTAGTGATAGAATGTTTAGTGGTTCAACTTCTTCACAAGTTAGCGAATTTGATGTTAATGTTTTGAAGGGTGTTGTACCGTACGAATTAATTGTCAATGATGAAGAACATGAAGACTTGCTGAAATACTGGAGGGACAAATGGACAATGAGAAGACATTTTCGACACTAGCAAAGATGATCCGAAATTGTGTTGAACATTCAAGTGTCATCAACATCTTTTTCTGCGAAAAAATTCAAATAGGATAGCACAGACATTCATTGGCGGGAGACACATTGGAGATTGCAGTTTTATTCAGAGATTTGATTCGAGCGAAGCGTAGAAGGTGCGGTCAACCGGAGATCAACGAAGAAAAAGACTACAACTACAACGAAATCTTGTCTGATGGAACAGGAAGCGACGTCGAACAATTTGACCAACAACTTTCAATTCCAACCGAAGATCCTCAAGACATTGTGAGGAAATTAGAAAAAGTATGGTTAACTATGTAATTTTTTAATTGCAATTTTACTATGTGATTTGCAACTTTTGAACAACACTACAAAGTTACAATTTTGAAATTGTATTACAAAAAAATCATATTTCTATTAAATAATATAAGAGCCACAAAAAGAGCCTTGAGATTTTTTATTACACTATCTTGTTCAATTATTGAAGTGTTTATATATATTATTTTTTAAAATTAAGTGTATAAAAAAACGAAATCCCCCTACCGACCCGACCCGACCCCGCCCCGCCCCGCCCCCCAACACTGGTCCCCTTTTCCGGCAGGATGTGGGACGGGACGGAACATCTGCATGTCCCGCTAATCCCGTTGGAGCCCCGGTCCAGACCCTTCCCCGTCCCGTCAGGACCCTCCCGGACCCACCCACCGGCCACACATAGTCCAAACGCAAAATCTAACACTACCAAAAAGCTGAGGGTACACCAGATAATATACTAAATTTACTGTTTCCTAGCTGTTCCTTACCTTTTTTTAAAAGAAAAAGAAGGAAACACAGCTCACTCAAACTCAATGAAATAGTTGGTACAAACTTAAAATATTTATGATAAATAGTACTTCCTCCATTTTAATTTATTTCGCATAGTTCAACTCGTTACTAATTTTTTTAAAAACAAATTTACAATTAATAATCTAAATACTCATGCCATAAATTTAGTAGCTATAAGACTTATTAAACTTATGACCTTAAATATGTAATAACATTGTGTGACTATAAAATAATTTGATTAAAAAAATACAAAAACAACGTTTTTTTTAAACAGATTAATATAGAAATAATGTCAAACAAAACAAAGGGAGACGAAGGGAGTAATAAGATCAAGAATCCCAGCAAATTTCCATACATACAAGAGAATTCCCTTTCACATTATTAGGTTGCTGAAAACTCCATTTGACTCTCACCATGCAAGAACTAGATAAGAAATAACACCAAGTTACTCTTTTTGAACAACCTAATCCTTGTTCATCACTTATCATAACAGCATCCACACTAGACTTATATTTATTCATACAAAAAAGGTAAAGGATAAATGTTCAAAGTAGAGATGAACAAATACAATATATTATAACTAGAGAAAGGATGTTGGGCAAATATACTTGAGATGAATAGTTTGGCCATCATTCCTCTCAACTTGATTATAAGAAGGAAGTATACTTGTTGTTGTCAATATCCTTTTAGCTTGGAACTGTTGTTTGCAAGCATGACATGTGATTTGTGAAAGTGTAAAATTAATTTGCCTGATTGCTTCTTCCTTCAATGCTTGAGCCTTTTCCAATTCCACCTGTGCTTGTCTCCTAATTCTTTTTGCATTGGCCAATTCTTGCTCCGCTAATTCAAATTCTCTCTTGGCTTCCCTTCTCGCATCTTCCGCATAGGCCTTTTCACCCATGGCCCGCCTTAACCGCTCTTGCGAAAATTCATCTGGACCATTTCTCGATCTGTGCATGTCATTATTCCCCGAGTCGTTTTTCTCGCTAAGATCCGATGAACCGATTGATAGTTGAAGATTATTAGTGGAGTGATCGTCGCGCGATTTGGACGATATGGAGACATCAATGGGGCTAGATGAAGATGTTGTAGTAGTAGGAGTAGTCAAGAGTTGTAGCTCTAAATTGTGTTTTTTTATTGCAATTGGAGTAGCCATAAGAAAAGTAGGCCATGAGACATTAGTGATGAGATTATTAGTGTGATCACTTGAGGGACTAGGACTTGAAGCTGTACGAGAAAGACATGGTGCTGGTAATTGTAAAGATTGTGATTCTGATCGGAGCCTCCCAAAACCACATGCATCTTGGTGCTCTATGAAGCTATCCACCCTAAATTATACACAAAATTGAATCATTTCATCAAATTTTATGCAATTGAAGATGTAATTAAGTAAATAAAAGTGTACTCTTATTGAGATATTAAGCTTTAAGCTTTTAAATAAGATATGTTTGCACACTTAATTGAATAGCGTATCCATAACTACTCTATAAAGATCCAAAAAGCTCTTAACTTATAATTGATGAATGTGTGAACAAGAGATAAACATTAAAGTAAACCAAATATATTGAGAGCAATTAAAATGTTAACTAGAAATGGAATAAATACACCTTTAATTTAACTAATGAAAAGGTTACCCCACACCCCCTAAAAAAAGGACATAGCCGAGCTAATATTATGCTATCTTTGAAGTATATTGGTAGGATCAAATCTTCGTACTTTTTCAATTAACAAGCAGAATATTTTCTGGAGAAGTCAATGAAGACATTCCTTGTGAAACATGGAATTAGTAACAACCATGAGCAAGAAACCCAATAAACATATTAGTTAATAAAAAAATAGATAGATACTATATTGAAGACGCATGCGCTCTTTTCTTTTTCTCCTTTTCACAAAGCTTAAACACTCCATTACAATAAATATGGCAGTAATTATTAGCAAATATCAAGAATCGTCAAAAATAGGACGAATACATGTAATTATCCTTTAACTGACCTGGAGAAGACGCGACCACAATCACAATCATTAGCAAAACTCAAGAATCATCAAAATAGGACGAATATGTTGTAACATGTAAACCTGTTTTTTTATGAACAATTACATGTAATTATCTTTTAACTGACCTGGAGAAGACGCGACCACAATCGCAAGAATGGCCACGAGTGCCACACGTTTTGAGATGAGCCTTGTAATCAGACTGAACAGCATACCCTTTTTTACATTTCTCACATAGCCATTGCTTGTGATTACTATGTTTCCTCCTGAAGTGTTTTTTAATACCAACAAGATCACCAAGAGCATGACAAGGGTCATGGTGTAAGCAACTTGGTTCTGGACACACAAAAACTCTCTTTTTCACTATTGGGGTTTCCCTTTTGAGCAACTTCCATGATACTTTGTGCCTTCTTCTATGCATTTGTAAATTTTGGTCCCTTTGAAATCCTTGATTACAGATCTCACATATATATCGATCTGATTCCAGTAAAGTTTTTGGTGATAAGGATACCGCTTCTGCATCTGGATCTATAGCAAAATTCATTTACATAACAAAAGTAATACAAACACATTAGATAGAAAAAGAAAAAGGGAAATCAACAACAACAATTCCATAAGTGGTCTGAAAAGGGTAATGTATAAGCATACCTTACCCCTACGAGAATGAGAAGGTAGAGATGTCGTTTGCGATAGACCTCGGCTAAATAAAAAAAAGGAAAATGCTAAATTTTCAAGAATTGTACCTGGGGTTCCAGCTGGCCTTCTTTTTCTTTTGTTAAAACAATTGTTTCCATTCTCTAAGGAAGTGAAAGGGTCTGAAGAAGAATTAAACATGACTTAAATGGATTCTTGATTTTTGTGTATAGAAATTATAGTGATATGAGTAACAAGGACAAGAGGGAATATTAAACTTAACTCTTAGGTTTCTTTTAAATTAATGGAACTCTAAGATGAGAGAGGGTGTGGGGGAAGAGAAAGAGCTAAAAAACCATGAGGAAAATAATAAAAAGGTATTGTTTTCGTTAGGTATCATCAGCTTTTTGATCTCTCTCCATAGATAGCTTTTGGACTTTCAACTTTTCATCAGCTTTCTCTTCATTTGTTTCACCTTTCACTATATAAACTTCTTCTCTATCAAAATTAAAATGTTGTCTTTATAAACTTTTTGCTAGGCGGTGGGAGGGTTTTTTAACGGGGTGTCTCGTATTTGGATTATTTCATTTCGTATCTATACATTACCTTTCACCAAGAATTTGATTCGGAAAATTTTAAGAATGTTGCACCTAACATTTAAACATGCATGTATTTCTTTTATGTTAAGGATAATTAAAAGTAATTTTTAATCTATTTATGCGCATAAATATTGAATAACATTATTTATCAAATTTAGATAAATAATAAGAAATTACCTAATCATTTTTCTCTTGCCAGCAATTTTTGAGAGGGTTCTCAATCCTAGTGACCTACATGTCACAATGTTCCCAACCTTAGACATCAATTGGACCAACGATAAGGAAAGAAAATCCCAAGAAAGTAACATAAAAGAAGACAAAAATACACCACAAAATCACTATTAGAGTTGATGGGCATGCACAGTAAATTTGCATGCATAAATACATGCACATTACACACCAACAGATCCATATTATAATGTGTACACATAAGTCTTTATTGTTGTCAGTCATCTTTTTTATGCCTACAGTATACAATTGGAAGTACTCTCTTTGAAATTACAAATTCACCCATCATTTTATGGCTCCTATTAATGGAGGACCTATCCATTGCACAATCATTTGAGTTTGAATAAGAAGCCTTTTTTTTAAACTTGGAAGGACTCTTTTTGGTCAAATTTGAGTTGAGGGTTACTTTTACATATGTAAGAAAACAACACGAAAAGCATCAATAAAACAGTGAATAACAGTAACGTTTGGCTATGCAACTGTTCGGTCTGGGCCTTCCCCATCCCACCACACCACTACTCTACAAAATATCATATCACGAAACTATTTTGAATATTACACTATTACTAAACGTGAATTTAATATGGGGCAAAAAGGCGAAATTCCTCGCCCACAGAGTCCGTCCCGATAGAGATTGATGGAGGAGATAAATCATGGTGACTCAGCGGTCCACTAGGTGGGAGGCACAGTGTCTGGTGACCATAATGAACCACCCCCCACAAAGGAACAAAGAAGGAATGAAACTCTCACACTGCGGCTGTCAGGACTCGAACCTACCTACTTGGGGTAATCTATCACCCTGAAACCAACCGTTCCCGCTCTTTTTATTTCCTTTTACACATAGAGGTGGGGTGCCAGAACTTGAAGGAAGTCCATTGTTGCAGCCAAATTTAGATCTAAATTATCTTCGCTACTTCTTTCCCTTTCTCTTTTTCTGATTCCTAGCTACTCTTTTTTTTTCTTTGTATGGAAATATCAATACTTAGAATTATTTTTCTTTCCAAGAAAATGCAATTATCGTCATTCCGTCTCTATTCAATTAAATGTAGTTGGATTTTAGCCATATTGACAGTATAAAATATATTTTGGATGCTGAAAGGTAAGACATGCATGGTGATTGCCAACACAATTCTATCTTCATTTAGGAATATTACAGCTCCTAATAATATCACACTTCACCCCCTACCCCCCAACCCTACACCCCCAAACTCGACGATATGTAGCCTTTATTTTGACCATCTCCCCCCCCCCCCCCCCTATCCTACCTAATAATGAATTTTTATGGTTCTTTTTCCCATTTGATTTTCCAATTTTTAAGACATCCACGCAATTTTTTAGTTAAATTAAGAGAGGGGGATGCCGGGAGGAGATCACGTCTTGAATTGAGGAAATTAGCTTGTAATGTGAAGATAAATAACGATGAGAACTATAGGATGCTCGTTTATTTCTTTTATCGTCAATTTTTAAGAATTATCAAGTGATGTAGTAGAATGATTATAATATTTTTACCCTTAATTAGAAGCTTTCTGTTCAATGCGAATGAAGAACCTTTGGGGAGCGTTTTCATCCCTTTGACGTACTACTCTGCACAAATCTAAATTAGTCGGACTAGTAGATTTCAAATATCAAATCATGTGAAGATATCATGTATACTTCACTTATCATCGGCGGATGCAATGAAATGATTGAAATCCGTATACTCTAATTAGAATTCTTTTGTTCTGAGTCATAAGAATAAAGAATATTTCGGTAAAGTGTTTAACTCCTTTAAGGGATAACTCGATGCAAATTCAAATGAATGGACCAGTAAATTTCATAAGATAATCGAGAAGGTTAAAAAGAATAGTATAAATAGGAAAAGATCGACACCAGCTCCTAGCAGCGTGCACCAAAATGGGGATCATCATTATGTGCAACTAAAAATGAAAGTGTTAGTGCCCGGGGCACAGTCCAATGACAAAAGAGAGGGCTTAAGGCGCTCTGTACACTTGCATCGTGTGATCGATTCTCATCCTGTTGAAGTTATTAAGTGATTTGTTAAGTGATATTTAGTGAATTAAGAGAGTTTGTAATGTGTGTTAGTTAAAATGTGGGACCAAAGTGTAAACTCACATATCTTTACTTCTTCTATGTAGTTTTGTATTAATAAGTGCTATGCACTCACTTTGTAGTTTGAGCTTTCAATTAATAGAAACATCTAGAAAAGTTTCCACATATTTTCTCTCAATTGTTCATCAACATCACTGTATATCTCATATGCATTGAGATTCCAGTGAACATTTCGATCATTAACATGATATCAAAGCTTTAGGAAGAAGATCGACACTCTAAGTTCGAATTTTCGAAGTTCGAGAAATTGAAGATCGAGACTCTAAGTTTTGAATCTCTGAATTACGATTCAAATCGAGAAGATCGAGGATAGTGTAATTGAAGATCGAGATTATGAGTTAGAATTTCTACCTGTTCTAATCTTTTCGTGATCCAAATCGAAGAGATCGAGGACGATCTGGTACATGCAGGTCAAATTTCACTTAATAATTGAAGTTTTTTTGTGAGTTTTCATTGATTGAAATCTATCACTATTGCTCTTGTTATTGATGTCATTATCAATTTTGTTGTTAATCAATTTAATTGATGGAGAACACTTCGCAAAGCGTACCAGTTATTACAGATGAAATTTCGAATGTAAGTTCAAACATAATAGATCATAATCATCCATTATATTTGAGCTCAATACCCCTGGAGCTGTGCATGTCGAAATACAGTTAACATGAATGAAAAACTATACATTGTGGAGCCGCGCAATAAAATTGAATCTATTAACGAAGAATAAGATTGGTTTTATTGACAACAAAGTGAGGAAGGACATGTATGATGGAAATATGATGAAGCAGTGGGATCGTTGCAACGCAATGGTGATTTTATGGATTATGAAGAATGTGAGTAGAGATTTGTTGAGTAGAATCTTGTATAGATCTACTGCTTTTGTAGTTTGGAGAGATTTGAAGGAGCGATTTGACAAGATCAACTTGTCTCGGGTATATCAATTGAAGAAGGAATTAGCCATACTCCAGCAAGGAGTATCGTATGTTGCTACCTATTATTTCAGGATGAAGGATTTGTGGGATAAAATCGACTCAATCATCCCTCCACCTGCATGTGAATGTGGCAGTCCACGAGCATATATTGATCATTTCGCTAATCAGAGATTATTAGAATTTTTTATGAGATTAAATGATGGCTATAATCAGGCACGAAGTCACATTTTATTACTATCACCTACACCTAGTGTCAATCAAGCATGTGATATGATTGCGCAAGATGAAATTCAAAAATCTATTACTGGAAGATTTGGAGGCATTGACTCAAGTGAATCTATGGCTATGTATGACAAGACAACCCAATACAAACAAAAGGAAACCAAATCAATCTGAATTATGTGATCACTGCCAGTTGAAAGGCCACACCAGAGAAATCTGCTACAGATTGATGTTATGTGATTACTGCAAGAAACAATGACATATTAAAGACAAATGTTATAGGCTTGTTGGATATCCAACATATTACATAGGAAAAAAGAAGGTGAATGTTGCAGTGATCAAAACTCAGCATGATGATGTAGCTGCTGATCATGAACACATACAACTGTCTAAGGAGCAACATGATTATCTCCAAAGCAGATTGTCCTCATGTACTCCAGACAGGTATGCTAAAGTGTTGCAGGCATTTGATCAACGGGAAGAAAAGAACAGCAAGACAACAGTAGCCAGAGCTCATATGGTAGGTAATTTTGTATCTCATAGGCATAAAGGTAATATCAATGCAGACTGAATAGTGGACACAGGAACAACTAATCACATGGTATGTGAATGCCGTCCAGATGTCGGTAAATTGTGAGATTTGTGGTGGACCGCACTCCTTTGACAGATGCACATCGGTGGACCCTAATAATGTGTCAATGGAGCAGGTTCAGGCAGTTGGGAACTTTCAGCGGCCTTATAATTTCAACACATACAATTCAGGGTGGAGAAATCACCCTAACTTTTTGTGGAGGAACGACCATGCCCAGCAGCAACCATATCAAGGTAATTACCAGAATCAGGCTACCTCATCCCAGCAGTTTAGACCACCTACACAACAAGAGAAGCCTGATAAGCTGAGGGTTGCATTGCTTACACTCGCGGTCGCGAGAATCGGTTCATGTATAAACTGTGTCCTCTCTTAGGAACACAGAAAGCGAGTTGGGCAATTGGCGAAGATGGTAACCAACAGGCCGCAGATACTCTCCCAAGCAATACATAGGTCAATCCAAAATAGCAGTGTTAGGCAGTGTTGTTAAGGAGTGGAAAGCAGTTGGAGCATGTTGCTCCCCAACCCGCAGTGATTCATGAGAAGGAGGGTGAGAAAGCAGTTGAGGAAGGAAAGGAGGGGGTCACTAAGGACCATCCTACAGTTGATAAAGCTCCACCAGCACCTTTGAGAGAATACACTGATAGAATCCCTTACCCTCAGAGGTTCCAAAAGAAGGTCATAGACAAGCAATTCTCCAAGTTCTTTGAGGTATTTAAGAAGCTTCACATCAATATCCCCTTCATTGAGGTGTTAGAACAAATGTCCGCATACTTCAAATTCATGAAGGAAATACTTGGAAAAAAGATAAGGTTGGCGGATTATGAGACAGTAGCGCTGACAGAGGAGTGCAACGCCATCTTACAAAAGAAACTGCCTCCTAAGTTGAAAGATCCATAAAGTTTCACCCTGCCCTGCACTATTGGGAAAGTAACATGCAACAGGACACTTTGTGACTTAGGGGCTAGTATAAATCTCATGTCTCTGTCTGTGTTTAAGAAATTGGGTTTGGGGGAAGCCAAACCAACCACAGTTAATCTGCAGCTGGCTGACCGAACCGTGGTGCACCCTAGAGGCATAGTGGAAGATGTGCTTGTCAAGGTGGGAAAGTTCTTCTTCCCGTGAGACTTCATTCTTGACATGGAGGAAGATGATGAAATACCCATCATTTTGGGGAGACCATTCCTAGCCACGGGCAGAGCTCTAATCGATATGGAGAAGGGAGAATTGAGACTACGGGTTCAGGAAAAAGAGATGATATTCAAGGTGTTCAAATCCACCATTGAGTCCCCGGCCAGCAACAAGTGTTTCGTAGTAAGCACAACTGACACAACAGTTCAGCAAGCACATACCAACACTAGGGAGATCATTCCTACATCTGTGAAAACACAGGCTAGTTTGAAAGGTGCAACAAAAGTTCATGACATGAAAGCTGCCAAACAGGTAAATCTTACTGAACTCAATGATGTGAAAAATAAAAATAGAGTGAGAAAGAGGAAAATAATTTTTAAGTGGATAAGTTGTGTGGTTAATTTACCCCAATGATCTGATAAGGAACCTGCGTCCGGCTAAAAGACGTTAAAGACAGCGCTACTTGGGAGACAACCCAATGTTTAAATTATTCAATTAGTTTAAACATAACAGTCTCATTTTTTATATTTTTGTTGTGATGTGATGACAGGTGCGGGAATCGGAGAATGAGCAGGAAGAAAAGGGTGGAAAACCCGGAATCGGCTGCCATGGTGCCATTATCTGAGATCGCGATCTTTGAATGTTCGAGAGGTCACATACTTTAGGCGCATGGTCTGCCATCGCGTAATCGGTGCACAGCGCGAATTCAAAAAATAAAAAGCCCTAAATCCCCAAATTCCTTCCCACAGATATCGTCTCAATGCAGTATTCGCCGCCACTTCCACCATTTTAAACCGCTATTGTCTGTAAGTCGTCCCTTTTTAATTTTTGAGTCTTTACACATTTGGGACTGTTGACACCCAATTTTGACCCATCTTTTAGGCATTTCTTGCAATTTTAAGCATCTTAGAACACCGCGTTTTGTCATCATTTTTGACATTTTGTATATTTTTTACATAACATTCTATGCTGTTTATTCTTGTAAATTGACATCATGTTTTGTTTTTTACCTTTAATTAGGTATTACACATTTTTTAGCATCTCTTTGAATAATTAACTGACACCCCGTCTTTACTTTTAATCAGGCATTAAATATTTGTTAAACATTGTATTTTATTATTATTGCATCAGGCATTGACATTTTAATAATTTGTGTCTTTAAATAATTTTCCTTTTTAATAATTAATCCATTTTGCATTTTTTGTCAAACCAGTCCAGTCCAGGGCATAATCTGAATCAGTCCAATCCGCCAGAAATCGAAACAAAAAATGAAGCCCAATACACTTTCATCATATACCCAAACCCAATACCCAATACGATACGATACCCAATACCCAATACCCAATACCACAAACTCTAAACCTAATCTCGCTATAAAACTACCTACACTACCTAAATCAGCGCGTGAATGCGTAACATTACTCTACGCCTTTTAACCGCTTCCGGCTCTCTCTCACGCACCTTGCTACCTCATCCCTCAACCCTAGCCGTCTCCTCTCTCTCACCGTGGCCGATCTCCCAAAAGAACCTCACCGCCATTCCGCTCCTCGCCGCCTTTACTCCCGTGACTCTCGCCGCACTGCCTTCGCGCCGCTCCTCTTCCCCGCTGCGTCCGTCGCGCCTCTCGCAGACCACCGTCCATCACCGCGAACCTCTGCAACATCCTCAAACCCTTTTCCGGCACTCGCCGTCTGCACCTCTCCGCCACCCTCGCATCGCCTCTCCACTATCACGCTTTCCGTCATCACCGGCGAACCACGCGTCGCGAACACACACTCTGATCGTAACGGTCGTTGAACCCCACTATCCGCCGAACCAACCATCGAACACCCATCTCCGTCGACCACCACCCCGCGAACCACTACACACCCATCGCGCGTGAACCGCGTCGACCACGCGTATTGCGAGTTTGGTTCCATTTTTAGATTTATTGGCATATTTGTTATTTGGGTGATTTCCTTTATTTTTGAATTTATTTGGAGTTTGAGTAACTCGCGATGCGTTAGTTCTTATTCTATTGTTGGTTTGATTTGGAATGATTTCTTGTGTTTCTGGAGTTTTTAAACTCACGCGTCTCTGTTTTCAAATGACTCTCTCTTGCTTTGGCTATTCTGGTGATTTTTGATATCATTTGAAATTTCGGCCTTATTGCATTTGAATTTTCTGGTGATTTTTGATGTTTTCTAGTTTCTTTGGAATGATTTTCTTTGTGTTTGTGGTATTTTGACCATTGTGCTCTTTGTTTTGTTAAAGCCCGATCGAACCATCCGCACTTGGTATTAAGCGATTTAGAACAAAACTACACTGTTGGTATTTACTGATTTTGAACAAGATACTACACTTGGTATTAAACTGATTTAGAACAAAACTACACTGTTGGTATTTACTGATTTTGAACAAGATACTACACTCTTGGTTACTGATTTGAACAATTGGTATTAAACTGATTTAGAACAAAACTACACTGTTGGTATTTACTGATTTTGAACAAGATACTACACTCTTGGTTACTGATTTGAACAAGATACTACACTTGGTATTTTTACTGATTTTGAACAGATACAACACTTTGGCCGATGAAGGAATCTCCGTCTGATTTCCAAGGCCTTCCCTGTACAAAGACGGATTTATTTTTGGCTTTATTTATTAATTATTGCTATTGCTTTAAAAATTATTTATTTTATTACTAACACTTTTACTAAGTGTCTATGCAGGTACCCGAAGATCATCTTGTGCAGAAAGCCTAAAAAGGGTTAAAGATGTCCCAGATTCTTATCTCATGTCGCATTTAATTTTAGTTTTACTTTTGTATTGCATTTTATTTTAACAGTAAATTATGTAAAAATGCTTAGAATAGGTAGAATAAAGTCAATATATAATTAACCTAGGTTTGAACGGATAACCGCAAGTTAGCGGATCTTAAAGGATGCCTAACCCCTTCCCTTTAGGATAATAAAGAACCCTGATCCAGAATCTCACATAGCTTTCGCAGACCTTTAAATGGAGATCATTTATAGCATTTTTATGCTATTTAATAAGTGTCTTAATTCACTATAATAATTAGGTGGCGACTCCTTTAAATACATCTAGGAATCAACCATACGTAGTACTCCCGTTTTGACTCCGGTTAAAATGGGGTGTTACAGGGACAATGTGTCGTTTAAGTTTTGGGGGTACTTATTTTATTTTTGTGTTTCTGTTTTTGAGTCGTTTTGATTGAGTTTTTGTGTCTTTTATTGTGTCTATATGAGTCAATTTTTTTTTATGATCTTGCATGTTGTAGCTGCTTGAAACGTCTAGTGAATTAAGTGGGATAATGTAATGAAATTAGAAGCTAAAATCTGTGTGCTTAAGTTAGATATGCCTAAATTTCATGAAAATCTAATTATTTGGGATATTTGTGCTTAGTTTATGTGTTGTCAATTGAGAAAAATGTCTATGAGTCTACTTTCTTGTTATTTGAGCCGAAATAGTTAAGATATACATGTTAGGGAGATATTCAGGCATTTCGTTGTTAGTCCTTCTTACCATTCATTACTTACCTTGCAATAAATTGTATCTTTAGTCAGCTTTTTTGAGCCTAAATAAGTTGTTTCTTTGACACCCCATGATTTCCTTGTGTGTCATAAGCAATAAGTGAAAATAGGGATGAAAAAGAGTGGGGGAAAAATATCAAAAGAGAGTGAAAAAAATGGATGCACTCCAATAAAAAAAAATATAAAAACTTAAGTTTGGGGGTGCCTAGGTGAATTTGTTTCATGCTCTCAAAAAGAGAGGGGAATGATAGGTATGAACTGAAAAGAATACCAAAAAGAAAAACAAAATGGTTGAATGAGAAAAACGCTTATGGTACGTAATTTGAGCTTAAATGCCAACTTTTACCTACCTCTGTCTAAGCCTACATTACAACCCTGAAAAGTCTTGCATATCTCTAGTATGTATGTATATGATTAGTGGAGAATAACAAGTAAACAGGCCTATAGAACTAAAAGAAGTTGACATGCATAGGTTAATGTTCATATTCTCATTGAGTGTGATTGAAATGAATTTGCGAAATATCTGGCTTGAAATTCTAGATTGTTATATTCATGTTATATATGTTCCAGCATATTATCCCAACTGACATTCATGTTTTTCTAAGTAACCTTGTCAGCTGCTTGATTAGAGTCTTGTGAGTCATTATTTTTTCTGTTTCTTTGATTTTGTTTTTATCTTTGCTCGAGGGCGAGCAAAGGTTAAGTTTGGGGGTATTTGTTAGGCGTATTTTGTATACGCTTTTAGAGTCATTTTTAGTTAGTATTTTTCCCATTTTCGTTTAAATATGTGTCGTGTTAGGGTCGTTTTTCTTTCTTTTGAGTCACATCGGTTCAAAAAGGCAAAATGGCGAAAAGGAGCGAAAAGTGGGCACAAAAGGAGGGTCCCGAGGCAAAAAGAACGAAAGTTGATAATTCAGGACAAAATACTTCAGCACCGCGGTGCCGTTCATACAGGACCGCGATGCCATAATTACTGAGAGGTTGCAGGACTTTCAGCACTGCGGTGTCATTCTGCAGGACCGCGGTGCCAATTCGGGGAATTTCAGATCCGAAGTAAATTTGGCCAAGGTCAGAAGGATCCATAGGGCACGAAATTTGCAACATACTTAAGCCCTAGGGATTAGTCTATTGAGGGGAGTTCATTCTAACACACAACACATCACAGGGCAAGGATTGGAAGCTACAATTGGAGACTTTAGTTCGCAGTACTTTTCTTTCTTTCTTTTTAATTCAGTTTATGCTTGGAATCGTATTAGTTCTTAGCGTGACTATGACTAGAAGTTAAACACTTTATTAGGGCTTTCCTTTTGAATCGCTTGAAACTCTATCTCATGACTTAATGCATTAGTTTGATTTCTTCTTCACTTGATTAAGATTTATTCAATAATTGGTATGAATGTTTGATAGTTAATTGATCACTAATTATCATAATCTATATGATTTCGAATCAAGAACCGAGAGAAGAGATTTGGATATGTTGTAATTGAATAGACATAAGTTAAAATCGCGGACGAAAGTACCCCGATACTTGTGCAGCATTATAGGTTACTGTTCTTAATCCTCCTATGTGGTAAATCCTATCATAGAAATATATAAGGGTTCTACACTGGGGTTGAGCGATTATATATCCTAACCGGAATATAAGACAGTCTAGTTAACTGTTATCTTAACGTAGAAGAAGAAGTCATTCTAGTTGCATTAAGGATTGAATAGAGTGGATAGTCGAGGATTTTGGAAGCCCTAATTCATGCATAACTGATTAAACCCCAATAATTTAGATTACTTCTCACAATTATTCTAGTAGTTAGATAAAAACTCAAATCAAATATCGTTTGCCAAATAGATAATCTAGAATAGATGTTCGGTAATTAGAAATCAGTCTCTGTGGACGATAAACTCGGTCTTATAGACTATATTACTTGTGAACGATACGTACACTTGCGTGAGCAATTGGACACGCTTAGAAAATACAAACACACAACAAATATAGAAATAATATGCCCCAAAGTATATTACATAATATGTTGCTCAATAAGATCCAAACAAATGTTCAACAAGTACACTATATATCTCTACACATTCTACACTCTACATAAAGCCTCTGATTTCGCGGATTGATATCTACAAAATGTAAGTCTTCTATCAAAGTGTTACATATGCTTTATGTTTATTTTATATTACATATTCATACTATAATTTGACCGCCTATATCGGGTTTGAAACATAAATTTTTAAATTCCGTTGCGTGTACGAACCCGACGAAAACACCTACACTCTCCACCAAACATCAGACAACTACATATACATTGTCACTTACTACACCCACCCGGCCACCCCTAGCGTCAGACCTTTTTCACGTGAAAAAAAAGAAGAGGAATTTCGCCTTATAGGTGGATTCAGAATTTAACAGGTTCAACTTTTAGATTTTTACCGTTGAATCAATTATACTTTTGAAATTAAAGGTTCAAAATTATTTTTTTAATTTGTTTTCAGTGATTTTTATATATATCTATACCCAGGTCGAGAATGTTGAGATCATTTGAAGGCATTATTATATGCTACACCCTCTATTACTATTAATTTGAATAAAGAAATTTTACAGTGACAAAAAGAAAATAGAAATTTGAACAAATCAGACTTGGATACTATGATAGAATAAAGTAGAGATAAGTGGGATTTGAACCCTCCATCTCACTTATAGAGTTGCATCCAATAATCATTATAGCATAGGACTTCTCTTGAATTCGTTGATAACAGAACAACTTGTGCCCCCTTTCTTTTAAAGAGGAAGAATTAATCACATTTCATTTGATGGTGGAGGGAATCCTAGGATAACGACCCATAAAAACAATGGTGTTTTATACCTTAGAGATCATCCAGGTCAATCTGCATTAATTTGATGTTCACACATGAGGTGTTCTCACTTCTCAGGTTTCGGAATAACCATGTTTTATGATACATTTTCATTTAAGCTTCTTATCCAGACTTACATCATAGGCCTAGAGTGGAATGTTCACCTACAAATAATGGGCTCTACAGTCTACACACGATCTCCTAACTGCCCAAGATACAATTAGTTGAGCTCTTGAGCCTAAATACAACCAAAAACTGTCATGTTTTCCTTTATTTTCACATATGACGAAAGCATATAATCTACACTGTTGGAAAAAGATGAGAGCACTCAACAATATGAGAATCCAATAAATTCATGCATCACGGTTTCGTCCATGGAGAAATCTCCTGATCCAATTAAAAAGTGGAATGAAGAGATTCAAGAATCGATCGAGAGAGAAAGTGCAGTAATCCTAAATTACATGTCAACAAGAAGGCAGCAAATCTGTGTCATTCCCTGTATTATTTTTACCAAGTCATTATTATTAGCGAATTCAGCATCTCTGTCCTGAGTTTAGGATGAGGTGTGATTTTATCATAGGTATACATTTTAAATTTGTTTTTCATACCAATGTATACGACTGTTATCTGCTTGATTTTGTGATAAACAAGTTTTGGTTTAAATGAAGGCAAGGATTTCAGTTTGGAGAGATTTCTCTCCATTGACAGTATGCAGGTCCCTGCGGGGTTCTTGTATTGAGTGATACTTAATCCTCTTATTAAGGTGGGATACACAGTGGAATATATACAAATGAAGATTTACAATATCCTGTTCAATACAACGAGATAGACTGTACATTCCATCTCTTGACAAACCCTATCGGTGGATTCTACACTACGAGTCTTACAAGATATATGAGGAATTCTCTAAAATGCCAAGCTTAACAAATGGATTATTCAGTAAATACTCAACTGAGGAGCTCATTATGAGATCTCTGTGTCGGTCAGGGAATGAAAGAACATGTCAATGTTCACGGAAGAAACGTTTACTTGGATCTGAGAGAGTGATGAATTCAAGTGAAAATGTTGAATCTAAGTTGCTCATGACAGCCAAGAGAGTTTTAGACTAGATCTATTTCATGTATCATCTGGATGTGCATAAAAACACTTCTCAGTAGGATTTAGAACTTTCAAATGAGATGTATTCCCAGAAAGTAGTATGCACATCTTCGGGTAATGGAGAGGTGCCTACGCTGAGAGAAAAAGATCTTGTTCAGACCATGTCCTCGTTTATTAATATTTTGAAAAATCCAGTAAACGTTGGAAATGCTTCATGTTTGTAATAAAATAGTCTTGAACTAAAGGAAGGTTAGGACTTTCACCACAACGACAGTCCTTAAAAATTAAATACACCGTCGTAAATATTTCAATTTCTTGTCCCCTGTCTCAATAAAAAGTCAGGAATATGCTATGCAAAATTCCGTGGGAAAAAAGTTAATATTGCTGAGTCGGTTCCTTAATCCAAATATATATTGGGAGTATATACTAAATTATTACTCCATATATATACACACACAAGACCCAAATGCTTCTCTCTCTCTCTAACCGTTTTTCTTGCTTAATTGAGATACCAAGAAAAACAAAGGTACCTGACTTTTTGGTGAAAACTCAAGTGAACAGTACTTCTTGTGCCGGTGAACAGTGATTTTCGCCGGCAAACAGGTTCGACTAAACTGGAGTTGGTACCTCCGGTTGCCCGTATCCATTCTTTGTCCTTATCCTTGTTAAATTTTACCGCTTCGCTGTATTGATTCGTGATTTTACTTCTTGCATTTACCTTTCTTATCTTTAGTTATAGCATTCTTGGCCGCATTGGTTTTACTTGACTCTAGATTCTTGTTAACTTGTGTTTTTCCTTTGATCTATTCATGTTTTAGGGTAAACGTTTGAGTAGTTTATTATTTTATATTTGCTTTAGTGGCTTTGGTAACTGATGGTAGACTAGGGTCATGTTCTCGGTCGGGGATATGGGCGAGGGTTAGGGGGGATAAGTGGAGTAAGGGAGATGCTAGGTTGAGAATAGAGTCTTGGAACATTGGGACTTTAACGGAAAAGCTCATAGAGCTAGTTAAGATTTTTAAGAAGAGGAGGATTAATATAGCATGTGTAGGGAGATCAAATGGGTAGGACCTAAGGCTAAGGATGTGGACGGGTATAAGCTATGATTCTCCTGTAGGTCGAGGTATAGGAATGGGGTAGGCATTTTAGTAGACAACGAGCTAAGGGATCAGGTGGTAAAGGTTATGAGGGTCAATGACAGGATGATGTCGATTAAATTGGTAGTTGGCTCACTAGGAACATTATTAGCGCTTACGCGCCGCAGGCGGGCTTGAACGAGGCGATTTTGGGAGGATTTAGACGAGGTGGTGGATGATATACCATCCACTGAGAAGTTATTTCTAGAAGGGGATTTCAACAAAACATATCGGGTCACTTCAGAGGGATGACGACGTGCATGGAGGCTTTGGCCTCGGGGACAGGAATGGGGGAAGCGTCTCACTTTTGGAGTTTGCTAGCGCTTTTGAGATGGTGATAGCCAATTTGAGGTTCCTGAAAGAGGAACACTTGGCGACTTTCCGTAGTTCGGTGGCTAAGACCCTGATAGACTTTTTGCTCCTTAGGAAGATTGACAACAATCTTTGTAAAGACTGCAGAAATATTCCGAGGGAGTATCTTACAACCCGACATAAGCTTTTAGTGATGGATTTGAAGATCAAGATGGAGAAGAAGATGTGTGTTGTGGATAACAAGTTAAGAATCAAATTGGGGGAGTTTGACCATGGCTAGTGCAAATGAGATGGGGGAGAGGTTGATGGCCAAGGGGGTTTGGGGGAGTAGTGGAGATGTGACCGGTATGTGAAATAGGACGACCAGCTGCATTCGAGAGGTAGCTAGAGAAGTGTTTGGGGTCTCGAGGGGTAGCCATGGTTGACATCGAGGGGACTGGTGGTGGAATGGTTAAGTTCAAGAGAATGTGGAAGCAAATAAAGAGGTGTATGCGAAATTGGTAGAAAGCAATGATGATGTGGAGAAGTGGACAAATGGGAAAATGTATAATATGACAAGGAAGGAGGCAAAGCTTGCGGTTACAACGGGGAATGGCGACTTTTGAACGCTTGTATTTGGAATTAGAAGAGAAAGACGAGTATAGGAAGTTGTACAGACTAGCCAAGACGACGGAGAAAAGGGTCTATGACTTGGATCACATGAGGTGCATCAAGGACGAGGATGGCAAAGTACTGGTGGATGACGCGCATATTAGGCGGAGGTGGCAGTGTTACTTTCATAAACTCTTGAACGAAAAAGGAGAGGGATACATTGTGCTGGGAGACCTGGAGCAATCTGGTAGGTATCGGGATTTTGAGTATTGTAGAAGCATTAAAGTAGATGAGATTAAGGGTGTTGTTCGCAGGATGCGCGGGGGACGAGCGAAATGCCCGAAGAATGGAGGTAGAGTACAATGATCTCTTTGTGCAATAACAAAAGTGATATCCAAAGTTGTAACAACTATAAGGGTATCAAGATGCTAAGTCACACTATGAAAGTTTGGGAGAGGGTTGTGGAGATGATGGTGAGAGGAGGCGTGTCTATTTCGAGAACCAATTTGGATTCTTGCCGGGGCGTTCGACCATAGAAGTCATTAATCTTATTAAAAGGTTGGTGGAGCAGTATAGGGAGAGGAAGAGAGACTTACATATGGTTTTCATCGACCTCTTAGGGAGGTTATGGAGATGTTTGGAGGTTAGAGGTGTACATGTGGCGTATACTAGGGCGATCAAAGATATGTATGATGGAGCCAAGACCAGGTACAGACAGTATGAGGAGACACAGAGCATTTTCCAGTGATGATGGGGCTGCACCGGGGATCAGCTCTTAGCCCATTCTTATTTGTCTTGGTGATGAATGGACTGGCGCAACAAATCCAAGGGGAGGTGTCATGGTGTATGTTATTCGCAGACGACATAGTCTTGATTGATGAGACTCGCAGCGAAGTGAATGTTAAGCTGGAGGTTTGGATATAGACTTTGGAATCTAAAGGGTTCAGGCTAAGTAGGACCAAGACAAAATACTTGGAGTGCAAGTTCAGTAATGGGAGCAACCTTGAGACAGACGTAGAGGTGATGCTTAGTACTCAGGTCATTCCAAAAAAAAAGGAAGATTCAAGTACATTGGTCTATTATCCAAGGGGATGGAGAGATTGATGATGATGTCACATTGTATTAGGGCAGAGTGGATGAAATGGAGGGTCACATCTGGAGTCTTATGCGATAAAAAGGTACCACCAAAACTTAAAGGCAAGTTCTATAAGGCGGTGGTGGTTAGACCGACTATATTGTATGGGCGGAGTGTTGGTCGGACTTCGCACATCCAAAAGATGAAAGTTGCAGAGATGAGGATGTTGAGATGGATGTGACGGCATACAAGGAGGGATAGAATTAGCAATTATTATATACGGGACATAGTGGAAGTGGCCTCAGGAGAGGATAAGATGCGAAAAGCGAGATTGAAATGGTTTGGGCATGTGTAGAAGAGAGACACAAATGCCCCAATGCGGAGGTGTGAGAGGTTGGCTATGGACGGGTTCAGGAAGGGTAGAGGTAGGCCGAAGAAGTATTGGGGAGAGGTGATTAGACGGGATATAGCGCAAGTGCAACTTACTGAGGACATGACCTTAGATAGAGAGTTGTAGAGAACATGAATTAGGATAGTAGGTAGTCGAATGTAGCCCTACTTACACTTACAAACCGGTAGTTGTAGTGTTATTATTGTAGGTCCGCTTAGCCTATCATACTAGTAGACGCAGTATTGCTTTATAGTAACATTTGATTTCTATTGCTATGTGTGTTTTAGTGTATTTTATTTATCTTATGTACCTACATTAGTTACTGCTTCTTTTTCAGAATGCGTCATCATGACTTATTCGCTTTTGATATCAACATTTTCATACTGCTTTAAATTTTTCCTGACCGATTCTCTTGCTTGCTTTACACTTGTTTTGTTTTTGCTTTTGTTTTGTTTGTGTTTATGCTCTGTCTTGAGCCGAGGGTCTCTCAAAAAAAAATCGTTCTACCTACCAAGGTGAAAGCCGAGAGATTATTATCTTATTAATAGGCTCCTTCGCTTAAGGGAAAGAGACAAAAGAACAAATCCTTCCTACGAATGTGAATCTGCCAGGTAAGGGGGTTAAGGGGGAGAGCTTTTCCAAAGGTAAGGGCTGCGTACACTCTACCCTCTCCAGACCCACGTTGTGAGATTTCGCTAGATATGTTGTTGTAACTAAAGGAAGGTTAGGACAAGTATATTGGTTGTGTAAATGATTACAAAAAGAATAAAACGGATATTGGAAAACATGGGCTTTGTTGGTGACTCAAAGTTCTGACTTTGCTCCATTAAGGATTAAGGCATGTACTCTCTTATGCAACAACACCAGCAACTACACCTCCATCCTGGGCAAGTTGGATCCTAAATATGAATCCTCAATGTCTATATTGCTCCATTTGAGTCTTAGTCCAGTATTATAAAAACTTAGTTTCTTTTAGCATTAGAAGTCCTCTATAATCTCTACTAGCATATAAAGCTCTACTGAAACTAAGACTCCTAACAAATATTTGACATAAATAAACATCATACTAAAATGATGAGATCATAATCCCAATTGGTATCAACCTAAAAACTAATACCTTGGACCATTGCTCAGTTTGTGTGCCACACCCTTATTACAAGGCCTAGTGGCCTATGCTAATCTTCATTTTATCGCTCAAGGAAAATCAAGTAATACAAAATTCTCTAAACAAGAACATGCATCATGCTATTTCATCAATCAATCTAAACGCATCATCAGATTTGTAAGTGTGCAATAAAAATTTATTAAAAATCAATTACTATCACTGTCTACACCTAAGGCAGTGGATATGACAGTACAAGTCACTCCAGTAGATGAATTTGACAAACATAACAAAATTTAGCATCTCTACAATCAGTCCAGTGATACATCATGTCGAATAGAATCTCCATTTGAAAGAACATCAGTCAATTAAGACAAAATCCTTAAAATGATTCAACCAGAGTAGTGCAGGAAATACCATTTAGTTGATCAAATATAAGGTATTCCCTCATAGGAAGAAAAAAAAATTCTAACATGAAGCAACAGCTAGAAAGCTAACATCTGGATAACAACAAATAAAAGAATGCAAAATTCCCATTCAAAGATCATCAGTATTAAATAAACTAAGAACCTGCAATTGCATAACAAATGTACCTCCTCGGCCACTTTCATAATCTGCCACTACCGTAAGTGTGCTATCTGTGTGAACTACAAACATGAACTGAGGAAAATCTTAGCCAAGTGCCCATAGGACAAAATCTGAAGGAGGGTTGCAACACTTAAATTTCAATGGTTAGAAACTACCTGACAAGCCTCAGTCCAAGCCATGGTCAACTATGTACACCAGAAACGCATCATGCCTATTTTAAGGACAACTACTAGCATATCCACCATACATCTATCTGATAGTGACAAACTTGTTTGTACCATGCTTTGCCCAGTGTGGCTTCAGGTCAATTGGATTAGAAAAGTTATATCCTTCTGAAGCCAGTTTCTCTAGTACCTTCTTAAACGCTCCCAAACTCATCTTCCGACCTGCTATCCTTGAACCACGCCGTTTGACGTTCATAGGCAAGGGATATGAAGACAAATTAGTGGTACAGCAAGCTGACTGCCACCCACCACAGCCCCACCGATAACACTTCTGAGCAGCCCCAGTGCATGAGCAGATTGGTATGGGAATTCCAGAAATATCCATATTAATCCCGTTAATGACAACTTCTGCACTTTTTCTGGGAGCTCTTGCCTGTGGAACAGACGGAGTAGACTCGTCTTTAGGAGTCCTAGTAGCTTTCTTTGCCTTCTTAGGTTTAGGGGACTTCAGCAGTTGGGCTTTACCAGCTCCCCTCTTTTTAGCAAGCCCGCCTATATCCCTTTCTTGGCAAACCTCTTCCACCAGAGGAGCAGTTTCAACTTTCACCAAGCTTTGCTGCTGGTGCATGATCTGCATAGACTGAGCGAAAGACGTCTCAGGCAAAAAACCATAACCTGTAAGATAGGGGTGGTTTGCAGATAGCACATTGAGATACTTCTCTCTATAGTCTTTATGATTAACCCATGCATCCCTCATGTAGTCCATGGGTATTGGGGACTCCGAGTGCCCACAAACCCGATGGTGATGAAACGCACCACCATTAGTTGACGCCATAACTGTAGGATGATCAGGTGGGTGGGTTTGTTGGTGGTGGTGATGATTATCATGAATGTTGCCAAAATGGGGTTTTTCGTCCATTGAGGACATGAGTTGCAGGCCCAAATGACCCTTCAGGACAGTTGTTGTAGGCTCAAAAAAGCCCCAATTTCGTATATTCATACTGCCATTTCCATCCATGGCTACCTGAAATCGATAGCAAAAAGGCCTGAAACTTCAATAAAGACCGAAATATTGCTTATTTCAGTAAAACACCAATGCCACAGCATGCAAGCATCATCATTTTCAACCCTGCAGAAACCACAAGAGATAATGTTGACCAAATCAAACAACAAGTAAGAAAACTATAGTAATAAAAGATGATCCAACACATCTAATCAATTGCCAAACGTGCATAATTTCGACAACAAATTAAGCAAGAAAAATATATTACAGTATCGTTTGGAAATGAGACATTACATCTAATCGGTCGTCATTAAAAGACAGAGAAATTCATAATGCTGACATTAAAATTTGATATAATCAGCAGTAACTAAGTTAGATCTTGGCATAGATTGAGAATATACTAGTCCAAATATGGAAATGCCAAGGGAAATAAAAGACTACTCACTGGAGGCAAGACTCGGCGAGTTTTTAGGGTTTGGGACTGTACCCTTATTTACGTTTTCAAATAATAGAATTTGATTTTTCTATAAATTAATTGCAGAAAATAAAAATAAGAACGATTAAATGAAAAAACACTAACATACGAATTCCTTAAATTTTTATTGTTGTTTCAGCTACACACTTCAACTATGTGAGTAGAGATTAGTACATCAGTTGGTTAGCTACTACTCCTCATTTTCCTTATTCGGATTCCCTATATAATAAAAAAGTTAACATTCCATTACCCTGAATTAATTCAAAGTGATATTAGTACCACCTTTTGTGTGGGAGAGATTTATATTTGGAAGAATTAAAGGGTTTGATTAATATTTTTGGTAGAATTAATTTAATCCATCTCCCAGTTTTAGATTCTATTATATGGCATGAAGGAAGGTTAAATAATCAGTATTTTAGTCTGTTTAAAGTCGACAAACATTAAGTAACCTCTAGTCCCAATCTTAATTTTCTGCTTTTAACAACACAATTAACAAGATCAATCTTCATATTAGAGAATCTAAATCAATTTGAAGAATTTCTCTTGTTGTTTCTTCTTCTTCATCTTCAAACCATTTCTGAAGAACACATATAGTATATTCACCAGGAGTGGAGTTCTTATGCTAGAACTATCACTCAGATAGTTGTATCTTCAAGGCAGACGTCCGTAGAACTACAGCACAAGTGGGGACGAATTTTTGTCTTAGGACACTGCGTAATTGCAGGCTTCTATCTACAAATAAGTTAGTATGTGATGTTCATACTGATGCTTTCCATTGTTGTTAATTTCAATATAGTTGAAGTATCTATATAATAGTGTTGTTGAATTCAATTTCTTTGAATTATATATATTGTATCGTGGTTCAAACATTGAAGGTCTAGATTGACACTAACAATCTAAGACAAAAAAATCTCAGAAAATTTATTTTATGATTGTGTAAAGCTTGTAAAATTTTCAGAGAATACATCTTCCTGATTTGCAAAAGAATGGATCAATCTGGATCATCAATGGTGAAAAACCATGTGGAGAAATTCGAGAAATTCAAGGGTTCTGATTTCAAACGCTGGCAACAAAAGATGTTATTCTATTTGACAACACTTCACGTGGAATACATGTTGACTGTTGAGGCTCCTTTGGCACTGCCAGAAGGAGAATGGGAGAATGCTCCTATTGATGCAGAGAGAGTCGAAAGGCTGAAGGCTGTTGAGACTTGGGACACCCAAGATACAAAGTCTGTTGTCAAGCAAGTGGAGGAACTTCATGTCTTTGTTCATGAATTAAAGGTTGAAGGCTTGGGCCTTAACCCGGTTTCCTTGTTGAGGGAATGGATTTTGAGCAATTGGTTCTTAAAATTCGAGTTGAAGAGTATAACCGGAAGACTGAAAGGGCTGATGTTGTTTCATTGGAGCCTAATGCCAATATGGTTGAAGGCAATACTTCTAAGAACCAATTTATTGGTGTTATTGTTGCACAAGCAAACATGGTTACAAATTCAACCGTTTGGTGGATGGATATGGGTGCTACAAGGCATGCATCTTCTGAAAAGGGCATGTTTTCATCTTACCAAACCATCAAGGATGGAGAACCACTGTTCGTGGAAAATGTCGTTGTTGTGAAGGTAGAAGGGAAAGGGAAGGTGACATTGAGGTTCACTTCCGGAAATGATATTGTGCTCACAAATGTGTTGCACGTGCCTGAAATTGTAAGAATTTGATTTCTGGGCCTGTTCTTAGCAACAAAGACTTCAAAATTGTAATTGAATCTGACAAATTTGTACTCTCCAAAGGTGGGGTGTATGTAGGAAAGGGTTACCTCAGTGAGTGGCTCTTTAAACTAAGTGTTGTACCTACTCAGGCAATTGTCATTATTAATGAAAATGCAGGCACTAGCACTGCTTCTATATATATGGTTGATTCCCCTTCTCTATGACATTCTCGATTAGGCCATGTAAATTATCGTTCCTTACAAAGAATGGTAAAGATAGGTATGTTACCAATATGTTCCATGAACAAAATGACCAAATGTGGGGTATGCATAGAATCAAAATATGCAATTCATCCTCATAAATTTGTTGTGAAATCAAATGAAGTATTTGGTTTAATTCATAGTGATTTGTGTGATTACCAAGTAACCCCCTCTCGTGGAGGAAAGAATTATTATATATCATTTATTGATGACTGCAGTAAATTTTGTTATGTATATTTAATACATATCAAAGAAGAGGCTTTGAACATGTTTAAAACATACAAAGCAGAGTAGAAAACCAACTTAACAAAAAAATTAAGATTCTAAGGTCAGACCGAGGTGGTGAATATACGTCAAATGAGTTCAAAGAATTATGTTCTACTCATGGTATAATTCATCAAATCAATGCGCCATATACTCCACAACAAAATGGAGTTGCCGAACGAAAGAATAGAACATTGAAGAATATGATAAATTCAATGTTGATAAGTTCGGGTGTACCTCTTAGTCTATGGGGTGAGGCATTAATTACTGTAAATATGATATTGAATAGAATTCCTCAAAAGAAAAATGAGCAAGCTCCATACGAATTATGGAATGGAAGATTGTCTACTTTCAAAAGGATGAAAGTGTGGGGTTGCCTAGCGAAAGTTCAAGTTCCTTTACCAAAGAAAACTAAACTTGAACAAAAAACGGTGGATTGCATATATATTGGTCATGTCAATAACAGTGCAGCATATAAGTTTTTGGTGTATCATTCTGATGTTGAAAGTATTCACAAGAACACACTAATGGAATCTGCTGAAGCAGAATTTTTTTAGGAGATATTTCCTTATAAAGTCAATGATAAAAGTGCTCCTAATTATAAGAAGAGGACACTGCCTCAAAATGAGTCAAACCAAAATACTCAAAATGATGATAATCTTACTTCATCGATCCAAGAAGGAGAACCTCAAACGTATAGGGCTGCTATGGAATCATCTGAAGCACCTTATTGGAAGGAGGTCATCCAAAGTGAAGTAGCATCCATTGTACAAAATAATACATGAATATTGGTTGATCTTCCTCCGGGACAGAAACCAATAGGCCATAATTGGATCTTTAAACGGAAGTTATGACATGATGGTACTATAGAGAAATATAAAGCTCGGATAGTAGCCAAAGGATTCCGACAAAAGGAATGTGTAGATTTCTTCGATACCTACTCACCAGTGTCTAGAATTACGTCTATAAGGACGTTAATTGCTATAGCAGCGATTCACAATTTGGAAATACACCAAATGGATGTGAAGACTGCATTCTTAAATGGTGAACTAGATGAAGAAATATATATGGAACAACTCAAAGGGTTTGTTGTGAAAGGTCAAGAGAAGAAAGTCTGTAAGTTGGTTAAGTCGTTATATGGACTTAAACAAGCGTCAAAGCAATGGCAAGAGAAGTTTGATAATACATTATTATCAAATGGTTTTCAAATAAATGAATGTGACAAATGTGTCTACATTAAGAAATGTAATAATGCATATGTCATTATATGTTTGTATGTGGATGATATGCTATTTATGGAAACAAATAAGGATGTAATTTATCAAACTAAGAAGATGATGTATGCCGCTTTCGATATGAAAGATATGGAAATAGCGGATGTCATTCTTGATATTAGAATTCAAAGGAATTCTGAGGGTTATATATTAACTCAATCCCATTATGTGGAGAAATTCCTTAGAAAATTTGGACAATATGATGATAGACCGGTGGTTACACCATTTGATTCCGCTTGTCATCTTAAGAAGAATGAAGGTGAGAGTGTGTCTCAATTGGAGTATACACAAGTTCTTAAAAGCTTGATGTACATAATAAATTGTACGAGACCGGATTTAGCATATACAGTGAGTCGACTGAGTCGATACTCACATAATCCTGGAAATAATCATTGGGTAGCGCTAATAAGGACACTATGATACCTAAAGCATACAATGAACTATGAGTTGCATTATACAAAATATTCTCCCGTGTTAAAAGGATATTGTGATGCTAATTGAATTTTCAACCATTCAGAAAGTAAGTCCACAAGTGGGTATGTATTTACACTTGGTGGAGCGTCGGTATCATGAAAATCACAAAGCAAACGGTAAAATACGAGATCAACTATGGAAGCAGAGTTTGTAGTCTTGGACAAAGTTGCCGAAGAGGCAGAATGGCTAAGAAACTTCCTAGAAGGTATTCCGTTGTGGACGAAGCCAGTGAATGCTATTTGCATACATTGTGATAGTATGACTGCCTTGACGAGGGCAAAAAATTAAATATATAATGGTAAATCAAGGCACATAAGGCGGCGTTATAATACAATACGAAGCTTGCTGAAGAATGAAATAATTTCCATTGATTATGTGAAGTCAAAAGACAATATAGCGGATCATTTGACAAAAGGCCTTACAAGAGAGCAAGTCGTATTTACATTGAGGGGAATGAGCTTAAAGCCAATACAATGAGTTGTTAACTGGTGGAAACCTTACCTGTCATAATTGGAGATCCTATGATTTAGGTTCAAAAGGCAAACTAGCTGGGGAAGACTCAAGGAGCGTAAAAATGTACCAAGTGTGTTAATCCGTTGACGATATAGGGCTGAACTTTAGTTCTTAATAATATTAATAGCCGTTATGGTGGGATAGTACGAACTATTCTTGATTAATATTACCCATGTGAGATTGATGTGGGGTCGCATCTGGGAGAACTGAGATGGCTACGTTCTCTAGAAATTCTCATGAAGATAGGAGTTGTTCATGACCAAAAAGAACACAACCGTAAGAATTAAAATATGTTGGTATGATGTGTATGATACTTGTTGTCTCGATTTACTACAAAACGTGAATAGTTCAAGGCATTACGTCCACTACTTCACAAGTAGATCCGATAGGTATTCACTACGAGCGGTTCAAGTCCAAAAGACATCGTCTTCTATGCATGTCATATCACGTTTGACAGAAATGACGATAAGTTCCTTTTATCTTATTTTCTATTTACATGTGGGGTATTGTTGTATGTGTGAATAGAAAATGTGGGGTATTGTTAAAACTTGTAGAAGAAGAAGGGATTAAGTAATCAAAAACATCAAAAATATGCGCTGTGATTTTAAGGCACAGTGCCGCACCGCTGAAACTTCCGAGAGCCTCAGGAATTTCGGCGCCACGGTGCCGATGTGCAGGGCCGCGGCGCTGCGTAACGGGAAATTCCAGATTTGAACGAAAAGTTGCAACTCTTCACATAGAGTCACAACCTTTGGTTAATAGCTGATTATGGACATTTGATATGCTATAAATAGCATGTTGATCACTTGTTTTCATAAGAGCAACACAATTAACAAGATCAATCTTCAGATTTGAGAATCTAAATCAATTTGAAGAATTTCTCTTATTGCTTCTTCTTCTTCATCTTCAAACCATTTATGAAGAACACGTATTAGTAGATTCGTCAGGAGTAGAGTTCTTGTGCTAGAACTATCACTCAGTTGTATCCTCAAGGCAGACGTCGTAAAACTACAGCACAAGTGGGAACAAATTTTTGTCTTAGGACACTGCGTAATTGCAGGCATCTATCTACAAACAAGTTAGTATGTGATGTTCATACTGATGTTTTCCATTGTTGTTAATTTCAATATAGTTGAAGTATCTATATAATAGTGTTGTTGAATTCAATTTTTGAATTATATATATTGTATCGTGGTTTAAACATTGAAGGTGTAGTTTGACACTAACAATGTTGACCATCTTTAGTGGTACCTGACTACTTCTAACGAACAAGAACAGTACAATCACTACCAACAGACAATTTTCAGATCCGTGTAGCTATTAACTTGATAGACAAACACTATACTATTTTAAGTTACATGCTAACAACTCTACCTGAAGAATGGCCTAATCATAACTAGGGCCATCACTTGAAGAAATGAGAAGTCAAAATAATACAATCAAAGCGATTTCATAACCATAAAGAAAGACCTGGCTTTCAGGATCAGTCCCGTCCTACTGAAATCAATTACACTCCTTGTTTCTAGACTTCTAGATAAGTTGACAAAAACTTTCCTTCTCCACCTGATTACAGAGCTTCACGAAGAAACTTTTGACAAACGCAGGGAAAAGGGGCAGGGTAGCAAATTAACAGAGACAAATCAGAACACATTATAAAGGGACACAGATGCTAAGGTAGCGGGCATTCATGGTGCCGAATTAGAAAGTTCATTGTTACAAATGAAGTTTACACCCACGTGCACTGATTGGCATTCTACATGGCATTGTTTTTTTCCTCACTGAGAACACTGTATAAAGGACTGTAACATACATTTTCTACACTCTCTCGGCTTTATGCAGGACTGCATAAGCGGAAAGCTAATTCCTCAGAAAGGTTTACGAGCAAAAAATTGTCGGGTTAATTTCTTCCTCGAGAATGAGAAAAACAACTCCTGCAGGAAGTAATAGGTATGGCCAATTAAATGTGCTTATGCTGTATTATACTTCTCCTTTACAGCTAAAGCAGCTGCTCTGTACCACACAGCTGCAGCCATGGCACCTGGGTCAGGAACTGATGCAAGAACATCTCCGGGTACGTAGGTTGAACGGCCAGCCTAGGAAACAAACTGATTATGACCCTTACTGAACTAAGAAATTGGCAGCCAGATAACACTGATGTAAACACAGAATAAGACAAATATAGAATTTCTGTTGCAAGCTTCCCATTTCTGCTCAAATTTAAATGACCATCACTTCCCTTCAAAGGAAGACATGTAAAGAAAATTGATAATCAAAATTCTTGGCATAGGCTTCCAATAAAACATTAACTGAAAATTCCTGAAGTAGCCTAGTCCAAATCTAGGTAAAAAAAAACTCATAATCTATTATTTATGTCAGAAGTCTGGTAGTTACCAAGCTATCTTTCAAGAAAGTACGGAATCATATGAATTTTCACCCATTAGAACAAAGACTTCAATCATTAGTTTTACAGACAATTAATGACATATTGAACTTACTTTAAACCCTCTAGAGGTCTCATTTAAAAACCATTTGGTCAAGTCATATTCTTAAGAGTTCAGATTTATCATTTCATATGCAGTAAAAGCAGGTACTGATCTAAATCTGGAAAAATAGGACTTGGACTAAATTTCTATATTGAATTGGTAAAAGAAATCTAAATAAACTATAGCTATCTTCCCTTATGCGAGACCATAAAGCCAGATAAATTTGTTGAATCAATACGTTAATTATTTTTCAACTTTGATCCTTGTTGATTGTGCCAAATAGGAAAAGGATACGAACACATATCATCCTGATTATCGCTTTAGTCTAATAGGGTGAAGATGCTTAAAGGTGTAACAGTCTCTGAAGAAGAGAGACAAGCCTAAAGGTACTTTACAGTCACTCCATTTTTTAAAGATGCTTAAGATTCATATATTTTCGACTGTTGTGTCAAATATTAACCTTTTTAGCACTAACATACTATGTAACATTTTGGAAATACACCATTTAAACAATGTGTAAAATATTTTTCTTTCAACACAGAGAAGTAAATACAGTGACAATACCTGCGCTTGCATGTGCTTGGTTGACTCGGCTCCAGCGGATACTGCCTCAGCAGAAATAATGAAAGCATCCACAGGGTCATCCCCAGCATTCAACCTCTGATCCCAATGCATAAAATTTCTTAAGGAATAAGGTCTGCAGGAAAAAACTGTAAATGATGTATCGTGGAAAAGCATTATATTAACCTCTTTAAGAGCTGACAATGCTGGAATAAGAGCATCTAAAAGGGTACGATAACCAGCACTGGCTCCTCCATATTTACTAACAGCAGCGATAGCAGCTTCAAGTGCATCAACCCCTGAATCAAAAGAGTAGCTTGGTACACAAAGATATAGTTGGAAGCAACAAACACCAAGTCTAAACTTTACTGCCGAGGAGTCAACTTACAGTGCAGAGCTGTGACAACCGACTCAGTGTCCACTTTCAACTTCGCATATGCTGCCTTGCAGAATATACTGTATCTGTTATAAAGATGGATGTTTAATAACATTGGTAATGTAAGGAACAGCTAGGTTTGAAAGAAAGAATTGGTATAGTTAACGAGACATGGAAAATGCATTACAAGATACCGCTTGTTCCCCCCATTACTCTTCTAATAGAAGATCCAATTTCATTTACTGTTTCTGCAGGGTCATTCAACGGATAGCTGCAGGAAAGAAAGATTCAGAAAACATGAGTAATTTTTCTCAAAGATGGAAGTATATACCTCAAATTCACAGAGTTGTTATGCAACCATCTCAAATTCGTACAGCAGACTTGCTAAAAACCAACAGGAAGGTTTCTACGACCTTTTACACTGAAGAGAGGGGAATGAATAAAAATGACACAAAGATAATAGAGAAGGAAATAATAAAGAAAAGAAATAAAAATAAAAATAACTAAATGAGAAGCACGCAATAGTAGCTGATTTTTCATATCATATAATTAAGTTGACTACAAAGCAGATTAAACACAACTTCCATATCAAGATGTCTTTCACAAAACGTCACGTGTTTTAACTCATAAAGAAATTTCTACCTCCCCTGATTCAAAAATGAAACCTATCTATACCCAATCATTAATATAAGGATATCCTATGTGCAAACAATGCTGCAAGCAGAAGTGTGCAAGCTGAACACTCTAAAGTAACCACCACAGCTGGTGCAACTGTGCAAGCAGGAAAAAGGTGGGAAAACAAGCAGAGACAAAATTTTGTCTGTGCACTGAATAATTTTAAAAGTAACAAATACCTTGCTTCTAAGCAATCTTACAAGAGATTTAAAATCCCCCTCCCCGTGTTGCTTTTTACGCCTCTACGAGTGAGATATGAATAAATCTTGGGAAGACTAATCTGCCTCCCTTATTACTTTCTTGGAGACACTACATACAACAACAACAACATACCTAGTAAAATCCCACCAGGGTAGAGTGTACACAGACCTTACCTCTACCTTGATAGGTAGAGCGGCTGTTTCCGGGAGACCCTCGGCTCAAGACATAGCATAATCCAATCAAAGCAGGCATTGCATAGCAAGATAAACAGTTAGAGACAAGAAATTAAAGTTATATGAACATGCTGTAACAAAAATCGAATACGCCATGGTAGGGCATTCTGCCAAAGGAAGCAGTAGCTAACGCAAATAAATAATATAAACAAAGTACACTAGGGAACACATATCCACAGAAATCAAACTATAGGGAATATAAAGCAATACTGCGTCTATAAGTGTATAAGCTAATCGGGCCTACATTGCTCACACTACAACTATCATTTTGTGGGCGTGAGTAGGACTACGCTCGACTATCTACTACCCTTCAACCCTAATCTGTGTCCTCCACAAACCCCTATCTAAGGTCATGTCCTCGGTAAGTCGCACATGCGCCATATCCCGTCTAATTACCTCTCCCCAATACTTCTTCGGCCTACCTCTACCCCTTCTGAGCTCGTCCATAATCAACCTCTCACACCTTCGCACTGGGGCATTTGTGTCTCTCCTCTGCACATGCCCGAACCATCTCAACTTCACTTCCCACATCTTATCCTCCACCGAGGCCACTCCCATTCTGTCCCGGATATCATTTCTTGGAGACACTACACGAGGAAAGAATTTAGGGAAGAAGACTCACTACTTCTTCATGTCTTCAAGTATAGCCACTGCACCTCTGAACATCTGCAGTTTCACAGAGGAGCTTATTAAATGCAGATAACATGGGGAACAAATGAAGGGAAACAAATAGGCTATCCGAAGACCTACAGTTGAACCACAATCACCATCACCAACTTTACTGTCCCACTCATTCAAATTATCCCTGAGATTTACAATCTCAGTAGCTGCTGCTTCGATAGCTGCCTCAAGCATATGACCCTGAGGGCTCAGTTTTTCAGGCCGACTCAATGTCTAAAAAAAAGAAGAAACAGACAGTAAGATTGTAAATATTATTGATCTGCAACAGAATTATAATATGCTATGCAGTCTCTCCCATCCTAAAAACCCATAGAAGATTGAAAGCAGTAGCTACACTTGATGTCTGGGACAGGGACTGTTCAATCGAATATTTATCAAGTATCAGTGACATCAAGCAATGTGTACACCAGAATAAGAAGTGCAGTTATCTCCCATAAATTTGGCATACCTTGTCACTCTGGATAGAATGTGATGGAGGAAGTGGAACAGGTATCTTTGCAGGAGGCCGATTGCCTGAAATTTTTAACTTCCAGTAAGTAAAGTAGAATTACTATCTTAGACAGGTAAAGTGCTACAAAAAGTGCACAGATTGTGTGTTAGTTATACACCCACAGAAATAAGAGGATACTAGTGAATTATCTAATATGAACTTTTCTCTCTGTTACTCTAGTTCTTTACTAAGAGAAATACAAATGAAGGGAGCTTTTCCTTGTCTAAAATAAAAAGTGCAATGAAACCAGAAGTACAAAAGTAATTAGCATGAGCCACCCATACATAGTGCAGCACAATAATAGACGTATTTAAACTAACCTTCAGCACCAACAGGCCAATTTGGAGCTTTAGTTGGAGCGTCTAAACGGTCTAAAATTGCTTGATCAGCTTTCATTACCGAAATTGAAAAGCCTGCATATAACTGAAGTAAGAAAATGAATGTTGTTGGGCGAAGGAAAAGGACTTATGGACCTGATATACCTGCCATATCAAGTGACGTCATGAATGACCCTGTATAGACTCTATCAACAGCTAGACCATGTTCAAGCTGCAATCCTGGGACAGCCTTGCCAGCTATAATCATCAATTCCATCAAAGGTGTTGCTCCTAATCTGCAGTAGGGAAGTACAAAAATAAGTACACAGTGAAAATGTGAAAAATAGGAAGTCTCTTGTTTTCTACAATACGTATTTTCACGAGAAAGGAGATTAAATAATTAGCAAAATGGATTAGGTGATATAGTGACAGTCCCCAATATCCTTTTCTTAAAACTTACATGAAAAATCTATTAACTAAAAAATTAGTATAGCGAATAATCCCAGATAAAAAATAACTGAAATATTTAAAAGCTTCAAGCACAAAGCCAAGCTCCACCAATGTTTTAAAATTGGATACCATCCACTGCAAATATCAAATCTCCATGAATGCAAACAGAATCCATTTGAACGTTTTTCAGCTTATGAAACTTTTCAGATCAAAACCTATTTGGGCCTCCATTGATTCGAAAAGTAAGTCAAAGCAATAAAAGAACCCACTCAATCCAGTAACTAACATCAAGCTTGTTGAAGCATAGTTCGTTATCTCAAGAGACATTTTAGATTATAATGGTAGAACAAAGAAAAAAACTGCCAGAGTACCCAAACGCCCTGCTGCAGTTCACGAGAACCATCTGTTCAAAGTCACGATGTGCCGTAATACAAAGTCAATCCATCCATTGCTATGACATCTCGTGAAATCGAGAATTTGTAGGCTAAATCTGGAAAATATATAACGCCTAAATCTGGAAGAAAATAGGAATCTGAAAAAGACGGCTTCTGGCGCCAGAAAAATCAGATCTGGCCACCGGAAAGTGGTCAAAATCAGAAAAAGATTATATGGGTAGGATCGGAATGCAGGGGAGATCCCACTGGAAAAAGAAATTTCCCGAAAAAGTCGCCAGAAGGTACCTCACGCGCCGGCGCGTGGCTCTGACGTGCTCGCCAGAACAGCGGCTCCGACGGCACGTGGGTGACCCGTTTCCAATGAGGCTCGCCTGGAAATTCTGATTCTGGTGGTGGTGTTGATTTTTTAAAACCACTGGCAGAGAGGATTATTTGCTTGGATAGCGGCTTAGGTCACCGGAAATTGCACGGTGATGGTTGATTTTCTCCTCAATGTCGCCAAAATGATGCACAGTGATATTTTTCTCACAATTGCCCTGATACCATGTGAGAAAATATGGGAGAAACTATTTATTGAATTGTTGTGTCTACATTATTACATTGAACCCTATTTATAGATGTTACATCTCAATCCTTTACTATGTAGGATACTATATACAAATCCTATTCTTATTCCTATTCTAGGAGGTATCACTCTAGCTTAGATATTGTTTTGGTGACTCTATTCGAAAAAATGATCTATTTGTAATATAAAGAATATTTGTGATTTGTTTTCTAGTTTTAGGTTTCAAACAATAACATTATACTATTGTCAATTTATATTTTAAAATATTAGGAACTAGAATATTACTTTTACCGTTCTAAGTATGCTCCATGATCATGTTATAGGTGTAATGCATCTTTACGTCTTTCACTTTTCCAAATTAAAAAAAAAAACTTTGGTAATGCTTGTGAACATGTTAACACGTTTATTTCATACATGATACATATATACATTTTCCTACTAAATTTATAATTTTCTTGAATTTTTTACAATGTTAATGAACTATCTTTTGTTATTTATATGTTTATTTATTAATTTATAAAATATTAAAAAGTTAAATACCCATGGAGCTTATGCCTTGCCGTGTTAGATAAAACACCTCGCCTCACACCCACGCCTTTTATAACACTGCATGTAGCTTTATAGAGTTTTCAGTACTTTCCAAAGCTTTCCAAGAATTATTGAATTGATACACATCCGAATCGAACATAGTGCAACTAGGCAAAGAAGGCCCTTAATCAACCTTCATTTCCATTCCAATATTTCTGGACACATATTAACATGTATCCACTGAGGAAAGATAGTATGTCGATAAACATGTTACACCTCTCTCAGCCTTTAGACTAAGATCAAGCTCAATACGTGCTCCGATTGTCATGATCAACTTGTTAAAGGGTACTAGTCGAGCAACATAGTGATATAAGATGCCACGATGCTAGTTTCACGCAACTTGAATAAATGATTCTTCGTAACTTTCACAAGAAAGACCAAATAAAATATTTAACAACACAGTTTCTAAAACATTAAACTAATAGTGTTTTAATTAGCATAAGTTTAGCTGTCCTTCTCAAAGGACCGAGTCATATTCTGGCTTAACCTTGAAGTAAATCTTGAATATATTGTCATTTGCTGATTTTATCACAAAAGAATTGAACAAAAAGTTTTAAGCAAATTCTGATTTTGAATAAACTGAAGAACTTGCAAGCAGTTTCAACATCAATGTAGCAGAGTTTTTTTCTAAATAAGGAACATCAATGTAGCAGAGCACAGAATACACTCCAAAAAGATATATTGCGTAAAATGGCCGATCAAAAGAAGATATATCATGTAAAATGATTATATTTCAAATTCATGAGTTTAGTTGAAGTATTGCAAAAATACCAAATGGAACATTCAAGGAAAAATATAGAGGGGCCAGGGACAGATACGGGATAAGCATGCTACCAAGGATATCTTTCTAATCACTATAAAACGAACCCTGCCCCGTCAACCAAAAATGCGAGAAATGGGAAGGATGAGCATGGCAAAAGAAAATGAGAACAAATGGGATAACTAACCCCCCTCGAATACTTGGAGGATGGTGATGACAGAGGCATCTATAGACAGGAGTAGAGCTGAAACTTACCCATTAATCAGGAGCACGACTCTACTCCCACGCGTGATTGGAACGTAGTTGGTCTCCTACAAAGACATTGAGAGACAGTGAAACTTCCTTCTGCAGAATAAGTGTCATTAACTAAGCTGAATGACACCAAGGTTGTTGGGAGGGGGGATACACTTGAAAAATTGCCAAGTAGTATCCTCCACTACCTCACTGAAAGAAGGTAAACATGAAAAGCATAGATTGTTCACATAAAAACTCCAAAACTAGAACTAGTGGCCTTTTTTCTTTATTTCTTTTTTCCTCTACTAATTAACCTAACTAATGAATGATTATTTTAAATGTGTTTCAGTTAAAAGTATAACTCCAAAAATTGTTTCTACTTTCCTCTTCATTCTTACAAGATGTTAGCACCCCCCCCCCCAACAAAATATTTTGCCCAACATAACTTCTTTCACGAAAATGTAAGATAAAGCATATTAGAATCTTCATCATTGATCAGCAAAGATCAAAACCTTACATCTAGATGGTTGTAGTTTTTTGGACTCACTTTTCTCATTTGTTTTAGTACCCAAAAAAGGATCAAAAGTTTATCTCGTCAAAAGTAGAAGTGATTCCACTTCATCCTTTCCAATTCATAGTGATGATTCAAGCAATCCGAAAACTATTAGTGCATCAAGTAATAGTGCATATCAAGTCAAACTTTCAAACTCCAAGTATTCACATACCGATGACAAAATCTCCTTCAAAACATGAGAAACCACCACATCTACTGGTTGAAGGTCAGCTACAGCAGCTCCTGGTTCCCCATGCTGAAAAAAGGAGAAACAGTGCAAACAATTTAGTAATGCAAACGTGAAGATCACAGAATTCTAAGTAGTCTGTCAGCCACTTAGATCTTGGAAGTTTCAACTGTAGCACAGAGATTAAAATCTACACGCATTTGAAGAGACCAAACTGCTTCTACCATTGAAAAGCAACATCAAGTATCAAAGTGCTATAAACAGGAAATGATATGAATGACATCCACAGCACCCCAAGGTAAACTACAGGATTAACATGTCTCCAAAACATGAATGTAATATGATGCATTTCATCTAGTAAGGCAAGACTTATTCAACTTCTTCTCCATTGCTAATATCAATCATGACTACCCTTGTGTCTATAAAGGAACTTACTATTCCAAGACCAAGCTCCATCTTTCCTGGGCCTAAACGGTCTGAAGTCACCTGTCCTGGCAATGTGCAAACAGATAATGCAACACCCATTGTCCCAACCATTTCTGATGCACATTTAGCTTCAGCTGCAACATCAGAAAGGGGAAGACCACAAGCTGCTGCTGCTCCAGCAACCTGAGATAAGTGAAACTCAGAAAAGATACATGGGAAAGCAATTGAAACCAATGATAATTGCAAACTTCAACCAACTTCAATACGGTGAGAGACAGAGGTAAAGTGACAGCTACCCAGATTAGCCAGTGTCACATGAAACTGAATTCAACAAAGAAAAAGGAAAAGACCATTTTAGTCTTTTTCTAATATGTATAGTTCTGCATAAGCAGCTCAACCAGATACCAAGTACCCTCTATAACAGAGCATTGAAGAAACAACTTGTCAAAAGACCATGACAAATTTGGTAAATGAAAATTTAGTACCCTTCATATAATTGGGTATTTGACCCCAACGCCCCCACTACCACACCGAAAAAACCAAGCACACACAGATACACCAGAATTAGAAATAGAGAAACATGTGAACACATAGGATGATGGATATGCTACACCAAGAATCGCCTCAATAAGATTTTTTTGTTGCTGTATCTTCTTTTTTTTCACAGAATCAAGTTCGCTTCATGTTTCGTTACTCCAAAAGGGTTGAAGGCCACAGCAGATGGAAACTTTCAAGTAGGATGAGGTTAGAAAATGGAAATTCCAATACATAACAAATATCTGTATATATTATTTTAGTTTAATAAGCTTTTTCAGCTTTTAGGAGCTGGAGATTTTAGTAAAGTACTATTTGTCTCAAAACATTGAAAATACCAGCTTTCTCATCACGAATTGTAAATAGTTGAAATTGTTGTCACTTAAATGATCAACATTTTTTGCAATAATTCTCTTACTTATCAATTGAAAAGAAAAGAACGCAAAAGAGATGATTAATACTATTGTCTCTGGTGAGAAGAAAATGCAGTTGAAAAAAGGAAGCTACAATTTTGATTTTTTCAGAGATCACCAAAAGGCACTCTATGTCCTAATCAATCTCTTTTTATTGGAGTTAGGTTTTTCCTTTGAAGTCCATCAGAGTTTAGAGAATTGCAAGACCTTGGAACAACATTACGTAATGTGGCACAGTAAATGAAGTACATTGTTCTGTCAAGCTGTGTGCCACACTAATATGAAACTCAGTGGAGTAGGAGGTCCCATAAAAACATGTGAATGCACTACGAACTAAAGGAAAAGAATCAGATATATTACAATCCATAACCATGATATAAATATGTGATTGTGTGTGTGTATATCTCTATCATTCTCTTTATCTCTTTCACACACAAACGCAGAGAACTCTAGAATATTCTGTAGGTGGTATTATAAGGAAAAATTTGTTTGAAACTGAGAGGAAACTCGTAACAGCTTCAATCAGTTGTGACTGAAGTCAAATATCTATGCCCATTCAAATGAAATCTAAAAGACATGCACAAAGATAGAGATTGTGAACCTTCTGAACAAGAATTGTCCCTGCCAGACCTCTTCTGCCAGCAATGCCTCTTGGAGGTGGTAAAGCACAGTCATCACCAACGATTACCATCTGGTGACAAAGATAAACATATGCATGTATATCAGTGTGTACCTATCTTCCTGTTTTTGATGATTAATTGGCTATTGCAATCATCGTCATCATAATAAAATAATAATAATAACAACAACAACAACAGTAATAACAACAAATTAATTCTAGATACTGATATCACAATGATACCTCTACTTTATAACCTTCAGATTTTGCTTGTTCGGCAGCCAAACCAAAATTCAGTCGATCGCCAGTATAGTTCTGTGACGAACCAAAGTACATTGTAATCATGAAATGTAAGCAAATCATGAAATCACTTCATTATGAGTTATAACCACAAATGAAGACTGTAATAACGATCCACAATAGCTTTCTTTCACAGTAAATATTCCAGTTTAACCAAAAGTAGGATGATAATTGGCGATCCTTTACGTGAATTGTCAACCCCATTAAACCTAAATGCTAGAGTTAGACAAGGAGGCGGTAATTAAATTAACAACTAGTATGAGTGGTACCTTGACAATAAGAAGGCACCCCATGGGACCTGTGACAGCTCGTATGCCCTAAATTGAATCAGGTCAGTTGGCAGACATTATTAAGGAAGAACTTATATAGGTCTATGTGCTAATCAAAAGGGTAATAGTATATCATACAGCAAGAATTGAGTCAACATTTGGAGAGGCAAAAACATCCCCACAGATAGCTGCAGTCAGCATCCCTTCTCCAACAAATCCAGCATGAGCAGGTTCATGGCCACTTCCACCACCTAAGTTATAGAAGTATCAAGATACCAGATTAAACTGCAATTCGCTACACTGAAGTTCCAAATATACATCCCAAGTTTAAGATCCTAAAGAGCACTATTTAGTCATGAATATTCCTATATAATTAGTGGTCAATGCCAGTTACAGTCAAGGTTATTCTGTCTATCTAAGGAAAAGAAGATGCAGAGCATGGGAGGGAAATAAACAAGAGCACCTTGAAGGTGTGGAAAACAATTTTGTGAATTCGGACGCTTGTCTTTTATTTCTAATGAACTTTTGATGCACCCATGAGGTTTATGTTAGTATAGATGTTATTTGTAAGGAACCATATTTTTTTGGGTTCTGTACTTTTTATACCAATTCTTTATGTGGAGTTCCTAACCACATTGATAAAATTATTACCCCATCAAACAAAAAATGATTAGTCAGTGCATATTAAGGAACTACCAAAAACTGTATTTAGTTTTAAACACAAAACTGCAGCAGAATCTCATAAGCAACTGATACTTTCTTTCACAAGGAGTGCGCAAGCAATGCATATAAGACAGTCTAACTCATTATAAGAAGCTTCCCAGTTTCACTATTATACAAATTAGATTAGTCTGACAAGCTTGATCTATTTCCAACTCGTGTATGGTGCTCCCAAAGCAAAATTATTAGTGCTAATAATGAAATGCAAACTGTTTTGAAATATAAACACGAGGCACAGTTCAGATTGAAGACCTGAAATGACCGCAACTTTGTCATATTTTGCACCAGAAACATCAGCACGCAAGACAACCTTAACCTGGCTTTTACAGAAGATAACATGTTACAACCAACTTGCAACACCTATTATCTTAGTAGAGTAACATGTAAACAAAAAAATGAACAAAGTAACTAAAGGCAGATCACCTCAGGGAAACCATCCAGATATTGCAACCCTGAATAGGTCTCAATAAGTCCCTCAATGAACTCCGTCACAACATCTGCAAATCATAGCACTTCAGTATCTACAGCAGATAAATACTTGGGCTTTCCATACATAATATGACCTATAGTACCTATTATAAGCTTCACAAAGCTATATAACATTTAATTATGCCAACACAGATGACAGACACATTTGTACATAAACAGAATATGATATCACTCAACTATGCCTCAATCACAAATTAGTCCCAATCAGCTACATGAACCTTATATATCCATTCTGTCATATTCAGGCCCGTTTTGCTACAACACTAATTTGTATTTTAATGTAAATTAAGCACCAGAACAGGCTTCGCTAATGTTCTTGAATTTTAGGAGACAAAAGAGGCACCCAAGGTGTGACCTAGTGGTCCGGGTTGAGAAACATGAGCTCTCAGGTTCAAATCTCAACGGAGGCAAAAGCACTAGGTGATTTCTTTCCATATGTCCAAATCTTGGACAAAGTTACCTGGACACCACTGTTATAAGAAAAACAATTATATCCTTTCCATCTCTTCTACACATATCAACTTACTTTAGGTTTTCTATGATAAACATAGGATAGTAGTAGTTCAACTTAATACCTATTAGTGTTTTTTTAATTCCTAAATTTGACTTGCCTTCATTTCCAAGCAGCCAAAACACTAGTTTCAATTTTTTTCTTTTCTACTTCCCTAAAATATCCTATATAATCAAACAACTCGTTTAATTAAAAGAACAACTAAAATTCCCTTTCTCAAATTTTCAACAAACAAAAATTTCTCTCAATTCACCAAACATGGCAGTCAATGCACATAGGCAATTTGTCACGTTAATTCCCATCTGTCCAACCCTTAGTGGACAGTACATGTGCTTGTGGGAGGTATTAGGTACCCTATGGAATGCAAGCTGGCCTGGACACGATGATTAACAAAAGAAAAAACACTTCTATCACATCAAGATACAACACACAATCGAAGAACGATACAGTATTTTTTACCATTGGGGTCGTTGATGAGTTTCTTGCTTTGGAAAGCCATCAAAGTGTAACGAAACGAGTCAGTGATTAGTAAACCCCAAGTGTGTCTTCTTCGGAAAGAAACCTGAGAGAGAGAGGGCTTTGTAAATGCTCTATCCGAACTAAACATAACTTATATATTAGTATTATCCTTTTAAGTCATTATCTGTTTGAGAAATTAAGGGTATTTATTCGTTGGGAGCGGCGAAATCCCTCGCCTACAGGCCCCCATCCCTCCGACCCGACAGAAATTGGTGGAAGAAGGTAAATTATAGTGCAATGGCCACTGCTTTAGCGTGCAAGTAATCATCCCTCACAGCGAGAATGAACTCCCACATCGCACTGCCGCGCCGAACTCGCTTTCTTAACTGGCCAATCTCCTGAACCAACTGTTTACACTCGGTAAGGGTATTTATTCCTTTTCCTATAAGGTACTAATGAGACTATTAAAATATAGCTTAACTGAATATTGTTGATAAATATTAGTTATTACAATAATAGATTACTTCTTTATGTATTCAGTACGTTTATATCTCTTTGAATTTTACTAATCTAAATTATATTTAAAAGTAAAATATAATAAACACTTTTCACTTATTTAAAAATGAAAATCAATTGTGATTCACTTTTTATATTTTTTTTTACCATAAATTTAAATATTATTATAACATATGACATAAATTTAGTCATGTATTGTGTGTTTCTGGAGCCAAAGGAAAAGCTTTTGGAGCCAAAGCAATCTAAATTGATATCAAAGAATAAAAGTATTTTTTTTATTCTTTGTTTTTATTCGAGGATCAAGGATTTTTCACTATAAATATTGGTCTTCTTCTTTTATTTGAATAATCTCATCCCACATTCTCCACTCCGGTTCTTTCTGTTACTTCGAAAATAGCTCCTTCAGCTTCAGCCACTCGAATTTTCTATATTCTTAAATATTCTTTGTAATGAAGAGTGTTTTATATTTCATAGAATTAGTATTGAGAAATACTTTGAGTAAATCTCTTTCATGAAGTGATAATTATGAGGTACTTTCTTGAAATATTTTTGGAATTAATTAAAATTCTTATCTCTACTTTTAAACTCTCTTTTGTGTATCTTGTTAAGGTAAATTTTCTCCTCTCCGTTGTGACCCCCTTATCCCCCAAATCTCATCTTGTCCCATCTCACTGATCACCCCTACTTTAAACTTTAAAGTAACAGAAAATAACCTATCAAAAAAATTAAATTCTGGGTTTGAACCCCGACAGAGTAAAAAAAATTACAAGATAAAGGTTTCATAAAAACAATGCCTATTCGGACAAAATTACATAGAAATATAATTTTGTGAAAATTAAGTTATCTTAAAGAACTATGCCTTAAGACATAGCTTATGTGCAACTATGCCTGAATAGGCATAGTTTCTATGAAATTTTTGTCTTGCAAAATTATTTTTTTATTTTGTTGGGGTTCGAACCCAAATCTCTAGTTTTGTAGAAACCTGAATAAAGATATTTTAACCCACAAATTTTTATTAAACGAGAAGTATTGAAAAAAAATAAAGACCAGTATGTACATATAAACGGCAATCCGCGGAATTTTTTGTTGTTAGCTCACCCACCACCCATGGGCCGGCTCACTTGGTCCATGGCTAAACTTGTTAAATGGGCCTGCTTGACCCAAATTCCAGCGCAGTTAACCCACCTAAACATACCCCTTAATCGTCCAAGCGCATTAACTTGGTATTTTGGGTGATTTGCACATAAATCAGGTATACTAGAAAAGTTAATTAACAGTATTTTGTTTTTTTCCCCCTTGCCATAGTTCAAGTCCCTAATAAATTAGGGAAGTAAAAAAAAACAATCAGAAAAAGAAAACTGAAGATTTCTATTTCTAGTCATTCAAGGAAACCAATTCCCATTCCCAATCATAGAAGGAAACCAAATTCTCTTCCTATAAATTCATTTGCTAGCTTTCATAGTTCCCCGTTAATTTTCATTCAATTTGAATCAATCTTCGTTATTACTCTCGAAATGGACCCTGTTGATGTTAGATAGGATATTGTGACAACATCTGCGAAAGTACAGGACAACATTTTCAGGATGTTGCCTGCGATGTTGAGACAACATTTCTGCCAACATCTCTGTAACTGTTTTGTCTATTCTTCCGGCCTAAGCAGTTGAAGTTACGGTGAGTAAAAATGATCTAGACAAGCTTACTAGATGGTTGTGTTTAAAACGTGGTGAAAGACGAAGTCAAAGCGTGAAGAGAAAGTAGTGAATGACCAAGTCCAGATCGTTGAGGATTTCCAGGACGAAGACTCGGTCCAAGCTGCTGCCATCTTTTGCTCAGCCTCTGCAACCATCAGTAAGGATTTCAAGGGAAGCTCAACACTATAAATAGATGGGAGCTTCACAAGTATCGATATCCAGATTCAGAGAAAAAGAACTTTCAAGAGAGCTCTCGGATTTTACCTTAGAAAACATGATCAATATTTTAGCCTAAAGTTGTTTTAACAACATCTTGTCTCACATTGCAATCGCTATCTATATTCTAGATTAAGCTTATTGTTCAAGTGATTGTAATGAAGATGCTGTCTTTTATCTTTTAGATTTTGTAACTTTAGGCGAAGTCATCTGTGACTTCATTTTGTTTGTAATTTCTTTTTTCGTTTGTAACGCTCAATTTGTAAAAAGAAATTTTTTGTAATTGTATATAATTTATACAATTCTTTTGGTCATCAACCATCAAGGGATATATATATATATATATATACCCTTGAAAATATAAATTTTGTGTCTCTTTACTTTTTCTGCTGCACATACTCTACAAGGTTTATTCTGTTTTATTACAATGTTGCCTCAGATGTTGACCCAACATTGAAGGTAACATCCAGGGACTGTTTTTGTTGTTCTTAGTTTTTGCGATTTTAATCTTACGTTTTACGAATTCGTAGCCCACGGGACCCAACAAGTGGTATCAGATCCTTCACTTGATACAATAAGTGTTTGATTCTGAATATTACGGCTATGGACTCAGCGTCACAGAACGTTGGTAGACTTATAATACTTGACAGATCTAACTACGCCTACTGGAAAATTCGACTACGTTCGCACATCAAATCCATTGATGTTCGATCCTGGAAATCAGTATCCGAAGGCTATGTTATCCCCAAGTACCCAGCAGACGAGAATGGTGATATTCTCACTAAACCCGAGTCTGAATGGACCCAGGAAGAAATCAACTCGGCAAGCTTTAACGAAAAAGCCCTAAACACAATATTTGGATGGGTAGATCTCTATATGTTCAAGCTTATCCAGAATTGTACAACGGCCAAGGATGCTCGGGAAACCTTACAAACTCATTGTGAGGGAACCTCAAGTGTTCGACGTACAAAGCTTCGCATGATCTTGAGTCAATATGAGCGCTTAAGGATGGAGGAGTCTGACGACATAAAGTCCTATTTTAAAAAGTTGATTGACATTGCTAATCAGTGTCAAGTTCTTGGGTCTCCATTAACCAAGGATAAAGCTCTCAGATCTCTTCCTGAAAGATTTAATACTAAGATTTGTGCTATTGAAGAGACTTATAATCTTGTTACTATGGATCTTCACGCTTTAATGAGCATATTTCAAATATATAAGATGAACATGAAGAGCCAAAGATATCTATATAAAGACAAGACTTTGACACTCCAAGGACAAAGCTCCGAATCTGAAATGGAAAACGAGGAAGAAAACCTGGAGGAACTAGGCAGTGATGCAATTGTTGCCTTAGTCACTCGTAAATTCAATTTTATGGTGAGAAAGATCAACACTGACCGTAACAAATCAAACTATAATAAGCATCAGAACACCCTCTTCAATAAGCAACCAGTTAGATCGTCTTCCAAGCAGAGAAACCGCAACCCACTGAGGAAATCCAACTCCGACGGAACCAATTATAATCCCAAATAACTCGAGGGAGTGCAGTGTCATGCATGCTCGGGTTGGGGACACTATGCTAATGAGTGTGCAAACACCCTTAGGAAAATTGGTAAGGTCATGTGGGTAACCCTCAGTGATGACGAGAATGAAGATGAAATAGAAGATCAAGAAGAAGAAGAACCACAGACAATGCTTGCAGCCATGTTTGAACACTCACTGTCCGACGATGAAGATGTTGTTGACAATGTTAACCCAAAAACAACATCGGAGGCCACATCCGAAATATCTGCATCATCAGAGAGGTATGTATACTTTGATTATTCTGATGTAAATTGTTTTAGTGGATTTATTTCTTCAACTAAGGCTACTGATTTGGATCTAGTTGACTCGAAAGACGAAACGATAAAGGAATTACAAAATCTTTGTAAAGCCTTAATCACTACATCTGAGCAACTGGACTCAAAAGCAAAATCATTGGCTCTTGAGAATTGTAATTTGAAAGACACAATTAACCGATTAGAGGTGATACTTACCAAGAAGGATCTTGAGCTTAGTAAGATTCGTGCATGATTGTACACAGATGAGACCATGTTTCAAAGGCTAAACATGGGAACCTCCAAACTGGATGAAATTTTGAACTTCAGTAATCCTACAAGGACTGGGCTTGGTTATCATTCTCCCAGAAAACCCGATACTTCCAGGATCCATAGTCTAACTGAGAGGATAAAATTTGTCAAAGAAAATGCTTGTAACCCTCAGAGAACTGTGATTGAATCGAAGTTTGTATGTAGCTTTTGTAAAAAGTCAGGACATCTTATGGCTTACTGATATAAGCTTCAAATCTGCACTCAGTCTATTGCCTAAAGTGTTGTCACCAATTTTGCCCAACATCACTGACAACATTCAAAGCAACAAGCCTGAAAGCAGAAGGAAGAAAAGACTTGAAAATGAGTAGGTACCCAAACTTAACCTGAAATGTAATGTGTGCATAACTGCCTTGCGTGCTAACATTACAGGTTTTTGGTACTTCGATAGTGGTTGCTCACGTCATATGACAAGTACTAAAAGTCTCTTGAAGGAGTATGAAGCATTCAATGTAGGGTACGTTATCTTTGGATGAGGAAGTAAGAGTAAGATTATTGGTAGAGGAACTCTTAATGTTCCGAATGTACTTGCCTTGAAGAATGTGCTTCATGTAGAAGGTTTAGTTGTTAATCTTCTTAACATAAACCAACTATGTGATGACGATCTAGAGGTGAAATTCAACAAACTTGGATGCAAAGTTACAGATTCTGCAAACAAGTGTGTCATGTTAGGAACCTGAACCGGAGATAACTGATATCTAGTAGGTAGAGAAGAAGTTTGCAACTCCGTAAAGGTAGGTGACTTGACACTTTGGCACCAGAAGTTGGGACATGTCAACTACGGCACCTTGGAGAAACTGATCTCGTTTGAAACTGTTACAGGCATTCCAGACTGGATATAAAATATAAAACACTGTGTGAAGATTGCTTGAAGGGAAAGCAGATCCGAGTCTCTCACAATGTTGTCCAACATGACGGACAACATTCAGGTACGTCTCATTATTTCCAATTATTGCATATGGATCTTATGGGTCCAGTTGAGGTAGATAGCACAGGAGGAATGAGATACTCTTATGTGATTGTTGATGATTTTTCGAGATTTACTTGAATATATTTTTTAAAAGAAAAATCACAAACCTTTGACATGTTTAAAAAACTTTACTCTAGAATTAGGAACATGTTTTGTTCTTCAATTTTCAGAATAAGATCTGATCATGGAAATGAATTTAAAAATCAAACCTTTGCAAAATTATGTAAAAAGAAACGCATATTCCATGAATTTTCGGCACCAAAAATACCTCAACGGAATGGGGTTGCCGAGAGAAAGAACAGAACTTTACAGAAAATGGCAAGAGTAATATTGAGCTCTAAACAGTTATCAAAAAAGTTTTGGGCAGAAGTCTTGAACACATCATGTCACATAAGTAATAGAGTCTATCTTAGGTCAGGGACCAAGATGACACCCTATGAACTGTTAAACGGAAAGAAACTCACAGTGAGGTATTTCTATGTCTTTGGGTGTGTGTGCTATATCCTTAATGATAGGGATAAACTGGCCAAGTTCGACTCCAAGAGCGACAAGGGTATATTTGTCGGCTACTCTCAGAATAGTCATACTTACCGGATTTACAACCTTCGGACAAAAACCATTCAGGAGTCTGTCAATGTGATTTTTGATGATCACTGGATATGTCTGGAAGATCTTCAGAAAACAACATTGTAGTTGCAGTTGAAGAGGAGCAACTCACTGATGCAACATGTGTTGTCCCAGATATTGACTCAACATCAGAGGACACATCTGAACCTCAAAGAGAGAACACCGATGAAGATGTTGAGGAGGAGTCTGCTACTGAGCTGAATGATCATGTGAGAAGAGACCCTCCATCAAGGATTAGGAGGAGCCATCCACCCGACCTAGTGATAGAGGGAGTTTTTTAGCAGAGGCGAACGAGGGAGAAAGAACCAGTCAATTATCGAGAGATTGTAAGGTATGTGTACATGTCCACCATATACCAATAGGTTAGTCTTTCTTGTTTTACATCTACATTGGAACCTAAGAATATTGGGGAAGCATTGAAAGATAATTTTTGGATACAAGCTATGCAAGATGAGCTGGAGCAGTTTACCCGAAATGAGGTTTGAGATTTGGTACCACGACCCAACAACACTAATGTTATTGGGACTAGTGGATATTAAAAAACAAATCAGATGAGTTAGGGCAGATTGTGAGGAACAAAGCTCGACTTGTTGCTTAAGGATATACACAAGTTGAAGGTATCGACTATGACGAGACATTTGCGTCTGTGGCTAGACTTGAATCAATAAGATTACTTCTTGTTATTGCTTGTTATCTAAAAATTACCTTGCACCAAATGGACGTAAAATGTGTCTTTCTCAATGGATACCTGGACAAGGAAGTATACGTTGAACAACTAAAAGGATTCGAAGATCCTCACCATCCACAACATGTATACAAGCTCAAGAAAGCTTTGCATGGTCTAAAACAGGCACCACGTGCATGGTATGGTCGTTTAACTAACTTTCTTATTGATTTTGGTTTTATCCGTGGAGAAGATTACAAAACTCTATTCATTAAGAGACACGGAGTAGATATAATCATAGCTCATATATATGTTGATGATATCGTCTTTGGCTCGACTAAAGAATCCCTCTTAAAGTTATTTGTCGAAGCGATGTCTACAATATTTGAAATAAGCATGATTGGAGAACTAACATTTTTCTTAGGTTTGCAAATTAAACATGTGGAAGAAGGGCTTTTTGTACCCCAGAGCAAGTATGCCAAGAATCTTGTTAGGAAGTTTGGTCTGGAAAACGCTAAACACACGAAGACTCCAATGGGCTCTACTCAGCAAGTAAGTAAAAACGATGTTGGACAAGATGTTGACCCAACATTGTACCGATCTATGATAGGTAGCCTTTTATATCTTACTGCCAGTCGCCCGAATATCATGTTTAGTATGTGTGTTTGCGCCAGGTTCCAAGTCAGTCCCAAGGTATCTCATCTTAATGTCGTGAAACGTATCATACGATATATCGTCGGTACAAGTGACTTGGGAATATGGTACTCTAGAGACATTAATCCTAATCTAATAGGGTATAATGACTCATATTGGGCCGGTAATATCGACGATAGGAAAAGCACTAGTGGTGGTTGTTTTTATCTTGGCAACAATCTAGTCTCATGGTACAGTCGTAAACAAAATTGCGTGTCACTCTCGACTGCCGAATTCGAATATGTGGCAGCCGGAAGTTGTTGTGCTCAACTAATTTGGTTACGACATATGCTTGATGACTATGATATTTCGAATAACTCTATGATTTTGTACTGTGATAATCTGAGTGCTATTAATATTTCTAAAAATCATGTTCAGCATTCACGTACAAAACACATTGACATAAGACATCATTTTTTAAGAGACTTAGTGGAAAAACAGTTAGTTCAAATCGAACATGTTGATACTCTTTTTCAACTAGTTGACATTTTTACCAAACCCTTAGATCATGAGAGATTTTCTAGCTTTAAAAAATCTCTTGGTCTCTGTTTTCTTTGAAAATAAGGCAAGCAAAGTAGATGTTGTCCTAAATGTTGACCTAACATTCTGGGTAACATTTACCGTTTGGATCAGTGTACAAAATATAGGTTGTAAGTAATGTTGTACAATTTTTTCAAATAAATCAAGCTTGACTTCACAAGGACAATGTTTGAATGTGATACCGTTCTCTGTGATGATGCATATTGATGCGAGAAAAGATGCACACACTTTAACGCAAGTGCACGTTATCGTGACAAGTAATATAGTCCTGGTAAGACTGAATATCGTCCACAAGGATTAGAGTTCAAGTATCAACTATCTATCTTTTGGTATCTATTTGGCAATTGATATTTGGATTTGTTGTTTATAACTAAGAATTATAAAGACTAATTTAACTAATGAGTTTACTTCAGTTGTGATGGGAATAGGGCTTCCATGTCTCCTCAACTATCCGCTTATGTTATTTATTAATGCAACGAATTATGGTCTTCTTCTCTCGGAGCTAGCAGGTTTACGAAATCGTTTTATATTCCCGTTAAGGATATATAAACACTCAACCCCAGTATTACACCTTACCTACCTTTCGGTGATAAGGATAACTCTATAGGAGGATTAAGAACAAAAACCTAGTTAACCGTCACGCACCATGCGCAAAATTAGGGTTGTTAAGCCTCTCATTAACGCTACATAAATAATTGAGGTATTTTCATCCCCAACCCAAATATGTCTACCCAACTTACAGCATATTCACAACCTCCTCCTTTCGAAGATTGATTAGAAATCATATAAGGATAATTAGTTGTCAATTAATTACCAAGCATTCAAAACAATTATTGGAAAAAAAATCTCAAAGAAGAACAATAACCGTAAACATGCATTAATTCATAACATAAGTTTCTAGTGAATCAACATGGAAAGCCCTATAAGAGAATTAGTTCCTAGTCATTGACATGACAATAACTAATTCAAAGTTCATCATACAAAAACTGAAATAAAAGAAAAGAAAAGGAAAAGAAAGTATTAAATTATGGTCTCCAATCTCCAAGCAAGAAAACCTTGTGTTGTGCAAGAAAGGGAACCCTTAAAATCTGCCTAGGGTTCTCCTTTTATAGGCTGAAAACCGCCTCTCTTTTCCTTCGTGCCCGCCTGCAATTTCGTTCAAAACTCGATTTTTCCGCGTCCGCGCGGCCTGCCATGCGGCCGGAACTCGGGTACTTGCCGGGTGAATGGCGCTGCGCCCGGATCTCTGCTGCGGAGCCATGCGGCCCGCAACTTCAGAGCCTCTCGATGATTAGGCGTCGCGGCACTGCACTGTACGTGAGCCGCGCGCTGGGACTTCTGCAACCTCTCTGGATATTGGGCGCCGCGGCCCTCGCTTCGATCGCAGGAGCGTCGCGCTGGTCCGGCTTTTGCCTCGTCGCAATTTCTCTGCCACTGGAACTTCCACTTTTGCCCTCTTTTAGCTCCTTTTCCGTCATTTGACCATTTTAACCACTTTGACTCAAATGAAAGGAAAACTATCCTAATACGACACTTATTTATACAAAAAGGGACAAAAGATTAACTAAAAATGACTCAAAAGTGTATATAAAATACACCGATCACATATCATAAAAAATGAGTATCATAAGAAGGCGAAGCCTCAACTAAATATTTCGTTTTATACAAAAGGAGCAAAGCTCTAAGTTTGGTACCGTTCCTATTCTATAGGAGTACCATGTGCTTCAAGAAAGTTGAAAATTCCTTAATATTTTTTTATCCATATGTGGTCAACTAAGGTTGGTTAAGGACAATGGTAAAATGTCACATTCGTCCTGCAATCAGTCTCATAGGGAACATAGACGGAAAACCATTTGTCAAATCAGAAAATCCTTGAAGTCTCAAAATGCTAGTTGATCTTTGAAATGTTGCCAACATCACTCGCAACATCGTCTTCCAGTACATTGGTCGATCTTGTTTATCTTATTTTTTTTGGGGTTCTAATATGTAAGAAGTCTCTGCAAATAACGAAAATCCAAAAATAAGGAGGACCGTTTTTTTTTTGTTTTTTGAAGATGTCTTGTGTCATGTAAAAACATTTGTTTTGGGTATGTGAAGAGTTCAAATATTTTCCACTACCTAAATTTAAGGAAAAGAGTTTGAGTGTAAATTGAAGATTACCATGATTAAAATCCCCATTATTGCGTCTGTCTTGTCACATCAGTCAGCCACCAAATCGAACCATCAAATGGCAGCCCAAACATCACCACCAGTTTTTCAAAACTTTTCAAATACGCCAAACTCTTCAAAACCATCTCCCATGTCCACATCCCCCAAATCTTTCCAATCTTTCAAATCAAAAGAGTATTCTCCTATGTCAACAAGTCCACCAAACAGCCACAAAATGTACAAACATTATAAAGCCATCAATGAATAAAAACCTTCTATGGAAGACACAAGTTTAGCTTTGATCTTTCTGGGTTCTGATGAGCCATTAAATGTGTGTTACCCTAGAGATTCGGAGAACTCAATAGATGTTGATACAACATCTGATTTTACAAACCTTGCGTCTAGAGGATCACAGTCAATAATGTCGACGAGAAGGTCGAAAAGGATTTTTGAAAGCAGATTCGCTGAAGAGCAAACTGCCAAAAGGACCAAGGCTGAGTCGACTTCCCTTGTTAAAGAGTCGACTTTTCCTGTTGAGTCCACCACCAGCACTGATTTCAATTTCAATCTACCCAAAAGTCCTACAGCTTCAGCCACCACTCCAACCACTTCAACCGAAGTCGAGAAGGAAGGAGAAGAGGAAATGCCTGACGACACTCCTCTAAGGAACTTCATGCACAAGAGAGTGCGAAGAACATACTGGAACCTAGGTTCAAATGTTGTCTCAACATCGAAGGCAACAGAGGAAAAATAAGTTGATCCTGACTATGTTGCCCCAACATCCGAGGCAACACCAGAACTCACCTCAGCAGGACAGAAGCACACATAATCTGAAACAGATTATGAGGTAATGTCTTACTCTCCATTGTTCCACAGTCAAACATGCTCAAAAAGATGGAACTGGTTTAAGAATAGAGGCATTAGAGGAGAAAAAGTAATTGATCTGTCGTCATTTTCAGAATATGATTTAACTGAATTTCTAAGTAGTCGTAGGGTTCTGAGCTCTGTAACTGGAAAGAATCCTTACTGTGAAAAGGTTGTTAGGCTATTCTTAATAGTTGCTGCGTAGTAAGAACCTATGAAGCTGTATTCTTGACTTGCCACTTCAACTTCATCGCCTTCATGGAATACTTTTGTTGTTTGTTGTTTCTTGAATGCTATTGCTTTTCTTGTCTTTGTCATCATAGCCATTCTTGATTGGTGGTGTTTCACTAAATTAATTTCTGTTACTTTGATTGGGTCTGTTGGGTTCCGTGGGCTACGAATTCGTAAAACGTAAGATTAAAATCGCAAAAACTAAGAACAAAAAAACAGTCCCTGGATGTTGCCTTCAATGTTGGGTCAACATCTGAGACAACATTGTAATAAAACAGAATAAACCTTGTAGAGTATGTGCAGCGGAAAAAGTAAAGAGACACAAGATTTATATTTTCAAGGGTATATATAAATATATCCCTTGATGGACGTTAACCAAAAGAATTGTATAAATTATATACAATTACAAAAAAAATCTTTTTACAAATTAAGCGTTACAAACGAAAAAATAAATTATAAACAAAATGAAGTCGCAGATGACTTCGCCTAAAGTTACAAAAAAAAAATACGGACGTCCGAGCGCAAAAAATACGCGAAATCAATTTTTTTTTTAGGTAAAACGGACGTCCGAGCGCAAAGTTATGACCATATAAAGTTTGATCAATTTACAACTAATTAGGCTTGTTGGTGGGGAGAAATTTGGAATGGGGGAAACGTGGGGCTGGAGGGAACGTGGCCGGGCCGGAGGGATTGGGTGGAGGGGACTGGGGGTGGGGTGGGGACCATTCTGGGTATTTTACGTTACCGGTCCGGCCTTTAACGGTCCGGTATTTTTAGATACTCAGATCCGATCATATGTTTCGGTCCGGCTGTCGGGTTTACCGGTCCGGTTTCGGTCCGGTTCTCAAGTATATCCGAACCACTAACAGCCCTACGTGGTACTCCCGTTTTGACTCCGGTTAAAATGGGGTGTTACACTCATTACTATGTAAACAATCATTTTGTTAATGGTTTGGTTTTACAGACATTTTGATACTATTTTTTTTTTCTAATATTTTTATGGGATTTTTTTTTTTGGTTAATGTTAATCTGAATACATGGTATGGTATGTTACTGCACATCTGCTGTAAGTAAGGAGTAACAGAACGTAACACTTGTCTAATCCAAAACATCGATACCACATTGATTGAAATTTGTAACTGCAGGTTAAGGGGGAGCACGACTCTAATCTTACTTTGTCTTAGATTATCGAGGAGTACATCAAAACTCAGTATCCTAGTCATTTTTAGATTGCATGGAGTTTTGTGAAGAAAGACAAAAAGGGGGAGATTGTTGATGTTGGATAGAAAGTTGTGACAACATCTGCGAAAGCACAGGACAACATCTTCAGGATGTTGTCTGCGATGTTGAGACAACATTTACGCAACATCTCTCAGAATCGCTTTGCCTATTCTTCCTACTAGCGATTGAAGTTCGTGAGTAAAAATGACCTAGGCAAGCTTACTAGATGGTTGTGTTTAAAATGTGGTGAAAGACGAAGTCAAAGCGTGAAGAGAAAGCAGTGAATGACCAAGTCCAGATCGTTGGGGATTTCCAGGAGGAAGACTCGGTCCAAGCTGCTGCCATCTTTTGTTCAACCTCCGCAACCATCAGTGAAGATTTCAAGGGAAGCTCAACACTATAAATAGAGGGGAGTTTCACAAGTATCGTTATCCAGATTCAGAGAAGAAGAACTTCCAAGAGAGCTCTCAGATTTTATCTTAGAAAACTAGATCAATATTTTAACCTTAAGTTATTTTAACAACATCTTGTCCCACATTGCAATCGTTATCTATATTCTAGATTAAGCTTATTGTTCAAGTGATTGTAATGAAGATGATGTCTTTTATCTTTTAGATTTTGTAACTTTAGGCGAAGTCATCTGCGACTTCATTTTGTTTATAATTTATTTTTTCGTTTGTAACGCTTAATTTGTAAAAAGATTTTTTTTGTAATTGTATATAATTTATACAATTCTTTTGGTTAACGTCCATCAAGGGATATATTTATATATACCCTTGAAAATATAAATCTTGTGTCTCTTTACTTTTTCCGCTGCACATACTCTACAAGGTTTATTCTGTTTTATTACAATGTTGTCTCAGATGTTGACCCAACATTGAAGGCAACATCCAGGGACTGTTTTTTTGTTCTTAGTTTTTGCGATTTTAATCTTACGTTTTACGAATTCGTAGCCCACGAAACCCAACAGACCCAATCAAAGTAACAGAAATTAATTTAGTGAAACACCACCAATCAAGAATGGCGATGATGACAAAGACAAGAAAAGCAATAGCATTCAAGAAACAACAAACAACAAAAGTATTCCATGAAGGCGATGAAGTTGAAGTGGCAAGTCAAGAATACGGCTTCATAGGTTCTTACTACGCAGCAACTATTATTTCTTCCGTTGGCACTTATCATTACAAAGTCAAGTACAAAACTCTGTTGACTGATGACGAGTCTGCGCCGCTAGAAGATGTTGTCATTGCAGCTGAGGTCCGTCCTATGCCACCTGATCAACATGAAATAATGTCGGAAAACAGCTTGCGTATGTACGATATGGTTGATGTATTTTCCAACGATGGCTGGTGGTTTGGATTTATCAGTGGAAAATTTGGACAAGAGTACTATGTCTACTTCCCTACGACTGCAGATAACATTGTATATCCTCCTGATGTTTTGAGATTCCATCAAGAATGGTCTAATGGCAACTGGATATCTCTTTCAAGACAAGGAAGGATTTTTGACTCACACTGATTTTGATTTCAAGAAACTTTTTTATTTACTGTAATGTAATATGAATGTTAATCACTCTTATTTCAAATTTCCATCGCAAAATCGCTATATATGCTGAATGTATAGTTTGTTAGTATTGTTTTTGCCTTGGATTACGTTTTCGAAGAGTCCTGTTTTCGAATTTTATGATTACTAGTATATGTTGTGCTAAATAAGATGCATTGTTATTCTTTCGTAACAAGTCACAAAGTACAATAAAAAAGAACACGTGGAAATCTAAAGCACAGATTGAATTTCCAACATCCATCCAAAAATACTGGGGGCAAATCACCCAATGTTTAAACGAGGACAAAATTTAAACAACCACCTTAAATGTTCCTATTCGTGCAAATCAGCCAATAGATGAACAAAGATACACTTCTATGAAAGTCGTGTATTATGGATAGATAGTTAGACACATGGACTTATTATCCCATCACTCAATGCATATAGCACAAATAGTGTCATAATGACGGCTTATTACTCCGATTTTCTAGAGAGCCCTTAGGATCCTTAGTAGATACAAGTCATAAGGCTCTACAAAATTCTGGACAGTTTGTTTAGTACATTCTAAATGAAAGATCCATATTCAAACTCAGTGCTTAAACTTTTTGGTTATGACATGATTTTCTCATCCTGTGAGCTTCCTTCCAACATCATAGACATGATTGATGATTTAGTTGAAACTAATTAGAACAGATTAAACATAGCATATGCAAAGAATCCAAGGTACGAATAACACTTTATAGAAAGACAAGATTGAAATTAATTAGTATATACATAAGTCCATATCATAGATGGACAAACAAAACAAGTCTACATAGCAAAAGGATGAGCAAACGACACCATCCAAAACAACCTAGTAGAGTAGAGCAAAAGACACAATTCAGAACAACATGGGAGAGCTCCATTCAAAAACAGGGAAATAACAAAGGCATTTATTCATTTATGTTGCCCATGAAGACAGTGGTCAAGACATTCTTGGACTGCAACGAAGTCTTCAGCACCTTCAAAGCCTGGCAAAACAGGAAATAATCCATTTTCAGTTTACTAAAAGTTGTATGGAGTAAAAAGGACATGATAAAACCATAGTTGAAACAACAAATTAAGTTACTGACAACAAAGGAACAAGTTTATATATACCTCATCCATTCCCAATGTGACAACTTTCTCTTTGAGAACACCAACATCTTTAATGCTGAATTCGTTAAGCAGGGTGAGACTGGAAATAGTGGACATAGGCTTCACAACTAAATTATCCAAGACCATGTAAGTGACAACCCCCTTCACAAGACCTTCATTGGATGCTACGGCTACCACATTTTCTCCAGGGAATGCGACATAGTTCAGTATTGTGTTCATAGAGTTATGGCACGAAGGACATGTCGCTCGAGGATCATCCGTCACGTAATTATGGTTATAACTATAGCATCTATAGAAGTGTCTTTCAAGTACAGGGGAGTTGGTGAGCGATAACAGAGGGACTGAAGCAGCGCCGGCTGCTGATTTCGGATTCAAGAGGATGTCCTTTTTCTGATTTGGTTGAATGTACATATTATCCAAATTCTGAAGGCTCTCATACAAGTTCCCCAAGCACCCAACCATCTCTTTGGTCGTGAGAAGCCTGATGACGCTGCCTATTGGCAATGCCAGGATGTGAAACAGGAAATCGATACATTCTTTTCCAGCTTCAGCGAACACAACTCTTTTGATTTTAGAGTCGATGAGAAGTTTCATTGTCACTTTGGACTCTGCCATATTTGTGAAACAAAAGCAATATGGTTGAAGCAAGAAGAGGACAGGAAATTAGAGCTTGTAAGAAGCGATGAGTTTGTTTGTTGGATATATATAGCCAAAAGAGCAGTTGGTGCAAGCGATTACCCGAATTGTCCCTTCCATGGCAGAGAATTGATTGATGAATTTGCTCATTGGGACAGGAAAATAGAGGGAGTAATTGGCGCCTTCAGATGGTGCGAGGTCAGGCGGCGATTTGAAAGACGTGAGGGGAACAGAGGCGGCAGTAGTTTTTACAACTTGTTTGTCTTGTCCACAGTGCGTGTCAACTCAGCAGTCCGCACTGTGCTTTGTCTTGTCCACAGTGCGTGCCAATAGCAGTCCAACAGTAACCTATATCTTTGCAGCCAATAGAATAAAAGTACACCGGTCCCTTTCTGTATATTTTTTTCTCTCTCCAGAAACTCTGTTCTTTTTCTCATTATCCGAGACTTTTCGACCATCTTTGTCATAAGCATAAATTCTTTTTTTTTTGTTTTTTTTTTATATATCCAGCTTGCTGACTTAAGTGAGATTATGGGTGGCCAACAAGCGGGTCAACCCGATCCGGTCTCACCACGACCCCGATATTTTAAAAAATAAAAATAAATAACGATATTGGGACTCTAATGGGACGGGACATGATCTCGTCCCGCAAGGCTTGTCCCGACCCAGGCCCGCCAAGACATGACCCGCCCGATCCCCTCTCCTTTGCACAAAATAATCGTTGCACCAACGATCATTTTATATTTTGGTCGTTGTGCAACGGTCATCTTTGGCTTCCCCCTACCCTCTTAATATTTTTAACTCCTAAGTTATTATATTTACACTTTAACCCAATTTTTCAACTATAAATACCTCATTTTCTCTTCATCTTTCTCACAAAATTTCCAACAATCTCTCAATCTATCTTCTACAAATATATATTGTCTACTAAATATTCAATTATATTTATTTATTTGGGAGTGAAGTTCAGAACTAGTTTGAGGATCTTCCATCGAGCAAAGTTTCAATTTTCAACCTCTCGATTACACGTCGACGTTACGTTGACGTTTGGTACATTCATTCCTTCATTAAATTATTATTGTATCTTTATTTTATTTAACACATTTAATTTCATTATCTTGAACTATTTATTAGTATAATTAAAATGAAATGATTAAGAATAATGTTGGGTAAGGGTGAGGGTCAGACTTCTTCTAATAGATGTAACAAGAGCATGAGTATTTCTTCTAGTATTACTAGTCGTACTCCTATACATGATGATTTTATTGATACTGAACATTTTCTGAAATATCATATGATTTTGACGAGCAAATATTTTCTGAAACTCAACAAGATTTTAATTTAGAAGATAATTTAGATGACACACCCACTAATGTAGATGAAACACTACTAGTGAACCTCCAACTGGAATGTCTTCTATTCCCCTTAGTATGAGACGAGGTCCAGGAAAAACGACCATTAAAATCAGATGCATGATTTTTTTTTATAGAGACGTACAGAATCAAGTAGCTATATGTAAAATTTGTAAAGGGATTTATAGATTTAAAATTGGAAAATGTCAGGGTGGGACGAGGGTTTAATGAGACACATTGCAAATGCTCACCCAGCTAGGTATTCCCAATACGAGGCTGAAAAAGATGGTGCACAAGCGTCATCTCCATCAGGACAAGGTTTCCATACTGTCCTGGATCTAGTACAGGGTCAAATTAACCCTATGACGGGGGTAATTATAGGCCCTAAATACAATAAACATAGAGATAGAGATGCACTAGCAAAATTAGTTGTTATGGAGGGTTTAACTTTTTCATTTCCTGAATCTCCTGATTTTATTCATTACATTAGAGAAATGTATAATCATGCTTTTAAAGGTTTTTCTAGATCAACTGTTAAGAGAGATGTATTTAAATTTGCACATCAATATCAACAGTATTTACGTTATTCATTATATCATTTAATGGCAAAATGACTCTCACTTCTGATATAGGCAGTAGTACAACGACCAAAATTATTTAACAGTAATGTAACGGCCCGTTTGGTCGTTTAGCACTTTAAAACTACGAAAAGGGTAGCGGAATATAGGGTAGTTAATTATATGATTTTAATATATGAAAGTGTGCATGAATGTAGTTAAGTGAATAAGTGGGCCAAGCCCACTACCTTTTTGGCAGGACACATTTTATACAAAGAAAAGGGGTAGGGGGAACACGTAGCAAAAGGAAAAGAAAAGAAAAGGAGGGGAGGGGAACACATAGCAAAAGGAAAAGAAAAGAAAAGGGAGGGGGGGAGGGGGAACACATAGCAAAAGGAAAAGAAAAGAAAAGGGGTGGGGGGGGGGGACGCATGCAGTAACAAAAAGGAGAAAACGAAAAATCCTACTACTAGAAGAAAAGAACGAGCAACCAGTAGAAAAGAAAGGGGAGGGGGAAAACGAAGGCAGCAAATGGGAGAGGGGGACGAGAGAGCAGCAGCGAAGAAACAAAGAAGAAACCGCTAATAACTAGAAGACGATGAGGAAGTGTTCAATTAAGTTCAGGTTAGATTTTATATTACATGGTTGAGTTAATATATTCATGATCCTTATAATAATGGGTGGTAGAACGAAATCAAATTTCAAAGAGGTCATTACACGGAAATTTCACAATCCACTTGAATAGAGAACTTGAAGGATTTATCATGGCATAATGATTACATCAGCCTGTAAAACGTGGAAACTGTACAAATTCGTAAGGAATATGAAAGTATGGGCTGAATAAAAGTTGTATATTACTCTGTTCCCGTCAGTTTGAGATCTAACGGAGATAAATACGACTTATGGTTTGAAAGTTATGACCGTTTAAAGTTTCTGCCGTATTTTTACAGAAATTCAGACGAGCAGCAAGCAAAACGTGAAAATTGTACAAATCCGTAAGGAATATAAAAGTGTGTGCTTAATAAAAGTTGTATATTTCCCTGTTCCCATTAGTTTGGAACCTTACGGAGATAAATTCGACTTATGATTTGAAAGTTATGACTGTTTAAAGTTTCTGTCTTATTTTGCAAAAATTTTGGCTACACAGATTTCATAGGGTTGTTTCTTCGTAAATTTTTACCAACTACACTAAGTACTGTCATATGGGATTCAGTATAACAATAGATCCTAGTGTTGCCTTCGATGTGGTACAATAAATAACTGATTTGAGTTACGAATTTAATATTATATCCTTTACAAACGGAAGATACGAGAAAGTTAAAAGAAAGGAATGTTATTTGAATTTCCTGAAGTTATGATAATATCTTTATATATGTAGGGGTTTAGTCATACAATTGAAATGGTAAAAATATTGTTAATATAAATATAGCAATATGAGTGTCCTTAGATTCGTATTATAACGTAGTTTACATATTTTCTAGATTTTAAGCGTTCAGAGGCTCTACGCAAGGGGAAGGCATTGGTTTGATTGTTCGTGGCACCCGCTCGACATTGAGGTAGGTTATGGTTTACTTTAGTTAGACTCTGATTAGAGAATTGTATGTAGTTGTAGGAAGTGACGGGGATAGCATGATAGGCCTTCGAGGCATGAAGTGGAGATGAATTACAATTACGTTGGTTCCGTCAGCTGTTATGTAGGCTTGTCTTCATATGTGTTATTTTATGTGATTATCTTTTGATTGTATGTTAGTGATTTGTGTTGAGACTTGATATCATGCCTGACATACTTTACATATTATTTTGTGATGATGGTGAGGTGAGTGATTGAGAGTGATTGATAGCCTCTGAGGTTTCTGCCGGAGAGCACGAGTGATTGATAGCCTCCGAGGTTTCTGCCGGAGATCACAAGTGATTGATAGCCTCCGAGGTTTCTGCTTGAGAGCACGAGTGATTGATAGCCTCCGAGCTTTCTGCCGGAGAGCACGAGTGATTGATAGCCTCCGAGGTTTCTGCCGGAGAGCACGAATGATTGATAGTCTCCGAGGTTTCTGCCGGAGAGCACGAGTGGTACATGGACTTCACGGGTCCCCCATGGGTCATGGCTTTGAGGCACTGCCCTGAGCATATGTGTACAGGAGTGGAGTGAGAGAGGTGACTATTGCATTGCATTGCATTCATCCACTTTTATATTTGACTGATCATTGGTGAATTATATCTGTCTTGATTGACTCTTGATTTCTTACACTTTACATGTATATGATATGTGACCATGCATGTGTGCTCTATGTGCTACTTGTTGGTTTCAACTTCTTCATGCGTTATCTAATCATTGTCGGCCTATGATACTTACCGGTACTAGTGTTGTACTGATACTACTCTTGCTACACTTTTGTTGAGTGCAGAGTACGATCCAGGTTCCAGCTCTACGTCTCGTGGCTGATTCACGAGGGTGGTATCTTTCAGTCATTCAGGATGAGCTACTTGATCATCCCTGACCCCTGAAGGGCTTTCTAGTTATTCTCATTTACTTTGTTAGTTGACAGACATTATGTAGCCTTCGGACCTTCTTAGACTTCTATTTTGGATTTTGTTTAGCGCTCTTGTACCCTTTTGACCAGATTTTGGGAAATGTCGTAACCATTTAAGTATTAAGACTTTATAACTTTTTTTTCTTTATTTATTTTCCGCTGATTTAACTTGTTAATGAGAACGTGGTTCTCCTACTCGGGGGAATAGGGTAGGTGTCATCACGACTTGTGAATTGGGTCGTGACAGGTAACATGTCATTGGATAAATTATAAATGGTCTATGCAAAAACATATATATATATATATATATATAGTAGACACTGGTGATTTTATTTCAGAAAATATTTATTTAGTTTGCGATTATTACAATATAACTGATAAAATTATGAGTATTACATTAGACAATGCATCTTCTAATAATTCTGCTATTACAGTTTTAAAAGATGCTTTAATCCAATTTTTCCAAATAATTTTCATATAAAATGTGAGTGTCATATTTATAATTTAGTTGTAAAGGATAGTCTATTACTTTTTCAAGATATTCTTGAAAAAAATACAATTTGTTATAAACTTTATTTTTAAAAGTAATAGAATACAACGAAAAAAAAGATTATAAAAAAACTTGTCACGATTGTCAACTACCTTATAATTTTTTTCCGAAGAAGTACCAACTAGGTGGAATTCTTTATATGAACAACTACTTGTTGCTTATGATTATAGAAAACCTATAACTTTTTTTTAACACCCATTATCAAAATCAAACTGATATGATTGTAGATAACGATTGGAAAAAAATTAAAGAACTTATTGTATTTCTAGAAAAAAAATTCAAACAACAAAAGAATTTTTCGGTATATATTATCCTACTATTTCAACTATGTTGTTTTATATAGCTATAATATTTTTATTGCTTAGAGAATATATGGAAAACCCAGCTTATAAGGCAGATATTAAAAAAATATTTATGAAAATAAAGAAATATTTTATTTCTATTCCTCCTATTTATATTATTGGTGTTGATAGACGGTTGTAAATAAATTATTAAAAATATTTATAACTGTAAAAAAGTACTACCACCTTCAACTCCCAAAAATTTAAATGTCCCACCACTTATTTAAATTGAACAAACGAAATAAGAAGTGTTGTCTAGCATAGAAGGAATGCAAAAAAGTATATATGTATACCAACAAGAAAGTGCTATCAACCAACCGGCTTCCATACCATCTTTTTCTTCTTCTTCTTCTTCAACACAATCTCAAAAAAGACAAGTTGTTTCTGCGGCTAGTATCCAAAGCCTCATAATAGAATGTGTGGTGATAACACTACTAACCAAATTAGTGAGTTTAGTGTTTTTATTTTGCAGAGTGTTTTACCGTACGAAGCAGTTCTCAATGAAAAAGGAAATAAGGACTTGCTGAAATACTGGAGGAGAAATGAGAAGACCTTTCCGACACTTTCAATGATGCCCCGAGATGTTTTGAACATTCAAGCGTCATCAACGACGTCTGAAAGCGCTTTTTCTGCCGGTAAATTTCAAATAGAAGAGCACATACACTCATTGGTCGGAGATAACTTGGAAATTTCAGTATTATTCAGAGATTGGATACGAGCGGAGCGGAGAAAATCCGGTCAACCTGAGATCAACGAAGAAGAAGACGAAAACTACAACGACATCTTATTTGATGGTATGAGTAGCGACGTGGAGCTATTTGACCAATAAATACCAATTAAAACCGAAGAACCACGAGACATTGTAAAGAAATTAGAAAAAGTGTTTTCAAATTGATAATTTTTTTAACTGCAATTTAGTATTTTTACTATGTCATTTGCAACTTTTGAACAACACCACAAAATTGCAATCAGGGTATTGCATGTGCCTTTTTATCATATCAATATGCAGACATTCACAAAAGACCTTTCTAGACAACTCTTCCTCGACTTCAGATCCAATCTTAGCGTCCGGCTTCCTTCCGCTCCGACTGATGGAGTGTATTAGCACGTGTACTAGGTTACATATTTACCATATTCTGTATTGTATAATTATTGTTACACCCCGTAGTTCCAGAGTATGTATACGATGACGTACGTTCGAGAATACGACATTTAAATTGAAAAGGAAGAAAGATGTGATTTTTCGACGGAAAAGTTTCCGGATTTTGTGAAGGAAAAATGTTCGTTAAAAGGAATTGGATTCCCAGATTTGGTATTTGGACTTTTTGGAATATTTGAGAATTATGAAATTTTATTTCCGAAATTGGTCACGTGGGGCCCACGGGAAAATTTACGGTTTTGTGGGGCCCACTTTATTTTCGGATTTTTGGCATTACGGATATTTTCGGAAGATGAAATATTTTGGACGAGTAGGGGGGCTACACGTGTCACCCCCGTGTGGCCATGTTGGCCGAATTGGAGAAGGACAAGTGAGACGTTTTTTAGGTGGACAAGTGGCCCATTTTTGTGGTGGCCACTTGTCCCATTGTTATGGTGGACAAATGGTTGGCCAACTACCCACACACATGTACCCCATTCTCACCATACACTTGGTTTAATCCTAGCCATTGATTTTCCTATAAATACCCCTTTGTGCAAGACTAATTCTTCATCCACACTTAAAGTTTTTCCAAGGCAAACACTCTCTCCCTCTAGTTGTTTTTCGTCCCCCTCCCTCCTTGGGTAGCTCGTCCGAAACCCCCCCACCCACTTTGTGTAGAAAATACTTCATGTATTGTTGTATAAATCCCAAATACCTTAGCCTAGTATTCCTAGTAGTATTCCAAGTTATTTCAAATACTAAGAGACCGGAAAAATACTACTTTATTCCTATAGTCGCAAAAATGAAGCCCTAGAAAAATCTTCATAGCTTAGATGAAGTGTTAAGAGAAGTTGTTTGGAAACTTCTAAGGGTTGCTTGGAGCGGGTTGGAGCGTCAGGAAGTGGAGCTAAACGTTGCTCAGGATCGACTTATTAAACTTGGATAATTTTGGGCTTATCGAGGTAATGATCTTTATCCCCCTATTGTAATTGGAAATTACATGTTGTAGTAATGTATAGTTGAGTATACTATATGTAGAATGAATATGGATAAGAATTGAACTGTATTCTGATGAGACTTGTTGTATTATTGTGGAGTAGAATCGTATACAGGTTAGGCGTGTAACCCCCAGGATGGTTGGTTTGTAGCAGGCCTCGTTAGAGAGGAGATTTTTGTGGTTGCGGGGAGGTGCCGAATTTTCCGTAGAATAAGGAATTGTTTACCTAGAATTGTTCTACGAAGAGATCCAGAAGTTGATAGGCGTTTTATGGCCATTATAGGTGGAAGTACTACGAGTAGCGTATTCTACTTGAAGGGTGGAAAAAGCTAGCAAGGTTGTAGTACTTGGAACATTTTGCTAATTGTCGATAATCGTCGCGAGGTATGTGAACCTCTTCCTATCTTTTCTAGCATGATATGTTGTGAACTATGTAGTACGGTAGACGTACATGTGTTAAATGAATTTGGTTGATTTAAAACATAAAGTGTTATAACGGCTTTATGGGAAGTTTGTTATAACAACTTTATGTGGGCAAAGAAATGGTTTATGGTTTTTAAAAGATAAAAGACTTGATGTGAAATAATAAGGACTTGGGTTGTGTTAAAAAGTTGTGAAACCGTTTTAATGAGAAATGAGTAATTGAGTTTTAAAAGGAATAATGTTATATTGATTTCGAAAATGAGAACAAGTATCGAACAAACCACTGCAGCGTTAATAAAGGAAAATGTATTGACTAAGTAATTATTATTAAAACCAGTAGAAACCTCCATCTGCATAGAAGCTAAGATAAGACAAAATTGTATTACATTTTCTAGATCATGGGTGCTTTAATAAGATTGATATAAACAAGAATAACCTACTCACACATAAGGCATATGTTACTCAAATTGTTTAAAAGAGAATTATGTTATTAAGTGATTAAGACTATGAACTACGAAACCTTTCGAAAATAAGAGACTTGAGTATTTGAAATTAGGCAAACTTGAACTTTTGGAAAAGAATGTTGTTACTTGTCTTTAAAAAGGAAAATTATTTTGGTTTACTTAAAATAATAGTTACTCTGTTTTGGATACTACGAGTGTTGGTATCAGGTGACTTCTTGTGAAAGAATGGATATTTGTAAGAGAATTGAAGTATGGTAATTTGCTTGTGCTTGCTTGTGATAGCCTTGTTGTGTAAAAGTTGTATTCTTATGCTACCGCGTCTCTCGATGGAGGGCCGGTATATTGTTATTGTTGTTACATGGACATGTCTGCACCGATGAAGAATTTCGGCATGCGTTACGCGCGGGTTAATCACCCGGTATATTGTTATTGATTGTTACATGGACATGCGCACCGATGAAGAATTATGGGGCATGCGGCCACGCGGCGGTTAATCACGGTATATTGTTATCGTTATACATGGACATGCTCGCACCGATGAAGAATTCCGGGCATGCCACGCGCGGAGTTAATCATCCAAGATATTGTTATTGTTGTTACATGGACATGTCGCACCGATGAAGAACTCCGGCACGCGCCACGCGTTAATCACCCGGTATATTGTTATTGATTGTTACATAGACATGTCTGCACCGATGAAGAATTTCGGGGGCATGCGGCCATGCGGCGGGTTAATCACCCGGTATATTGTTATCGTTGTTACGTGGACATGTCTGCACCGATGAAGAATTCCGGGGGCATGCGCGTCGCGGGTTAATCGCCCGGATATTGTTATTGTTGTTATGGACATACGCTCGCACCATGAATAATTCCGGCATGGCGTGCGTAGTTGATTACCCGATATATTGTTATTGTTGTTACATGGACATGTCTGCACCGATGAAGAATTCCGGGGGCATGTGGCCATGCGGCAGGGTTGATTACCCGGTATACTGTTGTTGCATCCTGGACATGTCTACACCGATGGAGAATTCCGGGAATGTGCCGTGACGCGCATGATTGATATTGTGGGCGTGAGACCGCGTTATATTTGAGTGATGACTTTGAGGGCGTGAGTCCCTGCTTTGACATGACTGCTTTTATGTCGTGAACTGTAGTTTGGTTATCATACATGTCTCCTGTTTTATTTAGACTGTTATGATTTCGTTCTGATATTTCGCCACATACTTGTACACGTGTTATCGACCTCCTTGGCCGCTGCGTTCATGCCGCAGGTAGAGGTACATCGGTTGTTGATCCTCGTTCTTAGGATCATAGTTCAGCGTATTGGAAAGGTCCGTTTCTCCGGAGGCTTATCTTTTGGTATGTTTCCCCGAGTTTGTAAGTTTTTGTACATTCAGGGGTATGGCGGAGTCCTGTTCCGTCATAGTTGTTGTAAAAATCTTAGAGGTCTGTAGTACTGTTGTGGGCAGAGTTTGTAAAAGGGATGTAACTGTTCGGGTTCAAGTTTTTATTTATATACTCAGAAAGGTAACCGTTTTGGTTAGCCTGTTTTCTTATTTCATTATTGTATATCTTGTTTCATGTGTAAGTTTTTATTTCCGCTGATTTTCTCTGATGTTGTATCACTAGGGTGCCCGGGGTAAGGCACCAGTCACGGGCCCGGGGTCGGGTCGTGACAAAAGTGGTATCAGAGCAGTTAATCCTCGGAAAGTGTCTACAGACCGTATCTAATAGAGTCTTGATTATCGGTGTGTTGTGCACCACATCTATAATTAGGAGGCTGCAGGATATTTAGGATTTGTTTCCATTCTTCTCACTCTGAGATCGTGCCTTAGAGCTGTGTTATAAATTGGACTCCCTCTGACGTATTCTTTTCACCCGTTGTGCCTCTGCGCAAGGCAACCAGGTCCCAGATGGGCAAGGCAACAGAGGGAGCTACGAGTAGAACACAGAGGGTTACGAGGGCACAGGCCCGGTCATTACCTGAGATAGTACTTCAGACGACGAGTTTTATGACGCCGCTAGCCCCAGCAGAGTTTAGAGCGACAACAGTTTCTACTGAGGCCACGATACCTGAGCCTCCGGTGCCACGACCAGGAGCCGATGATATGAGTTCAAGGAGATGGCCCAGTTACTAGCTAGGCTGGTGGCTGGGAATGATGACGGACGGGAGCCAGTGGTTCCGGCAGTACCAGTGATTCACCCTAGATCCAATAATATGAGACTTCGGGATTTCTTGAGTTGCAGTTCGCCAGAGTTCTATGGATAGAGAGTTGAGGATGATCCTCAGGGTGCCGTGCTAGTTTGGGAGATTGTTATGCTTGCGGCCAGCAGGGCCATTTGGTGAGTTAGAAAACATGGGTAGTTGAAAAGGTAAGTATGGGGGTATGGAAGGTGTGAACCTTAGAATATTACACGTTGAGACCTTAGATGTAAGGCCGTCTTAAGTAAAAGATTTTATGGTTGGTCTTTGTTGAAGTACGTGGTATGCGTGAAATATATTGTGGGATGATTCCTTGGGTTGTGTAAGATGAAAGTGGTAGCTTTCAGGACTTGAATAGGTAAGATTGTTCCAGATCGGGGAACAAGAGTCTGGTGCGATTATGGGTCGGGTTGAGGACCATTCGCGTCAACCGCAGGAATAAGGTGGGTCGATTCGAGTGGTCCAGGTGGTAGGATCACGAGGGTGTTAGGCCCAAGTTTAGGTAACCATCGTACGAGTTTGTGGATGCGTTCGACCAGTAGTAGGGCCGATGGGGTCAGCCCATCTTGTCTTTTAGTCAGGACTGTTTACTCGGCGGAGGGTTATGCGAGATGTTGTATATCAGGAAGGTTGTAAGGCTGCACGGGGTTCCTACTTTTATTTTATGGCAGGCAGTGGAGCCCACTTTATGGCTATTTCTTTTTTCGGGAGGTTTTACCAGGCGGGTTAGGAACTCAGGTGAGTCCAGTGGAGCCCAGTTTATGGCTATTTCTTTTTCGGGAGGTTTTACCAGGCGGGTTAGAAACTCAGGTGAGTCTCGATTGCATTCACCTCGGCCGGACGAGCAGCGCATTTATCCGAACGTTTGAGGGCGTGTTACGGGCCGGTGTTTTGATTTCAGGGGTAGCTGTGAGGATTATTTTGCCTCTTGTTGAGTGGGTATTATATAGCTACCATTTTTAGTATTCGGATGGTGCTTATGAAGCCTTGTATGGGCGGAAGTGTAGTTGCTTGGTCGATTGGTTCGAGGTTAGCAAGGTTCGATAGTTGGTCCCTACTTGATTCAAAGGGATGTGGGTAAGGAAGCTTATCCGTAAGAGGTTTCTAGCGGCTGAGTCAACAAGAGTCGTATGGAAATCGGCGTCGACACTGAGTTGATTGACTGGTCTTGAAGGTACCACCCCGGAAGGGTGTGACGAGATTTGGAAAACAGGGGAAACTTAGCCCGAGGTACTTTGGGCCTTTTCAGATCATTTGTAGAATAGGCCAGGTTGCCTATAAGTTAGCACTGCCGTCCGACTTAGGAGACAGTACGTCCGGTCTCCCAGGTTGCTAGGTTTCGAAAGAGTATCGGAGATCCATCCAGAGTGTTCCCAGTTAATGATGACCAAGTTAGAGATAGTAACCCCGAGATTTTGGAAACTGAAGCAACGACAGAAATGTGGTACGTATAGTAGGAAGAGTTCGACTGTACGAGGAAGGTACGACGAGTTAGAAAAGAGGCTAAGATGTGAAGAAAGTATCCTTTAGACCATGGGTGGAGCTAATGGTATTGATATACGCTTTAGAGATGATTCTTCGTTGGCTTGGATGTGCGTTTTTGCGAGTATGTTGTATTATGTGCATGTGTGGCATAAATGGTTTCGTAAGCATAGTAGGGAAGACTATACCGGCACAGGTGTGCTTGGAGACTTAGAAGGAACATTCGGGACGAATGTTTCTAAGGGGGGAAGAATGTTACACCCCGTAGTTCCAGAGTATGTATACGAGGACATACGTTCGAGAATACGACATTTAAATTGGAAAGGAAGAAAGATGTGATTTTTCGACGGAAAAGTTTCCGAATTTTGTGAAGGAAAAATGTTCGTTAAAAGGAATTGGATTCCCAGATTTGGTATTTGGACTTTTTGGAATATTTGAGAATTATGAAATTTTATTTCCGAAATTGATCACGTTGGGCCCAAGGGAAAATTTACGGTTTTGTGGGGCCCACTTTATTTTCGGATTTTTGGCATTACGGATATTTTCGGAAGATGAAATATTTTGGACGAGTAGGGGGGCGACACGTGTCACCCCCGTGTGGCCATGTTGGCCGAATTGGTTATCATACATGTCTCCTGTTTTATTTAGACTGTTATGATTTCGTTCTGATATTTTCGTTCCACATACTTGATACGTATGTCACTTGACCTCCTTGGCTGCGTTCATGCCGCAGTAGAAGTACATCGATTGTTGATCCTCGTTCTTAGGATCACGATTCGGCGTATTAGGAAGGTCCGTTTCTCGAGGCTTATCTTTTGGTATGTTTCCGAGTTTGTAAGTTTTTGTACATTCGGGGTATGGCGGGCCATCGTCATAGTTGTCGTAAAAATCTTAGAGTCTGTAGTAATCTTGGCCAGGCGAGTTTGTAAAAGGGATGTAACTGTTCGGGTTCAAGTTTTTATTTATATACTCAGAAAGGTAACCGTTTTGGTTAGCCTGTTTTCTTATTTCATTATTGTATATCTTGTTTCATGTGTAAGTTTTTATTTTCGCTGATTTTCTCTGATGTTGTATCACTAGGGTGCCCGGGGTAAGACACCAGTCACGGGCCCGGGGTCGGGTCGTGACAATTATGATAGGATTGAGATCCTTATTATAAAAGGATTCAACATTGTACATCTATATATATTTATATTAATGAGAAAGATTTGCAATAGAGATTAATACAATCTTACATAGTTGTTAACTTTTGTAACTTATACTTATGTAGTTTCTATTATGGTAAAAGATATTTGTTAAATTAATTATCTTTACAAATATGCACTTGACAAGAAGGTAATAGAGAGGAGTGTGATTCAATTTTAACAAGGGAAGTGTGCATAGAGCCGGTAATGGCACCTTAAAGCTCTGAATTAGAAACAGAAATCTCATTTATTATATTTTTCAGATCGCGATGGTGGACCGCCGGCCAGTTCGGGTTAAGCGGGTCGGGCGGAGAAAAGCGAAGGGTCGAAGTGGGCCGAACTGGCGAGTCGGTCAGCGGGACCATAACGTGTCGTCCGGTCGATCCGTTGGGTAGTGGGTCGGCCTGCAGCGGTTTTGATTTTGTTTTTTTAATTTTTTCACTAAATTAAAAATTGCAAAAGACATAGAAAATTAAAAAATTGCAATGAAATAAATTACCAATTTGAAAATATTTTTTTTAGTTTCTTTATAATTTCTTGTGGTTCTTCGGTTGGAATTGGTATATCTTGGTCAAATTGTTCCACGTCGCTACTCATGCCTTCAGATAGAATGTCGTTGTAGTTATGCGTCTTCTTAACCGTTAATCTCTGGTTGATCGCACTCTCCCGCTCCGCTCGTATCCAATCTCTGAATAGTGCCATCTCAGTATCTCCGGCTAATGAGTGTACGTGCTCTCTATTTGAAATCACTGCGAAAAAGCGCTTCGAGCGATTGATGGCGCGAATGTTCAAAATATCTCGCCATCATTGAAAGTGTCGGAAATGTCTTCTCATTCGCTCGATATTTGACAAGTCTTCCTTTCCTTCTTTGATAAGCGCTTGGTAAGGTAAATTACCTGCAAAACAAAAACATCGAACTCGCTAATTTGGTTAGCTTGGTACCAAGACATTCTATTTACGAGACTTTCAATAGAACTAATACTACTAGCCCTAAACAACATGCCTTTTTTTAGGCTGTGTTGAAGAAGAAGAAGATGGTACAAAAGTCGGTTGGTTACTAGCACTTTCTTGCTGGTAATGCCGATATACTTTTTTGCATTCATCTTCTACGCTATTCAACACTTCTTCTAGCGTTAGTTCAATAGGTGTCTCAACATTTAAATTTTTGGGAGTTGGAGGTGGTAGTACGTCCATACAGTTATAAATATTTTCAATAAGACTTTTACAACCCTCTACTTTAATAGTCGGGTTTAATACAACACCAATAATATAAATAGGGGGAATATGAATAAAATATTTCTTTAATTTCATAAACATTTTTTTAATAGTCAATGATATAGCGAGTTTTTCCATATATTCTTTAAGAAGTAAAAATATTATAGCTATATAAAACAACATAGTTGAAATAGTAGAATAATATAAAGTAGAAAATTCTTTTGTTGCTCGTTGAAAATTTTCTAAAAATACAATAAGTTCTCTAATTTTCTCCCAATCATTATGTCACGACTGCCTGGGCGTGGATCGTGCCTTACCCGGCACCCAAGATCATACATCGTAGAAAATCACGGAAATATAAAACAAGACATGAAACAGCTTGTAAAATGAGACACGCTTTATCTGATGAAAAGCTTGTCTGTCGGCATATATATATAAATAAACCAAGTTTTGCAGTTACATCCCAACTGTACAATAGGACTACAGACCTCTAAGGAAGTAAACAACTATGGCGGGACAGGGCCCCGCCATACCCTGAATGTACAAACTATCTACAATACAGAGAGATCATACCAAAAAGTAGAGCCTCCGGAGAAGATGGAGCTCCTGACACCAATGCAAAGAGATCCTAAGGATGTGGATCTAGCACTGCCTTACCTGCGGCATGAACGCGGCCCAAGGAGGTCGAGACAACATGTACTAAGTATGTGAAGCGTAAAGTACTTAAATGAAATCATATCATTTTAAAACGGTTTACAAATATGTATGAAACAACCAAGGAAACCGCATAGTGCGCATCACAAACAAGAGCAACAATAGGTAAATCAGAATGTCTTTTCTAGGCTGCGAATGATCGAGCGAGGCCAATTGCCCATAGTATCATTAAGCAAGCCTAATCACGACTCCGTAGTCCGCGTAGGCCACTCACTTAGGCCCGCGTAGGTATAACCCCGCATCGAGGTAGCTACTCCTCGGCAATGTCACGGACTCGTAGTCCGCAGCCACATGGACCGCGTGAGGTATAACCCCGCACTAACCTGGAACTCTCGTAGCTCCGCATAGGTCCCCTGGACCCGCTTGAGGTATTCTCGAATCATGGTCCTGCATCGCCGAGTCTACCCCGCGGAGGCGACAACCCCGGTAACATGTCAAGAGGTGAGTGATATAATACCAACATAACTTATCGTTAAACCACATAAGCACAACAAGAATACCTCTTATACAAATGTTACAAGTCACTACCACACATAGCATCATATCATGTCTACTTATCAAACCATTTTATTATTCTTTCATAAATCAATATAAGTCTGTTATAAACACATAAGTAAAGCTGTTCCTTTTATCATTCTTAAGTTGTTATACCTAACTTCCCATAAAGCTAGTATAACTCTTAAGCTTGATGTTTAAAACCAATTAGTTCTCTTACGTAAGAAAATGATTCAATATTCTTTTGAAATGTTTTAAGATCCTTATTATTCAGGCTTAAGTCGCAAGACATTGCCGTAAGTATTATTCAGGCTTAAGTCAAAAGACATTGCCGTAGTTATTATTCGATTAACACGTACGTACGTCTACCGTACTACATATATATTTTAAAATATCATGCTTTAGGAAGAATCACATACCTTCTCAGCGAAAATCACCTGCCAAGTTGAATATGTCGCGCGCAGAGAATCAACCTATAATAGTCAGACACGTCTATCAACGTTCAGACTACTGCAGCTTCTAGCGAGAGGGTTCTCTATCCTACGGAAAATTGGGCAGCACTTCCCTACCCGGTGAGCTACTCAAGTTCTCGTGAAAACAAATTCTAAGTAAATCTGATTTGATTAGTCTTCTTTAAACCCTTCTCGTGATATGATTCAATTCTATTCTGTAATAATCTTCTAAGTATTCAATACTTATCTATACTTCTACAGTATGCATTTTCTAATACAAAAGAGGGTTATGATTATTTACCTCGGTAAGCCCAATAATATCCTAGATAAAAGTCGCGCCTGAGCAAGGTTTAGCTCCTAAGTTGTATGCTCCGGTAGCTCCAAGAACCCTTAGAAGTTCTTTCCAACTTCTACTAAGTACTAAGGGATTTGGGCTAGGGTATTTTGGGCATTATAACAATACTAGAAGACAACTTTTCTACCAAGGGAGGGGGGTAGATTTCGGCTAGGCTAGAGGGGAGGGGTTGCCTCGGCCAAGCTCACCAAAGGGGGGGGGGGGGAGGTGTGTTGGACGAAAAAGGCTTAAGGGAGAGGAGAGGATTTTAGACTTGGAAAGTTTGTTTGTGGATGAAGAACTCTTCATCACAAGAGGGGTATTTATAGGTCAAGGGATGGCCAACCAATGGCCAAGATTATGCCAAGTGCAAGGCAAGTGTAAGGCCAAGATTTGGGCAAGTGTACCTAGCCAACTTGCACACAAAATATCCTACCAACTCCAAGACAAAATAAGCCATCAATTCGGCCCTAATGCCGTCCACACATCCACCAAGGAGAGGGTGACAAATGTCGCCCTCTCGTTGGTCCAAAGTGTTTCGTCTCTCGGAAAAATCCGCAAAAATTAGAAATGACATAGCCGGAATTTATCCTACGCGAGTTGTGTAAAACGTTTCGTCGGAAAACGATTCTTTTAGTGAGTTGTGCCCAAGTATTTTCGTCCATGCCTAACTCTTAAGGCTAAACTTTTGTACGTATTCCCTCACGTACATACTCTGGAAAATACGGGGTATAACATTCTCCCCTCCTTAGAAACATTCGTCCCGAATGTTCCTTCCCAAGACAAATAATGATAAGGTTCTTCATAACTTAAACAGTTTGCAAATGCCACACACGGCCACAAAACAACACTTAGGCATAAACGATAATGAAGATTTACAAGTAGGAAAGTGAATTACCTGGAGGTGTGGGAAATAGGTGAGGATACCTCTGCCTCATGTCCTCCTCATCTTCCCACGTCATCTCCTCCCTGAGCTCGTTCCGCCACAGAACTTTGACGGAAGCCACGTCCTTGGTCCGCAGACGCCTAACCTGACGATCGATTATCGCTATGGGAATCTCCTCATACGATAACCCCTGGTCACCAGACATCGTCAATCGGGTGTACCCTAGATGGATCCGATACATCTCCTCAAAGATAGATCGTGAAAAACCGGATGCACCGCTCCGGTCGGACGAGATCCAACTCATAGCAACCTTGCCTACCTGCGGACAATCTGAAGCGGCCCAATGTACCTTGGGCCGAAGTTTCTTCTTCCCGAATCTCATCACACCCTTCATGGGTGGCACCTTTAGAAAACCCAATCATGAACCTCGAACTCCGGATGCCGACGGCGATGATCTGCGTATGACTTCGCCGACTCGAGCCGCCAAGAACCTCTCTGGATAAGCTTCACCTTATCCATCGCCACTGCACCAAATCGTCCCACTAATCGCACTCGCCCACATCGAACCAACCTATAGGCGATCTGCACTTCCTCCCATACAAGGCCTCATAAGGCGCCATCCGAATCTGAGTGGTAGCTATTATTATACGCAACTCAACTAGAGGCAAATGATCCTCCCCTACCACGGTCGATAACACGGGCTCGCGACATATCCTCAAGAGTGCGGATAGTGCGCCACTTGTCCGATCTGCGTGGATGGAATGCGATTTTCGTGCTCACTGCGTCCTAAACCCTTCTGGAAAGACCTCCGAAGTTAGCCGTAACCGGGCCTCTCATGCGATATGATCAAAATAGGGACTCCATGCAGTCTGACGATCTCTCGGATATATAGTCTGGCATAATCCTCAGCCGAAAAAGTCGTCCTGACGGGAAGAAAGTGGGCTGATTTCGTCAGCATGTCGACGATAACCCAGATAGAATCATGTCTCATGTGAGTGCGAGGTAATCTCAGAATGAAGTCCATGTTGATCACCTCCCACTTCCGGTCGGGATCTCTATCGTCGTAACAAACCACCGGGCCTCAGTGCTCTACCTTACTGCGACAACACGCACCGAGCTACGAACTCGCAGCGTGCCTCTTCGCCATCCCACCAATACACGGATCTAAGGTCGTGGTACATCTTGGTCGACCACGGATGGATAGAGTAACGCCGCTTGTGTGCTTCCCCGAGAACTCCTGCCAAGTCCTCAAACATCTGGAACACACAACTCGCCTCAAACCTTAGCACCCCATCGTGCTACCGAATGGACCCTTGCCCTCACTAAGAGTATCGCGATAACGTGTCAAAATCGATCCTCGAATTGCCTCTTCACCTCTCGGCGATGGAAGACTGGCAACCTCGCGAACTTGAACCCCATCGCTATCGGAATCAATCAAGCGGACACCAAGGCTCGCTAAGCGATGCAAATCACGAACCATGTCCCTCCTCTCTAGCTGCACATCCGATAGGCTCCCATCGACCTACGACTAGAGCATACGCCACAACATGGCCTTCCCCGGGTGGTACGGGATATCAACATCGTAATCCTTAAGCAACTCTAACCACCGCCTCGCCGTAAGTTCGGCTCCTCTGGTGAAGATATCCGAGGCTCTTGTGGTCTGTATAAATATCCACATGAACCCCATACAAATAGTGCCTCCAGATCTTGGCGTGAATCACCGCGCCAACTCCAAATCATGGGTGGGTAGTTCCTCTCGTGTTTCTTCACCGTCGGGATCACGCTATAACCTTGCCATGCTGCATCAACACACATCCCAACCCGATGCCCGACGTCACAATACGACATATAACCGTGGACCTGCGGAAGAGTAAGAACGAGGCGGTCGTCGATCTCCTTCAAGAATGGAAGCCCCGCCACAAGCATCACCATCGAAACTTAGCCGCCTTACGAGTCACCTAGTCAATGGTGCAGAGATAAGCAAACTTCTACGAACGCGATAATAACTGCAAGGCCCGAGCTGCGAACCTCTGCGGAGTAGTAGGTCTAGGCCAAGTCCTCGATCTCGATCTTGGCGTATCCACTCGAATGCCATCACCCACAATGTGCCCAAGAAAAGCCACCGTTAACCAAAACTCACATTTGGAAAACTTGGCGTATAATCGCTGATCTGGAGAAGCACAAGACGGCCTCAAATGCTCGCGTGCCTCGCCTGCGAGAATAAACCAAGATATCATCAATGAACACTATCACAAGCGTGTCCAAAAATGGTTTGAACACTCGGTTCATCAAATCCATGAATACCACGAGCATGGTCAACCCAAAAGACATGACCTGAACTCATAATGCCCGTCACGTCCGAATGCGATCCTAGGGACATCCACCTCTCCGACTACTTTGATGATAGCCGATCGCAGATCAATCTTGGAGAAATATCTCGCACTGCAACCGTCGAACAAATCATCAATCACAGGAAGGGGTATCTATTCTTAATGGTCACCTTGTTCACCGTAATCAACACATGCGCAGATCCCGCCCTTCTTCTTCACGAACAATACCGCGCTCCCGGGGAGAAACACTAGTCCGATGAAGCCTTCTCCAGCAAGTCTCTGCCGATCCTTCAACTCTCTTAACTCGGCGGTGCCATTACGTATGGGCGAATGGAAATAAGCCGAGTGTCCGCAACACATCTATACAAAACTTCGATCTCCTCTCGGGAGGATACCGGGAGGTCGTCCTGAAACACGTCTGGGAACTCTCGACTCTGAATCGATCAAAAATCGTACCGCGACCTCGATATCAAACACCCGAGCGAGATGGTAGATGTACCCTTCGCACCATCTTCCTAGCCTTGAGGTAGAAATAAACCTACCCTCGGCGTACCGTGCTCCTCCCACTCAACAACCGGCCTCGAAGCCGAACCGCACTACTCTCTCCTGCGGTCTACATTGGCGTAGCGAAGCTAGCCAATCCATACCCGTGATCACGTCGAAATCAATCATATCTAACTCTATCAAGTCGGCTAGGTCCGACGTCAAATGGTCACCGAAAAGCCCTATATACCCGCCGAGCTACCACCGAATCACCATGGCGTAGCTACCTCGAAAGGTCTATGGACTCGTGCTCTATCCCTATCCTACTAGCAATAAGGGAGATATATAGACGCAGTAGAACCGGATCTATCAAGGCATACACATCAAACCCGAACCGATAAGGTACCCGATTTACATCAGGTGAGGCCTCACGATCTGTCGGTGGACAAAGCATAAATGCGGTTCGAGGACCGCTAGAATCGGGACCAGCCACGACCTGCCGCGACTGCTGGTCCAAGAGTACCTTGCCTCCGGGCGAGTAGGTCGGGGATGAAGACCCGTGAAAGAACACGTAGGCCGACTTACCATCAAGATCGCCTTGGTCGACGGTTCCCGCATAGTGACCTGCGGCCACAATCAAACAAGCTCGCGTGGCACCACAACTCCCGTGGGATCTACCGTGACGCCACACCGAGTGGGGTTTGGTCCCGATCGCCGCATCTCGCTGCTCGACGTCGAAGCCCAGGGCCCCAGTGCGCCTCGAATATCTGGCGGCCGAGGGCGGTGCATGAGTGCTCTGAGCTAGCTGTGGTGCAAATCTAGACTGCTGCTGAGGCCGCCCACCACGATAGCCACCAAAGACCGCTGCCCCGTCTTAACCTTCTGCTGTCACAACCCGTCGGTCTCTCTACGCCTCGCATCGAGCATGAGCTGCATGCGGGTAATGTCCATACCCGGCTGAAGAGAAACACCCGCACAAGATTCGGCCATATAATCATCTAGCCCGGTGACGTAGCGGTGCACCCTATCCTCCATATCTGCTACCAACGCTGGGACATATCGAGCCAATGAATCAAACTCGACATTGTACTCCCTAACAGTGCGTCCTCTCTGCCTCAGTAACAAAAATCTGTCAGCCCGCGCCCTCCTCATCTGTGGAGGCAAGAAGTGAGTGAGGAAAGCCTCTGAGAACTCATCCCAGTAGGCGGGACGCGTGCTCTCCCGATAACTCCCATGAATCGAACCAATCGACTGCGGTATCACGCAGCCTATGTGAACCGAAGATCACGGACTCGGTCTCCGACGCCCTGATCACTCTCATAATCCTCTGTAGCTGACGGATGAACTCCTGCGGATCATCCTCTGACCTCTTCCCGTAAAACTCTGGCGGCTACAACTCAGGAAATCTCGTAGCCTCAAACTATCTGCCCTCGGGTGAACCACGGGTGCTACTGGGCCGAATCGAACCGCCGCATCGATGCAGCCTCGTATGCAGCTACGATCACGGCGATGGCGGGCCATCTCTCTGTAACCCATCTCATCTGCTCCAGGCTGTGGGACTGGAGGTGTAGGTACTGTGGTCTCATCAGCCGCTGCTGCGGCCCTAAACCCTCCTGGGGTCGGCGGCGTCGTAGAACTCGCCGTCTCGGGTATCGACTGGGCCTGAGCCCTCGTGACTCTAGGTGTCCCACTAGCAGCTCTCTCGTGCCTTGCCGCCACGGGCGAGTTGCCTTACGTGGAGGCATAACTGTTACAGAAAAAGGGATACGTTAGAAGGGTCCGACTTATAACACAGCTCTAAGGCACGATCTCAGAATGAGAAGAATGGAAACCAATCCTAAATATCCTATAGCCTCCTGATTATTGGTGTGGTGCACAACACACCGATAATCAAGACACTACTCGATACGTTCTGTAGACATTTTCCGAGGATTAAGCGCTCACGATACCACTTTTGTCACGACGTTCGGGCGTGGATCGTGCCTTACCCGGCACCTGCGATCATCATCGAGAGAAAATCAGCGGAAATATAAAACAAGACATGAAACAGTTGTAAAATGAGACACAATTTATCTGATGAAAAGCTTGCCTTTCGGCATATATATATAAATAACCCAAGTTTTGCAGTTACATCCCAGTACAATAGGACTCTGAGACCTCTAAGGAAGTAAACAACTATGGCGGGACGGGCCGCCATACCTGAATGTACAAACTATCTACAATACAGGAGATCATACCAAAAAGTAGAGCCTCGGAGAAGATGGAGCTCACGACACCAATGCAAAGAGATCCTAAGGATGTGGATCTAGCACTGCTTGCCTTACCTGCGGCATGAACGCCACTAAGAAGGTCGATAACAGTACTAAGTATGTGAAAGCGTAAAGTACTTAAATGAAATCATATCATTTTAAAACCAGTTTACAAATATGTATGAAACAACCGAGAAACCGCACATAGTGCCACATCACAAACAAGAGCAACAATAGGTAAAGCGTAACAGTCTTTTCTAGGTGCGAATGATCGAGCGGGCCAATTGCCCATAGTATCATTAAGCAAGCCTAATCACGACTCCGTAGTCCGCATAGGCCACTCACTTAGGCCCGCGTAGGGTATAACCCCGCGTCGAGGTAGCTACTCCTCGAAGCGTCTGGACTCGTAGTCGCGTGGCCACATAGACCGCGTGAGGTATAACCCCGCACACTAACACGGAACTCGTAGCTCGCATAGGTCCCTGGACCCGCGTGAGGTATTCTCGAATCATGGTCCTGCATCACTGAAGTCTACCGCGTCGGAGGCGACTTAACCCCGAATATGTCAAGAGGTGGTGATATAATACCAACATAACGAATTATCGTTAAACCACATAAGCACAACAAGAATACCATCTTATACAAATGTTACAAGTCACTACCACACATAGCATCATATCATGTCTACTTATCAAACCATTTTATTATTCTTTCATAAATCAATATAAGTGTTATAAACACATAAGTAAATCGTTCCTTTTATCATTCTTAAGTTGTTATATCTAACTTCCCATAAAGCTAGTATAACTCTTAGCTTGATGTTTAAAACCAATTAGTTCTCTTATGTAAGAAAATGATTCAATATTCTTTTGAAATGTTTTAAGATCCTTATTATTCGGCTTAAGTCGCAAGACATTGCGTAAGTATTATTCGGGCTTAAGTCAAAAGACATTGCCGTAGTTATTATTCGATTAACACGTATGCGTCACCGTACTACATATATATTTTAAAATATCATGCTTTAGGAAGAATCACATACCTTCTCAGCGAAAACCACCTGCCAAGTTGAATATGTCGCGCGCAGAGAATCAACCTATAATAGTCAGACACGTCTATCAACGTTGGACTACTCAAAACGATTCTAAGCAGAGGTTCTCTATCCTACGGAAAATTGGGCGCACTTCCCTACCCGGTGAGCTACTCAAGTCTCATTGTGAAAACAAATCCTAAGTAAATCTGATTTGATTAGTCTTCTTTTAAACCCTTCTACTGTGATAACAGTTCAATTCTATTATGTAATAATCTTCTAAGTATTCAATACTTATCTATACTTCTACAATATGCATTTTCTAATACAAAAGAGGGTTAGGATTATTTACCTCGGTAAGCCCAATAATATTCTAGATAAAAGTCGCGCCTGAGCAAGGTTTAGCTCCTAAGTTGTATGCTCCGGTAGCTCCAAGAACCCTTAGAAGTTCTTTTCAACTTCTACTAAGTACTAAGGGATTTGGGCTAGGGTATTTTGGGCATTATAACAATACTAGAAGACAACTTTTCTACCAAGGGAGGGGGGTAGATTTCGGCTAGGCTAGAGGGGAGGGGTTGCCTCGGCCAAGCTCACCAAAGGGGGTGGGGAGGTGTGTTGGACGAAAAAGGCTTAAGGGAGAGGAGAGGATTTTAGACTTGGAAAGTTTGTTTGTGGATGAAGAACTCTTCATCACAAGAGGGGTATTTATAGGTCAAGGGATGGCCAACCAATGGCCAATATTATGCCAAGTGCAAGGCAAGTGTAAGGCCAAGATTTGGGCAAGTGTACCTAGCCAACTTGCACACAAAATATCCTACCAACTCCAAGACAAAATAAGCCATCAATTCGCCCTAATGCCGTCCACATCCACGAGAGAGGGTGACAAATGTCGCCCTCTCGTTGGTCCAAAGTGTTTCGTCTCTCGGAAAAATCCGCAAAAATTAGAAATGACATAGCCGGAATTTATCCTACGCGAGTTGTGTAAAACGTTTCGTCGGAAAACGATTCTTTTAGTGAGTTGTGCCCAAGTATTTTCGTCCATGCCTAACTCTTAAGGCTAAACTTTTGTATGTATTCCCTCACGTACATACTCTGGAAAATACGGGGTATAACACATTATCCACAATCATATCATTTGGATTTTGATTATGAGCGTTAAAAAATAAAGTAATAGGTTTTCTATAGTCATAAGCAACAACTAGTTGGTCATATAAAGAATTCCACCTAGTTGGTACTTCTTCGGGAATTTTTCTGTAAGATAGTCCACAATCGTGACAAGTTTTTTTATATTCTTTTCTCTGTTGAATTCTATTATTTTTAAAAATAAAGTGTATAACAAATTGTATTTTTTCAAGAATATCTTGAAAAGGTGAAAGACCATCCTTTACAACTAAGTTATAAATATGGCACGCACATTTGATATGAAAATGTTTTGGAAAAGACGGAGTTAAAACATCTCTTAAAATACTAATAGCGTAATTGTTAGAAGATCGTTATCTAATGTAATACTCATAACTTTATCGTTATTCCGAATAATCGCAGATGAATAAATATTTTCAAATAAACTCACCGATGTGCCTACTATCTATATATCTATATGCTAAAATACGTTTTTGCATAGACCATTTATAATCTATCCAATGACAGGTTACCGTTAAATAATCATGGCCGTTAGTACTACGACCTATATCAGAAGTTAGAGCGACTTTGCAATTTAAATGATATAATGCATAACGTAAATACTGTTGATTATCATGTGCAAATTTAAATACATCTCTTTTAACAGTTGATCTAGGAAAACCTTTATAAGCAGGATTATACATATCTCTAATATAATGAATAAAACCAGGAGATTCAAGAAATGAAAAAGGCAAACCCTCCACAGCAACTAATTTTGCTAGTGATTCTCTATCTTTATGTTTATCGTATTTAGGGCCTACAACTCCCCCCGTCATAGGGTTAATTTGACCCTGTACTTTTTCCGAAATAGTATGTGAACCTTGTTCCGATTGAGAGGACGCTTTCTCACCATTTTTTTCAATCATGTATTGGGCATGCAAGACTTTGTGTTTTTGCAATAGGTGTCTTCCTAAACCCCCCGTCCCACCATGACCTTGTCCAGTTTTAAAAAAATAAACATTTTTACAAGTTTTACATACATATACTTGATTAGCTACATCCCTGTCAAAATATTTCCATACAACTGATTTTAATGGTCGTTTTGCCGTACCTCGTCTCATAGTAGGGGGGATAAGAGGCATTTCACTAGTGGGTGTATCATCTTCATTAGTAGGTGTATCATCATCTAGGGTGTCATCTAAATTAAAATCTTCTTCAATTTGAGGATAATCATTTGTGTCAAGATCATATGGTATTTCAGGAAACATTTCAGGATCTATAAAATCATATTGTCTAGGAATAGCTGGAACAGGAATACTAGAAGAAGTACCCTTGCCCTTGTTACCACCCCTACTAGAAGAAGCCTGACCCTTACCCAACATGCCTCTTAGTCCTTTCATTTTAATTATGCTAATAAATAGTTAAAGATAATGAAATTAAATGTGCTAAATGAAATAAAGACAAAATAATAATTTAATGAGAGATGTACCAAACGCCACGTAAGTCGGCGTGTAATCGAAGGTTGAAAATTGAAACTTTGATCGATAGATAATCCTCAAGCTAGTTGCCAACTTCACTCCCAATTCTCAAATTAATAAATAGATTGAATATGTAGACAATGTTGTATAGAGATTGATTGATAATTGATTGAGAGATTATAGCTTAGAAAGATTTGTGAAAATAATAAGAAGAGGAATGAGGTATTTATAGTTGAAAAATTGGGTTAAAATGTAAATATAATAACTTAGGGGTTAAAAATAAATATAAAGGGGGTAGGGGGGTTGGGGGAGGCCTAAAATGGCCGTTGGACAACGACTATTTTCTGCAAAGGGAGGGACTGGGGCGGGGTTGGGGCGGGGTCGGGGCGGGATCTAGGCACAGCGGGGTGGTCGGGCGGGACGGACCACCGCCCCGGTTGAGCCCCGGTCCGTTTTTTTATAAGCGGGGTCGTGTGGGGTGGTCGGCGACCGTTGGCGACCTATATTTTTCCATAATCTATCAACGAGTGAACTTCATTCTCCAAGGACATGATTGAACTTTATAAGTTCCAGTTCACAGATAATCAATTAAGGACGTGTTTGGATTAACGGTGTGCAGAATTGATTCTGACAGAATTGATTCTGGCAGAAGTGATTTATGTTTGGATGCAACAATGTAAAAGTGATGCTTATAATTGATTTATGTTTGGATAGTTTTGATCAAAATTGCTTTTGAATGTAGATTTACCAAAATGAACATACATATAAATAAAAATATACATATAAATAGATGGAAGTATGCAAATAAAAATTACAAATAGATAATAGAATTTAAAGTGCAATATAATACTTAAATATTAATAGAATATTATTACAATACTAATTTAAAGTACAAATAGTATTTAAATATTATTACAATACTAATTTTGCATGTATTCTATAATGTATTATTACAAGGAATAATATTATACTTAATAGTTATTTTAAAAAGTACTTTGGAATCGATTTTCAGTTAAAATTGTAGATCACATTTTGCCGCATTTTTCGAGACTAGCTTCATTTAAAATTCTTGGACTAGCTTCATTTATATTAATAATACATTATAGAAAAAAGAATAATATTATACTTAATAGTTATTTTAAAAAGTACCTTGAAATCGGTTTTCAGTTAAAATTGTAGAGCACATTTTGCCGCATTTAAATATTAATAATATTCGGAGTATTTGAAAGAAGACAATATAAAAAGGAGAATAATAATCCAAATGAGTTGCACTATTTTCATTCCTAAGTACGAGAAAAGTCCTAAAATTAACAATAACATACTCAAAATATAACATGAGTAGTATATTTGATTTAGTAATTATTTTTAGATATTTAAAGAGAGTAATGAAAGTTGTATAATTGAATGTTTATTTTAGTAATTATTTCTAGATATTTAAAGAGGATAATGAAAGTTGTATATTTGAATTTTTTTTATTAATTATTTCTAAATATTTAAAGAGAGTAATGAAAGTGGATAGAGTTGTTGATGAAAATTAAAGAGGGTAATAAAGAAAAGAGTAAAATTCAAATTGAAATTAATGATAAAATTGATTCGGTCAGATTTGACCAGCCAAACATGTCACTTTTCTGATTTTCACGAAAATAGGTATTTAAAATTGATTCTGGGTACCCAAAAGCTAATCCAAAATATGTACTAAAACAATTCTGCAACCAAAAGAAAAAAAAGAATCAGAGGACACAAGGAAAGTAACTATCAATTCCATTCTCAGTCAGGGAATAGCAAAGGTATTTATTCTTCTATAGCGTCCTGAATGCACCGGTTAATACACTCTTTGACGGCAGCGACAAATTATATGGAATAACGTTGTTATGATATTGACAACAAGAAGTACAAGTTTAGTCCGCATGGACAACTCAACTGGTTTTCAAGGGGATAATTGGAAAAATGGCCAAGATCGAATTCCGTTAGCGACAGAGTGAGAGTTAAAGGAGGGCCCCTTGCGTGGTCTAACCTTTGAAACCAGTTGAGTTACCATGATTAACTTCTAGATATGAGTGTGGGGACTTCTGGGTGGGAGACCACCTTTTTTGAAAAAAAAGTACAAGTTTATATACCTCATCCATTCCAAGAGTAACAACTTTTTCTTTGAGACCTCCCACATCCTTGATGCTGAAATCTTTGAGCAGAGTGATGCTCGAAATTAGGCTTCACAACTAAATCATCAGACACCATGTAAGTGACAACCCCCTTTACCAAACCTCCACCTAATCCTAGCTCATTTTCTCCAGGAGGTGCGACATAATCCAATTTTGTATTCAAAGATCGACCACAAACACAACTCGAAGTATAAGTGACAACCTCATCTAACAAACCTTCATAAAAAACAACCTCATTTTCTGCGGAGGGCGCGACATATGTCACTTTTTTGTTCAGTGGAGTCACGCACGTGCAGTTTTTTTCTTAATGTCTCTCTCTCTTCTTTTTAGCTTTTTTCCGTTTTACTCTTGTGCTCGAAGGACAAGGACGTTCGATGATCATCAGTAGTCACACTATAAATATCCTTTACACCGGATCCCTGAATGTTATATGTTAAATTTGTATTGATAGATTCAGACTTCAGAGGTCAAATGACAAGTGGTTCAAGGATCATCAGTGACATAAGGGCACCTATAAGATTGTCTTTCAAGTACAGGGGCTTTGTAAGGAATAACAGAGGGACGGAAGAGATATTGCAGGCTGTTGATTTTGGTTTCAAGAGGATATCTTTATTATCATATTACATCCTTTCACTGTTCTCAATCATGGGGTAAATGACTACTCCCTTAGTCCAATATTACTCGTCACTTTTCCTTTTACACTTAAATAAGAATAGTATTTTTACTATATTACTCTCTATCTCTCTTCAATTAATTACACTTTTAATTAATATTAATTACTTTAAAAAATAATTAATGTTAAGGAAAATGTAGGAAAAAAATAATTAATTCTATCATATTTTTAGAAAATGATCAAGTAATTTGGGACAAATATTTTTAGTAATATGGCCAATTAATATAGAACGGACGGAGTATATAATTATACGGAGTATATTTTTAATACCAAAATCACATAATTTTATTTTGTCACGTAAAAATCACAACAATAACATCATGATAACTCAATGGTCACCTCGGAATGTAAACTTCCCATAAGTTTTTTTTTTTTTTGCTGAAGTGGCTCATCCCACTTTTTATAAAACAAAACAAACAAATCAATGGAGGTGTGGTAAAGGGGGTTATTACTTACTTACTCTTTTGCAAGTATATGAAGACACAAACTAAATTATCGATTGAAAAGATAATCATGTCAAAGACTCAAGTAGCCTTCAAGATTAGGATACACAAATGTAAAAGACAGTTAAATATTGAGATTATTCAACCTATTTTTGGTCCCCTTATTTGTGAAGATAAAGGGCATGTTTGAAAGACCACCTTGTAATTGAATTGGGATATAATTAGGTGTAATGACATAGTTTGACCTTCTAAATTTTTTTGTTATCACATGATTTTCTTATCTTGTTAAAGCATTCACAGTTCCTGCAGTGAACTTCCTTCCAACTTCCTAGTACAGAGACATGATGATAGTGCTGAGCCTTCTTATGACAAAGAAAACCTAGGTAATATCCAAAGCATCCAAGGTATGAATAACAATTTGAAGGACAAAATTAAACTAATAGTATATAATTCAATTTCATAGATGGACAAACCAAACAAGTCTGCTAAGAAAAAAGGAGTAAAGCAACAGACCACCCCACAGAACAACTAAGGGAATGAAGCAAAAGACAAAATCCAGAACAAACTATGAATGTCGCATTCTCAAACAGAGAAATAGGCGCTAAGGCATTTATGCATTTATGTTGTCCATGAAGACAGCGGTCAAGACATTCTTGGACTGCAGCGAAGCCTTCAGCATCTTCAAAGCCTAACAAAACAGGAAATAGTCCAACCAATATGTAAGTTAGTTCTTTCAGAAAACGGAAAAGGGTAAAAAAATGCCCCAAACTTATTAGAATTAGCTTAAAATTGCCTTTGTTCACCTGTTTGACCATAATTGTCCTTAACGTTAAAGGAAAATTTAAGTTACTGAAAAGAAAGGAATAAGTTTATATACCTCATTCATTCCCAGAGTAACGACTTTCTCTTTAAGAACCCCAATATCCTTAATGCTGAATTCGTTGAGCAGAGTGATGCTAGAAATTGTGGACATAGGCTTCACAACTAAATTATCCAAGACCATGTAAGTGACAACCCCCTTCACCAGACCTTCATTGGATGATACGGCTACAACATTTTCTCCGGGGATGCGACATTGTACCTAACTCAATTCCAAAAGCTAGCTTGTAGCGTGAGTATTGTCCAAGTCCATATAAGGAGTTCATGCTCCCATTTCATATACGATGTGAGACTCTTAACAATTCCCGCACGTCCAGACCTTGTTAACTGGAGCGTGGATAATATAATTTGGGAGCCCAACATCGGTGGACAAATAATTGAAATGAGCCTGACTCTGATACCATGTAAAAAATGGATCTTGGGCCTAACTCAATGTTGGGTTTTGATATTGGTGAATGGGAAATGATGGATGAAAATTAAAGGGAGTAAAAGACTTTTTTGTCCCACATCGAAAAAAAAGAAGGAAAGAGAGGTGTATATATTACATTACACCTTCTCTAGTTGCTAAAAGGGTTGAGAGGGCAAGGACCCCTCGCGCCGTCGTCGCTCGCTCGGCTCCGGCTTTGGATCGATGGATTGATAATCTTTTTGGACAAACTTTTCTTTAATTAATTAATTAATTATTTAATTATTTAATTAAAATAAATCCAAACGGATCGACCCAAGACCCGCGACCGACCCGTCCGATTTAAGCCCTTTTTCTTTTCGAATTTCCCTCCAAAAATTTGGTGACTATTCTGAATGGTTGCAAACATTCAGAAATGGTACCTCCAAAACCTATAAATTCTTGATTTGTTCCAAGAATTTATTCACTCATTCTAATACGAATTTCTCTACAATTCGAAAATTCTTTCTTATTCATTCTGTGTGATATACTGTCGTTGAGTGGTTCGCTGCTACCAGAATTTGGAGTACTACTATTCTAGTAAGATAATCGTTCTATCCTGGGAGACGATATTCCATTAACCTCGAGTACTGTGAGGGGAATAATTTCCTTAAGGACACACTTTGAACTAAGTGGGCTCGATTATATTCCGAAATTATTTTTCAAAAGCAGTTATGTTTAAATCTCTTGTTTTCTTGATTAATTTACTGTTAAGTAATTTCTATACTGTGTAATCTGTTTTTTACTAAGTGTTTAAACAGATTGTGTTGAAATATTATTTTGGCCATATACAGATTATTATACCAACAATCTTAAGGAAATTATGTTTATTTTATTTTAATCTGTATTCTGGTTTGGAGATTAAAATCTGTGTGGTTTTCTACTCCGTATGAAATTTCATATTCTAACTTGAAGATATAAAAAATTCGTTGGAATATTAAAGTCCAGGAAAAAGTGTTTTCCAAAAGGAAAAAAATGTGTTTTCCAGGAAAAAAAAAAGTGTTTTCTTGTATGGTGTTTGGAGAATAAAATCTTCGAATTTTCTACTCCGGTTGAGATTAAAGTTTTCATAACTTTCTACTCATTTGGGTACTTGATTTGAAGATATAAAAACTTCATCAAGTATACAACATACAATCTGCAGACCGTTTCAAGCAATTTTGATTCGGTTTGAAGAAATAAAATCTTCACCGTTGTGTATTATATTTGTTGCTATCAAAATTGATTCGGTTTGAAGAAATAAAATCTACACCGTTGTGTATGATATTTGTTGCATGAAATATGTGAAGATTATTTTCAAGGTAGTAAGAATGAATTTGACTTACTCATGTGATACTTGTACAACGATTTGAAGAACATAAAAACTTCATCGTTCTGTTTAAGGAGATTAAAACTTGTGTAGTTTTATACTCCATATGAATATTAGTATTCTGACTTGAAGATATAAAAGCTTCGTTGGAATACTAAAGTTTCATAACTATACTGCGATTTGAAGAAATAAAATCTTCATCGTTTAAGTTTCGCAATTATACTACGATTTGAAGAAATAAAATCTTCATCGTTTGAGTCTGTGATTTAATTGTTATTCTGGTTTTATTAAGTAAAACAATTTGTCGATTTGACAGTGACAAAAAATAATGACAATTGATATGAATGATCTGTGTGCAATGTTGTCGGAGTGCAATTTGATTGGAAACCCAAAGGAGTGGTGGCTTGATTCTGGTGTCACTCGACATGTTTGCGCTGCAAAAGAAGCATTTGCAACATATGCTCATTGGACCAAGAGAGTCATGTTTATGGGAAATCTTTGCGACCAAGGTTGAAGGATATGAGAAGATACTTTTGAAGATGACTTCCGGCAAGGTCCTGACTCTCAACAATGTTCTGCACGTTCCAACAATTCGGAAGAATTTAGTTTCAGCCGGACTACTCGTCAAAACCGAGTTTAAGTGCGTGTTGGTTAGTGAGAAAATTGTAATAAGTAAGAATGATATGTTCATTGAAAAGGGCTACCTCACCGAGAGACTTTTCAAACTCAATATAATGGTTGTTGACAGTATTAATGAAAATTCATCTTCGTCTTACTTATTGGAGTCAAATGATTTATGGCATGTTCGTTTAGGACATGTCAATTACAAAACCATGCGGAAATTGATTAATCTAGAAGTATTGCCTAGATTCGAGTGCAATAAATCAAAATGTGAAATCTGTGTTGAATCTAAGTTTGTTAAACATCCATATAAGTCTATTGATAGGAATTCAAATCCTTTAGACTTAATTCACACAGATATATGTGATATGAAGTCAATACCATCTCGTGGTGGGAAAAATTATTTTATAACTTTCATTGACGATTGCACTCGATATTGTTATGTGTATTTGCTTAATAGTAAGGATGAAACAATTAATCCATTTAAGCAATACAAGAACGAAGTGGAAAATCAATTGAATAAAAAGATCAAAATGATTAGAAGTGATAGGGGTGGAGAGTACGAATCTCCTTTTGCAGAGACATGTTTGGAATATGAAATTATTCATCAAACTACTGCCACTTACACACCACAATCAAATGGAATTGTGGAAAGTAAAAACCGATCATTAAAGGAAATGATGAATGTCTTACTAATTAGTTCCGATTTACCGCAGAACTTGTGGGGGGAAGTTATCCTTACAGCTAATCGAATACTCAACAGAGTACCCCACAACAAAACACAATCTATTTCATATGATCTATGGAAAGGAAGAAAACAAACTTGAAATATTTCAAAGTGTGGGAGTGTTTAGCGAAGGTCCAAGTTCCTTTGCCCAAAAGGGTAAAAATCGGACAAAAAATTGTGGATTGCGTTTTTATTGGCTATGCTACAAATAACAAAGCTTGTCGATTTTTGGTTCACAAATCGGACAATCCCGAAATTCATGTTAATACGGTAATTGAATCAGATAATGCTGAATTCTTTGAAAACATCTATCCGTATAAAACTGAATGTGAGTCGTCAAGTGAAAGGTCTAAACGACCGTAGAAAGAACCAAAAGAAAGTATACCAAGCAAAGAGGATCCAAGGCATAGCAAACGTCAAAAGACATCTACTTCCTTTGGACCAGATTTTGTAACATTCTTGCTTGAAAATGAGCCTCAAACATTTGAAGTAGCAATGTCATCTTCTGATTCAACATTTTGGAAAGAAGCAATCAATAGGGAGATTGAATCAATTTTAAACAATCATACATGAGAATTAGTTGATCTTCCTCCTGAAAATAAACCTTTAGGATCAAAATGGATTTTTAAAAGGAAAATGAAAGCTGATGACACTATTGACAAATATAAAGCAAGACTTGTGGTCAAAGGTTATAGACAAAAAGAAGGCCTTGATTACTTTGACACATACTCGCCGGTAACAAGAATAACATCTATTCAGGTGTTAGTGGCACTGACGGTCGTATATGGTCTTAAAATTAATCAAATGGATGTCAAGACAACTTTTTTAAATGGAGAATTGGAGGAAGAAATTTACATGGAACAACCTGAGGGTTTTGTGGTTCCTGGTAAAAAACGAAAAGTGTGCAGACTTGTTAAGTCACTTTATGGACTTAAACAAACACCCAAACAATGACATGCGAAATTTGACCAAACAATGTTGGCAAACAGATTTAAGATTAATGAGTATGACAAATGTGTTTACATTAAAAATACTCCAAATCATTAAGTAAATGCTACGAAGCGTATGCTCGCTAGCAAATTTGACATGAAAGACTTAGGGGTTGCTGATTTGATCTTAGGAATTAGGATCCATAAAACTCCACAAGGTCTAGCATTATCACAGTCACATTATATTGAAAAAAATACTTGACAAGTTCAAGTATTTAAATTTCAATGTTGCAAAGACTCCAATTGATGTAAGTTTTGCACTTCAAAAGAATGAAGGTGAAAGTGACTCATAATTGGACTTTGCACGAGCTTTGGAAAGTTTGATGTATATTATGAATTGTACACTACCAGATATATCATGTGCTATAATCAAGCTGAGTCGATTCACGAGTAATCTCAATCAAACTCATTGGATGGCAATGAAACGAGTCTTGAGATATTTACAACACACCCAAAATTATGCTTTGCATTATAATAAATATCCGACAGTACTTGAGGGATATAGTGATGCAAATTGGATCACCGGATCGTTTGAAGTTAAATCCACGAGTGAATATGTTTTCACCATTTGTGGAGGAGCAGTGTCTTGGAAATCATCAAAACAGACATGCATCGCCCGCTCTACAATGGAATCAGAATTTATAGCTTTAGACAAGGCCGGTGAAGAAGCTGAATGACTCCGGAATTTCGTAGAAAATATTCCATTTTGGCCCACACCTTTGGCTCCTATATGTATACATTGTGTGATCAGCGGCAATAGGTAGAGGCGAGGCGTAATGTATAACGGAAAATCTGCGTCACATCTGACGGAGACACAATCTGGATTAGACAACTCCTCTCAGTGGCGTTATTACAATCGATTATGTAAAGTCAAGAGATAACGTGGCGGATCCGCTTACAAAGGCTTATCTAGAGAGAGTTAGTAGATCATCAATGAGAATGGGGTTAAGGCCAGGAATGACCATCGTGGCGGTAACTCTACCTAGCGGTGGAGATCCCAAGAGCTAGGTTGAGAGATCAAACAAAGTTGTATTGCGGTTCAACATTGTCAAATAACTCAATCTATTCTCGGATGAAGACAATGTTCAGAAATAAGGATAAGACTTTATGGCTTGTTAATGAGTTAATAAAACATTAAGGTTTTTAATGGTTATCTAAACCTGACAATGTATGACCAGATAATGTGGCTATAGGACCACATGTTTAGAAATCACTTATGTGAGTGTTAAGTGTAAGCCGCTTTAAAGGGGAATGACAGTAAAGGCCCATTCTCTATGCACTCATGAGACGAGCGGTGTTAACATTTGAAAGCGAACACAACCGCGAGAACCATAAACGGTTGAGGGTTGATTGTGTGTCTTATGTTGTCTAGGTATACAACAAAGTTCGACGGTTCAAAGATATCAAATCTACCGATTGATCGAGTATATCCGATATAAGTTCACAACGGAAAGTTCAAAGGGAGACCTACTTATCCAGATGCAGTCAATTCTCGCTTGTATATCACATTCGTTTGTACATTTTTTTATCTTATAGCCATTCCCCATTCATACGGGGGATTGTTGAGTTTTGATATTGGTGAATGGAAAATGATGGGATGAAAATTAAAGGGAGTAAAATATTCTTTTGTCCCACATCGAAAAAAGAGAAGAAAAGAGAGGTGTATATATTACATTACACCTTCTCTAGTTGCTGAAAGGGTTGAGAGGGCAAGGACCCCTCGCGCCGTCGTCGTCGCTCGGCTCGACTTCGGCTTTGGATTTGGATTTGGATTTGAATTTGGAAAATGATTGATTGATAATCTTTTTGGACAAATTTTTCTTTAATTAATTAATGAATTATTTAATTAAAATAAATCCAAACGGATCGACCCGTCCGGTTTAAGTCCTTTTTCTTTTCAAATTTCCCTCCAAATTTTAGTGACTATTTTGAATGGTTGCAAACATTCAGAAATGGTACCTCCAAAACCTATAAATTCTTGATTTGTTCCAAGAATTTATTCACTCATTCTAATACGATTTTTTCTACAATTCGAAAATTCATTCTTATTCATTCTGTGTGATATACTGCCGTTGAGTGGTTCGCTGCTACCGGAATTTAGAGTACTACTATTCTGGTAAGATAATCGTCTATCCTGGGAGACGATATTCCATTAACCTCGAGTACTGTGAGGGGAATAATTTTCTTAAGGACACTTTGAACTAAGTGAGCTCGATTATATTCTGAAATTATTTTCCAAAACAGATTATGTTTCGTCTACTGTTTTTCTTGATTAATTTACTGTTAAGTAATTTATATACTGTGTAATCTGTTTTTTACTAAGTGTTTAAACAGATTGTGTTGAAACATTATTTTGGCAATATACAGATTATTATACTAACGCTCAACCCCAATAGCTAGTTTGTAGGGTGAGGATTGTCCAAGTTCATATAAGGAGTTAATGCTCCCATTCCATATCCGACGTGAGACTTTTAACAAACATATTTCAGTTTTATGTTCATAGAGTTAAGGCACGAAGGACATGTCGCTCGAGGATCATCCGTCACGTAATTATGGCTATAACTATAGCACGCATAGAATTGTCTTTCAAGTACAGGGGAGTTGGTGAGCGATAACAGAGGGACTGAAGCAGCCCCGGCTGCTGATTTCGGATTCAAGAGGATGTCCTTTTTCTGATTTGGTTGAATGTACATATTATCCAAATTCTGAAGGCTCTCATACAAGTTCCTCAAGCACCCAACCATCCCTTTGGTCGTGAGAAGCCTGATAACGCTGCCTATTGGCAATGCCAGGATGTGAAACAGGAAATCGATACATTCTTTTCCTGCTTCAGCGAACGACTCTTTTGATTTTAGAGTTGATGAGAAGTTTCATTGTCACTTTGGACTCTGCCATATTTGTGAAGCAACAAGAAGAGAAAAATAATCTAGAGCTTGCAAGAGACGAACAACATTGTTTGCTATATAAAGAGTAGTAGGTATGTTTAGAAGAGCATTGGGAATTAGAGAAAGTGTGCTATCAAGGAATGGATCGCCTCACTATTCTAGATCACTAATTGACCCCTGCACGCATGAGTTGCCATTTTTTTAATATCAGCGTCACCCTGCACAGCTTACTGGGATAAAGCTAGTTCCCAAGGTCACACTATATTACAGACCCCTACTTTTCTCCTATTCATAATTACTCTAGGAAGACCAATGGATACTTTAGGACCAATCAGTGTTTAGCATTCAATTTCAGTGCCCTTCTTGGAAATGAATCCACCATAAACATATGTTGCACCAAGGGCGAAGCCCAGATTCTGGGGTAGGGGAGCTTATTTTGATCTAGGGGAGCGAAAAATTGAGGACTCTATTATAATATCATGAATATTACTAATAGTATACTAGGAAAATTTAAATTTGAAGGGGAGCCCGGGCCCCCGGCTACATGCTAGCTCCGCCTCTGTGTTGCACACTTTCTCTAACTCCCAACGCTACTTTACATCAAATGCATGGAGCAATGCAACTCCTAGTATATTTTGTAAATATATAATACTTGAACGAACTCTAGAACAATAAAAACAAAATGAGATAAACTCGAATATCAATTCTGTTTTCGATTGTCGGAAATTATGTCGTCCGACATCAGTAACAACACTTTAGCAAAACATAAAACTTTGAAGAATAAATGCAACGTAAATTGAAAGAACACAAATATTTTAAATTTTTATAAGTTATATATATATATATATATATATATATATAACTTATAAAAATATTATATACAATTATACAAATTCCTTTCTTTACAGATTTACAAGATAAAACGAAAATGAATTAAAAGTTGAAGTCGCAGATGACTTCTGTCTGAAAAATCTAACTAAGTAGACATAGACAACCTCTCATTATAATCGCTACATACAAAACTAATCTAGAATCTAAACAACAATTGTAATGTTGGACAGAATGTTGTCATCACGTTCAGACAACACTATGATCCAAATTTCAAAGATGAGATCCCGAGAGCTCTCTTTGTGTTTTTACTTTCTGGATATCGATTCTCTGCAGTAGCCTCTCTATTTATAGTAGAAAGTCTTCCTTGAATTGCATCGATCAGTTGTGGAAGTTGATGGAAAGATGGACTGCTGGTGGGATTGGTTGGAAAAGATCATAGAGTAATAATCTCAACAGCTTTGGCTTGATCCTCACGACAAGCAACAACTTTTGACTTAATCCTCACTCGTTTTTACCAGCTCCTTTTTACCTTACCTAGTCGTTTTTACCTCATAGTAATATTTACACAAATATTACTGCATCGCGTGAAGTAAGGTAAATTTGTTCAGAAAATATTGGTCTGAATGTTATGCAACATTTGTCCCAACATAATTACACATTCATATCAATACTTGAAGAGATCTGTTGAGTCAAATATCACAACACCAAATCCATCATTAATAATCTCTCCCTTTTTGTCTTTCTTCACAAAACTCATTAAAATGTAAAGTTGACTGAGGATGTTGTCACAAATATTGTCCGACATCTGTGATCAACAGTTTCAAGGTCATGCTCCCCTTTAATATGTGACGACATACAAGCAAACATGCGTATACCGATTCATATGATTAGAAAAGAAATAAATATGAGCACGCATATCACGTATCATCCAATATATACAAATTACAAATAGAAATATTCATTGTCAACAAATATCAATATCAATCCACTAAAGATCCTCATACAACATCAACAACAACAACAACTTCCTCCTTGATCATCATATAGTAGCAGCAGCTTCCAGCAACATTCTACTCATGTATAGCAACTTCAACTTCCTCTGCACAACAGTCTTTAGCTTCCTCCCCCTCCATCAACATCATCTCACTTTTTTGTGAAGAAAGTAGCATCATGAAATGGTCTCTAGCTTGTATCAGGGAATTTCTTACACCATCAACCTCAGAAATTTGTTGGTTGATTTTTCTAATTTGATCCACAAGTCATTCTGTAGACAGTGTAGATTGTCCTGGACCAGTGTTGCCCACAATGTTGGTGACATTTCTAGCAACATTTTCACTTTCAGCTTCCTTCTTCCAGAGCAAATTGATGACTCTGTCCATGCTCTTCAAAATTGCTTTGTTTACAGTGTAAGGCTTAGGAGCCTTCCCTAAAGTGTCTTCTCTCTTAGGCTCAAAACCTTGGGTGGTTAATACTTTGTAGATCAGAGAGGAAAAATGAAGGATTGAAGTTGATTCTTTCTTAGCCAAGTTGGCAATTTAATGAAATATCATTTTTTCCAAATCAACTTTCAAACCTTTCCCAATTTTATACAACAATGTGGCTTGTTTAGATATTACAATTGACTCATTCATTGAAGGAAGCCACTTGAGAATAATAATTTTGTGGAGGGTGGAAAACAGAGCTGTTAGTTTGGAGGCTGGACATTTAGGGATCCACTTTTTCATTATACCTCCAGTGAGATATTCAATCACTTCATCCCTATTGTCTATGACATGTTCTGCTTCTCTAGCATTATCTCCAACATCTAGTCCCATACATTGATTTATAATAGAAGACGTAAACAAATATACCTTGTTGTAGAGATATACCTTCCCAAATTTCTTTGAGGAGGTCTTCTCTATAACAGGGCTCAGATTAGCGTAAAACAGCTTTACTACATTATCAACATACGGTCCTTTTTCAGTGACAGATCCTAGGAGATGTGTGTCCTTTAAGAATTCTATCAGTCCATATTGAGTACAAGAAATAATATCTAATACTTTCTCAGGTCTAATCGCTATATTCTTGTAACAGTCCCACATATCATAGTTAGTTTTAAAATAGAATTTATCTGAGTAAGCAGATACCTCAAAGTCTGAATTGGTGAATTCGGTACTGCTGGAGGATGTTGTAGCTTGTGCTTCTTTTGATATTGGCTGAAATGTAGCCTGACATGTTGTGGCATCAATGACAACATTTGGAGCATCACTCGACTTTACAGATCTGGGAACTCCCTTTGGAAATAATTGTTTTAAAGGAGTGTCGTCTGGGATTTCCCTTTCTTGAGGCACATTCGGCTACACTGAAACAAATGGTTCTTATTCACTCTCCTCTGTTGAAAGCACATAGTTCGTATCTTCACTTGAACCGCTCGGAGGGTATAAATATTTCATAACTAGACCTTTTGTTAATCGGTCCTTCTTGGACTATTTTCTCAAAAACTCTACTCGATCGACGAGTAGGGAAGTAGAGGACATTGACCTTTTACTCAAAGATGAAAAATCAACAGTTTCATCAACATCTATAGGGTTATTATCATCTCCAGGATAGCTAATATCTAAAGGTTCATTAAAACCTTTAAACATTATTGTTGTACATGGGTTTTTTGGGAGATTGGAGGAAGAGGTTGTTTGTTCTGTTTGTTGGGATCATTGTGCTCGGAAGCCTCCGTATTCATTAGAGGGCTTGTGCTCATTGGAGTGTTGGAGTGGATGTTGGATGGCATTTATTTTGACATTGGTGATGTTTTCATTGGTGAAAATTTGGGAGAGGGTTTTGAGAAGTTAGGGTTTCTGATAGAGATTAGAGTTTGGTTTGGTGATTTCATCGGTTAGGTAGGCATGTATACCCGATGTGAGTTTTCTCCTTTTTTTATTTTTATGGGAAAATTGGAAATGATAAAATAATAGCAAATGAGAGGAATATTTATATACATGACAAATCTTTTATTAGCAACAAAAATCTCGTATTTTTAGGTGTTTCAATTTTACACAATAACTTACATCTATAATATTGTGATAAAACCTAAACATCACGGTAGGAATAAAATTTAATCTTATCATTTTAAATTCTGAATTTCTATTAAACAAGGCATATAATAGGGAGTAAAATCTGATATTTCAAAAATTAGATAAGAACAACATCCCAACACATATCACATTATGAAAATGTCAACATCAATGTTAGCAACGTTTTGGACGACACAAGTATTTTGATCCCGCAAGAATTTTCAGAGTTGGCAACAAACCAAGACACATTTTATATGCACTTTATGAGTTTGACCACTGGACCAGTGTAATATTTTTCCATCATGTCCTTGGTCTAATTATATAACACATATAAAAGATTTTTTTTGTGTAAAAAATAAGAATACTTTTATGGTATTCTCAAATCTCTTTTGAAGCACTCGATACTCCTATAGAATAGAAACGATATATTTTCACAAGCTTTGCCCATATTTCACAGTTGCAAAATATTTGTAAAGGCTTTGCCTTATTTTTGATACTCTATTTATATATATATCATCGCAGAGAACTGTATCACTTTGATGACATATTCTTATTTAAGGATCATGCTTATGTGACCAAAAGTTATGCACAATACAACAACAATAATATGTTAGTGATATAACATAGGTAAATGTTATTCGAAATGTTAACCTTCTTGACCGTTGCATCACAAGTTCGCACGACAAGCCGCATCGTGCACTCAAGCTTGGATGATGAATGCCTTTGAAAGATAAAGGATTTGAACCTGTAATACCTAAGGGGATGAATATTGTATTTCCTCAATCTGTCAAATACTTTCTTCAAAGTCAACCTATAATAACCATAACATGTCTATCAACTCCTAGCTTATTAACGTGGAATAATACTAAGTGCTAAGTCTCTTATTCTACAGAAATTTGGGCAGAACTTCCTTTGTTTCTACGTACTTTTCCATCTTTTTCAAGGCCCGAATTTAACAACCAAACATGCCACATTTAAGGCTCAACAATTCAGCTATCCAAAGGGGATTACACGTCTTACAAGACGTGTAAAATTCTGCCCCACAATTTATATAAAACAATCCAATATTAAATATCCTTCTCGGCTACAAAGTACAACCACATATAATCCTTTCCACTTCATTTCAATCCATATTGTCGTTCTAACATGTTATATAGTCGCAAACAACTTTAACAACTATAATCCCTTTCTTATACAACATGCGACGATTATAACTATCGACCAAATTGATTTCCAATTTTTATGGCTAACATGCTAATTTCGGATTTAAGCTTCCAAATTCCATAACACTTATCAATCTTCATAATATATTTCACATGCTCATCTATCAACTACTACAACATGAAATCTTGAATTACAATAGCAAGACGGAGATTATTACCTCTTTAAGCCCAATACAATCCAAAATCTAAAGTCGATCCTTAGCAACTTTAACTCCTCTTCTTGACGTTCCAATCCGCTATTTGCAACCCTTAGAAGCTTGTGAAGAACTCCTCTTCTATTTCCAACTTCAAAGTTGAAGAACACCTTAGGTTTTCACCTTGCGACTAACGTAAAAACGTAGTTTTTCCGGGATCTTTCTATTGAGATATCCTTGTATTACTCCTAGGAACCTTGGGTTTAAGTATTGTGAATTAAGAACAACAAACGAATTTTTTTTCTTTTCTTCAAGAGCTTTAGCCGAGAGCTCTCCTTTGTGCACACAAGTTTTTCTTGAAAAATTCTAAGTGTTAGAACTTGTCTTGCTATGTGGGTGTATATATAATTAAATGTAGGGTCAAGATTAAAACACTTGTGTGGTCTTGGATGAATTAAATTAAAATATCAAGGGGTCAACTTGACTAGTTGACTTGGTCAATTTTCTCAAGCTTTGTTCATCCATATTAGACTACTTAACCTTGGTCACAAGACCACTTAATCTTGGTCACTAATTCGACCAAGCCTATGTAGGGGGTGACACGTGTCGCCCTCCCATTCGCCATAATATTTCATTTCCCGACATTTCCAAAATTCCGATAAATTCTACAAGTCTCGAATCTTAAAGTCCCGTTTTCTCTTACGTACGTTTCTATATACATGTCCTGAAATTACGGGGTGTAACATCTACTATCAAAAGGGTTTGCCATTAACGAATGTGATAAATGTGTCTACATGAAAAGAAATGTTGAATCCTTCGTCATGATATGTCTTTATGTAGATGACTTGTTGATCACTGAAAGTAGTCCTGGGATAATCCTAGAGACTAAGAACATGTTAAAACAGTGTTTTGACATGAAAGATATGGGCATTGCAGATGTCATTCTAGGGATCAAGATCTCTAAGACATCTGATGGACTGGTCTTGTCTCAATCTCACTATATCGAGGATGTACTGAAGAAATTTGGGATGTTCGACAGTTCACATGTATCAACACTATTGGATATAAGTCAAAAGATTGACAAACATCTTGGTGAGCCCGTACGCCATGAGCGATATGCGCAGGTGATTGGTAGTCTGATGTATATCACAAACTGCACTCGACCTGATATCGCTCATGCAGTCAATAAATTGACTAGGTTCACCCGAAATCCAAGTGAGGTTCACTGGAAAGCGTTGAATAGGGTACTGCGGTTCCTAAAGTTCACGCTAAACTTCGGGTTACACTATTTGAGATATCCAACTGTACTGGAGGGGTACAGTGATGCAAACTGGATATCTGGTAGCGATGACATCAAGTTCACCAGCGGATATATTTTTACAATCGGTGGTGGAGCTGTGTCTTGGAAATCCTCTAGGAAAACCCTTATTGCCCGATCCACGATAGAGTCAGAATTTATCGCATTAGATAAAGCGGGAGAGGAAGCTAAATGACTTCATGATTTTCTAGAGGATGTCCCATGTTGGGATAAACCCGTGTCTTCTGTAATGATCCACTGCGATAGTCAGTCGGCTCTAGGAAGGGCACAAAGTTCTATATACAACGGTAATTCTCGTCATATTCGACGGAGACATGAGTCTGTTAGGCAGCTGATCACCTCGGGTGTTATTTCCGTTGATTACGTAAAATCTAAGGAAAATATCACAGATCTCTTGACGAATGGAATACCCAAAGATCAGATGTTCTGCCTAGGGATGGCAACGGGTAGGATCTGGACCGGATCCTACTAGATCCAGATCCAGATCCATTTTTCATACATGTATCCATATCCAGATCCAGATCCATATGGTCTATAAAATCATATCCAAATCCAGATCCATCGGATCCACGGATCGGATCTGGATCCAAATCAAAGTGACTGATTATTAAATTATACCTTCTAATCAGTCCAAATTTTCTAGAAAAAGAGTCAATTTAATTTAACGGAATCATGGGAAATGCATCCGTAAATTAGGACTAAATGACATTATTGACAATTGTTATGCCTATTGGCTATTGCTGTAGTGAGAAACAATCCTCTCAATACCTAAGCTACTACATAAGTACCACATAAATGATTAATATAATGATTAAAGAATAACACGCAAAACGTGTCTCAATTAAAAAATAATGGCCTTGCGCTTTGAATATAAAATAAAATTAAGATTACAAAGGATTGGTGTCATGATGTATAAATAATAAATGTATAATTAATTTAATAAAAAGCGGATTCACGGGTGGATGCGGGACCGGATACGGATCTCAAAGACAAGATCGGATCGGTCCGATCCATCATAAACGGATCCGGGTCCGATCCGGATCCGTCGGGTCCAAACTTTGAATATCCATATCCTATAAAACGGATCTGGATCCACCGGATCCGGATCGGGTCCAGGATCCATTGCCATCTCTAGTTCTGCCTGTCTAGGGGAATGGGCTTAAAACCCAAATGATAAGAACCGATATATTGGACACCAAACCTTACATACTGGAGATCCCAGGAATAAGGTTCAATGAGAAAATTAAACTGTAAATGTTCCGTGAGCGCTTCGGTGGAAGCAATAGCACTTCAGATAATGTTTTCTTCTTAAGAAACATAATCCAAGGCCGTTCCCGTGATAGATATAAAGTGCTACCTGTAAGAGGGGTAAATGATAAGTTTCTACACATTTAATGATCCTCAATACTTGAGGTTAGGTTGGAGAAAATTTTAATGGTTCCTAACGCTTGTGTAGCGGGGTATTGCAGGATACCTTGTAGGAGACCACATATTTAAGTGCGAGGACATGCCGCCTCAAATGAACGCACTTAAGAATTCAAGTGTGTCCACGATCCACGATGGACAAAACCATAAGAAGGATTGAGTTGGAAAGGTGTTGTGTTACTATTGTCTTGGCATATACTAAATACTGACGGTTCAAGACATCACGTTGACCGCACAGTAAATATGTCTGATGGTATTCTACTATGGAAGGTTAAAAGCTCCGGCTACCTCTCTAGATGCATCATTGATCCGTAGTATGATTGCTAGAAAGACACCATGTGTGTGCGCCAAAATCTCTTCCAAGAGGGGATTGTTGAAAATTTATTAAACGTGAATGTTGACACCCAATTTTGTCCATCCCCTTAAATAAATAACCAATAAATTAAACAATTTTCTTTTTAGAACTGCATTTTTTTTTTACTTCGCAAAATACACATAATAAGTAAGTTTTAATAACGGTCTCGCATTATAAATGTTAAGCACTAATTAATTAGCAAACCCACATTTATTATTATAATAATAGCTTAGACTAATTGTTGACACCCAATTTTGACCCTCCCGTCCAGCCATTAACCATAAAATTACACTAATTTTGTAAAATAATTTTTAGGATTTTTATAATAAAATACAACAATAAAACATTAAATACAGGCATAAATAAGTAATTTAATAATGGCATCACGTCTTACGTAAAGTCTTAAGCATTTAGAGTCCCGCGCCCGCACTTATTAACTTTAAGCTTTGTCGTTAATTCTTAAATAATTAATAAACGCATAAAATAAATAATTTAGCGATAACGTCGTGTCAGGTAGCATAGCCGCATTAATTAGTAATCATTTGCAATTTAAAGTCAATTAATTTTAGTCTAACACATGCATTTAATAGCGTCGCATTTATAAAGCTTTAAACAATTCTTAAAAATCATATTTGCATTTAGCATTTAAATAATTCAATCTAAGCTCATTTTAATTTTAATTTAACTTCGCAATAATGCATAACAATAAAATTTTAAATAATAGCGTCGCATTCTAAAGCATTAAGCATTAATTAAACAACACGCCCGCATTTATCATCGTAATAGTTTTATAACTCGAAATTAGACTAATTCAGCACCTAAATAATTAGACTAATTTAGCACCTAAATAATTAGACTAATTTAGCACCTAAATAATTAGACTAATGTAGCACCTAGATAATTTTAAAGCGCCTAAATAAGTTAATCACAATTTATTAGTTTATTTAGCACTAATTAATTAAACACTACCTAATTAAATACCTAATTAAACTAACTAGCCTAAAACTAATTAACCCCTAATTAAAACTAATGCCCAGCCCACTCGACCCAGTATTACATGACCCGACCACGACGCGACTGACCCGCAGCCCACGCCAACTCACCCCTTTTATTTTCCCCTCAGCTCTCTCTCTTATCTCATGGACAACACCAAAGGAAACAAGAACCCTAAACCTAAAGCAACCGCCAGCACCCACGCCCCCAGCCCCCGCGATTCTCGCCGGAAATACTGCACCCCACCTTCCTTTCCTTTCACCTGCACACACGTCTTCAGTGATTTCTTACCATAAACACACCCCAAATCTCGTCCTAAAATCACACGAAATCAAGAATAAATCGCGATTCAAGCGAATCGGCCGCGAATTCAATACACGAATCACTTTGATTACTTACCTAATAGGAACCCAAAACATGGCTATATAAACACATGCATGGCGTCGATAGAGGCACCTCGACAAAGTCTAAAACACGTCTGATAGAACTCGATCGAGGATCGACACGCAGAGCGATCGTGTCGGGGAGGACGGAGGTCAGAACCATCATCGATGGGAGTGAGGAGCACGCCGAATCCAGAAATTTCACTGGAATGCTATAGAACATAGGGGCGAAGCACAATAGAGCATACCCATAGCATAGAAATAAGAGGAGAGCGAGAGCACGAGGCGAGTACGATGGTTAAATACAACCGAGAATCGACAAGCAAAACCTTCCTCTGCTTCGCATCGCAAAGCCCAAAACCCGTCGAGTGGCTCAGAAGCGACTTGATCCGCTGTCGCTGCCGAGAAGGTAAATCGAATTACATTCCTTTTGTATCTCTTCTCTTATGTTTAATGTGTGTTCATCCATGTTGTTGTGTTCATAAATGACGAATAAGATCTTGAGTCGCGCTTTAAATTAACCACGTATTCTTGCCTGATTTGTCGATAAAAACTCATATTTAATGCAATATGTGGAGGATAATGAGTGATGGATCTGCGAGTTCACAATCCTATTAACTGGTTATGTCCTTTTACATATTACATGGTCTAGGGTGTGTATGTGTTGGTTAATAAGTGTAAAGATAACAAGAGGGACTGTTTGAATCTCCTGCCAATTTGTATTATGAGGCATTATGTCGAGCCTTATGGAAGCTTATTTAATACGTAGCTGACCTATATAGGGCAGGTCTGTTGGGCATAAACTGGCCAACTTAAGTCACTTAGGCATCATGCTAGGCTTATTATAATAAATCAGTCTAGTTTGAATCAAAGATTGGCATGTCTCGTTAAAGTCACAACTTGGAGTTCTTAAAGGGTAAATTCTAAATAGTTGTTCTTAGTGTACCTATCCTGGTTTGTGCACATGTTTGCCCTGTCTATTAGATCAAAAGAAAGAAAAAAAAAATAACTTTTTCATTTGATCAAGTTGCCTAAGTTAAAGTAATTTGATGTCTTATCTATACAATATGGATGAAGCCCTGCCCTCTAAAGCAGTTGGTTGCCAGTTTGTACCAAGGGCTATTCATTCTTCTATCAGGGAATAATACAAATACTGCCTTTACTGTTGATATAATTGGCTGACTGTCCCCCTCGACTGCAGCATGCCTGTAAAAATTTGTTTGAGTTTTAAAGGGAAAATCTCGTCTTAATAATCGGCGAGGTCATGAAATATCCATTTACGCCTCTGCACTATCTCTGTTTGATCCGTGAATGTGTTAGGTCCGATCCATTTTACTCGATCCTCATCATTTGTTTGTTGCTCTTTCTTTGTTCGTATGGCATACATGTATATCGATCCTTATCTTTGAATGATTACTTATTAATTGAAGTTTGGACATCAGTGATATTTAAGCGCTTGATTATCTATGTCTAATATTATTTGGATGGATGCTAATCTTTATCTTTTCCTTTCTTTGCATGAATGGCAATACATTGGAGCAAATGGCGAGTCTTAATATGAGACTCAGCCTGTCCTTACAAAGAGCCAGACTTGCATCTATGTGTCATCCTCATCCGCATACGTGTTTGGAATTTCAAGCTACCCGGCGAAGGCCGCCGCCCCTCCTTAGAGTCTCTCATTTTTAATTCCTATCCTGCCCCTCTTTGTGTGCTGTAAATTAATTCACTAACATTATGCTACCAATAGAATGTTTCCTGTTAAGCCATAGGATTCACTCCCCTCAAGCTAGTTATTCTAGCTTACTTAAGTCATGATTAAATCGCTTAACAATCATATCATAATTTTAAAGCAGCCAAACATCCTTCATTCTTGCCAAAATTCTAACATGAAAAATCCATTTCTTTTAAAATGAAACCCTATAGCGTGCATATACAAAACTAATTGTTTTAGCCAATGTTTACTGATCTCATATATATCTCTGTATACTTTAGTGATAATAGACCTTTGCATATCATATACTGAGATGTTATTTAAAGCAGTGTAAATGCAACCCTTTTCCAAAACTAAATAAATATTACACTCTTGCCAAAAACATATTTTTGCTTGCAATGCTTTTACTTGGATACCTTTTTTAAAAAATATGTATAGTATTTTAAACATAATAATTACCCTAGGTTTGAGCGGACAACCAAGTTAGCGGATCCTTTAGGGTGCGACCCGCTTCCCTTTAGGATAATAAAGAACCACACCGGAATCTCATTAAGTTTAGCGGACCGTAAAAGTGGAGTTAATGTTTTACTTCAAACTAGTTAAACATTTAGGTGTCCTAATTCACCCAATTAATTAGGTGGCGACTCATGAACCCTTAGCATTCTAGCAACCCTTTAGCATTTTTCTTTTCTTTTAGCACCCTTTTAAACTTTAGCCCTTTTGCACCTTTAGCGCCCTTCAAAGATTTAGCATCTTTTGCACTTTTATCCTCTTTTGCACTTTTAGAACTTTTAGCATCTTTTATTATTTTCTAACCTTTTAATTTGAGCAGCAGGAGTTTAGAAAATAAAAGCCGCGGCCGGAAAGGGGCGCGACAGAAATGGCGACTCCACTGGGGATTTTAGGTTCTTAACCACAACAAACCTAGGATAATTATTTGGCAATTACTTTTGCATTTAATTTTTGTGTGCTGTATTTTGTTTTGTTTATTTTAAATTGCTACTCTTTCTTGCTTTCCTTAAAGCGGCATTCCGCTCATATTTCTTCCACTCTGGAAAATTCACACAAACACACTACATGCGAGGTGCTGGGTGCATCGGAAAATCCTTTCTTCAAAATCCAAATTTAGGAGAGTTGGTAATATCGTGGAGTGCGGTCTAACCGGTGGCGCGTAGCCTTCGCTCGAGTTGTCCGCTCGGGAACCTTGCGTCTAGGAAAGCCAAATCTTAGCAAACTTAAGATAGAGCTATACCACCCTTATTTTAGGGCATGCATGCATTTACCTTAGGTGGGTCGGTCCTTGGCATCGACACCACAATTAGGAAGACACCAAACTTGTCGACGGGTTTTCTCAACCCAAACGACCAACCAGCATATTATGTGTAGCGTGGCAATGACAGACAAATCCAAACCCAATCATGACATGCTGAAATTGGGGAAAGTGCACCGTCATTTGGTCGCCATTTCCAACAAAGGCATTATAGTTGGACGACTTGGACAAATTTATCATAATCTCGCATATCTGGCATTTAGGCCTACCTCTGGCATGAAGAGGTCCCAAACATGTTAGAACACGCACTTGATTTGCAATTTGCTTATTTGTATATATTGCCCGCAGCTTTTGCATATTATACTAATTTGGTTTGCTTCATTTGTTAAAGGTTTATTTTTGCCTAGCTTATTCCCCAAAAGGTTGAGTCGCGTTGACTAGTAGAAGCACAATCATCCAATGGCTAATCCAGAAGCACCGGGACGAAACAACTTAGGACTCATCCCCGTTCATGTAGAGGATGCAGAGGCGTCGAGCGAAACACCAATGATCAACACCTCGCCACACTATTGCGACAAATGGAAATCATGCGGCCGAAATAGAAAGGCTCCGAGACATCACAAACCGGTCTATTAGCTTGAATGCACCACTCCCAGAGCAAGGGACAAATGCAATCGTATCACAAGCCCCTGAGCCTCCACTTCCCCAAAGCTCTCCGCAGAGGCCGCAACATACCATTCGCACCAAAATGTCACTCGCCCGGTCAATTTGCAAACCGACCTCCAAAATGACCCGTTCACTACATACACATCTCAACCTCCACCTACTTATATCTCCCCACTCAACCCAAATTGCCAAGCCACCCAATACGAGCAGATGGCACACAAACAATATGAGGGATTAGCACATCCGACCGAAAGCCAACCATTTATTGTGCATGCATCATCTCAAGAGACAGATCAATACAAGGAAATGGAGCGGCAGACCCGAGCTAGAGCTGATGAAAATGTGGCAAAAGAAATTCGTAGCTTGAAAGAGGCATTCAAAAGCATTCAGATGAACAAGGAGGAAGGTTTAGAATATGAAGACTTATCATGCACCAGACGTTGAATTACCTGGGTACAAGGTGCCCAAATTTGACATGTTTGATGGAAAGGGAATCCTCGAGCTCATCTAAGGTCATATTGCGATAAATTGATTGGAGTTGGTAAAAATCAAGCAATCATCATGAAGCTATTCATCGAGTCTAACCGTGGCGCTGGATTGGTACACATGCCAAGACCTCGAAAATGGGGCCGTTGAACGCCATGGCACAAGATTTCATGGATAGATTCGGGTTCAACACCGACATCGCCCCGACAGATTTTATCTTATGAAACTTGAAAAGAAATCTCTGAAACTTTGAGAATACGCCGAGGTGGCGGTCGAAGCGACAAAGGTTCAACCCCGATGGCGAGCGAAATGACCACCTTGTTCGTGCGATCGTTAAAAACGCAACATATTATGAAAGAATGATCGGTGTAATTGGCGAAGTTTTGCGAAGTCGTAGAATGGCGACCGTGGAAGAAAGCATTAAGACAGCGGGATTACAAACTTGACGACCCTACAGCAACTAGCGAGCGATGCGGTCAAATTCCATCGAGGTACCTCCGGAGGAGAAGAGATCATCACCTCCATCACGGTCATTCGGGAGCATAGGCGTAACAACATCCAATATATCAAAGCCCACGCGCCTTACAAAACACTCAAAATCCACGGTCGTATTATCGAAGATGCGCCACCCATATCACATTTACCATACCCAACGGATATCCAAAATACTCACCTGATCACGAACTCGCACTCCAAATGGACCCACCCAGCGTAGATGCGAAGAAAATCGACAAAACCTATACACCTTTAGCCGAACCCATAGCCCAAGTGTATGAGAAGGCCGCGAGAATACTCCATCCAATTCCCGAAATACTCGGGCCTACTTCCCGGGCACGATAAGACTAAACATTGTGCATACCACTCGGTGCGAGAGGACACGACATCGAAATTGCTATACACTCGGGGCGAGTAGAGGTAATCGAAGAAGAGTCATTCGGTGAAAGATGCTCCTCTCAATGCAAATAATAACTTTCTTCCGGTTCTGAAGACGCCCGTATGAGCATGATAGCTGAAAATGAAGAAGCGATGCGGAAGGGACTATTACGCCAGCCCGTAAAGGGAAGAAAGTTGAAACATCAACCAACCGCCATAGAAAAGGAGGCGCTCCTTGCCGGAGATTGTTTAACCATTGAATAAGTCATTCGTCTAGTTGTGTGCTGCAAGAGGTGATCCTGCTGAAGACCCAGCCGTTGAAGACACAGAGCAAGAAGAAGTGGACTCGCGCCCCTGCCTCGTCCCGTCGAGTCCTGAGATAGTTAGTTTAATGCATTTTGCCCTTTATATGTAATAGTTGGAACTACGTTTGACCTGATTCCCTTGGTGGATACGTAGGCGGCCGCTCCGCCGGTCCCACATCTAGAAATTTTAATTTTACCCAATTTCACTTGTAATGAACTACGTTCGACTGATTCCTCGTGGGGATCGTGGCGGCCTAAATCGGCCGGTCACGCATTAGGAAACCTTCCTTTGTTTGAAAATAACAAGAATAACATAGCCTACAAGACTCCATTGAGACCCTCGGGCCAAACACCACTTTTCAAAAGCGGGACAAGGTAGGAAACCAGGCGGGGTGATGAGTCAAGCAAGGCGACATCCGAGCATCAAGAGTCTAAGGTCAGCGAATCGACCGCCCGCCAAACTCACAAATTTTTCTTTGGCGCGAGTCCTCATATTAGCGGAGGATACAACAAAGTTCTTCATATTAGCGAAGCAAAAATCGGCAAAGCGAGAAAGAAGCGACAAAAGCGGTCGGTCAAAACTCAAAGTTCCGCAACAAAGCCGAGCACATCAGCTCGGACACAAAGTCAAATTCGCACACAACAACGACATCTCTACCCATAAAATTGCATTTCTCATATATATTTATCATTTTGTTTAAACAGGTATACACTAACGTTTTCTCAAGCTTAGCTTGCAGGAGCATTTATTCTACGGGAAGCGGCACGTCCGCAACGGCGTTATCGCGAACAACACGTCCGTGCAACGGCGTAATCAGCAAGTCCGTGCAGCGGCGCCAAAGCAACACGCGTCAAACAACGATGTAATCGGCAAGTCCACGCAACGGCGCCAAAGAAGAACACGTCGAACAACGGCGTTATCGGCAAAGAAGTCCAAAACGAGCGCCATCGTGACGTATTACATAAGGAAGATTTTCTCTGTTCTCAAAATTGCATTTTTATCATTCATGCTTTATTATTACGTCTTAGCGGTTATGCACTAACTCTTCTCGAGCTTTAGTCTACGGGAGCGCGGCAATAAGTCCAAAACGGCGCAAGTCCAAAACGACGCCAAGTCCAAAACGGCGCCAAGTCCAACGGCGCCCACGTCCAAAGCGGCGCTAAGTCAGAAAGCGACGTCACGATCAACGACGTCGGTCGAAACGACTCGCGTCCGAAAGCGGCGCCACGTCCGAAAGCGGCCTAAGTCGGCGACACCACGCCCAAAACGACGTCGAGTCCAAAAGCGACTCGGTCGAAAACGACTCGCGTCGAAAACGGCGCCACGTCGAAAGCGACTCCGTCCGGCGACAAAAGCGACGCCCAGTCGAAAACGGCGACAAGTCCGGCAGCGCCATCGTCAAGATATCACGCAGGGCGATTTCTATACTCCGAAATTGCATTTTCTACGCGTCTTTATTATTACGTCTTAGCGGTTATGCACTAACTCTTCGAGCTTTAGTACACGGGGACAATTGCGGCGAGGACAATATACCCGTTCACAATCGCAACACGTGCGTGCGGGGCGAAAATCACGGCGTTCGCAAAATCGCATCAACACAACAGCGTCGCGTTTTGCGGGATAATCTTTCTATTCACGATTACATTGTTTTGCCTTAGCGATTTATGCACTAACCGCTTGTTCAAAGTCTTAGCATGCAGTGGCGAGAGCTGGCGTGGATTTTCTCTTCAAATAACCGGCAATGTTGGGGCAACCTTCCCAACGATTGGCGAAGCGACCTCAGCGTCGGTCGGCTCGCTCATCACCATAGAACCCAAGGCATAAGCCATGGCGGTACACCCGAGTTGAGCCGGTATTTTCTTTTACTTTTTGCACCATAACCCAGTGTCATCATAACTCGACACTGGGACAGCTTTAAGCCCGCGTTAGCCCGCCTGGGTGTTTTGACCATGGTAGCCCAGTGTCGTCGTAACTCGACCAGGACATCTTTGGTCGCGTTAACTGCCTTGGTGTTTCGACCATAGTAACCCAGTGTCGTCATAACTCGACCTTTGGGGCGGTTTGATTTTTGTGTCGACTTTGTTTGCCCGCCAAAGATTTACGCAGTGCGAAGATCGAGACAAAATTGGCTATGAGTCAACGTCTTTGTCAGAAGATTCTTCCATCGTCTCCATACAAAGAGGGCGTCCGCTGACACCCAATTTTGACCCTCGTCGACCATTAACCATAAAATTACACTAATTTTGTAAAATAATTTTTAGGATTTTTATAATAAAATACAACAATAAAACATTAAATACAGGCATAAATAAGTAATTTAATAATGGCATCACGTCTTACGTAAAGTCTTAAGCATTTAGAGTCCCGCGCCCGCACTTATTAACTTTAAGTTTTGTCGTTAATTCTTAAATAATTAATAAACGCATAAAATAAATAATTTAGCGATAACGTCGTGTCAGGTAGCATAAGCGCATTAATTAGTAATCATTTGCAATTTAAAGTCAATTAATTTTAGTCTAACACATGCATTTAATAGCGTCGCATTTATAAAGCTTTAAACAATTCTTAAAAATCATATTTGCATTTAGCATTTAAATAATTCAATCTAAGCTCATTTTAATTTTAATTTAACTTCGCAATAATGCATAACAATAAAATTTTAAATAATAGCGTCGCATTCTAAAGCATTAAGCATTAATTAAACAACACGCCCGCATTTATCATCGTAATAGTTTTATAACTCGAAATTAGACTAATTCAGCACCTAAATAATTAGACTAATTTAGCACCTAAATAATTAGACTAATTTAGCACCTAAATAATTAGACTAATGTAGCACCTAGATAATTTTAAAGCGCCTAAATAAGTTAATCACAATTTATTAGTTTATTTAGCACTAATTAATTAAACACTACCTAATTAAATACCTAATTAAACTAACTAGCCTAAAACTAATTAACCCCAATTAAAACTAATGCCCCACTTTCGCCCAAGTATTACGACCACACCACGACGCGACCCAACCCGCAAGCCCACGCCTAACTCACCCCTTTTATTTTCCCCTCAGCTCTCTCTCTTATCTCATGGACAACACCAAAGGAAACAAGAACCCTAAACCTAAAGCAACCGCGCGACTCCACGCCTCGGCCGCGATTCTCGCGGAAATCTGCGCACCCCACCTTCCTTTCCTTTCACCTGCACACACGTCTTCAGTGATTTCTTACCATAAACACACCCCAAATCTCGTCCTAAAAATCACACGAAATCAGTAACAAATCGCACGATTCAAGCACGAATCAGCACGAATTCAATACACAGAATCAGCCTTTGATTACTTACCTAATAGGGAACCCAAAACATGGCTATATAAACACATGCATAGGCATCGATAGAGGCACCTCGGACGATCTAAAACACATGCAATAGAACTCAGTCGAGGGATCGACACGAGCGATCGGGTAATCGGGAGGGCAAGAGTCGGTAACCATCATCGATGGGAGTGAGGAGCACGCCACGAATCCAGAAATTTCACTGGAATGCTATAGAACATAGGGGCGAAGCACAATAGAGCATACCCATAGCATAGAAATAAGAGGAGAGACGAGAGAGCACAGGCGTAGCATGAGTTAAATCTGACCAGGAATCGCAAGCAAAACCTTCCCCTCTGTTTCGCATCGCAAAGCCCAAAACCCGTCGAGTGGCTCCGACGACTTGATACGCTGCCCCGGGTCGCTGCCCGGAGAAGGTAAAATCGAATTCTGTTCTGTTCCTTTTGTATCTCTGTTCTCTTATGTTTAATGTGTGTTCATCCATGTTGTTGTGTTCATAAATGACGAATAAGATACTGAGTCGCGCTTTAAATTAACCCCGACGTATTCTTGCCCTGATTTGTCGATAAAAACTCATATTTAATGCAATATGTGGAGGATAATGAGTGATGGATCTGCCGAGTTCACAATCCTATTAACTGGTTATGTCCTTTTACATATTACATGGTCTAGGGTGTTTATGTGTTGGTTAATAAGTGTAAAGATAACAAGAGGGACTGTTTGAATCTCCTGCCAATTTGTATTATGAGGCATTATGTCGAGCCTTATGGAAGCTTATTTAATACGTAGCTGACCTATATAGGGCAGGTCTGTTGGGCATAAACTGGCCAACTTAAGTCACTTAGGCATCATGCTAGGCTTATTATAATAAATCAGTCTAGTTTGAATCAGCAATTGGCATGTCTCGTTAAAGTCACAACTTGGAGTTCTTAAAGGGTAAATTCTAAATAGTTGTTCTTAGTGTACCTATCCTGGTTTGTGCACATGTTTGCCCTGTCTATTAGATCAAAAGAAAGAAAAAAAAAATAACTTTTTCATTTGATCAAGTTGCCTAAGTTAAAGTAATTTGATGTCTTATCTATCTGATATGGATGAAGCCACCGCCTCTAAAGCGGTTGGTTGCGGTTGTACGAGGGCTATTCATTCTTCTATCAGGGAATAATACAAATACTGCCTTTACTGTTGATATAATTGGCTGACTGTCCCCCTCGACTGCAGCATGCCTGTAAAAATTTGTTTGAGTTTTAAAGGAAAATCTCGTCTTAATAATCTGGCGAGGTCCATGAATATCCATTTCTGCCTCTGCACTATCTGTTTGATCCATGAATGTGTTAGGTCCAGTCCATTTTACTCAGTCCTCCTTCAATTTGTTTGTTGCTCTTTCTTTGTTTCGTATGGCATACATGTATATCGATCCTTATGCTGAATGATTACTTATTAGTAATTGAAGTTTGGACATCAGTGATATTTAAGCGCTTGATTATCTATGTCTAATATTATTTGGATGGATGCTAATCTTTATCTTTTCCTTTCTTTGCATGAATGGCAATACATTGGAGCAAATGGCGAGTCTTAATATGAGACTCAGCCTGTCCTTACAAAGAGCGCAGACTTGCATCTATGTGTCATCCTCGTCCGCATCGTGTTTGGAATTTCAAGCTACCGTGAAAGGCGCCTCGCCTTAGAGTCTCTCATTTTTAATTCCTATCCTGCCCCTCTTTGTGTGCTGTAAATTAATTCACTAACATTATGCTACCAATAGAATGTTTCCTGTTAAGCCATAGGATTCACTCCCCTCAAGCTAGTTATTCTAGCTTACTTAAGTCATGATTAAATCGCTTAACAATCATATCATAATTTTAAAGCAGCCAAACATCCTTCATTCTTGCCAAAATTCTAACATGAAAAATCCATTTCTTTTAAAATGAAACCCTATAGCGTGCATATACAAAACTAATTGTTTTAGCCAATGTTTACGGCATCTCATATATATCTCTGTATACTTTAGTGATAATAGACCTTTGCATATCATATACAGCATGTTATTTAAAGCACCGTGTAAATGCAACCCTTTTTCCAAAACTAAATAAATATTACACTCTTGCCAAAAACATATTTTTGCTTGCAATGCTTTTACTTGGATACCTTTTTTTAAAAAAATATGTATAGTATTTTAAACATAATAATTACCCTAGGTTTGAACGGACAACCGCAAGTTAGCGGATCCTTTAGGGTGCCTGACCCCTTCCCTTTAGGATAATAAAGAACCTGTTGACACCCAATTTTGACCCTCCCGTCCAGCCATTAACTATAAAATCGCACTAATTTTGTAAAATAATTTTTTAGGATTTCTATAATAAAATGCAGCGAATAAAACATTAAATACAGGCATTAATAATTAATTTAAATAATGACATCGCGTCTTACGCCCGCATTAATTAACTTTAAGCTTTGTCGTAATTCTTAAATAATTAATAAATGCATAAAATAAATAATTTAGCGATAACGTCGTGTCAGGTAGCATAGCCGCATTTATTGGTAATCATTTGTAACTTTAAAATCAATTTTAATCTAATACATGCATTTAATAGCGTCGCATTTATAAAAGCTTTAAACAATTCTTAAAAATCATACTTGCATTTAGCATTTAAATAATTTAATCTAAACTCAATTCAATTTTAATTTTAACTTCGCGATAATGAGTTTTTAAATAATAGCGTCGCATCCTAAAGCATTAAGCATTAATTAAATAACACGCCCGCGTTTATTATAACAATTAATTTTAATAAAGCACCTAATTAATTTAATCACATTTGCACTAATTAATTAATACACTTGCCTAGAATTAATTAGCTAACTAATTAATTAAGCACCTAAAACTAATAATTTACTAACTAATTCCTAAATCTAATACCCATTTAACTAATTTAAACTACCATTACTTCGATCGACCGTGACGCGCGACCGCGACGACTTACCGCTTTATCTTTGTCGCACTGACCCGGCCGTCCTCAACAAAACAAAGCCTCGAAACCCTAAGCCCTCAGCGCGCCTCGCTCCCATTCGCCCACGGATTTCGCGGAGAATCGGTTTCCTATCCACGCACTGATCGACTTTCCTTTCCGCTTCTCCAGCGTATCCTTACCATAACGTTGGAATCACACGAAATCGGGGATTTTCAATCTGAATCGAGACGTATCTCGCAAGAATCGATGCAATCGCATTGATTGATTACCAACTTTAGAACCCGAATTAGGGCTATAAATATAGAAGCTATATACATGCAAAGGCATCAGTGGGAGGGGGGGCAGAAATGAAGAACAGGGTCGAACATAGGTCAGAAAAGGGGGGGGGGGACCCATAGCATCGACACACTTCAGCAGCAGTTAGGATACCATAGCGTCGACATACTTTAGCAGCAGTTAGGATACCATAGCGTCGACATACTTTAGCAGCAGTTAGGATACCGATAGCATCGATCCTTAGCAGAGTTAAGAACCACCAGAGCATAGAAGAGGCAATTCAGAGGGAGTTCAGTAGCAAGAATCGACAGAGCATGGAAGAGAGGCGGGCGAGGAAGCGATCGATAGCAATAGTCGAGCATAGGAAATTAGGAGGCCCAAAGTCGGACAAATAGCATCGCGAAGAATAGGGAGTTTGAAACCTTTCCTTTCCATACGATCGAAGCGGAAAATAAACTTTGTCATTTTTCGCATTGTAAACCCAAAACCTGTCGAGTGGACCGACGACTTGATACGCTGCCCCGGGTCGCTGTCCGGAGAAGGTAAACCCGTTCCTTTCAGTTTTTTTATGCAATTTACACTTCGCAATCTGTTTGAGTAATGTGCTCTATTGATAATACTAATGCTTTTAATCGCTGCTGTGTATGGTCGAAGTTGCTGGTTTAAATGTCGCCACTGTTTTACTCGACTGTTAACTTATCTACTCATCTGTTTCTTCTCTGGTTTGCGATAGTTGAAGACTTGCCATACTAACCTATTCAAATGTCTCTCTGATTAAATGAGTATTATAAGGATTTGGTACTTGATATGCCCATGAATATGTTTTTGTCTATTGTCTATTGTTTAGTGTTCCTTATTTATTGCTTAAATTGGATCTTCATGTCTAAATTGCCTATAATGATGTGTGTGCTTGCTTAGGGTTCACGAAGATTTGCTTATAAATATCCTATCATGACTGTATGTTTAGTCCAGTCTAAATGTTGCCTCCGGCTTATCCATTCCTGTATCCTTTCTGCCCTTGCATACTTGATAGTTGATAAATGTTGTATTTGTTACATCTTGAGGCCAATGGTTGAAACATGACATAACTGGCCATATGTTATTTCTTTCCTATGCTAGTATACGAGTCTATATCTACGGTGTGTCGACCTTAGAGGCGTAGCAAGCTATAATTGACTCGTAAATGAATTGAATATATGGCATCTAGAATAAATTTCATCTATCCCATCTTCGTAAATGTTTAGCAAGTCGCGATAGATGTCGTTGTCGGTCGATTAATCCAGGAATGGCTACATCTTTGAATCGATTTATGCTAAAAGCGCCTAAAATGAAGCCTCGTTTCCACTTTCGGTTTGCTAAGAGTAACCATTTGACTATGGCGTTGCGGAATCACGAATCTAGGCGTATCATGTACTATCGGAGGCTAATCATCTTCTTGTAAATGTGAAATCTGCTCTTAGGACCGTAAGATCGCTTTTAGAATCGAACTTTGTTATTTAGAATTTGACTAGCGTTTACTGCTGCGTCATGACTGTTACTGGGCGGCGATTTAGGCTTGAAATTGTCATCTTTCTAGAATAATAATAAGCGAATCGTGTTTTACGAATTGGCCTTCCATTCTATGAGCAAAATGAATCGACTTGGGTAGGATATTAGAAAGGCGACTTATTTGCTACACTGCCTATCCTAGTTTCTTTTACCACCTGTTTGCATACCACTGTTGCCTATTATCTTCCCTCTCTCTGTTTGTCATTTGCCGCACTCACATTTACTTGTCTCTGTTTGTTGTTGCATCTTGCCTTGTTGCTTGTCTCTGTTTGGTCTTTGCATCGCCTCTTGTACTTGCCTTTACTTGGAATTGTTAGGGGTTGCGTATAATACTAGCGGTGGTTTATGCGATCTGTCATACATGCTCATTCGTATTTCCTTTGCCGCAGCACTTACCTATCCTTGCTTATCCTTTGCTTGGTCTTTATGTATGTGTGTGCTTAAATACAAACTATATGTCAAGTGCTGGTTTGGGTTAAATAAATTTGGGCATATACTAATCCTTATCATTTTCCTTTTACATGGTACGCATCGGAGCAAAAATGAGAGTCATGCGAGACTCATTGTGCTTTCCATCAATTGAAGATCGCGTTCACCGCGTTTGTGTGTATCTTGCATTCCGCTTCAGAAATTCCTAAGACCAAATAGGATGAGACGATGTCGCCACGCGTCTTGGAAGCCACGATCATATCCACCTTTATCTTGCTTGTTAAATTGTTGCCTAATTATTTAATTTGTAATTAATAGGCTGTCTAGAACAATTAATCCTTGAATACATGAACTGGGGTGGGTAGTTTTAAAATTGGAAATGCTTTAATTTGTTTATCTTAGACTTGTCATTTATTTCTCACCTTGCCTGAATTATTAAAATTGCGCATCTAAAACTAACGCTTCACTTCTTTAATTTCACAAATAAATCTATGGCCCATAAACCAAACTTCATACTATCTTTTCACAAATAATAAATACCTTTAGTACCCTAGCATCTCTTTCTATTTTTAACACTTTAGCATCTTCTTTAAAACTTGGCATTCCTGTTAGTATTTTAGCATTTTAATATTTTAGCACTTTTTGCACTTTTAGCCCTTTTTAACCTTTTTAAACATTTTAACATTTTTAGCGTTTTGTTTAGCATTCTAAAATATAATAATTACCCTAGGTTTGGCAGGACAACCGCAAGTTAGCGGATCTTAGAGGGTGCCTAACCCCTTCCCTCTAGATTAATAAAGAACCCTTACCCAGAATCTCACTAAGTTAGCAGACCCTTAAAATGGAGTTAATGTTCGACTTTAACCTAGTTGACATTTAGGTGTCCTAATTCACCCAATTAATTAGGTGGCGACTCCGCGAACCCTTTAGCATTTCTTAGCATTTTGCACCTTTAGCCTCTTTTTGCGCTTTTAGCACCTTTTGCAATTTTAGCATTTTTAGCTTTTATTTTTATTATTTTCTAACATTTCTTATTAAGCAGGATTCGCAGTTTATTTTAGAATACGCGAGAAAAAAGCGGCAATGGCGACTTCACTGGGGAATTTAGGTTCTTAACCACAACAGACCTAGGATAATTATTTGGCAATTATTTTGCATTTAATTTTTGTGTATTGTATTTTGTTATTTTTGCTACCTGCTTTACTGCTTTCCTTAAACTGGCATTCCGCTCATATTTCTTCCGCTCTGGAAAATTCACACAATCACACACTACATGCGAGTGCTGGTGCATCGACAAAATGCTTTCTTCAAAATCCAAATTTAGGAGAGTCGGTAATATCGTGGAGTGCGGTCTAACCGTGGCGCGTAACCTTCTCGCTCGAGTTGTCGCTCGGGAACCTTGCGTCGAGCCAAATCTTAGAAACTTAAGATAGAGCTATACCACCCTTATTTTAGGGCGTGCATTTACCTTAGGTGGGTCGGTCGCGGCATCGACACCTGATTAGGAAGACACGAGCTTCGTCGACGGGTTTCTCGACCCAACGACCAACCAGCGTATTATGTGTGGCGTGGCAATGACGGACAAATCCAAACCCGATCATGGCATGCGAAATTGGGAAAAGTGCGCGTCGTTTGGTCGCCATTTCCAACAAAGGCATTATAGTTGGGCGACTTGGACAAATCCGTCATAATCTCGCATAAGTGGCGTTTGGCTTCCTCGGCATAAAGAGGTCCCCCTGCGTGTTAGGAAGCGTTTGAATGTGCTATATGCAATATATATCTGCTACGTACCCATGAATTATGTGCTTTATGCTAACACCGTTTGTTGCATTTTAGAAAGATTTATCATCTCCCCAAAGGTCGATTTGTATTTGACTTAGCAATGGCGAGCATCAATATTCCACAAGATCAAAGGCAGTCGGTAGCATGGCCGATTCAAGTGCATCGAGCGGAGCAGTGAACTGTCTTGGTTCCTATAAGCGGCGAGGTCTCGAAAGAAGAAGCGACACCTTCTCAAACCGACAATGTAGGAAACAGGCGAGTGCAAATCCAAAGCTGGCACGCGGATATCAAGGAACAAGGCGAAGTCGAATCTGGTCGACCCCCAAAACTCACAAGTTTTCTTTGGCGCGAGTCTTTTCATATTAACAAAAGCGAGAAAGTGCAATGGCGAAATGGAAAATACGAAAGGTTTCTTCGTATTAGCGAAGCGGCAAAGCAACAAAGCGAGGATGACAACAATCCAAAGTCCGCGTGAAGCGGCGAAAGCGTCAGCATCAATCGGCAATCAAAGTTCAGAGTTCCGCAACAAAACCTAGCGCATTAACTAGGGCACAAAGTCAAATTGGCAACCAATGCATCACACCCAACAGAAGCATCATGGCAATTCGTCAGTTGCAGCATTTAGCATGTCCATGCAAGGACGACATCTCAGTATTCATCTGGCGTAGCAGGGACAACATCTCTACCCATAAAATTGCACTTCGTATGTGTTTACCATTTCATTTAAGCGGTATACACTAATGTTTTCTCAAGCTTGCGGAGCATCTATCCTATGGAAGCGGCAACACGTCGAGCAACGCAGCGTTATCGGCGTATGTCGGCGGCGACATATATCCAGACTTCGGTTTAAATCGATCAGCGGGACATCTTTAAGGACCGCCACGAAAGGACAAGCAAATATGATTCCATACGCTCGAGAGATAGAGGCACCAATCAGCGATCGAAATTCAAAAGTCGCGACAAATTATAAGCGCGTCGGCTCGGGCCTGAAGTCAAATTGCAACTCATGCGATTGCCTGACGCGCAACAAAGACATCATGACAATCCACATGGTTCACGAATGCATCACAACAAAGGCATCGTGACAATTGTCGATGGCGGCATCTAGCGTGTCGCCCGAGGACAACATCTCGGCATTCACAACACCCGCGTATCATACGGGAAGACATCCTTATTCACGTAATTGCATTTCTCATATATATTTATCATTTGTTTAAGCGGTATACACTAACGTTTTCTCAAGCTTAGTTCGCGAGAGCATTTATTCTACGGGAAGCGGCGATACGTCGAACGCGGCGTTATCGGCGTGTGTCCAGCAGCGACACCCGGCGTGCGTCTGCGCGGCGCCCGGCGGCGACACGTCCGAACAGCGGCGTTATCGGCGTATGTCGGCGGCGACATCGCCGGCGTGCGTCTGCCGGCGCCCGGCGGCGGCACGTCCGAGCGGCGGCGTCGGCGTGCGTCTACCGCAGCGCCCGGCAACATTATGTCGAACGGCGACGCCGTCGGCGTGCGTGCCAGCGGCGCCCGGCGGCAACACGTCCGAACGCGGCGTCGTGGCGTGCGTCTACCGCAGCGCCCGGCAACATTGTGTCAGCAGCGACACCGTCGGCGTTGCGTGCAGCGGCGCCCGGCGGCAACACGTCCGACGCGGCGTTATCGGCGTATGTCAGCGGCGACATCATCGGCGTGCGTCTGCAGCGGCGCCCGGCCGGCACGTCCGAGCGCGGCGTCGCCGGCGTGCGTCTGCAGCGGCGCCCGGCGTTATGTCGAGCGGCGACATCGGCGTGCGTCTACGCAGCGGCGCCCGGCAACCGCGTCGACGCGGCGTCGCCGGCGTGCGTCTGCACGGCGCCCGGCAACATTATGTCGAGCGGCGGCATCGCCATCGGCGTGCGTCTGCGGCAGCGCCCGGCGGCAATACGTCCGACGGCGGCGTTATCGGCGTATGTCGGCGGCGACGCCGGCGTGCGTGCGCAGCGGCGCCCGGCGGCACGTCCGAGCGGCGGCGTCGCCGGCGTGCGTCTACCTGGCAGCGCCGGCGGCATTATGTCGGCGGCGACACCGTCGGCGTGCGTCTGCAGCGGCGGCGCCCGGCGATACGTCCGAGCAGCGGCGTTATCGGCGTATGTCAAGCGGCGACATCGCCGGCGTGCGTCTGCAGCGGCGCCCGCCCGGCGGCACGTCCGGCGGCGTCGCCGGCGTGCGTCTGCAGCGGCGCCCGGCAACATTATGTCGACGGCGACACCGTCGGCGTGCGTCTGCGCAGCGCCCGGCGGCACGTCGAACGCGGCGTTATCAACATTGTGTCGAGCGGCGACACCGTCGGCGTGCGTCTGCAGCGACACGGCGGCGACGTCCGAGCAGCGGCGTTATCGGCCGCAGCAAGTCAGCAGCGCCGTCATCGGCGTATCACGTCTGCGGGGGCGATTTTCTCTGTTCTCAAAATTGCATTTCCTCTCATTCATGCTTTATTACGTCTTAGCGTTATGCATTGCTCTTTCTTGAGCTTTAGTCTGGTACATTTGCGGCAAGGGCGACATGTCGCGTTCCGCAATCGACACGTGCATGCAAGGTCGAAAAATCACGGCGTTTGCGGCGTCGCGTCAACACGGCGATCCGAGGGACAATCGCGGCAATGACATACGCGTTCACAATCGCAACACGCGTGCGTGCGAGGCGAAAATCCACGGCGTTCGCAGCATCGCATCAACACAGCGAGCATCGCGTTTGCGGGATAACCTTTTATTCACGATTACATTGTTTTAAAATTATTTTGTCTTAGCGATTTATGCGCTAACCGTTTGTTCAAGTCTTAGCGTGCGGCGAGAGCCTGGCGTGGATTTTCTCTTCTGACGGGGCAATGCGTTGGGGCGACCTTCCCAGCGATTGGCGGCCTCAGCGTCGGTCCACTCGCTCGCGTAGAACGGCACAAGCCATAGCGATGCGCCGAGTTCAAGCGATTATATGCTTTACTTTTTGCACCATAGCTTGATGTCATAACTCGACAGGACATCTTTCGCCGCGTTAGCGCGCGGTGTTTTGACCATGGTAGCCCGATGTCGTCGTAACTTCGACCTTGGGGCGATTTAAATCGCGTTAGCGCGCCAGTGTTAGACCATGGTAACCGGTGTCGTCGTAACTGACAGCTGGGGCGGTTTTGATTTTTGCGTCGGCGCTTGTCTACGCCCGGCATTTTGCAGTGCGAAGATCGAGACAAAATTGGCTATGAGTCAGCGTCTTTGTCAGAAGATTCTTCCATCATCTCCATACAAAGAGGACATCTGTTGACACCCGATTTTGACCCTCCGGCCATTAACTATAAAATCGCACTAATTTTGTAAAATAATTTTTAGGATTTCTATAATAAAATCGTGAATAAAACATTAAATCTGACATTAATAATTAATTTAAATAATGACATCGCGTCTTACGCGCGTTAATTAACTTTAAGCTTTGTCGTAATTCTTAAATAATTAATAAATGCATAAAATAAATAATTTAGCGATAACGTCGTGTCGTAGCATAAGCATTTATTGGTAATCATTTGTAACTTTAAAATCAATTTTAATCTAATACATGCATTTAATAGCGTCGCATTTATAAAAGCTTTAAACAATTCTTAAAAATCATACTTGCATTTAGCATTTAAATAATTTAATCTAAACTCAATTCAATTTTAATTTTAACTTCGCGATAATGAGTTTTTAAATAATAGCGTCGCATCCTAAAGCATTAAGCATTAATTAAATAACGCCGCGTTTATTATAACAATTAATTTTAATAAAGCACCTAATTAATTTAATCACATTTGCACTAATTAATTAATACACTTGCCTAGAATTAATTAGCTAACTAATTAATTAAGCACCTAAAACTAATAATTTACTAACTAATTCCTAAATCTAATACCCATTTAACTAATTTAAACTACCATTACTTCCGTCGACGTGACGTGACATGACCGCGACCAGCGTGACTTACCCTTTATCTTTTATGCGGCCCACCGACCGTCATCCTCAACAAAACAAAGCCCTCAGAAACCCTAAGCCCTCAACCGCCGCACCTCACTCCCATCGCCGTACGGTTTCGCGGAGAATCGGTTTCCTATCCACGCACTTGATCGACTTTCCTTTCCCTTCTCCAGCGTATCCTTACCGTAACCCGTTGGAATCACGCGAAATCGGGGATTTTCAATCTGAATCGTACGTATCTACGCCAAGAATCGATGCAATCGCATTGATTGATTACGACTTTAGAACCGAATTAGGGCTATAAATATAGAAGCTATATACATGCAAAGGCATCAGTGGGAGGGGGGGCAGAAATGAAGAACAGGGTCGAACATAGGTCAGAAAAGGGGACCCATGCGTCGACACACTTGTGGCGGTTAGGATACCATAGCGTCGACATACTTTAGCAGCAGTTAGGATACCATAGCGTCGACATACTATATCAGCAGTTAGGATACCGATAGCATCGATACTTACCAGAGTTAAGAACCAACACAGCATAGAAGAGGCAATTCGGAGGAGTTCGATGCGAGAATCGACGAGCGTGGAAGAGGCGAGCGGCGAGGAAGCGATCCAATAGCAATAGTCGGTGCATAGGAAATTAGGAGGCCCAGCGTCGGACAAATAGCATCGCGAAGAATAGGGAGTTTGAAACCTTTCCTTTCCATACCGATCGAAGCGGAAAATAAACTTTGTCATTTTTCGCATTGTAAACCCAAAACCTGTCGAGTGGACCGACGACTTGATACGCTGCCCCGGGTCTCTGTCCGGAGAAGGTAAACCCGTTCCTTTCAGTTTTTATGCAATTTACACTTGCAATCTGTTTGAGTAATGTGCTCTATTGATAATACTAATCTTTTAATCGGCTTGTGTATGGTCGAGTTCTTTGGTTTAAATGTCGCCATGTTTTACTCATTGTTAACTTATCTACTCATCTGTTTTCTGCGGTTTGCGATAGTTGAAGACTTGCCATACTAACCTATTCAAATGTCTCTGATTAAATGAGTATTATAAGGATTTATTTGATATGCCCGTGAATATGTTTTTGTCTATTGTCTATTGTTTAGTGTTCCTTATTTATTGCTTAAATTGGATCTTCATGTCTAAATTGCCTATAATGATGTGTGTGCTTGCTTGGGTTCCTGAAGATTTGCTTATAAATATCCTATCATGTTGTATGTTTAGTCGATCTAAATGTTGCCTCAGGCTTATCCATTCTGTATCCTTTCGCCTTGCATACTTGATAGTTGATAAATGTTGTATTTGTTACATCTTGAGGCCAATGGTTGAAACATGACATAACGGCCATATATTATTTCTTTCTATGCTAGTATACAGTCTATATCTCGGTTGTGTCGACCTTAGAGGCGTAAGCGAACTATAATTGACTCGTAAATGAATTGAATATATGGCATCTAGAATAAATTTCATCTATCCCATCTTCGTAAATGTTTAGCAAGTCGCAATAGATGTCGTTGTCAGTCGATTAATCCAGAATGGCTACATCTTGAGCGATTTATGCTAAAAGCGCCTAAAATGAAGCCTCGTTTCCACTTCGGTTTGCTAAGAGTAACCATTTGACTATGGCATTTGCGAATCTGAATCTAGGCGTATCATGTACTATCGGAGGCTAATCATCTTCTTGTAAATGTGAAATCTGCTCTTAGGACGTAAGCATTTTAGAATCGAACTTTGTTATTTAGGATCTTTGACTGCGTTTACTGGCTGCGTTCGCATGACTTTGTTACTGGCTTGAAATTGTCATCTTTCTAGAATAATAATAAGCGAATCGTGTTTTTGAATTGGCCTTCCGATTACATGAGCAAAATGAATCGACTTGGGTAGGATATTAGAAGGCGACTTGCATGCTGCTTACACGCTATCTAGTTTCTTTTACCACTTTGGCTGCATACCTGTTGCCTATTATCTTCCCTCTCCTCTGTTTGTCATTTGCCGCCACTCTGTTTACTTGTCTCTGTTTGTTGTTGCATCTTGCCTGTTGCTTGTCTCTGTTTGGTCTTTGCATCACTCTTACTTGCCTTTACTTGGAATTGTTAGGGTTGCGTATAATACTAGCGGTGGTTTATCGATCTACATGCTCGTTCGTATTTCCTTTGCCATCGCACTTACCACTATCTGCTTGCTTATCCTTTGCTTGGTCTTTATGTATGTGTGCTTAAATACAAACTATATGTCAAGTCTTTGGTTTGGGTTAAATAAATTTGGGCATATACTAATCCTTATCATTTTCCTTTTACATGAGTGCATCGGAGCAAAAATGAGAGTCTCATGCGAGACTCATTGTGCTTTCCATCGATTGAAGATCGCGTTCACCGCATTTGTGTGTATCTTGCATTCCGCTTCAGAAATTCCTAAGACCAAATAGGATGAGACGATGTCGCCACGCGTCTTGGAAGCCACGATCATATCCACCTTTATCTTGCTTGTTAAATTGTTGCCTAATTATTTAATTTGTAATTAATAAATTTGTCTAGAACAATTAATCCTTGAATACATGAACAGGGTGGGTAGTTTTAAAATTGGAAATGCTTTAATTTGTTTATCTTAGACTTGTCATTTATTTCTCACCTTACTGAATTATTAAAATTACGTCTAAAACTAACGCTTCACTTCTTTAATTTCACAAATAAATCTATGGCCCATAAACCAAACTTCATACTATCTTTTCACAAATAATAAATACCTTTAGTACCCTAGCATCTCTTTCTATTTTTAACACTTTAGCATCTTCTTTAAAACTTGGCATTCCTGTTAGTATTTTAGCATTTTAATATTTTAGCACTTTTTGCACTTTTAGCCCTTTTTAACCTTTTTAAACATTTTAACATTTTTAGCGTTTTGTTTAGCATTTTAAAATATAATAATTACCCTAGGTTTGGCAGGACAACCGCAAGTTAGCGGATCTTAGAGGGTGCCTAACCCCTTCCCTCTAGATTAATAAAGAACCCTTACCCAGAATCTCACTAAGTTAGCAGACCCTTAAAATGGAGTTAATGTTCGACTTTAACCTAGTTGACATTTAGGTGTCCTAATTCACCCAATTAATTAGGTGGCGACTCCGCGAACCCTTTAGCATTTCTTAGCATTTTGCACCTTTAGCCTCTTTTTGCGCTTTTAGCACCTTTTGCAATTTTAGCATTTTTAGCTTTTATTTTTATTATTTTCTAACATTTCTTATTAAGCAGGATTCGCAGTTTATTTTAGAATACCGCGGCCGAAAAAGGGCGCGACAGAACCCTTACCCCAGAATCTCATTAAGTTTAGCAGACCATAAAAGTGGAGTTAATGTTTTACTTCAAACTAGTTAAACATTTAGGTGTCCTAATTCACCCAATTAATTAGGTGGCGACTCCGCGAACCCTTAGCATTCTAGCAACCCTTTAGCATTTTTCTTTTTCTTTTAGCACCCTTTTAAACTTTAGCCCTTTTTGCACCTTTAGCGCCCCTTCAGCATTTAGCATCTTTTGCACTTTTATCCTCTTTTGCACTTTTAGAACTTTTAGCATCTTTTATTATTTTCTAACCTTTTAATTTGAGCAGCAGGAGTTTAGAAAATAAAAGCCGCGGCCGGAAAGGGGCGCGACACTAATAAAACACCTAAATAATTTAATCACAATTTAGATTTCATTTATCTATCGTTAATTAAATAATACACCTAAACTAATACACCTAAACAAATACATAAATCTAATACTAATTAAAATACCCCGAGCCCACATTATTTTCGTCCAAAACAAACCAGCCCAACAAACTGGCCCAAACCCGCGACCCACAGACCAAACTCCCCAGGCCTTTATTTCCTTTCCCACAGCCCATAACCCACTTCCCTTTTACTTCATTCCTCACCGGAACCCCCTTATCCATGCGTCACATGACCCAGGTGAAGAAAAGAAAACCTAGGCTTCATCCTCTTCAGAAAACCTAAAACCTAAAGGAGATTCGCCGCATTCCCCTCCCGAATCTTCTCCTCAAATCGCGCCCCAAATCAAAGCTACCTTTCTTAAGAACCAAATAACCCTCGAATCAGTATGAAAATGGCAACAAAATCTCGTGCTTCCTTCCTCAAGACTTGCCATAAATATAACCATATCAAAAGCGAATCCTTAAATCGCGTCAACAAGTACCAAAACTCGCAGAAAGTTACACCAAGATCTTCTGCGAATCGTCCTAAAATAGCCCTAAAACCGCGTAAAAAAAAATCAGTACAAATCAGGTCCAAAACTTACCATAAATCGAAGCCTAAATAGGGACTATAAAGACCAACGTTTGGACATGCAAAAGGGAGGAGAAGAAAAGGATCATTGAGAGTACCTACAGCATCGTGCCTAGAACCCCTCTCTTTTCCTATCCAGTTACTACCATCTGTTCTGCAAACCACTTCTTCACAAACTTTTCTTTCGACGATTCTGGAAAGCCTTTGTCGTCGCCTCAGTTCGCTACCCACAAAAGGTCCGGAAACCCCTCTCTTTCTATTATTTAGTTGTTTAATTGATATTGTATGCTCTGTATGATGAGATCCATATGTTTATTTTTGTCGAATCTATTCGACTTAGTTTAGTCATTGTTTTTCTCCAGATAAATCTGTTAGTTGTGGTTTTTCATTATTTGTGGTGTCGATTCTGTTTTAAGCATGTGTGTATTCGATTGTGTTTTTTTTTTATGGGTATGGTTAAGTGTATAACATTTGTATAAGGGTCCTAGATCCATTATTGTGTCGTTAGTTGAGATATTATGATTCTGTTATCTATTTGTTAAGATTGCTTCAAGCCTGGGAGATGGGTAATACCTATCTTGCCATTTGCCGAATTCATGAAGATTGCCCAATACCTAGATGATTACTGTTACGACTCAGATTTCTATATATCCATGTATTTAGCATAATCCAAATCCAGTATTTAAAGTACATTGTCTCTGGATTTTCAATCCCGATGTGTACCTCTTGGATCAGAAATTTTGTAGGAGTATAGGAGTTGTTATCTCATTTTGAATCCCAAGTTATTGTATAACAAGATCATGCCAAAATATTAGTCATATACTGTTTTACTTAGATATATGTTTGGTATACGAATCAATTCAGTTTGTCTTAAGAACATTAAGTTGAAGGTCGTCTATGCTAAAGTGATAGTACGAGACTTGTTTGGTTGATAAGTCCTGCGTTTGATGTATCTCGACCAGCTTAATCTTAAAATGAATCACCAACTAACCATACCATTATGACTACATAGCCATTAATGAAGTTATTTATATACTCGATGCAGGATATATTTGATACACTCCATAACTTGACATGAATCAAGTTTTGACATTTAGCGGTCGGTGGATAGTTGCGATTGGGTGAATCGTCTACGTCTTCTTATACCCTTGATTTATATGTAACTGGATAGGTTGGGAGATATACTTGTTTGCATGACTTTTCCATATAGGGATCCAGCAGTTTATCTAGAACTAAAAAAAAAAAAAAAAAAAAGTCCGTCCCATATGTACCTAAACTACTGGTCTTGAAATGTCTGCCTTATGTTTTCCTTTTGGAGTTCTGCCAATCCAGTGTATTAGTGGTCATGTATCACAATAAAATGTATCACAATAAATATAACCGCAGACCTACCCTCATATCTGCTCTGCTGCCTGATGACCAGTATTTCCAATATCTGATGTTTTGTTCACATCGCATTAGTATACATTCAGTGTATATGAGTTGTATACCTCGCATGGTTTATGCGTATATCAACCCTTTATGGGTAGATATATTAGAGTTGAGTTTGTATAAATGGGCCTGTTTGGGTGATAACACTGATATTTTCTTTGAAATCTGAGAAGCAAAATCTGATGCTACTAATCACGTTTTCTGCATATTGAGGCCCATTCAATTGATTAATTTCTAAATGTTTTACTGGTGGGATTCATCTGTATTCAGATGCAGATAAAACTGGCAGCATGTGTATTTGTGTGTTCAGTTTAACATTTCGCTTATTTTCGTATATGATGGAGTTTAGAATATTTACTAATCATTTTCTTTCTTATTTTTACATGACATGCATCGGGAGAATAATCAAGAGTCTCGGTATAAGACTCATCATGATCTCCATACCGCCAACCACACTTCTGCCGCAGGGCTTCCAAACAACTATGGGATGGATGACATCGTCATCCGTTCTAGACATCACATCAACTCCAATTTCATTCCTTCGTTGCTTATTTATTTATTTATTTGCTTATTACTGTTGTGATAATTATTTGTTAATCTTGTAATTAATAGGATAATTAACTCTATTAGACTTTGAACACATTGGAAGGGTAGTTTAAAAGATGAATTCATCCCTTATTTATTCTAGGTTCATTATATAAATCAAAATCTAAAATAATTCAATTAACCTTAGCTATGCTTTAGTCATGTAGTTAATATATCCCTTCATATCTAATTCTTAAGAAATAAATTTTCCATAAACTCTTCATAAATATCATAGGAGTAATTTATCATTTTCCCTCTTATCACTAAACTTTTTACGAAGGTAATTTCATAACTAATTTTATATATAAGAGTCTTAAACGTAGTAATTTGTCATTTTTTTTACTTTGTCAAATAAAATAATTTCATGTCTTATAAATGCATAATTAGATTTACATACTTCGTGAGTATTAGAAAATCCTTTTTTTTAGTTATCAAAATATATTCTTTTAGGTACTTGTCACATCCTTTACTTGAATAATTTTCCTAAAACATACATCTCTTAACCAGATAATTAACCTATGTTTGAACGGACAACCGCAAGTTAACGGATTCTAAAGGATGCTTAACCCCTTCCCTTTAGGATAATAAGGAATCCTTATTCAGAATCTTATTTAGTTTCACAGACCATTAAATGGAGTTAATGTTGACTTTAATCGGTTAACATTTAGGTGTACTAATTCACCCAATTAATTAGGTGGCGACTCCCTTAACATTAACGTTTTTTTTACATTTTTTTTGGGGGAGGATAACCATTCCGTCGCGTATTCAAGCCTGAGAGTTCAAAATCGGGTGCGACAGTGAAATAAAGTTAATCCTATTAAATTATGACTCGAACAATTGGGGCCTCGCACATCGAAAACATGATTTCCATACACGTGCACATAAAGTGCCGAAATTTCCTTAATGGAAGAGATATTGGTACGTATACGAATTGTTTGAGACGTAAGATAATATATTGTTATTGTCCAAATGACAATGATTTCACGTTGGTAAACGAATGAAAGACGTGTAAAATGTGTAAAAGATGAAACGAGTCGAAAAAATGTCGTGGCGCCTCCCTGCAATATTATCTTAAGGATAGATTGAGAATTCAATCGACTCAGCAAACCAATTATTTTGTTGATTTTCAGATTTCTAATTTGTTATTATTGTTACATTCTCATTTCCATGTTATTCTACACTTTGTTACCACAGTCCCCATACATACAACAAATATTGGCAAACATATATTATTTGACAGATCACCAAGACATAGTTTCATGGAAAACTTTTTTGTCCTCCTGAACAAATATGATCATTTGTGGACAAAATCAATTATATCCACAAGAGTCCGTGGTTTCATGGCTTCAAACCTTTGAAACCCTTTCAAAACAATCAGTCACGGAAAAATCAAGCATCGCTCTTTTTTGGTATGGAGAAAGTTATTTTTCATGAAAAAATATTTTTTCAAAATTATTATTCGATAATTGTTCCACATATTATCCGATGATTGATCAACAAATAAAACAATGTCGTAGTGAAAATTAAGTACTACTCCTATAAATTAATAATAATGTTTAAGTGATAGTTAATGTTAAGAGTCTCACATCAGATATGAAATGAGAACATTGACTTTTTATATGGATTTTGATAATCATCACCCTACAAGCTAGTTTGAGGTTGAGCTAAGCCCAAGATAAATTCTATATATGGTATCAGAGTCAGACCCATTTTAATTCGTTGTCCAACGATGTTGGGCCCCCAAATTATATTATCCACTCTCCAGTTGACAAGGTCTGGACGTGCGGAGAGTGTTAAGAGTCTCACATCGGATATAGAATGAGAACATGGACTCTTTATATGTACTTGGACAATCATCACCCTACAAGCTAGTTTGAGGTTGAGTTAGGCCCAAGATCAATTCTTTACAGTTAAAACAAATACTACGATGTCAAAAATCAAGATAATTCTACGAGAAATAATTTCCACATAAGCAGGGGAAATCATTTTCCTTATTTGACGGAAAATGTTCTCCGAGATAATTTTTCTCTATTTAATATTTTTTTATATTATATTAATCTATCTATGTATTAATTGAGTAACAATAAATGTGAAATTAATAATTAATTATATCATAATTTTTAAAATAATAATAATTTTGAACTAACTATTTTTAGTAAGCACGACAATTATAAGGAGGGCTATCAATTAATAAATATTCTCTCCGTTCACTTTTACTTGTCCATTATACGAAAATATATTTTTAATTTTACTTGTCACTCTTAGTACATCAAGAGAAGATAATTTTTTTTCCTGGTTTACTCATAGTATTAATTACTCATTTCAAATCATTTTTCAATTCCATTAAAATTATTCACCGATTAATATGAATATCATGGTAAATTTACACTTCATTTATTATTTTTAAGGGTATATAAAATACACGCAAGTGAACAGAGGGAGTATAATCAAAGGATTTATTAACTAATACTCTTTCTGTCCCAATTTATGTGATATAGTTTGACTAATCATGAAATTTAATGAATAAAGGAAGCCTTTTGAATCTTGTGGTTTAAAATAAATCAAAGATATTTGTAATGGTTATAAATCATCACGTTAAGCGTAAAAGGTAAAGTTTAAAGTGAAATTATTGCCTAATAAGAAAATGTATCATTCTTTTTGGACTCCCAAACCCCAATTTATGGAACCACACTAAATTTATTGTTGCTGTATCATTTTTTTTCTGAACGAACTAAACTAAAAAGAAAGTATTCTTGTAGAATAGCCTCGAAGATCTATGTACTTGTCCCGGTGGTGTTTTGTCGTAGAGGGAAAAGAGGAGAGTCGTTGCTTCTTGGTTGGAGCTCGTCGGAGAAGACAGAGATGGGAGAATTGGGGGTCGGCCATTGTTATGAAATAAGGCTGGGAAATTATTTACTTAATTATTTTTTTGTTTTCTTCTTCTTTCTTTTTTAAAATATTTATTTTTTAATTAAAATTATCACATTTACGCTCTTAATATGTGAATCTCACACACTTTGTCCAACTCTGCATGATTAATGCCACATATGCTTGATCAAGGATGGAACATTTTAAAAAGTAGAAGTGTTTAACTGACAAACTCGTAAGTACGAATATTGAGATGACATAAAAGACGTCACTTTACGAGGGAAGATGCAGATAAAAGGCCAATAACCTGATATCAGCTTCTACGGCATAAGATTTAAATCGCAAATCAGTGGGGACAACTCCCCCCCCCCCCCCTCAAATGAGTTTTCCACTTGACTCGTTGGAGCGGGGCTAACCAAAACTGACTCCTAAAAAGTTGTTGGCTTGCTCTGCCTTTGGGCCCCAGAGCGAGGTCCCATAATCCTCTTTCCAATCTCTTATTTATTCTCTAGTGCGATTAACTTTCAAGCCACATGATCTTAAACAATGAAATCTTTCTTGAAAACAAATAAAAAATGATTGAACTTGTTACTTAATTGATTATTACCAATAGAAAAATTCCAATCAATCTTGACCTTGACTCTTACTACGTACTCCAACTCTATGAAGCCGAATCAATAGATTCCTTTTCGGGAGCGATTCATCCTTCCCGAACGCAATATACTTTCGGATATTTTGGTATCGAAAATTGAAGAAAGGAAGGAACTCTTTGCCCGAGAATTTTTTATTTTCATATTGAAAAAGTAATAAAAATGAGAGTTATTAAGCTTTTTATCATTCTGGCGTCGAGTTATTTTAACTATGTTAATAGTTTTACATTATTGGTTAATAGAGAATCAAAATTAATTTAATTGACAAACTAGTAAGTGCCCGTTTGGTTGAGTTTTTGGATTTGTCAAAAGTGCTTTTGAAAGGCCAAAAACACTTTTGGCAAAAAATTGGAGTGTTTGGTTCAAAATCGAAAAAAGTGTTTTCGGCTTTCAAAAACACTTTTGGCCTCTATTTTCAAAAGCTCAAATTTTGAGCTTTTGGAAGTAGAGGTTGATTTTGCTAATTTTTAAATTAAAAATATCTTTTTTATTGATAATTAAATACCTAAAAACTTTTAATAAAAATTCTACTCGAAAAATTCTACTGCTAAAAATTTTACTTTTAAAAACTCTTTTTAATAAGCTGTATCAAACAACCCTACGGATGGCAAAAATATACCAGTAATTGAAGTTATTGCCGTGAAAACGGTTTTAGGAACATTCTACATCACTCTAGCAAAAAGCTAAGATATTCCAAGCCTTCCAAAAAGATTTCATGAATCTTCTAGAAATTCAACTCTGTTTCTCTTTCAAGTTTCAACCTCATAAATAGCAGAAAACCTCACCGCTTCTCTCATTGTACGCACAACGACAAGCTCAAACTTCCTTAGCTACCATCAACATCTCAACAAAGTTAACAATGGAGCACCCATTCTACGGTAACTATTGGTCCCAGCCAGCTCGCCCTCGCTATTCTTCAAACATGAGAGGAATACCAGTGCAATCGATCCACCAGCAACCTGCCGGAATCAAATCGGCAGCGAAGGTTGTCCAGATTCCGGTCCACTTCGTCAATTCGGATCCCGACCGGTCCGTTTCGGCGAAACCTGAGCCTGACCGGTCCGGTTCAGCCTTGAAGATGCAGAAGGTATTCAGAGGCTTTTTGGTGAGAAAAAGCGTGAAGAAAATCATGTCGATGCGAAAAGAGGTTGACGATATTGAGCGGAAACTTTTGTGCAGCGAAACGGCGGAGTTGATTCGTAGAGACGAAAAGGAAAGGTTGCGGGTGAATGAGACGCTGATGTCTCTGCTTTTCAAGTTGGATTCAATTCGTGGAGTTGATAACGGTGTTAGGGAGTTGAGAAGGGCTGTGATTAGAAAGGCTATTTGTTTGCAAGAGAATGTTGACTCAATTGTTTCCGCAGCTAATCAAATTGCAGCCGATGAGGAGAATCAATATAATGAGTCCGATGAACCGGTCAATGAGACCGGAGACATCGTTGATTCTACAGGAAATCTGGACGAATATGAAAAATCGACAAATCAGAGTGATCTGTTAGAGCAGAGTATGGATGTAGAAAATCAAACGGCATCAAATGATGAGAAAACACCCGTAGAGGGCGAATTGAAGGAGGAATCAGATTGTCCTATGGAGGGAAATGAAGTAGGGGATGTGGTTGATGATGAGAATGAACCAAGGTCACAGAGAAGAAAAAGAGAGTTGTTGGAGAAAATGGTGGAAAAGAATGAGAAAATGATGAATGAACTGTGCCAGAGAAATGAAATACAAACGAGGATGCTTAATTCGTTGACGCAGAGGGTGGATCAATTAGAGAAAGCTTTCCTATGTGATAGGTTGAAGACCAAGAAGAAGAAGAAGAACAGGCATCCTGCTCTAGCAATTCCTTGATTTTTTTCTGTTTCTGGTTGGGCTTTTTCTTGTGCCTTTATATTTCACTCTGTGATGTTAAGCATGTATTTTGGAATGTCAATATTACAATGGAGTACCCTTATGTCGGATTTTTTGACCTTTTGCTAATGAGATTTCTTTTATCAACGTTTATCAAACTTTCAAACTTGGATATCTGTTTTTTTGTTAAACTTCGAATCGTATCTGACCGTTTCTCTACTCCATTTAATAATCGTTTTTTCAATTGACAGGGAGTAAATGACGTGTTGAGAATTGGAGATTGTATAGTTAGCAGAGTAGCGTCACGGGACAATATACCACATCGGCAGTCCATTACATAAGCTTCTGCTTTATAAGACTCCATCAGCAAGGTATGGGCACGACCTTACTTGAACAGGATCTGTTCTATAGGTTCGTACCACTGTATCCTTGAGTTCTAAGGAGACAGGAAATCAAGTCTGGTTGATGAAGCATGGCCATGTGACCCGAGTGTGATTGACAGCCTTCAATGGCTCATTGAGTTGTTGTGGTGCAGTAGATGATCGTTCTTTGACCTGTTCTCAGGCCGGAGATGGTCTCATGGCTGTCTGACAGACTACAATTTTTTTTTTTGTTTCCTTGTGAACATTTTAATCAAGAACAGAACAAAAAGTCACAGAGTCTAAGCTGTTTAGCTTCCTGTGAGTCTGTAACAGAGGCCAAAGGTTGATGTTTAGTTCATAAAAAATGTTATTTGGGAAGCTTGAGAAATTTGGACATGCTTGCAAGCCTAAGATGTCTCATAAAGAGACAAAACATTCTAAAGTATTAAACGAAATCCAGAATGGAAGTCTTGACTCTAGCATTTTGTGGTAACAAAGATCACAGCGTTTGTTACTTGCACATAAGTTGTTCGACTGATGTTCATTAAGAATGTTAAGTGTGTGAACTTAACGTGGAAGCTGAATAATGGTGTATGTTCTTGTCTGCCTATTCGTGAAGCTTGAGTACTTCAAGACGGCATTTTGCAGTCACCAAATTTTCAATGTCTCGTACTGTGACCGAGACCTTACACTGGCTTCATGGGATTCATTTGCATTTTGTGAAAATTTTTTGTAGAGTATTGATTTATAGGTTTAGGAGAATAAACATCTTAAATTGAAAATTGAGACCTGTTGGACTAGTCTCAAACCAGCTTGACCAACATCGTCCTTGAAATCAAGTTTGGGACATGTATCACCTCTATTTAGAGTGATCCCGAGGACAACCTCTCCAATCCCTTATACTTTAAAGGTCGAGTTATTTCACATGAACAACCTATTGCCCGTGGTTAGGGCGTAATCGGATCATATGTGATCTGGATACTGTGGCCCACTCCAGTTGCTTTGGCAGACTGAGTGTCCAATTTCATTTCTGCCTTTCTTTTGGCCTTCAGATCGTTTAAGACCTGGAAACTCTGGCCCACTCCAGTCTCTCGTAGGCTTTGTACGACTGAGTGTCCAACTTCATTCTATCAAACGAAGGATCTCCTGTCAGACAGTGTGACATATTCAATATCTTAATATAAGCCATTATCTTTTAGTCTTCTTCCTTTGAGATTGGTACCCAGCCAATTCCTGACGCTTGCTTAAGAGTGGTAACAATTTTCGCACAGTCAGTGGATCTCTCTCCTTCGTATGTGCAAACATACTTTAAATAATTCTACCCAAAAGAACGAATCTTTTAAGTCTTGTTCTTCAGTATCCAATCTTTAACCGGGAAGAAGAGAGATTCAATTTCTGATTTTAGAGTGTAGGGAAGCCAACTCGCCCTTATCTCTATTGTGGAGTGTTGAGATGTTTGACCAAGCTTTTAGAAAAAACACAAGTGTTTTTTTAGTAATACCACAAGTTGTTTTTTCATATGTTCTGGAGATACTTTTGGAACCTTGACCAAGCACATTGCTACTCAATATTGACAAAGTGTGTTTTCTAATTGATTATTCAAACACAAATTATTACTTTTCAAAAGTATTTTTTTTAAATATTTTTTAAAATAAGCAAAGTTTGGAAGCTTGGCTACAAGAGACCGGACAATGAAGCAAAATTTAATCATAATTTGAATGTGAGATTATTGGTTCAATAATCTCTTTAGAGATTAGAGAGTTAATAAGCAACAAAAGAATGTCATTGTCACGGAGTTCTTCTTGGATGGTTTTCTATTAAAATTAATTATTCTCGCCCTTTTATTGTGGTGTATAAAGGATTAAAAAAAACAGTAAATAAGCTCCATATTTTCAGTTGACTGGGGAGGAAATCTAACACGAATCCTATTGCTTTTATTTCACTACCGGTTTGGAGATTGCATATTAGTCAGGGAAGCTGCGTCAGAGGCCAATGTATTATTCCCACATCGGCAGTGCAACACATAATCTTCTGCGTTATAAGACTCCATTCAGCAAGATATGGGCACGACCTTACTTGAACAGGATCTGTTTTATAGGCTCGCACCACTGTATCCTTGAGTTCTAAGGAGACAGGAAATCAAGTCTGGTTGATGAAGCATGGCCATGTGACCCGAGCGTGATTGACAACCTTTGATGGCTCATTGAGTTGTGTTGTGGTGCAGTAGATGATCGTTCTTAGACCTGTTCTCAGATAACAATGCTAAAGTCGAGACAATCATTAGGAAGTTTGTCAGATAGCATGAGACATCTTAAAAGTGCACTTTTTATGGTTATTGAAGAATTTTCTCAACCCATTATAGAATAGAAAAGACAAAAGATGTATAAGAAATATAATAGAAAGCCTAACTTCATTGAAGAATTTTGTCAAACACCTAGCGAACACAAGTCACTTCACGCCTGTGTCTAAGGCCAAATTTTCAATTTAAGATGTGTATTCACTTCAACATGTAAATTACAAACATCCAAAATTGCAAGTGAATGTAAAGAATAGGCAGAAGAATATAAACCATCTCTTTATAAATTAAACATCGCCAGAGAAACTTATGTGCAAGAGAACTCTGATACAGGGAGACTAAGTGTTGGGGGGTGTGGTGCAGTAGATGATCGTTCTTAGACCTGTTCTCAGATAGGAGATGGTCTCATGGCTGTCTGACAGCCCCCATATCTTTTTTCCCCCCCAACACTTAGTCTCCCTGTATCAGAGTTCTCTTGCACATAAGTTTCTCTGGCGATGTTTAATTTATAAAGAGATGGTTTATATTCTTCTGCCTATTCTTTACATTCACTTGCAATTTTGGATGTTTGTAATTTACATGTTGAAGTGAATACACATCTTAAATTGAAAATTTGGCCTTAGACCTGGGCAGTAAGGACTTGTGTGCACGTAGATTAACATGTGAAGGCCTTTTGTTCGCTAGGTGTTTGACAAAATTCTTCAATGAAGTTAGGCTTTCTATTATATTTCTTATACATCTTCTGTCTTTTCTATTCTATAATGGGTTGAGAAAATTCTTCAATAACCATAAAAAGTGCACTTTTAAGATGTCTCATGCTATCTGACAAACTTCCTAATGATTGTCTCGACTTTAGCATTGTTGTAATAAAGCTCACAACATTTGTTATTCAATACATTTGCACATAAGGGGCTCGAATGATGTTCAGTTCATAAGAATGGTTTATGTTCTTGTCTGCCTATTCGTTAAGCTTTAATACTTAGCCGGCGTTTTGCAGTCACTGAATCTTTCAATTTCTCGGGCCCTGACAGAGACCCTTACATTGGCTTCTTAGTATTCATTTGCAATTTGTGAAAAAAGATGTTTGTTACTATTTGTGTATGTTTAACAGAAAATACATCCTAAATTGATAATTTGGCCTTGTTCCAAATGAATTTCATGTTCATTAACATGCTTTGTTTGTGGTCATGAATGTGTTTCATTTCATTGCTTTTTGACCTCAGAGAATGGTGGATGCCTTTTCTTAGCCTCTTTATCTCCAAATTGTAGCCACCAAAGTGTTGTATGTTACCGCCTTCTCAGAAGAGCACACATGAGAAAATGATAGATTATTAAGAGTAATTACTCTAGAATAGACAATGCTGTTTTCACTTCAGTTTACTGAGGACAATTCAAGGCCACATATGCTGCGTATCTCAAAAACTTGTTGGGAAAATGAATGGCTTACACTTGACTGACCTCAACTAGCACTTTACTTAAGGGGTCTATAGGAAGGTGTGACATGCAGTTTCAGTTCTACATGATTCACACTTATATATAGATGTTGTGCAAACACTATTATTACATGTTTTGATCCTTTAAGTATGGAAAGTGACAATTTTGGAAAGGAAAAAAAAACAGATCATAAGTAAGGAAAGAGAAAAATCAAATAGTCGCAACCATTAGAAATTTAAAATCTTTATCAGCATGTATGGCACTTTTGCAACTAAACTTGAATTGAAATAAAGAGAACGATTAAGAAGACATTCATATTACACTACAGTACATAAAGAATTCTTGAAATCAAACTCAGTGTAAGTCAAAAAAATCATTCCTTGTCTTGGAAGAGATATCCACTTGCCATTAGACCATTCTTGATGAAATCTCAACCCATGAGGAGGATATGCAATGTTATCTGCAGTTGTTGGGAAGTAGACATAGTAGTCTTGTCAAAATTTTCCACTGATAAATCCAAACCACTACCCATCGTTGGAAAATACATCAACCATATCGTACAGACGAAAGCCGTTTTCTGACATTAGTTTCGTGTTGATCAGGTGGCACAGGGCGGACCTCGGCGGCAGTGACAACATCCTCTAGCGCAAATGAGATTAATTGTACACTTCTTAATATATATTTTTCTGTTATGATTTATACTATCTTGTTTCTCTTCAGTAAATTAAGACATTCACTCTCTAATGCAAACGACATGTGTCATGAACTTAATTTTATACCACGTGTAGGAAGAATTGTTTTGATTTTATACCACTTGTCCAATCTTTCTCGAATTGTTATTCCAATTTGTTTTATTTTTCCAATCTGCCTCTACTAGTAACCCTTTATTTTCTTTCTTTTTCCTTTGAGTTTCCAATACTTATCCCAGAAATCTATTTCTTTTATTACATTGAATGAGCATGTAGAAAAAGTCAAGTCATTTACAGATGTATCTTAGTCAACTGCTGCGCATTGAACATTCTAGCCACTTGTGATCCTCTAGATAGCCAGTTGTATCCTCAGACGTCCGTAAACTACTGCACAAGTGGGAATAAATTTTTGTTTTAGGACACTGCGACAACAGACCTCTATCGTATCAAGTTAGTATTTGATTTCAAGTTATAGCATACTTTATTGTTGATTTCAATTTCAATTGAGTTATTATTATATTATTGTGCTTGTTTTATTAAAGATACTAGATAGGTACTAACAATCTAAGATAAAAATTCAAAAAATTCATTTTTCTGATTTTGCTGAGTTTGCAATTTTTTTTAGAGAATTCATTTCCTGATTTGCAAAGATGGATCAATCTGGATCTTCATTTGTGAAAAACCATGTTGAGAAATTCAAGGGTTCTGATTTTAAACGATGACAACAAAAGATGTTGTTCTATTTGACAACTCTTCATGTGGCAAATGTATTGACTGCTGAGGTTCCTATGACAATGCCAGAAGGAGAAGGGGAGAATGCTCCGACTGATGCAGAGAGGGCTGAAAATCTGAAGGCTATTGAGACTTGGGAAAGTCAAGAGTTTCTTTGCAGGAACTATATTCTCAATGCCTTGGATTACTCTCTCTATGATATCTACTCCACGTTCAAAACGGTAAGGGAGTTGTGGCAGTCATTGGAGAACAAGTACAAGACTGAGGTTGCCTGTTCAAAGAAGTTCGTCATCGAAAAGTTTCTAAACTTTAAGATGAGTGATGCCAAACCTGTTGTCAAGAAAGTGGAGGAACTCCAAGTCATTGTTCATGAGTTAGAGGTTGAAGGTATGGGCCTTAACCCGAATTTCCTTGTTGGTGCTATTATTGAGAAATTACCTCCTTCTTGGAAGGATTTTAAAGTTTATCTTAAGCATCTAACCGAAGAAATGAACTTTGAACAATTGGTTCTTAAACTTCGAGTTGAAGAGGATAACCGGAAGAGTGAAAAGGCTGATGATGTTTCCTTGGAGCCTAATGCAAACATGGTTGAAGGAAATCCATCTAAGGCCAAGTTTCAGAAAGCCAAGGGCAAGTTTGTTGGTGTCAAGCCATCTTTTGCAGCCGGGTGGAATGCACTCGCCCGACAAAAGACCAATACGTTCAAGAAATCACATGTTGATGTATGTTGGGTATGCAGTAAACTTGGGCATAGAACAAAATATTGTCGCCTTCGCAAGAGTCAAAGTGGTGGTGTTGGAGGTTCGGGTAATTCCAATCAATCCAACCGTGTTGAAACTAAAAATCAATTCATTGGTATTGTTGCTGCTCAAGCAAATCTGGTTACAAATTCAACCGATTGGTGGATGGATACGGGTGCCTCTATGCATGTATGTTCTGGAAAAGACATGTTTTCATCCTACCAGCCTATCAAGGATGGATAACCTTTGTTCGTAGGGAATGCTACTGTTGTGAAAGTTAAAGGGAAATGGAAGGTGATTTTGAAACTCACTTTCGGGAATGATCTTGTGCTCACTAATGTGTTGCACGTGCCTGAAATTTGTAAAAATCTGATTTCTGGTCCTGTTCTAAGTAACAAGGGCTTTAAGTCAGACAAATTTGTACTCACCAAATGTGGGATGTATGTAGGGAAGGGTTACCTCAGTGAGGGGCTCTTCAAACTATTTGTTGTACCTACTAAGGCAATTGCCATTATTACTGAAAATGTAGGCACTAGCACTACATCTATGTATATGGTTGATTCCCCTTCCTATGACATTCAAGATTAGGCCATGTTAATTAACGTTCTTTACAAAGGATGATAAGTTTAGGCATGTTGCCAAAATGCTCTATGAACAAAATGACTAAGTGTGAAGTTTGCATAGAATCAAAATATGCAAGTCATCCTCATAAATTAGTAGAGAAATCAAATAAAGTGCTTGGTTTAATTCATAGTGATTTGTGTGATTACCAAGCAACCCCATCTCGTGGAGGAAAGAATTATTACATATCATTCATAGATGATTGCAGTAAATATTGTTATGTATACTTAATACATACCAAAGACGAGGCTTTAAACATGTTTAAAACATATAAAGCGGAAGTGGAGAACCAACTTGAGAAAAAAATTAAAATTCTAAGGTCTGATAGAGGTGGTGAATATCAATCTAATGACTTTAACGAATTTTATTCTACTCATGGTATAGTTCATCAAACCACTGCACCATATACTCCAAAACAAAATGGAGTTGCCGAACGTAAGAATGGACATTGAAGAATATGATAAATTCAACGTTGGTTGGTTCGGGAGCACCTCTTAGTCTATGGGGAGAGGTATTGCTTACTGCAAATAGGATATTAAATAAAATTCCTCATAAGAAAAGTGACCAATCTCCTTATGAATTATGGAAAGGAAGATTGCTTACTTTCAAAAGGATGAAAGTGTGGGGTTGCCTAGCGAAAGTTTAAGTTCCCTTACCAAAGAGAATTAAACTTGGACAAAAAATGGTGGATTGCGTATATATTGGTCCTGCCAATAATAGTGCAGCATATAAGTTTTTGCTTTATTATTCTGATGTTAAAGGTATTCACAAAAACACACTTATGGAATCTGCTCAAGCAGAATTCTTTGAGGACATTTTTTCTTACAAAGACAAGGAAAAGTATAAAGACGATTCTAATTATAAGAAGAGATCGTTGCCTCAAGATGAGTCAAACCAAAACACACAAAATGATACTAGTAATACTTTATATGTTCAAGAAGAAAATCCTGAACCAAGGAGAAGTAAACATGAAAAAATTGCCAAAGATTTTGGATCGAACTTTATGACCTTTTCCGTTGAAGGAGAACCTCAAACGTATAGAGTTGCTATGAAATCATCTGAAACACCTTATTGGAAAAAGGCTATCCAAAGTGAGGTAGAATCCATTGTGCAAAACAATACATGAAAATTGATTGATCGCCTTCCGGGACAAAAAATAATAGGCCATAAATGAATTTTCAAATAGAAATTATGGTCTGATGGTACTATAGAAAAATCCAAAGCTCGTATAGTAGCCAAAGAGTTTCGACAAAAAGAAGGTGTATATTTCTTTGATACTTACTCACTAGTAACTAGAATTACTTCTATATGGACGCTAATTGCTATAACGGCTGTTCACAATTTGGAAATACACCAAATGGATGTGAAAATCGCGTTCTTGAATGGTGAATTAGATGAAGAAATTTATATGGAACAACCCGAAGGGTTTGTTGTTAAAGGTCAAGAAAAGAAGGTTTGTAAATTGATTAAGTCTATATACAAACTTAAACAAACTCCAAAGCAATGACATGAAAAGTTTGATAATATATTATTATCAAATGGTTTTCAAATAAATGAATGTGACAAATGTGTCTTACATTAAAAAATGTAATTATGCATGTGTCATTATATGATTATATGTTGATGATATGCTAATAATGGGAACAAATAAGGATGTAATTAACCAAACTAATAAGATGTTGCATGCCGCTTTTGATATGACAGATATGAGAATAACGGATGTCATTCTTGGTATTACAATTCAGAAGAATTCTGATGGTTATATACTAACTCAATCCCATTATGTTGAGAAGGTTCTTAGAAAGTTTGGACACTATGACGATTGACCAGTTGTTACACCATTTGATCCCGCTAGTCACCTTAAGAAGAATTAAGGTGAAAGTGTGTCTCAATTAGAATATACACAAGTTCTTGGGAGCTTGATGTACATAATGAACTATACACGACCAGACTTAGCATATACAGTGAGTCGACTTAGTCGATACTCACATAATCCAGAAAATGATCATTGATTTGCACTAATTAGGGCACTCTGATATCTAAACATACAATGAACTATGAGTTGCATTATACAAAATATCCTCATGTTTTAGAAGGATATTGTGATGCTAATTGGATTTCCAACCATTCGGAAAGTAAGTCCACAAGTGGTTATGTATTTACACTTGGCGGAGCGTCAGTATCTTGAAAATCATCAAAGCAAACAGTGAATACACGTTCGACTATGGAAGCAGAGTTTGTAGCCTTGGACAAAGCTGCCGAAGAGGCAGAATGACTCAAAAACTTTCTAGAAGGTATTCTTTTGTGGACAAAGCCTGTTACAACCATTTGCATACATTGTGATAGTATGGCTGCTCTGAAGAGGGCAAATAACCAAATATACAATGGCAAATCGAGGCATATAAGACGACGTCATAATACTATACGTAGCTTGCTAAAGAATGGAATTATTTCCATTGATTATGTAAAATCAAAGGACAATATAGCGGATCCTTTGACTAAAGGCCTTAACAGAGAGCAAGTCGTATTTACGTCGAGGGAAATAGGCTTAAAGCCAATACAATGAGTCATTACTTGGCGGAAACCTAACCTAGCAAAATTGGAGATCCCATGGTCTAGGTTCAATAAGATAACTAGTTGGGGAAGACTCAAAGAGCATATAATACACACATATGCTCATTCCTATGGTGAACCGAGTGTGTTAATCCGTTGATGATTAAGTGATGAATATTATTCTTAATAATACTAAAAGTCATTATGGTGGGATAGTACGGACTATTCTTGTTTGGTATTACCTATATGAGATTGATGTGGGGTCGCATCTATGAGAACAGATATGGTTACGTTCTCTACAAAATCTCACGAAGAAGGAGTTGTTCACGACCGAAATGAACACAACCGTAAGAATTGAAACATGTTGGTATGATATGTGTGATACTTCTTGTCTCGATTTACTACAAAACGTGAATAGTTCAAAACATATGTTCACTATTTCACAAAGTAGATCCGATAAGTATTCACTACGAACGGTTAAAGTCCAAAAGACACCTTTTCCGATGCATGACATATCGAGTTTTTCAGAATAACGATAAGTTCCTCATTATCTTATTTGCTATTCAAATGTGGGGTATTGTTAGAGTTTGAATAGAAAATGTGGGTATTTTTGGAACTTATACAAGGAAGAAGAATCAAATAAGTGATCAAAATTTTTTCAGAAAATATTGGTCAAACGTCGCGGCGCCGCTCGTCCAGTGAACAAAGAAAATCACCTTGACGAGCGTCGCGGCGCTGGGAAGCTGCGCCGAAAGTTCAGAGTGCTCTCCAGGATAATTAGCGCCGCGACGCTGGGCATAACAGACATAATTTTTGAATCAAAAGATGTGACTGTTCAAAATAGTTACACCTTTGGTCTGAATGAATGTAGTTGTTCATACGTTACTATCATATAAATAATGTTTATCACTTAGTTGGAAATTGGAATACAATGAATTACAATCGTTACAAGAATCAAAAGATCTCATAAAAGACATCACTTGATTCATCATCTTCTTCCTAAGTATATTTCTGAAAACAACATAAAGTAAATTCGCCAATGTCAAGTTCTTGTGCAAGAACTTACCCAAGATAGTTGTATCCTCTAGATAAAGGTCCGTAAACTACTGCACAAGTGGAGACAAATTTTTGTCATAGGACACTGCGACAGCAAACCTCTATCGTATTATTGTGCTTGTTTTATTGAAGATACTAGATTGATACTAACATCTTAGTCAACATACTCCCACATCGGCAACCCAACACACAAGCTCCTACTTTATATACTCCATTTAGCAAGGTATGGACACGACCTTACTTGAACAAGATTTGTTCTATAGGCTCGTACCATTGTATCCTTGAGTTCTAAGGAGACAGGAAACCATGTCTTGTTGACGAGGCATAGCCATGTGACCCGAACGTGATTAACAACAACCTCCACCTGTAGCTCACCGAGTTGTTGTGGTCCAGTAGATGATCGTTCTTAGATCTGTTCTCAGGCCTGAGTTTGTCTCATGGTTGTCTGACAGACTTTCCATATGTAAAAATATCAAGAGAGCTCTCGGGATTTCTTCTCAGAAGTCTGGATCACAAAATGTTGTCTGAGTTTGTGACGACATTCTGCATGACATTTCAGTCGCTGTTTCAGATTCTAGATTAACTTTGTATGGAGCGATCCTAATGAGATGTTGTCATTTCTATTTAGATAGATTTTCCAGGCATAAGTCATTTGCGACTTAACCTTTTTATTCCTTTTGTATCATCTTGTAAATCTAAGAATATATGAATTGTATATACATATATATACAATACTTTGGTCATTGACCATCATGGGTTATATTAATATGTAACCTATGAAAATTAAATCTTTGTGTCTTTATTATTTCCGCTGTATTTTACTCTTCAAAGGTTTTGTTCCGTTTTTAACTGAACACTGTTTTTACCGAAATGTCGTCAGTTATGTCAGACGACATTTTCGTCGACATTTGCAAACTGTTCCAGCATTCGAATTGAGTTAATTTCCAGTTTGTTTTTATTATTCCATAGTTGTACCCCCGGGACCCAATAATTGGTATCAGAGCCGACACTTAACATAATAAGTGCTAAGGTCCTTTTACTCTAACTATGGATCCGGCTAATCCAAATATTGGTAGACTTCCCATTTTAAATGGAACAAAATGTACCTATTGAAGATTCGCCTACGTTCTCACATCAAATCAATTGATGTTAGGGCATGAAGATCTATAACCAATGAGTATGTTGTTCAAATGTTGTGACATTTTGTTAAACCTGAATCCAAATGGACGGCGGAAGGAACCAATAATACTAGCTTAACGAAAAGGCCTTAAATGCAATTTTTGGATAGGTTGATCTTTACATGTTTAAACTCGTTCAAAACTTCCCAACGGCAAAGGATGCATGAGATACTTTACAAATTCATTGTGAAGGTAGATCAAGTGTTCATTGAATTAAGCTACACATGATCATGAGAAAATATGAACATTTAAGGATGGAAGAAGCGGATGTATTAAATCTTATTTTGAAAGACTCTATGTTCTCTTTCTGAAAAGTTCAATTTAAAGATTTATGCCATTAAAGAAGCTCACATCTTGCTACTATGAACCTTCATACCTTGATGAACACTCTCAAAACCTATGAGATGAATATTAAGAATCAAAGGAAACTATATTAGAGCAAGAATGTGACACTTCAAGTTCAATCCTCAGAGAATCATATCAATGAAGGGGATCAGAATCTTGAAGAAATTGGTGAAGGTGCTAATGTTGTCTTACTCACTCGAAAATACAATTTGATGGTGAGAAAGTTCAACAATGAGAGAAATAAATCTAAATCTAAAAGGCATCAAAACCAAGGCTTCAATCAAAAGTCCACCAAGTTTCCATCCAAGTGCTAAAAAAGGATGTCCACTAAGAAGAGGAAGAAGATTACAATGGTGGCACACAAACTTCATATCCTTTTGACATATATGAGAACCTATTATCTAATCACTTTTCTTTTACAAACCACATTTTCTCATTTTTGTCAAACAAACTAGAGCAAAAAGTTTTAAGAGAGTTTTTCATACCCAATACCTGCATGTGGAGGTTTCCTAAAGCTGAGTATCTCTTTCAATTTAGAAGTCAATGAGTAGAACTTACAGAAGGTTTCTTTTGGCTAAATTCAATTTTGCACGAATCTTACCGAATGCAGTATCCTATTTGGTAAGTGCAACCTCTAGTAGGGTTATTGTGCCTTTTAGATCTACATTCTCACGAGTTAAAGATTTTACCTCTGTCTCAAGTTGCTTGGATTCTATGATTAAAATTTTACAAATATTTTGTAATTCATTAATCATGTCATCTTTGCATTAAACTTGATCCATACTCTCAGCCTCACCCCTGTTTTTTTAAAAACCGTACTGTTTTCAAACTTCCGAATTTTGTGAGCGAAATGTTGCCTAAAATGTTGTCCAACATTTCTGACAACATTCAAAGCAACATTTCTGAGCTGAAATGTAAAAATGTTTTAAAAGAGTTTGAGATCCCAAACATGCTGAAACTTGTAATGTTGTGATAAATTCTTTAAGAACTAACATCGCAGATTTTTGGTACTTTGATAGTGGATGTTCTCACTACATGACATGTACAAAGGAGTATCTAAGGAACTGTGAGTTATTCAATGAAGTTAACGTAACTTATGGAGGTGGGAATAAAAGAATTGAAAAAATAATCTTGGATGTTCCTGGATGTCCAAACTTTAAGAAATGTCTTACACGATTGAATGTTTAATGGCTAAATTGATGAGTCAATTGTGTAATGACAATATGGATGTGAAATCTAATAAGAATGCTTGTAAAGTTGCGAATAAAGCTAATGTGTGTGTCAGGTACTAGAACAGGTGATAATTGTTGCACTCTCGTTGCAAGACAAGAAATATGCAATAATGTCAAGATGAACGACACAACACTATAGAATCGAAAGTTGGGGCATGTCAACTACCGCAATCTGAAAGAATTGGTCTCATATGAAGCGGTTACAGACTTACCCAACTTCAGCCATAAAGGTAAGACAGTCTGTGCAGATTGTCTCCAAGGTAAGTAAACCCATGTTTTCCATAATGTTGTCCAGAATGACGACAACATTATCTCACTGTTCTCAAATCATTGCACATGGATCTTATAGGTCCAATTGAGGTAGACAATTTAGGAGACATGAGGTATTCCTATGTGATAGCACATGATTTTTTTAGGTACTCACGGATATATTTCTTGAAAGAAAAATCACAACTTTTTGACATTTTAAAAAAAAAATTGCGTTCTAGAATTAAGATCTTGTTCTATTCTCCTATTTTTTTTTTGGATTATATCCAACCATGGAAAAGAATGTGAAAACATCTCTTTCACAAAATTTTGTGAGAAAAGAGAAATTTTCCATGAGTTTTTCTGCTCCAAAAAAATCCTTAACGGAATGGGTAGCACAAAGGAAGAATAGAACATGGTAAGGAATGGCTAGAGTTTTGCTTAATTCTAAAAATTGTCAAAATATTTTTTACTGCCTGTCACATCACTAATAGAGTCTACTTAAGGCCTGTAACAAAGATGATACCCTATGACCTAATATATGGAAAGAAACCTAACTTGTGTTACTTTCATATTTTTAGGTGTATTTTTTAAATGATAGAGATTATCTGGCTAAGTTTTACTCTAAGAGTGACAAGAGAATTTTGTTGGCTATTCCCAAAATAGTCATGCTTACTGAGTGTACAATCTAAGGACAAAAATTGTACAGAAGAAGACTGCTGAAGTCGATAATACAGATGGAAATGCGCAGAATGCTGAAACTCCAGATGTTGCTCCAAATGTCACGACATCCGAAGCAACATCTGAAGCAGAATCAGAGACCACAGAAGGTGTGAATGAGGAGTCAAATGCTGAATTGCTAGATCAAAGGGACCCCTCATCAAGGATTAGGAAGAATCATCCAACATGTCAAGTGATAGGGGGGGTGTTTGAAGGAAGTAGAACAAGAAGCAAAGAACCACTCAATTACAAAGATATGATAATATATGTGTGTATGTCTACCATATACCAAGAGGTTTGTCTTCCTTGTTTTATATGTGCTTTAAAACCTATGTTTAGTGTTTATGTTTGTGCCTGATTCCAAGCCTATCCAAAGTCTCCCACTTAAATGCCGTAAAACGTGTCATTAGATATGTTGTCGGCACATGTGAGTTGGGAATTTGGTATTTCAAAGACACTAATCCTAAGTTAATAGGACATAGTGACTCAGATTGGGCTGGTGATGTGGATGATAGAAATAGTACAATTGGAGGATATTTTTATCTTAGTAATAATCTTATTTTTTGTATAGTCGTAAATAAAATTGTGTCTCACTTTCAACTGCTGAATTTAAATATGTAGCAGTTGAAAGTTGTTGCTCTCAATTCATATGGCTAGGACACAAGTTAGACGACTATGATTTTACTAGCAACATGTTTTGTTTACGGTAATATTGATTTTAGACGTCACTTTGTTTAAGGAGATTTGATTGAAAAACATCTAGTTTAAATTGAACATGTTGATACTCTTCATCAACTAGCTGATATTTTTACAAAAGCTTTAGATTATGAGAGATTTTCCAGCTTGAAAAGCTTTTTTGGTCTCTAAAACAGACACTATTGGGCGAATGTCGGCTGAAATGTCTCTAACATTTTGGGTGACATTTACCCTTCTAATATCAGAATCTGATTTTTGGTACTGTGCAATGGCTAATTTTTGTTCAATCAGGTATGATTTCCAAATAAGAACATGATTTTAATGTGATATCGTCCTCTGCGATGATATTAGATATCATAAAAAGGGAGTATCAAAATAAGGAAAAACCTTTCTAATTCTCGGCAACTGTGCAATACGGGCAAAACCCTTGAAATTGATATCGTTCCTATACTATAGGAGTATCAAAGTGCTTAAACAAAAAAAATTATGAGGATGCTAAATAAATATTCTTGTTTTTGACACGAAAATAAATTTTGTATGTGTTTTATGATTAGATCTGGGACTCAATAGAAAAATGTTACATTGGTCTGGAGGTTAAACTCATAAAAATATATATGAAACGTGTCTTGTTGCCGAAATGAAAAATTTCTTGAAGGATTATGATACTTGTGTTGTTCAAAATGTTGTCAAAATTACTGTTGACATTTTCATATAATGATATTTGTTGGAATGTTGATTGTAACTGATTTTTGAGAATTCAGTTATTTTTCCCTATTTGTATGCATTGTTTCAAGAGGAATTTTGAACTTTAAAATGATAAGATTAATTGAAATTCCTACCGTGATGTTTATCTTTCTATCTCAATATTTTAGGTGTAAGGTATTGTGTAAAATTGAAACACCTAAAACTAAGAGATTTTTGTTGCTTAAAAAGATTTGTCATGTATATAGATATTTCTCCCATTTCTTATTTTTTTATCACTCTCTGATTTTCCCTATATATATAAAAAAAAATATTATTATTAATAATTTTTTTTTTTGATATTTTCTATCATTTATGTTTTTTTTTCATAAAAAAAGGGAAATCACATCACAACTCGGGCATATAGGAACTGTTACAATCCTACCTACCCGATGGAATCTTCACCATTCCAAACACCATTCTCAATCTCCTCAAAACCCTCTCCACCATATTCACCCATGAAAACCTCTTCAATACCAACACCAATATCAACCAACTTTCCTATAAGTTGTGAAACCTGGAAAAAAAAAATATAGTTGTGGTTGGGTTAATAAAAATATATATATATAAGAAAACAAAGAATAAATTGCATGGGATGGAGTTAGTGTTAAAGTTGGATAAATAGATAGATGAAATGAAAATAGGAAAACAAAAAAAGAAAAACAAAACAAAAGAAAAAAAAAAGAAAAAAAAAAGTGGATGTGTGCAGCAACATGCACGTCCACTTCCCTATCCCCTCCCCTTAATTCATCTCAACTCTTACCCTTCCACCTTCCACCTCCCACACTTCTACTTATACATTGTACTTGACACAAATAAAATACCTAGCACAAAGAATACAAAAATCAGAAAAAACAAGTGAACAAGAAGAGAAAAAAATCTGAAAAACATCAAGAGAGGAAGGAGAACAAAAATAGGAATACTATTTAGAAATGATCACTTGTAGCAACAAAACAACAATCCTTTTCACGCTTATAAGGTGAGTTTTCTCACTCAGAAATTCTTGGTAACATCCTTTATTTTTAGTTCAATACATGTTAGAATAAAAATTGAGTGTTGAAAGGAAATATTGAACTTTTGATTGTTTAGACAACTAGTTGCGTCATGAACTTTACGAACTGTTCTCACTGAGTTATAATTGTTAGAATTTGATGAAATTTGGAGGAGTGGTACACCTCTCTAATATGATCATATAGAACCAAACATGAGGTAAAATGGACGTACGGTTTGAAAGTTATCATAGTTCAAAGTTCCTGCCTTAGATTTGGTCGAAATTCGGAAAGGCATAATTACGGACTGTTTTTGTTGAGTTTTACTTATTAGAATTAAATGAAAATTTACATGGTTGTAAATCTCTCTGTTACGGACAGATATATATAAAGATTTATTAAAACGGACTTACGAGTTGAGAGTTATTGTAGTTTGAAGTTGCTGCCTCGGATTCGTCGGAATCCAGAAGGGCAGGACGTTGAAACGTAAAACTGTACTAATCTGTGGGGAATATGAAAATTGTTGTTAAATGAAAGTTCTAGATCTCTTTGTTGTGGACATTTTGAGACCTTACGGGGGTCTATACGACTTACGGATTGAGAGTTATCGCTGTTTAAAGTTTCTGCCTCGGATCTATCGAGATCCAGGAAGGGCAGCGAATAAAAGTGTAAAACTGTACCAAATGGTACAGAATATGAAAGAATGGTTCACATGGAGATGTGTAGCTCTCTGTTCTCGTCGTTTTGAGAATTTATGGGGATTGAACGGGTTTACATATTAGGAGTTATGACTATTATAAGATTGGGTGCTGTTTAATAAAAATTCTGCCGAAACAAATTTCATGTGGCTGTTTTGAGGATAAATTTGTGTTAGTTACCCAAAGTAGTTTTAAATGAAATTTGGTACAGTGAAAGATCCCCGTCTTAACTTAGTTTCCGCTTGAGAAACACCTTAGTTGGAGTTATGGTTAAAAAGTTATAATCGTTACAAGTATGAATGACAGAATGTTAGAAAAGAGAATAGTATTTATTTGATCTTCTGAAAAATATGAAAAGTGAATACGTGTTCACATAAATATATAAATATATAATGGATCGGGTTGCACGCGCAACAAAGCGTAAAGTGAATACGCGTTCACAAATACGTAAACATAATGGATCGGGTTGCACGCGCGCAACAAAGCGTAAAGTGAATATATGTTCACAAATACGTAAATATAATGGATCGGGTTGCACGCCGCAACAAAGCGTAAAGTGAATACGCGTTCACAAATACGTAAACATAATGGATCGGGTTGCACGCCGAAAGAAATCGTAAAGTGAATACGCTCACAAATACGTAAATATAATGGATCGGGTTGCACGCCGCAACAAAGCGTAAAGTGAATACACGTTCACAAATACGTAAACATAATGGATCGGGTTGCGCGCCGCAACAAAGCGTAAAGTGAATACGTGTTCACAAATACGTAAATATAATGGATCGGGTTGCACGCCGCAATAAATATGAAAGATGAATACATGTTCACCTATATATAAATATGGAAAGTGAATACGCGTTCACAAATATATAAATGTAATAAACATGTGGAAATGCAGGGGAATGTCTTAACGTATAATACGAGATAAAATGAAGTGTTAGTTAAACCGAGAATTTCCTATGAGGAGTTGTTGTATATTTAAAAAGTGTTGTAACCTGATATGTTTTTGCAATATGCTTATTACGTTATAATGTGATTGCACTTGGAATATTGTGGTGTTGCTTTGAATTGCAGGGTAAGGTTCTCACTCAGCCTCAGATGGTAGGGCTGACTCTTTATTTAACATGTTTCAGGAAAACGTGATAGAGGAAAGGCTCCACGCCAAGGCTAGCGATCGTCCATGACCTCTTGTCATACCAAGTCCATTGCTTGGGCTTGGTACTCGTCAGTCCGAATATCGATTCTGATGTCTCGAAATGCCCGTATGGAATGGTCTCCCTTCCAACTTAGGATAATATTTGTCAGTATGTCTATGTAGAAATAATATTTGCACGAGCATGGGCTCGCGTTATATTTTCAATAAAGTCATAAATAAATTTCTTTATTGTTATTTTTATTACCGTATTTGAATATAAATTTAAATTTCTAAATAAGGAGAATTAAATGGTGCTCCTGGTGGAAAATAATTGTCCAGGTGCCATCACGCCCTAAGTAAAGACTTAGGAAAAGTCGGGGCGTGACAAGTTGGTATCAAAGCTAAACCAGGTTAGGAGATTCTAGGAAGTTTCTTCGAGTTGGGTGTTTGAACGGTTACTTATTGCGACGGTGTGCGCGCCACCTTAGTAATAAGTAAACGAAATAACATCCTAAAGTTTCACTTCTTTCATACTCTTCTCGTGCATATCTTGAGTCTTTTCAAAGACTTGGTGCTCGTACTACCTCCTTCAAAGGATTGTGGAAGGGAGTGTACAACGATAAAATAACTGGATGTATCGCACCGACCGAAAAGGTAGGAGAGGTACCAGATAGACTATGGGGCAAATTTTGTGAGAAGAAGGGAACATATCTATACAGGGAATGACTACAAGTCTAACCCAATAGTATTTCTCGATGAGGTAGAAAACTTACTGTTTACACGAGGATGTGTGGAGACGCATGACGTCAATTTGATAATCGCACGGTTAGTGGATGATGCAGGGGTGTGGTGGAGGAATTTTAGGAAAAATCGTCCCCCGATGTCACCACCAATGACTTGGGGAGGGTTCAGAGCGGCATTCATTGAGAAATTTATGCCTAATACGCGCAAGGATGCGCTCAGACGGGAGTTTGAACAATTGAAGCAAGGTGACCGCAGTGTACAAGAATATGATACACATTTCGTGAGGTTATCGACATACAACACACATGTCGTCCCTACAGAAATGGATAGAGTCAAGAGATTTGTGAGGGTTTAAACCCGAACTTGGTAGAAGGTAGTGGCATTAGCCTATGATCGGACGTACCTTGGATCGTCAACATGACAATGAGGGTAGAAGGTTTTGCCAAATCAAAAAGAGAGTATTCACGAAAGAGGCATTTATGTGACTCGACCTTTTTCAACTATCCGATTGGAGTCATACTATAGAAAATAATCAACTTCATCCAGAGAGAGTTCCACTTATCGTTTAGAAGATCAATAAAGGTATGTGGAACTTTCCTATCTCTTGAGCATGAATAGTTGTACTTATATAGTACGGTAGACGTCTGATACTTTGATATCCTTTACTTATTTAAGAATGGCCAAGTTGGGCGAGTTAGGAGGTTAACCCACTTCTTTAAAACTATTAAGGATGTCTTAAGTTTTCAAAGTTAAGGGACTTGAAGTGTTTTGAGTATATGATACTTGTTTTGTTTTAAAAGTTTAAGTCCCTTGGAAATAGGAAAATGTAATTGACTAAGGTATAAGATTAATATAACGACTTTATAGGAAGTTGGTTATATTCGCTTTATGGAAAGTTAAAAGGAGAGATTTACTTTAAGTAAGATAAGTAAGGACAAGTGACTTGATGCTATGGTTATTAGTATCTTGGAAGTTTTATATAAAAAAAAAGAGTCATTCGTTTAAAAGAGTAGAAGTATGTAGTACTTGGGATTAAATTTCAGATTCTTTTATTAGGACATGTTAGTGCCTTAAGTGAACTAAAATGAGAGGATATATTAATAATGTCAATAAGAAGTTAGGGGATTCTTGACTTACTTATGTTATGTAGGATAGCCGGTTGAGCTAGGGTAAGAGTATAAATGAGGGGTAAACCCCCAAGACGTTATACCACCTTCTCCAGGGTAAGAGTATAAATGAGGGGTAAACCCCCAAGACGTTATACCACCTTCTCCAGGGTAAGAGTATAAATGAGGGGTAAACCCCCAAGACGTTATACCACCTTCTCTAGGGTAAGAGTATAAATGAGGGGCAAGCCCCAAGACGTTATACCACCTTCTCCAGGGTAAGAGTATGAATGAGGGGAAAGCCCCAAGACGTCATACCACCTTCTCCAGGGTAAGAGTATGAATGAGGGGAAAGCCCCAAGACGTCATACCACCTGCTTCAGGGTAAGAGTATAAATGAGGGGAAAACCCCCAAGACGTTATACCACCTGTTCCGTGGATTTGCTACCCATGATGCGAAGAATATCCTCACGTCAGCTTATTTCCTACCTTATGTCTCAAAAGTTATTAAGGAGTCACAAAGTGGAGTACGCATATCTGGCTAATATAGTAGATACCCAAAAAGAGTCCCCAGCGGTGCATGATGTCCCTATTGTTTGAAAAATTTCTAAGGTTTTTCCTGAAGATCTCCCAGGCCTTCCTTTGGATAGAGAAGTGGAGTTCGCTATAGAGTTAATTCTGGGTACAAGACCTATTTCTATTCTTCCATATCGAATGGCCCCAGCTAAATTGAGAGAGTTAAAAGAACAGTTGAAGGATCTTCTGGATAAAGGATTTATAAGGCCTAGTGTTTCCCCCTGGGGCGCACCAGTCCTTTTTGTGAAGAAAAAAGATGGATCGCTCCGAATGTGCATCGATTATCGACAACTCAATAAGGTCACGATCAAGAATCGATATCCATTACCAAGAATCGATGATCTTTTTACCAACTTCGAGAGCCAATTATTTTTCCAAGATTGATCTTCGCTCGAGATATCATCGGATGAAAATAAATCCGAATGATATATCAAAAAGCGACCTTTAGGACTGATATGGCCATTATGAGTTCTTGGTCATGTCTTTCGGATTAACCAATGCCCAGAAATTTTTATGGATCTAATGAACATAATCTTTAAACCATTCTTGGATTTGTTCGTAATTGTATTTATAGATGATATCCTAATTTACAACAAGTGTGTTGAAGAGCAGGAAGAGCATCTCGAGGGTAGTCTTCAAGTATTGAAACAGAGAAACTATATGCTAAATTTTCAAAGTGTAAATTTTGGTTGGAAAAGGTAGCCTTTTTGGGTCATGTTGTGTCAAGGGATGGAATTATGGTAGACCCCGTAAGATAGAAGCGGTGAAGAAGCGCCAAACCGACCACTCGGCAGAGGTTAGAAGTTTCTTGGGTTTTGGTGGTATTATAGAAGATTCGTAAAGGTTTTCTAGTCTCACGCTCCTTTGACCCGGTTGACTCAAAGCGGTTAAGTACCGGTGGTCGAGCATGTGAAGCAAGTTTTCGAAACTAAAGGAATTGTTGACTCATCGCATCCCCAACCTTACCATCGGGACAAGAAGGGTTCACAGTCTATTGCGATGCCTCCAGAGTTGGGTTAGGATGTGTCTTGATGCAGTTTGGAAAGGTTATTGCGTATGCATCTAGACAATTGAAGATACATGAGAAGAATTACCCAACTCATGACTTGAAATTAGTTGCGGTGGTGTTTGCCTTACGAATATGGAGACATTATTTTGTATGGTGTGCATGTGGACATATTTACAGATCATAAGAGTTTGCAGTACATAACCACGCAGAAGGATTTGAATCTCCGACAAAGAAGATGGTTAGAGTTGCTTAAGGATTATGACCTTAGTATTCTTTACCATCATGGGAAATCCAACGTGGTGGCTGACGCACTCAGTAGGAGATCAATGGGCAGCTTGGCCCATTTGACAATACAAAAGAGGGGTATTGTTCGTGAGGTTCAAAGATTGGGAAACCTCGGGGTTAGCTTAACTGAGATCGGTGAAGGTAGGGTGGTGGTACATGATGCCTCGCACTCTGTCTTAGCTTCAGAAATAAAAGAAAGTCAGTTTGAGGATACAGAGTTTGTTGGATTTCGGGAGAGGATCCAACAGGGAAAACCTTCACAGTTTACATTGGGAGATAATGACGGAACCCTTCGGTATAAGGGTAGGTTATGTGTTCCTAAGGTAAAGGATCTAAGGAGGAAGATCTTAGATGAGGGTCACAACACAAGATATTCCATTCATCCAGGGTCAACAAAAATGTATCAGGACCTCACGGCAAATTACTGGTGGAACGGGATGAAGAAAGACGCGTTGCGAGTTTGTCGGAGATGTCTTATATGTCGCCAGTGAAAATCGAACATCAAAACTGGCGGATTACTTCAGACATGGAGTCCCCACGTGGAAATGGGAGGCGATTCATATGGATTTTGTAATCGGTCTACCAAAACTCGAGAAAGGTATGATTCTATTTGGGTGATTGTTGATCGCTTACAAAGTCAGCCCATTTCTTACGGCCAAGACTACGTATCGGGCACCACAAGATACAGATTTATTTGAAGGAGATTGTGCGGTTACACGGATTCCTTTACAAATTATTTCAGATAGGGTTCCCAGTTCACCTCACACTTTTTGCAAAGTTTCCAGCAGGTCTCGACAAAAGTTAAGTTACACGACTTTCCACCCGCAAACAGATGGGCGGTGAGCGAACAATTCAAACACTTGAGACATGTGCGATCTTGTGTGTTAGATTTTCGGGGAAGTGGTTGGACCATCTATGTCTAATTGAGTTCGCCTACAACAATAGTTTTCACTCTAGCATACAAATGGCCCCGTTTGAAGCATTATATGGACGAAAATGTAGGTCTCCACTTGGATGGTTCGAGGTGGGTGAGACACAACTGTTCGGACCTGAAGTCATTCAGAAAACAAATGATAAGGTACAGATGATTCGGGAGCGGATCAAAACAGCTCATAGCCGTCATAAGTCCTATGCGGATCATCGGAAAAAAGATCTTGAATTCCAAGAGGGGGAGAAAGTATTTTTAAAAGTGTCCCCAATGAAGGGAGTGATGCGTTTTGGTAAGAAAGGAAAATTGAGCCCAAGGTTTATTGGGCCATATGAGATCTTGCGAAGAGTGGGGAATGTGGCTTACGAATTAGAACTTCCACAAGAGCTGGAAGCAGTGCATCCGGTATTTCATGTATCAATGTTACGAAAATACTTGCACGATTCAAGTCACGTCATCCTTCCCTAGGAGATAGTTCTTAATAAAGAGCTTCAATATGAAGAGGCTCCGGTAGAAATACTTGATAGAAAGGTTCAACGCCTTAGAAATAAAGATATTGCTTCCGTGAAAGTCTTATGGAGGAATCACTCCACAGAGGAAGCCACCAGGAAGTCAAGATGCGATGAAAGTCAAATATTCACTCCTATTTGACTAAGGTAATAAAAAAAATGTGTTACATAGTACTTCATGTGTGTGTCATTTGCGTGTCTATATGCATGTGTTACAACCTTATTCCCATTCGAGGACGAATGCTTCTTAAGGAAGGGAGAATGTGAAGCCCCAAATTAGTGTTGCAATAACAATAAACATTATTGTGTCTATGTGATTATGTTACACCTTATTCACATTCGAGGACGAATGTTGCTTAAGGAGGAGAGAATGTGAAACCCGGAAAAAAAAATATAGTTGTGGTTGGGTTAATAAAAATATATATATATAAGAAAACAAAGAATAAATTGCATGGGATGGAGTTAGTGTTAAAGTTGGATAAATAGATAGATGAAATGAAAATAGGAAAACAAAAAAAGAAAAACAAAACAAAAGAAAAAAAAAAAAAAAGTGGATGTGTGCAGCAACATGCACGTCCACTTCCCTATCCCCTCCCCTTAATTCATCTCAACTCTTACCCTTCCACCTTCCACCTCCCACACTTCTACTTATACATTGTACTTGACACAAATAAAATACCTAGCACAAAGAATACAAAAATCAGAAAAAACAAGTGAACAAGAAGAGAAAAAAATCTGAAAAACATCAAGAGAGGAAGGAGAACAAAAATAGGAATACTAGGGAGCAATGATCACTTGTAGCAACAAAACAACAATCCTTTTCACGCTTACAATGTGAGTTTTCTCACTCAGAAATTCTTGGTAACATCCTTTATTTTTAGTTCAATACATGTTAGAATAAGAATTGAGTGTTGAAAGGAAATATTGAACTTTTGATTGTTTAGACAACTAGTTGCGTCATGAACTTTACGAACTGTTCTCACTGAGTTATAATTGTTAGAATTTGATGAAATTCAGAGGAGTGGTACACCTCTCTAATATGATCATATAGAACCAAAAATGAGGTAAAATGGACGTACGGTTTGAAAGTTATCATAGTTCAAAGTTCCTGCCTTAGATTTGGTCGAAATTCGGAAAGGCATAATTACGGACTGTTTTTGTTGAGTTTTACTTATTAGAATTAAATGAAAATTTACATGGTTGTAAATCTCTCTGTTACGGACAGATATATATAAAGATTTATTAAAACGGACTTACGAGTTGAGAGTTATTGTAGTTTGAAGTTGCTGCCTCGGATTCGTCGGAATCCAGAAGGGCAGGATGTTGAAACGTAAAACTGTACTAATCTGTGGGGAATATGAAAATTGTTGTTAAATGAAAGTTCTAGATCTCTTTGTTGTGGACATTTTGAGACCTTACGGGGGTCTATACGACTTACGGATTGAGAGTTATCGCTGTTTAAAGTTTCTGCCTCGGATCTATCGAGATCCAGGAAGGGCAGCGAATAAAAGTGTAAAACTGTACCAAATGGTACAGAATATGAAAGAATGGTTCACATGGAGATGTGTAGCTCTCTGTTCTCGTCGTTTTGAGAATTTATGGGGATTGAACGGGTTTACATATTAGGAGTTATGACTATTATAAGATTGGGTGTTGTTTAATAAAAATTCTGCCGAAACAAATTTCATGTGGCTGTTTTGAGGATAAATTTGTGTTAGTTACCCAAAGTAGTTTTAAATGAAATTTGGTACAGTGAAAGATCCCGTCTTAACTTAGTTTCCGCTGAGAAACACCTTAGTTGGAGTTATGGTTAAAAGTTATAATCGTTACAAGTATGAATGACAGAATGTTAGAAAAGAGAATAGTATTTATTTGATCTTCTGAAAAATATGAAAAGTGAATACGTGTTCACATAAATATATAAATATATAATGGATCGGGTTGCACGCCGCAACAAAACGTAAAGTGAATACGCGTTCACAAATACGTAAACATAATGGATCGGGTTGCACGCCGCAACAAAACGTAAAGTGAATATATGTTCACAAATACGTAAATATAATGGATCGGGTTGCACGCAACAAAGCGTAAAGTGAATACGTTCACAAATACGTAAACATAATGGATCGGGTTGCACGCCGCAACAAAGCGTAAAGTGAATACGCGTTCACAAATACGTAAATATAATGGATCGGGTTGCGCGCAACAAAGCGTAAAGTGAATACTCATTAACAAATAGATAAACATAATGGATCGGGTTGCACGCCGCAACAAAACGTAAAGTGAATACGTGTTCACAAATACGTAAATATAATGGATCGGGTTGCACGAAGTAAATAATATGAAAGATGCTTACATGTTGACCTATATATAAATATGGAAAGTGAATACGCGTTCACAAATATATAAATGTAATAAACATGTGGAAATGCGGGGAATGTCTTAACGTATAATACGAGATAAAATGAAGTGTTAGTTAACCGAGAATTTCCTATGAGGAGTTGTTGTATATTTAAAAAGTGTTGTAACTTTGATATGTTTTGCAATATGCTTATTACGTTATAATGTGATTGCACTTGTAATATTGTGGTGTTGCTTTGAATTGCTGGGTAAGGTTCTCACTCAGCCTCAGATGGTAGGGCTGACGCTGGATTTAACATGTTTCAGGAAAAAGTGATTGAGGAAAGGATCCACGCGCAAGGCTAGCGATCGTCCATGACCTCTTGTCATACCAAGTCCATTCTTGGGCTTGGTACTCGTCAGTCGAATATCGATTCTGATGTCTCGAAATGCCCATGTGGAATGGTCTCCCTTCCAACTTAGGATAATATTTGTCAGTATGTCTATGTAGAAATAATATTTGCACGAGCATGGGCTCGCGTTATATTTTCAATAAAGTCATAAATAAATTTCTTTATTGTTATTTTTATTACCGTATTTGAATATAAATTTAAATTTCTAAATAAGGAGAATTAAATGGTGCTCCTGGTGGAAAATAATTGTCCAGGTGCCATCACGCCCTAAGTAAAGACTTAGAAAAAGTCGGGGCGTGACATAAGTACTAGTCATTCCAGTGAACACTGAATCTGCTTAGCATATAGAACCACAGCAACCCCGCTGGTTTCCTTCTTCACCAGCCACAGAGGACTTGTCTAAAGCTACAATATTGGGTAAGAGACCAATACCCTCCACCTTCTCTACTTGTCGATCGAGTAGATTGTTTGAGAAGAAAAGTTCGTGCAGAGCCAAGCAACAACAGATCCAGGTCCAGATGTGATACTTCAATACCTGTTTGCTCGAGTAGTGGCAGTGATGACATGAACTTTGTGTTCTCAACAGAAGAGAGTAAAGAAGAACCAATTGTTTCTATACTGCAAAATGTGTCTCAAGTAAACGAGGAAGTTCCTGATGAAACTACAGTGATGCAATTCTTCCCAAAGAGAATTTCGAGATATGCCGAATCGAGTGTTGCTCTGAATGTTGTCACTGATGCCACAACATCTCAGGCAACATTTCACCAACATCAGTAGAGACATAAACTCCAACATCTTTCAGCAAAACTAAATCTGATTTAGACCTTGTTTTTGTGCTTATTTGAGTTCTGTTATAGAGGATATCGACTCAAAAAAAATTGGGAAGGTCTGTCTCTTTACCAGAGTATATGTTTTCACACTTGCTGTTATGAACCAATGTATGAGGTTAAATGCTGAGGAGAATGTTAGAGAAGCAGACTTGAAGTGGACAATAGAGATGAATTAGTTGAGTACCTCACAGAAGATATAATGCATAAGTGGATCTCTAGATGTCCACCCTCTGAATAACAACCAAGGTTGCCACCCTGTTGTACAAGTTACCAACTTGGCACAAAAAGAATCGACCTCAATCCTCCCTTATCTCTCTGATATACAAAGTTTAACTACCCTGGAAAATGGAAGGAAATAGTGCAGATGTTGACAGGAATGTCACCAACATTCTTGACAACACTGGTCCAAGACAGTCTCCACTGTCTACTGAATGGCTTGTGATTCAAATTGCAAAGATCAACCAACAAATCTCTGAGGTTGACATTGTGAGGAATGCTCTAATTCAAGCCAGAGACCATTTTATGGTGCTTCTTTCTTCACAAAAAGGGGGAGAAAATGCTACTGATATGCTGCTATGCATATGCTACTGTACTGTCGAGAGAATGATAATCCTACTGTCGAGGCTACTGTGGATAAAATGATAATGCTGCAGAGGAAGTGCTAATGCAGGGGGAGCAGAGTAAGAAGGTGAGATGCTGTTGTTCTGTGCAAAGAAGAAGTTATGCAGGAGTAGAAAAAGCTGCTGGAAGCTACTGCTGCAGTATGATGAGTGTCTGAAGCTATGTGCAGAGAAGGAGTTATGCAAGAATAGAGAGCTGCTGAAAGCTAGTGCTGCTGTGCTGGAAGCTAGTGCTGCTGTGCTGGAAGCTACTGCTGTTTGTTGAAAAAGTTATTTTGTGAAGAAAGACAAAAAAAGGGAGAATGTTAAAGTCAGAAGTTTTGCCCTTCCTTCACAGACTGAAGCTGATGCTATTAGTTGTTGTTGAGAATATGAATGTGAGGCTACTGGTTGGAGTTGGGCATATGGTTTGAATATTTTGGATAATATGTGTATATGTGCTAACATCTTTCTTCTTTTCTAATCCTATATAATTGGTATATATATATATGTATATCTTGTATATGTTATGTTTATATGTCATTACAGGTTGAGGGGGAAATTTGTGTGAATTTGCCATTGTTAGGTCACTTATGCTTAGTTGGTTAAGTTTTGTGAAGAAAAGCAAAAAGGGGGAGTATGTTAATGTTAAGATTGATATCATGACATTTTTCCTAACATATCGTTTTCTAGAAAATGTCGGAACAAATGTCTTGACATTTGGGCTGACATTCTGGTAACAGTTTTGCCTATATTTTATGCTTTCCTCGAATTGAACTCTTGTAAATAAACCGTTCTATACTCAATTAAGGAATAGAGTTCATGGACTGTTTTTCAGGAAACTGTGACCTTATTTAACACATGACAAATTGACTTGGCAAAGAGTATTTAAAGCAGATTATGATCGATGAAGACCAAGTCCAAGTGGAGCATAACTTGAGGAGCAAGACGTGGAAGAAAAAGTCCAAGCTGTTGAGAAATTCTCTCCTCAAGTTTCTGCCACACGTGACCACTTTTAGCTCAACTTCTACAACCAATTGATGAGTTTTTCAAGAAGGACTCTCTACTATAAATAGAGAGGGCAGAAGAGTGAATCAATATCCAGAAATAAAATGTAAAAATATCAAGAGAGTTCTCGGGATTTCTTCTCAGAAATCTGGATCACAAAATGTTGCCTGAGTTTGTGACGACATTCTGCATGACATTTCAGTCGATGTTTCAGATTCTAGATTAGCTTTGTATGGAGCGATCGTAATGAGATGTTTGTCACTTCTATTTAGATAGATTTTTCAGGCATAAGTCACTGCGACTTAACCTTTTTATTCCTTTTGTATCATCTTGTAAATCTTGTAAAGAAAAGAATATATGAATTGTTTATACATATATATACATTTGGTTATTGACCATCATGAGTTATATTAATATATAACCTATGAAAATTAAACTTTTGTGTCTTTATTATTTCCGCTGCATTTTACTCTTCAAAGGTTTTATTTTGTATTTAACTGAACACTGTTTTTATCGAAATGTAAATCGATTATATCGGGCAACGTTTCTGCTCCAAGCGTTCGAATTGAGTTAATTTTCATTTGTTTTATTATTCCATAGTCTTGCAGGGCCAACAAGTAGGACAACTGTTAATTTCCAGTTTGTTTTGAGATGCACAGCATTTGTGTATGTTTAACAGAAAATACATCTTAAATTGAAAAGTTGCCCCTTGCTCCAAAACCAATTTCATTTTCATTAACATGTTTGTTTATGTTGAATGCGTTTCATTTCTTCGCTTTTTAACCCAAGATAATGGTGGATGCCTTTTATGAAAAAAAAGAAGGGGGAGGCTGGCCCCCCACATTGCTAGTTTTCAAGGCCATATGCTGTGCATCTCAAAAACATGTTGGATAAATGAATGGTTTACACTTGACTGACCTCAACAAGCACTTCACTAAGGGGTCTATCGGAAAGTGTGACGAGCACTTTCAGTTCAAATATCTAGATTTTTTGCAAACACTGACTATATGTTGTGGTCCTTTAAATATGGCATGTGACGATTCTGGAAAAAACAGATCACAAGTAAAAGGAAAGAGAGAAAATCAAATGGTTGCAACCGTTAGAAATCAAAATCTTTATCATGTATAACAATTTTGCAACTAAACTCGAGTTGGCATAAAGAGAATGATTAAGTCCCCTATTCATATTACTCTACTAAATCAAACATCTTGAAATCAAAATCAGTATAAGTAAAAAATCTGTCCTTGTATCGGAGGAAATATCCACTTGCCATTAGATTATTCTTGATGAAATCTCAACACACGAGGAGGATAATGATCTCCCCAATTGTAGGGAAGTAGACATAGTACTCTTGTCCCATTTTCCCACCAATCTTGTGTCCAACGGCTCTCTCTCTCCTCTCTTCTTTCTCTCTCTACTTCCACGGCTACCTTCTGTCGCTGTCGGTAACGGCTATCTATTATCGCCGGCGACCACCCTCCGCCACCGCCACCGGGTTTTCTCTCTCCCCTTCTCTCTTTCCTCCCTTCCCCTCTTCTTCTCCCGACCACCAACCACCGAAGGCCACAACCGGCGACGGTACACCGACTGCCACTGGAGAAAACAAACGGTGCAACCACCGGCGACCACGTATCAAGTTTATTTTTTTTCTTTTTTCTTTCCTGCTCTTCGACAGCCGACGGATGGCACTGCTCCGACTAGGTATATTTTTTTTTCACCGGAAATTTTTCGGCCAGATCTTTTTCATTATCTTCTCCTTTCCCCCTCTTTTTGTATCCTTTTCTCCTTTTTTCGGCAATCGGAAACCACTATACAGTAGGTTTTTGGTTATGTTTGAACATAATAAGCAGTGAGACCAGTGAGCGAAGACCTGTATAGATAATCTGAAGTAAAGTGTGCCCTGGACGTATCTTAAAATACGTTTGAGGGCATGCATGTGTGCTTCCGTCGGATTGTGCATGTACAAGCAGATTTGTTGCATGATAGGATATGTCTGGTCTCGTGAATGTGAGGTACTGTAGGGCCCCACTAGGCTACGATAGTGAGTCGGGTCTGAATACGACGGGCCGGAATCAGCACTGAGCTTGAAATTGGTATCCACTAGCGTGTGGGATGGTTTGCAAGATGTCGTTCCTGCACGGTCAAGGATCTCTTCGGCATATTTCTTCTGACACATAAATAGGCCACCAGAATGTCGAGTGACAGATATGTCCAAGAAGTGCTCGCTCGAACTCACCTTCAAGAATCCCTATACTAATACCAAAGGCTTCTTTGTGATATATGTCACAAGATTGGAGCCAATCAGTGGCTTTATAGATGCCCCACTTGTGAGTTTGATGTTCATTTGGATTGTTTAACTTCTGCCCCTAGACAGGCAGTTCAAGCACCAGCTTCATTCCCAGGGGCCACTAACCAATTCCAGCAGGCTACTATGGGTACACAAGCAAGGCCAAATCAATTGATGCATACAGCAAGCACAGGTGCAATAACTAACAATCATTCCCAAACCAGTTGTTTCATAGTGCTAGTACAAGTGCATTTCCCCAGCAACAGTTCTTGCAACCTCCTATAATTCAAAGACAAATGAGGCCAAACCAGTATATGCAGCCTGCTCAAGGGGAAAATAGTGGTTTCGGGAATGGTTTGATGAATGCTGCAATTCAAGGACTTGTAGAAGGTGCAGCTCAGCAGGTTGGTCAAACTTTCATGCAGAGGATCATAGGTGGTGGTGATAATAGTGGTGTAAATGAAGGATCATCAATCCTGGTAAGCATTTTTGGTGACTTGTCCGACACGCAATACTAGAATTGCATATCTTTTTCTTTTCATTTTATTATTTGTGTGAGTAAAACAGGTTAGATTCGGGGTTAAACATAAGACTGCGGGAGGGATCACACTCTTTGATGGGCTTTTTTTTCGGTTGAAAAGTAGATACATGCTTTTGTGTCTTGGTGTTTGGGTTGTATGCTATAATCAGTTTGTCAAAAGCAGAGCCATTGACAAAGTATGCAATATTGTACAAGTAACAAGTCCTTTAAGACTGGTTAAAATGTTATTGATTCTACTATTGACATTTCTCATTCATTATTCAGAATGAAGGGGATTACTGAGAATGGAATGAAGCAAATTTGAAAGATCCACCACCATTTTCATTAGATGACAGTATTCCATGTAGAGGTTACCACGATCCTAGCAAACAACATAACAATCTACATAATATTATGTTTTCTACTTATCAATAATGTAAACACGTCTGCAGTGAAAAAAAACAACTGTAGTACTAGTGTTAAGGCAACTTAGTTATGAAGCACGAAACTGAGTGAAAGAGGAGGGCAGTGGGTGGGGCATTAACCATTGACATGTTTGAATCATATCTACATTGCAGTCTATCCAGGATAAAAGGCCATGTATCCAATTAAAACGGAACAAAGAAGACAATACACTATGTATGGAGAATTTTATCTGCATACTTAAACCAGCAAAGGACAGAAAGAAACTATAAAACAAGGGCAGTCCGGTGCACTAAGCTCCCGCTATCTTGCGAGTGCGGAGAAAGGGCGGACCACAAGAGTCTATCAGTGATCTTAACTCACATTTACGCAGAAATTTGTTTCCACTTGAAGTCATACTATTTCAGAAATATAAATGAACATTTGATAAAAACTGAATCGAGGAAACAAAAAAAATGGCATGTACTTCTATTTCCTTCCCATAAGTGAAGGACAGTTCCATAATCCACAAATAACAGTTATTAGCCGTCGTCCAATTTCCAATAGCAACATCAGGCCAAATATTTAGTTCATATTTCTAATTTGGGCATAAAACTTAAGCTAATTGCCATTTATTCCCCTATTTAAAACAATTATTTTCTCACTTAAAAGGTGAGAAATGCACACATATTTGCCACCAACGCATAGCTTTGTAGCCAAGTTAAATCCGTTTTGACGGAGTGAATATTAGTCTTTTCAACAGACTGTCTTTTCTGCCCAACCTTGTATATAACTACTTTTCCTTTCCCATGAAGGTGAAATATTTCAAATTACAGGAATCTTCTAGCTGATATTTTGTGGCAGCCATAATTGGAGGTTCACAGGAAAAATTTAAGAGAACTTGGCAGAAATAGAAACAGATTTCACCATTCAGGTACAATTGACGCCGTCCTCAATGATTGAGAACATAGTAAGAATGATCACTTGCAAATTAAGTTGGCTTCATACAAAAATTCAGGAGCAGTTATAGACGATATGTAAGGGGAAGCAACCAAATGAGAGGAGAAGCGAGAAAAGAAAACACAACATTTGCCTGCTAATTTAAGTGTCTTTAAATCAGGTAGATTCCTTAGCTTCTTCTGCTGCCTCCTCCTCTCGTAGTTTAATTAAAGAGGGGGGTGGTCTAGGGACAATGCTTTTCTTCCATTTCCGGTCAAGTTTCCTGGATATCCTCTTGTTAATCCCTTCTTCAAGCTCTCTCTCCCGTTTAACTGTAAGCATCCTTGCAATCTAACACATTATGTAAATCCACATCAAAGTGAAGTAAAATCAGACCAAGAAGTAAATATATGAAGAAAACGAACCTGCAATTACTGAAGTACAAGAACTGGGAAAATGAACACGATTATACATTCATGACCCAAATGATTGCAATATATTTTCAAAGGTGTTATGTATATACACACAGTTATACACATAAGAGGCAAATATCAACGCAAGCACTGGATATGTGAATAATGTTATAAAAGAATAGGAAAAAATGCATAATGAATATTGACACAAGCATTGAAGACAAGTTTTGAACAACATTGCAACCCCCTTAAGCTGGTTAAGCTGCTGATTGTGGCCATCTGCTCTGGCTGAATGAATCTATTAATAGGCAAATTGTCTATCAACATAAACAGAGACAGATCAAGATTTGAAATTTATGGATTCCAATTAACAAGGTGCTCAAGGAATTCGAACCCTCATTAGGAGCGGCAACATAGCTTTAGTAACTTCAATTTCTGCCACTGGACCAAGCACTAACTTTTTTTAATGGGTTCCTATATATTTAATGAATTTCTCAATATCAACACAAGATCTGCGCAAAGGTCATTGGGTTCCCGGGAACCCGCACCAGACCCCCCTGGATCTGCCCCTGAACATAGCATTGGATATGTGAATAATGCTAAAAAAACAAATGATTAGTAAAGAACCATGAATATTTGCACAAGCATTTAAGACAAGTTTTTGAACAACATTGAGACCCCCTTAAGTTGGTTAAGGGGCTAATTGTAGCCATCTGCTATGGCTGAGTGAATCTATTAAGATAGAAAATTGTGATGTTGTGGTCTCCCATAAATCATGGATCTCATTGTATTGAGTAATATAGACAATTGCAAATTTACTTTCATCAAAAACTAGAGTAACAACTACTTATCAAATAAAAAAATCAAACTCACAAGAAGCTGCAGTTTCATAACATTATTAAATTCACAAGAACATCTACAGCCAACTAAGTTTCTTGAAATAGTTAAAACTCACAAAAAAAAAAGGAGCAATTGTTTTCCCTAGGAGGGTAATAAATGCCACAATGCAACTATCAATCAATATCTTTAGCAATAACGCCATGAACAAACAGGAGTACCCAGTGAAGCTCTACTTCATAGAGTTAATTGTCTAAGACACTCTTGACTTTAAGATTCCAAATCCTGTAAATGTAGTCCAAAAATTTGTTTAGCTAATTTTTTTTTGGGCTTGATTGTGAGTTAGATCACTATATTGAATTGGAGAGAATAGGTTATGGCATTGATTAGACACCATAAGTACAGACATAAGTATCTCTTAACTATGTCATATTTTATCAGTGATTCTCACTCTTCTTCCTTAATTGTAGGCAAATATTATGACCCCAACTATTTTCAGTCCTAGCTGCAAGACACGAATATTAATTAACTCTTATTCACCATTCAAATATAACTCCTCACACATCTCAAGAATTCAAAATGTGGTACGCAGCAAAGGTATCTCTGCAGTTCTCCCAAATATTTGGAACTGCTTAAAATTTGCTTCATTTTTTCACTCAAGATACAACAACAACAACATACCCAGTGAATCCCACAACGTGAGGTTTGGGGAGGTAGAGTGTACACAAACCTTAACTCCTTGATATGCACCTAAATCTTATAATTCGAATTATACGACATTAGAAAGTATGGAAATACACTGCTGAAACTTGAGCATTTAACAGTGAAATTTGCTAACTCCAAAGCAAGAACTTCATACCCTTTTGCGCATTCGAAGAAACTCGCTGGACTTAAACTCATTTCGAGCAGACCTTTGAAGACGAAGCATAAAGAGCTCTCCTTTAAGGTCAACAATCTCTTCCTGAAGCTCTTCAGTAGTTTTAGTTCTTATTTCCTTCAATTCATCTTCCCTCTTTGCCATTTTCACCACCAAAGACGAAAATGACTGAGTCGACGCGCTTGGTGCACGCGCCACAGTGATATTAGGAAGCCGAATGCCATTGAAGGAGGACTTAGAGAGGAATATCTTGGAAGTGAAGGTAGTGCTTGAAGCCGAGGCAATGGAGAGGCTCGTCATCCTTTCTGTTGTTCTGGGGATAACGGGCTTCACTTTGGTGGATATAATATGAGAAAATAAAGAACAATAGTCCCTTATGTTTGGAATAGGTTCACAATGGTCCTTAAATATGCTTATGAATAATTTCAGTCCTTTAAGTAGTCGTTTTAACACTTTTTTTATGGAGTTAGAGTTGAAGATGGAGTTGTGTTTAGTTACACATTTTGCAAAAAATATTTGGAATAATGTTCATGCTTGAATGTACTTAAATACAACTTCATAAATGAAAAGTGAATTGAAAAACACATCTTATACTTTGAAATACAACTTCAATTTGAATTTGAAATTTTCATGCCTAAACAATGATTTCGAATAGGGAAAAAGGGTCAAATTTGTCCTCCAACTATGTTTTATGGAATACATTTGCCCTCCGTTAAACTTTGAGATCAAATATACCCTCACTGTTTGCAAACTTGTTAAAGTTGCCCTCATTTGGACGGAGAGTTGACGCGTACGCCACGTTGGATTCATGTAGAGGACAATCAAACACATGACATGTGGGACCCATACCAAAAAATCGTCGCTACATTGCCATCGTCGACGAGTCGCCGCCCTTCACCCTACTACCCAACCACCGTTACCACACCACATCGCCACCTCACTGCACAGCCACCAACAAACACTCCTCCAGCAACCACAACCGCACCACCACTCCGACCTCCAACAACCGACGATGATCACCCCCATTGCGTACTCCACTACCACTATACCAGCACAACCATTCCATAAACCAAACAACACCACAGCGACCAACAAACACTCTGGTGAACCCCATCAAACTCTGGCCAGATCCACGAGCGAGCCCACCACGTCACCATCATCTCCAGCGAATCACAACAACGACAACATCATACCTCCCCACATCCACTTCGCAACCACCGGTAAACACCAGATTTGTCACGAACCAACAACTGAACAACCCATTCAACGACAAATCGGCCAACCACCACGCACAACTATCGCGACCGGACCACATTCTGTCGCACCAACGACATAAACAAGCAAACCACCATCCGTCGCTCGTCATCTTCCGTCGCCAACTCAAGCGAGCTTCGCACCGCCGCACTATTCTCCTTTCGTTTCTTTTCTTCAGCCACGCCTTTCTTCTACCACCATCGTTCTTTTCAGATCTGCCACCACTTCCACACCACCTTCTTTGCCGGAAAAATGGAGGATTCTAAGCTATAGGAAGTTACTAAGAAATTGGAAACAAAATCAAAAATTTAATTCGAACCCAGAAGCTAAGGCCAAAGTCAAGAGCAAGAAAGAAATAACATGAGATATGTAAGAAAGTTAAACAAATAAGAAGATAATCTTGTAATTTCTCCTTGTTTGGATATAGAAATCCATAGCTCGCGCAGAATGTTGTTTTTAGGTTGTGTTCCAATTTGGTGACGACAGCGGTGATGTAGCGGTTGAGGAGGAGGGCAGCGGGGGCTGGTTAGATATGGTTAGGGTTATATTTAATATCTACTCACGTGGATCCAACGTGACGTACATGTCAACTTTCCGTCCAAATGAGGGCAAATTTAACAAGTTTGCAAACGGTGATGGTATATTTGATCCCAAAGTTTAACGTTGGGCAAATGTGTTCCATAAAACATAGTTGGAGGGTAAATTTGACCCTTTTCCCTTTTGAATAAAGTGAAAATTATTTCAAAATTATAATAATTTTTATGACTAAACGGGTCCCTTATCTGTCATGGAAAAGCAGTTAATGTATTTTCTTAATCTTCGTCAAATATTTAAACAAAAAAAATTCTAATTGTTAGATTTGAAGGAAAATTGTGAGAGAGAAAAAAGAGATTTAGCCAATAACATAAAGAAAGTTCTGTCAAATTTCAGAAATTGCAAAACTACAAAGTACACTAGACACCATAAGTATATATTAAAAAAACTGCACTTCAAAAAACTATAATCCACAAATAGATAGAAACAAACATAAACTACACTTCTAAATGTGAGTTCATATAAGCTCTTTTTTTACAAGCTCCATTAAAATCTAATAATCAAGTTTGTTAAAATATTTGACGGAGATGAAAAGTATTCGCTTTTAGCAAACTTATAAGATTAAAACTACGCAAGAATATATTTAAGGGGCCATTTTTGTCATTTTCTCGATACAATTAGTTAATTACTTTAGTAAGTATAATTTCATTTCTTCTTCTTTCTTGGTGACATGTATATGAGCACAAATTGATTAATTTCGGTTTGGACTTAGAAGGCATGGACAGTTAGCCATGGACTCGTATGTCAAATTTCAAAGCCCCCATACATAGTTCATTTGGTATGTCTTTGGTTTGCGGACAAGTTAGACAAAACTCATGTTTGTTATGTATTAGTCTAGGGATAATGATTAAAAACACATATCTTTTTTTGTGAGTTTCCATCTAAATTGTCAGATGTTTGCGTTTTCTATTTGAATTATAACCAACTAATTATCAAAACACACTTCTACTAGCATCTGATGATGTATACTCTTTTTTGTTTAAAGGTGGTGCAAAATGACACTACACACGGTAATTAAAGGAATTAATTAAAACTTTCTTTAAAAAAGACAATTAAGAGATAATAGTTAAAAACACAATTGAAGTATCATCTTTTTGCGAGTTTTAATTTCTACTTGAACTATTAGGTGTTTGCGTTTTCTATCTAACTATCACTAACTCTATATCAAAACATACATCGTGACTAGACCAAGTGCTTAGAATACAATCGCCAGCTATGCATGAGCCGTAAATTCAGTGTATAAACTTTAGAGTTGACTTTTTATCCTGCTGCTGTATAAAATCATAATGAAGGATTGGCATCTTTTCTTATACTTTTGCTCTGTCGTAGTGTGCATATATAGTAGCGTCACTTGAATATATCAGAAGCCACAAGATATTTTTTGGTAAGAAGGCAGCAAGAAGCAATACCTGAAAGGTAGGTCATTAGGAAAGGTTTTGTGCAAGAAACTGGAACCATGGTTTTCAACTAGCTACACTAACCAATCCTTATGATCAGTTATATCATAGGATCGATATTGTTCATTACCTTTTCTTAACCGGTTGTAGTGGGGTGATAAATATTAGAGGCAGATCTAGAATTTGAAATTTATGGATACCTTCTAGAAAGTGGATTCACTTAGATAACATTATAAAGAAGACATAAAATGTTGGCTAGATGACTAAGGAAAGTAATCGATATCCTTGTTTCTACCCTTTCCTGACTCTATGGCAGTACATATATAACGTTTAAGCAAAATCTATTGAATTTATGTGAACTCACACGCTGGATCAGCCCCTAGAAAGTACCACGACATAACTTTGTTAGGAAGCACTTACGAGACAGTGGGCCTGCTGGCCGAAGGGCTGGACCGACAGACTGTATAATTGGGCCAGCAGGCCCACGGCCTGCTGGCCGAAAAACAGGACCTGGGCAGGGAGTAGTTGGGCCAACAAGCAGTGGCCAGCAAACAAACAATACCTGGGCAGTGTGCATTTGGGCCAGCAGGCAGTGGACCTGCTGGCAGATTTGGGTCACGGTAAATCTGGGCCCACTGGTGGATGAAATGCAGTGAGAGCTCATCATCCAAAAAATTATAAGAACTACACACGGAATTATACAATTTAGCAAATGGAAATTGGATTTCATAAAAAATGACATAGCGATTAATTATGATTTTATTAGAGGATAAATCAAAACATTTGTAACCACGATGATTAGACGGATAACCCAAAAACACACAAATAGTAGAACGAGCTTGAAGTTTGTTAATTGTAGTGGATAACACAAACACCCTAAGATGAGAATACGAATGATCTTTATGATAAATAATTTTTAGTGGAGATTGATATGATAATCCTTTGCTAGAGAGTAGGTTAAGGAGGTAAGCAGTCATTTGTAATGCATGATGCAAAAAAGAAGGTGGTAATGAAACATGGGCTAGTAAAATGCGAACAATATTATTAATGTACAAATTTTTCTTTTAGCTTTTCCATTTTATGAAAGACAAGAAAATCGAAAAGATATGCTATTAGTGTTACAAAATTTCTAAAACACCAAGTTATGATAATTATCATGATTTTGACCACAAATTTTGGCACAGAACAACCGGAAAATATTGAAAATATCTTGACGATTTGTTAGAATTTATAACCAAAATTTTGATACAGCTCTTGCCAGAAACAAATAAGAAATTTTCACAACTCGCCTGGATGTTGCTCTCAATTCTGGATGTAAATGTGATTTTCACACATTTTCTTATGAGGCTAAAACTTAAACGGTGGGGCCTGAAAAATCTTTTTATGGCTTGTGCTAATCAAGCTTACCAATTTGTGCTCTCAATATCAACTAGCGGTCCGAAAACTGATCACACGGGCTAATCTTTTTGTATTAAATGTGTATGGGCCAAATGAGTCCAACAACCACGTGATATTCTTCATAAAAGTCCATGGGCATCGTCTAGTAGCACTTGCTTGTTGAAAGAGAAGTAGGGTTTTACAGCATTATATGACCTTCGCCTTGTGAAAGCAACATGGCTGTCGGGTATCTCTCTCCCACTCTAATTAATGTTTTTGTTTTTGTGATTGTAATTGTAATTGTAATGTTATTTTGTTGTACAGTAAGAACAAGAGGATTTCCAAGGGAAAGAAGGGAGGAAAGAAGAAGGCGTATGTCTCTATCTTCTTCTTATTTATGTATATAGTGTGGATGTTGTAACTAATTGGGTTTGGTGAAATGTGAGCAGGGCCGATCCATACGCTAAGAAGGATTGGTATGATGTAAAGGCACCATCAGTATTTGAAGTCAAGAATGTTGGTAAAACCCTCGTCACTAGGACTCAGGGTACTAAGGTCTGTATCTTTCCTTCTCATTTTCTAATTCTTGTGTTGCTTTGGATATTTTTGGGTTACTGCTATGTACGATTTCATTTTACCTTTATATCAGTTTTTTTGTGTGATTTATTTAGTTATGAAATGCAATTTTGAATAACTGACAGATCCTGGTATATACAATTAAAGTAATACAATCTTTAATGGGACTTATACTCTGATTCAACAACTGGGGCGAATTATATCCAAGTGTTGAGACATTTGACTTATGAAAATTTATAAATATGTTTTATTTGTTAAGACTTAAGAGTGGTGTACAGAACTCTTGGGGGTTGTTTGGTTCATATACTAGTTATGTGAAGATAATATTATTTAGATTGTTTATGAGATGATTAATAATGAAGATATTGTTTTGTCCACCGGAAGTGTAGCTGCTGCGTGTTCCCTCGTCAACAAAAAATAACAATGAAGAGATTGTAATGCATGAAAGAATTACTTTAAACGGGCATTCTGTCTTTAAATCATTCTATCATGCATAAAATAATACACAAGTTCACATAACTTATTGTGGTTGTCATTTAATACCGCCAATGGCCAACCAAACACTTCATTAGTTATGAAGCTTATGTGGTCAACCAATCATTGTATTATTTTATGCTGGATTAATTATCTAATACAATTAACCTGACTACCCGTAGGGGTATGGTATGCTTGTAATTTAAGCGATGCACCTCTGGACCTATATCTGCACCTTGAACTTCAAAGTGTTTGGGGAAGCAGTTTGAAGTTGCTGAGAGGGGGATGCTCTTTCTTCTGTATCTCATACAGGTTTTAAAACTTGATGACACTTATAAATTTTTTATGTTCTCCTAAACATAGTATATAGGTAACTCTGATTCCTCCATTTCAATATACGTGAGCTAACATTTTGGATAAAGATAGAGGGTTGTACTTATAAAAAATAGAGTATTAGTAGGTTGAATCTCAGTATAAAGTTAGTCAATTTATGATGAGTTCTCACAATATTGAATGCCTTAGAACATAGTATGGGAAGGAAACATGTCCAAATCAGCGTAGTAAAAGGTTTGCTGAAGGCTTAGTTTTTCTCTGAAGCTTACTGCAGGTCTGGATGGGTGCTTCGACTTTCTTAAGGGATGCCTTTGTGCTTACGGGCTATTCCATGCCTTCGAGCTTATGGGAAATATTTCTTAAAGAGAGGCACACTAAACAAATTGTAGTTGAGCAACCTATACATTGGTTGTTAATAAATCATTAATGAATGAATCTGAGCACTTATAGAAACCTATCTGATCGAAACCTAAAAACGTGTATTAAATACTTGATTAATATGGATCATTACTTTGTACATATAAATGTTGTTTGTCTTTATACTTTATAGTTCTTTCTTGCATTATATATATAGAGAGAGAGATAGAGGTAGGTAGATAGAGATAGAGGTTTTGCTATCATACTACATGATTGTAGCAGGTTAGCATTGTTCTCATTTTTCTATACCCATAATACCCTCCCCTTTCATCTAGCCACTTCACTAAAAGGGTCAAATTTATATTGAGGTGTTCCCTGTGGTGCTGGTGGTTGGGTATGGCAGTAGAGGGAAATGGGTGCTTCAGCTTTGGTGAACATGTGATATTTGGCAATGGTGGTGAAACCTGAAGAAGGCTATAGCAGCAAGTATTTCCAGTAAAATACTAAAAAATCAAAGAGGAAAAATAAATGTACAAAAAGAACCCTCCTATAGACTATAGTGAAGTGGCAAGGGTAAGCTAGGGGTAAGTAATGGAAAGAAAAAATGGGTACAGTGCTAACCTACTATAGTTATGTAACGTGTTAGCAAAATTAAAATACCATACGTGACTCCAAAGTAGATACTTAAGATTCACATAGCTGACCAACTAGTTTGAAATTGAAGTATGGTAGTAGTATATTTGTGCTATAGAACATATGTGGAGGATGGTAGTTTCCTTCCTTCATCTTTGATAGGTTAATTCAGGAAACTGTTTTATTAACTTCTCCATTTTGTTTGTAGTCTAGATCTGTTTGTATGACTTTTAACTGCTGAACATCCTCTTTAAACACACACACACACACACACACACACACACACACATATATATATATATATATATATATATATATATCTGTGCTTTGCCTATTCTGGTCTGTTCATTTGTTTTTTGAAGGTGGGAAGTTTCAGCTCTTAAATATAGACTTATATGACTGCAAGTGCAGTTTTACTTTAACAAGTGCATTTGTCCCATTGTGGCTGCAGATTGCTTCAGAAGGACTAAAGCACAGAGTGTTTGAAGTCAGTTTGGCTGATCTTCAGAAGGATGAGGATCAGGCTTTCAGGAAGATCCGCTTGAGAGCAGAAGATGTGCAAGGGAGGAATGTCCTCACACAATTCTATGTATGATGATTCTTTTAGACTATCATTTCTTCACAAGACTGGAGAATAGCTTTTCTTATTGATTGAATTTTAACTTTATTTTGAATTAAATTTGTCGTTGGGTAACTTCAGGGAATGGATTTCACAACAGACAAGTTGAGGTCTCTGGTGCGCAAGTGGCAGACTTTGATTGAGGCTCATGTGGATGTCAAGACTACAGATAGCTATACTCTCAGGATGTTCTGCATTGCTTTTACAAAGAAGCGTCCCAACCAGCAGAAGCGGACTTGTTATGCTCAGAGCAGTCAGATCCGTCAGGTTGGTGCTATTTCTACTTGATCTCACTTATTTAATATTAATATCTGGCAGGTCCACTTTTGATTACTTATCAACATGTTCGTCTTATTCTGTTAGATCCGTCGCAAGATGGTTGAGATCATGAGGAACCAAGCAAGTTCATGTGACCTGAAGGAGTTGGTAGCAAAGTTCATCCCTGAATCAATTGGTAGAGAGATTGAGAAAGCTACTTCAAGCATTTTCCCGCTACAAAATGTTTATATTCGCAAAGTCAAGATCCTCAAGGCTCCTAAATTCGATCTTGGCAAGTTGATGGAGGTAAGTTCGGATCGTTTTCAGTTTCAGCACACCACACCACATTGAATATCATGCTTGGATAGTTCAAAAAATTGCCTTATATTCATATAGAAACATCTGTTTTTAAAAACTAATACTAACGAGTTTCTTTTTGCAGGTTCATGGTGACTATTCAGAAGATGTTGGTGTGAAGTTGGACCGACCAGCTGAAGAAACAGCAGCTGAGGCAGAACCTGAGATTCCTGGAGCTTAGACTTGTTTCATTTGGATTTATTGTCTGAATATGGTTTCAAGTCTTCTAAAATTTTGCATTTGTTTTAGTTGAGCTGTCAAAGGCGTGACCTAACAAAATTTTGGATCTCTTTCTTTTCGTTATGCTTGATGTTAAACTATTTACAATTTAAGATATCGTTTTCAGCTAATAAATCTTTTAATAAGTAGTAGTACTATATTAGGACATAGATTTGTGTGCATACTAGAAAGTAGAAACAAGAGTATTTAGGCGATAAATAAGGTAGTACTAGTAATTAAACTAACCTGCAATAAAGTAAATACGAGTAGTAAAAGGGAAGCATCCCTCATTGGCTAATGGCTATGAAGGCATATCAGCTTTTATGAGGAGTCTTGTTTTTAACCAAGTACTTGTAAGTTGTAACTATGAAAAACTCATAAATGTAGTAGGCGCTGTTGCCGATTATATTTCAGCCTAAAGGTAAAAGTGGTGTATTTGCTTGCTATCTAATACAATAGTTTTTTTTTTGCATCTAGTATGACCACGGGGTCGATTATCAAGGTAGAGGGATAGAAGAATGTCGAGTGTATTTCTATTTTATTATTTTCTTTTTATCTCTTCTTGAACCGAATGTCTATACTTATTTCTGTTTCATTGTTTCCTTTTTATCTTTCCTTGAATCGAGGGTTTATACTGTTATGTTGTTGTTGTATGGCCATTGAGCCTATAAATGCCTGACAATAGATGTTACAAGTTTAGACTATAAATTCTCTTTTCTTCTCAAAATTCATTCTGCTATTTCTTACGACACAATAGTGAGGGCAAAATTTATGTTATCATGCAAGAGCCAGGTTAAAGCAAGAACAAAAGCTAATAGAGACTTTTTATTTGCTCTTTGACTCACCTTTCAATTTGAAGAGTTGCTTGAGATGTACGATCTCAAATTCTGAATAGCACTTCTATCACTGTCGACTGTCATTATCATCATCAATGAGATTGATGGTTAATTCGATAAGCCAAGAAGAGACGAGTTGAAGTTTTAGTTGGTCTGATATGACACGATGAAGATAGAATTGATTACCGCCAAAGGTTGTGATGGGGTTTTTTTGGGTCAAGCCATAGATATGGAGATTCTTAGGATCCAGTGTGAGTAGTAGACATCGGATGAAAAACCAAAAGAAATTGATTAAATACATATAAAGGATCATAGACATAGCTTAAGACCAACAACATATCTAGCAAAATCCTATAATGTGGGCTCTGAGAAAGGTTGTACACAAACTTTACCTCTGTGGCTGTTTTCGAGATAGACATAGCTTAAGAAAATAAAAATAATACATTTTAAAATATTAATGAAACAAATAAAACCTAAAATGATGAAAAAAATATATTTTGAAACATTACTAAAAATTCATATAATCTGAAATAAATTGATGAAAAAAGTAATAAACTTTGGTTTAACTTTACTTAATTTGAATGTTAGAAAATTACGCGTGACAAACATATTGGGACATAGTTGTGACAAACTTTATAAATGCAAGATCCCAAGTGAAGCCATCAATTTTGTATTCATATTTTCCACCATTATATTCTGCAACGATCACAATAGCTCCTAACAGTGAAGGAGTAGTATATTTAGCATTCTCTCCGTCCCAATTTATGTGATATAATTTGATTGGATGCGATGTTTAAAAAATAAAAAAATAATTCTGAATTTTGTGGTCTAAAACAAATCAAGGATATTTGTATGATTATAAAGCCTCACTAATTGTAAAAAGTTAAATATTATGAAATAAGAAAATATATCATTTTTTTGGACGAACTAAAAATGACACGTGGAGTACTATATAAGTATATTTCAATCTTGTAAGGGCCCATTTAGAATTTTCAAGAGTTTACGGGTGCAGACCAGACAGGTTACACTTTGGAAAATATTGGTTTGAAAGTGGAAGTGTATAAATTTCCAAGAAGTGGCGAAGATAGACAGCAATGAAGAGCGTGGATTCCAACAAGGAAAGAGGTAACATCAACTAACGTTTGCCCAAACGAATAAATTTTCTATTCAAAGCAAGAATTAACAGTTTTTGTTTTATGAAGGCAGATATTGGAAAAGAAGAAAAAGGTGCAAGAGACAAGCAAAGCTGCTGTTTCTCAGAAATACCCTTTTCCAACACAAAGGGTTCGCATTCCTGTTCTTTATGTGTATGAATTACAGCTTGAGCATCGTGTTCAGGGGAAGGGGCTGGGAAGGTTCTTAATGGTGCTAATTGAACTGATTGCTCAAAAGGTGATGGACTCTAATCTTTGTTCATTTTAATAATAAATGTTTGCTTTTTCACTTTGATTCCTAAAATGATGGTGGTGGAGAAGCTATCATACTAATTTAAAAACACTTGGCCATAGCACTGCTGAAAATTTATGTAGTATGTTTCTTCACTCATGAAGAGCCTAGTCTTGGATTTGAAAGAAAGTTGGGCATGTTCGGTGCTAACGAAAGCTATTCAATACTTTGCAGAGCAAAATGAGGGCCGTGGTGCTAACAGTTCAGAAGTCAAACATGATAGCAATGAACTTTTATAGGTGATCTATTGATATGTTATACTAGCAATTTCTGTGCGGTAAGCAGATATCATTTACATGTTTATGGTATTGAAATATCAATATATGAAGCATCAATATATGAAGCAATAAACTGATAATAACCTTAGGTGGCTACAACTTGAATATAAGTAAATAATGTTTTTCTATTTCTGTAGAGAACTATAGTATTTGTCCTCTTTCTTTATGCATCACTGCATGTAGTGAGGATCGAATTGTTGTCTAAAATCCCTATATAACTATCTTTGGTTCCATTTGTATGATCTCCAAAAGAGATGTCATATTTTATCAAACTATGTTCATCATATTTTGGCATAAGATGTGGCATCATGGTAGAGGGCAGAAGCTGACAGAAAAGTTATTGAAGTAACAAAAGATTTTTGAATTTTTGATTATTGCTTGTTAGATTGAACATATACAACAACAACAACATACCCAGTGAAATCCCACAACGTAGGGTCTAAGGAGGGTAGAGTGTACGCAGACATTACCTCTACCTCTATCTTGGTAGATAGGTAGAGCGGTTGTTTCCGAGAGACTCTCAACACAAGACAGAGCATAAGCAAAAGCAAAGCAAAACAAAGCAAAGCAAGAGAAACGGCCAGACCCGATCAAAAAAATTTAAAGCAGTATGAAAATGCTGGTATCAAAAGCGAATAAGCTATGATAGCGCATTCTGAAAAAGTAAGCAGTAACTATCGCAAGTAAATAAGCTAAACAAAATACACTAAAAGACACATAGCAACATAAATCAAACTATAGGGGACTATAAAACAATACTGCGTCTATTAGTATGATACGCTAGGCGTGCCTACAATAATAACACTACCAGTTTGTAAGCGTAAGTAGGACTACGCTCGACTACCTACTATTCTTCTACCCTAATCCGTGTCCTCCACAATATTTCTTCGGCCTACCTCTACCCCTCCTGAACCCGTCCATAGCCAACCTCTCACATCTTCGCACTGGGACATTTGTGTCTCTCCTCTGCACATGTCCAAACCATCTCAACCTCATTTCCCGCATCTTATCCTCCACCAAGGTCACTCTGTCCCGGATATTATCATTTTTAATCATATCCTTTTTTGTATGCCCGCACATCTATATCATCATCCTCATATCCGCAACTTTCATCTTTTGGATGTGCGAAGTCTTAACTGGCAACACTCCGCTTTATACAACATAGTCGGTCTAACCGCCGCCCTATAGAACCTGCATTTAATTCTTGGTGGCACCTTTTTATCGCATAAGACTCCAGAGAGCCTCCATTTTATCCACCCTACCCCAATACGATGTGTGACATCGTCATCAATCTCTCCATCCCCCTTGGATAATAGACCCGATGCACTTGAAGTTTTCTTTCTTTGGAATGACCTGAGTACCAAATTTGAACTCCAAGTATTCTGTCTTGGTCCTACTCAGCCTGAACCCTTTAGATTCCAGAGTCTATCTGCAAACCTCCAGCTAAGCGTTTACTCCTTTGCGAGTCTCATCAATCAAGACTATATCGTCTGCGAATAACATACACCGTGGCACCTCCCTTTGGATTTGTCGCGTCAATCCATCCATCACCAAGACAAATAAGAATGGGCTAAGAGCTGATCCCTAGTGCAGCTCCATCACCACTGAAAAGTGCTCCGAGTCTCCTGTTGTCCCTATCCTGGCCTTGGATCCATCATACATATCCTTGATCGCCCAAGTGTACGCTACAGGTACACCTCTAACCTCCAATCATCTCCATAGAATTTCCCTCGGAACTGTCATGCTTTCTCGAGGTCGATGAAAACCATATGTAAGTCTCTCTTTCTCTCTCTATACTGCTCCACCAACCTCCTAATAAGATGAATAACTTCTGTGGTCGAACGCCCTGACATGAATCCAAACTAGCTCTCTAATTCCACATACAGGCGTTCAAAAGGCGTTATTTTTGCCGCAGTAACCGCGAGCTTTGCCTCTTTCATCACCGTCTTATGCATTTTCCTATTCGTCCACTTCTCCACCTCATCCTTACTTTCTACCAATTTCGCATACGCCGCTTTCTTCGCTTTCACCTTTTCTTGAACTTTACCATTCCACCACCAGTCCTCTCGATGCCCACCACGACTACCCCTCGAGACCCCAAGCACTTCTCTAGCTATCTCTCGAATGCAACTGACTGTCCTGTCCCACTTCCACATACCGGTCACATCCCCACTACTCCCTCAAGCCCTCTTGGCCATCAACCTCTCCCCCATCTCGTTTGCACTAGCCATGGTCAAACTACCCCATTTGATTCTTAACCTGTCATCTACAACACTCATCTTCTTCTCCATCTTGATCTCCAAATTCATCACCAAAAGCTTATGTCGGGTTGTAAGATATTCTATCGGAATAACCTTGTAGTCTTTACAAAGACCGTTTTCAACTTTCCTAAGGAGCAAAAAGTCTATCTGAGTCTTAGCCACCGAACTACGGAAAGTCACCAAGTGCTCCTACTTCTTCAGGAACCTCGAATTGGCTATCACCATTCCAAAAGCTCTAGTGAACTCCAGAAGTGAGACGCCTCTCCCATTCTTATCCCCGAGGCAAAAGCCTCCATGCACGTTGTCATAACCCCCAGGAAGTGACCTGATATGTTCATTGAAATTCCTCTTACAAATAACTTTTCAGTGGGTGGTATACCACTCATCACCTCATCCATATTCTCCAAAAAAATGCCTCTTCTCCTCTTCGTCCAAGCCCGCATACCGTAAGCACTAATAATGTTCCTAGTGAACCCTCTAACTACCAACTTAATCGCTATCATCTTGTCATTGACCCTCCTAACCTCTACCACCTGCTCCCTTAGCTCACTGTCTACTAAAATGCCTATCCATTCCTATACCTCGACCTACCTGAGAACCATAACTTATACCCGTCCACATCCTTAGCCTTATGTCCTACCCATTTGGTCTCCTGGACACAAACTATATTAATACGCCTCTTCTTAAGAATCTTAACTAGCTTTATGGACTTCCCCGTTAAAGTCCCAATGTTCCAAGACCCTATTCTCAACCTAGCATCTCCTTTACCCTACTTAACCCCCTAATCTTCGCCCCCGTCCCCGACCGAGAACATAACCCTAGTATACCATTAGTTACCAAAGCCACTAAAGCAAATATAAAATAATAAACTAATCAAACGTTTACCCTAAAACATGAAGGGATCAAAGTGAAAGCACAAGTTAACAAGAATCAAGTGGCAAGTAAAACCACTATGCCAAGAATGCTAAAACAAAAGACAAAAAGGGTAAATGCAAGAACGTAAAGTCACGAATCAATACAGCGAAGCGGCAAAATTTAACAACAAGGATAAGAACAAAGAATAGATACGGGCAACCGGAGGTACCAACTCCAGTTGAATCGAACCTGTTTGCCGGCGAAAATTACTGTTCACCGGCACCGGAAGTACTGTTCACTTGAGTTTTCACCAAAAAATCGAGTACTTGTGTAGATCGAGGAGAAAAAGAACAAAAAGAAGAAAGGAGAAGAGAGAAGAAAGGTTTCCAACAATCTCCAAGCAGCACCACGAAATCTGTTCAAGCAAATGGGTATTCGGATCTGTAACTGAACCGAGATCGGACGGCGAGATCTAAAATCAAGAGCCCAAGAACGAAATTGCAGTGAATAGATGAGATTTTAGAACAGTTCCTTATCTCCAGATCCAATCTGTTTGACAAAGCACTCGTCTCCGATCTCGGAGAACACAGCAACTGGGGCGTAAATTCAAGCTCAGGCACCTCTCGATAATCACAGAGATGACAAGTCGTTGGATTGAACATATAAATATGCAATAGGAATTACCTTAAAGCTACTTTAGTTTCTGTTGCAAACTGAAGTTTTGAACATGCTTATATGTGTATTGATCACTCAATAAGTCACCTGAAAATCTAGGAATTTAATTATATCAGGAGAATTTCTTTTGGAACCTGTCAGATATACCATCAACCTGTTACACAATCTCAGCCTCTTCCTCTCATTATTAAATGAGAGCGAATATTTTACTAGCTGCTACATTATTTTAAAATAGATTTGTTTTTATCTACTTGGTTATTATGATGTATCTCTAATAAGTAGTAGCTGTTTCCCATAACACTTGTATGTCAACCTTCTGCAGGTACCTGATATCTACCATGTCACCGTCACAGGTAGATCAACTCGGCTATACTTCAGTTTTCATCACGATTTGCTTAAGCTTTACATTCTTCTTGTTTGGTATTGCAGATGGGGTTACAGACAAATTATGAGCTGCTTTGCAAGTCATTTGATTATGAAGCTAAAGCTGTACTAGAGTTGTGCAATCTCTTTTTGCTTGTATTGAACAACAGAGCTAGAGGACTCAAATAAGAGTGACATCTCACGTGCACTCCAAATTCTCCTAACTTGTTTTTATGCACTCGATTACTGGATCAACTCGTAATTCTTAAATTCTGTCATAGGATTCCTAACCCAAAATTTTCTAAAAAGTTGTTGATTGAGTAAGAAGTTACAAGACATTCTTGTGGATTAAATCTGAATGACACAAATGAAGCGTCTGATTGAAGCAAACATCAGTATATTATATGGTCAAGGTTCTACTTCTGCAATTTCTTTTTGAAAATGGTAACTCCACTTGCAATTTTTTAGGTTCAATTATCAAAGATTTTCTTTCTCTCTTAGTGATGTTATGTCATATGAATGACAACTGGGTCATTTCTGTGAAATCCACAGTATTCTCTTTTTTGGTAGATGAAGTGCATAATAATTTAGATTACAGAATTACATACTAGAGACGCATTTTTCTGACAAATTATCTTTTCCTTTTATCTGAAACTCTATCCAATGAAGGGAGGTGAAGAGAAATGAGTGCAAGGTGATTCAGAAGCCATCTCCAAAGCATCTTACGAAGTTTTTGCCTATATCGGCTTGACTGCATTGAAACCTGTGAAGAGGTAGCATAATGTAAATTATCGAATAGAAATTGCAGTGTATGGTTGCTCAAGTAGCATACTGATCTTGTTTGGTTATTGACCTTAGGTTATAACTGATTATTAGGTCTTCAGCATTTGTCAGTCAACTATTCGTTATATTTGCCAGGCATAACAACTTGTACTATCTATTCCCATCAGGACCATCACTGCCTTTATGTGCATGTTTTTCTTTATATATGCTTGCTTTTTGCTGCCTCCTTGGATTCTGATATTTTTCTCATTTTCCAAGGAAAACTAGAATTACGTTTGTGCTATTGTTTTGTATTTTATTTTTGATAGTGGTGGTGTCTGACCAACGCGAGTGTACCTCAACTATTCCATCGAGTTCTTACTACTTCCCACCTGCTCAGATATCGAGTAACTCTGACCAGGTTTAGGAAAATATGAAGAAATCAGCTAGTTTTGTTTTTGTCACCATTGGGATTTAAATCTTGTGCGGTTGTTTTCTTCCAACAACAACAACATACCTAGTGAAAATCCCACAACGCATGGAGAGTAGAATGCACTCTGCACCTCCACCTCTAGAGGTAACGCTGTTTTCGGGACGGTTGTTTTCTTCCAAGTTATATTTTATTTGTCATGTGCCTACCCAGTATTGTGCACTTGGAAAACTTACTCTGATTTGAAGTATGTGATACCTTTGATTTATGATTACATTTTATAGGTTGTAAACCATAAACCAGTAATCCTACAATATGAGGATTCACATCGAAAGACCCCCCCTCCCCCACCCACCCACAGCCACCAGAGGGAATAAAGGAAAAAAGAATGCAGAAAAATGTGTGTCTCATAGAATATTTGACTTGGTAATGATATTTGTGTTGGTTTTTGTCCTCCCTTGTGCATATGGCGAGAATTTAATTGTATATGCATCAATTTTGTCTAAACAAGAATAGCTTTTTGCCTATTGATTAAAGAATAATATCTGGACGGTGATATTCGAATGAGTGATCGCTATCGCCCAAGGTGCTCTGCTCATCCTCACTCATTGATTAAGCAAAAAATATTACTCCTATGACAGAGAGATACTAGTTCAAATGGCAATGGAAATTCAAATCTCAAAAGTAAAAATTAGCAAGTGTACATTCATTCACCATTTTCGACTCAGAGTACTACCTCCGGGTTAAAAAGAGTATTCACTTAGTTTTATTTTGGTTCCAAGAAAAAATTAACGTCACTTTTTTAGATAGGGTTAGTTGACCAAATTCCAATACCTATTTAATTAGGGGTATTTTAATCAAATTATCTATTTTTATATGAATGTTAGTATTTTCTTAAAGGGTGTGCAAATGACTAAGTGAATATTTTTTTTATCCGGATGACAATAATATATATAGTTTTTATAGTCGGATCAAGTTTGAATTTTCCAAAGTAATGAATGCGATCATCTGCTTATGTCATTGAAATTTTCTACCACCATACAACTATGTGGAAAAAATTAAAAACAGGAGAGAAGGTCAACTCATCAATAAATTCACTCAAACCAAGAAGCAGAGGGCACCCCAAAAGATCAAATTAAATTAAATGAAAGGACAGCCAACTAAATTAAGTAGGAGCCAAATATGGTCCAAAAGCCACGCTAAAGGACAGCCCTTCCATAATAAAGCAGATTCTTCGATTCTCCACCGTTATATGAACTGTCTTTGTTTTCCTCCACCTTAAAAGAACATCTTTCACCACATTTCCTCCTTGTTTGATCTCCATAGCAAATACTCAACACATACACCAAGTGTTGAACTTCTCTGTCTTACCCTACTACAATGGCCTATACAGATAACTCTAGTTTCCGGACACCTTTGATCCCCAATTTTCTTTACACGGCTTCTTCTGCATCATTCTCTTCATACAGAAATTTCACTGACTTGGAGAATCATGACATGATGAACACATCATCATGTGAGCCATCGTTCGCGAAGGCCAAGAAACCTTTTTTGGTTCCGGCACCAAAGGAGTCTTCAGGTAAAATAGAGATGTTCTCACCTGGTTATTACGCTGCTTGTACTTTTGGAGGTATTATGAGCTGCGGTCTCACCCACATGGCCGTCACCCCCCTCGATCTTGTCAAGTGCAACATGCAGGTATTTTTGCTACGTGTGATCTTATTATATGTATACCTCGGAACTTCGTTCCAAATTCATAGTTCGGACTAGCCTAAAACAATGTGTTCATTTGAACCCACAGAATTTGTCTTAGATTCGCATCTGCCTTTCTCCATGCTTAATTTTACCCCTATGTTGAAGATCAAGATCACGAGTTTAAATGTTCTTTAACTAGTTGTATATGATTGTGGAGTATTAGTGTATATTCTTCAAATATTCACAGTATATATTGTATTTATTAGTATCATGTATTTAAGGTAACTTAGGACTCTTACTGTATTAGAAATCACCTTTGTACAACTATATATATTGTGATTAATCTTATATGGTATCAATAGTCTAAACTCACTAAAACCTAGAAATTCTCTCTACTTTTCGCCCCCCCCCCCCCCCCAACCAATCTTCTCAGCCGTGGCGAATTTTTCCCCTTGAATATCTAACCCTGTGGCTATCATGTCTCCTCCTACCTCTCCTAAATCCACTGATTCTACCTCCATATTAATTGACACCCCTCCTTCCTCAAAGTCTTCTTTTCATCCGGCCTTTGCTGTCACAAACATCAAGAATTTTTCCCTATTATTCTTGATCAAGAAGAATGTCAATATTCCATGTGGGTAGAACTATTTTATATCCATGCCTGCGCGTATAACATGCTTGACCACATTGATGATTCAATCCCTCGCCCCTCTGAGATTGATGACTCGACATGGCGTCGTCTTGACGTCATTGTTAAACAATGGATCTATGGTACCATCTCAAAAGACTTGTTGTGTACTATCCTGAAAACTGGTGCTTCGGCACGCGAACTTTGGGTACGCTTGGAAGACATATTTCAGGATAATAAAAATACTCGGGCGGTGTATTTAGAGGAACAGTTCAACAACACTTGTCTTGAGAATTTTAACATGTCTGATTATTGCAAACAACTGAAACTTGTCGCCGACCAACTCTCTCATGTTGGGACAACAGTGTGTGAGACTAAAATGGTATTACAACTCGTTGCAGGATTACCAAAAGAAGAATATGATACTCTTGCAACAATGATTCAATAGGCTGATCCACTTCCAACATTCAACAAGGCGCGTTCACAATTGTTATTGGAAGAAACACGACGTGCTAAATAGAATGAGCACAACCAAAAAGCATTAGCCGTTGAAAACTTGCAGTCGCCGACCATCACCACTGCTCCACCGCCGCTGGACAACCATCTGCTGCTGTGGAGGCAGAGGCAACAAAGGACGAGGGCAAGGAATTAAGGGGAAGGGTCGCGGAAAAGGCAAGACACAACAACAGCGGCGCCATCGCTCGATAATCTTAGTGGCGCCGCTTGCCAAAGAAGCGGCGCGCCGATCGCCTCAGCAGCGCCCAGCCGGCGATTCGATGGCGCAGCGCCAGCAGCAGTGGCGACCCAGTATTCTCGGTCCATTTCCTCAACAGGCCCATCTGATGTCGGCTCAGCAGATGCAACCCACTGATTTGGGCCAAACTTTCAACACTCTCACTCTGCAACCGCCCGACAATAATTGGTATATGGACTCCGGAGCCACATCACACCTGACCAACTCTTCAGGTAATTTTTTCAAACTGCTTCGGTTAAAGTATCCTTAATACATTACTGTTGGCAATGGTCACCGCATTCCAATTGCAGATTATGGCAATACACACATTAAAAATCTTCATCCACCCTTCTCACTTAACCATGTCCTCTACGCCCCTCAAATTATTAAAAAATTGATCTCTGTTAGAAAATTCACTCGTAATAATTGGGTGTCCGTAGATTTTGACCCTTTTGGTTTCTCTGTGAAGGATCTCAATACGGAATAGTGTGGGAGACCTCTACCCTTTCACAAACTCTTCCGCTGTCAGAACTCAACAACCAGTCTCCCTTGCTGTATTGTCTCCATCCACCTGGCATATTAGGCTCGGACATCCAGGAGATCATGTTTTTTTAGAAATAATCAGCGTATTAAATGTAATAATGGGAAACTAGCCCCATCGCTTTTCGCCGCAGCAAGCATACTCGTCTTCCTTTTCTGTATTCAATGAGTATTACAGTTTCATCATTTGACATTGTCCATGCTGACTTGTGGACCTCTCCTGTTGTTCGCTCTCTAGGTCACAAATTAAATAAAATGATTTTTCATATTTTGTATGGATTTATCCACTCAAATTTAAATCTGAGATTTTTGCTAAATTTCTTGAGTTTCACAAATTTATTAAAACCCAGTTTGAAAAATCAATAAAATCATTTCAATGTGATAACGGACGTGATTTTAATAATTCGGCTTTCCATAATTTTTGCTCCCAACAAGGCATGGTGTTCCGATTCTCTTGTCCTCACACCTCTCCTCAAAATGGTAAAGTTGAACTAATTATTCGCACGGTTAATAACATGGTCCGTACTCTCCTCTTTCATGTATGTCTGCCATAATCTTTCTAGGTCTATGCTGTCAAAATGGTAGAATACCTCCTAAATATTTTACCTACTAGCACCTTACAAAACAAGACCCCCACAAACATTCTATATCGTAGGACTCCATCTTATGACCACCTACGAATCTTCGGTTGTCTGTGTTATCCCAATCTTACCTCCACCACCCCTCATAAGTTGGCTCCTAGAACTACACCATGTGTATTCCTCGGTTTCCCACCCAATCATAGGGGTTATTTGTGATATGACTTGTCCACTCGTCAGATTCACATTTCTCGTCACGTCACATTCAACGAGACGATATTTCCATTTTCGGACCCTCAGAAATACCGAAAACCTGACTACTCATTTCTTGATGAACCAGTCATATCTCCTAGCATTCTGAGTCAGATCACTCATATCCCTCCTTCGTCACCGCGCCCCTAGGGGATGCACCGCAGCGCCAGTCTTCCAGTGCGCAAGTTGATCTTTCACCGTCACAAATCCCCTCTAGTCCCTTGACAGAAAACCATCCATCTTCTCCATCTCCCTCTGTCTCGAACCCTACTACTCAACCAATGCAACCACCCACAGTACCCAGTCACCAAATGAAAACTCGTTCCAAACACGAAATTTTCAAACCCAAAGTCCAGTTTAACCTGTCTTCCCAAACCATTTCTCCACTTCCAAAGAACCCCAAATTGGCTAAACTTGACCCTAATTGGAATGCGGCCATGTCTGAGGAATATAATGTTTTAACTAAGCAACATACGTGGGATCTAGTACCTAGACCAGAGGGGATGAATGTGATCAGATGCTTGTGGCTTTTTTGTCACAAATTCAGAGACAGTGGTGTTTTGGAACGCTACAAGGCTAGACTTGTGGCAAATGGTACTAATCAGCAGGAGGGCATTGACTGTGATGATACTTTTAGCCCGGTTGTTAAACCGACTACGATTCGTACTGTTCTTAGTATTGCTATGGGTAAAAAGTGGTCGATTCGTCAGCTGGATGTCAAGAACGCATTTCGTCATGGGGATTTGAAAGAAACTGTGTACATGCATCAGCCACCTGGTTTTGTTCATCCATCCGTTCCCCAGTATGTCTGTCGTCTCAGGAAGTCACTCTATGGTCTAAAACAGACACCTCGTGCTTGGTATAACCGTTTTGCCAGGTATATTATGCAGATTGGGTTTATTTGCAGCAGGTGTGACACCTCTCTGTTCATTTTTCATCATGGTAGTGATATTGCTTACTTGTTATTTATGTGGATGACATTGTTCTCACTGCCTCATCTGACAAATTAAAAAATGACATTATTGCTCTTCTCAAAACTGAATTTGCTATGACTGATTTGGGCAAGATGAGTTACTTTTTGGGTATATCAGTTACTAGATCTGCAGATACTATGTTCCTGAGTCAGCGTAAGTATGCAGAGAAAATTGTGTTCAAAGCTAAGATGTTGAATTGCAAGGCTGTGCCTACTCCTGTTGATTCGAAATCCAAGCTCAGTGCTTCTGAGGGTGATCTGATCTTACTCTCTATAGAAGTCTTGCAGGTGCTCTTTAGTACCTCACATTTACCGGGCCCGACATTGCATATGCCGTTCAATAGGTGTGTCTGTTCATGCATGCCCGAGGGAACCCCATTTTGCTGCTCTTAAGCGTATTATCAGATACATTAAGGGCACTCCTGACTATGAGTTGCATCTCTACCCCTCCGCTCCAAACAGGTTGATCTTACACAGATGCTGATTAGGCAGGGTTCCCGGACACGCGATGCTCTATTTCAGGCTATTGTGTGTTTTTAGGGGATAATCTTATCTCTTGGTCTGCCAACCAACAAGCCACGTTATCCCGCTCCAATGCTGAAACAGAGTATAGGGGTGTTGCTAATGTAGTTGCTGAGATCTGTTGGCTTCGGAATCTTCTCTTGGAGCTCAGTTGTCCATTGCGTAAGACATCTACAGTCTATTGTGATAATATATCTGCTATTTATATGTCTCATAATCCGGTCCAGCATCAGCGGACCAAACATATTGAGATGGATATTCATTTTGTCCGTGAGAAGGTCGCACGTGGTCTAGTCAAAATTCTACATGTACCCTCCTCCTATCAGTATGCAGACATCTTTACAAAGGGACTACCTGCATAATCGCTCACGCACTTCAGATCCAGCCTGAGCATTCGGCCTCCTCCCGCTCCGTCTGAGGGGGAGTATTAACGAATATTCTTCAAATATTCACAGTATATATTGTATTTATTAGTATCATATATTTAAGGTAACTTGTGATTCTTACTGTATTAGGAATCACCTTTGTACAACAACTATATATATTGTGATTAATGAAAGAAATCCCTAAGGGAAATTATTCCACAATCTTACATGGAGATCTATCTAAGAACGTGAAGTTTGCTTAACATTTAACTAGTTAGTAAGGAGAACAAGAAAATTAAATTACCAAGTTAGGATTTGATTGTTGATTGTTTTTATAAAATATTAGATGACACTTCAATTATGTGGACGGTTAAGGTTACTACACAAAGCTGTCATATTACCAAGTTTTATGCATCGATAGTGTAAGATATACTTTATCTACACAATCAGGTGATTTAATAGTGATATTAAACTGTGTACTGATAAAGATGGTAACTAACATGTTATAATAGGTGAAAGTGTAACATACCTTTATACTGTCAGTATATAATTCTTTCGAACAATTTATGTAGTTGTTACTAATGTTGCTTTATTAATTTATTTACAAAAAGTCATTAATGTTGTTACTGATATTGTTTGAATTGGTAGATCGATCCTGCAAAATACAAGAGCATTTCCTCTGGTTTTGGTGTTTTGCTCAAGGAGCAGGGTATTAGAGGCCTCTTCAGGGGATGGGTGCCTACCCTGCTCGGTTACAGCGCTCAAGGAGCTTGCAAATATGGATTCTATGAATACTTCAAGAAGTATTACACAGACCTTGCTGGCCCTGAGAATGCTGTCAAGTACAAGACTCTTATTTTCCTTGCTGGTTCTGCATCTGCGGAAGTTATTGCTGATGTTGCTCTCTGCCCCTTTGAGGCTGTCAAAGTTCGTGTCCAGACTCAGCCTGGTTTTGCCAAAGGCTTGTCTGACGGGCTTCCCAAATTTGTTAGGGCTGAAGGAGCTGCTGGGTAATGCACTATAATGTTGATAAATTTGTCGTGAATTGTTCTTTGATTACATGTATTATTGCACAGGTTTCTAACGGAAGTTTGGCCGTTTGATTTTATGTATCCAGGCTATACAAGGGGATCATTCCTCTCTGGGGACGACAGATTCCATGTAAGTCTTATATATCTTCTTATCTCCGGTTTCTCAGGTAGATTCATGCGTACTCACAACCTTCAACTTGAATTATATATATGTACTCAAAGCTAACATAGAAGTACCAATTGGAGGAGATTTGAATAAGGATTTGACTTCTCTAAAAGGAGATATAAACTATTTCAACTAAGCTATATTTAGTAGACTAGTTATAGCTTTCACATGTAGAAAGGGATAAAACCTTGAGCGTTAGCAAAGATTACATTTATTCATTTAACCTACTTTTGCAAGTGTTACACTTTCTTGCAAGCTTGGTATACAAAAATAACAACATACCCAATGAAAATCTCATAACGTGGGGTCTGGGGAGGGTAGAGTGTACACAAACTTTACCTCTACCTTGGTAGGTAGAGCGGCTGTTTCTGAAAGACCCTCGGCTCAAGACAAAGCACAAGCAAAGCAAGAGAAACGGTCAGACCCGAACACGAAATTTAAAGCAGTATGAAAATGATGGTAACAAAAGCGAATAAGTCATGATAGCGCGTTCTGAAAAAGGAAGCAGTAACTAACACAGGTAAATAAGATAAACAAAGTTCACTTAAAGAACCCATAACAGCAGAAATCAAGCAACAGGGGACTATAAAACAATACTGCTTCATTTGAAACTTTATTGGCTCAATGAAGTACTTATATCAGACTATTATTGTACATTCTGTCTTACACATGTGTTATTTTACAGACACCATGATGAAGTTTGCTTCATTTGAAACCATTGTGGAACAACTCTACAAAAATGTCATCTCAACACCAAAAGACCAGTGCAGTAAATCTACGCAGCTCGGTGTGAGCTTTGCTGGTGGATATTTGGCTGGTATTCTTTGTGCTATTGTGTCACACCCTGCTGATAACCTGGTTTCATTCCTTAACAACGCCAAGGGGGCAACCGTGAGCGATGTGCGTACACACACTGTACCTTGATAATTTGTTTGCACCCTTTAAAATTATAGATTGGTTCGTTTTTAACTCGATTGTGCATTTTCCAGGCTGTGAACAAGCTAGGCATAATGGGTCTTTGTACTCGCGGTCTTCCTCTCCGTATAGTCATGATTGGTACACTCACTGGAGCACAATGGGGCATCTATGACTCTTTCAAAGTTTTCGTTGGGCTGTGAGTTTCTCCTCCCTTTCTTTTCTTTGCAGTGGTCTAATAATGTGTGTTTGGTATGATGAAAGTCAGAAAATAACTTTGCTTCAGCTAACACGTAGGCCTTATTATTAATCTTTAGTACTCGAGAATTTCATCAAAATACTCGTGACTAGTTGTAATTTCTTGAAAGTGAAGTTTACATCCTTTGCTGTCACAGGCCAACGACTGGTGGTGCTGCTCCAGCTGCCCCTGCCAAGTGAAGAGAAAAAAATTGTGAAGTAATGATGAAAATTCTTCTCGAAGGACCCCCAATATTGAGGCTCTTCCAGCCATACAACAATTAAATTTAGTGGCAGAGGGGAACTGGACATGTTTTAATTCCATCAAAAGTCTGAACACTGTTAGCTAGGAAACTTTTGCATTAGTTCAACTTTTGCAGTAAGATCTGATTTTCGTTTTGGGAGGATGAATTGTATTATCCTCCAGATGTCTGGCTACTAAAGAATCACTTTTGTAATGATGATTTTTGTTTTGCAACAATGTGTTAGTTCCTTGTTATCACATAATTCATAAAGATGCTAAACTTCTGATATTATAATTTAATCCACAACCACAAGAGACACCTCCAAAAAATTCCCAAGAGAAAGAATTAAGTAGAATATAGTAAGACTTTGCACTATAATTTATCGAACGGACAAAGATGCAGAGCACTGTGCATGATTTTATTCTTCAAGTTGGCAATAGCTCAACAAGTACTTGAAGTTTCAGATTCTATAACCTGAAGTTCCTATTCCAAGTTTTCAGCCACTGGACCTAAAGGTTTTGCATATATGCGTTTTTCAGGGGAATTCACACGGATGTACCATTGTGGAAAACAAGTTTCATCCGGTAGCCAACAATTCAATTTGACAACTGGTAGCCAAGAATAATTTTGTCAATAACAACTACTACAACACTACTGTCACATATTCACTACGAAAAACAAACCATAAAAATAACAACTTCATCCACGGCACCTTTCGAACACCACCATCCCCTTCCTCTCTCACATATACCATTATGGGAGAAGTTGATCGTTGAAATGATAATTGATACAACAGAAATATCACCACCACCATTTTCTCTCCTGTTTCTGCTCATTAACACCATTATTAAAGATTCATTTGAAGCTTCAATTCAAAATTTGAATAATTTTTGTCTCATTTTATATGAAGGTCTTTGAGTTGGCGCAAAGTTTAAGAAATAAAGAAAGCAATGGCAGGTCTTTCAAGGAGCGGGAGGGGGCCCCCCTCAATTTTTTTTTTATATATATTTCAATATACATTATTTTATATAACTCAATTTTATTTGCCCTCAATCACAAACCCTAGTCTCCTTCTTCACTCTCTATATGGTTCATACTTCAACTCCAAATCTTCTTCTTTATATCAATGTAAGTTGATACATAACTGAATTTTTTGTGTAGATTGATTAAACTCATTTTTCATTGTACTCTTCTTAGGATATTTTTTTTTGTTTTTTAGTCAAATTTTATAATTTTCATGACCTTATATCAATGTAAGTTCCTTCTTGTTTAGACTTCTCGCCGGAGCTAGGTTGCTGCTAGTGCTGGTATCGCCGACTTTAGTTGTGTGGTCATGAATTCTTGAAACTTCAACCAAATTAAGTAAAGTTCAATTTTTTTTCCAAAAAAGAACCAAAATATCAAATGGGTAATTCAATATTTGTGGGGGGGGGGGGGGGGGAAGGCAAAAAATGAAAAAGGTCGTTCAAGATTTGCGAAAAAAAGGAAAGAATCAAAAAGATTAATAGGGTTAGTTGAAAGTAAGCCTTAATAATGAGTTTTTAGGAGAAATTTGTATTGAAATATGGTGGGTTGTGTAGTTTGGAGATGTTGATGTTATTTTTTGAGCTATTTTTAGGTTAATGATTGTGTACAGACTACAGAGGTGTATCTTGTATGTATAACTTAGATAAAATAAGAAACTTTATATTCAGTTTGTGTTCCTATCCAGTTTGCTCATAGAAAACAGATTAATGCCTTAACAAATTAACTATTCTTTTATGTTTGTTTCTTTGATAATTGATTTATATTTTTTTAGGAGTGGTAGTTGGTACGATGATCCTGTAAACGTGTAAATATAGGAAACAATATATTCTCTACCCATAATTAAAATATTTTCATATATTGTGTAAATATAATTATGGTAAGACTAGGGTTCCTCTTTTGTATAGGCTTAGGATTCCTATTGTATAAGGGATGAATATTGTACTCTATATACCTTGATATTAATGAAAGACTCCCCAAGGGAGATTAATATCATCTTACATGGTATCAAGAGTCAAACACCCAAAACCCTGAACTCTTTCTTCCTACCTCGCCGAGAACCCCACTAACTCTCCGCGGCCCATCCTACAAATTTTAGGTTTTCTTCTTCATTCCTCTCTTCTCTAAATGGCTATCCCTGAATCTTCCACACTTTCTGAATCTTCTACCTCCACAAATCCCACCACCACGTTGTCATCCTCTTTTCATCCAGTCCTAACTGTTACAAACATCAAGAACTTTATTCTCATTCTTCTTGATCAAGAAAGCGATCGAGATTCTCCCTGGGTTGAACTGTTTCGTAATCATGCATGTCTCTATAACGTGCTTGATCACATCGATGACACTATTCCGTGCCCTCCGGAGGTTGATGAGTCTATTTGGCATCGTCTAGACGCCGGCGTCAAACAGCGAATTTATGGTAGTATTTCAGTATTTCTCAGGACCTTCTTCTTACTATCATGAAATCTGACGCCACATCCCTTGAGTTATGAAATCATTTGGAGGAAATTTTTCAGGACAATAAGCACACCTGTGTTGTGTATTTAGAGGAGCAATTTAACAATACACGTCTTGAAAACTTTTCCAATGTGACTGAGTATTGCAAACAGTTAAAGCTACTAACGGATCAACTTCTTTGTCGACGAGCACATTCGACCGAAACCGTGTTACAATTGATTGTTGGCCTTCCTAAGGGAATATGATACTTTGGCCCACCATGATTCAACAGACAGATCCGTTACTCAGCTTTAACAAAACTCGCTCGCAGTTGTTGCTCGAAGAGACTCGACGTGCTAAGCAGGATGAGCACAATCAGAAGGCATTAGCGGTCGAAACGCGCCCTCAATATCCAACGCCGCCAGAAAACTCTCAACCGCAGCAGGGACGCGGTGGAAAGGGTAGCAGAGGTCGCGACAAGGGAGGTAGTGGTCGTGGCGGTCGTCAATGTAACCAGCGATAAGAGCAACAACAGCGAAAAGAATAGGATCGCAGAACAACCGGACGCGGCTCGCCGACTCGCACCTGACGCGCGACTCAAGATCTGGTCGCGGCGCCCGGTTGAGCGGCACCGAGTCTATTCCAGTAGCAACAGCCCTGCAATCCGTATTCTTACCCTGGTTTTTTGGGCCCCGCTCCAGCCTCGTAGCAGGTCAACTTCATGCAAGGTCAGGTTTTGCAGCCCTCATCCGACATAACACCCACTGAGTTGGGACAAGCATTCAGCACCCTCTCCATGTAACAGCCTGACAATACTTGGTACATGGACTCAGGCGCCATATCTCACGTCACCCAATATGCATGTACTATCCCTAAACTGTTTAGTTTAAATCATCCTCAATATGTTACAGTTGGTAGTGGACAACGCATTCCAGTTAAAGGGTATCGTACCTCATACACACAACCTCCTCATCCACCCTTCTCCCTCAAAAACACCATATATTCCCCATACATGATTAAGAACCTCATATCTGTCCGCCAATTTACTCGTAATAATTCTGTCTCCGTGGATTTTGACCCTTTTGGTTTTACTGTAAAGGATCTTCATACGGGGACACCTTTTACGAGATGCAATAGCACGGGGGATCTATATCCATTCACTCCCACCTCCGCTGTCAGATCTAGCTCTCCCATCTCTCTAGCGGTTGTTTCTTCTTCAACTTGGCATAATAGGCTTGGTCATCCAGGAGTCCCAGTTTTTAATTTTCTTAAAGGCAACAATTTCATTGCTTGTAATGGAAAACTTGCCCAAAATTGTGTTTCTTGCTCTTTAGGCAAACATATTCGTCTTCCGTTTAAATCATCTACTAGTGTTACACTTGCTCCTTTTGATATTATACATGCAGATTTATGGGCATCTCCTATCTCTAGTTCTCTCGGTCATAAATAATATCTTGTGTTGCTTGATAATTTTTCACACTATGTTTGGTTATATCCTCTTAAATTTAAATCGAAAGTGTTTGCCAAATTTCTTGAGTTTCGCAAGGTTATCCACACAATTTGGAAAAAGTATAAAATCATTTCAGTGCGATAATGGTCGTGAATTTAATAACTCTATGTTTCACCGGTTTTGTACAAATAATGGCACACCTCACCACAAAACGGTAAAGTTGAAAGAATCATATGTACCATTAACAATATGATTCGCACCCTATTGATTCATGTCTCTCTCCCTCCTTCCTTCTGGGTATATGCTGCTAAAATGTCAAAATACATTCTAAATATTCTACCTACTAGCACTCTTCACAATATGACCCCTACCGAAATCCTCTACTATAGAGTCCCCTCCTATGATCATCTACGGATTTTCGGTTGTCTGTGCTATCCCAACCTCAGCTCTACCGCCCCTCACAAGCTTGCTCCTAGGTCTACTCTCTGTGTCTTCCTAGGATTCCCGCCATACCATAGGGGCTATCTATTCTATGACTTGTCGACTCGTCAAATTCACATATCTCGTCAAGTCACATTCGACGAGACCACATTCCCATTTTCGAATCTTCCAAAATTCCAAAAACTGGACTACTCATTTCTTGACGATCCTGTCATCTCTCTCCTCATCCTCGAACAGCTCACGTCCTTTTTTCCATCGTCAGAGCCGCGGCACCAAGGGGAGGCACCGCGGCGCCTGATTTCCAGTGAGCAATCTTCAAGAATATCGTCGACAGCGCAACCTCGTGGCTTTGGCGCGCGACGCCAAACTCGCAGCCTGTCAACCTTCTAGCGCCGCGGCGCTCGATCCAGGAGCCGCGGATTCGCCCCCACCTTCTCCTTATCCGACTTTACCCACCATCTCAGACACCACTCTGCCACCTACTGTCCCTACTCATCCAATGAAAACTCGTTCAAAGCATGGAATCTTCAAACCCAAAGTCTATTTCAACTTGTCTGCCCAAACCATCTATCCACTTCCAAAGAACCCAATATTGGACAAACAAGACCCTAATTGGAATTCGGCTATGTATGAGGAATTCAATGCTTTAACTAAACAGCACACGTGAGATCTAGTACCTAGACCTGAGAGGGTGAATGTAATTCAATGTATGTGGTTTTTTCGTCACAAGTTCAGAGACAATGGGGATCTTGAGAGGTATAAAGTCCGTCTTGTGGCTAATGACACAAATCAGCAGGAGAGCATTGATTGTGGAGAGACGCCCGGTCAGGTTGTCAAAGCCATACTATTCGCACAGTTTTGAGCATTGCCATGGGCAAACACTGGTCGATCCATCAACTTGATGTGAAGAATGCATTCTTACATGGGGACCTGAGAGAAACAGTGTACATGCATCAGCCGTCTGGGTTCACCCATCCAGCAGTCCCTCACTATGTGTGTCGTCTCCGTAAGACACTATATGACCTGAAATAGGCTCCCCGTGCATGGTATAATCGCTTTGTCATGTATATCTTGCAGATTGGGTTTGTATGCAGCAAGAGTGATACATCACTCTTCATTTTTCATCGAGATAGTAGAACTGCTTACTTATTACTGTACGTGGATGATATTGTTCTGACTTCCTCCTCAGATAGATTGAAAAATGAGATTATTGTCTTGCTTAAGTCCGAATTTGCAATGACTGATTTGAAAAAGCTGAGTTATTTCTTGGGGATATCAGTGACCAGGTCTGCCAATCACATGTTCTTGTGTCAGCGTAAGTATGAAGAGAAGATAGTGTACAGGGCTAAGATGGCGAATTGCAAAGTTATGCCTACTCCAGTCGATTCGAAATCTAAGCTCAGTGCTATGGATGGTGCTCCAGTCTCTGATCCTACTCTGTATAGGATCCTTGCATGTGCACTTCAGTATCTCACATTTACCAGGACAGACATAGCTTATGTTGTTCAGCAGGTGTGCTTATTCATGCATGCCCCCAGGGATTTTCATTTCACTGCTCTTAAGCATATCATTCGATACATTAATGGTACTATTGATTATGGTTTGCACCTATACCCCTCTGCGCCAAACATGTTGCTCTCATATACGGATGCAGATTGGGCAGGGTGTCCGGACATGCGACGCTCCACCTCCGGCTTTTGTATTTTCTTAGGGGATAATCTGATTTCGTGGTCTGCCAAGAGACATGCTACCCTATCTAGATCTAGTGCCGAGGCTGAGTACAGAGGCATTGCAAATGTAGTAGCTGAGATTTGTTGGCTCAGAAACTTACTGTTAGAACTTCAGTGTCCTTTGCGTCAGGCATCTATTGTGTACTGTGATAACATCTCTGCCATCTATTTGTCTCATAATCCGGTTCAGCATCAGCGAACCAAACACATTGAGATAGACCTACACTTTGTTCGTGAGAAAGTTGCTCTAGGCCATGTCAGAGTGTTACATGTTCCATCATCCTATCAGTATGCGGACATATTTACCAAAAGACTTCCCAGACAATTGTTTCTTGACTTCAGATCCAGTCTCAGCGTCCGGTCTTCTCCCGCTCCGACTGAGGGCGTGTGTAAATAGGAAACAATATATTCCATACCAATAATTAAAAATTTAGAATATTTTCATATATTGTGTAAATATAATTATGGTAAGACTAAGATTCCTCTTTTGTATAGGCTTAAGATTCCTATTGTATAAGGGATGAATATTGTACTCTATATATACCTTGATATTAATGAAAGATTCCCCAAGGAAGATTAATATCATCTTACAGATCCAACTTAAAAAAATTGATTCAATTCGTTGGCTCACGTTTCAAGCTTGTGCTTTTAGAGGTTATGACAAATCACTGGGATAAAAAAATAGAGGTAACTTTCTTGAAATTATCAAACTTTTATTATTTTGGACAAGATCCGTCACCCCCCCCCCCCCCTTAATATTTTGGGCAAGATCCGCCACTGAAAGGAAGACATTTGAAACTTGTGGTATAGAATAACCCATAGAAATTTGTGTGGCTAGAAATCATTTCATTAAGGGCAGTATAAAGATAAATTTAAAGTTACATTATTACTAAATATAAAAAGTTGTCATTTCTTTTGGGACGGACTAAAAAGTAAAAAGTGTCATATAAATTGCGACGAATGGAGTAGTTGTTTTTTTGAGTGAGTCCAGTCCGTAATTTGTTGGAAACACCTAGACGAAACTATGTACAAAACAGGAATATTGGAGGTGATATATGTGAGTGGTAATGTGTAGAACGGAAAAATAACAACAACAACTATTTGTTAGAAATCTGAAAATGATCAAATATGAGGGTTTGCTGAGTCGATCAAATTCTTGATATATTCTTAAGATAATATTGCCCCGTATATTCTTTCAACGGTTGTAATGACAACTTATCTCACAAGATAAAACAGCAATCAAACAAATGAGCAAAGAGAACTCAAGTGTTTGTTTTGGAAGAAAGATCTTTGAGTGTTTGTGATTGCAAGATAGGAAGACAATTTCAGAGAATAGTTTAGTGAATGTCAAGTGTGTTTTGTAAATGAGCCAAAGACCTCATTTTATAGTGTTGAGAAGAAGACCCTTCAACTAGCCAATTTATGACTTTGAATGACCAAGTAATGACCATTAGTATGGAGTTACAATTCAGCCAAGTAATGGCTGAATTCAAGAGCAGAATAATGAAGAGTTAATCCTCCAAAGTCAGCTCAAACGTCAATTTTTATTCTTCTCCAACGGATCGAACGGCCACAGGCCGCGCTGTATCTCAGAGGCGCAGCGCGTTAGCCTCAGCGCCGTGGCGCCGAAACTGTGGATTTAGCCGCGGCCCAAAGACTACTTGGCCCTGCCGCCCCGATTTTAACACATTGCACATGTCTTCCCTTTGTTTACCAATGTGAAACCATTGTTATTTGGTCAATAACCGTCCATTCTCTTATGTCTCAAACAATTCGTATACGTACCAATATCTCTTCCATTTAAGAAAATTACGATACTTGACACTTTATGTGCACGTGTGTGGAAACTATATTTCCAAAGCCCCAATTGTTCGAGTCATAATTAATAGGATTAATTTATTTCACATTTAGTAAATTTCCAACAATATCAATGTTGAGTTGTGGAGCCTAATTCATAGACTAGAGCGCCGTTTTCTTTCTTTGTGGTTATGTAGGGAAAGAAAGAGAAAATTATAAACACAAACTCTTTATTTTAATAATAGTAAAATCTGCACCAGCAAAGTTATCTCCTGTTGAAGAGCAGCGCTCGCACTATCAAGATTTAAACGAAAAAAGAAAGTAAGCAAGACAGAAGAAGACAAAGAGAAGATGATTTCTATCTGAAAAAGGAAAAGAAGACGGCTTCAGTTTCATGATGACATTACTTAGTAACCTATAAATAAATAGAAGAAAATGAGAAGAGTTAGTCTTTGGACTAGTATAGCAAACAGAGTTTTGGACAAATCGATTGCTGGTGATATTGAAGTTTGCAAAACTACTATGCAAGTGTGTTCTCTTATCTTATCATTCAAATTAAATTCAGTAGTAGAGCAAGAGTTTTCATTAAATGGGGTCAAAATATATTTTAAAAAATGAAGTAAGAAGCTAAAGAAATTCTACATTTATTAGTGTATATAGAATAATGACAATATACCCAGTGTATTTTCATAAGTAAAGTCAGAGAAGGATAGAGTTTACACGAACTTTACCCCTATCTTAAGTAGATAGATATGTTGTTTCTGGAAGATCATCAGTTCAAGTAACACACAACAAGGTTGTATTGATAAGACAATACAAAAGTAAAAAGGCATAGTAAATTAAATAAGACATTGCAAATAATAGAAAAAGCATAAAATAGCATTCCGAGCAAAATAATGCAATAATCAAAGCAGAAAAAATAACATGTAGTAACATAAATATAGGGACAAAAAACTATGAGAATAATGCTCAACTACCGTCTAATCTTCTGTTCTAATCCGCGACTATCGTATCTTTCTATACATGTCCTATAGTGTATACATGTATATAAAAACGTTATCTATCTGTACAATATAATAATTTCAACAAAAGAAATGCATAATGTTTAAATATAAGATTTTGATTCAGAAATGTATAATGTTTGAGTTGAAGATGGTGAATACGTTGAACCAATAATATCTTTCGTCCTTGTATATGTGGTTGGTGAACCTTTATTTTTCTATATAATATTTCTCAATAATCCAAATGTTATGTCTCAATGTCATAGCAGATTAACATCCTCTGTCCTCAAATCAAAGCAAGAGAAAGAATCACTTCATTGTCCCACTTTAAGATCTCCAAATTAAACACTTATGTCAAACACTAACTATTAAAAAAAATTAGTATGTAAATTCACCGCCAGCTCAAATATATAAAAAAAAAACAGATTTCATAACATTATTAATTCAAGTACGAGATTAAGAATTTCGCTTTTTTTTTTTGACGAAGGAACCATGCAGCTACTCTTTCGAAGTGCGCATGAGAGAAACCCCGGCCGCATAATAGCACGCAAACCACGCCAACCGATTAACCACACTCGACAAGCCATGTGTGCGCCAACCAAGAAGGTTTATGCGAGGATCGAACTCGTGGCCTTGCGGTCATTTCTCTTCTTCTGTGACTTATTTACCCTTGCGGGTTACTTCATAAGTTGTTGATTTATGGACTAATGTATTTCTTAAATGTAATTAAATGCATAAAAATTAATACACATATCTTTTATCAGTTCATGAATTTGACACTCATGTTAACGCGGCTAGGAAAGCACATAACATGAATAGATGTGGGCATGAGGCCAATGATGCTAGCTTAATTAACTAGTAGCAAGATTGAGTTGGCAAAGAAATTCTTCTTCTTTTTTATTTATATTAAGACAGGAAAAATGCCTAAAATACACCATAACCTTTGTCCGAATTTGTTGTAACACACCTAATTTTACATGGGTCCTATTACCTCCTGGGTATATTTTTAAGTTTTTTTTTTTTGCATTTATCGAGTGAACTGAATAACAATTCATACATGTGTTGAACAAAAGGCCAAAAGACAAAGAAGTTCGGTTATTTTCAGATCATTTCACTCTTTGAACAAAACAAAAAATTAGAATTCTCTTCTTATACTCTTAATTTTTCATGGAGAAATCAGTTGATTTTTTTGGAATTTGATATTTTAACTCACTATATTCTTTCATAATCGAGTTTTGGCTTGTGTCGTATTGGATTTTGGTTCGATTTTTTCAGAAAAATACCAAAAAAATGCTTTAAAAATATATTCAAGAAGGTAATAGGACTACCGTAAAGTTAGGTGTAGTAGAACAGATTCACACAAAGGTTAAAGTGTATTTTAGTATTATCCCTATCAAGACACTTATTATAAACCTTTTTTACTTTATACATGCATCTCCCACTAAAGCTTAACTTGCAATTTAATAGCTTTTAGTATTATGGGTTAAACCTTTAAAATTTTAAAGATCAACCCCTCCTCATATTCCTCTAAGGTACTTTTTTTCTCTCTCTACCAATCTTTCATTTCTCAGAAATGTTTCAAAGAATCAAATTGTTGATATATATTTCAGAGTTTTGACTTCTGTCATTTAAATGATCTTTAAATGTAATTCACGGATCTTGAGTATAAAATAAAGATTAGCCAAACTTAATCCTCCAACAATATTTCTGTGAAGGCAATTGTATATTACTACATCTGTCCCAAAATACTTGTTGCATTGTACTTTTCAACAGTCAAACTATATAAACTTTGACCAATAATTTAAGTTATATTTTTTCATCATATTAATATGAGAAGAATTGCAACTTATAGTACTTTTCGTATAGTTTCCAAATATCTAAATTTTAATTTTAAAATATTAAATTAATCTAATCTAATTTAGTTTTAAAATTTAATCAAATTGATTTTTAAAAAAAATATATGATAATTATTTTGGGACAGAGGAAATAGTTATTTTAGGCAAAACTTGGCATTAGAGATTAGGTATGAGACACATTTACCCTGTCCGTGAGTTTTGTTTTCAATCTTTGATACTGCCTCCGTTTCATAATAAGTGATTTTTTTAGGTTTTTAAATTTTAATTTGCAGTTTAGATTTTCTAGTTTTCCAGATTGGATTTTCAGTTTTGGTTTATTATTTTTCAGTTTTGATTTACTAGTTTAGGTTTCTTTAGTTTTCAGTTTTACATTTTGGTTTCTTATGGATGACATTTTTGCTAATTATTGAAGTTTGTTCTTTGATTGTTATTTGAAGTTTTCCATTTCGTCCGTCAGGTTGTGTTTAATAGACACACTTTAATAGGAACAAGATTTAGTTAAGGTATCAAAATGAAAAAATCGGTCAAATTTAAAGAGCTGCATATACATTCAGCCTTAAAATTTTATTCAACTTTATTTTGTTTTTTTGGATGAAAAGTTACGGGAAAGCCGTATGGTACTCTTTCTTATGAAAAGAGTTAGATGGCAATAGCTACCAAATTCCATCAATCATTGCTAAATGTTTGTAATTGAATATTGACCAGTTATATGTCCAAGTCCCAGCCCCCTATATTTTTTTAAAAATGAAAAAGAAAAAAACATTCAAAAGAAGTCAGGACATAGAGAATCCAAGCAAATTATCACGATAAAGAATGGAACTTGAGCCTAACTCAACTCCAAAAGCTAACTTGTAGGGTGAGGATTCTCCGAGTCCATATAAAGAATCCATATCCGATGTGAGACTCTTAGCAATCACATCTCTTCCCCTCATTGAGAAATGTACAAAGTACATAGTAGCTACAAAACATTAACTATATGCATAATACAACTTTTAAAATATATTCAAAGTACCAACCACAAGAGAGTAATGATTACACAAGAACAAAAACAAACTACAACACTACTACTACTATGTAAAATCAGTACAATACCAAATCTTATCGATTGACTAAGATTTTTTTTTTTGTTTCTACTTGTGAAGTGTTAAACTTGGATTTTTCTGGATTGATTTGCAGAGATTATAGTGAGGAAGAGATAGAGGATCACAGCAAAGTAGGATAGCATAACACTAGTTGTAACTTTGTGACAGAATTTGGAAACATGATCACAAATGGGCAACCATCCTGAATGGTTCTCTCCATATTTTCCCACATATCCTATTGCAGTTGCTGCTGCACATCCAGCCAGTAGTAGTGCCAGCACAATCTGTATACATACAACAAAATTCCAACATTCACGTCACTTCTTCAAAATTTATGTAAAATATATTAAAAAAACGCACTTAAATGATGTGACATAGACGGTGAGGATTCATACATAGACGATGTTATCCTCGGGATTAAGGCGGCCTTATATTTATTGATGCATACTTACTCTGGATGAATATGTACGTCTTCTACATTACATAGAGGTCGAACAAAGCTCACAATAACAAATAATCCTGGTCTTTATTTTTGACAAAATTTAGTCAGTATGTATATATTATACCCGATTAAACACTTATTATACATATGTTATATATTGAGTAGACACCTATAACAATTACAGACAGGTAGGTGAAAATTCTGTTGTTGACTAAAAAAAGTAAGATCCGGTGAAAAAGGTGATACATTCATATAGTGTATCACTGTTTATACCAAATGAAGGAATTATCACAACAATTTTATCAAAACTTATATTTCCCGCAACAACTAGAAAATGCATTGTAACTGACGTATAGGTTTAGGACTCATAAGAAATCAAGACATTAAATGCATATTGAGTGACGATACAAAAATCCAATGAATAGAATTAGTGAATGTAAATAAAAAGGAAAAGTTGAACATACCAAATCATGAAGGAACATGTAAAAATAGTTCTTTGGATCAAGACTTTTATGGCCTAGAACAGAGGCAATAATCAGTGACAAAACAGAGAAGCAACATCCAATTATATTTGACAGAGCAAAGAACCTGCAAAATACCCAAATAAGAAATTTAATAAAGCAGCAAAGATATTACTAATAGAATTCAGAACTTTCACCAAAGATTTGATTTTTCATATTATTTACTTGAAAGCTGAAGAATAACTATAGCGAGCATCCATTTCAATGCCAAATACACTGACAATCTGTTTGCTGGAGAGAATAATCAAAGTGGCAGACAATGTGAATGCAGATGCCAAAATTCTAAACAAAATTTGGGTTGCCAACAAACATTTGTGAGATTTCAAAGGTGGGTTTTGCATATTTTTGGCACCAATGGTCTCCATATTTTGGAATCTCAAAAAAACAAGAACTGAATGAGGAAGTTATAGAGTGAGAAAGTGGGCATTTTCAAGTAAATGGATCACTTTCAAAACAGGACAAAAAAGCAAGTTTTAAAACTGCTTCCTTTAGATTTTAATGAGCAACAAAAATGCATTATTTCTGGGTAAAAAAGAACAAAATGTATTAATTTTTTTTTTTCCGATAATCCAGGTCTCGGGGTGACCTTAGTACCCCATATCGCTAGTACCTGCACAAGTACTGGTACTAGGCTCCGGGAGGCGATGAACCCGTCCTTAGCCGCCACCGCCGGGTAAATCGCGGGATGTGCACCCCGCATTCAGTGTCTGATCGGTACCAACGGATCAATGCTACAAGATCTGACCCCTAACAGGACTTGTCCGGAGGGAATCAAACCCACACTGCAACATGCCCGCGCGGTTAAGCTACCAAGCTTTAATACGAGGCATATGCCCGGAGAACATATCTGCCGAAAATCGAACTTGTGACCCTAAGGCCATAAATTTAACTAATGGTCAGTGGTCACTATCTTTGGATAAAATGTATTAATTGTTAACTTAATGGACTGGGGTAAAGCCATAAAGGATATGAGGTTTGTTGATAAGTTAGAAGCCGCAACATTATGATTAAATAATTTTTTATTATTATAATAAGATGTTATTTTTTAAAGTGACTATTATAAAGAGTTTATGACTATATAAATATCTAAATTTTATTTTTACTATAGACTCCAAGTATTAAAATCGTACAGAACTGCAGCATTTCAGTTCCTTCCAACATTTCACTTTCGAGTCCATAATTAAATTAAATATAAACTCATTGTTCAACTTGCTCTTCTCACTACCCTACCTAAACGCCGCAAAATCCTCTTCCACATCCTATAATCCTTTTTGGTAACGAGAAATGGACAGATTGGCATCAAACGAAGGAAGAAAATGGAGTTGCATTCTCTTCCCCATTTTCAGCAAATTGAATGTTTTACGATAACTTGGAAAAACATTTGTAGACAGAACACGTTAAGGAGACACTTTTTTTTACGGCGAATCACCGCTACTTTTCGAGTGCAAGCACAGAAACCCCGGCCGACGCAATACCGCAAACCACGCTACCGATTAACCACACATAGCAAGCCATGTGCGATGCACTAACCAAGAAGGTTTATGCAGGGGATCGAACTCGCGACCATGGCCTCGCGCTTCTTCACACCAACTCACCCTCACAGAAAATTAACCCCAGGGGTGGAGCCAGAGACCTACGTACGAGATTGTAGAACCCAGTAAATTTTGTCCAAACTTGTAAGAAATTCATGTAATACATATAAATTATTAATTTAGAAATCAATAACTAAAAGATTCTAGAATTTTAAATCTATAAACTTCAAATTCGGACGCCCTCTAACCCCACCTCACCGACAACAAGTTAAACAAAAAAAAGGCTGGATATTTCTCTGCAGTTTCGCTCATATTGTTGTCTCTGTCATTCTTAGATTGATGAAGACTTTCTTAAATGCAGTCAATCAAAAAGTCGTTAATTTATCTCAGACAGTATGGAGAGATGACACTCCTATAATGCATGTTCATTAATGAATGTGATTTATCCCATTTCACAAAGGAAAAAGGTCGGAGAAGAAGGTAAAAGATGGAGTACTTGGAAGGAGTAGAATTTGTTAAGGGATTGGGAAGACTACTTATATGCACTTGTACAATCATCACCTTATAAGCTAGCTTTTGGGGTTGAGTTAGGCCCAAAATCCATTATTTAGTCATGTTCATTCCAATTATTTGTTCATCGATATTGGGCCCTCAAATTATATTATACACGACTCCGGTACAACCTAGCTTTTGGATTGTGTTAGGTCGAAGATCTACTTACATAATTGACTACCAAAATTCTAGAAACAAACAGTTGTACGAATTGATAACATATTTTTGGTTACCTAATAATTGCTCATTTTTGACATAGAAAAATAAGAACAGACCCACTGAAAAGTCTATCCAGCTTTGCTGTAGTCAGTTGCCTAAATTTCGAAAGGAAAACGAAAACGACAGTTCTATTTATAACAAGGCCGCTAAAAAAGCTTTTTCGCACTGATTTGTGTGGAGCAAATCAGCAAAAGTTAACAAACTAAGTAGGAGGTCCCGTTTTAAAAAATATTTTTTATCTTTGTTCTAAGAAAAATATCATGCTTGGAATTTTGGAACTTGTATGGGATAAAAAAGAAATAAGTGATTAAAATAAAGCATTGGAATTTTTGGCGTAGCGTCGCGGCGTCCAGGGAGAGGACCGCGGCGCCGGAACAGGAAAAAAATTCAGTGCTCAGCGCCAAAACTTCAGAGAGTTCTGTCAGGATTTGAGCGCCGTGGTGCCGGGGAAGCGTCGCGGTGCCAAAGGCGAAGAGCCGCGCCGCTGAGCCTAACGGACAGAATTTTCGAATCAAAAGTTGTAACTTTTCAGAACAATCATAACATTTGGTATGAATGATTGTAGTTGTTCATATGTTACTGCTATATAAAGAATGTTGATCACTTGATTAATATACAATGAATTACAATCATTACAAGAATCAAAATAAATCACTTGATTTATCTTCTTCTTCCTAAAGAACATTTTTGAAAAAACAACATAAAGTAAATTCGTCAGGGTCAAGTTCTTGTGCAAGAACTCGAACCAGATAGTTGTATCCTCTAAATAGACGTCCGTGAAACTACAACATAAGTGGAGACGAATTCTGTCTTAGGACACTGCGACAGCAGACCTCTATCGTATCAAGTTAGTGTTTGTTTTTCAATTTGCAGTATTTTTTGTTGTTGATTTCAATTTCAATTGAATTATTATTCTATTATTGTGATTGTTTATCAAAGATACTAGATTGGTAATAACAATCATGATATATCACACAAAGAATAAATAGCAACTTTTATACCAATTAGCTCATTATTCTAGTTAAATAAGATGCATTAAACAAATATTACAAGAATAAAAGAAAGAAAAGACAAAGAATCGTTCCATTAGTCTCTTGATGTTTCACAAGAAGAATTGCAAAATTTAAACAAATAGAAGAAAAATGAGTTGAGTATATAAAGCAAGATAACTTAAAACTTTAAAATCACTTTTAACATGTAGCATACACCATAACTCCATTCGAGATAATGACGAGCGCAAAACAGGCATATAAAGTAAAATTCCTTTTAGTGAAAAATACAATAGAAACTTTCGATCCCATGAGAATTGAGTTTTTAATATACTAATTAAAATTGTACGGAGGCTTGTGGAGAAATATAGAGAGGAAGAGGAACTTACACATGATGTTCATCGATCTAGAAAAGACTTATGACAAAGTTTCAAGGGAAGTTCTTTGAAGGTTAGAGATGTACTTGTGATGTACACTAGGGCGATCAAAGACATGTATGAGGGAGAGATCAAGGTCGGAACTGTGGAAGAAGACTGGAGCACTTCCCAATTTTGGTGGGATTTCACCCGGGATCCGCTCTTAGCCCGTTTTTATTTGCCTTGGTGATAGATTGAGTGAAACAGCAAATCCAGGGTGAGGTACCATGAGTGTATGTTATTCATGGATGACATAATTTTAATTGATGAGACTCACAACGGGGTTAACGCTAATCTGGAGGTTTGGCGATAAACTATGGAGTCTAAACTGTTCAGGTTGAGTAGGATCAAGATTGAATACATGGAGTGCAAGTTTAGTGGCGTGATATAGGAGACTGGTGTGGAGGTTAGGCTTGATACCTAGGTCATCTAAAAGAAAGAAAGTTTTAAATATCTTGGGTCTATTATCCAAAAAAATTGAGAGATTGACGATGATGTCACACATCATATTGGTGCAGCGTAGATGAAGTGGCGGCTCGTCGTCATGATTCCTGTGTGACAAGAAGGTGCAACCAAAACTTAAAGGCAAGTTCTATAAAGTGGTGGTTAGATCAACTATGTTATATAGGGCATAGTATTGGTCAATTAAGAACTCTCACGTTTAGAAGATGAAAGTCGCGAAAATGAAGATGTTGTGATGGATGTGTAGGCATATTAGGAGAGATAGGATTATAAAAAGACGATATCAGGGACAAAGTGGGAGTGGTTTCGGTGAAGGATAAGATGCGGGAAGCGATACTGAGATGGTTCGGGCATCTGAAAATTTGATGCACGAATGCCCCAGTACAGAGGTGTGAGAGGTTAGCTATGGATGGTTTCAGGAACTGTGATTAGATAGGACACAGCGCAGTTCCAGCTTACCGAGGACATGACCTTAGATAGGAAGTTACGGAGGACACGAATTAGGTTAGAAGGTTAGTAAGTAGTTGTAATGGCAACTTATCTCCCAAGATAAAACAACAATCAAACAAATGAGCAAAGAGAACTCAAGTATTTGTTTTGGAAGAAAGATCTTTGAGTGTTTGTGATTGCAAGAAAGGAAGACAATTTCAAAGAATAGTTTAGTGAATGTCAAGTGTGTTTTGCAAATGAGCCAAAGGCCTCATTTTATAGTGTTAAGAAGAAGACCCTCCAACTAGCCAATTTATGGCTTTGAATGACCAAGTAATGGCCATTAGTATGGAGTTATAATTCATCCAAGTAATGGCTGAATTCAAGAGCAGAATAAAGAAGAGTTAATCCACCAAAGTAAGCTCAAACGCGTCGGTTTTATTCTTCTCGATGGGTAGCGATCATAGCGCGCGTAACTTGAGCAGCGCGCGATCCTGCAGAGTGGCGCCGTGGCGCCGAAACTTCAGGGACTTGGCGCCGCGGTGCTCTAACACCACGGTCCTTGCCGCCGCGGCCCGATTCATGACTCGTTTCATCTTTTAACACATTGCACATGTCTTCCCTTTGTTTACCAATGTGAAACCATTGTTATTTGTCCCGCTTATCCTTTCATATTATTATTAGTTATAGTATTAATTTTTTAGTTTCTTTTTCTTGAATTCCTGTTACTATTTGTTATTTTGTGTACTTTGATTATCGCAGGAATTTGTGGTTGTCACTATCCCTTTTGTGTTTGGGACTGTTCTAACATATTTTTTATAGTATTTTGACATGACTTATTCGTTCTCGTTATTTTCTTTGGGTATTGCTTTGATTTTTCTGTTCTTATGTTGAGGGTCTACCAAAAATGACATCTCTACCTCTCAAGGTAGAGGTAAGGTCTGTGTACACTTTACCCTCGCCATACCCCACTTTGTGGGATTTCACTGAGTGTGTTGTTGTTATTGTTGATGTTGTAACTAAAATTGCTTGATTACTAATTGAAATTCAATTTGTGTGAAAATGTGATTTTTAAAATTAAAAATAATGGGATGAAGAACTAGCCAACAAAATCAGAACAAACAGTTATAATTAAGGCTGTCCAACGGGGCGGGGCTACCCGACTCCACCCGGACCCCACCCCGAGCATGCCTGACCCTGTACCGGTATCGGATATCGGTATTCAGTATCGGTATCGGTATGGGGTCGAGAATTTTACTCCATCCCGACCCAACTCAGCCCCGCCCCGACCCCACCCCACCCCACCCCGACATCGACCCCGACCCTTTCCACTCGTTGCACAACGGCCAAATTCCCTTCCCCCTACCCCAACCCCCTTAATATTTATTTTTAACCCCTAAGTTATTATATTTACACTTTAACCCAATTTTTTCAACTATAAATACCTCATTTTCTCTTCATTCTTTCTCACAAATCTTCCTACAATCTCTCTAATAATCTCCAATCTATCTCTCATTCTCTCTACATTGTCTACTTAATATTCAATTTTATTTATTCATTTGGGAGTGAAGTTGGCAACTAGCTTGAGGATCATCCATCGAGCAAAGTTTCAATTTTCAACCTCTTGATTACATATCGACGTTGGGTACATTCGTTCCCTCATTAAATTATTGTTGTTTCTTTATTTTAATTAGCGCACTTAATTTTATTATCTTTAATTATTTATTTGTATAATTATAATGGAAAGATTTAAACGTATGATTACAGGTAAGGGTAAGAGTATTGCTTCTTCTAGTAGGGGTAACAAGGGTAAGGGTACTTCTTCTAGTCATCCTATTCCTCCTAGACAGGATGATTTTGTTGATACTGAATTATTTCCTGAAATCCGTTAGATTTAGACGAGGAGCTATTTACTGGAATTCAACAAGATTTTAATTTAAAAGATAATTTAGATGACACACCCACTAATCTAGATGACATGCCCACTAGTGCACCTCAAACTGAACCGCCTCCTATTCCCCCTAGTATGAGACGAGGTCCACCAGAATGAAAATTAACATCAAATGTATGGACTTTTTTTATAGGGACGTAGAAAATCAAGTTGTTAGATGCCTAATTTATAAAAAAGTTTATAAATTTAAAATGAGAAAAGGTCAGAGCGGGACGGGAGGTTTAACTAGGCATTTGAATATATTTCACTAAGATAACTGATAAAATCATGACTATTACATTAGATAACGTTTCTTCTAATATTTCAGCTGTTAGATTATTAAAAAATGTCCTAACTCTATCTTTTCCAGATCATTTTCATATAAAATGTGCATATCATATTTATAACTTAGTTGTAAAGGATATCACTTTTTGAAGAGACTAAGAGTAAGATGGTCCGAGATGTGTTGAACATTCAAGCGTCATCAACAACGTCTGAAAACGCGTTTTCTGCGGCAAGATTTCAAATAGGAGAGCACATACATTCATTGGCAGGAGACTCATTAGAGATTGCAGTTCTATTCAGAGACTGAATTCGTGCGGAGCGTATGAGGTGCGGCCAACCGGAGATCAACGAAGAAGAAGTCTACAAAGAAATCTTATCCGACGGATGTGCAAGCGACGTCGACCAATTTGACCAACAATATCAATTTCAACCAAAGAAACCACAAGAAATTATAAAGAAACTAGAAAACGTGTTTCTTAAAATGTAATTCTTTTAATTGTAATTTTATTATGTTATTTATTTGCAACTTTCAATATCACGAAGTTGCAATTTTAAAATTGTATTACCAAAAAAAATCATACTTCTGTCGAATAATATAAGAGACATAAAGACAGTCTTGGGTTATTTTTATTAAACTATCTTGTTGTGTTTGTGTGTGTTATTTATTTAATTTAAGAGCAAATAAAAAAATGACTCACCCCTCCCCGACCCCGACCGCACCCCGACCCCAACACCGACACATCGATATCGGGACGGGGCAGCGACAGACCCCGCCAGCCCCGCCAAACCCCGACCTCCCATCCCCGCCCCATTGGCCAACCATAGTTATAACTCATAGAGATAAATTAGTTGAGTGAAGAATCCACCTATGAAATAACTTTTAATTTTTAATATCTTTTACCGACTTTCATTAAAGTATGAATGTTTCTCGCAAATACATTTCGATCACTCTAATGCCCAATTGTCATTTATATTTGCTATTACATGACAAAAATTGTTTGCGGTAGTAGATTTAAAGTAGTTCATTCATTATTATTTGAGTAATTTTGATCCCTTAAATCTCTCCAGATATTTATCAAACTCTAATTACTAAATTTAATTGAAATGGTCAAAATAGAAAAAATTTAATGGGAATTCACATTTGAAAATATAGATTTTGTAGTTTATGTCATTTTTTATCTATTTCAAGAGTTTGATGTAATTCTAGAGGTGCGATTTCTATTATTTTTTGTGTTTGGTGTAGTTTGTTTTTACAGATATTTCTGTTGTTTCTTCTTAAATTTTATTTTCATATGTTATATTTAACAATCAAGTTTGGTAAATGTTTGATGGAGACTAAGAATTTTCAATTTAAATAAATTTAAAGGACTAAAATTGTTCAGTTGATACTTAAGTGACTATTTTGAATTATAAAACTATTTTTAAGGGAAAGAACGTCTATGCGGCTGTGCCCCCTCAAACCAAATTAATTATCCCCTCATACCCCCCATTACTTTTGTACCCTAGAAAAAATTGAAACTATTTACCCGAAATGTTCTCCCTCTCAATTATGATACCAATATGGTATATAAATATACTAAGATGGTATCAGGGAAGTGTTTCAGTCCTTCTACTCATCTTCCATGATACCATCCTGGTATATAAATATATTGAGATGATATTTCATGAATGATCATGTTCGTTTATGTCACGCCCCGACTTTTACTAAGTCTTTACTTAGGGCGTGATGACACCTGGACAATTATTTCCCACCAGGAGCACCATTTAATTCTCTTTATTTAGAAATTTGAATTTATATTCAAATACGGAGCTATTAATAAAAATAATAATAAAGAAATCTGTTTATGACTTTATTAAAAACATAACGCGAGTCCATGCTCGTGCAAATATTGTTTCTACCTAGACATACTGACAAAGATTATTCTAAGTTGGAAGGGATACCATTTCACACGGGCATTTCCCGAGACACTGGAGCTGACATCCTGAACCTGACGAATATCAAGCCCGAAGCAATGGACTTGGTATGACAAGAGGCTGCGGGACGATCGCTAGCCTTGGCGTGGAGCCTTTCTTCTATCACGCTTTCCTGAAACATGTTAAATAAAGAGTCGGCCCTACCATCCAAATTTGGTGAGAACCTTACCTGATTCAAAGTAACACCACAATATTCCAAGTGCAATCACATTATAACGTAATAAGCATATTGCAAAAACATATCAGGTTACAACATTTTTAAATATGCAACAACTCCTCATAGGAAATTCTCGGTTTAACTAACACTTCATTTTATCTCGTATTATACGTTAAGACATTCCCCTGCATTTCCACATGTTTATTACATTTATATATTTGTGAACGCGTATTCACTTTTCATATTTATATATAGGTGAACATGTATTCATCTTTCATATTTGTTGCGGCGTGCAACCCGATCCATTATATTTACGTATTTGTGAACACGTATTCACTTTACGTTTTGTTGCGGCGTGCAACCCGATCCATTATGTTTACGTATTTGTGAACGCGTATTCACTTTACGTTTTGTTGCGGCGTGCAACCCGGTCCACCTCTATAGGGACACTCTCTCATCATATGGTCTTGACGGACGCAGGAAAAGCAAGTACCAATGGCAAGACGACATTCCCCATGATGATGTCTGCCACACTGTAACACCGAGGAAAAGATGGCCTCAACGGACCAGAACCCCTGCTCCTCTGAGAACCTGAATCCCGGGAGCCCTGACCAGCTCCTGAATACCCCGTGCAGTCAAACCGTCTATCAGTGGACTGTGAGGGTGCACTCTGTGCTGGCTGGAAGGAATACCTAACACGCTGTTGAGGCTGCCCGTCTCGAAACTCACCCGAATACTCAGCTGATCTGGCCCTCTTATGCTGGCCCATACCATGGTCTCTATCTGACTGACACCCTCTATGTCGATCCTCTACACCCTGTGCGTAAGCCTGTACCCGGGCAATATCCATGCCTGGCTGAAGAGCCACTGCCATGCATCCATTAATCAAGTAGCGGTCTAGTCCCATCACATATCGATGTACTTTATCCGCCATGTTAGCCAAAATAGCAGGCGCGTATCTAGCTAATGAGTCAAACTCCAAACTATATTCTCACACGCTCCTGCCGCCCTGTCTCAAATGTAGAAACCGGTCAACCCTGGCTCGTCTCACCTCTGGGGGCAGAAAGTGGCCAAGGAAAGCCTCTGAAAACTCTTCCCATACTGCGGAAGGAGCACCCTCGCCCCTAGACAGCTCCCACGACTCATACCAGCTGACAGCTACGTCCCGCAACCGATATGAGGCCAATACAACCGACTCAGTCTCTAAGGCCATTATCACCCTCAACGTCCGCTGTATCTGTCGGATGAACTCCTGGGGATCATCCTCTGGCCTTGTCCTGAAAAACTCACAGTGGACCATTTCGAAATCACGGACCTCACTAATCGCTCTGGGTCAACTCACAGTCCTCGTTTATATGTTCGCTGCCACCAACCTAGTCAGCAGCTGAACCGCATCCCTCATGGCTCGCCCTTCCGCCCACCGGCGAGAGGCTGGAGGCTCGAATCTTTGAGGTCTCAAATCGTGATGCGCCACTGGCCCTGGGGCCTCTGGTGGTGGTGACGAAGCAGAGCTCATCGACGGGGACACAGTCTCCGGCGTAGACTGAGTACGAGACCTAGTAACTCTCTAAATCCGACTAGTATCCCCTCTGTAGATTTGCTCTTCTGGGTCGTTGTCGCCTTCTTCGGAGGCATAGCTGTAAATATAGTAAGTCGTCAGAAAGAGGATTATCCTAATAACATAGCTTTATTGCACGATCTAAGAGATGGAAGAATAGAAACCAATCCTAAATGTATGGCAGCCTCTTGCGTATAAGTATGGTGCACAACATACCCATACGCAAGACTCTACTAGACACGGTCTATAGACATTCCGAGGACTAACTACTCTGATATCATTTTTTTCACGACCCGACCCGACGGGCCGCAACCCGGCGCCCTAATGACACCATTACACTAACATGTCACATAGTCAACTGACACTTAAGGGTAATAGAAAATTCGGCACCATAACACTACATTTATAACATATGCCCAAAGTAGGAGAGCCGACAAGGCTGTCTTACATAAGGGTGTACCTGTCTCCGGAGGAGTCACAACTAACCAACATGCCACCAAATAGCATCACAAATACGCGGAAAAACCCCATCACTGAATACAACCATCATGACTGATCAAAACAAATTTACATACGTTCAACCCACAACTGTCTACAGACCTCTAGGAGTACAATAATGACATAAGACATGACAGGACCCCGTCGTGCCCAAAATATACATAAGTCCAAATAATAAAGGGTTGTACCAAAATTACTGGCTCCGAAACAATGGAGCTCTCCAACAGCTGAGTAGATGACCTAAAACAGAGGGTCACCTAGCTGAGAACCTATACCTGCGGGCATGAACGCAGCCCCCCGAGAAAGGGGTTAGTACGAAATAATGTACTGAGTATGTAAACATGAAAGACTGTAAATGAGATCATAACTGTGCCAAGAAAAATAGAGAAACATATCAGTAACCTCGAATGCTTACCCACAGAGTCATCATGTCCATAGGTATGTATATAACATGTCTCGGCCCTCTAGTGAGGGACTCGATGAAATTATCAATATAACATGTCTCGGCCGTGTAGTGAGGGACTCGATGAAATTATCAATATAACATGTCTCGGCCCTGTAGTGAGGGACTCGATGAAATCATATATGTATAACATGTCTCGGCCCTGTAATGAAGGACTCGATGGAATTATATATGTATAACATGTCTCGGCCCTGTAATGAGGGACTCAATGGAATTATATATGTATAACATGTCTCGGCCCTGTAATGAGGGACTCGATGAAATTATATATCTATAACATGTCTCGGCCCTGTAATGAGGGACTCGATGGAATTATATATGTATAAGGCCCTGTAATGAGGGACTAGATGGAATTATATATGTATAACATGTCTCGGCCCTGTAATGAGGGACTCGATGAAATGAATAATAGCACTTGGCACAAGCAGAACATCATGAGCAATCATATATAACTTAAATTATCATTTGACTCTCAATGGAATAAGAAAAAGGCATTATCACATCATATATAATTTAAATCATCTTTTAGAAAATCAAGGCGCTTAGCGTATTGTCACGCCCCGACTTTTCCTAAGTTTTTACTTAAGGCGTGATGGCACCTGGACAATTATTTTCCACCAGGAGCACCATTTAATTCTCTTTATTTAGAAATTTAAACTTATATTCAAATACGGAGCGAGTAATAAAAATAACAATAAAGAAATCTGTTTATGACTTTATAAGAAAACATAACGCGAGCCCATGCTCGTGCAAATATTGTTTCTACATAGACATACTGACAAAGATTATTCTAAGTTGGAAGGGAGACCATTCCACACGGGCATTTCTCGAGACATTGAAACTGACATTCTGAACCTGACGAGTACCAAGCCCGGAACAATGGACTTGGTATGACAAGAGGCTGCGGGACGATCGCTAGCCTTGGCGTGGAGCCTTTCCTCTATCACGCTTTCCTGAAACATGTTAAATAAAGAGTCAGCCCTACCATCCAATGAGTGAGAACCTTACCCTGCAATTCAAAGTAACACCACAATATTCCAAGCGCAATCACATTATAACGTAATAAGCATATTGCAAAAACATATCAGGTTACAACATTTTTAAATATGCAACAACTCCTCATAGGAAATTCTCGATTTAACTAACACTTCATTTTATCCCGTATTGTACGTTAAGACATTCCCCTGCATTTCCACATGTTTATTACATTTATATATTTGTGAACGCGTATTCACTTTTCATATTTATATATAGGTGAACATATATTCATCTTTCATATTTGTTGCGGCGTGCAACCCGATCCATTATATTTACGTATTTGTGAACACGTATTCACTTTACGTTTTGTTGCGGCGTGCAACCCGATCCATTATATTTACGTATTTGTGAACGCGTATTCACTTTACGTTTTGTTGCGGCGTGCAACCCGGTCCATTATATTTACGTATTTGTGAACACGTATTCACTTTACGTTTTGTTGCGGCGTGCAACCCGATCCATTATGTTTATATTTATATATTTATGTGAACACATATTCACTTTTCATATTTTTCAGAAGATCGAATAAATAATATTCTCTTTCCCAACATTCTGTCATTCATACTTGTAACGATTATAACTTTTTAACCATAACTCCAACTAAGGTGTTTCTCAAGCGGAAACTAAGGTAAGACGGGGATCTTTCACTGTACCAAATTTCATTTAAAACTACTTTGGGTAACTAACACAAATTTATGCTCAAAAAAGACATATGAGATTTGTTTCGGCAGAATTTTTATTAAACAGAACTCAATCTTAGAATAGTCATAACTCCTAATCTGTAAACCAGTTCAAGCCCCATAAAATCTCAAAACGACTAGAACAGAGAGATACACGTCTCCGTGTGAACCATACTTTCATATTCTGTACCATTTGGTACAGTTTTATACTTTTATTCGCTGCCCTTCCTGGATCTCGATAGATCCGAGGCAGAAACTTTAAACAGCGATAACTCTCAATCCGTAAATCGGATAGACCCCCGTAAGGTCTCAAAATGTCCACAACAGATATATCTAGAACTTTCATTTAGCAACAATTTTCATATTCCCCACATATTAGTACAGTTTTACGTTTCCACGTCCTGCCCTTCTGGATTCTGATGAATCCGAGACAGCAACTTCAAACTACAATAACTCTCAACTCGTAAGTCCGTTTTAATAACTATTTATCTATATATGTCTGTAACAGAGATATTTACAACCATGAAAATTTTCATATAATTCTAATAAGTAAAACTCAATAAAAACAGTCTGTAATTATGCCTTTCCGAATTTCGACCAAATCTAAGGCAGGAACCTTGAACTATGATAACTTTCAAACCGTATGTCCATTTTACCTCATTTTTGGTTCTATATGATCATATTAGAGAGGTGTACCACTCTTCCAAATTTCATCAAATTCTAACAATTATAACTCAGTGAGAACAGTTCGTAAAGTTCATGACGCAACTAGTTGTCTAAACAATCAAAAGTTCAATATTTCTTTTCAACACTCAATTCTTATTCTAACATGTATTGAACTAAAAATAAAGGATGTTACCAAGAATTTCTGAGTGAGAAAAATCACCTTGTAAGTGTGAAGATTATTGTTGTGTGGTTGCTAAAATTATCCTTACTCTCTAGTATTTTGATTCTTGTTCTTCTTGCCCCCTTGGTATTTTTTTCCTTTTCTTTTCACTTGTTTTTTTCTGATTTTCTAACCTTTATGTTATGTACTTTGTTTTTGTGTAAATACAATGTATAAGTGGAGAGTTTTCTATAACCTATGGGAGGTGGAATGACAAGAGTTTGAGGGGAAATGAAAAGGGGGGGGGGGGGGGAGAAGGGAAGGGACGTGCAACGCTGCATGCCTTCCTTTTTTTTTCTTTTGTTTTTTTTTCTTTTCTTATTTTCATTTTATCTATCTATTTATCCAACTTTAACACTAACTCTATCCCATGCAATTTATTCTTTGTTTTCTTATATATATATATATTTTTATTAACTCAACCACAATTATATATTACTATTTTTTTTTCCGGATTTTACAGTTTATTAAAAAAAGACACATTTTCTCGGAAAAATCTCTATGATATCATTGTCTTATATACATATATTGTGATGATATCATGGAGGACTGGTTCAATCATGTGATGGTATCACGAAGAAAGGGATTTGGGCGGGGGTATGTCGGACAAATAGTTTTAAGCGAGGGGGTACAACAGGTAATTAGTTTAGAAGGGACATGTGACGGATAATTAGTTTAGAAGGGACATGTGACGGATAATTAGTTTGTTTTTGGAAATATTTCAGCTAGTTTCCTTATTTTTTATCATTTCTCTATTAACTACATAGGAACTCTCCTCGTTCACTTTTACTTATTCATTATACTAAAAATAAATTTTTACTTTATTTATCCATTTTAGCATATTAAGGAAAAAATATTTTTTTTTCTTATGTTACTCTTACAACAACAACATACTCAGTGAAATTTCACAACGTGGGTCTATAGAGGGTAGAGTGTACATAGACGTTACATCTACCTTGGTATGGAGAGTGGTTGTTTCCGAGAGACCATCGGCTCAAGACAAAGTACAAGCACAAGCAAAGTAAGACAAACAAAGCGACTAAGCCATCATAGTGAATTCTGAAAAAGAAGCAATAACTAATGCAGGTAAATAAGACAAACAAAATACACATAGCACCATACATCAAACGAATGAGACTATAAAGTAATATTGTACTGTTGACACCAATTTTGACCCATCTTTTAAGTCATTTCTTGCAATTTTAAGCATTTTAGGACACCGCATTTTAATCATCATTTTTTGCATTTTTTGCATAATATTCTATGTTTATTTTTTCACAAAATGCATTGCATCTTTTTATTTTAAATTAAGCATTATGTCTTTGTTAATATTATGTTTCTGTTATTATTATATTTGCATCTCTTTAAATAATTAATTGGCATCCCGTTTTTACTTTTAATTAGGCATTAAATATTTCTTAAATATTGTATTTTATTATTATTGCATCAGCATTTTCATTTTGATAATTTTGTATCTTTTTAAATAATTTTTCTTTTAAATGATAAATCCGTTTTGCATTTTTGTTAAATCAGCCCAGCCCGCCAAAAACCAAAGCCCAAACCAATGCCCAAAAAATGAGACCCAATACACCTTTCATCCTCCCCACCAAAAAAAAAAATAATCAAAACCAAACCCTAAACCTAAATACCCACTATAAATAAAACTATTCCCCCTCTTTTCATTCTTCAACAACAACATTAGTAGCGCCGCACACCCCCTTTCTTCCCCAGCAAACCCCAACATCAGTCGCCCACCTCACTTTCATGCAGACACACATCACAACACATACAACATCAGCAACACCCCTTCCCCCACTGCCATTCCCGTCACACACACATACTCACACCCTCTCCTCTTCCCATTCCCATCGACCACACCTCCGTCGATAACTACTCGTCGACCACACCCCCGTCGACCTCACTCCCCTGCTCCCCTTTTTTCACCCTAAAAACACTCATCTCCCCTCTCTTAGAGAGAATCAACCGTTGCTAACCACCACTGTACCACACCCGAACCACCATTGAAACTTGGAACCACAACAATATTCGGTTGTTTGGATTTTCAGATCTGATCGGAATAGATTCTGACGTCGCCCCGGCATCTTGCCGATGAGGCGACACCGACCCGTTTCCCATTTTGTGTGTTGGTTTCTGTATGGATTATTTTTCATATTTTTTATATCTAACCGGAGTTCTAAAACTCCAGCGACCTACGCTGGTTTTATTTCTTGATATATGTTGTTGGTTTTGGTTAGTGGACTGATTACTTCTGATTTTTGATATCTTGCCTGAGTTCTAAAAGCTCCGGCGACTGTTGTTGGTTTATTTTGTTGGTTATCTGACGTAGTTGGCCTTTGTTGGACTGATTTTTTTGGATAGGGTGTTCTACCGGAGTTCTAAAAAAACTCCGGCGACCTCTGTTGGTTATATCTTTCAGAATCTGTGTTTGGGTTTTCTGTGGGCCCTTCACATTTTTTTTATACTCGCCGGAGTTTTAAAACTCAGGAGATTTCGGGTGTTTTATTATTGGGATTAGTCGCCTGTTTTGTTGTTACTAATTTTCTGATTTTTGTAAACCGCGGCGTTACGCTCAAATTCATTGGTTGTTTGGTGCGTTTCTGAGAGATCTGTGTCGCTGTAATTTTTGTCTACTGTTTGTTGTTGCTTGGCTATGGTTTTGGACAATTTTGCCCAAATTTTGCCCTTTGATTTAGGTACTTACTGATTTAGAACAAATACTACACTGTTGGTAACTGATTTATAACATATACTACACTTGTGGCCAATGAAAAAGCTATCCGTCGATTTTTGAGGCCTCCACAGTTGCAAATACGGAAAATAAAATAAATGAAGCTTTCTGGGCAATGATGATTTCTTCCACTTACACAGGATAATCAACATGCGCTGGCGGGGCGAATTTCGCAGCCGGACTTGTTTAGGATGTCCCACTTTATTTTTTATATATCTGAGCCCTCAGTGTTTAAAACTATTACTGTTTTGGCGCGGATCTGAAGGTTTTATTTATTTTATTGTTTCTAACAATATTGGCCGATGAAGGAATCTCCGTCTGATTTCCAAGGTCTCCCTCGTACAAAAGACGGATTTATTTTTGGCTTTACTTATTAATTCTTGTCATTGCTTTAAAATTATTTATTCTATTACTAACACTTTTACTAAGTATTTATGCAGGTACCCGGAGATCATCTTGTGCAGAAGGCCTAAAAAGGGCTAAAAGATGTCCCAGAGTTTTATTCGATTAGCTTTATTATTTTGTATTGCATTCCATTGTAATTGTAAATTATGAAAAACTGCTTAGAATATGTAGAATAAAAAGGCATAAATAATTACCTAGGTTTGAACGGATAACCGCAAGTTAGCGGATCTTAAAGAATGTCTAACCTCTTCCCTTTAGGATAATAAAGAACTCTGATCCAGAATCTCATTAATTTCGCAGACCATTAAATGGAGATTAATTGCAGTATTTTTATTGCAATAAATCAAGTGTCCTAATTCACTTAAATAATTAGGCGACGACTCCTCAAAATCAGCATTATTGCTCCATCCAGGGAACCGCGCCAAAGAGCAACGTTGCATATACCGTTCGACCAGAGGTAAAAACGGCGCGACAAAGATGGCGACTACTGGGATATCAGGTTCTTAACCACAACAAACTCAGGTTAATTAAATATTGCGCTTTATTTTGTTTTATTTTTATTGTAAATGATTTATATTGTTTGCTTTTCATTTTTTTTGCTTTAATTGCTATTCTCTTTTACTGCTTTTCTCAATTGACATTCCGCTCATATTCCTTCCATTCTGGAAAATTGGCACTATCACACACTCACGCGCTGGTGTGCTTCGCGCACCCGCAAATTTCTTTCAAGACACCCAAATTTTAGGAGAGTTGGCGCCTGCGTGGAGTTAGATCGGTTCGTCTGATCAGCCGCGTAGCCTTCTCACTCGAGTTGTCCGCTCGGGAACCTTGCGTCTAGTAAGTTAAATCTTAGAAAGCTTAAGATAGAGCTATACCACTATTTTATATTAAGTCATGCATGCATAAACCTTAGGTGGGTTAATCTTTGGTATTAACGCCACAATTAGATATCCACCAAACTTGTCGACGGGTTTCACAGCCCAACGACCCATTAGCATACTATGTGTAGCGTGATGATGATAGACGGATCCAAGCCTGATCATGACACGCCGAAATTGAAAAAAGTGCACCGTTATTTGGTCGTCATTTCCAACAAAAGCGCTAATGTTTAGCAACTTTGGTCAATCTATCCCAATCTCGCATATCTGGCGTTTAGGCCGGCCTCTGACATAAGAGAGGTCTCATGCATATTAGGGCGCGCGCTTGATTTGCATGCTTTTGTTTATTATTGTTGTCGTTAGCAATTCTGTACATATTATTTAATGCAATAATTACCCTCTTTGTAACTCCGGGCTCAAGCATTTGCATTTTGCACTTTTTGTTGTCACATTGCAATCAGGACTTCTACTGCGTAAATCGCTCCTGAACAGCGCGATTTGGACTTTTTGAAACATCAACCACCAGTCCGGTCGAACCAAGCAGTGGAGTCTTTGACTATATTGTCACGCCCTTACATTTTATTATTTTTTTTTGGGCTTGCCTACTCTCACCCATTTATCATATTTTTTTGCAGGAAGACCGTCCTCGCAAATAGTCGAGGGTGGCCGGGGAAAAAAAAGGAAGAAAAAGAAAAAAAAATCATCACAAGAATGAACTGGAGTTATGTTGACGGAAAGAAGTCAACTTATACCAGATTCAACGAAGCATCGCTCTGGGTCCTATATTTTGTATCTCTATACATATTTGCAAATTCAATTGTTATGTCTAGTGTTGATTACATAATTCTTTATCATGCATTTTACAACATAATCATCCCGAACTACGCGTGTCTGATTCTCACCATACGGTGTGATACGTAGGCAACCCATCTAGGGTTCGACACCACCACAAAAAAAATAATAAAACATAATAATAATAATAATAATAAAGAAGCATATTTTTCTCACTCATGCATCCCATTCATCATATTTTCGGGCATTTATTTTTTCGTTACATTCATTTTACTTTGCATTCGTCCACAGTGGACAATCATTTGTTTTGCACATCTTTATATTGCTATCCTTTCATTGATTCAAGCATACATTTTATAACATATTTGAACGAACTACGCACACCTGATTCTCGTCAAAGATGAGATACGTAGGCAGCCCAACTCGAATTCGGTACCCTTTATTCAAAAAATACAAAAAAAATATTTTGTTCATAAAATACAAAAAAAAAATGTTATCCAAAAATGCAAAAAAAAACATTTTTTAAGTATTATTGTTTGACTTAGTTGATACCAACACAGTTATGAGTGTGCATATGAAAGAACGAGTAATAATCAATATGGGTTGACTTCGCGGTAAACCATAGATTATTTTGGTACCTCTCACGCACACATGTAATGACATTGTCTTGCATGCTTTCAAGATAAGAACGAAACCAACCTCATCGTTTCATGTGCATTGTGTGGTGAGTTTTAGAATAAGTTCAATTGCATTGCATTGTGATCTAGAACTTGGCCTGAATGTTTGTTGAGGCGAAATCCTGAGTAACACTCGGTGTAGGAAATGATCATAGGCTTTCTTTGACCCGTTTGAGCCTTTTCAGCCTACCAAATAACATTATCTGTAATACACCCCTTTTGAGCCTAAAACTTATTCTTTCGACAACCGCATATTACACCTATACCCTTTCTGAGTGCGTACGCACTATCCCTCTCTTGGCCCGACCTCCTTGAGCGTTTTAGAAATGTGCAAGTGGCTGACAAAATTCTGCGTCAAAGTTTGCAAAGACAAAAATTGTCAAAGTCCCAAAAGGAAAAAGAAAACACAAATGACGACTTCACAAAAAGAAGAAATCAAAAGCCCCGACATTATTTAAAAAAATGAATAAAAATGAGAGAATAACTTTGAAAAAAGGGGGCTCCAAACGAAATATTCAAAAAGAAGCCAGTACAGAAAAACTGGGACAAAAAGAAAGCAGTTCAGCATTAAAGCACACAAATATCAAGCACGGACGTAGTCCAACGCTCGAGGAAGGATTAGACACTTTTTATCCAAATGATATTCATCGCTTCCCCCAAATCTACATTACAAGCCCGTGACAAGCCCTACATGATCTTATACTAAGGGTTCTCACATTAGTGGATACTTACATGATGGCCAAGCCTATGGTATCACAATTGCATGCATTGAACATCCTTTTGAGTGTTAGCGTACTTCTCTAAACGTCCCAAAATTCAAAATACTGGAATATATGTGAGAAATAGGACTTTCTTCAGTGAGGGCATTTGAAACGTGAGATTACGTATAGTTCGAAACCTTGACTGCAAGCAAGTGTGTCGATACTTAGGTGTCTGAGGTACCATTTGAAACTATAGGAATTACTTAGAAGTCAGTCTCGGTTAGACTGGAAGTAAATAACGGAATTCCTAAGCACAATACTAATTGTTGGTATCAACTAAAGTCAGAACGTGATGCTGTCTTTCCACTTTTTCAGAAAACAAATACATATAAAAATTCCCATTTTTTGCATCACGAACTACGTCTTGACCTGATTCCCTCAGCGGGATACGTAGGCGGCCACATTGGCTTCGGCCTCATTTTCTGAAAAATTGTACAATCATTTTTTGCATCACGAACTACGTCTTGACCTGATTCCCTCAGAGGGATACGTAGGCGGCCACATTGGCTTCGATCTCATTTTTTGAAAATTGTACAATCATTTTTGCATCACGAACTACATCATGGCCTGATTCCCTCATGAGGATACGTAGGCGGCCTAAGTCGGCTTCGGTCACACCATTAGAAATATTCTCATTGGCTCGCGTGCGACAGAATGCATTTGATTATTCCGAAAAGAGATATGAACAATTTCCGCCAGAGTTAAGTCCGTACAGAGACTAGCATTGTTACACCCCGTAGTTCCAGGGTATGTATATGAGGACGTACGTACGAGAATACGACGTTAAAATTGGAAAGGAAGAAAGATGTGATTTTTCGACGGAAAAGTTTCCGAACTTCGTGAAGGAAAAAGGTTTATTATTGAGAATTGGATTCTCAACTTTGGTATATAAGACTTTAAGAATTTATAAGAATTATGGATTTTATTTTTCGGAATTGGTCACGTGGGGCCCACGGGAGGAATTTACGGGTTGTGGGGCCCACTTTATTTTCGAGATTTTTGGCATTACGGATATTTTCGGAAGATGAAATATTTTGGACGAGTAGGAGGGCGACACATGGCACCCCCATGTGGCCCTAGGGCCGAATTAGGTGTCCATTTGACTTGTGGGACGTTTTTTAGGGAGACATGTGGCTAGCCACATTTCTCAAAGTTGTGGTGGACATATGGTTGGTAGAATCCACACAGACATGTCCCCAATCTACACCTTACACTTGCTTTGATCTTGGCCATTTATTGTCCTATAAATACCCCTTAAGTTGCAAGACTTATTCATCCACACTTAAGAGTTTCCAAGGCAAAAATAATACTCCCTCCTTTGTAGTTCTCGTCCACCACCCCCCCCCCCCCCCACTTTGTGTAGAAAATACTTCAATTGTTGTTGTATAATCTCAAATACCTTAGCCTAGTATCCCTAGTAGTATTCTAAAGTAATCCCAACATAAGAGCCCGAAAATACTACTTTATTCCTTAGTCGCAAAATAAAACCCTAGAAAAATCTTCATAAGCTTAGATGAAGTGATAAGAGAAGTTGTTTAGAAACTTCTAAGGGTTGCTTGGAGCGGATTTGAGCGTAAGGATTTTGAGCTAAACGTTGCTCAGGATCGACTTATTAATCTTGGATAATTTTGGGCTTATCGAGGTAATGATCTTTATCCCCCTATTGTAATTGGAGATTACATATTGTAGTAGTTTATGATTGAGTAAGATATATGGAAGGATGATTAGAAAGAATTGAACTGTATTTACATTGGACTGTATTTACAGTAGACTGAGGTAGTATTATTGTGGGACAGAATTGTACACGTCCGGTTAGACGTATAATCCCCTTGGAGTTGTTGGCTTGGTAGCGGACCTTGATATAGGAGGATATTTATGTGGTTACGGGGGGGAGGTGCTGCCCAATTTTCCGTAGAATAAGGAATTGTATACTTAAAAATATTCTACGAAGAGAACTAGAAGTTGATAGACGTATTGTGGTTATATTATGTGGATATTCGACGCGCGACATACTCGACTTGGCTTAAGGAGTAGCCGACGAAGTTGAAGTACTTGGAGCGTTTTGCTACGTGTCGTAAGGGTTAGTTGTCGCGAGGTATGTGATTCTTCCTATCCTCTTGAGCATGATATTTGTGAAATATATATAGTACGGTAGACGTACGTGTGTTAACTGAATTTGGTTTCACTTTGATGTCTTTTGACTTGAGTTCTAAATATTAAGAATCTTGAAATATTTCAAAAAGAGTTATGAATCATTATTCGGAAGGAAATTAATACTTGATTTTAAAAGAATAAGTTCTCTTGGTTTTCCAACAAATGTGATTGTTTTGATTTATTAAAAGGTTTAAGTGTTGTACTAGCTTTATGGGAAGTTAGTTATAATGACTTAAGAAAGATAAAAAGAATGGTTTACTTACTTGTTTATTAAGGCCTTGTAGGATTTTCTGAAGGTGTAGTAATTTGTTTTGAGAACATGTTTTGATACTACGAGCATTAGTATCGTGTGGCTTTTACATAAAAAGAGGTCTTTTCGAAAGAGTGAAAAGTATGTAGCATTTTGGGGTTAAAACCCAGATTTTTGGCATAAAACGAAAGTCTATGAGTGCGTTGAACTTGCCTATGCTTGTTGTGATAGCCTTTGTTGTGCAAATATTTTGATTCTGTGCTACCGCGTCTCTCGATGGAGGGTCGGCTATTTGGTTGATTATTGGACATACTGACACGTTGGGTGTTCCACGGGTATGTTTCCACTATATCGATCATTTGGACATACTGACACGATGGATGGTCCACGGGTATGCGTCCATTAGGATGGTTACATGGACATGTCTGCACCGATGAAGAATTCCGGAGGCATGCGGCCATGCGGCGGGTTAATCACCCGGTATATTGTTATTATTATTACATGGACATGTCTGCACCGATGAAGAATTTCGGCGTGCGGCCGTCTGGCGGGTTAATCACGGTATATTGTTATTATTGTTACATGGACATGTACGCGCAGATGAATAATTACGGGGGCATGCGGCCGTGCGGCGGGTTAATCACGGTATATTGTTATTATTGTTACATGGACATACGCGCGATGAAGAATTGCAGGGCATGTGGCGTCTGACGGCGGTTGATTACGGTATATTGTTATTATTGTTACATGGACATATGCAGATGAAGAATTACAGGGCATGTGGCGTCTGACGGGTTGATTACGGTATATCACTATATTGTTATTATTGTTACATGGGCGTATACGCGATGAAGAATTAGGGGCATGTGGCCGTCTGGCGAGGTTGATTACGGTATGTTGTTATTGTTGATACATGGACATATACGCGATGAAGAATTAGGGGCATGCGGCCGTGCGGCGGGTTAAACTCGGCCATATTATTATTGCATCACAGACATGTCTACACCGATGGAGAATTAGGGGCACGCGGCCGTGATCTGGGCATGATATATGTAGATATATATTACATTGGCGCATGCCGGCCATGAGGAAGGAATTCCACGGGCATGATTGATATTTTAGGCGTGAGACCCTTGGTTATATTTGGGTGATGACTTTGAGGGCATGAGTCCCTGACTTGACATGACTGCTTACATATTGTGTACTGTAGTTTGGTTATCATACGTATGTACATTTTATATAGCATTTATGATTCTATTACCGTATTTTGATTTCACATACTTGGTACTGTTTCTTGACCCGCCGAGCTGCGTTCATCTGCGCAGTAGGTACACCGGTTGTTGATCCTCGCTCATAGGATCACGGTTCTGCGTATTGGGAAGCTCCGTTCCTCCGGAGGCTTATCTTTTGGTATAGTCCCCTGTCATTGTAATGTACTTGTACATTCAGGGGTATGGCGGGGCCCTGTCCCGCCATAGTTGTTATAAAAACTCTTAGAGGTCTGTAGTACTGTTGTGGGCAGGGTTTGTAAGGATGTAACTGTTCGGTTTATATATAAATGCAGAAAGGTGACCGTTTTGGTTAGCATGTTTCTTGTATTATATTGTTCATATATTTGAGTTTTTATTTCCGCTGATTTTTCTCTGATGTATTATCACTAGGGTGCCCGGGGTAAGACACTGATCGCGAGGCAGTCGGGTCGTGACAAAAGTGGTATCGATCGGTTAATCCTCGGAAAGTGTCTCTTGACCGTATCTAGTAGAGTCTTGATTATCGGCGTGTTGTGCACCTTTATGTCGAGAGTGCGAGATATTTTAGGATTGGTTTCTATTCTTCTCACTCGAGATCGTGCCTTAGAGTTGTGTTATAAGTTGGACTCCTCCGCATATTCGTATGTGCTAGTTATGCCTCTACGAGGCAACCAGAGCCCGAAGGGCAAGGCGGCAGAGGAGGCTGCGAGTAGAATACTGAGGGTTACGAGGCACATGCCGGTCATTACGAGATAGTGCTTCATTCGGGAGTTCTGCGGCGTCGCCCGGCCAGAGTTTAGCACGCGGCGATTCCTCTGCGGCCATGATATCGAGCCTTGATTCCACGGCCGGGAAGCGAGAGAATATGGATTACAAGAGATGGCGATTACTAGCTAGATTGTGGCTGAACACGAGGGCGAGCAGAGTCGGAGGTTCGATGGTACCAGTGGTTCACCCTAGATCCGATAGTTTGAGACTTCGGGACTTCTTGAGTGGCAGTCCACCAGAGTTCTATGGGTCGAGGACTGAGGATGATCCTCAGGAGTTTATCCGACAGTTGCAGCGGATCATGAGAGTGATCAAGGCCTCGGAGACCGAGTCGGTAGTATTGAGTTCACATCGACTGCGTGATACTGCAGTCGACTGGTTTGATTCATGGGAACTTTCCCGGGGGAGCATGCGCTTCCAGCTGGTTGGGACGAGTTCTCAGGGGCATTTCTTAAACACTTCTTGCCTTCGCAGATGAGGAGAGTCCGAGTGGATAGGTTTTTAATGTTGAGACCTGATGGGCGGGACAGCTCGAGTACAACATAGAATTCGACTCATTAGCTCGGTATGCCCCCACTCTAGTGGCGGACATGGAGGATAGAGTGCACCAATATGTCACGGGACTTGACGATTATTTAGCAGAGGGTTATACAAGAGTAGCTCTTCAGTCGGGCATGGACATTGCGGTATGCGAACTTATGCGCGGTGAGAGCGTAGAGATCGGCGGATTAACAAGATCGCGAAGAGGCGAAGCAGCGAGTCCTTTGGTAACTTTCGAGGCGAACCACCTCAGCAGCAGACAGGATATGCGCCTCCGCCCGAGACATAGTGGTCTCGCGCACTTGTGACGTTCGGGTATTTAGGAGTTGGTCGAGCTCCGTGGCTTAGTTCACGGATATACATAGGTTCTAGCGATCAGTTAATTTTTCCCTCAGTGTTCATGATGTGACAGCCTTCATTCCGGGAAATGTCATCTTTTTACTGGTGCTTGTTTTACCTGCGGCCTTTAGGGCCGTGTGATGAGAGAATGTCCTAGTAGGAGGGATACAGCTGGGATGACTCAGCCTACAGTGATTCTTGAGTTCGGATTGTTCGGAGGAGAAGGGGTGTTAGTCAGATGAGACCACCCCTACCTCGGTATGGTCGATGTGGTAGAACTCATTATGGGGAGTGTCGTGCTAGTTTGGGAGATTGTTATACTTGGGCCGGCAGGCGCTGCGAAAGCGATTGTCCGTCGGAGTGTCACGACCGAACCGGGCGTGGTAGTGCCTTACCCCGCACCCTGGTGATACAACATCGAGAAAATCAGCGGAAATAAAAACATGAACATGAATTAAGAGAAAAGATAAATAACAGGCCAACCAAAACGATTGCCTTCATCAAATATACATAAATACCCGACGTTATCCTTTTACAAACCCCGCCCACAAATCTGCACCTCTAAGATTTTACAACCGCTATGACGGGACGGGGCCCCGCCATACCACGAATGTATAAGCATCTGACTGTGGTAACATACCAAAGATAAGCCTCGAAGGAACGAGCTTTCCAATACGAAAGGTGATCTAAGCGGGGATCGGCAATGATGTACCTTTTACTGCGGCGTGAACGCAGCCGAAGGAGGTCGATAACAGTACCAGTATGTGAAATCAGAAATCAGTAAATGAAATCATAATAGTCTATATAAAGCAGAGACATGTATGATAACCAAACTACGATTCACAACATAGAAGCGATATGTCAAGTCGTGACTCACGCCCTAAAAGTCATCCTCATGCCGTGGAACTCCTTCCTCACCGCCGATCTAGGTACAAATCATGTGATACGTATAATGTGTCTCGGCCCATCTTATGGACCCAATATAGAAAAGGGTGGAATACATTCCTGTTCATCCACGAACTCAGTAGTCGAGTGGAATACATTCCGGATGAGCCAGTAGTCAAGTGAAATACATTCCGGATGAACCGGTCCTCAGTGAAATACATTCCGGATGAACCGGTCCTCAAGTGAAATACATTCCGGATGAACCGGTAATCAAGTGAAATACATTCGGATGAGCCGTGTCAAGTGATATACATTCCGGATGACCGTGAGTCAAGTGAAATACATTCGGATGAACCGGTAGTCGAGTAGAACACGTACTTACACAACAAGGCTATCACACGTAACATGGTCAAGTTTCATAACAACAAGTATAAGCAAGTTACACACGACTCAAGGTACTTTCATTTTATATCAAAGTCCGATTTTAACCTTAAAGTACTACGTCCGTTAAATTCCTTTTAAGATCCATTTTCTTTTACAAAGGTCACCCGATACCCGTAGTATAAAAATAGAGTGACTAACATTGTTAAGTAAACCAAAATGCTTTCCTTTGTAAAATCAAGTAACAACCTTATTTTCCAAACGTTCAAGTTTGCCTAATTTGAATGCTCAAGTTTCTCATTTTAGAAAAAGGTTTAGTAGTTCATAGTTTTAGTCCTTTAAAACATAATTCTCCTTTAAACGTTTTGAGAAACCTATGTCTTATAAGTGAGTAGGTTATTCTTGTTTATAATCAATCTTATTAAGCAGCCATGATCTCTAAATGTAATATCGGTTTGTCTCATCTTAGCTTACATGCGGATGGAGGTTTCTCTTGGTTTTAATAATACTTCTTTAGTCAATACATTTTCCTTTTATTAACGCCGCGGTGGTTTGTCGATACACATTCGATTTCGAAATCGGAAACATTCTTAAGCCGTTATACCTAACTTCCCATAAAGCTAGTATAACTCTTAAGCTTTCAAAACCAGTAATACTCATTCTTTCAAAGCGATTCATAAATCTTTTGAAATTCTTCAAGTTCTTTATTAACACGGATCAAGCGATTATTATTCAAATCGATTACCTTTTAAAAACCACAAAGTATGTGCTTATCCACATAAAGCTATTATAACCAACTTCCCATAAAGCGTTATAACACTTTATGTTTTAAATCAATCAAATACATTAGCACACGTATGCGTCACCGTACTACATAGTTCACACGTATCATGCTAGAAGAGATAGGAAGAGGTTCACATACCTCGCGGCGATTATCGACTAATAACAAAAGCGCTCAGTACCTCAAACCGTCGGCGACACTCGATCAGCGATCACTCCACGCAGCGATGCTACTGACTATAGAGGCCACGCGCGCTATTAATACCTTTAGATCGGCGTAGAATATTACGAGAAAATTCAGGCGGCCACCACAACAGCGTAAATCTCCTCTCTATCGGTAGCTGCAAGCCAACGAGGTGCTGCGTCTGACCGGGCGTGTCGATTCTACTACACAGAATGCTACACAAGTCTGCGTAATACTGATCCATGTAATTACGATTCGATTCTCTTATTTAAATTCAGCTTAAGTCGCAAGACATTGCTGTAAGTATTATTCGAGCTTAAGTCAAAAGACATTTGCCGCACAATTATAATGTTGATTCTATATATAGTATACTTGACTATATATTCTACAACATGTAATTTCCAATTACAAATGAAGGTCAAGAATGTTTACCTCGATAAGCCCAAAATTATCCGAGTTTATATGTCGTTCTGAACAAGGTTTAGCTCTACTCGTGCGCTCCAAGCGCTCCAGAAACCCTTAGAAGTGTCTACACAACTTCTACTTAATACTTGACTACGGTGAAGATTTTTCCTTAGGGTTTCGTTTAGTGGCTAAAGGAAAGTATACTAGTATTTTAGGGCCGTATAAAAGGGTACTTTGGAAAGTACTACAAGGTATTTGGCTAAAGTATTTTGGGCATTATAACGATACTTGTAGAATACATTTCTACCAAGGGGGTAGTATTTTGACTAGCACAACTAGGCTAGGGGTTGCTCTCGGCCAGAGCCACTAGGCAAGGGGGCTCGTAGGGCACTTGAGAGGGGAGAGGGTGGTGTTTGGGCGAGAACAAGGTTGAGGAGAGGAGGGATTTTCAAGACTTAGACAATTTTTGGATGAAGAAGTTCATCAACTAAGGGGTATTTATAGGTCAGTGAAGGCCAACCAATGGCAAGATGAAGACAAGTGTGGTGCAAGTGTAGGGCTAGATTTAAGCCAAGTGCACCTTATCTATCTACCACAACAACTTGCACAAAATATCCTACCTAACCCCACTCACCAATTCGTCCAAATTGCCGCCCCACTCCATCGATGTGAGGTGACACTTGTCACCCTCCGTTGGTCCAAAATGTTTCGCCTCTCGGAAAAATCCGCAAAATTATAAACGACATGGCGGAAATTCCCTACGAAAGTCGTGAAAACGTTTAGTCGAAAAACGACTCTAACAAGGTGTTGTGCACAAAAGAATTCGCCAAGCCTAAAGAAGTTCGAAAATTTCTACGTCGTCCCCACGTACATACTCGGAAATACGGTATAACATTCTCCTCCTTAGAAACATTCGTCCGAATGTTCCTTCTCAAGACGGATAACGATAAAGTTCTTCTAATAAGTTGCCAACGCCACAACCGCCACTAAACAACATATGCGCGCAAATACTTATATCCAAGTCCACGAGAAAACACCTCTAACATCACAAACTTTTGTCACTTTGCGCTAGGTTCTAGTGTCACTCGCGACCAACAAGCGGTGCCGGATGCGTCGATTCCCGAGGTCTAAAATATACATCCTTCGCACCTTCTCCCTTTACAAGAAATGATCAGATCTATGCTCGCATACATGCTCGCCTCTACCCTTACTCGTCGCACTCTTCTCGAACTCTTGAACTCTTTTAGCATACGTACCACACTTTAGTTTCCAAACTTGGAGTCACTACCTCCCAACTTGGTCATCCTATTAGCCTCGATCTTCCTTAAGGCTATTCGGCCTTCACGATCTTACGGTCGAACGTATCCACGAACTCATCGATGGTCATCAAAACTTGGGCCTAGCACCTGGTGACCCTACCACTGGCGGGACCACCCGGTGACCCACCTCATTCCGGCTCACGGGTTGACCACGCAACACGCCTCAACCCGACCCTCCGTCACGCCAACTCTCTTGTTTCTCGATCCGAACAACCGCTAAATCACGTCATGAAAGATACCACTTTCATTTACCCAACCTGAGACTTATCACACAATATTTTCTAGGCATAAAATGCACTCGACAAGGATCACTCGCAAAATCTTGTACTCAAGCGGCGCTTACATCTAAGGTCTCAATCGTAATATTCTAAGGTTCATCATTTTCTCACCCTCAGCTTACCACTTTTCCCCAACCAGGTTCTAAATCACATTTTAGCACAAAGCTATCCGAACATAGACTTAACACATTAACATAACATCAAAACATACAAGCCTCTAGATGGTTAAGGATATACCGAAGCTACCGCTCTAATCATAAATGCGCCTGCAGTATGCGCGTAAAGCGATGAACGCCATCGATCCGCAGGCTGCGCTAAGCTGCCGTACCTCTCTATAAGCCTGATCTGCCGTCACATGGCCGACGGCGCAGTGAAACAAGCACGATAAAAACGACATTCCCGGGATGATGTTTGCCACATCGTGCGTGCTGAGGGCGTGAATCCGTGGCTGAACTCACGTATACCTGAACCGGAAGCCTGGAGCTCGACCGGCTCCGAATACCTGAACGTCCCAAGGCGGGGGGACCACTCTGTACTGGTGGAGGTACATAACTAGACTCATCACTGGCGGTCGCCTCGAAAGTTATCAAAGGACCTGCTGTTACGGCCTCTTCTGCGATCTCGGTCATTTCGTTGACCTCTCCGTGCCTCACATCCTGGTGCATGAGCTTGCGTGCGGGCAATGTCCATGCGGTGAGAAACTACACCGTACAAGCCTCGCCAAGTAATCGTCGGCCCGGTGGCGTGGCGGTGTACTCGTCCTCCATATCCGCTACTCTGAGGAACATACCGAGCTAATGAGTCGAACTCACATTGTACTCTCTGGCGTCGCGCCCCGCCTCAACGTCAAAAATCTGTCGGCGAGCCCTCCATCTGTGGAGGCAAGAAATGTGCAAGAAATGCCTCGAGAACTTCGTCCCCAAATGCTGGAAGTGCATGCTCTTCCGGGGCGACTCGCGAATCAAACGATCAGCTGCGGTATCACGCGGTGATGCGAACCAATACCACCGACTGCGCCTCGAGGCTCGATCACTCTCATGATCCAGTAGCGTCGGATAAACTCACGAGGGTCGCCTCGGCTCGATCCATAGAACAACGGAGGCTCTGACTCGAAGTCACGTAGCCTCAAACCGCGCTCGGGGTGTACTACGGGTGCTCATTTGAGGCTGCTGCGTCGGCCTATCCTCATATCGGCCCACGACCACGGCGATGGCGCCATCTCCTTGTACCCGTCATCGGCTCCGGTGTGGGGCTGAGGCTCAGTCTGTAGTCTCGGCGACCATTGCTGCGGCTCTAAACTCTTTGGTCTTTGGCGGCGTCGAAACCGCCGTCGAATCTTGTCTCAGTCTTGGCCGGGCTGCGCCTCGTACTCCTCAGTATCTCACTAACAACTCCTCGATTGCCTTGCCCGTGGCCTGGGTTGCCTTACGCGGAGGCATAACTGGTAAAGGAAAGGAATACGTCAGAGGGGTCCAATTTATCACACAGCTCTAAGGCACGATCTCAGAATGAGAATGATGGAAACCAATCCTAAATGTCCTGCAGCCTCCTGATTATATATGTGTTGCACAACACGATAATCAAGACTTACTGACACGATGCGTAGACACTTTCAGAGACTAAGCGCTCGATACCACTTTTGTCACGACCCGAACGGGCGTGGTCGTGCCTACCGGGCACCTGGTGATACAACATCGTAGAAAATCGCGGAAATAAAAACATGAACATGAATTAAGAGAAAAGATAAATAAGCGAGGCCAGCAAGCGATTGCCTTCATCAAATATACATAAATACGACGGTTATCCTTTTACAAACCACACTTGTAGCGATTCTGCACTCTAAGATTTTACAACGCTATGACGGACGGGGCCGCCATACCACGAATGTATAAGCGTCTGGACTCGGGTAACATACCAAAGATAAGCCTCGAAGGCGGAGCTTTCAATCTGAAAGGTGATCCTAAGCGGGGATCGGCAAATGATGTACCTTTTACTGCGGCGTGAACGCGGCCCGAAGGAGGTCGATCTGACAGTACAGTATGTGAAAGCGTAAAATCAGTAAATGAAATCATAATAGTCTATATAAAGCGGGAGACATGTATGATAACAAACTACGATTCACAACATAGAAGCGATCATGTCAAGTCGGGGACTCACGCCTAAAAGTCATCCTCCGTGCGTGGAACTCCTTCCTCATGGCGATCTAGGTACAAATCATGTGATACGTATAATGTGGTCTCGGCCCATCTTATGGACCCAATATAGAAAAGGGTGGAATACATTCGGTTCATCCAGCGAACACATAGTCGAGTGGAATACATTCCGGATGAGCCGTAGTCAAGTGAAATACATTCCGGATGAACGGTCCTCAAGTGAAATACATTCCGGATGAACGGTCCTCAAGTGAAATACATTCCGGATGAACCGGTAATCAAGTGAAATACATTCCGGATGAGCCGTGTCAAGTGATATACATTCGGATGACGGTAGTCAAGTGAAATACATTCCGGATGAACCGGTAGTCGAGTAGAACACGCATGCTTACACAACAAGGCTATCACACGTAACATGGTCAAGTTTCATAACAACAAGTATAAGCAAGTTACACACGACTCAAGGTACTTTCATTTTATATCAAAGTCCGGATTTTAACCTTAAAGTACTCGTCAGTTAAATTCCTTTTAAGATCCATTTCTTTTACAAAGGTCACCCGATACCCGTAGTATAAAAATAGAGTGACTAACATTGTTAAGTAAACCAAAATGCTTTCCTTTGTAAAATCAAGTAACAACCTTATTTTCCAAACGTTCAAGTTTGCCTAATTTCGAATGCTCAGTTTCTCATTTTAGAAAAAGGTTTCGTAGTTCATAGTTTTAGTCATTTAATACATAATTCTCCTTTAAACGCTTTTGAGAAACCTATGTCTTATAAGTGAGTAGGTTATTCTTGTTTATAATCAATCTTATTAAGCGACCATGATCTAGAAATGTAATATCATTTTGTCTCATCTTAGCTTATGCGGATGGAGGTTCTCTTGGTTTTAATAATACTTCTTTAGTCAATACATTTTCCTTTTATTAACGCTGCGGTGGTTTGTCGATACACATTCGATTTCAAATCGTAAAACATTCTTAAGCGTTATACCTAACTTCCCATAAAGCTAGTATAACTCTTAAGCTTTCAAAACCAAGTAATACTCATTCTTTCAAAGCGATTCATAAATCTTTTGAAATTCTTCAAGTTCTTTATTAACACAGATCAAGCGGTTATTATTCAAATCGATTTACCTTTTAAAAACCACAAAGTATGTGCTTATCCACATAAAGCTATTATAACAACTTCCCATAAAGCCGTTATAACACTTTATGTTTTAAATCAATCAAATACATTAGCACGTATGCGTCTGCGTACTACATAGTTCACACATATCATGCTAGAAGAGATAGGAAGAGGTTCACATACCTCGCGGCGATTATCGACTAATAGCAAAACGCTCAGTACCTCAAACCGTCGGCGACACTCTCGATCAGCGGTCACTCCACGCGATTACAACCTATAGAGGCCACTGGCGCTATTAATACCTTTAGATCGGCGTAGAATATTCTACAGAAAATTCGGCACCTCCCACCATGGCGTAAATCTCTCCTCTATCGGTAGGCTACCAAGCCAACCGGAGGGTTAACACGTCGGCCGGGCGTATGCGATTCTACTACACAGAATGCTACACAAGTCTCATGTCTGATCCTATGTAATTACTGATTGATTCTCTTATTTAAATTGAGCTTAAGTCGCAAGACATTGCGTAAGTATTATTCGAGCTTAAGTCAAAAGACATTGCCGCACAATTATAATGTTCAGTTCTATATATAGTATACTTCAACTATATATTCCTACAACATGTAATTTCCAATTACAATGTAGGTCAAGAATGTTTACCTCGATAAGCCCAAAATTATCCGAGTTTATATGTCGTTCTGAACAAGGTTTAGCTCTCTACTCCGTGCGCTCCAAACGCTCCAAGAAACCCTTTGAAGTGTCTACACAACTTACTTAATACTTCAACCTACGGTGAAGATTTTTCCTTAGGGTTTCGTTTAGTGGCTAAAGGAAAGTATACTAGTATTTTCCAAGCCAGATAAAGTACTTTGGAAAGTACTACAAGGTATTTGGCTAAAGTATTTTGGGCATTATAACGATACTTGTAGAATACATTTCTACCGAGGGTAGTATTTTGACTAGCACAACTAGGCTAGGGGTTGCTCTCGCCAGAGCCACTAGGCAAGGGGGCTCGTGAGGGCCTTGAGGGGAGAGGGTGGTGTTTGGGCGAGAACAAGGTTGAGGGAGAGGAGGGATTTTCAAGACTTAGACAATTTTTGGATGAAGAAGTTCATCAACTAAGGGGTATTTATAGGTCAGTGAAGGCCAACCAATGGCAAGATGAAGACAAGTGTGGTGCAAGTGTAGGGCTAGATTTAAGCCAAGTGCACCTTATCCATCTACCACAACAACTTGCACAAAATATCCTACCTAACCCCACTCAATTCGTCCAAATTGCCGTCCCACTCCATCCAATGTGAGGTGACACTTGTCACCCTCCGTTGGTCCAAAATGTTTCGTCTCTCGGAAAAATCCGCCAAAAATTATAAACGACATGGCGAAATTCCCTACGAAAGTGAAAACGTTTCGTCGAAAAACGACTCTAACCGGGTGTTGTGCACAAAAAGAATTCGGCCAAGCCTAAAGAAGTTCGAAAATTTCTACGTACGTCCCCCACGTACATACTCTGGAAATACGGGGTATAACAAGAGGTAGCACGGATGTTACGACTCAGCCTTCGGGATCAGTGGTTGGTTCATCGCCATCTATAGCTAGGCGCCCTGCAGGGCAGGATTATGCTTAGAGCGACAAAGGGGAAAGTGAAGCAGTAGTTACAGGTATATCCTTAACCCTCTAGAGATTAGTATGCGTGATATGATTATTTTATGATTAAGTGTTACGTTCGGATAGCATTGTGTAAATTGTGTTTAAGACACCTGGTTTAGAGTGAGAAGGTAAGTTTGGAGACAGGGGAATTGTGAGCCTTAGAATATAGATAATCGTGGAGACATTAGATGTAAGCCCGTCTTGAGTAAAAGATTTTTGTGGGTGATCTCTGTCGAGGTACATAGTATACGTGGAGTGTATTTGTGTGATAAGTCTATGAGTGGTGTGAAATGTAAGTGGGTGGTTAAGCTAAGGAGACCACTAGGTTTTTCGTGACTAGTATAGTGAGATTGTTCCGGACCAGGAACAAGAGTTGGTACGATGTGGGTCGGGTTGAGGCCATATTGCGGGTCAACCCGCAGCTCGGAATGAAGTGGGGTAAGTTTGAGGTGGTCCCGCTAGGTGATAGGGTCACGAGGGTGCTAGGCCCAAGTTTAGGTAACCATCGTACGAGTTCGTGGATGCGTTCGACCTGAATCGAATCATGAAGGCCGCGAATGACCTTAAAGGAAAAATTGAAGCTAGTAAGATGACCAAGTTTGGGGGTGGTAACTCCAAGGTTTTTGTCACGACCCGACCGGGGCGCGGCGGTGCCTCTAGGGCACCCGTCGAATAAACATCAGAGAATAGCAGCGGAACATACATAACACATAACCTGTATAAAGTAAACATCACTGGCCAGCCGATAAGACTGCCTTCCATAAAAATATACTTAATCAAATGTACAACTTGTTCTTACAGCCCAAAACACAGCCCAAAATAATGAGAATATCAACATATACCATACTGCATAAAATAGGAAGCTCATGGTCAAAGCAAGGTCATCCGCCCCGCAGTATCATTAAGCACTCCTACTCCTGGGACTATTTCACCGCGTGGGTCTGTGGACCGCGAGGTATTCCTCGCATAGGTGTACTACGCGCGTGGACTATTTCACCCGCATAAGCCCTACGGACTCGCATGAGGTATTCCTCGCATCGTGGGTAGCAAATCCACGGAATAGGTGGTATAACGTCTTGGGGATTTACCCCTCATTTATACTCTTACCCTGAAGCATGTGGTATAACGTCTTGGGGATGTACCCCTCATTTTATACTCTTACCCTGAAGAAGGTGGTATAACGTCTTGGGGATGTACCCCTCATTTATACTCTTACCCTGGAGAAGGTGGTATAACGTCTTGGGGATGTACCCCTCATTTATACTCTTACCCTGGAGAAGGTGGTATAACGTCTTGGGGATGTACCCCTCATTTATACTCTTACCCTAGCTCAACCAACCATCACACATAACATAAATAAGTTAACATATCTTAGTAAAAGAATCCGGGAATTTAACCCCAAAGTACTACATACTTCCACTCTTTTAAAAATGATTCTTTTTCACATAAAACTTTTGGGCAATTGATGCCTTAAAACCAATTTTCCTTTCACAACCTCAAATCATTTATCCGTTCTCATTTTACTTAAAGTAAATCTTTCTTTGTTAACCTTTCATAAAGCTAATATAATCAACTTCCCATAAAGTCATTATATTAACGTTATACCTTAGTCAAATACATTTTCCTAAAACCCAAGGGACTTACACTTTTAAAAGGAAACAAGAATCATATACTTGAACACATCAAGTCCCTTAACTTTGAAAATTCAAGACATCCTTAAAACAAGTAAGGGATATCAAACCTTGTACGTCTATCGTACTACATAGGTAAAACCATTCATGCTCAAGAGATAGGAAAGTTCCACATACCTCTTCGATCAATCCACTTGCTAAGCCCAAAATACCGTACGTAATATGTCAACCTATAATGACCATAATACGTTTATTAACCTCTAATTCAATGTAGAATATTCCAAGTTCAAAGTCACTAAATCCTATGGAAAATTGGCAGCATTTCCTTTGTTTCTACATACTTTGCCACCTTTTTCAAGGCCGAATTCAATATCCAAACGCCACATTTAAGGCCCAACAATCCAAACATTTCAAAGGGGATTACACAACCAAACTTGGGTGTGTAAAATTCTGCCCCATAAGGTACAACAATTAACTTAACAATTTTAAGGTAGTTTTTAGGCTACAACATGCTCACATAACCCTTTTAGCCAAACCTATCATATCCAAACCATATTTCTTACATGCAATGAATCTAAGAGCATTATTTACTACCACAAGTTCCTTCTTCTTCACATGCAACATCAATAACTAGCTACAAGAGAGGAATTGTTACCTTAGAGCTTTGGCCAAAATTATTCCAACAATTTTGCTAGCCTCTTTTCCAAGAACACCACCACAACAACCCTTACAAGCTAGCCACAAGCTTCCTTCTTGTCCTAACTTTTCGATTTTCCTAAGCTTTGAATTCCTCTTGGAATTCTAGAGAGAAAGTGAGCTCTAGCTTTAGAGAGAAAGACTTTGAAAGATGACCAAGTCTTGAGACTTGGTCAATATAAAGGACATGCAAAAATCGGAAGGGGACACTTGTCACCCTCATGGCCTTTAAAAGAAGAAATCTGATTTTCCTCGGTTTTCGCGAATTCACGCCTCGGCGCGTGTACTGAAACTTCCGCCACCTCACGAACTTGTGTGTGCTGAAACTTCAGCGACCCCTCAGAATCTTCAAACCATTCCCCAGCAGCTTTTATGGATTTAATGAACAGAATCTGCAAACCATTCCTAGATTTGTTCGTGATTGTGTTCATAGATGATATCCTAATCTCTGATGAGTGTTGTGAACATGAAGAGCATCGAGGTAGTGCTTCAAGTCTTGAAACATGAGAAACTATATGCTAAATTTTCAAAGTGTGAATTTTGGTTGGAAAAGGTAGCCTTTTGGGTCATATTGTGTCGAGGATGGAATTATGGTAGACCAGAAGATAGAAGCGATGAAGAAGCGGCCAAAGCCGACCACTCAAGCGAAGTTAGAAGTTTCTTGGGTTTGGTGGGTATTATAGAAGATTCGTAAAGGTTTTCTAGTCTTGCTGCTCCATGGCCGGTTGACTCAAAAAGTGGTTAAGTACCGGTGGTCGGAAGCATGTGAAGCCGGTTTTGAAACTAAAGGAATTGTTGACTCTGCGCGATCCCCTAACCTTACCATCGGGACAAGAAGGGTTCACAGTCTATTGTGATGCCTCTAGAGTTGGGTTAGGATGTGTCTTGATGCAGTTTGGAAAGGTTATTGCGTATGCATCTAGACAATTGGAGATACATGAGAAGAATTACCCAACTCATGACTTGGAATTAGCTGCGGTGGTGTTTGCCTTTCGAATATGGAGACATTATTTGTATGGTGTGCATGTGGACATATTTACATATCATAAGAGTTTGCGATGCATAACCACGGAAGGATTTGAATCTCAGACAAAGAAGATGGTTAGAGTTGCTTAGGATTATGACCTTATTATTCTTTACCATCCAGGAAAGCCAGCGTGGTGGTGGCGCTCGATGGGAGATCAATGGGCAACTTGGCTCATTTGATAATACAAAAGAGGGGTATTGTTCGGGAGGTACAAAGATTGGGAAACCTCGGGGTTAGCTTAACTGAGATCGGTGAAGGTAGGGTGGTGGTACATGATACCTCGCAGTCTGCCTTAGCTTCAGAAATAAAAGAAAGTCAGTTTGAGGATACGGAGTTTGTTGGATTTCGGGAGAGGATCCAACAGGGAAAACCTTCACAGTTTACATTTGGAGATAATGACGGAACCCTTCGGTATAAGGGTAGGTTATGTGTTCCTAAGGTAAAGGATCTAAGGAGGAAGATCTTAGATAAGGGTCACAACACAAGATATTCCATTCATCCAGGGTCAACAAAAATGTATCAGGACCTCAAGGCAAATTACTGGTGGGACGGGATGAAGAAGGACGTTGCGGAGTTTGTCGGGAGGTGTCTTATATGTCAGTAGGTGAAAGTTGAACACCAAAAACTTGGCGGATTACTTCAGGACATTGGGGTCCCCATGTGGAAATGGGAGGCGATTCATATGGATTTCGTAACTGGTCTACCGAAAACTCGAGAAGGGTATGATTCTATTTGAGTGATTGTTGATCGGCTTACAAAGTCAGCCCATTTCTTACCGGTCAAGACTACGTATCGCGCACCACAGTACACACAGATTTATTTGAAGGAGATTGTGCGGTTACACGAGATTCCCTTACGAATTATTTCAGATAGGGGTTCCCAGTTCACCTCACACTTTTGGCAAAGTTTCCAGCAGGGTCTCGGGACAAAAGTTAAGTTTAGCACGGCTTTCCACCCGCAAACAGATGGACAAGCTGAGCGAACAATTCAAACACTTGAGGACATGTTGCGATCGTGTATGTTAGATTTCCAGGGAAGCTGGTTAGACCATCTATGTCTAATTGAGTTTGCCTACAACAATAGTTTTCACTCTAGCATACAAATGGCCCCGTTTGAAGCATTATATGGACGAAAATGTAGGTCTCCACTTGGATGGTTCGAGGTGGGTGAGACGCAATTGTTCGGACCTGAAGTCATTCAGGAAACAAATGATAAGGTACAGATGATTCGGGAGCGGATCAAAACAGCTCATAGTCGTCATAAGTCCTATGCGGATCATCGAAAAAGAGATCTTGAATTCGAGAGGAGAAAGTATTTTTAAAAGTGTCCCCAATGAAGGGAGTGATGCGCTTTGGTAAGAAAGGAAAATTGAGCTCAAGGTTTATTGGGCCATATGAGATCTTGCGAAGAGTGGGGAATGTGGCTTACGAATTAGCACTTCCACAAGAGCTGGAAGCAGTGCATCCGGTATTTCATGTGTCAATGTTACGAAAATACTTGCACGATCCAAGTCACGTCATCCTTCCCGGAGATAGTTCTTAATAAAGAGCTTGATATGAAGAGGCTCCGGTAGAAATACTTGATAGAAAGGTCCAACGCCTTAGAAATAAAGATATTGCTTCCGTGAAAGTCCTATGGAAGAATCACTCCACAGAGGAAGCCACCTGGGAAGCGGAAGAGGCGATGAAAGTCAAATATTCATTCCTATTTGACTAAGGTAATAAAAAAAATGCATTACATAGTACTTCATATGTGTGTCATTTGCGTGTCTATATGCATGTGTTACAACCTTATTCACATTCGAGGACGAATCCTTCTTAAGGAAGGGAGAATGTGAAGCCCCAAATTAGTGTTACAATAACAATAAACATTATTGTGTCTATGAGATTATGTTACGACCTTATTCACATTCGAGGACGAATGTTGCTTAAGGAGGAGGGAATGTAAAAGTCCAGAAAAAATAATAGTTTCTGGTTGGTTTAAAAAAAAAATAGTTTCTGGTTGGTTTAAAAAAATATATATATAAAAGAAAATTAAAAATATAAATAAATAGATAGGCATGTTGTGAATTTAGTGGTGAAGTAAGGTATAGTAATGACATTTATTTCATTTGCTCTTCTTTCCTGTGGGCATACCACAATATTGTATTGTACATTGAATTTTTTTTTCATAAGTGACGTGAGAATTATTACATGTGGAAGTTAGTGCTGAAGTAGGAATGACTTAGTGCTGAAGTTAAATGCATAGTATAGGAATGGCATGATGCACGTCCCTCCTCCACTCTTCACCTCCCACAACTCTTGCCCTTCCACCTCCCATAAGTTATACAATCATCTCCACTTATACATTGTATTTACACAAACAAAGTACATAGCATAAAGGTTAGAAAATCAGGAAAAAAACAAGTGAACAAGAAGAGGAAAATTCTGGAAAAAAAATAAGAAAGCAAGAAGAACAACAATAAAAGAAATACTAGGGAGCAAGGGTCCCTTGTAGCAACCGAATAACAATCATTTCACACATACAATGTGAGTTTTCTCACTCCGAAATTCTTGGTAATATCCTTTATTTTAAGTTCAATACATGTTAGAATAAGAATTTAGTGTTGAAAAAAAATATTGAACTTTTGATTGTTTAGACAACTAGTTGCGTCATGAACTTTACGAACTGTTTTCACTGAGTTATAATTGTTAGAATTTGATGAAATTCGGAAGAGTGGTACACCTCTCTGTTATAATCATATAGAACCGAAAATGAGGTAAAATGGACATACGGTTTGAAAGTTATCATAGTTCAAAGTTCCTGCCTTAGATTTGGCCGAAATTCAGAAAGACATAATTACGAACTGTTTTTATTGAGTTTTACTTATTAGAATTATATGAAAATTTACATGGTTGTAAATCTCTCTGTTACGGACAGATATAGATGAATAGTTATTAAAACGGACTTACGAGTTGAGAGTTATTGTAGTTTGAACTTAGAAGTTGCTGTCTCGGATTTATCGGAACCCAGAAGGGCAGGACGTTGAAACGTAAAACTGTACTAATATGTGGGGAATATGAAAATTGTTGCTAAATGAAAATTATAGATCTCTCTGTTGTGGACATTTTGAGACCTTACCGGGGTCTATCCGACTTACGGATTGAGATTTATCGCTGTTTAAAGTTTCTGCCTCGGATCTATCGAGATCCAGGAAGGGCAGCGAATAAAAGTGTAAAACTGTACCAAATGGTACAGAATATGAAAGTATGGTTCACATGGAGACGTGTAGCTCTCTGTTCTCGTCGTTTTGAGATTTTGTGGGGCTTGAACGGCTTTACAGATTAGGAGTTATGACTATTCTAAGATTGGGTGCTGTTTAATAAAAATTCTGCCGAAACAAATTTTATGGGGCTGTTTTGAGGATAAATTTGTGTTAGTTACCCAAAGTAGTTTTAAATGAAATTTGGTACAGTGAAAGATCCCCGTCTTACATTAGTTTCCGCTTGAGAAACACTTTAGTTGGAGTTATGGTTAAAAAGTTATAATTGTTACAAGTATGAACGACATAGTGTTGGGAAAGAGAATATTATTTATTCGATCTTCTAAAAAATATGAAAAGTGAATACGTGTTCACATAAATATATAAATATAAACATAATGGATCGGGTTGCACGCCGCAACAAAATGTAAAGTGAATAAGTGTTCACAAATACGTAAATATAATGGATCGGGTTGCACGCCGCAACAAAACGTAAAGTGAATACGCGTTCACAAATACGTAAATATAATGGACCGGGTTGCACGCCGCAACAAAACGTAAAGTGAATACGCGTTCACAAATACGTAAATATAATGGATCGGGTTGCACGCCGCAACAAAACGTAAAGTGAATACGTGTTCACAAATACGTAAATATAATGGATCGGGTTGCACGCCGCAACAAATATGAAAGATGAATATATGTTCACCTATATATAAATATGAAAAGTGAATACGCGTTCACAAATATATAAATGTAATAAACATGTGGAAATGCAGGGGAATGTCTTAACGTACAATACGGGATAAAATGAAGTGTTAGTTAAATCGAGAATTTCCTATGAGGAGTTGTTGCATATTTAAAAATGTTGTAACCTGATATGTTTTTGCAATATGCTTATTACGTTATAATGTGATTGCGCTTGGAATATTGTGGTGTTACTTTGAATTGCGAGGTAAGGTTCTCACTCGGCCCGGATGGTAGGGTGACTCTTTATTTAACATGTTTGAAAGCGTGATAGAGAAAGGCTCGCGCAAGGCTAGCGATCGTCCATGACCTCTTGTCATACCAAGTCCATTGTTCCGGGCTTGGTACTCGTCAGGTTCAGAATGTCAGTTTCAATGTCTCGGGAAATGCCCGTGTGGAATGGTCTCCCTTCCAACTTAGAATAATCTTTGTCAGTATGTCTATGTAGAAACAATATTTGCACGAGCATGGGCTCGCGTTATGTTTTCTTATAAAGTCATAAACAGATTTCTTTATTGTTATTTTTATTAATCGCTCCGTATTTGAATATAAGTTTAAATTTCTAAATAAAGAGAATTAAATGGTGCTCCTGGTGGAAAATAATTGTCCAGGTGTCATCACGCCTTAAGTAAAAACTTAGGAAAAGTCGGGGCGTGACAATACGCTAAGCGCCTTGATTTTCTAAAAGATGATTTAAATGATATATGATGTGATAATGCCTTTTTCTTATTCCATTGAGAGTCAAATGATAATTTAAGTTATATATGATTGCTCATGATGTTCTGCTTGTGCCAAGTGCTATTATTCATTTCATCGAGTCCCTCATTACAGGGCCGAGACATGTTATACATATATAATTTCATCTAGTCCCTCATTACAGGGCCGAGACATGTTATACATATATAATTCCATCGAGTCCCTCATTACAGGGCCGAGACATGTTATACATATATAATTTCATCGAGCCCCTCATTACAGGGCCGAGACATGTTATACATATATAATTCCATTGAGTCCCTCATTACAGGGCTGAGACATGTTATACATATATAATTCCATCGAGTCCTTCATTACAGGGCCGAGACATGTTATACATATATGATTTCATCGAGTCCTCACTCTGAGGCGAGACATGTTATATTGATAATTTCATCGAGTCCCTCACTACACGGCCGAGACATGTTATATTGATAATTTCATCGAGTCCCTCACTAGAGGGCCGAGACATGTTATAAACATACCTATGGACATGATGACTCTGTGGGTAAGCATTCGAGGTTACTGATATGTTTCTCTATTTTTCTTGGCACAGTTATGATCTCATTTACAGTCTTTCATGTTTTACATACTCAGTACATTATTTCGTACTAACCCCTTTCTCGGGGGGCTGCGTTCATGCCCGCAGGTATAGGTTCTCAGCTAGGTGACCCTCTATTTTAGGACATCGACTCAGCTGTTGGAGAGCTCCATTGTTCCGGAGCCAGTCATTTTGGTACAACCCTTTATTATTTGGACTTATGTATATTTTGGGCACGACGGGGTCCTGTCATGTCTTATGTCATTATTGTACTCCTAGAGGTCTGTAGACAGTTGTGGGTTGAACGTATGTAAATCTGTTTTGATCAGTCATGATGGTTGTATTCTGTGATGGGGTTTTTCCGCGTATTTGTGATGCTATTTGGTGGCATGTTGGTTAGTTGTGACTCATAGGAGACAGTACACCCTTATGTAAAACGACGCGTCGGCTCTCCTACTTTGGGCATATGTTATAAATGTAGTGTTATGCTGCCGAATTTTCTATTACCCTTAAGTGTCAGTTGACTATGTGACATGTTAGTGTAATGGTGTCATTAGGGCGCCGGGTCGCGGCCCGTCGGGTCGCGGCCCGTCGGGTCGGGTCGTGAAAAAAATGGTATCAGAGTAGTTAGTCCTCGGAATGTCTACAGACCGTGTCTAGTAGAGTCTTGCGTATGGGTATGTTGTGCACCATACTTATACGCAAGAGGCTGCCAGACATTTAGGATTGGTTTCTATTCTTCCATCTCTTAGATCGTGCAATAAAGCTATGTTATTAGGATAATCCTCTTTCTGACGACTTACTATATTTACAGCTATGCCTCCGAAGAAGGCGACAACGACCCAGAAGAGCAAATCTACAGAGGGGATACTAGTCGGATTTAGAGAGTTACTAGGTCTCGTACTCAGTCTACGCCGGAGACTGTGTCCCCGTCGATGAGCTCTGCTTCGTCACCACCGCGAGGCCCGGTTGGTCGGCATCACGATTTCGAGACCCGGCATCGAGCCTCGGCTCACCGGCCGAGGCGAAGGGCGAGCCGTGAGGATGTGGTTGTTCGCGACTAGGTTGGTGGCGGCAGCGAACATATAGACGAGGACGAGTTGACCCAGGCGATTAGTGTGAGGTCGTGATTTCTTGGTGTGGTCCACGAGTTTTTCAGACAAGGCGGAGGATGATCCCGTGAGTTCATCCAAGCGGATCAGACGGACGTTGAGGGTGATAATGGCCTTAGAGACTGAGTCGGTTGTATTGGCCTCATATCGGTTGCGGGACGTAGCTGTCAGCTGGTATGAGTCGTGGGAGCTGTCTAGGGGCGAGGGTGCTCCTTCCGCAGTATGGGAAGAGTTTTCAGAGGCTTTCCTTGGCCACTTTCTGCCCCCAGAGGTGAGACGAGCCAGGGTTGACCGGTTTCTACATTTGAGACAGGGCGGCAGGAGCGTGCGAGAATATAGTTTGGAGTTTGACTCGTTAGCTAGATACGCGCCTGCTATTTTGGCTAACATGGCGGATAGAGTACATCGATATGTGATGGGACTAGACCGCTACTTGATTAATGGATGCATGGCAGTGGCTCTTCAGCCAGGCATGGATATTGCCCGGGTACAGGCTTACGCACAGGGTGTAGAGGATCGACATAGAGGGTGTCAGTCAGATAGAGACCATGGTATGGGCGGCGTAAGAGGCGGTCGGTGAGTATTCGGGTGAGTTTCGAGACGGGCAGCCTCAACAGCGTGTTAGGTATTCCTTCCAGCCAGCACAGAGTGCACCCTCACAGTCCACTGATAGACGGTTTGACCGCACGGGGTATTCAGGAGCTGGTCAGGGCTCCCGGGATTCAGGTTCTTAGAGGAGCAGGGGTTCTGGTCCGTTGAGGCCATCTTTTCCTCGGTGTTACAGTGTGGCAGACATCATCATGGGGAATGTCGTCTTGCCATTGGTACTTGCTTTTCCTGCGTCCGTCAAGGCCATATGATGAGAGAGTGTACCTATAGAGGTGGTTCGGGTGATATAGCTTAGCCTACGGGGTCGGGGTCATGACCCAACCCTGGGCCCGCGATTGGTGCCCTACCTGGGAACCCTTCTAATCATACAATACAAAATAACCACGGAAGATAAGTAACATATTTTTTTTAAACAAAGGCAAAGCCGATAAGGCTGTCATAATATAAATCACCCAAAAGGGCCTACACTATTCAATAATGTAATTGCAACTCTAACCACCCAAATTTACATACGAATCACGCACTCTAAGATTTTTGGACCAATACTATGACAGGACAAGGCCCCGCCGTACCCCTGAATATACATAGTCATTATGACAAGCTCTAACATCGAGTCATCTCAAAATCTTGAACCAGATCCTAAGCCGCGGATCCACAATCGGGTACCTAAACTGCGGACATGAACGCAGCTTCAAGGGTCAAGACAGGTACCGAATATGGAACGGAAATAAGGTACAGTAAACAGATCATAATTGTACAAAAGAATGACATGGGCAAGTATAAAAAGTAAATATCTGATCCTACCATGCCATTACAACTTATGAACTTAATCGCACATTATTATCTTTTCCCATTTTTCAATAAGAGTTATAGTCAAGTTCTTACGTACATATTTAGGAAAAATCATCAAGTTCATTACCATATAACTTACTTATCTTGCATAACATAATCCGGCCCTTTATGGGGGGACGCCTTATTTTGGAGTTCACTTTGATTATCCATACGTAATAACATAACCCGACCCATTTGCGGGACACGGCGAAGTCATACAAAAGCCTTCCCACGAAGGTATACTGCCCGGCCCATTCTGGGACACGGTAAAGCCACATAAGTCTGCCCATAAAGGTATACTGTTCGGCCCAATCTGGGACGCGATAAAGTCACATAAGTCTGCCCATAAAGGTATACTGTCCGGCCCAATCTGGGACGCGATAAAGTCACATAAGTCTGCCCATAAAGGTATACTGTCCGGCCCAATCTGGGACGCGATAAAGTCACATAAGTCTGCCCATAAATGTATACTGCATAAAAATAGGAAGCTTATGATCAACTTAGGGCCACCAGCCCATAGTATCATTTGGCAATGCTACTCCTGGGACTATTTCACCCACATAGGCCGTATGGACCCGCATGAGGTAATTTTCTCGCATAGACTGTATCCGCCCGCATAGGTCGTATAGACCCGCATGAGGTAATCTCCTAGCATAGGACTGGTCCGCCCCGCATAGGACTATTTCACCCGCATAAGCCCTACGGACTCGCATGAGGTATTCCTCGCATCATGGGGAGCAAATCCACGAAATATGCAAATGCAACAAGCCCGGGGAATGACCCCGTAATGAAACAACACATCACTAGCACAACCGGTTATCATACATCACATAAGAACCACCGGCTTATCACACATAACATAAGCATCACCGGCTTATCATACATAACATAAGCACCACCGGCTTATCATAAATATCATAGCAAGTTAAGAAATCTCTTAACTTCTTATTAGCCTTAATTATTAAGCATTCTCATTTTATTTAACTTAAGGCACTAACATGTCATTAAAAATTCGAAAATTTAACCCAAGGTACTATGTACTCCCATTCTTTTCAAAAGACTCATTTTCATATAAAACCCCAAGATACTAACACCCGTAGTATCAAGGCATTTCTACATTTCAAACAAGTCACTACATTTTTAGAAATATATTTCTAGGCTTCTAAATCAAGTGACCCTTACTTTAAAACTTTAAGCAATTGATACCTTTAAATCAAATTGTCCTTCTTTATTTCAAGTCATATCTTTGTTTACATCACTAGAGAAACCCATTCTTTTAACCTTCCATAAAGTTGTTATAACCAACTTCCCATAAAGCCGTTATACTAACTTTATGTTTTAGACAAATTCATTCTTTTTATAACCAAGAGACTTATACTTCCAAATCAAGTTACATAGCTTTCAAAATACCTCAAGTCTCTTAACTTTAAGAAATCAAGTTTCTTAACTTAGAATATCAAGTCTCTTTAACTTAGAATATCAAGAAATTAATACTTTTCAAATCAAGTATTCTATACTTTTAAATCAAGTCATTCCTTCCTTTAAGAATCAAGTCTCATAACTTGAAAAATAAACTCTTTTAACCTTTTAAGGGTTCAAGGTTCATAATCTTAAAACTTCATAACATAAGCTCTTTAAATTAAATAACATATACTTTTATGCGTTGTGAATAGGTTATACTCGTTTATAACGATCTTATTAAAGCAGTCATGATCTAGAAAATGTAATACAATTTTGTCTTATCTTAGTTTCTATGCAGATGGAGAATTCTACTCATTTTAATATAACTGATTGTCGATACATTTTCTTTTATTAACGCTGCAATGTCTTGTTCGATACTTATTCTCATGCGTGCAGTAAATTAGCAAAGTCAACTCGACTCCAAATACTTACTAACGACTCTTACCAACATCCCCCATAAGATTTGGTAAGAACTTAGGATTACTTAGACATACCTTTTACATAGAGTAAGTCAACATATGTACCTCTTAACTTCTAAGAGTATAATGAATCATAAAATAATACCACGTGTATATTTCATACGTAGAATCATGCCAAAAGAAGGAAGAGGTTCACATACCTCGCGACGATTATCGACAAGTAGCAAAATGCTCCAAAGTACTTCAACCTTGATAGCTATTCCATCATTTAAGTAGAATATGCTATACGTAGTACTTCAACCTATAATAACCATAATATGTCTATCAACTCCTAGCTTTCATCGTAGAATATTTCTAAGTATAAGGACTCTTATTCTACGAAAAATCGGGCAGCACTTCCTTTGTTTCTACGTACTTTTCCACCTTTTTCAAGGCCCGAAAATCAATAACCAAACGCCACATTTAAGGCCCAACAATTCAGCAATACTAAGGGGATTACACGCCTTACAATACGTGTAAAATTCTGCCCCACAATCAATATAAAACTGCCCATTCCTTAATGCACATTCTCGGCAATAACAACATCCTTAACAATGTCAATTTCCGTTCAATTCCTTTTTAATCCAAGTTGTTATTCTAACATGTTATATACATAATAACAATTACAACAACTATAAATCCTTTCTTCCTTAACATGCGACGATTGTAACTATCGACCAAATTGATTACAACATTAATGGCTAACTTGTCCATTCTCGGTTTTTTAACATGTCGACATGATCCAAATCTTTCGAACTTCATTATATATACCACATGCTCATTTCTTAACTACTATAACATGTAATATTCAATTACATTAAGAAGATGGAGATTTTACCTCAATAAGCCCTAATAATGTCCAAGCGTAAAAGTCGATCCTTAGCAACTTTTAGCTCCTCTTCTTATGATCCAATCCGCTTCAAGCACTCCTTAGAAGCTCATGAAGAACTCCTCTTCAATTTCCATCTTCAAAGTTGAAGAACACCTTAGGGTTTCGCCTTGTGACTAACGTAAAAACGTCGTTTTTCCGGGATCTTTCTATTGAGATATCCTTACAATACCCCTAGGAACCTTGGGTTAAAGTCTTGTGAATTATGATCCATATTTGCAAAAAAAATCTCTCTAAAAATCCCTTTGGCCGAGAGCTCTATGAACAAGAAAATGTTCTTGAATTTTTCTAAGTATGGAAATAGTCTTGCACTAGTAATGGTTATATACTAAAACCAAGGGCTAGGATTAATCCAAATGTGTGGATGAGATGTGGTCAACAAGTCAAGCCAAGTGGCTTCTTGTATTGTCTTCATTTTTCCGCCCCACATAGCACTTGGAGGGTGACACGTGTCGCCCTCCGGTTGGTCTAAAATATTTCATCTCCCGAAATTCTGATAAATTCTATAAGTCTCAAATATCAAATTCGGGAACTCAATTCTCATTAACGAACAATTTTCCTTCCCGAGGCTCGAAATCATTTTCCGTAGGAAAAAGCAATCCTTCTTTCGTTTCAATTTTTAAAATCGTACTTTCTCACGTACATTCTCTTAAACACGTGTCTTGGAACTACGGGGTGTAACATTCTTCCCCCCTTAGAAACATTCGTCCCCGAATGTTCTTTCGGAGTTCAATCTATTATATAGCGACATAGTCTCCTTTTACTACACCCTTCATATAAAAATATGTCACTCATGGCCACATAACAATACTTATACTAAAACGTCAACCTGAACTCCAAGTACCTCCGAGGGCACTTAACATAAAATCACTCAATAAATCTTATCTCCGTCTCTTAATGTTCAAATTCAAATCAATCATTTCAATAGAATAAGTCACATAGACTCCACAATTTCATGTCAAAGAATGAAGGAATAACTTACATATTACTAACACTTCCTTTCCTTTCCTATCGATAACCGACTCACCGGGAAACTGGAATCGAACCAACCTCTCTCTACAGTCAACCTTGGCACCCACGAAGCCGACTAGTCCATACTCATAATGACCTCAAAGTCTGTCGTATTCATCTCTACTAGGTCTCTAGTGGTCCGACGATCAGATCATCACCGGGCAAATCTCATATACCCGTTCAGCTACCACCCAAACACTCACGGGTGTAGTTACCTCGAAAAGTTCTTATGTATTCAGGCTCTATTCCTTTACATTTGGTGAAATGAGTGGCAAGCAGGGTGTATAGCAGCACTTACTAATCAAGAATGAGATGATAACCTACATGCTTCTAAGGTGCCTTCATGAAACCAGGCATATATGAACATTCTCTTGGGTTAATTAGGTGAGAAGTAGGCATAAAGGCTCAGTATAAGTTCAGATACTTTAATAGGTGAAGGTTGAATCCTGAATTTCTACAGACCATAATAGAAGGATGGAAAACTGATAAGAGAGGTACAAAGATATAGTGATGAATTCAACAAAGTGATAATAAATATTCAGTGCGATGTAGCGAAAGTGGCAAAGGTTGATGCAGCCAAAGATACAACTGAGTCAGTAAGTCCAACAAAAAGATAGCACAAATGTCACTTGAGGAGACAAATGGTAATAAGGAGAATAAGGAAGACAACAATGGTAAAGTGGTAGAAAAAGAACAACTCATCAAGGACCCGCAATTGACGGAAGAATAAAAAACAACTCTTACTACTAAAGAATATGTTAAAGGAAGATGGGATAATGATGTCCAATATGGAGCAGAATATGGAAGTGGAAGCGGATATGTCTATCTTAAATATATTAATCAGCTGAGAAGTTTAATCAGAGATAATATGAGGGATGATTAACATGACAAACTTAAGGACTCACTGGTGAAGGAGTTACATGAACTAGGTAGATATACTATGGTATATACAAAATGTGTGATCAAGGAGACACGTCAGATGTTTGTAATGTTCTTCTGGTGTATAGGTGTATAGTAAGGATGATGTTAAGCTAGGCATTGCGTGAAAAACTATGGTGGAGATTTAAAACCACCAAATCTCTATGGACTAACTTTCTAGAGAACATGTACTCTAAGAAGCATTACCCTCAATATGCGCAATTAAAAGATGGTTCTCAGGTCTTGGAAATAATTCTTGAGGTAAGGGATAGGATTAAACAAGGAATATGGTGGGAAACAAAGAGTGGTTTGAATTGATAATCGTACCAAATTTGAAAACATTACACTACGTACTACTATCAGCGTTTCTTATTGAAGAAAGAGTGGAAGATGTCAAAGAACTGCTATGTGGGGATTGAAGGGATTTGTCAAGGCTAAGGTAGCATCTACCTGATGACATTGTCTCACGTGTCACTACATACTTGGTATATACCCTGTGGATAATCATTGGTGGATAATGACAAGTTCTAGTAAATTTATTGTGTCAAGTGCATGAGATTTGTTGAGATAAAGATCCTATCCTTCGGTTGTATATAGGTAAATGCGGGTTAAAAAGTGTCATTCAAGATATATTTCTTTCTATGGACGATGTGAAAATTTAAAAATTTCAGTGGATAAAGTGTTGCATAATATTGGAATTTTTTATAGTATCAAGATGCTGCTGATATAATGTCTTACATCAAGGAATGATAGATCACTTGTTTCGTACAAGGGAGTTGTCAAATCTATATGGAGCTATGTTAACAATGCAGCGGGTATACACATGAATTGTCGTCATGTTAAGCATGCAATACAGATTTGGGGTAAAATATTACATACCATTACAAATTGAAGCAGGTGTACAAGGTAGTATCAGCTGGAATATTGTGGCAAATTCAAAAATAGAGGAATATAGCACCGCATGGAGACTCTATAACTTTGTTTAAGGTATTACATAAGATTCAGTTGAATATTCACAGGTAATTTGGTTCCTTACTTAACTATTTTGAATTGGTGAATTGCATGTGTGTTATATTGTGGCCCTGTGAGGCATCTGTTGGTTTGCTGGATATAGGTGGATAGACATAATTATAAAAGAGACTCTGCCGAAATATTTCTACCATAAGACTTGTTATGAACATTCGAGAACGAATGTTTCTAAGGGGTAAGAATGTTACACCTTGTAAGTTTAAGGAAATAATTAAGAACGTCATTAAGGAATAAGGTTCGGATATTAGATATAAAGTATAATTATACAAGAAAAATCCGGAAGTTGGTGTTCCAAAGGATGTGAGTCTGGAAAAATTCTTTTTGATTACTACGAGCGTGTCAAGGGATTAAAAATGTTAGTTGTATATTCCCGTTATGGGTAGAAGCATATTATAAGAATTTCGACATGAAGAATACGAGACCTTATGAAATTCTTGGAAATTAAATGAAGTAGGGTTGAGAGTTATTAATTGGGGAATTTGGGGACCAAGGTGTAAATACACCAAATCAGATTTTTATTCTTATTAACCTAAAACCTCCATTCTTTTCATTAGACTCCTAGAACACAAGATAGAAAAATTCTTCTCTCTTCCTCCTCACCCACCCCCAGCTGAGACCCCCCCCCCCCCCCTTTTACTACAACAATTGAAGTTTATTTTCCCCTCCTAGATTAGAAGCCAAAAATTAGAGAAAATTAGGGCAGAAATGGGATTTGCTGACAGATTTTTAGTCAACTTTGGAGGGGTATATCTCCTTATATATTAGGAGTTTTTAGGTGTATCAAAAGCCTAAAATGAAGTTCGTCGAATCTAGTTTCCAAATCAATAAACCTCTCATCTATAGAAGATAGGAGTAGAGAGTTATTGACGTTACAAGTTCAGCTGACAGAACAGTAAATTCCGCCACTGTTGGGCCGATTCAGGACAGGAAATTTCGGATTTTTGGAGACAATTTTTTGGAAGGAAAAGGTGTATAAATTATGGGTTAACATTTTTAAATGGTTGCATGTTGAATTGGAGTTGAAGAAGTGAAGAATTGGACAAGAAAAATTGACGAAACAGTGGGTCTTCGGAAGAGCTGTGGGTTCGGTCTTAGGGACTGTTTTGGCGTTAAAATTAAGGTAAAATTCTTCTCTTATAATTTAATTAAAGTTGCATGTTGTTGTAACCTAAGTAATGAATGTGTGTTAAGAATAAACTTGGGATTAAAGAGAATGCATGTGAGGTTTGGATGTGGTAAATAATTTTAGAACCCATTTTGTGTTCATTAGAATTAAGTATTATGTTGTTGATAATTGCATGTTAAAATAGAGAAGTCTTGATGTTAAAGAAGTAATGGTTTACATAAGAATGTTGGAACATGAAGCGTGTCGTAAGAAGTTAAGAAATAAAGTATGGAAGTATATGTGTTGTTGGCCAAAAATTGGTAGAATTGTCGGACGTTGTCGCGTTGTAATTAAGGGTTGTTTTCATTGGATAATTTATGGCTTAGGGGCTGATTTTTAGTAAGTTTAAATACTGAAAATTTCATTTAGAAAATGCATGAACAATATGGTAATTTTTAGCATAAGTCCTAAAGGAAGGAAAGTTTAACAAGGTGTAGAGAAACTTCACATTTTTCTCTCGTTGTTGATTGAAGTAGGGGCTACTTTCATGGACTACTTTAATATGGACTAAGGGATTGAATGAACATGATAAATAGGTGTGTTAATCATCTTGATTGTTGAATTTTTGTCTTTCATAAGTAAAGAGAAAGAAGGTTGTATGATTGCGTATATGTAGTATATGGAGCCTAACTTGATTATATATTGGGATGGTAGTTGATTATTGGTTTGATTGGCTTGTTGGTTAATTGTGGATACGCACATAAACAGAGGAAATGCTACCCAAATTTTTATAGAAATAGGAAGTCGTTATTCAATATAACTTACGTTAGAAACCCTAGAATTAATGGCCGTATTATTATTATTATTATTGGTTGACATACTAGACGAGGCGTATCCTAGTATTGCATTGATTGCGCGACTGAGAGGTATGTGAGACTATCCTTTCTTTCCTTGACATGATTTTGTGAAAATCCTTCTTCTTTCTTTTGGCATGAATTTTAATGAAAGTACGACGGACGTACGTGATTCATTCAAAGACTAATTTTAATCAAATGATGATTCATGATATGTGATACGCTAAGTGCCTTGATTTTCTAAAAGATGATTTAAATGATATATGATGTGATAATGCTTTTTTCTTATTCCATTGAGAGTCAAATAATAATTTAAGTTATATATGGTTGCTTATGATGTTCTGCTCGTGTCAAGTGCTATTACCCATTTCATCGAGTCCCTCATTACAGGGCCGAGACATGTTATATATATATATATATAATTCCATCGAGTCCCTCATTACAGGGCCGAGACATGTTATACATATATAATTTCATCGAGTCCCTCATTACAGAGCCGAGACATGTTATACATATATAATTCTATCGAGTCCCTCATTACAGGGCTGAGACATATTATACATATATAATTCCATCGAGTCCTCATTACAGGGCCGAGACATGTTATACATATATGATTTTATCGAGTCCCTCACTACAGGGCCGAGACATGTTATATTGATAATTTCATCGAGTCCCTCATTACAGGTCCGAGACATGTTATATTGATAATTTCATCGAGTCTCTCACTAGAGGGCCGAGATATGTTATATACATACATATGGACATGATGACTCTGTGGGTAAGCATTCAGGGTTACTGATATGTTTCTCTATTTTTCTTGGCACAGTTATGATCTCATTTACAGTCTTTCATGTTTTACATACTCAGTACATTATTTCGTACTAACCCCCTTTCTCGGGGGGTTGCGTTCATGCCCGCAGGTATAAGTTCTCAGCTAGGTGACCCTCTGGTTTAGGACATCTACTCAGATGTTGGAGAGCTCCATTGTTCCGGAGCCAGTCATTTTGGTACAACCCTTTATTATTTGGACTTATGTATATTTTGGGCACGACGGGGTCCTGTACTGTCCTGTCTTATGTCATTATTGTACTCCTAGAAGTCTGTAGACAGTTGTGGGTTAAACGTATGTAAATCTGTTTTGATCAGTCATGATGGTTGTATTCTGTGTTGGGGTGTTTCCGCGTATTTGTGATGCTATTTGGTGGCGGCGCACTTGCTTTGTTATGACACGTTGGTTAGTTGTGACTCCTCGAGATAGGTACACCTTACGTAAGGCGACGCCTTGCTCGCTTTGGGCATATGTTATAAATGCAGTGTTATGCTATTGAATTTTCTATTACCCTTAAGTGTCAGTTGACTATGTGACATGTTAGTGTAATGGCGTCATTAGGGCGCCGGGTCGCGGCCCGTCGGGTCGGGTCGTGACAGGGACTTTGTCGTATGCCTTCTCGAGATCGATGAAAATCATATGTAGGTCTCTCTTTCTCTCCCTATACTGCTCCACCAACCTCCTAATAAGATGAATGACTTCTGTAGTTGAACACCACGACATGAATCCAAACTGGTTCTCGGAGATAGACACGCATCTTCTCACCCTCGTCTCCACAACTCTTTCCCAAACTTTCATAGTGTAGCTTAGCAGCTTGATACTTATATAGTTGTTGCAACTCTGGATATCACATTTGTTCTTGTACAAATGAATCATTGTATTCCACCTTCATTCTTCGGGCATTCTCTCCATCTTAAAAATGACGTTAAATAACTTCGTTAATTATTTATTTTAAATTATTAAAAATTATACATTAATTAATATGAGTATTAGTATTACGATAAAAAAAATGCAAAGTAAAAAAAATGGATAAGTAAAGTGAATCGAGGACTTTAAAAGTAATAATTTATACTGTATATAACGTAGATCCTACAATTTCTTTAATTTATCATCGGCGCTACAACTCATTCACTTTACGCTATTACCCTCCTCCTCACTTTCTCATCCCCTCACTCTCTCCAACAAAACATATATACCTTTCTTCTGCGTTTCAATCGAATTTGGAAGAGAAGAAAAAAATGGTGGACTTGGCTAGGGTTCAAAAGGAACTCCATGAATGCAACAGAGATGTTCAAGTATCAGGAATAAATGTAACTCTTAAAGGTGACAGTCTCACTCACTTGATTGGTACAATCCCTGGTCCTATTGGTACTCCTTATGAAGGTGGTACTTTCAAGATCGATATCACTCTTAATGGTAACCCCTCACTATCCATTCTACTCTACGTAATTTTTAATCCTTATACATAAATGATATACAGAAAAAAAGAGGTTTTTTTTTTAATTCTTGCTTGAATTTTTAAGGTGTGTCTTGTGTTCTTGTTTTTGTGGGGGGTCTAGGGTTTTGTATTTGTATTTGTGAGATATACGTGTATCAAGAAATGGGTGTTTGTTTGTTTGTGTTATTGAGGCTTTGTTATGTAAATTTGAATCTTTTTCAGTTAATGTGGCACATGAAGGAATTAGGATAGATTTTGTTTCTTTATTAAATTTGTTGTCAGGCCCATGTGGGGAGGATATGGAAAGGGTTTCAATGTCATAGTTAATACTCCCTTAGTCCCAAATCAAACTATCACTTTAGCTCAAAAATTGTCCCGAATAGTTGTTAGTTTAGGAATTCATGATTAAAATTGGCAATTTTTTCCAACTATACCCGTGTAGTGGCACAATACTTAAGAAGAATGAATCAATCTACTTTTGTTAAATAGGGATAAGGTAGTAAACTATACCTTGTATTTATTGTTTTTCTTAATGGGTGTGAAAAGAGTTGAAAAAACAGTTAAAGTGTGACGGAGGGAGTATATCAACCTGAATGGGTGTGTGTTATTGAGGCTTTCTTATGTAAAAAATGAATCTTTTTCAGCTAATGTAGCACATGAAGGAATTGCAGATAGATTTTGTTTCTTTGTTTAATTTGTTGTCAGGCCCTTATGTTTGTGGCCAGTATGGAAAGGGTTCAATGTCATAGTTAATGATCCCTCCATCCTAAATTAACATGCACTTTAGCTAGAAAAGTTTCACTTTAGGAATTCAAGATTAAAGTTGACAATTGTTTTCAACATGATGACATAGTATTTAAGAAGAAGAAATCAATCTACTTTTATTGAATAAGGATAAGATAGTAAACTCTACCTTTTATTTATTGTTTTTCTTAGTCGGGGTGAAAAGAGCTAAAGCGGCAGTTATGGGACTGAGGGAGTATCGACCTGAATGAATATGAGTAGGACCATTATTTATTGTTGATTGATGGTTGGTAAAAACTAAAAGGCTTGAAAGGTAAAACAGCTGAGGTTTCCTCGTGTCTGACAAAGAAAACCTACTTTTGAAACCTTTGGAGGAACTCAATCTTTTTTTGATTAGGAAGATAGTCTAGGATGTAGATATCATTGCCATGGACTACAGTTTGTGCGCAATATCTCAGTTTTATGTATGATTACTGAATCAAGAAGCTTTGTCTTTGCAGATGGCTACCCGTTTGAGCCTCCAAAAATGAGATTTGCGACAAAAGTTTGGTATGAGAAACATATATGCTCTATCATTTGTTTCTATTCTTTCTCCTCCTTTATAGTAACAGAAGTAATGCCTGTACAAAATTTCATATATTGAACTGCTGATTTAGCTTGTGATAGGAAGGAATATACAAATTGCAGATTACCTATTGAATTGTTAATGTTTGTGATTATGATGCTACTGTTTCTTCTATAGAATATTGACAACTCATTATTTTTCTACTTCCGACTTTTCTTTATTGAGCTCATGTAATGTGGTCAAACATCAGACGGTTCAAATTACTTGATCATTTGAGAATCATCCAGTACAATTTAAGCAGTGGGTGGTTGGTGGCGGTTAGTGATGAAAGGATTCTAGAACCAAAATATTCCTTCTAGGATAATCATTTCCTAAATACTCAAGATTATTTAGTGAGAGTTACTTTTCTTGTAGTTTTAAACTCGTTATGCATCTGTTTTCGTGAAGTATCCCGTCTCCTAGCTTAAACAGTGATAAAATGGATTTCCGCTGAAATTGATTGAATCTGGCACCCTTTATTCTTACCTCAGGCGTACTCTTTATTTATCTTTTCTCTTGATTAAAGCCTAACTTCTTTCATTATTGTTACTTGTCCTATACCTATAATTGAATTTTCCTATTAACATCAGCAAGTCTTCCAATCCCCTCCAAAAAAGGTAAAAAATTAAAGTCTTAACCTGGATATGCTATGATGACAACATATTTGATAGGCTAAGCTTCCTCAAGTAGGGCTTGAGTACACTACTTAACCATGTTCTCAATTTCATCAAATAGGTCCAAGCGGTGTCATCTTTTCACTGTTGAACTAGAATCTAATCACAAGATTTCAGCCAAGCTTTAGCATATGCAGAGCTGAGAAAGCCACTTGCACATACTTTTGACATTGCCATGGTGTTTTCAGTGTTATTACTGAAATATCAATGATTTATCCTAAAATAATTTCTAAAGGAACCACAAGCATGACCTTATTGTCATCTCTTATGTTTCTTTACGTGCCCTACACTTTCTCTATGCATATGCAATTAAAAGCTAGTCTCAAATGGTCATCTAATATATCATAGAAACTCCTCTATTTTGCCTCCTTTATTAAACACACTGGCAGAGCACTGAGATGATCGTGGTCATTTTCACTGGAGCTTAAACATACCACCTCCTCACATCTATCATTGAACCTGCATTTCCACCATAGAATTGATCAATTTATATTCACAAATTCTTTATCAATATATAAGTCTCTTTTCTGCTCCATGAACCTACATTACGAACGGAATCACCAAAAGCACAGCAACGTAAATCTTTTGTGATCTCCAATTATATCATTTAAAAATGTGCAACGGCAGACATCCTTAAGAGTGATATTTTTATAGCAGGATATTCACTACCAAACAACTGTCTCTTACATAGGCCTTGAACACACTGTATCCAGTTGAAGTGTCAAAGCAGCCCCTTTAATGTATGATAAAGGTCTTTTTTTTCCTGTTCTGTTCTGGTGAAATTATGATTCAAGTGCTTTTATGTGTTGAATTCCCTTTGAAGGCATCCCAACATCAGTAGTCAAAGTGGAGCAATATGCCTAGACATCCTTAAGGACCAGTGGAGCCCAGCGCTAACTCTCAAGACAGCACTCCTTTCTATACAAGCATTACTTTCTGCTCCTGAACCCGATGATCCACAAGATGCAGTTGTTGCACAACAGGTGCTTCACACATTCAGTAATATTCACACACACACCCACCCCCCCCCCCCCCCCACCCCAAGTGGCGGATTCTGATGTTAGAAAAAAATAACAAAAGCTAAATATAAAAATAATGTTGTCCTAAATCGAACCTAGGGATGTTGGAGATAATTTTGAACACCCTGGACCACTTGAGCTACCTTTTGTATTTGTTCAAGGTGTTAAAAGTTAATATATGTTCATAAACACACAAAATCTACCCTATATATACACACTGTAATTTTTTCACCTCCATGAAAATCCGCCCCCCCCCCCCTCCCAACACTGCTTGAGTATCGTATTATGCTCAGTTTTCACGTTCCTTGACCTTATTTGTGTTCCGCACCCCTCCTTTCCCCACCAACTTTCTTTTCTTCTGGTCAATATATTCCTTGTTGTTGCAGTATCTTAAAGACCATCAGACCTTTGTCGGCACAGCTCGTTACTGGACTGAAACTTTTGCAAAAACATGTGCCGCAGAGGAGAAGGTGTGCAATTCTTACATGCTTGTGCTTTCTCTTTTCATTTTAGTTTCTGCTGGCTACTTCCTGTAGATGGGATTTTTTTTATTAAGGCTTGGGTAGATCTTGCATTTTCTGCGGTCCTTTCAAGATCTACCTAAAGCGTCCAAATATGCTCTACTGAATGAGTACAATGAATGCAGATACAAAAGCTTGTGGAAATGGGCTTTCCTGAAGCCCAAGTGAGGAGTACTTTGGAAGCAACGGGTTGGGATGAAAACTTGGCTCTTGAAAAGCTGTTGTCCAGCTAGAGAACCCTTTTGCTGCAACTCATATTTTGGATATAGAAGGTTATATCCTGCCACCAAAAGCTGAATGACCAGAACAAAGTCGCTCTGTTATATTGTTGCTTGGCAATGTTGTCTCTGTATCCATTATGGTTTGCTGTTGACATTTCGTCACATCCTGATGTTATTCAAAGAGTTTAATTAGAACTGCATTGCGACCTTCTCTCTTCTTAGTTCACCTTTTTTTCTATTTCCATCCTATCATCTTCAAGTTTAATTTGTTGCTGGCAATCAATAAAATTTACTCGTATTGTTAAAGAAAAGCTTAATACAACTATCTATGATTAAACCCGCAAGGGTAGCCAAGTTGGTGTAGCAGTAGAGCGCGGGACCGCAAGGTCACGAGTTCGATCCCCTGCATAAACCTTCTTGGTTGAGCTTGTCACACATGGCTTGTCAAGTGTGGTTTACCTGGCTGACGTGGTTTGCGCCATCAGTCAACGGGTTTACCCCAGACTTGAAGAAAGAGTAGCGGTTCCTTCGTCAACAAAAAAACTATCTATGATTAACGTATGTTCTTTTCAACTCAAATAATTTCTAATATTGGATCGAGATGATCTTAAAAATGAGATAATGGACAGTGGGAATTTATATAGTTGTTGACTTGCTCCCTACTTGTTTGGGATTGAGGTGTTAATTTTCTCACTTTATTAAGCATAAATAGTGTTGAATCATATTCTTTATTGTTGAAAAAAGTTAGTACTAATAAGAAAACTACTACTCCGTTTTATGATATGCCAATGCAAACCATAATCTGTTTGAATCCTAATGTAATACTCTCCTGGGACTCACTTTTCTTTTTAGTACGTCCCAAAAAGAATTACATATTTCTTTATTTGATAATAATTTAACTTTAATTTTATATTTTACGCAAAATGATATAATCTATAACCACACAAATATTTTTGGCTTATTTTTAAAAGAACGACTCACATCCGTCCCAAAAAGAATGACATATTTTCTTATTTGACAATAATTTAACTTTTAAATTTTATATTTTACGCAAAATGATATGATCTATAACAGTATAACCACACAAATATCTTTGGCTTATCACCTTTCTTTTTAATTCGTCCAAAAAAGAATGACATATTTCCTTATTTGGCAATAATTTAAATTTAAATTTTATATTTTACGCAAAACGAGATGATCTATAAGATTTAAAAGTCTTCATTTATTTCTTAAAGTGTGTGTCAAATGAAAGTACATCACATAAATTGAAACGGAGAGAGTACTAACTGTTTGTCTCCATGTAATCAAGGAAATATGTTGTTTTTTTTTGTTTTCTTCTGGGGTTTGTTTCTGAGAAGTTTTCCTATTTTAGTACCATAGCTTGGTGGCTGCTTCAGATTACCTCAGTTTAATTTGGCTATTTAAGTCTGGAAAAAGTTTGTTTCCCAGCTTATATCTCGCCATCTACCAACAGTAAACTTTTATAGATTTTTCATTTTTGTAGGGCTGGCCAGTGGGCCAGGCCAACCCGACCCCGTCCCGGTCCCGACCCGACCCCGACACGACCCCGCTATAAAAAAAAAAAAACGGGACCGGGGCTCGAATCGGGGCGGGACAGGGTATGGTCCCGCCCGACCCGACCCCGCCAGGCCCCGATCCCGCCCCGACCCCGCCCCAGTCCCGCCCCAGTCCCTCCCTTTGCAGAAAATAGCCGTTGTCCAACGGCCATTTTACATTTTGGCCGTTGGACAACGGCCATTTTTGGCCTCCCCCCCTCCCCCAACCCCCCCTACCCCCTTTATATTTATTTTTAACCCCTAAGTTATTATATTTACACTTTAACCCAATTTTTCAACTATAAATACCTCATTCCTCTTCTTATTATTTTCACAAATCTTTCTACTCTCTAATCTCTCAATCAATTATCAATCAATCTCTATACAATATTGTCTACTACATATTCAATCTATTTATTAATTTGAGAATAGGGAGTGAAGTTCAACTAGCTGAGGATTATCTATCGAGCAAAGTTTCAATTTTCAACCTTCGATTACACGCCGACTTACGCTTCGGCTTGGTACATTCGTTCTCTCATTAAATTATTATTTTGTTTTTATTTCATTTAGCACATTTAATTTCATTATCTTTAAGTCTTTAACTATTTATTATCATAATTAAAATGAAAAGAGCAAAAAGTCTTTTCGGCAAGGGTACTTCTTCTAGTAGGGCGGGTAACAGGGCAAGGGTACTTCTTCTAGTATTCCTGTTCCAACTACAACGATATTTTATCTGAAGGCATGAGTAGCGACGTGGAACAATTTGACCAAGATATATCAATTCCAACCGAAGAACCACAAGAAATTATAAAGAAACTAGAAAAAATATTTTCAAATTGGTAATTTATTTCATTGCAATTTTTTTCAACAACAGTACACTACAATGTTGTAATTTTGAATCTTGTATATTTCAATGAAATAATTAATAATATAAGAGGCACAAAAACAGCCTTGGGATGTTTTTTTTACACTCTTCTTGTCTTTGTTTAATTATTTAGTTTATACTTTATAGTTTATACTGTTATAGTTTATACTTTATAGTTTATACTTTATAAATATATTATATATATGAGTATAATACTATAATTATAATACTATAAATCTATAATATTATAGTATATGTATATGACTATATTAATATGACAAGTATATGTTAATGTTACTTTGTTAGTAATTTAGTATTTTTAATTTAGTGAAAAATTTAAAAAAAAAAAAAAACGCTGCATCTGGCCCCGCCCCGTCCGACCCGAATTCCCCGACTTACCCAACGAGACCGGGACACGTTATGGTCCCGCCCGACCACTCCGTGCCCACCCCACCGACCGCCTCTTCTCCGACCCGCCCGACCCCGCTTAATCCGACTCTGGCCCTACCACCCACCGATCCCTTTTCATTTTTGTACATATTTTGCTCGCATGGATATGTGAATTGTGATTTAAGGTTTCTAAATTCCTGTCTGATTTCATGTTGGTTGTAGGGGTGGCAATGGGGCAGGTTAGGGCAGCGCAAGCCTTGACCTGCTAAGATGTTAACTCGCCCTGCCCTGCCCCGTTTAGCATTTTTTAAAAATTTATCCTGCCCCGTTAAGCCCTGCCCCGCCCTATTCTGTTTATGAAACAAGACACAAACTTAAAACAGTCATAACTTCTTATTCGTAAGTCGGATTAATCCCCATAAGTATCAAACTGTCGAGAATAAAGAAAACTAGAACTTTTATTCAGCACAAACTTTCAGATTCTCTACTGATTTGTATAGTTTTTACGTTATACATTCTGCCCTTTCATATTTCGGTTGATCCGAGGCAGAAACTTTAAACAGTGAAAACTTTCAAATTGTAAGTCGAATTTATCCCCGTAAAGTCTGAAATTGTCGATAACGGAGTAATAAAACTTTTATTCAGCACAAACTTTCAGATTCTTTACCAATTTGTACAATTTTTACGTTATACATTCTGCCCTTCCAGATTTTGGTTGATCCGAGGCAGAAACTTTAAACAGTGATAACTTTCAAATCGTAAGTCGGATTAATCCCCGTAAAGTCTCAATATGACCGTAACAGAAAGATGTACAACTCTATAGAATTTTATCCAATTCTAACAAGTACAACCCATCGTAACAGATTATAATTTCACAATCCAAATTAGTTAAAATTTTCTAAAAATTATAACTTATTACTGCCCTGCCCTATTTAGAATTTTTTTAAAATGTGTTTTGACCTGTCCCGCCCTGCCCTGTCCCGTTTAAGCATTAACCTGCCCTGCCCCGTTTAACGTTTGACATGTCCTACCCCGCCCTGCCTCATTTACCATCCCTAGACTTGCTTGTATTTAGGAACTTCCTCTTCTCCTGGCTTCCTCTCAAGGGAAAGAAATCAAGTTAGGAACTTTATGTAAGCTACATTCTCAAAGAAATGTCCCACTATGGAATTATCCATTGAACATCACTTGAAAGCCTAAAATCTCTGTGAAAATTGCAAGTCCGTATTTCAGTTCGACTCTTGAAGAACTAACCTTGATTGGGAAATTGTTAGTGTTTATTAGATTGAATTAGCCGTAGCGTAGCGGAAGAAAATATCAAAATACTGAAGTTACATAGTTAAACAGTTTAGTAAATTTCACAATAGATTTTAAAACATAAATAATTTAATGAATTTGGGTTCTTGAAAATTGTAAACATTGTATAAAATACTCCAATATTAGTATTATTAGTACAATATTGTCGAATTTTTTTTTATATTCCAAACAAGAAAGTGCTGTAATTAGGGTTGCACAAAAGTCGGTCCGGACCGAAAAATTGGACCGGACCGAACCGGACCGAGAAATTCGGTCCGGTCTTCGGTCCTAGAGATTTGCGATTTCAGTTTTCGGTCCGGTCCGGACCAATTTTTTTTTTAATATAATATATATAATTCCTAATATATATTGAATTATATAATTCCTAATATATATAATATATATATAATTTATAATATATATTGAATTATATAATTCCTAATATATATAATTTCTAATTTTCAAAATTCCTAATATATAATATATATATAATTCCGGGTCGGGTTCCGGGGCCCGGTTTTTAAAAAAAAAAATTGAATTTCCAATACTGAAATTGACATTCTCGGACGCGGTGCCACGAAATTTTTACGTTGAAATATATTGTACATCGCGAGATATTTAGATTTGAAAACGGAAAAAACGTAACGATTTGGGGGAAAAGTGAAATTGAGGGGCAAGATGGACGTTTTTGGAGAAATCGGCCGAATCAAACAGCTTCAGCCGTTTGGCCACCCCCGTATCGAAAAAATACGCGAAATCAAAAACAAAATAGGTAAAACGGACGTCCGAGCGCAAAGTTATGACCATATAAAGTTTGATCAATTTACAACCTATATTTGATATGTCAATACGTCCGGACTGGGGGGGCATTCGGTCCATTCGGTCCGAAAATGACCTGGACCAGACCGGATCGAGAAATTCGGTCCGGTCTTCGGTCCTAGTAATCTAGGTTTTCGATCTTCGGTCCGGTCCGGTCCGGTTTTAACCTTTTGTGCACCCCTAGCTGTAATTAAAAATAGAAGTACTAAACAACTTTAAGAAGATATATTGCATATCACTTATCTCAAAACAAAAAAAATAGCCATAGTGCATATCCACTTATAGTTGGTGCTTCCTTGAACAATTATATTTTTATAGCAACAACAGAAGTTCAGAGACGATTGGAAAAAAGAAGAAACAAGCAGTTGCACTGCAATTTGATTTTTCCCAGAACGCATGTATTCTCTTGTAAAAAAATATTTTCTTGAAAAAACACCAAAAAGGGCAAAGAAGCTGTAAATTTTATTTTCTACAAGAAATATTTCCTCGTATGGTAAAAAATCTGGCAGCAGATTTCATTCGCTAATTTGGTTTTACCAGTTTAGCTGTCTTTACAGTCAACTAAACTTTCCAGAGGATGGCAAGAAGCATCCACTCACAGGCGGATAAAGAATCAATATCCACAAAAAGAAGTTAAATGCTCAGGAACAAGCAAGACCTTGTTGGACCAAGCCTAAGCAGCTGCAGCCATTGGAACTGATTTAGTTTCTTGATCGGTAACAAGCCCTCTTGGTTGCACGAACGATGTCTTCTACCTGCATCAGAAAATTCAAAAACGTTATTAATGTGTTCGTCTGGAACATCTAGTTTCAAATGCAATTCATCAATAAAATATGGGAAGAAATATTCCTCATGAACTACTTGATTATCAGTTGTTTGTTTCAGGTATTACCTTTTTATACCCTCCAAGTTTCATGCACCTTGCATGGACACAATATATGGACTTTCAGATACTCTTACTGAACTCTGGTAACTTGTTCTAACTATTCTCCATTTTTTTTCTCCTTAGACTGATATAACGTGAGACACGTTGCATTATTCTGTCAGTCGAAATTGATTAACTATGTCTCAATTTCCAATTTTAAATAAGGTCAAGTATACAAAACATTGTATTCATTCAGCTCTATCCGGATCAAATTCATTCCAATACTAAATAATGACTTCTCAAGCAAGTAGAGGTCCTCTAATCTTAACTATTAGCCCTACACAAATATCAAGTCTGTAACCAAACTAAGAAAATTCCTGGCAAACACCGACCAGGTTACTGACACCAAAGAGAGTTCCAAGCTCAACCATGTGCGCATAATTTTTTTTTCATCCGGTTAGTTTCCATATGTACCATTTTTATAACAATAACCATAACCTATGTTACATGGACTTGTTTATGGTAGGTCTCCAATACATGTGTATTTATCTGGTCAGATACGACCTCTTTTTATGCTTTCTCTTGAGCCGAGAGTCTTTCGGAAACAACCTCCCTACCTTGGTAGGGGTAAGGTCTGCGTACACTCTATACTCCCCAGAGCCTACGTTGTGGGATTTCATTGGGTATATTGTTGTTGTTAATTCTTAGTGTATTTTCAAGAATCTGAATGAAATACCCATGCATATGCTACATGCTTTCGACACAAGTACATCAATACAGGGAAGATGAAGGATCTATGTAATATAAGGCCATAACTAGAATCAAACTAAAAATTATAAACTATTAATGACCAAACAAAACCACCAAATTATGATTAAATAAAAGATAAAAACCCATTGGCTGAGAACCAAAAAAATCTTTGATTACAGACCTGTGGAACAGCCAGTCTTTCAAGATTTGCTGCGTATGGCATAGGGACATCGGCACCTGTTATCCTCTCAACTGGTGCATCAAGATACTCGAAGCTCTCCTCAACCACAGATGCACTAGTAAGATTAAGACAATGTAATCCAGTAAGTTCCATTGATAACAAAGGAGCTCAAGTTTTTTTGCTGAGTTTAGGGGAGAGGGAGGGGAGGACTTTGGGTTGGGTGAATGGGTTTTGTAAGACTGTTAGAAGAGACTAACCAGATCTCAGCGCCAACGCCATGTTGTGGAAATCCTTCTTCAAGAGTTACAAGTCTGTTGGTTTTCCTCACAGATGCATTAATGGCAGGTCTATCAAGTGGTCGGATCGAGCGAAGATTTATAACCTGATTACAGGAAAGAAATGAGAAGTGAAAAGCAGGAAATTTTCACGATTACCAGTATAAAAGCAAAACTGGACATGAACTCAGGAGTCATACCTCAGCACTAATTCCTTCCTTAGCAAGAATTTCAGCAGCCTATAAAAGTTTAGATGTCATTACGCATAGAATTGAACAAGTATAAATAAATAAAACGTCATACTATATTTTTTTTATGCATCTAACATCAAATCCAAGCAATATTATCTCCTGTGAAATTCTCCCTCCAGCAGACTAGCATCGTGAATTGTATGAGACTATTCTTCAGATATTAAGGGCTTTTGTACTAGGATCTAAAACTTCAGAAATTACGAATGAACACTTACTAATTTAACAATCCAAGGCTCAAGATATTCTTTTATTTATCAAAAAAAGTTTTAACACAACTCTAGGCACAAAAAATAAAAGCTAGTTTCTCAAAAGCCAGTCAAAAAGCCACCTTAAGATTCCTGAGATCAGAAGTAATTCTGTAGAAATTGGAAGGAGATAGATGAATCACACTTCAAAGCTGAACGTTGTCACGTGATTCATGACTTGTGATAATAGTCCTCAAATTCATCAAGCAAGAAAATCTTGAATTGAGATAGAACTAGCATTGCTATCAGGTATAGATATCTTCTACTGTCATGTGTTTCATTGGTTGGAAACAATTCTGTTAATGGATATATGCAGATCCATATAAACACTAATTACATTGAAGGGAGTCTTGGAGTAACTGGTAAAGTTGTTGTCAGGTCATGAGTTCAAGCCGTGGAAACAACCTCTTGTAGAAATGCAAGGTAAGGCTGTGTACAATAGACCCTTGTGGTCCGGCCCTTCCCTGGACACCGCGTATAGCGGGAGCTTAGTGCACCGGGCTGCCCCTTTATAAACACTAATTACATAATTCATCTGGATTCAGAAACCATCGAAAATTTTGTCACGGAGGATGATGCTGGAATTCATTCACAAATGGTCCAAACACCTGCTAAGGAAAACAAGGACAAACCTGGAGAGCATAGCCAACCATCTTTGAGAAGGCAGTGATTGTCACATCCTTCCCTTCGCGTTCTATCTGCCAACGTTTGTAAAGTAAGGAACAATAGCCCACAAGTTGATACAGAAAAAGCAAAGTAATATACATCGATGAACTTGCCTTAGCTTTTCCGATGGGAAGAGAGAAACTAGAATCGAGAGCTTCAGCTGAAACAGGGAAAGACTCACCATATCTGCATCATGAAAATCAAGTGTCGAGGGTAAATTTTGAGAAGGAATAAAGAAAACAACATTTGAGTAACCAAACCCATAAAGAAACTCACAGCAATTCGTTTTCCAGAAACACAACAGGATCCGGATCCCTGATAGCAGCTTTGAGTAAGCCACGAGCATCTTCGGAAGAGTATGGAGCTAGTACCTTTAATCCTGGACATGAACCATACCATGCCGCATAGCACTACAAAAATATTAAAAGGACTGTAGAATGTTATGCAATACAAAAATGCTTGTGACACACGCGCGCGTGCACACACATAGCTGGAACTTGAAGATAACTTCAATGTCAAGTAATAACTGACTGAAACAACCCAATAAATATGCAGATGGATGCTATTGGACTGAATTAAAAGTTCCCGAGATGCATTGACAAACACAATTTGATTCTCACATTCCTCCCTCCTTTTATTGACCTGCATTGACATCTTTCTCTCTCACAGAAGTACGGAAAGAAAAAGAAAGTTTCCCATTATTATCAAAGATGAAGTCCTTTCCTGCATCAATGTTATGTTTCCTTCCATTAGCAAGACGAGCAATTTTTCCACCCATAAAACTATGAACGTCGTGAATAAAATTCTAAAACATGTATTGAAATTCTAACACTGCATGAAAATGGGAGAATTAGGCGCACAGTTTAAGAACCATGCAAGACTCAGGAATCAATGCCACTGAGTTGCAACATGCAAAATTTATCATAGTGACTTGAATAAGTCACTTGTGCAAATACTATTTCTAATAATCTTTAGAGGAAAAAAAAAGGGCAGCCCGGTGCACTAAGCTCCCGTTATGCGTGGGGTCCGGGGAAGGGCCGGATCGCAAGAGCCTTTAGAGAAATGGCCCTAATTTTCTGTTTGACAGTGCCCTGATAATTTCCCAAGAAGAAAATGATCCATGTTATTCTTCATGGCTCTTAGAATTATTTACTAAGCCAAAGTTCGTCAAACAGAAAAGATCTCGGCCGTATTCGCAGACCTCTACTTATTTTATAACTTTTCTAAAGACTCCTTTTGCTAGCAGTGTTGTTATATCAATCGCATGGATAACAAACCTAAAAATTAGCCTTTTCATCATCAGGTACAGTAACAAACTATCTGTAGACGACTAAATATATTCAGAACGTTCAGCATGCAGCATGTCATACTCTAAGAACTGACGTTTGTAGAGTAAACCTGGTATGACCTACATTTAACCATATTTGCCTCTCATGTAAGGCAGCAGATTGGGAGTTAGACTTATGCCAATCCACCACCACAACACTGTACAGATGACTCTGACAACGTATTAAATCATCCATTTACTAACTTCTTTTGAAAAAAATAATTCACCTTTAATATGTATTGAGTAACCCCTTATATCATTATAATTCTTGCAATTCTCACCTAGGACAGCAGATTTGGAAGTATGCTGTTATGACAATCCTCAATCAAAAATATAACACGGGAATCCAAAAGACAAGACTCTGACAACCTTTTCAAATAACTAAGTTTTTCTTCTTTTTCATGGGGAGGGTGGGGGTGAGGGTGAATATGTCAAATAAATTTCATTAACAGGAATAACTTAGTTCTTTTAATAACTAAGTCATAAGTTTCATAGGAATAACTTAGTTCTTTTAGAAATTTGAGGATGGGGTGGGGTGGGGCGGTAGGTGGGGGTAGGGCCCGGGGGAGTAAAAAAAATTCATAATTTCACACCTGTGCCTGATCTCACTATGTTTACCAAATTTACACCATGTTCACTTAACTTCTGCATTGCTGAAGCAAACGCCTTAAAAATGCATTTTGATCTCTAATATACTTTTCAACATGAATCCTCGTCCTCGGATCTGAAAACAAACCACGGTCGGAAGACAACAAACCTAAACCCTTAGGTAAGTTTTGGTAATACATGTTGTCGAACTTATTAGGACTCATTACATCGTTGAAAACTGAATGTTGGGTCTTTTTAGTAATTATTACAAGCATTTCTTAAAGCTTGAGCAAATTTAGGGTTGTAAGACGGGTCGGATTGTGAAGTTTTGTTGTAATTGTAGAGATTTGAACTGAATTCTTTACAATGTGAGAACCCACTTGTGTGGGCCCCGGTTAATGCTACCATTTCAAATTGAAAGAAAACTATGAATACCACTTCCTGAGCAGTGGTTTGAGCATCATCAGGCTGTGATGAATTGATGATGCTCAAGCTTTTGATGCCAGAATGGTTCAAGTATTTGAGAAAAAAAACTTTTTGACAAAACAAGTTATTCAAAGGTTCCCGTACATTGTACAGTAAGGGAAGCTTGGTCGACTAAACTTTCCCTATGCCCAGGTCCAGGGGAGGACCAAACCACATTGAGTCAAAAGAAGATATCTTGTAGGTACGAATGAACAGAAAATATCTTTGTAGGTTCAAATGCACAGTTGGAAGGACACGTATGAAATGTATATACACAGCACATATGAACATCCATCATATCCATGACCTAAATACATCCATAATCAGTGGCATCTGATAGCACATTCAGATGCAACCCAAGAAAATATCACTCACAGCTAATGGTAAATGTGTATGTATTCTTCTTGTAATTCTCTCACTTTTCCTATATTAATCATCTATACAACTTTTAGTTTTGTAAATTTTACCTAACCATGTCTTCTTTCTTTACGACTTTTAACAATTCTCTACTAATGTACCCATACCATGTGCCATCTATATAAGATTATTAACTAAAGCCAACTATTCTAAGAAAAACAATCCATTTAAAATCAAGAAAGCAGACGGTTGCCCGGTGCACTAAGCTCCCGCTATGCGCGGGGTCCGAGGAAGGGTCGGACCACAAGGGTCTATTGTACGCAGTCTTACCTCACATTTCTGTAAGAGGCTGTTTCCACGGCTTGAACACATGACCTCCTAGTCACATGGCATCAATTTTACCAGTTACTCCAAGGCTCCCTTCAAAACCAAGAAAGCAGAATATCAAAAATAATCTAGAGCAACAGTTTTGTGTAATTCTGTCATTGACTCAAGTTAAGAATCAACAACAACAACATACCCAGTGTAGTCCCACAGGTGGGGTCTGGGGAGGGTAAGATGTACGAAGACCTTACCTCTACCTTTGCGGGTAGAGAGGTTGTTTCCGATAGACCCTCGGCTCAAAAGGAACGTAAGTCATTGCAGGATTGCAAGAAAATAGCACAGCAAAAAATAAGATACAAAACAAATGGCGCAACATGGTAACACACACATTGAGATAATGATCTACATGATACCAAAATAATACAACTAAGAAAAGAAGAAGATGAGATGGAAAGGCTAGCCCCCCCCCCTCTCCTCTCTCACGCACAGCACGACAAAACTCAAAAACCTACTAACCTTCTATCCTAATCCTCGATCTCCAGATCTTCTTATCTAAGGTCGTGTCCTCAGTCAGTTGGAGCTGAGCCATATCTTGTCTAATCATCTCCCCTTCGTTTTTTTTCAGCCTACCTCTACCTCTTAACTCATGTGACCGTCAATCTCTCACGCCACCTAACTGGCGCATCCTTACACCCAATGTTTAGGTTGGCGAGAGGCGTGGCGTGGCGACAAGGGCTAGCCTCACGCCTCATAGCGAGGCGTGGCATGGTGAGCGCCTTTTAAAAGTGAGACGATAATTAACATAAAAAATTAAAATATTAAATATGCATATATAAATATCCATAAACTCAAATACTCAACAACATACTAGCAAATATTTCAATTGAAAAACTAAAAGTAGATAGTTGATTCCGAAGCCTAAAAGTCTCCAACTAGATAGTTAATAAGTCATAAGACACAAATTCAAAACCAAGTTATAATAAAGCAACATCTATTCTTCTTCAAGATCTTCAAATTCTTCAACCACAAGAGTGTTAGCGTTATATTGGCTCTCATCTTCTTCATCCTCAGAGTCTTCATCAACTAGGGATCGACTTGAACTTGAAGCCACCCCATTATCCTTGTTTATTGAACTTGAATAACTCGCCCTAAGACCATAGATACTCCCCTCAACTCCACTTACTGAAGCAACAACACCCCAAGTGAGACCACCATCTTCTAACTCCTCCTCTGCATGCTCCTCGGGTGCTCCAGTTATCCATTCATTTACATCCTCAATACCCTCCAACCTAATTGGATCAAAGGTGTCGCCATGCTCGCCATTCACCACAGCTTGTCATTCTCGCCTCAACCTCGCCTTTTACAAAACGCCACACCTTAGCTGTTAATGGCAATGAAGGCTCGCCTTCCTAAACATTGCTCACACCTCCTATTCACATGCCTGAACCATCTCAGTCTCGCTTCCCTCGTCTTATCTTCCACGGAGACTACTCCAACCTTGTCTCGTATATCTTCATTCCTAATCATATCTCTTCTAGTATGGCCACACATCCATCTAAGCATTCGCATCTCCGCTACCTTCATCATCTTCTGGACATGAACGTTCTTTACTGGCCATCACTTTTCCGCGTAAAACAATGCTGGTCTAACGACCACCGACTCCAATTAAGAATCAATTCCATTAATGAGTGTGGCTAGCCCCTCATTACTACCAAGCGCAGAGAAAGACAAAAGATCAGATGTAGAACTGTTAAATAATATAACCAGCGTAGCTTAATTCCCCCATTTCAAGGAAACCCAACAGCAGCACCAACAAAAGACAAAAGATCAGATGTAGAACTGTTTAATAATATAACCAGCATAGCTTAATTCCCCTACACTTCAAGGAAACCCAACAGCAGCACCAACAAACCGCAGCACACCACATTTTCAGTTCATAAATATACCTGAGAATGTTGGGCACCGACGCCAGCTGCAGCACCATTAGGACCCCTGAAAACAATGGGCACAGATATCTGACCAGCAGCCATGTAGTTTGCTTTTGCAGCAGAATTGATGATATGGTCAATTGCCTGCAAAAAGTTAGGGATAATAAATTATGCATGTGTCCGGGGTTAAAATTGCATAAACCTTAGCCTCAAGAAATCTTGTCAACATAACATGGTATACATAAAAACATGCTGTAGTGACTTCGTGAGAACCCACAACCTATGTGCTTGTCGCATTTGCAGATGGAAGATGTGAACACAAGTTCGTAGAAAGGGGAAGAATATGATGCAATAGCGAATTTGGACAGGAAAATAACAGTTGGAGGAAAAAGTTACCAATTTGCAAAGGAATCAAGCTCCTATACAGTTGGCCACTACATAGTTGATCAATAGCCATTTACAGTCCCCATCAATTTCCTAGTTTACATGGGGGTGTGTGACACTACTTCACAAACAAAGCACTTGTCCTACAGTCTTTTGTTACTTTTAGATCATGAATTCTGTGAACATAACACGAATTTAAGCACGGAAGTCATTTCCATCTACATTCTTGTGCATTTATGCATGGAAGTCATCGTTATCTACATTCTGTTACTTGGTTTCTAGTGACTGAAGTAGTAGGCTGCACCCTACCCCCACTACCCACTCCCGTCCTGGAAATACTGGCAAATGGTAGAGGAAAAGTAGTATTTAGAATTCAATAATGTAGTTAGTTCAGAGTAGAAGTACCAAAAAGTAATGTTTAAAGTTAAAGTCAATAACCTAAGTTCCCATCGCCCCTTAGTATTGTGTTTGCATTTAATTCAATCAGCTCATTTCCAGATGACAAGGAAAACAACATGTTACACCATGTTAAATTATTAACTTGACTCCAAAACAGTCATACACGATCAAAATTGTTTGTGTGCGTTTGTTTTAGTCGTCATTCTTAGCACGACCTTATTAATGGGTACTATGAACTCATTCAGACATAAAATACATATGGGAATTGTTCAAAGCCATTGGCAGATGATCTTGACATACTTATGTTTAAGGTAAGGACAAACAGATCGATAAATACAATAACATATCCAATGTAATACCACAAGTGGGGTCTGGGGAAGATAGGATGTACGCAGACCTTACCCCTACCTTTGTGGGGCAGAGAGATTGTTTCCGATATACCCTCGGCTCAAAAGAAAAGTATATGACGCAGGAAAACAGATCAATAAATATTAAAAAATATATATATATTCGTGAGATCAGAAGCTCAACCTGCATGGAAAAGTTAAATGTCATGAATTCAATTACAGGCTTTAGACCATAGTAAGCTGAACCAACTCCAATTCCAGTAAATCCAGCCTAGGAAAAAACAAACAATGGTTCGAGTGTTTATTATGTATGTTCAAGAAAGAAAGGAGCAGCAGCAGCAGCAGTTTCAGAATCAAAGCACAAGGAGCAACCTCAGTAATTGGTGTATCAAGAACCCTTTCCGGACCATATTTATCCAGAAGCCCCTTTGTAATCTGAAAAAAAAAAACTCACACACTTGAGAAAATGATTATAATTGCAAAGAGTGCGGATAATAATAAGTTTGTGAACAATTTCTTACCTTATAGGCTCCTTGGTACTCACCAACCTGAGTAAACATAACACAGATTAAAAATTATGTCCTTTATAAGTAATGTAAAATAAGACAGATCAAGATTTAAATGAAAAGCATTAGTAGTAATAGATATTTCCAACAATAACAAAACAACCACCTTAGCAACAATAACTATTCCTAAATCCCAAACTAGTTAGGGTCGGCTAATATTTGCAACAACAACATGGCACAACAGGTCAACCATGCCTCAATCCAAACTACCAGGTTGACTATATGAATTCCTCTATCAGTTCTACTCAATTTAGGCCCGTAATACAGGTACAATTTACATTTTTAGAATTTTTAAACAAAAACTTCTATTGTACCTCTTCCCCCATAACGAAAACCTTAGGATCGGCAGACATTTCTTCATCTAGAGCTGAATTTAGCGCATCACGCACTGTCATCTGCAGTGAGATTAAATGACTCCACAATCAATATCAATCAAATGTATAGAATTAACAAAGTTATATAGAAAGAAAAAATCACCTCTTTAGCTGCCGAAGAGTAAGTTCTAGATGCAAATACCCTGCTTCCCATCAACAAATTGTTCTGAAACAGTAAAATCCAAATTTACCATTTAAATATACAAAATCGATCCAAAATAAACATTAAAAAACTGTAATTTATTCTCACCAAAGCAGAAATCCTTTTACTGGCCATTGTTCGACCTATAATTCCAGACATGTCTGCACCTTCTTAGCTAAATCAAAAACATATAAATATAAGTCAAATCTGCTTTATGCATCTAAACAAACTCATACATTGATCAACCAAACACACATACAAAGGGTGCATATACATCTACATGTAGTAAATATCAACAGATCACGAAAACTCGATCTAGATATTAGTTATTACTGCTATTATTGGTGTAGTTGTATTATTTTTGAAACCTGTTAGGTGTTTGGAAAAGTGGAACCTATTGGTACCAAATAGAGAAATGTAAATTGATTATATTAATGGCGGACCCGAGAGCGAAGCTATACAAGTCTGACTCCTCTCGCCCTTTGAACGACACAAATTAATATGAAATATTTAATCATTAAACTTCTTTTTCATATATTCCTCCATTCTTTTCCTTTTGGTTTTGGGGCTCTTGGACTTCTCAAAGGGTTAATATTGGACATGGAGTAGTATTGACTTTATGAATTTTATTATTTTTCTTATTTTGTTACATAATTTTGAAATCTATAGTCCTGTAGCGCTAGTAAAATTATTTTCGTCTGATGTATAGATTACTTGTTCGAGTTGTGAAAATAATATGCTTGCATTAGATTAGGTTGTCTACGGGTGCGACCCTTCCTCGAACCATGCTACGCAAAATGTTTTGTGCTTCAAACTAACTTTATTGTTTTATTTTGAAATCTCTAAAAAGGGAAATTCGTGAGTGACCAAGATAATAAAATATTATTAGTAGTATAATCCAATATCCCATTTCTACTACTATATGCTATATTCATATATTTTCTATTTGTACGGCTAATAGGTTGTTTGCCAAGTTTTTAAAATTAATTTATTTTGAAAAATATTTTTTTGAAAAGTGTTTTTAAAAAGTATTTTAGGCAAGAAACAGTTTGTGTTTAATCAATTAATTTTAAAAATATATATTTTTGAATAACAGTTAGTATTTGACCAAATTTTTAAAAAATATTTCTAACTGTATTTTTCTCAAAAGTATTTTTAGGCAAAAATAATTTTTTTAACTTCTGAAAAATAGTTTCTGTTATTTCCCGGCACTTATTTTCTTCTAAAAACTTGTCCCACATTAAATTTGTACTTTAGTGATGTCCAAGTGAATAATCAAATGAAAGAATTTCAATTGAACAACCACTATTTGAATAACATCTACACTGATGGTGCAAGTGAAATAACCCCAAGTGCAACAGCAATATAACCAAAAACAACTCCATCATTTAGAAAAAATAATAAGAACCTGCAGTTACCATAACCTGTAACACAAACCTTACGGATTGTTCAACAGAAAAGCAGCAAATAGCTTACAAATAGGCTTTAACACAGCATCACATGTTAGAGACTTGTAACTAAGACAAATACACTATTTAAGAAGAATCAACCATCACAATTCATATAAAGCAAACCACACTAAAGACTGAACCACAATTTACCTAAAGATGAAGAAAATCAGCTAAAAAAACTTCTCTTTTTTTAATCAATTCAAGAAAAATGTCCCATGTAATCCCAAACACACAAGCAACATAAAAGGGTAAAAATGTCATTACCCCACACACAAGAAAACTCATGGATCTAACTCTAAATATTCACTTAATACCCTAAAAATTATTTTTTTGTAAATTAAACCAAAAACCTTAAGCATAAGCTACTTAAAAATACAAAAAAAATTACATGTTAAATAGCTAAATGAAAATGTAAACGGGAAAAGAAAACAAAATTAATACAATATTTTCTTAAATGACCTCAACTCCAACTAAGAAACTCAAAAATATAGTCGCCGAAAAATTCTCCGGCAAACTTTCCGATGACCGGAGAAGAAATGAACACAAAGAGATCAAGCTAGATCGAAGCACAAAGAACATTAAAGTAGTGTTATTAAAGTGTAACACTGAGAGTGCTGAAGTGAGAGGGTGAGGGAGTTGTGATATTTGTGAAGGCTGCTGAGAACGAGAAGCGAAGGCATACCGCATAAGAGTGAAAACCCTACTAACTTATTAAATTTTTTATATTGGGCTTATGGGCTTGCGGACTGCTACAAACCTACAAATATTACTGGATTTATGACGCGGGTAGGCGGGTATAACTACAAATCCACCACCTACCCGTGGAGGGTACATTTTCAATACTCATATCCGTCTACTATTCGCCAAAGTTACACTCATACCCGTCCCAACTGACACGATTACGGTGTAAAATTCGTAAAATTATACTCACTTGTCATCCCTATCTACACATCCTTGCTTTTTTGGGCTTGGGCTGCAACTGATTAAACTATTTTTTCTTTATCTATAGCATTCATTTCCTCGAGGAGGACTTAGGCGGGCCTAAGTGCACATATAGTGGACTTTGAGATTACCATTTAAGTTGTGTGTATAGTGTATAAAAAGTTGCAAGTCTTTCGCTTCAAAATAACTTTAAACAAAATGACTGACGATTAACCATTTTTGTCTTTAACATCAATCATGTGTAACTTAATAGGCCGTGAGGTCCATGGATAAAATTGTACTGGCCCACGCATGAGAGTTTCAGCACGTACTCATAATACACTACACCCAAATCACTTTGAAAGCCCAAGTGGTGCAAAAGTAGGGCTCCAAGTCATTTAATTGCACGGTTTGACCTTCAAATGAGCCGATCTTTAATTATTGTCCAAAATTGAACGTATGCTTATAGCAGGATAAATTATGTAACGATGTTGGAAAAAAATAGACATAACTTGTGTGATATTATGATGCGTGAATTTTTCTTGCCTTAAGGGGCAAAAATAAAAAACCAGCACAAAATAGGAATAAAAAAGTCCAAATGACCCGTTCAAGTTCTTCCGATTGATTTGCCAAATGGGAATTTAATTCAACTTTAATTTAAGTGGTATTCGTCCCAAAAGGAAGGATTTATTCAGATTACATGATCCAAAAAATATACAATTTAGATATAGATCCCTCAACTTTTTTGAAGTATAATATATTATATATGTATCTTACAAACTACACTAAAATACTATAAAATCAAATTTTATAATAACTGCCCTCTTCAGGAGAATGAGGAGGAGCTTCAAAGAATGGGAGCCACTGTGACTTCTACATATGTGGGACAAAAATTGTGATAGCAACCCTTCGTGTTAATTTTAGAAGATCCATGAATCAATGACTCCTCCACTCAAATAACAAGGATAATTGTTGGGTGGATGAATAAAGTCTTAGAGCCAATTAATGTGGTACTATTCGGAGTTTGAGAGTAATATGAATTTTCTTTTATTGCTATTTTTTCATGTCTCTTAAATAGTTTGAATTGTCAATTATTGTGAACTAACTTCCGTTTCAAAAAAATTATCTTGATCCGGATTACGAGGGTCAAATTAACTAATATTCGGTGTGAATTAAGACATAGAATCATAATTTTTTAAAATAAAATTTATATATTTATAAATTTAAAAAAAAGTACTTTAAGTCACAATAATTCAGAATATTTAGAAAATTATGGTCTACATTGCCACCTTTGTTGATGATGATACGGTAGCTGCAACTGGGGTAACGTCCTTCAAGCCAGCCTTGTTATAATTACCTGCATTAGGCGATTATTAATGATAATTAACTGAGAAATAATCAAGTAGAAAAAACTTAAAATTTGTTCGTCTACAATTAATTATAGTGCATGCACACGCAGTTGTTTGGTATTGCACGTGTCAAAAGGGGATTTATAACAAAAAAAGGCTATAAACTTTCAATCCCCGATAAAGCTAATGAAAGAATTTTACGACAAAGAATGGATATTGGGCCGAACTCAACCCCAAAAACTAGTTTGTAGGGTGATGATTGTTCAAATTCATATAAAAAGTTCATGTTCTCATTCCATATATGATGTGGGACTCTTAACACTCATATGCACGCCCAGACCGTGTTAACTAGAACGTGAATAATATAATTTGGGGGCCCTACATCGACGAACAAAGAATTGGAATGGCCAGTTTGGCAAGAATGAGGATCGGGTAGCGACGCAGGGCTCGGGCCGCACGCAATGCCTCGGCCGCCACGCGCGGTCGCTGGTCGCCAACAGTAGCGCCCACTCCACTTTGTCCATTTCAAAGAAATTATCGTCCAGCCCAACGGTCATCATCGCAATTGCTAGCGTAATCAGCTCGCCAACACCGCCTACTGGGCCTCGCCACGCAGCCTTCACTGCGGATCATCAGCAACCCCGACCCATACGAATATCAAGGCAGCGATGCATACAATTAGACTTAATTCTCCAGATGAAAATTGGTACATGGACACCGATACTACTTCTCACATGACGTCATCACCAAGTAATCTCTCATCTTATTTCAATTCGAGCAAAATCGTGGCATAATTGTTGATAATGGTAATTCAATTTCAATTTGTGGCTATAGTCACACAAAATTATCTCCCTCAAACCTACTTTTAGCCCTGAAAATATCCTTCATGTTTCTCACTTAATTAAAAATTTGGTGTATGTTCAAAAATTTACAACTGATAACTCGGTTTCTGTTAACTTTGACCTTTTTGTATTTTCTGTGAAGGATTTCTGGACGAGATACCTCTAATGAGATGTGATAGTTGGGGCGAGCTCTATCCCATCACCACCACCTCCACTAAGCAAGTCACACCATCAACATTTGTTGTTTTAGCACCTTCTTTATGCCATGCGTGTTTGGGTCATCCAGGAGCGTCTCTTTTTTTCCTCCCTTAAAAACAATAAATTTATTGAGTGTAATAGTGATCGTTGCACTAATTTTGTCCTTCTTGTTCGCTTGGAAAACATGTTAAATTGGCGTTTGCGACTTTCAATTCTAGTACGTTGTTGCCATTTGATATTATTGATAGTGATATTTGGATATCTCCCATTTTAAGCTCTACCAGTCACCGGTTTTTGTGTTATTTTTGGATGATTATTCTAAATTTTTATGGACGTTTTCGTTATCTAAAATGTCTCAGTGTTTTTCACATTCCTATCATTTAGAGCATTCATCCGTATACAAATTGAACGAGAAATTAAGAATCTCCAATGTGATAATGGAAGGGGATTAATGGGCCATTTAGAAAAATTTTATAAGGTTAATGGTATATCTTTTCGATTTTCATGTCCACATACGTCATTACATAATGGGAAGGATGAAAGAAAATTCGCACTATTAATAATATTGTTCGTACATTACTATCCCATGCATCGTTATCACCTTTATTTTGGCATCATGCATTGCACATGGCAACGTACCTCCTTAACATACTCCCTAACAAAGGATTAGCTTAACAATCCCCACTCAAAATTCTTTATCAAAAAGACATTTCGTATTCTCATCTGAAGGTGTTTGAGTGTTTATGCTATTGTCACGACCCGAATCCGGGCCCGTGACTGGTGCCTTACCCCGGGCACCCTAGTGATACAACATCAGAGAAAACCAGCGGAAATAAAAACTTTACACATGAAATGAGAGACATAATAAATAAACAGGCCAACCCAACAGCCGCTTTCAAGATATATACATAAAACCCGAACAGCTTATCCTTTTACAAACCCCGCCACAACAAGCATGCACTTAAGATTTACAACAACTATGACGGACAGTGGCCCCGCCATACCCTCAATGTACAAGAACCTACAACTCAGGAACACATACTAAAAGATAAGCCTCCGAGAAACGGAGCTTCCCAATACGCTGAATCGAGATCCTAAGAGCGAGGATCCACGATCGATGTACCTCTACCGCAGATTTAACGCAGCTTCGGGCGAGGTCAAGATAACAGTACTAAGTATGTGAAATCAGAAATATCAGAATGAAATCATAGCATATATAAGGTGAGACATGAATGATAACCAAACTACAAGACACACATATATCGCTTATATCAAGTCGTGTCTCACGCCTCCACATCATTCATGCCCGTGGAATGCCTTCCTCACCGCAGCTTCATGATATGATAACACCAAGAAGTACACCAGACACCAAGTCCTACCGATGCCAAAGTCAGATAACAATTCAAATGGAAGCATACCCGCGCGCTACGATCGTGTCAAGATGTCCAAAAAGGGAACCACAAGACAAAGAATCAAATGGAAGCATACCCGCGCTACGCCACGATCGTGTCGTGATGTCCAAAAGGGAACCATAAGACAAAGATTCCAAATGGAAACATACCCGCGCGCTACGATCGCGGTCAAGATGCCCAAAGGGAAACAATAAAGCGATCAACACGGAAGATACCCGCGCGCTACGATCGCGGTCGGTATGTCCAAAGCGATTAGCAAAAGTAACACAATCAATGCGAACGCATCTGCGGAATTTCTCCATCATCGCCGCACGCCCAAGTAAGTTCTCAACTACCAACCGACTTCTATCGAGAGACGCCAGAATACGTAAATACAACACTTGTACAACAAAGGCTATCATCACAAGCATAGACAAGTTTCACACAACTCAAAGTCCTTTCACATAAGCCACACAATACCCGTAGTATAAAAATCGTGACTATCTTTTTAAGTAAACAAGACACTTCCCCTTTTGTAAAATCAAGTAACAACATTATTTTCCAAACGCTCAAATTTGCCTAATTTCAAATGCTCAAGTCACTTATTTTAGAAAGGTTTCATAACTCATAGTCTTAATCTCTTTTAAAACAATTGAGTAAATATATGTCATATATGAGTAGTTTATTCTGTTTATAACGATCTTATTACAAAGAACATGATCTAGAAAATGTAATATCATTTTGTCTCATCTTAGCTTTCTATGCAGATGGAGGTTTCTACCGTTTTAATACAACACATCATTATTCAATACATTTTCCTTTATTAACGCCGCAGCTGGTCTGTCGATACACATTCTCGATTTCCAAATCAAGAAACATTATCCCTTTAAAAACCAAGTACTCATTACTCACGAATGAGGTTTCACACAACATCCACATTAACAAATAAGTTAAGTCTCTTATCTTATAAGATCAAGTCTCTTAACTTCTAACATCAGTAAACCATTTTCACCTACATAAGGTCGTTATAACTAACTTCCCATAAAGCTATTATAACACCCTATGTTTTAAACCAACCAAATCACTTAGCACATGTACGTCTACCGTACTACATAGTTCACAACAATCATGCTAGAAAAGATAGGAAGAGGTTCACATACCTCGCGACGATTATCGACAAGAAGCAAAACGCTCCACAAGATCAGAATCTTAGCCTTTTCCACTCTTCAAGTAGAATACGCTACTCGAAGTACTTCCACCTATCAGGCCCCAAACGTCTATTAAATCTTAAACACAAGTTTCCATCTTTCTACATAAAATTCGCAAAGACTCTCCCTCGCCACAACAGAAATCTCCTCTATCGAGGCCGGCTACCAAGCCAACCGGTGTGGTTTACACGCCTAACCGACGTGTACAATTCTACTACACAAGAATGCTACACAAGTCTATCAGAATACACCCATGTAATTACAGCTCGCTTTCTTTAAATTCATGCTTAAGTCAAAAGACATTGCACAAGCTATGTTCGCTCTATATATAGTATACTTCAACTATATAATCCTACAACATGTAAACTCCAATTACAATAAGGGACAAGAATATTTACCTCGACAAGCCCAAAATTATCCAAGTTATAATGTCGATCCCGAGCAAGGTTTAGCTCCATTCAGGCGCTCCAAACCACTCCAAACAACCCTTAGAAGTTCTAACTAACTTCTACTCAAATACTTCAACCAACTATGAAGATTTCCTTAGTGGTTTTGGTTTGAGACTAAAGGACAAAAGGTAGTATTTCCTGCTCACGATGAGGTAACTTTGAAATACTACTAGGTAAAGGCTAAGGTATTTTGGGCATTATAACAATACTAGAGAGTATTTCTATACCACAAAAGTGGGGTATTATACTAAAACAACTAGCAGTGTGGGTACCCCACTGCTAGCACTTCCAAGGGGAGGAGGCTCTCGCCACAAGTGCCACTCAAAGCGGGAGGAAGGCTTAGGACGAGAACACTCAAGAGGAGGGAGAGTTTTCAAGGCTTAGACAAAGCGAGGAGTGGATGAATAAGTTCATCACTATGGTATTTATAAGACAAGCCGTGCCAACCAACGGCCAAGATCATGCCAAGTGCAAGGCAAGTGTAGGCCAAGATTAAGCCAAGTGCACCCTAACCCCTACTCCACAAAACATGCCACAAAACAATGCACCAAACAAGGCCAAACAAGGCACAAACAAGGATAAGACGCCCCTCGCTTACCCAAATCGTCACTGAGGTGACAAGTTGTCACCCTCTCGCCGCCCAAAGATGTTCCACGCTCTAAAAATCCGCAAAATACAAAACGACATAGTCGGAATTTTCCTCGCAAGTTATGCAAAACGCTTCGCCGAAAAACGACTTAATCGTGTCAAGCACAAAGGTAAATTCGCCAAGCGTGCCACATGGGGTGACACGTGTCGCCCCGATTCGCCTGAATATTTCGCCTTCAAAATATCCAAAATACCGAAATCTCAAAACAAAGCTGCCCCACAAAATCAGAATTTCTCCCGTGGCCCCACGTGACCATTTCCGAAAATAAAATCTCAAAATTCTAATATAATTTAAGAAGCCCATATACCAAACTGGGAATCCAATTCTCATTAACGAACCTTTTCTTCACAAATTACCTAAACTTTTCCGTCGAAAACTCACATCTTTCTTTCTTTTCAAAATTTCTCGCACTGCACGCACGCCCTCACATACATACCCCGCAACTACGGGTATAACATTCTCCTCCTTAGAAACATTCGTCCCGAATGTTCCTTCTCAAGCCGGATAACGATAAAGTTCCTCTAACAAGTTGCCGACGCCACGCCGCCACGAACTAACACACGCTCTTCTCCCCTAACTCGTTGCACTTTCTCGAACACTCGAACTCTTTCTAGTATCCGTACCACACTTCCACAATGCTTCGTTTCCAACCTTCGAGTTACTACCTCCAAACTTGGTCATCTTACTAACTTCAATCTCCTTAAGGCCATTCCCGCCTTCACGAACCGATTCTCGCAGAACGATCCACGAACTCATACGATGGTCACCTAACCGGGGCCTAGCATCCTCGTGACTACCACCGCGGAACCACCTCGAACTGACCCACCACAACCGGGCCGCGTTGACCTCAAATGGTCCTCAACCCGACCCCACAATCACGCCACATTCTTGTTCCCGATACGAACAATCTAACTAACACACGCCATGAAAGCTAACACTTCCATCTCGCACTACCCATGGACTTATCACACAAATAAATCCCACGATACTACGCACTCGATAAAGGTCAAACATAAAATAAATCTTTTACTCATGACGACCCTACCTCTAAGGTCTCAATCGTGAAATAGTCTAAGGTTCACACTTCCATGCCCCCTGTGCTTACCCTTCTACACTCACCGTTTCTCAATCACATATTAGCACAAAGCTATCCGAACATAACACTTAACACATCATCTTAATATCAATACATACAAGTCTCTGTAGGTTAAGGATATACCGAAAATAGGCGGTTCAAAGGACCGCTAAGATCGAACTTCCACCGCGACTCTACCGTGGCCCACGGTATGAACATCCCGCCTAGCCGTGGAAGTGAAGAACCCGCAATCGATCTCAGAGTTCGGCTATCCTACCAAGCTACCTCGTCGGACAGCTCCTAAATGGCCTCACTGCCGCATGTAAAACAAACTCCTGACTAGCACGACACTCCCACCGCGAGTCTACCACACGGCCACAACGAGGTAGGTGGCTTCGGGCTAACACCGCTTCTCCCGAAAATCAACCTCGAGCCCCGACCGCCTCGAATACTCGATGCCTTGAAGATTGCGGAGGACCACTATGCACCGGGCGAGGCGCATAACTAGTTCGCCGCCGAGGCGGTTCGCCTCGAAGTCACCAAAGGACCTCGCTGCTCGCCTCTTTGCCGACTCGGTCATTCCGCCGATCTCCGCGCTCACATCCCAACAGCATGAGCTCGCACGCGGCAATGTCCATGCCCGGCCAGAGCTACACCAACAAGCCTCGCTGGTAATCATCTAGCCCTGACGTAGCGGTGCACTCTATCCTCCATGGTTGCCACTAAAGCGGGACATACCGAGCCAACGAGTCAAACTCCACGCTGTACTCCCGAATCAGACGCCTGCTTCGCCAAAGATCATAAATTGTTTACCGCGTTCTCCTCATCCGCGAGGCAAGAAGTGAGCGAGGAATGCCTCCGAGAACTCGCCCCATATCGCTGGAAGCCGCATGCTCTCCCGACAACTCCCACGAATCAAACCACCGATCGCAGATCACGCACCGATGCGAACCTAAGACCACCGACTCGGTCTCCGGCTCGATCACTCACGACCAGAATCGCCGGATGAACTCCTCGCGATCATCCTCGTGCCTCACCCATAAAACTCGCGCTACAACTCGTAAAGTCCCGTAGCCTCAAACTATCTCGCCGGCGAAGCCATCGTGCTATTGAACTGAACTGCCAGATTCACTTATCTCATGCTCGCCACGACTCGCCAAGAATCGCCATCTCTCAGACTTATCTCATCCGCTTCCAGCCGTGATATCGAGGCTCGTGTATCAGGTCTCAGCAGCCATCGCCGCGCTCTAAACTCGCTGGGCGGCGCAAAACTCGCCGTCAAGCACAATTCGTATGCATCGCTCGCGCTTCACTCTCTCAGATTCACTAGCGCCTCCTCGCGCTTTGCCCTTCTGGCTCGCCGTTTCGCGCGGAGGCATAATCGTAAAAACGAGATACGCTGAGGGTCCAACTTACAACACAACTCTAAGGCACGACTCGTAATGAGAAGAATGGAAACCAATCCTAAATGTCCTATAGCCTCGACATAGATGGTGCACAACACACCGATAATCAAGACTTACTAGACACGGTCAGACACTTTCCGAGGATTAATCGCTTCGATACCACTTTTGTCACGCACTAACTGCCCGTGGATCGTGCCTTACCCTGCACCCTAGTGATACAACATCGAGAAAACCAAATGAAATAAAAACTTTACACATGAAATGAGACATAATAAATAAACAAAGCAACCCAACAAGCTTTCAAGATATATACATAAAACCCGAACAGCTTATCCTTTTTACAAACCCCGCCCACAACAAAGCATGCACTTAAGATTTACAATAACTATGACGGACAGTGGCTCGCCATACCCTCGAATGTACAAGAACCTACAACTCGTGGAACACATACCAAAAGATAAGCCTCCGAGAAACGGAGCTTCCTAATACGCCGAATCGAGATCCTAAGAGCGAGGATCCACGATCGATGTACTCTACCGCAGATGAACGCACCTCAAGCGAGGTCAAGATAACAGTACCAAGTATGAAATCAGAAATATCAGAATGAAATCATAGCGCTATATAAGCAGAGACATGAATGATAACCAAACTACAAGATACACATATATCGCTTATATCAAGTCGTGGTCTCACACTCCACATCATTCATGCCCGTGGAATGCCTTCCTCACCGCCAGCCTATGATATGATAACACCAAGAAGTACACCAAAGACACCAAGTCCTACCGATGCCAAAGTCAGATAATAATTCAAATGGAAGCATACCCGCGCGCTACGATCGTGTCGTGATGTCCAAAAAGGGAACCACAAGACAAAGAATCAAATGGAAGATACCCGCAGCGCCACGATCGTGGTCAAGATGTCCAAAAGGGAACCATAAGACAAAGATTCCAAATGGAAACATACCCGCGCGCACGATCGTCGTGATGCCCAAAGGGAAACAATAAAGCAAGATCAACACGGAAGATACCCGCGCGCTTACGATCGTGTCGTGATGTCCAAAGCGATTAGCAAAAGTAACACAATCAATGCGAACGCATCTGCGGAATTTCTCCATCACCGCCGCACGCCCAAGTAAGTTCTCAACTACCAACCGACCTCTATCGAGAGACGCCAGAATACGTAAATACAACACTTGTACAACAAAGGCTATCATCACAAGCATAGGCAAGTTTCACACAACTCAAAGTACTTTCACATAAGCCACACAATACCCGTAGTATAAAAATCGTGACTATCTTTTTAAGTAAACAAGACACTTCCCTTTGTAAAATCAAGTAACAACATTATTTTCCAAACGCTCAAATTTGCCTAATTTCAAATGCTCAAGTCACTTATTTTAGAAAGGTTTCATAACTCATAGTCTTAATCTCTTTTAAAACAATCGAGTAACATATGTCATATATGCGAGTAGTTTATTCTGTTAATAACGATCTTATTACAAAGAATCATGATCTAGAAAATGTAATATCATTTTGTCTCATCTTAGCTTCTATGCAGATGGAGGTTTCTACCGTTTTAATACAACACATCATTATTCAATACATTTTCCTTTATTAACGCCGCAGTTGGTCCTGTCGATACACATTCGATTTCCAAATCAAGAAACATTATCCCTTTAAAAACCAAGTACTCATTACTCACGAATGAGGTTTCACACAACATCCACATTAACAAATAAGTTAAGTCTTTTATCTTATAAGATCAAGTCTCTTAACTTCTAACATCAGTAAACCATTTTCACCTACATAAGGTCGTTATAACTAACTTCCCATAAAGCTATTATAACACCCTATGTTTTAAACCAACCAAATCACTTAGCACACGTGACGCCTACCGCATTACATAGTTCACAACAATCATGCTAGAAAAGATAGGAAGAGGTTCACATACCGCGACGATTATCGATAAGCATAAAACGCTTCCACAAGATCAGAATCTGGCTAGCCTTTTCCACTCTTCAAGTAGAATACGCCACTCGTAGTACTTCCACCTATAAGGCCACAAACGCTCATTAAATCTTAAACACAAGTTTCCATCTTTCTACGTAAAATTCGCAAAGACTCTCCGCCACAACAGAAATCTCCTCCTCTATCGAGGCCGCTACCAAGCCAACTGGGGGTTTACACGCCTAACCTGACGTGTACAATTCTACTACACAAGAATGCTACACAAGTTCATCAGAATACCCCATGTAATTACAGCTCGCTTTCTTTAAATTCATGCTTAAGTCAAAAGACATCACGCAAGCTATGTTCGCTTCTATATATAGTATACTTCAACTATATAATCCTACAACATGTAAACTCCAATTACAATAAGGGACAAGAATATTTACCTCGACAAGCCCAAAATTATCCAAGTTATAATGTCGATCCCGAGCAAGGTTTAGCTCCACCCGCGCGCCCAAACCACTCCAAACAACCCTTAGAAGTTCTAACTAACTTCTACTCAAATACTTCAACCAACTACGAAGATTTCCTTAGTGGTTTGGCTGAGACTAAAGTGACAAAAGGTAGTATTTCCTGCTCTACGATGAGGTAACTTTTGAAATACTACTAGGTAAAGGCTAAGGTATTTGGGCATTATAACAATACTAGAGAGTATTTCTATACCACAAAAGTGGTATTATACTAAAACAACTAGCAGTGGGTACCCACTACTAGCACTTCCAAGGGAGTGAGGCTCTCGCCACAAGTGCCACTCAAAGGGAGTGGAAGGCTTAGGACGAGAACACTCAAGAGGAGGGAGAGTTTTCAAGGATTAGACAAAGAGGAGTGGATGAATAAGTTCATCACTACGGGGTATTTATAAGACAAGCTGCCAACCAACGGCCAAGATCATGCCAAGTGCAAGGCAAGTGTAGGCCAAGATTAAGCCAAGTGCACCCTAACCCCTACTCCACAAAACATGCCACAAAACAATGCACCAACCAAGGCCAAAACAAGGCACAAAACAAGCGATAAGACGCCCCCTCGCTTACCTAAATCGTTACTGAGGTGACAAGTGTCACCTCTCGCCGCCCAAAGATGTTCCGCCGCCGAAAAATCCGCAAAATACAAAACGACATAGTCGGAATTTTCCTCGCAAGTTATGCAAAACGCTTCGCCGAAAACGACTCTAAAGTGTCGCGCACAAAGGTAAATTCGCCAAGGTGCCACACGGGTGACACGGTCGCCTCGATTCGCCTGCAATATTTCGCCTTCAAAATATCCAAAATACCGAAATCTCAAAAACAAAGCGCCCCACAAAATCAGAATTTCTCCCGTGGCCCCACGTGACCATTTCCAAAATAAAATCTCAAAATTCTAATATAATTTAAGAAGCCCATATACCAAACTGGGAATCCAATTCTCATTAACGAACCTTTTCTTCACAAATTACCTAAACTTTTCCGCAAAACTCACATCTTTCTTTCTTTTCAAAATTTCACTGCACTGCACGCACGCCCTCACATACATACCCCGCAACTACGGGTATAACATTCTCCTCCTTAGAAACATTCGTCCCGAATGTTCCTTCTCAAGCCTGATAACGATAAAGTTCCTCTAACAAGTTGCCGACGCCACACCGCCACGAACTAACACACGCTCTCTTCTCCCTAACTCGTCAGACTTTCTCGAACACTCAACTCTTTCTAGTATCCGTACTCACACTTCCACAATGCTTCGCTTTCCAACCTTTGGAGTTACTACCTCCAAACTTGGTCATCTTACTAACTTCAATCTCCTTAAGGCCATTCCTACTTCACGAACCGATTCTCGCAGAACGATCCACGAACTCATACGATGGTCACCTAAACCGGGCCTAGCATCCTCGTGACTCTACCACCGCGGAACCACCTCGAACCGACTTACCACAACCGGCCGCGTTGACCTCAAATGGTCCTCAACCCGACCCCACAATCAAGGCCACATTCTTGTTCCCGACACTAACAATCTAACTAACACACGCCATGAAAGCTAACACTTCCATCTCGCACTACCCATGGACTTATCACACAAATAAATCCCACGATACTACGCACTCGATAAAGGTCAAACATAAAATAAATCTTTTACTCATGACGACCCTACCTCTAAGGTCTCAATCGTGAAATAGTCTAAGGTTCACACTTCCATGCCCCCTGTGCTTACCCTTCTACACTCACCGGTTTCTCAATCACATATTAGCACAAAGCTATCCGAACATAACACTTAACACATCATCTTAACATCAATACATACAAGTTTCTGTAGGTTAAGGATATACCAAAATAAAGGCTCAAAGGACCGCTAAGATCGAACTTCCACCGCGACTTACCGTGGCCCGCCGGTATGAACATCCCGCTAGTGGAAGGTGAAGAACCCGCAATCGATCTCAGAATGCGTGCTATCCTACCAGCATACCTGGCCTGACAGCTCTAAATGGCCTCACTGGCCGCATGTAAAACAAACTCCTGACTAGCACGACACTCCCACCGCGAGTCTACCACGGTCACAACGAGGTAGGGTGGCTTCAGCTGGCTAACACCCGCTCTCCCGAAAATCAACCTCGAGCCCCGACCGCTTCCCGAATACTCGATGCTCAAGATCGCGGAGGACCACTATGCATCGCGAGGCGCATAACTAGTTCTGGCCGAGGCGGTTCGCCTCGAAGTCACCAAAGGACCCCGCCGCTCGCCTCTTTCCGACCGTCATTCCGCCGATCTCTCCGCGCCTCACATCCCCAGCCAGATGAGCTCGCATGCGGCAATGTCCATGCCCTCGTAGAGCTACACCCGAACAAGCCTCGCTGGTAATCATCTAGCCCGCGACGTAGCGGTGCACTCTATCCTCCATGGTTGCCACTAAAGCGGACATACCGAGCCAACGAGTCAAACTCCACGCCAGACTTCAATCAGACGCTCGCTTCGCCAAAGATCATAAATTGTTTACCGCGCCCTCCTCATCGCGAGGCAAGAAGTGAGCGAGAATGCCTCGAGAACTCGCCCCATATCACTGAAGCGCATGCTCTCCCGACAACTCCCACGATCAAACCACGATCATGATCACGCACCGATGCGAACCTAAGACCACCGACTCGGTCTCCGCCTCGATCACTCACGACTGGTCAGAATCGCCGGATGAACTCCTCGCGATCATCCTCGTGCCTCACCCATAAAACTCAAGGCTACAACTCGTAAAGTCCCGTAGCCTCAAACTATCTCGCCGGCGAGCCATCGTGCATTGAATCGAATCGCCGTGATCCAAATTTATCTCATGCTCGCCACGACTCGCCAAGAATCGCCATCTCCTTGTACTTATCTCATCTCGCTTCCAGCCGCGACTGAGGCTCGTGTATCGTGGTCTCAGCAGCCATCGCCGCGCTTAAACTCGCTGGCCGGGCGCCGCAAAACTCGCCGTCAAGCACAATTCAGTGCATCGCTCGCGCTGCATTCCTCAGATCTCACTAGCGCCTCGCCGCTTTGCCCTTCGGCTCGTTGCCTTGCGCGAGGCATAATCGTAAAAACGAGATACGCCGGAGGGTCCAACTTACAACACAACTCTAAGGCACGACTTAATGAGAAGAATGGAAACTAATCCTAAATGTCCTATAGCCTCCTCGATTATAGATGTGGTGCACAACACACCGATAATCAAGACTTACTAGACACGGTCAGAGACACTTTCCGAGGATTAATCGCTCGATACCACTTTTGTCACGACCAACTGCCCGTGGATCGTGCCTTACCCTCGCACCCTAGTGATACAACATCGAGAAAACCAATGAAATAAAAACTTTACACATGAAATGAGAGACATAATAAATAAACAGCCAACCCAATAATGCTTTCAAGATATATACATAAAACCCGAACGCTTATCCTTTTTACAAACTCCCGCCACAACAAAGCATGCACTTAAGATTTATTAACAACTATGACGGACAGGCCCCGCCATACCCCGAATGTACAAGAACCTACAACTCAGTGGAACACATACCAAAAGATAAGCCTCCGAGAAACGAGCTTCCTAATACGCCGAATCGAGATCCTAAGAGCGAGGATCCACGATCGATGCACTTACTCATGCAGATTTAACGCAAATTTCGGGCGAGGTCAAGATAACAGTACTAAGTATGTGAAATCAGAAATATCAGAATGAAATCATAGAAAGCTATATAAGGTGAGACATGAATGATAACCAAACTACGACACACATATATCGCTTATATCAAGTCGTGGTCTCACGCCTCCACATCATTCATGCCCGTGGAATGCCTTCCTCACCGCCAGCCTATGATATGATAACACCAAGAAGTACACCAAAGACACCAAGTCCTACCGATGCCAAAGTCAGATAATAATTCAAATGGAAGATACCCGCGCTTACGATCGTGGTCGATGTCCAAAAAGGGAACCACAAGACAAAGAATCAAAATGGAAGATACCCGCGCGCCACGATCGTGTCGGTGATGTCCAAAAGGGAACCATAAGACAAGATTCCAAATGGAAACATACCCGCGCGCCACGATCGTGTCAAGATGCCCAAAGGGAAACAATAAAGCAAGATCAACACGGAAGATACCCGCGCGCTTACGATCGTGTCGTGATGTCCAAAGCGATTAGCAAAAGTAACACAATCAATGCGAACGCATCTGCGGAATTTCTCCATCATCGCCAGACGCCCAAGTAAGTTCTCAACTACCAACCGACTCTATCGAGACGCCAGAATACGTAAATACAACACTTGTACAACAAAGGCTATCATCACAAGCATAGGCAAGTTTCACACAACTCAAAGTACTTTCACATAAGCCACACAATACCCGTAGTATAAAAATCGTGACTATCTTTTTAAGTAAACAAGACACTTCCCTTTGTAAAATCAAGTAACAACATTATTTTCCAAACGCTCAAATTTGCCTAATTTCAAATGCTCAAGTCACTTATTTTAGAAAGGTTTCATAACTCATAGTCTTAATCTCTTTTAAAACAATCGAGTAACATATGTCATATATGCGAGTAGTTTATTCTCATAATAACGATCTTATTACAAAGAATATGATCTAGAAAATGTAATATCATTTTGTCTCATCTTAGCTTCTATGCAGATGGAGGTTTCTACCGGTTTTAATACAACACATCATTATTCAATACATTTTCTTTTATTAACGCCGCAGTTGGTCCTGTCGATACACATTCTCGATTTTCAAATCAAGAAACATTATCCCTTTAAAAACCAAGTACTCATTACTCACGAACGAGGTTTCACACAACATCCACATTAACAAATAAGTTAAGTCTCTTATCTTATAAGATCAAGTCTCTTAACTTCTAACATCAAGAAACCATTTTCATTTACATAAGGTCGTTATAACTAACTTCCCATAAAGCTATTATAACACCCTATGTTTTAAACCAACCAAATCACTTAGCACACGACGCCTACCGCACTACATAGTTCACAACAATCATGCTAGAAAAGATAGGAAGAGGTTCACATACCTCGCGACGATTATCGACAAGAAGCTAAAACGCCCACAAGATCAGAACCCTGGCTAGCCTTTTCCACTCTTCAAGTAGAATACGCCACTGTAGTACTACCACCTATAAGGCCACAAACGCCTATTAAATCTTAAACACAAGTTTCCATCTTTCTACGTAAAATTCGCAAGACTTCTCGCCACAACAGAAATCTCCTCCTCTATCGAGGCCGCTACCAAGCCAACTGTGGGGTTTACACGCCTAACCTGACGTACAATTCTACTACACAAGAATGCTACACAAGTCTCATCAGAATACAATCCCATGTAATTACGCTCGCTTCTTCTTTAAATTCAGCTTAAGTCAAAAGACATCACGCAAGCTATGTTCATTCTATATATAGTATACTTCAACTATATAATCCTACAACATGTAAACTCCAATTACAATAAGGACAAGAATATTTACCTCGACAAGCCCAAAATTATCCAAGTTATAACGTCGATCCCGAGCAAGGTTTAGCTCCACCCGGCGCCCAAACCACTCCAAACAACCCTTAGAAGTTCTAACTAACTTCTACTCAAATACTTCAACCAACTACGAAGATTTCAGTGGTTTTGGCTTGAGACTAAAAGGACAAAAGGTAGTATTTTCTGCTCACGATGAGGTAACTTTGAAATACTACTAGGTAAAGGCTAAGGTATTTTGGGCATTATAACAATACTAGAGAGTATTTCTATACCACAAAAGGGGTATTATACGAAACAACTAGCAGTGTGTGGGTACCCCACTGGCTAGCACTTCCAAGGGGAGTGAGGCTCTCGCCACAAGTGCCACCAAAGGGGAGGGAAGGCTTAGGACGAGAACACTCAAGAGGAGGAGAGTTTTCAAGGCTTAGACAAAGTGAGGAGTGGATGAATAAGTTCATCACTAAGTGGTATTTATAAGACAAGGCAAGTGCCAACCAACGGCCAAGATCATGCCAGTGCAAGGCAAGTGTAGGCCAAGATTAAGCCAAGTGCACCCTAACCCCTACTCCACAAAACATGCCACAAAACAATGCACCAAACAAGGCCAAAACAAGGCACAAAACAGCGATAAGACGCCCTCGCTTACCTAAATCGCCACTGAGGTGACAAGTCACCCTCTCGCTGGCCCAAAGATGTTCCGCCGCCGAAAATCCGCAAAATACAAAACGACATAGTCGGAATTTTCCTCGCAAGTTATGCAAAACGCTTCAAAAAACGACTTAATCCGTGTCGCGCACAAAGGTAATTCGCCAGCGGTGCCACACGGGGTGACACGTGTCGCCCCGATTCGCCTGCAATATTTCGCCTTCCAAAATATCCAAAATACCGGAAATCTCAAAACAAAGCGGGCCCACAAAACAGAATTTCTCCCGTGGGCCCCACGTGACCATTTCCGAAAATAAAATCTCAAAATTCTAATATAATTTAAGAAGCCCATATACCAAATCTGGGAATCCAATTCTCATTAACGAACCTTTTTCTTCACAAATTACCGGAAACTTTTCCGTCGAAAACTCACATCTTTCTTTCTTTTCAAAATTTCTGCTGTACTCTCGTACGTACGTCCTCACATACATACCCTGCAACTACGGGGTATAACAGCTATCTTCTATTCCCTCCACCACCATTAACAAACTTCAAGCCCGATCTACCACTTATGTATTCCTAGGGTACCCATCTAATAATTGTGGTTACAAATATTTTAATTTATTCTCTAATAAATCACCATAAGTCGCCATGTCATTTTTTATATGAGATTCAATTTCCGTTTGCTAAGTTGCATAATTTCGCATCCAAATCGTATGAATTTTTGAATGATGGACTATCATCGTACGTGGTCCAGCCCACTCTTTGAGATTCAGACTAGTAGGCACAGTCTAGCCATATTTCTGCTAGCCCAATTAGTCACAGTCCAGTCCATCTACTAGTAGGCCCACTGCATGCTGGCCCAAATATCCTCTCCCTTCTCGGTCTAGTCCCTCGGCCCACTACCTACTGTCCCAACCCATGACTTCACTTTCGGTCCCATCAGCCTAGTTCCTCTCAACTCGAACCAGCGACATCATTACACTGACCTAGGTCCGGCACACTTCTATTCTGATTCAAGGGTCTGTTACTCGCAGTCAATAAAGTATTTTTAGACTAAAATGAAAATTTAATTTCAACTATAATGTCACTAAATCACCCCTACCATGTAACCCCGGTTATGCCATTCGTGACCCGAATTGGAAAATGGACATGGATGATGAATACAACGTTTTTATTGAAAATAAGATGTGGGAGTTGGTGTCTCATCCGCGTAGTGTCAATGTGATTAGTTCTATGTGAATTTTTAGACGTCAGCGGTAAAAACCTCTCTTATTCGGTCACCGAGAAGTCGGACTCTCATAAGAAAAAATCTTATGGTTGTTTTGAGAGGCATAAGGCACATCTTGTAGGTGATGGCAAAACTCAACACGTTGGCGTAGATTGTGGAGAGAAATTTAGTCCACTGGTCAAACCGACAACTATTCGTAGTGTTCTTAGTCTAGCTCTCTAAAAACATGGCTCATTCATTAGTTGGACGTGAAAAAATGTGTTCTTACACGGTAAACTCAAGGAAATTGTATACACGCATCAGGCCTTGGATTTCAGGGACTCCGATCATCCTAACCATGTGGGTTTGCTAAAGAAGTCCTTGTATGGGCTAAAACCGGACCCTCGAGTCTGGTATAAAAGGGTTGCAGATTATGTGTCTACTATTGAGTTCTCTCACAGCAGGTCTGATCATTCTCTATTTGTCACGACCCATTCCGGGGCCCGTGACTGGTGCCTTACCGGGGCACCCAAGTAGTCATACATCAGAGTAATTAGCGGAAATATAAAGCAAGACATGAAACAGTTTATAAAATAGGACACAGTTTATGTGAGAAAACACGCTTTCAAGATATATATATAAACATGGTTTAGCAATACATCCGACATCGCATAAATACGACTACTGCACTTAAGGAAATATACAACTATGGCGGACAGTGGCCCCGCCATACCGATCAGATAAAACTATCTACAACAGGAGATCATACCTAAAAGTAGAGCCTCCTGAAAGGACGGAGCTCCGACACCAACGTAGATCCTAGGAATGGATCTAGCACTGCCGCTTCTTACCGCAGATGAACGCACTTCGGGCGAGGTCGCAGACAACAGTACTAAGTATATGAAATCAGAAATACTTAAATGAAACATATCATTTTAAAAACAGCTTTGCAAGTATGTATGAAACAACCAATGAAACCGCATAAGTGCTACATCACAAACAAGAGCAGAATAGTAAATCAGAATCAGTCTTTTCTAGGCCGCGAATGATCGGGCAGGCCACTGCCCGTAGTATCACCACGCAAGCCTAATCTCGACTCGTAGTCCGCATAGGTACATAACCCCGCATCGGGGTAGCTACTCCTCGCATCGCCCCGACTCGCCGTCCGCACGCCACATGTATCGCATGAGGTATAACCCCGCACACTAACTCGAACTCCCAGTAGTTCGCATAGGTCCTTGGACCCGCATGAGGTATTCTCGAATCACGTCCTGCATCACCGAGTATACCCCGCACGGAGGCGCCTTAACCCCTGCATATGTCAAGAGCGAGCGATGCTACACTAACCTAACAAATTATCGTTAAACAACATAAGCACAACAAGAATACTTTTTCACAAACGCTACAAGACACTAACACACATAGCATCATATCATGTCTACTTATCAAACCATCTTATTATTCTTTTCACAATTCAATATAAGGTCGTTATAAACACATAGGCAAACTGCTTCTTTTATCAATCTTAAGTGGTTATACTTAACTTTCCATAAGGCTAGTATAACTCTTAAGCTTCGCTTAAAACCAATTAGTTCTCTTCATAAAAATGATTCAAGATTCTTTGAAATGCTTTCGATCTTTATTATTCGTGCTTAAGGTGAGGCATCGCTGTAGTTGTTATTCAGCTTAAGCCGTGAGGCATTGCCGTAAGTGTTATTCAGTGCTTAAGCCAGGCATCACCGTAAGTGTTGTTATTCGTGCTTAAGCCGAGGCATTGCCGTAGTTATATATATTGTAAAATATCATGCTTTAGGAAGAATCACATACCTTCTCAAATAAACCACCGCCAAGTCAATATGTCGCACGCAGAGAGTCACCATAATAGTCACAGATATCTATCAAAGACTACTCAAGGTCATTCTAAACAGAGGGTTCACAATTCTATGGAAAGTCAAAGACTTCCCTACCCATGAGCTATATAAGTTCATCAGGAAAACAAATTCTATGTAAGTATAGTTTGATTATTCTTCTTTAAACCCTTCTACTGTGGTAACAATCGATTCTATTCTCGTGATATTCTTCTAAGTATTTATACTAATTCTTATACTACAACAAAGATATATATTCTCTAATTCAAAAGAGGTTAGGATTAGTTACCCTGTAAGCCCAATAATATCCTAGAAAAGTCGCTACCGAGCAAGGTTTTGCTCTAAGTTGTATGCTCCATGAAACCTTGAAGTTCTTCACAACTTCTACTAAGTACTAAGGTATTTGGGCTAGGTATTTTGGGCATTATAACAATACAAGAAGGCAACTTTTCTACCATGAGTGGGGTAGGTTTCAAGGCTAGGTTGGGGCCTCGCCAAACTATTAGGCTAGAGGGTGTATTCGCCAATGGCCTTCATGCGGAGTGGGGAGGTGTTGGACTAAAAGGCTACAAGGGAGAGGAGAGGATTTTCAAGACTTGAAAGCTTCATGGACGAAGAACTCTTCAACTTGGGGTATTTATAGGTCGTTGCTGGCCAACCAACGCCAAGATTTAGACAAGTGCAAGGCAAGTGTAAAGCGAGGATTAACTATACACAAATATCCTACCAACTCCTCGACTTGTGCACAAGGCACAAAAACGTGCTAACGTTAGCCAATTCGGCCCAAACGGACGATTAAGTCCACCAATCGGAGGTGCCAAGCGTCGCCTCCCGCTGGTCCAAAATGTTTCGCCTCTCTAAAAATCCGCAAAATTAGAAATGGCATAGCCGAATTTACCCTACGAAGTCGTGGAAACGCTTCGCCTGAAAACTATTCGCTTTGTGAGTCAGGCCCAAAAAAACGCTTTGCCTAAACTTTAAGGCTAGACTTTTCAGACGTATTCCCCACGCATATACTCCGAAATACGGTATAACATTCTCCTCCTTAGAAACATTCGTCCCGAATGTTCCTTCCCAAGACGCTTAACGATAAGATTCTTCATAACTAAAACAATGCAAACGCCACACAAGGCCACGTAACAACACTTAGGCGTAAACGATAACTAAAATTTACAAGTAGAAAGTGAATTACCCGGAGGCTGGAATAGCAGGATACTTCGCCTCATGTCCTCCTCGGCTTCCCACGCCATCTCCTCCCGAGCTCGCTCCGCCACAAGACCTGACGGCCACGCCCCGTCCGCAGACGCCTAACTCGACGCATCGACTATCGCCATGGAATCTCTCATACGATAACCCTTCTGGCCACCGACATCGCCAATCGGTGTACCTAGATGGATCCCCGATACATCTCCTCAAAGATAGATACGTGAAAATCGGATGTATCGCTTCCAGACGGACGGCAGATCCAACTCATAGCAACTTTGCCTACCTCATGATAATCAAACGCCCAACGTACCTAGGGCCGAAGTTTCTTCTTCCCGAATCTCATCACACCCTTCATGGGTGACACCTTTAGGAAAACCCAATCATGAACTCGAACTCAAGATGCCGACGACGATGATCTCGTGATACGATTGGCCGACTGAGTCCAATACCGCCTGATAAGCTTCACCTTATCCACTGTCGCATTGTATCAAATCGTCCTACTAGCCGCACTCTCGCCCACATCGAACCAACCTATAGGCGATCCGCACTTCCTCCCATACAAGGCCTCATAAGGCGCCATCCGAATACCGGAGGTAGCTATTATTATACGCGAACTCAACTAGAGGCAAATGATCCTCCCAACTACCATCGGTCAATAACACAAAGCTCGCAGATATCCTCGCAGTCCGGATAGCGCTTCGCCGTCTGCTCCTCGTGGATGAAATGCGACTTCAGCTCACCGCCCCTAAACCCTTCGAAGGACTCTCCGTAAGCTTAGCCGTAACCGCCTTCCGTCTGAGCATGATCGGGCAGGACTCCATGCACCGACGATCTCTGATGTAAAGTCCGCATAATCCTCACCGGTGCGTCGCCCCGACGGAAGAAAGTGGGCTGATTTTCACACCGTCGACGATAACCCATATAGAATCATGTTCTCTCCGAAAGCGCGAGGTAACCCCGCGATGAAGTCCATGTTGATTACCTCCCACTTCCGTGTCGATCTCAATCGTCAGAATAAACCACCGTGCCTCCGTGCTCTACCTTCACCGCCGACAACACGCACCGAGCTACGAACTCGCAACGCCCCTCTTCAAGCCATCCCACCAATACACGATCTAAGGTCGTGGTACATCTTGGTCGACTTTGACGATAGAGTAACGCCGCTACCGCGGTGCTTCCCAAGAACTCCGCGCCAAGTCCTCAAACATCCGAACACACACCGCCAAACCTTAGCACCCCATCAGTGCTACCTCAAGCGACCCTTGCCTCACGAAGAGTCAGATCACGATATCGAATCAAAGCCGATCTCGAATCGCCGCTTCTTCACCTCCTCGACGATGGAAGACTCGCAACCTCACGAACTCTAACCCCATCGCTATCGTAATCAATCAAACGGACACCAAGGCTCGCTAATCGATGCAAATCACGAACCATGTCCTCCTCTCTAGCACATCCGATAGGCTCCCATCGACCTACGACTAAGAGCATCCGCCACAACATCGCCTTCCTCGTGGTACAGATATCAACATCGTAATCCTTAAGCAACTCTAACCACCGCCTCTCGCCGTAGTTCACTCCTCTCGTCAAGATATACCGAGGCTCTTGTGGTCAGATAAATATCCACGCTAACCCCATACAAATAGTGCCTCCAGATCTTCAAAGCGCGAATCACTACCGCTAACTCCAAATCACGCGGGTAGTTCTCTCGTGTTTCTTCACCGCCGGACGATATGCTATAACCCCGCCATGCCGCATCAACACATCCCAACCCGATGCCCGACGATCACAATACACGATATAACCATTTCGACCTCCGGAAGAGTAAGAACGGCGCCGCCGCCTTCTTTCAAAGAATCGAAACCCCGCCACAAGCATCACCATCAAACTTGGTCGCTTTCTCGAGTCACCCTAGTCAACGGTGCGTAGATACAAACTTCTACGAACCGATAATATCCTCGCAAGGCCCGTAAAATCGCGAACCTCTCGGCTGAGTAAGAGTTCAGGCCAAGTCCCGATCGCCGATTCGCCAGATCCACTAACGCCATCACCATAATATGCCCAAGAAACGCCATCAAGTCAACCAAAACTCACATTTGGAAAACTTGGCGATAATCACGTCCCGAGAATCACAAAGAAATTTCAACGCTCCGTGACGCCCCGCTTCCGAGCGAATAAACCAAGATATCATCAATGAACACTATCACAAACGTGTTCAAAATGGTTTGAACACTCGCTCATCAAATCCATGAATACCGCCGAGCATCGTCAACCCAAAAGACATGACCGAACTCATAATGCCTGCACGTCGTCCCGAATGCACCTAGGGACATCCACCTCTCTCGACTCGCACTGATGATAGCCCGATCGCAGATCAATCTTGAGAAACATCTCGCACTCGCAATCGTCGAACAAATCATCAATCCCGGAAGGGGTATTCGTTTAATGGTCACCTTGTTCACCGTCAGATCAACACACGCGCAGCGCCCCGCCCTTCTTCTTCACGAACAATACCGCGCCTCGCGAGAAACACTAGCTCGATGGGCCCTTCTCCAAAGAAATCTCTAAGCCGATCCTTCAACTCTCTCAACTCGGCAAAGCCATTCTCAGATGGCGGAATGGAAATAGCCGAGTGTCCGCAATATGTCAATACAAACTCAATCTCCTCTCGTGAGGATACCCGAGGTCATCCGAAACACGCTCGGGAACTCGACCATCGAATCGATCAAAATCTGTACCGCAGCCTTCAGATCAAACACCCGAACGAGATGGTAGATATACCCTTCTCGCACCATCTTCCTAGCCTCGAGTAGGAAATAAACCTACCCTACGATACCGCGTTCTCCCACACAACAACCGGCCTCAGAAATCGAACTGCATTACTTTCTCTCGCAGCTTCACATTGGCGTAGCAGCTAGCCAATCCATCCCCATAATCACGCCGGTCAATCATCTCCAACTCTATCAAGTCGCTAGGTCCGACGATCAGAATGGTCACAGACAAGCTCTATATACCCGCCGAGCTACCACCGAATCACCCATCGCGTAGCTACCTCGAAAGTGGTCTATGGACTCGTGCTCATCCCTATCCTACTAGCAACAAGTGGAGATATATAGGATGAGTAGAACCCGATCTATCAAAGCATACACATCGCACTCAGAACCGATAAAGTACCGCGACGACATCAGCGAGGCCTCCGATCCCGCTTCTACCGGACAAAGCATAAACGCGGTTCGAGGACCGCTAGAATCGACCCGAGCCACGACCGCCGCGACTGGCCGACCCTACGAGTACCTTGCCTCTCCGTGGCGAGTAATCGCTGGGACGGCATCCGCGAAAGAACTCGTAGTCGACTCTACCATCAAGATCGCCTCGCCTGACAAGCCGTGATAGTGACTCCCGCCGCCACAATCAAACAAACTCCCGTAGCACCACAACTCCCGGTGGATCTACCGACGGCCACACCGGCGGGTGGTCCCGATCGCCGCACTTCCGCCGCTCGACGCTCAAGTCCTGGCCCCGGTTCGGCCTCGAATATCTCCGGGCTGGCCGAGGACGCGCAGAGTGCTCGGGCCGCCAGGTGCAAACCTAGATCGCTGGCCGAGGCCGCCACCACGATAGCTACCAAAAGACTTCGCCGCCCCGTCTTCTTTTGCCGCCGCCACAACCCGGTCTCTACGCCTCACATCCAAGAGCACGAGCTCGCATGCGGTAATGTCCATACCGGGCCGAGAGAAACCCCGCGACATGACTCGCCATATAGTCGCCTCAGCCCGCGACATAGCGTGCACCCTATCCTCCATATTCGCATTAATGCCGGGACATATCGAGCCAAAGAATCAAACTCGACATTGTACTCCCGACAGGCCCTCTCTCGCCTCGCAGTAAAATCTATCACCCGCGCCTCTCATCCGCGAGGCAAGAAGCGAGCGAGAAAGCCTCGAGAACTCATCCTGCAGCTGGGACGCGTGGTTTCCCGATAACTCCCATGAATCAAACCAATCGATCGCAGATCACGCACCGACGCGAACCGGCGTCACAGACTCGCCTCGAGGCCTCGATCACCCTACGATCCTTCAAGCCGACGGATGAACTCCTCGCGATCATCCTCCCGCCACGACGTAAAACTCGCGGCTACAACTCAAGAAATCTCGTAGCCTCAAACTATTCGCCTCGTGTACCACGGCGCGACGGCTGAGCTGAATCGAACTGCGATTCAGCCTTCTCTCAGACGCCACAACTTTAGCCAAAGTCGGGCCATCTCTCAGATTTCTAACCTCCGCCCAGCCGCGGGATGCGAGGTGGTACCGCGGTCTGTCTGGCCGGGCGGCGCCATAGAACTCGCCGCCTCGTATAGACCGGGCTCGAGCCCTCGTGACTCGGGTGTCTCGCTAGCAGCCTCCGCCGCTTTGCCCTTCGCCCGGTTTTACGCGAGGCATAATCATATAGAAAGGAATACGTTAGAGGGTCCAACCTATAACACGCCTCTAAAGCACGATCTCGTAATGAGAAGAATGGAAACCAATCCTAAATATCCTATAGCCTCCGACATCGCGTGGTGCACAACACACCGATAATCAAGACTTACTAGATACGGCTCAGAGACACTTTCCGAGGATTAATCGCTCGATACTACTTTTGTCACGACCCATTCCGGCTCGTGGATCGTGCTCACCGGCACCCAAGTAGTCATACATCGAGTAATTAGCGGAAATATAAAGCAAGACATGAAACAGCTTTATAAAATAGACACGCTTTATGAGAAAACATCGCTTTCTAAGATATATATATAAACATGGTTTAGCGCTACATCCGACATCGCATAAATACGACTACGCACTTCTAAGGAAATATACAACTATGGCGACAGGCCCCGCCATACCCTCGACTGCATAAAACTATCTACAACAGTGAGATCATACCCAAAAGTAGAGCCTCCGAAAGCGACGGAGCTCGACACCAACGTAGATCCTAGGAATGTGGATCTAGCACTTGCGCTTACCGCAGATGAACGCAGCTCGGGCGAGGTCAAGATAACAGTACTAAGTATATGAAATCAGAAATACTTAAATGAAACATATCATTTTAAAAACAGCTTTTGCAAGTATGTATGAAACAACTAAGGAAACCGCACATAAGTGCCACATCACAAACAAGAGCAAAGAATAGGTAAATCAGAATGTGTCTTTTCTAGGTCGCGAATGATCGGCAGGCCACCGCCTGCGTAGTATCACCACGCAAGCCTAATCTCGACTCCAGAGTCCGCATAGGCCAATCACATAGCCCGCATAGGTACATAACCCCGCATCGAGGTAGCTACTCCGGCATCGCCCCGACTCGCCGCCCGCACGCCACATGCATCGCATGAGGTATAACCCCGCACACTAACCCGAACTCCCGTAGTTCGCGATAGGTCCTCGACCCGCATGCAGGTATTCTCGAATCACGGTCCTGCATCACCGAGTATACCCCGCATCGGAGGCGCTTTAACCCCTGCATATGTCAAGAGGCGAGCGATGCTACACTAACCTAACAATTATCGTTAAACAACATAAGCACAACAAGAATACTTTTTCACAAACGTTACAACACACATAGCATCATATCATGTCTACTTATCAAACCATCTTATTATTCTTTTCACAATTCAATATAAGGTCGTTATAAACACATAGGCAAACTGCTTTCTTTTATCAATCTTAAGTGGTTATACTTAACTTTCCATAAGGCTAGTATAACTCTTAAGCTTCGCTTAAAAACCAATTAGTTCTCTTCATAAAAATGATTCAAGATTCTTTTGAAATGCTTTCGATCTTTATTATTCGTGCTTAAGCCGAGGCATCGCTGTAGTTGTTATTCGTGCTTGCCGAGGCATTGCCGTAGTTGTTATTCGTGCTTAAGCCAGGCATCGCCGTAGTTGTTATTCAAAGCTTAAGCCAGGCATCACCGTAGTTATATATATTGTAAAATATCATGCTTTAGGAAGAATCACATACCTTCAAATAAAACCACCGCCAAGTCAATATGTCGCAGAGAGTCACCTATAATAGTCACAGATATCTATCAAAGACTACTCAAGGTCATTCTAAACAGAGGGTTCACAATTCTATGGAAAGTCAAGACGTCCTACCCATGAGCTATATAAGTCTATCAGGAAACAAATTCCATGTAAGTATAGTTTGATTATTCTTCTTTAAACCCTTCTACTGTGGTAATTCGATTCTATTCTCGTGATATTCTTCTAAGTATTTATACTAATTCTTATACTACAACAAGATATATATTCTCTAATTCAAAAGAGGTTAGGATTAGTTACTCCTGTAAGCCCAATAATATCCTAGAAAAGTCGCTACCGAGCAAGGTTTTGCTCCTAAGTTGTATGCTCATGAAACCTTAGAAGTTCTTCACAACTTCTACTAAGTACTAAGGTATTTGGGCTACGGTATTTTGGGCATTATAACTATACAAGAAGACAACTTTTCTACCAAGGGAGGGTAGGTTTTGGCTAGCAGTGGGGCCTCGCCAAACTACTAGGCTAGAGGGGTGTATTCGCCAGGGCCTTCACAAGGAGGGGAGGTTGGACTAAAAGGCTACAAGGGAGAGGAGAGGATTTTCAAGACTTGAAAGCTTTGTGGATGAAGAACTCTTCAACTTAAGGGGTATTTATAGGTCGAAGTGGCCAACCAACGGCCAAGATTTAGACAAGTGCAAGGCAAGTGTAAGTGAGGATTAACTATACACAAATATCCTACCAACTCCTCGACTTGTGCACAAGGCACAAAAACGTTAATGCTAGCCAATTCGCCCAAACGGACGATTTGAAGTCCACCAATGGAGGTGCCAAGTGTCGCCTCCCGCTGGTCCAAAATGTTTCGCCTCTCGAAAAATCCGCAAAATTAGAAATGGCATAGCCGGAATTTACCCTACGAAGTCGTGGGAAACGCTTTCGCCGGAAAACTATTCGCTTTGTGAGTTGTGCCAAAAAAACGCTTTGCCTAAACTTTAAGGCTAGATTTTCAGACGTATTCTCACGCATATACCTGAAATACGGGGTATAACACTATTCATCTACCGTCACGGTACTTCTATGGAATAAATAATGTTATATGTGGATGATATTATATTGACTGATTCATCTGATAAACTGCGCAAGTCTATCATATCTCTTCTCAGCTCCGAATTTGCTATGAAGGACTTGGGGTCGTTGAGTTATTTTTTTTTTTGGTATTATTGTCACTCGTCATGCAGGTGGTCTATTTCTCTCTCATAGGAAATATGCACCAGAGATTATTGAACTAACTGGCATGTCCTATTGTAAGTCATCTCCTACTCTGGTTGACAATAAATCGAAGTTGAGTGCTACATCTAGTACACCCTACGAGGATCCCTCTCACTATCGTCGTCTTGCAGGGAATCTTCAATATCTTATGTTTATGAGGCCCGATATTACTTATGCAGTGCATCATGTGTGTTTATTCATACATGATCCGAGGGAAGAAAACATGCACGATTTCAAACGCATTGTGGGTTACCTTCAGGGCACTTTTGATTACAACAGACTTATATCCATCATCGATCTACTCTCGCCTTATATAGATGCCGATCAAAGCGGATGTCCATATACCAGATGTTCGACGTATGGTTATTGTATGTTTGTTGGTGATAACTTGGTCTCTTGGTCGGCTAAACGCTAAGCTACTTTGTTGCGATCCAACGCAAATGCCGAATATCGAAGGATAGCCAATGTAGTGTCTGAGTCCTGTTGGTTGTGTAACCTCCTCTTAGAGCTTCATTTTCCTATTCGAAAAGCTACATTGGTCTGATGCGATAATGTTAGTGCGATATATCTCTCGGAGAATCCTGTCCAACACCAGCGCACTAAACATATCGAGATGGATATTCACTTTGTTCGTGAAAAGGTAGCTCGTGGACAAGTATGTGTCTTGCATGTCCCCTCACGGTATCAAATTACTGACATATTTACTAAGGTCTTCCCTTAGTTTTGTTTAAAAAATTTAGGGACAGTCTCAGCATACGACAACCGCCCGCTATGACTGCGGGGGTGTGATAGAATATACACAATATATTTCTGTGATATTATTAGTGATCTTGTACATATGTAATTATGGTAGTAATATTTTGTATTAGAAAAATGTATATTTGATTTCCTTAATTATAGGCTAGGTTTACTATTGTATATCATGTATATAAACCACTTACATTAATGAAAAGAATCAAGGGGTTATTCTCTTTCAGTTATCGATTGGCAGCCGTCGTAAAACTAGTCAATTTGTAAGAAATTATAATATTTCTGGATATTTTCTATTGGTATACATACCGTCATTGATCTTATTGCTTTCAACATCCTTATCGGTGAAATAAACCCTAAAACTCGGTGAACTAGGGAAATCATTACCATCATCCTCATCATCAACACGAACCTTACTAATTGCCCTTTGATCATCGTCATTATCATCCTTCACCTCCTTCTTCTCTCCTTCATCTTCATGTAGTCGGCCTCTTTCATCATTTTTTCCGCTTCCTCAACAATTGTCCTTATTTGCGACCCTTTTTCATCATCATCTTTTTTAGATCCCTCGGAGGTGACACAACTCAAATTAACATCAAATTTTGGAGCAGAAATTGAAGGTCTATCAAAAGGCCGGTCATGCATCAACAACAATGGTTGTTTTCTTTGAAGGGATATATTTGGTTGAATTCCTCTACCTAGTGGGGAAATTGGGAAGGATTGATCTGTTAGGTGTGGCGACGCCATTGGCATCTATCTTGGAAACGCCACAACCCATTCTAAGGATTCTGTAAAGGGGCATTGAAGGAATTGGAAGGCAAGGCCTAAACGAATGAAAATGGAGAATAAAAATGGCAGCCCGGTCCACTAAGATTCCGCTATACGCGCGTCCAGAGAAGTGTCGGACCACAAGGGTCTATTGTACGCAATCTTACCTCACATTTCTAATAAGGGTGGAAGCAAAACTTGAATTATCCCCCTCCGTTAAATAAAGTTTGAGTTAATTACGATAAATATTCTTATAATATGACTCAAATGTAGATATATTTCCTATATTTTTAAATTAAATACTTACATTCCTTATAATTATTATACTATGAAACCCCTACACGAATATAATGATTATTTTAAAGTCAAATATTTACACCTCCTACTGTTAGAATCCTACAAAAAATATACTTAACAAAATATATATATATATATATATATATATATATATATATATATATATTAATCAAATACGTACTTCCCTATACTATGAATATTAACTTGAGTGCAATTTCACTATCCAGTTTCACCGCAAGATGTAGATTAGCAAGGTCCCCTTATATGGAGTTTGATCCAGCCCAATCTCTACGGGTTTAGGTTACAAGCCTTCTTAGACCGGTTTAGTCAGGCAGGTCATGGACTGATCCAGCCCAATCTAGACAATGATAGAGGACGCCAATGCACATTATTAGAATTTGTCGTGAATTTACTATCTTATTTGAATTCTATCATAATTGTGTTTTATTTTGAATATGATTTTTTGGTAGAAAATATTTTCTTTGTAGAAAATGACTCTACCATATTTATTCTTTTCTTGTAGAAGACGTTTTGAACTTCTATAAATAGAAGATCTTTTATTCTAAGACACAACACAATATCATCCACAATGTAATCATTTTGAGAATTTCGTTTTGCGAGAAATTTTTTTCTCAATATGTTTTATGCTTTTTACATTAGTTTTCTCAATATGTAGGTCATTTGATCATACCATATTAATATTATGCTTCTTTTGCTATAGTTTTTGTGTCGTCTGATATGTCATCGTTTAAGGGTTGCAATTATTAGCTTTCACATGACGTCTCTGTTATTTCGATCCCAACAATTATAACTACATAAAATTTATCTGAACTGAGTGCTTACATCAAGTCAGTGAATGTAAGACATGTTTAGCATAATCATAATATATATTTTTCACTTTAGTTTGTTAATTTTTAAAGTTAATTATATAGTTAAGTGCATATATACACCCTATGCAAATTAGTATGTACTATCTTATAATCAATGTTGAAAATTTACCTAGTGGGATTGAGTTTATTCCGTTCTTAATGACTTGAACACATGGGGCCCCGCATGTCGGAAATATTATTTCCACACACTTGCATACGTCGTACAACGTCTCACTAAATTTCAAGTAGTGAAAAAGATGTTGGTACACATGTTAAGTGTTCCTAAGGCATGTAAGGATGGACGATTAATTAACCAAATTGATGAGTCTTCCACGACGGTATGAGAAAAGAAAAAATGTGCAAAATACGAAAATTGGGGAAGAGTCATGGCGCTGTAACAGGGTCGCGGCACCAAGCCACGACGGGCCAGCGCCGCGGCGCCACCTGACCAGAGCCGTGGCGCCTCCGGACAGGGTCGCAGCATCGGTCGTCCAGTGAACTATGTTGGTTACTGTCTACTCGGCGGCGCCAGATTAGGGTCGCGGCGCTATACGTACAGTGAACCCGAAAATCAAAGGATTTTCTGAAATGTGAACTCATTTCTCAGCCAACTCTTGGCATGATTAAGACAACCTTTGATGAGTTCTATGTGACCCAATTAGTGCATTTACATGACATCTGAATGACCACTTTGCACCTATAAATAGAGATCTCAAATGACATTTGAAATCATCCAAAAGACCAAAACAGTTCCAAAAATTTGAATATTATTTGAGAACCTTTTATTCTTCTTCTTCTTCTAACAATCTTGAGTTCTTACTTCTTCTAAGAATTCACAAGTATTGGCTTGTACTTGTGAAAGTTATTGGTATTTTACTATTTTATCTTGGGAGGCTATTACCCACTATCCGTAAGCCAGTATATACAAAGATAATTTTGCCTTAAAGAGAGAGTGTCATTACTCGACTCGGCAAACGTTGCTACCATTATTTTTCTGTCTATCCTTTAAGTTTTTTCAATCCCGTTGACGCTCAAAATACCCAACAATCAATAGGTGATGACATATTTATTAGGAGTACTTTTTTTCTTGAACTATATATTATCAGGAGTATGTTTAGCCAATTTTTTTTTTTGTAATAAGTATGTGTCAATTATCGCAAAATGATAGTGCAAATTAATTATTAAAAATTAAAACTAATTACTTTATGATATTTATTGTTGGTTTCTCACCCATGTTCAACATCCATATTGGAGCCTACTATATTTGAATTGGCCCATTTGGAGAAGCTTTCTCCACTAAGAAATTTTACATATACAAAACTCAAACCCAAAAACATCTGATTAGGGAAATATCAGCTCATTCGCTCCACCATAACTTTTTGATCTTAATACCCCTTTAAACCGAATGAAATTGACCCATTTCCACGGAAGGAAGAAACGCTTTGCGGCTTGCATTTCGTTGAGGAATTTTCACCTTTCATGAGTATTTTCGAGTAATTAAAAGCAAGATGAAAGTGGGAGCACGTGCAAATATTATTAGACTCCTAAAGTTTGCTGCTAAAAAAAAAGGCGAGGCTGTGAAAGGTTACAATTTTGGGGATTCCGCATTGCACCCACCCTAGTTAGACGGGTATGGATATAACTTTGACGAGTAATAGATGAGTATAAATGTTGAAAATGTACCCGCCAATAAATATAAAATTTTCTGACGGGTACGGATGCGAGAAGGTACCTCCTCGCCCAATTGGCATACCCCTTTACACACGAAGAAACCTAAAAAACTGGGGGGGATAAGACTTAAGAGGAGTATATTCTTTGCTTGCTTCTTCCCCCACCTCTCCTTTTTATCTTTTTACTCACTCAAAATTTAAATTTACAGACTTTTGATACCTAAGCTTTTTGATCCGTACGTACAAATTAAAGTTCAGCTCCTTCAAATTCCCACGGAGAAAATTATGTCAAATTAGTTACATCTACATAGCTTTTAGCTCAGTGACATACATATTCGGAGTGAGTTTAACTTTTATACACGAACAATATGCATATAAAAGAATAAACAGAATTAACATAACTTGAAAAGTACTGTCACACATGGCTTGTCAAGTGTGGTTAACCGGCTGATGTGGTTTGCAGGCTATTGCGTCATACAAAGTTTCTGCTGCGCACTGAAAGAGTAGCGTGCGCCTTCCTTAAAAAAAAAAAAAAAAAAAAAGTAAACAGACAACCTTTCTATGCAACTTTGAGATTGAAATATTAAAGAAAGACTTATTTTACATCCATTAATTAATCAGATAATCAAATTACATGAGACAAGCTAGGTTTACTAGCTTCTTTATGCTATAATATTAGATCACTTGAACTAGAAGAAACTTCAGTGAGGGCACTTGAATCAGAATTCTGATCAGAAGAAAAGCACGAGGAATTCGTAGTTCTATCATCACTCAAGTCTCTACTCATAAAATCATAAAACAATATCGGCTTCGATATCTCAACATGCTGAGCTTTGTAATCTTCACTACTCATTCTTAATATTTCTTCACTTTTTCCATTTCTCTTCCTCAAAGATATATGACAAAGAACCCAATTGCCTATCTGAACCAAGGAACTCTACAACCACCAAAACAAAAAGAAAGTGATTTATCATATGTGTATATAACATCAATCGCAAATTCAATAATGCAGGTTCAACAGAACTCAGTATTTACGGATCGAACTATATATATACTCCCCCGTCCTGTTCTAATTTATGTCGTGGTATTTGATTGGGCATGGAGTTAAAAAAGAAATAATTATTACTCCTAAAACATGTGGTAGTAAACAAATCATAGACATTTGTGTGACTACAAATCATCATATTTAAGGTAAAAATGAGAAGTTTAAAGTTAAATTATTACTCCCCGCCCCATTTTAAGTGTCATGCTTTCTTTTAGTTTGTCCTAAAAAGAGTGTCTCTTTTCACATTTAGTAAGTTAATAATTCAAAGATCCTAAATGCAAGTTTATAACCACACGATATAAAAGATATTTTATTACATTATACACATCTTTAATTTAAGATCACAAGATTAAAAAAAACTCTTTATTTCATAAAAGTCGTGTCTAGTCAAATTAAAACACTTAAACTAGGACGAAGCCACAAAGTGAGTACTAAATATTAAGGAAGTATGACATTTTTTATGTAACATACTAAAAGGGAAGATATGTCATATAAATATTTGAGACAGATAGCTAGAGTATATGTACAATAACAACAACAACATCTATACCCATTATAATCCCACAAATGGGGTCTAGAGAGGGTGACGTGTACGCAATATTATCCCTACCTTGTGAAGGTAGAGTGATTGTTTCCGATAGAACACCGCTCAAGATAGCTAGAGTTTATGTGTATATGAAAAATTAAATATAGATATAGAACTAGTTATACATATTGGACTAATTCACTCAAAACTCATAAACTGACTACAACTAAATTCTGAATCTGTATTTACTTAATTAAGAATTTAATTGAAGATTCATCATGAGAAGATAACGGTAATTACCTGAGGAGATTTCTTGAAATGCTGGGAAATAAAGGGTGGATTAATGGGAAGAACAAGACGATATTCATGCATGATCCAATCAGTTCTGGAAGCATGAGAAGGCTTTCCTCTGTAGAAAACCAGAGTCTTTTTCATCCCAAGAATTATTGGCTTTCCTTTTGGACATTTAATTTTCTTGTCTAAACCAGTTGGTTTCCAGTACCCACTCATAGTTGCCCTATTCGTTCTATTTCCGTTTGTGTATTTGGCTTCCTTGTTGCTGAAAAAATATCTATCTTGCTCCATATTACCTGCAATATCAAGTACGTACGCATCCCGCTCAGTTAGTATCAACTCAAATTTCATTTAGAGAATATTTCTGATTCAATTCATAATTATGAGTCCTGCCAATTACTAGTTGTAGATCCAACTGGAACTAGAATTTTCATTGAAGATTTAACATTTACCATATATACATAAAAATAATTTTGACTTTATATCTACAAAGTAATTTTAATTCGGATGAACTCTGTTGAAGAGAAATATACTACATCGGTGAGGGATGAGATCTCTGGACTCCTTATAAGGTTCGGACAATCCTCCTCCCTTTGAGCTAGCTTTTAGGGTGTGAGTTATAACTAATGTCTAATTTTAACATGTTATCAGAGTCAGACTCACTCGATGTGAGTTCCGGATGAGAGGGCTGAAATGCCCCAGACCAATTAAAAGGGGTGAAAAAAATACTGCTTGGCCAATCCAATTCCTTTTGAGCTAGCTTTTGGGGTGTGAGTTAGGCCAAATGACTAATTTTAACAAACTCCTTTACAACTAGCTCCACCCTGGACCAACCATGGGATTGTAGGTTTGGAAGAACCTAGTAAAAGCCCAATGAGTACATATACTAGTTAGATATATATATTTTAGAATCATGGTCCCTTTTCAACATTAATTATTGATAATGTAGCACTAGAAGTATGTTTTTATCATTACAAGAACACGCACTGCATTTTACAAGATGCATATGTAATTTTAGTAAGTTAAACAATTTCATTCTGAAGTACTCTTCAAACAATGTACTGTTGTACTATATATTTTTCTCCGAGGTTAAAGTAAGAGGAATGTCATCAAATAATTTCGAAGACTAGCAAAGAAAATAAGAGTAAGGAATTAGAATACCAGGCAAATCCCAAGGGTCGTGCTTGCAAATATTGATATCAGGAATGATAGAAGCGGGGAAAGGACAGGAAAATATTTTTCGAATCAAGTATTGAAAAACAATTTCTTCATCAGTAGGCTGAAATCGAAATCCAGGAGGAAGCTTTATTGCTCCATCTTTCAAAAAGTTGAATTTGTCCATGAAATGGGGTGCAAATTAAGAGAGAGGAGTTGTGACTAGAAGAAGCAGAATTGACTATTTATAGTAAGAGCCACGGTTGTTAATTTTGTGTTTGTGTATGTGAGACGTGCGTATTGTTTTGTCCATATATTCTGTCTGTATAACAGGAGCATGTTTTGACTCATCACTCTATTTCAAAATAACAGATTTTTTGTTTTGGTTCCGAAAACAACTAATATTTGGAATTAAATGGAGTTGTAACTTTTTTTATTCAGATGGTTAAGGACAGGGGTGGAGGCAGGGTGTAACGGGGTCAATTGAACTCCCTTAATTGAAAAATTAAATAACAACAACAATAACAATATATTCAGTACAATTTCTGGAAAAGATAGAAAGTGCGCAAATCTTACCCTACTTTGAGAGAGATTTTTTTTCGATAGACTTTTAGCTAAGGATAATATTGAAAAATTAAACAAAACCTAATTAAAAACACCTGTATACATCCAATACATGTCTCTTCCCTAGTTATGTAAACAGTATTAAATTAGCACTAACCTATATAATTAAAAATAAAATAACATTTATAGTATTGAATTAGCACTAATCTAGATAATTAAAAGCATAAAAATTTTCATTCGCAAGATGACTTCTGCTTCTTCTTTTGAGAACAGCCAGGACTTCGATTTTCCAGCGGTATATCTCAAAAGCATATGTGAAAACACTCGAGGCGTAACATAAAAGCAATCGTTTATTCACTTTTGCAATGTTTGACATTTTGATCACGCTGATACAGATGTTCTGACTATATTGGACAAAAAATAATACAAATGCTTGGTGAATATTTTCACCAGACCGATCGCATTTATTTTTACTATTCAACTGTCATTTTTGAAACACATCTAGCAGGTGTGTCTCCCCTGGACTATACTAAAAATAAAAATAAAATAAAAAATACAATTCATTATATAGTAATAATCTAATATCGTCCATTATATATTAATACAGTCCAGTTCAGTACAGTCTAGTCCAGTCTAATGAAATTAGTATAGTTCAGTGCGACGTACCAAACGAGCCCTTAAGGAAAAGAGACGCACGAGCCTAATAAAGTCTCCCGACCTCGTGCGTTTAAAGTTTGGCATTGATCCCCCTTCAAGCAGACCTATTACTTTCTGTGTTTTGATATTTAATTGTGAATTTACCTTCTTTTTTTTTTTAGACGAAGGAACCCGCAGCCGCTACTCTTTCGAGTGCGCTCTGGGTAAACTCCGGACTGACGCAATAACCTGCAAACCACGTCAGCCGTGAATTTACCTTCTGTATGTTATGTTGATGGTCTGTAATTTTTTTTATGATGTTGGTGTTCGGTTCAATTCGAGCGTATATCAATTTATCGGATATTTGCTACTACTTACCAATCTTCCATCAATACAAGTGTTAGATAATTCTATTCATCAAAATATAGACAGATGAAAAGAAATTGATAGATTATGGAAATAATATTTGATTATGAACATAATCTTTGTGTATATTTCATATTTAGAATGTAAATATTCTGATTTTAGAATATCATAAGTGTAGCCTAAACTTTAGTCTCGTAACATGTATATATATTTACATTCAAGGAATCGAAAGATCACGGAAAATATATCCTTCATGGTATCAATAGCAAAAAATTAACACTAGCCGCCTAAGCCCTAAACCCTAGCTTCGGCCGACACCCACTTTTTGAAATTCCTACCTCATCATTTCCTCATCTTTTCTTATTTAACAATGGCTGACCAAAACACATTATATCCCGCTCTTGCAGTAAATAACGTCAAGAACATAATTTCAGTGATTCTTGAGATGGAAAAAGGACAATATTCATCTTAGGCGGAGTTATTCAAAATTCATTGTTGCACATACCAAGTCGTTGACCATATTTTTCATTCAAAGCCTCAATCGGGTGTCATGGAAAAAGACAATTCCACTGACATTGATATGGTTTTATGGTCTCGCGTGGATGTTATAGCCCTTCAATGAATTTACGGCACCATATCAAACGATCTTTGCACACCATATTGGAACCGAATTTGATTGCTCAAGATAACAAGAATTCTCGTGCGGTTTATCTAGAAAATAAATTCACCAATGCGAAGATGGATGATTTTCCAAACGTCTCCGCCTATTGTCAAGAGTAAAAAATGTTTGCCGATCAACTATCCAACGTTGGTGCACCGGTGTTGAATCAAAGATTAGTTCTTATATTAATTGCGGGTGTTAATGAATAATATGATGGTATTGCTACGTTTATTCAACAAAGTAACTCGTTGCCACCATATTATGAGGCTCGTTCGAGATTGATTCTCGAAGAAACCCGGAAATTAAAATAAAGCGGCGCCAATAATACGCAGATCGCCTCTTCTTTCCACCAAAGACGCATAATCAAGAGTTTGGGCCTCAAAATTCTAGTTCGAGTAATGCAACAAATCACAACAACTACGGACAAAAATGGGGTCAAAATTGCAACAATAACAAAGAAAAAAATAATGGTGGAAAGGAACGTGATCGTGGTAGCGTAAATCACCCAACACGGTAAAGAAATGACCGCAGCAGGGACGCAATGTGCCCCGAAGCCGCAAATCAACAAAACAACGCATCGCGGCAAGACGCCGCGGTCTAGACACCACAACATTGGGCAGCCCCTCCTTGCCCGTACCCACGACGTCGTGGGCCAGACCACCACCACCACCTACTAGATAACTCGGGGTACTTGGCAGCCGTCCACAACAAGCAAATGCAACCCATGGATCATCTTCTTCAAGTTGTGTTCCAACGGACCTTGATCAAGCCATGCACACTATGACTCTCATTGTTCGCGAAGTCACGTGATACATGGACATGGGTGCTACCTCTCACATGACGGCATCTCAAGTACTCCCTCGTCTTATTTTAATATGAGCAGTAATAAAAATATTATTGTTGGCGGTGGACAAGAAATTCTAATTCATAGTATTAGGCAATCAACCCCCCCCCCCTCCCCCCTCACACACACACTTACCTATATTTACATTTAAATAATCTCCTACATGCACCCAAACTTATTAAAAACTTGATATATGTGGGTCGTTTCACCACTGACAACAATGTTTCTGTTGAGTTTGATCCGTTTGTGTTTTATGTGAAGGGCATTCGGATTGGGATGTCACTAATTAGATGTTCTAGCATTGAGGATTTGTATTCTATCACCACTACCAATAACAATCAAGCCACCTCTCCATCAACTTTTGCTGCTCTTTCTCCTACTTTATGGCATAATCGTTTGGGACACCCGAGAGCACCTGTGATAAACTCCCTTAGAAAAAATAAGTTTATTGAATGTAAACAATCTTTGTGTTCTCTTGTTTGCCAGTCTTACATTTTTGGAAAACATGTTAAATTATCGTTCTCTTTGTTTACTTCGAGCACTATTGTGTCATTTGATATCATGCATAGGGACTTATGGACATCTATGATTTTAAGTTTGGTTGGTCATAAGCATTACATACTTATTTTGGATGATTACTATAATTTTATATGGACATTTCCCATTGGGAAAAAATCAGAGGTTCACACTATTTTCATGCATTTTAGTGTTTTCATCCATACCCAATTTGAGAAGTCTATTAAGTGTTTCCAATGTGATAATGAGGGGGAATTCATAAATGACCAATTTAAGGATTTTTGTCACAAAAATTGTATGATATTTCGTCTCTCTTGTCCACACACTTCTCATCCAAATTGGAAAGCCGAATGAAAAATACGAACAATAAATAATTTAATTCGCACACTACTTGCTCATTCGTCCATACCACCATATTTTGGTATCATGCTCTTCAAATGACCACATATCTCTTAAACATTCTCCTTAGCAAGCTACTTTCAAACTTCTCACCCACACAAATTTTTTATCATCGGGATTCCTCCTACACACACTTGAAAGTTTTCGGGTGTTTATGTTATCATCTCTTTCCTTCCACAATAATAAACAAACTTCAAGCTCGTTCCACCCCATGTGTAGTTTTGGGATACACACAAAATTATCGTGGTTATAAGTGTTATGATATGTCTAGTGGAAAAAATTTCATCTCTCGTCATGTTATTTTCGATAAGTCTCACTTCCCGTTTGCCAACATACACACTTCTTTCCCACCCTCGTATGATTTTTAGACATTAGGCTACACCTCATCTTGCAATTTTATTTAAACAACCCAGCTACTCAAGTCCAAATGAGGGAGCCCATTGCTCCCCTCTCTCGGTCCAATGGCAACATCGGGAGCACACAACTCCCTCTCACTCGGTCTAGTAGACTTCACAATCTAACCCGCGACCCAACCTAGAAAATCCCAGAACCCCTTCGGCTGCATTTAGGCCGAGATCCTCTACGACCGAGACTGGGCCCAGTAACCAACAAGCGACAAAATCAGCCCACACCAACCCATCAGTCCCACTGCATCAACAACCCATTTTGGGTCAGGCCCCAACTAGTTCCATTTTATCGAAACCCGTAACATGCATGAGATTTTTTGGCCTAAGCGTCATTTTAATCTAACATCCTCTGTCCAACCATTTTCGATTCCCCGTAACCCAAAAGCTACCTGTTACACCCCGTAATTTCAGGACATGTATTTAAGAACGTACGTAAGAAATCAGGACGTTAAGATTTGAGACTTGTAGAAATTATCGAAATTTTGGAAATATCGGAAAATAAAATATTATGACCAATGGGAGGGTGACACGTGTCACCCCTTGGATGGTCTTGGTCGAATTAGACCAAGGGTAGAATGGTCAAATGACCAAGGCAAAGATGATCAAGTCTTGAAAGCCCAAAGCTTGATATAATTGACTAAGATATTTAAATCTCCTTCATACAAACCCAACAAGTGTTTTAATATTGACCCTTCGTTTTGTTATATAGTCACACTAGTAGCAAGACAAGTTCTAACACTTAGAAAAAATTAGAGAAACTTGTGTGCTTCTTAGGAGCTCTCGGCTAAGCTCTTTTTGAACAAGAAATTTTTTTCAATCTTATTCCATAATTCACAATACTTTAACCCAAGATTCCTAGGGGTATTATAAGGATATCTCAATAGAAAGATCCCGGAAAAACTACGTTTTTACGTTAGTCGCAAGGTGAAAACCTAAGGTGTTCTTTAACTTTGAAGTTGGAAATAGAAGAGGGGTTCTTCACAAGCTTCTAAGGGTTGCAAATAGCGGATTGGAACGTCAAGAAGAGGAGTTGAAATTGCTAAGGATCGACTTTAGGTTTTGGATTGTTTTGGGCTTAGAGAGGTAATAATCTCCGTCTTGCTATTGTAATTCAAGATTTCATGTTGTAGTAGTTAGAAATGATCATGTGAAATATATTATGAAGATTGATGAGTGTTATGGAATATTTGGAAGAAATCCGAAAGTTGCATGATTAACCTTAAGATTGTAATTCAATTTAGTTGTTAGTTTTAGTCGTCGCATGTTATATAAAGAAGGGACTATAGTTGTTAAATTTGTTTGCGACTATATAACATGTTAGAACGACAATATGGATTGAAAGGATGTGGAAAGGATTATATGTGGTCAGACTTTGTAAATGGAAGGATATTTAATATTGGGTTGTTTTATATAAATTGTGGGGCAGAATTTTACACGTCTTGTAAGTCGTGTAATCCCCTTTGGATAGCTGAACTGTTGGGCCTTAAATGTGGCATGTTTGGTTGTTAAATTCGGGCCTTGAAAAGGTGGAAAAGTACGTAGAAACAAAGGAAGTGCTGCCCAAATTTCTAGAATAAGAGACTTAGCACTTAGTATTATTCCACGTTAATAAGCTAGGAGTTGATAGACGTGTTAGGGTTATTATAGGTTGAAGTACTACGTATAGCGTATTCTACTTAAAGGAAGGAATAACTATCAAGGTTGAAGTACTTTGGAGCATTTTGCTACTTGTCGATAATCGTCGCGAGGTATGTGAACCTCTTCCTTCTTTTAGCATGTTCTTCGTATGAAATATACATATGGTGTTATTTCATGATTCCTTCTACTCTTAGAGGTTAAGAAGTACGTATGTTGATTTACTCTGTGTAAAAGGTATGTCTAAGTTATCTTAAGTTCTTACCAAGTCTTATAGGGGATGTTGGTAAGAGTCGTTGCGAAGTATTTGAAGTCGAGTTGACTTTGCTAATTTACTGCACTAATGAGAATAAGTATTGAACAAGTCATTTCAGCGTTAATAAAAGAAAATGTATCGACAATCAATTATATTAAAATAAGTAGAATTCATCATCTGCATAGAAACTAAGATAAGACAAAATTGTATTACATTTTCTAGATCATGGCTGCTTTAATAAGATCGTTATAAACGAGTATAACCTATTCACAACTCATAAAAGTATATGTTACTTAAATTAAAAAAGTTTATGTTATGAAGTTTTAAGACTATGAACCTTGATTTCTAAAAAGGTTATCAGACTTTATTTTTCAAGTTATGGGACTTGATTCTTAAAGAAAGGAATAATTTGATTTAAAAAGTTTGGTTGCCATGAATTATTTCAAAAGTTAAGCGGCTTGATTTCAAAAGAGAATGCAACTTGAGTTTTCAAAAGAAGAAGTTTATAGATTTAAAAGAGAAGGAGTTTTATGATTCTTTTTAAGTATGTATGTACGTAGTACTTTTGGGTTTAATTTTTCCTAAGGTAATAAGAAATAAAAGTGTCTTAAGTTCTCTAAAGTGAAAGGTTGTTATAATAGCTTTATGAGAAGTTGTTATAACGACTTAAGAAGAAGTGAAAAGATGGTTTAAAATGTTATGTAAAGAGACTTTATCGCGTTCCATAATGGGCCGGGCAGTATACCTTTATGGGCAGACTTATATGACTTTATCGCGTCCCAGAATGGGCCGGGAAATATACCTTTATGGGCAGAATTATATGACTTTATCGCGTCCCAGAATGGGCCGGGCAATATACCTTTATGGGCAGACTTATATGACTTTATCGCCCCGTAATGGTCCGGCAAGATACCTTACGGCGCATTTATATGACTTTATCGCGCCCCGTAACGGGTGGAGTATACCTTTATGAGCAGACTTATATGATTTTATCGCGTCCCGGAATGGGTCGGACAGTATACCTTCGTGGGAAGACTTTTTATGAATTCGCCGTGTCCCGCAAATGGGTCGGGTTACGTTATCACGTATTGATAATCAAAGTGAACTCCAAAACGAGGCGTCCCTCCATAAAGGGTCGGATTATATTATGCAAGATACATAAGTTATATGTTTATGAACTTGATGATTTTTCCTAAGTATGTACGTAAGAATTTGACTATAACTCTTATTGAAAAATGGGGAAAGATAATAAAGTGCGATTAAGTTCATGAGTTGTAATGACACGGTAGGATCTGGTATTTACTTTTTTTATACTTGCCTCGCCATTCTTTTTGTACAATTATGATTTGTTTATCAGACCTTATTTCCGCTCCATATTCTGCACTGTTGTAATCGACTTCTTCGCGGCCGCTCATGCCCGCAGATATTAGGTACACATGTTGGTGATCCTTGCTCTTAGGATCTTTGTTCAGTTTTTGGGAAAAAACTTCATTTACTCCGGATGCTTATCTTTTGGTACGGTTTCCCTGAGGTTGTAGATTTATGTATATTCAGGGGTATGGCGGGGCACTGTCCCGTCACAGTTGTTATGTTAAAACTCTTAGAGGTTTGTAGTCATATCTTGTGGGTCAGTTTGTAAACACGAGGAGACAACTGCTTTCGGTTATGTATTTATATATCCAGGGAGGTAGCCTTATCGGCTAACCTGTTGGTTATTCCTTATTGATTTTTATTTATTTATTAAGAGTTTTATGTATGTTCCGCTGATTTTCTCTGATGTATACCTGTAAGGGTGCCCATGTAGGGCACCAGTCGCGGGCCCGGGGTCGGGTCCTGACACTACCCTATCATACCCGAATTGAAAAGCCGTCATGTTAGATGAAATTAATGCTCTTATTAAAAAAGATGTGGGAGTTGGTGCTATGTCCTTCTAATATAACATAATTCGTTCCATGTGAATTTTTTGTTATTAAAATAAATTTGATGGTTCCTTTGAGAGGCACAAAGCATGTCTTGTTGGTGTTGACATGTCTCAACATGTTTGTGTGTATTGTGAGGAAAAATTTATCCCAGTTGTTAAACTGGCGACTATCTGGACAATTCTCAGTTTGGCTCTATCAAAATCATGGTCCATTCATTAGTTGGATATAAAAAATATGTTTCTCTATGGTTACCTACATGAAGCAGTCTACATGCATCAACTTTTGGAATTCCGAGATCCTATTCATCCAAATTATGTTTGCTTGTTGAAGAAATCTTTATATGGTCTCAAACAAGCCCTCCGAGCATGATATAATAGATTTGCTGACTTTGTTTCCACACTAGGCTTCTCACATAGCAAATCCAATCAGTCTTTGTTTATTTATCAGAAAGAAAATGACATGACATACATTCTTCTCTATGTTGATGACATCATCCTCACAACATCGTCTGATTCTCTTCGCTAGTATATTATGTCTCTCATTGCATCTGAATTTGATATGAAGGATTTGAGTCCCTTGAACTATTTTTAGGCATTGCTGTAACTCAATATGCAGGTGGTCTATTTTTTGTCAAAGAAAATATGCTGAGGAGATAATTGACAGAGGCGACATGTCCTCATGTAAGTTGTCACCTACGCCGGTTGATACAAAGGCTAAGTTGAGTAAATCTTCGGGGTCTCCATACGTCGATCCTACACATTACTGCAGTTTAGCACGAGCATTGCAATATCTCACCTTTACGAGACCTGATATATCATATGTTGTTCAACATGTATGTTTACATATGCATGACTCGAATGAGGAACATATGAGTGCTCTCAGACGGATTCTGCGGTATATTTAGGGTACTCTTGATTTTGGCTTGCATCTTTATAAGTCAGTCATTTCTGGTCTCACTTCTTATATCGATGTTGATTGGGGTGGATGTCCTAATACCAAACGCTCCACCTCTGGTTATTGTGTATTTCTCGGCGATAATTTGATCTCGTGGTTGTCGAAGCACCAACCCACGTTATTTCGGTCTAGTGCGGAAGCCAAATATAGAGGGGCTGTGAATGTTGTCTCTGAATCGTGTTGGCTCCGTAATCTTCTATTGGAGCTCCATTGTCCGATCGAAAAGGCTACTGTAGTTTATTGTGATAATGTGAGTGCAATATATCTGTCAGAGAACCCCGCACAACATCAACATACTAAACATATTGAGATGGATATTTTATTTGTCCGTGAAAAGGTTGCACGTGGATAAGTTCGTGTTCTCCATGTCCCGTCCCACTATCAGATTGCCGATATATTCACAAAAGGTCTTGCACGTATACTCTTTGATGATTTTAGGGATAATATAAAGTCTCAACGTACGAGAGCCTCCTGCTAAGACGGCGGGGGAATGATAAATTATGGAAATAATCTTTGATTATGGACATAATCTTTGTGTATATTTTATATATAGAATGTAAATATTCTGATTTTAGAATACCATAAGTATAGCCTAAATTTTAGTCTTGTAACATGTATATATTATTATATTCAAAGAACGAAAAGATCACGAAAAATATTTCCTTCCGAAATATCTAGTATTTTTATCTCCATTGAAATATATATATATATGAACCTCTACGTGATGGGTTAGAACTGCACCCTTAATTGGGTGGTGCTGATATGGAGTATAAGTTTTGCTTCATCAAGTTAACATGACTTATTTGAATAACAAGTAAATCTTGATCTAAATTTAAATAATCTGTTATTATCGATTAAAATGCATTATTGGATACTGTGATCCTTAGTTTATAGGTGAGAAGACGTGGTTGTACTTGCACTTTAGACACAGCGAGTCATAATTCAAGTAAACAAATGCTGCCCCCTTTTCTCTCAAACTTAAAGCAATCTAAAGCAGTAAAACTAACCATCAATGGTGCTTCCTTGACCCCTATATCTCTCTGTTCTTTTCACATTTAGTTATGTTTCTTTACATATTCTATTAAACTAATCCTATAATCATCAAACGGAAAAAAAATCACAGGGAGACATAGGTTAAATCAATTGATCATTGCACATGTATTGTAAAGATGCATTTTTGAATAATCCAACTATCCAAGCAAAGTATTGACCCAAACACAAATCCAAATATCCAAGCAAAGTATTGACCCAAACACAAATCCAAATTAAATAAGAAAACTTCAACTTTTTCTTTGTTTGAAATAAGAGATACTACTATATATACCTAAATATTTATCCAAATTGACATAAATTTCAATGACATTGAAGCAAGACAAATTATAGATGTAAGACTTTGGATACCAGAAAGAATGACTTAGTTAAGTGATCGAAATTTTATCACAAGAAGTTCCCTTCCACCAAAAAATTGAAGAAAAAAATTGTATGGTTCGATATGACATTAGATAATTATCGTTAACACGTAAGACATAAAACCCTAATATCTAATGTGCCGCAAATTGTACGAAAAGGACTAATAGGAGGAGTCCTATAAGGCCTCGTTTGGTACGTCGCACTAGACTGTATAATTTTGCATGAACTGTACTGTGTTGTAATGGACTGTATTAATATATAATGAACGGTATTAGAGTATTAATATATAATGGACTGTATTTTTTATTTTTTTTATTTTTAGTACAGTCCAGGGGAGACGCATCTACTAGATGAGTCTCAAAAATGACAGTTGGAGTGTACTATTTTTAGAAATAGTACAGTCCAGTCCGACTGAAAACGCCCATCAAACGATGTATTATTTTTTTGTCCAGTGTAATCCAACATAATACAACTTACCAAACATGTCCTAAAGTCTCTCAAGTAGAATTTCGACAACTTATTCTCCGGATGTTAAATTTCTAAATCTATATGAACAGAAGAAGAAAAACAATGAACGAGAAGAAAAGAAAAATAGAGAAGGATAGAACAGAGGAGGTAAACGAGAGAGAAGAGGATATTTTTGGGGCTCAAATGAGCTTTTGAATATATTTTCTATTATTTACTCTCTAAACTAAGAAATACAAGTTAGTCCTCTATTTATAAGAAATGACTAACTATCCCACTAACTATTCCCTAATGACAAAATATCTAATCAAAACAAATATCTCTAATCAAAATATCTAATGATCATTTAATCAAAATAATATCCAACTAACTAACCACGTATATATATACAATGTATATATGTGATATATCTCAACACCCCCCTCAATTAGGCACTGAAAACATCGGTTTCAGTCCTAGCTTGGAAGCAATATTAGACAGTAGCCACACCAGTGTTCCATCTACTGTTCGCATCCCAGCAGCCACACCAGTGTTCCATCTATCGTCAGATCCCGACCTACACGAAACCTCAAGAATGGTTCATGCTCAGCTCCTTGTGGTGCACAATTTTGCACCTCCATTACTTTCTTCATCTGATCAAAACTTTATATCCCTCGTCAACTAGGCCTGCATGACTACATGCAGAAAGAACAACAACAAAAGTAACTTCATCTGGCTTAGTTCCATCACTAATCATCTGTTCAAATGTTTCTAGGGCATTAGCACAAAGTCCATGCATTCCAATGCCAGAAATCATTGTGTTCCATGAAATTAAATCCTTTTGTCCTATTCCATGAAATACTATGTTCCCTTCTGTAGACAACCACACTTCATGTACATATTAACCAGCCCGTTTCCCACTAAAGTATTTTTATCCATTAGAAACCTTATTGAATAACCATGGATTTCCATACCAAGATGGAAGTTTGAAAGATCAGCACAAACTGATAAAACAATAGTTTTAATAACAACAGCTGCATTATATTCCAGTTTTTCAACAACAACATATCACCACCAGGAACTAAGCATCCCAGCAATGATGAGACTTCTCCTCTTCTGCTGCGCACAACAGCACCAGCAATGTCCAGCAATAACAACACTGGCATCATTAAAGTCACATTCAACACTTGCAACCATAATTGCACCCCTAAAAACAACATCTTCACCAACACAAAAAATCAGTCCTGCAGCAGCAGGAACAAAAATCAGTTCCAGCATGTTTCCAGTAACCAAAACATTCCACTGATCTTAAGCAACAATAACAGTGGGTAAAAGCAGCAACACAGCTACAGCAAGCAGGAGCTTCAACTCCCACAACCAAAACATTCCACTGATCTTAAGCAACATTAACAATGGGTAAAAGTAGCAACACAACTGCAGCAAGCAGGAGCTTCAACTCCCACAACAATAATGAAGAACCCCTCGTTCTCTAGTCTCACTCTGACTAGAGAATCTTTCGATTCTCCTTATGTAACCCACGGCAAGAACCCCTCGTTCTCTAGTCCCATTTGGACTAGAGAATCCCTCGATTCTCATCACGCAAGTTATTTCAATAAGCGGCAAGAACCCCTCGTTCTCTAGTCTCGCTTGGACTAGAGAATCTCGCGATTCTCATCACGCAATCTCTCATAATAAGCTCGGATATGCAGCGGAGTCTCCCTCAATTTCTAGTCCAATCCCGGCTAGAAATCTTTCGATTCTCCTATCCTGAGCTAAACATATAAAAACATCCAATCTAACACTTGATCGACTGTGAATTACTCTTTGAATCCTTGAATTGATTTTCAACTCAATCCATATCGTCTCCGACGAAGTATCCCTCAGTTCTTAGTCTATTTGTCGCTAAGAACTCCTCGATCCTCCAATCGATAGACACTTCCTACTCTTATGATCCACTCATCCATAGAACTCCTCTGTTACACCCCGTAGTTCCAGGGCATATAAGTGAGAACGTAAGTAAGGAAATAAGATGTGATGATTGGAAGGAAAGTATATTTACATTTTCGGATACGAAAAAAATTTGGATAAAAAAAATGTGAGGACGAAAAATTTATTAACTCGGAGTTGGATTCCCTAATATGGATTTATGGACTTAGTATTGTATTATGAAGTCTTGTGATTAAGAATATGAGCTAATAAAAAATTCACAATTTGGGGGGGGGGGGGTCGAAAATTTTAAGTATTTTGGCTAAGTATGAAATTATTTTGTTAAGAGAATTATGGGCGAATAAGTGGGTGACATGTGTCCCTCCCCACTTGTGTGACAAAGCTCTAATTATATATATGTATATGTATTTCAAGATTGACTAAGTGTTGGATGAAAATTTTGTGAAAAGATTATAGTGTGGAAGATATTTTCATACAAGTGGACAAGAGGGTCCCCCATCCACTTGGCTTGTACACCTCTTATATTACAAGTCTTGAAGACTTAGCACACAAATATCTTCATGTTCAAACCCTCATATCTCTTCTCTTCTTGAAGCTCTCGAAATCCAAGCAAAAGTGAAGAACAAAGTTTAGTTATTTTCCAAGATTAAGCCCTCTACCTAAGTTCTAAGCCAAAGTTAATACTCCTAATGGTGGTCTCGGGTTTGGACAGATTTTGTCCAAGAAACCTAAGCTTGTTTATGAACTTTTTGGAAGTGAAACAATAAGGGAAGATGGTTACAAGCTTGTAGTGGATACATGTGTGTGATTGAAACTTGAAGAAGTGGAGCTAAGACAAAACTGTGGACCGACTTTAAGTGGACTGTTTTGGGCTATTTAAAGGTAAGGATTCTTCCTCTTCTTGAAGTAATTGGATATTACATGTTGTAGTAGTTAATAGATGAACTTGTATTAAGGAGAATGAAGAATAAAAAGTGTATGGATAATTTTTGGTGAAGTGGCCGAAATTAGACAGTTTTGTTATCTTGGATTCGTTGGTTATTATTGTTGTTATCTTCACTTGTTGCATGTTATTAAATGAAGAAAATATTGTTGTTGATAGTTGATATGATTTGTATTAAAGTATTGGAACTTGAATTGGAATATAAAGGATTATGGAAAGGGTTTTGGATTGTTGTTGTTGGCCGAGAGGTGTACCAAACTGTTGGATATTGTTATGCAGTTTTAAAGGAATGTTTTGTGGCGTTGGAATGCTGAAAATTCAGCCACCAATAAGCATGTTTAATTGTAGTAATTGCTAATGAAATTCCTAAGGGAATAAGGGTGTAGAAAGGTGTTAAAAGGCCTCACATTTTACCCTTGTTGTTGTGGAACACAGATTGTTTTTGTGAACTGTTTTTATATGGATTAAGGGGCTGAATTTTACACGTGAAGTAGGCGTGTAATCCCCTTTGGTTGTTGTTTTGGCTGTGCCCTTAATTGTGGCCTGGTTGTTGATGAAATTGGTCTTCTTGAAAGGTGGAAAAGTACGTATAAGTAGGGGAAGTGCTGCCCGAATTTTTATGAGAAAGGAGATTCATTATGTGGTATAAATGTATACAAAATAGACGTGTTGTTGTCATTATAGGTTGAAGTACCTATTTGGGACGTATTCTACTTGTCGTGTTGGTTAGTCGTCAATAAGGTATGTGAACCTCTTCCTTCTTTCTTTGACATGTTCTACGTATGAAATATACATGTGGTATTGTTTCATGATTCATTCTACTCTTAGAAGTTAAGGAGTATTCATGTTATTGATTTTATGCTAAAGGCGTGTCTAAATTATTCCTAAGTCATTTCCAAGTCTTATGGGAGATGTTGGTACGAGTTATTAGGAAGTATTGCAGTCGAGTTGATCTTGCTAAGTTACAACACTAATGAGAAAAAGTATCGAACAAGCCATTATATTGAAATGAGTAGAATTTTCATCTGCATAGAAGCTAAGATATAACCAGTTCATTTTACAATTTCTAGGTTCACAGTTGATTAGATAGATCATTATTAATATATAACCTGCTAAAGGCTCATAAAATGGATTAATTTGACAATTCGGATCGGTCATCACTATGCAAATGTTTCCATAATGTTAGTCAGATGAGCGAGACGAATTTAGATTATCGAGTTGGTACAGATGACAAGCAGTGTATGAACTATCCTTTCCTCTTTTGAAAGTTGTTTATTTGTGGTAAGTGTACGGTGGACGTACATAGTTTTATTAGATCTTAATCTTAAAATGATACTTGATATGGTAAGTGTCTTGATTTACCAAATGAGGATTTAAAGTGATACTTGATTTGATAAGTGTCTTTATTTTCCTAATGAGAATTTAAAAATGAAAGGTATGAGAGTGTCTCGGTATTTATAAAAAGGAAGGCATGATATTGTCTTGGTATTTCTAAAAGGAAGGCATGATATTGCCTTGGTAGTTCTAAAAAGGAAGGCATGATATTGCCTTGGATTTTCTAAAAGGAATGTATGATAGTGTCTTGGTGTTTTCTAAAATGAAAGATGTGATTGGTACATGATATGTTGGTACCACACATCTAAAAGGAAAATTTTATTATATGTGATTGATACATGATATATTGGTACCACATATATTTAAAAGGAAAAGTTTATTATATGTGATTGGTACATGATATGTTGGCACCACACATTTCTAAAAGGAAAAGTTTATTATATGTGATTGGTACATGATATGTTGGTACCACACATTTCTAAAAGGAAAAGTTTATTATATGTGATTGGTACATGATATGTTGGTACCACACATTTCTAAAAGGAAACGTTTAGTATATGTGATTGGTACATGATATGTTGGTATCACGCATTTCTAAAAGGAAAGTTCATTTTAATATTTCGTACACGAGATGTTGGTACCTAGGTTTAGTTAAAATGAAAGATTTTATATGTGTTTGGTACATGATATGTTGGTACCTTGACATAGCTAAAATGAAAAGTTCGTATATGTGATTGGTACATGAGATGTTGGTACCTTGGTTTTATTCCTTTGAGAGTCAAAAAATGAGTTAAGCTGCACAAGGTTGCTTATGTTAGCTATTCGTGCAAGTGTTATTATTTCATTTCCCCGAGTCCCTCACTAAATGACCGGGATACATTATAGTGAGTTCGCTGAGTCCCTCACTAAAGGGTCGGGATGAGTTATATGAAAACAAATACGATGACTCTCATTTCTATAAAGTACATTGGTACCGTGGTACAGTGGTACAGTGATACAGTGGAAAAAGGTACAGTTGGCTCTTATTTTATATGGCACGGTTGAATCTGGTATTTGATTTTCATACTTGTCCCTGTCATTCTTTTGTACAGTTATGATCTTGTTTAATGTACTTCCTGGTTACATACTTAGTACTTATTGTACTGACCCCCTTCAGAGGGTTGCGTTCATGCCCGCATGTATTAGGTACTCAGTTGAGTGATCCGTGAGCTTAGGATCCTCGGTCAACATTTTGGGATATAGCTCCAATGTTCATGAGCTTGTCATTTTGGCACAGGTCTTCCATTATGGCTATGTATATTCAGGGGTACGGCGGGGCCTTGTCCCGTCATAATTTACTGCACAAACTCTTAGAGGTTTGTATTCATATGTGGGTTGGACTTGCGTGAGTTGTATATATATATTGTTGGTCAGTTGTACTACTGTGTTGTCGGGATGTTCCCGTTTATATATAGCGGCAGCTTCATCGGCTTGTCTGTTTTTATAACATGAGTTTTTCTTAGAGCTTCCGCTGGTTATATGTGATGTATGGGTATAAGGGTACCCATGTAGGGCATCAGTCGCGGGCCCGGGGTTCGGGTCGTGACATCCTCCTTTAATATCCCTATCATGAGTTGCAATAGCAACACTTACACCAACTTCTCACCCTGAAATGATCACGCAGAACATGTAAAAGCAGTTGTCGCACCAGCAGCAGTATCTACACCAACAGACTCAGGTGCATGTAGTAATATTCAACTATGAGAAACAACTAATAATGTAGATGCACACAACGATCACAAATAGCAATAGCTGCTACTGCACATCATTTTCCACCAACAGCATCAACTAAATATCCATTATTTTCTTCACCAACTGCTTGCTGCTTCAATACTAGAAACCGCAGCAACAATACCAACACGTACACAAATAGAAACTAACAACCACAGTAGAAGCAGCAACAACCAGCCAACACAAGCAACGAACGACACAGTTCTAGAATCTGGAACAGAAAACAACAACAACGACGAACTCGACAATTTTTCTCCAATTTCGTCAATTCACCAACACAAACTAAATGAAGTTGAGTTTCCAGAAACTCGACTATCCTCGGCGATCTGCGACGTCGCAACGATAGCCAAAGGCGGAGTGTATCTGCATAAAACGATAATATCTCCATCCGACTAAATTGACAAATGCGATAATCGAAAAGTAAGTAAAATATAATGAATCGACTTTGATTCTCCGTCGATTCTGTTGTCACTCGCAATAAAATCGATCGATATACTATAGAGATTACCTCAATTTTCGATTCTCAATTTTTCGGAAGAAAATCGCAATCGCGATTTTGTTTTTCAATTTTTCAATTTTTCTCCTTTCGATCGATTCTGAATTCCTCCTCAATATGCTATATTAGCTCCTTCGATTTCGACTTCGAGTCGAATCGATTGCTTCCTGATTTTCAGAATAAATCGCCGCTGATTTTCTCTGTTTTTCGATCGCGATTCTGATTTTTCAGAATAAATTGCTACTGATCTTCGATTCTCTGTTTTCGATCGCGAATCTCCTTATCGATATGTTTGCAATTGCAGATTTCCTTCTTCGATTTTGATTTTTTCGATTTTCAGAAAATTCTTCGATCTCAATTTCCATTGCGCGATATGAAGGTCCTACAAATCGGTAGTCTTTGATAGCATGTTAAAATTCTAAATCTATATGAACAGAAGAAGAAAAACAATGAACGAGAAGAAAAGAAAAACATAGAAGGATAAAACAGAGGAGGTAAACGAGAGAGAGAGAAGATGATATTTTTGCGGTTCAAATGAGCTTTTGAATATATTTTCTATTATTTACTCTCTAAACTAAGAAATACAAGTTAGTCCCCTATTTATAAGAAATGACTAACTATCCCACTAACTATCTCCTAATGACAAAATATCTAATCAAAATAAATATCTCTAATTAAAATATCTAATGATCATTTAATCAAAATAATATTCAATTAACTAACCACATATATATACAATATATATATGTGGTATATCTCTAATACCGGAGGATCCGACATGTCTTCTTTTCATTTGTCCTAGTTAGTTTCCTTAGTAGCTTCAAGCTTGCAATGTCATTTGCTTTTTATAGTTATTAAAAAAAAATTGCATGGAAAAAAGATCTTATAATACTGTAGCATATATAGTGCGTGCTTTTGCTTTCATTTCACGTTGGTGTTGGAAGGCTGACTTAAAAAGCTTATTGCTCCACATCTTTCTTTCCTTCTTTGTTTCTTCTTCACTATTTTTCTTTTTATTATTTGATTTAGTTGAACCACGTACTCTTCCGTTTTAATTTATGTGACACCATTTAGTTTGACAGAGAATTTTAAAAAAAAAACTTTTGAAATGTGTGGTACAAAACAAATTTTATATAAATGTGTGGATGTAAATCAATCTCATAAAGTTAAATTATTTCTAAATATAAAAATGTGACATTCTTTTTGCGACAAAAAAAAAATAGTGACACATAAATTGAGAAAGATGAAGTATTAATTATTGATTCGGTGAGATCATAGCAAGTGAAATCTAGTACAGTGAATTTGTGATCTTTCAAAGATTATTGGACTCAGAAAGTAAAAGAACACGAAGAAAAGTTATGTGCTTTTTTGCAATTTTGCTTTTAGAAAAAAAGCGGAAAAAAAGAGAATTAATTATTTGAGTGATTTGACATTAGATAGGTGGGGCAGAAGGCGAAATCGCTCAAGACAGGGCGCCTTCATCTCCTACCGACGTAAATCGGAAGAAGGAATCACACGCGACTAATGGCAGCCAAGACACAGATTCGACGCCTACAAGCGAAATATCCTCTACAAAGGAGAATGAAACTCACATCGCGATCGCTGCGCCGAACTCATCTATTTGAGCATCTACCGTCCTGAAACCAACTACGCTCATGCGGCAGACAGGTGCTTTCCTTCGCTGAGAAGATGTTGCTTAATTAGTTTTTTCGCTAAAAGAGCTGCTCGTCATAGAAGATTACACATAAAATGATAAAAGTCAGCACCCTGCCAAAAGTAGCCACTTCATGTCTCATGCATGCATATATACAATAAAGTAATTTCTAAATTATCAAAATTTATATTTATCAGTTTATAACATATTTATTTTCAAGATTTTAAATTTCATATTTAAAGAGGTTTATTTGCATGTAGATATCTTCTTAATAATATGATAATATAAAATATTATTTACACTGATAATATATAAAACTTAAAACTCTATTTATAATTCACCAATCCCTTCTTTCATTTCTTAACCTATAAACTTTAAAATTTCGCATAAACCATAAAAAATACAACTTTTCTTCTTCTTGTTTTTGGTTCTTTTTAAGTTTCATTTTTGCTACGAATCAATTCATCAATGGATCCTAGTGAGTCGTGTCCTGCTTGCACACATGATGTATATATGAGATTTTGTCGTTTAGACTGTCTTAGTGGATCAAAATAGTATTAAAGTCGAGAATTACAAAACAATATATATGAAGATAACGAATAGTAGCTTTAATGATGAAGCCCATGAAGATATATATTAGTTACTCCCCGTTCCAAATGATTGTTCTACTTTGACTTGACACGAAATTATAAGAAATAAGGGAAGATTTTTTAAATATGTTATTCAAAACAAACTTTAAATATTTGTATAGTTATAAATCATCTCATAAAATTAAATTATTTCTAAATATATAAATATATTAATTTTTTGGACAAATTAATAAAAAAAGTAATACAATGATTATGAGAAGGATAAAATACATAAAAAGTGGAGTATTTCTAGCTTGATACTACTACTACACCATTCTCAAAGGACGACTCAATGACACGATTTTTTTTAATCTTACTATCTCAAATAAAAAATGTATATACACATACTAAAACAATCTTTGCATCTTCTAGGTCTTAAGTATGTCACGTCATTCATTTGAAAAAATTAAAGGTAAAATGAGCATGTTTGTATAAAAAAAAAAAAAAAGAGAGATTAAAGCACATACTAAAAACTAAAATCGAGGGAGAATTAAATGTATAGCATTCATTTTGTCACTTTTTGGCTCTATAATTGAAAAATAATTACTGTCATGCAGTGTAAAATTTCATAAAATGACTAATTTTAATGTAATTACAGGGGCTAAAAAGTAGCCAACCACTCCATCGTCGACGCCAGCTGGTTGGTCACCGGAGCAGCTGATTGATCGGATGAACATAGGAAGTAGAAGTATACATGTCTAAGGGGCCGGGTTGACCCGGAACCGGACCGGTTGACCCAGTATAAAATTCGGTCCAATCCAAATCGGTAAGGATTACCGGGTTGGGGGTTGATTTGGCCCCAACCCGCACGAGTTACAGAGGAATCCGGTAAGGACCCGGACCGGTTGAACCGGTAACGGGAAACCGATAATCTTACCGGTAAGGGGAAAAAAAATTAAAGAGTTGTTGGTGCCCAACGGTAACATTACCGTTGGGGCTGGGGTAGAGGGGATGGGGGAGGGGCCAACGGTCAGTGGATTGTTTGGCTTTTTTTTTTTTTTTTTTTAATTTTTTGTTAATTACATTTTTATCCTTTAAAAAATCTATAAATACTCTACATTTTTATCACACAATTATTTCTACAATTCTCTTAATTCTCAATTCTCATACTCTCTTAATTCTCTATATTATCAATTCTCAAGTTATTGTTATTATTAATTTGCAAAGTAGCAAGACTTCGAGCTTCGACCTTCGAGTTTCAATTGAATTCTGAATCTCGAAGTTTGGTACACCGTTTCATTCTCTAATTATTTTATTAAATTATCATATTTATTTGTTGATTATTTAAATATTTTATAATGTCTTTGCTAAAGGTAATTGCGTCGGAACTGCGTCGTAAATCTAGTTCAAGGGGTAAAAAATATATAGGTTCTTCATCATCTAATCAAAATATAGATTATGATCAAATGCAAAAAGATTTTGGAATAGAATATAATGAATATGATAACGTTCAATTAGATAATATTGTTGAACTTGAAGAAACTGAACCTCCTACACCTACTAGTGTTCCTTCTGTCAATGTTGATACTGCTAGTGGTAGCCGTAGACCTCCTTTACTAGAAGTTACAGAACCAGAAGTAAGGAGAAAAAGGAGTAGAGTGTGGCTCTTTTATGATAGAGTTGGGGACACTGATAGAGTTAGATGTAATATTTGTGGGAAAACTTACAAACATGTTAGATGAGTGTTGACGGGGACTACACTATAGGTAGGCATTTATTGAAAGATCATCCGATACAATGGGGTGTTGCCACTGATTTAGAACCCGGTCAACAATAACTTAATCCATTAACGGGGGGTGGCTAAGTACGATCCAAAGAAGGATCACATTGAATTAGCAAAAATGATTGTCGGAGGTTGTTTACCTTTTTCTTTTGCTTCTTCTTCATATTTAATTTACATATATTCAAAGAGTATATAATCCTTGTTTTACAGGTGATCCTCGTAGTACTTGTAGAGCCGATGTTTTTAGACTTTATAATGATTATGTTATTTATTTGCAATGTTTGTTCACTAATCTTTCATGCCTAGTTAGTTTTACTGCAGACATTGTGCATACTTTAAACGGTTATGATTATTTAACAATTACTTGTCATTTGATTGATTAAAATTTTAAAATGGAAAAACGTATTATTGCTTTTGCGTATGACGAGGATCAAAGTCATACTGGAAAATATATAAGCGAAACTATTTGTGCTTATGCCAAAAATTATAATCTTTATAAAAAAATACTTTGTATATCATTCGATAATGTATCTAATAATATTGTTGTTGTAGATCTTTTAAAAGTGGAATTAGAACCGTCACTTCCTGATATATTTCATGTTCGTTGTGCTTGTCATATTTATAATTTAATTGTTAAAAGCGGTATTGAGTTATTTGCAATTGAAATACAAATTGTCAAAAGAGTTGTTGGAGTTATTCAAGGTAATAATAGAAAAAATAGACTTATAGAATTTAAAGAAAAATGTAAACAATTTGATTTGAGACCTAAATTCATGTCACAAGAGATTATTACATGGTGAAATTATACTTATTTATTTTTAAAAGAATGTTATAAGTATAAAGACCCCATAACACATTTTTCAAATGCTCACGCGATTTATATGTTAACCGACGATATTTGAAAATCAATTGTTGAACTTTTAAAAAAATTACGTAAATTTTACACTGCTACTGTTGAATTTTCGGGATCTTATTACCCAACAGTTTGTAATGCTTTAGCTCATATAGCTGAAATTTTATATTTACTTTATGGTTTAAAATCAAATATAAAATATAAAGTCATAGCATGATTATGTTTGAAAAGTTTAAAAATATTTTTTCCTATTCCCGATATTTATCAGATTGTGCGATCTTAAATCCTTCATAAAAAGTAGATTGTCATAATTTAATATTTAGTTTATATATTTATATGGAAGTAGGTGAAACAAAAATTCCATCTTCATTTGATTGCATAAGTAATCTTGATACTAATTTAGCTAAATTTATGATTATTATGCTACATTACATGACAACAACAACTCTGCTACTAATATTCCTTCTAGTTCTGCTTCTGCTTCCGTGTCTACATCTGCAGGATTCGATGAAGACGATGAAAATGAATCTTTATCTATATGGAGCACTTTTGCAACAACACAAGCAAGCACAACTTGAAATTGTGATGAGATGCAGTTTTATTTGCAAAAGTCAACGGAGCCGAAGAAGAACTTTCAACCTTTACAATGGTGGCATGATAACAAAAGACAATTTTCGGTACTAGCAGCTACGACACATGATGTTCTTAATGTGTCTATCTCAACAGTGACTTCTGAAAGTGCATTCAGCCAAGCACGAGATCAAATAGGAGACACACGTCACTCATTGGGCGGAAGCACATTAGAAGTATTAGTATGCTTAAGGGATTGAATCAGATCAGATAGAAGAAATCAAGGATATGAAGACGTTGACTATCCGGAAGATGAAGAAATCGACAATATTTTGGAAACCGGGAGCGCAACCGGGACTGGAATTAATACTCCAGATTTAGAGGCTATCGAACAACCTATAAATTACGAAGAACTTGCAAGAAGGATGCATAATATGTAAATAACAATTACTATTACTTTATTATGTACTCTTATTAACAATTAACATTATGAATAATGAAAGTTCGAAAGTTTACATCTTATCATTAGTTTTTATTTTATTATCTCTTTAGTTGTTATTTGTTAACTTATCTTATGTCTACTAATTTAATAAATTAATAAATTTTCGAAATAAAAAAAAAATTAATATAGTTTATATAACTACAATATAACTATAAAGTATAAAGTTATAAACTATATTATATTATTATATTACATATTTAATTTGAATTTGGTTAGATTTCGAAATTTACAAAAAAAAAAAAAAAAAAACCCGGACCGGTAGGCCTGGTTCAACCCGAACCCGCACGGGCCAACTGAAAATTCGGTAATGATCCGGATCGGTAGGCTCGTGAAGCTGCCGATCGGCCGCAGAATCGATTCAACCTGCAGACTGCCACGGCCCGGTCGATCTGTTAGACAAGTATAAGTAGAAGTAGTGGGGTGGTGATGTGGGTCCCACCTGCTGATGTGTCTCCCACGTGTAGTCTATGTGACATTTCTGTTAAAAAGGGCAAAATATAACAACTTTCATAACGGGAATGACATATTTGACCTCAAACTTTAACAAAGGGCAATATGACATTTTTCTTTAAGTTTGAGGGCAAATATGACTCTTTTATTAGTCATTCGCAATTTGTGGTTGGAGTCTCGACGGGTCATCAACTTGCGGATTCTTAATGGGCTTAGAAGTCCAAAACTTGTTAAACTTATGGGTCAATTCATCACAACTGTCTAATTGTAGTTCAATCGGCTAGGGTTTTGCAAAGGTTCAACTCCAAGAAACATTAGATGGATCCTTCAGCTCTTCAGTCTCCTGAATTGCAGAATTTTCTCAATGTGAGTTTTTCAGATTGCATTTCTATATGTATGCAAGCACATTTATTAATCCATTTAGTTGAGATGGCCATCTTGTGTGCACCTCCACTGAGTATTTACTATCTCCCACCAGCCCATTATCGGATAACTCTAGTCACCAAGGCTTAGGTAGATCCTAAGATAGTGTTTTTTTGTCTCTATTGGGATTTGAACTATGTTTGCACCCACTTCATTGACCACTAGGCTTAGGTAGATAGGAAGAAGTTATCTAGTGTACTTTTTGCCTCTATTGGGATTTACTATCGTATCCAAGGTTTTCACCCCCCAACCCACCCCACGTTGTGGGATTTTCACTGGTTATGTTGTTGTATCCAAGGTTTTCACCCCACTTCATTGACCACTAAGCTTTTATATCTGCTTTTCACCCCCCACCCCCTAGTGTTTTTTGTGTCTATGTTGAGAGTTGAACTCTCGTCTCTAAGGTTTGCACTCATTTCATTTACCACTACGCTTTATTTTCATTTTTATTTGTCACCCTTTGAGATGCTTGGAGCTTTATGCCTTTAAATGGCATTCCATTGTGTTCTGGACGACACTTGAGCATATTTATTCAAATAGTTTAAAAAACACAGGAGTCATTCTTGTTTCTATTTTTGTTCTGAATTTTATTACTCTAAAATCAGAAATGTGCTGGTAGCTCTGTTTAGAGCAGTGTTGTTAACTCAGATATATCTCTTGTCCTGAAACATCGTTTTACTAGCAAGAACTGAAAACTAATTTTGGACATTCTAACTGTTAAAGCAAGATACTATGGACAAAGAGATCACAGATAATTTGACACAACACTATTTTAAAATGGTATGGAGCTCAATAATAGTACTTCTTTCTGTAAATATTGGTCAAATTAGTTGAGAAATTGGTTCCGTTTGTTTTGTTCTTTGGCTTAGATTCCTGAAGTCCTGCTTTTTGTGGGACACAAGATAAGGCTCTATAGTATTCTGTAGTTTGATTTCTGCTGCTATGTGTTCTTTAGTGTAAGCTATTTATCTTATTTAGTTGTGTTAGCTACTGCTTCCTGTGGTTAGAATGCATTATCGTTGCGTATTTGATTTTTACTATCTGCATGTCCATAATGCGTTAATTTCTCGTATGAGATTGATTGTTTCTCATACTTTGTTTTGCTTTGCCTGATTATGCTTTGTATTGAGCCGAGGGTCTCCCGGGAACAGCCGCTCTACCTACCAAGGTGGAGGTGAGGTCTGTGTACATTCTACCCTCCCCAGACCCACATTGTGGGATTTTCACTAGGTATGTTGTTGTTGTTGACAAGATTACTTGAACCACCCAAAAGTTTCTATGAAGCTATTTGAATAAAAATTGCAGCTCATTAAACTGGTAGAAAGATAAAGTTTTACGCTCGTTTATTTTATGAAGCTCTTTGAATAAAGCTCCTAAACTAGTGATAAGATAACTTTGAGCTCATTTATCTTTGTCATAGTTTGATCTACTATAGCTACATGAAAAACTTATTTGCTAGTTACTCCCTCTGTACCAATTTATGTGGCACCATTTCCTTTTTAGTAAGTCCCAAAAAGAATGTCACATTTATATATTTAGAAATAATTTAACGTTATGTGATTATTTACAACCACACATTTATGTAAGACTTGTTTTGGACCACATTTTAAAAGTCTTTCTTACTTTCTTAAACTCCGTGCCAAGTCAAATGGTTCCACATAAATTGGGACAGAGGGAGTACTATTTTACTCGCGTGATGGGCTGATGGATGATTATGTCCCAAGTCCCATTCCATCAATCTACCAGGAAGTCACTCGGTGAAGGTCATCTACAAGGAACTTGGAGACCACCTTGGAAAAATCTGGGTCTTTTAAAGTTAATCTTAACTTGTTATTTTTGGATTTTACTTTTAAGCGCTTAATGAAGTATTCGTTTCACCAGAATTTATAACATGAAGTTAATTGTCGTGCTACAATGCTTTGAGGCCTTCTGGACACAACATACTAGTGAGATAGGATTCTTATTCATGTTTTGCCTCATGATTCATCTTTTTTTCTCCTAAGAAAAACACGCAAGTCAAATAGGATTCGTAGTCATGTTTTGCCTCATGAATTTATCTTTTTTTCTCCTAAGAGCAGTTTATTAAAATACTTCCAGCTACTTCTAAAAAGAATTTCTCATAGTTCCATTAAATATGCTTGTTTTGAACTTGGAATCCACACTTGGCTGTCAACCATTCCCTGCCTCTTCATGAGAATACATATTTGTGAGAATCGTTCTGATTTCATTCATTGCCTTTTCCTCTCTTGCTATATTAGGCTAAGAGCATCAGAGTGCTTTGGAATCTTAAGCTACATGAGTAAATCTTATATTCCTTATCCATCCATGACTCGGAATTGCTTCAATGACTTGATTTGATTAAGTTGCTCCTCCTTGTTGAGCGATTTATAAAACATCAGTTCTCCAGTTAGCTATTGTGTTTTGCTTTTCTTAATAACCCTAGAGTTCTGATATGGTTAGTATCTTCATCTTACTAATATTTGCTCCTCAATTCTTAATTTCTACAGCAAGAGAAGGAAAGAGCCATGATCAATGAAATGGTTGGAAAGCTCACAAGTGCTTGCTGGGATAAATGTATCACTGGAACACCTGGAAGCAAGTTCAGCTCCAGTGAAGCTACTTGTCTAACAAACTGTGCACAACGCTATATGGAAATGAGTCTCATGATTGTCAAACGGTTTCAGAATATGCAGTGAAGAGCGATTAGCTGCATAATATGCACACTTTCCCGTTCCTTTGTGCCAATGATCCTAAAATGTACTTCCGTTGCAATTACAATTCTCACAAAGGTGTATTCTCAATACATTGTTTGTGCGATTTATTGATGTTTATCGGTCCGCAGATGGTTAATCTACTAACAGCAATGGATGGCATCTCTCATTTGGGATTTTCAAGTGTAGATTAATAAATTGATTAGTTATGTTTCTTGGCATGAAATGTCCAAAACATGTATGGAAAATCATCAAATGCATCAGGAATTTGGATAGAATAGACTTCTTTTGAGTTTTCGTGCAAATCTGCTAGTATAGGCCCACTAATATGCCCAATGTTCCTGATGCAATATGATGAGAGGCTATTCCTCGTTGAACAAAAGGATTTGTTGCAAAGGTTCTCAACATCTATTGTTTTTTTAAAACTGTTAAACTTTAAGTTCTCAACATCTATTTAAAGTTAAATAACCTGTATTTGATCTTTATTCCTCTGAAAGTCAGTATAATCTAAAACATCTTACCCCTTCATCCTATCCATAGACAAAACAACTGTTGCTAATGGAGGGCATTCAAGGAATTCGGAAAACAAAATGACACTCCCCCCTCTCCTAATGTTGCCTTGATATGCAAGACAAATATTTATAAATTGCGTTGAAGATTCTCTTTCAGCGTTATTGTGAACCCATTTTCACCCTAGCAAAAACTACAATGTGTTTCGCAAGAAAACTTTTCAAGTCGAGCATGCACATCAAAAATGGTGGTACCAGGAGTGCTACAGATTCACATATGTGGTAACTTGGGGCAATTACCCAAAAAAGAGATGAGATGAGATGAAGTAGAATAGAATTTGAATCTTCACAATATATCACATATAACAGTTGGAAGCCATTACTGGTAAGAATATTTTTTCTCTTTACAGATTAAGCACATTTCAAGTAACTTTCAACAAAAGAAAACTAAAAGTAGAAAGAAGATATAATTATACACACAACACCACACCTCCTCAAGGATAACCAGATCCCCATCCATTGACAGAACGGACAGGATCATCCTTTGGCTTAAGATCTCTACTTGCCAGTTCTTCTACAATAATTTAAACAGCATACAGGCGAACTGCTATTGCTGGTTTTCAAACCGGTAAGCACTATCACTGACAGTAGTCCGATTGGACTCTCCAATTTCAGATGCCATGGCAATTACATCAGGCGGTATATTCAAAGTTCCACTTCTTCTTCCCCAACTAGTGCGCCTGGGATGTAGGATACTACGCCCCTCAGCCAAGGTAGTGCTGCTTAGCTCCGGAGATGCAGCCAAGAGCTCTTCATCTTTATCTAACTGATTATCATTTCTAGGCTGTCCTTCAAAATCACCGGTTCCTGTTGCAGTCTCATGCCAACCTGGCTTCCTTCCCATTTCTAAGTCGCTCATCGTTTTCTCCAAGTTCGGACTAACAAAACCACCAGCCACTTCACGAGCTGGTATCCCAGGATCTCTCTGCGCTATGGCCCTGAATTTGTTCTTGGAAGGAGGAATGCTGGTGCAGAATATCTCTAAGAAGTTATGGAGTACACCTTTGTCAAAAGGATTGATCCGCCGATCATATCGATATCTGAAGTTCTCATATGTCGACTGCAAGCAGATAGAAGACTCAAGTGTCAAAAACATCAAGTAATCTAATCCTAGAAATCGAAGGCCTTCACGAGTTTGAATCATTTAGATAACTGAAGAAACAAAGAAAAAGAAGGGAAAACATCTGAAACACTCCAGCTGTCAAGAAGAATGTATTACCTGGTTTGTGCCAATAAGATAAAGATGGAAGACAGTCAGGCCACCAACAAACCAGACTGATATGAATGTATAAATGATTAGCACAATGGAAGCAGGAGTCTTGGCCATTGCTTTCCAGACGTTGATCTGCTCACCATCCATGATCCGTCTAATATAGACCCAGCAGAAGCCATGGACGTATAAGCAAAGAAGCGTTGATGAAAATACAAACATGAAGAAGAAGCAGTAATTCCTCTGCACCACCAAACATAATATAGTTCAATTTAAAGGCTAAAGCATTTCAGTTAGAAATTGTGTGAAGGTGCTTACAAAAATAGAAGCTTTGCTCAGACTAGGAAAATAGTTCTTGGCAAAAACCGAAAATAAGTTCTAATAACATATTTCCACAACTTAGAGACCTAGTCCTTTATCACAAAAAGCGAGACATCCAAGATGTTCTACCAGGATTAAGTGCGGAGAAGATGTGCAAATACATTGCAATCAGAAAATATTTTACATAAAAATCTTTGTTGGAGAAAAATAAAAGAACAGAAAACAAGAGCTGTCCCCACTCAAATATCTCATTCTGTAATCTCAATTATTTAGCAGATAAAACAATTTTAAGTTGGTACACTTGATCATTGTAAGGCTTCTTCTTGTTTGCCAAGAAAACTATCAAGTATCATTTTTACCAAAATAATAATTAAAAAAAAGGATCCTATACTTTAGAACTAACTTGGCTATGAACTGGCTGGTACAGTTGACCTAAAGAGTGCACGGATGGAAAAAGTTCTTGACAGACTGACAGCTTGGTCAAGTGCCATTCTAGCTTTAAAACCTTTTGTAGAGAAGAATCTTATGACCCAAAACATGTTCTTGAGGAGGCTTTATGGATTCGAGCAGAACAAAGAGGAGAAATGATAACTGACAGAAATCCTTTTGCGACGACAGGAAAATCCACAATGCAGGACACTGTTACTCATGAACATAACATAAACTGTGTGCGTTAACATGCAGATATCAGAGAACTCAGAACTCATAATCCAAGGCATCTTTTCGGCAACAATCAAAGTATGATACACAAAAGGGAGAATTACGAAACCAATTGATCACAAATAAAATAATGAATAATCATCACAAATTATTGGGGAGAGGTGATTAGACATGATATGGAGCAGGTGCAACTCACTGAGGACATGACCTTAGATCGGAGGTATGGAGGACACGGACTAGGGTAGAAGGGTAGTAGGTAGTCCAGTGTAGTCCTACCTACGCTTACAAACTTATAATTGTAGTGTTATTACTGTAGACCCGCTTAGCCTACCATACTAGTAGGCGCATTATTGTTTTATGTTGTCGTTTGATTTATGTTGATATGTGTTTTCTAGTGTACCTTGTTTGTCTTATTTACCTGCATTAGTTATTGCTTCTTTTTAAGAATGAGATATCATGACTTATTCGATTTGTTTGTCTTACTTTGCTTGTGATTGTGCTTTGTCTTGAGCCGAAGTCTCTCGGAAACAACCGCTCTACCTACCCAAGTAGAGATAAGGTCTGCGTACATTCTACCCTCCTCAGACCCCACGTTGTGGGATTTCACTGGTATATTATTGTTGTAATCATCACAAATTATTGATAAAGTACAAAATTACCAACAATTGTAGTTAAAGATTTTTTTGGGATACTGCCTGCGAGAAGTTAAAGAAGTTATGAAACTAATAAGGAAAAATAAGAAATATAAAGTGAATTTATTATTACAAAACAAGAAAAATGAGGAAAAAGACATCAACCACCACCCATGAAAAGATATGATTTCCGAGAGGAAAATAATACTGGGAAAAAGAAGAACATATAGTAGGGTCCAACAGCAAAGTGAAAAGATTTTCAGAGATTAGGAGAAAGTGCTCACCAATCCAATACATTGCCCAACCCAGGGACAGTGATGGTCAAACCGTTCGACGCAGTTATTGCAAATTGAGCAGTGAGAACAGCGTGGAGGCCTATACAGCATGCATGTATCACAATATTTGACTTTTACAGTTATTCCATTGACATTCACATCCTTGATGCGGGGCAAACGTAGTTGTGGAGTTTGACCAGGTCCAGCTTGAATACTTCCTTCAAAGTTCTCTAGCTCTGGAGGATGAGGATTGCGAGGAATTATACCAGGATCTCTTCCAGATGTCAGTAGAAGCAGGAGTAAGACCTTTTAAGGAAAAAAACATTTATTACGTTCTATTTCAACTCATGAATCTATATTCCTCTTTGCCATAAAATTAAAGTTCGGGGAACAACCCAATTAATAGTTCCTTTCTGTTACAGATATTAGCAAGAAACATCAAAAATCCTTTTACGTACAAAGAATTCCTTTTTCGTACGAAGAATTCAGAGGGTCATCTGTATTAACATGACACTAAGGGAAAACCAGAAAACAGGCCATCCACTTTCGAGCGATATCCAGGAATGAACATAAAACTGCAAGAATCTAGACAGTCTCTAGTGCAGCGAAAAATAAAGGAATATACAAACTTCCATCATCACACCACTCACTATTAAATGTTCCCAAATACCAGCACTCTTTTATCATGGTTAGGGATTTGTTTTTATTGAAAGGAACCATGGTTAGAAATTTCTGTTCTTTATAAAAATCTTATATGCTCTTTACAGCTAAGAAAATCCACGAACACAGAGGGGAAGAAGAAACGCTAAAAATTTGAAATTAATGGAAAATCCGCAAGTACTGAAGGCAAGAAACAATCTGGAAACTTAGTAACAATTTCCGTCTTTATTTTATTACCCTCTTGAGAATAGATGAAACCAGCCTGCCTCTCCATACAAAGACTTTCACTATTATTTTTGAAATAGAATGCAGCACCATTTGTTATCGGCCTTACTTAGTGCCTCTTCTTTGTTCAATAGATTTTCAAAAGTTGATCCAGATTACATTGGATCAAGAAATTTATCACAATATCCATCCTTGTCAAGTTGCAACAATTCATTTAGTTCAACTAGAAAAATTGGCAGAAGATAGACTCGGTCCTTTGAACCCAATAACATCTTCAAAATATAATATGCATTGTACATAAAAAATACCTAACTCCCTCTTGCTTAACCAACTAAGCATGCTGTGACTTTTTTTTTCTTCATAACAGTGGTGTACAGGATGCTCTGACCATTTTATATGTTTGACGTAATTATTCATACATCCACATCTTATTAAAAGAAAAAAATGTGGCCTTACAAGGAGAATTCTTGTTAAAAAGAACTCGTGCACAAATGGATATGGAGTAGCTAGGAAAGGGTTAGGTTGGTTGAGCAATGGACTGCAAAACTGAGCCGATTACCAGAGGCATCTAAACAGACTAGAACTAGGCATGTAAACTTAAGCCATTACGCATGCTCCAGACCACATACTGATGTTTTAAAATGTATAGAGTAGATGCTAGTCAAAAGAACCACATTCCTGGCAGTTTCTCGTCTGATGAAGCTGTGGATTTATAATATAAATCAAGCTACAAAGTTAAGCAATGGCAGAAGATCTCTTGTAGTTAGATCACAATCAATGAATCATAACAACCCAGTCTTTTGACACATTATCAGCATTTACAACTATTGTGCACAGGAAATTTGTTTTCGCTCATGAATCATCATACTTACTTTAATGCCCAAATTGAAGGCAAATGCAAGAAAGAAAAGGTACAGCTAAATAAATGATACAGTTTAGTCAATTGATCAGGAGTAACTACTCGTAGAATTCCATTATCTGAAAATGATCAAAAGGCATAACACTTGCTTTAATTCCACCCATTAAGACGGCCAATGTAACCATAAAATACTAGAAGTATATAAAGATTTTGAAATCATGTTTTTAAAGGAAAAGAATAAAAGCACTTACATATATTGTAAAAACAATAGCTACGGCCATGATGGACCACCCCCAGTGACCAGCGAAATCATCTACAAGTTTCCTCGCAACAAAGATGCAAAATACAGCAATTGGGGCAACTATAAGGAAGATAGTCATAAAGAGCGATCTCACATCAGGTCCAAATATAAACCTTCCTTGAAGAAGAAATTTCTGCACAATGAAGAGGCAATACTAAAATTGAGAAAGAGTATCCACACATGAGATGTGCCAATTAAGACAACCAGAAATGCAAAAAAGAAAATAATGTCAAAATTTTAGCAACTAACATAGCTAATTGGGATAACATGCCAACTATACATGCTGCTCTTCATGGGAAAAGGAAATGACAGTAAAGTTCTGTTAGTAATAAATTTTTTGACTTAATGTAGTTGTAGGTACCTGATTTGTTTTGCACAAAATTCTGGAAATAGATAGTAGAGTACTTTTCTTTTTGGCGTAGCTTATGGTTTATCTTCGTTTCTTTTTCTTCTTCAATAACTTGGGGTAGATTAGTAGCTTATCATTCTGGTCCTTCAGGTAATTTAATCTTGTTTAGGAGTAGTTATTCTGGATGAGGAAAAGATTTGGGGTCTACAAGTACTTTCTCAGTGTTGTGGGAAGAATACAGAATTTTGCAGCAATCCTGCTTTTTCTGGACTCTCGTAGTTACTTCTGATCCCCAGAGAGATACCAAGGTTACTGGAACAACTCTTACAACGTTTCTTTCCTGTACTTCTGATCTTCAGCTTATGGACACCTCAATCATTCCATTAAGTACCTACTACCTCCTACCAGCATAGGTATCAAGTAACTTTGTCTACCAAGTCTTAGGCAAATGTGTAACGACCCGTTGGTCGTTTAACACTTTAAAACTACGAAAGGAGTATGGGACCATAGGGTATTAAATTATAGAAGTTTTAATATACAATTTGTGCATGAATTTAATTGAGTGAGCCAAGCCCACTACCCCTTTTTGGTAGGACAAAAACGCAGAAAAAGAAAATAAAAAGGAAAAGGGAAGGGAAAAACGGGGGTGAACAGTAACACATCGTTTGAAAACGGCGGTTTTTCGCCATTTCCAGCGAACTGAGTGATAGTCGACGGTAGTGGGGCACACCATTGTGACCGTCGTCTCAAGGCGGTCATTTCCATACCAACGCCGCCGGTCATCTCTTCCTAAATCGCAGATCGATGTTTATAAACCCTAAACGCCGCCACGCCTTTTCCGGCCAACTGGGCAAGAGTTGAAGGTCGGGACTGGTACCACTACTCCCCATCGTCTCCCCGTCATTTTGATACCACGCATCGACTACAACTCGTACTCAATCACCTCGTCGACCAGTTTGTGTTTTCCCATCGGTGTTGGCCAAATTCCGATCGATTCAGGTACAATTGAAGGTCGTGGGTGGTGACTCTGAGTTCGTGTTGATCTTAGCTACGATTTGCAACCAACGCCGTGCCGTAATTTTTAGTATTTCAGATGTCACCATTGTTGGGTGAAGAAGCTTCACTGCCGCCATGGTCGCCGCCGCGATCGGGCACTCCCGCTGAGGTCGCCCACTCTCTACTGATTTTCCCACGCTACCACGGCCACCACGCAACAATTCACTATCTTTGGATGAAAATGGTATTTTCCGTGACCGTATGGCGCGCCAGCGTACAGCTGCGGAATTGCCACAAGAACTCAAGAGTCGCTACAACGGCTCAACAAGAATCTCAGCATCGCAAAGAATTCCATCCACCAAAATTTTGCAACAAATGTGGGCCCCACTTCTACTCAATACGGTCATCCGACACCTCAGCTAGCACCAAAACATATTTTAAGCGTTCAACGACTCTACGCAAAGGGAATGCATTAGTTCGATTGTTCGTGGCACCCGCTAGACATTGAGGTAGGTTACAGTTTACTTTAGTTACTCTGATTAGAGAATCGTATGTAGTCGTAGGAAGTGACGGGGATAGCATGATAGGCCTTCGGGCAGGAAGTGGAGATGAATTACTATTACGTTGGTTCCGTCAGTTGTTATGTGGGTTTGTCGCCATATGTGTTATTTTCTGTGATTATCACCAGATTTGACTTGTACTTGTTAATTGTATATCGGTGACACGTGTTGAGACTTGATATCATGCGTGACATACTTTCCATATTCTTTTGTGGCGATGGTGAGGTGAGAGACTGAGAGTGATTGATCGTCTCCGAGGTTTCTGCCGGAGATTGAGCGTGATTGATAGCCTCCGACGTTTCTGCCGGAGAGCGGGAGTGACAGCCTCCGAAGTTTCTGCCGGAGAGCGGGAGAGAGAGTCCGAGATTTCTGCCGGAGGTTGAGAGTGATTGATAGCCTCCAAGGTTTCTGCCGGAGAGCGGGAGTGAGAGAGGTGACATTGCATTGCATTGCATTCATCCACTCATATTTTGACTGATCATTCGGTGAATTATATCTGTCTTGGTTGATTTCATGATTTCTTTACGCTTTACTTGTATATGATACGTGACCATGTCTGATTGTTCTATGTGCTACTTGTTGGTTTCAACTTCTTCATGCGTTATCTAATCACCGCTTACTATGATGCTACTCTACTAGTGTTGTACTGATACTACTCTTGCTGCACTTTTGCTGAGTGCAGAGTACGATCCAGGTTCCAGTTCTACGCCCGTGACTGATTCGCGAGGTGGACATCTTCTAGTCACTCAGGGTGAGCTACTTGGTCGTCCGTGGCTCCTGAAGGGTTTCTTAGTTAATTCCATTTTTCTTTGGTTATTGACAGACAGTAAGGCTTGGTCATCCGTGGCCCCTGAAGGGCTTCTTAGTTAATTCCATTTTTCTTTGGTTATTGACAGACAATATGTAGCCTTCGAGCATTCTTTCGCACTTATTTTTCGCATCATTGCTCTTGTACCCTTTTGACCAGATTTTGGAAAATTAAGTGTTTAAGACTTATAATTTCTTATTCTTTATTTATTTTTCTGCTGATTTACCTTGTTAATGAGAACGTGGTTCGCCTACTCGGGGGAATAGGGTAGGTGTCATCACGACACCTGATTTGGGTCGTGACAAAGTTGGTATCAAAGCTTTAGATTAATCAGTCTAATGAGTACAAGAGCAATGTCTAGTAGAGTCTTGCGGATTGGTACGTAGACGTCCGTACCCATCCTCGAGAGGCTATAGGACATTTAGGAAACACTCCACTTCTTTTCTCTTTTCGTGCTAGTTCAATCTGATTGGTATCTGGTTCATTCTTTTCGTGCAAGTTCAATCGGATTGGTATCTGGTTCATTCCTTTCGTGCTAGTTCAATCCGATTAATATCTTAAACTCATTTCTATGTTCTCTCACAGGTGGTAGGACTCTTTATGTGATTCATATAAAGCATTTTCTCTCTATCCTATAGGTTGAGGTGTACTGACGAGAATCCAAATAGTTTATGGTTGGTGACGAAATAATCATAATGGTAAAATATTCGTTTAATGGGAGCATTTGGTGTGCTTAGTTTGGTATTGCGCGGGAGAATGAATGGAAAAGTTGAGTGTGGGCAAGATGGGAGTGTGTGTTAAGCACAAGTTGTTTAGAGGTTCTTCAAAGAAAATATCTATTGCCTTTACGTCAAGTGGGGAAATTTTCCCGTGGAGATTGAATTTTATGGGAAGGGGAGGTTGAAATCTTTCAGTGAAGAGTGTGATGCGGCTATCACAGGTATTATTTCGGGTTGTCACCGATCAGCTTCTGTCTTATTTGGTCCAGGTTCTACTTTCTCTTATGTGTCCACCTATTTTTCTACGGGTTTGGATATGCTTTGTGACATGCTTGATGTACCTATTCGTGTCTCTACTCCCGTCGGGGATTCGGGGATAGTAGGTCGAGTCTATAGGTCTTGTGTGGTCACGTCATGGGGTATGATACTTGGGAGACTGAGGCGGATATGCGGAGTAGATATCCTCAGTTGTTCGACAGTTCAGGTATCTCTTTCCTCCACACAGACCTTACCGCTCGAGAACAAGCGATTGTTTGATTGGTATCTAATGTAACGATCTGTTGGTCGTTTAAAACTTTAAAACTACGAAAGAAGTATGAGACTATAGGGTATTAAATTATAGGAGTTTTAATATACAATTTGTGCATGAATTTAATTAAGTGAGTGGGCCAAGCCCACTACCCCTTTTTGGTAGGGTAAAAACGCAGAAAAAAAAAGGAAAAGGGAAGGGAAAAACGGGGGTGAACAGAACTCCGTCGGAATAAGCAGGCGGTTTTTCGCCATTTCCGTGAATCGAGTGATAGTCGACGGAATGGGCACACCATTGTGACCGTGCCTCAAGACGGCCATTTCCATACCAACGCCACGGCCATCTCTTCCTAAATCACGATCGATGTTTATAAACCCTAAACGCCGCCACACCTTTTCCGCCAACCGGGCAAGAGTCAAGGTCGGATCTGTACCGCTACACTCCCATCGCCTCCCGCTATTTTGATACCACGCATCGACTACAACTCGTACTCAATCACCTCGTCGACTGGGCTTTGTGTTTTCGATCGGCCGCCAAATTCGATCGATTCGTGTACAATCGCGTCACGGCGTGGCTCGAAGTTCGTGTTGATCTTAGCTACGATTTGCAACCAACGCCGTGCCGTAATTCTTAGTATTTCGATTTCACCATTGTCAGCGGTTAAGCTTCACCGCCACGCCATGGTTGTTGCGATCGGCACCTCCGCTGAGGCTATCCACTACTTTCATCGATTTTCCTACGGTACCACGACCACCACGCAACAATTCACTATCTTTGAATGAAAATGGTATTTTCCGACGAATCATGGCGATCGCCGTACGATTCTTGAATTAAATTGCAACAAGAACTCAAGAGTTACAATGCTCAACAAGATTTCAGCGCGGCAAAGAATTCCAACACCAGAAATTTTGCAACAAATGTGGGCCCCACTTCTACTCAATACAGTCATCCAGCACCTCAGCTAGCACCAAAACAAATTTTAAGCATTCAGCGGCTCTACGCAAAGGAAAGACATTAGTTTTATTGTTCGTCGCACCCGCTCGGCATTGAGGTAGGTTACAGTTTACTTTAGTTAGACTCTGATTAGAGAATCTGTAGTCGTAGGAAGTGACGGGGATAGCATGATAGGCCTTCGGGCAGGAAGTGGAGATGAATTACTATTACGTTGGTTCCGTCAGCTGTTATGTGGGTTTGTCGCCATATGTGTTATTTTATGTGATTATCACCTGATTTGACTTGTACTTGTTGATTGTATATCGGTGACACGTGTTGAGACTTGATATCCGAGGTTTCTGCCGGAGAGCGGGAGTGATAGCCTCCGAGGTTTCTGCAGGAGAGCGAGAATGATAGCCTCCGAGGTTTCTGCCGGAGAGCGGAAGTGATAGCCTCCGAGGTTTCTGTCGGAGAGCGAGAGAGAGAGTCTCCGAGATTTCTGCCGGAGGTTGAGAGTGATTGATAGCCTTCGAGGTTTCTGCCGGAGAGCGGGAGTGAGAGAGGTGACATTGCATTGCATTGCATTCATTCATATTTTGACTGATCATTTGGTGAATTATATCTGTCTTGGTTGATTTCATGATTTCTTTACACTTTACTTGTATATGTACGTGACCATGCCTGATTGCTCTATGTGCTACTTATTGGTTTCAACTTCTTCATGCGTTATCTAATCACCGCTTACCATGACGCCACTGTACTAGTGTCAGATCGATACTACTCTTGCTGCACTCTATGCCCCGTGGCTGATTCGCGAGGTGGACATCTTCTAGTCACTCAGGGTGAGCTACTTGGTCGTTCGTGGCCCCTGAAGGGCTTCTTAGTTAATTCCATTTTTCTTTGGTTATTGACAGACAATATGTAGCCTTCGGGCATTCTTTCAGACTTCTATTTTTCAGTTAGTGCTCTTGTACTCTTTTGACCAAATTTTGGGAAATTAAGTGTTTAAGACTTATAATTTCTTCTTCCTTATTTATTTTTCCGCTGATTTAACTTGTTAATGAGAACGTGGTTCGCCTACTTGGGGAATATGGTAGGTGTCATCACGACTCGTGATTTGGATCGTGACAAAATTAAAAAAATTCACCTAGCATTTTTGTCACTACTGCACATTTGCACCCTAGTCTAGCATGATTTTCATCCCACTTCATTCCCGCTAGACCACATCCTCGGATGCAATCTCAATCATATACCAACTCTTACCTACGGTGAAACCTTATCACTCAATAATTGGCTACCCTAGCCGCAGGGGATCTTTCCTCAACTAATGCACAGCCTAGCAAGATCACTTTCCCATCTGATAATGATTCTGAGAGCATAGTATAATGCATTCCATCTTTAAGTTTCTTATTTCCATTTCTCAATGAACTTGATTAGCTCAAGCAGACTTTTATCTCCAATCCAAATGGCATGTCATCACAAACTCCTTCTTAACCTCATTCCACCTCCGAAATAAATTGAAACAGCGAAACAAAATCCTATTCCCTGACTCCTATGTATTCTTAAAAGACAAAACTCGAAATGCTAGATAATAGATACACTTCATAAATTAACACTACTACCTACTTCCGTAATATTATTTGATAAATTTGGATAATTTAGATAACACTTTATTAATCTACCATCTATATTTTTACCCTCTTCGGGGTTACTAGATGAAGAAAAGATCCGCACATAAATTGGCACCACCTAGACTTACAGTCTAATGGATTAATGCTTGTGATTGACACGGAAATGGTAGAAAATAAAAGGTTACAATACAATACTACCATCAAAAACTTATTTTTGAAAGCTTAAAAAATCTACCACGTGAATTGCAGAAGTAATTCCAAAATATGAACTATGAACAACTAATTCAACAGGCAAAGGTTCAAATAAAATCAAAACAAGGCAAATAATGAAATCAATAATATCTTAGATTTCAACTATCTCGAGCAGCTAGAGATCAAAATAATAAATCTAATCATCAAACTCCTATAAAAAAAATGAAAATCAAGCAGAAAAATAAAAAATCACAGTAATAATGATTATAAAACCTAAAATATGCTTAATTGAGTACTTACGTTGCTGCCTTTCCAGATCTGATACGTTCGGAGGACCGCCGTATTATCGACTGCGCCACCGTCTGAACGAGAACTCCTCGGCGGAGCGACTCCATTCATATTTTTTTTCTCTCTGAAGAAAAAAGCTGTACAAATTGAATCGGGAAAAGAAAAAGGGAAAAAGGCGGCTTTTTATTATTATTTGTACTGGTTCAGTATTTTTCGTTTCAAACCACGAACAGGTTGTATGTTGTTGTTGTTCGGTATTTCTTCGTCTTCAGACCACACGTTTTTGTGATTTTACTGGGTATGAGTATGTTGTTGTTCAGTATTTCTTATATTTGGAGGTCTTTGCAAATGTTTTGACTGGAAAAACTGGCAAATACGTTGACTGCGTCAGCCACGTTGGAGAATGGCGTCAGATCACGGAAGTGCAAATGGACGGTGGTGGCGTTACGACGTACGGTAGATTTAAATGGAATATTACCCAAGTTGATGTTGATCCAAGCTCCTTTTAAATTAAGACCGTTTGGACATAGTAATTTTTTTTTGCTGAAAAATTATTTGGTTATATATTATACTTATTTTTTTCAATGAGATGTATGTCTTTACACATTGGTTTCTGTCATGTGGTTTACGATCGACGTGGTTTGCGCGCCATCGCTGGGTCCGGTTCTCTGTGCGCACTCGAAAGAGTAGCGGCTGCGGGTTCCTTCGTCAACAAAAAAGGTGGGAGTGACCTCCGTGATGAATAAGATCAGAAAAACAAAACTGAGATGATTCGGACATATAAAAAGAAGATGCATGGATGCCCTAGTGAGGAGACACGAGAGGTTGATTGGCTATGGTGTATCCGAGGAGAGGTAGAAGTAAGCCGAATAAGTACTAGAGAGAGATGATTAGACATGACACGACACACCTGCTGTTGAAAATATTTATTAAACGTGAAATAAAGTTAATCCTATTTAATTACGAATCGAACATTAGGGGCCCCACACGACGGATACGTTTCCACACACGTGTACATACAATGTCAATGATCATAATTTCATTAAATGGAATATATATTGGTACGTATACGAATTGTTTGAGATGTAAGGTAATAGACGGTTATTGGCCAAATGACGTAGGTTTCACGTTGGTAAATGAAGGAAGAAGTGTATAAATGTGTTTAAAGATGAAACGAGTCATATCGGGCCGTGACGCCAAACTGCAGGGCCACATCGCCAACTCTCTGAAGTTGTGGCGCCAACTGCAGGGCCACGACGCCAACACTCTGAAGTTGTGGCGCCGCGGCGCCTCCCTGCATGGCCGCGACACCGGTAGTCTAGAGGCTGCGACGGGAGACGAAAAAACATGACTCTTGGGCTGATTTTTAGGCATTAAACCTCCATTACATCCCAAATGAATTCAACCATTATTTGGCTGAATTAACACTCTTTAATCAAGGCCATTACATGGTCATTCAAGGCCATTACATGGACAATTGGAGAGTCATCTTCACAACACTATAAAATGAGGTCTTAGGCTCATTTGCAAAACACTTAAAATCTGAAATACTTCTTCCTCTTTTGCAATCACAAAACACTCAAAGATCTTTCTTCCAAAACAAACACTTGAGTTCCTTTTGCTCATTTGTTTGATTGTTGTTTTATCTTGGGAGATAAGTTGTCATTACAACCGTTGAAAGGATATACGTGGCATATTATCTTAAGGATAGATCAAGAATTTGGTCGACTCAGCAAGCCCTTCTATTTGATCATTTCCAAGTTTTATTATAATTTACTGTTGTTGTTATTTTTCCGTTTTACACATTACCACTCACACCTGCATCTTACCAAGGACATACCTCTAGAGAGGATGACAGGTTTAAGATTAATTAGGATAGAAGGTTAGTCAATATTATTATTATGATGACTTATTATTTTATTCTTTGATTTTTATTATTACTTGTTATTTCATTTGCTTCATTTATCATATTATTTGTTGTTAATGTTCTTTTATACATTATTTACTTCTTCATTACTATATTTTCTTTTCAAACCTGATTTGAAATGCATAGGTTCTCAAAGACAACCTCTCTAACTTTGCAACTAACTTCACATAGTGATAATATCTGCGTACACCACCCTCTCCAAACTTCATTTGTAAAATTACACTGGTATGTTATTGCATATCATACTTATTTTTCCACCCATTTAAAATTGTGTTTTCCAAATTTTAGAAACTAGTTCTAACTAATTTTTTATAGAAAAAAAAGAATTTCCCAAACAAAAAGGTGATTCAATTTAATATTAATAGTAGTACTAGAAATTTTCAATTTTGGTAAAGTTACAAATTTAAAGAATTTGAGGAATTTTGATCTCTACTTGTTCGAATATCGCTGAGAAGTTTTTGGATATCAACATATCATCCACTCTCTAAGAGAAGGGGGTACTTGATGTTTTATTGGTGCTCGAAACAGGTCTGTCTTCTTTATATTACTGTATATTTAAAGTTCATGCTGCAATATGTTTTTATATAATGTACATGTTTAAATATAATTTCAATTTAGTTTCCATTTTTTCCCTTCAAATATCAGCAAATTCGTGTTCAACACTAACTAAAATTGCAGCATGAGGAGTGAGTGGCAATTGAAATGATTGAAGGCTAGTATTTAGGATTGTGGAAGTGAAGGCTAGTATTTAGGATTGTGGAAGTGGGAGACAAATTATGGAATTGCCGACCCTTTCTCTTTCCAAAGTTCCAAACTACCAAGAGTTCTGAACTTAAATGAACTAAAAATTGAGGCTTTAAATCAAAATAATCCAAAAAAAGGTGGCATAAATATTTTTTACTCAGGAAATTTTTACGCAATAGAACTTAACCGCAACGGCTCGGTTAAGTCCTATTGCGCAAGAATTTCCTGCGCAAAGGGGGTAGATCAATTTTTCCCAACACTTTGTATAATTTCAAAGGTTTGAAATTCACATTTTTTTCATACATTTATCAGAGATTAGTCATGTCTCCAGACTCTGGAATGTCAATATTTTCTATAGAACTGATATCTTTTTCTGCGAATAATAATGTAGGCTCAATACATCAAGGATACCTAAATGTGAGGAACGTCATTTTAAGGGTTGTAAAGTGTCCGAAGTAAGTTTTGTTTGGAGACTTGTTATCATTAGGTTTAGGTGTTCTATTTTTTAGGGTTTTATTTAAGTGTTTTATTGTTTAGTCAAGACATTACTTTATTTTGAATATGTCGAGATTTTTTTCATAATTAATTTAGGAGGTCGCCGAGTTATTTATAAATAATAATAAAGACTAAAATAACTAATTATCATTAAGAAAATAATGTGAAAAATATAATATTAAGTTAATCTGTACAACTTAATTACATATACACAATCTCTAATGGGCCCCACATGTGGTAGACTTTAGAGTAACCCTAAGCCTAAGACGATCCCCACCGCCCTCACCATCATCTTCATCTCCCTTTCTTCTCTTAATAATAGGATTCTCTATGTCATGAATCATGATCATCACCCCTTCCCTTCCTTCGCCCTTGAGCATAATGTGCTTCTTTTTGGAATTACGTAAACTATGTACGGTCAGAATCTTATCAGGAGACGGATCTACATGCGCAGAAGGATGAACCTGAAATAATACATAAATAATTAGTATTAATTTTAATTTAGATTTAATATATTATCTTTTGGTAAAAATCAAACATGTGTGTCGACAAGCTCTTGAGAGGGCTCCTGAATGGGACCCTGAATAGCTGGAGATGGAGTTGGAGCCGTAGCCAGAGTTGGAGCTGGAGATGGAGTTGAATCCTAAGATATGAAAAAATATGAAATAATCAGTATAAGTATTTTGATTTGTTAAAATAAGTATTTTACACACTTACCTCTATGCTCTGGAAAATGTCGAAGTCCATGAATGAGAAGCCGTACTCTAACTCATTGTTGCGTCGGCGTATATAGAGGTGTCAACGATTAGTAAGAAGTCGACGGACAGTCTGAAGTCGACGGGTTGCCTGAAGTCAACATGACGTCTAAAGTTGACGGACGCTGCTGGGCTGGCAGGAACGAAAGCATGCTCGTCAGACTCATCTACTAGACGAATTCCTCTACCATCACCACCTCGGCCACGATCCCCTCGGCCACCATCCCCTCTGGCCCCACCCCCTCTGTCACTCCCTTCTACCACCACCACATTTATCCCCCCTCTCCCCGCGACCACCATCACTTGTTGACTGATATGGGACCTCTAGAACACGCTCATGCATACATCTAACCTCTTGTGATTGTTGGATACCCGACTCGGCTATCTGAATGATCTAGGCAGCAAATCCAGCTGTCTCGGGGATAACCATATATTGTATGCCCAACCCGCGCATCGTCTGTACGGTTCATAGCTGTATTTGTTTGCAAATATTAATAAATAAATATATTTATAACGTAATAATTAAGACGATTAATTAAGTTTAAGTGTGGTAAACTTTCCAACACCTCATATTGTCCCGCGAATGCTGCATATCCTCGGCCATCTGGATCACATCTCTCTGAAAAGGCATCATCCTATCCTACACCCATAACTGAAAGGGTTATTAAAAGAAATATTTTATTAGTCATCATTTCAAAAAGCTATATCTAGAATAAAATTATACACAGTTAAATATATTAATTGGAGGAGCACGTGAAATCCACCGACATAAATCCTATCGTTCATAGACGCTCGACATAGTGATCGATACAAGTAAGCCAAAATTGCACTGCCCCAGCTGTAATCTCACAATCGGTCCAGATCATCCAGAAATGACAAATACTTTAATCTCACATAGAAACCCGATGTGTTTGGGAACATGATGCTCCCTAATATGATGAATAAATATAGACGGGCATGACAATCGACATCCACCTGAGGTGTGTTGTCTGCGATGGGATGCTGCAAATCTATGAGGCGCAAGTGAGCATAGAAGAAAGACATTCGACATCCGATTCTGTCCATGGATACCACCCTGTTGAGGCACATATCCAGTTAGCCTAGTCAACTTTTGTCCTAATGTTGGTGCCTGATGAGGATCCTCAGTGTATAATGAGAGTCCATCTATCTGTAGTCCATACATGACCTCTACATCCTGAAACGTGATAGTGGCATAACCAGTGCAGAGATGAAATGTGTGGGTCTCCGGTCGCCATCGAACAATCATGGCCGTCACAAGAGCCTGATCATGTTGTATCCGACAGCAACGACACAACATAGTTACCGCCTCGATACAATATCTCTAAGACGCGAGGATGTAGGGGCCGAGCCGCTAAAAGATCCCATGCACGTTCCACCCAATGGGGATGAAGCAATGTACTCACTCGCCAGTCTATAATACCTCAGACCTATGATTATCATGTAGACTAAGTATTGATGTATCGATGGGCCCCGAATGAAGGTTGGGATCCATGGAGGTGTCGTATATATATGAACAATGTTTAAATTATTCATTAACATGTAATATTGATTATGTAATCCTTTATCGAAGAATTATACTAACTAAGGATTAACTATTTCTAATTAATAAATTTTATTTAATTATTATACTAACTATAATTAACTAACTAATATTATATTAATGGTATTTTTAATCCTAAACTACCGATGTTCAATTCTAAACTAAGGATTAACTATTTTTAATTAATAGTTGTTAATTAATTATTATACTAAATATAATTAACTAACTAATATTATATTAATGATATTTTTAATCCTAAACTAATGATGTTAAATCTTAAACTAAGGATTAACTATTTATAATTTATAATTAATTATTATATTAACTACAATTAACTAAATAATATAATATTAATGATATTTTAATCTTAAAATAATGATGTTCAATCCTAAACTTAGAATTAACTATTTTAATTAATAATTGATAATTAAATATTATACTAACTGTAATTAATGAAACATTATATTAATGATGTTTAATTCTAAACTAATGATTTTCAATCCTAAACTAAGGATTAACTATTTCTAATTTCTAATTAATAATTAATTATTATTTTAACTATAATTAACTAACTAATATAATATTAATGATATTTTTAATCCTAAACTAATGATGTCCAATCCTAAACTAAGGATTAAAGTAATAACGAACTAATCATTTAACGGAAAATTATATTAGGTAACTACTTAATAATTAATTAAATATTAACACATAGAACTAGATAACAAATAGCACATTAATAATTAACATGGAATAAACAATTTTATAAATAAATAAATTAACAATTAGATCATTACAAATAAACAATTATTAGCAGATTATTATATTATGTCTACTCAAATAATTACGAAACAATTAACAACTAATTAACAATTAGGAGATTATTATCTTTTTCCTAATCAAATAATTAAGAAACTAAATAAATTAAAATATTTTTAAAAATTTAAAAAGGGCTGCAAACCAGTGATCACGGCAACCCCTATTACGTTTTTTTTTTTGTGACAAACGACACTTTTTCGAAATTTGAGACTATTAAACATTAATCATGCTTAGAATAATAATGCATTTAACAATATAATTCGAAAGTTTAAAATAACAAGATTGAAGGTTGTTTTTTGAGTTTTGGAATCGACTTCTACATCGATTTATTCCGAAAATCCAAACTTCGAATCTTGTTCCTTAACTTAAATATACCGAAAATCTTAACTTTTGGATTGAAATTTGAACCAAAAACGATCTTTTTGGAATATGGAGCCTCAGATGTGGCCTTTAATGACGTTTTTTATTTTTAAAATGGGAGTGGGAGACCGGCGGGGAAGAAAACGATGGGGCCTTTCAAATACCCTTTTTGCGCAGGAAATTTCTGCGCAAACGGATTTAACACCACAATTACGGTTAAGTCTTTTTGTGCATTAATTTCGTGCCAAAAGGTACTTTTGTACCATTTTAAGGTTATTTTGGTTCAAATCCTCACTTTTTGGTCATTTACTCAAACTGTCAACATTTTAGTGTGGTGTAGCACGGGCGAAAGTTAGACCAATTAAATCTATTTTGTGTGAGAGGCATAATTATAAATTGTCGCATCATTGAACACACACGCAAAAAAAAAAAAAGTCCAAATATAAATGGCCACAACGTCTCAATTTGGATTAAATAGGTAAAATATTTTAAAATTTCATTAAAAGCCACTTATGATTCAATAATGTTTAAAACAATTGTCACCATTTATCTTGTCCTAGCAAAATAAAAGTAAATTATACAGGCTGACTACGCCCAAATGGCATCAACTATGCTATAACAACTAATTCGGTATTTGGGTTGACCCAAAAACACAAAGGCGTCCCAAGACAAATTAGAATATATATATAGTACTACTATTAAACAACACACTTGTAATAATTAATTGGAATTATTATAATAGTTATTAATGAGTGATGCCAACTGCCAACAACCAACATCAAGTGCCATGCCAACTATATTACACTTGTAATATGATTTTTTTTCCACATAGATGTAATTAGATGAATTGGGTAAAGAATCAGGTCGTAATTCATAGTATAAAAATTTAAATGCAAAATTACGTTTAAATCATTTCATTCGATTCGCTTATCTCTGAACTTATAAGCACTTTTTTTTTTTGACGAAGGAACCCGCAGCCGCTAATCTTTCGAGTACGCACAGATTAAACCCCGGGTTGACGCAATAGCCTGCAAACCACGTCAACCGATTAACCACACTTGGCAAGCCATGTGTGACAGACTCAACCAAGAAGGTTTATGCAGGGAATCAAACTCGTGACCTTGCGATCCCGCGCTCTACTGCTACACCAACTTGACTACCCTTGCGGGTAAGCACTTTTAATGTCTATCAAATGGGTAAATAAAGTTAAAAAAGTGTTTATAAGTTGGTTAACCTGTAAACGTGTATATAGTCCTTTGTCATCCCTACCCCATAATTAGAATATATTTCATATATTGTGTAAATATAATTATGGTAAGACTAAGATTCCTCTTCTGTATAGACTTAGGATTACTATTGTATAATGAATGAATATTGTACTCTATATATACTTTGATATTAATGAGAAGACTCCCCGAGAGAGATTAATATCATCTTACATGGTATCAAGTGCCAAGTAGACCAAAACCCTAGAAACTTTTCTTCCAAGCCGCCGCCGGCCTCCACCCCTTCTCCACCGCGCCGCCGCCAAAATTTCCAGGTTTTTTTCATTCCTCTCTCATCTAAATGGCTATACCTGATTCTTCCACACCTTCTGACGCTTCTACCTCCACAAATTTCACCACCACATTGTCATCCTCTTTTCATCCCGCCCTAACTGTTACCAACATCAAGAATTATATTCCCATCCTTTTTTATCAAGAAAACAGTCAGTATTCTTCTTGGGTTGAATTTTTTCGTAATCATGCATGTCTCTATAACGTGTTTGATCACATCGATGACACTATTCCGCGCCCTCCGGAGGTTGATGATTCTACTAGGCGTCATCTAGACGCCGACGTCAAACAGTGAATTTATGATAGTATTTCTCAGGATCTTTTTCTGACTATCATGAAATCTGGCGCCACAACCCTTGATTTATGAAACCGCTTGGAGGAAATCTTTCAAGATAACAAGCACACTCGTGCGGTGTATTTGGAGGAACAATTTAACAATACACACCTTGAAAACTTCTCCAACATGATCAGCATCGCAGACAGTTGAAACTCCTGGCGGATCAACTCTCCAACGTCGACACGCCTGTCTCGGACACTAAAATGGTGTTGCAATTGATTGCAGGCCTTCCCAAAGGCGACTATGATACGTTAGCCACCATGATTCAACAGGCAGATCCGCTTCCCAGTTTTAACAAAGCTCTCTCGTAGTTGTTGCTCGAAAAGACTCGACGTGCTAAGAAGGATGAGCACAATCACAAGGTGTTAGCTGTCGAAACGCGCACTCAAGACCCAACGCCGCCAGAAAACTCTCAACTGCAGCAGGGACGTGGTGGCAAGGGCCGCGGCAGAGGAGGCCGTGGTCATGGCAAAGATCGCGAACAACAGAATCAGCAGCAGCAACAACAGGCTCAGAAATCGGGCTTCAAGATCGCGTGCTCCAACAAGATCCGGCCCAGGCCGCGCGCCACAACCATTCCAGCATCAAAGAATCCTTCAACCGCTTCTCCCACCACAGTCATGGTCCTCGCGCTCCACTTCTGAAGTCCAAGATCCGCAAGAAGCCCACTTCATGCACGGCTAGTTCCAGAAATTTCACCCAAAGATGACACCCACTGAGTTGGGTCAGGCCTTCAGCAGTCTCAATATGCAACAGCCTGACAACAACTAGTACATGGACTCCGGAGCCACTTCTCACCTCACCCGGTCTGCAGGTAATATTTCCAAACTGTTTGGTTTAAGGCATCCTCAATTTGTGACAGTTGATAGTGGCCACCACATTTCAGTAAAGGGTTATGGTACATCCTACACACCACCTCCTAATCAATTCCCCCTTAAAATACCCTATATGCCCCACATGTAATTAAGAATCTCATCTCTATCCGCAAATTTACTCGTAATAATGATTTTGACCATTTTGGTTTCACTGTGAAGGATCTTCATACGGGGACACCTCTTACGAGATGCAATAGCACGGGGGATCTATATCCATTCACTCCCACCTCCGCTGCCAGATCTAGCTCTCCTGTCTCTCTAGCGGTCATTTCTTCTTCAACATGGCATAATAGGTGTTGACACCCAATTTTGACCAATCTTTTAGGCATTTCTTGCAATTTTAAGCATCTTAGGACACCGCGTTTTGTCATCATTTTTGACATTTTGTATATTTTTTACATAACATTCTATGTTGTTTATTCTTGTGAATTGACATCATGTTTTGTTTTTTACCTTTGATTAGGTATTAAACATTTTTTAGCATCTCTTTAAATAATTAACTGACACCCCGTCTTTACTTTTAATCAGGCATTAAATATTCGCTAAATATTGTATTTTATTATTATTGCATCAGACATTGACATTTTAATAATTTGTATCTTTAAATAATTTTCCTTTTAAATAATTAATCCATTTTGCATTTTTTATCAAACCAGTCCAGTCCAGGGCATAATCTGAATCAGTCCAATCCGCCAGAAATCGAAACCAAAAATGAAGCCCAATACACTTTCATCCAATAACCAATACCCAATACCCAATACCCAAAGCCCAATACCCCCTAAACCCTAAACCTAATCTCACCTTATAAAACCTACCCTACTTCTACCCTATTTATTAACCCCAGCCGCCCACAACATTTATCAGCCCTTAACCCTAGCCGCAGCCTTGCTACTTCTACCCTTTCTCGACCCTTCAGCCGCCTCCCTCACGCCCTTAACTCTTCAAACTCCCCTCTGCCCTATCTCATTTAACCTCAGCTACCCTTTCTCCTTAACGCCCAGCCCATCATCTCAATTCTCACCCACTGCCTCGCCACCTCTCCTCGCCCTCTCCTCGCTCCCTCGTCGACCACACCGCCGGCGAACCCCCTTTAAACACCCGCAAGCCACACTCTCATCATCTTCTCCACTCACCATCATCGTCGACGAACCTCTACCCTCTCTCGTCCCCGTCGAACTGCTCTCCCGTCACAACCAGTGACTCGTCGGCGAACCTCTACTCTCTCTCGTTTCTCGTCGAACACCACCACTGTACCACACCCGTTCCCCCTTTGTGTGTTGGTTTCTGCATGGATTGTTTCTCGCATTTATGATATCTAGCCGGAGTTTTAGAACTCCGGCGACCTACATTGATTTTATTTCTTGATATCTGTTGTTCGGTTTTGGTCAGTGGACTGATTATTTCTGATTTTTTGCTATCTTGCATGAGTTCTAAAAAGCTCCGGCGATTGTTGTTGGTTTAGTTTGTTGGTTATCTGTCGTCGTTGGCCTTTGTTGGATTGATTTCTGATTCCGGTGAACTCTGTGCGGCTCTATTTTTGGGGTTATCTATTTAGACTAGTTGGATGATGTATGAAATGCCATGTTTAATTTATTTTAGTGTCTAAATGTCATCTGAAATTTACTTGGGGTATATTAGGATTTGAAATGGCTCAAAACAGTGGTCTAACAGATGATTTTGAGAATAAATGACTTGTTTAGGCTAAGTATCTCATTTATCTACTTCCCTGTGTAGTTTACCAGTTTAAACCAGTAAAGATCTAATTTGATTTTTACCAGCATGTTTCGGTTATTATTTTGGTTTGTCTGTAGTTGAAGTTCATCTGATTTAGGGTAATTTAGAGTACTGGAAGTTAATTTGTTGGCTATGGTTCAGAGGAGAAGCTCCCCTGGCCTTGAAATTTCCTTTCAACCATGATTGTTAGGCACATAAATCCGTGTGACTTTTGATGCACTGGAAAGATAAGTGGGTTAGTAATGTGCATTGTTAAAGATCTCTTGCATGACCAATATGTTACCTTTGTTATATGTAAAATAATTGAACCATTGCAAGTAAAGTTGTTGCTAAATTCTGTGCCAAGTATCTACATCAACAAGTCCTCAAGCATGAAGCATATCTACAAGGATATATAGGAACAACAGTCTAGAAAGCCTTTTCAGGTGATTTCTGAAGTTTGGTTGTATAACTGGCTAATTAATTTTCTCTCATGTCTTATCTCTTAAATTTTTAACATTCATACATAATGTGAATTATAACCCTTTCATTTACTCTAATCATTGTCAGCTAGTGACTTATCAGGTTATCTAGCCCTTTAAGCATGTGACCTTAGTGAAAGAAGCAATCAGTCATGTCTCGAGTCTTTGTGTTATGTTTAGAGTCTTCTTGGTGTTGTAAAGCCTTTTATGTTGTACTTAGTTGTTACAAGGTCAATGGTGTGTGTATTGTTGTTTTGACTAGTTAACTTTGTCACTGGCCGATGAAGGAATCTCCGTCTGTTTTCCAAGGCCTTCCATGTACAAAAGACGGATTTATTTTTTGACTTTATTTATTAATTATTGCTATTACTTTAAAATTGTTTATTTTATTACTAACACTTTTACTAAGTGTTTATGCAGGTACCCGTAGATCATCTTGTGCAGAAGGCCTAAAAAGGGCTAAAGATGTCCCGAAGTTTTATCTTGTGTCTCATTTAAATTTTAGTTTTACTATTTTTATATTGCATTTTATTTTAATTGTAAATTATGTAAAAATGCTTAGAATAGGTAGAATAGAAAGCCAATATAATTAACCTAGGTTTGAACGGATAACCGCAAGTTAGCGGATCTTAAAGGATGCCTAACCCCTTCCCTTTAGGATAATAAAGAACCCTGATCCATAATCTCATCAATTTCGCAGACCATTAAATGGAGATTAATTGCAGTATTTTATTGCAATACATCAAGTGTCCTAATTCACTTAAATAATTAGGTGGCGACTCCTTTAAATACATCTAGGAATCAACCATACGTAGTACTCCCGTTTTCGACTCCGGTTAAAATGGGGGTGTTACAATAGGCTTGGTCATCCAAGAGCCTCAGTTTTTAATTTCTTAGAGGCAATAATTTCATTACTTGTAATGGGAAACTTGCCCAAAAATGTGTCTCTTGTTATTTAGGCAAACATACTCGTCTTCCGTTTAAATCATCTACTAGTGTCACTTTTGCACCTTTTGATATTATACATGCCGATTTATGGACAACATTTGTTGCTAGTTCTCTCGGTCATAAATATTATCTTATCTTACTAGATGATTTTTCTCACTTTATTTGGTTGTACCTTCTCAAATTTAAATTGAAAGTGTTTGCCAAATTTCTTGAGTTTCGAACTTTCATTCAAACACAGTTTGAAAAAAGGTATAAAATCTTTTCAGTGCGATAATGGTCGTGAATTCAATAACTCTATGTTTCACCGTTTTTGTACTAATAATGACATGGTCTTTCGCTTATCCTGCCCCCACACCTCCCATCAAAATGATAAAGCTGAAAGAATCATCTGTACCATTAACAATATGATTCACACTCTATTGATTCATGTCTCCCTACCTCCATCCTTATGCGTCTATGCTGCTAAAATATCAGAATACGTTCTCAATATTCTCCCAACTAGCACTCTTCACAATATGACCCCTACCGAAATTCTCTATCATAGAGTCCCATCTTATGAGCATATTCGGATATTCGGTTCTCTATGCTATCTTAACCTTGCCTATTGATCGGTGTATTTTATATACACCTTTTGAGTCAGTTTTAGTTAGTCTTTTGTCCCGTTTTGCACATATAAGTGTCGTATTAGGATAGTTTTCCTTTCTTTTGAGGCAAAGTGGTTAAAATGGTCAAATGGCGGAAAAGGAGCTAAAAGAGGGCAAAGAGAGATGCAGATGAAAAAAAAAATGAAAATGAAACAGGACAGCGCCGCGACGCCTCGCAGCAGCAGGGTCGCGCGCCACTATTCGAGAGGCCGCAGAACTCCCAGCCGCGGCGCTTCTGCATGCCAGATGCAGGTCGGCGCTAAACATCCGGAAGTTACAGAACTTGCAGCGCCACCCGCGCCTCGCATGCAGATATCGTGGTCGCGCGCCAAACACCCGACGGATTAGAACTTCCGCGCCGCGACGCTGTCTGCAGGCCGCGCGCCACGCTGAAAAATTAGGTTTTTGACGAAATCGGTCGCCCGAAGGAAAAGAGAGGAGGCGGTTTTCACTTATAAAAGAGAACCCTAGGCGCTTTTAAGGGTTCCTTTCTTGCACAACACAAGGCTTCGCTAGATCGAGACCATAGTCTAGTAATTTCTTTTCCTTTTCTTTTCTTTATTTCGCCATTTTGTATGATGAACTTTGAATTAGTTCTTGTCATATTTATGGCTAGAACTAATTCTCTTATAAGATTTCCATGTTAAATCTCTAGAAACTTTTATTATGAGTTAATGCACGCTTATGGTTATTTTTCTTATTGTGAGATCTATCCAATATTTGAGTTGAATTCTTGGTAATTAATTGACAACTAATTATCACTATATGATTTCTAATCGATTCAGAAGGGAGGATTGTGAATATCTTTGTAAGTTGGATAGACATTCTCGATTGGGGATGAAAATACCTCAATTATTTATGTAAGCGTTAATGAGAGGCTTAATAACCCTAATTTTGCGCATCAGGCGACTGCTAACTAGGTTCTTGTTCTTAATCCTCCCATAGAGTTATCCTTATCACCGAAAGGTAGGTAAGGTGCAACATCGGGTTGAGTGTTTATATAACCTAACGGAGTATAAAACGATTTAGTGAACCCGCTTTCTCCAAAAGAAAAAGCACTAAGTTATTGCATTAATAAGTAGCATAAGCGGATAGAGAGACGTGGAAGCCCTATTCTCATCATCATCAAGTAAACCCTTTATAGTTAACATAGCTTTTATAATTCTTAGTTATAAACAACAAATCAAAATATCAATTTACCAAATAGATACCAAAATAGATAGTTGGTAATTGAACCCTAACTCGGCGACGATATTCGGTCTTATCAAGACTATACTACTTGTCACGATAACGCACTTGCGTTTAAAGTGTGTGCATCTTACCGCGCACTGTTTTTGGCGCATGTGGATTAGGCGTAGTTCAATATCAAATTTATCTATTTTTAATTTCTAATTTGGTTTTTACTCTTTGTTAATTTTTATATGTTTTTATTTATTCTATTTTATTTTATTCTTTTTCGCTTTATGTATTTATTGTGTGAAAACAAAGTGCCGTGATCCGTTGTTGGTTTTGATGCATCTCGTGATCCTCAAGACATGGATTTCATCACAATATGATCGAGCTCCAACCGTAGAGGAAAAGAGAGAGGAATTGCGAGAAGTCATACTCGCCTCACTAAGTATCAAGCGCAGCTCACGGACGAAATGAGATTGGCCATAAAGAAGCCGGAATCGCAAATAGGAGAACTCGCATCATTTTTAACAAATAACAACAATTTGAGGAGCCTGAACCAAACCTAACTATTGAGGAATCTGGTGAGATAGTTGGTGTAGAAAAGGAAAAGATTGCAGAGATCCAATTATTTACCTTCTTGGACTCTGTAGAAATCCTTTTTCTTGCATCTATTACATAAGAACCACCACTAGCTATCACGGTGATCCTCATTAGGAAGTCCATACCAGCCAGCGGTACCCCCAGAGTTGAGAGATGTAGAGAATTTCACTGATTCCTACGTTATAAAAGCATAAAAGGCAGTGTCTTGTGTACTTGGGATAATTGTATGTTTAAGGTTCTTGGTTGAGCAAATAGTTATAGGAAATTGAGACCTATATCAATAAATCGCGAATTGCAGCGATTCGCAGGCGGTCCAATGAGCACTGCATCTGCGTTAATTGCGTCCCGCTAAAGACGTTAAAGATAACATTGGGAGGCAACCCAACGTTTTCAATTGTGTTATTTTAATTTCTGTCTTTAGTTTATTTTATTTTGTCTAGAACAATCTCACGGTCTTGGATTCTTGTATTTGTGTTGTGATTGACAGGTATAGGCAAATAAACTGAAGGACGAAAAACTGAACGAAAGCCAGGATTTCCAGAAAAGCGGGTAGCCGCGCGCCTGCGAGCAGGCATGGCGCCAAAAAGAATCGAACAGCGCAGAGTTTAAGCGCATGGCTAAAATCCTAAAATTTGTTGCTTAGCCGCGCTCAGAATGTGCCGCGCAGAAAGTCCCGGCGAGCGAAGATCAGCCGCGGCTAAAAGCGTGGCGCCGAATCGGGAATCCAAAAACTTAAAACGCCCAGAAATCAGATTTTCCCCAAATCCAATTTCAAAAACCTAACCATTCATTTCCAAAACCCACGAAAATCCGAAAATTTGCCCACAAATCCTCCATAAATCCAACCCAACCACAATAAAAAACTCCTAAATTCCTAAAAACCCTTAGTTATCTCAAATAACAAAGCTCCATTCCATAGCCTCAAACCACCAATTGAAACAAGAGCAGCTTGAATCTTCTCAGAAAAAGGTAATCTTTTTTTCTGTTCTTGAATCCTTTACTGAAGTCACATGAGGTAGTAGTTTGAAGGAGCATTGTAGTTGAAGTAGTTGGGTACTGAAAAGTTGATTGTGAAGTTTGGAGAAAAGAGTAGAAAAGGAGTGTGGGTATTGGGTAGAAAAGTTGAAGTTTGGGGGTGTTGTGTTCGCTGCTAGTTGTTGATTGTGTAAGAAACATTGTGCCACTAAATTGAAAGCTCCAGAAATTATTTTAAACCATGGCCACCAGGAAGAGAAGAGGCTCCACATCCACCCCAACCCCACATTACGATAATACTAGGTTTGTGAGCTACGAAGCCTTCCAAAGATATAAAAAGCTTAATACCAGACCCATAATACCAGAAAGGGGAATGGACTACGGAGGAGTCATATGGGGAGGAAGATGTTTATGAGCCCATCCAAGCTATGATTGAGTTAAGGGGTGGAGGAGATTCGTAAATCCGGAGAAGATAGCACCGATGAACACAACATAGTGCGTGAATTTTATGCCAACTTTCCGAGAAGGTGGAAAGGGATGCTTTGTTAGGGAGCTTATGTATGCGTGACAGAGAATGTAAATTCACAATTGAAGGCGGTTGATGTTGAAGAAAGAAGTGATTGGAATCACTTTAGAACACGGTCTGTAAGACCGACCACATCGACCGGAATGCCGCTGCAGACACCGCGAGCTACCATGGGGTTTTTGATATTGGGAGAAATGGATCAAGAGCACCAACAGTGCCGATTCAACAAAGTGGCCAAAGGTTGGCTATATTTCGTCACCGCGCGTGATTCCATCCACGCACTTCACCGTGAGTGCGGAGGATAGGATTAAACCGTAAATGGAATTATGAGGAATGACGATTGATGTAGGGAAAAAATAGTGCGAGCATTGAAGAAATCGGCAGTTGGTGACAACAGGTGGATTGGGACACGATTCACTTATTACCAGTCTCTGCCACATGAGTGCGGTCCCAAGACTACCCACTGACACTCATGAGAGAAACCAACTGCCTGTGTCCTGTGGGATAGTGCACTCTTTCCTGCACTCCAAGCCCCCAAAGCAGAGACGAGAGTACAACCAGCAGAAGCAGAGACCGCCGTGGACGAAGATGAGCACGAAATAGGGCTCAATACGAGGCAGACCCAGCCACCGCCAACCACAGAGCAGAACCTCCAACGCCCACGATGGAGCAATTGTTTCAAAATCGATAAGGATGATGCGCACTGGACACGTGAGTACAAGGATGCAAGAAACAAGGCAACAAATCAACGAGTTGAGTTCCTTGTTCAACCAATGGTCGATGAATTATCCACCGCCACCACCACCATTTTAGTCAAAATCTGTAAGTGTCTTAATTCTTTTATTGTCTTTGAGTCTACACACATTGGGGACAATGTGTGATTTAAGTTTGGGGGTGTTTTATTTGTGTCATGTTATGTTTTATTTAAGTCTTTTTTATTGTTTTATGTTTATTTTGAGTCACCAATTTTTTTTTCTTTTTGAGTCATAATTGTCTGTCAAAAGATCATGTATGTTGTAGTTGCTAGAAACACCTAGTGAAGTAAGGTAGAATAATGTAACGGAATTGAAGCAACTATCTAAACACCTAAGTTAGATATGCCAAAAACTCACAGAATCTGTCTATTTGAAGTTTCTTGCTTAAATTATTCATGCTAAATGATAAATACTTATGTGTTATGATTGCTTGCTATTTGAGGCGAAATAGTTAGGATATGCATGTTAGGGAGATGACTCAGACATTTCTTTGATAGCCAATTCTTACCATTCTTTTCTATCCCGTACTTTAAAAATATCCCTAGTCAGCACCATTGAGCCTAAATTTGAAAATTCTTCTTTGACACCCTATATTCCCACAAATTGTACCATAAGTAAAAATGTGAAGTAGTGAAATCAATTGTGTAAAAAAAAAAGAGACAAAAAGAGTGAATAAGCTTGTTGCACCCCAATAAAAAAAAAGTAATAAGAAAGAGGCAAAAGCCTAAGTTTGGGGGTGCTTGTTATTATAATACTCTTCATTCTCCCAAAACAAAAGAGGGAAAAAGATAGAATTGAAGTGAAGAAAAGAACAAAAAAAAAGGAAAATACTGAAAAGCTAAAGAGCTTATGGTACACAAAAATGAGCCTAAATGTCTATGTTTACCACCCCTACCTAAGCCTACATTACAACCCTTAAAAGTCCTGAAGATCTCTTTTATGCATATCCAGAATTAGTGGAGAATAGCAAGTAAGCATGCCATAGGAATTCTTGAATTTATCTGCATGATTTAGTATATTGACTTCCATTAAAGCATGATGAATAGGAGTTTGCGAAATATCTAGCTTAATGTGCTGAAATGTCATGCTATATGTTCCTGCATATAATTTTGCTAACCTTCATGTTTTTCTAGTTAACACTAATGCAGCAAAAGTAATCAATGGCAGTGAGTCTTTTATTTTCGTTTCTTTGCGTCTTTTATTTTATTTCTTTCTATCTTTGCTCGAGGGCGAGCAAATGTTAAGTTTGGGGGTATTTGATCGGTGTATTTTATATACACCTTTTGAGTCAGTTTTAGTTAGTCTTTTGTCCCGCTTTGCACATATAAGTGTCGATTAGGATAGTTTTCTTTCTTTTGAGTCAAAGTGGTTAAAATGGCCAAATGGCGGAAAAGGAGCTAAAAGAGGCAAAAGAGGAGACGCGAGTAAACAGAGAAAATGGCGAACGAGGTGAAATCTGACCAGCACGCGCCTCAGCAAAAGCGTGGCAGGCGCCACTATTCAGAGGTCGCAGAACTCCCGAGCCGCGGCGCCCTGCATGCAGATGCAGCGGGCGCGTAAACATCCGAGCTTTACAGACTGCAGTACGCGCGCCTCGCATAACAGATATCGGGCGGCGCCAAAACACCCGACGGATTGCAGACTTCCGCGCCGCCCTGCAGTAGGGCGCGCGCCGACGCTGAAAATTAGGTTTTTGACGAAATTCAGGCCAGCTCAAGGAAAAGAGGAGGCGTTTTTATAAAAGGAGAACCCTAGGCGCTTTTAAGGGTTCCTTTCTTGCACAACACAAGGCTTGCTAGAGATTGGAGACCATAGTCTAGTAATTTCTTTTCCTTTTCTTTTCTTTATTTCGCCAGTATGATGAACTTTGAATTAGTTCTTGTCATATTTATGGCTAGGAACTAATTCTCTTATGGCTTTCCATGTTAAATCTCTAGAAACTTTTGTTATGAGTTAATGCACGCTTATGGTTATTTTTCTTATTGCGAGATCTATCCAATATTTGAGTTGAATTCTTGGTAATTAATTGACAACTAATTATCACTATATGATTTCTAATCGATTAGAAAGGGGATTGTGAATATCTTGTAAGTTGGATAGAAATTCTTGGATCGGGGATGAAAATACCTCAATTATTTATGTAGCGTTAATGGAGGCTTAATAACCCTAATTTTGCGCATCAGGCGCGATGTTAACTAGGTTCTGTTCTTAATCCTCCTATGTAGTTATCCTTATCACCGAAAGGTAGGTAAGGTGCACATCAGGTTGAGTGTTTATATAACCCTAATGGGAGTATAAAACGATTTAGTGAACCCGCTTTCTCCAAAAGAAAAGACCATAAGTTATTGCATTAATAAGTAGCATGTCGATAGTATGAGAGACGTGGAAGCCCTATTCTCATCATCACTGAAGTAAACCCTTTATAGTTAACATAGCTTTTATAATTCTTAGTTATAAACAACAAATCAAAATATCAATTTACCAAATAGATACCAAAAATAGATAGTTGGTAATTGAACCCTAATCCCTGAGGATGATATTCGGTCTTATCAAGACTATACTACTTGTCACGATAACGTGCACTTGCGTTTAAAGTGTCTGCATCTTACCGCGCACCACCTATACTCCCCTCACAAACTAGCTCCTCGGTCAACTCCATGTGTCTACCTAGGCTTTACACCGAACCATAGGGGTTATCTATGCTATGACTTTTCCACACGTCAGATCCACATCTCTCGTCACGTCACATTCGATAAGACCACATTCCCGTTTTCGAATCTTAAAAAGTTCCAAAAACCGAATTACTCTTTTCTTGACGAGCCTGTCATCTATCCCATCATTCTCAGTCAACTAGATCATAGCACTGCCACAGAATAAAGGTCTTTTCCCGGTAGTTCTTCTTCAGCCGCGACTTCAAACTTCGTAGAGATCGTCACCGACAAATACACGACACCAAAAGTCTTGCGAGCAGATTTTCTCCAGCACCGCGACACTTGATCACGGTGCCTCCGACGACGTCACCTCCTCCTTCGCCCTATCCAACCGATCCTCAGTCTCGAATCTTTCCACTCAGTCGACACAGCCTCCCACTGTCTCCACTCACCAAATAGAAACTCGTGCCAAACATGGAATCTTCAAACCCAAAGTTCAATTTAACTTGTCTACCTAAACTATTTCTCTAATTCCCAAGAACCCTATATTGGCTAAACAAGACTCTAATTGAAATACGTCTATGATTGAGGAATTCAATGCTTTAACTAAACATCACACATGAGATCTAGTACCTAGACCTGAGGGGGTGAATGTGATTCGTTGTCTGTGGCTATTTCGTCATAAATTCAGAGACAATGGAGATTTTGAGAGGTATAAGGCACGACTTGTGGCTAATGACACAAATCAACAGGAGGGCATTGATTGTGATGAGACCTTCAGCCCGGTTGTCAAACGGGCTACCATTCACACCATTTTGAGCATTGTCATGGGCATACACTGGCCGATCCATCAACTTGATGTGAAGAATGCATTCTTACATGGGGATCTGAGAGAGACAATCTACATGCATCAGCCACCAGGGTTCACCCATCCACCAGTTCCTCACTATGTGCGTCGTCTCCGTAAGTCACTATATGACCTGAAACAGGCCCCCTGTGCGTGGTATGATCGCTTTGTCAGGTATATCTTGCAGATTGAGTTTGTATGCAGCAAGAGTGATACATCACTCTTCATTTTTCATCGAGGTAGTAGCACTGCTTACTTATTACTTTACATGGATGATATTGTTCTTACTGCCTCCTCCGACGGGTTAAAAAATGAGATTATTGCCTTGCTTATGTTCGAATTTGCAATGACTGATTTGGGGAAGCTGAGTTATTTTTTGGGGATATCAGTGACCAGGTCTGCTAACCACATGTTCTTGTGTCAGCGTAAGTATGCAGATGAGATCGTGTAGAGGGCTAAGATGACGAATTGCAAAGTTTCACCTACTCCAGTTGATTCAAAATCTAAGCTCAGTGCTATGGATGTTGCTCCAGTCTCCGATCCTACTCCGTATAGGAGCCTTGCAGGTGCACTTTAGTATCTCACATTTACAAGGTCAGACATTGCTTATACTGTTAAGCAGGTATGCCTATGCATGCATGCTCCTAAAGAGTCTCATTTCACTGCTCTTAAGCGTATCATCTGATACATTAAGGACACACTTGATTATGGTTTGCACCTATACCCCTCTACACCAAAAAAGTTGATCTCTTATACGGATGCAGATTGGGCAGGGTGTCTGGACACGCGACACTCCACCTCCGACTTTTGTGTTTTTTTAGGGGATAATCTGATTTCTTGGTCTCTCAAGCGATAGGCTACCCTATCTCGTTCCAGGTCAGGCCGAAATGAGAGGCGTTGCAAATGTGTAGCCGAGATTTGTTGGCTCGTAAATTTTATCGTTAACTTCAGTCGCTTCGTGCATCTATTATGTACTGTGATAACATCTCTGCCATCTATCTTTCTCATAATTCGGTTCAACATCAGCGAACCAAGCACATTGAGATAGATCTACACTTCGTTCGTAAGAAAGTTGCGCTAGACCATGTCAGAGTGTTACATGTTCCATCATCCTATCAGTATGCAGACATATTTACCAAAGGACTTCCCAGACTGACTTTAGATCCAGTCTTAGCGTCCGACCTCCTCCCGCTCCGACTGAGGGGGTGTGTAAACGTGTATATAGTCCTTTGTCATCCCTAACCCATAATTAGAATATATTTCATATATTGTGTAAATATAATTATGGTAAGACTATGATTCCTCTTCTATATAGGCTTAGGATTCCTATTGTATAAGAGATGAATATTGTACTCTATATATACTTTGATATTAATGAGAAGACTCCCCAAGGGTGATTAATATCATCTTACAAAACACCCCCTAAATATCCCTAATACCACAATCATATTTCTTTTTACGTCTGCCACTGAAGACCTCTTCAGAATTTCTTGCCAAATGACTTTAAACTTGAACGATGAATAAGCCCGTGCCAGTCCCCATGCCCATTAGCCCATGTGAATAGAAGTTTCGGCCCAATTAATCACTGGATTCTTTGCTGGTGCAAAATTAAGAAAGCAGTGACATACCATCTCCATTCTTGGTCCATAGCTTAACATGGGCCTATCTAAAATCATTTCAAGGTTACTTCTGTGATAGAGAGAGTTTTAAAAAAAGGGAATAAAACCCCAAAAAAGGTCCTACCGGGAGTCGAACCCAGGTCGCTGGATTCAAAGTCCAGAGTGCTAACCACTACACCATAGAACCACATCTGCTTATTGCTTCCGGATTAAGAAATGTAAAAGAAAGATGAATTTGGTTCTTTAAATAAACATGTCAATGAAAAAAGAACTTAAATATAGGAAAGGAGAGGAATGAAATATACAGCAACAACATACCCAGTAAAATCTCACAATGTGGGGTCTGGGGAGGTAGAATGTACACAGACCTCACATCTATCGGTAGGTAGAGAGGTTGTTTCCGGAAAGAGGAATGAAATATATGTGTGCATATTCATTTTGTTTGGGGATGAGGATAAATTAGCCACGTCCTACATGATTTCAAAGATAGGTAAAGTAAATAATTCAAAGGGATTTAGTGGCTGCTGAAATTGGAGGACTTCACCATCCACAAAATCCTAAAGTTTCGTCCTCTTGTTGTCTCTCATTATATTCCTTTTCTTAAAAAAAAGTGGATTGAAGATGAATCTTATCCATAAGAAAGATGAAGAAAAGCCAACATGCATAGTTCAAGACTTTGAATATTCTTTGATCATTCCATAAAAAGGCCTATGTGCTTAGAGCAAAGTTGTTAAAATTAATTACTACATATATTAATTATTTAATTACCTCAAAGAGATATCTCCTTCTTCGTCCCTAAATATGATTTGGAATTGCCAAAAAATGATAATTTTGATTTCTATTAATCTAAATGAGGTGCTCATGGAACCATTGTGGGATTTCACTAGGTGAAGATGAAGTCTGTGTATATTCTACCCTCCTCATATCACATATTGTGAAATTTCAGTGGTATGTTGTTGTTGTAAATGAGGTGCTCATGGAACCTTATTAGTTGTGAGGTGTTCATGACAACTCAATAGAATCTTTTATTTCTTATGTATTTAATGAACTCCTTATTCATATTTGATATAGTACTATATTATTGATCATGTTCACTCATGTTTTTGGTTCATGTATTAAACTCTTATACAACCGATGAGCGATAATGATAACATTCTTTTAACATAAATCAAGAAACAAGAAATCAAATTCATCTAAATTACGTATTATATTCAGATAAATGACACAACCCACCACCCAGACAAGATAAGCCTAGTCGTAGTAGTCATCTGATGGGAAATCTGTGCTGATCCGCCCATGATTCATGGAATCATTCTTTCGCTAGGTATCTCAAGAAAACTTCAGGAAAAGGATTAATAAAGTGTAGGTGTTTACGTCGGGTTCGTACACGCAGCGGAATTTGAAAATTTATGTTTCAAACCCGACGACGGTCGAACTGCAGTATGATAAGTAATGAAAATACAAACACAAAGTAGTAATGTAAAACTTCGACAGAAGACTTACATTTTGTAGCAATCAGTCAAGCAGTTGAATCTTTGTGTTCTGTGTAGTCCGAGGGTGCACACGCAAACGTCCCTCGATTTGTAAGTTTTAAACTATGATGTAATTTGCTAAGTCAGGAATGCTAGAGATTCTGACAGAGCTCTAGAAGAGATTTATCTCTCTTAGGTTTTGGTGTATTTGGAATGGGAGGTAAGCCCTCTATTTATAATTGCAAACAGAGGCTTTAGGGTTTCGTGGTCGTGCCCAAAGAAAACCGGATTGACAAAAATTCGCATCGCCCAAAATCGCCAGCACCGCGCCCAGTAAGTTGCACTGCCGCGCATGCGTGTTTTGGAATCATGGTCCTAAATTAAAGGCACTGATGTCATGTCCCTATTTTTTAGCCTTTTCCATTTCTAAAGTCCCGGTCTTCAACCGAACATATAGGTATGATCTCCTTCTAATTACATCCTTCAATCGACGGAACATTTGACTTACTGTTACCCTTCAGGCCTTTACATATCGTCACTAATTACATTAGGATTTTCACGAAACTCCTAGACTACGCCGGAAGACGAAGCTAATATGTAAAGTTTAGCTACACAAAATATGTGAACTGAACCTATATGTGAGAAGATAAAATCACTTCATTCATGACACACTCAATCACGCTTAGGACCTGACAAATGTTTATCCAAATGACTTGATTATTATAACTCATCTATATTAGTTGACAACAGGACCATGTCACAGACATGTCCAATGCATTGGCCAATGACTTAGTCAACCTAATACCATATGAGTACCTGAGTGTTCACTCGAATATAAATTCAAGGAATGAATCCTTTCTTGGCTCACATACCACCTTTAATCCACTTCGTAATGCACCCAAAACAAGTCGTGTATCAACCTATAAGACATTTGAACTTAAGACATGATCAAAGTACATTACTTCATAAACAAGATGATATTGACCTCAAGTCTAAGGACTTTTATCTACCACATGTCGATGACATTATAGACATATAACAAATAATGCATCAGCAGGGTGTACCAATACTTCAACAAGTATCCATATGTCCATCATGAGTTGCCATAACTCGTAGCAAGTGAGACATACTACATCCACTAAGGATATGATGCATACCACATGTCGACGTATCGCATATCATCGATATCCAATTTCGATGATCATTAGTCATGGTAATTTAAGAGTTACATTATAACATTAATTCTCAAATCATTAATAAACACGTAACCTCTAGGGATGCATTTATAGAATTTTATAAACAATCAACTAATAATTCAACAAATGCAAATTGCCATAATATTAATCATCATTAATATAAATATGAATGTGTATAAAGTACATTGTGTCCTAATACAGATTGTCTCTAGGACATGTCTCTAGGACATACATATACTTTCAATCTCCCACTTGGCATAGAGTCAATCACCAACATATCTAATACTCATGTTCTCAAAATGACCATTATGCTTCACCAAGCTTAATAGTTTAGTAAACGGGTCTGCTAGATTATTGTCTGTGAAATATAATCTATCTTGATATCTTCAGCTTCCACCATCTCTCTCAGGATGTGGTACTTCCTTGATACATGCTTGTTTCTGTTTGTTGATCTTGGTTCCTTTGCCTGTGCAATCGCACCAGTGTTGTCACAATAAATAGTTATTGGACAACTAGCACTTGGAACAACCTCTAGTTCCTTCAGGAACTCAGAAATCGCGACAGATTCTTTAGCAGCCTCCGATCCAGCAATGTACTCCACTTCAGTAGTCGAGTCTGCAGTAGTAGCCTGTTTGGAACTCTTCCAGCTCACTGCTTCTCCGTTGAAAATGAAAGTGTAACCAGACTGAGATTTGAAATCATCAACATCTGTCTGGAAACTAGCATCGGTATACCCAGTGGCAACCAGCTCATCAACTCCACCATAGACTAAGAAGTAATCTTTAGTATGCCTGAGGTACTTGAGAATACTCTTGATCGCTGTTCCTCGCCAAGATTCTCACGAACTTGCAAGTCATACTAAGTGGGAAGGCCACATCTGTACTAGTATAGGTCATGACATACATGATTGATCCTATAGCCGAAGCATATGGGATCCTCTTCATGCGCTCAAGTTCAATGGCATTAGAAGGGCAGTCCTTTTTTGATAACTTGATGCCTTGACCCATCGGAAGACCGCCTTTCTTGGAATTCTCCATTGAAAAACGTCTAAGCACTTTGTCTATGTAGATCGATCGTGACAAATTCCAATAATCTATTAGGTCTATCTCTATATATCCTAATTTCCAGAATGTAGCAGACATCACCTAAATCCTTCATCATGAAGGTCTTGGACAATCAATCTTTAACTGACTGCATGAGGGTCCTATTATCTCCCATTATCAATATGTCATCAACATATATAATAATGAAGACAATACCCTCATCATTGAGTTTGAAATAAACACAAGGATCCTCTTTGCTTTTGACAAAATCAAAAGATTTGATAGCATTGTCAAAACAAATGTTCCAACTCCTAGAGGCTTGCTTAAGTCCATAAATGGACTTCTGTAGCCTGCACACAACATTTGGTCTGGACTCACATGAAAAACCCTCGGGTTGTTTCATATACACTTCCTCAATTAGATTACCATTGAGGAATGCAGTTTTGACGTCCATCTGTCAAATTTCATAATCATAATGTGCAACTATCGTAAGCAAAATTCGAATAGACTTTATCTTAGCCACCGGTGAAAAGGTTTCATTATAATCCACACCAGGACGCTGAGTAAAACCTTTAGCCACTAGTCTAGCTTTATAAGTCTGAACCTTGCCAGATGCATCAATCTTCTTCTTGAAAACTCATTTGCATCCTATGAGTTTAACCCCATTTGGCAAATCAACCAAGTTCCACACTTGATTGATATACATAGATTCCATTTCGGATTTCATGGCTTCTTGCCATCTCTTCGAATCAATGTCTAGCATTGCTTCATTATAGGTTCTAGGCTCGTCATCATCTGGAATATCTAGCTCACTTTGTATTTTCACAAGTAGATTTAGTCTTTCCGGAGGACGATGAGATCTAGAAGACCTACGGAGTTGATTGTCTTGCAGCTCGCCAAGTATGTTCTCGATCGCAGTAGGTTCTGCTACCGGTCGAACCACCAACATTAGAGCTTTCAAGAATATCATTTTTATGTCTTTCCTGAATGAGAAGAAATGCAACTGGTGCACTTGCTCCCAAGGTCTGTGCCAGAAGATCTTGCATTTCTGCATTATTCCTCGTAGCACTCCTACTGGCCGAAGGAGGTACCCTAAATACCCAATCTTCGCCAGAAGCTCCCACTGAATTCTTGTCTTTATCATCGGGCAAGGATTCAACCTCTATATTACTTTGTTCTTGAATTTCTTCAAGTTCTATCTCCGTGCAACTCTCATCCTTGTAGACATATTCGTCTTCAAGGAAAGTTGCGTTCCTAGAAACAAATATCTTATGTTCTCCAGGAAGATAGAAGTAATATCATTTAGTTTCCTTTGGATACCCAACAAAGTAACATTTCTCACTTTTAGATTTCAACTTACCAGTGATCAACTTCTTGACATATGCAGGACACCCTCAGGGCCTCATGTGTCTAAGTGATGACTTCTTGCCACACCATACCTCATATGGTGTCTTTTCGACTGATTTAGATGGAACTCTGTTTAGAACATATATTGAGGTCAAAATAGCGTATCCCCAAAGGTATGTAGGAAGAGTTGAAAAGTTCATCATGGAACGAACCATGTCAAGCAAGGTTTGGTTTCTCCTTTCGGCAACACCATTCATCTGTGGTGTTCCAGGAGGTGTCCATTCGGAATGAACTCCATGAAGCTTTAAGTAGTCAAGAAATTCGTTACTTAAGTATTCACCCCCACGATCAGATCAGAGAGTCTTGATACTCTTTGAGAGTTGTTTCTCAACTTCACACTTAAACTCTTTAAACTTCTCAAAAGCCTCGGATTTGTGTCTCATAAGATACACATATCCAAACCTTGATAAGTCGTCTGTGAAAGTGATGAAGTAAGAGAAACCCTCTCTAGCTTGAGTCGAAAATGGTCCACATACGTCCGTATGTACCAACTCAAGTACCTCCTTGGCACGGATCCCCTTTCCAGAAAGAGGTTTAATGTTCATCTTACCTTTCAAACAAGATTCACAGTTATCATAAGATTGTAAGTCAAATGGTTCGAGGTAATTTAATTTCCCCAACCGTTTATCTTTGTTTGATTGATATGACCAAGTCTGCAATGCCATAAGTAGGTAGAATTTCTTTCATTTAACTTAGCCCTTTTATTTTGTACATTGAAAATTTCTCTGTGACAGTTTAATGTATACAATCCATTCACAAGAGGCGCAATTTCATACACAACATTATCTAAAGTCAAAATCATATTGTCATCAGACGTGTTTGAGGAAAAACACAGGAATGAAAATAATATTACTTGTCAAAGAAAGAACATAAAAACAATTGTTCAACATTAAAACTTTGCCAGAAGGTAAATCTATCCTATAAGTTCCCACACGCTCTTCAGCAACTCGTGCTCCATTTCTGACGCGCAGGTCCACCTCGCGAGACCCGACCTTTCTGCTATCAGTTAGCCCCTGCACATTTGTACAAATGTGTGAGCCACAAGAGGTATCAAGTACCCAGGAATGAGAATCATTTATAGATAGATTAATTTCAATTACAAACATACCTTGCACATTAGTAGCTGGTTCCATTCCTCCGCCTGGAGCAGTGCAATCATTTCTCCAATGCCTTTTCCTGTTGCAATTCATGCAAACATCCGATGTCGGCAGTTTCTTCTTCTTCGCCTCCCTGGCTTCATTGTCACGAGCAACATCTTTACCCTTCCCCTTCTGTTGTCCCTTACCTTTCGATTTGGGGCGACTAGAGGAGCCAACCATTAGAATAGGCTTGGTCTTAGAGGTCTAAGATTCAAAAGTCTTTAACATATTATGTAACTCCGGCAAAGTCGCTTTAGTCCCATTCATGTTGTAATTAACAATGAAACTCTCAAACGACTTAAGAAGTAAGGCAAGGATGACGGTGGTGGAGACTCTGTCATGAAACCATATTTCTATAGAAGCTAACCTCTCAATCAGCTCAATCATCCTCAACACATGAGGTGAAACTTGGCCCCCTTCATTTAGCATACACTTGAAAAGTTCTACGAAAGGTGTCATACTCCATCATTCTGCTCTGCGAATCATAAAGACTCTTCAAATGTGCTAACATTTCATTGGGCCCCATAGTTTCATGATGTCTTTGCAATGTAGGTGACATAGAAGACAACGTTAAGTATTGAGCTGAGGTGACATCCTTATAATGTTTCTTATAAGCAACCCGTCAAAAGTTGCATCAGGCAGAGTCCTCCATTGAGCGATGGGGAATACTTTGTCCAATGTATACTCAATTTCTTCCTATCTAAGGACAATTCTAACATTTCTTAGCCAGTCAATGAAGTTGGGTCCGGTGAGTCTGTTTGACTCCATGAGCATTTTCAACGAAAAGTTTGACATTTCTGAAGATCTGAAGATAATAGATAGAACAGGAAAATGCAATCAAAATTCATTCTCCTAAATTATACACATTCATAATAAACTAATTTAACATGACCTTTTATTTAATTAACTCCCACTATTTTGCATACTTCTACGACCCCAAGGCAGAATACAGACCCAAATCAATATAAAGGTCATAATGAGCCAAGATCCAAACATATGTTATATCCGCGTTTGCTTTGGCTGATAACTTCAATAGAACACTTTGGTAGGTCCTCAACCAATTGTAAATCAACTCTACAACTCTTGATTTGATTAAATATCTTTCATTTTAATCTTACGTCTTTAGACTAGTCCGACACTTTGGCGCCAAGATTCATCTAAACAAGCCAACCCCATTACACGACTGCGTTTAAATGCCTAAGTAAACTTAGCCTTTGCAAGCAAACACTTTGGTGTAAATACCTACAAAAGTTTATTATCTACTTTCATTTTAACACATCTATGAAAGGGTCTTGATCCTCTTAGACTTAGAGCAAATGATTTTTAACACATCTATGAAAGAGTCTTGGTCCTCTTAGACTTAGAGCAAATGCTTCGGCATAAATACATTTATCATCGAAAATGATTTAGCACCCTAACAATTATAATGGGCGACGCATTATAATTAGACTTGTATTTAATGTTCGGGAAACATTTTAGTTTTCGGGAATTCATTCAAGATCAACAATCAAGTTATACATCATATGACATCCTATCATGCAATTTCTAAACACAATTAGATGGGAAACCATCAAACTCAATAGGCATGATAAAAGATGGTTTTAATCACATACTGGGCGCCGTCTACCCAGACAGTTATAGCGGTAATTTGAATTTAAACAATTACTGGGCGCCGCCTACTCAGACAATAATTGCGGACACTATGCTAATAATTTAAATGCATCACATGTAACATTTAACATATTTGTATATTATTCAATAATATACTATTAATGATAACTATGAGTCTATTTGTCTAAACTCTATAATCTATGTAAATGCCAAACAATCCTTAAACATTTTCTGATTTTAAAATTCTGATTTTCGGGAATTCTGTAAATTTTAAGAATTTACACTTTAGTCCCTTAAGAATTTAAAATTCAATTCTGAACCCTTATAAATTCATAAAAATGCAATACTAAACTTCAGAAAATATTTTCAAACTTTTGGGACCTGTTTGCAATTTTCATAACCTAAAATCAACTTTCAGAAAACTTTCTTTAATTACAGATTTGCCCGAAAGGACCGAATCTGTTCGATTTTAAAATTTTATTTTCAGAAACTGAAACTTCTAAAACTTCAGATTCAGAATCTGAAACTTTTAAGTCTCTGTTTCTGATTTTTGATTTTTTTAAAATTTGTCGTCGGCACCGCGGTTCCAACAGGTGGCACCGCGGTGCCTCTGAGGCAGTAAGCCACTAGAATCTGCAAATTAATTAGCACATCGGTCCTAACAAGTGGCACCGCGGTGCCTCATAATTTTCTTCACAGGCACCGCGGTCCTAACAGGTGGAACCGCGGTGCAAGGCAGATTGTCTGAAATTAATTTTAAGCTTCTGGATGAACAAAGACCGCAACTCATGAAACAGGACCGGTGCCTCTCGGCTTCATTCGGGCAAGACCGCTGTTCCAATTGTGGAATCCCGCGCCGCCACAAAACCCTATCAGACATCGCGGTGCTCCATCATGGAACCGCGGTACCTCTCCTCCAGAATCACAAAATCCGAAATTTCTGAACCCCTAAAACTGGTTTAGGGCCAGATCTTTCAGATATATCACTTGTACTACCATCACCATTAAAACAACATGTTCATCGATCATCAAATCTAATTTTCTTCTAGTTCTTCGTTTCAATGCACCATACTTTAAGCCGGATATCACATTTCAACTTAGAAAAGTTATATATTGGATTGACTTGTTCGAATACATAATTGCATTAACAGATCTGGTCACAAGGACCATGTGTTCTAAATGTTTAGGATTTTAAAGCTTTTAAATATATAAAATATAGATCTAAACAAATCCTAACCCATACTATCATTAATATCATTACAAATCATACGAAACGGCCCAGACTCTGATACCACTATAGGTGTTTACGTCGGGTTCGTACACGCAGTTGAATTTAAAAATTTATGTTTCAAATCCGACGACGGTCGAACTGCAGTATGATAAGTAATGAAAATACAAACACAAAGTAGTAATGTAAAACTTCGACAGAAGACTTACATTTGCAAGAATCATCAGCGGTTGAATCTTTGTGTTCTGTGTAGTCCGAGGGTGCACACGCAAACGTCCCTCGATTTGTAAGTTTTAAACTATGATGTAATTTGCTAAGTCAGGAATGCTAGGGATTCTGACAGAGCTCTAGAAGAGATTTACCTCTCTTAGGTTTTGGTGTATTTGGAATGGGAGGTAAGCCCTCTATTTATAATTGCAAACAGAGGCTTTAGGGTTTCGTGGGTCGTGCCCAAGAAACCTCTGATCGACTAAAATTCGACCGCCTGAAATCGCCTAGGCACCGCGCCCAAAGTAAGTGGCACCGTGGTGCTCGCAGAAGCTTTAACCGCGGTCCTAAATAAAGGCACCGCGGTCCTATCCCTATTTTTCAGCCCTTTCCATTTCTAAAGTCTCGATCATCAACCGAACATATAGGTATGATCTCCTTTTAATTACATCTTTCAATCGACGGAACATTTGACTTAGTGTTACCCTTCAGGCCTTTACATATCGTCACTAATTACATTAGGACCTTCACGGAACTCCTAGACTGCACCGGAAAACGAACCCAATATGTAAAGTTTAGCTATACAAAATATGTGAACTGAACCTATATGTGAGAAGATAAAATCTCTTCATTCATGACACACTCAATCAAGCTTAGGATCTGTCAAGTGTCTATCCAAATGACTTGATTATTATAACTCATCTATATTAGTTGACAACATGACCATGTTACAGACATGTCCAATGCATTGGCCAATGACTTAGTTAACCTAATATCATATGAGTACCTGAGTGTTCACTCGAATATAAATTCAAGAAATAAATCCTTTCTTGGCTCACATACCACCTTTAATCTACTTCGTAATGCACCCAAAACAAGCCGCGTCTCAACCTATAAGACATTTGAGCTTAGGAGAGAATCAAAGTACATTACTCCGTAAACAAGATGATATTGACCTCAAGTCTAAGGACTTTTATCTCCCACATGTCGATGACATTATAGACATATAACAAATAATGCATAGCAGGGTGTACCAATACTTCAACAAGTATCCATGTGTCAATCATGAGTTGCCATAACTCGTAGCAAATGAGACATACTACATTCACTAAAGATATGATGCAGACCACATGTCGACGTATCGCATATCATCGATATCCCAATTTCGATGATCATTAGTCGAGGTAATTTAAGAGTTACGTTATAACATTAATTCTCACATCATTAATAAACACGTAACCTCTAGGGATGCATTTATAGAATTTTATAAACAATCAACTAATAATTCAACAAATGTAAATTATCATAATATTAATCACCATTAATATAAATATGAATATATATAAAGTACATTATATCCTAATACAAATTATCTCTAGGACATGTCTCTAGAACATATATATACTTCCATAAAGCTCCCAAAGCTACTCATATCCTGATTATTTTCATCACCTGTATACATTGTAGTAAATTGTTCTTCTACATAGCAATATTTGGCCAGGACTATAATCCCATTTTTTTTATATTAATGCCAAATGGAAAACACTGGTTGGTCCCTCCATCATTTCTGGATTAAATAATTTTTTTTGCTGATTCGGAGCACATTTTGTCCCAAAATATATGCTTTAATTAATCACTTGCAAGCTTAGTGCCCTTATGGATTGGAAGATGAGTCTATGACATAATAAAAGCGTTATATGGGGCCCTAATTTTTAATTAGTGAGAATATATTTGAACGCCTCAAACACCAAAAAAGTGTTTTTAGACGATTAAAAGGTGCTTTAATTTGTTTGCAATGAAAATTGAAAAAGAAATACAGTACAATAAAAAGAAGATCTCCACTAATAACACTTACTACTATATAAACATGTCAGATGAGCTATCTTCATTCATTGTTAAGTAAAACTAATTAACAAGTTCTTGCAGCCAGTAAAAGAGACATTTCTTTCCTTGAAAAAAAAAACATGGCTGGTTTTTCTGACAACTGGACCTTTGCATTTGGTGTCCTTGGTAAATCAGTTTTGTGCTTAATTAATTATTTTTTGTTTTCCAATTTTAGTAAGTGAAAGGAAATGTTTTTCATGGTCTATTTCATTCCAAGAATACAACATATATACATTCATAGTAGAATCAATCTGGGCTACTATTAAGGTAGACTATACTAAGAATATGCTAATAATCTTTATAACTTAATTATACAATATTTGATTTGATATTACCGAAATAATAATGGATCATTTCCATAATTATCTTAACAGCCCCCGCAGTCTTAGCGGAAGGTTCTCGTATGTTGAAACTGTGCTGAAATCATTAAAAAGTACGCGCGGAAGACCTTTCGTGAAAATATCTGTAATCTGATAACAGGACAGTACATGGAGAACACAGACTTGTCCACGTGCAACCTTTTCGCGGATAAACAAGATATCCATTTCTATGTATGTTTGTGCGTTGATGTTGGACAAGGTTACCTGACAAATATATCACACTCATATTATCACAATAAACCACAATTATTTTTTGATCGGACAATGAAGTTCTAAAAGAAGATTACGGAGCCAACATGATTCAGAGACCACATTAGCTACCTCTCGATATTCTGCTTCATCACTCGGCCGAGATAGTGTCGGTTGACGTTTCAACGACCATGAAATGAGATTATCTCCTAGAAACACACAATAACCAGAGGTGGAATGCCTTGTGTTTGGGCAGCCACCCCAATCAACATCTGTATAAGATGTGAGGCCAGAAATGGTCGACTTATATAGATGCAACCCAAAATAAAGAGTACTCTTAATATACCGCATAATTCATTTGAGAGGCCACATCTGCTCTTCATTCGGGTCATCCATTTGTAAACAAACCTATTGAACTGCATATGAGATATCATGTCTCGTGAATGTGAGATACTGCAATGCCCCTGCTAAGTTGCGGTAATGTGTCGGATCACTATAGAGAGAACCTGTAGAGTTACTCAATTTTGTCTTGGTATCAACCGACGTGCGTGACAGTTTGCAAAAGGATATTCCTGCTTTGTCAATGATCTCCTCAGTGTATTTCTTTTAACAAAGAAACAGACCACATGCATATTGAGTGCATCAATGCCCAAAAAATAGTTTAAAGAGTTCAAATCCTTCATAGCAAAATCTAAAGCAAGGAGGGACATAATAGACTGACGAAGTGACTCAGATGATGCTGTGAGGATGATGTCATCCACATAGAGAAGAATATATTCTATGTCATTCCCCTTCTTATAAATGAACAAAGACTGATCGGACTTGCTATGTGAGAATCACAGTATGTAGACAAACCCTGCAAACATATTATACCATGCCCTAGGGGCCTGTTTTAAACGATATAATAATTTTTTAACAAGTAGACATAATCTGGATGAATATGATATCAGAAACTCAAAGGTTGGTGCATGTAAACTGTTTTCTGTAGGTGACCATGTAAAAACGCATTCTTGACATCCAACTAATGAATGGACCAATATTTTGATAGAAATAGACTTAGAACTATCCTAATAGTTGTTGGTTTAACTATTAGGCTGAATATTTCACCGCAATCCATGCCAACCTGCTGAGACCTGCCATCACCAACCGGATGAGCTTTGTGTCTCGCAAAAGAACCATCAAAATTCTTTTTATGACAAAAAACCCATATAAAACATATTATGTTCACATTATATAAAAGGTGTACCAACTCCCACGTCTTATTTTTAATAAGAGCATCAATTTCGTCTAACATAGCAACTTTCCAATTTGAGTTTGATAGAGCAGCTTTTGGATTTTTTGAAATTGGTGATGGTTGGACTGAGGATATTAAATTAAAATAATGATTTGCTATGAAGGATCTAGGGCCATTGAGCTACTTCTTGGGGGATAATTGTAACACGTCATGTATATGGTTTATTTTTGTCTCAAAAGAAGTATGCAAAAGAGATCTTTGAATGAGCTGACATGTCCTCGTGTAAGCCGTCCTCCACTCCGGTTGATACTAAGGATGGCCAGTGGGTCGGGTCATCCCGATTCCGACCAGCCCATCCCGATACCCGCCCCTTCCCAATCCCCCTTAAAAAATAATAAACGGTGTCGGGTTTCAAACTCAGGACGGAACCAGGGCTCGTCCCGCTCATTTTGATCCCGATCCGACCTGTCCCTATCCCGACCTCGCCCCGGCCCGCCCCCATCTCGATCGGTCCGCTCCTCTTTGCAAAAATATCCATTGCAAAATGGCCATTTTCGATTTTAGCAGTTGTAAAACGGGTATAACGGCTAAAATGGCCCCCACCCTATAAATTTGTGATTATTATGGAATAATTGATAAAATTATGACTATTACATTAGATACTGCTACTTGTAATGATTATGCTATAAGACTTTTAAAAGTTCGATTAACTCCATTTTTTCCTGATCATTTTCATATAAGATGTGCGTGCCATATTTATAACTTAGTTTTAAAGGATGATCTAATTTTTTTTGAAAACATTCTTGATAAAATATAATTTGCTATAAACTTTATTTTTAAAGGTAATAAAATACAAAGACGCAAAGAGTATAAAAACTTGTCATGATTGTGGTTTAACTTATAGAAAAATCCCTGAAGAAGTAGGGACTAGGTGAAATTCTCTATATGAACAAGTACTTGTTGCTTATGATTATAGAAGACCTATAACTTTATTATTTAACGCCTATAATAAAAATCCAAGAGACATGCTTGTATATAATGATTGGAATTTTTTTTTAGAACTTATTGATTTTTTAGAGAAATTTTTTCAAGCTACTAAAGAATTTTCTGGTATTTATTATCCTACTATTTTAACTATGTTATTTTATATAGCTCTAATATTTTTGGTACTTAATGAATATATGGAAAAACAAACTTATAAGGCATCTATTGAAAAAATGTTTATAAAATTAAAAAAATACTTTTTTCCTATTCCAACTATTTATATTATTGGTGTTGTATTAAATCCGATTATTAAAGTAGACAATTGTAAAACACTTGTTGAAACGATTTATGATTGTATAGCAGTACTTCCATCTCCAAGTCCAAATGAAGAACCAACTAAAGAAGAAGTTACATTTAGCATACACACTGAATGCAAAAAAAAAATATATGTATTACCAACAACAAAGTGCAATTAATCAACCGACTTCTGTACCGTCTTCTTCTACTTCGCTTCAACCTTATAAAAATATGCGGTTTCTGCTGCTAGTTTTCAAGGCCTTACAAATAAAATGTTTAGTGGTTCAATTTCTTCACAAGTTAGCGAATTTGATGCTTATATTTTGCAGGGTGTTGTACCGTATGAATCAATTGTTAATGAAGATGGACGTGAAGACTTGCTGAGATACTGGAGGGAGAATGCAAAGACATTTTCGACACTATCAAAGATAACCCGAGATGTGTTGAACATTCAAGCGTCATCAACAACGTTTGAAAGAGCTTTTTCTGCTGAAAGATTTTAAATAGGAGAGCACATATACTCATTGGCAGGAGACATATTGGATATTGCAATTCTATTCAGAGATTAGATTCGAGCGGAGCGTAGAAGGTGCGGTCAACCAGAGATCAACGAAGAAGACGACTACAACTACAACGAAATCTTGTCCTAGGGAACAGGAAGCGACGTCGAACAATTGACCAACAACTTTCAATTCCAACCAAAGATCCTCAAGACATTGTGAAGAAATTAGAAGAAGTAAGGTTAACTATGTAATTTTTTTAATTGTAATTTTACTATGTGATTTGCAACTTTTGAAAAATGAAACAAAGTTACAATTTTGAAATTAATTACAAAAAAATTATATAAGAGACACAAAAACAGCTTTGAGATATTTTTATTACACTATCTTGTTCAATTATTGAAGTGTTTAAATATACATTTTTAAATTAAGTGTTTTTTTTTTAAAAAAAACTACCGACCCGACCCACCCCGCCCCCAAAACACGTCCCTCCTTCCGTCGGGATGTGGGACGGGACGGGACATTTTCCTGTCCCGCCAATCCCTGCCCGTTAATCCCGCCGGAGCCTGCATCCCGACCCTCCCCGTCCCCCCAGCCCCAGCCCACTGATCACCCCTAGTTGATACTAAACTGAAGTTGAGTTGTACTTCCAGCACACTATATGCTGATCCATCACATTACCGCACCTTGTAGGCGCCCTTCAATATCTTACTTTCACGAGGCCTGACATATCTTATGATGTGTAACATATTTGTCTATTCATGCATAACCCGATGGAAGATCACATGTAGGCTCTCAAGCGCATTATGCATTATATTTAGGACACTCTCGATCATGACTTACATCTATATCCGTCTTCGACAATCACTCTCATTCTTACACATAAGCAGATTGGGGTGAATGTCCGGATACCAGACGCTCCACGTATGGTTATAGTGTCTTTCTTGGTGACAATTTAATATCTTGGTCCTCCAAATGACAAGCTACCTTGTCGAGGTCCAGCGCCGAAGCAAAATACCGGGGAGTTGCCAATGTGGTTTTTGAATCTTGTTGGTTATGAAACCTTCTTCTGGAGCTCCACTGTCCTGTTCCGAAGGCGACATTGGTTTATTGTGATAATGTTAGTGCGATTTATCTCTCAGGAATCCGGTTCAACATCAACGCACTAAACATATTGAGCTGGATATTCACTTTGTTCACGAAAAGGTTGCTCGTGGACAAGTACGTGTCCTAAATGTCCCGTCATGCTATTAGATCGTTGATATTCTTACAAAAGTTCTATTTGAATACTTTCAGGACAGTCTCATCATACACTGACCTCCCGCTTCGACTGCGGTGGTGTGATAGAATTGATCGAATATTTAGTCATAATTGTGATTTGTACATAGTATATTTTGTATATGGTAAGTGTATATTTAGTTATTTAATATCTTAATTCTAGCCTAGGATGATGCTTATATTATGAGTATATTTACTACTCTTTCGGAATGAAATTTCTTACGGATAGAATATAATAGCAACATGCGCCACCTTTTATTGTAGAATCAACTTTCTTTAGATCATATATCTGCAGCCTGTCCTCTTTGTTGCGATTGAGGTATTTATTTGATGCAAAATGTCTGAAGAAAATTAGAGAAAACTTAAATAAGTAAAAGAAAAATGAAAAAGAAAAGGAGAGGATGGAAATTTATGTATATATATATTGTGATAGGGTAGTTAGGATAAAATTGTATGAGCCACGTCCTTGGTTCAATCATAATTGGGAAAATATATATAATTCAAAGCCATGTAGATAGTAGTGGTTGCTGAAATTAGGAGGACAAGTATCCACAAAAACATAAAGTTTCTTTCTCTTGTTGTCTCCCATGATATTCCTTTTCTTGCTATAAAGTTGGACATAAGATAAATATTGTTCAAGAGAAATGAAGGGAAAGGTAACAAGGTTATTCAAGATTTTTAGCGCCCCCCCTCCCAAACACACACAAAAGAAAAGTCCATATATATAAGACAATCAGTAAAGTAGGCATTAAAGTTTAATAACACTTGTGGACATCTTTTTTTTAGTCGCAAGGACATTATCTCCTCCTTCACCCTCAAACATGAATTGGAATTTATAAAAATGAAATCTTTGGATTCAATATGAATTGAAAAGGCACGAAATTTTAAAAACTTAGACATTTTGAAGAAATAGATGTTTGTCGTACTGAGATTCACATGTTTATATAGTAAAAGACAACTCAACAGGTAATATGATTTTTAATCTTTTTATGTTTAATGACGTTTTCTTTACATTGTGGGACTGGGACATTATCACTTATCAGTCTTCAGCTGTTCAGCATCATTTAGGACCACGAATGTACTCGACAGAATATATAGAAGTTGAAATTCATGGTTTGATAGGAAAAGTCGCATTGATCTTTTGATTTCAATATATCTAGAAATACAAGGGATAGTGAACCAATCACTAGACTCGTTTTTTTTATTAAATTAATATACAGGTAAGAAAATACTGACTTGGGACTGAGACATAGTTATATTTGATAGATAATATATTAATATTATATGTAATTATTATTCTAGTTAATTATGTAAAGTAGTGACCCTTCTTCAATTTTGTAAATTGTAAACACCTATAAATATCAGATTAATGGTGTTCTAACCAAAGAGAATTATACTATCAGATACTGTGACAAGAAAGAAACCCTAACACCCTTAAACCCTTTCTTTTTTCGCCCCCCTTTCTCTTCCCGACGGCAACCCCACAAACCCTAAAGAATTTTCGCCACCCCTCCACTCTCTTCCCAAACTTCTAGCGGCAACATGGGGTTCTCATGATTCCCGCTCCACACAAGACGTCACACATCATCTTCATCCCTCCTCTACCAACCTCTTTCATCTGGCCTTCCCCGTCACAAATATCAAGAACTTTATCCCTTTGGTTCTTGATCAATAGGATGGACAATACTCTTCGTGTGTAGTGTTGACAGTCAATTTTGACCCGTTTTTTGTATATTTCGTGCAATTTTAAGTATTTTAGCACACCGCATCTTAATCGTTATTTTTGCATATTTTATATAATATTCTATGTTTATTTATTCACAAAATGACATTGCATCTTTTTATTTTTATTTAAGCATTATGTTTTTGTTAATATTATATTTCTATTATAATAATATTTTGCATCTCTTTAAATAATTAATTGACATCCTGCTTTAATTTTAATCAGACATTAAACATGTCTTAAATATTGCATTTTAAGCGTCGAGATTTGCATTTTAATAATTTTGCATATTTTTAAATAATCTTTCTTTTAAAATAATTAACTCCGTTGCATTTTGTCAAACCACCAAAGATTTAACCCAATCCAAATCATTCCAATCCAACACCATTTTTATTTTCATCCAAATACCCCCTTTTATTTCCCCCTCTTTTTTTAAATTTCAAACCCACTTTTCTTTCCCCCCTAAAATACCTTACCCCCCTTTATTAAAACAAAAGGGGGCAGCACAACGTTCAAAAGGCAGCAACGTTCATTTTTTTTAAGAGCCCACAACATTCAGCAATTTTAAAGAGGGAGAACCATTTTTTCATTTTCAAAAAAAAAAGGGGGACCTCAGCAGCCTTCCCCTTCGCCGCCCTTGCCACGCCTTCGCTCCGCCTTCACGGAGTTTTAGAACTCCGCGAACCCCTTTAAACACCCCGCACCTACCTCGCCTCTCCTCACCCCATCGCTCGCCGCCGCCCCCATCGCCGGTCAATTCCGGTGGCGTCGCTCCGCGACTCGCCGTGAAGCCGACGCCATCGCCGCTTCTCTCGCTGTAACGCTGAATGGCCGATTTAAACTCCGTGACTTTTGTTCGCTTTTATTTTTGTTGGTATATTTGTTGCTTGGATCGGTTTATTTTCTCGTTGTTTTCGCTATTGGACGGATCTTTGATTTCAGATCACGAGCTTAAAGCTCCGCGATCGCTGCACGATTTTTTCGCATTCTTGGATATGCTACCCGCCGATCGATTTTTTGGTTTTGTTAGCTTGCCGAGTTTGTTAAAACTCTGCGTGACTCGTCCCCGCCATCGCTGGTTCTTCGATATACCTCTCGATTTCTAATCCACTTTTCGTGATCACACCGCTTTGTTCGATTGCTACTAAAATTATGGTATATTTTTTGGTTGATGCGTTGATACCAACGTGAGTTGTCGCTTTTTTTGTGCAAATCGAGGCATTCGTTGTTGCCTTTGATACCCATTTTTGGATATTGGTTGTTCCATCACTACTTTATTTTAAATCCAATCAATGTTGGTCTCTACCAAACCGCTTCAGGATTGTTTCGCATACTCAATATTGCTGAAAATTCTACCGATTTTTGAACAAGCTACTACACTTGGTATTTTATGATTTTGAATTTGATACTACATCGCCAAAGAAGGATTTATCCGTCGATCCGAGGCCTCCGTGGTGTTTAGACTAATATGTGAGAGGAGGAAAGTGAAAAGATTGACGAGAATGCATAGTATCGCTCACCGTGAGGCGAAGTCGACCGCCGTAGCGATATTGGCTTCTCATGTCTTAGTATTCTTGGCATAACACTGGCTGAGCCCACACTATATAAAAGTATATCTTTTACAATATATTTTACATATATATCTATATATATACATATATTGTGTTTGTTTATTTATTTATCATTTACTAACTCTTCTACTAAGTGTCTTTTGCAGGTACCCGGAGGCGCACCCCAAAGTTAAATCATTCGCATAAAAAATGAAATAAAAGCAAAATGTTGCTAATTTATCTTCATTACATCTTTTATGTTTATTTGCTTTCATTACTATCTTGTTAAATACATATCTATATTAAATATTTGCATGCCTAGTTTAAATATCTTTTGATTAGTTTAATAATTAGAATGCCCTTTAGAATTGTAAATTGCATGTTAGCACAATAATTTTAAACCTAAGTTTGAACGGACAACCGCAAGTTAGCGGATCCTTTAGGGTGCCTAACCCCTTCCCTTTAGGATAATAAAGAACCCTTACCTAGAATCTCACATAGCTTTCGCAGACCTTTAAAATGGAGATCATTCGTAGTATTTTATGCTACATTTTCAGTGTCCTAATTCACTATAATAATTAGGTGGCGACTCCTTTAAAAATGCATTCGGGAATCCAACCATATGTAATGCACTCCCGCTTCCTCCCTGGCCGAAAATGGGCGCATGACGCGACTCCATCGGGATATTTAGGTTCTTAACCATAACAAACATAGGTTAATTACTGTGCTTTATTTTTCTTATCTGCTTAAAATTGCTTCTTCTGTGTTTTACATTCATTTGCTTTTATGTTTTGTCTAAATTATTCTACTTTACATATAAATATTTGCATATTGTCTTAACTGCTACTTGTTTTACTGCTTTCCTTAAACTGGCATTCCGCTCATATTTCTTCCATTCTGGAAAATTCACACTATCACACACTCACGCGTTGGTGTGCTTCGCGCACCCGCAAATTTCTTTCAAAATATCCAAATTTTAGGAGAGTCATACGCTGCTGAGTTAGATCGGTTCGTCGATCACCGCGTAGCCTTCTCACTCGAGTTGTCCGCCGGGAACTCAAGGCCTAGAAAGCCAAATCTTAGCAACTCAGGATAGAGCTATACCACCCTTATTTTAGGGCATGCATGCATTTACCTTAGGTGGGTCAATCCTTGGCATTGACACCACAATTAGGAAGACACCAAACTTGTCGACGGGTTTCTGAACCCAACGACCAACCATCATATTATGTGTAGCGTGTCTATGACAGACAAATCCAAACCCAATCATGACATGCTGAAATTGGTAAAAGTGCACCGTCATTTGGTCGCCATTTCCAACAAAGGCATTATAGTTGGACGACTTGGACAAATCCGTCATAATCTCGCATAAGTGACGTTTAGGCTTACCTCTGGCATAAAGAGGTCCCCCTGCATGTTAGGAAACGTTTGAATGTGCTATGTGCAATATATCTGCTACATACCCGCGAATTATGTGCGTTATGCTAACACCGTTTGTTGCATTTTTAGAAAGATTTATCATCTTCCCCAAAGGTCGATTTGTATTTGACTAAGCAATGACAGAGCATCAATATTTCGCAAGATCAAAGGCACGGCCCAGCGACATGACCGATCCAAGGGCATTTGAGCAGAACGAGTCGGAACCTGTCTTGGTTCCTATAGGCAAAGCAGGGGTCTCAGAAAAGAAAAGCAGCATAGATCCGATCGAGCACTCGCCCGCCATCGCAAAGAATGACAACCCTACAGCCAAATCAAGGCCCAAACATCACTACATACAAGCAACTACATCGAGACCCACTTTAGGCCGCATAACTTTTCAAAATCGGGACCATCTAGGAAACTGCATGTGGGTCAGTAAGTCCAAACAGCCGCATAATACGTATATCAAGGGATAAGGCGCGGTCGATACGAATCGACTTCCCCAAAACTCACAAATTTTTCTTTTAGCGCAGGTCTTTTCACATTAATGTAAGCGAAAGTGCAATAATCAAGCGTAAAATACTACGAAAGGTTTCTTCAGATAGCGTATAAAGAAAGCAAAGAAAGGCAGAGGATGACAACAATCCAAAGTCCGCAGCAAAAGCAGCAGCAGAAAGGGCCATCAACAATCAGCAGTCAAAGTTCAAAGTTCCGCAACAAAACCTAGCGCATCAACTCGGGCACAAAGTCAAATTTGCAACCAACGCATCGCACCCAACGAAGGCATCATTAGCAATTCGTCAGTTGCAGCATTTGGCATGTCCGTGCAAGGACAACATCTCGATTCATCAGCGACGTGATGACATCTCTACCCATAAAATTGCACTTCTCATATGTATTTATCATTTCGTTTAAACAGGTATACACTAACGTTTTTCTCAAGCTTAGCTTGCAGGAGCATTTATTCTACAGGAGCAGCAGCAACGCGTCCAGACAACGACGTGATCAGCATTATGTCTACGCAACGACGCCAAAGAAGAACACGCCCGTGCAACGACGTTATCAAAGACAAAGAAGTTCACGCAACGACGCCAAAGAAGAACACGCCCAGTAACGACGTTATCGCGACAAAGAAGTCCACGCAACGACGCCAAAGAAGAACACGCCCGCATAACGACGCGTGATCGAAGTCCACGCAACGACGCCAACAAAGAACACGCCCGCATAACGACGTTATCGGACAAAGAAGTCCACGCAACGACGCCAAAGAAGAACATCGCCCGCATAACGACGCGATCAAGAAGACCACGCAACGACGCCAACAAAGAACACGCCCGCATAACGACGTTATCAAGACAAAGAAGTCCACGCAACGACGCCAAAGAAGAACACGCCCGCATAACGACGCGTGATCGCAAGTCCACGCAACGACGCCAACAGCAACACGTCCAGACAACGACGTGATCAGCACGTCCACGCAACGACGCCAAAGAAGAATACGCCCGCATAACGACGTTATCGCGACAAACAAGTCCACGCAACGACGCCAGCAGCAATACGTCTACGAAACGACGCCAGCAGCAACACGTCCAAGCAACGACGCTATCAGCACAACAAGCCCAAAAATGACGCCATCATCAGCATATCACATCCACGCAGGGACGATTTCTCTACTCTCGAAATTGCGTTTCTTATTCGTGCTTTATCATTCTGTCTTAGCAGTTATGCACTAACTTTTTTTTTGAGCTCTAGTCTACAGGGGCAGTTGCAGCAAGGACAACATATCCGCATTCACAATCACAACGCGTCTGTGCAAGGGCGAAATCACAGCATTTGCAGCAGACATCACATTTTCGCAGGATAGCATTTTCTACTCACATAGTTACATTGCTTATAAATTTATGCGTTATCATTTTGCCTTAACAGTTATGCACTAACCGTTTGTTTAAGTCTTAGCACAGGAGCGCAACGTGGAACTACCTCTTACGGCGAACCGAAGCAATTTGTACCTCGAACGTCGATCCGCTTCTCTCCAAAGATCCTCGCAACACCACGACCCTGTCATCATTCGACACCGATAAATTTTAAATCGCTCGCTTTGTTTTTTCAAATCGCGTAACCCGTGTCATCATAATTCGACATTGTGACAAATTTTGAATCTACGTCACGCTTAATTTTCAAAGATCACAAAGAACCAAAGGTCATCATAATTCGACATCGACATTTTTAAATCTGATCGCCTTTACTTTTACTTTAGCATCGCAACAACCCAAAGGCCATCATAATTCGACATCGACATTTTTAAAATCATACGCCTTTACTTTTTACTTTAGCATCGCAACGACCCAAAGGTCATCATAATTCGACATCGACAATTCTAAGTCCGCATCACCCCACTTTTGAGTTCTAGTTTATAAAACAGACAAAATCGCTACGAAGTCAACGCTTTGTCCAAGACTCTTCCATCATCTCCGCATAAAGAGGACATACTGTTGATACCAATTTTGACCCGTTTTTTGTATATTTCGTGCAATTTTAAGTATTTTAGCACACCGCATCTTAATCGTTATTTTTGCATATTTTATATAATATTCTATGTTTATTTATTCACAAAATGACATTGCATCTTTTTATTTTTATTTAAGCATTATGTTTTTGTTAATATTATATTTCTATTATAATAATATTTTGCATCTCTTTAAATAATTAATTGACATCCTGCTTTAATTTTAATCAGACATTAAACATGTCTTAAATATTGCATTTTTGCGTCGGCATTTGCATTTTAATAATTTTGCATATTTTTAAATAATCTTTCTTTTAAAATAATTAACCCGCGTTGCATTTTGTCAAACCACCAAAGATTTTAACCCAATCCAAATCATTCCAATCCAACACCATTTTTATTTTCATCCAAACACCCCCTTTTATTTCCCCCTCTTTTTTAAAATTTCAAACCCACTTTCCCCCCCCCTAAAATACCTTACCCCCCCTTTATTAAAAGAAAAGGGGGCAGCACAACGTTCATTTTTTTTAAGAGCCCACAACATTCAGCAATTTTAAAGAGGGAGAACCATTTTTTCATTTTCAAAAAAAAAAGGGGGACCTCAGCAGCCTTCCCCTTCGCCGCCGCTCTTCGCCGCTCTCGCCTTCACGGAGTTTTAGAACTCCGCAACCCCTTTAAACACCCCGCACCTACCTCGCCTTCTCTCACCCCATCGCTCGCCGCCGCTTCCTGCCGCCGGGCCCCACTGCCGAACATTCTTGGTGGCGTCGCTCCGCGACTCGCCGTGGAAGCGACGCCACCGCCGCTCTCTGCTGGTAACGTTGAATCCGCCGGATTTAAACTCCGTGACCTTTGTTCGGTTTTATTTTTGTTGGTATATTTGTTGCTTGTGGATCGTTTATTTTCTCGTTGTTTTCGCTATTGACGGATCTTTGATTTCAGACCGCCGAGCTTAAAGCTCCGCGATCGTTAACGATTTTTTCGGCATTCGTTGATATGCTACCGTTTGATCGATTTTTTTGGTTTTGGTTAGCTTGCCGAGTTTGTTAAAACTCCCGCGTGACTCGTCCCCGCCATCGTTGGTTGCCGATATACCTCGATTTCTAATCCACTTTTCGCGATCACCGCTTTGTTCGATTGCTACTAAAATTATGGTATATTTTTGGTTGTCGCGTTGATACCAACGTGAGTTGTCGCCTTTTTTTGTGTGCAAATTGAGGCATTCGTTGTTGCCTTTGATACCCATTTTGTGGATATTGGTTGTTCCATCACTACTTTATTTTAAATCCAATCAATGTTGGTCTCTCTACCGAAAACCGCTTCAGGATCGCTTGCATGTACCCAATATTGCTGAAAATTCTACCGATTTTTGAACAAGCTACTACACTTGGTATTTTCTTGATTTTGAATTTGATACTACATCGCCAAAGAAGGATTTATCCGTCGATCCGAGGCCTCCGTGGTAGCGAGACTAATATGTGGGCGAGGAGGAAAGTGAAAAGATTGGACGAGAATGCATAGTATCGTTCACCGTGAGGCGAGTCGACCGTAGCGATATCGCTTCTCATGTCTTAGTATTCTGGCATAACATCGGCCGAGCCCACACTATATAAAAGGAGATCTTGTACAATATATTTTACATCTATAGCTATATATATACATATATTGTGTTTGTTTATTTATTTATCATTTACTAACTCTTCTACTAAGTGTCTTTGCAATTTATAAGACCCCAAAGTTAAATCATTCGCATAAAAATGAAATAAAAGCAAAATGTTGCTAATTTATCTTCATTACATCTTTTATGTTTATTTGCTTTCATTACTATCTTGTTAAATACATATCTATATTAAATATTTGCATGCCTAGTTTAAATATCTTTTGATTAGTTTAATAATTAGAATGCCCTTTAGAATTGTAAATTGCATGTTAGCACAATAATTTTAAACCTAAGTTTGAACGGACAACCGCAAGTTAGCGGATCCTTTAGGGTGCCTAACCCCTTCCCTTTAGGATAATAAAGAACCCTTACCTAGAATCTCACATAGCTTTCGCAGACCTTTAAAATGGAGATCATTCGTAGTATTTTATGCTACATTTTCAGTGTCCTAATTCACTATAATAATTAGGTGGCGACTCCTTTAAAAATGCATTCGGGAATCCAACCATATGCAGCGGCACTCCCGTTTCCGGCTCCGGTCGAAAATGGGGCGTTACATGTAGAATTATTTCAAATTCATGCTTGTTCCTACAATGTTCTTGATCACATCGACACCACCGTACCATGTCTGCCTGACGTTGACAAAACAACGTGGAAAAGACTTGATGCTATCGTCAAACAATGGACATATGACACCGTATCTAAGGATCTACTTCATACTATTATGAAGGCATGTGCTTCGGCTCACGAACTATGAACAAGACTAGAGGAAATTTTTCAAGATAACAAATATACTCGTGCCGTCTATTTGGAGGAACAATTCAATAACATCCGTCTTGAAAACATTGCGAATATGTCCGACTTTTTCAAACAATTAAAATTAGTTGTCAATCAATTAGCTAATGTGGGCACAATAGTTTCAAAAATGACAATTGTTTTGCAACTAATAAATAGTTTGTCAAAGGGTGAGTACGACACACTTGAGACGATGATTCAACAAGTCGATCCCCTTTTTAGTTTCAACAAGGACCGGTCACATTTTTTCTTGGAGGAAACTAGGCGTGCCAAACAGGATGAACATAATCAAAAGACATTGATAGTTGATGCACCAGTGACCACCACATCACCCGCCGGCCAGCCGCAACATATGGACAACCAACAGCCACAGGGCAGCCGCAGTGGCGGTAGGGGCAGAGGTCGCGGTAACGGTTGTGGTGGTAAGGAAAAAGGACACGGGGGATGGTCCAGTTTTTGCAGCCAACCACAGCAGGCCCAATACCCATCTCAATGGGTCAACCCACATCCTTGGCCTATTTCTGGAACTTGGGACTTGCCCCATATTCCTCCTGCTCTGACTGAGGGGGTGTGATAGAGAATATATTAATTGTTACATCCCGTAATTTTATGGCGACTAAGTGAGAACGTAAGTTAGGTTATAAGATTTGAATGTTGGAAGGGAAGTATAACTACATTTTCTTAAGGAAATATTTCGAAAATGTGAAGACGACAATTTGTTTACTTGGAGTTCAATTCTCCTAATTGGAGTTACGAAATTAGTTTTGGATTTTGAAGTTTTGGATTTGATCATGTGGGGCCCACTGGAAATTTCACAATTTTGTGGGGCCCATGAGATTTTGAGATATTTTGGCCTAGAAATTTTTTGTGAAGATTTTTTTTGGACCAATGGGAGGGCGACACGTGTCACCCATCCACTTGTCTTGCAAAGATGATACACTTTAGATATTTTGAGACAAAGGGGACAAGTGGACATGTGGTCCACATGGGTCCCACTCCACTTAACAAGACACTTAGATATATATCCAAGTCTTGCAAGACTTGGATCATTATACACTTCATCCAAAAAGCTCTCATCTTCTCCCTTTAGCTCTAGATTTTTGAGAACACCATAGCCAAGAACAACAAGTGTTGATTAAGTTTATTTCCCCAAGATTAAGCTCTTAAACCAAGTGTTAAACCAAGTTAACTCTCCATGACCTTCAAACTTGTCTTGGCCGAGAACAAGCCTTGAAAACCCTAGCTTGTTTATCAACTTTTTGGAAGTAAAACGAGAAGGAAAGATGATTATAAGCTTGTAGAAGATACATGTGTGTAATTGTAACTTGAAGAAGTGGTGTAAAAGAGGAGCAAATTACCATGAGATAGTGGACTGTTTTGGACAATTTTTGGGCTAAAAAAAATAAGGTAAGGGTTATTTTTCTTTTAAAGTAATTGGATATTACATGTAATGTTTAAGGGATGAACTTGTGTTAAGAAAGAAATGGAAAATAAGAAGTGTAAATGATAGATGTTGTGTCTTGGCCGAGAGTAGACATTTTTGACGTCGTTGGATTAGTTGGTTATTATTTACACTTATCGCATGTCAAAATGAAATAATATTGTTATTGATATGCGATATCGAGTATATATAAGTGTTGAAATGTGAATTGGATTATAAAGAATTATGAAAAAATGGCTTTGGATTGTTGGAGTTGTTGTGGCCGAGAAACTGCCCAAAACTGTTAGACGTTGTCGTATCATTTTATGGACTATTTTGTATAGATTAAGGGGCCGAATTTTACACGTCAAGTAGGCGTGCAATCCCCTTTGGTTGATGTTTTGATTGTGCTTTAAATTGGGCTTGATTGTTGTTGAATTTGGGCATTGAAAAATGTGGAAAAGTACGTATAAACGGGGGAAGTGTTGCACAAATTTTCGTAGAATATGAGGAACATTACTTGGTATATGTCCTATACTAGTGAGGATGAAGTTGATAGAAGTGTTATTGTCATTATAGGTGAAATACTTTGAGACGTATCCTAGATTGTAAGTTGGTTAGCTCGTCAATAAGGTATGTGAACTATCCCTTATTTTTTTGGCATGATTTGAATTTATAAAGTTAGTTGATTTTAATCCTCATTGATACATGATTTGATTTTATAAAGTGAGTGGATTTTAATCCTAATTGATATATGATTTGATTTTATAAAGTGAGTGAGTTTTAATCCTTATTGATACATGATTAGATTTTATATGTGTTTGGTACATGATGTTTTGGTACCTTGGCATAGCTAAATGGAAGATTTTATATGTGTTTGGTACATGGTGTTTTGGTACCTTGGCATAGCTAAATGGAAGATTTAATATGTGTTTGGTACATGATGTTCTGGTACCTTGACATAACTGAAATGAAAGTTTGTATATGTGATTGGTACATGAGATGTTGGTACCTTGGTTTTTCTAAAATGGAAATTCGTTTTAATGGTCGGTACATGAGATGTTGGTACCCTGATTTTATTCCTTTGAGAGTAAAAATATGAGTTAAATTACACAAGGTTGCTATGATGCGGGTATAGATACCCATAACATTATATGATTATATGAAAAAGCATTCATGGTTTTAAAATGACTCTCAAACTTGTGAAAGGTACAGTTGGCTCTATTTTATATGGCACGGTCGGATCTGGTATTTGATTTCATAATTGTCCCTGTAATCTTTTGGCCAGTTATGATCTTATTTACTGTACGTTATGTTTACATACTTAGTACATTATTGTATTGACCCCCTCTCCGGGGGGTTGCGTTCATTCCCGCAGGTATAAGTACTCTGTTGGGTGATCCGCGAGCTTAGGATCTCCATTCAGCTTCTATTGAGACAACTTCACTATTCCGGAGTCTTGTCATTTTGGTATGGAGTTTGTATTACAGTCTTATGTATATTCAGAGGTACGGCGGGGCCTTGTCCCGCCATAGTTACTGTCAAACTCTTTGAGGTTTGTATTCACATGTGAGTCGGACTCGTGTACAGTGTAGTTTCTTTTTGGTTTATATATATATATAATGGCGGCCTTGCCGACTTTTCCTTTGCTTGTTACAAAAAAAATGAGTTTTATTTACCTTCCGCAGGTTAATTGTGATGTATGGGTAGAAGGGTGCCCAGGTAGGGCACCAGTCGCGGGCCTGGGGTTCTGTTCATGATAGAGTGGTATCAGAGCAGTTAGTCCTCGGAATGTCTATAGACCGTGTCTAGTAGAGTCTTGGGTATGTGTGCACCATAGTTATACACAGGAGGCTACATGATATTTAGGATTGGTTTCCATTCTTCTCACTCTGAGATCGTGCAGTAGAGCTGTGTTATTAGGATGATCGCTCTCTGACGTATTATTGTGCTTACAGCTATGCCTCCACAGAAGGCAACAATGGCCAAGAAGGGCAAATCAGCAGCAGGAGCTGCTAGTCAGACTCAGAGAGTTACTAGGGCACGGGCCCAGTCTATGCCTGAGGTGGTGTATCAGTCAGCTAGTTCTGTTACGCCGCCATCACCAGAGGAGCTTAGAGCAGCAGTAGCTCCAGGGGCTCTGACACATGAGCCTCCAGTTCCTCAGCCAGGAGCAGATGATAGGGACTTGAGGGATAGAGTCCAGTTGCTGGCTAGGATAGTAGCAGGACAGACTTACAGACAGGGCCCGGTAGTTGACCCCAAAGCGGATAGTTTGAGGGTCAGAGACTTCTTGAGTTGTAGCCCGCCAGAGTTTTACGGGTCGAGGCCCGAGGATGATCCTCAGGAGTTCATCTGCCAGATACAGCAGACGATAAGGGTGATTAAGGCTTCGGAGACCGAGTCGGTCGTATTGACTTCATACCGGTTGCGCTATGTAGCTGTTAACTGGTTTGAGTCATGGGAGATGTCCAGGGGCGAGGGTGCTCCTCCTGCTATGTGGGACGAGTTCACGGAGGCCTTCCTTGACCACTTCTTGCCTCCTGAGATGAGGAGAGCCAGAGTTGACATTTTCTTGAACTTGAGGCAGATTGAGAGGACTATTAGAGAGTACAACCTGGAGTTTGACTCGTTGACTCGGTTCGCACCCACTATTGTATGGATATGGCAGACAGGGTGCACCGCTATGTGATGGGGCTGGACCACTATCTGATTGATAGGTGCATGGCAGTAGCTCTTCAGCCGGGCATGGATATTGCTCGTATCCAGGCGTATGCGCTGGGAGTTGAGGAGCGACATAGAGGGCGACAACCAGATAGAGGTCATGATAAGGATCAGCCTAAGAGGGCCAGGACATCAGGGTTTTCGGGTGAGTTTTGAGGCGGACAACCTCAGCAGCAGATTAGATATGCCACTCAGCCAACACAGAGTATACCTCCACAGTATACAAATAGAGGGTTTGATCGCTCGGGGTATTCAGGAGCTGGTCATAGCTCTAAGGTTTCAGGTTCACAGATATACAGGGGTTCTAGCCAGTCGAGGCCACCTTTGCCTCCATGTTCTCGGTGTGGTAAGTCCCATATTGGGGGATGCCGTTCTGGTACAGGTGCATGTTTTGCTTGCGGCCGTCAAGGCCATATGATGCGAGATTGTCCTTCCAGGAATGGTACAGGTGGTATAACTCAGCCTACTGGGTCAGTTGATGGCACATCGTCTACTATCGCTATGCTCCCCGCAGGGCAGGGTGTTTTCATGCCAGCAGACCATCATAGAGGTCTGTAGTCACGACCATGAGGCATCACCAGATTTTGCCACAGGTAATTCCGATCCCTATTTGGCTATTGTGAATGATGAATGAGACTATGCGTTATACGGTGGCCATGTGAGGCATATTTGTGTGTACTGAGTATAAAGTGATAGGTATAGTTAAGAGAGACTGTGTCAAAATATTTATAGTTCGAGACCTATTATGAACATTCGAGGACGAATGTTTCTAAAGGGGGAAGAATGTTACATCTTGTAATTCCATGGCTACTAAGTGAGAACGTAAGTTAGGTTATAAGATTTGAACGTTGGAAGGGAAGTATAACTACATTTTCTTAAGGAAATATTTCGAAAATGTGAAGACGATAATTTTTTTACTTGGAGTTCAATTCTCCTAATTGGAGTTACGAAATTAGTTTTAGATTTTGAAGTCTTGGATTTGGTCATGTGGGGCCCACCAGAAATTTCACAATTTTGTGGGGCCCACGAGATTTTGAGATATTTTGGCCTAGAAATTTTTTGTGAAGATATTTTTTGGACCAATGGGAGGGAGACACGTGTCACCCCTCCACTTGTCTTGCAAAGATGACACACTTTAGATATTTTGAGACAAAGGGGACAAGTGGACATGTGGTCCACATGGGTCCCACTCCACTTGGCAAGACACTTAGATATATATTCAAGTATTGCAAGACTTGGATCATTAAACACTTCATCCAAAAAGCTCCCATCTTCTTTCTTTAGCTCTAGATTTTCGAGAACACCATAGCCAAGAACAACAAGAGTTGATTAAGTTTCTTTCCCCAAGATTAAACTCCTAAACCAAGTGTTAAACCAAGTTAACTCTCCATGACCTTCAAACTTGTCTTGGCCGAGAACAAGCCTTGAAAACCCTAGCTTGTTTATCAACTTTTTGGAAGTAAAACGAGAAGGGAAGATGGTTATAAGCTTGTAGAGGATACATGTGTGTGATTGGAACATGAAGAAGTGGTGTAAAAGAGGAGCAAATTACCGTGAGATAGTGGACTGTTTTGGACAATTTGTAGGCTAAAACAAATAAGGTAAGCGTTCTTCTTCTTTTAAAGTAATTGGATATTACATGTTATGTTTAAGGGATGAACTTGTGTTAAGAAAGAAATGAAAAATAAGAAGTGTAAATGATAGATGTTGTGTCTTGGCCGAGACTAGACATTTTCGGCGTCGTTGAATTCGTTGGTTATTATTGTTGTTATTTACACTTTCGCATGTTAAAATGAAATAATCTTGTTATTGATATGAGATATGGAGTATATATAAGTATTGAAATGTGAATTGGATTATAAAGAATTATGGAAAAAAGGCTTTGGATTGTTGGAGTTGTTGTGGCCGAGAAACTGCCCAAAACTATTAGACGTTGTCGTGTCGTTTTATGGACTATTTTGTATAAGATTAAGGGCCGAATTTTACACGTCAAGTACGTTAAAAGGGCTTTGATTGCTGTTTTGATTGTGCCTTAAATGGGGCTTGATTGTTGTTGAATTTGGGCCTTGGAAAATGTGGAAAAGTACGTATAAACGGGGGAAGTGCTGCCCAAATTTTCGTAGAATAAGAGGACCATTACTTGGTATATGTCCTATACTAGTGAGTATGAAGTTGATAGAAGCGTTATTGTCATTATAGGTTGAAGTACTTTGAGACGTATCCTAGATTGTAGAGTTGGTTAGCTCGTCAATAAGGTATGTGAACTATCCCTTCTTCTTTTGGCATGATTTGAGTTTATAAAGTGAGTGGATTTTAATCCTCATTGATACATGATTTGATTTTATAAAGTGAGTGAATTTTAATCCTCATTGATACATGATTTGATTTTATAAAGTGAGTGAATTTTAATCCTCATTGATACATGATTTGATTTTATAAAGTGAGTGAATTTTAATCCTTATTGATACATGATTAGATTTTATATGTGTTTGGTACATGATGTTTTGGTACCTTGGCATAACTAAATGAAAGATTTTATATGTGTTTGGTACATGATGTTTTGGTATCTTGGCATAGCTAAATGAAAGATTTTATATGTGTTTGGTACATGATGTTCTGGTACCTTGACATAACTGAAATGAAAGTTTGTATATGTGATTGGCACATGAGATGTTGGTACCTTGGTTTCTCTAAAAGGGAAGTTCGTTTTAATGGTCGGTACATGAGATGTTGGTACCCTGCTTTTATTTCTTTGAGAGTCAAACGATGAGATAAATTACACAAGGTTGCTATGATGCGGGTATAAATACCCATAACAGTATATGATTATATGAAAAGGCATTTATGGTTTTAAAATGACTCTCACACTTGTGAAAGGTACAGTTGGCTCTATTTTATATGGCACGGTCAGATCTGGTATTTAATTTTCATACTTGTCCCTGTCATCTTATGGCCAGCTATGATCTTATTTAATGTACTTTATGTTTACATACTTAGTACATTGTTGTACTGACCCCTTCTCCGGGGGGGTGGTGCGTTCATGCCCATAGGTATAGGTACTCGGTTGAGTGATCCACGAGCTTAGGATCTCCATTCAGCTTCTATTGAGACAACTCCACTATTCCGGAGTCTTGTCATTTTGATACGGAGTTTGTATTACAGTCTTATGTATATTCAGAGGTACGACGGGGCCTTGTCCCGCCATAGTTACTGTCAAACTCTTAGAGGTCTGTATTCATATGTGGGTCGGACTCGTGTATAGTGTAGTTTCTTTTTGGTTTATATATATATATATATATATATATATATAATGACGGCCTTGCCAGCTTTGCCTTTGCTTGTTACAAAAAAAGAGAGTTTTATTTAGCTTTCGCGGGTTACTTGTGATGTATGTGTAGAAGGGTGTTCAGGTAGGGCACCATTCACGTGTCCGGGGTTCGGGTCGTGACATTAATATTCTCCATATATTCTGTAATAATTATTCTAGTGTAATTATATAAAGTAAAGATCTTTCTCCAATTAGGTTTGTAAATTGTAAACACCTATAAATATTACATTAATGAGAAGCCTCCAATTTTCTTTACCATCTCACCCCCAACCACCATTACCCATCATATCCATCATAATCTATTGATAGATTATATATAAATACTTTTGTGAATTTTTTTTTACTTTCTTACCAAATACTAAATAACAAATAATAAATTCTCCTATTCTTTTAGGGAAAACATTTCCCTTAGTACCAAACACACCCACTATATATATGCTAACAAATTTTGTTTCAGTGGAGTTACAGAATAATTTATTTTGTACATTATATTTGAGCGAATTGCCAAAATAGTACTCTCTGAAAAAATTATTTCCAGAATACTATTCTCCCAAAATTAATTTTCATTTTACTACTAATTTTACCACATGGATTGTCAAGTGGATAAAAACATATTAATTAGTATTTAATCAATATTCCACATGTCACATATATTGTAGGAATGTAAGTTTATAAGTTTATATTGTACATTTATTCTATTAGAAAATTAAAATATATTTTTTTCGTTTATTCTCAGGTCGGGTCGGGTCGACATGGCCTGACAGATTTATTATTTAAAAACAAAACTGAAAATTCAATTTTAATAAAAAACAAAAATTCTATTTTTTTATTTTTTTAAAAACGAAACTGAAAATTCATTTCCCCCCAAATATTTCATGCAAATGCAAGCGGAAATAATTGATTATTCGCATCACAAGACATAGCGATAAGCATGGTTCCCTTGTACTTCCCATAAAAAATGAAAATTGAATTAAAATATATTTATATTGAATTAAAATGAATTTTCGTTTTATTTAAAATTGAATTTTCATTTTCGTTTTAATAAATAAATAAATAAATCTGTCAGGCCACGTCGACCCGAACCGATCCGAGAATAATCAGAAAAAATATATTTTAACTTTTCTAATAGAATCAATGTACAATATAAATTTACATTCCTACAATAGGTGACATGTGAAATATTGATTAAGTACTAACTAATATGTTTTTGTCCACTTGACAATTCATGTGGTAAAATTAATAATAAAATAAGAATTAATTTTGAGAGAATAGTATTCTGAAAATAATTTTTTTGAAAGAGTACTATTTTGACAATTCGCTCCATTATATTTGTCATTTCTCGCATATAGTTGCCAAAGTAGATTAGGCCTGTCTTCCGGTGAAACCCAATCCATATCATGCTCCACATTATCAGCATTTTCAACGTATAGAAACAAAGCAATTGGTTCCATCTAATTTTGTTATACACCGTATAGATCAAATGCATAATCCACCAAGACCATAGACAAAAACAAGACTTGAAGTTTATGAGCTTTAAATTTATTACCCAAACCTGTTATTCATTTTAATTATTGGAGTTATACATATTTAATAGATTTTCTAATACAAAAAAAGCTGATGCACTAAGTTTTCATTATGTGCGGGATTCGAAAAAGGGCCGGACCACAAAGGTGTACGTACAACAGACTTTTGTGGTCCGACTCTTCCCCGGATCCCACGCATAACGGGAGTTTAGTGCACCGGACTACCCTTTTTCTTGTATTAGGAAATCTATAGTGTTTAAACAAAAGCTATTAAATCTTTCTAAATCTATATACAATATTGTAGCTCCGCCAAATCAAGACAAGGTAAGCCTACAACCGAGCTTCCAAAGAAATTTATATTCTGATTATTTGCATCATCCATTGTGTCGAGGGTCTATCTGAAACAACCTCTCTACCTATTGATAAGACCTAGGTACACTTTATTCTTCATAGATTTCAATTGTAGGAATATATTGGGTATGTTGTTATTGTTGTTTCATCATCCATTGCGTTGTAATTGATGACACTATTAGTGCCAGAAATATAGCCCCGGCTACTGTGTATTATTGATGCCAAATGGCAAACTTTGGTTGGTCTCTGATCTCCATCACTTTTCAATCTATTCTTTTTGCTGAATAAGAGCAAATTTTGTACAGAAAATAAAAGGGAATCTAACGTACCCCTCAACCAATTGAATACATGAATTCTAACTTTAGTGCCTCTTTGGATTGGCATATGACATAACAAAAGTTCCCTATGGGGCCCTGCCACTTAACACCCCCTACCCCCACCCCACAACCAAAACGAAGTTAGCTAGCCAAGGTTGAAAGGTGCTTTGATTTGTTGTTTAAAGAAATTGAAAAAGAAATAACAGTACAATAAAGAGAAGATTTCCAGTTTTCCACTAATAAGAACTACTTTCCTACTCTTGCTATATAAGATGTACTAATCGAGCCACCTTCATTCATTGTCAAGTAGAAATATTAAGTTCTTGCAATTGTTAGCAAGCAAGAGAACAAGGCAAGGCAATTCTCTTTTTGGGAAAAAAAATATGGCTGATTTTTCTGGTCACTGGGCTTTTTCATTTGGTGTCTTTGGTAAATCCCTTTTTGTATTGTCAGTACAAACTTTTTTTAAAATATTTTCTTCCTTATATGTAGTGTGCTTAGAGGAAAAAAAGATTATTGGTAAAACCATATGGTATAACCAATGCAGTAATACAAACTGAATCATATAATGATTTTTTTACTTTTTTTTGCAGGAAATATCGTCTCCTTTTTCGTCTTCCTTTCTCCACTGTATGTCTCTTATTCCTTATGTTCATTTTTCCGTCCTTCAAACTGTTAATTTTTGTGTTACAATCAAATTAATTTGCATAGTTATGCTCCTACAGGCCAACATTTTATAATATTTACCAGAAGAAATCAACAGAAGGATATCAATCAATTCCATATGTGGTTGCTCTACTCAGTGCAATGCTCTGGATTTACTACGCATTTCTCAAGACCAACACAACCCTTCTCATCACTATAAACTCATTTGGCTGCTTCGTCGAAATTATATACGTTGGCTTCTATCTTTTCTATGCACCAAAGGGAGCCAGGGTAATTATTTTTTACAAGAAAATCCAACTAATACTAATTAAGAGTATTTCTTAAGAGTTGTATAGAAAGAAAAATAAAATTCGGACCCTCTAAATGCAGGTCCAAACTGTAAAGCTGCTTCTTTCATCAGTTGTTGGTGGCTTTGGAGCTATTTTACTTGTTACTCAGTTTCTATTCATTGGAGTTGTTCGTCTACAAGTGGTTGGATGGATTTGCCTTGTGTTTTCATTATGTGTGTTTGCAGCACCATTAAATGTAGTGGTAAGTTTATACTCTGAATATTCATATATATATATATATATATATATATTAATAGTAATTTTAACACAAATACATGTTCACGTAAAGCTGTAAAAACTGCACTCTAGATTCGCCCCTAACTCTAGTTTTTTTTTAAACATTTCTTAATCCTTTTTTGGTAATCATTCTTTAATTACCTTCTATCTTTATGGATGAAAATAATGTTCATTTTTGTCATTTCATGCAGAGACAAGTAATTAAAACAAAGAGTGTGGAATGCATACCTTTTCTACTCACTATTCTCTTAACTCTAAGTGCTGTTATGTGGTTCTTCTATGGTCTTCTATTAAAAGACTTCAACATTGCAGTAAGTTTTCTTTAAAAGCTTAATTCATTACCAACTCTTAATTTTCATGCATCTAAATTTCTTGAACTTTGGTACTAATATTTTCCCTTCATTTCTTTCCAACGAATTATAGATTCCAAATGTATTGGGATTCATCTTTGGTGTCCTCCAAATAGTGCTCTATATGATGTACAACAAGAAAGAGGAAGTTTTCGTAAAGGAGCAGAAGATTCCTGAGTTAAAAAATCATGTCATAATCTTACACAATGACAAGAATTTTCCAGAACTAAGTGAAGAACAGATTATTGAAATTGTGAAACTTGGTTCACTGATTTCATGTACACAGAAGTTTGATTTGGCTTTATGCATGCATGAAAATATTGCTGAAGATCATAAGAGGTGGCGGCAAGCACTGGAAATCTGAGATTATGCTAGTAAATCATTCGCTAATTGAGCGTCCCACAAAATGCACATAGATTTAAATTATGTACCTGACGTGTAATGTATTTATGATGATTCTTTAAGTACCAAATGTATTTATATTTCTCCAATAATTCAAGCTTCGTGGTCCCTCCTACCAGTACCGGCCCTGAGCCAAAACAGTCAATGCAATGGCTTAGGGCATCATTTTTTGGAAAAAATTTACGGCATGTTTTTTTTGGAAAAAAAATCACTATTAAATACAACAATAACCAAAACTTTAGGAGTCAAAATACACATTTCTCACATCTTTTTGGACTCTAAAGAATCTCTAATAAAACTCAAATAACAAATTATTATTCACTAGGTTTACAAAAGCTTTCTCTCCACCACTCACCCTAGCTAGTTCAGAAATTAAACTTTCTGTTTTGTTTTCATCACCTTTGTAGATGAGCTAAGAGCCTCTCCTAACTCTCTTATAATATCAACCTGAACTTCTGCGCCGATAGGAAGTCAAACAAAATCAAGAAAGGTTGAATGGACTAGCTATGATATCAATTGAAAAGAAAATGCTAGTGAATTCCAATTTTGAAAGCTTGATAAATGATTTTGCTAGCAAAAAGGCGAAACGAATAATGTTTCAATAGCAATGCATACTCATCAGATCATATTCTTGTTAACTTAGCTATACAATTTTGAATAAAGTTGCAACCTCTATTTTAATTATATAAGTTAATAATCATGTTAATTTTTTTATTCATGTGTTTAAGTAAGTCTAACCACTTGTTAACTATTTTTGTGAGGGGAGGGGTAAAATATTTGTGATGACTTAGGGCATCCCAAATCTCAGGGCCGGCTCTGCCTCCTACTCTTGTACACAACTTCATGAGTTAATTTTGCGTCATCCCTAATTTTACAATACAATTCTTGTGGTCTTTTCTTAGAAGCATGCCAAATATGAAGAACTTAAATCCAACTAGGAGAACTTTTTCTATCTAATACTAATTAATCATTATGGATCTGTTTGCTATCCATATGTGAAGCGACGTCTTAATCTTTCCCCAAATAAGGAATTAAGGATTGCTCCCACTCGTGATCTGCCCTCTTCAATTGTGTATATATCGCTCGAAGGATAGACACTCTATTTAAACTTTGATTTGGCAATAGAGATTTGGTAGTATACCATCAATTATATTATTTGAGTAGTTTAACTTTTTTTTTTATAAAGGATAAATTCATTCCGTGCATTCTGATTTCTATATGGTTCTTCCATGCGGGGTATATGTGTAGTATGTGAGAACAAAGTGTAGAAATAAAGAAATGAGAAATGTAACAATAACAATAGTATGTTAGAATTCTGGAAATCAACAAAGGTAAATCGTCTTGCTGAGTCGATTGGATGAACAATCTATCCTTAAGATAATAATGCCCCGTATATCCTTTCAACGGTGTAATGACAACTTATTTCCCAAGATAAAAACATCAATCAAACAAATGAGCAAAGGGAACTCAAGTGTTCGCTTAGGAAGAAAGATCTTTGAGTGTTTTGTGATTGCAAGAGAGGAAGACAATTTCAGAGAATTGTTAAGTGTAAGGTGTATTTGTAAATGAGCCAAAGGCTCCATTTTATAGTGTAGAGAAAATGATCTTCCACATCGCCAAGTAATGGCCAATAAAGTCCAAGTAATGGCCATGAATGTGGAGTAATAATTCAGCCAAATAATCGCTGAATTCATGAGACAAATAGTGGAGAATTCATGAGCCAAATAATGGAGAATTAATGCTCCAAAGTCAGCCCAAAAACAATTTTCGTCCATCTTCCAACGGTAGGAAACGTCTTCCGGCGCCGTGGCCTCTACTGCGCCGGCGAAATCTCGAGAGAGTTTTTGCCGCAAGTGGCCTCTGACTGGCGCCGCGGTATTTTCAGACCCGTTTCATCTTTTACACATTGCACATGTCTTCCCTTCGTTTACCAACATGAAACCATTGTTATTTGACCAATAACCGTCTATTCTCTTATGTCTCAAACAATTCGTATACGTACCAATATCTCTTCCATTTAAGGAAATTACGATCCTTGACACTGTTACACCTCGTAAGTTAAGATAATAATTAAGAACCTCATTAGGAATAAAGATCCGAAATTGGAAAATTAAGTATATTCTTACATGTTAATATGTAATAATTTTGGTTACAACAAGAGTGTCAGTGGAAATGGAAAAGGATAGTCGTATATATATTCTCGTTAAGAATACGAAACCTTATGGAATTTCCGGGAATTAAAGAAAACGAGAATCAAGATTTAAAGAAGTGGGTTTAAGATTTATTACTTGGGGAATTAAATTAGTTAAGAAGACACTTAAAGGGGCAAAGTGTAATTGTAAGGGGGACCAAAGTGTATTTACTTAAAATCTGAAAATATTTAATTTATACCCTAATACCTTTCATTCTTCAACTAAAACACAAGTCAAAATTCTCTCCTCCTTCCTCATTTCCCTTGGTCGAAAATTCCCCCATTTCCCTAGCAAGAAAATTAAGTTTTTACTCCATATTATTAGGCTAGTTATCCTACATAATTAAGCCAAGAAATTAGAACATTTAAATCACCCAAAACAGTGGGCATTCTCGGCTTCTCTGGCCGAGAATTGTAGGGGTGTTTTCTTTAAGTTTTTGGTGAAATTGTTGGATGTGAAGCATGTATAAATGATGAAATATCATAGTAGAGATGTTGCATCTTGAATTGGGGTTGAAGAAGTGTGAAATTGAAGCCAAAAATTGGAGCGAAAACAGTGGCAAAATCGGGACTGCTGGGCAGATTATTAGTCAACTTTGGGAGGGCATATCTCCTAGCATATTAGGATTTTTTGGGTGTTTCAAAAGCCTAAAATGAAGTTCGTCGAGTCTAGTTTCCATATCAATAAACCACTCGTCGATAGGATACCGGAGTAGAGAGTTATGAACGTCACAAGTTCAGCTGACGAAGCAGTGGTTAAAAATCGGGACTGTTTTGGGATTAAATTAAGGTATGAAAATTCTTCTTTTTATGCTATAATTGAAGTTGCATATTGTTGTAGTTGAAGTAATGAACTTGTCTTAGGAAGAAATCTTGAATTTAGACATTGCATGTGAATAATTTGAATGTTGTAGCCGATATTAGGACTAATGTTACTAATCTTGGAATTGTCGTATTCAATTATTGTGTTGTGAAATTCGTCGCTACTTGGCATATTGATATTGAAAGAGAATCTTGACATATAAGTTATAATTGTTCATAAAGAATTATTGGAACAAGATTGGACTCTAAGGAATTAAGAAAATGATTGGTTTTGTAAATATTGGCCAAAGACTTGCTTGAAATTTTTGAATATTATCGCGTCAAGATTAGGGGCTGATTTTGTGAAGTTTAAATGTTGAGAATTTGACTATGAACATGTATATAAGTTATGGTAATTACTAATACATGTCTTAAAGAAATTAAAGTGTAAAAAGGGTGTTATGTTACAAATTATAGAACTTGGTTATTGTTGTTGTCATTTGAGTTGATGGATTATTTTAAGATTGTTCTAATATGGACTAAGGACTGAATTAACATGAGAAATAGGTGTAGTAATCACATGATTTGTTGTAGTTGTGATATCGCTTAAAAATAAAAGAGAAGGAATACGTTATGATGACATAAATGGAATATCTGAGATTATTGTGGTTATATATTTGAGTTATGACTTACTGTTGGTATTGCGGCTTGGTTTGAAATTTGTGGATGTACATATAAACAGGGGAAATGCTGCCCAAATTTCTGTAGAATAGGAAGTCTTCATTCAATTTAACTTATGTTAGGAATCATAAAGTTGACAGACCTAATGTTATTATTATAGGTTGGAGTATTAGACGAGACATATTCTAGTAGTGAGTTGGTTAGCTCGACTATAAGGTATGTGAGACTATCCTTCTTTCCTTTGGCATGACTTTGTGAAAGAACTTTTATTTGACATGATTTTAATAAAAGTACGGCGGACGTACATGATTTTCTACAAAGTTAGTTTTAAAGGAAAATTGTTATGACAAATGCCTATGATTTTCAGTAAAGAGCTTATTATGATGATATTATCGAAAGTCAAAGATGATTTCTATTTGCATATAGTTGCTCATGATATCTACTCGTGTCATATCTTATTACACATTCACCGAGTATCTCATATAGAGGGTCGGCACTATATTGTATGTTCCGGGTTCGAGTCCCGACTATTATTATTATATTACTTGGGTTCGAGTCCCAAGCGGGTTAAACTCCCGGATTACTATTATTCCATGGATTAGCTCTCCATGATGTGGGTTCGAGTCCCATGACATTATATTATTCCATATACTTACGTGGGTTCGAGTCCCACGATATATATACTTACTTGGGTTCGAGTCCCATGATATATACATACTTACTTGGGTTCGATTTCCATGATATATATGTACCTAGACGGGTTCGAGTCCCGTGCCATTATATCCTGAGGATAGGAGTTCATGACTTTGACATGATTTGCATATTTTGAAAAAGGTAAGAACTGATTTTCATTACTCTCATTTGGTAAGGCACAATTATACTGTTAAGTTGATTTCATACTTGCCTCATGTTATACGTTGAACTGTTATGATCTCAATTACAGTATTTAGTTTTCAGTTTCACATACTTAGTACATCTATCGTACTGATCCCCTTTTCCCCGGGGGGCTGCGTTCATGCCCGCATGTATAGGTGATCGGTTAGGTGACCCTCCAGTTTAGGACATCTACCGCTGCTAAAGAGCTCCCTTGTTCCGGAGCCTGTTATTTTGGTACAGATCTTTACATTCCAGACTTATGTATATTTTGGGCACGACGGGGTCCTGTCCCGTCATATGTCAGTATTGTACTCTTAGAGGTCTGTAGACAGTTGTGTGTGATAGATGTGTTTTGGACTTGTGTAGAACGTTTATGCGGTTGAGCTAGCTGTATTGTTGCACTGTTTTGGGATGTTCCCGTATATAGTGGCAGCCTTGTCGGCTTGCCTATTGTGATTACTCCTTTGCTTATGTGATGCTATATGGTGGCAGCTTAGTCGGCTAGCATGTTGTGATGGTTGGATAGTTGTGTAAGGCAGCCTTGTCGGCTCGCCTATTTTGGGTATATGTTATAGATGCAGCGTTGTGCTGCCGAAATTTTCTATTACCCTGGCGGTCGATTGATTACGTGCGAGTTAGTGTAATGACGTCGATTAGGGCGTCGCATCGCCGTCGCGTCGCCCGTCTGGTCGGGTCGTGACAGACACTTTATGTGCATGTGTGTGGAAACCATGTTTCCGACGTGCGGGGCCCCAATTGTTCGAGTCATAATTAATAGGATTAATTTATTTCACGTTTAGTAAATTTCCAGAGATTTGATCATAACTTCGTTTGAGAAAGGTTATGTTGTTTTCCTTATATGGAAACTTGTCTTCAAAGAAACTTGCATTCCTTGATTTCATGATCGTACCTTCATGAATGTCTGGTACATCCGACTTATGCACTAGGAAGCGATATGTACTATTGTTATTGACATATCCGATGAATATGCAATCCACATTCTTAGGTCCAATCTTGAAACTAAAGAACTACCACATCTTTCTCTTTAAACAAACCAAGGCACTATCACCTCTTTCCTTTTAATAAAACCAAGACACTATAATGCGATGTAACATTAGGGAAATGAACCCAAAGTACTATGTACATCTAATCTTATAAAAAGAATCATATCATGCCATATAAGGGAGTTGAACCCAAAAGTACTATGTACATCTATTCTTTCCTTTATAAAACCCCATGATACTAGCACTTGTAGCATCAAGACACTTTCACTATTAAAAACAAGTTACTTACACTTTTAAACTCAAGTAACTTATTCTTTTCAAATCAAGTAACCTATACCTTTAAATCAAGTTACTTCTCCTTTCCCAAAATCAAGTCATTTATACTTCATATAAATCAAGTCTCATATACTTCATCTAATCAAATCTCATATACTTTCAAGTAAAGTCTCATATACCTTCAAGTAAAGTCTCATATACTTTCAACTAAGTCTCATAACTTTCAAATAAATCTAGTCTCATGACTTTCAAATAAATCAAGTCTCATTAGTGTTGTAACTTAGCAAGATCAACTCGACTACAATGCTTACTAAACACACTTACCAACATCTCCCATAAGACTTGATAAGGACTTAGGAATAATTTAGACATGTCTTTAGCATAGAATCAATAACATGAATACTCTAATAACGAGACAAGTATACTTTAAGAAACAAGTCATGTATACTCCAATAATCAATCATGGCGATTGAAGGAAGAAGTTCACATACCTCATTGCCGACTAACCAACACGACAAGTAGAATACACCCCAATGTACTTCAATCTTATTGGCTATTCCACATGCCAAGTAGAATATGCCACACATAGTTCTTTAACCTAAAATGACAATAGCACTTCTATCAACTTCAAGCTATCAAGTGTAAGACTTATACCAAGTAATGACCCTCTTATTCTACGAAAATTTGGGCAGCACTTCCTTTGTTTCTACGTACTTTTCCAAGGCCCGAATTTCAGCAATATCCAAACCCCGACTAGGGGCACAATCAAAACAGAAAATCAAGGGGATTACACGTCAACTTGATGTGTAAAATTTTGCCCCACAATGTATACAAAACAGTCCATAAAAATAGTCCACGATTAATCAATATTAAGGGTACAATGTGAAGCCTTTAACACCCTTATTCCTTAGGACTCATTATCCATTTACCACATTAATCATGCATGTTGGGGCTGATTTTCCAGCATAACAACACCCCAAAACAATCCATAAAATGACACGACAACGTCTAACAGTTTTGGGCAGTTTTCGGCCAACAACACTACAACAATCCAAAGTCCTTTTCCATAATTCTATATAATTCAATTCTCATTTCAACACTTATATATATTCCATATCACATATCAATAACAATATTACTTCATTTTAGCATGCAACAAATGTTGATAACAACGACAATAACCAACGAAATCCAAAGGGCCTAACATAGTCCACTCTCGGCCCAACTTCCAAAAATGGCCCAAATCCTTTTTAATCTTCATTATTTTTAGTACAAGATCATCTATAGATATACACAATAAGTAATATCCAATTACTTTAAAAGAAGAAGAATCATTACCTCATTTTTTAGCCCAAAAATGCTAAAATAGTCCGTGGAGTATTTTGCCCAAAAATGCTAAAATGGTCTTCCACATAGCCAAGTAATGGCCCATAAAGACCAAGTAATGGCCATGAATGTGGAGTAATAATTCAGCCAAATAATGACTGAATTCATGAGCCAAATAATGTAGAATTAATGCTCCAAAGTCAGCCAAAAAACAGTTTTCGTCCATCTTCCAACGGCTCAAAAACGCCCTCGAGAGTTTCGGTCAGAGTTAGCGCAGTGGCGCCATGGCGCCGCGGCGAAACCTCAGAGAGTTTCGGGCGCTGCCGGTGTCGTGGCCCTGCAGCCTGGCGCCGCAGCGCTCTGGTGTTGTCGTATTTTCAGACCCGTTTAATCTTTTACACATTGCACATGTCTTCCCTTCGTTTACCAACGTGAAACCATTGTTATTTGGCCAATAACTGTCTATTCTCTTATGTCTCAAACAATTCGTATACGTACCAATATCTCTTTCATTTTTAAGAAAATTACGATCATTGACACTTTATGTGCACGTGTGTGGAAACCATGTTTCCGACGTGCGGAGCCCCAATTGTTCGAGTTATAATTAATAAGATTAATTTATTTCACGTTTAGTAAATTTCCAACATAGTATACTGGGAGATTTTTAATACTATCAAGATAAACTTATGATTAGACAAGTTAATACTAAGGTACTATGTATATAAATACTAAGATTTCTTATTTTTGCTAGTTCTTATCTCTTATGTTATACTTATGTCAATCGACTATGCCCTAAATCTAAATTAGTTATTCATGTAAATAATTTATTATAGTAAAGCAGATTAAGAATTTCGTGCACTAAAGCAGATTAAGAATTTCGTTTCACCATTTTTCAGTTCAAGAGTACTACAAAACTCCATTAATGGAGTTCCGATCCATCATTTTTCTAATTGGACATGACGTCGGAGAGGGAACGATGGTTTGGGGGTGATTTTTTGTTTTTAGTTTTAATTTGATGTGATTTTGACTTTCTAATTTTAATCCGGTGGTGGTTTAGCGTAGTTTGGTGGTGATATAGTCATGATGGCGGTGGTGGATACTCCGGCATCGAGCAGCTAAAGAGGCTGGGTTAAGCATACATGTAGGGTTGTTACCGAGTCGAATCGAGCCGAATAATGCAGATATTCAATTCGGCTTGAAAATATTCGAACCCTAGGTTCGATTCGGCTCAAACCCGTCGAACCTTAGAAATTAAGGCTCGATTCAGGTTCGACGGTATTTTAGAGCAATTAAGGTTCGCAAATATTCGCGAATATTTGGCAATTCGGATCGGACCGAATATTCGGCTCGATTTGGGCCGAATCAAAATCTAAGATTCGGCCCTATATTTGATGCAACGGATCAAACTTAAATCGGACTTTTTCGAGACGAATGTTGCGAATCGAATCAAATAATTCGTCTCACTAACAACCCTACATACACGAAGATAGAAGAAGAAGAAGGGGAGAGGGGAAAAACATAAATGAAAAACAAGGATAAAATTCAAAATTAAAAAACACATGGCAAGTAATGATTGGTGCATGATTTGCGTCTCATTTTGTATAACTGAGATTGGCTGATAAAGGGGTATTTATAACTGAGGGGTATATTTGCTCCTTTGGCCCCTTCCATTTATATAACTTCGAATGTAAAGAATGGATCTTAAGTTTAACTCAATCTTAAAAATCAGTTTGTAGGGTGATGAGAATTGTCCAAGTCTATATAAGGGGTTTATGTTTCAATTTTATATTTGATGTGAGACTCTTAACACTCCCCCACACGTTCACCCCCACACGCCCAAACATTATTAATTGAAGCGTGAATAATATAATTTGGGGACTCAATATCGGTGAACAAAGAATTGAAATGAGTCCGACTCTGATACCATGTAAAGAATGGATCTTGGGGCTAACTCAACCCCAAAAGCTAGTTTGTAGGGTGATGATTGTCCAAGTCCATATAAGGGGTTCATGTTCTCATTTCATATCCGATGTGAACTCTTAACACGAACAATTTTTTTTCCTATTATTCCCATATATTTATTTTTAAGGAATAAATTATTATTATTAAGTACTATTTTCATATTTTGGTGGCAAATCAATCATATTAGGGTTAGAAAAGTGTATCTTCACATCTATAAAAGAATTTTCTCAATGAGTGAAAAAATAGAAAAAAATACCTCCTTAAGACCGTGTTCAACAGCCTTTTCTCTTGAAATTGTGTTATTTTTAATTATACAATCTATTATAATTTACATTCGTTGGAATTGTATATGATCATAGATGTTTGATTAATGATCTGTTTTTTTTTAATAGATTAGTTGATTCATATCACAAATTCTATTTGCTTTTGTCTGCTGATTCTATTGCTACATAGCTCGAAGGCAAAAAAGGTTAGAGTCTACGCTATTTCCGTTAATCTCTTTACCAGATTCTTGGATTAGAACAAGGATTGAAAAATTAATGACTATCGAACATGACTAGAATGGTCATGGAAATTTAAGGTATCCCTATATCTCCATATAATTTTGAAAAATTATCCTAAGCAATGTGAACACTTGAATTTTTAAAGTCGTATATTGGCGGAGTCCATCGAGATTTAGGGGTGTGTATTCAATTAGGATTTTAAAAGATTTTTTTGAAATAAATAAGTCTTATGAATTTTAAAAGACTATTTAGGATTGTTATGATTTTAAAAGATTATTTTGACAATCAAGTTTTCTTATGTTTAGATTTTAAAAGATTTATCATAAGATTTATAAAGATTTGAAAGAACCACGTGGATTTTTTCTCCAATCCTTTTGCCCTCATCATCACCATTTTTTTATAATTTTTCATCACTAGTTTTCAATGTAAAATATATTAAAAGCCGTTATTGTACTTCTAAAATAACAATATATAGTATTCCAAGTTCCATTAACTATTCTTTCTCATTAATTGTCTAAAATATTACTTAATTCTATAAATAACAATAAAAAATTTAACCAAATTACAATAACAATAGTTCAACAAAATTATAACCCAAATAGTTCAATCAAAGTACCAAATAGTTCAACCAAAGTAAAATAAAATAGCACAAACAAATGTAAAGATCTCATGTTTTCTCCTATTACAGTTGAATTGTTCACATGGCTTGAGGGCAACAACTAAGGGTGGCAGATGGGTCGTTTGGGCGGAAGTTGGACGGGTCAAGATGGATTGAAGTTGTAGATGAGCTAATGCCCAACCCACTCAAAACTTACATGGGCTAACATACTGTGGGGGATGGGGTAAGTGTGGGTAGGGTGGAGGGGGTAGGGGCAGGTGTGGGTAAGAGGTAAAAAAAAATTCATATTTTTATAAATTATTTATAAAAGTAAAAAATATATAAAATAAAAATTTGAGATTGGGGTAGGGCGGGGGAGGGGTAGGGCGGGGTAGAGGGAGGTAAGATAAAATTTCACATTTTTAATACTTTTTTATAAAAATAACAAAAAATATGAAATATAAATTTGAGATTGGGGTAGGGCGGGGGATAGAGTAGGCGGGAGGTAAGATAAAATTTCATATTTTTAATAATTTTTTTTATTAAAGTTACAAAAAAATATGAAATATAAATTTGAGATTGGGGTAGTGCGGGTAGGGGGTAGGGGGGAGGTAAGATAAAATTTTATATTTTTTGTAAAAGAAAAAAAAAATGAAATAGAAATTTGAGGATGGGTGGGGGTGGAGGGGGTAAGTGTGGGTAGGATGGAGGGGATAGGGGTAGGTGTGGGTAAGAAAAAAAATCATATTTTTATAAATTATTTATAAAAGTAAAAAAATAAAAAATAAAAAATTGAGATTGGGGTAGGGCATAGAGCGGGGTAGGGGGGAGGTAAGATAAAATTTCATATTTTTAATATTATTTTTATAAAAGTAACAAAAAATATAAAACAAAAATTTGAGGATGGGGTGGGGGGTCGGGGGTAGGGGTTAGGGCGATAGGGGGAGGTAAGAAAAAGATCCATATTTTTATAAAGGTAAAAAAAATATGAAATAGAAATTTGGGAATGAGAAAATGTCTGATAGGTTAGACTGGAATTGTTTATATGATTGTTTATTTATATCGTCCACTAAAAAGTCCTCCAAAATTCATATTTTTAAAAAATCTTTTGAAATCTCAAAATTTTAAATACCAAAAGACTTTTTGTTAGTCTTTTAAAATCCTAATTGAATACCACTAGATTTGAACACTCTGTTTAAAAAAAATCTTAATAGTCTTGATTGAATACCACAAAACTTTTTTAGATTGTTTAAAAATCTTAATTAAATACCACATGACTTTTTATCCCAAAAAAATCTTTTAAAATCCTAATTGAATACACCCCTTAAGTCGGAGTTTAGGGTAGCCTAAATTTGTTACTAAACTGCTTAACTATTCTACTAATAATTGGGTATATACAACTTTAACAAGTTCTAGATATTAAGTAATTTATTAAATTATTTCCTCATTTTAGGACTTTTGAATTTTTTTACAAATTAACAATTTTACTTTTTATTTTTTTTCTTATTTAAATTATGTCCATATTTAAGACTTCAAATCAATTAAGTCTCTTCTACGAAACTACTAAGTATTTAACTTCCCCAAAACTACAATTTGTTTCATAAAATTCAAGCAAAAGAATAACCAGTAAAGATATCTATGTGAATTTTTTTCATGAGTTTAGACTTATTATGCAACACAAAATAAATATATATATATATATATATTGCTTATGTCTCAATTTATATGATACTTTTCGCTTTTTGAGATTCAAACTTCTTAATTTTGATCCTAAATTTGCACATAGAATCTTTTAGTTTTTACATAAAATTTATATATTTGAAAACTACGTAAACAGTAATATAAGGTACAAAATTAATAATTCAAAATATTTTTAAAAACTATATGAAAAATTGCGGTCAAAGAGCGAAATCATTGCATAAATTGAGATGTTGATGAAATAACCAATTATATAAATTCTAACATAATGTGAAAATAATTGGTCAAATTATTATTAGTAAGACATGTAATACTTTCACAAAGTATTTTATTTATTGAAATAAATCTATTTATTCTCATTTTCTCAAAATGTATCTAACCTTAAGAAGGCGAAATATACTAGTTAAGATTCTGATTTTATCATCTAAGTCAGCAACTAAGTTAATGTAATAACATTATTTTGTCATTTAAGTGAATATTGCATTTATTCTACATAATATATTCTTTTCATAAAAAAATTAATTTATTAACACGTGCAACACACATACGCTGAAACTAATCGTACAAATAGAAAGAAATCACTTAAGTTTTTTTAATCTATTGAGATTTAAATTTGGAACTTCTATGATTTTCGTTCACTTTATTGACCGATAAGGCATACCTTTGAATGTGACATACCTTATTAAGCGTGTAAAATGTATGCATTCCGATTCCACAAACACATATGGTGGTCCAAATTAAGTGCGACTATGACTTGTTAATTATTGGATTGATGTATGAGTTAAGCTTCGTCGGTATCATGTATCTAAAACGTTGTAAACGTTTGAATATTCCAAACCCCTTCATGGTGATGTAATATTCTTAAAACATTATACAATGCCTTGTTACATTCTACTTTTTTCTTTTCCGTGATTAATAAGAAAAGAGAAAGTAGCGTAATTATGTACATGTGATTGGAATTGTGGCTATTCTACTTAATATACATTTAATTTGACTTCGATTTGTAAGAAAATCGTCTTTCTGAAGAAATCTTGACTATAAACCGGCCCATAAAAATATATCTCGCCATATTGGTCATGTAAAACGATTAATTATTAACTCAGTTCATTTTGATCCGCCTAATTAAATTTATCTAAAAAGTGAGTTTGTTAAGAATCTCACATCGCAAATGAAATTGAAACATGGACTCCTTATATGGACTTGACAATCCTCACCTATAAGCTAACTTTTGGGATTGAGTTAAGCCCAATATCCATTCTTTACATGGTATCAGAGCCAGACTCATTCTAATTCATTGTTCACCGATGTTGGGCCTCCAAATTATATTTTCACGCTCCATTTAACGAGGTCTGGACGTGCGGGGGAGTGTTAAGAGCCCCACATCGGAAATAGAATGAGAACATGAATTTGAACTTGGACAATTCTCACCATATAAGTTAGCTTTTGGGGTTGAGTCAGACCCAAGATCCATTCTTAACAGAGTTAACTTTGTAGGGATTTGTTGCGTGTAAAACACACAAGCAAGACACAGCGGAAGTTTAAAATTTTGAGTAAACTTACTTGCCCCAACAAACGTTTCTGGTAAGATTATGCGATAATTCAAATCTGCAAAGACAGGAAGAAAACTTACAGTTTAAGTTTTGTTAGTCTTTACTAAAGGGAGCGCACGCAATTGTCAATCCGGGTGCAAGCCTTGCTTCGATATATTCCTTTGCCCAAGAAAGCTAGGAAATCTTGACAGAGGTTTGAGAGAATTTTATTTCATGAACTCTGAGTTCAGAAAGTGAAAAGTGAGAGCATCCTGAAATTATGGGTTAAGTGTCAAATATATAGTGCAGGAAACCCTAAATAAATCGATTTGGATCGAGCCAAGACTGACCCAATCCAAATTACGATGGGCGGTCGAATCGCCCATCACTGCGCTTCCTCTATTTATTTTTGATGCACGTTTTAGTTTCAATTAAATCCAAGATTTAATTTTGACTTAATTATATAATTTTCATCAAATAAAAATTATCTCATAATTTATTATTAAATAAAATATCTTGATTCTAAATTCGATATTTTACATTCTCTCAATATACCCTTAGACTGAAAAAGACAATCGACTTAGTGTGACCCTTTAGGCCTTCACACATCCAAGACTGATCAAATCGAGGTTCACACGGAACTCCTCAGGCGGCCACGCGATGCACCCGATATGTGAAGACGCTACAAGACTCAAGTAAACAAACCTCTATGCGAGATGATAAGTTCCTTTCATTCACGACACACTCGATCAAGCTTAAGATTTGCCAAGTGTCTATCCAAATGGCTTGATCACTTTATCTCATCTATATTAGTCGACAACCAGACCATATCCTAGATATGTCTCTTGCATTGGTCAATGACTTGGTCGACCTAACATCTCTGAGAAGCTGAGTGTTCACTCGAAATTCCAATCGAGGAATGAATCCTATTCTTGGCTCAACTACCACCTTCAATCTACTTCGTAATGCACCCAATACAAGCCGCGTCTCAACCTATAAGACATTTGAGCTTAGGACAGGATCAAAGTGTAATACTCCGTAAACAAGGTGATATTGACCTCAAGTCTAAGGACCTCTATCTCCCACATGCTGATAATACTCTAGACATGTATAACAAATAGTTTATCAGCAGGGTATGCCAATACTTCTCTAAGAGTATCCATGTGGCCATCACTAGCAACTATTACTAGTAGTAAGTGAGATATACTACATTCTCTAAGAATGTGATGCAGACCACATGTCGACTTATAACATATCATTGATATCCCATTCTCAATGATCATTAGTCTAGGCTATTTTAAGAACTACACTCTATCATTAATACCTCACATTATTAATGAAAATGTAAGTTCAAGGGATGCACATTAATGAATAATATAAACAATCAAATAATAATTCAATAATTGCAAATGCCAAGTATATTAATCTTATTAATAATATGAATGTGTTCAAGTACATGTGCTCCTAAAATGATTGTTTCTAGGACATATATACTTTCAATCTCCCACTTGGCCTAGAGCCAATCACTAATGCATCTAATGCTCATGTTTTCGAAATGACCATTATGCTTGACTAAGCCTAATGGTTTAGTAAATGGGTCTGCTAGATTTTCATCTGTGGGAATGCAGTCTATCTTTATTTCTCCTGTCTCTACCACCACTCTAAGTATGTGGTATTCCCTTGGTACATGCTTGTTTCTGTTTGTTGATCTTGGTTCCTTAGCTTGCGCAATCACACCAGTTTTGTCACAATAAATCGTTATTGCACATCTGACACTTAAAACAACCCTTAGTTCCTTTAAGAACTCAGATCTCGTAACCTTCTTTATAAGCTTTCGATTAAGCAATGTACTCGGTTTAAGTTGTCGAATTAACAATGTTGTCATACTAAGTGCACATGTCTCACCTGGCCTTATACAGGCTATGACATACATGATTTATCCTATAGCTGAGGCATATGTGATTTTTTCATGCGTTCAAGTTCTGCAACTGCAGAAAGACTATATTTCTTTGATAACTTGATGCCTTGATCTATAAGAAGATCTCCCTTCTTGGATTTCTCCATAGAGAGATGTCTTAGCACTTTGTCTATGTATACAGATTGTGACAGCCCCAACAATCTACTAAGTCTATCTCTTGTAGATCCTAATTCCAAGAATTTAGCAGGCTTCACTTAAGTCCTTCATCACGGCGATCGGATAACAATTTCTTGACTGATTGCATGAGAGTATTATTATCTCTCATTATCTATATGTCATCTACATATATGACAATGAATACAATACTCCCATCTGTGCGTTTACTATAAACACATGGATCATCTTCGCTTCTAACAATGTCAAACGATTTGACTACTTTGTCAAAGCAAATATTCCGACTCCTTGAGGCTTGCTTAAGTCCATAAATGGACTTTTGTAGTTTGCATACTGCTTTGGGTTGAGTCTTGGATGTAAAACCCTCTGGTTGTATCATATACACCTCCTCAATTAGATTACCATTGAGGAAGACAGTTTTAACATCCATTTGCCAAATATCATAATCATAGTATGCAACTATTGCGAGCAAAATCTGAATGGACTTAATCTTTGCAACAGGTGAAAAGATTTCATCATAATCGACCCTAGGCCGTTGATTATAACCTTTAGCCACCAATCTTGCTTTATAAGTCTGTACTTTGCCATATGCATCAATCTTCTTCTTGAAGACTCATATGCATCCTATGGGTCTAACCTCGTTGCAAGTCAACCAAGTTTCATACTTGGTTTATGTACATAGACTCCATTTCGCATTTCACGGCTTGCCATCTCTGTGAATCAATGTCTAACATTGCTTCATTGTAGGTAATGAGCTCATCATCATCGTGAATATCTATCTCATCATGTGTTTCAACAAGGAGATTAAGTCTTTCAGTGCACGATGAGTCCTCTGGTCCTACTGAGTTGAACATTCTGCGTTTCTTTGTATTTTGATTTTGAGAAGATGTTTGTGTGTTGGACAATCCACCACCTTGAGAACTTTCAGGAATATCATTTTGAATAGGATGATGCACAACTATTATGTCATCTATCATTGGTTGTGCATGAGGGTCTTGCATTTCTGCATTATCCCTCACAACACTCTCACTGGCTGAAGGGCGTACTCTAAGTACCCAATCATCATCAAATACTCTCATTGAATCCTTGTATAGGTCATTTGACAAGGGGTCATTCTCTACATTATTTTGTACTTTTTGAATTTCTTCAAGTTCTATCTTGTTGCAACTCTGTTCCTTGTAGACATAGTCTTCTTCAATGAAAGTTGCATTTCTGAAAACAATTATTTTATGTTCCTCAGGAAGATAGAAGTAGTACCCTCTTGTTTCCTTAGGATACCCTACAAAATAATACTTCTCACTTTTAGATTCTAATTTGTCAGTGAGCAACTTCTTTACATATGCAGGTCACCCCCAAGGTCGCATGTGTCTAAGTGTTGGCTTCTTGCCATTCTATATCTCATATGGAGTTTTCTCTACTGACTTTGATGGAACTCTATTCAAAATATAGATTGAGATTTGCAATGCATATCCCCATAGGTATGTTGGTAGAGCTGAGAAGCTCATCATGGATCTAACCATATCTAATAAGGTACGATTTCTCCTCTCAGCAACACCATTCATTTGTGGTGTTTCGGGAGGTGTCCATTCTGAATGGACTCCATGAAACTTTAAGTAATCTAGAAATTCTTTACTTAAGTACTCGCCTCCTCGATCTGATCGAAGAGTTTTAATACTTGTTTCAAGTTGCTTCTCTACTTATGACTTGTACTCCATGAATTTCTCAAAAGCTTCAGACTTATGTTTCTTAAGATACACATGCCCAAACCTTGAAGAATCGTCTGTAAAAGTGATGAAATAAAGAAAGCCTCTCTTAGCTTGAGTTGGAAAAGGCCCACATACATCGGTATGGACTAACTCAAGCACCTCTTTGGCACGTACTCCTTTCCCAGAAAGTGATTTGGTTGTAATCTTTCCTCTTAAGCAAGATTCGCAATCATCATATGACTCTAAGTCAAATGGTTCTAAGTAATCTAATTTCCTCAATCTTGCTATCCTTGATTCATTGATGTGACCAAGTCTGCAATGTCATAAGTAGGTGGAATTTCTTTGATTACTTATTTTAGCTCTTTTATTTTGTATATTGAAAATTTCATGGCTACAGTTTAGAACATACAATCCATCCACAAGAGGAGCATTTCCACAAATAAAACCATTATAAGATAAAACATAATTTCCATTGGTAATATGTGAGGAAAATCCCTCAATGTCTAACATAGGGATATAAATAATATTTCTCGTCAAAGACGGAACAAAATAACAATTATTAAGTTCTAAACAAAAGCCTGAATGTAAATCTAGTCTATAAGTCCCCACGCGTTCCGCATCAACTCTAGCTCCATTGCCAACGCGTAGATCTACTTCCCAAGGTCCAACTTTCACACATTAGCCCGTACACATTATTACAAATGTGCGAGCCACAAGCGGTATCCAATACCCAACAGTGAGAATTAGTTATAGACATATTTATTTCAATAACAAACATACCTTGTCCAAAGGGGCGGCACTTGTGCCTTGTCTCCCAGAACATGCGATCCTTCTTCCAATGTCCCTTTCTCTTACAATTGAGGCAAACATCAGCAGCTATCTTGGCCTTCTTTTGAACAACTCCTTTAGGTTTCATAGCTGTGGGTTTGGCGGCAACCGCCTTACCCTTCTTCTTCTGCATATTCGTACCCTTAGGTTTGAACTTGCTAGATGAGCCCACATGAAACCACTTTACCTTTGGAGGTGGACGACTCGAAGGTCTTCAACATATTATGAAGTTCTGGGAGACTTGATTTCGTTCCATTCATGTTGTAATTCACAATGAAGTTCTCAAAGAAACCAGGAAGCGAGTTCAAGATTAGATTAACAGAAACATTTGTAGGCAGTTTCATTCCAATCGAAGCCAACCTATCAATTAATCCAATCATCTTCAAAACATGTTGTGACACCTGACCCCCTTCGTTCATGTAACGCCCCGAACCCGGGCCCGTTACTGGTGCCTTACCCCGGGCACCCTAGTGATACAACATCAGAGAAAACCAGCGGAAAAAAAATAAAACACGAGTCATGAAACAAGAGATATAATAAATACACAGGCCAACCAAAACAGTTGCCTTCAGTATATACATAAAAACACGAGCAGTTATCCTTTTACAAACCACGCCCACAAAGGCTGCACGGCACTTAAGATTTACAACAACTATGACGGGACGGGGCCCGCCATACCACGAATGTACAAGAACCTACAACTCGAAACATACCAAAGATAAGCCTCGAAGGAACGGAGCTTTCAACACGCCAAATGAGATCCTAAGAGCGGGGATCCACGGCCGATGTACCTACTGCGGCGTGAACGCAGCCCGAAGGAGGTCGATCTGTGCAGTACAGTATGTGAAATCACAAATCAGTAAATGAAATCATAATAGCCTAAAAAGCGGGAGACATGTATGATAACCAAAATACAAGACGCACATAAAAGCGATCAAGTCGGGGACTCACGCCTCAAAGTCACCACTCGAATATAACTATGGGTCTCACGCCCACAACATTCATCATGTTCGCATGGCGCGTGCCGAATCTGCGTCGGTGTAGACGTGTCCATGATGCAACAATAATAACAAGGCGCGTGGCCACGCCGAATCTGCGTGGTGTAGGCATGCCCCGTAACCTCAATAACAATATCTTGGGTGGTCAACCTCGCGCGTAGCCACACGTGCCCCGAATCTTGCGACGGTGTAGACACGCGTCCACGTGGCGATAATAACCATATATCGGGTAATCAACCGCCGCACGTGGCCGCGTGCCCGAATCTGCGTCGGTGTAGACATGTCCGTATGGACATCAACAACAAGACGATAATCAAAATGGAAACATACGTGGAATTCTCCATCACCGCCAAGACGTCCAAGTAAGTTCTCAACAAGTCAACCGACCTCTATCGAGAGACGCGGAATACGAAATACCACACTTGCACAACAAAGGCTATCATCACAAGCGTAGGCAAGTTTCACAACCACAAGCATAGGCAAGTTTCACAACAACAAGCATAGGCAAGTTTCACACAACTCAAAGTACTTTCATTTTATGCCAAAGTCCGGTTTTAACCACTAAAGTACTACGTCGTTAAATTCTTTAAAAGAGATCCATTACCTTTATCAAAGTCACCCGATACGTAGTATTAGAATGACCAACCCACATTCCTTTTCAAAATCGAGTGACAACATTCTTTCCTAAGTTCGGTTTGCCTAGTTTCAATTACTCAAGCTTCTCATTTTCAAAGGGTTTCATAGTTCCCAAACTTAATCACTTGATTCCTTTTTAGAACAATTGAGTAATATATGTCTCACGCGTGAGTAGGTTATTCTTGTTTACAACATTCTTATTACAAAGACCATGATCTAGAAAATGTAATATCATTTTGTCTTATCTTAGTTTACATGCGGATGGAGGTTTCTACTAGTTTTAATAATACAATTCATTAGTCGACATTTTCCTTTATTAACGCTGCGGTGTGCTGTCGATACACATTACGATTTCAAATCGGAAACATTATCCTCTTTAAAAAAACCAAGTACTCATTACTCACGAATGAGGTTTCACACAAACATTCACATTAAAACAAATAAGTTAAGTATCTTAACTTCTAACATCAGTAAACCATTTTCTTTACCTCTCTTAAGACATTATACCTAACTCCCCATAAAGCTAGTATAACTCTTTTTAAAACCTTTAAAACCAAGTGTTACTCTCCTTCAAAACGATTTATAAATCTTTTGAAATACAAAGAAGTTCTTTATTATAACAAGCCGCTTATAATTCACATCGATTACCTTTTAAAACCACAAAGTATTTTCTTACCTACATAAAGTCGTTATAACCAACTTCCCATAAAGCCGTTATAACACTTTATGTTTTAAAACAATCAAACACGATTAACACGTATGCGTCTGCATCTTACATAGTTCACACATATCATGCTAGAAGAGATAGGAAGAGGTTCACATACCTCGCGACGATTATCGACAATAAGCAAAAGCTCCAAGTACTACAACGCTAGCCTTTCCACTCGCCGGTAGAATACGCTACTCTTAGTACTTTCACCTATAAAGGCCACAAACGTCTATTAACATCTAGATCTCAACGTTCCATATTCTACGTAAAATTCGGCGCCTCCCACATGGCGTAAATCTCCTCTTTTATCGGTAAGGCTACCAAGCCAACCAGGGGGGGTTTACACGTCTAACCGGACGTGTACAATACTACTACACAGCTATGCTATACAAGTCTACTGTAATACAGTCCTATGTAATTACAGTTCAGTTCAGTTCTGTATTCTTCAGGCTTAAGTCAAAAGACATTGCCACAATACTAAGTTCAGTTCTATATATAGTATACTTCAACTATATATTCTAAATTGTAATTTCCAATTACAATAGAAAGACGATGAGTGTTTACCTCGATAAGCCCAAAATTATCCGAGTTTAATGTCGCTCCTGAGCAAGGTTTAGCTCCTACTCCGAGTGCTCCAAACAACCCTTAGAAGTTCTAACCAACTTCTACTTACAACTTCAACTATGGGTGAAGATTTTCTTAGGGTTTCGTTTAGAGGCTAAAGGAAAGTATAATCGTATTTTCCGGGTTTTTCGTACAAAGGGTACTTTGGAAAGTACTACAAGGTATTTGGGCTAAAGTATTTGGACATTACAACGATACTAGGAGAGTATTTCTATACCATAACAAAGGGTATTATACGAAAACAACTAGGCTAGGGGTACCATGGCTAGCACCACTAGGAGGGGTGGTGCTCTCGGCTAGTACTCACAAAGGGGTAGGGGTTTCTACCACAAGGCCTCACAAGGGAAGAGGGGTGGTGGACGAACTACACAAGGGAGGGAGGAAGAGAACTTCAAGACTTAGGAAGATTTTTGGATGAAGAAGTCTTCCAAAGGGTGGGGTATTTATAGGTCAAGAAATGGCCAACCAATGGCCAAGATTCAACCAAGTGTAAGGCAAGTGTAGGGCTAGATTTCAACCATGTGGACCTTATCCATCTACCACACAACTTGCACAAAATATCCTACCAACTAAAGTGGTCCAAATCGTCCAAGTCAAGCCATGGTTGCCGTCGAGCCTTCGATGTGAGGTGACACATGTCACCTCCGTTGGTCCAAAATGTTTCGTTTCTAAAAATCCGCCAAAAATCATAAATGACATAGCGGAAATTCCCTACGAAGTTGTGAAAACGTTTCGTCGAAAACGACTCTAACCGGTGTTGTGCACAAAAAGAATTCGCCAAGCCTAAGAAGTTCGAAAATTTCTACGTCGTCCCCACGTACATACTCGGAAATACGGTATAACATTCTCCTCGTAGAAACATTCGTCGAATGTTCCTTCTAAGTCTCAAAACAAGCGTCGTCAAGATAGTCTTCACTACTATACTTACGAGAAACAAACATGCCACACCGCCACAAAATAACATGCGCGCAAGAAACCCAAATCCACGCCAACGAGGAACCACCTCGCTTAGCACAAAAGTCCCCACCAGTCTAAAATATACTCGCCCGCTACATTTCACAAAAGAAAGCGATCACACACGTTCACTTCTCCCTATCTCGTCGTGCCATACTCGAACACTCGAGCTCTTTCTAGTATCCGTACCACACTTCAACGTTTACGTTTCCAACCCCGAGTTACTACCTCCAAACTTGGTCATCTTACTACCTCGATTTCCTCTAAGGCCATTCTCGGCCTTGAACCGATTCTGGTCGAACATATCTATGAACTCATACGATGGTCATCTAAACTTGGGCCTAGCACCCGTGACCCTTCCACTGGCGGGACCACCGGTGACCGCCGCCGAACGGGACGCGGGTTGGCCCGCAACCCGACCCATCAGTAGCGCCAACTTCCGCCGACACGGAACACATCATGGAAGCTACCACTTCCATCTCACACTAACGATTTTTAAATCACACTATAGCACAAAGCTATCCGAACATAACACTTAACACATCATTAACATCAATACATACAAGTATCTACGGGGTTAAGGATATACGAAACTAGGCGGTTCAAGGCCGCTAAAAGCGAACTTCCACGCGACCTCTACCGTGGGCCCGCTCTCACAGTAGTCTGTGCTATCTACCAGCGCTACCGCCGGTGACGGTCTCGTCATATGGCCTGCTGGCGCAAGAATAACAAGCTCCTCGTACTACGACACTCCCGAAATGCGGTCTACATCGACCACCGAGGTAGGGGTATTGCGTCCGCCAACACCCTACTCGCGAACATCCCGAAACACAGGAGCCACGACCTGCTCACGAATATCCCGAGGTCGAAGGCTGCGGAGGACCACTCGCAATGGCGGAGGTACATAACTAGTCTGCTTCGAGGCGATCCGCCTCGAAAGTCATAAAATATCCGGCCGTCTTGGCCTTCCTGTGGCGGTCCGCTGCGTCGATCTGCGCTCGCCGCGCAGTCGTGAGCACGAATGCGAGCAATGTCCATGCGGTGAAGAGAAACACCGCGCAAGACTCGGCCATATAATCATCTAGCCCGGTGGCGTGGCGATGCACCATCCTCCATATCCGCGACAAAGCGCGAGGACATATCGAGCGAAGAATCGAACTCGACATTGTACTCGCGACGGTCGCCTCTGTCTCGAGAACAAAAATTTGTTTACGGCGTGCCCTCGCCATCTGCGGAGGCAAGAAGTGCGTGAGAAAAGCCCCGAAAACTCATCCCATACTGCTGGAGGTGCATGCTCTCCGGGAAAGTTCCGAATCAAACGATCGACTGCGGTATCACGCGGCCGACGCGAACCGAAGTCACAGACTCGGTCTCTGAAGCCTTGATCACCGCGTGATCCTCAGAATCGACGGATGAACTCCTGCGGATCATCCTCGAGCCTCGACCGTAGAACTCTGGCGGGCTACTGACTCGTAAAATCTCGTAGCCTCAAACTATCGCTCGGGTGCACCACGGTCTTCTTTGGGCTGGGCTGCTGCGTCCGGCCTATCTCATATCGGCCTGACCACGGCGATAATCGGGCCATCTCGCGTGACCCGTCTCCCTGCTCCGGTGTGGGATGGAGGCTCAGTCTTGTAGTCTCATCGCCCACGGCCGCGGCTCTAAACCTCTTTGGTCTTTGGCGGCGTCGCGAAACTTCGCCGTCGGAAGCAACATCTCGTCTTGGCCGGGTCTGCGCCTCGTACTCCTCAGATCCCACTAGCGACTCCTCGGCTGCCTTGCCGCCAGCGCGATCGCACTGCGCGAGGCATAAGCGGTAAAATGAAACACATCGGAGGTCCAACTTACAACTCGGCTCTAAGGCACGATCTCGGAATGAGAAGAATAGAAACCAATCCTACATGTCCTATAGCCTCACGATTATAGATGTGGTGCGCACACCGATAATCAAGACTCTACTGACACGGTGCGTAGACACTTTCCGAGGACTAATCGCTCGATACCACTTTGTAACGCCCGAACCGGCCCGCATCGTGCCTTACCGGGCACCCTAGTGATACAACATCGAGAAAACCGGCGGAAAAAAATAAAACACGAGTCATGAAACAAGAGATATAATAAATAAAGCAGCAACCAAAGCGAGTTGCCCGGTATATACATAAAAACACGAGCAGTTATCCTTTTACAAACCACCCACAATTGCCCACGGGCCTTAAGATTTACAACAACTATGACGGGACGGGGCCGCCATACCACAGAATGTACAAGAACCTACAACTCGTGGAAACATACCAAAGATAAGCCTCGAAGGAACGGAGCTTTCCAACACGCCGAAATGAGATCCTAGGCGGGGATCCACGGCCGATGTACCTACCTGCGGCGTGACGCAGCCGAAGGAGGTCGATGCAACATGTACCAAGTATGTGAAATCACAACATCGTAAATGAAATCATAATAGCCTAAAAAAGCGGGAGACATGTATGATAACCAAAATACGACGCACATAAAAGCGATCAAGTCGGGGACTCGCCTCAAAGTCACCACTCGAATATAACTATGGGTCTCACGCCCACAACATTCATCATGTTCGCATCATGGCGCGTGCCCCGGAATCGCGCCGGTGTAGACATGTCCATGATGCAACAATAATAACAAGGCGCGTGGCCACGTACCCCGGAATCTTGCGACGGTGTAGACATGCCGTGTAACCTCAATAATGATATCTTGGGTGGTCAACCTGCGCGTAGCCACATGCCCCGGAATCTGCGTCGGTGTAGAACCGTCCACGTGGCGATAATAACCATATATCGGGTAATCAACCCGGCGTGGCCGCGTGCCCCGGAATCTGCGTGGTGTAGACATGTCCACGTGACATCAACAACAAGCGATAATCAAAATGGAAACATACGTGGAATTCTCCATCGCCAAAGACGCGTCAAGTAAGTTCTCAACAAGTCAACCGCCATCGAGACGCGGTAATACGTAAATACCACACTGCACAACAAAGGCTATCATCACAAGCGTAGGCAAGTTTCACAACCAAGCATAGGCAAGTTTCACAACAACAAGCATAGGCAAGTTTCACACTCAAAGTACTTTCATTTTATGCCAAAGTCAGGGTTTTAACCACTAAAGTACTACGTCACGTTAAATTCTTTAAAAGAGATCCATTACCTTTATCAAAGTCACCCGATACGTAGTATTAGAATGACCAACCACATTCCTTTTCAAAATCGGTGACAACATTCTTTTCCTAAGTTCCGGTTTGCCTAGTTTCAATTACTCAAGCTTCTCATTTTCAAAGGGTTTCATAGTTCCCAAACTTAATCACTGATTCCTTTTAGAACAATTGAGTAATATATGTCTCACGTGAGAGTAGGTTATTCTTGTTTACAACATTCTTATTACAATGACCATGATCTAGAAAATGTAATATCATTTTGTCTTATCTTAGTTTCTATGCGGATGGAGGTTTCTACCGGTTTTAATAATACAATTCATTAGTCGAAGACATTTTCCTTTATTAACGCGGTGGTCTGTCGATACACATTCTGATTTCCGAAATCAGTAAAACATTATCCCTCTTTAAAAAAAACCAAGTTTTCATTACTCACGAATGAGGTTTCACACAAACATTCACATTAAAACAAATAAGTTAAGTCTCTTAACTTCTAACATCAGTAAACCATTTTCTTTACCTCTCTTAAGACATTATACCTAACTCCCCATAAAGCTAGTATAACTCTTTTTAAAACCTTTAAAACCAAGTGTTACTCTCCCTTCAAAACGATTTATAAATCTTTTGAAATACAAAGAAGTTCTTTATTATAACAAGCCGATTATAATTCACATCGATTACCTTTTAAAACCACAAAGTATTTTCTTACCTACATAAAGTCGTTATAACAACTTCCCATAAAGCCGTTATAACACTTTATGTTTTAAAACAATCAAACACGATTAACACGTATGCGTCTCAGTACTACATAGTTCACACATATCATGCTAGAAGAGATAGGAAGAGGTTCACATACCTCGCGACGATTATCGACAATAAGCAAAAGCTCCAAGTACTACAACGCGCTAGCCACTTTCCACTCCTCGAGTAGAATACGCTACTCTTAGTACTTTCACCTATAAAGGCCACAAACGTCTATTAACATCTAGATCTCAACGCGTTCCATATTCTACGAGAAAATTCGGCGACCTCACATGCAACGTAAATCTCCTCCTTTATCGGCGGCTACCAAGCCAACCGGGGGTTTACACGCCTAACCTGGGCGTGTACAATACTACTTACGCCTATCTTTATACAAGTCTCTTTATGTCTGATCCATGTAATTACTGATTCGATTCAGATTCTGTATTCTTGGGCTTAAGTCAAAAGACATTGCCACAATACTAAGTTGATTCTATATATAGTATACTTCAACTATATATTCTAACAACATGTAATTTCCAATTACAATAGAAGAATGAGTGTTTACCTCGATAAGCCCAAAATTATCCGAGTTTAATGTCGCTCCCGAGCAAGGTTTAGCTCTCTATCTCAGTGCTCCAAACAACCCTTAGAAGTTCTAACCAACTTCTACTTACAACTTCAACTATGGGTGAAGATTTCCTTAGGGTTTCGTTTAGAGGCTAAAGGAAAGTATAATCGTATTTTCCGGGTTTTTCGTACAAAGGGTACTTTGGAAAGTACTACAAGGTATTTGGGCTAAAGTATTTGGACATTACAACGATACTAGGAGAGTATTTATATACCATAACAAAGGGTATTATACGAAAACAACTAGGCTAGGGGGGGTACCCCACGGCTAGCACCACTAGGAGGGGGGTGGTGCTCTCGGCTAGTACTCAGCAAGGGGGAGGGTTTCTCGGCCACCAGGCCTCACAAGGGAAGAGGGGTGGTGGGCCAGACTACCTGAGGAGGAAGAGAACTTCAAGACTTATGAAGATTTTTGGATGAAGAAGTCTTCCAAAGGGTGGGGTATTTATAGGTCAAGAAATGGCCAACCAATGGCCAAGATTCAACCAAGTGTAAGGCAAGTGTAGGGCTAGATTTCAACCATGTGGACCTTATCCATCTACCACACAACTTGCACAAAATATCCTACCAACTAAAGTGGTCCAAATCGTCCAAGTCAAGCCATGGTTGCCGTCCAAGCCTTCAAATGTGAGGGTGACACATGTCACCCTCCCGTTGGTCCAAAATGTTTCGTTTCTCGGAAAAATCCGCAAAAATCATAAATGACATAGCCGGAAATTCCCCTACGAAAGTCGAAAAGCGTTTCGTCGAAACGACTCTAACCGTGTTGTGCACAAAAGAATTCGGCCAAGCCTAAAGAAGTTCGAAAATTTCTACGTACGTCCCCCACGTACATACTCTGGAAATACGGTATAATAGATTCGACACTTAAAGAGATCTCAACGGTTCATATTCCATTGTATGCGAGGCGCGAGTCATGGAGACTCTTCAAGTGTTCTAGCATCTCGTTGGGGCCCATATTTTCATGTTGTCTTTGTAACTCTGGAGTCATAGAAGATAGCATAACACATTGTCTTTGTAAAGATCGTGAAGATATTTCTGATAGGTTGCTTTGTCAAACAGAGCATACTCTTCAGAATCTTCAGCATGGACTGTAGGGAGTGATGTATCCAATACATACTCATTCTTTTCTAATCGCAATACCAAACGCGGATTTCTTAACCAGCCAGGAAAATTGGCTCCATTCAACTTGTTCGTTTCAACCAACATTTTAAGTGACATATTCGACATTGTAACTGAAGAAAAGATAAACTTGAAATTAATACTCTAATATAATTTCTATTGAACACATTCATTAACTAACTAACATGGTCTTTAGTTTAATTAGCTCCCACTATTTTAACATACTATTTTACCCCATAAAGAATACAAATAATATCAAATACGGTCATAATGGGCCAAGATCCAAACTCATGGTGTCTTCGCGTTTGCTGAGGCTGATAACTTCAACAACACGATCTGGTAGGTCTCTAAAGTCTAAACCAATTGCAAACAATTTGCAACTCTTGGTTGACCGAATATTCTAAACAATTCGATCTGCGTCCCTCGGCTGTCCGACACCTGGGCGCCAAGACAACATAGCAAGTCAACCCCGTTATGTGACTGCAATTATGCATCTAAGCGGGCTTAGCCTTCATCAAGCAAACACTGGGATGTAAATACTCACGAAGGTTTATCACCTACTACAACATTTATATGCATCTATGAAAGTGCAGTCTCGTAGACTTAGGGCAAATGCTGGGGCATAAATACTCATCTCGCCGAAAAGGATTTTGCACCACAATCAATTATAACGGACGACACGTTCATTTTAAATGAGACTTGTATTAAATTTGGGGAACATTTTAATTCAGGGTTATGACCAAGATCAACTATTATATCATACATCATATGACATTCTATCATGCAATTTCTAAACACATTTAGATGGGAAAACATCAAACCCAATAGGCATGATATAAGATGGTTTTAATCACATACTGGGCGCCGTCTACTCAGAAAATTATAGCGGTCATTGAAAGTAAACAATTACTGGGCGCCGCCTACCCAGACAATAATTGCGGACTAACAAATACTGGGCGCCGCCTACCCAGACATATATATGCGGACTCTATTCTAATTATTTAAATGACAATCAATTAAACAATTAGGAGAAACAATTAATTTGTGCACACATTATCAAATAATATGCTAAATAACAATAATTGTGGGTTAATTAATTTGTTTCAATTTAAAAAATATTTAAATTCAAAATTTAAGCTCGATTTTTCAATTTTCGGAATTTTCTGCTCATCCAAACAGTCCCTTAATAATTAAGAAATTAAAATTTAATTTTCAGGGGTATTTCTGCAATTTTCAGAACCTTAAAATATTTACAGATTTACCCAGGGACCAAATCTGTTTTTCTGAAATTTACAGATTGACCCAGGGACTGAATCAACTGATTTTAAAACTTTTTAAATTCCAGAAAATATCTCAGGGACTAATTTGTAATTTTCAGAACATAAAATATTTTCAGATTTGTTTAAGGACCAATCTTCAATTTTAAAACCCTAATTTTAATTGCAAAAAAGGTCCTCAAACTATTTTAAATTTTCAAAATCAATTTCAACCCCAAATCAAATTTGGGATTCGGATTTCGGGGCGAAATTGACGGAATTAAAACCCACCAAACGATGGCACACATCGGGACGAACTCACCGGTGGTTTTCACCACCGATTTGGTGGCCCACGGTGGCCGAAATTGGTGTCGTCGTCGGCGGTTTCTAAAACCGTCGGTGGTGTTTCTTTTTCGGTCATCGTTGCCGAGCAACACTACCACCATTATATTCCTCTCGTCGAGATGAACACGATTGTTGACACCCAATTTTGACCCTCTCGTCCAGACAGTAGCTATAAAATTACACTAATTTTGCAAAATAATTTTTTATGATTTCTTATAATAAAATGCAACAATAAAATATTAATACATGCATAAATAGATTATTTAATAATGGCTCGCATCTTACGTAGAGTTTTAAGCACTTAGAGTCTCGCGCCCGCATTAATTAACTTCAAAGCTCTGTCATGATTCTTAATTAATAATAAATACATAAAATAAATAATTTAGCAATGACGTCGTGTCAAGTAGCATAGCCGCATTTATTAATACGCAAGATAATTTCATAATCATTTGTAATTTAAAATCAATTTTAATCTAATACATGCATTTAATAGCGTCGCATTTATAAAAGCTTTAAACAATTCTTAAAAAAATCATACTTGCATTTAGCATTTAAATAATTTAATCTAAACTCAATTCAATTTTAATTTAACTTCGCAATAATGCACAATAATAAGATTTTTAAATAGTAGCGCCGCATTCTAGAATATTAAGCATTAATTAAATAGCACGTCCGTCTTTATTCTTTAATTAAATAGCACGCCCGCATTTATTTTTTATAACAATTAGATAATTTAATCACAATTAATTAATTAATTTACCACTAATTAAAAGCCTAAAACTAATAATTATAACACTAACTTAAAACTCTACCTAATTAAACTAACCTCTTAACTAATTTAATACTACCCAGCCCACTACCGCCTGGTCCAACATCCGAGACCCGCACCCGCAGGCCCAACACCCGGGCCCCATTCCCTTTTCCCTTATTTCCCTAAGCCCACGCCTAAGCCTTCACTTCCAATTCGCCCAGCCCTATACCTTTACCCTCTGCAACCCACAAGCGAAGAACGAACCTGAAACGTTGAAACTTTCGTCGCGCGGATTTCTCACGAGAATCCGGCTTCCTTCACCCACGCGCATCAAACCAACCCTTCTTACCATAGATAAACCAAATCCACCGCCAAAGCTCGTCAATAAAGCGGTAAGAATCCATACAGAATCAATAGGAAATCTCGTCAAAATCGCACGAAACAAGCACCAACTATCGTCAAGAATCAGCCTTGGTCTACTGACCACCATGAGAACCCAACGAGGGCTATATAAGGCACATGCAAAGGCATCGATGGGGACCCCCGGGAGCAGCAGTGAAGAACCACCACAGCCGAGTCGAATTCAGAGCTCAGTCAGGGAGCATACCCATAGCATTGACGGAGACACTCTCGCCAGATGAACACGAGCATCGACAGTGACACTCGCCAGCGATCAATAACCCGAGGCGAGAGCGGAGAGCACAGAGCATCGAAAGGGAAGCGACCACGGACCACTAGCATAGCACGAATAGGTAGTTCGAATCTCCTTACTTCAATTCCAACCATAATCAGCAAACAAACCTCGCCTTTCTATTCGCATTGCAAAACCAAAACCCGTCGAGTGGACCGACGACTTGATACGCTGCCCCAGTTCGCTGCCCGGAGAAGGTAAACCCAATCTCCTTTTTAACCTCTCGTATAAATTGCCTAATATGATGTGTTTACGCGATTAACAATAGTTAGATTCATTTTAAGTTAATAGACATGTTAGTTGGTTGCTCGAATCTGTTAGATTAGCTAGTGAGCATGTTTAGTTAAGTCAGGCATTTATTGGTGTTTACTAGTTGATTCTTAAGCATGATTAGATATTGTTTATGTCTGTTGAGTAAAATCAAGCAGTGTTATTGACTGATTGTGATTATTTAGTTAAGTGATAACTTATTTGATCTCCGATTATAACTAATAAGCTTATTAAGCTACTATTGGCATTTAGTGTGATATATCCAGTATATAGTCGCATTGTGTATTGTTATGTTGGTAAAAGCTTACTAGAGGGATTATTAATCATGTCCAGTCGGCGTTATCATTTTTGGCATGTTTAAGATGAGTTTGGCTACTGTTTGCCTAATTATTAGAATGTTTATTAACCTGCTTAGTTAGATTAAATATTCATTATGTTAGTCTAAGATAGTATAAATATATGAATCTCCTTGAAATTGCATAATGTTTGTCTGGGCTACTTGTAGTCTGGTCTCATGTTGTCTAGGTAGGATTTGTTCACTATTCATTTGCTGTTATCAAGTTATGAACTCCCAGTTTATGCTACTTGGCCATTCTGATTGAAAGTTTGTTCGGAGTTCTGTTTTCCTTCAATTGTTAGTTGGGATATTATCTGCATTTCTTGGACAAAGACTATTAGTATTGTTAACTTGCATCAGGAGAATATAGAAGTTGCTGTTTGTTTACCAGTTATCCATCTTTTACAAGTTTTCTTTTGTATGTTTAGTTTGTTAGCTTGAGCCGATATGAACATCCTGAGCTTTGCATTTTGAACAACTAAAAAAGGGGCTTTCATGTTAAGTTGGCTGTTACACCCCGTAAGTCCAGGACATGTAAAGGAGAATGTACGAAAGGAAACAAGACTTGGAAATCGGTACGAAAGGAAGAATTGTTTTCCGATGGAAAATCTTCCGAACGTCGGTAAGGAAAAATGTTCGTTGTTGAGAATTGGATTCTCAAAAGGCATTATTTGTAAAGTATGGAACTTATTAACACTATGGAAATTTATTTTTACGGATTTGGTCACGTGGGGCCCACCCGAGGAATTTTACATTTTTGTGGGGCCCACGAGGTTCTGAATTTTATGGACGAATGAGAGGGCGACACGTGGCACCCCAACTAGTGGTCTTGGACGAAAATGTTAAGGGTAAAATGGTCATTTGACCTATGTAGATGATAAGTCTTGCAAGCTTGACATAATTGACTAGTCAACTTGCCACATAAGCTTGATCCTTGTGATAATCATCCTAGCCTCACATTTGTTAATATCTAAGCCTTCCAATATGTGTTATATACTAACTAGTAGCAAGACTAGCTCATTTTAACACTTAGAAAAATTAGAAACATTGTTGTTCTAAAGCATTGCTCTCGGGTTCAAGCCCTCTCCCACACAAAAATTTTGTGATTTTGATCCATTAGCCACAAGACTTTAACCCAATGTCCCCAAGGGTATTATAAGGTTATCTCAATAGAAAGATTTCGGAAAAAACGGAGTTTTCACGTTAGTCACAAGGCGGAAACTATTGGAGTTCTTCAACTTTGAAGTTGGAACTTGAAGATGGGTTCTTCATAGGCCTCTAAGGAGTGCTTGGAGCGGATTGGAACCTAAGGAAAGGAGCTAAGAATTGCTAAGGCGCGACTTTGGATCTTGGAAATTTTAAGGGCTTCGAAAGGTATAAATTTTGTCGTTTTAGCAATTAAGCTTACTTATTGATTGTAGCTATGGTTATTAGCAAGCATGAGTTATATATTACGAAGTTTGATTATTATGTTGGCTATTGGAACCCTAATCCGAAAACTAGCATGTTAGCCTTAAGAGTACATTTCAAGTTGATTATTCGTTTAAGTCGTCACGTATTTGTATAAAGAAGGAAATTGTAGTTGTTGAAGTTGTTTACGACTAAATAACATGTTGACCTTAGAACTTGGAATTAGGGAAGAATTGGAAAAGACCTTAGTATTGTTGGTTATAAGATTGGCCGAGAATGGCTTGGATTTTTGTACTACTTACATTATGAATTGTGGGGCGGAATTTTACACGTATTGTAAGGCGTGTAATCCCCTTTGTTTGGTTGTTGTTTGGACCCTTAAACGTGGCTTGTTGGTTATTGTATTCGGCCTTGAAAAAGGTGGCAAAGTGAGTAGAAACAAAGGAAGTCTTTGCCCGATTTTTCGTAGAATTAGAGCGATACTTAGTATTATTCTCGTTAGAGACTAGAAGTTGATAGTCTTGTTGTGACCATTATAGGTTGACACTTCTACGTGCACGGCGTATTCGGCAGCTTGTGGATTTAGCGAAAGGTATGTGAACTATCTCTCTTAAAGCATGATTCCTTAAGATTAAGAAAGTATGTTCTACTCTTAAATGATCCATTCCTTGGTTGTATTTGGATTGCCTAGAATAGAATTTGTTCTATGTACTTGATTGTACTTTGATGTTTAAATTGTAAGTTGTAAAATCCATTTTCTTAGTGAAGTTTGGATTCTTAAAAGTGAAAGTATTTTACTTAAAGTACATAGAGTCTTGAAAAGGAAGTAGTTTCCAAATCTTTTGGCTAGTGCCTTAGTTCCAAAACCTAAAGGTCATTATAATGACTTTAGAGTCAAAGGAGTGGTTTACTTATTTGATTTAAAAGAGGAGAAAGTACATGGTTTAAGAGAAGTAACTTGTCTTAAAGGTGTGAGTTACTTGAAGTTTAAAAGTAGAAGAAACTCGTTTTCTTTATATTAAGAGACTTGAAGTAATTTGAAAGTTAAGAACTTGTTTTGCAAGTATGTGATACTTGGTTTTTAAAGTATAAGTCTCTTGGTTATAAAAGGAATGGATATGTCAAAACCATAAAGGGTTATAACGGCTTTATGGGAAGTTGGTTATAACGACTTTATGGAAGGTTAAGAAAGTTGTCTATTTTGATTAATGGGCATAAGTTGCCTAGATTGTAAAAATTTGATGTTACTTGATTTCAAGCTTTGAAATGAGTTTTCTAAAAGTGTAGTAACTTACTTTGAAAAATAGACATGCCTTGATACTACGTGTTAGTATCTTGGGTTTTACATAAAAAGGAGTCTTTTATAAAAGAATGTACGACGTAGTACTTTGGCTTGATAAATTGAGAATTTGTCTAAGTGTGCCTTGATAAGTACTTTGACTTGTTAAAAGAGAATTATTCTATGTATGCCTTGATTAGTACTTTGGCTTGATAAATTGAGAATTATTCTATTTGCCCGATAAGTACTTTGGCTTGTTAAATGAGAATTTATTCTAATTGTGCCTGATAAGTACTTTGGCTTGATAAATTGAGAATTATTCTATTTGTGCCTCGATAAGTACTTTGGCTTGTTAAATGAGAATTTATCCTATGTGTGCCTTGATAAGTACTTTGGCTTGGTTAATTGAGAACTTGCCTATATGTGCGGTAATAGCCTTTGAGTGCAAGTATTATGTTTTATTAAGTTGCCGCGACTCTCGGTTGAAGGGTCACTGTCTTGTAAGTCTTCGACGCATCGACGGTGATGTGGGATTCCACGTATGCTTAGATCAGTAGTACTGGGTTAAATTCCGGATTTTTATAGAAGACATGGTAGTGCTTATGTCTTGTTTGATGGCTCGGTCGAGACAGGTAAGAGTATAAGTGAGGTAAACCCCAAGACTGCACCACCTTCTCCGGTAAGAGTATAAGTGAGGTAAACCCCAAGACGCCTGTACCACCCGCTTTATGTGTTGTTTGACTCACGGTTGAGATAGGGTAAGAGTATAAATGAGGCAAGCCCCAAGACGTTATACCACCTTCTCCGTGTTAAGAGTATAAATGAGGGCAAGCCCCAAGACGTTATACCCCGCTTACCACCTCCTTCGTGGTCGAGTATAAATGAGGTAAACCCCAAGACGTTATACCACCCGCTCGCTTGCCTACTGCCCGCATGCAGCTTTTAGAACACAGTGGGACTTGGTGTTCATGTACGCCTATTGGTGCTATGTTATATCATGGATCACGGTGAGGAAGGATTCCACGCATGATTGATATTATGGGCGTGAGACCCATAGTTATAATTGAATAGTGACTTTGAGGGCCTGCGTCCCTGACTTGATATGATCGCCATGTATTGTATCGTAGGTTGGCTATCATACATGTCTCCCGCTTTGTTTAGACTGTTATGATTTCATTACGCATTTCATCGCTCACATACTTGGTACATTCTTCGTACTAACCTCCGGGCCGCGTTCATCGCCGCAGTTTAGGTATTTGTTTGGTGATCGGCAGTGTAGGACCGCCGAGTTTTGGATAGCTCCTTCCGTCGGAGTTATCTTTTTGGTATAAGTTTTTTCAAGATGTGCTTTTGTACGCTTATGGGTACGGGGCCTTGTCCCGCCATAGTTCAATATAACTCTTAAGTCCGTATTCATATGCTGGATCGACTCGTATGCGGTGTAGTGTCTTTTGTTATGTATTGTATATGGCAGCCTTGTCGGCTTTGCCCTTGCACGTACGATTGGTTTTCAAGAGAAAAAAAAGGGTGTTATTTAAATTCCGCAGTTTTACTTAGTTGTTAAGGTAGAAGGGTGCCCAGGTAGGGCACCAGTCACGGGCCCGGGGTTCGGGGCGTGACATTGGCAACCTGTTTAATCACATGTATACTGAATCTGCTTTCCTATTGACTCTAAATTATGGTTTAAGTCAATATAATCAGCTATCTACAATCTCTGTATACTTGTTTGGATGAATGTCCGCTTTGTTTGCCTAAAGTGTCCACTGTATGTCGTTGACTATCCTGCATTTCTTATCACGCCAGAACACATGTTTAAAAGGGAATTATGATTCTGCCATCCACGTTTATTATATGCATTTGGACTGTTAATGCTCAAGTACATCGTGATCATGCTCTATGTGTTGTATTTCATTGCCTGATGGCTCGATCCACGATCGTCGTCGCAGATGGCCTCAAGACGCCGATCGATTTATACCTCTGCGTCGTTTGCGTACAAGCATAGGTCATGTGTGTGTAGATTCTCTTATGATTCAAATAACTTAGATATATACTAATCTTTATCTTCGTTTATTTTGCATGACACACATCAGAGCAAAATGAAGAGTCTCACGGCAAGACTCATCACAAGCTACTTCAAATAATACCCGCATTTATGTGCATCTCTCTATCCGCATCGGAATTCCAAAACCACCGGCGAAAAGACATCGTCATCCGTCGAGTCCTCTTCTTTTATTTTCTATCCCGCCTTCATTCATTTGTTGTAATTAATTGTCTAACGCTACATTAATTATTAGAACACTTAGAATAATTAAATCTTGAATCAATAAATTAGCAAGTAGTTTGGTACTAGAAATTTGCTTCCCTTAAAGTTAATTATCTTAGGTTTGCCATGCATAACTAAACTTTGCCAAATGATAATCGTCTTTTGCATTATGCCACCTATATAAAAATCAAATTTTTAAGTAAATGCATACATTTAGTCTATAAATCAACTTTGCATCATTTATTTTATAAATAAAAATAAATGAATACTTTTAAACTTTTACATGTATTTTAGAGCACAAGTCTTATAAATCTTTATCAAAATACATCCCTTTTATAAACACTTGCATCATCTTTCTCTTCAAATATTTTCAAAACATGCATTGCATCTCAGCATAATAATTACCCTAGGTTTGGCAGGATAACCGCAAGTTAGCGGATTTTAGAGGGTGTCTAACCCCTTCCCTCTAGATTAATAAAGAACCCTTACCCAGAATCTCACCAAGTTTAGCAGACCATTAAAATTGAGTTAATGTTTTACTTTAAACTAGTTAAACATTTAGGTGTCCTAATTCACCCAAATTAATTAGGTGGCGACTCCGCGAACCCTTAGCATTTTTTAGCATCTAGCACCTTTTAGCAACATCTTAGCATACCCTTAGCATCTTTTGCATCCTTTTGCATTTTAGCATCCTTTTAATATTTAGCACTTTATTTTATTTTCTAACCTTTTAATTTAAGCAGGAGTTTAGAAAATAAAAATGTCGCGGTCGAAAAAGGGCGTGACAACGATGGTATTATTACTTAATGATTTAAGCGCTCAGTAGTGGCTTAAAATGATTGCCGTGGCGTATTCGACGACTTTTCCGGCGACTTCATCGCGTTCCGCTACCTCTCAACACCTTTATCGACCATCTTTAAAAGTGGATTTCTCGATAATAGTGGAGACGATGTTAGAACACATTGAATCACCGGAAAAAAATCTCGAAATTCACTGTTCACGCCGTGAACAAGAATCGCGCCATCGCTCACGCCGTGAACAATGCCATATCGTTAATCGCCATTTTTTTCCGAAAATCAGTTTTCAAAAATTAAAACAATTAATTATCCCACGTATCGTTATTAAGGATTATCATATAATCATTAAACTAGTCTGGGCTCTGATACCACTGTAGGGATTTGTTGGGTGTAAAACACACAAGTAAGGTACAACGGAAGTTTAAAATTTTGAGTAAACTTACTTGCCCCAACAAACGTTTCTGGTATGATTATGCGATAATTCAAATCTGCAAAGACAGGAAGAAAACTTACAGTTTACGCTTTGTTAGTCTTTACTAAAGAGAGCGCACGCGATTGTCAATTCGTGTGCAAGTCTTGTTTCGGTATATTCCTTTGCCCAAGAAAGCTAGGAAATCTTGGCAGAGGTTTGAGAGAATTTTATTTCCTGAACTCTGAGTTCAGAAAGTGAAAAGTGAGAGAATCCTGAAATTATGGGTTAAGTGTCAAATATATAGTGGAGGAAACCCTAAACCAAATCAGATTTGGATCAGGCTTCAAGACCTGACCCAAATCCAAATTGCAGTGGGCGATCGAATCGCCCATCATCGACTCTTCTATTTATTTTCTGCACGTTTTAGTTCCAATTAAATCCAAGATTTAATTTTGACTTAATTATATAATTTTCATCAAATGAAAATTATCCCATAATTTATTATTAAATAAAATATCTTGATTCTAAATCCGATATTTTACATTCTCTCAATATACCCTTAGACTGAAAAAAACAATCGACTTAGTGTGACCCTTTAGGCCTTCACACATCGGCACTTGATCAAATCAAGGTTCACACGGAACTCCTAGACGGCGCCGGTGACGGATCCAATATATGAAGTACATTTACAAGACTCAAGTAAACATACTTCTATGTGAGATGATAAATTCCTTTCATTCGCGACACACTCGATTAAGCTTAAGATTTGCCAAGTGTCTATCCAAATGGCTTGATCACTTTATCTCATCTATATTAGTCGACAACCAGACCATATCCTAGATATGTCTCTTGCATTGGCCAATGACTTAGTCGACCTAACATCTCTGAGAAGCTGAGTGTTCTCTCGAAATTCCAATCGAGGAATGAATCCTATTCTTAACTCAACTACCACCTTCAATCTACTTCGTAATGCACCCAATACAAGCCGCGTCTCAACCTATAAGGCATTTGAGCTTAGGACAAGATCAAAGTGTATTGCTCCGTAAACAAGGTGATATTGACCTCAAGTCTAAGGACCTCTATCTCCCACACGATAATACTCTGCATACGTATAACAAATAGTTTATCAAGTGGTATGTCAATACTCCCAAGAAAGTATCCATGTGTCCATCACTAGCAACTATTGCTAGTAGTAAGTGAGATATACTACATTCTCTAAGAATGTGATGCAGACCACATGTCGACTTTTGGGCAAGTTAATAACTCTCCATAATTCAGAGCATCTTAACCCGCTCAAATTCAGTCCACTGCACATTTAATACCGCTAACAATGACGGAAAAAATGGACAGATCGGGGTATCATCACTTAGACTTGGACAGATGCACCCAGAGTCCAAGAGTACTACACATCCTCTTGAAATGTTAGATTAACACCATTAATTGGGGATAACAGATGATAATTTTTCAAACTATTACATATGTTTCAACTTAGAGCTTTTTTCTAGTCTAAATTATATATTGTGTGTCTATTTGGAGACGTCACGATTTCAAAATGGTCCACTGTATATATTTTTTATAATTTGAAAGTTATTAAAGCAGAGAAAACAATATGCTTCCATGTGTGGCCTGTGATCATCAGTTATTCATAAGTTTTAGAATACGAGTTTTCCACGCAATTTTATTTGGGTGATCTGATCAGATTCATCTTTGTGTCGCAATATCGCAGATGTATAATCTAACTTTTTAGAAACACGCTTTAGTCCCCTTTTCCAAAAATAATGTCTTTCTCCGCCCTTTGCATGAAATAATCATAACCAAACAAATACTGTTCAATTAGCATACGATGTAGCAATATCAAAGCGTGGAGCTTCAAAGTGGCACTAATATACCTTTATTGTAAATTTCCACCGTCTATTTAGATAATCAATCAACGTGTTTGCTTTTATCATAGACAAAATCAGGACTTTAATTTTATGAGTTTTGAATTTTAGAATGATAACTTTACGTGCAAATAACTTAGTTCAAAATTGTGTGTGTGTATATTTTAATAAAATTTTAATACAATTTAAATTAAAGTTATTGAGTTCGATCTAACCGTAGCTTCCCAATCACTGGAACATGCATAATTCATAAACATATGGAAGAAAAGAAGAGTATCCAGAAAACCCAAAAGACTAAAATTGTTAAAAGGCTAAATAAACTGAATCTTATCGCAGAATTAAAAAGAGTGAATAGCATGTATATGATAAAGAAACGTCTCCATATATTGCACTGCCATGTGTATTAATTTTAGTTCTACTATAAAACTTTTGTTAACAGCGTAAAATATCAAACAATTGATCTCCTAATCATTAATAAGCCAAACAATCTTAGGTGGATATCTTGTTGATTGTGGGTTAGGCAGGAATAATTGAAGCCTAATCATATTAGCAAATAATACTCACCATGTCATCCACAAATTTGAGAAGAAATTAAAACAGTATATAAAACCTAAAAATGGAATAATAACATGCTATAATTGACTAAATATATATTGTTATAATCAAAATTGATCCATTTCATTTAATATAGTACAAAATATATGACATAAACCACCAAAGTCTGTCAAGATAAGCCTAACAAAGCAAAGCAAAGCAATGCTAAGCATATTATCTTGATGATTTTTCATCAGCAAAATGAGTGGCCCCACTCTATTATTGCCAAATGGCAGGCAATTATTGGCCGCCCCATCATTTCTTTTTGCTGATTTGGAACTCATCTGAAAACCGACCCCTCCAAAACTAAAAGCATGAAATTAGTGCCCCGATGACATAATGAAAGAGCAACGCGGGACCCTTTAATTTAACCTTTTTTTTTATTAGGGAATCCGCGGCCGCTATTCTTTCGAATACACAGCAGAAACCCCGACCGACGCAATACCGCAAAACCACGCTGCCGATTAACTACACTCGATGCCCACGCGTATGCACTCAACCAAAAAAGTTTATGCAGGGGATCGAATTCGTGACCTTACGGTCCCGCGCTCTACTGCTACACCAACTGAGGATATTGTCTTAGGTATCAACAAATTGAGTTTAATTTGTATACGCCTTAACAGATTTTTACACAATCACATCACATAAAAAGTAGACATAATCAAAAACTTATAATAAGATGAGTAATCTTATAAAATAGTATATAAATTATGGGATCTTTACAAATATAGCTTTGTATGGATTCACGGGTTATATTTGAAAGAAATAATCACTTGATTATTCTCATTAATTAAAGGTATATATATACAAGTTACAATAGGAAGATCCTTTTCATATTCTACATCTAAAATCTTATTCTATTTGGAGATTAATAATATAATTATGGTAAGACTACAAGACTAATTAATATACAATATATACCATAATTTAACTAAACTACACAGGCTAATGGGTTGCTGCCGAGATGGCCCATTTGCTGGATTGTCATCGTGATGCCCGTGACTTCTTTGGGCAATATACACATAATATACAATATACAAATGTATATTATGTGTATATTTAACAATACTACCACCTACTTATAGAGAAAATAAATAATGATTTGCTCTACTAAGTTAAATATACTGATAAATAGTATAAAAATATTTATAATAGTGTATTTAAATAAAATCCCAAAGAAATTTTCAATTGAAGAGGAACTTCTTTTTCCTTATACATGTGTCCAAATACAACATAAAACAAAAGACCTTTTTGGTGTTCCACCTAGCTACTTTCCCACCCTTGTCTATATATATGTCAACTAAGCTCTCCTAATGCCATTGTCAAGTAGAACTTGCTAGCCTTGCAACTCTTGAAGCACTTTGTCAGTTCGAGAGTTAAAGAAAATCGAGCTAGAGATTTACACAATTCTTTGTTCAGGAAAAAGAATTAAAAAGCATGGCTGATATTAGTCACTTGGCTCCTATTTTTGGTGTTCTTGGTAAGCCATTCCTATTATATTCAATTATCAAATACCTTATAAATATCATATTACATATATACGTTAGTTAGAGCATACTAGATATTTCATGGATGTAACATTTCATCGTAGTAGTATATCTTCAATCATTTACGTAACATGTGTTTAAACATTTGCATGCTCTTCGTTTTTTTCCTCGTAATTATATTCTTTTTTAAAAACTTCAAAAAATCATATCTCACTCGTTCTTTTTCTTTAATTTCAGGTAGTATCATCTCGTTCATTGTGTTCCTTTCTCCACTGTGAGTCTCCCACTGCTTGAATCTTCATTCATTTTATGATCGATGTTTAAAATAAATTAGTAATTAATTACATTATATCTTCATATTATAAGGCCAACATTTTATGATATTTACAAGAAGAAATCAACAGAAGGCTATCAATCAATTCCATATGGGGTGGCTCTATTCAGTGCAATGCTTATGATATACTACGCTCTTCTCAAAGGCAACATGATGGTCGTTATTATCATAAATGTCCTTGGTATCGTTATTGAAACAATTTACGTTGGTTTCTACATTTTCTATGCACCAAAGAAAGCCAAGGTAAGCTTTTCTATATATACACTATCAACAGTAAACGAAGTACTTTTAAAATATCAAATCGCCTAAAAGATAATCACAGATAACTATTAGTATTAATTTCTGACGTTGCATGTGCAGGTCCAAACTATAAAGCTTCTTCTTTTATTGGTGGTTGGCGGCTATGGCGCAATTCTCCTCGTCGTTCAATTTCTATTCAAAGGAGATATCCGTGCCCAAATTGTTGGATGGATGTGCCTTGTGTTTTCGATATTGACATTTGCAGCACCATTATGTATAGTTGTAAGTCTACGAATGCAATAACGATCATTTACAATTTCAAAATTTTTATGCATTGATATTTAATTTTCTATTGTTTCATGCAGAGAAAAGTTATCAAAACCAAGAGCGTGGAATACATGCCATTTCTCCTATCATTTTTCCTCACATTAAGTGCTGTCATGTGGTTCGTTTATGGTTTTCTTAAAAAAGACGTTAACATTTATGTAAGTTTTTATTTTAAATTCTTGCTTCAGTACCGCTACTCATGTTGTGTTCAAAACTCTTTCATATTTAACTATATTATTCATCTTAACTCGCCACTCTTCTTCTGAATAGGCACCAAACATCTTAGGATTCATCTTCGGTATTCTACAAATGGTGCTTTATTTCATGTACAACAAGAAAGACAAGAACATCGTAAAAGAGCAGAAACTTCCAGAGCTACTACAAAATCATCTCATTATTTTAGATGATCAGAAAAAACTTCCTCATTTAACTGAAGACCAGATTATTGACATTTGGAAGCTTGGTTCACTGGTTTACTCTGAGAAACTTAATGCACGTGGAGCTGCTAAAGTTGAGAATATGCCAAAGCTGCAAACTGTGCAAACCTAAGACTTATAATTTATTATCAAACCTAAATTAATCTAAGATTGGAATTGGCATTTTCCTAATTAATCCTAACGTGTTGTGTTTGTGTACACAACTGAATCCTCAGATCATGTACTAATATTTCTCTTGTCATGTGTACTTAGAACAAGAAAATGCTTGTATGTATTTTCTTTGTTACTAATAAAATATATGTTTATTTTTGTATTTGCCTGCGATTTACATTTACCTTTCGTCCTATATTTTTAACACTTCTTAACTAAATTCTATTTAGATATCGGTGTTATGCTCTAACTTTCGTAAATTTAGTATTTTCACTCAAACTTTTTTATTCATCGCATTTTATACGGTGAAGAAGTAAATTATCTAGAGGGAGCAAGTGCTCTTCAACAATCACTCCTCATCACATTTTTTTTTTAATGTTTGTAACATTAAAGTTAAATAATTGGACACTACATAAAAGTACTATAAATTATACATTTGTCTAATTAATTAAGAATAGATCAATAATATAAAAGTTGTACTATAGTAAAAATTATTTGACTCCTCAACTAATAATATCATACACAATGGAAGATGAAGTAGCTATTCCAAAAAGAAATGTACAATTTCGTCTTTCTTTTCCGGCAGCAATAGCCTCCACTTTATTGTCCTAATGTTGATCAAACTAAAGTTTAATTATATATACATAGTAAGTGTAAGAAATATTTACATGATTACATCAATAGGTCACATATACTTGTTATAGTAGACACCATGCATGTCTTATTTTTAAGGTTACAAATATCACATTTTAAGAAGTTAACTTGTAACTATCTTTGACAATCGAAAAAAATCTTCATTTTAACGGTGAATATAACTTAAATTTATTGAAATTTGATACTATTGGTTTAGTTAGTCATCGACGTCCATGAATATTGAGTTATCTATTTTCTTAGAATTAATTTTCGCATCGATGAAAAATCTTTTTTAAAAGAAAACCTAAGATTAAAAGATATGTGAGGGCAATTCCAAAATCAAATTGCATGGCAGTTTCATTGGTAAATGGCTATCTTTTAGGCTTCTTTTCATGCTTTTGAGAAAGGCATAAAAGCATACAAATCCCCCTTTTGTAGCCCACACCTCTTTAATATTCATATATCTTAAAAAATAGTTCCACATTTTAAAGCACTTCTATCTACTGGTTTTATCAAATTTTATTGTATAACAGTTGATATCACTTGAAATGGCCAACTGAATTTAATTTCTATCACTTGATCAACGTAAGATATATGAATGAGAAATTGCAAATTTGGCCGTCCAAAACTATGTACAACTCGCTAGCGAATTTCCCATACCTCCCCCCACCCCTTCCTTCTTTTTCAGTAGCTCAAACTGTGTTTCTAGCCAGACCATTTCTTTTTTGTTTTTTACAATTTTCAGTAAGTCAGAATGAATATGATTACTTTTTTTCTGTGTGGTAGCTTGATACTGTATATTTGTTATTCATTTAGTAAAGAAAACAGAGATCAAATTTTCATTCCCCAATTTGCTATGGGGGCCCACTTTTTGCCAAATGACTATACGTCTTATTAATATCAACTGCATTTGTTAAATATACACATGATATACAATATACAAATGTATATTATGTGTATATTGAATATAATAAACATCACGGTTTCAGGCCATCACTGGATCACGGACAGGGCTAGGCCCAACACTGGATGATCACGGACAGTGATGAGGCCCATCACGGGCAGATTACAAATTAGGAGATTTTGTATATTTGATATATATTAGATATTAGTCTTGTACCTTAATTAGTATTGTAATATTACCATAATTGTATAGTTAGTCTTCATATAAAATAGGGATTCAGATGTAGAATAGGAAAAGGATTTTCCTATTGTAACTTGTATATATATGTCTTTCATCAATAAGAATAATCAAGGGATTAATTCTTTCATGGTATCAAGAGTCTAGGTTATATTTACCTTGCTTACGCTCCTCTTTTTTCTCTCAAAATTCTGTGATAACCCCCCCCCCCCCTTCGGGTTTTCACTAAAACCGAGACAAATTTGTCTTCCAAAACCTCCCTCACAAATTCCCTTCTTAGAATCTTCGTGTTTTATTCACCATGACTGATAAAAACACGTTTCATTCCGCCCTCACAATTTCTAACATCAAGAGCGTTCTTCCTATTGTTCTTGACCTAGAAAACGTCCAATATGGGATGTGGCCGGAGTTATTCAAGATTCATGCAATGACTCATCAAGTTCTTCACCACATCATCCCTCCGACTCCTACAACGGGGGATGAGACCACCGAAGATGATGATGTACCCACCTAAGCGGACAATCCAAAATTATGGGTCACGCTTGACACAAAGGTTCTCCAATGGATTTATGCCACAATATCCATGGACCTTTTACAGACGATTATGGAACCCAACTCCAAAGCTATGGCTACTTTGAATCGATTGCGTGATATATTCCAGGATAATAGTCATTCACGCATTGTCACCCTTGAACAAGAATTTTCTCAAGTTGCTATGGTGAAATTTCCTAATGTTTCATCCTATTGTAAACGACTCAAGGACTTGGCGGATCAAATTCGCAACGTGGGGCTCCTGTGAGCAATAGTCGTCTCGTTCTACAAATGGTTGCAGGCCTGTCCGAGGCCTATAACGGGGTTGCTTCAATCCTTCGTCAAAGTAACCCCCTTCCGGAATTCTATCAAGTCCGCTCTATGCTCACATTGAAAGAAACGGGTTTGGCTAAAAAGGCTGCAATATGGGCTAGTCCGATCGTCATGATGACTGTGTCTAATTTTCCCCCTTCCGATTCCACCAACTTGAGCCAAAATCGCAGTGGTAAAAAAGGTCAAAATCGGAAAAATAATGGCAAGAATCACAGCGGCAACACCGGCGGCAACAACCGGAACAGTGGCAGTGTCGACAGTAAGTAGCATCCACAGACGTAGGGCTAGCAGTGGGCCCTAATGTAGTGGCAGCTGGCCCCGCCTCGCCACCCAATCTGAAATTTCAATGCAAAGAAGCACAGCCTCGCACTGGGAAATCCGCCCTAATTTTGGCACGCTTCGGGTTCTGGTTTCGCATCAATTTATGGGCCAGAGCATCAGTCTGAAATACTCGGGCCTCGGCCCCCTCAAGCCCATCACGCAACATGACCCACATAAACTGACATTGAAGCTGCAATGCACACTCTTGAAATGACTCAATCGGATCCGAATTGGTACATGGACACAAGCGCCACTACACACATGACATCCGACCAAGGTACTCTCTCGTCTTATTCCAATTTGAGCAGTAATCGTGGTATAATTGTTAGTAATGGTAATTCAATTCCAATTAAGGGTTATGGTCATAAAACTTTGTATCCTCCTCATCCACCACTTGTCTTGAAAAATACCCTTCATGCCCAAAAATTAATTAAAAATTTGGTGTATGTCCGTAAATTCACCACTGATAATTGGGTATCTATTGATTTTGATCCTTTTGGGTTTTCTGTGAAGGATTTCAAGACGGGAAGTCCTCTCATGAGGTGTGATAGTAAGGGAGATCTTTATCCAATCACACCAAGTCTTGGTTTCTCGCGTCAAGCCATGCCATCCACTTTTGCAGCTCTTGCTCCCTCCTTGTGGCATGCTCGTCTAGGTCATCCAGGGCCATCTATTTGTCTGTATTAGATAAAAATAAACTTATTTCTTGTAAGGGTGCACGTAGTACTCCGAATTGTCAATCTTGTTCCTTAGGAAAAAAATGTTAAGTTACCATTTATGGATTCTAATTCTACTACTTCAATTCCATTTCATAGAGATTTATGGACATCTCCTGTTCTGAGTTCATTGGGTCATCGTTATTATGTTATATTTTTAGATGATTATTCTATATTTTTATGGACGTTTTCAATAGCAAAGAAATCTCGAGTTTTTTCCATCTTCCAAAAATTTAGAGCTTTCATTAAGACCCAATTCGAACAAGAAATAAAAAATATCCAATGTGATAATGACAAAGAGTATGACAATGGAAAATTTGGGAATTTTGTGCTAAAATGGAATCAATTTTCATTTTTTCATGTCCTCATACGTCCTCACAAAATGGGAAAGCCGAACGTAAAATTCGTACAATTAATAATTTTATCCGAACATTCTTGGTTCATGCTTTCGTACCCCCGTATTTTTGGCATCATGCTCTACAAATGGCTATTGATATCCTTAACATTCTTCCTTCCAAAGGTTTGACATATTCGTCTCCTGTACATATTTTATATAATAAGACTGTCACGACCCGACCCCGGGCCCGCGACTCGTGCCCTACCTGGGCACCCTTACAGGTATACATCAGAGATAATCAGCGGAACATACATAAACTTAACAATTAATAAATAATAGGTTAGTCGATATGGCTACCTCCCTGGATGTAAACACATCCAAAAGCAGTTACCTCAAAAAAAAATTATAAAGCGACCCACAAGACATGACTACAGACCTCTAAGAGTTTGCATAACAACTGTGACGGGACAGGGCCCCGCCATACCCATGAATGTACAAAAGTCTACAACTTCAGGGAACCGTACCAAAAGACAAAGCCTCCGGAGAAATGGAGCTCGAGAATCGAGCGGTGATCCTAAGAGTGCGGATCGCCAGCTATGTACCTCAACTGCGGCGTGAACGCAGCCCGGGCGAGGTCGACGACAGTACCAAGTATGTGGAAATCGAAAATATCGTAAGTGAAATCATAATAATCATATAAAACCGAGACACGTGTGATAACCAAACTACGACACAATATATATTAGCGATCAGTCGTGACTCACACCCGTAAAGTCATCACTCAAATATAATCCGAATTTAACTCGCACAACGGCCGCGTGCCCCAAGATCTTACCTCGGTATAAGCATGGCCATGGAACCATCCTAATGGACGCATACTCGTGGACCATCCATCGTGTCAGTATGTCCAAATGAAATAACAAGATAGCACTCATAGTGGAAGATACCCGGTCCCCAAATGTGTCGATGTCCAAACGAAATAACAAGATAACACTCATACGAAGATACCCGGGCCACCCAACGTGTCAGTATGTCCAAACGAAATAACAAGATAACACTCATAGTGGAAGCATATCCGTGGGCCACCCAACGTGTCAGTATGTCCAAACGAAATAACAAGATAACACTCCTAGTGGAAGCATACCCGTGGGCCCCCAGGCGTCAAGATGTCCAAAGGAAATAACAAGATAACACTCATAGTGGAAGCATACCCGTGGGCCACCCAACGTGTCAGTATGTCCAAACGAAATAACAAGATAACACTCATAGTGGAAGCATACCCGTGGGCCACCCAACGTGTCAGTATATCCAACATGATCGAGAATAACATGACCGGCCCTCCATCGAGAGACACGGTAGCATAAAGATACAATACTTGTACACCAAGACTATCACAAGCAAACATAGGCAAGTTATTCACACTCATGGTACTTTAATTCTATGCCAAAAATCCGGGTTTTAACCCCAAGGTACTACTTACGTTATTTCTTTAAAGAAAATCCATTTCTTTTTCACAAAAGTCACATGATACTAACACCCGTGGTATCAAAATAGAGTAACTATTATTTTAAGTAAACCAAAAACAATTTCCATACTTCCTTTTCAAATAAACCAAGACAATACCATGTCTTTTTTTTTATATATCAAATCACTTCTCGAACTAGTATAAGTTTCAAGACTTCAGATTCTCAAGTCTCTTACTTTTAAACCAAATCCCATAACGGGGGAAATCAAGTCTCATATCTCTTTTTAAAACAAATGTCCAGTTACCACTTTAAAGCCAATAATAAAACCATTCTTTCGTTTTCATAAAGTCGTTATAACTAACTTCCCATAAAGCTATTATAACACTTTATGTTTAGAACCAACCAAATACAACTATAAGCATTTATGAGACCAAGAGGGCTTATTCTTTGACAACCAAGTACCCATTACTAACGAATAAGGTTTTACCACTTTTCAACACCATCAAGTCCTTTACACTTCATATCAAGTCAAGGGCACAAAAAGGAAATCAAACTCCTTTAACACACGTGCGTCTACCGCACTATATATTTCACAAATAATCATGCTCAAGAGAATAGGAAGAATCACATACCTCCTCGGCTAAATCCACTTGCCAAATCGAATATGCCGCGCGTAGAGTATCAACCTATAATAATCAAATACGTCTATTAACGTCTAGACTTCTTCGTCGAATATTCTAAGCATAAAGTTCCTTATTCTACGGAAAATTGGACAGCACTTCCTTTGTTTCTACATACTTTACCACATTTTTCAAGGCTCGAATTCAATATTCAACGCCACTTTTAAGGCCCAACAATCCAACTAGTTTAAGGCAACTTCTTGGCTAAAACATGCCCACATATCAACCTTTTCAAATCCTTTCAATTCAACTTGTTAATTCAACATGCAATAAGTCTTAACCAATTTTAACAACGATATACCCTTCTAATACAACATGCAACGGTTTTTGCTAACAACCGAATTGATTACAATACTCAAACCACATGCTCATTTCTCAAATACTATAATTTGTAATTTTTAATTACATGAGAAGGTGAAGGTTTTACCTCAATAAGTCCTCTTTCCGAAATCTTCTTCACGCTAAAATCACCCACACGAACCCTCTACAAGTTGCCAACATAACTCCTTCTTGTCGTCTTTTCCCATAATTTTACTAGGCCTTAGGTTTCCCTTGAAATTTCTAGAGAGAAGGGAGAGGAAAATATTTTAGAGAGAAGGGAGAGGAAAATGTTTTAGAGAGAAGGGTTCTTGTAAAAATGACCAAGTCTTGGTCAATAAAATAGACTACCTCTTAGTCAAACAGATGGGAGGGACACTTGTCACCCTCCCACAAACTTTTAACAAAATACCTTCTGATTTTTCTCCTGTTCCCGCAAAATTTCCTGCCGCGGCGCTGCAACTTCAGAGAACCCCAAGATAACCGGCCATGCACTGGCCCCGACCGAAAATACTTTTCGCTCGACACAAGACCGAACTTGTAACTTCCATAACTTTCTACTCCGATGTCCTATCGACGAACGGTTTGTTGCGTTGGAAACTAGACTTAACGAACTACATACTAGGCTTTTGAACCACCTAAGAACTCCTAATGTAATGGGACATAAACCGCCTCAAAGTTGACTAAAACTCGTCCGAAACATTCCGTCAACCTATCTTTCTAAATTTTAGATCTTAATTCCTTTCGTACGGTCTCATAAGCTTGACCTGAATTACTGGGTGTAACAAAGACTCATTCGTATTCATATCTTAGGGTCTTTGGGTGCTTCTGTTATCCATTCTTTCCATCCACCACAATTAACAAACTCCAGACTCGTTCTACTCCTTGTGTGTTTCTGGGTTATCCGTCAAATCACCGTGATTATAAATGTTTTGATTTGTTATCTAATTGAATCATTATTAGTCGTCATGTTATTTTTTATGAGTCCCAATTTCCATTTGCTAAGGTAGAAAGACCCGTACCTAGTTCGTATAATTTTTTGGATGATGACATCTCCCCGTATATTATTCAATATTTTTTGGATATGTCCCGCACCCAAAATTTACCAAGAGCCTACTCCTCACGGAACCACGCCATCGATCCCGATCCTCGTTATCGTGGATCGTCCAAAATTTCAAAGACACTGCTAGAATTGGTCCAGCTTTTTGATGCGCGATTTATGCACACACTTACGCAAGTGCACGTGTCGTGTCAAGTAATATAGTCTAGGTAAGACCGAATATCGTCCTCAAGGACTGGTTTTCAAGTACCGATTATCTATCATATGGTATCTATTTGGTTAACGTCAATTGAATTGGAATTCTAAACTAATAATGCAGGAAATAAACTAATTATAAAAATACTTTGATTTAAATCAGTTATGATGGATAATTAGGGCTTCCAAGATCATCAACTATCCACTCTATTCAATCATTAATACAATTAGACTGACTTCTTCTTCTACATTAAGATAGCAGGTTTACTAAGCCGTTTTATACTCCTGTTAATGTTATATAAACACTCAACCCCAGTACAACACATTTCTACCTTTCGGTGATAAGGTTGACTCTATAGGAGGATTAAGAACAAAAACCTTATTAATGCTACACAAGTAATCGGGGTATTTTCATCCACGATTTAACCTATGTCTATCCAACTACAACATATTCGCAACCCCCCCCCCCCCTTCGGATTTCGGTTAGAAATCATAAGAATTATGATAATTAATGATCAGGTAATTACCAAACAATCAAAACATTTATTGAATAAATCTTAAATAAGTGAAGAAGAAACCAAACTAATATATTAATTCATGAATAAGAGTTTCAAGAGAATCACAAGAAAATCCCTAATAAAGTAATTAGATCCTAGTCATTGTCACGCTAAGAACTAACATAATCTCCATACATGAACTGAAATAAATAAAGCAAAAAGAAAGAAAAGAAAATATTCAAGAACGAGTCTCCAAGCCTTCTAGCATCCAAGGGTTGTGTTGTGGAATATTTACAAGATGGAATGGTGGATGGAATGTAGGATGGTGGATGTAGAATGGTGAATTGTGGGGGATGAATTCTTCTAATGATGTAGAGATTATTTATAGACCAAGAATCCTTTAGGTGAAGGGTTAAAGATTATGTAGGTAGGAAAAGTTATTAGAATCCTTTTAGGTAAGGGTTTTAAGGTAGGAAAAGTTATCCCTTTAGGTAGGAAAAGTTATCTCTTTAGGTAGGAAAGGTTATTGTCACGATCCGACCAGGTCATGATGGTGCTCCTACGGCACCGTCAGGTATACATCAGAGAATAGCAGCGGAACATACATAACACATAAACCTGTAGTTAGTAAACATCACCGGCTAGCCGACAAGGCCACATTCCATAGAATATACTTAACCAAAGTAAAACAGTACAACTTGTTCTTACAAATTTCAAACCACAAACGTGACTACGCACTTAGAAACAATCGTATGGACGGGGCCCGCCATACCACGAATGTACATAATACCAATAGCATCGTGGAAAACCGCACCAACAAAACAAGCCTCCTAAGAATGAGCTTCGACACGAGCAATGATCCTAAGAATGAGGATCCACCACCGCTACTTTACCAGCAGATGAACGCAGCCCCGAGGGGTCGCGACACAATATGTACTAAGTATGCGAAACTGGAAAATACTGAAAATACCTCGTAAGTCTAAAATAACTGGAGACATGTATGAAAATCAATTACAGTACACTGTGTCTTACTAAAAATGAGAATATCAAGCATATACTATACTGCATGAAAATAGGAAGCTCATGATCAAAACAAGGTCACCCACCCGCAATATCATTAAGCAATCCTACTCCTGGGACTATTTCACCTGCATGGGTCGTGTGGACCCGCATGAGGTATTCCTCGCATAGGTCAGACTACCGCATGGGACTATTTCACCCGCATAAGCCCTTACGGACTCGCATGAGGTATTCCTCGCATCATGGGTAGCAAATCCACGGAATATGCAAATGCCACAACCCGGGGAATGACCCCGTAATGAATAATATATCACTAGCACAAACCGGCTATCATACATAATATAAGCAAGTTAAGAAATCTCTTAACTTCTTATTAGTCTTGTTCATATACATTCTCATTTTAGTTTACTTAAGGCACTAACATGTCTTTATGAAATCCGGGAATTTAACCCAAAGTACTATGTACTTCTATTCTTTTAAAACCTTAGGCAATTGATGGCTTAAAATCAATTTGCCTTCCATTAATTCACGTCATTTATCCTTACTTATTTTACTTAGAGTAAATCTCTCTTTTTAACTTTCCATAAGGCTAATATAACCAACTACCCATAAAGTCGTTATATTAACTTCATACTAAAGTAAATTACATTTTTCTAAATCCAAGGGACTTGTAGATTTAAAACGGAACAAGTATCATATACTTAAAAACACTTCAAGTCCCTTAACCTTGAAAACTTAAGACATCCTTACTATTTTGAAACGAGTGAGTAAATCCCCTAACTCCACCGACTTGGACAGTTTTAAAACGAGTAAAGGATGCCAAAGTCTTGTCGCTCACCGCATATAGGTAAAACTATTCATGCTCAAGAGATAGGAAAGTTCCACATACCTCTTCGGGTCAAACCACTTGCTAAGTCCAATATACCGCACGTAGTACGTCAACCTATAATGACCATTGTCGCGCCCTTTTTCGACCGCGGCATTATTAAATAGCGAACCCTGCTCAAAATGCAATGTTAGAAAAATAAATAATAAAATGCTAATAAAGTTTAAGAGGCTTAAAGGTTTTAAAAATGCTAAAAGGATGCTAAAGTTTAAAATGGTGCTAAAATGCTAAAGGGTTGCTAGAATGCTAAGGGTTCGCGGAGTCGCCACCTAATTAATTTGGGTGAATTAGGACACCTAAATGTCAACTATGTTAAAGTCAACACTAACTCCATTTTTATGGTCTGCTAAACTTAGTGAGATTCTGGGTAAGGGTTCTTTATTATCCTAAAGGGAAGGGGTTATGCACCCTAAAGGATCCGCTAACTTGCGGTTGTCCGTTCAAACCTAGGGTAATTATTATGCTGAGATGCCATGCATGTTTTTGAAAATATTTGAAGAAAAAGATGATGCAAGTGTTTATAAAAGGGATGTATTTTGATAAAGATTTATAAGACTTGTGCTCTAAAATACATGTAAAAGTTTAAAAGTATTCATTTATTTTTATTTATAAAATAAATGATGCAAAGTTGATTTATAGACTAAATGTATGCATTTACTTAAAAATTTGATTTTTTATAGGTGGCATAATGCAAAAGACGATTATCATTTGGCAAAGTTTAGTTATGCATGGCAAACCTAAGATAATTAACTTTAAGGAAAGCAAATTTCTAGTATCCAACTACTTGCTAATTTATTGATTCAAGATTTAATTATTCTAAGTGTTCTAATAATTAATGTAGTGTTAGACAATTAATTACAACAAATGAATGAAGGCGGGATAGAAAATAATTAGAAGGACTCGAGGAATGGCGATGTCCTTCGCCTGCGGCTTTGGAATTCCGATGCGGATAGAGAATGCACATAGATGCGGGCTGTCATTTGAAGTAGCTCATGATGAGTCTCGCCGTGAGACTCTTCATTTTTTGCTCCGATGCGTTTCATGCAAAAATAAGAGAAGATAAGGATTAGTAAATATTCCAAAAGAATATAAATGAACATGTGCATAGTCTAGCTAACATCTAATTAAGTTGATCTCTAAGAAGTAGAAGTCACTCAAGGGCCCAACGTTATTCAGCCCAAGCTGGGCCTTGGTAATTGGCAGCAGCCAACATAAACACAATGTTGGGTTTCAGATTTTTGTTTAAACATACCAAACTAGACAGTCCTAATGCCAGGCTCCTAGATCATAACTACATTTAGGGACATGGATATGGGCTTAACAGAGGCAGTTCCTAATGAAATTGCTAATAGACAAGTTCTTAATGAAATTGAACATGACACAGATTGATCAACATAGCGTATTATGTTAATGCGGGCATCATTTAAGCAGCGCCATGGGCAAGGCATGATATGTTACTGGTTTAGCAGGAAGCAGCATAGTCCACACAACCATTATTTTGAACACCTTAGCAGATGGATATGATACATGATGGTTCAGAATATTTTCACGTCAATAAAGAGGTGTCTTTTAGGATAACAACCCAAGCAAGTAAACAATCCATTTAATGAAATATATAGGCATTTGGTCGGAAAAATGGCTTTGACAAACTCTCACATTTGAAAATATGTCAACGACAACACGTGTGTTGATCCTAAGACCTAGATGACACTTATCAAATTGATCACATACTTAAATAACATCGATTTGACATAATGATGCAATCATAGACAAATGAACTACACAAACCAGTAGGCTTACCACAAGTGATCTAAAGGGAGCATTTTGACAGTATAAGGACTATACTTGGCCACTAGATGCATAGGAAAGGTAATACACACATATTTAACCTCTTCATAAGATCTGAATATACCCTAAGGACATCCTACAGATTTAAAGCTAACCAGATTACACAAAGAGAATTCCTAGCAAGTTTTTTTTTAACACACTAAATTAACCTATGAATAACTTGAACTAATTCTATGCCTTCCAGGATTTATACATGTTCTACCTGACAAATACTTAACCTATGCAAAACAATACTAGAATATTTATAACTAGCATAAACGACATGATCCAGTAATCTTCAGACAGTGACCACATCATTCGAACAGACAACAAATGCTAGTAAAACTAACAATCACTGATGCAAGCGGATAATCATTCATCTCAGATTGAATCGATACGCCTTCAAGCAAGCATACAAGACTCGTATTACACATATTAACGGCTACCAACACATAATTGTCACATATATCACGAAATACCAATCGAAGGAGAAAATAAGAAAGGAGGCGAGATTACCTTCTCCGGACAGCGACCCGGGGCAGCGTATCAAGTCGTCGGAGCCACTCGACGGGTTTTGGGCTTTGCGATGCGAAACAGAGGGGAAGGTTTTGCTTGCTGATTCCTTGGTTGTATTTACTACTGTGCTCTGCCCTATGTTCGACTGCCCTAATGGTTCTTAACTGCTGCTAAGGGTTCGATCTTTGTCCCCAAGATGAACTCTACTGTGCTATCGGTTTCGATGCTATCTCCTCTGACTAAGCTCTGAATTCGATCGATTTCTGAATCCCTCTGTCGATGCCCTCTCCTATGCCTATTGCATGTGCTTTAATAGCCATTCTTCGGGTTCCTCATTAGGTAAGGTTTAATACCATTTAAAGCGAAATCTTGGTATTAATCTCAGTAGTTAAGGGACGATTTTGTGCGATATTGGCTGCCTATTTTGGATTGATTTGCTACTGATTTTGTAGATTCGAATGGGCTCTGATTTGAAGGGATTTGGTATGCCTCGTTATTATGGTAAGTTAGAAACGATTTGGGAGATTTGAGGAAGATTCGTTTGGTTATGGAAGGAAGGGCTGGCTAGGGTGCGTGGGTAAGGGGAAAGCCCCGGATTCTCAGGCGAGAAATCCGGGCTGAAGTGCTGGTGCCTTGGCGGCGATGGGGTGTTTAGGGTTTCGTTAGGTTTGCTTTGGGCTTCTGCGGGAGGGACGATGGGTATAGGTAAGGCTTCTGTGGGTAAAGGAAGGGAAGTGAAGGGCTGGGCGATGGAAAAATAACGTTGGGCGTTGGGCTTGCGGGTAGAGGGGAATTGGGCCTGCGCTGGGCGTGGGTAATGGGTAATTGGGCTGGGTAGAATTAATTAGGGGTTTAATTTTAAGTAGGTATTTAATTTTAGGAGTTAATTAGTTTAATGTGCTATTTAATTAATAGTTTTAGGCTTTTAATTAGTGACAAAGTAATTAATCTAATTGTTATAAAATAAATGCGGGTGTGTTATTTAATTAATGCTTAATGCTCTAGAATGCGGCGCTATTAAAATCTTGTTATTGCATTATTGCGAAGTTAAATTAAAATTGAATTGAGTTTAGATTAAATTATTTAAATGCTAAATGCGAGTATGATATTTAAGAATCGTTTAAAGCTTTATAAATGCGGTGCTATTAAATGCATATATCAGATTAAAATTGATTTTAAATTACAACTGATTACTAATAAATGCGGCTATGCTACCTGACACGACGTTATCGCTAAATTATTTATTTTATGCATTTATTAATTATTTAAGAATTACGACAAAGCTTAAAGTTAATTAATGCGGGCGCGAGACTCTAAGTGCTTAAAACTCTACGTAAGACGCGATGCCATTATTAGAATATTTATTTATGCATGTATTAATGTTTTATCGCTGCATTTTATTATAAAAAATCATAAAAAATTATTTTACGAAATTAGTCTAATTTTATAGTTAATGGCTGGACGGGAGGGTCAAAATCGTGTCAACGGTGTCCTCTTTGTATGGAGATGATGAAAGAATCTTCGACAAAGCGTTGACTCATGCCAATTTTGTCTCGATCTTGAGTGCGTAAATGCCGGGCGGTAGACAAGGCCGACGCAAAAATCAAAAAGCATCCCGGTCGAGTTATGGCGACACCGGGTTACTATGGTCAAAACGCCAGCGCGGCTAACGCGACTCAGTCGCCCGTGTCGAGTTATGATGACAGGCTATGGTCAAAACACCGGCGGGCTAACGCGGACTTAAAGTTGTCGATGTCGAGTTATGGCGACACCGGGTTACCATGGTCAAAACACCGGCGCGGCTAACGCGACTTAAAGCCGCCCCAAAGGTCGAGTTATGGCGACAACGGTTATGGTGCAAAAGTAAAAGAAAATAAGCGGCTTGAACACAGGGTGTCGCTATGGCTTATGGTCTTTGGGCTCTATGGTGGTGTGAGCGAGTGGACCGACGCTGAGGCCGCTTACGCCAATCGTTGGGAAGGTTGGCCCCAACAGATTGCCCGGTTGTGAAGAGAAAATCCACGTTGTGCTCTCGCTCGCACGCTAAGACTTGAACAAGCGGTTAGTGCATAATCATAAGGCAAAATGATGATCGTAATTTTAAAACAATGTAATCGTGATCCTGCAAAAATGTGATGCTGCCTGTTGATGCGATGTTGTGAATCTTTGTGATTTTCGCCTCGCACGACGCGTGTTGCGATTGTGAACGCGATACGTTGTCTTTGCCGCAATCGCCCTGTATACTAAAGCTCAAGAAAGAGTTAGTGCATAAGCGCTAAGGCGAATAATAAAGCATGCGTAAGAAATGCAATTTCGGAGTATAGAAATCGCCCCTGCGTGATATCTTGATGATGGCGTCGTTTCGGACTTGTTGTCCCGATAAGCGTCAGCTTGGGCGTGTTGCCTGGCGTCGTTGCGTAGACTTCTTTGTCCGATAACGTCATTGCTGGGCGTATTCTGCTTGGCGTCGTTGCGTGGACTTCTTTGTCCGATAACGTCGTTATGCGGGCGTATTCTTCTTGGCGTCGTTGCATGGACTTGCCGATTACGTCGTTATGCGGGCGTGTTCTGCCTGGCGTCGTTGCGTGGACTTGCCGACACGTCGTTATGCGGGCGTGTTCTTTTCTTGGCGTCGTTGCGTGGACTTGCCGATTACGTCGTTATGCGGGCGTGTTCTGCTTGGCGTCGTTGCATGGACTTGCTGATTACGTCGTTGTGTGGACGTGTTGCTGCTGGCGTCGTTGCGTGGACTTCTTGATTACGTCGTTATGCGGGCGTGTTCTTCTTGGCGTCGTTGCATGGACTTGCCGATTACGTCGTTATGCGGGCGTGTTCTGCCGGGCGTCGTTGCGTGGACTTGCCGATTACGTCGTTATGCGGGCGTGTTCTTTGGCGCCGTCGTTGCGTGGACTTGCCGATTACGCGTTATGCGGGCGTGTTCTTCTTTGGCGTCGTTGCGTGGACTTGCTGATTACGTCGTTATGCGGGCGTGTTCCGCTTGGCGTCGGTGCAGGGACTTGCTGATTACGTCGTTATGCGGGCGTGTTCTTCTTGGCGTCGTTGCGTGGACTTGCGATTACGTCGTTATGCGGGCGTGTTCTTCCGGGCGTCGTTGCGTGGACTTGCTTTGCTGATTACGTCGTTGTCTGGACGTGTTGCTGCTGCTCCTGTAGAATAAATGCTCCTGCAAGCTAAGCTTGAGAAAAGACGTTAGTGTATACCTGTTTAAATGAAATGATAAATACATATGAGAAGTGCAATTTTATGGGTAGAGATGTCATCCCTGAGATGTTGTCTTTGCACGGACATGCTGAACGTTGCAGCTGACGAATGCCATGATGCCTTTGCTGTGTGCGATGCGTGGGTTGCCAATTTGACTTTATGCTCGAGTTGATGCGCTAGGTTTTGTTGCGGAACTCTGAACTTTGATTGCCGATTGTTGATGCCCCTTTCTGCTGCTGCTGCGGACTTTGGATTGTTGTCATCCTCTGCCTTTGCTGCTTTTCCTGCTTCTGCGAAGAGACCTTTCGTCGTATTTTCTGCTTCGGCTGTTGCACTTTCTGCTTCTGTTAATATTAAAAGACCTGCGCTCAAAGAAAAATTTGTGAGTTTTGGGGGGGGGTCGATTCATATTTGACTTCGCTGCCTTGTTCCTTGATATCTGCGTGCCTGGCTTGTTTGGACTTGCAACCCCTGTCTGGTTTCCTACACTGTCCCAGTTTTGAAAAGGGTGTCTGGCCTAAAATGGGTCTCAATGTAGTTGCTTGTAGGCTATGTGTATTCTTGTCATTTTCAAAGCAAAGGGAAAGTTTCCTAATGGTGTGACCGAAGCCGATTTAGGCCGCCTACGTATCCCCATGAGGGAATCAGGTCGAACGTAGTTCATTACAAGCGAATATTGGGTAAAAATTAAAATTCTAGATGTGGGACCGAAGCCGAGACGGCCGCCTACGTATCCACTAAGGGAATCAGGTCAAACGTAGTTCATTACAAGAAAAACGAAAGAAAACATTATTAAAGCTTAAATGTGAGTTTATAAATTATTCTGCTAAAATAAATCGCTTTTCCTATCCGTGCTCTGGCGGACGAAGGCAGGGTGCAAATCCAATCAATACGCCTTCATGCTCGCCGTGGATGGTGGGTCTTCATGCTCTGCTATCTCCTCTTACGGCCTCTGCGTGGTGCGTGCCGGATAAATGATCGATTCGAGGCGGAATGGGCATAAGCGAGTGTATTCCTCATCTAAGGTTATCAGTGCACATTGGCGTGGCGTGGTTTGGCAAGGGGTTATCATGCACATTGGGGCGGGATCCTTTAGCCGAATTACCCTTCTGCGATCGGTGCCTCGATTACGTCACGAGGAGTGGCAACCCGGTGTCATGTCACGGGCTATTGGGTGATACGCGCAGCGCTTGTTCTCATCATACCATCTTGGGATAGGTCGGGATCCTTCCCGAATCGGTTGGATTAGGCTGCGGCTCATGACCTTTCATATATTTGAGGTATGGGTTCGGTAGTGGGTGCGAACTTTGGGTGGTTTTCCTTGTAATTCTTATTTGCTCTGGAGTGCATTGGGTGCTCTATTCATTGGCGGGCTTGATGGGTGGATCTATGCGGGCGGGATAAACGTGCTTGTGAAGTGTTATATATAGGCTGTGTGTGGTAGTTGGGGTAGTATGATGGGTTTTGGTATGTCATAAATGCTTCGGGTTTTTGTACAAACATGGAAGGGGAAACTGTCTCTTTCTTCCTCTGTGAAGTACTCCCAAGTGCCCCTGACTGAATCGCCTTATTAGTTGCCTGTAATGCTGCCAGATTTGTAATCCTACCAGTTTTAATACCTTAACCTTCACGGTCGCCCATTCTAATAACTTCCGCAAAATTCCGCCCGATGACGCTTATCATCCGCTCATAGTAGGTTGCGTCCTTCAAAGATTGTACGAATAATGTGGTCATCTCACTCTCCACCATGGGTGGTTGCACTTTCGCTGCCTCTGAACGCCACCTCATGGCGTATTCTCTGAATGTTTACGTAGTCTTCTTCTCCGGCCATTAAGTAGAACACGCCCACAACGGTTTACGTGTTGAACCTGAACCGCTCACAAAATCTTGGGCCAATGCGTTCCAAATGCCGTTTCCTCGGATCTTGGTGGTATACGATCTAGTGCCTCGCGGTCGAGCTCGAATGAACAACTTCATAATGGCCACTGGGTTCTTCCTACCCCGATTAGCTTGTCGCATATGACCTCGGTGTGCACGGGGTTCCTTTTCCATCAAATGGTTCAAACTTGGCACCTTGTACCCAGCATGGCGATTCCGCGTGCGGATGCATGCAAAGATCCTCGTAGTCTAGTCCTTCGTGACCTTTGTACGATCGCATGCCCCGAACCGCTTCTTTCAGACTATGAATTTCTTTGGCCACGTCCTCGTCCATTTTGGCTCGGACTTCTCTCCATTTCTTTCGTAATGATCCCCTTCGCGAAGCACGGACGGTAAAAGGCCGGGCTTATTGCGTAAGTTAGCTATGCAGGTTGTTTCTTGAAGTGGTAATGGGTGTGGTGCGTGGGTATTGGTTGGCACAGCGATTAGGGCTGATTATGGTGAAGTAGCGGGGCCGAGGTATATGGGTAGTGGGAGGTCATTTGAAGGTGGGGTTGAGGGTTGGGCGGCGGGCGGTTTGTTCGGTGGTGGTGGCCTTTGTGGAGAGTTCGGGAGATATGTGGTGGTGGAGGTCGATGCGGGATGGTTTGTGAAGTAGTGGCCCTTTGATCGGCATGGGGTATTCAAGCTAATGGATAGGTTGGTCGATTAGTAGCCTCTCCATCTCAACCTGCATATCGGCAATTTGTTGCGGCGGTATGCAATACATTCTTCTGATGGTGATATTTCTCCCACGAAGGTTACATTTTACCGGGAATAATTCCCAAACCATTTGGCTCGACGCCCCGAGCGTCATATCATCATTTCTTGCCTTGGACACGGTGAAGTGTGGATGCTCAGACATTGTTGAGTCAAATCTGAACCGACCCTTTGGGGAGGATGATAAATTTTCTAAAAATGCAACAACCGATGTTAGCATAAAGCACATAATTTGCGGTATGTAGCGGATATATCGCACATAGCACATTCAAAGCGTTCCTAACATGCGGGGACCTCTTTATGCGGATGTAAGCCTAAGCGTCAACTTATGCGACATTATGGATTTGTCCAAGTCGTCAACTATAATGCCTTTGTTGGAAATGGCGACCAAATGACGGTGCACTTTTCCCAATTTCAGCATGTCATGATTGGGTTTGGATTTTTCTGTCATTGCCACGCGTAATATCTTTGGTTGGTCGTTGGGTTGAGAAACCCGTCGACAAGTTTAGTGTCTTCTAATTGTGGTGTCGATGCCAGGGCCAGGCCCACCTAAGGTAAATGCATGCATGCCACAAAATAAAGGGTGGTATAGCTCTATCTTAAGTTTCTAAGATTTGGCTTTTACGGACCTGAGTTCCCAGGCGGACAATTCGAGTGAGAAGGCTACGCGACCACCGGTTGGACCGGATTCTCATGTGAGAATACCAACTCTCTTAAATGTGGGTGTTTGAAAGAAATTTGCGGTCTTGCGAAGCTTGCGCGTGTGAGTGTGTGATTGTGTGAATTTTCCAGAATGGAAGAAATATGAGCGGAATGCCAGTTTAAGGAAAGCAGTAAAGCAAGTAGCAAAAAATAAACAACATACAACACACAAAAATTAAATGCAAAAATTGCCAAGTAATAACCCTAGGTCTGTTGTGGTTAAGAACCTAAAATCCCCAGTGAAGTCGCCATTTCTGTCGCGCCCTTTTTCGACCGCGGCATTATTAAATAGCGAACCCTGCTCAAAATGCAATGTTAGAAAAATAAATAATAAAATGCTAATAAAGTTTAAGAGGCTTAAAGGTTTTAAAAATGATAAAAGGATGCTAAAGTTTAAAAGGGTGCTAAAATGCTAAAGGGTTGCTAGAATGCTAAGGGTTCGCGGAGTCGCCACCTAATTAATTTGGGTGAATTAGGACACCTAAATGTCAACTATGTTAAAGTCAACACTAACTCCATTTTTATGGTCTGCTAAACTTAGTGAGATTCTGGGTAAGGGTTCTTTATTATCCTAAAGGGAAGGGGTTATGCACCCTAAAGGATCCGCTAACTTGCGGTTGTCCGTTCAAACCTAGGGTAATTATTATGCTGAGATGCCATGCATGTTTTTGAAAATATTTGAAGAAAAAGATGATGCAAGTGTTTATAAAAGGGATGTATTTTGATAAAGATTTATAAGACTTGTGCTCTAAAATACATGTAAAAGTTTAAAAGTATTCATTTATTTTTATTTATAAAATAAATGATGCAAAGTTGATTTATAGACTAAATGTATGCATTTACTTAAAAATTTGATTTTTTATAGGTGGCATAATGCAAAAGACGATTATCATTTGGCAAAGTTTAGTTATGCATGGCAAACCTAAGATAATTAACTTTAAGGAAAGCAAATTTCTAGTATCCAACTACTTGCTAATTTATTGATTCAAGATTTAATTATTCTAAGTGTTCTAATAATTAATGTAGTGTTAGACAATTAATTACAACAAATGAATGAAGGCGGGATAGAAAATAATTAGAAGGACTCGAGGAATGGCGATGTCCTTCGCCTGCGGCTTTGGAATTCCGATGCGGATAGAGAATGCACATAGATGCGGGCTGTCATTTGAAGTAGCTCATGATGAGTCTCGCCGTGAGACTCTTCATTTTTTGCTCCGATGCGTTTCATGCAAAAATAAGAGAAGATAAGGATTAGTAAATATTCCAAAAGAATATAAATGAACATGTGCATAGTCTAGCTAACATCTAATTAAGTTGATCTCTAAGAAGTAGAAGTCACCGAGGGCCCACGTTATTCATTGCCAGGGCCTTGGTATTGGCGACCCAACATAAACACAATGTTGGGTTTCATAACAAACTAGACAGTCCTAATGCCAGGCTCCTAGATCATAACTACATTTAGGGACATGGATATGGGCTTAACAGAGGCAGTTCCTAATGAAATTGCTAATAGACAAGTTCTTAATGAAATTGAACATGACACAGATTGATCAACATAGCGTATTATGTTAATGCGGGCATCATTTAAGCAGCGCCATGGGCAAGGCATGATATGTTACTGGTTTAGCAGGAAGCAGCATAGTCCACACAACCATTATTTTGAACACCTTAGCAGATGGATATGATACATGATGGTTCAGAATATTTTCACGTCAATAAAGAGGTGTCTTTTAGGATAACAACCCAAGCAAGTAAACAATCCATTTAATGAAATATATAGGCATTTGGTCCAGAAAAATGGCTTTGCAGACAAACTCTCACATTTGAAAATATGTCAACGACAACATGTGTTGATCCTAAGACCTAGATGACACTTATCAAATTGATCACATACTTAAATAACATCAGATTTGACATAATGATGCAATCATAGACAAATGAACTACACAAACCAGTAGGCTTACCACAAGTGATCTAAAGGGAGCATTTTGACAGTATAAGGACTATACTTGGCCACTAGATGCATAGGAAAGGTAATACACACATATTTAACCTCTTCATAAGATCTGAATATACCCTAAGGACATCCTACAGATTTAAAGCTAACCAGATTACACAAAGAGAATTCCTAGCAAGTTTTTTTTTTAACACACTAAATTAACCTATGAATAACTTGAACTAATTCTATGCCTTCCAGGATTTATACATGTTCTACCTGACAAATACTTAACCTATGCAAAACAATACTAGAATATTTATAACTAGCATAATCGACATGATCCGATGTCTTGACGGTGACCACGTCATTCGAGCACAACAAATGCTAGTAAAACTAACAATCACTGATGCAAACAGTATAATCATTCATCTGTATTGAATCGATACGCCTTCAAGCAAGCATACAAGACTCGTATTACACATATTAACGGCTACCAACACATAATTGTCACATATATCACGAAATACCAATCGAAGGAGAAAATAAGAAAGGAGGCGAGATTACCTTCTCCGGACAGCGACCCGGGGCAGCGTATCAAGTCGTCGGAGCCACTCGACGGGTTTTGGGCTTTGCGATGCGAAACAGAGGGGAAGGTTTTGCTTGCTGATTCCTTGGTTGTATTTACTACTGTGCTCTGCCCTATGTTCGACTGCCCTAATGGTTCTTAACTGCTGCTAAGGGTTCGATGCTGTCCCCCCAAGATGAACTCTACTGTGCTATCGGTTTCGATGCTATCTCCTCTGACTAAGCTCTGAATTCGATCGATTTCTGAATCCCTCTGTCGATGCCCTCTCCTATGCCTATTGCATGTGCTTTAATAGCCATTCTTCGGGTTCCTCATTAGGTAAGGTTTAATACCATTTAAAGCGAAATCTTGGTATTAATCTCAGTAGTTAAGGGACGATTTTGTGCGATATTAATTTTTATTTTGGATTGATTTGCTACTGATTTTGTAGATTCGAATGGGCTCTGATTTGAAGGGATTTGGTATGCCTCGTTATTATGGTAAGTTAGAAACGATTTGGGAGATTTGAGGAAGATTCGTTTGGTTATGGAAGGAAGGGCTGGCTAGGGTGCGTGGGTAAGGGGAAAGCCCCGGATTCTCAGGCGAGAAATCCGGGCTGAAGTGCTGGTGCCTTGGCGGCGATGGGGTGTTTAGGGTTTCGTTAGGTTTGCTTTGGGAAGCGGGAGGGACGATGGGTATAGGTAAGGCTTCTGTGGGTAAAGGAAGGGAAGTGAAGGGCTGGGCGATGGAAAAATAACGTTGGGCGTTGGGCTTGCGGGTAGAGGGGAATTGGGCCTGCGCTGGGCGTGGGTAATGGGTAATTGGGCTGGGTAGAATTAATTAGGGGTTTAATTTTAAGTAGGTATTTAATTTTAGGAGTTAATTAGTTTAATGTGCTATTTAATTAATAGTTTTAGGCTTTTAATTAGTGACAAAGTAATTAATCTAATTGTTATAAAATAAATGCGGGTGTGTTATTTAATTAATGCTTAATGCTCTAGAATGCGACGCTATTAAAATCTTGTTATTGCATTATTGCGAAGTTAAATTAAAATTGAATTGAGTTTATATTAAATTGTTTAAATGCTAAATGCGAGTATGATATTTAAGAATCGTTTAAAGCTTTATAAATGCGGTGCTATTAAATGCATATATCAGATTAAAATTGATTTTAAATTACAACTGATTACTAATAAATGCGGCTATGCTACACGACGACGTTATCGCTAAATTATTTATTTTATGCATTTATTAATTATTTAAGAATTACGACAAAGCTTAAAGTTAATTAATGCGGGCGCGAGACTCTAAGTGCTTAAAACTCTACGTAAGACGCGATGCCATTATTAGAATATTTATTTATGCATGTATTAATGTTTTATCGCTGCATTTTATTATAAAAAATCATAAAAAATTATTTTACGAAATTAGTCTAATTTTATAGTTAATGGCTGGACGGGAGGGTCAAAATTGGGTGTCAACAACCATAATACGTTTATTAACCTCTAGCTTCAACGTAGAATATTCCAAGTGCAAAGTCACTAAATTCTACGGAAAATCGGACAGCATTTTCTTTGTTTCTACATACTTTGCCACCTTTTTCAAGGCCGAATTCAACATCCAAACGCCACTTTTAAGGCCCAACAATCCAATCAATTCAAAGGGGATTACACGCCTAAACTTGGACGTGTAAAATTCTGCCCCACAATGTATAAGAACTAATTTAATAAGTTTAAGGTAGTATTTTGGCTACAACATGTTCACATACTAACCTTATTCAATCCTTTCAAATCCAAATCATATTTCTTACATGCAATTTATCTAAGAGCAATATTTACAACTACAAGTCCTTTTTTCTTCACATGCAACACAATTAACTAGCAAAAAGAGAAAGGATTGTTACCTTAGAGCTTACCCAAATTAATCCAACAGTTTTCACTTGTCTTCTTTCCACAATCACCTCCACAAAAACTCATACAAGCTTGACAACAAGTTTCCTTCTTGCCACCTTTTCAAATTTTTCTCAAAGCTTCGTTTTCTCCTTGAATTTCTAGAGAGAAGGGAGAGCTTTTAATTTTAGAGAGAAGGGAGAGCTTGAAGAATGACCAAGTCTTCAAGACTTGGTCAATAAATAGTACATGCAAAATCAGATGGGAGACACTGTCACCCTCATGGCCTTTTAAAACAAAAGCGATTCGATTTCCCCTGACCTCGCGAGAACCCGCCTCGGCGCGGCACTGCGGCGGGCGCGCGCTGAAACATCCGAGAATCTTGATGCTTCTGCGCGCGGCCACGCTCGATGCCGCGGCGTTGCAACTTCAGCGAACATTCAGAACATCTGGCGCCGCGGCCCTGTGGCTCCTGACCGAAATACTTTTATGTCCGACTGCGCACTGAACTTGTAACTTCCATAACTTTCTACTCCGATGTCCTATCGACGAACGGTTGGTTGCTTTGGGAACTAGACTCAACGAACTACGTACTAGGCCTTTGAAACACCTAGGAACTCTCAATGTAACGGGACATAAACTGCCTCAAAGTCGACTAACAACCCGTCTGAAACATTCCGTCAACCCATCATCCTAAAATTTAAGTCTCAATTCCTTTCGTATGTTCTCTAAAGCATGACCTGAACTACGGGGTGTAACAGTTATCCCTTTAGGACTCTGAAAACATGTCAAATTCGGCCCAAAATCTCAAAAATCCTGCGTCGGCGCCGCGGCGCCTGAAAATCAGCAACTTTTGGAACTTTCGGACGTTAGGCGTCGCGCTGCCAAAGCGTCATGCGGCTGCCGCCAGCTGGCCGTTAGCGTTTTCTGGCGGATTCCGTTTCGTCGTCCTTTTTTCGTCCGAACTTCATTTGATCTCCTCTATAATTCCCGGAACTTCTTAGACTTCATTTCTTGGTCCTTTTTGTGTGTAATTTCATCTCATTTATGCTCATTTCATCTCCTTTTCGCCATTTCTCCATTTCTGACCGCTGTGACACAAAAGAAAGGAAAACGACCCTAATATTATACTAAACATAAATGAAATGAGTAAAATACTAACTAAAAATGACTCAAAAGGTGTATATAAAATACACCGATCACTTCTGCGTCTGTTGATTCCCGAATTGGGCCAGCAGGCCCACTGCCTGCTGGCCAGCCTATCTCAGATCCCATTCACCCCCAAAATTAATTCAATCCATCCCCGAGTCATGATCGAGTCACCCGAGGTAAACGGGGTATTTTAAAACCAAAAATTTTTAATTTAAATTCTAATGTTCTTAAGTCACTCTTACCCTGTAATCTCATGTCTGCTTTAAATGACCCTAATTGAAAGATTACCATGACCGATGAATATAATATTTTTATTGGTACCCCGTCCATCTGGTATTAATATTATTCGGTCTATGTGGATTTTTGCTCATAAGAATAATTCTGACGGTTCTTTTGCAAGACATAAGACTCGTCTTGTAGGTGATGGTAATACTCAACAGGTTGGTGTAGATTGTGGTGAGACATTTAGCCCGGTGGTAAAGTCGGCTGCCATTTGTATTGTGCTCAGCTTGACTCTTTCGAAATCATGGCCGATTCATCAGCTTGACATGAAGAATGCTTTACTACATGGTGATCTCAAGGAGACAGTGTATATGCATCAACCCTTACGATTTTGGGATACTCGATATCCTCATCATGTATGTTTGTTGAAAAAATCCTTGTATGGGCTTAAAATGTCACGACCCGACGGGCCGTGACCCGGTGCCCTAATTGGACACCATTATACTGACCTGTCACATATAATCTGACTGATACCCAAAATAACATATAAACCTCGTGAAAATAAGCTGCTGACTCATAACGTATATATATCAAAGGAACGCCCATCGCGAAGTCACACGTGATTCATAACAACATAGGCAAGACGACAATGATGCATCTATACATGGGACTATCCAAGATAAACAACAACTGGCACATGTCTTGCGTCACGCATACACAACCCACAAATGTCTACAGACCTCTAATAATACGATAATGAAATATGACGGGACAGGGCCCCGTCGTGCCCCTAAATATGCATAAATAAAAAATAAGGTTCTGTACCAAAATAACTAAGCTCCAAATCAATGGAGCTCTCCAAACAGCTGAACATGAATCCTAGACTGGAGGATAACCAACTGAGTACCTGTACCTGCGGGCATGAAACACACCCCCCCCCCCAGAAAAAGGGGGTCAGTACGAAATAATGTATTGAGTATGTAAAACATGAAGTACTGTAAATAAGATCATAACTGACCAAGAAATGTCAGGAGACAAATATAATAATCCAAATATCAATACTACCGTGCCTTATGAAATGAGAGTCAACTGTGCCTTATAAAAATCAGAGTCAAGACTTGTCCATATAAAATAAGTCATATATACACTGCCCGGCCCTCTAGTGAAGGACGCGATGAAATCATATATTGCCCGGCCCATTCTGGAATGCGGTAAGGTCATATACTGCCCGGCCCATTCTGGGACGCGGTAAGGTCATATACTGCCCGACCCATTCTGGGACGCGGTAAAATCATATACTGCCCGACCCTCTAGTGAGGGACGCGGTGAACATATAAGGTACTGTGCACGAAACTGCCCGGCCCGGGACGCGGTGAAATGATATAATCACATCAGCACGAATAGAATATCATGAGTAACTTTATACATATTAAATCATCGCTTGACTCTCAATGGAATAAATAGAATGAACTTGTACTTATAAAATCAAGACACTATCATATCATGTTTCATTAAGAATTAGGATTCAATAGAACTATGTACGTCCACCGTACACTCATTTTATATAAATCATGCCAAAAGAAGAAATGATAGTTTCATACCTTTTAGTCGGACTAACCAACTCAATATTAGAATATGTCTCGTCTAGTACTTTAACCTATAATAATGGTAATACGTCCGTCAATTCTATGATTACTAGCATACTTTATATCGAATGACGACTCTCTTTTCTATAAAAATTCGGGCAGCACTCCCCTATTTATATGCACATCCACAACTTACGAACAAAGCCAACAATACCAATTACAAGATGCAACTTAAAGATATAACCAAAACAATCCCAAATACTCCATATACGTCATCATAATACATTCCTTTTCTTTTCGTTCATGAAAGACAACAACTACAACAACCAAGGGGATTTAAACACTTATTACTCATGTTACTCCATCTTCTTAATCCATATCAAATCAGCCCCTAAAACAATCCATATACCAACAATAACAAGAATATAAAGTAACACCTTCCTACACTTTAATTTCTTTAAGACATGTATTAGTAATTACCACAATGTATATACATGTTCATAACTTAATTTCCAGCATTATAATCTTAACAAAACAGCCCCTAATACATCACAACAATATCTAATAATTTCATGAAGTTCTCGGCCACAACATATCATAATTCCATAACTCTTCTTCTTAATTCCTAAAATTCGATTTCATGTTTCAATACTTCCATTTAACTAATTATAACTTAAACATCAAGGTTTCCCTTCAATTTCCAACATGAAATTAGTGACAATAACAACAACAACAACAAAGCCAATGTATACAAAACAGTCCCCAATTCGGTACCCACCCATTCCAATCGGCTCAACAACTTCAACAACAATCACATGCAATCTCTTATTTCCAATTCTTCTTTAACATGAGTTTATCCCTTAACTACAACATTATTTAATCTTTAAAATACTCTATAAAAAGAAGAATTCTTACCTTAATTTTGCCCCAAAACAGTCCCTAGAAATCGGTCACTGCCCCATTATTTTCTTCACCATTTCTTCAACCCAAAATAACATGCATGTATTCTACAAGTTGAGACCATCTTACTTACTTGTTTTTCTTCCAAATGCTCATCTCCAATTGTTGAATTTTTGGAGGTTAAAATCGGTCCAGCAGTGGCCGAGACCCACTATTTTTAGGGGTTGCCTTGACTTAGAATTTGTAGAGGGACTTAATCTTGGAATGGGAGTTGGTTTAGTCTTCAATTTGGCTATGGAAATTAAGTAAAATCTGCGGAGAAGGGAGAGGGAAGGGAGTTTGAAGATGAACTTTGGATTGAGAGTAGAGAAAAAAGAGATACCTAGGTAGAAGTGAGCATGCAAAAATCTGAAAATTAATAAGTGTGTGTGTGTGGCCATCTCGTTTTTTTGTGGGAGGGGGTGTACTAGTTCCCATAATTTGTCCACTAATTATTACTCCCTCCACTAACATTAATCTCACACTTAATTAATATCCCACCTAATCCTTCTTATATAAAATCTGAAAATTTCAAGTCCAAATATAATATATACATGGCACTAAGTCCATACCACATGTGTTGCATCCAAAACTATTCCGGGATCACATCTTTTGTATACTAATTTCCGGATTAGCATATATAAGTACACTTTATATCCAATATTCGAATCTTATTTTTTAATTACGTTCTCTAATTATCGCCTTAAACTTACGAGGTGTAACATAAACAGTCTCCACGGGCTTGGTATAAGAGGTTTGCTGATTATGTTTTGACTATTGGGTTCTCTCACAGCAGGTCTGATAATTCATTGTTCATATTTCGTCGGGGTTTTTCGATGGCTTATATACTATTATATGTGGATGATATTATCTTGACTGCCTCTTCTGATGCATTACACAAGTCTATTATGACAATGCTCTGTTCTGAGTTTGCCATGAAAGACTTGAGGCCATTGAGTTATTTTTTGGGGATTGCTATCACTCATAATGCAGGTGGACTGTTCTTATCACAGAGGAAGTATGCAGCTGAGATCATTGATAGGGTTGGGATGTCATCTTGTAAGTCCACTTCTACTCCAGTTGATACTAAACCCAAGTTGGGTGCTGCAGCTGGATCGTCCTATGAGGATCCGACTCGTTAACGTAGTCTTGTAGGGGTCCTTCAGTATCTTACGTTCACGCCACCATATATTACATATGTCGTACATCAGGTGTGTTTGTTTATGCATGACAGTCGAGCGGCTAAAGCTCCTCTCTTTCCTTATAGTCACCCATGATTGAACATATGAATGCGCTCAAACGCATTCTTAGGTACATTCAGGGAACACTGGATTATGGCTTGCATTTGTATCCATCATCGACGTCTACGCTTGTCTCCTACACAGATGTTGATTGGGGTGGTTGTTCGGATACCAGGGGTTCTACGTCTGGCTATTGTATGTTTCTCGGAAATAACTTGCTCTCATGGTCTGCCGAAAATCAATCCACGCTTTCACGTTCGAGTGCAGAGGTCGAGTATCGAGGGATAGCCAATGTGGTCTCTGAGTCATGTTTGTTACATAATCTTCTTTTAGAGCTTCGTTGTCCTATTCAGAAGTCTACCTTGGTGTATTGTGATATTATAAGTGTCATCTACCTTTCTGGTAATCCAGTTCAGCACCAGCGCACTAAACATATAGAGATGGATATTCACTTTGTTCGAGAAAAGATAGCTAGAGGACAAGTACGTGTCTGTCATGTCCCTTCCAGATATCAAATTGCAGGCATCTTTACAAATGGTCTTCCTTCAGTCCTTTTTGAAAATTTTAGAGACAGTCTCAACGTACGAAGACCGACTGCTACGACTGCGGGTGTGTTAAATAAACACATAAATGTATATTATGTGTATATTGAATATAATAAACATCATGGTTTAAGGCCATCACTGGATCACAGACAGGGCTAGGCCCATCACTGGATGATCACGGACTGTGATGAGGCCCATCACGGACTTGCACTGAATAGTCAATCAATTTTTCCGCTTTCTATCGCACACTTCAACTAAATTCTTCTATCATAACTTATATATATATATATATACGTCTTCAATCTATACGAATAATCAATGGATATCAACTAAATTACTTGCACATATTGCACTGTATATTCTGTATGACGTTGGAGTCTATCAGCGCCTAGCTTCAATAATTAAAAAGGGAGCAGCAACATATTAAGACCTACCTAAATACGTCCTCTTTGGACTTTATTGTTATTGCTACGTGTGTGTTGTGTAGAGAATATTAGTTTTGATTGAATTCATACTATATTTAATTTGTCATCTCTAATGTAGAATATATATGCTTCTGACGACCTCTTTGTTAAGTCTGTGATCATTTCATAAAAAATATAATTAGCTATTAAAAATATTTATTGATATCTTATAAAAATATTTAATCACCTCATTTAAAACTTTAAGTTGTTAGAAAAAACATATTTTTAATTTTTTTAATTATATTATGTCTCTTACAGCACAATAATTTTTCTTTCTTTTCTACTAGGGATAATAGCAATTCTGGTCCCTAATAAACTTAAATTTTAATCCTTTTGATATATACAACACATAATATTTAATTTTCAGTTAATCAAAATGTGTTATATTTTTTTTATCCCTATATGTAAGTCATATGTTATATTTTGACTATTTTACAACTATATTACCCCTAAAAATAAAGTAATAATACAAATTTAACTTAATTCATGGAGAACTAAATGCATGAACGATTTATAATTCTCGTAGATTTGTGAACATTCACGAGCGAAGAGATCAAAAATGCACATTTTAATTAACTGTAAATTAAATATGTTTAGTGAATTATTATAAAAAACTAAATCAATATTTATCAATTATTGAGGGATCAAATTAATTATTAACCCTCTCTACTACTTATTTAAAAAAGAAGTTAATGGAAATCTAGACTTTCCTCAACATGCACATTAGAAAGAAGCTAATCCGCCAAAGGCTAAAGCAAAGACCACTAAAATGCACATTAGAAACTGCGCCTTGACCACTAAGTGCTAACGTACTAGGACGTTACTATATCTAGTATACTAGAGTACAAAATATGGAAACCCCAATTAAGAAAGATTCCCACAAACCATATCAATTATCATATTCTATCCAAGAAAGTGGAACTTTCTTTTTCTCCAAATACATCATAAACTCCATTAATTAATACTTGATTATTTAATAAATTTTCTTAGATAATATTTTTGGTCGATCCCTACTTGAGAATAACATGCTAAATTAATAATTCATTAAATTATAAGATAATACATTTTTTATTACTCATATAGACCACATGTAAAATATAAATTAATAATTCCTTATATACATGAGTGATTTATGAAGACTTCTTGAAAAATAATTCAATTGTCTTTTGTTTTTTGTTGAAATCAATGTCACATTAATCTAATCTCTAATTTTTCTTATCATTGTAAGAACTCCTGGTGTTGTTTTCTCATAGCTCAACAAAAAATTATTCAATGTGATTTTTCTAGGTCAGAGAATTTTACCGGTTTGTGTCGCTTAATATCACGTCTATCAAGAATGACCTCAAGGTTTTACTGCTACTGATGATCCTTTTGATAACATGCATTATATTGAACTTGTAGGGACGCTTTCACCTTTGTGTTTTTATTGAAATAAGTTCATGCCAATCTCTTCTTCGATCTAGTACTAGTATATTTTTCATGGTTATAATGATGAATCGTTTTTCCTGAATTTTCTGATACTACTGCTGTCTTGTCTTGAGATTGAAATGGATAAGCTCGAATAATTAATCTTTTCAAACACAGGGGAGGAGCCACCTTAAGGCAAGTGATGTCTTTGTCGAAATCTTTTACTACTAAATAGGCACATACAAATTATGAAAGTATATATATTTTTTTTAAAGTAAATATAAATTAATGACGTTACTTGATAATTTACATGTCTTAAGCTACTAGTCAAGTACTTCATTTACCTAATTTAGCTCTGAACCCTAACCGTAATATTTAGTTTTGAGATTCTTTTTGAGCGTCGTCACTGATTAAAAAGAAAAAGCAAAGAAAAGGTTGATTCAGTAACCTTTGAAGTACAATATATCCCCTCAGACGGAGCGGGAGGAGGCCGAATGCTCAGACTGGATCTGAAGTCTGTGAACAATTGTCTGGGTAGTCCATTTGTGAAGATGTCTGCATACTGATAGGAGGAGGGTACATGTAGAATTTTGACAAGACCACGTGCGACCTTCTCACAGACATAATGAATATACATCTCAATATGTTTGGTCCGCTGATGCTGGACCGGATTATGAGACATATAAATAGCAGATATGTTATCATAATTGACTATATATGTCTTACGCAATGGACAACTGAGCTCCAAGAGAAGATTCCGGAGCCAACAGATCTCAACAACTACATTAGCAACACCCCTATACTCTGCTTTGACACTGGAGGGGGATAACGTGGCTTGTCGCTTGACAGACCAAGAGATAAGATTATCCCCTAAAAACACACAATAACCTGAAGTAGAGCGTCGCATGTCCGGGCACCCTACCCAATCAACATCTGTGTAAGAGAGCAACCTGTTCGAAGCGGAGGGGTAAAGATGCAACCCATAGTCAGGAGTGCCCTTAATGTATCTGATAATACGCTTAAGAGCAGCAAAATGGGGTTCCTCGGAGCATGCATGAATAGACACACCTGCTGAACGACATATGCAATGTCGGGCCTGGTAAATGTGAGGTACTGAAGAGCACCTGCAAGACTTCGATAGAGAGTAGGATCAGACACTGGATCACCCTCAGAAGCACTAAGCTTGGATTTCGAATCAACAGAAGTAGGCATAGCCTTGAAATTCGACATCTTAGCTCTGAACACAATTTCCTCTGCATACTTACGCTGACTCAGAAACATAGTATCTGCAGATCTAGTAACTGATATACCCAAGAAGTAACTCAGCTTGCCCAAATCAGTCATAGCAAATTCAGCTTTGAGAAGAGCAATAATGTCATTTCAACTTGTCAGAAGAGGCAGTGATAACAATGTCATCAACATATAATAACAAGTAAGCAATGTTACTACCATGATGAAAAATGAACAGAGAGGTGTCACACCTGCTGTAAATAAACCCAATCTGCAATGTACCTGGCAAAACGGTCATACCAAACACGAGGTGCCTGTTTTAGACCATAGAGTGACTTTTTGAGACGACAAACATATTGGGGAACAACAGGATGAACAAAACCAGGTGGCTGATGCATATACACAGTTTATTTCAAATCCCCATGAAGAAATGCGTTCTTGACATCCAACTGATGAATCGACCACTTTTTACTCATAGCAATACTAAGAACAGTACGAATCGTAGTTGGTTTAACAACCGAGCTAAAAGTATCACCACAGTCAATGTCCTCCTGCTGATAAGTGTCATTTTCCACAAGTCTAGCCTTGTAGCGTTCCAAAACACCACTATCTCTGAATTTGTGACGAAAAATCCACAACCATCTGATCACTTTCACTCCATCTGGTCTAGGAACAAGATCCCAAGTATGCTGCTTAGTTAAAACATTATATTCCTCAGACATGGCCGCACTCCAATTAGGATCAAGTTTGGTCAATTTGGGGTTCTTTGGAAGTGGGAAAATGGTTTGGGCAGACAGATTAAACTGGACTTTAGGTTTGAAAATCCCGTGTTTGGCACGAATTTTCATTTGGTGACTGGGAACAGTGGGTGGTGGCATTGATGAAGTGGTTGGATCCGAGATGACTGGATCAATGGGAGGATGACACCGCGGTTCAACCCAGAGGGACCGCGACGCTAAAGGGGAGGCAGAAACAGTTTGCTCACCGGAAGGATGGCACCGCGGTGCATCACCGAGGGACCACGACGCTAAAGGTGAGGCAGAATCAGTTAACTCATTGGAAGGACGACACCGCGGTTCATCCTCGAGGGACCGCGGTGCTAAATGGGAAGTAGAAACATTGAGCTGACTTAGGATGATGGGAGATATGACTGTTCATCAAGAAATGAGTAGTCTGGTTTTCGGTATTTCTGAGGGTTCGAAAATGAAAATATCGTCTCGTCGAACATGACGTGACGAGAGATGTGAAATTTACGAGTGGAGTCATAGCACAGATAACCCATATGGTTAGGTGGGAAATCAAGGAATACACAAGGTGTAGTTCGAGGAGCCAACTTATGAGGGGTGGTGGAGGTAAGATTGAGATAGCACAGACAGCAAAAGATCCGTAGGTGTTCATAAGATGTAGTCCTACGATATAGAACGTCTGTGGGGGTCTTGTTTTGTAGGGTGCTAGTAGGTAAAATATTTAGGAGGTATTCTACCATTTTGACAGCATAGACCCAGAAAGATGATGACAAACATGCATGAAAGAGGAGGGTGCAAACCATGTTAATAATAGTACGAATAATTCGTTCAGCTTTACCATTTTGAGGTGAGGTGTGAGGACAAGAAACGGAACACCATGCCTTGTTGGGAGCAAAAATTACGAAAAGCCGAATTATTAAATTCACATTCATTATCACATTGAAAGGATTTTATGGATTTTTCAAACTGAGTTTTAATAAATCTGTGAAACTCAAAAAATTTAGCAAAAATTTCAAATTTTAATTTGAGTGGATAAATTCATACAAAATGTGAAAATTCATCTAATAAAACAAGATAGAATTTGTGACCTAGAGAGCTAACAACAGGAGAGGTCCACAAGTCAGCATGAACAATGTCAAATGGTGAAACTGTATTACTCATTGAAGACAGGAAAGGAAGACGAGTATGCTTGCCAAGCGGGCAAGAAAAACAGTTTTGGGCAAGTTTCTCATTATTACATTTAATACACTGATTATTTCTAAGAAAAGAAAAAACATGATCTCCTGGATGTCCGAGCCTATTATGGCAGGTGGATGGAGACAATGCAACAAGGGAGACTGGTTGTTGAGTTCTGACAGCAGAAGAGTTTGTGAAAGGGTAGAGGTCTCCCACACTATTGTATCGCGTGAGAATTCTCCCCGTATTGAGATCCTTCACAGAGAAACCAAAAGGGTCAAAATCTACAGACACCCAATTATTACGAGTGAATTTCCTAACATATATCAACTTTTAATAATTTGAGGGGCGTAGAGGACATGGTTAAGTAAGAAGTGTGGTTGGGGATTTTTAATGTGTGTATTGCCATAACCTGCAATTGGAATGCGGTGACCATTGCCAACAGTAATGTATTGAGGATACTTTAACCGAAGCAGTTGAGAAAAATTACCTGAAGAGTTGGTCAGGTGTGATGTGGCTCCAGAATCCATATATCAATTATTGTCGGGCGGTTGCAGAGTGAGAGTGTTGAAAGCTTGGCCCAAATCAGTGGGTTGCATTTGCTTAGCCGACATTAGATGGGCCTGTTGAGGAGATAGACCGAGAATACTGGGCTGCCACTGCTGCTGCGGCCACTGGAACTGCTAATGTTGTGCAGTCGGACAGTGGTACTGCTGAGGCAGTGGTGCTGCCTACTGTTGTGCCTTTCCTTTTTCGCGACCCTTCCCCTTATTTCCTTGTCCTCGTTCTCTGCTGCCTCTGCCTCCACCGCGGCTTTGCTGCTGGTGGTTGTCCAGCGGTGGTGGAGCAGTGGTGATGGTCGGCGACTGCATGTTGTCAACGACTAATGTTTTTTTATTGTGCTCATCCTGTTTAGCACGTCGTGTTTCTTCCAACAACAATTGTGAATGCGCCTTGTTGAAAGATGGGTGTGGATCAGCCTGTTGAATCATTGTTGCAAGAGTATCATACTATTCTTTCGGTAATCCTGCAACGAGTTGTAGTACCATCTTAGTCTCAGAAACAGATGTCCCAACATGAGAAAGTTGGTCAGCAATAAGTTTCAGTTGTTTGCAGTAGTCGGTCATATTGTTAAAATTCTCAAGGCGTGTGTTGTTGAACTACTCCTCTAAATACACCGCTCTAGTATTTTTATTATCCTGAAATATTTTCTCAAGGCGTACCCAAAGTTTGCGTGCCGAAGCACCTGTTTTCAGGATAGTACAACAAGTCCTTAGAGATGGTATCATAGATCCATTGTTTGACAATGGCGTCAAGACGGTGCCATCTTGAATCGTCAATGTCAGAAGGGCGAGGGATTGACTCATCAATATGGTCGAGCACGTTGTACGCACAAGCATGAATATAAAACAGTTCCACCCACATAGAATATTGACAGTCTTCTTGATCAAGAATAATAGAGACAAAATTCTTGATGTTTGTGACAACAAAAGTCGGATGAAAAGAAGACTTTGAGGAAGGAGGTGAGGTGTCAACTAAGCCAGAGATAGAACCAGTAGATTTAGGAGAGGTAGGAGGAGCATGGTAGCCACAGGGTTTGAAAGTCAGTAGAGAAGCACCGCAGCCGAGAATGAAGGGGGGAGGGGGAGCGGTTTTTCGAAGAAGAAGAAGAAAATACTTTAGGGTTTAGGGATTGTAGGCTACTGATACCATGTAAGATATTGGAATAATTTTCCTTAGGGATTTCTTTCATTAATCACAATATATATAGTTGTACAAGGGTGATTCATAATACAGTAAAAATCCTAAGTTATCTTAAATACATGATACTAATAAATATAATATATATTGTGAATATTTGAAGAATATTCGCTAATAATATACCACTTATCAAACATAATATAATATGTAAGTTTAACAATACATGATACAAAAGGCTCTATGGTTCCCCAAATATTTGCCTATCCATGAATTAGACTTTCACTGGTTTAATTGCAGTCAAATCAACGCCTTCTTTGGAGTCATTTTGTTTCTTTCTTTAATTAGAGTAATTATCAATGTTAAAGTTCACTGTTGGAGTCATTTTGTTTATTTTTATAATGTAATGTTATTTAGTAGAGGGTATTTTGGAAATCTAGGCTTGCATTATGTTCGCCCTAGTTTTTGCTATATATAGACTAGAGCGTCGTTTTTTCTTTCTGAGAGGTAGAGCGAGAGATAAAGAGAAAATTGTAAACTCAAACTCTCTATTTGATTATAGTAAAATCTGCAACAGTAAAGTGGACGCAGCTCTCGCATTGAGGGTGAACCACTATAAATTCGTGTGTTATTTGTTCTTCGCTTATTTACTGTTTTCTGATTAGGTAGGATTTGAGTCTCAAATCCTAACATATAACTTGGGTGCTGTATATTCCACTATAGCTATCTTTTTTGGTGTCTCTGGTATATGCATATAATACTAGGGAGGAAAGGAGGGGGTTATGAGAGGAAATAGAAGTGCATAGTAATACCTATACTAAACCTCGGCTAATACTAGGCAGGGCCGTCTCAAATATTTTGGGGGCCCTATTTTAATTCGTAAAAGTGGGCTAAGACCTGCGAATTATGGGTCTTTACAGTAAATTCTGGCTAATACTACTTAATAAAAAATGAAAAAAGGGGCCCTAAAATTTTTCGTTTTTCGGGAGGCCCTGTGCGGTAGCACACCTCGCACGGATCCAAAGACGCCCTGATACTAGGTGATTTCAATTCAGTTTTGAATAGTGATGATAGGTTGGGTTGTAATTCCATAACTTGGCCTGAGGTAGTAGACTTTAAGGAGTGCAGTGAGAATTGTGGACTCATTGAACTACCCCAGCAAGGTCAGAGATATAACATGTTTATTAACTCTGCTTGGCTAAATACTATGTCTTCATGTAGAGCAATATATCTACCTGAAGGCACTAGTGATCATTTCCCTGCAAAAATGTCCCTTCAGAATCAACCTATCAAAGTTAATAGAGCATTCCAATGTAATGTTTGGTCTCAGCATCCTTTATTTAATTCCAAGGTGCAAGCAGTATGGAATACCCAAGTTAAAGGTTGCAAAATGTGAAAAGTGGTAAGAAAATTGAAGATGTTAAAGCAGTGTCTTAAGGAGCTGAATTCTCAGCACTTTAGGAACATTGTTTCTGAAGCAGCAGATGATAAAGAAGTGCTTAACATAGTCACACTTCATATATGGCTGAGATGTTTCTTCAACAACAGAGTGAAGCAACATGGCTGAAACTTGAAGATGACTGTACTAAATATTTCTTTGTTGTTATAAAACATAGAAGATTGAAATAAGCTATCACTCAGCTGAAAGATGATCAAGGTAACTGACAGTGATCCTGCAGATATTGCGAATATTTTTGTTCAGTTTTATATAGAGCTGTTAGGGCAAAAAACTATAGGAAAAAGGAAAACTTATTATTATTTCTTAAGGAATGGCCCAAGGCTCACATCAGTACAACAAATTGCTGTACTATAGGAATATACTTGTCAGGAAATAAAGTCTGCTATTTTCAATATAGACAACAATAAAAGTTCTGGTCCAGATGGCTATAGCAGTGGTTTCTTTAAGACCGCTGGGGATGTAGTTGGTTGTAGAAGCAATTCTGTAATTTTTCAGAAATGGCAAATTGCTGAAACAACTTAACACAACTAATATTGCTCTGATTCCTAAGACAGATGCACCTGAATTTGCCAGTCAATACAGGCCTATCTCTTATTGCAATATTTTGTATAAAGACATAACCAAAATGATTTGTATGAGGTTGAAGGTTGCAATCGACCATATTGTTGCAGACAATCAATCTGCCTTTGTCTAGGGTAGATCAATGCCCTTATATCTCATGATTTGTTGAGGCACTATAATAGAAAAACAACACCAAGGTGTTTGATGAAGATTGATTTAAGAAAGGCCTATGATATAGTAAGTTGGGAGTTTGTGGAGAAAGCACTGAGAGGTTATGATTTTCCACAGAAATTTATTGATATAGTGATGACTTGCATTTCATCACCTAAGTTCACAGTAAAAGTAAATGGAGTGGGTTATGGGTTTTTTGAAGGAAAGAGGAGTCTGAGACAAGGTGACCCTATACCATTAATATTTGTTTTGGTAATGGAGTATTTATCAAGAACCTTGAAGTGTATGAGTAACTTGCCAGATTTTCAATATCATCCAATGTGTAAGCAGATCCAGTTGACTCACTTGATTTTTGCAGATGATCTTATAATATTCTTTAAGGGTGATGTTCAATCAATGACCAGAGCTATGGAAGCATTGCACAATTTCAGCAGTGTGACAGGGTTGGTTGAAAACATGGAGAAATTCAACATATTCATGGAAAGGGTGGATGACACTACTAAGGAGCAGTTATTGCACAGGACAAGATTCACCATTGGTTCCTTTCCAATAAGATATTTGGGGCTACCACTGTCTTCTAAAAGGTGAAGCAAAATGAAGTGTAAGAAGCTTACTGATAAGATAACCCATATAATTACTCAAGTATATTCTAAGCAACTCTCATCAGGGAGACTTCAGATTATAATATCAGTTCTATTCTGTATTCACAGCTTTTGAGGGTCTATTTTTATATTCTCACAGTGTAGTTAAAGAAGTGGATAAGAAATGTAGAGCATACTTATGGGGTAGTACAGAGGACCACAAGAAGATAGCACTAGTAACTTGAAAGAAGGTATGCGTTCCCTAGAAAGCAAGAGGGCTTAATATGAAAGGATGTCAAAGATGAAATATAACATCTGTGGGGAAACTGCTCTGGCAATTGACAAGTAAAAATTGTCTTATGGGTGGGTACATGGTGTGTATATGAGGAACAACCCAAATATATGGAAGCACATTCCACCTCAGAATAGTAGTTGGTACTGGAGAAAGTTGAACTCATTGAAAAGGGATATGCAACAGTGGTATACACATCAAGGGACATATAAGGTAACATCACATGAAAGGTACTCAATATCAGCAAGCTATGAAGCATTGGTGGGGCAACAGAGGAAAATGAGATGAGCTGAATTGATATTGTTAAGAGTCTCACATCGAATATAGAATGTTAACATGGACTCCTTATATGGACTTGGACAATCCTCATCCTACAAGTTAGTTTTTGGGATTAAGTTAGACCCAAAATTCATTCTTTACATGATATCAGAGCTCATAGCACAAGTACCCCCTATGGTTTGACGGAAAACCTAGGAAGGCGCACGAAGTAGACCAGGGTGCTAATTTATGAGGTTCCGTGGATGTCAGATTTGGGTAATACAAACAACCGAAAATTCTAAGGTGGTCATAGGTTGGGATCCGACGTTATAGAATTTCGGTTGGTGTCCTATTTTGAACCGCACGGATAGGTAAAATGTTGAGAATGTTTTCTGCCATTTTTAAGGCTCATTCAAATTCTTTGTTCGTCGATGTTGGGCCCCAAATTATCTTATCCACGCTCCAGTTAACGAGATCTGGGCATGCGGGGAGTGTTAAGAGTTCTACATCAGAAATGAAATGGGAACATGGACTCCTTATATGGACTTGGACAATCCTTACTCCAAAAGCTAGCTTGTAGAGTGAGAATTATCCAAGTCCATATAAGGAGTCTATGTTCCTATTTCATATCCGATGTGAGACTCTTAACATATATGAAGTATAATATTACAACCTAGACACAGATTTATTAGTGCAAGAAAGATAATTGACATAAGAGAGGCTGCAGATGATACAGATCCCAGTAGATGACACAGATTGTTATTTGTGTTCTGATAAGGCATTAGAGACACAAAAACATATATTTACAGATTGTGCTTGGACCAAACAGGTGTGTGCTGAAATTGCTCACTAGGCAAGCATACAACTGCTAGTGAGTGATGTGAAACATGTCCTAGAAAGCATTGGCAACAATTTTATAAAGAGGTTATAGCAGCTCTCTTGGGGGCAGTGGTATATAATGTTTGGCAAGCTAGAAATAAGAAATAGTTTAGCATGATAAGTGTGAATACTGAGGAGGTGATAACTCATATTAAACATGATTTTGTTACTAGAATAGATATAGTTACACAGTCCAAGAAGGCTATTAGATGTGGTTCTTTAATCCAACAGTTCTTTTGTAATTAGAGACCAGTTGGGGGCTTAAGACTCACAGCACCCTTCCTTAGAAGGTGGTTGTAAGATTAAATGCCCTTTAGGTGTAATTGTTTTGTTTGTTCAATGGTAATATTTACATTTGTTACCCAAAAAAAAAAAGAAACTGTTTAATTTGGTTGGGGAATAATTACATAATCTATAGTAATCCTTATTTTCTTAAAAAGTGGGCTCTGATTGTCTAGTCCTTAGGTAATCAATTTAGTTTTTCTTATAAAATTCAATATAGTATGCAAGATGTTACGCTCTATATATTAAAACAATTTTCAAATTAAATCCACTCTATGAGCTGTTGATTCTCAACACAACCAATAAACTGTCATGCTTCTTCAACTTCATTCGTGTATACTTTTTTAATATAAGTGAAGGGGGCCGAAGTTACAATAGGAACATTGAACCCTCGAATATGTTCGAAGATAGTCAAGACAAGAATACTTAAAGTACGGTTATTACGTATCAACTCCATATGAGTTTTTCAAATTTAAATATTCGTATATGAAAGTATATGTATGTTCGAGAGACAATCTGTATTAGGACAATATATTTTATACACATTCGTATTTATATTAATGATGATTAATATTATGACATTTGCATTTCTTGAATTATTAGTTGATTGTTTATAATGTTCTATAAATGCATCCCTAGAGTTTACGTGGTTATTAATGGTGTGAGAATTAATATTATAACGTAACTCTTAAATAGTCTCGACTAATGATCATCGAGATTGGGATATCGATGATATGCGATACGTCGACATATAGTCTGCATCATATCCTTAGGAGATGTAGTATCTCTCACTTGCTATGAGTTATGACAACTCGTGATGGACGCATGTATACTTGTTGAAGTATTGGTATACCCTGCTGATGCAGTGTTTTGTTATATGTCTATAATGTCATCGGCGTGTGGGATATAGAAGTCCTTAGACTTGAGGTCGATACCACATTGTTTACGGAGTAATGTACTTTGATCCTGTCCTAAGCTCAAATGTCTTATAGGTTGAGACACGGCTTATTTTGGGTGCATTACGAAGTAGATTAAAGGTGGTAGTTGAGCCAAGATTAGGATTCATTCCTCGAATGTATATTCGAGTGAACACTCAGATACTCATATGGTATTAGGTTGACTAAGTCGTTGTCCAACGCAATGGACATGTCTTTGATATGGTCCTGTTGTCAACTAATATAGATGACAAGCCATTTGGATAAACACTTGACAAATCTTAAGCTTGATTGAGTGTGTCGTGAATGAAAGGATTTATCTTCCCTCAGAGACTTGTGAAGAAGGCCCTGGACAAGCAGTTTTCGAAATTCTTAGAAGTCTTCAAAAAGTTGCATATTAATCTCCCCTTCATTGAAGCCTTGGAGCAGATACCAGCGTATGTCAAATTCATGAAGGATATCCTCTTTAAAAAGAGGAAATTGGCATACTATGAGACAGTGGTGGTGACAGAGGAGTGAAGTGCTATTTTGCAGAAGCGACTTCCTCCGAAGTTGAAAGATCCAGAGAGTTTCATCTTGACTTGCACTATAGGGAAGGTGACATGTAAGCATGCTTTGTGTGATTTGGGGGCAAGTGTCAACCTGATGCCCCTCTCTGTGTTTAAAAGACTTGGTTTGGGGGAAGCAAGATCAATCACTGTCACCTTGCAGCTAGTTGATCACTCAATTGTGCATCCCCAAGGAATAATTGAAGACGTATTGGTGAAAGTAGGTAAGTTCATCATTCCTGTTGACTTCATCATCCTAGATATGGAAGCCGATAAAAATATGTCCATCATCCTTGGAAGACCATCTCTAGCCACATGGAGGGAACTGATTGATGTTGAGAAGGGAGAGCTCAAGCTCCGAGTTCAAGATGAGGATATGACCTTCAATGTTTTCAAGCCACCCACCGAACCTCAAGTAAATGATAGATGTTTCGCCATTGGAATAGTTGACAAGGGTGTCTATAAGAAAAGCCTCACAAGTACTGATGCTTGTGAAGTAACATTAAAGCAGCGTGAAAAACTTGAGGGTAAGACTTCTGAACTCAGCCCTGCGAAAATGAAGAGGAGAAGGAGAAAGAGAATAATTTTGAAATAGATATGCGGAGGGGATACTCTACCCCCTTGATTGAGTAAGAAAATCGCGTCCGCCTAAAAGACGTTAAAGACAACGCTACTTGGGAGACAACCCAATGTTTTTAATTATGTTATTTCTATTTTGTTTTAGTTGTTTTATTTGTCTTGAACAGTCTCACGATTTTGATTTTTGTCTTATGTTTTTTTATGGCAGGTGGACTAGGAACTGACCCTGAGTGGAAAAAAGGATCAAAACGCTGGAAAAGGGAAAAATTGGTAGCAGGGTCGCGGTGCTAGAACTTCAGAGAGCCCTAGTGTTGTGCAATTTCAAGAATTTCCTCACAGACCTCCGTTATGATCGTTGTTTTGCGTTTGTAAGTTGTCCTTTTATTTTTAGTCTTCACACATTGGGGATAATGTGTCAATTAAGTTTGGGGGGTTTACTTTATTTTATTTTGAGTCCTTTTTATTGTCTTTTTGTTTTGTTTTATAGTTTTGTGAATCATAATTATTTTTTTGGATCATGTATGTTGTAGTTGCTGAAGATATTGAGTGGATTAATTGGAATAATGTAATGGAATTAAAAGCAAAAATATGTGTGTTTAAGTTAGATATGTCAAAAGTTCATGACATATAATTATTTGGGATATTTGTGCGCCTATGTGTTGTCAATTATGGAAAGAAATGTTGAAAATGTCTAGAAAATCTGTTTGCTTGTTATTTGAGGCGAAATAGTTAAGATATACATGTTTAGAGAAATGATTCAGACATTCTTTGACAGTCCTTCTTACCATTCATTACCTACCCTGATAAAAATTGTATCACTAGTCAGCCTCTTTGAGCCTAAATAATATCTTTGTTTGACATCCTATGATTCCTCTATTGTGCCATAAGTAATAATGAAAAAGTATTGGAATAAGAAGTGTTGAAAAAAGAATAAAAAGAGATGAAAAAGTTGATGCACCCTAATGAAAAATATGCAAAAGCCTAAGTTTGGGGGTGCTTATTATTGATAATGTGTCTCATTCTCTCGAAAGAAACGAGGGGGGAAAATAGGTATGAGATTAAAAATAAAATCAGAAAGAAGGAAAAAGGAGTTGAATGAAAAATATTTATGGTACGTAATTTGAGCATAAATGCCTACTTTTACCTACCCCTGCCTAAGCCTACATTACAGCCCTTAAAAGTCATGATGATCTCTAATGTGTATGTCTATGATTAGTGGAGAATAACAAGTAAACAGGTCTATAGAATTTTGGGAAAGATAGAATGAAATTGACATGCATAGGTTAGGTGTTTGTATTTCTAGTGATTATGATATAATTAAATTTACAAAATATCTAACTTGAAATTCTAGATTGCTAAATATTCATGTTTTGTATGTTCTAACATATTATCCAGTTTTCATCCATGATTTTGAGGAAGCATTGCTATAACTACTTGATCCATTTCATAGAGTCTTTTATTTGATTTTTGTTTTTGTTTTTGTTTAGTGCTTTACTCGAGGGCGAGTAAAGTGTATGTTTGGGGGTGTTTATTGAGTGTATTTTATACACTCTTTTGAGTCCTTTTTAGTTAAGTATTTTCCTCTTTTCGTTTGTGTTTAGTATAGTATTTTTTCTGTCTTTTGAGTCACAACGGTCCTAAAGGATGAAATACAGAATTGAGATGAAATGAGTTTAATTGAGGTGAAATTGCACAGCACAACCCAAGAAATGAAGCCTAAGAAGTCCCGAGATGAATAGAAGAAAATCAGACAAAATCTGGAAATTATCGTCGACAGCGCCAAGCGGCGCTATGGCGCCAAAAGTACTGCAGGATCTGATAGTTTTTTTTACGAAGACAGCGCCGATGCGGAACTGGGCGAGAAAAGTCTGATTTTTGCGAAGGGCAAAAGGATCCGAAACGTGATTTTTACATCTATAAGACCTAAGGATTATTCTCATTCTATACCATACCTTATATCATACTTTGTGGAGGCTAAGAAGGAGGCACGACACAAGATTGAAGACTACTCTTGTCCAAGTTTGTTTTCTTTCCTTTATTTTATTTCAGTTTATGTTGGATATTAAATTAGTTCTTAGCATGACAATGTCTAGGAGCTAATCTCTTTATTAGGGCTTTCTGTCGAATCGCTTGAAACTTTCATACAGTTAATGCATAGTTATTGATTTCTTCTTCAGAATATTAAGATCTATTCAATATTGTAGTGATTGTTTGATAATTGATTGACCATTAATTGTCATAACTTATATGATTTCGAATCGAGATCTGAAAAGGGATATTTGAATATGTTGTAGTTGTTTAGACATATGTTAAAATCGTAGACGAAAGTACCCCGATACTTGTGTAGTATTTAAGGTTATTGTCCTTAATCATCTTGTATGGTAAAATCTATCATAGAAATACATAAGGTTTCTGCATAAGGTTGAGTATTTATATGTCATAACCAGAATATAGAACATATTAGTTAACCTGCTATCTTAAAAGAAGAAGAGTCATTAGCATTGCATTAACACGTGAAAGAGTGGATAGTTGACGAGATTGGAAGCCCTATTTCCTTCATAAATGTTTTAAACCAAAGTATTATCATCTTTAGTTTATTTTTTGCACTTTGTTTAATCTTAATTTTTAGTTCATAAACCAAACAAAATAATGGTAACCAAATAGATACCATAGATTAGATATTCGGTACTTGATAAACCAGTCTTTGAGGATGATAACTCAGTCTTACAGTTCTTTATTACTTGAACGATACGTACATTTGCGTAAGAATAGAGAAATATCGCAACAGCAGTATGTCTCACTTGCTACGAGTTATGACAACTCGTGATGGACGCATGTATACTTGTTGAAGTATTGGTATACCCTGCTGATGCATTGTTTTGTTATATGTCTATAATGTCATCGGCGTGTGGGAGATAAAAGTCCTTAGACTTGAGGTCGATACCATCTTGTTTACGGAGTAATGTACTTTGATCCTGTCCTAAGCTCAAATGCCTTATAGGTTGAGACACGACTTGTTTTGGGTGCATTACGAAGTAGATTAAATGTGGTAGTTGAGCCAAGATTAGGATTCATTCCTCGAATGTATATTCGAGTGAACACTCAGATACTCATATGGTATTAGGTTGACTAAGTCGTTGGCCAACGCAATGGACATGTCTTTGATATAGTCCTATTGTCAACTAATATAGATGACAAGCCATTTGGATAAACACTTGACAAATCTTAAGCTTGATTGAGTGTGTCGTGAATGAAAGGATTTATCTTCCCACATAGAGGTTCAGTTCACATGTTTTGTGTAGATAAACTTTACATATTGAGTTCGTCTTCCGGCGCAGTCTAGGAGTTCCGAGAAGGCCCTAATGTTGTTAGTGTCGATATGTAAAGGCCTGAAGGGTAACACTAAGTCAAATGTTCCGTCGATTGAAATATGTATGTCGCGCCCTTTTTCGGCCGCGGCATTTATTTTCTAAAATAGCGAGCCCTGCTCAAAAATGCAAAAATGTTAGAAAATAAATAATAAAATGCTAATAATGTTCAATAATGCTTAGAGGCTTTAAAGGTTTTAAAATTGCAAAAGATGTTTAAAAGCTTAAAAGGTGCTAAAGGTGCAAAATGCTAAGAAGTGCTAAAAGGCTAAGGGTTCGCGGAGTCGCCACCTAATTAGTTTGGGTGAATTAGGACACCTAAATGTTTAACTAGTTTAAAGTAAAACATTAACTCCATTTTTATGGTCTGCTAAACTTAATGAGATTCCGGGTAAGGGTTCTTTATTAATCTAGAGGGAAGGGGTTAGGCACCCTCTAAGATCCGCTAACTTGCGGTTGTCCTGCCAAACCTAGGGTAGTTATTATATTTTAAAAAATGCAAAATAAAGCTCTTCTTGATTAATAAAATGTTGGGAAATGCTAAAATATTTAAAGGTGCTTAAGTCTAAAAAGGGCAAAAGGTGCTATATGTGAAAGAATGCTAAGAGGTGCTAAAATATTAAGGGTTAAAGACGCTTAACAAAAGTGCTAGCAATTTGAAAGTGCTGAGTGTAAACAAAGTAGTGCTAGGGTGCTTAAACATTAAAGGTGCTTAAGAGTGCTAAAAGTGCAAAGAGGTACTAGAAATTGCTAAGGTGTTAAAAGTGCAAAAAATGCTAAGAGAGGTGCTAAAAATACAACCCTGCTTGAATAAAAAGGTGTTAGAAAATAAAAGTGTTAAATGTTAAAAGAATACTAAAATTTAAAGGGTGTTTAAAATGCTAATAGGGTGTTAGGGTGCTAGTAATGCTAAGGTGCTAAAACGCTAAAATGCTAAATGTTAAAGGGTAAAAGAATGCTAAAAGTAGTGCTAAATGCTAAAATGCTAACCTTTTCACTTGTTTTTTTCTGATTTTCTAACCTTTATGTTATGTACTTTGTTTGTGTGTAAATACAATGTATAAGTGGAGAGTTTTCTATAACCTATGGGAGGTGAAATGACAAGAGTTGGAGGGGAAATGAAAAGGGGGGGAAGGGGTAAAGAGAAGGAGTTGGACGTGCATGCTCCATGTTACAATTTTTTTTTTTTTTTTTTTTTTTTTTTTTTTTTCCTATTTTCATTTCATCTATCTATTTATCCAACTTTAACACTAATTCTATCCCATGCAATTTATTCTTTGTTTTCTTATATATATATATTTTTATTAACCCAACCACAACTATATTTTTTTTTTTCGGGTTTCACAGATTCAAAGTGCTAAAAGGGCTGGGGATGCTAAAGAATGCTAAGAGAATGCTTTATGGACTAATTATGTGTATTTTGATAGCTAAATTAATCTTGCCTAGCCTGCGTACAATATTATATAAGAGATGTTTTAAGATGATTTTGGGAGTTTAGGAAGAAATCTGTTGTGGATTTTAATACACAAAATGTTGGTTTTTATAATGCAAGTTAAATTACTTATTTTTTGCAGATTTTAAACATGCTTAATAGTCCTAAAAGGCAAATAAAGAAGAATGCGTTTCTAAAATGTAATTACTTCCCGTCTTATATATTTAAAGACCTAATTGCTAGAAGTTCCCTATTAATTACAAAATTAAATAATGAAATTACGATGAAACAAATAAAGGCGTAAAAATAAGGCGAAAGTTAAAGAGAATGAAGGGTTGGAGCGGATGACTCGATCTGTTTGTTTTTCTAGGAGTTTACAGGCGGGAATGCGAATGCGGATGCGGTCGCCATTTGAATAAGCTCGCGATGAGTCTCGCCATGAGACTCTTCTTTTTGCTCCGTCGTGCCATGTAAAACAAAGGAAGATAAGGATTAGTATATATCCTGATTACTTGAATCATAAAATCTATACCCACATAATCTATATTTGTACGTAATCAGCATATAAAAAATGTATAAATCAGTGAATAAGATGGCGCATTTCTTTGCGACAACCAAAGCGATGGGTTAGGGGTGCACGCGAGCAAAACGAGCGATAAATTCTAAATCATTTATCGTTTTTAGGCGAAATGAAAGGATATTATCGATCCTGGCGAGGCCTTTGGGTATGAACGACAATCAGGGATTTTTCTTCTTATTCTTTTAGACATGTTTTAGCTTTGAATATATGTAGTCCATAGTACACTTTAAAGCGAGGAACAAAATACTCTTATTGGGATCCTCTATTCGTACTTGAACAAATTCAATGCCACACTATATCTTATATGCATGTTTACTACAAGGGGCAGGATCCTAGGCTATCACGGTTCATATTTTAGACTTACATTTAAGCAGACAACATGATGTTGGGAAGATTCAAATATACAAGACTCACATAACATGAAAGACCAATCATTTCATGTACCACATGTGAAACATACCTGATACAAATCACCCTCTATTTAGAGAAGCAAAGAGACCAGACATTTAACATGGTAAGTCAGATTTAAGACTCCATCTCAAACAGATATTAGGCTAAATGGCTTAGGCTTAAAACTAGTGGTTTCAACATGGATATGCAGGCAGGACATCTAATATGGCATTATGACACAATTTCACATCATATTGGTTCTTATAGTCCGGCTGATGTCGTGCAACTTAGGCTAAGGTGCAGGCAAATTATCTAACATGGTTCAAATTCGTAAGGGAAAGACATGACATAGCTATAGAGGATACTATGGATGAAACATGTGATCATAACAAAGGAACACAGTGTGGGATCTCGTCACGGTATACCGGTGGTCACTTAAATATGTGGAGGACACTCGATGGTATTTGGATACCCACGGTACCGCTGATATCATCTTAACAAGACGCAAATGAGATCGGATATTATACGCCCCAAACATTATCGATCGCGATATCGGACTAATCACGCTAACAAAGCGAATTACAAATCTGGTAGCAATTAATTACGACTAACGGATCGACATATGGCGAATGCACTTCAACTCATATGAAAATGGTATTAAACACAACTTAGCGGGACACGGCGTTCAAACAAATTGTAAAGCGTAAATCACCCCAAGAAATCCGAAGGAAGGTTTACCTTCTCAGCGTGAATCGGCGGCGTATCAAGTCGTCGGTCCACTCGAGTTATTGCGATGCGATTGAAAAGGCAAAGCGGTGCTTGGAAAGTAATCTTGGTCTCTTAAATGTGAGATTTCGACTTACTAGTTCGGGTAGGCTTTTGGATTTCCCTCAGGTTCTTTGCTAAGTCTCGGATCTTTGAATCTTAAATCATCCAAACCTGTTTTACCCTGCTGTTGTTGCTACTGGACTCCTTTGAGCCCTGCCTTACTCTGTTCACCTGTGCTACTGATCCCCTTGACTAAGCTCTGAATTCGATCCCTTTCCATCCCTAAATTGCTATGTTGTGTTCTTCCCTTTCGATGCTATCTGGGTCTCCTAACTGCTACTAAAGTGTGTCGATGGTATGGGTATCTTAACTGCTGCTAAAGTGTGTCGATGCTATGGGTTTCCTAACTATTGCTAAGGGTGAAATGATTGCTATCCCCCTGAGCCCTTAATCGATGCCATCGCTCCCCGCCCCGTCTCTGCTCTGTCTGTCCCCCTGTCGATGCTCTTTGCATGTTCTTATATAGCCCCTCTTCGGGTTCCTCATTAGGTAAATAGTAAGGGCTGATATTAACGCGATTTGGTGCTGAGATTTCGAAAAGATTTGGGTAGATTTCTCAGTGATTTCGAACGGGTTATGATTTGAAGGGATTTGGGTGCTGGTTATGGAAAGCAATCGTTGGAGAAAGGAGGAAGATTTGGGTTCGATTCGCCGGATTCTCAGGCGAGAATCACGGCAGGGAAGGTGCGGCGATGGGGCGAGGTGCGGCGGATGTCTTAGGCTGCTAGGGTTTCGTTAGGTTTTGTTTGAGGAGATGAAGTCGATTTTTGTGTTGGACGAATGGGCTTTGGGGGAGGGGCGTTTAGGGTAAGGTATAGAGGGCAGAAGTTTTATGGGCTGCTGGTAACTGGACCGCGGGTGTGGGCTTCGGGCGTGGGCTGGTAGAATGTTTTAATTAGGTATTAATTTTAGGCTTTTAATTAATTAGCTAGTTAATTCTAGGTAAGTGTATTATTAATTATTTAACAAATGTGATTAAATTAATTAGGTGCTTTATTATAATTATCTAGGTGCTACATTAGTCTAATTATTTAGGTGCTAAATGCGGGCGCGTTATTTAACTAATGCTTAATACTTTAGAATGCGACGCTATTATTTAAAATCTTATTGTTATGCATTATTGCGAAGTTAAATTAAAATCAAAATGAGCTTAGATTGAATTATTTAAATGCTAAATGCAAATATGATTTTTAAGAATTGTTTAAAGCTTTTATAAATGCGTATTATTAAATGCATGTATTAGATTAAAATTGATTTTAAAGTTACAAATGATTACTAATAAATGCGGCTATGCTACGACCGGCGTTATCGCTAAATTATTTATTTTATGCATTTATTAATTATTTAAGAATTACGACAAAGCTTAAAGTTAATAAATGCGGGCGCGGGACTCTAAGTGCTTAAAACTACGTAAGGCGCGATGTCATTATTAAATTATTTATTTATGCTGTATTTATGTTTTATATTGCATTTTATCCTAAAAAATTATTTTACAAAAATTAGTGTAATTTTATAGTTAATGGTGGGCGGGAGGGTCAAAATTGGGTGTCAGCGGATGTCCTCTTTGTATGGAGATGATGGAAGAATCTTGGACAAAGCGTTGACTCATGTAATTTTGTCTCGATCTTGAAGTGCGAAATCTTTGGCGGTAGACAAAGTGCCTTGAAAATCAAAAAGCGTCGATGTCGAGTTATGGCGACCTTTGGGATACCATCAATCAAAACACTAAAGCGGGCTAAAGCGGACTGAAAGCTGTCGATGTCGAGTTATGGCGACATTGGGCTACCGTGGTCAAAACACGAGCGGGCTAACGCGGACTTAAAAATGTCGATGTCGAGTTATGATGACAACTTTGGGTTATGGTCTAAAAGTAAAAGAAAATAAGCGGCTTGAACACAGGGTGTCTGCGTATGGCTTATGGTCTTTGGGTTACATGGTGGTGTGGAAGCGAGTGGGCCAAGCGCGGCAGGCGCTTACGCGTCGTTGGGAAGGTTGGCCCGGCAGATTGTCGGTTATTTGTAAGAGAAAATCCACGTTGTGCTCCTAACTGCTGCGTGCTAAGACTTGAACAAGCGGTTAGTGCATGCTGCTAAGGCAAAATAATTTTAAAAACAATGTAGCGTGAATAGAAAAGGTTATCTGCAAAGCGTGATGCTGTTGTGTTGATGCGATGTTGCGAATCTTTGTGATTTTCGTCGCTTGCAGGGCGTGTTGCGATTGTGAGCGGGCGTATTGTCGCTGCTGCAATTGTCCACGTATACTAAAGCTCGAAAGAGTTAGTGCATGCTGTTAAGGCGAGAATAATAAAGCATGAATGAGAAAAATGCAATTTTGAGAAACGAGAGAAAGTCGTCCACTGTGTAGATGCGATATGGCGTCGTTTCGGACTTGATGTCGCGATAGCGTCGTTACTGGGCGATATTCTTCTTTGGCGTCGTTGCGTAGACTTGATGTCGCGATAACGTCGTTGCACTGGGCGGAGTTCTTCTTTGGCGTCGTTGCGTAGACTTCTTTGTCTTGATAACGTCGTTATGCGGGCGTATTCTTCTTGGCGTCGTTGCGTGGACTTCTTGATTACGTCGTTATGCGGGCGTGTTCTTCTTTGGCGTCGTTGCGTGGACTTGCGATTCGTCGTTATGCGGGCGTGTTCTTCTTGGCGTCGTTGCGTGGACTTCTTGATTACGTCGTTATGCGGGCGTGTTCTTGATGGCGTCGTTGCGTGGACTCGGTGATTACGTCGTTATGCGGGCGATGTTCTTCTTGGCGTCGTTGCATGGACTTCGATCGCGTCGTTGCACGGGCGTATTCTTCTTTGGTGTCGTTGCGTGGACTTCGATCGCGTCGTTGCACGGGCGTATTCTTTGCTTGGTGTCGTTGCGTGGACTTGCGATTACGTCGTTATGCGGGCGATGTTCTTCTTTGGTGTCGTTGCGTGGACTTGCGATTACGTCGTTATGCGGGCGTGTTCTTCTTTGGCGTCGTTGCGTGGACTTGCGATTACGTCGTTATGCGGGCGTGTTCTTCTTTGGCGTCGTTGCGTAGACTTGTTGTCTTGATCGCGTTGTTGTTTGGGCGTATTCTTTCTTGGCGTCGTTGCATGGACTTCTTTGTTTACGTCGTTATGCGGGCGTGTTCTTCTTTGGCGTCGTTGCATGGACTTCTTTGTCTTGTCGATAACGTCGTTATGCGGGCGTGTTCTTCTTTGGCGTCGTTGCGTGGACTTCTTTGTCTTGATAACGTCGTTATGCGGGCGTATTTACTGTGGCGTCGTTGCGTAGACTTCTTTGTCTTGATAACGTCGTTACTGGGCGTGTTGTTGCTCGCTGTAGAATAAATGCTCTGCAGCTAAGCTTGAGAAAGCGTTAGTGTATACTGTTTAAACAAAATGATAAATATATATGAAGTGCAATTTTATGGATAAAGATGTCGTCACGATATGCGTGAACAACGAGATGTTGTCCTTCTTGCGGGTGACGAATTGCCATAGTGTCCTTGTTGTGTCGTGGGTTTGCAACTTTGACTTTATGTCAGAGTGATCTGTAGGTTTTGTTGCGAACTACGGACTTTGATTCTTGATTGTTGATGCCCGCTTCTGCTGCTGCTTTGCTTTTCTGCGGATTTTGGATTGTTGTCATCCTCTGCCTTTTACGCTTTTCTTTACGCTATCTGAAGAAACTTTGTCGTATTTTACGCTTGTTGCACTTTAGTACATTATCTGAAAAAACTGCGCTCAGAAAATTTGTGAGTTTTGGGGGTCGATTCATATTTGACTTTCTTTGCCTTGTTCCTTGATATCTGCGTGCACGACTTGTTTGGACTTACAACCCGCATGCAGTTTCCTGCTGTCGATTTTGAAAAGATTATACGGCCTAAAATGGGTCTCAATGTAGTTGCTTGTAGGCTATGTGTATTCTTGTCATTTTCAAAGCAAAGGGAAAGTTTCCTAATGGTGTGGCCAAGCGATTTAGGCGCTCGTATCCAGTGAGAATCGGTCGAGCGTAGTTCATTACTGGCGAATATTGGGAGAATTAAAATTTCTAGATGTGGGACCGGCGGGGCGGCGCTGCGTATCACTAAGGAATCGAGTCAAGCGTAGTTCATTACAAGCGAAAGCGAAGAAAACATTATTAAAGCTTAAATATGAGTTTGTAAATTATTACGCTAAAATAAATCGTTTTCTATCCGACTCTGGCGGACCAAGACAAAGGGTGCAAATCCAACCAATACGCGCTTGCTCTGCATCATGGTGTTGGGTCTTCGTGCTCTGCTGTCAGTATCTCCTTCTTTTGGCTTCTGCGTGGTGCCTGCTTGGATAAATGACCGATTCAGGCGGAGCGGGCTCTGGCCAGGGAATGCCTCTCTTCCTTTGGGGTTCATTGTACTCATTGGGGTAAGCATCCTCCACCTGAATGACTCCTCGTGATCGGCTCTCTTACTTTGTCTGAGTGTATAACACCTTCCCACGTCGTGTCAGATGGCTCGAATGGTATCTTGTGACTTTTGTTTCCATGAGCTTTGGACTTGGGATTGGGCACATTCTTTGGAATTGGCTGGAGTATCCCTGCAAACCTCAACCTCTCGTACAACTGCGATAAAGGCTCGGCTAAATGGGCGTATATTTTGGCTGGCCTTGTGGTATTTAGGCGGGGTGCGAAGATGTTTGGTAAATAGGTTTGTGGAGGCCTTTGGTTTGTGTTTAGCCGGAGTACGTTAGGCATTCGGTTTTGTGTGGAATATATGGGTGCATTGTATATTGGCTGAGCAGGATATGTAGTAGCGAGCATCGTAATAATTTGGAGGTTTTTGGTTTTTGGTTATTTGCGGTGAGTGCTCTGGTGAGGTTCTTGAGCCTTTTGATTTGACTGCGGGGTTGCCATTTGTTGTGGTAATTGTGCGAGTTGCTCATTGGATCTATCTTTGTCTTTCTCTCACGAGACCTGCTGCGTATAGGAACGAGAGCGAGTTCAGGCTCGTTCGCTCGGATGTCCTTGAATCGATCATGTTCTTTGGACCGTATCTTTGATCTTGTGAAATATTGATGCTCTGCCGTTGCTTAGTCAAATCTGACGAGACCTTTTGGGGAGGATGATAAATCTTTCTAAAAATGCAACAAGCGGTGTTAGCATAAAGCACATAATTTGCAAGTATGTAGCGGATATATATCGCGCATGCACATTGAGCGTTTCTAACATGCGGGGACCTCTTTATGCGGTAAGCCTAAACGTCACTCATGCGAGATTATGACGGATTTGTCCAAGTCGTCCAACTATAATGCCTTTGTTGGAAATGGCGACCAAATGACGGTGCACTTTTCCCAATTTCAGCATGTCATGATTGGGTTTGGATTTATCTGTCATTGCCACGCTACACATAATATGCTGGTTGGTCGTTGGGTTGAGATACCCGTCGACAAGTTTGGTGTCTTCTAATTGTGGTGTCGATGCGAGGACCCAGCTAAGGTAAATGCATCATCGTGCCTAAAATAAAGTGGTATAGCTCTATCTTAAGTTTGCTAAGATTTGGCTTTCCTAGGCCTTGAGTTCAGCGGACAACTCAGTGAGAAGGCTACGCGGCCACCGGTTAGGCAAGGGCACTCACGTATATTACCAACTCTCCTAAATTTGGATTTTGAAGAAAGAATTTTCTTTGATGCACCAGCGCCTCGCATGTAGTGTGTGTTTGTGTGAATTTTCCAGAATGGAAGAAATATGAGCGGAATGCCAGTTTAGGGAAAGCAGTAAAGCAAGTAGCAAAAAATAAACAAAATACAATACACAAAATTAAATGCAAAATAATTGCCAAATAATAACCCTAAGTCTGTTATGGTTAAGAACCTAAATTCCCCAGCAGAGTCGCCATTTCTGTCGCGCCCTTTTTCGGCCGCGGCATTTATTTTCTAAAATAGCGAGCCCTGCTCAAAAATGCAAAAATGTTAGAAAATAAATAATAAAATGCTAATAATGTTCAATAATGCTTAGAGGCTTTAAAGGTTTTAAAATTGCAAAAGATGTTTAAAAGCTTAAAAGGTGCTAAAGGTGCAAAATGCTAAGAAGTGCTAAAAGGCTAAGGGTTCGCGGAGTCGCCACCTAATTAGTTTGGGTGAATTAGGACACCTAAATGTTTAACTAGTTTAAAGTAAAACATTAACTCCATTTTTATGGTCTGCTAAACTTAATGAGATTCCGGGTAAGGGTTCTTTATTAATCTAGAGGGAAGGGGTTAGGCACATAAGATCCGCTAACTGCGGTTGTCTGCCAAACCTAGGGTAGTTATTATATTTTAAAATGCAAAATAAAGCTCTTGCTTAATAAAATGTTGGGAAATGCTAAAATATTTAAAGGTGCTTAAGTCTAAAAGGGCAAAAGGTGCTATATGTGAAAGAATGCTAAGAGGTGCTAAAATATTAAGGGTTAAAGGCGACTTAACAAAAGTGCTAGCAATTTGAAAGTCTTGAGTGTAAACAAAGTAGTGCTAGGGTGCTTAAACATTAAAGGTGCTTAAGAGTGCTAAAAGTGCAAAGAGGTACTAGAAATTGCTAAGGTGTTAAAAGTGCAAAAATGCTAAGAGGTGCTAAAAATACAACCTGCTTGAATAAAAGGTGTTAGAAAATAAAAGTGTTAAATGTTAAAAGAATACTAAAATTTAAAGGGTGTTTAAAATGCTAATAGGGTGTTAGGGTGCTAGTAATGCTAAGGTGCTAAAAGCATTTAAAATGCTAAATGTTAAAGGGTAAAAGAATGCTAAAAGTAGTGCTAAATGCTAAAATGCTAAAGGTATTAAACGCCAGGGTGATTCAAAGTGCTAAAAGTGAGGATGCTAAAGAATGCTAAGAGAATGCTTTATGGACTAATTATGTGTATTTTGATAGCTAAATTAATCTTGCCTAACTGCGTACAATATTATATAAGAGATGTTTTAAGATGATTTTGGGAGTTTAGGAAGAAATGCATTGTGGATTTTAATACACAAAATGTTGGTTTTATAATGCAAGTTAAATTACTTATTTTTGCAGATTTTAAACATGCTTAATAGTCTAAAAGGCAAATAAAGAAGAATCGTTTCTAAAATGTAATTACTTCCCGTCTTATATATTTAAAGACCTAATTGCTAGAAGTTCTCCTATTAATTACAAAATTAAATAATGAAATTACGATAAACAAATAAAGGCGTAAAAATAAGGCAGAAAGTTAAGAGAATGAAGGGGTTGGGCGGATGACTCGATCACTGTTTGTTTTCTAGGAGTTTAGGCGGGAATGCGAATGCGGATGCGGTCGCCATTTGAATAAGCTCGCGATGAGTCTCGCCATGAGACTCTTCTTTTTTGCTCCGATGCGTGCCATGTAAAACAAAGGAAGATAAGGATTAGTATATATCCTGATTACTTGAATCATAAAATCTATACCCACATAATCTATATTTGTACGTAATCAGCATATAAAAAATGTATAAATCAGTGAATAAGATGGCGCATTCTTTGCAACAACCAGAAAGCGATGGGTTAGGGGTGCAGCGGCGAGGCAAAAACAGCGATAAATTCTAAATCATTTATCGTTTTTAGCGAAATGAAAGGATATTATCGATCTGGCGTGAGCCTTTGGGTATGAGCAATGTCGGGGATTTTCTTCTTATTCTTTTAGACATGTTTTGCTTTGAATATATGTAGTCCATAGGTACACTTTAAAGCAAGGAACAAAATACTCTTATTGGGATCCTCTATTCGTACTTGAACAAATTCAATGCCACACTATATCTTATATGCATGTTTACTACAAGGGGCAGGATCTGAGGCTATCACGGTTCATATTTTAGACTTACGTTTAGCGAATGACATGATGTTGGGAAGATTCAAATATACAAGACTCACATAACATGAAAGACCAATCATTTCATGTAGCTTCATGTGAAACATACGATACAAATCACCTCTATTTAGAGAAGCAAAGAGCGGACATTTAACATGGTAAGTCGGTTAAGACTCATCTCAAAGCGGATATTAGGCTAAATGGCTTAGGCTTAAAACTAGTGGTTTCAACATGGATATGCAGCGGGACATCTAATATGGCATTATGACACAATTTCACATCATATTGGTGGTTCTTATAGTCCGGCACGTGATCGTACAACTTAGGCTAAGGTGCGAGCAAATTATCTAACATGGTTCAAATTGTAAGGAAAGACATGACATAGCTATAGAGGATACTATGGATGAAACATATGATCATAACAAAGGAACACAGTGTTGTATCTCGTCCTGGTATACAAATGGTCACTTAAAGATGTGGAGGACACTCGATGGTATTTGGATACCGCGACTTCACGATATCATCTTAACAAGACGCAAATGAGATCGGATATTATACGCTGAACATTATCGATCGCGATATCGGACTAATCACACTAACAAAACAGAATTACAAATCGGTAGCAATTAATTCGACTACGGATCGGACATGGCGAATGCACTTCAACTCGTATGAAAATGGTATTAAACACAACTTAGCGAGGACCACGGCATTCAAACAAATTGTAAAGCGTAAATCACCCCAAGAAATCGAAAGAGCAGGTTTACCTTCTCCGGGCAGCGAACCGGGGCAGCGTATCAAGTCGTCGGTCCACTCGAGTTATTGCGATGCGATTGAAAAGGGGCAAAGCTGGTGCTTGGAAAGTAATTGCTGGTCTCTTAAATGTGAGATTTCGACTTACTAGTTCAGGGTAGGCTTTTTCGGATTTCCTACTGGTTGCTGCTAAGTCTCTGGATGCTGAATCCTTAAATCATCTGAAACCTGTTTTACCCTGCTGTTGTTGCTACTGGACTCCTTTGAGCCCTGCCTTACTCTGTTCACCTGTGCTACTGATCCCCTTGACTAAGCTCTGAATTCGATCCCTTTCCATCCCTAAATTGCTATGTTGTGTTCTTCCCTTTCGATGCTATCTGGGTCTCCTAACTGCTACTAAAGTGTGTCGATGGTATGGGTATCTTAACTGCTGCTAAAGTGTGTCGATGCTATGGGTTTCCTAACTATTGCTAAGGGTGAAATGATTGCTATCCCAGGCCCTTAATCGATGCCATCGCTCCCGCCCGTCTCTCTGCTCATGCTGTCCCCCTGTCGATGCTCTTTGCATGTTCTTATATAGCCCCTCTTCGGGTTCCTCATTAGGTAAATAGTAAGGGCTGATATTAACGCGATTTGGTGCTGAGATTTCGAAAAGATTTGGGTAGATTTCTCAGTGATTTCGAACGGGTTATGATTTGAAGGGATTTGGGTCTTTGGTTATGGAAAGCAATCGTTGGAGAAAGGAGGAAGATTTGGGTTCGATTCACGGATTCTCGGCGAGAATCACGCAGCGAGGAAGGTGCGGCGATGGGGCGAGTGCGGCGGATGTCTTAGTCGCTAGGGTTTCGTTAGGTTTTGTTTGAGGAGATGAAGTCGATTTTTGTGTTGGACGAATGGGCTTTGGGGGAGGGGCGTTTAGGGTAAGGTATAGAGGGCAGAAGTTTTATGGGATGCTGGTAAATGGACCGCGGGTGTGGGCTTGAGGCAGTAGAATGTTTTAATTAGGTATTAATGTTAGGCTTTTAATTAATTAGCTAGTTAATTCTAGGTAAGTGTATTATTAATTATTTAACAAATGTGATTAAATTAATTAGGTGCTTTATTATAATTATCTAGGTGCTACATTAGTCTAATTATTTAGGTGCTAAATGCGGGCGCGTTATTTAACTAATGCTTAATACTTTAGAATCACGCTATTATTTAAAATCTTATTGTTATGCATTATTGCGAAGTTAAATTAAAATCAAAATGAGCTTAGATTGAATTATTTAAATGCTAAATGCAAATATGATTTTTAAGAATTGTTTAAAGCTTTTATAAATCGTATTTATTAAATGCATGTATTAGATTAAAATTGATTTTAAAGTTACAAATGATTACTAATAAATGCGGCTATGCTACGACACGACGTTATCGCTAAATTATTTATTTTATGCATTTATTAATTATTTAAAATTACGACAAAGCTTAAAGTTAATAAATGCGGGCGCGGGACTCTAAGTGCTTAAAACTCTACGTAAGACGCGATGTCATTATTAAATTATTTATTTATGCCTGTATTTATGTTTTATCGCTGCATTTTATCCTAAAAAAATTATTTTACAAAAATTAGTGTAATTTTATAGTTAATGGTGGGCGGGAGGTCAAAATTGGGTGTCAACGGATGTCCTCTTTGTATGGAGATGATGGAAGAATCTTGGACAAAGCGTTGACTCATGTAATTTTGTCTCGATCTTCAGTGCGAAATGCTAGGCGGTAGACAAGGTGACGCAAAATCAAAAAGCGTCCCGATGTCGAGTTATGGCGACACCGGGATACCATGGTCAAAACACTAAAGCGGGCTAAAGCGGACTCAAAGGCATCCCGATGTCGAGTTATGGCGACAACTGGCTACCATGGTCAAAACACCAAGCGGGCTAACGGACTTAAAAAATCCCGGTGTCGAGTTATGATGACAACTTTGGGTTATGGTCTAAAAGTAAAAGAAAATAAGCGGCTTGAACACAGGGTGTACGCTATGGCTTATGGTCTTTGGGTTACATGGTGGTGTGGAAGCGAGTGGGCGGCGCTGAGGCGGCTTACGCGATCGTTGGGAAGGTTGGCCCCGGCATTGCCGGTTGTTGTAGAGAAAATCCACGTTGTGCTCCTGCTGCTGCATGCTAAGACTTGAACAAACGGTTAGTGCATAACTGCTAAGGCAAAATAATTTTAAAAACAATGTAACTGTGAATAGAAAAGGTTATCCTGCAAAACGCGATGCCTGTTGTGTTGATGCGATGTTGCGAATGCTGTGATTTTCGTCCTTGCACAGACGTGTTGCGATTGTGAACGCGGGCATGTTGTCCTTGCTGCAATTGTCCCTGTATACTAAAGCTCAAGAAAGAGTTAGTGCATAACTGTTAAGACAGAATAATAAAGCATGAATGAGAAAAATGCAATTTTGAGAACAGAGAAAGTCGTCCCTGTGTAGATGCGATATGCTGATGATGGCGTCGTTTTCGGACTTGCTGTGCTGATAACGTCGTTGCCTGGACGTGTTGCTGCTGGCGTCGTTGCGTAGACTTGCTGTGCTGATAACGTCGTTGCCTCAATTGTCCCTGTATTGGGTTTTCTAACAGCAGGTCTGATCTTTCTCTCTTCATATACCGTCAAGGTAATGATATAGCTTACATCCTTCTATATGTTGATGATATTATATTAACTACTTCATCAGATGTTCTTCGCAAGTCTATCATGTCTCTTCTTAGCTTATAATTTGCTATGAAATATCTACGGCCATTAAGTTCTTTCTTGGGGATAGTTGTAACACGTCAGGTGGTTTATTTTTATCTCAAAAGAAGTATGCAGAAGAGATCGTTGAACGAGTTGACATGTCCTCATGTAAGTCGTCCTCCACTCCGATTGATACTAAACCGAAGTTGAGCGCTACTTCCAGCAAGCCATATGCTGACCCATCACATTACCGTAGCCTTGCATGAGCCCTGCAATATCTTATTTTCACGAGACCTGACATATGATCGGTATATTTTATATACACTTTTCGAGTCGTTTTTAGTTAGTCTTTTGTCCCTTTTTGTACAAATAAGTGTCGTATTAGGATAGATTTTCTTTCTTTTGAGTCAAAGTGGTTAAAATGGCCAAATGGCGGAAAATGAGCTAAAAGAGGGCAAAAGTGAAGGTTCCAAAGCTTAAGCGAGAAAGTGGCGAGCAGCGTAAGCAGTCGTGCGCGGCCTCGCCAACAGTGCGAGGGCGGCGCTTAATCATCGGAAGAGGCTCTGAAGTTGCGACACGGCACCTCGAGCAGAGATCGGGCGCGGCGCGTCAAATCATCCGGACGATCACAGACTTCCGCGCGGCCGATAGCAGGTCGCGCGGCGGCGAAAAATCGGAGTTTAATGACCAGTGCAGGCGGGCACGAAGGAAAAAGGTTGAGGCGGTTTTGAGCCTATAAAAGGAGAACCCTAGGCAGTTTTTAAGGGTTCCCTTTCTTGCACAACACAAGGATTCTTGGATTGAAGATTGGAGACCATAATTTAGTAACTTTCTTTTCTTTTCCTTTATTTCAGTTTTGTATGATGAACCTTGAATTAGTTCTTGTCATGTCAATGGCTAGGAACTAATTCTTTTATAGGGCTTTCCATGTTAATTCACTAGAAACTTATGTTATGAATTGATGCATGTTATGGTTATTCTTCTTCTTGTTGAGATTTATCCAATAATTGCTTTGAATGCTTGGTAATTAATTGATCACTAATTATCATTATTTATATAATTTCTAATCAAACTTCGAAAGGAGGAGGTTGTGAATATGCTGTAAGTTGGGTAGACATATTTTGGATTGGGGATGAAAATACCTCAATTATTTATGTAGCGTTAATGAGAGGCTTAAAAACCCTAATTTTACGCATGGCGTGTGACGGTTAACTAGGTTTTTGTTCTTAATCCTCCTATAGAGTCATCCTTATCACCGAAAGGTAGAAAGGAGCAATATTGGGGTTGAGTGTTTATATAGTCTTAACGGGAGTATAAAACGATTTCGTAAACCTGCTAGCTCCAAAAGAAGAACCATAACTCATTGCATTAATAAATAACATAAGCGGATAGTTGAGGAGACATGGAAGCCCTATTCTCATCACAACTGAAGTAAACCTATAGTTAATTAGCTTTTATAATCGTTAGTTATAAACAACAAAAATCAATATCGGTTACCAAATAGATACCAAAAGATAGATAATTGGTACTTGAACACTAATCCTTGTGGACGATATTCGGTCTTACCAAGACTATATTACTTGAGTCGACAACGTGCACTTGCGTTAAAGTGTGTGCATCTTTTCGCGCATCAAGTTTTTGGCGCCGTTGTCGGGGATTAGGCATAGTTCAATATCAATTTTATCTATTTTTAATTTCTAATTTGGTTTTTAATTTTTATTTTATTTTTATGTTTTTTATTGATTTCGGTAAAAATCAGGGTGCCGTGATTTGTTGTCTGTTTTTGATCTATTTCAGGAAATCAGTTTATGCGAAGGAGAAGAGGGGCAGACACTCTTGTTCCCTTCAATCCAGAGATTGAAAACACATGAGCGAAAGAATCGGATTGCAACCTTGATAGAGATGGACGGTGTTCAAAACAACAATATGATGAGAGAAGGGTTAGGTGAAAATCAACCTAACCCAGGAATGCCTCGGCAAGTACCTATGGATGTCGAGGAAAGAGTTCAAGTCCAGGCAGAAAGAAGCTTGGGAGACTATGTGCTGCCGAGGGTGAATGGAGCACAGACATGTATTAGGCTCCCTGCAATAGGAGCAAACAACTTTGAGATAAAACCGGCGATTCTGAGCATGGTGCAGAACACAGTGCAATTTGGAGGCGCCATCGAGGATCCACGTATACGCATAGCTAATTTCTTGGAGCTATGTGCAACTTTCAGATATAACGGCGTTACTGATGATGCCGTCAGATTGAGGCTCTTTCCCTTCTCACTCAGGGATAGAGCAAAAGTATGGTTAAATTCCCTGCCAGCTGATTCAATTTTTACATGGCAAGAGCTGGCACAAAAATTTCTAGCCAAATTCTTTCCCCCGTGCAAAGCAGCGAAATTGAGAGGGGAGCTAAATAACTTCTACCAAGCAGATGGAGAGTCATTGTACGAAGCGTGGGAAAGGTTCAAAGATTTGCAGAGAAAATGCCCACACCATTGCATTGAGTTGTGAAACTTGGTCCACATCTTCTATAAAGGGCTCAGCGGAACAACTAGAACCATTATAGATGCAGCAACAGGTGGGACATTCATGAGGAAAATAGCCCACGACGCTCACGAATTATTAGAAGATATGACCACCAACAACCATGTCACAGAAGAGAGATCAATAAGTGGGAGGAGAACAGTGGGAGTCCACGAAATAGATGTCATTGCTGCCTTGAATGCCCAAGTAGCCCTTTTGGCGAAACAATTCGCGAGAACATCTGATGCTCGGTGAATGCAGTTCAGATGCCAAAGAGCTGTGAAATCTGTGGAGGCCCACATACATTCGATAGGTGTCCTTCAGCTGATCCTAATAATATGCCAATCGAGCAGGCAGAATGTCAGGCCGTGGGTAACTATCAGAGGCCACAAAACAATCCATACTCCAACACATATAATCCAGGGTGGAGGAATCACCCAAATTTCTCATGGAGAGGACCGAGGCGCGAGAATCAATACGAGGCGATGCAAACCCAGCAGAACAGAATCAGCCGCTTTACTCGGGCCACATCCCCAGTTCAATGCCGGTTCGTGAAAAGCGAGCCGTGAGCGGCTTTGTTGGCACTCACCAACGCCAGACTCGGATTCGTGGCGAAGCTAGATCCTCGTTCAGAACTTGGAAACACAAGTGGGTCGGCTAAGCGAAAGCGGCGAGCCATAGGTAGTGCAACGCCAAGCAACACAGAGGTGAATCCGAGGGAGCAATGTCGAAAGATAATTGAGAAGTGGCAGCGATTGGAAGCGGCGATCACCTCGGCCGATAGTTGAGCAAATGGCAGAGATAGAAAAAGAGAAGGCGGTTGAATCTCGCCCAACAGTAGAGAAAACTCCAGAGAAGGAGTATACAGAGAAGATCCCATTCCCCCAGAGATTACAGCAGAAGGCGGTTGATAAACAATTCTCCAAATTTTTGGAGACATTCAGAAAGCTGCATATCAACATACCTTTTATAGAAGCGTTGGAGCAGATGCTATCCTATTTCAAATTCATGAAAGAGATCTTGGGGAAGAAGAAGAAGAAACTGGCGGAGTATGAGATAGTAGCACTAACGGAGGAGTGTAGTGCTATCCTGCAGAAAAAGTTGCCCCCTAAACTAAAAGACCCAGGGAGCTTTACACTACATTGCACAGTTGGCAGGGTGACATGCAACAGAGCTCTGTGCGATTTAGGGGCAAGAATAAATCTGATGCCTTTATAGGTATTTAAACGATTGGAGTTGGGCGAGGTAAAACCAACCATAGTGAGCCTGCAGCTGGCCGATAGGACATTGGTTCATCCAAGAGAGAAGATTGAGGACGTGATTGTTAAAGTAGGAAAATTCTTTTTTTCCTGCGGACTTCCTCATTCTTGACATGGAAGAGGATGCAGAAATCCCTATCATATTGGGGAGACCATTCCTAGCGACAGGGAGAGCCTTGATCGATGTAGAAAGGAGAGGCGACATCGAGGTGGAGAAGGAAGAAATGGTGTTTAAAGTATTTAAACACATCATTGAGCCACCAACCATGAGCAGGTGCTTTGCAATCAGCACCATCAAACCCCCCTGTGAGCCAGTACAAGTCAAACCAAGGGAGATGAGCCCACGAAAGCAGGTATGGCTTGCCGAACTTCCACAAATGCAGGTATGTGTTCATGAACTTTCCCATAACGATAATGCTAAGAGAAGAAAAAGAAAAAGAAAACGAAAAATGTGGAGAAAATGGATTAGCTGTGGGGTTAATCCACCCCACATTCATTGAGTTAAGGAACTTGCGTCCGGCTAAAAGAAGTTAAAGACAACGCTACTTGGGAGGCAACCCAAGGTATTTGAATTATTTTACTTTAATATAATAGTTTTTTATTAAGAACGGTCTCACGGAGGTAGTGTTTATGTTGTGATTGACAGGTATAGCCAATAAATTAAAGGGCGAAAAACTGAAGAACAACCAGGATTTCCAGAAAAACGGGTAAGCGCGGCACCAGAGCGAGCGCGGCGCCAAAAAGCGAGCGCGGCGAAGTTTAAGCATCGCGGCGCCCGAAAGCGGCGTGGAAAATCGAAAAAATTGCAAAGTCGGCGCCAATGCAGGCCGCGCGCGAAATTCGGCGATGCGAACATTGGCGCCGCGGCTGAATGCGAACGCGCGGCGAAATCGACGGTGATAAAATGCCCAAAAATCAGATTTTCCCCAACTTCAAAACCAAAACCTAACCCCCCTTCTCCACAAAACCCACGAAAATCCACAAGTTACCCACAAATCCTCCACAAATCAAACCCAACCACAATCAAAACTCTTAAATTCCTAAAACCCTTAGCTATCTCAACCAACAAAACTCCATCCCATTGCCTCAAATCACCATTAGAAGCAAGAACACCTTGAAGAACACCATAAAAAGGTAATCTTCATTTTTTTTTCTTGAAAAGCTTTCAATAGTCAAAAAAGGTAGTAGTTTGGAGAAGGGTTGCATTGTCGAAGTAGTTGGAGTGCTGGAAAAAAAAATTGGTTGTGAAGTTTAGAGAAGGAGCAGACAAGGAAAGTGTGGGTATTGGGTAGTAGAGTTGAAGTTTGGGGGTGTTAGTGTTTTAGCTGCTAATTGTTGATTGTGTTGGGGAACATTTGTGCTACTAAGTTGTGAGCTGCAGAAAGTAATTTAACCATGTCCTCCAGAAAAAGAAGAGTCTCTGCATCTACATCAGCCCCGCAATATGATGAGACTAGGTTTGTCAGCCGAAGTGCTCAAGATAGATACCATAAACTCAATACAAGGCCCTTAATCCCTGAAAGGGGAATGGACTATCAAAGAGACTCGCTGGAAGAGGGAGATGTCTATGAGCCCATTCGGGCGATGATTGAGATGAGAGGGTGGAAAAGATTTGTAAAATCGGGAAAGATAGCACCAATAAACACAGTGATGGTGCGTGAATTTTATGCTAATCTTCCGGAGAAGGTGGAAAATGGATGTTTTGTGAGGAAATTATGTACTGTGTGGCGAAGCGGTTAATCGCGCAATTGGAAGCAGATGATGTTGAAGGAGGAGATGGTGATTGGAACCACTTTAGAACATGGTCTGAAGCACCTCCAACATCAATCGGAATCTGCGTCGCGAACCATGAAACTACCAGCTGCATTTGATATTGCAAGAAATGGGTCAAGAGGATGGCGGTGTCGATTCAACAAAGCGACGAGGTTGGTTGTATTTCGTCGATGCCGCGTGATTCCATCCACGCACTTTGCAGTGCGGAAAGGTAATCAAGCGATATATGAAATTATGGCGGGAAGACGATTGATGTGGGAAGGAGATAGTGCAAAGTATTGAAGAGACCCGATCGGTTGGTAACAACGGGTGGGTTGGGACATGGCTCAATCATTACAACTCTACGCGCCTTCATGGGGTCCCAACCTACCCAATGACACTCGAGAGAAACCAGCGCATGTGTCTTATGGGATAGTGCACTCGCTTTCCGGACCAAGCCCGTGGCGAAGAAGAAGACAACCACCGCCACCACCAAAGCGGCAGAGGCGCGATGAGCGAAGATGAGCACGAAATAGAGGCTCAATATGCGGCGAGCCTAGCCACGGCTTACCACGGTCGAAACCTCGGTGCCCGTGATGGAGCAATTGCTTGAGAATCGGATGAGGATGATCACGGTTTGGACACGATGATACAAGGGCGGCAAGCGCGGACAAATTAATGAGATGAGTTCCTTGTTCAACCAGTGGTCCATGCACTATCCCATGCCACCGCCACCACCACCATTTTAGCCAAGTCTGTAAGTATCTTATTTCTTTTATTGTCTTTGATTCTACACACATTGGGGACAATGTGTGATTTAAGTTTGGGGGGGTGTTTTATTTGTGTCTTAGTGTTATGGTATGTTTGAGTCTTTTTGATTGTTTTGTGTATAGTTTGAGTCACAATTTTTTTTCTTTTGAGTCATAGTTGTCTGTCAAAGATCATGTGTGCTGTAGTTACTAGAAACACCTAGTGAAGTAAGGTGGAATAATGTAATGGAATTAGAAGCAACTATCTAAACACCTAGGTTAGATATGCCAAAAACTCAAAAAAAAAATCTGTCTATTTGGAGTTTCTTGCTTAAATTATGCCTGCTAAATGATGAAAACCTATGTGTTATGATTGCTTGCTATTTGAGGCGAAATAGTTAGGATATGCATGTTAGGGAGATGACTCAGACGTTTCTTTGATAGCCAATTCTTACCACTATTTTCTATCCCTGACTTTAAAAGTATCCCTAGTCAGCCCCATTGAGCCTAAAAATTGAAACTTCTTATTTGACACCCTATATTCCCACAAATTGTGCCATAAGTAAAAATGTGAAATAGTGGAATAAATTGTGTTAAAAAAGAGACAAAAAGAGTGAACAACTTTGATGCACCCCAATAAAAAAGTAATAAGAAATAGGCAAAAGCCTAAGTTTGGGGGTGCTTGTCATTATTATACACTTCACTCTCCCAAAACAAAAGAGGGGAAAGATTGATTTGAAGTGAAGAAAAGAATCAAAAGAAAAGGGAAACACTGAAAAGCTAAAGAGCTTATGGTACACAAAAATGAGCCTAAATGCCTATTTTTACCTACCTATACTTAAGCCTACATTACAACCCTTAAAGTCCTGAAGATCTCTTGTATGCATATCCAGGATTAGTGGAGAATAGCAAGTAAACATGTCATAGGATTTTTGAATTTTACAAGCATGATTCAGTATGTTGACTTCCATTAAGCATGATAAAAATGAGTTTGCGAAATATCTAGCTTAATGTGTTTAGTGTGCTAAAAATTTCATGCTATATGTTCCTGCATATTATTCTGCTAACCTTCATGTTTTTCTAGATAACATCAATGCAGCAAAAGTGATCAATGTCAGTGAGTCTTTTATTTTTCGTTTCTTTGAGTCTTTAATTTTTTTTTTCTATCTTTGCTCGAGGGCGAGCAAAGGTTAAGTTTGGGGGTATTTGATCGGTGTATTTTATATACACTTTTCGAGTCGTTTTTAGTTAGTCTTTTGTCCCTTTTGGTACAAATAAGTGTCGTATTATGATAGATTTTCTTTCTTTTGAGTCAAAGTGGTTAAAATGGTCAAATGGCGGAAAAGAAGCTAAAAGAGGGCAAAAGTGGAGGTTCCAGAGCTTAAAAGCAGAGAAAGTGGCGAGCAGGCGAAACGCAGTCGGCGCCGCGCCTCATGCCAACAGTGCGGGCGCGGCGCTAATCATCGAGAGGCTACGAAGTTGCGGCGCGGCTCTCGAACAGCGAAGATCGGGGCGCGGTGCAAATCATCCGACGCATCACAGACTTCCGGCCAGCGGCTAAATCATCCGACGCATCACAGACTTAGCGCGCGGCCGATAGCGAACGCGGCAGCGACGCGGAAAATCGAGTTTAATGACGACTGCAGGCGGGCACGAAGGGAAAAAGGTTGAGGCGGTTTGAGCCTATAAAGGAGAACCTAGCGCTTTTAAGGGTTCCCTTTCTTACAACACAAGGATTCTTGGATGAAGATTGGAGACCATAATTTAGTAACTTTCTTTTCTTTTCTTTTCCTTTATTTGATTTTGTATGATGAACCTTGAATTAGTTCTTGTCAATGGCTAGGAACTAATTCTTTTATAAGGCTTTCCATGTTAATTCACTAGAAACTTATGTTATGAATTGATCGTGTTATGGTTCTTCTTCTTGTTGAGATTTATCCAATAATTGCTTTGAATGTTTGGTAATTAATTGATCACTAATTGTCATTATTTATATGATTTCTAATCAAACTTCGAAAGGAGGAGGTTGTGAATATGCTGTAAGTTAGGTAGACATATTTTGGATTGGGGATGAAAATACCTCAATTATTTATGTAGCGTTAATGAGAGGCTTAAAAACCCTAATTTTACGCATGGCGCGTGACGGTTAACTAGGTTTTTGTTCTTAATCCTCCTATAGAGTCATCCTTATCATCGAAAGGTAGAAAGGAGCAATACTGGGGTTGAGTGTTTATATAGCCTTAACGGGAGTATAAAACGATTTCGTAAACCTGTTTGCTCCAAAAGAAGAAGAACCATAACTCATTGCATTAATAAGTAACATAAGCGGATAGTTGAGGAGACATGGAAGCCCTATTCTCATCACAACTGAAGTAAACCTATAGTTAATTAGCTTTTATAATCGTTAGTTATAAACAACAAAAATCGATATCGGTTACCAAATAGATACCAAAAGATAGATAATTGGTACTTGAACACTAATCCTTGTGGACGATATTCGGTCTTACCAAGACTATATTACTTGAGTCGACAACGTGCACTTGCGTTAAAGTGTGTGCATCTTTTCGCGCATCAACATATCTTATGTTGTGCAACAGATTTGTCTATTCATGCATAACCCGATGGAGGATTCACATGCATGCTCTCAAGCGCATTGTGCGCTATATCCAGGGCACTCTCGATCGTGGCTTGCATTTATATTCGTCTTCGACAACCACTCTCATTTCGTACACAAATGCAAATTGGGGTGGATGTCCGGATACCAGACGTTTCACGTCTGGTTATTGTGTCTTTCTGGATGACAATTTGATATCTTGGTCCTCCAAAAGGCAAGCTACCTTGTCTAGGTCCAGTGCCGAAGCAGAATATCGGGGAGTTTCCAATGTGGTTTCTGAATCATGTTGGCTAGCAACCTTCTCCTGGAGCTCCACTGTCCTGTTCCGAAGGCGACATTGGTTTATTGTTATAATGTTAGTGCAATTTATCTCTCATGAAATTTGGTTCAACATCCACACACTAAACATGTTGAGATGGATATTCACTTTGTTCGCGAAAAGGTTACTCGCGGACAAGTAGATGTCTTACATGTCCCGTCGCGCTATCAGATCGCCGATATTTTTACAAAAGGTCTTCCGCTAGTTCTATTTGAAGATTTTCGGGACAGTCTCAACATACGTCGATCTCCCGCTTCGACTACGAGAGTGTGATAGAATATTTAGTCATAATTGTGTATATTTTGTATTTGATAAGTATATATTTAGTCATTTATTATCTTAATTGTAGCCTAGAATTATGTTTATATTATGAATATATTTACTATCTCTTTAAAAATGAAATAATCGAGGAAGATATTTCTTACCATTCACAATTACCTAGCTGACATCAAATATAGTTAACGTAGAAACTATTTGTAAAAGACACCAAAAGGAACTAAACAATATATAGTTCACGGTATTCAAGCCTCGATTTACATAGAACTTTGAAGAACTAAAACTTGAAAATGAGATAGTGAAGGACTTCGTGTGATGGAGCCAAAATGCAAATAGACGCATGAATAATAAACTAAAAATAATACAAGTAGTAGTAATTAAGTAGCTGATGTAATCTTTTTAGATCAAAATTAAGTGATGCCTGGAAATACTAATAAACCGTCCACAAGTTAGAACAAGTCAAATCACACACGTTCTTTTACGTTGCCGACTCAACAACTACGTAGCATTTATAGAATAGTCAACAATTTGGCCGTCTTTGATCCCGTGCGAGGTGTGCTACTGCACAGGGATTCCTGAAAAACAAAAAAAATTATGACTTATTTTTTCATTTTTTATTAAGTAGTACTGTAAAGACTCATAATTCGCAGGTCTTAACCCAATTAAGGGTCTATTTTTACGAATTAGAACAGAGCCCAAAAATATTTGATACAGAACCTAGACCCTGGTAACAATAATTAAAAACAAAGGTGAATGACATAACAAAAAATGTTAGTTTATTGAAAACAATTTAATATTTGCTCAATCATTTGTCCATTACTGCTTAGACGTTGAATACACTGAAAGTGGCCGTCTCCTCATTGGAATTTAATAAATCCTTCCCTTCTTTAAACTAAAGGCTTTATCACTGTTGGCTACTGCAAATATTATTAGAGGATATATTAAATAGCAGTATCTATTCGGGTATGGCTCTATGTAACTTAGTGACCTTTCCTTTACATATATTGGCCAGTTAGTAACCTAGCTAGCTAGCTCATAACTTTCTTTTTTCATTCTTTCTATGCCTTCTTCACCACCACAAATTCTCAAGAATTCTCCTCTCTTATTTGGATACTCGGAAGTATGAGTAATCCAACTAGAATAAAATCTAGATTTATGCAAAATTTAGCCTATGATAGAGGTTAAATATATCCACAAGTACATCCAACCAATAAAAACTGGAAAAACTCTCTTTTCCTCCTTTAGGAATGGATAGTAGGCAAAATCCTTGCTAGGAATTCCGTGTTAGTTTTTGTATTTCTTAGGGTTATAGGTGAAGCCGACTTCGTAAAACTCTTTGGACCTTAGCCTCTTAAGAATTGGGTTCTAGTGACGGGTTCTTGGCTCGTTTGAACTCATATCTGGTAAAAGTAGTGGCCTAGTTGTCCCACACCTCATTTGCTTGCAAGGAACTCTTGAGTTCTTGAGAAAGGGGATGGATATTGAGATGGATAAGGGAAAGAAGAATTCAAACTCGTCTATACTCAAGAAATTAGAACGATATTTATCGATGAAGAGGGAAAGTCGAACGATGATCTTGTCCAAAAGTAAATCATGGGACAGTAGTAGCAAAGCAAAGAATCCAGTAGTACTAGCACCGCAAGGCTGTTTTTATGTGTACGTTGGGCCAGAGAAAGAAAAGTTTACAATCAAGACAAAATATGCAAACCATCCATTATTCAAGATGTTGCTTGAAGATGCTGAAATGGAATATGGCTATGATATCCAAGGACCCATTTTGCTTCCTTGTGATGTTAATCTTTTCTACAACGTATTGGGCCAGATGGACAGTGAAAAAGAGTTTAATGGGCCAGGATGTGGGCTTGCCTCATGCAGCTCATTTAGTCCTGCAAGGCGTTTGGGCAAGGGTTATGGATCTTATGGGATTCTCACTACACCAAGAATGCTCAAGCTCAACAGTTTCAATTAACTGTATATGAGTAGTAGAAAGAAAATATTACTCTGTGATCATTTTTTAATATGCATGTGGGTTTGTAAATTGCACAAGTTGTGGGGTACTACTAGTTTAAATAATATGTTTGTGTTCTTATGTTGTCTTTCTAAGAGCTAGTTAGGGCTAGTGCTAATTAATTGATAAAACAAGTGATGACCGTCAAGAATAGGTTGCGGATTCGAATCCTAAGAATGAAAACAATCTTAATAGGAAAGCTACCATGTTGCTACATCTAATACAATGGTTAAAGAACTTCAATGATTAATACTTTGGTTAAATACAATTATCAGCTGAAAATTTAAATATAAAACATCTACACGTTCACACATTAAGCAAGTGAAGCAACAATGACAACAAACCCACATACCATACTTAGAGGCTTTTCATAATTTTGTTTAAGACTAACTCTATACGCATGCTTAGCCACACCATACACCTGACCCAATTATGAACTTTGATAGGTTTACATAAATAACACAAATACAAGAAATTGGAAACTTCACTTTCATCATCAGATGGTACAGTGTCTACTTTGAAAGAAAAAGAAATGCACAGGTTAACATTATAGAATAAGCAAAGGCAAAACAAATGCCTTACAGACCAACCCATTGGGGAATTACATAATTAAGAGATTTTCTTAAAAAGTGGGCTCTCATTATCTAGTTTTTAGGTAATCAACTATATTTATTTTTTCTCAAAATATTCAATTATAGTCAGCAAGAGAAATGCAGATGTTACTCTCTATCTTTCTAATATTTTATATACTAAAATAATTGCAAATTAAACCCATTGCAACAACACCAACAAATTGTCAAGCTTCATGAACTTTGATTCATGTTGGGTCCTGGGGTTATACTATGGAATAATAAAAAAACAAGCAGTAAGTAAAATCACTTGAAACAGTTTACAAATGTCGTCCGACAAAACTGACGACAATTAGATAAAAACAGAAAAACCTTTGAAGAGTAAATTGCAACGGAAATAATAAAGACACAAAGGTTTAAATTTTCATAGGTTATATATTAATATAATCTATGATGGTCAATGACCAAAAGTATTGTATATATATATATATATATTAATATATATACATAATTGAATATATTCCTTCTTTTACAATCTTACAAAATAATACTAAAGTAATAAATAGGTTTAAGCCGCAGATGACTTATGCCTGAAAAATCTAACTAAGTAGATATAGAAAACATCTCATTATAATTGTTTCAATAAAGAACTAATCTAGAATCTAGTCAACAACTATAATGTTGGACAGAATGTCGTCGAACGCTCAGGCAACACAGTGATCCAGTTTTCTGATCGAGATTTCTGGAGAGCTCTCTTAATCTTTTTCTCTTGTAATTTCTGGATATCGATTCCTTGATGTAGCCTCTCTATTTATAGTAGAGAGTCTTCCTTGAAATGCTCAATGAATCATTGTGGAAGTTGAGCAAAAGGTGGGCAGCTTGAAAAGGTTTGTTGAAGACGAATGTGGAGCAAAATCCTCCAACCTCTTGGACTTGTTCCCCAAGTTTAGCAACGCCTTGGACTTGGTCTTCCCACGTGTATAATCAGCTCAACAAGTTCATTGTCAGGTCACTTTACCATCATGGTAAAAATCTCACGAGATAAGCTTCAGTCTGTGAAGAAGCGGCAAAACTGTTATCAGAATGTTGGTCCAAATGTCATGACATTTGTTCCAACATTTTCTGACTTGAACTTAATTCTGAAAATGTTATGTTAGGTAAAATGTCATAACATAAAACTCAACATTAACATTCTCCCCCTTTAGTGTGAGTGACATATGACACTTATAAACGCCCCCCCTTAACATGTGATGACACACAAACAACATATACACAATAATATATATGATATTCATACATAGGATTAGACGAACCCAAAAATATACAGAAATATTTTGTCCAATCATTACACCCCAAAATAAAATAGTCGTTTGATCATCTTTACAACTCAATTCAAATTAAGCATTCATCAGTAGCACATAGCATTAACAACAAACAGTAATCCATCATCCAACACCAGCAATAATCCATCATCCAACACCAACATCACTAACATATCAGCAATTTTTCATACTTCAGCATCTTTACACCTCTCTTGCATGTCAAGCATTAGTAGTAGCTTCCAGCTGCTTTCTACTTCTGCTTGAATTTACACCTGCAACCACCAGCACCCAGTCTTTATCAGCTCACACCTGCAACCACCAGCACCCAGTCTTTATCAGCTCCTCCTGCATTATTTCTTTGCAGCAGTATCAGCTCCCCCTGCATTGTGTCTCTTCTTTGCAGCAGCAGCAACCTCCCCATGTTTCCCAGAATCTCTCCCCCTTTTTGGGAAGAAAGTAGCATTAGAGGACGATCTCTTGCTTGAATCAGGGCTTCTTTAACAGTCTCAACTTCTGAAATTTTAAGGTTGACCTTTGCGAGTTGATTCACAAGACATTCTGTTGTCAACTGAGATCCTTCTGAGTCTGTGTTGCCAGAAATGTTGGTGACATTTCTTTCAACATCAATTCTGTTTTGCTCAAGTTTCCAGAGTAAGTCTATAATCCTGTCTTTTCTTTTTAAAATTGCTTTGTTCACAGTGTACAACTCTGGATTTTTCCCAAGTATGTCCTTCTTCTTTGGTTGAAAGTCTTGTGATGTAAGGACTTTGAAAATTAAAGAGAGAAAAGGTAGGATTGAAGTGGATTCTTTTTGGGCTAAGTTGACAATTTGATTAAAGATTGTTTGGCTTAGGTCAACTCTCAATCCTTTACCGACCTTGTATAACAAGCGAGCTTGTTCTGAAGTGACAATTGACTCATTCATTGAAGGGGTCAATTGTGTATACCAATTTTATGGAGGGTTGCAAACAAAGCTGTTAGTTTGGAGGCTGGACATCTAGAGATCCATTTCTGCATTATACCTCTTGTGAGGTATTTAATGATTTCATCTTTATCTTCCATTGCATGGTCTGAATCTATAACATCCTCCTCATCCTTTAAGTCCAGACATTGACTAATAACAACAGGTGTGAATTTATATATTCCATTACAGAAGTATACTTTACCGAATTGCTTAGAGTTAGTATCTTCCATAATAGTGTCTAAGTTAGCATAAAACAACCTGATTACATTGTCAATATAGGGTCCTTTGTTTGTAACAGATCCGAGAAGACTTTTGTGCTTAAAAAACTCAATCAAACCATGTTCTGAACAGGGGGCAATGTCTAATGCTTTTTCGTACTTGATGATTCTATTTTTATAGCAGTCCCAATTTTTAGAACTAGTTTCAGAATAGAATTTCTCAAAAAAGAAGGTTACCTCTTGATTAGACTCTAAGTCTGATTTTGTTCTACTGGAGGAGACTGGAGATTGAGTCTGTTCCGGAGTTGGCTGAAATGTTGCCTGGGATGACGTGACACTTGGGGCAACATTAGGGGCATTATCTGAAAAAGTTCAGCTCTTGTACTTCTGGAAAAAAATCTTGGGCAGTACCTCTTTAATGGAGTATCGTCAGATATTTCTTCATCTGACGACTTTCCAGCAGCCGAAACAAATGGATCAGAATGAGATGGAGAGGTTTGGGTTGGTTCAGTTTGCTTTTCAAAAGAGGTGTTCTTTTCATCATCTTCGGTTGAAAAATCGAAGTCGGAATCATCACAGTCACTGCTAGAAACGCAGAGACTTGCTATCGAACTTGGACTTCTTCGTTGCTAGTTGGGATTCAACATTTCTCTCATAAACTCTTATTGACCTCCGTGTTAGAAATTTAGATGTGCTTTCCATTTTTCCTAGAACAGACACATCTGGAGTTGCGTCTAGGTCGATTAGATTGTCATCGTCTCCAGGATAGCTTATATCGAGAGGTTCTTGGAAATTTTTTATTACTATGGCTGTGCTTTGAGGAGGGATTGTACTCATTGGTGTTGTTTCAGAAATGTTGGACGACATTTGGTTTGACACTGAGCTTCTATCCATGGGAGAGTAGCGAGAAGAAGATGGTGAAGATTTAGGGTTTTTGGAATGTGAAGGGGTTGAGTGTTCCATCGGTAGTAGTAAATCGAGGTGATGTGATCTTTCCAAAAAAAAAATTGAATTTTCGGAAAGAACAAAAAAAATAACAAGAATGAAGAACAATTGAAAAATTATTTATAACACCTTGGCAGAATAACTAATTTCCTGATTTTGAGAGTTTGTATTGTATTCCAATACTTGTTCCTAGAATTAAAAAAAAACTAGACATCAAGATTTGATTTCAACAAAAAATAGAAAACAACGGCACCAAAAAAATAGGGAAAAATAACTGAATTTTCAAAAAACAGATACAAACAGTATCCCAAAAAATATCATTATCTGAGAATGTCAACCGTAATGTTGGCAACATTTTGGATAATACATGTATTATGATCCTACAAGAACTCTTTTGTTTTGACAACAAATCAAGACACGTTTTATATGTGATTTTATGAGTTTAACCTCCAGATCAATGTAACATTCTCCCATTGTCTTTGATCTAATCATAAACCACATACAAAATTTAATTTGTGTCAAAAAATAAGAATACTTATTAAGTATCCTCATAATTTCTTGTTTAAGCACTTGATACTCCTATATAGGAACGGTATCATTTTCAAAGAGTTTTGCTCATTCGCACAGTTGTCAAACACTTCACAAAAAGGCGTTGCCTTATTTTGATACTCCATTTTTATGATATCTAATATCATCGCAGAGAACGGTATCACTTTTTGAAAACATGTTCTTATTTTAGGATCATACATGAGTAAATACAAAAGTAAAGCCATCCAAAACAGTAAACAAGATCATATTCTGACATTACAGAGACAAATGTCACCCAAAATGTTAGAGACATTTCAGCCGACATTCACCCACCAGTGTCGATTCAGAGATTACAGAGACCAAGAGAGTTTTTCAAACTTGAAAATCTCTCATGATCTAAATTTTTTGTAAAAATATCAGCTAGTTGATAAATAGTGTCAACATGTTCAATCTGAACTAGCTATTTTTCAACCAAATCTCTTAAAAAATGATGTCTAATATCTATATATTTTGTTCGAGAGTGCTGAACAGGATTTTTGGAAATATTTATTGCACTCAAGTTATCACAATACAAAACTAATGTATTATTTGAAAAATCATACTCGTCTAACATGTGTCTTAACCATATCAATTGAGAACAACAACTTCCAGCTGCTACATATTCAGATTCATCAGTTGAAAGTGAGACACAGTTTTGTTTGCGACTATACCAAGATACTAGATTATTGTCAAGGTAAAAACATTCTCCACTCATACTCTTTCTGTCATCCACATCACCAGCCCAATCCAAGTCACTATACCCTATTAAATTAGGATTAGTGTCTTTGGAATACCAATTCCCAACTCACATGTGTCGGCAACATATCAGATGACACGTTTTAAGACATTTAAATGAGAGATTTTGGGATAGGCTTGGAATCGAGCACAAACACAAACACTAAACATTAAATCATGACGACTAGCAGTGAGATATAAGAGACTACATATCTTAGATCGATACAATGTTGGGTCGACATTTTCGCCAACATCGTCTTTGCATATCTTCTGTGTTGATCCCATTTGAGTCATCATCTGTTTAGCATTCTCCAATCCAAACTTCTTAACCAAATTCTTAGTGTACTTACTCTAGGAGATGAAGATTTCATCTTCATTTTACTTTATCTGCAAGCCTAAGAAAAAGGTTAATCCCCCTATCATGTTCATCTCAAATGTGGAGGACATAGCTTCGACAAATGTCTCAAGGTGGGGCTGTGAAGTCGAACCAAAGACTATGTCATCTACATAGATTTGAGCAATGGCCATATCTACTCCGTGATGTTTTATAAACAAAGTACAATCAGCTTCACTACGTTTAAAACTAAATACAAGAAGAAACTGAGTTAAATGACCATACCATGCTCGAGGTGCTTGTTCAATCAATACAAAGTCTTGTTGAGCTTGTATACAAACTGAGGATGGTGAGGATCTTCAAATCCTTTGGGTTGTTCAACATAGACTTCTTTGTCAAGAGAGTCATTCAAAAAGGCCCCTTTAACATCCATCTAATGGAGAGTGATCTTCAGACAACAAGTAACAACCTAATTGACTCAATTCTGGCAACAGGAGCAAAAGTTTCATCGTAGTCAATTCCTTCGACCTGTGTGTATCCTTGAGAAACTAGTCTCGCCTTGTTTCTTACAACAGTTTCAGATTCATCTGTATTATTTTTAAAAATCCATTTAGTTCCGATAACATTAGTATCATTTGGACGTGGAATTAAATCCCAGACTTCATTTCTTGTGAACTGTCCAAGTTCTTTTTGCATAGCTTGTATCCAACAATTGTCCTTGAGTGCTTATCTAACATTCTTTGGTTCTAGAGTAGATACATAACAATAAAGACTTACCTTTTGATACATGGTAGACATACATACATATCTGACCATATATCTGTAATTTTGAGGCTCTTTCCTTCTTGTTCTTAAACCTTCGAACACTTCTCCTATCATTTGACATGTAGGATGATTCTTTCTAATCCTAGATGAGGGATCCCTGCGTACTGGGTCTTGCAATTCAGCATATGATTCCACATCTGCACCTTCTGTGTTCTCAGGTTCTGACTCAGATGTTGCTTCGTATGTCGTGACATTTGGGGCAAACATCTGAATCTTCGGCATTCTGCTCATTCTCCACTGTAATCGTAACGTTATTTTCAGGATTTTTTCCTGTAAGATCAGAACAATCATCGAAAACAACGTTAATAGATTCTTGTACAGTTTTGGTTCTAAGATTATACACACGGTAAGCATGGCTATTTTGAGAATAACCGACAAAAACTCCTTTGTCACTTTTAGAGTCAAACTTGGCTAGTTGTTCTCTATCATTTAAGATGTAACACACACACCCAAATACATGAAAGTAACGCAGATTTGGTTTCTTTCCATTTAACAGCTCGTAGGGTGTCATTTTAGTTTCAGGCCTAAGATAGACTCTATTTGTTATGTGACTTGCAGTATTCAAGACTTCGGCCCAAAAATATTTTGACAATTTCTTAGAACTCAGCATGACTCTACTCATCTCTTGTAAAGTCCTATTCTTCCTTTCTGCTACACCATTCTGCTGAGGAGTCTTGGGAGCAAAAAATTTCATGAAAATACCCTTTTTCTCACAAAATGTTGAGAACATATTATTCTCAAATTATTTTCCATGATCTGACCTAATTCGAAAAATGGAAGAAAGATACAAATTCCTTATCATAGAGTGCAACACTTTGAACATGTCAAAAGTTTGAGACTTTTCTTTCAAAAAGAATATTCATGAGTACCTGAAAAAGTCATCTACAATCACATAAGAATCATGCCTCCTAGGTTGTCTACCTCGATTGGACCCATAAGATCCATGTGCAAAAGCTGAAAGCAGTGAGACGTACCTGAATGTTGTCCGTCACTCTGGGAAACATTATGAGAGACACGAGTTTGCTTACCTTTTAGACAATCTTCACAAACCAATGTTTTATCTTTAGGACTTAGTTTAGGGATACCTCTTACTGCCTCATAAGAAATTAATCTTTCAAGGTTACGGTAGTTGACATGTCCTAATTTTTTATGCCACAAGGTAGTGTCATCTGTCCTAACATTATTGCATATCTCTTGTTCTCCAACAAGATAGCAATTGTCGTATGTCCTTGTACCTAACATTACACATTGGTTAGCTTCATTTGTAACTATACAAGCATACTTTTTAAACTTTACCTCTAGATTGTCATCACACAATTGACTTATACTGACTAGATTAGCCATTAATCCGTCAACATGTAAGACATTTTCCAAGGCTGGAACACTTAAGGTTCCTATTCCTATGATATTAATTTTGCTGTCACCTCCATAAGTTACATTTCCTCCACTGAGTGACTCGTAGTTCTTTAGGCATTCATGTGTCCCTGTCATGTGACGAGAGCACCCACTGTCAAAATATCAAGATCCTGAAATGTTAGTTCTCAAAGCAGTTATGGCAACATTACATCTCACATTCAGTTTAGGCATCCAAACTTTCTTACAACATTTCCATTATCTACCGTCAGGAATGTTGCTACGAGTATTGTCCGAAATATTGGACAGTCGTTTTGACAACACTCTGCTCCTGGAATTTTGAAGTTTGCGACAATATGGTCTTATGTGTCCAGAGGAGTTACAATAATGACACACAAACTTCATGTCATTTGACGCGACTGGGAGCTTGTCTTTAGATCCTTTCTCTTTTACAAAGTCTATTCTCCCAGATTTGTCAAATAAATTAGAGCATACTGTATTAAGTGAGTTCTTGTACTCAATATCTGTGTGTAATGGTTGACTAACACCTAGAATCTCATCCAATTTGGAGGTACCTGTATTGAGCTTCTGGAAGGTTGTTTCAGCTAGATCCAACTTTGCACTAATCTTACCAAATTCAAGATCTTTTTTGGTAAGTGTAACCTCTAAGCGGGTTATTGTGTCTTTTAAACCTGAATTCTCAAGGGTTAAAGATTTTAACTTTGAGTCAATTTGCTTGGATTCAACGATTAAGTCTTTACAAAGTTTTTGTAAATCCTTAATTATGTCGTCCTTAGGATCAACTTAATCGTGAAATCTAGTCTCACTACAAGAAATAATACTAGTAAAGCAATTAACATCAAGATAGTTAAAATATTCATACCTTTCGGATGTTTCTGGACCTGCAGATGTCGTCGCAGATGTTGACGCAAATGTGGTGACATTTGGGACAACACTGTCGATGAGATTTTCATTGTCTGAGAGAGACTGTTCGTAAACAGTGGCCAGTATTGCTTGTGACTTTATTTCTTGATCTCATTCCTCTTCTTCTTCATCATCACTAAGAGAAATCCACCGATTTTTACCAAATTTTCTTAAGGTATTTGCACATTCATTTGCATAATGACCTCATCCTGAACAAGCATGACATTGCACAGAATCTCATTGTTTGGGATCAAATTTGGTTCTGTCTGAGTTGGTTTTCCTTAGTTGATTTCCTCTTTGTACTATAGGAAGGGGGTTAGTGGAATTTTGATTGAAGACTTGGTTTTGGTGCTCTTTGGATTTAAATTTATTTTTATCATTGTTGAACTTTCTTACTATCGAATTGAATTTTTGAGTAAGGAGGGCAGCATTTGCACCACCACCAATTTCTTCAAGATTTTCATCCTCATCATCGACGTAAATTTTTAAGAATTTTGCTTGAAGTGCTATATCTTTGCTTTTATACAATGTCTTTTGATTCTCCATATTCATCTCATAAGTTTTTAGAATACTCATTAAAGTATGAAGGTCCATTGTAGCAAGATTGTGGGTTTTTTCAATCGCACATATCTTTATATTGCACTTTTCAAGAAGAGAACAAAGTTCTTTTTCCACAAGTTGATTGTTGGTTAACAGAGAACCAAGAACTTGACATCCATTAGAGATGTCAATCAACTTTTCAAAATATGTTTTAATATCCTCCGTCTCTCCCATCCTTAAACGTTCATATTACTCATGAGCATACGAAGCTTCGTTCGACGAACACTAGAGCTACCTTCACAATAGGTTTGCAAAGTATCCCAAGCATCCTTGCCCGTAGAGCAATTTTGTATGAGCTTGAACATGTAGAGATCAACTCATGCAAAAATAGCATTTAAGGCTTTTTAATTGAAGCTTGCATTATTGGTTTCTTCCACACTTCATTCGGATTCAGGCTTAGCAAGAATGTCGTCTTCCTCATCCGGTGGTATCATTGGAACAGTATATCCATTGGTAATAGATCTCCATGCTCTAATATCAATGAATTTGATATGAGAGCGTAGACGAATTTTCCAATAGGCATAATTTGATCCATCTAAAATAAGAAATCTACCAATTGTTGGATTAGCCGGATTCATAGTTTATATAACAGGATCAAACACTTATTATGTCAAGTGTAGACTCTGATACCACTTGTTGGGTCCCGGGGGTTATACTATGAAATAATAAAAAACAAACAGTAAGTAAAATCGCTTGTACGCTTGAAACAGTTTGCAAATGCAGCACAATGTCGTCCAGTAATCGATTTACACTTAGATAAAAACAAAAAAACCTTTGAAGAGTAAATTGCAGCGGAAATAATAAAGACACAAAGGTTTAAATTTTCATAGGTTATATATTAATATAACCTATAATGGTCAATGACCAAAAGTATTATATATATATATATATATACACACACACACAATTGAATATATTTCTTCTTTTACAATCTTACAAAATAATACAAAAGGAATAAAAAAATTTAAGCCGCAGATGACTTATGCCTGAAAAATCTAACTAAGTAGATATAGACAACATCTCATTATAATTGCTTCAATAAAGAACTAATCTAGAATCTAGGACGCAACTAATGTTGGACAGAATGTCGTCGAAACGCTCAGGCAACACAGTGATCCAATTTTCTGATCGAGATTTCTGGAGAGCTCTCTTAATCTTTTTCTCTTGTAATTTCTGGATATCGATTCCTTGATGTAGCCTCTCTATTTATAGTAAAGAGTCTTCCTTGAAATGCTCAATGAATCACTGTGGAAGTTGAGCAAAAGCGCACTGATAAGGTTTGTTGAAGGCGAATACGAGCAAAATCCTCCAACCTCTTGGACTTATTCCCAAGTTTAGCAACGCCGACTTGGTCTTCCCACGCCAGATAATCACCAACAAGTTCCTTGTCAGGTCACTTTACCATCATGATAAAAATCCCACGAGATAAGTTTCAGTCCGTGAATAAGGGGCAAATTATCAGAATGTTGGTCCGAACGTCATGATATTTGTTCCAACATTTCCTGACTTAAACTTAATTCAGAAAATGTTATGTTAGGTAAAATGTCATAACATAAAACTCAACATTAACAATTCAGATTTTTTTTTTAGTATATCGTGAAGGGAAGATACTGGACAATACCAGAATATGCTAAAATTGTTACTATCATGTGTTAACTCCATCTGTTTTAAAAACTTAAATATTGGTATACACTTTTTTTTTCTTCAAAATATTAGTTTACCGAAAACTATTTAACATTTGCTCAAATCGTTTGCCATTACTCCTAAGACGTTGACTACACTGAGAGTGGTCATATCTCCCTTTTGTCCTCATTGGAATTTAATAAACCATACCCTTCTTTATTTTGACTATTCCAAATATTATTAGGGGTATAATAAATAGTAATTCCTCCGTTTCAATTTATGTGATACTATTTGACTTAGCACAAAATTTAAAAAAAAAATGAAAACTTTTAAAATATCTAATCTAAAATAAATTTATATAAATGTATGGTTGTAAATCATCTCATAAAGTTAAATTATTTATAAATATAATTTATAAATAACGGCACCCCAAGGCTGTTTTTATGTGTATGTTGGGCCAAAGAAAGAAGTTTATAATCAAGGACAAATATGCAAACCAAACATTGTTCAAGATGTTGCTTGAAGATCCGAAGTCCTAGACCAGTTGGTCTTGAAGGCAGAGGGTATCCTCATTGGGTGGTGTGGGAGAGCTTGGTCACAAGTTCGAAACCCCAGGGTAACGCCTGGCCTGCCTTCGCCTCTTGGGGGGAGCCTGTCATACCTGACTTGTCAAGTGTGGTTTAACTGGCTGACGTGATTTGCAGGCTATTGCGTCAGTCTGGGGTATACCCTATGCGCACTCGAAAGAGCAGCGGCTGCGGGTTCCTTCGTCAACAAAAAAAAAAAGATGTTGCTTGAAGATGATGAAATGGAATATGGTTATAATAGCCAAGGACCTATTTTGCTTCCTTATGATTACAAGGTATTGGGCCAGATGGATAGTAAGAAAGATATTAAGGGGCCTGGGTCTATGGCTCATGCAGCCCATTTGATCCTGCAAAGCGTTTGGGTAATGTAAAAATGGGCAGGGTAATGGCCAGGGCCGTCTCAATCATTTTGATGGCCCTGTTCTAATTCGTAAAAGTGAGTCTTTAGTTGGGCTAATACATGCGAATTATGAGCTTTTATAGTAAATTTTAGCTAATACTACTTAATAAAAAATGAAAAAATGGGCCCTAAATTTTTCGTTTTTCGAGGGACCCTGTGCCGTAGCACACCTCGCACGGGTCCAAAGACGGCCCTGGTAATGGCTCTTATGGGGTTCTCACTACACCAAGAATGTTCAAGCTCAACAGTTTTAATTAGTAGAAAGTATATCTGTGATCATTTTTAATATGCATGTGGGTTGGCAAATTGCACATTGCAGTGAACAATATGTTTGTTCTTATGTAGTCTTTCTAAGAGCTAGCTAGCGGTAGCGCTAATTAAGAAAACGCGTGATGACCACCGGGGTTATAATGGATTGAACATTGATTCCTTCACCCTTTAATCAAAATGTCTTAGGTTCAAGTCTTGAGGGTAAAATGTTCTTGATAGGAAGCTACCATGTTGCCACATCTAATACAACGGTTGAAGAACTCCAGTGATCAACATTTGGTTAAATACAACTATCCAACTGAAAATTTCAACATAAAACATCTGCAGATTCACATATTAGCAAAGAGAAGTGCAGCAACACAACAAAACCTCATACCACACTTCAGGCTTTTCATGATTTTGTTCAAGACCAACTCAATCCACATTTTTAGCCACATCACACATCTGACCAATTGCTAACTTTGATAGTTTTACATAAATACAAGAAATTGAAAACCATGATATTAGCCATCAGATTATGGTACAGGATTTGTGCTAAAGAAATCCTACCATGAACTTCTCTTCTTCTTCTTTCTTTCTATTTTTTGATTTATTTTTTGGACATTTTCATACTAAAAAGAAATGGACATTTACGACGGGTATTTTTGGTAATTGAAATACATAGCAGACAAAAATGTTAACAGCCAATTGGTTTCAAGGACTAATTTAGCACACTTAATCTAATTAAAGGTTAAATGTACTTGATCGAATAACACAAAAATAAAAATTACAATATAGCAATAACTCGGAAACTAAAACTACCATTTTTTTCTTTAGTAATATGAACAAGTAATGTAATATGTGAGAGAGTATAACCTAACAAGTATAGTCCTCAACGTATGCTAAAAGTTGACGTTTTTATCTTATATCATAGAATTAACGGATATCCTTAGAAAAGCTGTTAAACTTAACGGAGAAATCAAATTTCCAGCTGTAAATATAGAGTAAAACATTTAACGAATAAAGAAATCAAGAAAATTTTGGTCTCTCTAACATACGTTTAGATTTTAGTTTACTGACAAAAATTACAGACAACATAATTTTTTCTAAAATCTCTTTGTTAAAAAGTAAAAGATTTGAATTTAAAATTTCAAAATATTCATAGTTTGTTAATTAATTTTTAACAAATTGAGGCATTATTTAGTAAGTGAACATATTGCTTTAATTTCTAGTTGACGTTTCTCGTACTTTATTTTGCTTTGTGTTAAACAGTGAACAGTGGATCACATCCAGCAGTGGGTCTCATTCCCCTTATATATTTGGTAAATATTAGTCTTACTCTTGTACCTTAATTAGTAGTATATTTAGTAAATATTAATCTTACTCTTGTACCTTAATTAGTAGTGTAATATTATCATAATTATAAAGTTAGTCTCCAATAAAATAAAAAAATTAGAAGTAGAATAGGAACGATGTAACTTGTATATATATGTCATTCATCATTGTCCCCAAGAAATGGATTATTTCTTTCATGGGAATGGGACCCACGGACGGGACCCACTGTTTTGCTTGATTATGTTTTATCTTGAGCCGAGGGTCTCCCGAAAACAACCGTTCTATCTACCAAAGTGGAGGTAAGATTTGTATATTCTAACATCCCCAGACCACACATTGTGAAATTTTATTGGGTATGTTGTATTTAGTAAGTGAACAACTAGTTGTATTGTACTTGTAAAGAATTATTGCAAAGGCCACTTATCTATTGTTGGCACCTTGATAACATCATGCCCCTTTAGTAGATTTTGAGAGAACAAACAACACTGTATGATTAACTGAAACATCCACCCATTTTATTTATTGTCACAATACAAACCACCACAGAGATTCAAAGGTCTTCCAAAAGTTGAAACTCCAAAGTTGTAGTAACAGACAGATCCTAGCATTAGTACACACTTCTCTTAGATCCTAGCATTAGTCGGTCTTTATTTCTCCAGTTCTGATAGTCTCTGGATATATGACATTTTGTGCACCGGTATAATCTGCTACTTTCTTGCTAAGTGCTGCTTTTGGTAAAGTTTCCGGTCCAGTGAGGTACATCAACCTGTACATCCACTCTAACACCTCCGGGGCGAATACCTTCCACAAGTAACTAACCCGAAACCAAGCTGGTATTGTCACATATCTTTCGCCTCGACAAGCGCTATTCACTATTGTCTTGGCACATGATTCGACTTTCTCTACTGGAGTTGCGCTTAGTAGTACCTGGTTCACGCAAAAATGTACATTCTTGTCACACACGCTACTCAAAAAAAGTAATGTAGTTCTTTGTAGAAGCAAATGATGGGACGCTAATCTAAGAAAAGATATCAAACGAGTAGATTATGCAAGAAATATACTCTCAGCCCTTTTGTGACTGCTGGTCAAATGTCAATTAGATCAAACTCTAAAATAGAACTGAAAAATTACATCAAGCATTATACACAACGTGGGCGTGTATAGATCTTTAAAAAATCATGATAAGAACTGTTAAAACTAAGGTTCAATGGGCCGGATCGGCCCGGGATACGGGATGAAAAATGTTGGTATCGGGGTTCGAACTCGGGACAGGACTATCCGTTGCAGAAACTAACCGTTGCACAAACGACCACATTCGATTTTAGCCGTTGGCAACAGCTAGTAACCGCCATTCCCCCATAAACCCCTTACCCCTTAATATTTATTTTTAACCTCTAAATTAGTATATTTAGACTTTAACCCTATTTCTCAACTATAAATACATCATTTTCCTCTTGCAGAGTATTGCACCGTACGAATCAATTGTCAATGAGGATAGACGTGAAAACTTGCTGAAATACTGGAGAGAGAATGAGAGACATTTCTGACACTATCAAAGATGGATGTGTTGAATATTCAAGTGTAGAAAACGTTTTTTCTGCTGGAAGGTTTCAAATAGGAAGCACATACACTCATTGGCGGGAGACATCTTGGAGATTGCAGTTTTATTCAGAGATTGGATTAGAGCAAAGTGCAGAAGGTGAGAACAACCAGAGATCAACGAAGAGATCAACAAAGAAGACTGCAACAATAACGAAAGAGCAGAAAGCGGAACAATTTGACCAACAACTTCCAATTCCAACAGAAGATCCTCAAAATCCTCAAAAGATTGTGAAGAAATTAAAAAAAATATGGTTGAATATGTATTTTTAATGACAATTTTACTATGTGATTTACAACTTTTGAACTACGAAATAAAGTTGCAATTTTGAAATTGTATTACAAGATAAATTTCTATTAAATAATAGAAGAGGAAAAAAAACAGTCTTGGTATGTTTTTATTTCACTTATCTTGTTAAATTATTCAAGTGATTATATATATATATATATATATATATATATATATATATATATATATATATATATATATATATTTTAAATTGTGTAAAAAAAATTAAAGTACCCCAAATCCCCTTACCCGACCCGTCCTCCCAAATCCCGTCTCATCTGCCGGCAGGATGTGGAACGGGACGGGAAGATCCCACCCCGCCCGGCCCGCAATGTCCCGATACCGACCCCCAAATCACGTCCCACGGGCCATCCCTAGTTAAAACTAAGGAGTCAAATTAAAATTGTATCAGCCTCACGCGGCACAGTAAGATATAGACTTCCATTTTTCTGAACATAGTTTGTTGAAAAGAAACGCATGCCGATGAAATCAATGTAATTTGGACTCCACGAGCCAATATAAAGCAAGTTAAGAACTGCTGCACGCCACATGAAAATGTAGAGACGTGATACAAAGAAGAAAACTTACATCCCTCATTCCTTGATCAACCTCCACATTGCCGCCCTTACCAATGTATTTGCCTTGCGTGAGTTCGGATTCGATAAAACCAGGTGTTACCAGAGTTATTTTGATGTCCTGACCCAACTCGATTCTTAACGTCTCAAAGAACTGAGATATTGCTGCTTTGCTTGCCTACCATGACAAAATTTGGGGTTCGGAGATCAGTATAAAATGTGACTGTTTCCAATGGAAGAATAAGAGCAGAACAATATAATTTGTACTTGCATTGTAAAAGCTTGATCTTGGAGCAGGCAGCCAAGAAGCAGATGAAGAAAGCACAACGATCCTACCCCCACTATATCTTAGATATGGAATCGCAAAACGGGTCATGTAAACAGCACCCCAGAAATTGATGTCCTGCAAAATGCCATAACATATAAAAAAAATAATGGAGGCTTAACTTTGTCCACTAGTAGTTGTATAATTTTTTTACATCAACAAATTAAAATGACCTATAACACTAGGTAGCTTTAAGTCATCTAATTCAGTCACCTATAAACGCGATAAATAACCTAGTATAACCTGTAAAAATACATCGACATTGAAAAAACTCTCTACACTATCAATGTATATAATAATCCATATATAAGCTATTAAGCACAACAAACTATAGCAAACGAGGATTCTCCTAAGTTTAGATTCGGTATTTCCCGAATATAGTAGCACATTTATAGTACTAGCTAGCAAAATTATTTGGCACAATATCATAAACACGGTGAAGGGAAGGGAGCTAGTAAAGTTGTTGTCATATGACCAGGTTAAGTCACAAGTCATGAAAGACCGAGTACAATAGACTCTTGTGGTCCGAAGTTGTCAATAGATCACATTTATGGTTTTGTTATTAAACTTTGAACTGTCAGCACATATGCAATTTCATGACGAAGTGCAAAAATTGTAACCATCAAAACCAATTTCCACTTTACCATGATGGATCTAAGATCAGTGACATCTTCTACATCTTCAAACAGAGTAATTGCGTGCACTCCAGCATTGTTAACCAGATGATCCACTGCATTAACAACATAAAAACACAACAAAAAATGGTTTTGTAAAACATAATCGTTTTAAAAACATTATAAACACGAGAATCAAACAAATTAAATCTTACATCGGCCGAAGTGATTCATGGTCTGATCAACAATCCTTCTGCAGTCATCTGCTTTCGAAACATCAGCATGAACTGTTATAACATCTGGCGACCCTAGATCATGTGCCCTCTCGGCCACTTCATTCAAACTCCTCTCTCTTCTGGCTGCAAGGGTTAAACATGCTCCACGTTTTGCATACTCATAGGTCAGATACTGCAAAATCGACAAAAAAATTAATTTCCTACATTTAATATTCAGTAATTACTTGAAAGATCCTACATAACTAATACTATAACTTAGGTATAACGAATACATTATTTCAGTGATGCAGTATTGGACCCAGAAAATTTATGGAAGGGGATTCAAATGTAACAATTTATTAACCTCTTTCTTAGCCACTTCACTAGAATTTTCTCTTGCCAAAAAAGGTGATTCAACAACTTAATATTTATTTCCTATCTACATAGTACTATAATTTTCAACTAAGAGGATTAGTCCGGTTTCTTCAACTAGATTTGCCACGACATTTGGTTTCCGCAGAATTGAACTCCACAAAACTCTATGCAATATAGAATATACAGAAAACACGAAAACTTATGGATTACTAAACTAAGATATAAGTAAGTGATATGGGAATTTATGCATTATTCTATACCAATAGAATGTGGGATAAAATGTGTACGATCAATATGTAGATAAGAGTTCTAAACACTAAAACTACTTAACTTAGGTGATCCTTACATAGCAATCCATGTATTATTCTTCAAATAAACAATCCCTATGAGTGATAGGCTTTATGATTATGTTCATGCATAACAATCCATTTATGTGATAAAACAATTTAATTCCTGCCACACATCATATCTTAGGCCATAAACAAAACGAACCGTTAGTTAACAATGTTCATAATTAGTTATAGCCTAAATGAATATTATCAACGATAAAATGCTTAAAAATAACCTCGCCGATGCCAGATGAAGCCCCTGTGATGATGACGACCTTTCCAGCAACATCTTCACTAAAAAGGGTGCCAAAAATTGAGGAAACGAACTTGAAAAATTGAAAGGGTGGCAAGAAAAGAAGCAGGCTGAAGAAGGTAATTGGAGGAGCTACCAAGTTGAGAAATTTGTGAATTAGATCCACCAACATGGCTTTTGAGTTATGGGTTTGGCTTTGCTCAGACAGAACAAGTGAAATTGTATTTATCGACTCAAACTTCGACTACAGAACGACTTAATATGGTATGAAAAACAAAAACAGAAAAGGGTAAAAGAAGATCGTTTGGGATAGGAATGGGGTGTTGTATACTGTTTAGATTGGTGGCACCACTGCATGTAAGCAACAAGACACGTGTGCGTAGTCAAAGCGGTCGTGATGTGTTTTAATTTGGTGTGGAAGCTATAGACAAGTTCAAATAGGTGAGATCAGTTCCTATCTACAAGAGGAAAATGGTCATTGTTTAGAGTTTTCATTAATAATTGGAGAATTTACCTTTATTATTATAAAAAAAGAGTTAAGAGTTAACCTTATTAATTTCTAATAACAATGTTTTACTTTCCGATTATATCATGTCTCTCTTTAAAAGGATCAAATTTGTCCTTAAACTATGAATGATTCGAACATTTGTCTCTGTATATGAAGAACATAGTCCTCCATCGGCTGCTACATCATCATCTCATTTAACACGCAAAATTTCCAATAGTCAGATATCTATCCTGAGCTCAAATTGATTTCGCTGAAAAACATGAGAAACTGGTTTTAAATAAGTTTCGGGCAGGGGCGGATTTAATCTCACCGTAAGATGATATTAATCTCCTTTGAGGAGTCTTTTCAATAATATCAAAGTATATATATAATACAATATTCATCTCTTATACAATAGGAATCCTAAGCCTATACAAAAGAGGGATCCTAGTCTTACCATAATTATATTTACACAATATATGGAAATATTCTAATTATGGGTAGGGAATATTGTAATTCTTGTATACACGTTTACACACACCCTCAGTCGGAGCGGGAGGAGGCCGGACACTGAGACTGGATCTGAAGTCAAGAAATAATTGTCTGGGAAGTCCTTTGGTAAATATATATGCATACTGATAGGATGATGGAACATGTAACACTCTGACATGGTCTAGTGCAATTTTCTCACGAACAAAGTGTAGGTCTATCTCAATGTGCTTGGTTCGCTGATGTTGAACTAGATTATGAGACTGATAGATGGCAGAGATGTTATCACAGTACAAAATAGATGTCTGACGCAAAGGACACTGAAGTTCTAACAGTAAATTTCTGAGTCAACAAATCTCAACTACTACATTTGCGACGCCTCTGTACTCAGCCTCGACACTGGAGCGAGATAGGGTAGTCTGTCGCTTGGCAGACCAAGAAATTAGATTATCCCCTAAGAAAACACAAAAGCCGGAGGTGGAGCGTCGCATGTCCGGACACCCTTCCCAATCTGCATTAGTATATGAAAACAACATGTTTGGTGCAAATGGGTATAGGTGCAAACCATAATCAAGAGTGCCCTTAACGTATCGAATGATACGCTTAAGAGCAGTGAAATGAGACTCCCTAGGGGTATGCATGAATAAGCACACCTGCTGAACAGCATAAGCTATGTCTGGCCTGGTGAAGGTGAAATACTGAAGTGCACCTGCAAGGCTCCTATACATAGTAGGATCAGAGACTGGAGCACCATTCATGGCACTGAGCTTAGATTTGGAATCAACTGGAGTAGGCACCTCTTTGCATTTTGTCATCTTAGCCCTGTACACAATACATATGATTGGCAGACATGGTCACTGATATCCCCAAAAAGTAACTCAGCTTCCTCAAATCAGTCATTGCAAATTCGGACTTAATCAAGGCAATAATCTTATTTTTCAATCTGTCGGAGGAGGCAGTAAGAACAATATCATCCACGTAAAGTAATAAGTAAGCAGTGCTACTACCTCGATGAAAAATGAAAAGTGATGTATCACTCTTGCTGCATACAAACCCAATCTGCAAGATATACCTGGCAAAATGATCATACCACGCACGGGGGCCTGTTTCAGGACTTACGTAGACGACACACATAGTGAGGAACTGTTGGATGAGTAAACCCTGGTGGCTGATGCATGTAGACTGTCGCTCTCAGATCACCATGTAAGAATGCATCATTCACATCAAGCTGATGGATCGGCCAGTGTTTGCCCATGGCAATGCTCAAAACTGTATGAATGGTATCCGGTTTGACAACCGGGCTGAAGGTCTCACCACAATCAATGCCCTCCTGCTGATTTGTGTCATTAGCCACAAGTCGTGCCTTATACCTCTCAAGAACTTCACTGTCTCTGAATTTGTGAAGAAATAGCCACAGACAACGAATCACATTCACCCCCTCAGGTCTAGGTACTAGATCTCATATGTGTTGTTTAGTTAAAGCATTGAATTCCTCAGTCATAGCCGCATTCCAATTAGGGTTTTGTTTGGCCAATATAGGGTTCTTGGGAATTGGTGAAATGGTTTGGGCAGACAAGTTAAATTGGACTTTGGATTTGAAGATTTCATGCTTTGCACGAGTTTTCATTTGGTGAGTGGGGATAGTGGGAGGTTCCAAGGCGTAGGGATTTGTTGGATACGGAGAATGAGGGACAGACGCTGTAGTAGGTACCGCGTGCTGGAGGAACCGCCGTGCAGTGGCGCCATGTCAAGTGTCGTGGTATTTGGAGGGCCCGACAAACCTCTCTGATGTTTTGGCGCCGTGGCGCCTCAAAGCCGCCATGTGTCGACGGTGAATCGAGGACCATTCCACGGGAGTTTTAACCGCGTCGGACTCTTGGGGCAGCGACCTTGTGAAGAATTGCTATACTCTAGTTGACTTAGGATGATGGGAGAGATGACAGACTCGTCAATAAAAGAGTAATCCGGTTTTTGAAACTTTTTAAGATTCGAAAACGGGAATGTGGTCTCGTCAAATGTGACATGACGAGAGATGTGGATCTGACGAGTGGACAAGTCATTGCATAGATAACCCCTATGATTCGGCGGGAAGCCTAGGTAGAACCTGAGAGTGGGCCAGGGGCTGGTTTGTGAGGCGATGAGGCAAAGTTAGGATAGCATAGACAATCGAATATTCGGAGATGATCATAAGAGGGGACTCTATGATAGAGAATTTCGGTAGGGGTCATATTGTGAAGGGTTCTAGTTGGGAGAATATTTAGAACGTATTCTGACATTTTAGCAGCATAGACCTAGAAAGATGGAGGTAGGGAGGCATAAATCAAAAGAGTGTGAATCATATTGTTAATGGCGCGGATGATTCTTTCAGCTTTACCATTTTGTGGGGAGCTGTGGGGGCAGGAGAATCGAAAGACCATGCCATTATTGGTACAAAACCGGTGAAACATAGAGTTATTGAATTCACGACCATTATCGCACTGAAAAGATTTTATGCCTTTTTCAAACTTTGTTTGAATGAATTTTCGAAATTCAAGAAATTTGGCAAACACTTCCGATTTAAATTTGAGAGGATACAACCAAACAAAGTGAGAAAAATCATCTAGTAGGTGTTGACACCCAATTTTGACCCTCCCGTCCAGTCATTAACTATAAAATTAGACTAATTTTGTAAAATAATTTTTTATGATTTTTTATAATAAAATGCAGCGATAAAACATAAATACAAGCATAAATAAACATTTTAATAAAGGCATCATGTCTTACGTAGAGTTTTAAGCAATTAGAATCCCGCGCCCGCATAAATTAATTTTAAGCCCTGTCATTATTCTTAATTAATAATAAGTACATAAATAAATAATTTAGCAATGACGTCGTGTCAAGTAGCATAGCCGCATTTATTAATACGCAGAGAATTTCATAATCATTTGTATTTTAAAATCAATTTAATCTAATACATGCATTTAATAGCGTCGCATTTATAAAAAAGCTTTAAACGATGCTTAAATATCATACTTGCATTTAGCATTTGAATAATTTAATCTAAACTCAATTTAATTTTAATTTAACATCGCAATAATGCACAATAATGAGATTTTAAATAATAGCGCCACATTCTAAAATGTTAGGCATTAACTAAATAGCACACCCGCATTTATTATTATAATAATTTAAATTTAAACTTAGGCTAATAGAACACCTAAATAATCTAAGCACAATTTACTAATTTAATTCACCACTAAAATAATTAAACACTTAAAACTCTACCGATTTAAATACCTAATTAAAAGCCTAATTAAACTAACTAATTTAATACTAACCTATTTCTACCCACCACTCTGCTGTGCCCAATCATGACCGTCGCCGCCTACTTCACACCTTTTTCTTATCATAAGCCCGATCGCCCAACCTTCTTCAACAAAGCCTACAACCCTTTAGGTATTATTATCCTTTCCAAAACAAAACGCAGAAAAAGAACCCGCAGCCCACACCCAACGCAGCCCAATCCCGTCGACCCGGCCCACGCCCTTGCCCCTTTAAACGTTCAGCAGCCCATTAAGCCCTCAGCATCTCTCTCTTATCCCATCGACGCAGCCTTCAGACGAAGAACCCTAGAATTCCTTGATCGCGCGCCGTCCATTCGATATTCTCGCCGGATTTTCGGCTGAAAATCCGGCTCACTTACCTTCCTTACCTGCACACACCCAGCCTTTATTTACTTACCATAAGCAAACTAGCAAAATCTTTCCAGAATCAAAATCTTAGCCAATCTACCCAAATCTCGTCAAGAAATCACACGAATCAGCACCAATATTCTCAGCCTTTATTTACTTACCAATTTTAGAACCTAGAGTTGGGATATATAAGAGCATGCAAAGGCATCGATGGGGGGGACCTCAGCAGCAGTTAGGAGATAGCAGTTTAGGTCAGAATTTGAGACGGAAAGTAGAGCATAGCGGAGAAGCATATCTGACGCAGCGGCGTAGCATCGGAAGAAGCGATCGCGGACCGCTTGCACGCTTGAATAGGGAGTTCGAACCTTTTTTTAGTTCCAGCAAAGAAATCAACGAATGAACTTTGTCCTTCTATTCGCATCGCAAACCCAAAACCCGTCGAGCGGACCGGCGACTTGATACGCTGCCTCGGTTCGCTGTCCGGAGAAGGTAAACCCGTTCTCTTTCAGATTTCTTGTACGATTTACGCTTTATAACCTGTTTGAGTAATTCGCTCTATGGATAATGCTAATGCTTTTAATCGCTGCTGTTATGGTCGAAATTGCCGGTTTAATGTCGTCACTGTTTACTCGACTGTTAAACTTATCTAACATCTGTTTCTACTCTGGTCTGCGATAATTGAAGGCTTGCCATATTAACCTATTCAAATGCCTCCCTAATCAAAAGATTTGACTGTTAATATGTCCATGAATCTGCTCAGAATAGTCAGTTGTGTATAAATAATTATGGGAGTATTGTGCTATTGTGTTTGCCCCTGTGGAGAGTGTCCATGCCTGCTTCATGTTTGGTTATAGAGGAACCTACCTTTTAGCTCTGTTTGAAATATCTATTGTCTATTGCTTAGTGTTTCTTATTCATTGCTTGAATTGGATCTTCATGTCTAAATTGCCTATTGTGATGTGTGTGCTTGCCTGCTGGATCCCTGAATGTTGTTTATAAATGTCATATCATAACTGCATGTTTAGTCCAGGCTAAATGGATCTCTGCCTATCTGGATAATGTTGCGTCAGAACATCCATTCCTGTATCCTTTCTGCCCCCTTGCATACTTGTTAGTTGATCAATGTTATGCCCGTTAGATCTTGAGGCCAATGGTTGAAACATGACATAACTGGCCATATATTGTTTCTTTCCTATGTTAGTACATGAGTCTATATCTACAAGTGTGTCGACCTTAGAGAACATCAAGCAAGCCTATAATTGACTCGTAAATGAATTGAATATATGGCATCTAGAATAAAAGTTCATTTGTCCCATCTTCGTAAATGTTTAGCAAATCGCAATAGATGTCGCGGCCAGGTCAATCAATCCAGGGAATAACTACACAGTTGGTGATTTATGCTAAAAACTACCTAACAAAATGAAGCCTTGTTTCCCTTTTGGTTTGCGTGAGTGACCATATTGGACTGTTTTTCTCCCTTTCCTGTCTGTTGTGTACTTTATGATTGACTGGAATAGTTAAGTTAAATGAAACTCTACATTGATTTTTGGCAAGTTATTTCCCTGAGGTCATTTATTTGACTAAAGACACAACTGATCATTTACTTGGCCCAGCAGCCCTGCTTATTTTTCTAAATACACATATGCATATCATATCTGGGTCACTTCCATTCTACATACTTCTCGGGAGGTAATTCTAATTTTGATAGATCGATATCAATTGGGCCTCCTATTACCGAGGCCAAACATATTACGGGTTTCTTTGTTTAAGTTTATTATTTTGTATGGGCTAATATATCAACAATTAAATTATACGTATTTGAATATGTGATTATTTGTTTATTGACAAGGTTGGGTTGATACTAATCCTTATCACTTTCTTTTTACATGGCACGTCGGAGCAAAATAAGGAGTCTCACTGAGACTCATCGAAGCCATTTCAAATGGCAACCGCGTCAGCGTTCGCATCCCCGCTTGAAACTCTAGAAAACAAATAGGGACGGAATCATCCGCTCCAATCCCTTCACTCTCTTAATTTTCTTGTCTCATTTATGCCTTTATTTGTTATTGTAATTTATAACTTTGTAATTAATAGGATGTCTAGAATAATTAGCCTTTGAACATATGAGGTGGAAGGTAATTTAAACTTAGAAACGCATTCTTCTTTATTTGTCTTTTAGGACTATTAGGCATGTTTAAAATCTGCAAAAATAATTTAAAATGATTTAACTCGCGTCATAAAACCAACATTTTGTTTATTAAAATCCATAACAGATTTCTTCCTAAACTCTCAAGAATCGTCTTTAAGCACCTCTTATATAATATTGTACGCAGGTTAAGCAAGATTAATTTAGCTAGCAGTATACATAGCTAGTCCGTAAATAACCTTTGCATGAACACATAATTAGTTCATAAAGCACCCTCTTAGTATTCTTTAGCATTTCTAGCCCTTTTTAGCACTTTTAATCACCCTTTGGCATTTGGCATTTGGCACCTTTAGCACATTTTGTCCTTAACATTTTAGCACCTTCTAGCATTCTTTTGTATTTTGGCATATTAGCACTACTTTCAGCACTTTAGCATTTAGCACTTTTAAGCGCCTCTTAGCACCTTTAACACTCTTCTAGCATTTAATACCTTTTAGCAACCTTTAGTATTTTAAGCACTTTTAAACATTTAGCATTTGGCTCTTTTATTTATTTATAACACCTTTTTCCCTTTTTATACTTTAAGCACCTTTTAAACATTTAACATTTAGCATTTTTATTAAGCAGGAGGAGCTTTTATTTTGCATCTTTAAACATAATAATTACCCTAGGTTTGGCAGGACAACCGCAAGTTAGCGGATCTTAGAGGGTGCCTAACCCCTTCCCTCTAGATTAATAAAGAACCCTTACCCAGAATCTCATTAAGTTTAGCAGACCATTAAAATGGAGTTAATGTTTTACTTTAAACTAGTAACATTTAGGTGTCCTAATTCACCCAAATTAATTAGGTGGCGACTCCGCGAACCCTTTAGCATTTAGCATTCTTTTTTAGCATTTTTTGCAATTCTAGCACCTTTTTACTTTAGCATTCTAGCAACCCTTTTTTGCACTTTTAGCACCTTTTTAGCATCCTTTAGCATTTTAAGCACCCTTTTGCACTTTTAGCACCTTTAGCGTTTTTTAGCACTTTTTGTACCTTTTGGCATTTTTGGTATCTTATTCCCTAACACTTTTATTTGAGCAGGAGCCATTTTTTTTATTTTAGAAAGTCGCGGTCGAAAACGGGCGCGACAGTAGGATAAGATAGTATTTATGACCGAGAGAACTAGCAACGGGTGATGTCCATAAATCGGCATGTATAATATCAAAAGGTGCAAAAGTAACACTAGTAGATGATTTAAATGGAAGACGAGTATGTTTGCCTAAAGAACAAGAAACGCAGTTTTGGGCAAGCTTCTCATTACAAGTAATGAAATTATTGCCTCTAAGAAAACTAAAAACTGGAGCTCCTAAATGACCAAGCATATTATGCCATGTTGAAGAAGAAATGGCTGCTAGAGAGACGGGAAAGCTAGATCTGGCAGCGGAGGTGGGAGTGAATAGATAGAGATCCTCCGTGCTATTGCATCTCGTAAGAGCTGTCCCCATATGAAGATCATTCACAGTGAAATCATAAGGGTCAAAATCAACAGAGACAGAGTTATTACGAGTAAATTTGCGGATTGAGATTATATTCTTAATCATATGTGGGGCATATAGGGTATTTTGAAGGGGGAATGGATTAGGAAGTGGTGTGTAGGATGTACCATAACCCTTTACTGGAATGCGGTGGCCACTACCAACTGTCACAAATTGAGGATGCTTTAAACCAAACAGTTTGAGAATATTACCTGCAGACCGGGTGAGGTGAGATGTGGCTCCGGAGTCCATATATCAGTTGTTGTCATGCTATTACATGTTGAGACTGCTGAAGGCCTGACCTATCTCAGTGGGTGTAAATGCTGGGCCGAAGGCGCTAGAAGCTGATCGTGCGTAGAAGTGGGCTTGTTGCGGGTCTTGAACTTGAGGAGGCTGGGCGAGGGCCCAACAACCGTGGTGGGAGAAGCGGTAGGGTTCTTTGGTCTTTGAGCAGGCGTGACGTGCGCTATACGGATATTGTTGGGGCACCGTGGCGCTGGACTGATTCTACGGTCCCTGTTGTTGCTGCTGATTCTGTTGTTCGCGATCCCTACCACGACGCGATCTCTCTCGACGCGACGCCACGCTTTGCCACCGTCCTGCTGCGGTTGAGGATTTCTGCGCGTTTGATCTTGAGGCGTGTTTCGGCGGTGCGTCTTACGATTGTGCTCATCCTGCTTAGCACGACGAGTTTCTTCGAGCAACAACTGTGAGCGAGCTTTGCTAAAACTGGGAAGCAGATCTGCCTGTTGAATTATGGCGGCTAACATATCATAGTCACCTTTGGGAAGTCCTGCAATCAATTGCAGCACCAATTTAGTGTCCGAGACAGGCGTGTCGACATTGGAGAGTTGATCCGCCAGGAGTTTCAACTGTCTACAGTACTCAGTCATAGTCATGTTGGAAAAAATTTCAAGGCGTGTATTGTTAAATTGTTCCTCCAAATACACTACACGATTGTGCTTGTTATCTTGAAAGATTTCCTCCAAGCGGTTCCATAACTCAAGGGCTGTGGCGCCAGATTTCATGATAGTAAGAAGGAGATCCTGAGAAATACTACCATAAATCCACTGTTTGACGCCGGCGTCTAGACGACGCCAAGTAGACTCATCAACCTCCGGAGGGCGCGGAATAGTGTCATCGATATGATCAAGCACGTTATAGAGACATGCATGATTACGAAACAGTTCAACCCAGAGAGAATACTGATTGTTTTCTTGATAAAAAAGAATGGAGATAGAGTTCTTGATGTTTGTAACAGTTAGAGCGGAATGAAAAGAGGGTGATGACATGGTGGTGGGATTTGTGGAGGTTGAAGCATCAGAAGTATTGGGAGATTCCTCAATAGCCATTTAGAGAAGAGATGAATGGAGAGAAAAACCAAGAATTTTAGGTAGGAGAGGGGAGGAGCGGCGAAGCTTGGGGTGGTTCAGTGTGAGGAGAAAGAAAAATTCTAGGGTTTTTTTGTGTTAGACTCTTGATACCATGTAAGATGATATTATCTCCCTTGAGGAGTCTTCTCATTATATCAAAGTATATATATAGTACAATATTCATCTCTTATACAATAGGAATATTAAGCCTATACAAAAGAGGAATCCTAATTTTACCATAATTATATTTACATAATATATAGAAATATTATAATTATGGGTAGGGAATATTATAATTCTTATATACACGTTTACAAAGAGGTTCCACAATGTTCACACGAACGCCTTCGTAAAAAATCACATCGTATATATAGAACAAATTTTCTATTTTTATGTCCATATTTTAATTTTTAAATAGTCTGAATAAATTCAGAAAATTAGTTCCAAGATATTCAAAATTATCTATAGCATCCGAGGTTCGATTCTCATGAATAATATTATGAATGCTGAATCCACCATAGCTTTCGGGTACATATATTCTCATATGCTAGTTAGAAAAATAGAGCAATAACATTGCCATAGTCGGTTTAATTATCTTTGAAAAATAGAGCAATAACATTGTCTATGAAAAAAGAATTTCACCTTGGCAGGAGGTGGAGATTTATCTTTGAAATATCGAGCTCCATATTTGTTGATAAGCTTTTCCCTAACAAACTTCCCGTAAATAAAAGCAGCTCCCCTGAACTGGGGAAGAACCAGCCATGTCACCATTGCTAGCTTCACACCATACCAAATAGGTATCCTACAAACTAAGTAAAGAACTTGAGAATTATATTTTCTTCTCTGTTTCCTCTCTTCTTCTAGGATCTATTTGGAAATTATCGTGTAATTACTACAGAGTTTTGAGCAGATTACGAACCCATTCGCCGATCTTTTTGATAATATCAGTGAACAAATAATAGCTATAGTCCAACCATTTCATGTGTAATTACTTAGCCTATTGTAAAATTACTATGCAACTACACAGCCAGGTAATTACGTAGTTTCCATTATAATAAACAGTGTAATTACTAGTATAGTTTCACAGGTGTAATTACATAGTTTGCTATCAATTACATTCAATTTCATGCAGGCCAAATAATAGCCAGACTACACACTTTATTATGGTTGGCGTAGGGAGACTTTTTTATTTTTAACTTCATCATGGACCCCTTAACCTGACCATGTAATTACAGTACTTAAATCCGATTACAAGGTGACCTTTAATTTCCAGCAAGCCCAGCCGTTAGTTTTGATATACTAAGAGTTCTTTTCTTTGCTATCTAAGAGAGAAGAACGGGAGGATAAGAGGTTACTAACCATTGAAGCACGGGTTGTGTTATAGCGGAAACAATTAAACAGAAAAAAGATTAATAATGAATGTAAAAGACACAAGCTATTTAACGTAGTTCACTAACAATGTGTTAGCTACGTCCACGGGCAGAAGAGAGAATTTTTTTATTGATCTTGAGGAATACAATTTTTAGAGAGTATCTGGATTGTATTTCAGATTGCTTATTAGGTTATGACTTATTGGGTTTATATAGAGTACCTCTTACACAGATTAAGGAAAGGTTTTCCAAACAGAAAAGGAAAATGATTCATAAACATGGTATAAGCCTCATATGCCCGGATTCAATGCATATTTCAACAAATCTCCACCTTGAATTGAATCATCTCACAAATAACAGATGCACTATTATAGTGTCATATGTACTAGACTCCTTCTGCCCCAGATTTTGTCCTCAAGGGGCAATCAGCAACTCTTAACATTGAGCAAGTCCAAAAGTGTTGGAACTTGCTGTGTGGAACCGGCTTTGTGAACATATCAGCTGGGTTATCAGCAGTACCCACTTTATTCACCTTGATTCTCTTCTCACGTCTTAGAAAATGATACCTCACATCAATGTGCTTAGTCCTCTCATGAAGGACTTGATCCTTGGCTAAACAGATTGCATCGAGATCGATACACTATGGCACGATCTGATGTAGACCCGGATCGTCGATCAATCCTTTCAACCGGATTCCTCATCGTTGGGCGCTTAATGCCATGTACTCTGCTTTTGTAGTCGACAAAGTCACTGTAGGCTGCAAAGTAGCTTTCCAACTGACAACTGAACCACCAAGAGTGAAAACATAACTAGTCATAGATCTTCTACTGTCAACATCTCCAGCATAGTCGGAGTCTGAAAACTCTGTCACCAAACACTCTGTATCACCTCCATAAATGAGACCAACATCAGACGTGCCTTTGAGGTACCGAAAAATTCTCTTCACAGCTTGCCAATGCTTTTTGCCAGACTCACTCATAAACCTGCTAACAACACTAACAGACTTTGCAAGATCAGGTCTAGTGCAGACCATTGCATACATCAAGCTTCCTACTGCACTAGCATAGGAAACTTGTCACGACCCGAACCCGGGCCCGTGACTGGTGCCTCACCCCGGGCACCCTAGTGATACAACATCAGAGAAAACCAGCGGAAATAAAAACTTAAACATATAAAACAGTGAAATAAGAAAGCAGGCTAACCCAACGGTTACCTTTTTGTACATAAATTAAAACTTGAGCGATTCGTCCGCCTGAGCACGCTTGCGATCTTCTGCACCTCTAAGAATTTTGAAACCATAATGGACGGACGGGGCCCGCCATGCCCCCTGAATATACAAAAGCCTACTACTTGAGGAACCGTACCACGTGACAAGCTTAGGAGATATGGAGCTTTTGAGAACCGAGCATGATCCTAAGAGAGTGGATCGCCAAGCTATGTACCTCAACTCGCGGCGTAACGCGGCCCGAAGGAGGTCGATAACAGTACCAAGTATGTGAAGCGTAAAATCGTAAATGAAATCATAATAGTCTATATAAAGCGGGAGACATGTATGATAACCAAACTACGATCTGCAACACATATGATCACGTCAAATCAGGGACTCATGCCGGTAAAGTCATCACTCAAATACAACCCGGGAATTTAACCCGCACAATGGCCACATGCCCCGGCATCTCACCTCGGTATAAGCATGGCCATGGAACCATCCTAGTGGGCCCATACCCGTGGACCATCCAGCGTGTCGGTATGCCCAAAAGAGTCAACAAGATAACAATCCCTGTGGAAGCATACCCGTGGGCCACCCAACGCGTCGGTATGTCCAAACAACTAACCAGATAATACTCACTGTGGACGCATACCCGTGGGCTACCCAACGTGTCAGTATGTCCATCAATCAACCACAAGATAATACTCACCGTGGAAGCATACCCGTGGGCTACCCAACGTGTCAGTATGTCCACCAACCAACCAGATAGCCGGCCCTCCAACGAGAGACGCGGTAGCACATCAATACAACACTTGCACAACAAAAGTTATCACAACAAGCATAAGCCAGTTCAACGTACTTTCATTCCTTCAAAACAAAGACCTCTTTCTACGCAAACGCCACCCGATACTAACACCCGTAGTATCGAACACATTCAGGTTTAAATCAAGCACTCTAAACACTTTTTAGCACAACGTCAAGTATCCCAATCTAAATCCAATTATAAAAACCATGTAACACACCATTTAAACCGGAGTCGAAACGGGAGTGCCACGTATGGTTGATTCCTAAATGCATTTTAAGGAGTCGCCACCTAATTATTATAGTGAATTAGGACACTTAGTTTATTGCAATAAAAATACTGCAATTGACTTCCATTTAATGGTCTGCGAAATTAGTGAGATTCTGAGTCAGGGTTCTTTATTATCCTAAAGGGAAGGGGTTATGCACCCTCTAAGATCCGCTAACTTGCGGTTATTCGTTCAAACCTAGGTTAATTATTTATTGTCCTTTTTATTCTAACTATTCTAAGCATTTTTAATAATTTAAAAATAAAATGCAATACAAAAAATAATAAAAGCTTAAAATTAAATATGACATAAAAATAAAGCTCCGGGATATCTTTTAGCCCCTTTTGAGGCCTTCTGCGCAAGATAATCTCCGGGTACCTGCATAAACACTTAGTAAAAGTATTAATAGTAGAACAAATAATTTTAAAAGTAATAACAAGAATTAATAAGTAAAGCAAAATAAATAAATCCGTCTTTTGCACAGAGGAGGCCTTGGAAATCAGACGGGGATTCCTTCATCGGCCAATATTACTAAAAAATAATAAAATAAATAAAACATTCGGATCCGCGCTAAAACAATAATAGTTTTAAACACGGAGGGCTCAGATATGTAAAAATATAAAGTAGGACAGCCTAAACAAGTGCGGCTGCGAGAATTCGCCTTGCCAAGCACATGTTGGTTATCCGGTGTAAGTGGAAGAAATCATCATTGCCCAGAAAGCTTCATTTATTTTTATTTTCCGTCTTTTGCAATCAAGGAGGCCTCAAAATCGACGGATAACTTTTTTCACGTACACTGTGTAGTATCTTTTCAAAGTATGTACCCAATATTCAAGTGTAGAAATCCGTTCTTTTGCAATAAGAGAACTTTTCCAATCGGTTTAATAAGATAAAGAAGGCAAAAATCTTCAAAAATCAGTCACGAATCAGACGAACAGTGAAAACGTCAACAACATGTAATTGTCGGAAAAGTTACAAATAACCAAAACCATATAGATAATAACATGGAGCGATGGTAGAACAAAGCGATGGCGGACGAGGCAAGGTCGCCAAAATAAGCGAAACGGATGGCAAGTTTGCGGGATTTTTTAGAAGGTCGGGCGAACACCAAAATAGTGCCAAATCAACCCAAAAAACCGAGAGCGGCCATCGGTCGAATAAAAAAGCCGCGGACTTCCGGAGTTTTACGAACTCCGGCGATACCAAAAATCCAAAATCACCCAACAAGAAAATACGCAGACGGGCCCGAGAATAAAACCCACGAGCATCACGAGTTTAGCAAACTCCTGAGATACCAAAATTCCAAAAATCACCCAACAAACAACAATATAATAGCAACAAAACCGAATAATAAACAAATAGCGCGGAGCTCAAGCTTCGCCATTTCGAATAACAACACAAAAATAAAAAAAGGTGGTGACGGTGTTCGGCGTTCACGGAAATGGTGGCGTGGGGGTGAGACAGGGAGTTCGGACTCCAGCGGCGTGACTTCGCCGGAGTTGGGGTGGTAGACAGCGACGGGAAGTAGGGGTGTTGGTGGTTTGAGCGGCTGAAGGTGTTGAAGATGGGTCGCTGAGGGGGAAGACAGGGAAAGGGTAGGCGAATGCATGCTGTTGAAGTAGGGTAATGTCGGGTGAGGGAGAGATGGGGTGTAGGGTTAGATAAAGGGAATGATGGAGAGGGGTGAGAGAGACGAGACAACGAGAGTGAGGGAGCAGGGGCGGCTGAAGGGTAATCTAGGGTAGCTTTTCGGCTGCTGGTCAAATAATAGGGGGCTGCTGAGTTAAACCCCCCCCCCCCAAAGGGTAATGTGGTAGAGTGTTTATTTTATAGGGTGAGATTAGGTTTAGGGTTTAGTGTTTTGGGTATTGGGCTTTGGGTAGTGGGTATTGAGTATTGGTTATTGGGTATTGGGCTTCATTTTTGGTTTCGATTTCTGGCGGATTGGACTGATTCAGATTATGCCCTGGACTGGACTGGTTTGACAAAAATGCAAAATGGGTTAATTATTTAACAGAAAAATTATTTAAAAAGATATAAGATTATCAAAATAAAAATGTCGACGCTATAATAATGAAATGCAATATTTAAGAAATGTTTAATGCCTAATTAAAAGAAAAAATGCAGTGTCAATTAATTATTCAAAGAGATGCAAACATTATTAAAATACAACGATGGTGTAATAATAATAGAAACATAATATTAACAAAGACATCATGCTTAATTTAAAATAAAAGATGCAATGCTATTTTGTGAAGAAATAAACATAGAATATTATGTAAAAATGCAAAAAATGATGATTAAAATGCGGTGTCCTAAAATGCTTAAAATTGCAAGAAATGACTAAAAGATGGGTCAAAATTGGGTGTCAACAGTTTGTCCCTCTTTGACCGAAGATGATGAAAGAGTTTTCGGACAAAGACGTTGACTTGTAGCCAATTTTGTTCCGTTATCGTAATTAAAACAAAGATCAAGAAAAAGTGGACAAAAGCGACGCAGATTCAAAATTTTGTCCCGATGTCGAATTATGATGATCTTGGGTTCTTTGCGATGCTAGATGACATTGGGTTCTTTGCGATGCTAGAGAATTAAAGCGTGACGTCCATTCAAAATTGTCACGATGTCGAATCGTAGCGACATTTGAAAGCCGTGATCTTTGCAAAATTAAAGACAATGCCGACGCAAATTCAAAAATTTTGTTCCAGTGTCGAATTATGATTGACACTGGGTTGCAGGTAATGTGGTCCTGGAAAAGGCATGGTGTTTGTAGATGCTGATGGCGTCACTGCATAGACGCGATGCAGATGTTCGTCGTTGCATAGACGAAGCATAAATGAAGTCGTTGCATAGGCTTTACATGATATGGCGTCGTTGCGTAGACGTGATGCAGATGTTCGTCGTTGCATAGACGAAGCATAGATGAAGCCGTTGCATAGGCTTAAATGAAATGACGTCATTTTCGGACGCAATGCAGATGCTCGTCGTTGCATAGACGAAACATGAATGAAGTCGTTGCATAGTCTTAAATGAAATGGCGTCGTTGCATAGACGCGATGCAGATGCTCGTCGTTGCATAGACGAAACATATATGAAGCCGTTGCATAGACTTAAATGAAATGACGTCGTTGCATAGATGCGATGCAGATGTTCGTCGTTGCATAGACGAAGCATAGATGAAGCCGTTGCATAGGCTTAAATGAAATGACGTCGTTTTCGGACGCAATGCAGATGCTCGTCGTTGCATAGACGAAACATGAATGAAGCCGTTGCATAGGCTTAAATGAAATGGCGTCGTTGCATAGGCGATCACGAATCTTTCGTCGTTGCATAGACGAAACATGAATGAAGCTGTTGCATAGGCTTAAAATGAAATGGCGTCGTTGCATAGACGCGATGCAGATTCTCATCGTTGCATAGACGAAACATTGATGAAGCCGTTGCATAGGCTTACGTGAGATGGCGTCGTTGCATAGACGCGATGCTGATGACGTCGTTGCCTGGACGTATTGCCGCTGGCGTCGTTTTTGGACTTGTTGTACTGATAACGTCGTTGCACGGGCGTGTTCTTTCTTGGCGTCGTTGCGTAGGCAATCGCGATGGCGTCGTTGCTGGGCGTATTCTTGCTGGCGTCGTTGCGTGACGCCGATCTTTCTGGCGTCGTTGCGTAAACGCAATCGCGATGACGTCGTTATGCGGGCGTATTGTTCTTTGGCGTCGTTGCGTGAAGCGCAATCGCGATGATGTCGTTGCTGGGCGTATTCTTTGCTAACGTCGTTGCACGGGCGTGTTGTCGCGTCGCGTCGTTACGGGCGTGTTCTTCTTTGGCGTCGTTGCGTAGACGTAATGCTGATGATGTCGTTGCCTGGACGTATTGTTGCTGACGTCGTTGCCTAGACGTAATGCTGATGCTCCTGTAGAATAGATGCTCATGCCAGCTTTGTTGTGTGCGATGCGTGGGTTGCAAATTTGACTCTATGTCTGAGCTGATGCGCTAGACTTAGTTGTGGATTTTGAACTTTGATCTTTCTGCTTCTGTTGCGTTCTTTCTGCCTCTACTAATATGAAGAAACATGCTCTCAAAGAAAATTTGTGAGTTTTGGGAAATTAGTGGTTGATTCGCGTCAACTTTGTAGCTTTGGCTCTTGCTGCTTGCATGCTCAGACTTCAGCAAAAGGTTAGTGCATAATTGTTAAGCAAAAAATGATAACGCATGAATTTATAAGCAATGTAATAGCATGAGTAGAAATGTTATCCTGTAAAATGTGATGGCGGTTGTATTGATGTGATGCTGCGAATGTTGAGTCTCGTCCTTGCACGGGCGTGTTGAATATTGTGAAAGCTTGTTGAATCTTTGCGAGTCTTGTCACGGTCTCTGTGCGGACTTGTTGGATGCTGCGAATGCTTGCTGAATGCTCTGCGGGCTTCTTTGGATCTTTGCGAATCTTTGGTTGAATCTTGCGATCGATGTAGTCTCTGCGGACTTCTTTGGATCTTTGTGAATGCTTCTTTGAATGCTATGCGAAGCTTGCCGGATGCTGCGAATGTTTGCTGAATGATGCGATTGCTTTTGGAATCCTTATTATGATCTCTTCACAATGCATTTCTCAAAATTGTCCCAGTTTTAGTTATGCGGGGTGCGTGGGCAAGACTTAGCTCTGGCGGACATTGCTCATATCTCTTTTCAGAATAAACAAATGCATTTTGTCGTACGCGAGCCAACGAGAAAATTTCCAATGGTGTGTGGCCCGATTTAGGCGCCTCGTATCCATTGAGAGAATCAGGTCAAGACGTAGTTCGTGATGCAAAAAAAATGACAATACAATTTTCAAAAATGAGACTGAAGCCAATGTGGCCGCCTACGTATCCCGCTGAGGGAATCAGGTCAAAACATAGTTCGTTATGCAAAAATAACGATTTTTTATGATTTTAAAATGATGTGGGACCGAAGCCGATGTGACCGCCTACGTATCCTGGTGAGGGAATCAGGTCAAGACGTAGTTCGTGATGCAAAAAAAAGAATTTTTGTGTAATATGCATTTGGTTGTTTTTTTTTTTTTTTTTTTGAAAAAATGGAAGACAACATTACGTTCTGACTCCAGCTGATACCTAGCAATTAATATTGTGCATAAGGATATTCTTTTATCGCTTTCAGTATAAACGAGATTGACTCTGGTGTAATTCACACCGCTTCAGATAGTACCTCAGACATACCTGAGTGTCGACACACCTGCTTGCATCCAAGGTTTCAGACTACACGTAATCTCACGTTTCAAATGCCCTCACTGAAAGAAAGTCCCATTTCTCACATATATTTCAGTATTTTGAATTTTGGGACGTTGAGAGAATTGCGCTCACACTCAAAAAGATGTTCAATGCATGCAATTGTGATACCATAGGCTTGACTGTCATGTAAGTATCCACTAATGTGAGAACCCTCAGTATAAGTTCATGTAGGGCTTGTCACGGGCTTGTAATGTAGGTTTGGGAAATGGATGGATATCATTTGGGCAAAAAGTGACTAATCCTTACTCGAGCGTTGGACTATGTCCGTGCTTGATATTGGTGCGATTTAATGCTGATTTGCTTTCGTTTTGTCCCAGTTTTTCTGTACTGACTTCTTTTGAATCTTTCATTTGGAGCCCCCTTTTTTTTCGGGTTATGTATTCCCCTTTTTTTTTTTTATTATCGGGGCTTTTGATTTCCTCTTTATGTGAAGTCGTCTCTGTTTTTTTTTTTTCGAGACTTTGACAATTTTTGTCTTTGCAAACTTCAATGCAGGATTTTGTCAGCCATTTGCACATTTCTAAAGCACTCAAGAAGGTCGGGCCAAGAGAGGGATAGTGCTACACACTCAGAAAGGTTATAGGTGTAATATGCGGTTGTCAAAAAATAGGTTTTAGGCTCAAAGGGGTGTACTAGGGATAATGTTATTTGGTAGGCTAAAAGGCTCAAACGGGTCAAAGAAAGCCTACGATCATTTCCTACACCGAGTGTTACTCAGGATTTCGCCTCAACAAACATTCAGGCCAAGTTCTAGATCACAATGCAACGCAATTGAACTTATTCTAAAAACTCACCACACAACGCATATGAAACGATGAAGTCGGTTTCATTCTTATCTTGAAAACATGCAACACAATGTCATCTGCGGGTATGAATAAGAGGTACCAAAAGAATCTATGGTTTACCACAAAGTCAACCCATACTGATTATCACTTTTTTTTTTTTTTTTTTTTTGTTTATGCACATTTGTAACTGTGTTGGTATTAACAAAGTCAAACAATAATACTTACAAAATATTTTTGTATTTTTTGAATAACACATTTTTTTTTGATTTTTTTGAAGAAAATATACATTTTTTCTTTCTTTTGAATAAAGTATTTTTTTTGTATTTTTTAGACTAAATGGTACCGAACCCGAATAGGGCTGCCTACGTATCCCGCCGAGGGAATCAGGTGTGCGTAGTTCATTCAAATATGTTTAAAAACGCATGCTTGAAAAGAATTTACCAATGAAAGGATGGTAATGTAAAGCTATGCAAAAGAAAATGATTGTCCACTGTGGACGAATGCAAAGTAAAATGAATGCTCGAGAACATGATGAATGAGATGCATGAGTGAGAAATGTTTTTTTTTTGTTTTGTTGTTTTTTTTTTTTTTTTTTTTGTTTTGTTTTTATTTTTGTGGTGTCGAACCCAAAATGAGTGGCCTACGTATCACACCGTGCGGTGAGAATCAGACACGCGTAGTTCGGAATAATTATGTTGAAAAAAATGCATGATATGAAAGAACTATGTAATTAACGCTAAACATACCAATTGAATTTACAAATATAAATAAAAATACAACGTAAAGAAGAATTGAGAGCGATGTCTCGTTGAATCCGGTATAAACTGACTTCTATTAGTCAACATAACTCCCGCTCATTCTTGTGATGATTTTTTTTTCTTTTTCCGACCGCCCTCGGTTGTTTGCGAGGACGACCTTCCTACAAAAAATATGAGAAATATGTGAGTAGAAAAATAACAAAAAATAATAAAAATGCAAAGGTGTGACAATATAGTCAAAAACTCCCCTGATTGGTTCGACCGGACTGGTGGTTGATGCTTCACAAAGTCCAAGTTGCGCTATTCAAGAGTGATTTACGCAATAGAAGTCCTGATTACAATGTGACAGCAAAAGTGCAAAAATGCAAATGCTCGAACCCGGAATCACAAAAGGGTAATTATTGAATTAAACAATATGTACAGAGTTGCTAGCGACAAACAATAATAAACAAAAACATGCAAATCAAGCGCGTGCCCTAATATGCTTGGGACCTCCCTTATGCCAGAGGTGAGCCTAAACGCCAAATATGCGGGATTATGATAAATAGGTCCAAGCCGTTAAACTGCAATATTTTGTCGGAAATGGCGACCAAATGACGGTGCACTTTTTCCAATTTTGGCGTGTCATGACCAGGCTTGGATCCGTCTATCATCATCACGCTACACATAGTATGCTAATGGGTCGTTGGGTTGTGAAACCCGTCGACAAGTTTGGTGGATTTCTAATTGTGGCGTTAATACCAAGGATTAATCCACCTAAGGTTTATGCATGCATGACTAATATAAAAGGGTGGTATAGCTCTATCTTAAGCTTTCTAAGATTTGGCCTATTAGACGCGAGGTTCCCGAGCGGACGACTCGAGTGAGAAGGCTACGTGGCTGATCAGACGAACCGATCTAACTCCACGCAAGCGCCAACTCTCCTAAATTTTGGGTGTTCTTGAAAGAAATTTGCGGGTGCGTGAAGCACACCAGCGCGTGTAGTGTGTGACAGTGTGAATTTTCCAGAGTGGAGAAAATATGAGCGGAATGCCAGTTTAAGGAAAACAGTAAAATAATGTAGCAATTAAAATAGTTAATTACAAATAAAAGCAAGCAATATAAAATATTTACAACAAATATAAAAGCAAAATAAGGAGCAATATTTAATTAACCTGGGTTTGCTATGATTAAGAACCTGATATCCCCAGCGGAGTCGCCATCTGTAACACACCATTTAAACCGGAGTCGAAACGGGAGTGCCACGTATGGTTGATTCCTAAATGCATTTTAAGGAGTCGCACCTAATTATTATAGTGAATTAGGACACTTAGTTTATTGCAATAAAAATACTGCAATTGACTTCCATTTAATGGTCTGCGAAATTAGTGAGATTCTGAGTCAGGGTTCTTTATTATCCTAAAGGGAAGGGGTTAGGCACCCTCTAAGATCCGCTAACTTGCGGTTATTCGTTCAAACCTAGGTTAATTATTTATTGCCCTTTTTATTCTAACTATTCTAAGCATTTTTAATAATTTAAAAATAAAATGCAATACAAAAAATAATAAAAGCTTAAAATTAAATATGACATAAAAATAAAGCTCAGGATATCTTTTAGCCCCTTTGAGGCCTTCACAAGATAATCTTCTGCACTGCATAAACACTTAGTAAAAGTATTAATAGTAGAACAAATAATTTTAAAAGTAATGACAAGAATTAATAAGTAAAGCAAAATAAATAAATCCGTCTTTTGCACAGAGGAGGCCTTGGAAATCAGACGGGGATTCCTTCATCGGCCAATATTACTAAAAAATATTAAAATAAATAAAACATTCGGATCCGCGCTAAAACAATAATAGTTTTAAACACGGAGGGCTCAGATATGTAAAAATATAAAGTAGGACAGCCTAAACAAGTGCGGCTGCGAGAATTCGCCTTGCCAAGCACATGTTGGTTATCCTGTAAGTGGAAGAAATCATCATTGCCCGAAAGCTTCATTTATTTTTATTTTCCGTCTTTGCAATCCATGAGGCCTCAAAATCGACGGATAACTTTTTCATCGCCAACACCGTAGTATCTTTTCAAAGTATGTACCCAATATTCAAGTGTAGAAATCCGTTCTTTTGCATAAGAGAACTTTTCCAATCGGTTTAATAAGATAAAGAAGGCAAAAATCTTCAAAAAACGAATACGAATCGAATGAGCGGAAAACGTCAACAACGTGTAATTGTCGGAAAGATACAAATAACCAAAACCATATAGATAATAACATGGAGCGAGTAGAACAAAGGCTGGCGGACGAAGGCAAGGTCGCCAAAAATAGCGTAAGCGATGGCAAGTTTATGGATTTTTTTGAAGGTCGGGCCGGACACCAAAATAGTGCCAAATCAACCCAAAAAACCGAGAGCGACCATCGGTCGAATAAAACCGGCGGACTTCACGGAGTTTACGAACTCCGGCAGATACCAAAAATCCAAAATCACCCAACAAGAAAATACGCAGACGGGCCCTAATAAAACCCACGAACATCGCCGGAGTTTAGCAAACTCCGGCCAGATACCAAAATTCCAAAAATCAGTCCAACAAACAACAACAATATAATAGCAACAAAACCGAATAATAAACAAATAGCGCCGGAGCTCAAGCTTCGCCATTTTCGAATAACAACACAAAAATAAAAAAAAGGTGGTGACGGGTGTTCGACGTTCGCCGGAAATGGTGGCGTGGGGGTGAGACAGGGAGTTCGACTCCGGGCGTGACTTCACGGAGTTGGGGTGGTAGATGACGGAAGTAGGGTGTTGGTGGTTTGGCGGTGAAGGTGTCAAGATGGGTCGGCGGGAAGGCAGGGAAAGTGGTAGGCGAACGACTTTGTTGAAGTAGGGTAATGTCGGGTGAGGGAGAGATGGGGTGTAGGGTTAGATAAAGGGAATGATGGAGAGGGGTGAGAGAGACGAGACAACGAGAGTGAGGGAGCAGGGGCGGCTGAAGGGTAATCTAGGGTAGCTTTTCGGCTGCTGGTCAAATAATAGGGGGCTGCTGAGTTAAACCCCCCCCCCCCCAAAGGGTAATGTGGTAGAGTGTTTATTTTATAGGGTGAGATTAGGTTTAGGGTTTAGAGTTTTGGGTATTGGGCTTTGGGTAGTGGGTATTGGGTATTGAGTATTGGTTATTGGGTATTGGGCTTCATTTTTGGTTTCGATTTCTGGCGGATTGGACTGATTCAGATTATGCCCTGGACTGGACTGGTTTGACAAAAATGCAAAATGGGTTAATTATTTAACAGAAAAATTATTTAAAAAGATATAAGATTATCAAAATAAAAATGTCGACGCTATAATAATGAAATGCAATATTTAAGAAATGTTTAATGCCTAATTAAAAGAAAAAATGCAGTGTCAATTAATTATTCAAAGAGATGCAAACATTATTAAAATAAAACGATGGTGTAATAATAATAGAAACATAATATTAACAAAGACATCATGCTTAATTTAAAATAAAAGATGCAATGCTATTTTGTGAAGAAATAAACATAGAATATTATGTAAAAATGCAAAAAATGATGATTAAAATGCGGTGTCCTAAAATGCTTAAAATTGCAAGAAATGACTAAAAGATGGGTCAAAATTGGGTGTCAACAAACCATTCCTTTGTTTTCGTAAAGTCGTTATAATTAACTTCCCATAAAGCTATTATAACACTTTATGTTTTAAAACAATACAAGACAAAACCATGCCTTTCTTTTAAAACAAAACACTTCCAATTCTTAAATCTCTTTTCTTTTAGAAAATCGAATTCCTTACTTTGGAATTTTTAAGAAGATCAAAACACGACACAATAATTCTTATTAGAGCAGCCATGATCTAGGAAATGTAATACAATTTTGTCTTATCTTAGCTTCTATGCAGATGGAGGTTTCTACTGGTTTTAATATGATTAATTGTCATTACTTCTTTCCTTTATCGACGCTGCATTGGCTTGTTCGATCCTTATTCCCATTTCCGAAATTTGTAACATTATTCTTTTAAAAACCAAGTATTCATTTCTCACGAATTAGGTTTCACACTTTTTGACACCATTTAAGTCAAATCACCTGTCCTTTGAAATCAACAAAACATTCTTTTACTTACATAAAGTGGTTATAACCAACTTCCCATAAAGCCGTTATAACACTTTATGTTTTAACCCAACCAATTACAACTATAAGCCCTTATGAGATCAAGAGGGCTTATTCTTTAACAACCAAGCACTTATTACTAACGAATAAGATTTTCCTACTCTTTTCTTCAAACAATCAAGACCCTTACACTTCATATCAAGTCAAGGCACAAAAGGGAAATTTAATTCCTTTAACACACGTGCGTCTACCGCACTATATATTTCACAAATAGTCATGCTGAAGAGGATAGGAAGAATCACATACCTCGCGACGATCGCCGACAAGAAGAAAATGCTCCACGAGACTATCTCCTAAGAGGAATATGCTACACGTAGTACTTCAATCCTATAAGGGTCATAAAACGTCTATCAATCTCTAGCTTCGAACGTAGAATAAACTAAGTGCAAAGTCCCTAAATCCTACGACAATTTGGACGGCACTTCCTTTGTTTCTACTAACTTGCCACCTCTTTCAAGGTCGAATTCAATAACAAACGCCCCACAATAATACAAAATAACCCAATACTTTCCATGCCATAATTGGCCAACCATAAACCAATTCTTAAATCCCTTTCAATTCTTTCCAATCCAAGTTCTTAGGCCTAACATGATATCTAGCCCTAGACATCTTTAACAATTACAATCTCTCTTTACAACATGCGACGTCCCAATTAGAAAACCAATTGAAGTTACAATCTTAAGGCTAACATGCCCATTTCAGTTTTTAACAAGACAACAAGATCCAAATCTATACAATATAAAACAAACCTCGTGCTCAACTCTATACTACTACAATATAACCTTTAGGCTCAACTCTAAACTACTAAAATAAAATTTCAGCTCACATCTATACTACTAAAATAAAATTTCTTAGCTCATAACCAAGAGAAAGGGGAAACTTTTACCTTAAGGAATAGCCCACAAAAGCCCCTTTTTCTTCCACCTCTTTCCGTCAAAAATCGCCCACCAGCGTTACCCACAAGTTTACCCACACTTTTTCTTCTTGCCGCCGCTCCAACAATCTCATCTAAAGCTAGGTTTCCTTCCAAAAACTAGAGAGAAGGGAGAGGGTTTTTCTTAGGAGGGTTTTGAAATGAAATGAAATGGAATGGCCAAGTCTTCCAAGACTTGGCCCTAAAATAGGACCACTTACTGATAAAAAGGATGGGAGGGACACTTGTCACCCTCCCATAGGTTATAAACGAAATACCCCCTGTTTTTCGTCACTTATGTCGCGCCCTTTTCCGGCCGCGGCATTCTAAAAAGCGAATCCTGCTCAAAATGCAAAGTTAGAAAAATAAAATAAAGTGATAAAATAGTTTAAGAGGCTTAAAAATGCTAAAAGGATGCTAAAATTGCAAAAGATGCTAAAGTTTAAAAGGGTGCTAAAATGCTAAAGGGTTGCTAAATGCTAAAATGTGCTAATATGGTTGCTAGAATGCTAAGGGTTCGCGGAGTTGCCACCTAATTAGTTTGGGTGAATTAGGACACCTAAATGTCAACTTATGTTAAAGTCAACACTAACTCCATTTAATGGTCTGCTAAACTTAATGAGGTTCTGGGTAAGGGTTCTCTATTAATCTAGAGGGAAGGGGTTAGGCACCCTCTAAGATCCGCTAACTTGCGGTTGTCCTGCCAAACCTAGGGTAATTATTATATGTAAGAAAAATGCAAAATAAAGCTCCTCTTGCTTAATAAAATGTTAGGAGATAAAATAAATGCTAAAAATGTTAAAATGTTTAAAGGTGCTTAAGTCTAAAAGGGCAAAGGTGCTATATGCGAAAGAATACTAAGAGATGCTAAAATATTAAAGGTTAAAGACGCTTAACAAAAGTGCTAGCAATTTAAAAGTGCTAAGTGTAAACAAAGTAGTGCTAGGGTGCTTAAATATTAAAAGGGTGCTAAGGGATTAACTTTAAAAGTAAAGGGGTGCTAAAAGTAAAGGGTGCTAAAAAATGTTAAGAGGGCTAGAAATGCTAACGAATGCTAGGAAGGTGTTTTATGGACTAATTATGTATTCATGCAAAGGTTATTTACGGACTAGTTAGGTATACTGCTAGCTAAATTAATCTTGCTTAACCTGCGCGTAATATTATATAAAAAATGCTTAAGATGATTTTTTTGTTGAGAGTTTAGGAGGACATTTATTATGGGTTTACTAAGAAACAAATGGTTGATTTTATAATGCAAGTTAAATCATTTATATTGCTTTGGTAAATTTAGATATAATAGTCATAAAAGGCACATGAATTAGAAATGCGCTTCCAATCATAAATTACCTTCCCCTTATGCGTTCGCAATGCTAATTGCTCTTGTTTTCCTATTAATTACAAAGTTATAAATTACAATAACAAATAAAGTAAGATAAGGATGAGATAAGAGAGCAAGGAATTGAAACGGATGACCCCGTCCTATTTGTTTGTCTAGGAATGGCCGAAGAGGGACTCGATGGATGTATATGCATGCCTTTACGCTTGCCACGACGAGTCTCGTTATGAGACTCTTTGTTGCTCCGGTGCATGCCATGTAAAAAAAAAGATAAGGATTAGCCCACATTCAAATTTATTGGATCACACATAGACACAATCCGTAAATGACTATAATGATCAGTAAATAACACGATGCAGCCATACGAGATTACCATAACCACATACAGGCCAAATCATGATTCAAGCAATTATATAACGCTGATATATGCATTACTTGACAAGTTAATAAGCATGTATGACTGATTTTTTAAAAGATAAAATAAGAGAAGCATGATTCACACTGAGGAGCAGTCGTCAACTATACAGCAAGCAGATAGATACATGAATCTAAAAATGAAATCACCAGAGGAAAATGCAGCATGAATGGACTAGGCCCAAATAACTTCCAAACAGATTTCTTTTCTTTAGTAATGTACCAGTCTTCTACATCTTGAAATACGCCTCAATATACAGTGGTTCACACAAATTTTCCTTAATTTCTGAACCCAGACTAAGTTCAAGTCATCCTCAAAGAGCATATGATGTTGGAAACAGGCTCTTTCGATATATGACTTAAAGACGGGTCTTTCAAAGTTCAGTTTTAATCATGGATTCAACTAAAACTGAGCATGATATTGCTCATATGTTTAGAGATTGGAAAATCATCAAAGAAAGACATTTTTAAACTTAAGCGTATCTTAAAACCAGTTACAGACAAAAATTAAAGGTTTCAAACCAGGCTCATAATCATTTACGTTATAACTAAGCACTTAAGTTACTCTTAAATCCAAGACATACATTATTTGAAAAGATTCTTAATCCTAAAGTGTATTTATCACCACACAGGCTCATTAGGACAAGTTTAATGGTCATCTTAGTAACACACTACGACTTATTCAGATTGTTCGTCGCATATTAATCCCAAATAGAACCATTCTGCTACTACCGGTTATCTTGAAAAGCATTTACAACTAGATCATGCAATAAACAGGAGGCCAACTATGTTGAAATAAGCCACAACACACAGTACATATTATCGACTGAATATTCTAACTAATTACACCATAGCAGACCATATGACATAATTTAAGCAAGAAATTAAAAGGTTAATGGGATTACCTTCTCCGGGCAGCGACCCGGGGCAGCGTATCAAGTCGTCGGTCCAATCGACGGGTTTTGGGTTTTGCGACGCGAATAGAAGGGCGAGGTTTGTTCTTGGTTTCTTGGCCGAAAAGAAAGGGTTCTTAATCGCTGCGCTAAGGGTGTTCGACAGCCGGCGAAGGTGCTACCTCACCGAGCTCTGCCCTCCTCATCGTGCTCTGCCTCATCTTTGTCTATGTCGATGCTATCGGTTCCTAATCACGCGGGCGTGTAACATGATTGCTATCTCACTCTCCTTCATCGATGCCCTAAATTGCTATGTGGTTGCCCCCGACTCCCCTCTGAATCCCCTCTCCTATGCTCTGTCGTGCTTATATAGCCCCCGTTTGGGTTCCCGATTAGGTAAGGTTTAATACCCTTTAATGCGAAATCTTGGTATTAATCTCAGGAGTTAAGGGACGATTTTGGGCGATATCGACGCTATTTTGGATTGATTTGCTACTGATTTTGTGGGTTCGAATGGGTTCTGATTTGAAGGGATTTGGTTCGGTTATGGTAAGGAAATCGTTCGAGAAGGTGCATGGGTAAGGAAAGCTGGCTAGGGTGCGTAGGAAAAGGGAAGCCCGGATTCTCCGGCGAGAAATCCGGGCAGCGACGAATGAAGTTTTCTAGGGCTGCGTTTCGTTGTTTAGTCGACAGGGAAGGGACGATGTGAAGGTAAAGGAAAGGCTGAGGGCTGCTGGCTTTTAGGCGTGGGCTTTAGGGAAATAAAAGAAGTATGGGGCTTGGGCTTGCGTCGACTGGTCGCGTATTGGTCATGTAATAGATGGGCTGGGCGAATTAAGGGTTGGGTAGTTAGTACTTAATTAGGTATTGGGTATTAATTCTAGGTATTAGTTTTAGGCTTTAGTTAATTTAATTTTAGGTGCTTAATTAATTAGGATTAGATTATTTAATTTAGTTAAATTATTTAGGTGCTAAATTAGTCTAATTATTTAGGTGCTAAATTAGTCTAATTATTTAGGTGCTAAATTAGTCTAATTGTCATAATAAATGCGGGCGTGTTATTTAATTAGTGCTTAATATGTTAAAATGCGGCGCTATTATTTAAAAACTTATTATTATGCATTATTGCGAAGTTAAATTAAAATTGCATTGAGTTTATATTAAATTACTTAAATGTTGAATGCAAGTACGATATTTAAGAATTGTTTAAAGCCTTATAAATGCGACGCTATTAAATAAAAAATTGATTTTAAATTACAAATGATTATGACATTCTCTTGCGTATTAATAAATGCAACTATGCTACTTGACGTGACGTCATTGCTAAATTAATTATTTTATGTATTTATTAATGATTAAGAATTACGACAGAGCTTACAATTAGTTAATGCGGGCGCGGGACTCTAAGTGTTTAAAACTCTACGTAAGACGCGATGCCATTATTAAATTATTTATTTATGCATGTATTTATGTTTTATCGCTGCCATTTTATTATAAAAAAATCATAAAAATTATTTTACAAAATTAGTCTAATTTTATGGTTAATGGCTGGACGGGAGGGTCAAAATTGGGTGTCAACAACTTACTGCGCAAAATCCCGCCTCGCGCTTGGCCACGGGCCGCGCGCTCCACTTCCAAAATAAATCTTCCGCATGTATGCCGCGCTCAGATTCGGCCGCGCTGATCCCGTAATCAAAATCGCTGCCGTCACGCGCACCAAACTTGAAACTTCCATAACTTTTGACCCCGATGTCCTATCGACGAACGGTTTGTTGCGTTGGGATCTAGACTTAACGAACTACACATTAGGCTTTTAAACACCTCGAAATTCTTAACAACTGGGGTACAACACTCCAAGGTAGACTCAAAATCCGTCTAACACATGTTTGTCAACTTATCTATCTTCTCGAATTTACGGGGTGTAACATTCTCCCCTCCTTAGAAACATTCGTCCCGAATGTTCCTTCTAAGTCTCCAAAACGCAGACGCCGGTATAGTCTTCACTACTCCACTCATGAAAGAATCAGTTATGCCACTCATGGACTTATCACTAGAAAAAAAAAATACTCCCCACATACTATGTACTTCCGACAAGGATCACTGTAAAATCTTTTACTCTAGCCTACTTACCTCTAAGGTCTCGATTGTTATAAAATTCTAAGGTTCAAAACTTTTCTCATTCCCAGACTTACCCTTTTCACTAATCAGGCTTCTAAATCACATTTTTACACGAAGCTATCCGAACATAGCACTTAACACATCACCATAACAACAATGCATACTAGTCTCTAGAGGGTTAAGAATATACATGTAACTATTACTTCACTTTATCTTTCTGTCGTTCTACTCATGTTCCTTCCCTGCACGGCGCACAAAATGAGGAGATGAATCAGCCACTGATCCCGAAGGCTGAGTCTCTACATCCGCGCTATCTCTGGTTGGACAATTTCTCGCAAAATGGCCTCACTGGCCGTGATACAAAACAAACCCCATTCCAAAGACGACACTCCCACCACGAGCCTACCACAACGGCCACAACGAGGTAGGGGTGGTCCCATCTGACTAACATCTCTCGCTCCCAAAACACAAACCCGGAGCCCCGACCGCCTCGAATTTCTGAACGCCCCAAGATCGTGATGGGGCACTCAGTCTTGGCCGAGGTAAATAACTAGCTCGCCGCCGAGGATGTCCGCCTCGAAGGTCACCAGAGGACTCTACCGCCCCGCCCTCTTCGCTGATCTTGGTTATTCGCCGACTTCACGTTTCCTCGGGCACAGATAGTTCGACGCGCAATGTCCATGCCCTACCAAGAGCTACTGTTGTGCATCCTCCGCTAAATACTCATCGAGTCCGGTGACATAACTGCACTTTATCCTCCATATTGGCCACCAAAGCGGGACATACCGCCAATAAGTCAAACTCTACATTGTACTCCGAACTGGCGCCTCTTTGTCTTAGCATCAAAATCTGTTTACCGTGCCCTCCTCATCCGCGAGGCAAGAAATGGCTAGGAAAGCCTCGAGAACTCACCCCAACCACCGGAGTGCATGTTCCCCGACAGCTCCCACGAATCAAACCGATCATTGCGGATCACGCACGATGTGAACCCAAAACCACCGACTCGGTCTCCGCCTTGATCACTCATGATCCGTCAGAATCGCTTGATGAACTCTCGCGATCATCCTCGTGCCTCGACCCGTAGAACTCGGGTGGCTACAACTCAGAAAATCCCGTAGCCTCAAACTATCTGACCTCGGGTGAACTATGGGTGCTATCGAATCGAATCGCCGTGATCCGGCCTATCCTCGTGCTCGCCACGATCCCGCCAATAATCGCCATCTCTCAGAACCATCTCCTCTCGCCTCTGTGCCGCGGATCGAGGCTCAGTGCCGTAGTCTCGGGAGACCGCCGCCGCTTCTACTCGCAGATCCTCTCGCCTTGCCTTCTTGTCTCTGGTTGCTTGCGCGAGGCATCACCGTATACAAAGAACACGCGGAGGAGTCCAACTTATAACACCGCTTTAAGGCACGATCTCAGAGTGAGAAGAATGGAAACCAATCCTAAATATCCTATAGCCTCCTGATTATAGATGTGGTGCACAACATACCGATAATCAAGACTATACCGATACGGCTCAGACACTCTCCGAGGATTAATCGCTCGATACACTTTTGTCACGACCAACCTGCCCGTGGATCGTGCCTTACCTCGCACCCTAGTGATACAACATCGAGAAAACCAATGAAATAAAAACTTAAACATATAAAACAGTGAAATAAGAAAGCGAGCTAACCCAACTTACCTTTTTGTACATAAATTAAAACTTGAATAGCTACATCCCTTACAAACATGCCCACAACAAAGCATGCACTTAAGAATTTTGAAACCATAATGACGGACAGGCCCCGCCATGCCCCCGAATATACAAAAGCCTACTACTTCAGTGGAACCGTACCACGTGACAAGCTTCCGAGATATGGAGCTTTCCGAGAACCGAACAGCGATATTAAGAGAGTGGATCGAAGCTATGTACCTCAACTCGCGGATGAACGCACTTCCGGGCGAGGTCAAGATAACAGTACCAAGTATGTGAATCAGAAATATCAGAATGAAATCATAATAGTCTATATAAAGGGAGACATGTATGATAACCAAACTACAAGACACAACACATAATCCACGTCAAATCGTGACTCACGCCAGTAAAGTCATCACTCAAATACAACCCGAATTTAACCCGCACAACGGCCACATGCCCCGATCTCACTCGGTATAAGCATGGCCATGGAACCATCCTAGTGGGCCCATACCCGTGGACCATCCAAATGTCGGTATGCCCAAAGGAGTCAACAAGATAACAATCCTCGCGAAGATACCCGGGCCACCCAACGCGCTTCGGTATGTCCAAACAACTAACCAGATAATACTCATCGCGACGATACCCGGGCTACCCAACGTGTCGAGATGTCCATCAATCAACCACAAGATAATATTCACCGTAAGCATACCCGGCTACCCAACGTGTCGATGTCCACCAACCAACCGGATAGCCGCCCTCCAACGAGACGCCAGAGCACAAAGAATACAACACTTGCACAACAAAAGCTATCACAACAAGCATAGGCGATTCAACGACTTTCATTCCTTCAAAACAAAGACCTCTTTCTACGCAAACGCCACCCGATACTAACACGTAGTATCGAACACATTCGAGTTTAAATCAAGCACTCTAAACACTTTTAGCACAACGTCAAGTATCCCAATCTAAATCCAATTATAAAACCATTCCTTTGTTTTCGTAAAGTCGTTATAATTAACTTCTCATAAAGCTATTATAACACTTTATGTTTTAAAACAATACAAGACAAAACCATGCCTTTCTTTTAAAACAAAACACTTCCAATTCTTAAATCTCTTTTCTTTTAGAAAATCGAATTCCTTACTTTGGAATTTTTAAGAGGATCAAAACTCGATTATAATAATTCTTATTAGAGCAAATGATCTAGAAATGTAATACAATTTTGTCTTATCTTAGCTTTCTATGCAGATGGAGGTTTCTCTGGTTTTAATATGATTAATTGTCATTACTTCTTTCCTTTATCGACTGCATCGCTTGTTCGATCCTTATTCCCATTTCCAAATTTGTAACATTATTCTTTTAAAACCAAGTATTCATTTCTCACGAATTAGGTTTCACACTTTTCGACACCATTTAAGTCAAATCACTTGTCCTTTGAAATCAACAAAACATTCTTTTACTTACATAAAGTGGTTATAACCAACTTCCCATAAAGCCGTTATAACACTTTATGTTTTAACCCAACAATTACAACTATAAGCCCCATGAGATCAAGAGGGCTTATTCTTTAACAACCAAGCACTTATTACTAACGAATAAGATTTTCCTACTCTTTTCTTCAAACAATCAAGACCCTTACACTTCATATCAAGTCAAGGCACAAAAGGAAAATTTAATTCCTTTAACACGTCGTCTACCGCACTATATATTTCACAAATAGTCAAATCAAGAGGATAGGAAGAATCACATACCTCGCGACGATCGACGATAAGCAAAATGTTCCACAATCTTATCTCCTTAGAGGAATATGCTACACGTAGTACTTCAATCTATAAAGTCATAAAACGTCTATCAATCTCTAGCGAACGTAGAATAAACTAAGTGCAAAGTCCCTAAATCCTACGACAATTTGACGGCACTTCCTTTGTTTCTACTAACTTGCCACCTCTTTCAAGGTCGAATTCAATAACAAACGCCCACAATAATACAAAATAACCCAATACTTTCCATGCCATAATTGTGACCATAAACAATTCTTAAATCCGCAATTCTTTCCAATCCAAGTTCTTAGGCTAACATGATATCTAGCCCTAGACATCTTTAACAATTACAATCTCTCTTACAATACGCGACGTCCCAATTAGAAAACCATTGAAGTTCTGATCTTAAGGCTAACGTACCCATTTCGATTTTAACAAGACAACAAGATCCAAATCTATACAATATAAAAGCGACCTCGGGCTCAACTCTATACTACTACAATATAATGACCTTAGGCTCAACTCTAAACTACTAAAATAAAAGCGACCTCGGGCTCACATCTATACTACTAAAATAAAACAACCTTAGGCTCATAACCAAGAAGGAAACTTTTACCTTAAGGAATAGCCCACAAAAGCCCTTTTTCTTCACTCTTTCGTCAAAATCGCCCACAGCGTTACCAAGTTTACCCACACTTTTTCTTCTTGCCTCCAACAATCTCATAAAGCTAGGTTTCCTTCCAAAACTAGAGAGAAGGAGAGGTTTTTCTTAGGAGGTTTTGAAATGAAATGAAATGGAATGGCCAAGTCTTCAAGACTTGGCCCTAAATAGGACCACTTATCGATAAAAGGATGGGAGGGACAACATCGCCTCATAGGTTATAAACGAAATACCCGCTGTTTTCGTCACTTATGCAAAAATCTCGCCTGCGCGCGCACGCATTCGGCGCGCGGCTGCAACCCTGCGACCCGGAACAACCGCGCGCGCACTGCGTCCGGCCGCGGCAGCGTATCGAGCAGCGTGCTGCTGCGCGCAAACTTGAAACTTCCATAACTTTTGACCCCGATGTCCTATCGACGAACGGTTTGTTGCGTTGGGATCTAGACTTAACGAACTACACATTAGGCTTTTAAACACCTCGAAATTCTTAACAACTGGGGTACAACACTCCAAGGTAGACACAAAATCCGTCTAACACATGTTTGTCAACTTATCTATCTTCTCGAATTTACGGGGTGTAACAAAACTCGAGACATGTACTCCTTCTCCTCAGCTGATTTAGTACATGTAACTGCTTATTTGTAAGTGGATGGATCATGTGAGTTAGGATTCACTTCTTTAGCAACCTGCAATGCATAAATTATCATGTCTTCAAAACTATACCTTCTGAGAGATATTTCATAATTTGCTCTCTTTGATCGATCAAGAGCCAAATTGTGCTGATTTGTTGCTGGTAATGAAGATCCTGATGATTTTGCTTCTGACTGTGGATGGACTTCATATGATGGTTCAATCTCATCTGGAGTGACTTGCTGCTCCACCTGTTTCCCAACACTTTCGCCAACAATAGACTTCACAGTAGGGTTAAACATAGAATTTTCATAAAAAATTACATTCCTGCTCAATATAACCCTCTTGTCAGACGGGGACCATATTCTGTAACCTTTAACACCATCCCCATAACCCACAAACACTCCCTTTTAGCTCGTGGTTCTAATTTACCCTCATTCACATGATAATAAACATTGCAACCAAAAGCTCTCAAACCATAGTAATTTGCAGGCTTACCAGACCACATCTCAAAAGGAGTTTTGAGATGTATACCTGTGTGAGGTCTACGATTTATCAGATAGCAAGTTGTACTAACCGTCTCTATCCAAAATGTCCTAGTTAGTCCAGAATTAGAGAACATGCATCTAGCTCTCTCCAGAAGTGTCTGATTCATGCGTTCTGCTACACCGTTTTGTTGTGGCGTCTCCTTGACTGTATGATGCCTAACCCTTCTTTTCTGCAAAACTAATTGAACTCAGAACAACAAAATCCAGACCATTATCAGTTCACAGTCTTTTGATATTCTTCCCTGTTTGATTTTTCATTAATGTCTTCCACTGCTTGAAGTTCTTGAAAGCTTCACTTTTATGCTTCATAAAGAACACCCAAGTCATCCTTGAGAAATCATCAATAATTGTCATAAAATATACGTGACCTCCTAGAGACTCCATCCGGAAAGGACCCCAATAATCAGAATGGATGTAATCAAGTGTGCCTTTTGTTCTGTGTATTGCTTTGGAAAACCTGCTGCGATGTAATTTTTCGAATACACAGTGTTCACAAAATTTAAGGTCCTAGACCTTCTGACCACAAAGAAGATCTCCTTTTGACAGAATTTGCATCCCTCTCTCGCTCATATGGTCAAGCCTCATATGCCATAACTTGATCAAGTTTTCTTTATCAACCTCTGAGGATGCAACAACAACAGAACTTGATAACGTAGAACCTTGAAGGAAATACGAGGTACGGCGTTTTATGCCCTTCAGAACCACATTTGAATCCTTGCATACATATAGAACTCCACATCCACCTCGAAATCTGAACCTCTTGCTATCTAACATGCTCAATGATATCAGATTCTTTGTCATGGATGGAACATGTCTGACGTCATTCAATGTGCAGAATTTACCATCATGTGTCCGAATTTTAATAGAGTCTATCCCAACCGTTTTGCAAACAGAATTGTCAGCCATAGAAACATTGTCATCATCCACTTGCTCATAGGTTGTAAACCACTCTCTGCGGACATATATGGTAAGATGCTGCTGAATCGAGGATCCACACATCATTGTGATGCGTGTACTCATTAGCAACTAGAGCAATATCATCTTCTGAGTTGGTATCTGCTACAGCAGCAGTACCTGTCGGATTATTCTGTTGCCTCTTCTTCTTGGGACAATAAGATTTTCAGTGTCCCTTCTCCTTACAGTAATTACAGACATCATCTGGTTTTGGAACTTTAGAAAATGGTTTCTTGGACTTCTTCTCCCCCGAATTTCTATGTCCATGACTTTCACTGGCTACTAACCCTGCAGCCTGATTATCTGCACATGTACTAGCCGTCTTATGACGCAGCTCCCTAGTATGGAGAGACGATCTCACCTCCTCTAGAGACACAATATTTTTTCCAACAATGAGCATTTATGCGAAATTTTAAATGCGATAATGGTAAATATACTAACATAATCAATGCATCATCCTCATCCTCAACTTTCACATCAATATTACGCAACTCTAACAAGATTGTGTTTAGTTGATCTAAGTGATCTCGAAGAGGCATACCTTCCTGCGTTAAGTAATGAGCAGGCGTTGCTTCAGAAGCAACTTGTTGGTTAAGAACTTCGTCATATAAAGACTCTCGAGTTTGACCCATAGACCCTGCGCGGTTTCCTCCTCCGCGACCTCAGTGATAATATCATCAGCAAGGCTCAACATAATTGTTGAATGAGCCTTCTCTTCCAGAACGATCATCTCAGCGTTAATGGGTTCTGCCGGCTTCCTAACAAGCGGCGCCCAAAGTCCTTGTTGTTTTAACAAGGCTCGCATCTTGATCTGCCACAGACAAACTGTTTCTCCCCGTAAATTTGTCGATTTTCACATTCATTCCAGACATCTTTCAAACAAACAAATCCGGCTCTGATGTCAATTTGTTATAACGGAAGCAATTAAACAGAAGAACGAATAATAATGAATGTAAAGGACACAAATGATTTAACGTGGTTCACTAACAATGTGTTAGCTACGTCCATGGGCAGAAGAGAGAAGTTTTATTGATCTTGAGGAATACAATATTTAGAGAGTGCCTTGATTGTATTTCAGATTGCTTATTAGGTTATGACCTATGGGGTTTATATAGAGTACCCCTTACACAGACTAAGAAAAGTTTTTTCAAACAAAAAAGAAAAAGCATTTCTAAACATGGTATAAACCTAATATGCCTAAATTTAAGACATATTTCAACAGATTGAAGGACCATCTCCATGAGAGTGAGAAAGGAATAGATAATCCAGTAAGCAAGCCATTGCTCATCATCCAATTTCGATGTACTCTCTATAGCCACTACTGATGCATATCTTCATGCAAACAATTTTAAAAGAAAGAAAGATAAAAACACAAAGAAGCCGTAAAAGAAATGTTCAACGCATCACTCTTGAGAACAGCTGAAAGTGAAATAATCAAGGTTTAACGCAGTATATTGCAAGTGCTCGTTGAAACTAGAGGTGGTAAAATTAGCCCAATGAAAAACATAACCCGCCCAACTCGTCCATGTTCGGACGGGTTGTTGAGCCGCTCATCTATTACATCAGCCCATTCAGCTCAATCCATTCAGCCCATCAAAAGTTGGATTGAGTTGTTGAGCCGCTCATCTATTACATCAACCCATTCAGCTCAATCCAGTCAGCCCATCAAAAGTTGGATTGATATGTAGTCCAAATTGACTCGTGAAAATTTTTATTTTTTATTTTTTATTTTTTATGTAATGTTATAAACCTAATAAAAATATTATAAGGTACTAAAATATTATAAAATAATAAAATAATTAAAAGTTAGTAATAATTGGGCAGGTTGAATTATGATCCACAATTTAGCTCATTTCCGCTAATTCATTTCCGCTCAAGTAATTTTTGCTCGCTCATTTATTAACTCAATTCATTTTGACTTATTCAAATTCAGTCAGTCCAATTGAAACCATTAAGGCCAGTTTTAAGGAATATACTTACAGAGGATAGAGATATAGTGTCAGTATCATAATTTCCTTAAATAGAAGAGATATTAGTACGTATACGAATTGTTTGAGACGTAAGGTAATAGACGGTTATTGACCAAATGACGTTGGTTTCACGTTGATAAATAAAGGAAGAAGTATGAATGTCGAAACGAGTCAGAAAAAGGACCGCGACGCCGGAAAACCATCTCGGCGCGGCTCACCACTGTAGTGGCGCGCACTCGTAGGGTCGCGACGCCAGAAACTATCTGAAGTTCCGTGCCGCGGCTAACCTATAAGTGGCGCGCGGCGATTTGAAACGTTAGGCGAATTTAAGGTGATCTTTGCGCTGATTTTGGAGTATTAATTCTCTATTATGTTGCTCATGAATTCAGCCATTATTTGACTGAATTGTAACTCCATATTCAAGGTCATTATTAGGCTAATGGAAGGTCATCTTCTCCAACACTATAAAATGATGTCTTGAGCTCATTTGGAAAATACACCTTACACACAAAATACATTCTATACTTGATAATTTTCTGAAAATTGTTCTTCCTCTCTTGCAATCTAACACTCAAAGATCTTTCTTCATAAGCGAACTCTTGAGTTTTTCTTTACTTATTAGTTTGATTATTGTTTTATCTTGGAAAATAAGTTGTCATACCATCGTTAAAGAAATATACGGGGCAATATTATCTTAAGAAAATATTGAAACTTCAATCGACTCAGCAAGACCATTTCATTGTTTAAGTTTCAAATTTATTATTTATTTGTTGTTGTTATTGCAATTCTCATTTCCTTGTAATTTTATATTTACTTCATCAAGCTTAAGATAATATTCGCTGCTTTCAACAACAACAATGTCTGCTGAAGATCAAATCATCGCTAGAAATTCGAATCACTCAAGGCAATTTCAATGCCTACAACTCCACTGGTTTTGGCACTACTAGTGTCAATCCTACTACTCAAGGCAATACCACTTCCTCTAACACCATTATTTTTGGTACCACGAGTGCTAACACTACTGCTCAAGGCGTTCCAAAAGTCTTTGCTCCTGCTCAAGGAAACATCACTGCTTCAACTCCGGCTGACTTTCACCATGAATGTCCTGAGAAGTTCATGGGTGCACACTTCAAAAGATGTTGTTTTTCCTGACGGTTATGGTAATGTCACGTTTCCTAACTGAATACCCTCCACAAGTTTGGGAAGACAACGACCCTCAGCCAAATGATTTGGCGGGAGGGGGCCAAGATATCCATGTTGTTGACGACATGAAGTTGGTTCTTGATGTATGGAAACATAGTGATTTCATGTGCAGGAACTACATTCTGAATAGTTTGTCGGATCCACTCTGTTGATACCCAATTTTGTCACTCTCTTCCCATTATTCATTCAAATTAAACCATTTTCAACACCACAAAATAATGCAAATTTTTTAATAAATGCATACATATTCATACATAAATAAAGAATTTAATATTTTCAAAATAATTACTATTTATTATTATTATCTTCTTTTCGCATGTTTACTATCGCGACATCTTTCATCACAGTCATAATTTTTATCCTAATATTATATTGTTATTGCATTTTTATATTAAGCACTAAAACATGCTCTAAAATACTTATTATCACATTAGTATTTTTATCCTTATAATTTATAGTCTAATTAATCACTTTTTTACTACTAACCATCATTAATAAAACACTTAAAACTAAAACTCATTTCCCCCCTTCCCCCCTTTAAAATCTGAAACCTAAGCCCACTACCCCCATATTTCGTCCGGCCCATAACCCTCTTCCCCTTAGAAAATCTGAAGCTCACTCCTTTTAATTCCTAAACCTAAATCCCCTAAAAACAAAAACAAAAAAAATGAAAACCTAGAACCCTTCCCCAAAAATCAGAACCCAACAGCTCACCCCTCCATTTTTGGACAAGCTTACAAGCCTTGTCAACAATGGACAGAAGATGCTAGCCCCATTTTCGTGCAAGCATTGAAAACACTACCCAGCGTTCAGATTTTGAACATTTTGTTGACTCATTTCGAAAATCTGGAAAAATTTCGTCCAAATTATCAAGCCCTAGCAACCTTAATCTTGTGTTATATATATTAGCATTTGGAGTCCATAAAAACACCTTCTGGCCGCCGTCTTTCCCCCTCTCAAAACATCAAAATATTTCATCCAATCTTCTTAAAACACAACCTGGAAGTCGCATCCCTTCTCTTTGCAAACCCTAGATTACTTCTCATTTTAGCCTTCAAGAACACAAGTTAAAGAAAACAAAAAAAAAGTTGGAGTCGCCGCCTTGCACTCTTAAAAACCCTAATACTTTGCATTTCGGATTGAGACCATCTTCAGCCGCCGCCATTACTTCTATGCAAAATCTAAAATATTTTTTTGCTTTTTCTTACTCCAACTCTCAGATTCAAGTTTCTTTTCAAAACAAACTTTTAATTCGGTAAGTTCTAAATCTGTTTGGGTTTGAAGACCTCGCCTCAGTTCGCTGCACCCAAAAAAGGTCCGTAAACCCAACCTCCTCTAAACCTTAAGTTATTTCTGAATTTTATATGTTTTCTGTTAATCATGTTTAGTTGGATTTATTGTTGTCTGTTGATGTCTATGTACTGTATCGAATTAGTTCATCTAGATTTGCAGTATTTTTGGGTGGGTTAATATATATATAATCTGCTAAGCATGTTATAAATACTAGTTTAAGAGTATGATTTCATCTGTTTAAGTATTTTTGTGATCTTCACTGTTAGTTGGAAGTATTTTACATGTTTTTAAAATGATGTTTCCGTTTACTTTCAAGAATATATATTGAATAAATATTTTGTCTTTTCTTTTACCTGTGATATAAAGAGAGATTTTAAATTTTACTCTTATTATTAAGCAATTATTTCCTAAGCTAAATAAAAAATTAATTGTTAAATTTAGATTTTTAGTACTAAGATATAAGCTGACAGAACGATGATTATTATTTTTACTATATACTTGTGACCTACTTCACTTTAATATATTTTCTTTCCAAACATGATGATTATAATATTCAGAATGTCATAAACTGAAATACTTGGCTTTTGCTAGAAGCAAAACTGTTTATCATCATTGCATTATTTTTATTAAATCATGCCTTAAGTGGCACTTTGATCTATATTTAATAAATGAAATAACTGATTACCGTGTGGTGTTGGATGTTTTAGTCTCTTATAGTCTAGTGTTAAGATACTGTGAATCTGTATATTACAAAGGTCCAAAAAATGAGATTAGTATAGAAATTCTTTGATTGAATGTATTTTGTGGGGAAATAGCATTCGGATTGCTCGTAATGTATAACATCAAAAATAACAAGAGGAATAAGCAAGTCTCGTATAAATTTACATCTTTTTACTTATGTGTATATTTTTATATTCCGTCTACTAATTCTTTTTCTTTTCTTTGTTTTACATGAGTATGTGAAGAGTCTCGACATGAGACTCAACATGATTACAACAAAACAAAGGGCAGCATCCATGTCTCTTCCCGACTTTGGAATCCAGAAAACCAAATTGGTTGAACGTCATCCGCCCTATGTCACTCTCTTATCTTTACTCTTTAATTCTGTCATTTTTATTTCCTTCTTGTTGTAGTATGCAATTTTTTATGAATATAGAAATGTGTAGAATAGGTAGACTTAAGATCATAGATTAAAGGGGAGGGTAACTTAAAAACGAAATATGTTCCTATCTCTAAACATGCATTTTTAATAATGCCTTACAAGTGCATATTTTCATAAACTTTAATTTTATACACAACATATAATTTTCAAACAAACCACTTGCCATACATATACATAAAATAAAGTAAACCTCATGCGATTTATCAAAATATATACATCTTTCAAAGAAATACTTGCAACATCTTTTCTTAACTTTATATTTCCAAAACATGCATTTTTAATTAACCTAAGTTTGACCGGACAATCGTAAGTTAGCGGATCTTAGATGATGTCTAACCCTTTCTCTTTAGGATAATAAAGAACTCTTACCTAGAATCTCATTAAGTTTTGAAGACCACTAATTGGAGTTAGTTTTTAGCAAATTTTTCCAAGTAGATGTCCTAATTCATCTTTAAAATAATTAGGTGACAACTCCTTAAAAACAAATATAGGAATCAACCATATATTCTATTCCATTTCGACTCCGATTAAAATGTGGTGTGACACTCTACACGGTATATTGTACCGTTGAAACTGCCAAACAGTTGTGGGAAAAACTACAAAAGAAATACAACACCCAAGATGCGTGTAGTAAGAAGTTCATCATTGAGAAATTTCTGAAATTTCAAATGGTGGATAACAATAGTGTGTCAATCCAAATCCAGGAATTTCAAATGATTCTTCATCACCTAGACTTGGAAGGATTGAAGCCCAACGAGCAATTCTTGGTTGGGGCATTAATCAAAAAACTGCTTCATTCGTGGACTGAGTTTATGAACTACTTAAAACTCAAAACGAAAGAAATGACCTTAGACGAACTTATTGTAAAACTCCAGATTCAAGAGGACAATAACAAGGCCATACCAAAGGGGAGACTACCCGCTGAGGCTAAGGCAAATCTGACGGAGGTCAAAGGGAACCCAAGCAAGAAGCGGAAGTTTCAGAAGGTCAGTCAGTCCCAAACTACTGAAAAGTTTAAGGGAACTTACAACTATTGTGGTAAAGTTAGTCACATGGCCAAAGACTGCCGCAAACAAAAATATGATAAGGCAAAAGGCAAGGATAAGGTAAACATCGCCGAAGACACGCTCTTAGACGATATGATTGAAGAATTTTAAGTTGTTGTGCTAGAGGCCAACCTCGTTGAAAATCCAACATAATGGTTGCTGGATACAGGTGCTACTCGCCATATTTGTTCCAACAAAGATGCCTTCTCCACGTATACACCAGTTACGGATAAGAAATTGTTCATAACAACAATTCTTCTTCGAATGTGCTGGGTAGGAAAGGTAGTCCTCAAGATGACGTCCGAAAAGGAGCTGACTCTAAAGGAAGTGATGCATGTCCTGGAAATTCGAAGGAATTTAATTTTTGGACCTATGTTGGTCAATGCTGGTTTTAGGCTAGTATTCGAGGCTAACAAGTTTGTAATCACGAAAAATAAAACTTTTGTAGGTAGGAGTTTCGTCTGTGGAGGCCTCTTTAAAGTTAATGCTACTCCTTTAATGCCTTCTACTTAAGGAGATTCGCCTGTGAAGGCTCCTTAGGGCAAACACTACACCTATAATCTTTTCTTTAATATCAATAAAAGTGAGCCTTCCTTTTACCTGTTTATGTGTGAGCCTTCCTCACACATATCAACATATGTGTTTTGAAGTTTGCTCAAGCTAGAGTGGAGAACAAATACTTTGTGACTTTCTTGGATGATGGCATAGGGTTGTGCTATCTTTACTTAAAAGTAAAGACGAAGCTTCTAAAGCATCTAAGCACCACAAAAATAAAAGTTGAGAACCAACAATACCAATGGGTCTATAGACAAGTATAAATCTAAGACATCAATACGTATGTTCATAACTATCGCCGCCTTGCGGGATCTTGAAATACATCAATGTTAAGACTGCCTTCTTAAATGGTGATTTGAAAGAAGAAATATATATGGATCAACCCGAGAGGTATGTGATTCCAGGACAAGAGACAAAAGTGTGTCGTCTTGTCAAATCGTTATCTGCCGTAAAGCAGGCCCCTAAACAATGGCACGAGAAATTTGATAGTACCCTACTATCAAAAGGTTATACCATTAATAAATGTGACAAATGTGTTTACATGAAAGGAAATGTCGATTTGTTCGTCATAATATGTCTTTATGTAGATGACTTGTTTATCACAGGTAGCAGTCCTAGGACAATCCTAGAGACTAAGAACATGTTAAACAATGCTTCGTAGGGATGTCAGTGGGGCGGGTAAATGCGGGTACCGCCCCGCACCCGCTCCAATTGGGGCGGGTATGGGGGATGGTTTGGTGGGCGGTGGGGCGGGTATGAGTATCAAAAGTGCTACCCGCCATGGGTGGTAGTGGGGCGGGGGTGGATTTCATATAAGACCCGCTCAGCCCCGTTACCCGCACCATACCCACACCACCCATATCCGTATCATCTATTAGTTTAATTAGGCTATTTACGAATTTATTTGGCCATTTCTTGATTCAAAATGTGACTTGAGCTAACCCGCACCGTAATGCACCAAGTTTCTTTTTCTTATTCTCTTTGTTCTCCTTTTTTTGTTAAATATTTTCATCTTTACTGTTTTTTAATATTCATAATATTTTGGCAAGGTTTTAGACTTGATATTCGATACACCATAGTGGAAATGTTCATTTTTTTCCTTTTTCTTATATAACTTTCATTTTGGTGACTAAAACAATTGCTAGACATTATTTGAGCATTTTATTAATGGGTACCCGCCGGGTAAGTGGGTATCCGCGTGAAGTAAGTGGGGCGGGGCGGGTGGAAGAATTACTACCCGTGATGGGTGGTGGGGCGGAGGTGGGGATGTGTTTTAGGTGATGGGTACGGGTATGGGATACCCTTCCCCCGCCCCCGCCCCCCATTGACATCCCTAATGCTTCGACATGAAAGATATGGGTGTCGCAGATGTTATATTAGAGATCAAATCTCTAAGACATCTAATGGACTGGTCTTATCTCAATCTCACTACATCGAAGATGTGCTGAAGAGATTTGAGATGTTCGATAGTTCACCAGTAACGACACCATTTGATAAAAGTCAAAAGATTGACAAGCATTTTGGTGCACCTGTACGCCAAGAGCGATACACAGATAATTGGGAGTTTGATGTATATTACAAACTGCACTCGACCTGATATCGCTCATGGTCAATAAATTGGCTAGATTCATTCGTAATCCAAGTGAGGATCACTGGAAAGAACTGAATAGGGTACTACGATTCCTGAAGTTCACGCAAAATTTCGGGTTGCACTATTCGAGATATCCAGCTGTATTAGAAGGGTACAGTGATGCAAACTAGATATCTGATAGCGATGACATCAAGTCCACCAGTGGATATATTTTTACAACTGGTGGTGGAGCTGTGTCTTGGAAATCCTCTAGGCAAACCCTTATTGCCCGATCCACGATGGAGTCGAAATTTATCGTTTTGGACAAAGCGGGAGAAAAAGCTGAATGACTTCATGGTTTCTTAGAGGATGTCCCATGTTGGGATAAACCGTGTCTTCTGTAATGATCCACTGCAATAGTCAGTCGGCTCTAGGAAGAGCACGAAGTTCAATATACAACGGCAAGTCTCGTCATATTCGACGGAGACATGAATCTGTTAGGCAACTGATCACCTCGGGTGTTATTTCCATTTATTACATAAAAACTAAGGAAAACATAGCAGATCCCTTGACGAAGTGAATACCAGAGATCAGATGAAATGTCTGTCTAGGGGAATGGGCTTAAAACCCAATCAGTAAGAATCAATATAGTGGACACCCAATCTTACGGACTGGAGATCCCAGGGATAAGGTTCAATGGGAAAACTAAACTGTAAAGGTTCAGTTGAGCGCTTCGGTGGAAGCAAGAGCACTTTGGATAATGATTTCTTCTTAAGAAATATAATTCAAGGTCATTCTCGTGATAGACATAAAGTGCTACCTATAGAGAGATAAATGATAAGTTTCCAAACCTTTAATGATCCTCAATAATTGAGGTTAGGTTGGGGAAACTTTTAATGGTTCATAACGCTCGTGCAGCTGGGTATTGCAGGATATCTTGTAGGAGACCACTTATTTAAGTGCGAGGACATGCCGCCTCAAATGAACGCACTTAAGAATCCAAGGGTGTCCACGGCCCAAGTCATCACGTTCACCGCACAGTAAATATGTCCGATGGTATTCTACTATGAAAGGTTCAAGGTTACGTCTACCTCTCTAGATGCAACATCGATCCACCGGATGATTGCTAGAAAGACACCATGTCGTGCGCCAAAATCTCTTCCAATAGGGGATTGTTGGAAATATTTATCAAACGTGAAATAAAGTTAATCCTATTTAATTACGAATTGAACAATTGGGGCCCCGCACGTAGAAAATGTTGTTTGCACACACATGCACATATAGTGTCAATGATCATAATTTCCTTAAATAGAAGAGATATTGGTACGTATACGAATTGTTCGAGACGTAAGGTAATAGACGGTTATTGGCCAAACGACGTTGGTTTCACGTTGGTAAATGAAGGAAGAAGTGTACAAAGTGTGAATGTCGAAACGAGTCAGAAAAAGGATCGCGATGCCGGAAAACCATCTCGGTGTCGCGGCGCCAACCTATAGGGTCGCGGCGCTGCGACAGTTTCGGAACGTTGGAAGCAAATTTAAGGTGAGCTTTGGGCTAATTTTGGAGTATTAACTCTCCATTATGTTGCTCATGAATTCAGCCATTATTTGGCTGAATTGTAACTCCATATTCAAGGTCATTATTAGGCTAATGGAAGGTCATCTTCTCCAACACTAGGGGTGTACAAAACAGGACCGGACCGGACCGGAACCGGAATGGACCGGACCGGTCCGGTCCTCGGTCCGTCAAAATGATGGATTCCGATTTTTCGGTCCGGTCCGGGTAAAAATCGGAATTTTCCGATCCGGACCGGAATGGACCGGTTTTTTTTTTTTTTAAATTGAATTTTCAATACTGAAATTTACATTCTCGGACGCGGTGCCACGCAATTTTTACGTTGAAATCTATTGTACATCGCGAGATATTTAGATTTGAAAATGGGAAAAACGTAACGATTTGGGGGAAAAGATAAAATTGAGGGGCAACGCGGACGTTTTTGGAGAAATCGGCGGAATCAAACCGCTTACGCAGTTTGGCCACCCCCGTATCGAAAAAATCCGCGAAATCATTTTTTTTTTAGGTAAAACGGACGTCCGAGCGCAAAGTTATGACCGTATAAAGTTTGATCAATTTACAACCTATATTTGATATGTGAATACGTCCGGGCTTGCGGGAGGGCTGGCGGGGGTTGGTGGTGAGGGGATGGGGCAAATCATTCGGTCCGAGTAATCTGTAATTTCGGTCTCCGGTCCGGTTTTAACCTTTTGTGCACCCCTAGTTTCAGGAATGTCCAAATTCCAAATAGAAAATAGAAAATAGAAAATATAAATGTGGTGTGTAACTTTAATTAATGAGTAGTTCAGTAGTTCGTATACGAACCAAATACATTTGGTGATTTTCTTTAAGTTAGTCATATTAATGAAATAAAGTTTATTGAAGGATAAGGAAAAAAACAAACATATTTAATGAGATTGATAAACGAACACATTCTTAAAAATTTATAATTTATAAATTGCATTTAACAAAAAAAAAACCGGTCCAACCGGTCCAAAACTATGTTTGGAACACCCCTATCCAACACTATAAAATGATGCCTTGACTTATTTGGAAAATACACCTTACACACAAAATACATTCTATACTTGACAATTTTCTGAAAATTATTCTTCCTCTCTTTCAATTAAACACTCAAATTTCTTCATAAGCGAACTCTTGAGTTTTCTTGGGAGATAAGTTGTCATACCACCGTTAAATGAATATATGGGGCAATATTATCTTAAAAAAATATTGAAACTTTAATCGTCTCAGCAAGACCATTTCATTGTTTAATTTTCAGATTTATTATTTATTTATTGTTGTTATTGCAATTCTCATTTCCTTGTAATTTTATATTTACTTCAACATATGAGAGCACCAAGACACGTGGAAGCCACTAAACTTTGCAAGTCGACATATGATTCTCTACACGCTAGTTTTTGTTGGATATTTGTACGCACATGTACATCCAAGGAATGGTTAAACTAACTATTACAAGTGATCTAAAGGTTATACTAAGGAGATCATTACAACATCATTACAATAATATCATCTAGTTACAATCATTATATATCTAGTCTTGATTCTCTGTGTCACTCGTGACGTGGTGTCTGTATATTCAACAGCTTCATATTTCATAGACTGTCGTTGGCAATGTCAACTGCTGCAAGTTTTTGATCCTTTTGTCTGCAATAAGGATTCAAATAACAAATTGGTTAAGTTTCACCAGTCAAGGGATTGGCCCCTTCTCTCTAAGACAATATTGCCTCCGTATATATGCTTTTATGTTAGCAGGGCATTCGTCTCCCAAGATAAAGTAGTTGCTTATCTTCTTCATAAAGCACAACGAAGAAGATCTATCGAAGAACACAAATATGGAATTTCTAAGAAAATGATTGACTCAGAGATTTGCTTGAACTTCGTGGTGTAACAAGTTCATAACATTCTTATAAAAGTGTGTAAGATCTTCATTTAAAATGAAGTGAATGTTGGGCACATAAAATCTGAAGTAAAGTAAGTTAGACACCTCTAAAATTTGAACCACAAAGACATCAATTTATAGGTGCAAAGATGCCTCTTCGCTTGCAATGTGAATGTCACTTCACTTGCACTATGAATGCCTTAATGGAGGTTCATTGAGCCAAGTTAAGAGTGTGTGAACACACTCAAAACAAGGACTCACATAATGTAGGTTCATCCTTCCAAAATCCAGCACAAAGTTCAAGAGACTCTTAAACTTATATCTCCAGATTCACTGTCCGGGAAGCGCCGCGGCGCCAATCTTCCAGAACCTTACTGCCCATAAGGCGTCGCGGCTCTCCAAGGAGGTACCGCGACGCTCCATCGCCGCGGCTCGGTCCGTCCAGCGGCGCGACCCTCCACGGCTGTGCGGTCTTATCCGACACGTTCCATCTTACACTTCGCACAATCCTTTCTTCGTTAACTGGCGTGGAATATTGGTTATTGTCGACAATGACCGCCCATCATTCTATGTCTCAAACACGTTACTCTTACATGTGCTAATATCTCTTTCACTAAGGAAATTTGCGATATTTAGCCCCACGTGTGCACGTGTGTGAAAATAAGATTTCCGACGTGTTGCGCGCCTTATGTTTGGTTCGATTCCCCGCAAGCCCGAAGAAATTCTGCATGTTGGGGAATTGGACTTTGTCTCATTTATCAGTTGCACGCTCCCGGAAACTTGGCCACAGGAGCACATCCCGCGATTTACTTGGTGATAATATTGAATGACCGGTGCTATTACCTCCAGGCCGTCTGGGTAACCAGTGAAGTAGTCAGACGCAAGTCTGGAAACCTGGGTTATCAAAAAAAAAAATCAAAATTAAAGAGTTTCAAATATTTAGAAAATATCATTCTTTTTAATCAAATAAAAAAAACATATAAAATGAAACAGGGAAAGTAACTTATATCTTGATATTATGTTCATGCAATTGTATTGAATGATTCCAGTTGATTGTTTTCTATTCATATATGATGCATACGGCTCTGGTGGATGAGTAGGCTAATTGGATGGCTCTGCTTGAATTGACGACTGTTTACCCTTTTAATCCTGTTCTTGATCAAATATGAAGACACTTCATGACTCGTTTAGGTATAACACCAAATCATGGGATGGTTGGAGTAAGCAGAGTGACCAGAATGATTCACTCACTAGTATGTAGCATCAAACTCCACCCCATTTACCAAAGATTGGTTGGGTAACACAATAACTGCAAACCAAAGGTAATTGATAGAAAAAGGAGAAGATACATGGTAATGTATGTACAGCAATTGACTGTGTCTGTCACCGTGCAATGTATATGGGTGAATTAAGCAAATTATTTGAACATAACCTCTGACTTCTGGAAAAACCTTTCATGTCAGAGAAACAAGTTTTTTCACTAGGGTTAAGAACAATTTCAAATATATAAGCTTTAACAGAGGTTATAACGATCAACTCACTCAGAGAGGATAGAACATCATAGTAGCTATTTACACCAAAAGATAATATTTGAACTAGGACTCAAGCCACTTGTATAACTTGTTTCTGCCTTGAGTGACATAAGTAATTTGTGTTATAGTTTCACCATTTCAATATAATAGTATAATACTTTCCCGTCCTCAATGACCATGATAACGGAGTCCAGTAACAGAAACAAACCAGTGTTCTGAGAAGAGAAATCTAGTGATTCCATAAATGAAAAGCCGAAATAACCACACAAAAGATGGATGAAAGACAACTTTCTTTGGAGTACATCCCACAGTGTTAGAGGAAATTCAAGTTTGTATTATCCTAATATGTTATATAGCAAAGAAATCACAAATCAACAAATCCCAATATATGGGACAGCTTTCCATGGAAAAACTTAACTTTTTGCAGCTATAAGACAATACACGTTACACATGGCAAAGAATGTACTAACAAAAAAATCATTTGCTAACCAAGTTTCTTCAAAACTTTTGTTGATTCTTCAACTCTAAAAAGAAGCCGGTCATGATAGGATGAAAGCTCGTGTAGAATGCAAAATGTGAAATTGGTCACAAGTGTTCAATGGGTATATGATTAATGATTTATTGGTCATTCAGGGCTGATTTGGAAATGTGGAAGGAATACAACTCAAGAATTAATTAACCAGCAGCTAGAAAATGCATCCTTTAAACTACCTTATAACCTATGTTGCTCAGACTCTTCAAAAATGTTGCAGCACCCGTGTCAGATACTCCAAAGATACACTACTTTTGGAGGATCCGATATGCACCCGTCGGCATTTTTGAAGAGTCCGAGCAACATAGCTTATAACAAGTCCTCGATGAGTACTTGCTTATAAACTAAGCTGGCAATATCAGAACACTCAACAGAGTAGAATATGATAAAATAGTCAATTTTTGGATCGAAGTTTCTATATCTGTCCAGTATTAGCAATAAGCTATAATCTTTTACGGCAAATTCAATAAAAGTACAGATATCAGCCAGTTGACATTTCAAAAAATTGAGGAGCTTGCATAATAAAACTGTTTAATGCCAAAGTAGGAAAAGAACACAAACCACTTACAAATCAATCAAAAAGGAAAAGAAAAAGGTTAAAAAACAGCCTCTTTAATTGAAGCAATAAAAGTTGATTTAAAATTAATCTACCTAAGGTGCTGATGGAGCGGTTGATTGGACGGAAGAAGAATCCGATGTTTCTCTGCGAAGCTCCTTAACTACAGCAGACAAGGCCTCGGGGTTGAAACCCATTTCAGAGAGTGCAATCAGAACGGATAGTGTGTGACGATCAAGCCCTGTGTCAAGAATGTTTGACATATGAAACACCAGATCCAGTGAATCCCGTGCATTGTGTGCAGCTTCTGGATCCATTTGAGAAACTGTAAAGCCACAAACATAAACAGGAAAAGGTGATAGCTACAAAATTTATGTTACAATTGATACCTTGTACAACAGAACTCATAAACATGAATAGAATAAGAAAGGAATATTAATTTCTGAAACTAAGAAATTTACCAGTATAATAATGAACTGGATCAGCTTGTCTTCTCTTTTCCTACATCAACTTTAACGGATGAAAAGATCCTGAGTCTTAAATGAGGAATGCACGATCAGTGAATCAGAGATTTTAGCAGATTAATCTGATAGGAGAACAGTTCGAATATTGTATAGTTCTCTAATAATAGCAAAAAATGGTCGACATAGAAATTCATATTAAAAAGAAAGCATTAATTACTTAAGTTATCTAACATAAAAACCTTAGTACGTGATAGACTGATTTGAATTTAAGGGATATTTAAATGAATCAAATTCATATATTATTAAATTGCAGATGGTCAAAACTTGATTCTGCGGTTGATATAACTAAACAATTTTGGCAAATTACATGAATTTTACATTTTCATTTCTAGAGCTGAAAATTCACAAAATAATGAAAAACAGTCCAAATTTTATGGCACTATTTATCTTACTGAAGATCTGAAAGAATCAAAGAAAATGCAATGAAAGACGGTACATTTGAAGTCAAAATACACTTTTATTAGTGTTCCATACCCATTCCTACACTTTCTTTGAAAAAATAGGCACAGAAGACCTCAAATGCAGATTATTTACATCAGTACAACATCACAGTTTCGGAGCTTATACATGAGAAGCATATGAAATGCATATTAACTTTTTTTATATGACGGTGGTGCTTCAACCAACTAGTGCGCCTGTAATAGTTCACAAGCACAATGCAGGGTAAATCTACGCATCAAAGTTAGAGCAAATGGGATCACACTAAGCATTGTAGCTATGATTTGAACCGCTCGATCATACTCTTGGGGATAACAATAAAATGTATATTAACTTGTAAGAATCACAAAGACAAATACGAATAAATGCATATTATAAATAAAGAGATCAATGATAAAGTTTCTAAGCAAACTAACCTTAAGTTGAAAGTTGATGTCATAGACTGATATGAACCTACGGGATCTTCTAAGCCAAACTAATTCAAACACTAGTAGATTTGAGATGGCCAGGACGTGAATTGCGGTTGAAAAAGATCAAAATTCTGGTAACCTCTCCTTTTATTAATTAAATCAGTATACACTATATCACAATTAAGGAGCAAATAAAATGCAAAGGAAAGAAAAAATATTTGTTATTTGAACTTTATCATTAAGATCATTGGAATAAATCAATAAAGAGACAGAGAGCTTACAACTTGATCGGGTGGAACAAAGAGAGTGAGGAATTCGCCGGAGGGAGAGTGCGCAGACAAAGAAAAAAGGCGTGCGTAATTTAGGGCCAAAATCAACCGGATTTGGGTACTAATTCGGGGAACTATTTGCTGCTAGCCTACAATGGGCTTGTTGGTTTCCATCAATACCGAGCCCAAAATGTTCTTTTTTGTCACCCAAAAAGGTGATACGCCGTTGCCTGGGATCGAGCCGGGTCACAAGCGAAAATGCTTACTACTATACTACAACAACTTTGTTGTTGGACCTCTGAACTGACGGATAATAACCGAGCAACCTGATTACCAAAGCACTGCGTTTTCCTAATCCGCAAACAAAATCTGTCATTTGCTGTGAATTGTGATACAAGACATTTGTTCAACTTTGTAATAAAATATCTCACGTAGTAAATTTATCATTATGTCTTATGTATTAAATTATATATAAAGCGATTAAATTACTTTTTTTTACTTATCAATTTACTATCAATAACATTCTTATTCTTTTTTATTTACTCTTGTTATTATTTTGTAAGGATTCATGAATTATATGAATTCTAACATGGTATCAGAGAAAATAAAATAATATTAATTTTAAATTAATATTATTTTAAATTATTGGTCGGTTCTACCGCCTATTATATAAATTCTTGCATTATAACATTGGCTGGTTCTACCACCTATCCTGCTGACTTCACTTTTCTGCTTTCGCTATTCGTGTTCGTTTTTATTAATTTGGGTTCTTTTTCTGATCGATTTCACTGCTTCCACATTTTGATTGGGTGAGATTTGCCCTGGTTTTCTTTGTTGATGTTGCATAATTAGCATTTTTATTGTACACTCTGGTCTGTTATTTGGAAATTTGGGTTGTTGCTTGTTATTTGAGATTTTTTTATTTAAGTTATTTTCGATGGCTGGATGTGATGATTTATTACAGTCTATTGGTGTTCGTTTAGATGAAAAAAATTATTCATATTGGATCTATGTGATGATAATTTTTTTGAAGGGTAAGGGACTTTGGGACTATATTTCTTGAAAAGCCAAATGCCCTTAAAACTGAAGATGAAGAATTTGATGAATTATGTCGTATTTAGGAGACCAATAATTCAATGATTATTACGTGGATCAATAACTCTGTTGAACAAAAAATTGGTGTCCAATTGGCTAAGTTCAAAAATGCTAAAGAGATTTGAAATTATTTGTCAAGACTGTTTGTGCAGAATAATTTTGCTATTAAATATCAATTACAATATGAAATTCGTGCATTAATACAGAATGATTTGGGTATTCAAGATTTTTCTGTGCAATGACTTCTCTTTGGGATCTGTTAGCTTTGACGAAATATGTTGAATTGCAAGCATGTGATGTTTATATTAAATGTAGAGTTGAAGATCATCTTGCTATGCTATTGATGGGTCTTCGCCCATAATTTGAAAATTATTGTTCAGACCTTTTGCACCGCAAATCCTTACCATATGTTGAAGATGTGAGTCTTCTGCACCGGTATTTGCAGCCCCTACACATCAGTATAAACAACGATTATAAGTAATTTTAATTATTGCAAGGAACCAGGACACTGAAAGGATCAATGTCCTGAACTACGAAAGACGTCAGGTTGGAAGCCTCCACAATCAGGACAAGGTTGGAAGCATACATGGCAAAGTTGGAAGTCTCCGCAGTCAAGGTCACAAAGATGGAAGCCTCCGCAACAATATCATGGCGGGCAACAGAAGCCATACTATGAGGATCAATCCCAGAACTCTTATACACCTACTCATGTTGTCTTTGTGCCATCTATTGATCACTCAGCTTCAGAAACTTCAGTGAGCCCCATTATTGATTCTGTAACTGACCAATTTCAGAAGTTCTTCGCCTTCTAGAAATTTCAAAGTAATCCTCAGTCTTATGTTATTTCTGCTCATTCCGATTCATTACCATCTATTGATTCAGGTATCAATTCTTCTTCTTGGATTTTGGACTCTAGAGCTGGAAATCATATGTCTCATGATTCTTCTGCTTTTATATCTATGTCTTATGCCCCCCCCCCCCCCCCATCCACTTCTGTTGTGACTGTTGATGGCATACCTATGCCATTGACAGACATTGATACATTTACACATCCACTATATCTTTACCTGATGTCTATTGCATTCCTAAATTACATATGAATCTTGCTTCTGCAGATCAAATACGTGTCTCTGGCTATTTTGTTGGCATTTTACCCAATTATTGTTATGTGCGGGATCTAAAATCCAATAGAGTGATTGAGACATGATGTAGAACGGGAAAAAGTCTATATGTTTTGGATGAGCTCCATCTTCCTAGTCATGCAACAACTATGCGTGTTAATTTGTCTTCTTTCCATTTGACACCTTCTTCAAAATTTTATTTGTGGCACTCTAGACTTGGTCATGTATCATGCTCCCGCCTATGTTTTATGTGTACTACTTGTATTGTGATTTATAATCCGATGATATTTCTGATTTAAAACCAAGTCTGATGGTTCTATTGAGTGATATAAAGCTCGTTTGGTTGCAAAGGGCTTTGCTCAGGAGTATGGTATGGATTATGAGGAGACTTTTGCACCTGTTGCAAAGATGACATCTGTCCGGATTCTTATTGCAGTAGCCTCTGTTCATCATTGGCATATTTTACAAATGGATGCTAAAATGTCTTTTTTAATAGGGATCTTCAAGAGGAAGTCTATAGCCCTCCACCTGGTGTTTCACATAGTCTAGGACATGTGTGCAGGCTTAAGAAGGCATTGTATGGTCTCAAACAAGCCCCAAGAGTTTGGTTAGACAAGTTCTCCACTGTAGTATCTTCTCTTGATTTTATCTCCAGCTTTCATGATTCGACGTTATTTGTTAGATCGTCTCCTGCATGTCATATTTTTCTTTTGTTGTATGTTGATGATATGATCATTACATGTGATGATATTGATGGTATCACAAATCTAAAATCTATTTTGTCTCGGCGCTTTGAGATGAAAGATTTAGTTATCTACGTTACTCTTTAGGCATTGCGATAGCTTATTTTAAGAATGATATCTTCTCTCTCAGTCTAAGTACACTGCATATATTTGGGTTCATTTGTTTTTGAATGTGGAGGTTTTTTTTAAATCTAAAATTTGTGAACTAAATGATTATTTCGCTAGAAATATTTCTCAACGAAATGTTTCAATATATCATTTCTTACACCGTGTACAAATATTGATGTCTAAATCAGTATTTTACCAATATAAAAAAAAATTATGACAGAAAAGAAGAACTAGTTTTTTTTTTTTTTGTATAATCCTTTCATATTCGAAACCTATCGGATCGACTAATTCAAATTCGTGCCACGCAGTGTAGGGCTCATCATGAAGACAAATATTTCCTACTAAAAATTTATTCATTTTCAAATCTCAACAAGGGTCGAACAAATTTTGAGTTATTATTCTACTAAAGTGTCTTTTCAATTCCCTTTTCACCACTATTTAGTGGACCACTTACCTCAAAAAAAAATCTTTTGATGAATAATGAAGTGGTGATGAATGGATTCATAAAGGAGGAGGAGACATTATCTGTACTAATGAAATTGGTGAATGTATGTCAGTTGTCACATTTTTGCGTAACGGACTAAAGGTTGCCACTCAGTAGAACAGTGCATTGCCATTAGCAATATCGGACAAACTATGCAATCGCACTTCCATCATTTCCTATTAATGTATAGTTTGATCCCAACTTACTTTTGGAACTTGACATGTCCTTTCCAAAGATATGGTCAGAAAGTTGGATACGATCACTCTACAAAATACTTGTGGTTAACATGGTGTATGTAATTTCTTGGCTAACATGTTCATTCCAAAAAAAATAGCCTATTTTTGCTTATACATTATTTCGGAGGGAGTACATTTTTCACTTTTTAATCATACTGTATTTGTATGGTATTTTATTTAATTTACTCATTACTACTCCATAAAACTAATAAAGCAGGTCGATAATGAACAAGCAGACTGCAGTAACTCAGAAGATTAAACAACTTCCAAGTACGAGATTTTAAAAATTTCATATCAGTACTATTTATTGTATAGTACATATAGGGAGTATATAACAACATGATTATAATAAAGGGGAAAAAAAGTACATAGGACTCGTAAAATTCTACAGTTGTAACTTAGCGAGTCCCAAGACTCACATGAAGAGCACCAGCACAATGTACATTCCCCTTTTTACCCCTCACGTCCCTCCAAATTTACATCACGGAACATGCATTAGGATTTTCATCACTGAAAATCTGTGGAGGTGGAGGGTACGCATACATGTCATGTGCAAATCTCTGTGGATTATACAGCTGATGATTCTGAGGATGGTGGTAATAGTAAAACTCATTTTTCTTCACTTCTACTACTTTTGCGTCGTCGTTTTGTACTGCTTCTTCTTTAGCTTGTGTTGTTGCTGCTTCTTCGTTAGCTGGTGCGGCAGCGGTTGCTGATTCCTCTTTGTTGTCACTTTCTTCAGCTTTCTTCGCTTCTTTTTCATCGGATTCTTTCTCTTCTTTGGGCTTAATCTCCTCCGCGGGCTTCTTTTCGGGCTCTACTTTGACGACAACTGCCCGTTTTCCGGTCCTTTTGCTTACATATTCCACCAGTTTTGTTGCCTCAAATACACCTTTCACTGTCACTTGTGAGTTTTTCAAGTCTGGTTCTGCCTTCTCCACACCTAAATTAATATCCATGAAAATCAGTTATTACTTACTCAGATTTAATTTCGAATTTTGAAGGCAGTTTAATTTTAATTTTAAATTCAGGTATGAAATCCTCAAGTTTTTTAAATAAAAACTACATTAATTTGATGGTATCAATTTCCCAAATTATATATGCAAGTTTTGATGATACTCAACAGTCAATACTAGTACTAACTGATTCCAGAGATTCAATTGGTAGTGGTCGAGTGGACTACATGTGCTTGAATTAAACTCAAAAATTGAAGAATTCTAAGGAATCTTAATAATTGAACATTCTATTCTAAATCTAACTAATAAAAGAATGTAGAGATTGTGAAAGGTATATAGAATAATATAGAGATCCTTAAGTATCCAACTGAAATGTGTAACAAAAGCATAATCAGTAAAATGAATCAAAATAGTACTTACTTATACTAAACTCAATTTAAGGAAATAAAAGCAAAATCTCTTGCCTTCCATTCTTTGTATACGCCTTTTGATTTCTTGAGCACAAGCCTCACAATGCATCTGAACTTTCAGAACCACTGTAATCGCCCGAGGCTGCAGAAACAAACATAAAAAAAACATTTGCATATATGACTTTTACCTCAAAATAACAAATGAACCCCCCCCCCCCCCCCCAAAAAAAAGAAGTAAACCTACATCCTCTTTATTTTCTTCGGGTTTAACGGCTTCTTTCTCCTCCGGTTTCTTGGGCTCTTCGGCCGGCGGCGGCGGCTTAGGGATTGGAGAGAGAAGTTCTACTAAACGATGACTCTTTTTCTGTACTCTCTCCAATACCTTCAATGGATCTGCCTTTTCCCCTTTCACTACAACCTTATGTGTCTTGCAATCCGTCAAGACATCTTCAACTCCTACAAAAAAATCATTCATTTTATTTCTATGTCAATCTTCCAAATTAAAATCAAATAAGATACCGAATGCACAAATCATCCCGCGTATGAGAGGGCTGCACCCTAAAGTGTGTGATATAGATTGCATACTCTAATACTGTTAAATATACATTCTATATACACAATAGACACGTGTATATAGGATGTATATAGTTTCGGCTTTACTGTAGGATGGGCAAATTTGGTGTATATGGTGTATTAATATTGTATCTTTGTATAATTAATTTCAAAATAGAATAAGTTCTCAAAATAGAATAAGTTTTTATGAGTAGAATAAAAATAAGATTCTCCTATTATAAAAAAAAAAATGTATCAAGTGTATATATTATTTTTCAATTAATGAAAATAATCAACAGATTATTCTCCCTCGGTTTCCTTTTTTTTTTTTGCTTCTCCAAACCTAAAATTCTTCTTCAAAATCCCTCGATCTTTCTATAAGTATGTCTACATAAAAAAACACATTTCACTCTGATCTTGAAATTTCTAAGATCAAGAATAACATCACTTTGTTGTTGAAATAGAAACATTAGTGACTTCCACTGCTCATACCCAACAAACACAAAAAAACGTAAAAATAGAAAAAGAATCGTTGTTAGTACCTTGGAATCCTTTGAGAGATTTGCGGACTTTATGAGCACAACCTTCACAATGCATGAAAACTCTCAAAACAATTTCTGGAGGTGGTGGCGGAGGTTCTTTGGATTCTTCCTCTACCTTTTTTTCTTCGCCGCCGATTGGTTTTTCATCTTTTGGTGGCTCCTCTCTCTTCACTTCCTAAAAAAAATTAATCATCACAAAGCCAAATTAATCAAAAAACTCAAACATCAAAAGGAAAAAAGGAAAAGAAGGAGCAGAAAGCAAATCAACCTCTCCCATTGTTAATCTTTGGATGGTTATAGAAGTGGGCAGTACTAGATAGATAATAAGGTGAGTGTTTTTCTTTTGCTGGAGAAAAGGGAAGGGAGAAGTCAGTAAAAGGAGGACAGGTTACTCTGATTGACCATTAGTTAGATTTAAGGAGAGCACACACTCACACAGTATGATAGCGGCGGAATAAGCGTGGCTGTTATATATAAGTGGCACGTGCGAAGGAAGTACAGTCATCATACTTTGGCACTGTTAAAAAAAATGCTATATTATGGGTCGTTTTCCTTATATATCTTAAACTCCTAACGATTATTAAACTATAAAAAAAAAAAGTGACTAAACTATCTACATTCTTTTAGTTTGCTTTTAGTTTTCTTTTGTTTTATATATATGAGAAAGGATTGCCTCGACTTGATTTTAGAAGAATCGATTTTGTGTGAGTTGAATTCCCCTTTTTAAGTTGAAAACCATTTTAAAACATCTTCTTTAACTGTTGGTTTTAAGAAACAAAACAATTAGTTTCTAAAATAGTTAATTTGATTTCTAAAAACAAATTTTCAATTGAGCAGTAATTAACTATGATATCAAGGCGTGGTCCTAAGCAAAATGAATGTTACACAAATTTGTAGTCCTCATTGTGCTAATGAATCACAACCGTAATTTCTAGCAACTCTACAAAAATGGTAAAATTTTAGACATGGCATTATTCGATTTCCATTTCCAGTGTCAGCACGGGCGGACTAAGTGGGGCGAAGTTGGTTTAGTAAATGAGTGAACTATATGTTGAGGTAATCCAACCTAGATTGCACAATTTTGTCATGAGTTGAATTCACATCTCATATATGAGTCAAGAAAGCATAATTTTTTCTACCTACCCTTTTTCAATTCTGAAATCCATCAAATTTGAACACTTTTGAGTTGTCCGGACTATTAAACAAAAAACATGGATGACAAAAGAGTTTGTCCCTTGACTTTGAATAATCCAACCATGGAAAAATTATAAACCAATGATGTTGACAACTTCTTTGATGGCCAACGGGACCTGAATACGGAAAAATATATTTTTCATCCGGCTGACAAGGACCTTTATTGATATGAGCACGTCTAATTTCATCACGTTGGCCAAAAGGATATTTCCAAATTTGAGCTCGCTCGGCGGGATCATAATTAATAGAATTGATACTAAGCTCTCTCAACCTAGCACGCTTTGAAGTTTTAAGTTCACTTGAAACTCCGATATTTGTAATATGTTCATTTAACACATGTGCATTATTTTACAAAGGTTTAGTGGGTTCTTTTGTTTTAAAGACGAACTAATTTTTTTTTGTGGTTTTGATATTTGTGTAATATTCTCAAATCTGACAAAAATAATCAAACATTTAAAATAACCAATCGCCTAACTAAAATTGAAATTGGGACCACAATATTACTATCATAAATTAAATATTTCTAATAATTCATCAAACCCAATCAATAAAAGAATTTATCGTGTGGTGTTCCGTTTTGTAAGGAATTTCGTTGGTAGGCTAAAAAGAGGAATTTGGTGACGTTATATCAATCCTAAGAAAGAATTGACATAATTTAAAGAGGAAGAAGAAGAGTACTAGGAAATGGGAATTAATTAATTATATGTGGGAAATATGTGCAGAGACAAGAAAATGGGAATGTAACAACAACAACAAGTGAATAAGAAATTTGAAAATGATCAAATATGAGAGTTTGCTGAGTCGACCAAATTTTGAATATATCCTTAAGATAATATTGCCCCGTATATCCTTTCAACGGTTGTAATGACAACTTATCTCCCAAAATAAAACAGCAATCAAACAAATGAGCAAAGGGAACTCAAGTGTTTGCTTTGGAAAAAAGATCTTTGAGTGTTTGTGATTGCAAGAGAGGAAGGCAATTTCAGAATTGTTTAGTGAATGTCAAGTGTTTTTCCAAATGAACTTTGTGTCTCATTTTATATTGTGTAGATGATGACCCTCCAAATGGCTAAGTAATGACCATGAATGTCATGTTAATGCCTTGAATTTGGAGTTACAATTCAGCCAAGTAATGGATGAATTTATGAGCAAACTAATGGAGAGTAAATACTCCAAAGTCAGCCCAAGAATCAGTTTTTAATTCACCTCCAACAGATTGAAACTGCCGGCGAGTCGGCTTCTTCGGAGAACTCACCGAACCGAACGTCAATTAAGTCGCGCCAAAAGCGTCGCGCCTTACTGGAGGATGAGCCGCACTTCTTTTCGTGGTGATTTCAGATTCATTACATCTTTACACATAATACAAAACTTCATTCATTTACAACTTGAAATCATTCGTCATTTTGACAATAAACGTCTATTACCTTACGTCTCAAACAATTGATAATGCATGCGATATCTCTTCCATTAAGAAAATTTTGATCATTGGCACTACGTGTGCACGTGTGTGGAAACAAGGTTTCCTACGTGTGGGGTCCCAATTGTTCGATTCATAATTAATAGGTTTACTTTATTTCACGTTTAATAAATATTTCCAACAATCCCCTCTTGGAAGAGATTTTGGTGCACGCACATGGTGTCTTTCTAGCAATCACTTGGCGGAACGATGTTTCATCCGGAGAGGTAGCCGGAGCTTTGAACCTTTCATAGTAGAATACCATCGGACATATTTACTGCGCGGTGAACGTGATGTCTTGAACCGTCAGTGTTTAGTATATGCCAAGACAATAGTACCAACACAACACATTTCCTACTCAATCTTTCTAGTGTTTTGTCCATCATGGGTCGTGGACACCTTTGGATTCTTAAGTGCGTTCATTTAAGGCGGTCTGTCCTCGCACTTAAATATGTGGTTTCCTACAAGGTATCATGTAATTGATCGGTGTATTTTATATACACTTTTTGAGACATTTTAGTTAGTATTTTACTCATTTTGTTTATGTTTAGTATAGTATTAGGGTCGTTTTCCTTTCTTTTGTGTCACAGCGGTCAGAAATGGAGAAATGACGAAAAGAAGAGAAAATGAGCTTAATTGAGATGGAATTGCACACAAAAGGGCCAAGAAATGAAGTCTAAGAAGTTCCGGGAATTATAGAGGAAATCAGACGAAGGCCGGACGAGAAAAAGACGACGAAACGAGAATTCGCCAGAAAAATGTCACCGGCCGTACTACTGGAAGATGAGCCGCGCGCCAATGTGCCAAGTCCGAAAGTTGCTGATCTCTTGGCCGCGCCACACAGCGGCGCCGACGCGGGATTTTATGAAGTTCTGGGCGAAATTTGACATGATTTTCAGAATCCTAAAGGGATAACTTTTCCTACCTAAAGGGATAACTTTTCCTACCTTAAAACCCTTACCAAAAAGGATTCTAATAACTTTTCCTACCTACAAAATCCCTAACCCTTCACCAAAAGGATTCTTTGGCTATAAATATTCTACATCATTAGAAGAATTATTCATTCTCCATTCCACCATTCACCACTCTACATTCATCCACCCACCAATCCATCTTGTAAATATTCCACAACACAACCATTGGATGCTAGAAGGCTTGGAGACTCATTCTTAAGTATTTTCTTTTCTTTTCTTTTATTTTATTTCAGTTTTTGTATGATGAACTTTGAATTAGTTCTTGTCATGTCAATGGCTAGGAACTAATTCTCTTATAGGGCTTTCCATGTTGATTCACTAGAAACTTATGTTATGAATTAATACATGTTTATGGTTATTATTCTTCTTTGAGAGATTTATCCAATAATTGCGTTGAATGCTTGGTAATTAATTGACAACTAATTATCCTTATATGATTTCTAATTTACTTCGAAAGGAGAGATTGTGAATATGTTGTAAGTTGGGTAGACATTCTTGGATTGGGGATGAAAATACCTCAATTATTTCTGTAGCGTTAATGAAAGACTTAACAACCCTAATTTTGCGCATGGTGCGTGACGGTTAACTAGGTTTTTGTTCTTAATCCTCCTATAGAGTTATCCTTATCACCGAAAGGTAGGTGCAATCTGAGGTTGAGTGTTTATATATCCTTAACGGGAATATAAAACGATTTCGTAAACCTGCTAGCTCCGAGAGAAGAAGACCACAATTCGTTGTATTAATAAATAACATAAGCGGATAGTTGAGGAGACATGGAAGCCCTATTTCCATCACATCTGAAGTAAACTCATTAGATAAATTAGTCTTTATAATTCTTAGTTATAAACAACAAAATCAAATATTAATTTACCAAATAGATACCAAAAGATAGATAGTTGGTACTTGAACCCTAATCCTTGTGGACGATATTCGGTCTTATCAAGACTATATTACTTGTCACGATAACGTGCACTTGCGTTAAAGTGTGTGCATCTTTTCGCGCATCAAGTTTTTGGCGAGCATTTATCTATTTTTAATTTTTAGGCATAGTTCAATATCAATTTTATCTATTTTTAATTTTTAATTTGGTTTTATTTCTGTTTTTATTTTTATTTGTTTTTTTCTGCTCCAAGAACAAGTTTCTAACTTGTTCTGCGAGCATTTTTTATCACTTTTCTTTTTGTTTTTCGTATTTTGCAGGTTAAATTCGAAAAATAAATAAATCAGGACACATGGACTACTACTATCAGGAACAGTGGTGTCATCAACAGCAGCTTAACCCACAGATTTCAGAGGAATATCGAAATGAGTTGCAGGCAAGCATACTTATGTTCGCCAAGTGTCAGGCTCAGTTTATGGATGAGACAAGAGAGTCCCTCAGAAAGTTGGAACTGCAAATAGGAGAACTCGCAGTCATTTTGAACAGCGAAATGCAAGAAAAGCAATCTGCACCTGTGGGAGGTGGCAAGCAAATTGAGGAGCTTGAACCATACCCAACTATTGAGGAATCTGGCGAGATAGTTGGTGTAGAGAAGGAAAAGATTGCAGAGATCAAATTATTCACCTTCTTGGATTCCTTGGAAAATCTTTTTCTCGTACCTATTGCAGAAGAAACACCACCGGTATCGATGTTGACCCCAAACAGAAAGTCCATACCATCAAGGCACCCCATAGAGTTGAGAGATGTGGGGAATCTCACTGATCCCTACATTAGAGAGAGCCTAAAAGACAAGCATGTCTTGTGTACTTGGGGGATAATCGTATATTTGAGGCCACTTGTTTGAAGCAATTGTTGTAGTTGAAGTGAGACTGCACAATAACTCTGCGGATTGCAAGCGATTCGCGAAGGATCAATGGGCACTCGGAAAGGTTAATTGCGTCGGCTAAAAGCACGTAAAACGGCGCTTGTTGGGAAGGCAACCCAATGTTTTTAATTATGTTATTTTAATTTACATCTTTAGTTTATTTTATTTTGTCTTGAAACGATCTCACGGTCTTGGGTTCTTGTTTTGTGTTGTTGGATGGCGAGTGGTGAAAGCTAAAAGCAGGAAAAAGGAGCAAAAACGCTGGAAAAAAAAAAGAAAAGGAAAGCGATCGTCGTATGCGCCAGAATCGAGGCATGGCGCGTTACTTGAGCCACCGTACTAGCGGCGCGCGCTAATCTCGAGATGCGCGCTAATCTCGGGTCGCGCGAACTTCAGAGGACCATATTCGTGCAAATTCGAATTTTTCCTCCTGAACCTCGTTATGACATTGTGTTGTGTCAATAAGTTGTCACTAATTTTTTTTTGAGTCTTGCACACATTGGGGACAATGTGTGATTTAAGTTTGGGGGGATATTTTATTTGAGTCTTGTTGAATTGTTTTGTGTATTTTTGAGTCATAATTTTTTTTTTAAGATCATGCATGCTGTAGTTACTTGAATTGCCTAGTGAAGTAAGGTTGAATAATGTAATGGAATTAGAAGCAACCATCTAAACACTTAGGTTAGATATGCCAAAAACTCATGAAATCTGTCTATTGGGAGTATCTTGCTTGATTTGTGCATTGTTAAAAGATTAAAACCTATGTGTTATGATTGCTTGCTATTTGAGGCGAAATAGTTAGGATATGCATGTTAGGGAGATGACTCAGACATTTCTTTGTTAGCCAATTCTTACCACTCTTTTCTATCCCTGACTTTAAAAATATCCCTAGTCAGCTCCATTGAGCCTAAAAATTGAACTTTTTCTTTGACACCCTATATTCCCACAAATTGTGCCATAAGTAAAAATGTGAAATAGTAGAATAAATTGTGTTAAAAAAGAGACAAAAAGAGTGAACAACTTTGATGCACCCCAATAAAAGAGTAATGAGAAATAGGCAAAAGCCTAAGTTTGGGGTGCTTGTTATTATAATACACCTCACTCTCCCAAAACAAAAGAGGGGAAAGATAGAATTGAAAGTGAAGGAAAGAATCAAAAGAAAAGGGAAAAATTGAAAAGCTAAAGAGCTTATGGTACACAAAAATGAGCCTAAATGCCTATTTTTACCTACCCGTGCCTAAGCATACATTACAACCCTTAAAAGTCCTGAAGATCTCTTAGATGCATAGCCATGATTAGTGGAGAATAGCAAGTAAACATGCGATAGGAATTTTGAAATTAACATCGTGATTCAAGATTTGACTTCCATTAAGCATGATAAAAATGAGTTTCTGAAATATCTAGCTTAATGTGTTTAGAATCTTTGAAATTTCATGCTATATGTTCCTGCATATTATTCTACTAATCTTCATGTTTTTCCAAGTAGCACCAATGCAGCAAAGTGATCAATGTCATTGAGTCTTTTATTTTTCGTTTTCCTTGAGTCTGTATTTCTTTCTTTTGATCTTTGCTCGAGGGTGAACAAAGGTTAAGTTTGGGGGTATTTGATCGATGTATTTTATATACACTTTTTGAGTCATTTTTAGTTAGTATTTTACTCATTTTGTTTATGTTTAGTATAGTATTAGGGTCGTTTTCCTTTCTTTTGTGTCACAGCGGTCAGAAATGGAGAAATGACGAAAAGAAGAGAAAATGAGCTTAATTGAGATGGAATTGCACACAAAAAGGGCCAAGAAATGAAGTCTAAGTTAAAGGAATTATAGAGGAAATCAGACGAAGGTCGGACGAGAAAAAACGACGAACGAATTCGCGAGAAAAATGTCACCGCGCGCACTTTGGAAGTGAGCGCGGCGTGATGTCTGCGAAGTCAAGTTCTTGATCTTGGTGCGGCCGCTGATCTGCGAACGCGTGGCGACGCGGGATTTTATGAAGTTCTGGGCGAAATTTGACATGTTTTTCAGAATCCTAAAGGGATAACTTTTCCTACCTAAAGGGATAACTTTTCCTACCTTAAAACCCTTACCAAAAAGGATTCTAATAACTTTTCCTACCTACAAAATCCCTAACCCTTCACCAAAAGGATTCTTTGGCTATAAATACTCTACATCATTAGAAGAATTATTCATTTTCCATTCCACCATTCACCACTCTACATCCATCCACCCACCAATCCATCTTGTAAATATTCCACAACACAACCTCGATCTTTAGAAGGCTTGGAGACTCATTCTTAAGTATTTTCTTTTCTTTTCTTTTCTTTTATTTCAGTTTTTGTATGATGAACTTTGAATTAGTTCTTGTCATGTCAATGGCTAGGAACTAATTCTCTTATAGGGTTTTCCATGTTGATTCACTAGAAACTTATGTTATGAATTAATACATGTTTATAGTTATTATTCTTCTTTGAGAGATTTATCCAATAATTGCGTTGAATGCTTGGTAATTAATTGACAACTAATTATCCTTATATGATTTCTAATTTACTTCGAAAGGAGAGATTGTGAATATGTTGTAAGTTGGGTAGACATTCTTGGATTGGGGATGAAAATACCTCAATTATTTATGTAGCATTAATGAGAGGCTTAACAACCCTAATTTTGCGCATGGTGCGTGACGGTTAACTAGGTTTTTGTTCTTAATCCTCCTATAGAGTTATCCTTATCACCGAAAGGTAGGTAATGTGCAATACTGGGGTTGAGTGTTTATATATCCTTAACGGGAATATAAAACGATTTCGTAAACCTGCTAGCTCCGAGAGAAGAAGACCATAATTCGTTGTATTAATAAATAACATAAGCGGATAGTTGAGGAGACATGAAAGCCCTATTCCCATCACATCTGAAGTAAACTCATTAGATAAATTAGTCTTTATAATTCTTAGTTATAAACAACAAAATCAAATATTAATTTACCAAATAGATACCAAAAGATAGATAGTTGGTACTTGAACCCTAATCCTTGTGGACGATATTCGGTCTTATCAAGACTATATTACTTGTCACGATAACGTGCACTTGCGTTAAAGTGTGTGCATCTTTTCGCGCATCAGTAATACCCCGCTACACAAGCGTTAAGAACCATTAAAAATTTCACCAACCTAACCTCAACTTTTGAGGATCATTAAAGATTTGGAAACTTATCCTTTACCCCTCTTACAGGTAGCACTTTTTGTCTTTCACGAGAACGGCCTTAGATTATGTTTCTTAAGAAATACACATTATCCGAAGTGCTCTTGCTTTCACCGAAGCGCTCACGGAACCTTTACAGTTTAGTTTTCCCATTGAACTTTATTCCTGGGATCTCCAGTCTGTAAGGTTGGGTGTCCACTATATCGGTTCTTATTGTTTGGGTTTTAAGCTCATTCCTGCAGGCGAGTAACAACCGATCTTTGGGTATTCCGTTAAATGCAGGATCTGCGATATTTTCCTTAGATTTTATGTAATCGATGGAAATAATACCCGAGGTGATCAGCTGCCTAACGGACTCATGTCTCCGTCGAATATGACGAGACTTACCGTTGTATATTGAACTTCGTGCCCTTCATAGAGCCGACTGACTATCGCGATAGATCATTACAGAAGACACGGGTTTATTCCAACATGGGACATCCTCTAGAAAACCATAAAGCCACTCAGTTTCCTCTCCCGCTTTATCTAAAGCGATAAATTCTGACTCCAACGTGGATCGGGCAATAAGAGTTTGCCTATAGGATTTTCAAGACACAGCTCCACCACCGATTATAAAAATATATCCGCTGGTGGACTTGATGTCGTCGCTATCAGATATCCAGTTTGTATCGATGATCCCCTCTGTACCGCTGAATATCTTGAATAGTGTAACCCGAAATGTATCGTGAACTTTAGGAACCGTATTATCCTGTTCAACGCTTTTCAGTGATCCTCACTTGGATTTCGAGTGAACTTAGCCAATTTATTGACTGCATGAACGATATCAGGTCGAGTGCAGTTTGTGATATACATCAGACTACCAATCACATGCGCATATCGCTCCTGGCGTACGGGCTTACCCAGATATTTGTCAAGCTTTTGACTTATATCCAATGGTGTTGATACCGGGGAATTGTCGAACATCCCAAATTTCTTCAGTACATTCTAGATGTAGTTAGATTGAGATAAGACCAGTACATTAGATGTCTTAGAGATCTTGATCCCTAAGATGACATCTGCAATGCCCATATCTTTCATGTCAAAACACTGTTTTAACATGTTCTTGGTCTCTAGGATTATTCCAGGACTGCTTTCAGTGATCAACAAGTCATCTACATATAGACATATCATGACGAAGGATTTGACATTTACTTTCATGTAGACACATTTGTCACCTCCATTAATGGAGTGTCCTTTTGATAGTAGAGTACTATCGAATTTCTCGTGCCATTGTTTAGGGGCTTGTTTCAGCCCGTACAATGATTTAACAAGCCGACATACTTTTGTCTCTTGTCCTGAAACCATATACCCCTCAGATTGATCCATATATATTTCTTCTTCCAAATCACCATTTAGGAAGACAATCTTAACATCCATTTGATGTATTTCAAGATCATGCAATGCGGCGATAGCTATGAACATACATATAGATGTCATTCTTGACACCGCAGTGTAGGTGTCGAAGTAATCAAGGCCCTCCTTTTGGCGATAACCCTTGACTATTAACCTAGCTTTGTATTTGTCGATAGAACCGTCTGTCTTTAACTTCCATTTAAGGATCCACTTACGACCCATTGTTTGTGTCACGGGAAGTTACGCCAACTCAGTGTGGTTATGCGAGAATGGATTCTATCTCACTTTCTAAAGCTTCTGAAGCGGTCTTACGGAGTTGACAATGCTTCGACGATTGTCCGTGGTTCATCCTGAACCAAATAAGCTACAAAGTCTGGACCGAAGGACTTGTCCTTCCTTGCCCTTTTGCTTTGCCTTGGTTCCATCTCTGAATCTTTCAAGTCCTGAGAATCTGGAATACTAAATTCCGGCTCATCAGCTACTTCAGAATTTATTAGATCTGAACTATTTCGATCTAGATAGTCAGTGACTCCTAGTTCATCAGAGGTTTGCTCATAACTTCGTTTGCGAGAGGTTATATTATTTTCCTTATATGGAAATGTGTCTTCAAAGAACCATGCGTTCCTTGATTCCATGATCATATCTTGATAGATGTCCGGATGATCTGACTTATGCACTATGAAGCGATAAGCACTACTGTTATTGACATATCCTATGAATATGCAATCCACAGTCTTAGGTCCAATCTTGGCCTGCTTTGACATATGTACTTTTACCTTGGCCAGACAACCTCATGCCTTCAAATACTTGTAGGTAGGTTTCATTCATTTTCATAGCTCATATGGAGTCTTGTCTTTACCCTTGTGTGGGACTCTGTTAAGAATCCTATTCGCGGTAAGAACAGCTTCTCTCCATATGGTTTGAGGGAGGTCCGAATTGAAGAGTAGAGCATTCATCATTTTCTTTAGTGTTAGGTTCTTGCGTTCAACAACCCCATTTGATTGAGGTGAGTAAGGAGTCGTTGTTTGATGAACTATACCCGATTGGATACAAAATTCTTCAAAAGGCGCTACATATTCTTCCCCTCTATCGCTACGGATAGTTTTAATCCGTCCGCCTAGTTGATTCTCAACTTCTGCTTTGTAGCGTTTGAATGCTTCAAAGGCTTCATCTTTACTTTTTAGTAAGTAAATGTAACAAAATCTTGTGTCATCATCTATGAAAGTCACAAAGTACTTGTTCCCCCCTCTAGTTTGAGCAAACTTCAAATCACATATATATATTGTTGACACTCAATTTTGACCCTCACGCCCAGTCATTAGCTATAAAATTTACACTAATTTTGCAAAATAATTTTTATGATTTTTTATAATAAAATACGGCGATAAAACATTAAATACAGGCATAAATAAGCAATTTAATAAATAGCACCGCGTCTTACGTAGAAAATTAAGCACTTAGAGTCTCGCGCCCGCATTAATTAATTTTACGCCCTATCATGATTCTTAATTAATAATAAATACATAAAATAAATAATTTAGCAATGACGCCGTGTCAAGTAGCATAGTCGCATTTATTAATACGCAAAGCAATTTCATAACTTATTTTAAATAATGATAAATAATGCACAATAAATAAGATTTTAAATAATAGCGCCGCATTCTAAAATATTAAGCACTAATTAAATAGCACGCCCGCATTTATTATTATAACAATTAGATTAATAAAGCACCTAAATAATTTAATCACAATTTATTAATTTACCACTAATTAACTAATTAAATACCTAAAACTAATACCCTTAATTCGCAGCCCGACATCGCAGGCCCAGCTCCCGCGGCCCAACGCCCCTTTATTTTCCCTTATCACCGCGAGCCCACGACCTTCAAATTTCTTCACCTTCATTTCTCACCAAAGAAATTTCATTTTCCCTATACCTTCTCCCCCCCATCGTCCAGAGCTAAAATAAGAAAACGAAAACCTAACCCTAAAAGTTCCAATCGCCGCACCTCGTCCCAACACCCATGCCGGGATTCTCGCTGGAGAATCCGGCGAATCATCCGGCGAATCACCTCCCATATCGATACCCCTGTCCTTACCATAGAAATCGTAACCAAGATCTCCCTTTAACACCTCAATCATTTCCTTATCATAACCTGTTCAAATCGCACGAATCAGCACCAAATATTAGCCAAAATCGCACCTTGATTACTTACCAACATTAGGACGCAAACCATGGCTATATAAAGCATGCAAAAGAGAATCGAGACAGGCAGGGCTTGGAGGGCAAAACCCGGTGCGATCGAGCGAGCTCGATCGGGAGAAGATCTAGAAGCGGCGAGCATCGGGAGTTAGGGGGCTCAGCACCCAGACCATTAGCATCGCAAGAATAGGAAGTTCGAACCCCCTTCTTTCAATTCCAGCCAAAAAAAATCAACAAACAAACCTTGCCCTTTTATTCACATCACAAACCCATAACCCGAGTGGACAGACGACTTGATATGCTGCCTCGGTTCGCTGCCCGGAGAAGGTAAATTCATCACCCTTTCTTTTTTATTTCGTTCGGCTATTCGTGTGTGTGTATGATACGCATTTGATATGACTGATTAGGCATATACTAAGCGATATTGATTTTGTTATGTGTGTTGAGTCGACTGAGAAAGTTGTTCAGTTAGTATAGATTTCTACTAAAATTCGTGAATGTGATTGTAAACATGCTCAATCTGTATTAGCATCTGTTGAATGACTGAATGAATCGGCTACTGTTTGGAGTCTATTTGAAATTATTTGGATCATGTCAAATCTGCTTCTGAGGTGTTGTATGTGCAACTTATGTTCTATATATCTGAAATACCATCTTTAGCTGATGTCGTCTACAGATCTGCAGTAATACATTTTTGTAAGCCTGACCTATAAGTATCCCTTAGGTCCAGTTTCTTTCAGCAGTGTGTCTTGGTTTGGTAAATTGGTTCATGTAATATAGCCCTTCTAGGAATTGGTGGAATGATTGCGTCTAAAATCTTTTCCTTCATACTTTAGTCATTGTTGACCTGCAATTTGTTCACTCAAGTGCTCTCATGTTAGTCCATATGTATAGTATGCTTGCCTTGTCTGTGTTAGGTGTCAAAATGCTCTTATAAGATCTCTCATTTATCATGTACCTTGGTCCCTATCTGTTGAATTACACTTGTTGAATCTTATCATTATGCTTGCAGTTAGAGTTGGATGTGTTGAGTCTGTTTAAAATGTTATTTAGAATGGCTTATTTTGATCATTTACTGCCTGATGTAAGTTGCCTATAAGCTGTCTTAATCTCAGTCTAATTACGCTTTCCACTGCCCAGCAACTCCATAAGTCTAATGCAGTTATTGGACTGCCCCTGCATACATCCTGTTTGTTGTGTTACTCATCTGTCTTCTCTGTATTCTGCCTCCCTGAAAATCTGAAATTTCACATTTAGGCTTGTCTTGTGTTTCTCTGCATTCTGTTTGTATCTAAGGCCTAATGCAGTACATTACTGCCTCTCACGATAATTACTACATTTGGGCGAGATATTTGTTTCCTCTGTTTGCCTTCTTGTTTGCCTTACATCTGCATAAGTCCCTGAGCCCCACTGTCTTCTTTTCCTTTCCTTTTCTTGTATGTTGCCTTAGGCCTTATTTTGCATTCTTGCCTAATTGTTTGCCTCCAGGGCCCAATGACCATATTGGACTGTTTTCTTTCTGTCTCTACCTATTGCTTACATCTGACTAGAGTATTTACAGCATATTTGAACACTTACTGCAACAGATCTGCAGACATACTGTAACTGCATCATGTATATCTTAAAACTGGTTAATAACCTATTTGTTCCATACCCTGTGTGAACTGTTTTCTTATGTGGTGCCACCACCAATCTGATGTGCTGTACCATGCTTATTCTGTGCGTATTTCGGGACATAGCATGAAGTAATTTGATCATCCTTTCTTTAGTCTGCCTATTGCCAAAATAAAGTGTAATCCACATGTGTTGATCTTTTATGCCTAATACTTATTTATTATGATCAATAAAATTGGAGCATATACTAATCCTTATCTTTCTTTTTGCTACATGAAATGCACCAGAGCAAAATGAAGAGTCTCCCGGCAAGACTCATCACGAGCTACTTCAAATGGCAACCCGCGTCTATGTGCACCCGCATTCGCATTCCCGCTTCAGAAATTCCTAGAAAAACAAATAGGACGGAGTCCTCCGCTCCAATCCCTTCACTCTCTTAACTTCCTTATCTCATTTTTATATCTTATTGTTGTTGTAATATAACTTTGTAATTAATAGGAAACTTCGAGCAATTAGCCTTTGAACATATGAGATGGGAAGGTAATTTAAAATTAGAAAATGCACTTCTACTTTATCTTTCTTTTAGGATTATTATGCATGTCTAAATTTTGCCAAAATAATCTAAATAATTTAACTTGCATCATAAAATTAACACTTTATTTCTTACTAAATCCATAAACAAATTTTCTCCTAAACTCTCAAAAATCATCTTAAGCACTTTTTATATAATATTATACGCAGGTTAAGCAAGATTAATTTAGCTAGCAGTACACATAATCGGTCCATAAATAACCTTTGCATGCACACATAATTAATCCATAAATAACCTTTGCATCACTTACATTTTTTGGCCTTAGTCTTATAAACTTTTATCAATATGCCTTCTTTATAAAATATTTTGAAGCATCTTTTATATTTTCAAAACACGCACTTTTAAACATAATAATTACCCTAGGTTTGGCAGGACAACCGCAAGTTAGCGGATCTTATAGGGTGCCTAACCCCTTCCCTCTAGATTAATAAAGAACCCTTACCCAGAATCTCATTAAGTTTAGCAGACCATTAAATGGAGTTAATGTTTACTTTAAACTAGTTAACATTTAGGTGTCCTAATTCACCCAATTAATTAGGTGGCGACTCCGCGAACCCCTTAGCACTTTTGGCACCCTTTTAGCACTTTTAATATGCTAGCACTTTTTAAGCACCCCTTAACATTTTAGCACCTTTTAGCGTTCTTTTGCACTTTTAACATTTAGCATTTTATTATTTATTTTCTAACATTTTTATTAAGCAGGAGTCGCGGTCGAAAAAGGGCGTGACATATATGTGTGTATAAGTTCTAGAGGAGCAGTATCCTTTCGACGGATCTAAAGGGACTCTTGGAAAGTTTTGCCTCTACGCACACCTCACACTTACGTTGAGGGTTTATGTCAATAGATGACAATAATTCCAGCTTTACCATTCTTTGGATAGATTGATAGTTTACATGTCCTAATCTATGATGTCATAAATTAGATGACTCAATCAAATAAGTAGAAGGTGCAATTTTATTGATAGTTGAAACAGAAGGCATTGCATGTGCAACATTAATCTTAAAGAGGCCTTCACAGACGAAGCCCCTTCCTACAAAAGTTTCATTCTTAGTGATTACAAATTTGTTAGCCTCTAATACTAGCCTAAAATCAGTATTTACTAACAAAGGTCCAGAAATCAGATTTTTACAAAATTTCTTGGACATGCATCACTTCTTTCAGAGTCAAATCCTTCCCTGATGTCATATTTAGGAGCACCTTTCATACCCCAGTACCTCTGAAGAAGAATTGTTTCTCATGAACAACTTCTTGTCTGAGACTGGTGTATAAGTGGAGAATGCTTCTTTATTGGAACATATATGTCGGGTGGCACCTGTGTCCAACCACCATTGCACCGGATTCTCAACGAGGTTTGCTTCAAGAACCACCACTGAGAACTCCTGAATCATATCGTCTACGAGTGTGTCTTCGACGATGTTAGCCTTGGCCTTGCCTTTGGCCTGATTCTCACGTTTGAGCTTGCGGCAGTCTTTGGCTATGTGACCAACTATACCACAATGATTACACTTACCCTTGAACTTTTCAGTTGTTTGGGGCTTGTCTTCTTTCTGGAACTTCCGCTTCTTGCTGGAGTTCCCTTTGACTTCCGTCAGATTTTTCTTAGCCTCAGCGGGTTGTTTACCCTTTGGCATGACCTTCTTATTGTCTTCCTGAATCTGTAGTTTGACAATAATTTCATTTAGGGTCATCTCATTCGTTTTGTGTTTTAGATAGTTCATAAACTCAGTCCACGAGGGAGGCAACTTCTCGATTAATACCCCAACCAAGAATTATTCGTTAGGCTTTAATCCTTCCAAATTCAGGTGATGTAGAATCATTTGGAATTCCTGGACTTGGGATGTCACACTTTTGTTGTCCACCATTTGAAATTCCAGAAACTTCCCAATGATGAACTTCTTACTACCCGCATCTTGGGTGTTGTATTTCTTCTGAAGTTTGTCCCATAACTGCTTGGAAGTTTCAACGGTGCAATATACCGTGTATAGTGGATTGGACAAACTGTTTAGAATATAGTTCCTACACATGAAATCACTATGTTTCCATGCTTCGCGAACCATCCTCATGTCGTCAGAAACATGGTTACTCCAGCCCACTCGCCAAATTATTTGGTGAGGTCGCGTCTTCCCAACTAGTGGAGGGTCTTCGGTTAGGAAATGTGACATTCCCATAACCGTCAGAAATAACAACATCTTTTGCTGTCATCTCTTAAAGTGAGTGCCCACGAACTTTTCAGGACGTTCATGGTGAAAGCCAGCAGGGGCAGTGACGCCCCCTTGAGTAGTTGTAAAGGCGTTGGAAATGCCTCCAACATGAACATAGATGTTGTTGACGCCTTGGACATGAGCATAGGCACTATAAGTCCCCGGAGTAGTAGTGGAGACATTGGTTGTGCCAAAGCCAGTGTTGCTACTAGTTGTGCCAAAAGCAGTGGTAGCACTTGAAGTGCCAAAAACAGTGTTAGCACTAGAAGTGCCGAAAGCAGTGGTTTGAAAGATATTTGGAATGCCATGATCAGTGGTGACACTAGGAGTGTCAAAAATAGTGGAGTTGAAGGCAGCGTTAGTGCCTTGAGTAGTGGGATTGCAGGCAATGGGATTACCTTCAGCATCGGTAGGATTTTCAGTGTTGAATTGATCTTCAGCAGACATGTTGTTATTGAAAGCAGCGAAAATTATCTTAAGCTTGTGGGAAATATGTGTAGAGACGAGGAAATAGGAATGCAACAATAACAACAAGTGAGTAAGAAATCTGAAAATGATCAAATATGAGGGCTTGTTGAGTCGACCAAATTCTTGATCTATCCTTAAGATAATATTACCCTGTATATCCTTTCAACGATTGTAATGACAACTTAACTCCTAAGATAAAACAACAATCAAACAAATGAGCAAAGAGAACTCAAATGTTTGCTTTGGAAGAAAGATCTTTGAGTGTTTGTGATTGCAAGAGAGGAAGACAATTTCAGAATTATTTAGTGAATGTCAAGTATTTTTTCAAATGAGTCTTGTGTCTCATTTTATAATGTGTTGTTGATGACCCTCCAAATGGCTAAGTAATGACCATGAATGTCATGTTAATGCCTTGAATTTGGAGTTACAATTCAGCCAAGTAATGGCTGAATTCATGAGCAAAATAATGGAGAGTAAATACTCCAAAGTCAGCCCAAGAATCGCTTTAATTCACCTCCAACCAGTTGAAGCGATCGAGGCGCGTCGCCGGGGCGTCGCGACCTTCAATCGATGAGTTCTTGAAATTAAAGCGTCGATTAGAGTTGCGGCCGCCGGGCGCGCCACAACCCTTACTTGGAGGAAGCGCGACCGCCTGCATTTCGTGGTGATTTCTGATTCATTTCATCTTTACACATTATACACTTCTTCCTTCATTTACCAACGTGAAATCATTCGTCATTTGGCCAATAACCGTCTATTACCTTACGTCTCAAGCAATTCGTATACGTACCAATATCTCTTCCATTAAGAAAATTTTGATCTTTGACACTACGTGTGTGGAAACAAGGTTTCCTATGTGCGGGGCCCCAATTGTTCGATTCATAATTAATAGAATTTACTTTATTTCACGTTTAATAAATATTTCTAACATTATCTTTCCTTTTTTTCTCATCGATCAGAGTGTCCAATTCCCCAATTTCTTGCTAATGTCTACAAAATTCCTAGTCTCATTGTAGTAGTATAAAAAATAATTGCATACCAATTAATGTACTTATTTTTGGGGTGATCTTTGATTTTTGTCGCCCAAATTGAATTTTTAATTTTTTTGTCCTTTATCTAAAATTTCTGGGTTTCGGGTAGACAAAAACTAAAAAAACATTCGCAAGATATAGTTTGGAGTTCGCAAGACAGAATTTTAAATTCTACCTTAAGGCAGAGTTGTCTGCAAACTATTCCTTGTCCGGCAGAGTTCGAACCCTGAACCTTGAGGTATTTTTTAATGAAGGACAAACTCTACCTTAAGATAGAATTTCAAATTTTACTTGCTATTGTTTTTTATTTTTGATTGAGCAGAATTCGAACCCTATACTTCGGAGTATTTTTGAGCGAATGACAAAAATTAAAGCTTCAAATTTGAGGGGGGGGGGGGGGATTAAACACCATTACCTTTGAAGGGAAATCCGCACAAAAAAAATAAAGATAAGTTTTAGCCCATCAACATAAAAGCCTAGCTAAAATAGAAATTTAAAAGAAATCGGAATCTACTTCCTCCATCTTCGTCTTTTTTTCTTCTGCAACCTTCACATAGAAGATGGATGATGTTAATGGTTAAAATGGGGATATGGAAAGTGGATAAGTGAAGGAAATATAGTAGACTGTACACTTGTTGCTCCCGTCACCGACGGTGTTGCCACTGGTGGTTCGACGCCGATTCCGATTCTTCAGCCTCATTTTACACTTTTTGTACTGCTATTTCAGTATTATCACTTGGTTTGATAGAGGATTTTGTGCATATCATTTGTACTCAAATTTGGATGTGCGATTTTGAGCTTCATTAAGCACCTTCTTGTGTGTGTTTCTTAAAAAAAAATCCCCAAACAAATGTATAATATGTGTATATTTAGTGAGTATTCCTTTATTATATATTTAATAAACACAAATTATGCAATAATGATAATTTTTATACATACACTGTAAAAAAAAATATATTCTATACAATAATGATATACTTTTTCTACGTATGATATATTTTCTCTATACATATACAGTAATGATATATATTATATATAACAATGAAACAATTTCTATACATATGCTGTCATTAGTTAAAAAATAACTATGAAATAGAATTATTTTAAAAAGGCTAAAAAAAGTCTTTTAAGCATCTTAGGTTATCCGACCAATAGTTTCACCCAAATTATCATTTATATCATTTACCCTAAAAAATTAATGGCCCATGTTTAGGCTTAACGGGGCAATTCACATGAATGCCCTTATTTTGGGTGGTCTTTAATTTTTATCGTTCAAATTCATAATTTTTAATTTTTGTTCTTCGTCTAAAATTCCTGGGTTTCGGGTTCGAATCCACGCTTAGGCAAAAACTAAAAAAAATCGCAAGACAGAATTTGCTTCAGGCATAAGGTAAACTCTGTCTTGCGAATTCAAACTCCATTTTGCGATTTTTATTCGAATCCGAAACCTCGACATATTTTTAAGCGAATGACAAAAATTAAAATTTTTATATTTGAGGAGCAAAAATCAAAGACTAGTGCCTTTAAAGGGCAATCCACACCAAAAGGGGCTTAATGCCCCGAATTGGCCTTTCGGCCCAAACAAGTGCCAAGCATTAGTCCAGCGGCACAATCACTACAAACGATAAGACCTTTTGTGGCGATCAAAGTCGCTGCAAAAGATCAATAAGTCGCCGCTAAAGGTATTGTTGTTGCTAAGGTTTTTTGCTACATTAATATAATATGATTATATAATTATATAATATGCGTATAATTAGTAAGTAGCGTTGATTATACATTTATTATAAATAAATTATCTAACAATGATATATTTTTAAAAACACATACCGTAGGAATGCATATTTTATACAATAATGATACAATTGTTAAACATATGATACATTTTCTTTACATATACAACCATACATGATCTATACGATAATGATACGGTTTTTATACAAATACTGGAATTAATTGAAAAAAGACTACCAAATAGAATTATTTTAAAAGGCTAAAAATGTCTTTTAATCTTCTTGGGCCATCCGATTATCAATAGTTTACGGAATGGCTACTTGTGTCCCTTTTCGGTTTTTCCTCAATAATACCATTTAGGATAAACCACAAAAACTTATCAAGAGATAATCCTTGTGCCCCTTTACCAAATGTTGACTTTTCCTATAGTGTTTAACTTCTTTATATTGGTGTAAGAAAATATTTATATGATCATATCATTTATTAAATAAACACGGATAAATCTTTTGATAAGTATTACTAATTGACAATTTGATAAAATAATGACTAATATATGCTATCATAAATTAAAATATATTAGTAATGTATGATAATTCTATATAGCGTGTATATAACTTAAATCCTTTTTTATAACAAGAAAGGGAATGCTTGGAACTGTTAGTAGTGATATGTCTTTGCTGCAATCATTGTGAGCAAATTAAGTTCAAATGGTTCACAAAAAAGGTACTCTAGAAGGAAGATAGTTGCAATTTAAATAGGAGATTGTACACATATGATGATTAAAACGGTTAAAATATTATACATCTCTTATATTAAGTAAAATTATAATTCAATTGTAATTTAAGAAGTATAATTCAATGGTAATTAGGAAGATTAGTTACATAATTTGTAAAAAAACATATAATTATGTAATAATATATATATATATATTGTACATAATGATCAATGAAAAGCAGAAAACATATTCTTTCCTGATATCAACAGTCAAAACCTAAATTCTCTTCCTAACCTCGTCCACCCCAACCCTCTGCAGTCTCCCTCCCCAAACATTCTCCTACCTCCTCTCGTACCGCTTCCTCTCTCTCCTCTAGTCCTCTTCCCCAAACTTTTCAATGGATGACCAACCTAAATTACATCATGCTCTTGTAGTTAACGACATCAAGAACTTCATTTTCATAACTCTTGAGATGGAAAAAGGGTCAATATTCATCTTGGGCAAAATTATTTAAAATTCATTGTCGTGTGTACAAAGTCATCGACCATATCATCCCTCCTAAATCAAAGCCCCTGGAACATTATGATGTTTCTGATGATGACATTTGGTCTCACTTAGATGCGGTTGTTCTATAATGGATCTACGGCACGATCTCGAATGAATTATTGCATACAATTATTAAAATCGACGCCACTGTTCGACAAACGTGGGAGCGCTTGAAAAATATTTTTCAGGATAATAAGACACAACGTGCCTTGTACCTGAAAAATCAATTTAAGGACATTCAGCCAAAACCCACTCTGCTGGGTTCGGCTTTCGGGGCTACCTACTTTAGAGCTAGGAATTTAAGCACGGATAGCTTTATTTGACAATTAGCTGGAAGTCGGGTCCTTTCAAACAAATAAAAATGATTGAAGTTTTTCTATTTGGAATCGTGTTAGGTCTAATTCCTATTACTTTGGCTGGATTATTCGTAACTGCATATTTACAATATAGGGAAAGGAGCTGAAAGCCACTCTCCTGTTAAGGAGAGGCGTGAAAGCCACTTCGCCCAGGCCTGCCGGCACAATAAGAGAATGAGGGAGCTGGGCCTGTCTTCTGTCCGGTTCTTGGGTCCGGTCGAGCCTCTTTGAAATTACATCCGCCTCGCCGCAGGTCGATATTGGAACGTACGACGAACCAGTTACCAGGATGATTTTCCAAATGCGTTGACTTATTGTCAGGAACTTAAGATAATTGTCGATCAACTCTTCAATATCGGTGCACTAATCACTAATCAATGGTTGATGATGCAACTTATTGCGAGTTTAAATTAAATTTATGACGACGTCGGTGTAGTGGTCACTAATCATATCACTTATTATATAAATACGGATAAACTTATGACAACCGATGAACAGAGCCACAACCATTATAGTATGTAACATCTGTGCTATCAGCAAACTGAGAAAAAATATTTCTTTCCTTTTTTGATGGTGGATAGTTTTCCTGTAAGTTCAACTGAAAAAATTAAATGAGATTTCTTTTGATTCTTTTTGTTGCTGGGTAGTTTTTGTATACTTTTTTCCAACTTTTCCTGTAAGTTCAACTGCATGCACACATGAAACCATGCTTGCGAATTTTCAAGTATAAGTTGAGAATATCCTTACATTTTCAATAACAAAGTAGAAATTAACATACATCCACATTCTTTATCTTTGCCTTGCATGGTGAAAACTATACTTGGAGAAAATCCATGCTTCTTCACTGCTTTCATGCAAGAGTACATGCACTTCAAGAATCTGCTTATATAAATATATAAGTATATATACAATAACATATATTTTGTTGTAAATATTGAGTTTCGTTAAACACGCGTGTAGTGAACATGATATATCCTCATGTCTTCACTGTAAGATGATATTAGAATTTTTGTTATTAATATCAATATATATAATGTACAATATTCATTTCTTATACAATAGAAATCCTAATTTCTAATTATAAGAGGAATCTTAGTCTTACCATAATTATATTTACACAATATATGAAATATATTCTAATTAAGGGTAGAGATTTTATTACACATTCAAAGGTTAATAATCAAGAGTTACTTGATTAAGAATAAGTGTGATATCTTATTATATACTCATATAAGTATATGGATATGTATATGTATAGTTTTGTTCAACAAATTAAGAAAAATACATTTATTAGGAGAGCTCTATCTCAACTCTCCTTTGTCAGCTCTCCTTCCTTATAAATTGGCTCATCACAATTCATAAGCTAAGAGGGGATAATGACGAAGGTACACAAGTGTAGTGTAAGATGATATTAATCTCTCTTAGAAATTCTTATTAATATCAAAGTATATATACAATATTCATCCCTTATACAATAGGAATCCTAAGCCTAAACAAAAGAGGAATCCTAGTCTTACCATAATTATATTTACACAATATATGAAAATATTCTAATTATGGATAGGGATACAATTGTTTCTATAATATACATGTTTACACACCCCCTCAATCGGAGCGGGAGGAGGTCGGACGCTGAGACTGGATATGAAGTAAAGAAATAACTGTCAGGAAAGTCCTTTTGTAAATATGTCTGCATACTGATATGATGATGGAACATATAACACTCTGACATGACCTAACGCAACTTTCTCACGAACGAAGTGTAGGTCTATCTCAATATTCTTAGTTCGCTGATGTTGAACCGAATTATGAGAAAGATAGATGACAGAGATGTTATCACAATACACAATAGATGCCTGACGCAAAGGACAGTGAAGTTCTAACAGTAAATTTCTGAGACAACAAATCTCAGCTACCACATTTGCAACGCCTCTGTACTCAGCCTCGGCACTGGAACGATATAGAGTAGTCTGTCGCTTGGTAGACCAAGAAATCAGATTATCCCCTAAAAAAACACAAAAGTCGGAGGTGGAGCGTCGCGTGTCCGGACACCCGGCTCAATCTGCATCCGTATATGAAAGCAACGTGTTTGGTGCAGAGGGGTATAGGTGCAAACCATAATCAAGAGTGTCCTTAATGTATCGAATGATACGCTTAAGTGCAGTGAAATGAGACTCCATGTGGGCATGTATGAATAAACACACCTGCTGAATAACATAAGTTATGTCTGGCCTGGTGAAGGTGAGATACTCAAGTGCACCTGCAAGGCTCCTATACAGAGTAGGATCAGAGACTGGAGCATCATCCATGACACTGAGCTTAGATTTAGAATCAACTGGAGTAGGCACCTCTTTGCAGTTCGTCATCTTAGCCCTGTACACAATATCCTCTGCATACTTATGCTGACACAAGAACATATAATTGACAGACCTGGTCACTGATATCCCCTAAAAGTAACTCAGCTTCTCCAAATCAGTCATTGCAAATTCGGACTTAAGCAAGGCAATAATCTCATTTTTCAATCTGTCGGAGGAGGTAGTAAGAACAATATCATCCACGTAAAGTAATAAGTAGCAGTGCTACTACCTCGATGAAAAATGAATAGTGATGTATCACTCTTGCTGCATACAAACCCAATCTGCAAGATATACATGACAAAGCGATCATACCACACACGGGGGGCCTGTTTCAGGCCATATAGTGACTTACGGAGACGACACACATAGTGAGGAACTGCTGGATGGGTGAACCCTGGCGGCTGATGCATGTAGACTATTTCTCTCAATCCCCATGTAAGAATGCATTCTTCACATCAAGTTGATGGATCGGTCAGTGTTTGCCCATGACAATGCTCAAAACTGTGCGAATGGTAGCCGGTTTGACAATCGTACTAAGGTCTCACCACAATCATTTCCCTTCTGTTGATTTGTGTCATTAGCCACAAGTCGTGCCTTATACCTCTGAAGATCTACACTGTCTCTGAATTTGTGACGAAAAATCCACAGAAAACGAATCCATTCACCCCCTCAGGTCTAGGTACTAGATCTCATGTGTGTTGTTTAGTTAAATCATTGAATTGCTCAGACATAGCCGCATTCCAATTAGGGTCTTGTTTAGCCAATATAGGGTTTTTGGGAATTAGAGAAATGATTTGGGCAGACAAGTTAAATTGGACTTTGGGTTTGAAGATTCCATGCTTGCCACGAGTTTCCATTTGGTGAGTAGGGACAGTGGGAGGCGGCGCTGGCTGAGCAGAGAGGGCTGAGACTGATGGTAGGGTCGGAAAAGGAGAAGGTGAGGGCAAAGCCGTCGGAGGCGCAACAGCCCCTGGATCTAGCGCCGCGACGCTGTCTGAGTGACAGGCCTCTCTGGAAATATGGCGTCGCGGCGCCTCATCACTGGGTCGCGGCGCTGTCTACGGGTTGGGAGAACAAACCTTTCTGGAAAGTTGGCGCCGCGGCACCTCAACACTAGGATGCAGCGCTATCGAAGAGTCAGAAGAGATAAGCTGATCAAGGATGATGGGAGAGATAGCAGGCTCGTCAAGGAATGAGTAATCCGGTTTTTGGAATTTCTGAAGATTCAAAAATGGGAATGTGGTCTCGTCGAATGTGACGTGACGAGAGATGTGGATTTGACGAGTGGACAAGTCATAACATAGATAGCCTCTATGATTTGGTGGGAAGCCTAGGAAGATACATGAAGTGTACCTAGAAGCGAGCTTGTGAGGGGCGGTAGAGCTAAGGTTGGGATAACACAGACAACCGAAAATCCGTAGATGATCATAGGAGGGGACTCTATGGTAGAGGATTTAGGTAGGGGTCATGTTGTGAAGAGTGCTAGTAGGGAGAATATTGAGAATGTATTCTGACATTTTAGCAGCATATACCCAGAAGGAGGGAGGGAGACATGAATCAGTATGGTGCGAATCATATTGTTAATAGTGCGGATGATTCTTTCAGCTTTACCGTTTTGTGGTGAGGTGTGTGAGGGCAGGAGAATAGAAAAACTATGTCATTATTGGTACAAAAACGGTGAAACATAGAGTTATTGAATTCACGACCATTATCGCACTGGAATAATTTTATACCTTTTTCAAATTGTGTTTGGATGAATTGTCGAAACTCAAGAAATTTGGTTAACACTTTCGATTTATATTTGAGAGGGTACAACCAGATATAGTGAGAAAAATCATCTTGCAAGACAATATAATATTTATGACCGAGAGAACTAGCAACAGGTGATGTCCATAAATCAGCATGTATTATATCAAATGGTGCAAATGTAACACTAGTAGATGATTTCAACGGAAGATGAGTATGTTTGTCTAAAGAACAAGAAACACAATTTTGGGCAAGCTTCCCATTACAAGTAATGAAATTATTGCCTCTAAGAAATTAAAGACTGGGAGTCCTGGGTGACCGAGTCTATTATGTCATGTCGAAGAAGAAATAGCCGCTAGAGAGACGGGAGAGCAAGATCTGGCAGCGGAGGTGGATGTGAATGGACAGAGATCCCCCGTGCTATTGCATCTCGTAAGAGGTGTCCCCGTACGAAGATCCTTTATAGTAAAACCAAAAGCATCAAAGTCAACAGAGACATAATTATTACGAGTAAATTGGTGGACAGAGATTAGTTCTTAATAATGTGTGTGACATATAAGGTATTTTTAAGGGAGAATGGTGGATGAGGAGGTTGTGTGTATGATGTACCATAACCCTTTACTGGAATGTGTTGTCCACTACCAACTGTAACATATTGAGGATGCTTTAAACTGCACAGTTTGGGAATAGTACCTGCAGAGTAGGTGATGTGACATGTGGCTCCGGAGTCCAAGTACCAATTGTTGTCAGGCTGTTGCATGTTGAGGGTGCTGAAAGCCTGACCCAACTCACCGGGTGTTATGTCGGAGGAGGGCTGCTGGAACTGTCCCTGCATGAAGTGGGCTTGTTGTGGTGCTGGAGCTGGACCTAACAACCTGTAGTGGGAATAAGGGTTGAAGGACTGCTGGTACTGGAATGGGGTGTTACACCCCGTAGTTCAGGTCATGCGTTTGAGAGCGTACGAAAGGGGGTAAGACTTAAAATTTTCTAAGGATAGGTTGACGGATTGTTCCGGACGGGTTTTAGTAGATTTTGAGGCGGGTTATGACCCGGTACATTGAGAATTCCTAAGTGTTTCAAAGGCCCAGGGCGTAGTTCGTTGAGTCTAGATTCCAACGCAACCAACCGTTCGTCGATAGCACGTCGGAGTAGAAAGTTATGAGAATTACAAGTTCAGTGCGCAGTCGGACAAAAATGTGTTTGAGCGCAGGCGCGGCGCGGATGCAGGCCGCGCGCCGAATGTATCGAGGGGTCGCTGAAGTTTCAGCCGCGCCGGGAAGCAGCCGCGACGGAAGATCCGAGGCCCGCAGAGTTGCGCCGCGCGCCGAAGGCCGCGGCGGGATTCAGGCGAAAAACTTAGGAAAAGTCAGATTTTTCTTTTAAAAGACCTTGGGAGGGTGACAAGTGTCCCCCCCTCCCCATCTGATTTTGCATGCACTATATTGACCAAGTCTTCAAGACTTGGTCATACTTCATCTCTCTCTTAGACAAAAACTCTCCCTTCTCTCTTAAAAGTTCAAGCTCCTCCTTCTCTCTAAAATCCCAAGAGAAATTCTAGCCTTAGGAAAAATATGAAAAGTTAAGAACAAGAAGGAAGCTTGTGGCTAGCTTGTTGGTGGTGTTCTTGGCAAGGAAGATAGCAAGAATATTTGGAATAAGTTTGACTAAAACTTTGAGGTAACATTTCTTCCTTTAGAATTAGTTTCTAGTGTTGCATGTTAAGAAGAAAGAATTTGTGGTAGTGAATAATGCTCTTAGAGTCATTGCATGTAAGAAATATGGTTTGGATGTGAAAGAATTGGTTAAGAAAATTATGTGAGCATGTTGTAGCCTAAAAACTACCTTAGACTTGTTAAGTTAATTGTTTTACCTTTTGGGGCAGAATTTTACACACCCAAGTTTAGGTGTGTAATCCCCTTGAGATTTTTTGGATTGTTGGGCCTAAGAAGTGGCGTTTGGATGTTGAATTCGGACCTTAAAAAGGTGGCAAAGTATGTAGAAACAAAGGAAACGCCCAATTTTCCATAGAATTTGGTGGCTTTGAACTTAGATTATTCCTACATTGAAATTAGAGGTTAATAAACGTATTATGGTTATTATAGGTTGGCATATTACTTGCGGTAGTTTGAGCTTAGCAAGAGGATTGACCAAGAGGTATGTGTGGAAACTTTCTTATCCTTCGAGCATGAGTAGTTATAACTATATAGTACGGTAGACGTCGTCTTTGAATGAAGTAAATCCTTTTGTTATACTTGACTTGTTTTAAGAAAATGTCTAAGTTGGTTGGGTTAAGAAGTTAACCCATTGTTTCTTAGGAATGGTTTATCCTAAATAAGATGAAGGATTTTCTTGACCTAATGAAGTATAGAGTACTTTTGGTGTGAAAGTATTGAATATTGAATTATTCTAAAAGATAAGAGACTTAAAGTATTTTAAAAATTGTATGAATTTGTTCAAGTATAAGTCTCTTGGCTAGTAAAGAAACGAAATGGTTCATAAGGAGTTATAACGGCTTTATGGGAAGTTAGTTATAACGGCCTTATGAATGGATAAGGATGTCAAATTTCTAAAGCATAAAGTTAGTATAACGGCTTTATGGGAAGTTGGTTATAATAACTTTATGGAAGGTTATGAAAGTTGTCTATTTTGATTAATGAGCATAAGTTGTCTAGATTGTGGGAAGATTGAAGTTACTTGGTTTCGCTATGAAATGATTTTTCTAAAGGTGTAGTAACTTACTTTGAAAAATAGACACGCCTCGATACTACGAGTGTTAGTATCTTGGATTTTACATAAAAGGAGGCTTTCGAAAGAATGTACGCACATAGTACTTTGGCTTGTTTAATTGAGAATTATTCTACGTGTGCCTTGAAAAGTACTTTGGCTTGCTTAAATAAGAATTCTCTTGGTTTATGTGAAAAGAAGGCATGGTAATTGTCTTGATTTATATAAAGGCATGGTATTGCACCGAATTAAAAGCATGTAATTATGAGTCTATTTGGGCGCATCGGTGATGGAGGATTCCACGTATGCGCCATGATGAGGGTTCGCTTTCGCCGATGATTATTCCATGGATTAGCTCTCCACGAGGTCTCATCACGCAGTGGATCTAGTAGTTAGCTCGCACCGCCGGCCGAGACGTGATGCAGTGGATCCGTAGTTGCCTTCGTACTTGCCGGTCGTGTTAGGGGCGAAAGTGTGATGCAGGTGGATTCGTGGTTAGCTGCGATTGCCCGGCCAAATGTGGCGACGTGGATCTGGTAGAGGCTATCGACTCGCCTTGCCGCCACCGTGATTCGTATAGTATTGTTGTACGTGGATCCGTAGCCGGCTTTCGTCTTGCCGCCGGTTGAGGATGCGGTGGATCTCGTAGCTATGCGCTTCGCATTTGCCTCGACGGCTTACGATGACACAGTGGGATCTAGTGTTCATGTACTTTCCTTAGTGTTGTTATATCATAGATCACGGCAGCGATGATGGCGAATTCCACGCATGATTGATGTTACGTACGAGACCTATGGTTATATTTGAGTGATGACTTAGAGGCGCGAGTCCCCGACTTGACATGGCTGCGTATATGTTGTATCGTAGTTTGCGTCATACATGTCTCATGCTTTATATATGCTATATGATTTCATTACAGATTTTCGGGCCACATACTGCACCACTGATCGACCTCCTTCGGCCGCGTCACGCCGCAGTCGAGATATCGTAGCTTGTTGATCCGCACTCTGTGATCACTGTTCATTTCTTGAAAGCTCCATCTCTCCGAGGCTTTGTCTTTTGGTATGATTCACGAGGTTATAGACTTTGTACATTCGGGGTATGGGCCCTCCGCCACGCTGATTATTCCTGTAAGTGCAGTAGTCACGTTTGTGGTTTGGGGCTGTAAGAATAAGTTGTACTTCTGATTAAGTATGTTTTTTTATGGAAGCGCACTTATCGGTACCGCCGATGTTTACCATTTTATAAGTTATGTGTCAGGTATGTTCCGCCGCTATTCTCTCGATGTATACCGATGGTACCGGCAGGGTACCGCCGCGCCCGGCCGGGTCGTGACATACGGGCGCGCCGCGGCTCAGACGAGGCACCGCAGAGTCAGATCGAGCCGTGGGAGCCGCGCGCTACTGGTTCCGCTTAGCACGACGGTTTTCTTCGAGCAACAACTGTGAGCGAGCTTTGTTAAAGCTGGGTAACGGATCCGCTTGTTGAATCATGGTGACCAATGTATCATATTCGCCTTTAGGGAGGCCAGTAATAAATTGTAACACTATTTTGATGTCAGTAACAGGCAAGTCGACATCAACAAGTTGATCCGTCAGGAGCTTTAACTGTTTGCAGTACTCAGTCATTTTGGAAAAGTTTTCAAGACGTGTATTGTTAAATTGCTCCTCTAAATACACAGTACGGGTGAGCTTGTTGTCCTGAAAAATTTCCTCCAAACGATTCCACAAGTCACGGGTTGTGGAGTCAGATTTCATGATAGTAAGAAGTAGATCCTGAGAAATATTATCATATATCAATTGTTTGACGTCGGCGTCTAGACGACGCCAAGTAGAATCATCAACCTCCGAAGAGCGTGGAATGATGTCATCAATATGATCAAGCACATTATAGAGACATGAATGATTGCGAAACAGTTCAACCCAAGGATAATACTGACTGCTTTCTTGATCAATACAGATGGGGATATGGTTCTTGATGTTGGAAACAGTGAGAGCGGGATGAAAAGAGGGTGACGACTTGGTGGTGGGATTTATGGAGGTAGAAGCATCAACAACAGTGGGAGAATCCTGAGTATCCATTTAGAGAAGATATGAAAAAAAAGAAAAATCAAGAAATTTCTTAAAGAGAAGAAGGGAGTCGCGGTGCCGTGGGAGGGGGGTGGTGCCGGCGACTGGGGAAGAAAATTTCTAGGATTTTTAGAGTTTAGGCTTTTGATACCATGTAAGATGATATTAATCTCTCTTAGGAAGTCTTCTCATTAATAACAAAGTATATATAGAGTACAATATTAATCTCTTATACAATAGGAATCCTAAACTTATGCAAAAGAGGAATCCTAGTCTTACTATAATTATATTTACACTGGAAATATTCTAATTATGAATTGAAATACAATTATTTCTATAGTATACATATTTACAACAACGTTCAACAAGTGTCATATATGTCAGAGAAAACAGGACATAACATCATGGTAAATTGCAAAAATGGTCCAATGATTTGATGCATGTTATCCACCAGCATGAATTTGGATCTTCCTAGTTCCTCATTAAGCACAAATATGAATGTCTTACAAATTCTTTTTGCTTAGCTTGGGAAATATCAAATATGACATTGTTATTAATTAATAATGTTTTCTTTGATAATGATTGTTCAAACCTTTAAGAATAAATTATTACAAATTTTTTATTCTTTTTGGAAGGCATGAAAAATTACTATAACCAAGTATCAAAATCTATGTTTTCAGTACTCAATCAAGAGAAAAACTGAGAAGCATGCCATGGGGACATAGGTCCACATGAATCTGCAATATTGAAGTTATTATTGACCACTAATTGTCAAAAGGCAAATCCAATTATTTCTTTAAAGAAATAGTGGGGTTGACAGCCTAGGGTAAGGGGGAACAATTGTTTTTTTCATAAAAGCTTATGATTATTAGGATTTATGAGAATGAAACCATAAATCCTAAAAGGTGTAACTTTATACATTTCATTCCTAACTTTTGAAGCAAAATTTTACATATTAAGAAACTATAGAATGTATATAAATCATTAAATTTTGAAGTTAATATATTTAAAAGATAAAATCAAAGAGGGGATCTTAGTTGCATAGTTGGTTGGCACCTGAACTTTTACCTTATTTGTGAGAGTTCGATTTCTCACCTTCATTTCTCCTTTTCTATCCCTTATGTAATTTTTCTTTTAAAAGGAAAATATTGTTTTGACTCCTTAAATGGTAATAGTTCCACTCTTCTTGGGCCAGGATTAACATTCTTTTCGTTTTTTATGTTACTTCCATTCGGAATTTTGTGTTGCTATATAGGCCCATATGTGCAACAATTTAAATTGATTGGGGTTGATATGAAAGAGTTGCATATGTAGCTCTGGTCAGGTCAGGCCACCAAACCCATTGGACTATTGCTACAGTTAACGAGCTTAAGCCCAACATGTAATGAAACAAGTTGTTTAGTTATCTTTTGGGATAAGGACACAAATAGTCATCCGGGTGAAACTATTGACACCCAGTGGCCCAAGAATCTTAAAAGTCATTTTTAGCCTTTTCAAAATAATTCAATTTTCTAGTCATTTTTCAACTAATTTCAGCATATGTGTATAAAATGTATCATTATTATATATGTATCACTAATGTATGTGTATAAGAAATGTATCATACATATAGAGTATGTATCATTGTTGTATATAATATGTATCACTACTGTATATGTATAGAAAAAAATTATTACACATATAAAAATTGTTTCACTATCGTATAGAATATGTACCCCTAAAGTATATGTATAGAAAATATATCATTGTTGTATAATTTGTGTATAATAAGTATATAATCAACGTATAATTTCTATTTAATAAATATATAATTAATGTATACTTATTAATTATACACATATTATACATGTTTTGAGATATTTTTTGAAGGCTCAATTAATGTATACTTACTAATTATACATGTTTTGAGATATCTTTGAAGGCTCAATATGACTAAAGTCGCCACGATAGTCCTGATCTTTTCATAACGAACCTTTAGTGATGACGTTCCTATCTTTTGTGGCGACTTTAATCATGTTCTTTTTGTCGCAACACTTTTAGTAACGACTTTTCGATCTTTTGTGAAGATTAAAATCGCCACAAAAAATCTAATTTTATTTTGTAGTGAATGGACTGGGCGGCTAGCGATTTGCAATACTTTGAGCCGAACGACCAACTCAAGACATTAAGCCAAAATGGGGCCTTCCCCATTTGTTTTTGTGATGGTCTCTTAATGTCCTTTTCCCTTTTTTTTTTTTTTAGAACTAATAACAAACTTCTTAGTGCATGTTTGGTTTCAATTTTGGCACCCCAGAAGTGATTCTGGGTTGCTACTTTCGTAAAAATGAGCAAAATTCGGATGTTTGGATTTACTCTTCAAAATCAATTCCCCTCTTTAAAATTGATTCTAGAAGAAACTACAATTTCTAGTTTCTAAGGTGAGTAGAATCAATTCTACATTTATTTTAATTTGAATTTTTACCTTTTCCTTCATTACCCTCTTTAATTTAGTATTGTAATAATATTTAATAATATTGTAATAATATTTAATAATATTTAAGTACTATATTGCACTTAAATTCTATTATCTAATTGTAATTTTTATTGCCAAGAGGTGGCAGGAGCGCAACGACCTTACATACTTCCATTTTAGTAATTTTTATTTATATGTATTTGACTAAATGTCAATTTTGGTAATTCTATATTTAAAAGCAATTTTGATCAAAACTATCCAAACATTATGAATTGATAATAATCACTTTTACATTGCTGCATCCAAACATAAATGAATTATTGTCAAACTCAATTCTGTCATAATCAATTCTGTCAAAATTAATTCTTGTAAAATCAATTATGTCCACCGCAAAACCAAACACACGCTTACTTGGATTTTTCAGTCCAAGATTGTCCTCGATGAGCTATTTATTGGAATTGGATCCATCCAAAGCCCAAGTTAACGACCAAATTGTGCAAAATAAGTTATTATTGTAGACATGAACATGGATCCAGATCTAGCATTTTGAATTTGATCACAATAAATGATTTCCATTTAAATAAATTATATATACATGTCCAATTATATATGCATTAAGCATTTGCTCCATTTATGCGAGGTTGTGGGCGTCATCCTACACATTTTTAGTAAACATTTTGTACATATCTAGAGGACCATACACCTTATTATTAGTCAAATCTCTCTATAATAATAGCGTTTGCCCGAAAAATTTATGGCCGTTATAGTAAGATGTTGTTATATATGTATACCGACATTTGATGTTTAGATCTCATTTAGTTGTTATAAATAAAAGTACATAAATAATTATTTTTCTGTTCTTTTTATGCTATAAACGAAAATAATATACTTGTTAAATTTAAAATCTCAATTAATTTCACATCTCATTAATTAAAAATTAAAATGACTAATAAATTATAAATAAATTCATAACTAGTTGTACCATAGCAATAAAGAATTAAAATCTAAGAAATATATGCATTTAAATTAATTGAGATTTTAAATACAATTTCAAGTTTAACATAAGAATTTTACAACTGTAGGTTGTTTCATAAATTTCAGTGATAAAAATTCAGCAAAGGGAATTCAATTGTTTTCCGTTGAATGTTGTCTAAGAACTTAACCATTGACTCTTTTATCTCACCCCAAGTAGCAATATGTTGAGGCTCTTCATCAATACGTTTGCTACCAAAATCAAGTAAATAAGTATCAAATTTATAGAAAATCGGTAGATAGAAAATATGATTTTGAAAATTTTCAAGACTAAATCATATCATTATGAGAATTTTTTTTCCTTTTAATATTCATAGTTGAAATTTACTATGTGTATGACATTAATAATTATCATAAATATTTTACTACTTTATTTTTCTATACGTAATATTCTTCTTATAAAATATTGTGTAACAATATTTGAGTATGATTATTTTAGAGATATAATTTTATAAAAAGTGTACCGCTATAATGAATGTCATTGTTGTTATAGATAAAATATTATTATATAAAAGTAAACTATAATATGAAAAATCAATTTCGGAGAAAATCAAACTTATAATGAAATAATATTATAATAAATGACAATTACACGGAGATTTGACTGTATTATAAAAAAAAAAAACTTAATTTCGAAAGATAAGAGAGATAAAGAAAGAGGACAAATGAGAAAGAGTACGTGTATCGCTGAGAAACCAAAGAAAGAGGCCACACGAACCCAGCACCAAATATCTCTCCAGCTAATGGCTATTAACTTCTCCCCGATATCCAAAATCACCCCACCCCCTCACCGCCTCTCCCAGAAAATACAGTTTCATTTCAGTTAGCAACAGAACACATACACACACTCACAGTATCACTCGTTGTTCCCAATGCAACTGCTAAATTCAGGTATATTTGCTACTAAATTATAAGCTGAATAGATCTTCATACTATTGTTTGATATATTCGATTTGATTTGATTTGTTTGGTATTAGTTGTTTAAATTGCTTACCTTACTGTAAATCTGCAGTCCATTCCCTCGTATTGATCGCCTGTTACACTTTCGCATTGTATCTCTTATATGTCTGTGTAAATATATTATGTAGGATCATAATTGAATATTTTCCGTTGTTGTGCTGCATCTATCGCACAAGTTCATAGATTATTAGCGTTTAGCTTTATTCAAATTCTAACAGCTTAGTATAATGTTAAATTATCTTTATGACGATGCGTTTTAGCGAATTTAGTCATGTCTTGTGAAATTTATTCCTCCACTAGATGATTAACAATACTTAGCACAACTCCTTAGAGGCTTCACTCATCTGGCTAAGGAATAAAGATGAGCATGGTATTAAAAAAAAGACAAGTTGATTGGTCAAAACTTGTGTAGCTTCAGTGGCGGAGCCATAATTTTTCAAAATATAAAGAAGTAAACACGCGAAGAAGTTGAGGGGATTTACAATCTACTATATATACTTAAAAAATAATTTTAACGTGTAATTTTTGCGGCAAAGGGGTTTCATCTTAGCTACACCCCTGAATAGCTTGATTGTTTGAATTCTCGTTTTAGAAACTAATTATCTATTATTTCTTCTTGTGGACGTCCTGCCAGAAGCTTGAGAACTCGGGAGATTAAATTCAGGAATCAACATATATAGCACCTGGTCATCAGCTGGTATGGTTGTAACTCAGAAAGCTTGTTAAACGCCGTGTAATGGTCTTGGCCTTTACATAGTCATAGCCCTCATGATGGCCATTGCTGCAGTTATTGGACTCTATGCAGGAAATAGAATCCTAAGCTCGTCCTTCTATTATTCTGATCTTACTGAGAAGTTATCTGGTAGCAGTGATCATCATTTGACTCCCCATCCTACAAGGGATGTGATCAATGCTAAGAAGTCATCCAATTATAGCCCCAATTATGTTTCCAATCGAAAAACACAATCCGTTAAGGCTGTTAAAGAGCATGTAGACGTGGCGTCTAATCATTCTGATATGGAGCCATTTGTTCAAATGTTCAAGCAGTTGCAGAATGAAAGCTGCAGTGAAGAAGATTCGGTGGAGGTTCTTCTTCTGTTGCAGAAATCTATGCTTGAAAACCAATGGAATCTTTCAGCTGAGAAGATATTGACAGCTTTGCCACCAAATGAAAAGAACTCTAAGATGAAGATGGAGATCACTTGTTCAGGGACGTCTGCTAGGCGGAGGAGAATGGATACTCGTAAAAGAGTTCTAATTCCAAAAATTTCAGCCGCAGCAAATAGTGCAAGCAAGCGACTGAGATCTTTCGTTGGTCCAGAGCTACAACAAAACCGTTTAAGAGGTTACATAAATCGTGTAGTAAGCCAAGAACTGCTTACACACACGGAAGTGGTGCAACTATCCAAAAAAATCAAATATGGTCTTTATTTAGAAGAGCAGAAGTCCAGGTACTGAACTCACAACTCCATCCAACCTGCCACCCCTACTTTCTCAAACATTGGATGAGACTTTAGTAGCTGATCTTTTCTCTTCAGTGAAATGACTAAAGAAATTATATTTTGTAGAAAGAGTGTGAAATGAACTGTAAAAGAGAACTTCATGAATTACCCTCTTAAGTTTATCCATGAGAATTTCTCTTCTCAAATACCCACCCAAACATTCTGTTCCCGAGATTGTCCAACTGCTTTGTCCGTTTTCCTTAATACATTTCCTTCTATCATATGGAAGGGAAAACTTTTAATAAAATTGGTGGTGATATGTTGGACTAGGATTTTCTTTAAAAATAAGATGATTTACCCAGCTTGTCTAATCCATGGGAAATTTTAGGCTGGAGGAAAAATTGGGATGTGAACCTTCTGACGATCAACTCGCAGTTTCCTTGAAAATATCTTGTGCTGACTTACGATCTACATTAATTGAGTGTTCCTTGGCTAGAGAAAAACTTGTGATGAGCAATGTTCGTCTCGTCATGTCAATTGCACAAAGATATGATAGCATGGGTACTGAAATGGCTGACCTCATTCAGGTAACTTTTTACTGTATGAACAAAGTTACAGATGAAGAACTTCCTGCTTTTGATCATTGGTCAATATACTGTAAAATTAAAATTGGCACTTCTTGAGGAAAATTCCTTCATTTGCATATAGGGGGGCCTTATTGGACTACTTCGTGGGATAGAGAAATTTGATCACTCAAGAGGATTCAAAATCTCAACTTATGTTTATTGGTGGATTCGTCAGGTGAGATTACCATTTAGTCTTTGTTTTTCACTTTCCTCAGAACAACACAAGTTTGTAATATCACGAGGATCTTTCATTACCTCTTCCCCCAATTCTCAGGGCGTCTCCAGAGCATTAATTGAGAACTCAAGAACCTTAAGATTGCCCATACATCTACATGAAAGACTGAGTTTGATCCGTAATGCAAAGATCAAGCTTAAAGAGAATGGAATAACTCCATCAATCGAAGTAAGTTCTGTCAAAACGAATTGATTGATATGAATGTTGCTTATAAAGTTAATTGTAAAATATTGCACTTTTGTTTTTGGTAATTTTTCTTCTGCTCCTCCTGAACCATCAGAAAATAGCTGAATGCCTTAACATGTCCCAGAAGAAAGTCAGGAATGCAACTGAGGTATGGTTATCTTATAGCTTTAACATTCCCAGCTCATATTGTACAAAATTGCTTCTAAAATATTTGTTCGATCTTTTAGGCAAGCAGCAAGGTATTTTCACTTGATAGGGAAGCATTTCCTTCTTTAAATGGACTTCCTGGAGAAACACTTCATAGCGTAAGTCCAAACCCTAATCTTTGCAAAAATGTATTCTAGATTTGCGTTTGACAGCATTGTGGATTTACTAAGTAATCAGAAAGACTGCCTGGCATTCCAAAATGTACATATTGACTATCAATCTTCTTGAAAGATTTGAACCCAAGATCTTGAGGTCTTACGCCTTCCTTTTTTCCAGCCATTTTTCATCACTGACTAATGTTTCACCTCCTTTCTTGTGCAGTACATTGCTGATAATCTCCTGGAGAACAACCCATGGCATGGAGTTGATGGATGGGCGCTGAAGGTAAGTTAATGAAGAAAAATCCTCACAATTTATTAGTATTAAATAATGAACATTTGAATGGTATTTAATATGTGACTTCTGATCATAAATCAATGAATTGTAACAAAATCAAACTTATGAATTTTCTCCCCCTCCCTTAAATTACAGAGGAATTAGTATTAACCTTGATAGATGCCCGGCTGAAATATTCCTAGTGGCTGTTAGCTCTACTATTCTAGCATTATCTCGCCAAGATGAGTCTTTCCTCCTTGACTCAAAGTTAGGTTCAATATCGATACATCAACTCATGATGATTGGTTAATTTCCCAATCATAAGTTTGTGCAGGAAGTATGATCTTGTTTACCTTCCTCCGCCCTTGTGCCTTTACATCATTATATTTGACAGTGGCACTACCATGAACTCTTGTTCCCTTGGATTCCCTTCTTTTTGTGTCGTTCTGCTTTTTCTCTTCTAGAACAAGTAGAACTGGGCCTCTATACCAAACTACTGGAGGCCGGCTTTATGAATCCTCGCTAACCATGTCACTCCAGTAATCCAATATTAGAAGATTTAGCTTCTCTAGCACTAGAAGTTCTATACGCTTTCTACTGTCATACAAATATCTAGAAATACTTCTAGCAAACCAAACCTGAATCACAACTAAATGTATAGTTTATATGAGTCTTTTTCGTCCATTTTGCCTTTTGGATTTTATTCATCATATGCTTCTGAGGTTCATTTGTGTACAACTTCTACCTTCTTCATGAACTGATAGACTTCTGGTGAAGAAATCATAACTGATTTTATTTGTTCTGCAGGATGAAGTAAACGACCTCATTTCTTCGACTCTTAGGGAACGCGAGAGAGATATTATACGACTGTACTATGGTCTGGACAATGAGTGCCTTACCTGGGAGGATATTAGTAGAAGGTAAGAATCCTAAAAATATTGGTTGTTATTGGTTGTTTACTTGTCAGTGGATATTACTTCTCCCCTCCAGACTAGGGCCTCATAGCGCATGTTTTGTTGATCAAGAACCTATTTTTGAAGAGTTCGAAGTTTACATGATTCTTTAGAATACTTATCACACATATACTTAGGAGCTAGTTTCATGGGGCATCTGTATTTCAGAACTGTGGTGCTTCATTTTCTTTTATTTCTTGGAAGAAAAATAAAAAGAATCATCAGATTTGTATAACCAAACTTGTGAATGGGAGAGTGAATTTAGTTTAGTAGTTAGCTAAATTAAAAAAACTATACATGTCTAAATTCACAAGCATCAATTTCAACTTGGTTTGAAAAATTTATTGCAGTGAAGTTCCTTGTTATGTAGACATTCATCTTTCATTTGATGACTGATATATCTATATGTTGAACAGTTGCTCCAAATTCGATTTTTCTTTCTTTACAGGATAGGTTTGTCCAGAGAAAGGGTGAGGCAGGTTGGATTAGTTGCAGTTGAGAAATTAAAACACACTGCCAGGAAAAGACGATTAGACGCAATGTTGGTTAAACATTGAGTACGCTCGCTGAAACCAAACTACAAACGAACTGTACATAAAATGTAAGGAAACCTGCATCTCCAATCTATTTCCTGATGAGGAGAACATATAAAGATCTGAGAGACATTCTTCACCATCCACTTCCCTGCTTTCTTCCAAGCCTCCAAATTCTTACAAAAGAGGCACAAAGATGTAGTGAAGATTTTTGTGCATCATAGATATGTCTCGTGTTTATTGAGATAGGAGATAGGAGATAGGAGATAGTTAAAAGCAGATACTGTATATATGTTCTTTTTGTTGACTTCTTTCCAACATTTGATGTGATAATCTCCATTTTATATGATGTAATCCTGATTTAAGGCAGTTTCTGAAATGCTAGTTGGACTTTGTACATAATATTAGTGGTAGAAGCAAAATATCAAAATCATGGTATAAAGTTATTACTTAGAAAAGAAAATAGCACATCAAAGTTGAAATTTGAATAGTTATATGAATTTAAATTCTTAAAGAGGTAGGAAATTGAGTAGTGGAAATCGTGTCAAACAGTTCGGAAGTTCTAACATAAAATGTGCTTATATAAATGTGAAGTAGTCCTGTTTGTGTTTCCATGTGCCCAAATTAGCATTTGTATGCACATGTTGCTTCGACAAAAAATATCCTTTATTTTGATGGAATGATGAGCTTTTGGCATGAGTTGCCGCTTGATATAAGCCAGAGCTATGACAGACTAAGTTCTTCTGCCTGGTACATAATCATTGATAGGATCATTCTTGAAATTAACAAATCATTAATGCGCACTTTGAAGGAAGTTGATCCTCGAAGACTAACCTCATAGCTCATTTAGATCAATCAGTTCCGGAGATTTTGATTTGGTGTTTGTTGCAGATAATAATATACCCCATGACAGAAGTGACACTTGATCACATCCAAATTCATACTCAAAAGTTTGTGTTTGGTAGTAGAACATGGTCTCCGCACTGGACATTATGCAACCTGAGGCTCTGAAAGTTGCTTTCCAACTCCTCAGTTGGATGGACTTTTTGGAAGGTCCGAAGAGCTCTCATGACTAAATTGTACCAATAAGACCATAAGGGAAACAAACGTTTCATGGCATTTCAAGAGAGTCAAGTATGCTTATTTCAAGTTACAATACGGAAAAAGGATTAAAGGAAGTCGAAAAAGTAAAAAGAATTCCAAAAGGTGATACCACTACCAATTTGGATGCAAAATTCAGCACTGCACATTTTCATCCTACTTTCAAGGAAACCCCGTTTATCTAATTATTCAAGCAAACAATACCTTATCCCTGTATAACGTTTTAACTTATTCACCCAACAATAAGCTACAGTGCACTTCGCATTTTACAGGGCTCTATGCAGCAGTGAGAATCTCCACAACAAAAATATAAAAATCAGAGAAGCTCAAGTATAGAGATTTTAGTCTTAATCATTCTTAAAAACAAATTGTCTATAGTACAGAGTAGTGAATAAACATTGGCCCACTAGCAGCTAATCTTAATTTGTAGCTCTAATACAACAAGGTTCGGCATATCTCCCATATTCGGTTCAAAGGGGAAAAACATGCACGCTTTGGCTATTCAGTGTCTTGGTAAACAGATTAATAGTTAACTAGGACAACTCCTTCATTCGATGTCATCAATCCAGTCGCCATATATTTTACTAATCTTATCCGGGCCTTTCCATTTCTGAAACAACCTTTGGCCAGGCCTCTCAATGATGCCAGTCGGCCTTTGTACCTGAACACCCTGCCCCAGATGATAAACATCTGTGTGGAGTGCTGGAGTGGTTGACGGCACTGTACTTTCTGTTGTTCTTAATGAACCCCCTCCCTGCTTTAAATCTTGAGGAACAGAAAAATAATCTTTGCCCTCTGTTTCCGCAGGTCCTCCACCAAACTTATTCAGTTCTGCCACAAAATAGCAAGAGTTAGTAGTTTGCACAGGATCAAACAGAATATCCAACAAAATTTTGTTGTCTGGTCCAACGAAACCTGATAGCTTTAGCCTTTAGCACAGAAGACCTCTGAACAATTAACTGAAAGATGGCCAACAATTAAAAAATTGAAGTGTCGTAGCAATCATCTCTTACATTCATGCAGACTCCCTTTAACCCAAAACCATATAATATCTCATGCAAGCCTCTCTACTGCAAAACCAAAGGTAGTTCCAGGAGTACCAACTTTTAGTCAACATTCAACTGCTTCCTTGATACTTAAGGTTCTTTTAGTAGTGCAATCCATTGCCATGATTATGTCCGTATTTTAGTGAAATTTATGAAGTTGATACCTAAGAGGCTCTTCCTATAGCACATGAGAACATTGGCAAAAACACAACATCAAGTTCCAGTAAATTTCTGTCTTCTTCTTCTTCCTTTAAAAAAATTAAATATTTAATTACATTACCTGGAAAACTGTAATCTTTATTACTTAACTTGCTCTCCAGAATACACTAATCTCTAGGATGTTTCACAATTTCTGCTGAAGGTATTAGATTCTTCCACATCCAAGGTCTTGTGACTCTTTGCAAACTTCCAATTGACCTCCTCAGCCAACCCCTTCTGCTGACCTTATTCTTTCAGATCGCTCATCAACCAAATAACAAGATTTAGAAATTCAATTTCATCCACCTTATCTTCCTTCTTTTTTTGGTTGGATATAATAAACCCCGCCGCACCATCCAGGAGCCAAACAATGCCTTTTTCCCACTTTGCTCCTGCAACTCGAATCCAACATCGTGGTTGAAGGTGGAGAGCCCTTTTCACTAGGTTATAACTCCTTTCTCTCATTTTTTTGATGACCGAGACATCCATTTGGAGCCAACCCTCTGGGCCAACTGCAGTCTGGGAAACTCGAGGAAGATGGACCCACCCCTCTACCCTTCTCCACTTAAATACTGAACTTAGTTCGCTTGGCGCCAAATCTCGACCTAGTGACCTAAGACACAATCCCTCAACCTTTGCCAACAGTTCTTCAAAAGAAGTAATCCTAATATTATTGATGTTGTGGGAAAGAAGTATACCAAAAAGTAAAGAGCCTAAAAAAAAGATATGATTCTCATGAAAGATAATCATCTGTACACACAGGGGAGCACCAAAAGTTAATCAAAATAAAAGGCATCCCCTATTTTGTGTAAAGTCGTATTTTATCCCTTTGACACAAGTATTTTAAGCTCTATTCTATGTGAAATCATACACGTTCACCCAATATTCTAACCATATCTGTCAAAAATGCAATGAGTTTGGTATACGATAACATTTAAACAGATGGCCTCATCTATAGAGGTGTCAATGATGTTTCCCAGTGAGCCTACAAAAAAACTCCCATCAATCATACCCATCAAAAAACTAATCTTCCATCTATCCAACAAATGGATTGTAGAAAAGCACATTCTCTTTCCATTCCCACCAAAATTCTCAACATTATCTAAATATCACCTCATACGTTGTGAGATTCTCTTGGGGTGTGTCCCTTCCCCGAACCCTGCTAACGCGGGATGCTTTGTGTAACGGGCTGCCCTTTTTTACGTTGTCAGATTCTCATAGGTATAGCACAGAAGTTACAAGAGAGGTAAATGTTTACCTTGTTGTGATCAGAGTTTAAAAGGGTTTTTGCTAGCATGGTTTTCAGCAGAAGAGGATATAGAAGTGTTGCGGAAAGTAGTGATGAGCAAAACACAGAAGAAAAAATGATTCTAAAGTTGCAGGAATGGATGGAAGGTAGATCAGACTAGAGCAAAATTAATACAGCGTTTTCACTTGATAAGAAGGGGAAAAAAGTGTTGTTACAGTTCCCAGCCAGATATCAATTTTGGAGCATTTTTCAGATAACTACAGAAGGGCAAATGAATAATTCTCCATTTCCCAAAAAAGTGAACACAGAAAACAAGAAAATCTTCTCCAAGTGAATATACTTGAAATCTCTTTCAGAATTTTACTCTTCTTCTACTCCTCGAAGACATTTCACTTGCTACCCTTTCACTTTCTAGATGCTGCTTTTGAGTTACTTCAAAACAATGGCTTCCAACAACTTTGATGCCACCTCATTATTGTGTGCATAACAAACTGAATGCTAGGCAGAATAGTTAATAAGCATGTCATCTAAAGTTAGTTCTCTGTTTTAATCACGGGCAAAGTCAGAGACTCAAGAGAAGTTTGATCAATCGTCTCAACAATACTAATCTTAAATAATATGGATAGTTGTGCTATTGCATGTGGCATCACAGAGTACTAAGACACAGGTTTACCTGAAACTGAAACCCAACTGGTGAAGTCTGGTGCCATCTAGTAAACTGGTATATGAAATCCTTACAATCGATGAGTTAGGCTACTTCTATAGATATTGAAGTCATCCTATATAAAAGAGAGAAACTTCAGTCTCTTTACTGGGTACTTTCAGCTTGTCTGATTTCAAGTTTCCAATTAGACTTTTAAGATGATAAAGTAAGTCACTGTCCACCATATAAGATAAAGGGAACCTTAATACACCTATCAACATGCATTTTCACCTAATGAAATCTAACCAAGTAGATCAACATTCCAGCAAGCCAAATATCATATCGTAAATCATCAATATTATCAGATGTGCTCAAGAAATCCATTGATTGACAATTGGCCCTGGAAGCTCATTTGGAGGACAAAACTACCTCTTAAAGTCATATGTTTCACTTGGACAGCGCTTTATGAGGCTTGTCTTACTCAAGACAACCTGATGAAAAGGAAAATTCAGCTCCCAAGCAGATGCCATATGTGCAAAAAGGAGGTAGAAACTAACAGACATCTTCTTTTCCTTCACTGTGAAGTGGCCTCAGAAATCTGGAATCTATTTTTTGGCCTCTTTGGTCTTAATTGGACCACCCCCCCTCACAGTAAAGGAAGCTTATGAGAACGGGAACCTATGGAAAGTTGACAAAGCCATCAAGAAGATCTGGAACATGGTACCAGCTAGTATATTTTGGTGTATCTGGTTAGAAATAAATAGGAGATGTTTTGATGGGGAGTCAACTCCTTTAGGTCTTTTGAAAACAAGGTGTATTTTCAATTTGTTTAGTTGGACCAAATTGGTTCCTGTTGTTAATGAACAACATCTTTTGGATTTTACTAGCTCACTAGTTCTGGCTTAGATAGTTTTTGTAAAGCCAGCAGATCTTTTTTTGTAAGCTCAAATGCAATATCTTGTAATTCTTGCATCTTCTTGATGCATTTGATTAATACCACTTACCTTATAAAAAAATCATCAATATTAAGTGATCTCATTGTAAATATTGATAGATGATAAGGTAAGCTGCTTTCCGCCATAAAAGATAAAGGAACCTTAATACAGTTATAGCATTTTCACCTAAACTAAATTTAACCAAACAGATCAATGTTCCAGCAAGCCAAAAATCTATCATAAATCATCATCTTCAGAAATTTTATTGTAAACATTGATAGATGATAAGGTAAGTCATTGTCCACCATAAAAGATGAAGGGAACCTTAATACACTTATCAACTTGCATTTTCACCTAACCAAAATGTAACCAAGCAGATCATTCCAGCATGACAAAAATAAATCATAAATCATCAATCTTCAGCAATCTTAATGTAAACATTGATATCATATCTCCTTATACCAGAAATAAGCAAAAAGTTATATCCATACCTGCCGCACCATGAGCAAAATGACACTTGCTGCCAAATGGACAATAACCAGTAGTCTCCCACTTATTACAAATTCTTGTCTTCCAGTTTGAAGGCTTTTGGGTTGCTCCAGCAGCATTATTACCAAATCCACCAACCGTTGGAGTCACACTTATTGCAACACTCTCTCTAGATCGTGATTGTTCATCGTGAAGGAATGTGCAACTATCTCCATAAGGACATCCCTCTTCAGTGTAGAACTTCTTGCAATGCCTCCCTTTAGCGGACCTTTGAGACTCCCCACGCAAATCAGGAGAGCTCAATATCGGTATCTGATGTTCTTCTCTCATTTCCACCATTACTCCCCGGTCACTTTCACGTGCAGCTACTATCTCTTGCCAATTAGGAGGTGGTTTGCGAAGCTCCTCTATCCCATGAGCAAAGTTACAATTAGTAACATAAGGGCAAACACCAGCACGGAACTTACAACACAGTTTAGTTTTAAAGAACATCTTTCCAATCGCTTTAGAGCTACTGGTACCTACAATGCGTGCATCTGAATCCTGCACGTTCCTCGACTTCTTGTTGGGAGGCTCACTCCCGGACCGGTTTTGTGAATGTCTACCATCCTGACTGGAATTGGAATCAGTGTTCCAATCTCTATAATCATCCTCAGTAGCCCAAACTGCCTGGTCAGAATAATTAGGACCCCAACTCTCAAAACCACCACCACTGGGAGTCGAATCGGGAATCGAATTCCCTACAGCAAAACCACCTTCTCCCATATAATCCATTAAAACAGCAGATCTGACAACCCAAGATGTTCAATTTCCAAAATGGGTAAAATGGAGTAACATGACATACAAAAAACAAGAAAGTTCAAACCTTTACAAATACACTACCCAAAAGAATGAATAAGGACGAACCTCAAACCAACAAAAACATCCCAACCCACTTATTGGCCAAGTGGAAAAAAAAAGTTACTAAATTTAGAAACTTTTTCTTGAAAATAAGGGGTTGAAAGCTAAAAATCCTATCTTTTTCACTAAATTGTTACAGAAATCCCCAAAATTGCTCCTTTAGCGGGAATAGCTACAGCCTACAGTACAATGTCAACATTCAACAATCAAAATGCCCTAATTCAAATTGCAAAGAGAATAAAAAGTAATTAAACAAGATTGACCAACTCGTAATGCCAATTCGAAAACCCTAGATTTCACTATTAGTAAGAGAAATTAAAGATAACCCAACAAACCCATATGGAAAAACAGCAGATACACAAATTAGGGAATTCTAGAAACAGTTAATTGAAGTAAATTCAGATAAGGAAACAAAATGTCAAGACTAAATTGGATTTAACAGAGATTGGATTATGGGTAACGATTTTTGGTGGTCTCATTGGGCCTTATCTCCTCAAAATAGAAATGACACTGTAATACAGACAATTCCGGTCAGGTTATAGATTGTCCAAATAGGGATTTATTTAGAATGCAAGTGTACTTAACTCTCCATCCGTTTTAGAAAGTTTCCAGGGGTTGAATTGTTTTCTTAGGGAATTTATTTTATTTTAGGGCTCACATAAACCTCTATCTTAATTGAAAATTTTATTTTAAGAAAATAATATTTATATAATTAAAAATTACATAAAAAGTATTTTAGTATATTTTACAGTTAATTATTTGAACACAATGCATGTAGATTGTGAATTTTAAAAAACATTAACTTGTCAAATAATAATAGTGTCATATAAAATAAAACATGTGCTAATTTTGTCTTAAGTGAGTTTTAAGATCAAACTTAGTAATTTTTTGTAGTTCGAGTATTAGGGCGTCGCGGGATTCATTATGGCCATGTAGATCATATTTAATTGATTATTTCATTCCTTCTCTGGTATCACTCCATTTCTTCTTTGATTTTATTATCTAAAGTATTCTTCGAAATATGATCTGCCTACCACTCCGGGGCCTCTTCCCGCCTGACCCCTATCATTGTTTTGAAAGTTCTACCTCAGTTTGAGAGATAAGAGGAAAGCCCTCTCTCGTATTCATAAGATTCATATAGACAATTTACTTCTCAAAGGGTTGGGTAAAGATAACAAAATTATTTCGAGTGAAAACATTACGATCCAATATAAGCTATTGGTGATGGATTTAGAGATCAAGATGAAGAAGATGATGAGAGTTGTAGGAGACCGACCTAAGATCAAATGAGATAGTTTGACGGCGGCCAGTGCCCAGGATATGGGGCAGAAATTGGTGACTATGATGATTTGGGGAGCAGTGGAGATGCGAACACTATGTGGGATAGGACCGATAGTTACATTAGGGAAGCAGCTAGAGAGGTGGTAGGGGTCTCAAAAGGTAGATTTTGTGGGCATATAAGGGAGTGGGGACTAATGGTGGGATGAAGAAGTCCAAGTGAAGGTGGAGGCGACAAAGGTGGTGTATGCGAAATTGGTGGAAAGTAAGGACGATGAGGAAAGACGAACAAATAAGAAAGATACAAGATGGAGAAGATGAAAGGGAAGTTAGCGGTTACGGCAGTAAAAACAACAACCTTTGAATGCTTGTATGTAGAATTAAAGGGCAAAGGCGGGGGATAAGAAGTTATACATGCTTGTCAATGTAATAGATAAAAGGCTCGTGACGTGGATCAAAAGTGAAGTGTATCAAGGACGATGACGGTAAAGTACTGGTGGAGGAGGCACTATTAGGCGGAGATGGTAGTCATACTTCTATAAAGTCTTGAACGAATAATGGGACAAAGATTGAGATGAGGGATTTGGAGCACTCGGAATGGAATTGCGGTTATGGGTATTGTAGGTGTATATAAGAGAGGAGGTTAATGGTGCTATTAGTAGGATGCACATGGGTAGAGCGATCAGGCCAGACGAGATCGCGGTGGAATATCAGAAGAATGTAGGCATGATAGGTTTGGAGTGGCTGACTAAGCTGTTTAATGTCATTTTTAGACAACAAAAATGCTAGAAGAATGGAGGTGAAGTACGATGATTCTGTTATACAAGAATAAGGATGACATTCAGAGTTGCAACAACTATAGAGGTATCAAGCTACTATGCCACACTATGAAAGTTTGGAAGAGAGTGATAGATATGAGAATGAGGAGAGACATAGATATTTCAGAGAACCAGTTTGATTCATGACGGGGTGCTCAACAATAGAAGCCATTCATCTTGTGAGGAGGTTAGTGGAGCAGTACCGAGATAGGAAGAAATACATGCACATAATGGTCATCGATATAAAAAAGGCTTGCGATAAATTATGTAGGGAGGTTCTATGGAGGTGCTTGGAGGCTAGAGGGGTACTTGTGGCGTATACTAGGGTGATCAAGGAGATGTACTATTGAGTTAAGACCCGGGTGAGGATGGTGGGATGTGATTTGGAGCATTTTCCTGTTTTAATGGGATTGTACCAAGGATCAGCTCCTAGTCCGTTTTTATTTACCTTAGTGATAAATGTTTTGACGCGACATATCTAAGGAGAGGTACCATGATATCTATTATTCGCGGATGATATAGTGCTGATTGAGGAAACCTGTGGGGGAGTTAATGTTAAGCTAGAGGTTTGGAGATAAACCCTTGAGTCTAAAGGACTCAAGTTGAGTAGGACCAAGATAGAATAATTTGAGTGTAAGTTCAGCGACGTGAAGCATGAGGCTAATGTGGAAGTACAACTTGATACACATGTCATCCAAAAGAAAGGAAGTCTCAAGTATCCTGGATCTATTATCCAAGGAAATTGAGAGATTGACGAGGATGTCACATATCGTATTTGTGCATAATGAATAAAATGGATGCTCACATCCGGAGTGTTATGTGATAAGAAGGTGCCACCAAAACTCAAAGGTAAGTTCGATAAAGTGGCGGTGAGACCAACTATGTTGTATATGGCGGAGTGTTGACCATCAAGAACTTTCACATTCAGAAAATGAAAGTTGCGGACATGAGAATGTTGTGATGGATCATGTGTGGGCATACTAGGAGAGATATAATTAGGAATGAAGATATACGGAATAAAGTGGGAGTGACCTTAATGGATGACAAATGGGGTAAGCGAGACTTAGATGGTCTGGGCATGGAAGAGAAGGTACGTGGATGCCCCAGTGCAGATGTGTGAACGGTTGGCTATGGATGACTTCAAGAGATGTAGAGGTAGACCGAAGAAGTACTGGCGAGAGGACAACACATGACGCAATTGCAGCTTACTTAGGACATCAACGTACATGCATCAGTTTAAACTTAAGAGTCAAGAAAAATCATAAAGAGATTATTATTGATTAATGACTTAATACATTGACAATCCTTTAAACTTGTCATTTTATTTTATTTAGATTACGATTTGTTCGATTGAGCAATAAATTATTCTTATTAAATATTTATGACTCAAATTTTGAAAAACATTATATGTGTACTCAAGTGTGCATTACATATATAAGTTAATTACTTAAAAAAATTCACCTCCTTAACTATACACATCAACCTCAATTGAGACGAACCTGATTCTTACGTCAATGCGTATAATTAAAGAAGGTGAAATATTTAAGTTGTTAACTAATCTGGTAATGGGGCTAGAGAACATGCTCGATTTTTTTTTCAAAGTTTGAGTTGGAGGTGAGATAATAGGAACAATTTATTATATATTTAAGTGCTTAATTAAAATATAAACATACATTAATTTAAGTGTTTAAATAGAATTTATTGATAACTTTAAAGGACTATCCATATAGGGATTGTCAATGGGGCAGGGCGGGGGAAGGGTATCCGTACCCGCCACCTAAAACCCACCTCCACCCCCGCCCCACCATCCATGACGAGTAGTAAATTCTCCACCCGCCCCCGCCCCACTTATCCCGGCGGGTACCCATCACCGGTAGTAAAAAAAATTATATAATAAAAAACGAGGTCAAGAAAATTAAAAAATGAACTTTTTTCGCTATGGTGTATCAAATATCAAAGTCTGAAACTTTATTAAAATATTAGGAATATTAAAAGGTTAAAATAAAGCGTGAAATTTATATAGAAGAAGACAATAAATTTTATAGTCCTTTCAAATAATCACAATTGTAAAAAAAGGAAAAGAGAAACTCCAATGTCATTACCAAAGTTGTCACATTGCACTGGTAGAGTAGTTCATTCTACCATACATTTTCACACAAATAAATTAAAAAATTTGAAGGTACCGTACACTTTATTTTAAATGAATAATAATAATAATAATAAGTTGATGACTTGACAAGAATAAGATAGTCTTGACAAGAATAAGTGATTTCAAGTCTTTGTCTAGTTAAGAATACTAGAAAATCAGCATAATTAAAGAATCCAACACAAACATGTACGAGGCGGTAGCGGGGCGGGTAGCGGGGTGGGACGGGTGCGGGACGGGTAGCGGGGTGGGACGGGTGCAGGACGGGTAGCGGGGTGGGACGGGTGCGGGACGGGTGCGGGACGGGTCTTATATGAAATCCACCCTCGCCCTACTACCCATGACGGATAACACTTTTGATATTCATACCCGCCCCACCACAGAGCAAATCATCCCCATACCGGCCCCAATTGGAGCGGGTGCGGAGCGGCCACATTTACCCTCCCCACTGACATCCTTATATCCATATATTTCGACTTAATTAATTAAGTTGCTTAAATGTGTGCGACTATCCTTTTCCTTTCTGCAAAAGAAACATAAGCTTTATATAAATAGATCATCTGAAAACAACAGCAAACCTGCCTCAATCATTCTTCTTTATCAGCTGGAAAAAGCAGAAAGAAGTAGATACATAATACTTTGCTCTAGGATAGAACCTTGTAGTAGGTGATATCAGTTGCTCTGTGCTCAAACCCTCATTATTCAGGCACATTTTGTGATTTATTGTAGTAGTGTCAAGGGACCTGTACAACTATGTTCAAGAATAGTCTGGCGTAAGCAGAAAGGTGGATATAAAAAAAAAACTCATTTTCTTTCCCTTTTTATGAAACTAGCAGGGGTAGCTTTGTAATTTCATCTGCAACTGGTTTAGAAAAAGTTGCAACTGATGTAGTTAGGGGTGCATAAAAGGTTAAAACCAGACCGGATCGAAGACCGAAAATCCAGATCACTAGGACCGAAGATCGGACCGAAGATCGGACCGAATTTCTCGGTCCGGTCCGATCCAGGTCATTTTCGATCTGGTCCGGTTTTTTGGACCGAAAGCATTTGCCCCCAGTCCCCCAGCCATCCCCGCCAGCCCCCCGCCAGCCGGACGTATTGACATATCAAATATAGGTTGTAAATTGATCAAACTTTATATGGTCATAACTTTGCGCTTGAACGTCCGTTTTACCTTTTTTTTATTTCGCGTATTTTTTCGATACGGGGGTGGGCAAACTGCGCAGTTGATTCAGCCGATTTCTCCAAAAACGTCAATCTTGCCCCTCAATTTCACTTTTTTTCCAAATCGTTACGTTTCCCCCATTTTCAAATCTAAATATCTCACGATATACAATAGATTTCAACGTACAAATTTCGTGATAATGTGTCAGAGAATGTCAATTTCAGTATTGGAAATTCAATTTAAAAAATACCGGGGCCCGGAACCCGACCCGAAATTATATATATATATATATATATTATATTAGGAATTTAGAAAATTAGGAATTATATATATTAGGAATTATATAATTCAATATATATTAGAAATTATATATATTAGGAATTATATATATTATAATAAAAAAAAAATCGGAATGGATCAAAACCAAAACTCGGATCATTAGGATCGAATCTGATCGATTTTTCGTCAGGTTGGTCGATCAATTTTTCGATCCGATCGACTTTTGCGCAATTTCAGATATGGCTACTATAGAGGCATATGATCACCGACCCAAAAGATTTTTTTGTCTGAAGGTACAGTGAAGGTACTGTAGGGGGGTTCGAAAATTTTAGAGGGGAAGGGGTTGGCTACTCCGGTCACCAGAGCAGCCGGTGGTCGGATGAACAGAGGGATAAGAGTTTCCCATGTGGCGTTCACGTGATATTTCTATTAAAAATGGACAAATATAACAACTTTCATAACGAAAATGACATATTTGATCTCAAACTTTAACGGATGACAAATATGATCATTTTTCTTTTAAGTGTGAGGACAAATAGGACCATTTTCCCTGTAATAAAATACAGCCACTAATTATTTATCGTAATATATCCCAACAGTTGCCATCTTGATTCTTGCATAATCAATGGAGTACTAGTCGAATGAATCAATAAATGCACCGTCCAGGGTCTCCAACGTGCCACTACAGTTTTGCTCCTTCCCACAAACACTAGTAACATTTTCTTGCTTTCATATCTCAATTGAAGAAACAGGTATGTCAGAAAGGAGATTTCGCTTTGGTTACGTACTTGCATCAAAAAAAGTTTCAAGCTTTATTCAAGATTCACTCATCACTCATGCCCAAGAAAAAGGTATCGATCTAATCCCAATCGATCTAAACAAACCATTAACCGAACAAGGTCCATTCGATTGCATTTTCCACAAGCTATACGGTCCAGAATGGAGAAAACAATTAGAAGAATTCGCCCTTCAGAATCCAACCACCATCATAGTAGATCCAATCGACGCCATTGAAAAGCTTCACAATCGAATCTCAATGCTCGAAGTCGTTAACGAATTGAAAATCACTGGAGATAACGAAACCGTCGGAATTCCTATTCAGATTTTCGTTGAAGAAAATTCGGAAGAATCACTTTTTAACGCTATTACACGTTAAGGATTACATTTTCCTGTTATTGCTAAAAATTTGATTGCTAATGGCACTGCTGATTCTCATCAAATGTATTTAGTTTTGAAACCGGAAGGGCTAGGAGAGTTGAAACCCCCAATAGTTTTGCAGGAATTTGTTAACCATGGTGGAGTTATTTTTAAGGTTTATGTAGCTGGTGAACATGTGAAATATGTGAAAAGAAGATCATTACCTGATATGAAAGAGGAGAAATCGGAGACATTGGAAAGTTTGATATCGTTCTCGCAGATATCGAATTTAACTGATCAGATTGATCATAGTTTTGATGAACTGGTTGAGAAGGAGGAAATGCCTCCGTTGAGTTTTGTGAATGAAGTGGCTAATCAGTTGAGGGTTGCTTTGAAGTTGCATCTTTTTTAACTTTGATATGATAAGCGATAATAAAGTAGGAAATAGGTATCTTGGTATTGATATCAATTATTTCCCTGGCTCTGCTAAAATGCCAAATTATGAGAGTATGATCACTGCGTTTTTCCTTGATGTTGCACGGGAGAAGCAAAACAACGAGTCTCGTTTGGCTTCCAAATGATCATAGGCCAGTGCAGTTGTTATGCTAATATTTTTTTTTTACTATTTTATTTCAATGGCAGGTAATAAACTTTCCAGAAAATGGGAACAACACTGCTGCAGATGTTGCTCAAGTGTTTGAAATGAACATGCTTCTTGAGATAGATGTGAATCAAAAGAGGCTAACTGCATAAATTTCGTAAAATTGTTAGGTGAGGTGCAATTGATGCGTCTATGTTTTCTTTAAAGCTATTTAGTAACTGAGACGTGGAATAATTTGGCAATGAATGGTAATACTTCAAAGTTTCAACATGTCCTGTTGAAGGAAGTTTTAAATTTTTGAGGAATTGGTGTTCTTCCAACATGCTTTAGTGTAATAATATATGAGATTGCTTCAGCCTTTCTCTTTCTTGCTAGTTTCTTTTATACTTCGGTTGCCTTTATGGGTAATTGGTTCAAGCAGTTTTCTCCCTCCCCCTACTATTTCTTGTTGAGGCATGTATGTATTTGTGCTTTTACTAATTCAACCATAAGTTGGTGGTAGGCCATGTAAGCCTGCATTGTCAAATAGAACATAGAGTTAGTGCTTTGTAGTCTTCTAAGATGCATTTGTTAGGTTTTTCATGCTTCCCATATGCAAAATGTGATTTAATGTTTTACTGTCAAGGCTGACATGATTAATATTAGTAGAGGTCGTGGTGGCAAGGACTAGAATATCTAGCCTGTCCTGGGTGTGTAGCAACATTCTGTTATTGTTCTTGGATGGATTGCGATTTATGGTTTACTTGGATCACATCAGCGGATACGACCAGGATTTAATGTATTCTAATGTGAGAATCTGAATGTTAGACCATACCAATTGCTTAAGGTGTTACAGACCTTATCATCTACCTCCGGGCCTAATTTCAAACCTTCAAGGTGCAAAGCTTAGTAAACATCTTACAAATCTTAGCCATAGTCATTAAGTGGGCACCTTCTAAGGTTGAGTTTGTGTCTAGACATCCCCTGCTTGCACCCATTCCTCACATAACTATTCAAGTAGGGTAAAAAAAAAATTGAATGTGTTTCGTAACACAAACGAGCTATATGTAGACAGCAGATTAACATTGCTTGATTATAACTTTTGTCTGGAAAACAGTGGTAGTCGAAGGGAAACATTCCGGGTAACTTGGGATGTAGGAACGTTTCTGGGACAATATACTTTTTGATACACTGATACTGGTGTGACACCAGTGGTGTCTGAACTCTGAAATGCTGCACTCGTTACCTGAAGTGCCAGGGTAACTTGGCGTATGTGCTAGGGTAGGGGTGGCAAAATTAGCCCAAACCCAAATGATCCGCCCAACCCGCCTAAGATTTCATGGGTTTGGGCAAGAGTGATTTTGATGATGGGTTGGTTTTGGGCTAGCCCAAATTTACCCATCATAATCAACAACCCAAATGAGCCCATGATGATGCCCAAACTTAACCCATCAAAATACTTAATTTTAATGATTAGAGTTTCACTCTAGATTAAGATTTTTATTTATAATTTTTTTTAATTATTATTTCGAACAATAAAAATACACCAACGCACCCCAACCACACTATCCAGCAACCCTACCCCTCCCCTACACCAACCCCACTCAAGCACTAAACCACCCTCACATCTCTGCCTATACATTTCCTACTCCACCCCATCCCATCCACTTCTATCCCTACCCCTACCCCCACCCCCACCCCCACTCATCCTCAAATTTTTATTTCATATTTTTTTTACTTTTATAAAAAAATTATTAAAAATATAAAATTTTTACTTACCTCCCGCTCTACCCCCTCCACCCCACCACACCCTCAAATTTCTATTTTATATTTTTTGTTACTTTTATAAAAAAATTATTAAAAATATGATTTTTCTTACCTCCCTACCCTCCCCACCCTATCCCCTCCACCCCCACCACATTCTCAAATTTCTATTTCATATTTTTTGTTACTTTTATAAAAAAAAATATAAAAAATATGAAATTTTTTCTTACCTCCCTTACCCCTCCCCCCATGCCCTACCCCCTCTACCCCACCCCTCTGCCCCACCCCATCCTCAAATTTATGTTTCATATTTTTGTTATTTTCATAAAAAAAATATTAAAAATATGAATTTTTTTCTTACCTCCCTACTCCTCCCCCCTACCCTTTCCAACCCAACCTCATTCTCAAATTTTTATTTCATATTTTTTGTTACTTTTATAAAAAAAATATTAAAAATATGTAATTTTTTCTTACCTCCCATATCCTTCCCCCCACGCCCTACCCCCTCCACCCCACTGCCCCACCCCATCCTCAAATTTATATTTCATATTTTTGTTACTTTTATAAAAAAAATATTAAAAATATGAATTTTTTTCTTACCTCCCCTACCCCTCCTCCCCCCCGCCCTACCCCCTCCACCCCAACCCCATTGGCTCACCCATTCAAATTTATATTTCATATTTTTTTGTTACATTTATAAAATAAATTATTAAAAATGTGAATTTTTTTCTTACCCCTCTCCCCCGCCCTATCACATTCTCAAATTTCTATTTTATATTTTTTTACTTTTATAAATAATTTATAAAAAATATGATTTTTTTTTCTTACCCCTCTCTGCCTTACCCCCACCCCACCTCACCCCACCTAGGGTTGTTATCGGTCGATTCGGCCAGGTATCGACATATCTAACCGGTCGATAAGGTTACCGGCCGGACAGACCGACCGATAAGAATTCGGTCTGAAAAGATCCGGACCGATCGATACCTTATCGGGCGGTACCCGTCCGATCGAATAAGGTTACGGTCCGCTCGATATCGCTTCCGATCCAAAATATTAAAATCTCTGCTTTACTTAAAAGTCTCAACTTTACTTATAATTTATTTTATAAAAATCTCTGCTTTTGTGCCTTTACTGCTTTACATAGTACATATTAACAAACTTAAAACAATATATAATAGTAATATTTCAAGGATTGATCATCAATTCATCATCCCAATTCCCAAACTATTCTAAGGGTATCAGACTGATAACATATAAGTTATCGGGTAATTAGACTCAGTTTGACCGACTCTTATGTCCGGTACTCGTATCCCAGATTAACTTTTCTGGCCGAGTATCGATTCGATATTTTGGTCCTGGGTGTATCCGGATCGATAACAACCATACCCCACCCATTCTCAAATTTCTATTTTATATTTTATTATTTTTGTAAATAATTTATAAAAAATATGATTTTTTTCTTACTCCGCTACTATCCACACCTACCCCTTCCACCTCATCCTCAAATTTATATTTCATATATTTTTGCTTTTATAAAAAATAAAAATAAAATTAAAATATTATTCTTATTTTAAAAATAAAGATATAGAAAAATCAAATATCATACAAAATAAAATAACATCATAGAAGGTAAGTTTGAAATTTAAAAGAAATGAGTCAAGTTGGTCAATTTGGGTTATGATCCATCATTTAGTCCATCTTGATCCACCCATCTTAGCCATGTAAGTTTTGGCCGGGTTGGGCATTGGCCCATCTAAAACTTCAGTTCATCTTGACCCGCCTAACTTTAGCCCAAATGACCCCTCTTCAACCCCTATGCTAGGGTTACTTGCGTGGTTTTGTTGACAGATTTTAAGGAGGTATGTTTTATACTGGTAATAAGCAACTGGAGATATTCTGCAGCACTGACTTGAAAGTTTTATTATATTACCCCTTTGTTATACAGCAGTTGATGTTGCAATACATTATACGTTCGGATTCTATAAGGTTGCTGCTTTAGCCCATATTGGTCTAGATCTGGTAATAAGATTCTTTTTAACCTGAGGTTAGTGTAGATCTCTGAACTTCCTTCTCAGGCTTTTAAGTCCCAAACTTGCTAGGAGGGAGAAATCTGTGTGAAAATGTTGCCATCTTATACTAGACCTGAGTGTTCCAAGGGTGAGACAAGTCTCCTATACACATAAAACCAAGATGGAAATGTAAATCCTACCTTCAGAATATTTCATGAAAATTCTTCAATGAGATGACAATGAGACAGGTGAAGGGTAGCTTTGAAGTAACTGGTAAAGTTGTTGTTATGTGATCTGCGTACAATAGATTCTTGTGGTCCGAACATTCCCCGGACCCGGTGTATAGTGAGAATTTAGTGCACGGCCTGCCTGCCCTTTATTAAAATGGATAAGTAGAAAAGTATGCAACCGTTTTCATTCATTGTCATCTCATTGAAGAATTTTCATGAAACTGTCTGGATGAACCATCAGACTATTGAAGATTAGTCGTCAACTTAGAAATTATCGAACTAGCTGCCGGGAAGGAAGGTCCAATAGATCACATAACAAAGAGCAAAGAGAAGAAAAACATAATCGAGACAAAACTTAACAATCGAGCTAGCAACATTCTTTTGTGACACTTAAAATGGAGTTGTGCTTATGCTCCCTCATCTCGCCAAGTCTATTTGCTAAGAAATTTTATGGAATGAATTTCATATTTGAAATTTGTGACAGTATGGTGCAAAAATTATAAAATAGAAAATAACATAGAATTATAATGTCATATGGAATAATTAATTTCTTTTTGAAAAATATACAGTCCAACATAAGCCTTTTTTCACGTAGCCATATTTTTCAAGTTATATCAAATTGCAATAGCGTTTATATATCTTTATGCATTGTTATACAATATTCATGTATTTATAGAAGCAATATGTTTACCTTGTATAATAGAATATAAAAACATATCAACCTCATATATACATGTACTCGAATCTTCGCCAAATTACTTCAAATTTTGTAGACAATTTTTTAGATTATTTTCAACAAATCTAAATAATATTATTCTGAAATGATTCAAAACCTCTTTTTTGAGCTTGCTCGACAATGTTGGGTATACCTTCTAATATAGTAATTTTTATCATTCAAATTTAAAAACTTAATTGCGTAACAAAACGGGAAAATGCTAAATTTTATTATTAAAAAAGCTCGTTCGTATTTTTATGTAATTATCTCTAGAACTAGAATAAATTACGACAATCTTGCTTACCGCCAAACTTTTGAACATCCTACTTTGTCCGACCCGTTGTCCGAGGAATAACGTCCATGAAAGGAAGAGACGAGGAAGTACTGCCTTGTTGACTTAGAGCCTGTTTGGCTATGTGGTTTTGAGGTCAAAAACGTTTTTTTATGAGTAAAATTTCAGCCACTTATCACAAAAGTTTAGAACCAACATCATTATTACCATATTTCCTTTCAAGTGCATCCCAAATTTCTCTAGCAATAGAGTATTTCATGTAAATATCAAGCAAGGCATTGGTCATGTAATGAAGCAACATACCTTTGCAAATCATATCATCATTATTAAACTTAACAGTATATTCTGTCTTATCTGATTCAGTTTCAGGATCATCAGTCATCAAGCACATAACCCACATCAATCTGATCTAAATAGAACCTTATCCTAATAGCCCAATACATATAATTTTTACCATCCAGAACTTCGATTTTAGATAAGTTAGTCCAACATACTTATGCATCAATATAAGTGCAAATGGTTATCATAGTTTCGTATCTTCAGAAATCCACCATTTAAAATGTAAAATGTCGGGCCATGCCCCTCTAGTAATTTTTAATACAACAAACTCAATCAAGAATAGTTCATACTACATTACTAATTCATGCGTTATAATGTATGTATGTATTATTATTTATTTTATTATTAAAACTTGTACGAATCTCTAACCAAATGAACCTTGTTACAAAAATCTCTAATTTTATATTGATACGTTCTTTTAGAAAATTTTGGTAAGAAAAATAATTTGATTAGTTTACTTTTATTAAAAAAAAATTATCACATTTGTTTCTCCATAAGTAAGTAATTTAGAAGGGGAAATGCATTTGACAAGTAAATGGGAACCTAATGAGTATATCCCACAAAGGGGTGCACTGAGTTGGTGCGTTTATTCTTTGAGTCTGTTTGTTTCTCTTCATCAGCCTTTTTTCTCTCTCACCTATCAATTTTTCTAGTCTTTAGTGTAACATCGGAGCACCGTGAGAACATCGGAGCACCGTGAGAACATCGGCGCGACGGGGGAAAATGGGAGGAGTTGATGAGATAGCGCCACCACCGCCTTTTCTGAGCAAGACGTATGACATGGTAGATGATTTATCGACGGATTCAGTGGTGTCGTGGAGTAAGAGTAATAACAGCTTCGTCGTCTGGAATGTGCCGGAGTTTTGTAGGGATATTTTGCCCAAGTATTTTAAGCACAATAACTTCTCCAGCTTCGTTAGGCAGTTAAATACTTATGTTAGTAAATAAAATTCTTCTTTGTTTCCTCTCTTTTATAATCCTACATCCATTTAATGCTTTGCTTGGGATGTTCATGTTTGCAGCAATTTACTTAAACCCTAAATAACACACTTAAGTATATAATGTGCTTATAAACTTCGTCAAATGTGGGCTGCGGTATGTTGAAACACTGAATATTGAATTTATTGGAGTGAAATGGGTCTAAATAGAGTGGAGTTGTATGAAGAATTTGCATAGTTAACCCTAATTGGAAATTGTTTCTGGAAAACTAATTTATGTTTTCAGTATATTTGTTGTTTTAGATGTTTTTACTTAGGTCGCTTGTGTTCTAGCTCTCACTATAACATAGCTTATTTGATTTATATTTGTTGATATGCTACCCTCAGATTTGAGATTATATATGATTAGTACATTGAGTTGGAAAGATGCAGCAAAACTTGAGTAAATAGGCAAAATTTCTATCTAACTGGTATATAATATCTGATTTAGTGAATTATTTCCAGAATATCAATCAAAGGTTCCAGTTATATTGGGTACTTGTCCTTCCTGCAATTCAGTTTCATACTTAGCAAATTCCGTGCTATGTAAACTGATTATTAGTTGGCTATGACAACAACAACAACAAACCCAGTGGAATCCCACAAGTGGGGTCTTGGGAGGGTAAGCTGTACGCAAAACTTACCCCTGCCTCCCAAGGCAGGGAGGATGTTTCTGATAGACTAGTTGGATATGGCGAATATCTTAAATAGAAAAATGGGTATCACTTGTAGCAATTTCTATGTAAGCATAGGTCATGAAAATAAAGCATTCTGAAAAAAAGAGAGCAGTAATTACGAGGGATAAACCATATAGTAGCATAAATCAAAGGAGAGCAATACTGCGACTACTAGTATGGAGGAATAGGCGGGACTATCTACTAACCTTCTACCTAATCTGAATTCTCCATAATCTCCTATCTAAGGTCTCTCCAATACTTCTTCGGCCTACCTCTACCTTTCTTGAAACCATCCATAGCCAACCTCTCACCCTTACCCTTCCGCTTCCCGCATCTTTTCCTCCACAGATGCCACTCTCACCTTGTCCCGGATATCTTCATTCCTAATCATATCTCTCCTAGTGTGCGTACACATCCATCACAACATTCTCATTTTCGCAACTTTCATCTTCTGAATGTGAGAATTTTTGACTGGCCAACACTCCGCCCCATACAACATAGTCGGTCTAACCACCAAAGAACATCAATAATTTCATTTATAATGGGTGTGTTGCGTGTACTGAAATATTGAAAATTGTTACCAAGGGAAGATAGTTTTTGGTTGAAATAAAAACAAAATCACGATGCAAGTATTACAACCTCACATGACTCAATTCCCAACAACTTTTAATTCTAGCATTCCAATCATTTTTTTTTGTAACTGGTGCTGTTGTCTAGCATTCCAATCATTGCTAATCCTGTCTGCCAAGTGCCAAATAGTGATTTTAAGACATCAAATGAAGTGTAACTATGTAACACTGCCCGATCATTTTCTTCTGATTATCTCTTTTTAGCCAAACTACTAGCCGTCCAGGGACTGCCGGAGGGAGCTTGCAACTAGAAAGAAGATAGGCCAGAAAAACAAGTGCAGCCATTATGTCCAGGTTTCAATATTCTAAGTAATTGATCGACGATGAGAATCTCTTTAATTATGATGGGGAAATATTTTATTGTGTAATGCGGTTAATACAATTTTGTCGCTCTCTGTTGTCTGTGTTTTATAATTTTTTTTGTATATTTTGGGCAACCTTTACTCTTCTTACAGTTTGCTTTAATTTCGTCAACCAGGGTTACAAGAAGGTTGATCCAGACTGCTGGGAGTTTGCAAATGAGGGATTTCTTAGAGGCCACAAACACCTCTTGAAGACTATAAGTAGGCGAAAACCCTCTCAAATGCAAGTTCATCAGGAGACTGCCTCCCAAGTGCAAAGTTTATCTGTTGGATCTTGTGTTGAAGTTGGGAAGATTGGAATTGAAGAAGAGGTGGAAAGTCTTAAAAGAGATAAAACTGTTCATAAGGAGGAGCTAGTCAAGTTGAGGCAGCAGCAGCAGGCAACAGACCACCGCTTGGAAAATGTTGGGCAGCGTCTTCAGTTAATGGAGCAAAGGCAACAGCAAACAATGTCATTCCTTGCTAAGGCCTTGCAGAGCCCTGGCTTTATAGCTGAACTGGTTCATCAACAGAATGAAGGTAAAAGGCGCATTCCTGGGATGAATAAGAAGAGGAGGTTCCCCAACCAGGAAGAGGAAGGTTATGCAGGCAAACCGGTCAGTACTTTGCATGACAGGCAGGTAGTCCGTTACCAGCCTTTAATGAATGAGGCAGCAATGGCGTTGCTGCAGAAGATCCTTAAAACTAATGCATCTGGTGGACTGGAAACTAAAGTTAGGAATACAAATGGTTTCTTGACTAATCCTGCCCGGTCTTTTGAAAATACATTAGACACTGGTGGTACATCCAGTCATTTTTCTGGGGTTACCCTTTCGGAATTGCCAAATTCTTCACAATCTCATATGATATCAGATTCAGGATTTCCATTCAACTCTAGTTTATCTGTCATTCCTGAGATCCACTATTCCCCTAGTCTGGTTCCTGGGGAGGTCAAAGTCCCTCAGTTTCCTGAATTAAATGCGCTCAACTCTCAGACAGACGATGTTTCGCCTGAATTTTTGGGAGGACATGGGATCAATTCACTGGAAACTCTTGAAATAACTGACCTTAAGCAGTCAGAGACCGGGGATATGCCATACAATGACACAATGCAAGGTATTGTGGGTGGTGTAACATCCGTTGTCCCGGAGGGGTTTTCTACAGATGTCTTTTCGGAAGAGATGCCTAAGCTTCCAGGCATTAATGACCTTTTCTGGGATCAGATTCTTTTAGCAAGCCCTCTCACTGGAGATAAGCATGAGATTGGTTCTCTAGCATTAGAAGATGGTTTAGCGAAGGAAGAGGATGTTCCAAGAGTTCAAGCGAGTGATTGTGATAAAATGAAGCATATGAGTCATGTTACTTAACAGATGGAGCTTCTTGCATCAGGCTCTCAAAGAGAATGAAATTATGAATTTATTTGAATCTGAAAAACATCAGAGGTATAATTTTCGTTTGTTATTCACTATGATGAGCTTAGTACTTTCCTATCCCTTAATTTTGATTGTCACGCAAATAGGTTTTTTTAAGACCGAAGTTTTGCAATTATAACTCATAAGAATGTGACAAAATAGTCCCTTATGTTTGGGGATTGGTATAAAATGGTCTTTAAATATACATCTGAGTAGTTATTGTCTTTTATGTTTACTACAATTGAGCAATTTTGGTCTCTGTTATTATTAGAACACACGTTGGTGTCATCTTTGATGAAGTTGGTTAGTGAGAAGCACGTTAGCCGTTTTAAACTGAAAAAAAATCTTATTCAAGCCACAATTAAATGCCCCATTTGCTTCATCGACCCTTAAATATTTGAAATAGTGAATCAACGGATCTATCTCTTTTGTACCCTCAAAAACACCCGTAGTACACGACTCTGTATGCTGCTAACAAAGAGGAATTTCACTTACAGGTTTAGACCAACCCCCAAACATAAGCAGCTAATTTGTCATTTTGTCCATCAAGAAAGAGGATATCACTTTCAATGTATAGATGTATGTGATTCTGTACGCTGCTAATGACCTGCTGGTTGCTTGAAATCTTTTGTTGATTTAATTCTGGTTTTGTGGTGGGAATAGAGATGTATCGTTGGTTTATATCTCAGCATCTTGCATTATATGGGTGGGTGACTGACATCTCGAGGTGGAGTCAGTTCTCAATATTTCTCCAATTCCTCGTAGGACCTTCTAGTGTTAGGTTTAGTGTTTCTCGTATGTTTTAATCTTTGCAACATTTTATGTTTGCTTTGAGCACAGCTGCTAAAACCAGTGGTAAGCTTGGAGAGAGCATAGGGCTTTAAGTTTCACGTCATGTTTGTGTGGTTTTTGTCAGGTGAATGCTCTGTAACGGTGGACATCAATGCTTTTCTGGGAGACTGGTCTTCCCCAAGGATGAAGTTTGATTAGAAAAAAATATTATCTGCTTAATGCATTTTGATTCACTTCGAATATTTGTCAATTGTAATTACCATGTGTGAGATGGAAAGGTTGCTAAAAAGTTATCACTGATGGTATATATATATAGTTCTTTTTGGCATAATGGAATGAAAATTAGGATTTGATGGAGATGTAAGTATAACTTTAAAAAAATGTGATACTATTAATCTGCAACGGTTAGTTCAAGCAGATTCCTCCCATCATATTGTCACTTCTCTTTTCCAGATATGAAGAGCTTATCAGTCATGAACGTACTTTCTTCCCCACGTTCTTATCATCAGATTAATATTGGTCACTCTGAACATCTAAATTATTTGTGGTCGTTTATAGTTTGCAGCCATCAAATTTGGTTAGATTTCTCTTTACTGCTTGCTATTTTATGAGAAATAGAGAAAGAAGCTTTATTTGCGCATGTGAAAAGATTTCATTTGGGTTATGATTTGATGTAAACACTGTGTGGTTAAATTTTTACCGGATTACCAATGTTTGATGGAGATTAATACCCACTGTGGTAGCAGAATCAGTCCTCACGTGCAATCAGTTGTGAAAGATATCAGTTTTCTCATTGTGATGCGGTCAGAAAGGATCAATCACAATAGCCAATGGTTTTTGGGTTAGCCTGCCTTTGGTGATGTCGGTAATATCTATTCCTGCATGTTGAATCAATTGATTTTTGTCCTTGTTGGATCAGGTGGAGGCGTGGAGCTCAAGCAATAAATAGTTGTACCCTGCTGGTTACGTAAATTAGACGTAGAACCACTAGTCTTGCAAGGACAGAAGAATGTCAATGAGCTAAGGGAGAACTTGGAGGATAATGCTGGGATGGTATTCTCCTACCTAGCTACCTCTTACTGTCTCTGAAGTATTAGAAAAAATGGTACTTAGTAATTTACTTGCTAACGTGATTATCAAACACCAATTTGTGACTATATCTGGATCATGGAAACAAAGAGGGGCTTTAACGCTGCGGTAAGAGTTGTCACCTTATGACCAAGAGGTCATTGGTTCAAACGTGAATGTAAGGTAAGATTACGTAATATGCAGGGTAAATGCCCAAGTTGTTTTAAATAGTTCAAAGTAAAAGAACACAAATTTGTTAAATCGAGATTTATGCGGTGAAAAGTTATGGAAACAACTATTGACAATAATAAAATTAGAATCTAAGAACCAAGACCCTAGAAACTAAAAGTTAAGACATTATTGAGATTATTATGCAAATCTAACTTGCTTGACCGCATTTGGCAAAAAAATATTGTTTTATAGGTTGGACTCTTAAATTTCAAGGGGCACGATACGGTTAGGAACTAGAGTGAAAAAATACGTGGCATTCATGATAAATATCGCTATCTGAATCTGTAATTTAGAAAAAAGGGCTGATAACACATGCGTGTGGCCTAGTGGTCAATGAAGTGGGTTGAGAACCATGAGGTCTCAGGTTCAAGTCCCAGCAAGGACAAAAAACACTAGGTGATTTCTTTCCATCTGTTCTAGCCTTTGTGGCAGAAGGTGGCAGGTATCCCTTGAAATTAGTCGAGCTGCGCGCACTAGGTGATTTCTTCCCATTTGTCCTAGCCTTTGTGGCAGAAGGTGGTAGGTATCCCTTGAAATTAGTCGAGCTGCGCGCAAGCTGGCCCGGACACGACGGTTATAAAAAAACAAATCCAAAAAGAGAAAAAGAAAACATATGCACCAAAATAATTACATTCACAGTTACTCCCCCCAAAAAAGTTGTACTATCAGAGATCATTTCCATTAACGTTCCAGTTTGGCTGAAACTAAGAAATGAGATAGAGTTTTCATCAAGCAGACATGCGGCAATACTGCAGTTGCCGATAGTTGGTAGAGGAGCCCTAATGGCTAGGATTTGGCCACTACTAATAGTTATGTTGGACAGATTCAGATGGAAAATGATGTATACATCAATCCACTTCTATGAAAGGAAAACAGGCGATAATCCTGCCCTTCCTTGATAGGTCAAACTCTATTGATCAATTCCATTGGAGATTTTTTGTTTGTTACCAGACCACAGAAGGAGTTGGCTTTAGGCCCTTAAATGATAAGGGCTCGTTCTTCATAGAAAAATATTGTTGTTGTCACCTCATATCTAGAGAATGGAAGAATGGACACACATATTGCATAGATTAATGGAAGTCAAAGATAGAATACAAAAGCATATTAATTGAAAAACTGATAAGCATTTCCTTCTGGTAAAAGGAAACTTAACAGATGCAATTCGTAGTAATTACTCTATTTGCATAAGGTTTTTGTCAGAGAATTTATTCATAATAAGGAAATTGAGAGGTATATTAAAATAGACTTAACTGTTGATCCACATCTCATTTCTGCTTGGTCCAGGCCCTCGCACAGTACATTCACCGACTTAGGGCTGAAGATATTATTTGTTTAGCATGTGTTTTCACCAATTTACCCTTGATGTATATATATTGTATTATCTGTGAATTGTGGTGGTGGATTCTCATCTTCTTTACCCTAATACTGCCGTCTTGTTCTGCATGTCTCTCTCTTCCTTTCTAAAATCTTTGCTCTTTTTGTATAATTTTTGCTTTTCTGTGTTGAATCTGCATAGATCTAATATATCTTTCATTAACTATGGACCAAGATAGAGAGGACTGCGCTTTCCGTATCCTAGTTCTTTACATGGAATTTTTCAACTTACCTTGCTTTGAACCAAATCAGGAAGCATAGAGATCTATCGTTCACCAATAAGAAAATCTGCACAAGGTGTTTCCTTATTCCATAACTCAATCTCATCCATCTTCTTTTCACATGAGTTTTTTCAATATGTTCTCTCTGGCCACAACTTTGATACTAAAAAGGAAATTTGAAAGTCTGAGTAGAAGAAACATTAGACATGAGTTGGAGCTAGAAAACTAGAGTTTGGTAGGAGGAACTAGGAGCATGTTGGTAGGAAAAGCCGTTATATTTGCTAGCATTGTTGTTGAAATCCAGTTGGAAAATATCTTTCGGCAAAAATGGCAGGGTGCTATGTGATTGATCCATTTACCGAAATTGTTGTTTGACTCTAATCAGGGAAATAGATATTTCCTGAAACATTGGGTAATTGAGTTGGAGGTAAAAAACAGTGTTGTAGTAAGAGTTATATGTGAATAACTAGTTCTTGGTGTACAATCTAGATGAGGTTCTACTCTTCTCTGGTAGATATTTCAAGGGTTATCTACAACATAAGCCATAGTGTTTATAGCACCAAGACTAGAAGTCACTTGGTGTTTGTAATAGCGCTCGCAGATTCAAGTAAGTTCAAGCTTCCAGAACAGTTACCTTGTGTGGCGATTTCTTGACAATTTCGCATTGCACTTGGTGACTTTCATGCCATTCTCAACTTTCACCAAAATCAATTAAACTTGGTGGACTTTAATGAAAACTATGAAGTTATTCCAACTTTTCATTAAAGGTCCACTACGTTTAATTGGTTTTGGTAAAACTTGAGAGTCACCAAGTGGAATACTACAATTGTCAACAACAACAACAACATATCTAGTGAAATCCTACAATGTGGTGTCTGGGGAGGGTAGAGTGTACACATACCTTACCTTTACCTTGGTAGGTAGAGCGGCTGTTTCCGAGAGACCCTCGGCTTAAGACAAGGCACAAGCTCAAGCAAAGTACGACAAACAAAGTGAGTAAGTCATGATAGCGAATTCTGAAGCAAAAAAGAAGCAATAACTAATGCAAGTAAATAAGACAAACAAAATACACATAGTAGACTATAAGACAATATTGTGCCTACCAGTATGCTAGGCTAAGCGAGCCTACAATAATATTACTACAACTACCGGTTTGTAAGCGTAGGTAGGACTACGTTGGACTACCTACTACCCTTCTACCCTAATATGTGTCCTCCATAACACCCTATCTAAGGTCATGTCCTCAGTGAGTTGCACCTGCGTCATATCCCGTCTAATCACATCTCCCCAATACTTTCTCGACCTACCTCTACCCCTCCTGAACCCGTCCATAGCCAACCTCTCACGCCTCCGCATTGAGGCATTTGTGTCTCTCCTCTGCACGTGCTCAAACCATCTCAACTTCGCTTTCCGCATCTTATCCTCCACCGAGGCCACTCCCACTCTATCATCATTTCTAATTTTATCCCTCCTTGTATGCCACACATCCATCTTAGCGTCCTCATCTCCGCAACTTTTATTTTTTGGGTGTGCGAAGTCTTGACCGGCCAACACTCCGCCCATACAACATAGTCGGTCTAACCAGTACCTATAGAACTTGCCTTTAAGTTTTGGTGGCATTTTTTTATCGCACAAGACTCCAGATGCGAGCCTCCATTTCATCCACCCGCCCCAATATAAAGTAACTCTTCTAGAAGCTAGAACTTGTTTCAATCTGCAAGCACCCTACAAACACCACATCGGAAAAAGAGGTGACTTCTAGTCTGTCCTATAAATACTATGGCTTACATTGCACTTAACCCTAGAAATATGTACGGAAAAGCAGCAGAATTCGTCTAAATTCTATCCTAAGACTTGTTATTCACGTATATCCTTTGCTACAACCCCGTTTTCACTTCCAACTCAATTACCCAACGTTTCAGGAAGTATTTATTTCCTTAATTCGAGTCCACAACAATTATGGCATATGGATCAACCACATATCACCCTACCATTTTTGGCCGAAGTTATTTTCCTGCTGGATTGCAGCACAATGCTAGAAAATACAGCGCCCCCTCCCCCCAGCAAACATGCATGCTCCTAGTTCCTCCCGTACCACTGCCACATTCTCCATGGAGTACTGGACTCAGGTTCCATCTATGCACCTTTTAATGGAGCAAGGTAATTCCCATTTAGGGCAGATCCTACTTGTCAGTTTTCACAGATTAATATTTTTTCGGGAGGCTGAGAGAGTAAATACAGGGAGAACATGGTGAACTCTAATTCTGCAGTTCAACTGGTGAATTTCCCAGTGAATCGAACCTCAAAGTTAATGAGCTAGTTTTCTTTTAAAATAATTTAGGCCCAATCAATTATCTTAAAAACATGGTACTAAAAGCAGACTCGTCCTAACTCTTTGTTTACCTAATGATGACTTCCATGTTATGTTGTTCAAACCCTTGGGCATGCACTGGGTGTAAGCATCCCACATTAGTTGGGAGTATGGGTTGTAGTCTCATTATATGGTATTGAACAACCCTCACCTCATGAATTAGCTTTTGGATTAAGATCCAAGATCCATTTTCTTAACACATACAATGCCTTCAAATATATTGAAACTCAATTATAGTAATACATCCCAACTTTTAAATGAATTACTGGTTTGATCGCACAATCTATTGTTCGATCTCGAGCCTCTCAATTACCAGATTATGTCAATCTTGAGCAACAAAAGCTTAGGCTTCTCTCAAGCCTGGGTCAAAGAGGTTAAGCTTCCTTCAGCTTGGCTCGACTAATTTGCATCTATGCGTAACAGGTGTTGAAATCTTACGTTGGGGTCCTTTAAGATGCTAATGATCAACCTTAGGTCTTTAGGCTTTCATGATCTGAGATGGTAAGAGAAGGCTAATGCAACAGATATTGCTAGGTTCTAGGCATGACGACACACATAAGGACTAGTATGGAGGGAAGAACCCCTATTATGACGCGTAAGTGATGGAGAAAGGCGTTGGACTGACATTTCATATAAGGACTAGGGAAATATGACCATTTTGTCCATCAAGAAAGAGGATGTCATTTTCAATGTATAGATATATGATTCTGTATGCTGCGAACAACCTGCTGGTTGCTTGAAATCTTTTGTTGAGTTAATTCTTGTTTTGTGGTGGGAATACAGATGTTTCATTGGTTTTATATCTCAGCATTCTGCATGATTCAGTTTTCAATATTTCTCCAATTCCTTGTAGGATTCCTAGGTTGTGGTTCTCATATGTTTTAATCTTTGTAACATTATATTTTTGCTCTGAGCATATCTTCTAAAGCCAGTGGTAAGCTTGGAGAGAGCATAGGGCTTTAAGTTTCTCACCATGTTTGTGTGGTTTTTGTCAGGCAGATGCTCTGTATTGGTGGACAGCAATGCTTTTCTGGGAGACTGGTCTTCACCCAGGATGAAGTTTTGATTAGAAAAATGTTACTATCTGCTTAATGCATTTTGATTCAAACACTTCGAGTATTTGTTTATTGTAGTTATTGCTAAAAGGTTGTCACTGATGGTATACATGTAAGTTCTTTTTGACATAACGGAATGACAATTAGGATTTGATGGAGATGTAAGTATCACTTTCAAGAAAATGTGATACTGTTAATCTGCAAGGTTATGTCAATCAGATTTCTCCCATCATATAGTCGCTTCTCTTTTTCAGATATGATGAGCTTATCAGTCATGACTGTATTTTCCTTTCCACTTTGTTATCATCAAATTAGTATTGGTCATTCTTGAACATTTAAGTCCGTATTTGTGGTCATTTATAGTTGGCACCCCTCTGTTTGGTTAGATTTCTCATTACTGCTTGCTATTTTATGAGAAATAGAGAGAGAAGCGTTCTGTGTGCATGTGAAAATGTTTCTTTTGGGTTATGGTTTCGTGTGAACACCATCTGGGTAAGAGTTTACCAAAGTACCAATGTTTGATAGAGACAAATACCCCACTGTGGTTGCAGAATCAGTCTCCATGCGGGATCAATTTATGATATATATCAGTTTTCTCGTTTGAATGCGGTCAGAAAGGATCAACGTGGGTAGTATCTTTTCTTGCATGTTGACTCAGTTGATTCTTGCCTTTGTTGGATCAGGTGGAGGCTTGGAGCACAAGCAATACATATTTGTACCGTGCTGGTAACATAATTAGACATAGAACCACTAGCCTCGTGAGGAAGGATCTCTGTGAGCGAAGGGAGGACTTGAAGGATAATGATGGGATGGTATTTGCGTACTTAGCTCCTCTTATACAGTCTCTGAAGTACTAGAAAAAATGGTACTTAGTAATCTACTCGCAAACGTGATTGTCAACTACCAATGTGTGACTATATCTGAATCATGGAAACGAAGGGGCTTTAACGCTATGGTAAGAGTTGTCATTTTGTGACTAGGAGGTCACGAGTTCAAGCATGGAAATAGCTTCTGTCAGGTAGGACTACATACAATAGACACAATGTGGTAGCTCGCTTAGCGCACTGAACTACTTTTTATTTGTTTCTCGGACGAAATAGGGAGGGTAAACTTATATTGCCCAACGCCTATAAATTGTTTTACTGTACATGTGCAACTTGAAGGGCATACATGTTATCTACATTAGCAGACTGATGCAGGTAGAACAGTTGGAACCCATGCACTGAAGAAATGAAAAGGCTACAATATCTAAATTTAGTAACTTGGAAGAAATTTCTTTATGCTAGCACAAGTACAATTATAATTAGCAGGATGACCCCAAATATCAACAACAGCAGGCAGCTCTGCAAAGAAAATTTAGAAGTGTCAAGTTTTGTCTCAAACTAAAGGCGAGGCAACAGCTAAATAGCTTACGGCTGAGAAGGGGGTATAGGACTAGCTGCAACCTTGATACTTACCATAGATGAAGTAGATCGTTGAATTTTCGATGCCTTGGTGAGTTGCTGAGCAGCTTGTGCAGTTGCATCATGAGAGCTCTCAATATTGGAACTGATATCATCTGGCAGATGGGTATTATGATGTTAGATCCATTAATAAGATAAGATATAGTAGTTGGCAAATTTCAGAGGTAGAAAGACAGGTGAAGGATGTGGAGATATTGGCTAACCAAGCATAATTCCTTGTTCATGGACCAATAAATCCAAATCCTTGAACATCTCATTCAGTTCATCAATGTGGTGTTGGATTTCTATGATTCCTTGCTCTCTTTCTTTAATGATGGCTTTGTTAAGAACAATCTCATGGTCCAACTGTACAACGTCCTGTCTGCCATGGAAGGAAAACCGGGATTCACTATGAGCAAAAGAACTGGTTGTAGCACACAGAATTTGTGAAAACAGTATGAGGATAAGGTTACAGCAACTTGCCATATTGGAAAATGGGTGCTGCAAGAAAGTTTCTTAACTATACATTATCAACCAACAAAACCCAAAAACGAGTGTGTGCTTAACTATCTCCTAACCTTTTGGATTCCAGAAGGATAGAACTGCTCTCGGAGCTTCCAGATGAACTTATCTGAAGCTCGGGGTTGCTGCAAAAGGCAAAATTGTAAGATATCAAGATCACGAATTCAAAATCTAAGCAAAGTTCAATCCACTGGCACTGAGCAATTGATGAATATGGAAATTTAAGTGGTTTAATTGTAACAACCTTAAAGGTTAAACTCATCAAAATTGAAATTCTAGATTGGCCTCTGAATACCATAATTCTGAGAAAGAAAGATTGCATACAAGAAGGAGAAGCATTTGGAATGGTTACTTACCTGGATAGAATGATTTCCCCGGAAATGAAAGGAGTGTAAGCTGTTACTCTCTGTGCTGCAAGTTGCTGAGCCTTTTGGAACTTTTTAAGAACTGATTGGAAATCCTTGGCTAGCTTAGCATCTGCAATCTTCTTGGAGGCCTAAAATTAAAAGAAAACATGCCTACAAGATTTAATAAGAACTGTAGACTGTTTTCAGAGAGAATCCATTATCCGCTTTCAGCACCTTATAGCCCCCAAAACAGAGGCGGATTCAGGGGAAAACTGTATCCAGTACCCCAATGTATGAATTATGATGTACATGTATTTATCTATCTTCACTTTTTCTGTTCAATTGTTAACTCAAAATTTTGAAATGAAAACAGAAACGGCCAATTACTTTAACCCACTTACACTAGAATGAGAATGTTGGTTAAGTTCAATTGATTGCTTAAGCTTAGCTGAAGTTTCCTTTATCAATTCCCCAATGTGCTGCCTTGTACTATGGCTGCAGAAAATGCAAGAGATTAAGCCTGCAGTCATGCACCACTGTACTATCACCGATAGCTTAATCTAGAAAAAACATAATCCTTATGGTAAAAATTAGAAGTCTTAACAGCTTTTGGCGGAGTTGAAGAGTGTCCTTGTGGGTTCCAAGGGTATTAACGAGGCGTTGAAAGTTTGTCAAAGCCGTGTTTATTTGAAACACACCAACTACTATGGACTGACGATTATCTGAAGCAGAAGGATTTGTGATGGCTTGTTTTGTTTGTCGTCCCCATGATCCACTTCCTCCTTGAACATAAAAAGAATTACCTGATTCAACATCTTCAAAGCTCATTTCGTCCCACTTACTGACAAAGAATTAGAAACTTGTCTTTGGATGTAAGTAGATTAATTGAAGCAACATTGTGTATGGGAGGTTGCTTTCACCTGAATTTGAAACTGCCTAAGTTTTTGCAAGAATAGAGCCAGGGAAGTGGGCGATGTACCGTGCAAGGGAAACTACTACAGAGGATAAAACGACGAAACGAACGAACTGCCTCTGCTGTTTCTGATTTTCTGTTGAGTTTTGTCTTTACTTTTATAATTTACTATACCTCTTCCAAGTGTCCTCTTGGAATGGAGTGATTTGGAGAGGTTCATTTTTACTAGATTATATCAATTACTCCTGCTGTTCCAATCTATGTGACCTCTTTATTTTTTAGTCAGTCAAAAAAATATGATCTTTTCCCATTTAATAACGATTTAACGGGTGAGTATATCAATTACTCCCGTTCCAATTTATGTGAAATCTTTCTTTTTTAGTCAGTCCAAAAAATATGATATCTTTTCCCATTTAATAATAATTTAACGGGTGAGTGCACGACCAGACCTCGTTAATTGGAGCGTAGACAATATAATTTGGGGGCCCAACTGTTAGAATCTGGATCATAGAATGGTCTGCCAACAGAGAAGGAGAAAACAGAAATAAGAGAAGAAGAAAAACAGAAAATGGAAGACGAGACAGAGAGAATGAAGAGAAGGATGAGGGATATTTTGGGCTCTTAATTGAGCTTCTAATATTTTCTTATTATGAAGCTTGATTTGTAATTACAAGTAATGGTCCTATTTATAGGAAATTAGACCCTCTAACAATATCTTGCTAATAACAAAATATCTAATCTAATCAAAATATCTAATGAGAACTTATTTATAACAAACTAATATCCAACTATCTTCTAACTAACCACATATATATATAATGTATATATGTGGTATATCTCATATATCAACACGCCTCAAGCTGTAATCGAAAACACCTGTTTTAGTCCTAGCTTGGAAACAACGCCTTGACCATACGCTCAATCTCTTCTTGACTCAGCGGGCATAATGAATTCCATTTCCTTAGCGTAAACAACACCATCCGTGCCTCTGTTTAACCAAAGAATGGAAGTTCGAAGTCCAGATCCGTAGACACTCTCTGAATCTTGGACCTCAGTCCCATGTGCTCTATCCTTCAGGTCCCTTACATTATTATAATCCCCCATAACAATCTAGAGTTCTTTCACATTTGTATTCCATCTCCTCAATTCATCCTAAAGAGATTTCCTATCAACTACGATGTATGTAAGCCAATTTCAACCCCATTACTTGGTGAGTAATGAATAAGCTGCCCATGAGTTTTCAACAAACTAATAGTAAGTCTAGCAGGATTCCATAACAGCCATATTCCCTCTGGACCATCAACATTATAATCTTCAGCCCAATTCCACCATTGAGCAATTATATTAACAATACTCCTATCAAAATTTTCACTTATTCTGTGTTCTACTATAGGTATCATACCTCATTTGCAAAGTCGAACTTAGCTGGCCATGGTTTAATAACCGGGGGCACATTGTTTAGTCATTAAGGCCCAAAGTAGAGTACCTCATTCCTATCATCCATGTTGTTAAATTTGACTATGAATAACCATAAGGACAAAGTGCTGCATTATCTCCATGATATTCAGGTTCAGATGATATCTCATGCGGCCACCCCAACAACTTTCAAAGAAGAATGACCACGATAAAGAAGAAACGGCGTGTAGCAAAGCAAAGATCCTTAGTGGTGATTTAAATGCAGAACACAACCAAAGAAGAGCAACAAAGGCCTCCCCCTCGCATTGGAGGGTGGAAGATATCTAACACTCTCATCCTGGATAGTAAAACTTGATGTTGTCCTGCACTTAGGCCTTTGGTCATAATATCTGCCAATTGCTCAAGTTCAGGCTGGATATGCCTAATTTCATTTCAATACTCCTCTTTTCGTGTTCAAATTGTGAAGTTTGCAAGCTCATCTTTCTTCCTTGAACATCAGCCATCCAAAGCGAATTTGGTGACATTCCCTGCGAATACCACAACAAAATTCAAGCTACAAAGAAGAATATTTTCCAAAGAATCGCAACACAATTCCAAAGAACTAAAAAGCATAACTAAACAACTTCCGATGGAGTGCGGAACTACAAAATTCCAGCAGCTGCAGCAAGCATAGCAATCTCTTCTGCATCAGCAGTAGTAGGTCCAGCAGCAGGCAATAACCCTGCAGCAACTACAGGCCTTTTTATAAACTGAATCTCTCGGTTTCTAATTTGACAGAAACCACTGGATTCATCTTGACGGAGAACCCCTCGTTCTCTAGTCTCTCTCGGACTAGAGAATCTCTCGATTCTCTCTATGAATTTGTTCTGAACCAGCATCACGGACCCAATCTTGACTCAACCAAAGACTGAGAATTTGATAAGCGCGAGAACCTCTTCGTTCTCTAGTCTCTCTTGGACTAGAGAATCTCCCGATTCTCATCACGCAAGCAATTTTAATAAGCGGCAAGAACCTCTTCGTTCTCTAGTCATTCGGACTAGAGAATCTCTTGATTCTCATCACGCAAGCTATTCTTTGAATTGAGTTTCAACTCAATCCACATTTAGTCTCCGACGAATTATCCCTCGGTTCTCGTTTGTTGCTAAGAACTCTTCGATCCTTCTATCGATAGACATTTCCTACTCTTATGATCCTGATTTCTCTCCACCCCTACCTTGCATAACAACAGGTACCAAGCCAACACGTAACATGAGCAAAGGATGTGAATACCAAGTTTTTTTTTTTTTTTTTGGTTTTCTGGTACGTTAGTAACTACATTTCTGCGGAATAACTATGCTAATGGCAGCAACAACAGTATATAACCATCACAATAACCAAAACAACAAACAACATTTTTCTCCAATCTCACCAACAACAAAACAGTAAGCCAACACATAACCAAAAACAACAAATAACTTCCTCCAATTCGTCGATTCACCAACACAAACTAACTGAAGTTGAGTTTCCAGAAACTCGACTATCCTCGGCGATCTGCGACGTCGCAACGATAGCCAAAGGCGGAGTGTATCCGCATAAAACGATAATATCTCCATCCGACTAAATCGACAAATGCGATAATCGAAGAATAAGTAAAGTAGAATGAATCGACTTTGATTCTCTGTCGATTCTGTTGTCACTCGCAACAAAAATCGATCGATGTACTATAGAGATTACCTCAATTTTCGATTCTCAGTTTTTCGGAAGGACGCGATTTTGTTCTTCAATTTTGAGTTTCTACTATTTCTCTGTTCTCCTGATTTTCCAGAAGAGATTGAATCACGATCGATTTTGTTCTCTGTTCTTTGTTCTGATCGATGCAATTACAATTCGCGATCGATTCCAATTTTCAAATGAGAATCGCGATTTCGGCGATTCTGATTTTCTCGATTGATTTTGATTTTATCTTTTCAGTTTCTTCAAACTCGTCCTCGGATCTATCCGAACAGCTCAGAAGTTCGAATCCAAACTTTCGATCTTCAATTCTGATTTTCAGTCGAAAATCGCGATTTCAATTTCAGGCATCGCGATTTCGATTTCGGTTTTCAATCTCCTTCTTCGATCTCTTCTCCTCGATAATCCATTCCTTAATCGCAACTATTGAATCGATTGAGAACAATTTCAGTTTCTTCAACGTTTTAATTTTCTGATTTTCAGAAATTTCTATCGGTTTCTTCAATTGATTTTGTGATACAAAGGTCCTACGAATCGGTAGGCTTTGATACCATGTTAGAATCTGGATCATAGAATGGTCTGCCAACAGAGAAGGAGAAAACAGAAATAAGAGAAGAAGAAAAACAGAAAATGGAAGACGAGACAGAGAGAATGAAGAGAAGGATGAGGGATATTTTGGGCTCTTAATTGAGCTTCTAATATTTTCTTATTATGAAGCTTGATTTGTAATTACAAGTAATGGTCCTATTTATAGGAAATTAGACCCTCTAACAATATCTTGCTAATAACAAAATATCTAATCTAATCAAAATATCTAATGAGAACTTATTTATAACAAACTAATATCCAACTATCTTCTAACTAACCACATATATATATAATGTATATATGTGGTATATCTCATATATCAACACCAACATTACCTGACTCTTATATCAAATAAAGAATGGATCTTGGGTCTAACTCAACCCTAAAAGTTAGCTTGTAGGGTAAGGATTGTCCAAGTTCATATAAAGAGTCCATGTTCCCATTCCATTTTCGATGTGAGACTCTTAACAAATTCAAAAAGTCTTAATTTTCTCTTAAACCCCATTCCAGTCAAACACATTTACATAAATTAGGATTGAGAGAGTAATATTTATCAATAAATATATCTGTAGTGTTAGAAATTGCTATAACATTGATGGGGGTAAAAAATTATATGCCTTCTGTATAACTTAAGTCCTTATTAAGAATAATCCATGCTTGAAATAAGACTAGTTTTTGGATATTTCAACTTATTGTTCAAAGGATATGAATTAAAAAAAGTTGTCTTCTATTACACTTCAATAGTTAAAACTATTTTTTCTTTAAGACAAGACAATTATCTGTATATTTCAACTTTCTCATTATTCCTATGGGTTTTATTATTGGGGAAACATAATCAAGCGCACACGTATAAATTGTACATCGGAATCGACAAACCTTGTGAAACCATGTAAGATGTGAACAGGGTTGTCTTAAATATTTTGGGGGATCTTGTTCTAATTTGTAAAAGTGAGCCCTTAATTAAGCTAAGAAGTGCGAATATGGGTCTTTACAGTAAATTCTGGCTAATACTACTTAATAAAAAAAGGAACCCTAAATTTTTTCGCTTTTTCGGATGTCCTATGCGATAGTACACCCCGCACGAGTTCAAAGACGTCCCTGATGCGAAGGTCGGAAATATTGACAATTATAATATTTGTGTTAAGATTCTTAAGAATATACTGAATTGCGGTTCATTTAATATTCTTACAATATTTTAAAGAAATTTGCAATCAAAGCAAGTAATTTGTAAGCAACTAATTACGCGGACAACATATACATCTCCTTAACTTCTATTAAGAAAAGCTAAATCAATGCATTTCGGTACGTCAAATTCATGAGAACTAAAATATATCTCTTCCTCAATATTAATACTCCCCCTGTTCTTCAATTAGTCTTTAACACACCAGTAAATATTAGCTCTTAGAATAAAAATTAAATATTTTAACTAAACTAACCTTAATTAAAAATTACAAATTACTATTAACTTGACACATTAGAATCTGAGTTTGACTTCGCATTTAATAAAAGCAAATATTAAAAAAAATTTGATTATTTCTTACTTATACTAGTGAATACTTATTTTGAATAAAAATAATAAAAAATACTTATTACGAACCGAAGGGAGTAACAAATTGAGAACTCCTGCCTATTAAGGCACGTTTGGTTCGTTGTATTATATTGGACTGCACTGGACAAAAAAATAATATAGTGTTTGGTGGGCGTTTTCAGCTGGACTGGACTGAACTATTTCTAAAAATAGTACACTCCAACTGCCATTTTTGAGACTCATCTAGTAGATGAGTCTCTCCTGGACTGTACTAAAAATAAAAAATACAGTCCATTATATATTAATATTCTAATACCGTCCATTATATATTAATACAGTCCGGTCCATTACAATACAGTGCAGTCCAATATAAAAATATACCCTCTAGTTACACGTAACAAACGAGCACTTAGTTTATTACTTTATTATACGTCTCAAACACCTCCGAAAGGTAAATATTTGGCAACTTTGGCGCATAACATAATACGCTCATTTCTAACTCGTCCATACTTTTACATCTCTCTATTCCGTTTTGATAGCCTTGTCGGATTGATCTGAGTTCTGCTATCTTTATTTGTTTCCATGTCGGTAAGTGAATCTCTTTTTCTTTTTCTTTTTGTCGTGACAAAATTAGCTGATCATGATGATGGATATTATGTGTGGGACAAGGAAATGAGAAATGTAACAACAACAATATGTTAGAATCTGAAAAATGAACAAAGTAAATTGTCTTGATGAGCCGATTGGATTAACAATCTATCTTTAAAATAATATTGGCTCGTATATCCTTTCAACGGTGTAATGACAATTTATCTCCCAAGATAAAACAACAATCAAACAAAAGAGCAAAGGAAACTCAAGTGTTTGCTTAGGAAGAAGGATCTTTGAATGTTTTGTGATTGCAAGAGAGGAATATAATTTCAGATAATTGCTAAGTGAATGTGTATTTTGCAATTTTGCCAAAGGAATCAATTTATAGGTAGATGAATTTGTCTTCTCAATTAACCAAATGAATGGCCATCAATGTCAAGTAATGACCATTGATATTGAGGTTAATTCAGCCTAGTAATGGCTGAAATCAATAGCCAAATAATGGAGATTAATTGCTCCAAAGTCAGCTCAAGAATCAACCTTAATTTGTCTCCAACGCATCAAAAACGCCGGCACCGCGTCGCCGGGAGGGCACCGCGTGCCTAAATTTCGAAGTCACCGAATCGAAACCGAATTTGCACCGCGGTCCCAGGTGGAGCACCGCGGTCCTGCCCTTGTGGCACCGCGGTGCCCTCAGTATTTTCGCGGCGATTTTTCTGATTCGTTTCATCTCTTACACATTTCTTCCTTTAATTTATCAATGTGAAACCATTTGTTATTTGGCCAATAACCGTCTATTCTCTTACGTCTCAAACAATTCGTATACGTACTAATATCTCTTCCATTTAAGGAAATTACGATCCTTGGCACTTTATGTGCACGTGTGTGAAAATCATGTTTCCGACGTGCAGGCCCCCAATTGTTCGAGTCATAATTAATAGGATTAATTTATTTCACATTTAGTAAATTTTCAACAATCCCCTCTTGGAAGAGATTTTGGCGCACGCACATGGTGCCTTTTGAGCAATCACTCGGAGGATCAATGTCGCATCTGGAGAGGTAGCCGGAGCTTTGAACCTTTCATAGTAGAATACCATCAGACATATTTACTGTGCGGTGAACGTGATGTCTTGAACCGTCAGTGTTTAGTATATGCCAAGACAATGATATCAACACAACACTTTTCCTACTCAATCCTTCTAATATTTTTGTCCATCGTGGGCTGTGGACACACTTGGTTTCTTAAGTGCGTTCATTTGAGGCGGCCTGTCCTCACACTTAAATAGGTGATCTCCTACAAGGTATCCTGCAATACCCCGCTACACAAGCGTTAGGAACTATTAAAAATTTTCCCAACCTAACCTCAACTGTTGAGGATCATTAAAGGTTTGGAAATTTATTCTTTACCCCTCTTACAGGTAGCACTTTTTGTCTATCACGGGAACGACCTTGGATTATGTTTCTTAAGAAAGAAATATTATCTGAAGTGCTCTTGCTTCCTCCGAAGCGCTCACGGAACCTTTACAGTTTAGTTTTCCCATTGAACCTTATTCTTGGGATCTCCCGTCTGTAAGGTTGGGTGTCTATTATATCGGTTCTTATTGTTTGGGTTTTAAGCCCATTCCCCTAGAGTGACAGAACATCTGATCTCTGGTCATTCCCTTCGTCAAGGGATCTATAATATTTTCCTTTGATTTTACGTAATCAATGGAAATAACACTCGAGGTGATCAACTGCCTAACAGACTCACGTCTCCGTCGAATATGACGAGACTTGCCGTTGTACATAGAACTTCGTGCCCTTCCTAGAGCCGACTGACTATCGCAATGGATCATTACAGAAGACACGGATTTATCCCAACATGGGACATCCTCTGGAAAACCATGAAGCCACTCAGCTTCTTCTCCTGCTTTGTCTAAAGCGATAAATTCCGATTCCATCGTGGATCGGGCAATAAGTGTTTGTCGAGAGGATTTCCAAGACATTGTTCCACCACCGATTGTAAAAATATATCCGCTGGTGGACTTGATGTAGTCGCTATTAGATATCCAGTTGCATCACTGTACCCCTCTAGTACCGCTGGATATCTCGAATAGTGTAATCCGAAATCAAGCGTGAACTTCAGGAAACGTAGTACCCTATTCAACGTTTTCCAGTGATCCTCACTCGGATTTGGGGTAAACCTAGCCAATTTATTGACTACATAAGCGATATCAGGTCGTGTGCAGTTTGTGAGATACATCAAACTCCCAATCACCTTTGTGTATCGCTCCTAGCGTATAGGTACATCAAAACGCTTGTCAATCTTTTGACTTCTATCCAATGGTGTCCTTACTGGTGAACTGTCAAACATCTCAAATTTCTTCAGCATATCTTCGATGTAGTGAGATTGAGACAAGACCAGTCCATTAGATGTCTTAGAGATCTTGATCCCTAAGATGACATCTGCGACCCCCATATCTTTCATGTCGAAATAAATTTTTAACATGTTCTTAGTCACTAGGATTATCCTAGGACTGCTACCAGTGATCAATAAATCATCTACATAAAGACATATTATGACGAATGAATCGGCATTTCCTTTCATGTAAATACATTTGTCACATTTATTAATGGCGAACCCTTTTTATAATAGAGTACTATCAAATTTCTCGTGCCATTGTTTATGGGCCTGTTTTAGCCCGTAAAACGATTTGACAAGCCGGCACACTTTTGTCTCTTGTCCTGGAACCACATACCTCTCGGGTTGATCCATATATATTTCTTCTTCCAAATCACCATTTAGGAAGACTGTCTTAACATCCATTTGATGTATTTCAAGATCCCGCAAGGCGGCGATTGCTATGAACATACGTATGGATGTCATTCTAGACACCGGAGCGTAGGTGTCGAAGTAATCAAGGCCCTCTTTTTGGCGATATCCCTTGACTACCAGCCTAGCCTTGTACTTGTCGATAGATCCATCTGCCTTTAACTTCCGTTTAAGAATCCACTTACAACCCAAAGGTTTGTGTCCTGGGGGAAGTTCAGCCAACTCCCAGGTGTGGTTATGCAAGATGGATTCTATCTCATTTTCTAAAGCTTCCTTCCAGAGCGGTGCTTTTGAAGTTGACACTGCTTCAACGATTGTCCGTGGTTCATCCTGAACCAAATAAGCTTCAAAGTTTGGACTGAAGGACTTGTCCTTACGGGACCGTTTGCTTCTCCTTGGTTCCATCTCTGAATGTTCCACGTCTTGAGAATCTGGAATACTGGATTCTGGATAATCAGCTATGTCAGAATTCACTAAATCTGAACCGTTTGGATCTAGCAGTCATTGACTCCTTGATCCTTAGAGTTTTGATCATAACTTCGTTTACGAGAGATTATGTTGTTTTCCTTATATGGAAACGTCTCTTCAAAGAACAATGCGTTCCTTGATTCCATGATCGTACCTTCATAAATATCTGGTACATCCGACTTATGCACTATGAAGCGATAAGCACTACTGTTATTGGCATATCCGATTAATATGCAATCCACAGTCTTAGATTCAATTTTGACCTGCTTTGGCATAGGTACTTTTACCTTGTCCAGACAACCACACACCTTCAAATACTTGTAGGTAGGTTTCTTTCCCTTCCAAAACTCGTATGGAGTCTTGTCCTTACCTTTGTGTGGGACTCTATTAAGAATCTTATTTGCGGTAAGGACAGCTTCTCCCTACATGTGTTGGGGAAGACCTGATTTGATGAGTAAAGCATTCATCATTTCCTTCAGTGTTCTGTTCTTGCGTTCAGCCACACCGTTTGATTGAGGTGAGTAAGGAGTCGTTGTTTGATGAACTATACCCGACTGGGTACAAAATTCTTTAAAAGGCGCTACATATTCTCCCCTTATATCGCTACGGATTGTTTTAATCCGTCCGCTTAGTTGGTTCTCAACTTCTTCTTTGTAGCGTTTGAACGCTTCAAAGGCTTCATTTTTACTTTTTACTGTTTTAGTAAGTAAAGGTAACAAAACCTTGTGCCATCATCTATGAAAGTCACAAAGTACTTATTCCCCCTCTAGTTTGAGCAAACTTTAACTTGCATATATCAGTGTGTATAAGTTCTAGAGGAGCGGTTTCCTTTCAACAGATCTAAAGAGATTCTTAGAAAGTTTTGCATCTATGCACACCTCACACCGTTGAGGGTTTATGTCGATAGACGACAATAATTCCAACTTTACCAATCTTTGGATAGATTGATAGTTAACATGTCCTAATCTATGATACCATAAATTAGATGACTCAATCAAATAAGTAAAAGGTGCAATTTTATTGATAGCTGAAATAGAAGGCATCACAGGTGCAACATTAATCTTAAAGAGGCCTTCACAGACGAAGCCCCTTCCTACAAAGGTTCCATTTTTAGTGATTACAAACTTGTTAGCCTCTCGAACACTAGCCTAAAACCAGCATTTACTAACAAAAGTTCAGAAATTAAATTTCTTCGAATTTCTGGGACATGCATCACTTCCTTCAGAATTAGCTCCTTTCCGGACGTCATCTTTAGGGTCACCTTTCCTACCCCCAGCACCTCTGAAGAAGAATTGTTGCCCATGAATAATTTCTTATCTGTGACTGGTGTATATGTGGAAAAGGCATCTTTATTGGAACATATGTGATGGGTAGCACCGATTCAGCCACCATTCTGTTTGGATTCTCAACGAGTTAGCTTAAAACCACCGTGAATCGCTCGATCATATCGTTGACGAGCGTGTCTTCAACGATGTTAGTCTTGGCTTTTCCTTTGGCCTTCTCTTTATTCTCACGTTTGAGCCTGCGACAGTCTTTGGTCATGTGACCAATTATACCACAATGATTACAGTTTCCCTTGAAATTTTCAGTTGTTTGGGGCTTGCCTTCCTTCTGGAACTTCCGCTTCTTGCTTGAGTTCCCTTTGATTTCCGTTAGGTTCGCCTTAGCCTCAGCAGGTTGTTTCCCCTTTGGCATGATCTTCTTATTGTCCTCCTGAATCTGGAGTTTGACAATAAGTTCATCTAAGGTCATCTCCTTCGTTTTGAGTTTTAGATAGTTCATAAACTCAGTCCACGGGGGAGGCAGCTTTTCGATCAACGCCCCAACCAAGAATTGTTCGTTGGGCTTTAATCCTTCCAAATCCAGGTGATGTTGAATCATTTGAAATTTCTGGACTTGAGATGACGCACTTTTGTTATCCACCATTTGAAATTTCAGGAATTTCTCAATGATGAACTTCTTGCTACCCGCATCTTGGGTGTTGCATTTCTTCTGAAGTTTATTCCATAACTGCTTGGCAGTTTCAACGGTGCAGTACACCGTGTAGAGAGGATCGGACAAACTGTTTAGAATATAGTTCCTACACATGAAATCACTATCTTTCCATGCTTTGCGAACCATCCTCCGTAAATGCGTCGACATGGTTACCTTGGCCCCCTCCTGCAAAATCATTTGGCTGAGGATCCACGTCTTCCCCAACTAGTGGAGGGTCTTCGGTTAGGAAACGTGACATTCCCATAACCGTCAGGAAAAATAACATATTTTGCTGCCATCTCTTAAAGTGAGCACCCATGAACTTTTCAGGACGTTCATGGTGAAAACCAGCAGGTGTTGGGGTAGTGACGCCCCCTTGAGCAGTTGCGAAGGCGTTGGGAATGCCTCTAACAGGGGCATAGATGTTGTTGACGCCTTGGGCAAGAGCATAGTCACTGTAAGTGCCCGGAGCAGCAGTAGAGGCATTGGTTGTACCAAAACCAGTGTTGACACTAGTTGTGCCAAAGGCAGTGGAGGCACTTGAAGTGCCAAAAACAGTGGTAGCACTAGAAGTGCCAAAAGCAGTGGTTTGAAAGATATTAGGAATGCCATGATCAGTGGTGACACTAGAAGTGCCAAGAACAATGGAGTTGAAGGCAGCGTTAGTGCCTTTAGTGGGATTGAAGGCAATAGGATTGCCTTGAGCATCGGTGGAATTTTCAGTGTTGAATTGGTTGAATTGATCTTGTCCAGTCATGTTATTGTTGAAATAACGAATATTATCTTAAACTTGATGGATATTATGTGTGAGACAAGGAAATGGGAAATGTAACAACAACAACAATATGTTAGAATCTGAAAAATGAACAAAGTAAATTGTCTTGCTGAGTCGATTGGATGAACAATCTATCTTTAAGATAATATTGCCCCGTATATCCTTTCAACGGTGTAATGACAATTTATCTCCCAAAATAAAACAGCAATCAAACAAATGAGCAAAGGAAATTCAAGTGTTTGCTTAGGAAGAAGGATCTTTGAGTGTTTTGTGATTGCAAGAGAGGAATATAATTTCAGATAATTGCTAAGTGAATGTGTATTTTGCAATTGTGCCAAAGGCATCAATTTATAGGTAGATGAATTTGTCTTCTCAATTAACCAAATGAATGGTCATTAATGTCAAGTAATGACCATTGATATTGAGGTTAATTCAGCCTAGTAATGGCTGAAATCAATAGCCAAATAATGGAGATTAATTGCTCCAAAGTCAGCTCAAGAATCAACCTTAATTCGCCTCCAACGTTACTGAAAAACGTCGAAGCACCGCGGTCCCTCGGGAGGGCACCGCGGTGCCTAAATTCCAGTAAGTCACTGGAACTGAAAACCGAATTTGCACCGCGGTCCCAGGTGGAGCACCGCGGTCCATCGCTGTGACCGCGTGCCTCTCGATTTCATGGCGATTTTTTCTGATTCGTTTCATCTCTTACACATTTCTTCCTTTCATTTACCAATGTGAAACCATTTGTCATTTGGCCAATAACCGTCTATTCTCTTACGTCTCAAACAATTCGTATACGTACCAATATCTCTTCCATTTAAGGAAATTACGATCCTTTACACTTTATGTGCACGTGTATGGAAACCATGTTTCCGACGTGCGGGTCCCCAATTGTTCGAGTCATAATTAATAGGATTAATTTATTTCACATTTAGTAAATTTCCAACACATGATTTGTTTTTCGTTTGTGACTTATTGTTTGATGAGATTCGATTTCATTTGTAAATCTGAAATTCATAAACAAATGGCAAAACTTCAAGCTAATATTCTTGTTTAACTAGTATAATAATGTTATGGCAATATATCTATATGTGATGAATATCATGGCTATTTAGAATGTGCATGATTCTCTAAGGAAAAACAAATATTGACGGGGGTGGGAGAATATTTAAGCCTTTTTTTTCTTTTTGGTTATCTATTATGATAGGTTAAAACAGTGCAAGTGAGCAATGTTTCTTTGGGTGCTAAAGAGCTTGATATCAAGGAGTTCTTTTCATTCTCTGGGGATATTGAATATTTAGAGATGAAAGGGTTAGTTTCTTTTTCTTTTTTTGCAGCATAAATTTTTTGTTCTTCGTTTTTGGTTTATTGAGCATCTAACTTATTTTTACACAAGATTTTATATGTTCAGAAGTACTAATCTAGTAAAGTAAATGTGCTTATTGAGAATCATTGGTGGTTTCTTTTCTTCGCTTACATGTTTTTTATTTTCTGTATAGTGAGAATGAGCGATCTCGAGTTGTTTATGTCACGTTCAAGGATCCTCAGAGTGCAGAAACTGCAGTTCTTCTTTCAGTATGTATACTTCTCATTGATCTTTGCATTTTGTAAAGGTTTTTGTTAATGTTAGTTCAGAAGTTTCTATAATTGCAAGTCTAATTGGTTAATGCTGAAACAGCTGGACCTAATTCAACCCCAAGAGTTAGCTCATGAGGTGAGGATTACCAAGACTAAAATGAACAAACAACTCATCCTCAACCAATGTGGGCAACTTCTGTATAAGCTTCCAGTTTTCACCTGCTTTAAATATTTATCAGCTCGGCTAGCATTCATAGCTGTCCACAACTTCTGTATGGTTCTTTTTTCCCTTGGTGCGTAGAGGAGGTGGAGGGGTATATTAGGCAGATGAGGCATTTATCACAATGCAGCTGACTGGGGATTTATCCATTCCCCTTAGAAGCAAAACTATGGTTTCAGTTTAGCCCGGAGCACCTAGAGGTGCTAAAAGTCTCTTGAAGCTCACCAGTGCAGCAAGAGAATAGTGCAAAGTAGCTGATGGAATCAGACAAGCCTAGGTCCATATGACTTGTCTGTGGCCTTTTTACTTCAAGCTTGATGGTTTTAATAGAAGGATCAACATAGCATTAGGGGAAAATGCAGTTTGTAAAGTTAAGGGACTATACTGCATCTTAGCGTAGTTTAAAAGTCGATCAGTCTTTTGAAAGTTAGCAGTTCTCTAGTTGTAGAAGTTAGAAAAAAGGAAGCACACACAATCAAGGAGTTTGGATACTTATCGAATAAACATTTATTAACAATTTCTTTGTAGATACTTTTACTGTTTTAAATGTTTTAGTACTAAAGTCGGAATTTCTCAGATGTTACCTGAAGGGAGGTGTACACTTTGTTGTCTAGAATGGTAGAATGGAAAAGAAACAGGAAGTAAGGAACTATTATATACTTAAAAAATCAGTACTGCCATTTTTTTCTCCTCTTCTATCCAGTTGAAGCGTTATAGTAGAGATACAGATAAAAGCGATTGCATTCTCTCATAAGATTTGTTGGTTGTTACTCAATTTGCATGCTGCTTGATTACAAGGATGAGTTGATTCCAATTCTGATTTACTGCTCCACATTTGCGGCTTGATAAGCTAATTTGGTGATTCTTAGGGAGCTACAATTGTTGACCAGTCCATCTCAATAGTTCTTGCACCCGATTACAAGCTTCCACCTACAGCTTCAGTGCCACCAGCTGTATGTATAACTTTATGTTTTAAGCAGGCTTTCCGGCTTCGTCCATCACAGGATAGTACTTAAAAGGTGTACTTTTTATATCTGCAGCCAACTGGAAGCACCAATGCCCCTGCTATTGAAAAGGCAGAGGATGTCGTCAGCAGCATGTTGGCAAAGGGCTTTATCTTGGGCAAGGACGCAGTTGGCAAAGCCAAGGCACTGGACGAGAAACACAAGATCACATCCACTACCTCAGCCACAGTTGCTTCTTTAGACCAAAAATATGGCCTTAGCGAGAAAATCACTACGGGAGCAACCATTGTGAACCACAAAGTGAAAGAAATGGACCAGAAGTTCCACGTCTCGGAAAAGTCAAAATCTGCTTTTGCAGTTGCCGAGCAGACTGTTAGCAATGCTGGATCCTCCATCATGAAGAACAAATATGCTTTGACAGGGGTAACTTGGGCTGCAGGTGCTATTAGTAGGGTCACTAAGGCTGCTGGGGAATTGGGACAGAAGACGAAGGAAAAACTGGCTGAAGAAGAAAGAAGAACTTTTACAAGAGGTCATGCCCAAGAACAAACTGCAACTTCTACAGAAGGTAATGTGCAAGAACTTGCAGCAACTTTGGTAAAAGATCCTGTGCAAGAACTTGCAGCAACTTCAGCAAAAGGTGATGTGCAAGAACTTGCTGCAGCTTCTGCTAAAAGTGATGTGCAAGAACTTGCTGCAGCTTCTGCTAAAAGTGATGTGCAAGAACATGCTGCAGCTTCTGCTAAAAGTGATGTGCAAGAACATGCTGAGTCTCAAACCAGAATTGAGCAACCACCAACCAATCCATATCTCCCCCCAAAATCTTAATCCTACATTTTTTTAAAAAGTAAATGCGCATTTACGCTAGTTTGTTATTTGAATTTGAGCAGGTCATTATGTATAAGTCTGCGTACAATAGACCCTTGTGGTTCGGTCATTTTCCGGACCCCGCGCATAGCGGAAACTTAGTGCACCGGACTGCCCTTTTTTATTATGTATGGCTTGATCTTAAATGTGGTATTTATACATGGAATCTTCTGTATGTTGGGACGTAAAATACTATTACTGGATCGCCTTGAGCTCATATGATTAATGAACTCATCGCTTTCAATCATTCTTGTAGGGTATTATCTTTTAAACAAAACAAAAGGGATTTTGCAAGAGACTAAACCAATGACTATTTCTTTTTGAAATTGAAGGAAACTCTAACTAATAAATAAAATCACTATAAAAATATTCTAACTATGATGATACATCTAAACACTACTTTGACGTTAGGGAGTAGACCCTGAATTTATTGACAACTCTTACTGATTTGGGATTGATGATAGTTGATTATTAATGATGGATAATTAGAAATAACTTCACTGATCTATTGAAGACGCCCGAAGTGGTGATACTACGTTGAATTGTGACTTTTGGTCACCCAAAGTTGTTTCAAGGGCCTCGAATGACCGTACTTTCTTTTTCTTCTTTGTTTTTGTTAAGAATCCACATCGGCAATGAAATGAAAACATAGATTCCTTATATAGACTTGGACAATACTCATCTACAAATTAGCTTTTGGGTTGAGTTAGGCCCAAAATTCATTCGATATAGAGTCAGACTCATGGACTCCTTATATGGACTTGGACAATCCTCATCTACAAGCTAGTTTTTGAGCTGAGTTAGGCCTAAAATTCAAAAAAGTCGTTGGACCAATCACTTTCAAGCAGAGTTTTTTATTAAAAAATTGTTAGGTGTAGAGTTTTTTATTAAAAAATTGTTAGGTGTTTGGTTGTCAATAAAAAAAATGTTTTTGGCTTAAAAATGGACAAAATCAAAACAGATTTTGCCTCTACTTTCAAAAACCCAAAATATGAGCTTTTGGAAGTAGAGGCCAAAAGTGTTTCTGGAAGGCCAAAAACATTTTTGGCTTTTCAGCAAACACTCCAAAAAAAGGCCAAAAGTAATTTTGGCCTTCCAAAAACACTTTTGGCATTTCCAAAAGCCCAACCAAACGGGCACTAGGGCTCGTTTGGTACAACTTATTAAAAAGAGCTTTTAAAAGTAGAGTTTTTTATCAAAAAGTTATTAGGTGTTTGGTGTCAATAAAAAAAATGTTTTTGGCTTAAAAATTGGCAAAATCAAAAGAGATTTTGCCTCTACTTTCAAAAGTCCAAAATTTGAGCTTTTGGAAGTAGAGGCCAAAAGTGCTTCTTTTCAGCTAAACACTCTAAAAAAAAGGCACTTTTGGCATTTCAAAAGCCCAACCAAACGGGCAATAAAGCTACTACACAAGATGAGTACCAATTCATTTAAGTATATTGAGACTATATTCAAAGTAAAAGTAATGGCATATTCATGTATATCGTATTTAAATAAGCAAATAAAACTATACATGCATTGAAAAAAAAAAGGATGGAGCAGCGGTCCTACTGCAGGCTATAGGGACTATTAATTAATTAGTAGAAAATCAAACACAAATAGTACCATCAGAAATTATAAAACAGATTAGATAGAAATTGTGTAATAGCATATAAATGTAGGATTTATTACTTGTCATGATCTCAAAATATTCTATAGAGATTCCTAGCTTTATGTTGTTCGTCGATATTGGTGTAACCCCTAAGTGTCATGTACTAAGAGGGAAATAACGACGGAATTGAAACAGGCGAGGAAAAAGAGGCAACAACTATTAATTTATTATGGTGGGGGCAGACCTATAATAAATCCGAGCTTAGCTCAGTTGGTAGAGCGGAGGACTGTAGTTCTGTGCTGTTCTGGAAATACAGAAAAATAGAATGGGAATTGAAGTTATATTCACCATGTAAATTTAACAGCATTAATGTCATTTAACCTTTATAACGTGTTATTTACCAATTATTTTAGATTACCAATCAATGTCTTATTCGCATTACCTTCAAGTGACTTGATCGTGTAAAAAGTTCTTTTATACTGCCTTAGAAATTAGAACACGGAGGAATGAAACAGCTCCCGAGTTCTGAAGCTGGAAATCTTCTTCTGAGTTGAGGCTACTCAAAATTTATATCCTTAGGAGTGGTAGCCTAATTAATCACTTTTTCTCAAGGAAGCCAAAGACACTACTTTGACAGGATCCCTCTTCAGACATAAAACTGATTTACTGGCTCAATTAGGCCATTTGTTGTCATTGGAGATGTGCTATAGTAAATTCGCACCATTGCCCTATTTTAGGGTGGTCTTTAATTTTTGCCCCTTAAATTGGTGGTCTTTTATTTTTATTCTTCGCGTAAAAAATTTATCAAAAATACCCTTAAGGTTGTGGGTTCGAATTCAGCCGAGTCAAAAAGATTAAAAAAAATCGCAGAGCAAGATTTCATTAGAAAATATATCTATTCAGCCAAATTTGTATAGAAATTATGCCTTAAGGGGCATAGTTTTTATGTAATTATGCCTCCGAAAATATCTCTGAGGTTGTGGGTTCTTATTCCACCAGAGTCAAGAAGAAGAAAAATCGCAAGACAAGATTTCATAGAAATTATGTCTATTCGGCCAAAGTTATATAAACATTATGTCTTAAGGAGCATAATTTCTATATAAATATACCTGAAGGCAAAGTTTCATTGAAAAAATTAAGATATACCTTGTCCGGCTAGTTGGCTAGTTACATAGAAACTATGCCCCAATGGGCATAATCTCTATATAACTTTGGCCGAATAGACATAATTTCTACGAAAATTGTCTTGCGGATTTTTTTTCCTTTTTGTCTTTGCTGGAATTCGAACCCAGAATCTCTGATTTGGTAGACCCGCAAATAAAGGGTACTTTGATCTATAAATTTTTATTAAATGAAAAATAGAGACAAAATTAAAGACCAGCAAATTGAGGGGGAAAATTAAATACCAACCCGTATGAAGTGCAATCCACACAATTTTTTGGAAGATGTGCACCGTGAAGTTTTCAACTTCATTGCCTACTATCTACAACATGTACCCGTCCCGATACATTACGATTCGTGTTTAGTTACGAGAGTTGCAGTCTAATAGTCAGCAACGTTACCTTAAATCACCTTAAATCACCTTAAATCACTGTTTCTGTCAAAAAGAGAATTAGGTAATTGACTTTTACCCTGTATATTATATATATCCATGATGGATAATACATATAGGAATGCCTCCATATATAGTAAACGATAAAAATACACATGCGTATCCTCAAGATCGCATAGTCTTAACCTTATTACATGCATGATGCATCTATATGGATATGAACAATGATAGATGATAGTGTACATGAAGAACTTTTCCCTTTTACCTCATTGTAGACAAACTAAGACTACAAAAATAATTATCTAATCATTGATCGCACTATTAGCATTTCAAAAAAATAAAACATTATTTTTCATAAAAACTTTAACTAAAACGTAAAATTACAACAATCTTTGTGCTGGAGAAACAAATATATACAGAGCGATCTCTTGGCAGAGTTTACCTGCCATTCATGCAGTAGGTATGAGGCTTAGTTGTTGGAGCAGCAAGATTGCATGTATAAGCTAACTTTCAATTAACAAAGTGCATTATTACCCATGATAATAAGATCATCAAATGCTCTTCAAAGAACCTAAGTCTAACAGCTCATTGACAAAGAATAAACCAAACATGGCCAGAAATCATATGATCTTGACTTTCCTTCTGATGTTGCTGATTTTATCTGTCTCTACTGCCACAAACAGTACCTCAGACATCCTCCAAGCCATTGAGGAGATGAGGACAGCCAACTATTTCACCTTTGTAATGCTGATTAACATGGCCCCTACAGACCTTATTCAAGGAGGCATCACTTTCTTGATGCCAAGAGACAGGACACTGTCCCAAACACTAATCCAAGAAAATGAAGTGGCAGATTTCTTGCTCCGGCATTCCATACCATCACCATTGCTTTTCGACCACCTTGAACACTTCCCAACAGGCTCCATGATACCAACTTCAAAACCTGACCTTGTCCTCAGAGTCACCAATTCTGGAAACATGCGTTTCTTTCTCAACAATGCCAGAGTCATTAGTCCAAATATCTGTACCAAAAGTGCTTCCATCAGATGCCATGGCATAGATCAAGTCCTGGAAGCCGCCGCCTTGGCATCTGATCATAATGCCAGTCTTCCTGTGCCTCCACCTAGTCATAACATTACGAGTCCGCCTCTTGGGCTGGCTTCATCACCTCCTGTAGCACCACAGCCAATAAGTAGCAGCATTAATCCAATCCCATCATCGTCTCCACCACTGAAATCTACTGCTCAATCTGCAGTAGCTTTAAGTCAAACTGGAATAACTGGGCTTATTTGGTTGCTGATGGCCGTGCAGTTATCTCTTTGATCAAAACTTAGGCTTCAAGTTGAATCAAAGCAAGAAAACAAGCTTGTAAATGGAGAGGCCAAAATGATATAGTGATATACTACTGAATTTATATTGCCTATGGTACTTCTAGTAAATAAAGATTTGTTGTTTGTTTTGCCACTTTCTTTAGATGCTCCAAATGTATCTTCCCTCAGATATCAGGTTTGAGGCCTTAAACGTGATAAAAGTCCATAAACATTTGTTTACTAAAAGGGTTTGAAGTATTGAACACTGTATTAGTGTGTTAGTTTGAATTTGATAAACTGTGGAATATTTGAAGTTACTGGTTGCAAAAGAAAGGATCTTTATGGCCCAAAATATAACACTACTACTATTACTAGTTAACTGAATAATGCATCCTCTTTAGTAAGGGAAATTCCAAGAAAGTAAGTTAGAAATGAGGGTCTGTTCATGCTGTGCCAGGGAGAAATGCAACAAATTGTTAACCTCCTTATTATGTGACCACCAACTAATATATTGCAAGATTGTAGCATCACCAAGAAAAGCTGACATGGAATTGGAAAAGCTGGAACCGAGTTTAGGTGAAGTTTGTGAACTAACATCACTAGCAACTTGTAATTTTGTGCTGAAGGAGAAATTAATGTTCCTCAGACTTTCTTGGTTCTTCTTGTTAGGGGTCACGCATTCCTTCTCGTGGTTTGGGCATTGAACTTTTACCTGCCAAAGGAAAGGAAAAGATTACTTTCAAATTAATAAAATAAAATTAAACGAAAAAAAATAGAACTTTATGTCGAACGGCCTTTAACATCACTTGAAAATAGAAAAGAAAGATTAGGTGAAGTTAAAGAAACTAGCAAACCAATCATTACATAAATAAAATACGTACACGATTTATTGAAACAACTACCGACCATAAATTAAGATTCACAGAACCAAAAAGAGCAGCCCGGTGCATTAAGCTCCCGCTATGCGCGGGGTCCGGGGAAGGGCCGGACCACAAGGGTCTATTGTACGCAGTCTTACCTTGCATTTCTGCAACAGGTTGTTTCCACGGCTTGAACCTGGACCTCCTGGTCACATGACAGCAATTTTACCAGTTACTTCAAGATTCACAAGAACCAAGACCGCAAAAAATAAAAGTTAAGAGATGATTATGCAAATCTAGTTTTCTTGATCGGCATTTGCCAAATAATTAAAACAATTAATGTTTTATAGGTTCGAAGCTTAAATTTCAAGGAGTACGATATGGTTAGAAAATTGGGGGGAGGGGGGGATCGTGTCAAACGTAAATGTTAATGGAAATGATCTTCCTGTGAATATTACAACCTTTTTTGGGAGTAATTCTACGAATGTACTTATTTTGATGCATGTGTTTTCTTTTTTCTGATGTTTTTTTATGACAAAGGAACCTGCAGCCGCTACCCTTCGGGTGGACACAAGGTAAACTCCGCTCTTGTGTAATAACTCGCAAACCACACAAGAGAGATGACCAGCACTAGGAAAGCCCCGAGCGACGAGCTCGTCCCAGAAGGCAAATCCCCTGCTGTTGTAGGCAATTTCGAACTTGAGACCTCCATTATAGAACCCTCATGCTCAACCAACTGAGCCACCCTTGTGGGCAAGGATGTGTTTTCATCAAGCAGACATGCAGCAATAAAGCAGTTGTGGATACTTGATAGAGGAGCCCTGAGCCCTAATGGCCAGGCTTTGGCCACTACTTAGAGTTGTGTTTGACAAAAACAGATGAAAAATGATATACATGAATCCACTTTTATGAAAGCAAAACAGGCAACAATCCTGCTCTTAACCTTGATAGGTCAAACTTTTATTGATCAACTCCATTAGAGATTTCTTTCTTGTTACCTGATCACAGAAGGAGTTTGCTTTGGGCCCATAAATGATAATTCCTAGTTTTAGGTATTAAGGTATATTGGAACCTAAGAACGAAGGAATCCGCTAAAGTGCTCGTTCTTCATAGAAAAATATTGTTGTGTCACATCATATCTAGAGAATGGAAGAATGGGTACACATATACCTTAGATTAATGGAAGTCAGATAGAATACAAAAGCATAAGTCCTAGTTTTAGGTAGTAAGTTATAATGGAACCTAAGAACGAAGGAATCCGCTAAAGTGCTCGTTCTTATCGTTGTGACCTCATATCTAGAGAATGGATACACATATAGCATAGATTAATGGAAGTCAAAGATAGAATACAAAAGCATATTAATTGAAAAACTGATAAGCTAACATTTCCCTATGAGATAAGGGTACCTTAACAGATGTGATTCGTAGTAATTACTCTATTTGCATATGGTTTTTGTAGGTAAATTTATTCACAATAAAGAAATTGAGAGGCTGTTTGCCCCAGCACATATTTCGGGAAATTCTAAAATAGACTTCACTGTAGAGCCACATTCATTTCTGCTTGATCCAGGCCCTGGCACAGCTCACACAGTCCATTCAGCCCATTCACCGACTTAGGGCTGAAAATATTTATTTGTTTAGCATGAGTTTTCACCAATTTACCCTTGATGTGTGTGTGTATATATATATATATATATGTGTGTGTGTGTGTTATCTGTGAATTGGGGTGGTGGATTCTCATCTTCTTTACCCTAATACGGCCGTCTTCCTCTCCATGGATCTCTCTACCTTTCTAAAATCTTTGGTTTCTTTGTATGATTTCTACTTTTCTGTGTTGAATACGCTAGATCTAATGATTCTTTCATTAACTATGGACCAAGATAGAGAGGTGTTTTATCCTAGTTCTTGCATGGAATTTCTCAACTAACCTTGCTTGGAACCAACTCAAGAAGCATAGAGATCTATCACCAACAACAACATACCCAGTGATCCCACAAGTGGGTCTGCGGAGGGTAGGATGTACGCAGACCTTACCTTTATACCTTTATGAGGTAGAGAGGTTGTTTCCGGTAGACCCTCAGCACAACGGCGAGCATATAAATCTATCATTCACCAATAAGAAAATCTGGCACAAGATCTTTCCTTATTCCGTATCTCAATCTCATCCATCTTCTTTTCCGAGGAGTTTCTCTTCAGCCCGCATCTTTGATAAAAAAAAAAGGCCTGGTGCACTAAGCTACCGCTATGCGCGGGGTCCGGGGAAGGGCCGAACCACAAGGGTCTGTTGTACGCAGCCTTACCTTGCATTTCTGCCAGAGGTTGTTTCCACGGCTTAAACCAGTGACCTCCTGATCATATGGCACCAACTTTACCTGTTACTCCAAAGCTCCTCTACATGCCCGCATATTTGATACTACAAAGGAAATTTGGAAGTCTGAGTAGAAGAAACTTGGAGGTAGAAAACTAGAGTTTAGAGTAGAGGTATAACTAATTCCTGGTATACAATCTAGATGAGGCCACATGTTATCTTGTGTGACCATTAACTGAAGGAGCAGTAAGAGCTAATCCATCCATTTGCTTGGATATATACTTCACACAATAATACTTCTGGTGGGAATCTCCTTTGCAGTTAGGTTTGTTACGTGGGTATTTTCTTTTCTGTAAGAACAATAGAAATTCCAAAGAGGTCCCTTAAAACTACAGTTGATTCAGTTTTAGTCATCACATAACTTTGGTTGTTCGCAACATAAACAAATGTTAGCATTTTTGGCCACACAGGAGGTGAGGGGTGGGGGAGATGAATTTCATTCCTCATATCATATAGACACAGGAAGCTTACTGGAAAACAATCCTGGGCATGACTCAACCTCAAAAGTTAGCTCATAAAGTGAGGATTGCCAAGGACCAAATAAGTAGACAAATAACTCATCCCTCAACCAATGTGGAAAACGTTTGTATGAGCTTACAGTTTTCACCTCCTTTTAAGTATTTTTCGGCTCAGCTAACATTCGTAGCTGTCCATATCTTGATTTGGTGAGGTATGGATTTTCTCTGTTGATGTTAGTGTCTCAATTATTTATTAATTTAAATAATTTATTTGTGCATGCGAGGTATTGGTTCTTTTTTCCCTTGGGATGTAGGGGAGGGTGGAGAGGGGTATATTAGGCAGATGAAGCACTTGAGATATTCCAGAAGTGTTTTATAGCAACGAGCTGACTGGGGACTTATACATTCTCCCTTAACAGCAAAATTATGGTTTCACTTTAACCCGGAGCACTTTGAGGTGCTAAAGTCTTGAAGCTCACTGGTGCTGCTAGAGAATAGTGCAAAAGAGGCTGATAAATCATACAAGCCTGGGTCCATGTGACTTGTGTTTTACTTCAGCTTGATGCCTTTAATAGAAGGATCAACATAGCTTCAGGGGAAATTGCAGTTTGAAAGGTAAGGAACTATACTGCTGAATTTATATTGTCTAAGTTACTTCTAGTTTATTAAGATTTGTTGTTTGTTTTGTCACTTTCTTTAGATGCTCTAAAGGTATCTTCTCTCAGATATCAAGTTTGAGGCCTTGAACAAGATAAAAGTCCACAAACATATTTTTCACTCAAAGGAGTTGAAGTATTCTGCATTATTATGTTAGTTTGAATTTGAGAAACTGTGGAATGATTGGAAGTTACTGGTTGCAAAAGAAAGGATCTTTATGACCCAAAATAGAACACTACTACCTCTAGTAGTTAACTGAATAATGTAGAGACAGAAATACATCCTCTTTTAGTAAGGAAAATTCTGAGAAAGAAAGTTAAGAATGGGGCTCTCTTGACTCTGAGATAGAGAGAAATGCAACAAATTGTTGGAGACTGGAGCAAACTACTTATTATGTGACCATCAACTATTGTATTTGCAAGATTGTAGCATGACAAAGAAAAACTTGCATGGAATTGGAAAAATGAGTTGGTAAGGATGGAAATACCGAGTTTAGGTGAAGTTTGTGAACTAATATCGATAGCAACTTGCAGCTTTGTGCTGAAGTAGAAACTAATGTTCCGCGATAAAGCTCTCTTGGTTCTCTCACCCTTCTCACACGTTCCTTCTCACAGTTTGGGCATTGAACTTTTTATCTGCCAAAGGAAATGAAAAGATTACTTCCAAATTAATATAATTAAAAAAAACTTATGTCAAACGATCGTTAACATGACTTGAAAATAAAAAACAAAGATTAGGAGAAGTTAAAGAAACTAGTGAACCAATCATTACATAAATAAAATATGTTCAAGATTTATTTATTTAATTATTCAGATCTTCCAAACATCCCTCGCCTAGAATTATTTTTTTTGCATTGTCAAGCTCTTCAACAGTAAGAAATCAGCACAAAAGCTAATTAATCTCTCACCATTAAACACCTAAATTATTTTGAATAGTTGAAAGTAAAAGAAAACAAATTCATCAAATCGAGATTTATGCAGTGAAAGTTATGGAAACAAGTATTGGCCATAATGAAATTAAAAGTTTAATGTTTTATAGGTTAGATTCTGAGAACCAAGACCCCAGGAAATAAAAGTTTAGGACATTATTGAGATTATTATGCAAATCTAGCTTGCTTGATCAGCATTTGACAAAAATTTAATGTTTTATAGGTTAGATTATTAAATTTCAATGAGTATGATACGGTTAGGAAATAGAGGGGAAAACTCTGGCAATAACAACAACATAACCAATGTATTCCCACAAGTGGAGTCTGAGGAAGGTATGATATTTCGCAGACCTTACCCCTACCTTTTTGGAGAGGAAAAAAATCTGGTGTCAATATTGCTTATCTGAATCTGAAATTAAAAGAAATGGCTGATGATAACACAAATCCGAAAAGAGAAAAAGACATATGCACCAAAATAAGTACATTCGCAGTTGCTCCAAAAAAAAGGTTGTACTATCATAGGAAGATTATTTCCATTTTTTTTATCAAGTAAAAGTATTTTCATAGAAGGGGAGCTTAAAAATCCAGTAAAGTTGTTGTCGTGTGAGAGGCGCGAGTTAGTGGAAATAATGTGACACCCAATTTTGTCCCTCCCCTTAAATCAATTACCAATAAATTAAACAATTTATTCCCTTTTTTTTAAAACTACAGTTTTTACCTCGCAAGATACACATAATAATAAATTCTTAATAACGGTCTAGCATTACAAATATTAAGCATTAATTAATTAGCACACCCGCATTTATTATTATAATAAAATAGTTTAGACTAAAAAAAACACCTAAATAATTTAATCACAATTTAAAGAATTTATCTACCATTAATTAAATAATACATCTAATACCTAAAACTCTACCCAACCCAACTAATACCCAGGCCCTTTTCTTTTACACCCCAACTACCGCAACATAACCCATTCCCTTTAACTCACCCCATTCGACCCATTCCCTTATACGCTCGGATCTCCTCGACTTCCCCAAACAAACCCTAAGAACAAACCCTTCAACCGCCGCATACACCCTCCTCACTCATGAATCTCACGGATTTTCGGGTTAGAAAATCCTGACAACCCAAATCAATCCTCCCACTTCATAACCGAATCGACCTAAACCAACGACCTTCCTAAGACCCCACGATCGAATCCATACCCCAAAATAGATTCCTTTAAGGAAATCAACCACACATCGATTCGCGCCATAACAAAAGCGATGCGAAATCTTAACAAAATCAATACAAATCGTCCTAACACTGTCAAAACTTACCATAAATCGAAGCCTAAATAGGGGTTATAAATACCCAACGTTCGAACATGCAAAGCCATCAATCGATCGTTCATTCAGGATCAATCAGCATCAGTCATCAATCATCGATAACACAAACAGCACTACAACCTTTCTCTTTATCATTCAATCTACTCTTCTGTAAAACAGTTTCTTTACGAGCTTCCCTTCGACGATTCGGGAAAACCTTTGTCGTCGCCTCGCTACTCCGCATGAGTTCTAAACCCATTTCCTTTCTATTATTTAATCGCTTAATTGATATTGTGTATTACGTGATGATATTCATGTTATTGTGTCGAATTTACTCAACTTAGTTTAGTCTTTGTTTTACGGATAAATCATCGATTGTGATTTGTGGCGTCGATGCTATCTTAAGCGTAGGCGTTCGATTATGGTTCTTCTGTGTATAGTTAATGTATAACATTTGTATAAAGTCTAGATCCATTTTGGGTTGTTAGTGGAAGTATCATAGTTCCTTCGTATATCTGTCAAGATTGTTTAATGTCTATCTTATTATTTCTTTGAATTCAAGATTGCTTAATATCTAAATAATTGTGTGATTCGATCTCGATTTCTCGTATTTGTCTTAATATAATCCGATTACCGACGTAAATATATTGCTATAGATTTTCTTTGCAACCACGACATGTATCACTGGATCTGAAATTTAGTGAAGTATAGAAGTTATTATCTCACTTTGATTTCAAGCATATTGTATATCAAGACCATGCTAAAACACTAGTCGGATACTATTTTGCTTAGATATATGTTGTATATGAATCGATTCGGTTTGTTTGTCTAAAAAGCAGTCATCTATGTTAAGGGATACCGATATGGTAGTATGAGATTTGTTTGATCTATAAGTCCCTGTGATGCGTTACGATTAGTCTATCTCTAAATGAACCATTGATTAATCATACCATTAAGCCTCGCGCATACTCATGCTAATGAAGTTGTTTAGATACTCGATGTGGATACATTTTGATACACCCCATAACTTGACATAAATCTGAAGTGCATTTGTTTAAGGGTCGATGGGCGATTTGGATGGTCCGAATCGGTTTGCTTGCTTTCTTACACCTTGATTTATGTGAGAATATACTTGTTTACATGACTTTTCCATGTGTGGATTCATGACTTATCTAGAGCTAAAATGAGATCCATCGTATGTACTTAAACTATTGGTCTTGAGATGTACGCCTATATTTTCCTTTAGAATTCTGCTCATCCAGTGTACGGTGAGCATCACCATAAAGCTGTGACTTACCTTTATATCTGCATCATTGCTCAATTGCTCACTATTTCCCATTGTCCGATATATTGTTTAAATCGCACGATAATATATTCAATGTATAAGGGTTGTATACCTTTGGTTTATGGGAATGTCTTGTGTATTTCAACCATATATATGGCTAGAAGGAGTTTGTATCTATGGGCGTGTCGGGTGATGGCCCGACATTTTAAAAATCGAATTTGATATTATTGGGCTTGAGTCATGTTTCTTGCACATTGAGGCCCATCACTTGACTATGATTTAAGATGTTATTTGCTGGTAGAATATCCTATTACAGTAATTAATATTGGCAGCGTGTGCCTAGTTTAATATGTCATTATCATGTATGATGGAGTTTAGAATATTTACTAATCATTTTCTTTCTTATTTCACATGATATGCATCGGAGGAATAATCAAGAGTCTCGGTACGAGACTCATCATGACTTCCATACCGCCAACCACACTTCCGCCGCAGGGCCTCCAAACAGCTATAGGATAGATGGTGTCGCCATCCGTTCTAGACATTACAACAACTCCAGTCTCACTCCTCCTTTGCTTATTTATGCATTTATTTATTTGCTTATTTATTATTGTTATATTTATTAACCTTGTAATTAATAGGATAATTAACTCTAATAGTCTTTGAATACTTTGGAAGGGGTAGTTTAAAGATAAATTCGTCTTTTACCTAGTCTAGGTTCATCATATAAATCTGATTCTAAAAATAATTAATCCTAGCCATGCTTTAGCCATGTAGTTAATATATTCCTCCATGTCTAATTCTTAAACTTTTCATAAACTCGTCATAAATATCATAGGAAGTAATTTTCGCATACACGTATAAAAAATAATTTCATAATTAACCGTTATATAAGAGTTTTTTTTTAATATCAATAGGAGTAATATATCGTTTTCTTATTTAAAATAATTTCATGTCTTGTAGTTGTATAATCAACTTTGAAAATTTTCGTGAGTCTAATAAGGCCCTTTAGTTATCAATATATATTCCTTAGATACTTACCTTTTACTTAAAAATCTCTTTTTCTGAAATATACATCCCTTAGCCAAATAAATTAACCTATGTTTGAGCAGACAACATGAGTTAGCGGATCCTTTAGGGTGCCTTGCCCCTTCCCTTTAGGATAATAAAGAATCCTTACTCAGAATCTTATTTAGTTTCACAGACCTTTAAATGGAGTTAATGCTGACTTTAATCAGTTAGTATTAAGGTGTCCTAATTCACCCAATTAATTAGGTGGCGACTCCCTTAAACATTTTTAACATTTATTTACACTTTTGGGAGGATAACCATTCCGTCGCGCATTTAAGCCTGAGAGTTCAAAATCGGGTGCGACAGCATGGCGACTCCGCTGGGGATAGACAGGTTCTTAACCATAACAAACATAGGTTAATTATTGTGCTTCTTTTTTCCTTTCTTTATTTATTTATTTGTTTTTTTTTATTATTTATTTGCTTAACTTCCTTAATTTGCTTATTTTGTGTTTCACACTTATTTGCTTTATATTTTGCCTAAACTATTTTGCTTTATATATGAATATTTGCATATTGTTTTAACTGCTATTTGTTACCGCTTTCCTTAAACTGGCATTCCGCTCATACTTCCTCCCTTATGGAAAATTCACACTATCACACACGACACGCGGGTGTGCTTTGCGCACCTGCAAATTTCTTTCAAACACCCAAATTTAAGAGAGTTGGTATTTTGCGCGGAGAATCCGGTCCAACCGGTGGTCGCGTAGCCTTCTCACTCGAGTAGTCCGCTCGGGAACCTTGCGTCTAGTAAGCCAAATCTTAGCAAACTTAAGATAGAGCTATACCACCCTTTATTTTTAGGGCATGCATGCATTTACCTTAGGTGGGTCGGTCCTTGGTATCGACACCACTATTAGGAAGACACCAAACTTGTCGATGGGTTTCTCAACCCAACGACCAACCAGCATATTATGTGTTGCACAGTCATGATAGATTTATCCAAGCCAAAAGACATGCCCAAAATTGGAAATGTAAGTTTATTTTTATTGTTTTTCAGCATTTGTAGCATGGATCATATAAGAATGGTTAGCGGAGTTCCTAATAAGCTAAGAGTATGGTGGGAGGATTTCGACATCAGCAGTCAGACAATGATTAGGAAGAAGTTGGGGTGTCTCATCTCACTATTTGGTATTTCGCCAGATCCGCATTTGATCCGAGCTTTAATCCAATTTTGGGATCCAGACCGAGTCATTTTCAAATTCAAGGATTTTGAGATAACTCCTACATTGGAAGAAGTGCATTATTTCACCAGCCTAGTTTACCAAGGTAGAAGACAGATTATTCCCAACAGCCAATCAGGGAAGAAATTACTACGATACATGGTGCTTAATAATAATAAGGAGTTGCGTTGCTTAGAGAACAAGTGGTTGTCTCTTGACTATCTTTACGAGAGGTATGGACATAATAACGCTTACAAGACATGCAAAAGCAATTCTCGTACTCTACGCCATTGGCAAACAGCGTCTATTGCGTTCATCCGCTCTACTTGGCACCTTGATTTTTCCTCCGAGTATGGCAAGATAAGTACTTGCATATGTTCGTGGCGGATCACTTTTCGAGGGAATTGTGGCATACAACCCACTTTGGTTCCTATGATTTTGGCGAAATATTCCGAGCTCTTGGGAAATGCAAAGAGATGACAAACTTTGAAGGTTGCAATCTTATCTTACAAATGTGGGCCATGGAGCATTTTTACCACGGTCGATATGACAGACGTTTGTTTCAAGATCCTACAAGATCGGCGGTTTCTATGATAGAACGAAAGCGGTTTGTGTCAGTCGGCATCAAAGATTGGTGCAAGTTTTGACATCCCGCACGGGATCGGATCGATGGAAATATCCTTTACTCCTCACAAAATGGAGCCTTTGTGCGTGGTAAAGAATTGTACTATATTGAGCTTATTGGTCTAAAAGGTCCGCAACCATACGCTCCCTACGCACACTCAGACAATTCGGCCAAAAGCAGATAATCCCACTCCGATCGGACATGGGAGTTTTGGAAGTTACATTTGGACCGGACTCTATGTGCCTCGAGCTAGACAAATTTTGAAAGAATGGGACGACATTAACAAAATAGACATCGGAGATGAACAAGCGAGACACACCGAGTATCGACATGGCTGCAAGAGGATCACATCAACACCACCTGACCCGAGAGGGAGCAAGGTTTGAGGACATGGACACAAGCAATAGAATGAAGAATAATCAACTCGAGAGAGGTCATCACCCCGCATGTGGGCCCTAATATGCGATGCGATAATACTTGGAACAGGCGGCTATACCAAAGAAGACCTAAGCTTCACTATCACAAAGAACGACACGATTATTTAGATTTCCATTGTTTTCTTAAAAATGTCATTTCAATTAGCTTTATTTCCAATAAAGGCATTCCAATACAATGGCTTGGGTACATCTAACGTGACTTTGCATTTATGGCGCTTAGGCCTACCTCTGGCATGATAGAGGCCCTGCGTATTAGGGGCGCTTTAATCTACTTTATTTGTTGAAGCTTCATTATATGCCCATATGTTCGCTATTACATTTATCTTGACACGTGTTTTGAACAAAGGACTTTTTACTCCTCGTCGGTGATTTGTGTTGGCAAGCCGGTGAGCACCCATATTTCACGGATCCAAAGCACGAGCAACAAAAATGAATGATTCAGGGGCAAGCGAGCAGGATGGCTTGGGACTCATCGCCATTCAACGAGAGGAACCAGAGACATCGAAGGAAATGCTCCATATTCGATGAATACCTTGCTCAATCTTGCAACAAATGGCGGTCGTGCAGCGAAATGGATAGACTCGGAAATTACTAAGTTATCTATAAGCCTCAACACACAACTACCACACTTCCTAATTCACGTCGCTTTCGGCGCCATCCCAACATCCAGCGGATAACCACAACCTCCCAATCCACAATACAACAACACGCCTCATAACCCGCGGCCCAAAGCCACAACACAACAACACACCTCCTCATAACCGCGGACCTTAAACGACCCTAACCCGCACACACGCCGGCCCGGATAATACAAGCCACCTTACGCCCAAAACAACCAACCTACTCAACCGACCGATGACATACCATAATAAACAATACGGATCACGTGTATGTGACCCGAGCACCCATCTCACACCTGTACCTATACCTCCCGAGTTTGCTCGATATGAAGAGGCGGAGAAGAGGACAAGAGTTGGAATAGATGAAAGCGTGGCGGAGAAATTCACGACTTGAAGAAAGCTTTTAAGAACCTTGGATGGACAAAGTCGCGAGGATTGGAATACGGATTTATCGTGCATCCGACGTCGAACTACCGTTGGATACAAGGTACAAAGTTTGACTGTTTGACGGCAAAGCAATCCTCGTGCACACGAGATCTATTGCGACAAATTAGTGGGAGTGGGAAGAGATCAATCAATCATCGTGAAATTGTTCATAAGGAGCTTGGTGGAGAAGCCTTGGATTGGTATACTTGAGGATCGAGGAGTGGCGTAGTTGAGGCGATGGCGAGACTTTGTAGATGTGTTCAGTTTAATACGGACAACGTCACGGGATTCTATCTAATGAAATTGGAGAAAAAGTCAATAGAAACCTTTAGGGAATATGCAATGAGGTGGAGATGCGAGCGTGAAGGTCCGACCACATGGAAGAAAGTGAAATGACAACCTTGTTTGTCTAATCACTGAAGGACCCGCGTCTTACGAGAGGTTGATCGGCGTCGTTGGACGCAATTTTTACAGTAGTGAAAATGGGAGATTTTGTGGAAGAAGGACTTAGAACGGTGGGATCACGAACACGGCGCTTTGCAAGCAACAAGCAAAGCCATACAATCGGAAGTCGATGGGAGGATGAATAAGAAGAAGAAGGATGGAGCAGCCCCAATCATGACGGTGCAACAACACAAAACGAATCGGGCCCTGACATACCAACCCCAACCCCAAACATACCAACCCCAAGTATACCAACCCCAAACATACCAAACCCCCACATTCCAAAACCCTCCATATGATCAGTTTAGCCAAAATACTCCCACATACAATCAACCTTCACCCATCTACACCACCCAGCCAATATACAACCCACGGGCGTTCGCCCACACAAATCCCTCACAAAACCGACCAGCATACCCACCCCCACAACAATACCACGCACAAAACACACCTAGACCCCGAACCGACACCGAGAGGAGGCCCACAAAACCATACACCCCGTTGGCCGAACCATACTCCCAACTATATGAAAGACTGAAAGCCGCTGGTTTTATACAACCAATCCCAGGGCGAAATCCTAATCCACTCCTACCATGGCATGATGAGAATAAGCATTGTGCATACCACTCTGGAGTGTCAGGGCACGATACAGATAGTTGTTATGCTTTGAAAAACAGAATTGAGGAGCTAATCAGAGAAGGAGCTATTCGATTGAAAGAGCCTTCCCCTAATGTCAACAACAATCCCCTGCCAAATCACGACAATGCTGGCGTGCACATGATCACCTTTGATGATGTGTACGATATGGAAGGGACTATCGTACCAATCAAGGAGAAAGAGACAGGGGGATCCTCAGCCCACGTTGCCCATGTGATTACCGCCAAGGTCAGAGCGCCGTTGGAAGTAGAGTTGAGCCGTCATAAGCCTCTGATGTCAGTCTTAGTACCAGGATGGAGTCATTTGATCAAACAACGTAATGAGGGTAAACAGAAACAGGTGGTAGAAGGCATTCTGTGACGAGGTCCGACAACGTTACTCATCCAGTAGAAGTATCGCGAAAGTCGCCCGGAAAAAGCGTGACCGAATCCAAGTAGAATTTTGGAGAAGGATGCCTCTGAGGAGACTATTCCATTGTAGAACGATTGAGTAAAACACCAAAGACAAATTTCTCTATTGTCATTGTTGATGAATTAGTGAACCACCGAACCGCTTTGATGGAGGTTTTGAAAGAAGTGCATGTGCCCGAGACCATGATGAGAACTTTTCGGATTGATCGGGCAGATTAAAGAAGTGCAATAGATAATATTCCATGAGAATGAATTGCCTCCTGAAGGTCGGGGTCATACTAAGGCATTGAACATAACAGTCAAGTGTGCTATTAAGTTTATCTCTCGTGTCTTGATTGATGAAATTCACCGTTAATGTATGCCCTTTGAATACTCTTCAACTTTAGAGTCAACATTGGGAAACTCATGAAAGCTACACAAGGGTAAAAGGTTTCGATGGGACCACGAGGAGCGTCGCAGCGAGATTGATTTGACACTACGGTCGGGCGCAGAGTTCGAGATAGAATTCCAAGTATTGGACATATCCACGCTACAATCTGATACATTTCGGTAGGCCTTGGATCCACTTGGTGAGCCGCCCTTCCACTTTGCATCAAGTCCTGAAATTCATCCGAATCATCATGAAGTTGTGGTTGAGGAGACAAGGACAACATCGCTAAAGGCAATTCCGTCATCGAGTATGGAGAAGCTGGATGGATCTGTCTACCATATGAACAAGATCGTAGACGTTAGCAAGGCTAAAGGGACGCGACTACCTCGCACTCCCAAAATGGTGGCCCGAGATCTTTGAGAAATGGTTTGAGCGAGCCGAGGACTTGGACCAAGACTAGGAGGAATCACAGAGCCGATTCACTTGCCGGAGAAGAAGGACACTTTTGGTCTCGGATATCAGCCCACTGCCGAGGAGATGATGTTATTTGATATCAGAAGGAAGGGTGAGTCTCATCTGCCAAGACCTGTTCCACCCCTGAATCATTCATTCGTCAAAGCATGCCCTGCTCAGCTACCAGAAGAGGAGGATGCAGACATTCTTGCGGATGGACTTCAAGGCCTTTTCATTTCTGAGGAAGAAGCAGAGTGTCATGCGGTTTTGGAAGACCACACAGATGACCAGACCATTTGGAGTGCAGAGCCAGGAGATGTCTTGAGCAACTGGACCTGTACCCCAACACTGTTTTTTCATGAGTCTGGGTAGAATTAATAATTAGACGTTTTAAACAATTCAATTCGTATTTTTTCTGAATTATGGAACCCGTTTTTATGAGCTTATTTCCTTTCTGAAGTTTTAATAACAAGTTATGTTTTAATCAACGCTCTTTATTCCCTTTCTTTCAGCATACAAAATAATATACTTGTCGATAATGAAAATGTGACATGTCATGAAACAAGCGAACAAAGTCAGAATAATCCGACAGAACCCGAAGGGAATTTCCCGCTAGAAGAATTAACGGAAGAGTTAGGAAAATTCGAGGATAAGTCGAAACCTAATCTGGATGAAACAGCTTGATAAACCTAGGGGATGATAAAGTCGTGAAGGAGACAAGGATCAGTGTTCATTTGAATACCACACAGAAAGAAGATTTGGTGGCCCTATTGAAGCAGTATGTCGACATATTCGCTTGGTCTTATGATGATATGCCAGGTCTAAGCACAGACATCGTTTCTCATAAGCTGCCCATTGAACCATCATGTCTTCCAGTGAAGCAAAAACCAAGGAAAATCAAGCCGGATCAGAGTTTGAAAGTCAAGGAGGAGATCTCCAAACAATTGGACGCAAATGTCATTCGGGTAGCAAGGTACCCCACTTGGTTAGCCAATATTGTGCCAGTAACAAAGAAGGATGGCAAAATACGAGTTTGTGTCGATTACAGGGATCTCAACAAGGCAAGCCCTAAGGATGATTTTCCCCTTCCGAACATTCATTTACTCATTGACAATTGTGCGAAGCATGAGTTGCAGTCCTTTGTCGATTGTTTCGCCGGGTACCATCAGATCTTAATGAACGAAGAGGATGCGAGAAGGCCGCGTTCACCACCCCGTGGGGTATATTATTACCGAGTCATGCCATTTGGACTTAAAAAGCGCAGTGCCACTTACGCAGAGCCATGACCGCATTTTTCATGATATGATCCATAAGGAAATTGAAGTCTACGTGGATGACGTCATTATCAAGTCGCGGAGGCTACGGATCATCCGTCCATCCGAAGAAGTTTTTGAACGATTGAGGCAATACAACTGAAGTTAAATCGGCAAAGTGTGCCCTTGGCGTCCAAAGGAAATTGTTGGGCTTGTGAGCGAAGGGAATAGAGTTGGATCCTTCGAAGATAAAAGCCATTCAAGGACTGCCTCCGAAGAATCGCAAGGAAGTGATGAGTTTTCTTGGTCGTTTGAATTATATCAGCAGGTTCATAGCACAATCAACAGTGATATGCGAACCAATATTTAAGTTGTTAAAGAAGGACGCCGCCACTAAGTGGACTTTGGAGTGCCAACAAGCCCTTGACAAAATCAAAGAGTATCTGTCAAATCCGCCGGTCTTGGTGCCTCCAGAACCCGGGAGGCCTTTGCTATTATACTTATCCGTATTGGAAAATGCATTCGGATGTGTGTTAGGACAACATGATGAGACAGGAAGGAAGGAACAAGCAATATACTACTTGAGTAAAAAGTTCACGCCTTATGAAGCTCGTTACACAATGCTGGAACGCACGTGTTGTGCCTTGACTTGGGTTGCCCAAAAATTCAGACATTACCTGTCCGCATACACCACCTATCTCATCTCAAGGATGGACCCGCTCAAGTATATCTTTCAGAAGCCTATGCCTACTGGAAAGCTTGCAAAGTGGCGGTCTTTTAAGTGAATTCGACATCGTATATGTCACCTGTATGCGATCAAAGGACAAGCGTTAGCGGATCATCTCGCAGAGAATCCGGTGACGAGGAATACATCCTCGCGGACCTACTTTCCAGATGAAGAAGTGATGTTTGTAGGAGAAGACATTTTAGAAGAATATCCAGGTTGGAGAATGTTCTTCGACGGCGCCGAATTTCAAAGGAGTAGGTATCGGAGCAGTTTTGGTATCAAAAACGGGACAACACTACCTAATATCGCAAAGCTCGATTCCGTGCACCAATAATATGTCGAATACGAGGCGTGCATACTAGGACTCGAATGGCTATTGACATGAACATACAAGAGTTCTTTGGTCGTAGGATTCGCACTGTTGATTCACCAAGTCTGGCGAATGGGCCACCAAGAATAGGAAGATACTTCCACCTACACCGCGTGAAAGAATTACGCAAGAGGTTCGTTAAGATAGAGTTCGGGCATACTCAGGGCTCAAATGAGTTTGCAGACGCTCTGCAACTTTGTCCTCCATGATTCAAAGATCCGGACAAGAACTATATTGACCCAATCAAAGTAGAGTGCTAGAGCAAACCTATTGTTCTCGGATAGATGAAGAATCGGAAGGCAAACCTTGGTATGGCGAGATCAAGAGGTATCTCAAGGCGGTGAGTACCGGAAGCGCGACCAACATACAAAAGAAGACTCTTGGAGGTTAGCCAACCATTTCTTCCCGGCGGCGAGGTCCTTTATCTGAGAACTCCGGATTTAGGTTTGTTAAGATGTGTTGACACTCGAGAAGCAAACAAGTTATTAGAAGAGAGACACCGGAGGCATATGCGGACCCGCGTGAACGGCTTCGCTAGCAAAGAAGATACTACGAGGAGGTTACTCGGATGACGATGGAAACAGATTGCATCGGTTTAGGCGAAAATGCCATCAATGTCGGATCCATGGCGACTTGATTCACGTGCCTCCAAATGAACTCAACGTCACTAGTTCCCACGGCGTTCGCGGCTTGGGCATGGGCGTCATTGGTCTATTGAGCGGCAGATCAAATGGACACGAGGTTTATCTAGTGGCGATCGATTACTTTACAAAATGGGTAGAAGCATCATACAAGTCGTGACCAAGAAAGTAGTAGTGGATTTTGTTCATCACAACATCATTTGTCGGTTTGGAATCCTGAATCAATCATAACCGACAACGGGTCCAATCTCATAGTGGTCTGATGAAGGAGAACTGCGTGAAGTTCAGGATCACTCATCGCAACTCTACCCCATATCGACCACAAATGAATGGAGCAGTCGAAGCGGCCAACAAGAACATCAAGAGGATACTGAGGAAGATGATAGATAACTACAGACATTGGCACGAAAATTTGCCTTTCGCCCTCTTGGGTTACCGTACTACAATCCGGACCTCCACAGGAGCAACACCATATCTCTTGGTTTATGGAGCGAAGCGGTCTTTGCCGGTGAGTGGAAATACCGTCTCTAAGAATCATCCGAAGCCGAACTAGATGAAGCCAAATGGATACTGAGTAAGTACGAACAATTGATGCTTATTGATGAGAAAGCGAATGAATGCGATGCCACGGACAACTTTACGAGCAGAATGGCGAGCTTTTAACAAAAAGTACGACCAAGAAACTTCCAACCGACATCAGTCTTTGAAACGTATATTCCCTACCCAAAGTGAGGAGAAAGGGAAATTCGCGCCCAATTGGCAAGGCCCTTTCATGGTTCACCGAGTGCTTACAGGAGGGCCCTCATCTTAAATGAAATGGGCGAAGTGTGGCCTAGAGCCATCAACGCAGATGCAGTAAAGAGATATTATATTTAGAGTGCTTTATTTTCATGTAATCACTTTGCTTGTAATCGAACTACGTTTGACACGATTCCGCTGCGGGATACGTGGCGCCATATCGGCGGTCCATTTCGAAAATACTCAATTACTTTGCTTATGTCGAACTACGTGCGACTGATTCCTTGGCGGATACGTGGCGCCACATCGGCCTCGGTCCATTTTTAATTTTAAAATCTTGTTTGTATCGAACTACGTTTGACACGATTCCGCTGCGGGATACGTGGCGCCATATCGAGCGGTCCCATTTCGTAAAATACTCAATTACTTTTGCAGTAATCTAACTACGTGCGACTGATTCCTTGGCGGATCGTGGCGCCACATCGGCCTCGGTCCATTTTTAATTTTAAAATCTTGTTTGTAACGAACTACGTTTGACACGATTCCTTAACGGATACGTGGCGCCTACATCGGCCTCGATCACGCGTAAAAACCTCAGTTTTGTCATTTTGCACTTTTGTGGTTGGTACTCAGTCTTGCCGTACATACAAGACAAACCTACGACATATATCCGACCCAGTTTCGCCAGTCAAAACTGGGACAATTTTTTTAGGATTGCGCCACGAAAGGACACCGACAGATATGATTCCATATGCTCGAAAGATCGACATGAATCGGGACAATTTTAAGGGTTTTACTACAAATGACGTCAATGGACATGGTTAAGTTACGCCAGGTTCCGGTCCCAAAATCGACAAATTTTAAAGAGAGCCTGACGTGAACACCAAGAGTATGGGAGAATATACCACAGATTTCAGATAGGGAAGTTTTGCTTTGTTTCACGACATGTCACTATTCAAATATCGACATAATTTCCTACTAGCACATATAAGTATATTTTCTCAAGATATAATATTTTTCAACAAATGTTTTGACCGAGACTCGAAATCAGACAGGGGTTACATGTCCAGACAAGACAACGCGTGCAAGTATCAAGAGCCAACACAAATCGGCCGACCCCCTCCCCGAACTCACGATGTTTCTTTGAGTGAATTTTGCAGGACAACAGGAACAAGGAGGGCAACAACATCCCAATACAACAGATCCGCTCACGAAGTCCATCTGCAACAAGTCTACATCAAATACATCTAGCAAAACCACATCTTCGTTACTCAGGCTACATCATTTACACTTTAATTATTCGATTATGCGTAACACGATTTTTATCTATGCCCTAGGAGGCGTCATTTGCATTTCGTCCATACAAGACGATAACGCCCATACAAGGCGTCATTTGCATTTCGTCCATACAAGACGATAACGCCCATACAAGGCGTCATTTTCATAACGCCCATACAAGGCGTCATGTGCATTTCGTCCATACAAGACGATAACGCCCACACAAGGCGTCATGTGCATTTCGTCCATACAAGGCGATAACGCCCACACAAGGCGGCTTTTACATTTTTCGTCCATACAGCGATAACGCGCCCATCTGGCGTCATTTGCATTTCGTCCATACAAGCGATAACGCCCATACAAGGCGTCATTTTCATAACGCCATACAAGGCGCCATGTGCATTTCGTCCATACTGACGATAACGCCCATACAAGGCGGCTTTACATTTTCGCCCATACAGCGATAACGCCACACAAGGCGCCATGTGCATTTCGTCCATCTGGCGATAACGCCCATACAAGGCGGCTTTACATTTTTCGTCCATACAGACGATAACGCCCATCTGGCGTCATTTGCATTTCGTCCATACAAGACAATAACGCCATACAAGGCGTCATTTTCATAACGCCATACAAGGCGTCATGTGCATTTCGTCCATACTGACGATAACGCCATACAAGGCGGCTTTTACATTTTCGTCCTACAGAAGAATACGCCCATCTGGCGTCATTTGCATTTCGTCCATACAAGCGATAACGCCCATCTGGCGTCATTTGCATTTCGTCCATAAGACGATAACGCCATACAAGGCGTCATTTGCATTTCGCCCATACAGCGATAACGCCCATACAAGGCGTCATTTGCATTTCGTCCATACAAGACGATAACGCCCATACAAGGCGTCATTTGCATTTCGTCCATACAAAACGATAACGCCCGTACAAGGCGTCACTTGCATCTCGTCCATACAAGACGACAACGCCCATACAAGGCGTCATTTGCATTTCGCCCGTACAAGGCGTCATTTGCATTTCGTCCATACAAGACGATAACGCCCACACAAGGCGTCATTTGCATCTCGTCTATACAGGACGGCGCATCATCACATAGTATACACAATCTGACTACAACCACAACACATATTCACATCCTTACATTGTTTTGACAGTTATGCACTAATGCCTCTATCTTAGCTTCAATCTACAGGAACGTTAACAAGCTGCAAAAGATGGAGCACAACGTGGACCTACCTCTTACGGCGAACTGAGGTAATTTGTTGGGAGCAAGGCTTCCCAACAAAAGGCAAAGGTGGACCCGAACGTCGACCTACTCTCTCCCAACATTCTAGCACCACAATAACTCATAGTCACCATAGCTTGACACTGGGACAGATGTTAAATCCGCGTCGGCCCCACACTTAGTTTTCGGACACCAGCGACACTTTGTTCCAATTCCGATGACCCAGACAAAATTGGCTATAAGTCAACGTCTTTGTCTGAAGATTCTTTCATCTTCTCCATACAAAGAGGGACAACTGTTGACACCCAATTTTGTCCCTCCCCTTAAATCAATTACCAATAAATTAAACAATTTATTCCCTTTTTTTTAAAACTACAGTTTTACCTCGCAAGATACACATAATAATAAATTCTTAATAACGGTCTAGCATTACAAATATTAAGCATTAATTAATTAGCACACCCGCATTTATTATTATAATAAAATAGCTTAGACTAAAAAAAACACCTAAATAATTTAATCACAATTTAAAGAATTTATCTACCATTAATTAAATAATACATCTAATACCTAAAACTCTACCCAACCCAACTAATACCCAGGCCCTTTTCTTTTACACATGACCCAACTACCCGCATTTCATAACCCATTCCTTTAACTCACCCCATTCACCCCATTCCCTTATACCCGCCGGATCTCCTCGACTTCCCCAGAACAAACCCTAAGAACAAACCCTTCAACCGCCAGATACACCCTCCTCACTCAAATCTCGCCGGATTTTCAGGTTAGAAAATCCGGCACAACCCAAATCAATCCCCTCCCACTTCATAACCGAATCGACCTAAACCAATGACCTTCCTTAAGACCCCCCACAGTCGAATCCATACCCCAAAATAGATTCCTTTAAGGAAATCAACCACACAATCAGTTCGCCTTGCCATAACAAAAACAGTACGAAATCTTAACAAAATCAATACAAATCGTCCCTAACACCCGTCCAAAACTTACCATAAATCGAAGCCTAAATAGGGGTTATAAATACCCAACGTTCGAACATGCAAATCCATCAATCGATCGTTCATTCACCATCGATCAGTCATCAATCATCGATAACACAAACAGCACTACAACCTTTCTCTTTATCATTCAATCTACTCTTCTGTAAAACAGTTTCTTTGCGAGCTTCCCTTCGACGATTCGGGAAAACCTTTGTCGTCGCCTTCGCTACTCCGCATGAGTTCTAAACCCATTTCCTTTCTATTATTTAATCGCTTAATTGATATTGTGTATTCTGTGTGATGATATTCATGTTATTGTGTCGAATTTACTCAACTTAGTTTAGTCTTTGTTTTCTGGATAAATCTGTCAGTTGTGATTTGTGGCGTCGATGCTATCTTAAGCATGTAGGCATTCGATTATGGTTCTTCTATGTGTATAGTTAATGTATAACATTTGTATAAGGGTCCTAGATCCATTTTGGGTTGTTAGTGGAAGTATCATAGTTCCTTCATGTATCTGTCAAGATTGTTTAATGTCTATCTTATTATTTCTTTGAATTCAAGATTGCTTAATATCTAAATAATTGTGTGATTCGATCTCAGATTTCTCGTATTTTGTCTTAATATAATCCAAGATTCAAAGACGTAAATATATTGCCTATAGATTTTCTTTGCAACCCTGACATGTATCACTGGATACGAAATTTAGTGAAGTATAGAAGTTATTATCTCACTTTGATTTCAAGCATATTGTATATCAAGACCATGCTAAAACACTAGTCGGATACTATTTTGCTTAGATATATGTTGTATATGAATCGATTCAGTTTGTTTGTCTAAAAAACAGGGTCATCTATGTTAAGGGATACCAATATGGTAGTATGAGATTTGTTTGATCTATAAGTCATGTGATCGATGCATTCGATTAGTCTATCTCTAAATGAACCATCGATTAATCATACCATTAAGCCTCGCATACTCATGCTAATGAAGTTGTTTAGATACTCATCGTGGATACATTTTGATACACCCCATAACTTGACATAAATCTGAAGTGCATTGTTTAAGGGTCAATGGACGATTTCGGATGGTGAATCGGTTTGCTTGCTTTCTTACACCTTCAATTTATGTGAGGAATATACTTGTTTACATGACTTTTCCATGTGTGGATTCAAAGACTTATCTAGAGCTAAAATGAGATCATCCCATATGTACTTAAACTATTGGTCTTGAGATGTCCGCCTATATTTTCCCTTTAGAATTCTTTCATCCAGATTACGGTGAGCATGCATCACCATAAAACGCTGACTTACCTTTATATCTGTCTGCATCGCTCAATTGCTCACTATTTCCCATTATCCGATATATTGTTTAAATCGCACGATAATATATTCAATGTATAAGGGTTGTATACCTTTACGGTTTATGGAATGTCTCAGGTATTTCAACCCCTTATATATGGCTAGAAGGAGTTTGTATCTATGGGCGTATCGGGTGATGGCCGACATTTTAAAAATCTGAATTTGATATTATTGGGCTTGAGTCATGTTTCTTGCACATCGAGGCCCATCACTTGACTAACGATTTAAGATGTTATTTCTTTGGTAGAATATCCTATTACAATAATTAATATTGGCGTGTGCCTAGTTTAATATGTCATTATCATGTATGATGGAGTTTAGAATATTTACTAATCATTTTCTTTCTTATTTCACATGATATGCATCGGAGGAATAATCAAGAGTCTCGGTACGAGACTCATCATGACTTCCATACCGCCAACCACACTTCCGCGCAGGCCTCCAAACAATATAGGATAGATGGTGTCGCCATCCGCTCTAGACATTACAACAACTCCATCTCACTCTCCTTTGCTTATTTATGCATTTATTTATTTGCTTATTTATTATTGTTATATTTATTAACCTTGTAATTAATAGGATAATTAACTCTAATAGTCTTTGAATACTTTGGAAGGGTAGTTTAAAGATAAATTCGTCTTTTACCTAGTCTAGGTTCATCATATAAATCTGATTCTAAAAATAATTAATCCTAGCCATGCTTTAGCCATGTAGTTAATATATTCCTCCATGTCTAATTCTTAAACTTTTCATAAACTCGTCATAAATATCATAGGAAGTAATTTTCGCATACACGTATAAAAAATAATTTCATAATTAACCGTTATATAAGAGTTTTTTTTTAATATCAATAGGAGTAATATATCGTTTTCTTATTTAAAATAATTTCATGTCTTGTAGTTGTATAATCAACTTTGAAAATTTTCGTGAGTCTAATAAGGCCCTTTAGTTATCAATATATATTCCTTAGATACTTACCTTTTACTTAAAAATCTCTTTTTCTGAAATATACATCCCTTAGCCAAATAAATTAACCTATGTTTGAACGGACAACCGCAAGTTAGCGGATCCTTTAGGGTGCCTTGCCCCTTCCCTTTAGGATAATAAAGAATCCTTACTCAGAATCTTATTTAGTTTCACAGACCTTTAAATGGAGTTAATGCTGACTTTAATCAGTTAGTATTAAGGTGTCCTAATTCACCCAATTAATTAGGTGGCGACTCCCTTAAACATTTTTAACATTTATTTACACTTTTGGGAGGATAACCATTCCGTCGCGCATTTAAGCCTGAGAGTTCAAAATCGGGTGCGACAATAACCTCTTGCAAAAATGCAGGGTAGGGCTGCGTACAATAGCTCCTAGTGGTCCGGCCCTTCCCTGGACCCCGCACATATGGGAGATTAGTACACCGGACTGCTGTTGTGCGATTTCCACGTTGCTCAAGCAAGTGTACGTATCGTTCACAAGTAATATAGTCTGTAAGACCGAGTTTATCGTCCACAGAGACTGGTTTCTAAGTACCGTCCATCTATTTTATGTTATCTATTTGACAATCGATAATTGAGTTGAGTTTTTGTTTAACTACTAGAATAATTGCAAGAATTAACTAAACTATTTAAGTTGTAATCAGTTTTGAAGGAATTAGGTCTTCAAAAATCTTCGATTATCCACTCTATTCAATCCTTAATGCAACTTAGAATGACTTCTTCTTCTATGTTAAGATAGCGGTTAACTAGACTGTCTTATATTCTGGTTAGGATATATAATCACTCAACCCCAGTGCAGAACTCTTCTATATTTCTATGATAGGATTTGCCACATAGGAGGATTAAGAACAGTAACCTATAATGATACACAAGTATCGGGGTACTTTCGTCCGCGATTTTAACCTATGTCTATTGAATTACAGCATATCCAAATCTCTCCTCTCGGTTCTGGATTCAAAATCATATAAATTATGATAATTCGTGATCAATTAATTATCAAACATTCATACCAATTATTGAATAAATCTTAATCTAGTGAAGAAGATATCAAACTACTGCATCAATTCATGAATAAGAGTTTCAAGCAATTCATAAGGAAAACCCTAATAAAGTGTTTAGCTCCTAGCCATAGTCACACTAAGAACTAATACAAATACCAACATAAACGAATTGCAAAGAAAAGAAAGAAAAATTATGTAGAACTAAGTCTCCAATTGTAGCCTCAAATTTGCCCTGAGTTGTGTTGTGTGATGGAATGTCCAACTCCCTCAACTAGACTAATCCCTAGGGCTTAAGTATGTTGCAAATTTCGTGCCTTATGGACCCTTCTGCCCTTGGCCAATTCTACTTCGGATTTGGAAAATTTCGCGTCGGCACCGCGGTTCTGCAGAATGGCACCGCGGTGCCGAAAGTCCTGCAGCCTCTCAGTAAATATGGCACCGCGGTGCTGCTTTTCCTTCGTCCGAATTTCAAGTTTTCAACCTTTTTTTGCCTCGGGACCCTCCTTCTCTGCCCATGTTTCGCACCTTTTCGCCATTTTGCCTTTTGAACCGCTGTGACTCAAAAGAAAGAAAAACGAACCTAATATTATACTAAACACAACAAAAACAAGTGAAATACTAACTAAAAATGACTCAAAAAACGTATACAAAATACGTCTAACAAACCCCCAAACTTAAACTTTGCTCGCCCTCGAGTAAAGCAGAAAACAAAAACAGAGAAACAAAATCAAAAAGACTCAAAGACTCAAATCAAGCAGTTGCACAAGGTTACTTAGAAAAGAATGAGCGTCAGTGGAATAATATGTTGGAACATATGTAGCATGACTATATAGCAATCTAGAGTTTCAAGCCAGATATTTCGCAAATTCATTTCAATCACACAAAAGAAATATGAACACTAACTCATGCATGTCAATTTCATTTAGTTCTACGGGTCTGTTTACTTGCTATTCTCCACTAATCATAAACATACATTCTAGAGATCTTCAGGACTTTTCAGGGTCGTAATGTAGGCTTAGGCATGGGTAGGTAAGAGTAGACATTTAGGCTCAAATTACGTACCATAAGCGTTTTTCTCATTCAACCATTTTGTCCTTCTTTTTGGTATTATTTTTCAGTTCATACCTATCGTTCCCCTCTTCTCTTTTTGAGAGCATGAAACACATCCACATAGACACCCCCAAACTTAAGCTTTTATATTTTTCATTGGGGTGCATCAATTTTTCACTCTCTTTTGATATTTCTTTTTCACACTTCTTCATTCCAATTTTTCAATTACTGATTATGGCACACAAGGAAATCATAGGGTGTCAAAGAAATAACTTATTTTAGGCTCAACGGGGCTGACTAGGGATACAATTTATTGCAAGGTAGGTAATGAAAGGTAAAAAGGGCAAACAAAGAAATGTCTGAGTCATCTCCCTAAACATGTACATCCTAACTATTTCGCCTCAAATAACAAGCAATACTTCGTAGACATTTTCAAATTGACAACGCATCAACTAAGCACAATATCCCAAATAATTAGATTTTCATGAATTTTTGACATATCTAACTTGAGCACACAGATTTTTGCTTCTAATTCCATTACATTATCCCACTTAGTTCACTAGGCGTTTTCAGCAACTACAGCATGCAAAAAAAATTGACTTATATAGACACAATAAAAGACACAAAAGAAAAAAACTCATAAAAGACACAAAAACATAAGTAACCTCAAACTTAAATGACACATTGTCTCAAATGTGTAACGACTCAAAAAATAATAAAGGGACAACTTACAGACAATAGCGGCTCAAAATGGTGGTGGTGTCGGCGGATACTGCATTGACCACTGATCGAACCTGGTGCTCAAATCATCGACGCGCTGGCTCGAGTCCGATGCCTCAGCATCTCTGCATTCGATTTAAGAGCATCTGTTCATGGTTTCGCAGCATCTGTTGTTGGTTTAAGAGCAGTTGCTCCATCATTGGCATTGGAGGCTCCAAGGACAGGAGAGGCTGGTGGCTGTTTTCTCCTGCTTCATGTTGTGTGGCTGCCTCATGCTCTTCCTCGTCCATGGCTGCTGCGTCTGCTGCTCCTGGGCCCCCTCTTCTTGCTTCTGGTCTCGGAGTGGGGTCAAGGAAAAAGTGCACTAAACTGTAAATCACAGGAAGCTGGCTTTTCTCAAGAATATTCGTGGCGAATGTTGGGACTCCATCCATATCACACAAGGCCGAAATGAGTGACCCATGTCTCAGTCCGCCAGTAGTAACCAGCCTGCTAATCTCCCCTATGCTCTGCGCTTTCTCTCCCCACATCAATTGTCTTGCTTGACATGATGTCATAAATGATCTTGATTCTGTCTGTAGGCACATTGTTAAAATAAGTTGACGGAATCAAACGAGCACTTATGAAATACAGCCATCCTCTGACTGTTCTGTTAAATTGGCATCGGGCAAGTCTCTTGGACCCGTTACGAGAAATGTTGAATTCGGCGCATGGGTAGCACAAAACTGCTGCAACTGTGTCCCACATGATGTGGTTGACATCTCTCGACCAACTTCTGAAATGTTGCGGGTTATAACCCTGGTCTTCAACATCATAGGTCTTTAGTATCGCATTCACTGCTTCAGAACTTACGGGCACATATCACCCTCTAACAAAGCATCTCCCGTCCTCTTGCTCGGGATAATTAACATAGAATTCCCTCACAAGGCTAGTGTTCTGAAGTGGAATCCTTTCTGGATTGGTGAACCTTCTCCAACCATTCGCCTCGATCATGGCCCTAATGGGCTCGTAGTCGTCATCATCATCAAATGGCATGGTCTGGTAGTCCATGCCTCTCTCTGGTATCAATGCTCTAGTGCTTATTTTATTATATCGATCTTCCGCCTGTTTGTTGGCAAATCGAGTAACATCATATTCTGGAGAATGGGGAAGCTCTGGCGGTTCGTTTTCTAGAGGTCATTGTGAGGGCAGCGTTTCCTTTGTTTCTTTGAGGTTTCCCAACAACTCTCACTCCACACAGCAGCAATTCACCAAGCACAATCAGACCACATCAGCAATTCAACACGAATCAACTCTACACAGCAACCCAACAACACAGCAACAACCACGCAGCGCACACCCACAACTACACAACACCCTACCAACACAGTCCGTACAACCCCCAAACTTGCAAGCTACTCTCCCTACTAGCCTGCCTTGAAATTACAAGAACAATGATGAAGATTACCTTTTTGAAGAGTTGTTCCTCACCAATTTCTTGACCCAGATGGAAGGAGTGATGATGGTGTAAGATGAGAGGGTTTTTTATGGGGTGGTGTGTAGGGATTGTTGGAAGAATTTGGGGAAGTTTAGGTATTTTTGTGTGAGAGAGAGAGGATTTTCGGAATTTTTAGAGAGGAAAGGTTTGTGTTTGTGTGGGAAAGGATTTGGGGGTTTAGGGTTTTTAATTCAGAAATCTCGTCCCGGCACCGCGGTCCTGCATGATGGCACCGCGGTGCCTAAAGTGTTGTGGCCTCTCTGAACATTCGGCACCGCGGTCCTGCAGAGTCCGTATTTTCCACCCTTTTCTTCCTGCTCATTCTCCGATTCCTGCACCTGGCATCACAACACAACAACAATACCAAAAGTGAGACTGTTCTATTTAAACTAAATTGCATAATTTAAACATTGGGTTGCCTCCCAAGTAGCACTGTCGTTAATGTCTTTTAGCCGGATGCAGGTTCCTTATCAAATCATTGGGGTAAATTAACCCCACAACCTATCTACTTCAAAATCATTTTCCTCTTCCGCACTTTATTTTTCTTTTCTTTTCATTGGGTTCAGTAGGACTTACCTGTTTGTCAGCTTTCATGTCATGAACTTTTGTTGCAGCTTCCAAACTAGTCTGTGGGTTCACAGCTGTAGGAATGATCTCCTTATTTTTTATATGTGTTTGCTGAACTGCTGAGTCAGTTGTAATTACTGCGAAGCACTTGTTGCTGGCCAGAGACTCAATGGTGGGTTTGAGCACCTTGAATATCATCTCTTCTTCCTGAACCCTGAGTCTCAACTCTCCCTGCTCCACATCAATTAGAGTTATGCCCGTTGCAAGGAATGGTCTCCCCAAAATGATGAATATTTCATCATCTTCCTCCATGTCAAGAATGAGGAAGTCTGTTGGGAAGAAGAACTTTTCCACCTTGACAAGCACATCTTCCACTATGCCTCTGGGGTGCACCACTGTTCGGTCAGCCAGTTGCAGATTGATACTGCCCCTAAGTCACAAAGTGCCCTGTTGCATGTTACTTTGCCAATAGTGCAGGTCAGGGTGAAGCTTCCAGGATCTTTCAACTTAGGAGGCAGTTTCTTTTTTAGGATGACGCTGCACTCCTCTGTCAACGCTAATGTTTCATAATCAACCAACTTTCTCTTCTTCCCAAGTATCTCCTTCATGAATTTGAAGTAAGCGGGCATCTGTTCTAACGCCTCAATGAATGAGATGTTGATGACATAGACAGAATCATGAGATTGATACTAGCCCCTAAGTCACAAAGTGCCCTGTTGCATGTTACTTTGTCAATAGTGCAGGGAAGGGTGAAACTTCCTGGATCTTTCAACTTAGGAGGCAGTTTCTTTTGTAGGATGGCGCTGCACTCCTCTGTCAACGCTATTGTCTCATAATTCACCAACTTTCTATTCTTCCCAAGTATCTCCTTCATGAATTTGAAGTAAGCGGTCATCTGTTCTAAGTTTTAACGCCTCAATGAAGGGTATGTTGATGTGAAACTTCTTAAATACCTCCAAGAATTTGGAGAACTACTTGTCTATGGCCTTCTTTTGGAGCTTCTGAGGGTAAGGGATTCTATCAGTGTATTCCCTCAAAGGTGCTGGTGGAGCTTTCTCAACTGTAGGGTGGTCCTCAGTGACCTCCTCCTTTCCTTCCTTCCTCAACTGCTTTCTCACATTCTTTATCATGAACTACTGCGGGTTGTGGAGCAACCTGCTCTAACTGCTTTCCACTCCTTAACAACACTGCCTGGCTCTCTAGGATTGACCTCTGTATTGCTTGGGAGAGTACTCTGCGGCCTGTTGGTTACCATCTTCGCCAGTTGCCCAACCTGCGTTTCTAGGTTCCTGACAGATGACTTAGATTCAGACATGAATTGATTTTGTGAATTTGTAAGTGTAAGCAATGCAACCCTCAGCTCATCAGGTTCTCCTGTTGTTTAGGTGGTCTAAACTGCTGGGATGAGGTAGCCTGATTTTGTGCTTGCTGGTTCTGGTAATTACCCTGATATGGTTGTTGTTGGGCCTGGTCGCTCATCCACGAAAAGTTAGGGTGATTCCTCCACCCTGGATTGTATGTGTTGGAATTATAAGGCCGCTGAAAGTTCTCAACTGCCTGAATCTGCTCCATTGACACATTATTGGGGTCCACTGTGCATCTGTCAAAGGAATGCGATCCACCACAAATCTCACAATTTACCGACATCTGGACTGCATTCACCGACATAGTGTTCTGCTGCAGTTGCTTCGGAAGGAACGCAGGCATTCGGGCGGTGATGACATCTAATTCATGTATGCCCATAGTCTTCTTGCTATTCATTGACCTGTCATCTGCCCCTTGATGATTGTTGGCAGTCATGTCTTCCAGTAGCTCATGTGCCTCATTGGCACTCTTTCCGCTCCCCCTGCTGCAGCATCAATGATGGTACGAGTAGTACCACTCAGCCCATTATAAAAAATGTGGACCAACATCCACTTCTCTATGCCGTGATGTGGGCATTCCTTTGCAGACCTTAAACCGCTCCCACGCATCATAGAGTGACTCACCATCCACCTGGTAATAATTGTTCAACTCTCCCATTAACTTTACCGCTTTTGAAGAAGGGAAGAACTTTGCAAGAAACGTTTGGGCTAGGTCCTGCCAGGTGGTGACGGAGTTGGCATGCAGTGAGTTCAACCAACTTTTGGCTCTGTTCCTAAGTGAGAACGGGAAGAGCCTCAATCTAATGACATCGTCAGTAACGTCATTGTACTTGAAAGTGGCACACAGCTCCAGAAAGTTGTCAATGTGCATGTGGGGGTCTTCAGATGGCAATCCCCCAAACTGTACTGTGTTCTGGATCATGCTCAGAATGGATGTCTTGATCTCAAAGTTGTTTGCCCCTTTTGCTGGGAGCCTGATGCATGTCTGTGCACCAGTAACCATGGGCAGAACATAATCTCCCAAGCTTCTTTCTGCTGGGACCGGTATTGGCTCCTCTACATGTTCAGGGACCTCGTTGTTTGCCCCATTCTGATTCGGTGGTTGGTTTTCCATGGTCACTGAATCAGCTATCTTTTTATTTCGCATGTTTTGCTTGCACGTTTTCTCAATCTCAGGGTTGAAGGGAACAATTGTATCTGCTCCTCTCCTTCTTTGCAATCTCCCCCTTTTTGTTTTTCTTCACAAAATTCCATACGGTGCTAAAATGACTAGGATATTGATTCCCGATGTAGTCCTTACATTCCAAGAATCAATAGGATCAGTGTTATGCTCCCCCTTAACCTGCAGCAGAAAATCTCAAGCAGTATAGTACCGATGTTATGGTTAGTTAGGAGTTTATGTTATGTCTGTCGTGACTTACTTACAGCAGATGTGTAATCATTCTACAGTCATAAAAATCCACGTCAGACAAACATATATATATAGTTTAGAAAATAATCACAAACATATATCTGCCAGAACAGACCTAAATATCTCATCATTAAATATTACAAACCAAAAAATAATTCCATTGTCTGTGAATCCAAAACAGAGTAACAGATTGTCAGCCTTCAACAATTCATCATTCCAATCCATCCATCGATCATCAACACCTATCAACATTTTCATCTCCCTGAAACTATCAGTCAGTAGTCCGCATCATCTTCATCTCAACTCCTCTCCCCCTGCATCATAGCTTGGCCCTGCACCATCAGTAGCTCCCCCTGGATGTCTGCTTCCAGCAGCATCATCATCTCCCATTTTTTGTGAAGAAAGTATGTCCTCATAATAACTCTTGGCTCGCACAAGTTTTTGAATCTGCCTGTCAATTTCAGCAATGCGCTTTCGAAGCCAGTCTAGGGACATTGGGACCTTTCCACTATCTATGTTGCTAGGAATGTTGGCAACATCCTTCGATGTATCACAGTCTCATTCTTCTTTCTTTCAGGGCAGATCAATCACCATATCCCTGCTGTTTACAACTGCTCTCTGTACTGAGTAAACCTCTAGGGCTGGACTCAACTTCTCTCCTTTCAGAGTCTTAAAACCTTGGTTTAACAGGATTTGGAAGATTAATGAGGGGTATGGAATAGCAGAGTTGCTTTGTTTTTCTGCCAAATTGTTAACATGGTTGAAAATAATGGTTCCTAAGTCAACATGCTGGTTCCTCCAAGTTTATAAAGCAGTGATGTTTGTCAAGGGTTACAACTGTATCGTTGAGAGAGAGTAGCCAGTTGTATATAGACAGTTTGTGCATGGTGCCAAACAAGGCAGTGAACTTAGAGACAGGATTGCGAGGGGCCCAAACAGTGATCAGATTCTCCGTAAGGTATTTGATCATTATATTGAGTTCTTCGACAGTGGGGTTCGGTTGAGACTCTCTTTCATTAATGCTTATCCCAAGTGTGGAGTTGATAATATCGGGAGTAAATGTGTATACTTTGTTGTAGAGATACACTTTTCCGAATTTCTTCGAGTTGGTGTCCCTCACAACAAGTTGCAGATTAGCATAGAAAATCCTAATTACCTTCTCACAATAAGGTCTCTTTCCAAAAACAGAGCTCAAAACTTTGCAACTACTCAAGAATTCGACTAAATTATTGGTGGAAAATAAAGAATGGTCAATCACTTTTTCTCCTTTTACTCCTCTATTCTTAAACCAATTTCATCTATCAGAGCATGATTTATTTTGGAACAAAGGGGAGTAAGGCATTACCTCAGAATCTGTTTCAGATTATGTGTGCTCCTGTCCTGATGAGGAGGGTGCTGGTGTTTCCTCGGATGTTGGGGCAACATAGTCAGGGTCTTTTACCTCATCAGTTGTTCTCGATGTTGAGGCAACATTTGGTGTAAAGCTCCAGAATGTTCGGCGAGTCCCCTTTGGAATGAAGTTCCTTAGGGGAATGTCATCTAACATTTCCTCTTCTGCTTCTTTCTGGGCTTCATCTGACGGAGTGGATGTTAATGGAGAGTTTGGAGGACTTTGCAGGTCGAAATCAGTGTCAGTGCTTATGCTTGTGGAGATGTCAACAGACTGAGTCGATTCTTCAACATGGAAAGTCGACTCTGCCCTAGACTTCTTAGTAGTTTGACCTTCACCGAACTGTCTCTATGTGAATCTCTCCTCGACCGGTCAGGCCGAATCGGGGCACCACTTGGGATGGGAATGGCTCAGCCCACATGCATCATTTGATGAAAGCACTCCAGTCGCCTCCGATGATTGGTTTGTCAACCACACTTTCTCTCCCTCAAATGCTTTTAAAACCCCTTTTTGATCTTCTGGTCGGCATTGTTGATTTTGACTCTCTCGATGCAATGTTGGAGAAATTAAATGTTGTATCAACATCGATTGGGTTTTCCGAGTCACCTGAATAGCAAACATGTAATGACTCATCTGAACCAAGAAGAATCATCGCTGCAGTGGCGTCTTTCTCAGCAGGTTTCAGTTCATTGATGGCTACATAGTACTTGTACATCTTGTTGCTATTTGGTGGACTTGTTAACATAGGGGAATACCCTTTGATGTTTGTCGATTTTGGAGATATGGACATGGGATAGGGTTTCGATGAGTTGGGCGTGTTAGAGAAGTTTTGGCTTTGAAAAACTGACGGTTATGTTTGGGCTTCCATTTGATGGATTGATAGGCAGCTTGATGTGACAAGGCAGAAACAGAAATGGGGGTTTTTATCATGGCAAACTACAATTACATTCAAACTCTTTTTCCTTAAATTTAGGTAGTATAAAATAATGAGAACTCTTCAAATACCTAAAACAAAGGATTTTACATAGCACAAAACATCATTAAATTTTTTAAAAAGAAACGGTCCTCTAATTTTGGATTTTCGTTATTTAGAGAGACGTGTTACATACCACAACCCAGAAAAAAAAAAAGATTAATCAATGTACTGGGACATGATGTTGTGAATGATGTTGGAAATATTTCAAAGTTCAACAAGCATTTTGAGACTCCAAGGATTTATGATTTGACAACAGATTATTCGGTATATGTTCCCTATGTGACTGATCGTTGGACTAATGTGACATTTTACCATTGTCCTTAATCAACTTAGTTGAACACATACAGAAAACAAAATAAAATATTAAGGTGTTTTCAACCTTCTTGAAGCACATGGTAATCCTATAGAATAGGAACGGTACCAAACTGAGAGCTTTGCTCTTTTTGTATTAAACCAAAATTTTAGTAGAGGTTTCGCCTTCTTATGATACTCTTTTTTTATGATATACATATATATATATATATATATATATATATATATATATATCATCGCAGAGAACGGTATCACATTCAAAGTTTCAAACCTTGTCCTTGTAAAGTCATGCTTGATTTTTTTGAAAAACAGAGCAACATTACTACAACACATATCCTGTACATTGACTCAAACAGTAAATGTTACCCAGAATGTTAGGACAATATTTCAGACAACATCTACCCAGCATGTCTTATTTTCAAAAAAAAAACAGAGACCAAGAGATTTTTTCAAGCTAGAAAATCTCTCATGATCTAGGGGTTTGGTAAAAATGTCAGCTAGTTGAGAAAGAGTATCAACATGTTTGATTTGAACTAGCTGTTTTTCCACTAAGTCTCTTAAAAAATGATGTCTTATGTCTATGTGTTTTGTACGTGAATGCTGAACAGGATTTTTGGAAATATTAATAGCACTCAGATTATCACCGTACAAAATCATGGAGTTGTTAGAAATGCCATAGTCATCAATCATATGTCGTAACCAAATCAGTTGAGCACAACAACTTTCAGCTGCCACATATTCGGATTCGGCAGTCGAGAGTGACACGCAATTTTGTTTACGACTGTACCATGAGACTAGATTATTGTCAAGATAAAAACAACCACCACTAGTGTTTTTCCTATCGTCTACATCATCGGCCCAATCTGAGTCACTATATTCTATTAGATTATAATTAGTGTCTTTGAAGTACCAAATTCCCAAGTCACTTGTACCGGTAATATATCGAATGATACGTTTTACGGCATTAAGATGAGATACTTTGGGACTGGCTTGGAACCTGGCACAAACACACACGCTAAACATGATATCAGGGTGACTAGCAGGAAGGTATAAAAGACTACCTATCATAGATCGGTACAATGTTGGGTGAACATCTTGTTCAACATCGTCTTTACACACCTGTTGCGTAGAGCCCATTGGAGTCTTTATGTGTAGCATTTTCCAGACCAAATTTTCTAACAAGATTCTTGGCGTACTTGCTTTGAGATACAAAGATCCCTTCTTCATTATGTTTAATCTGCAAGCCTAAGAAAAATGTTAGCTCTCCAATCATGCTCATCTCAAATGTTGTCGACATCACTTCGACAAATGACTTTAAGAAGGATTTTGTAGTTGAGCCAAAGACAATATCATCAACATAGATTTGAGCTATGATTACATCTACTCCGTGTCTTTTAATGAATAAAGTTTTGTCAGCTTCTCCACGGATAAAACCAAAATCAATAAGAAAGTTAGTTAAACGACCATACCATGCACGTGGTGCCTGTTTTAGACCATACAAAGCTTTCTTGAGCTTGTATACATGATATGGATGGTGAGGATCTTCGAATCCTTTTGATTGTTCAACGTATACTTCTTTGTCCAAGTATCCATTGAGGAAAACACCTTTAACGTCCATTTGGTGTAAGGTAATTTTCAAGTAACAAGCAATAGCAAGAAGTAATCTTATTGACTCAAGTCTAGCCATGGGAGCAAATGTCTTGTCATAGTCGATACCTTCAAATTGTGTATATCCTTGAGCAACAAGTCGAGCTTTGTTCCTCACAATCTTCCCTAACTCATCTAATTTGTTTTTGAATATCCACTTAGTCCCAATAACATTAGTGTTGTTGGGTCGTGGTACCAAATCCTAAACCTCATTTCGGGTAAATTGCTCAAGCTCTTCTTGCATGGCTTGAATTCAAAAATTATCTTTCAATGCTTCCCCAATATTTTTAGGTTCCATAGTAGATGTAAGACAAGAAAAACTAACATGTTGGTATATGGTGGACATACACACATACCTTACCATTTCTCGGTAGTTCACTAGCTCTTTCTCTCTTATTCGCCTCTACTCAAAAACTCCCTCTATCACTTGGTCGGATGGATGGTTCCTCATAATCCTCGATGGATGGTCTCTTCTCACTTAATCATTCAGCTAAGTAGCAGACTCCTCCTCGACATCATCCTATGTGTTCTCTCTTTGAGGTTCAGATATTTCCTCTGATGTTGGGACAACATTTGTTGCTTCAGTGGATTGCTCCTCTTCAACTACAACTACAATGTTGTTTTCTGAAGATCTACCAGATACATCCAGCAGGTCATCGAAAATAACATTAATAGACTCCTGGATGGTTTTTGTCCGAAGATTGTATATTCGGTAGGCATGGCTACTCTCTGAGTAGCCAACGAATATCCCCTTGTCGCTCTTAGAGTCAAATTTAGTCAGTTTATCCCTGTCATTAAGAATATAACACACAACTAAAGATATGAAAATACTTCACTGTAGGTTTCTTTCCATTTAACAGTTCATAGGGTGTCATCTTGGTCCATGTCCTTAGATAGACTATATTACTTATATGACATGTTGTGTTCAAGGCTTCTGCACAAAACATCTTTTATAATTGCTTAGAACTCAACATCACTCTTGTCATTTCCTATAAAGTTCTGTTCTTTCTCTCGGCAACCCCATTTTGTTGAGGTGTTTTTGGTGCTGAAAATTCATGGAATATGCCTTTCTTTTTACATAATTTTGCAAAGGTTTGATTTTCAAATTCCTTTTCATGATCAGATCTTATTCTGAAAATTGAAGAACAAAACAGGTTCCATATTCTAGAGTAAAATGTTCTAAACATCTCAAGGTTTGTGATTTTTCCTTTAAAAATATATCCAAGTAAATATGGAAAAATTATCAACAATCATATAAGAGTATCTCATTCCTCGTAGGCTATCTACCTCAATTGGACTCATAAGATCCATATGCAATAATTGGAAAGAATGAGATGTACCTGAATGTTGTTCGTCACGTTGGACAACATTATGAGAGACTCGGGTCTGCTTTCCCTTTAAGCAATATTCACACAGTGTTTTATCTTTTGAATCCAGTCTGGGAATGCCTCTGACAGCTTCAAATGAGATCAGCTTCTCCAAGGTGCCATAGTTGACATGTCCCAACTTCTGGTGCCAAAGTGTCAAGTCACCTACCTTTGCGGAGTTGCAAATCTCTTGTCTACCTACTAGATAGTAGTTATCTCCGGTTCGGGTTCCTGGCATGACACACTTGTTTGCAGAATCTGTAACCTTGCATCTAAGCTTTTTGAATTTCACCTCTAGATCGCCATCACATAGTTGGCTTATGCTAAGGAGATTAGCAACTAAACCTTCTACATGAATCACATTCTTCAAGGCTGGTACATTTGAAATATTAAGAGTTCTTCTACCAATAATCTTACTCTTACTTCCTCCTCCAAAAGTCACGTACCCTCCATTGAATGCTTCATACTCCTTCAAGAGACTTTTGGTACCTGTCATATGACGTGAGCATCCACTATCGAAGTACCAAGAACCTGTAATGTTGGTACGCAAGGCAGTTATGCATACATTACATCTCAAATTCAATTTGGGTACCCACTCCTTTTCAAACCTTTTCTTCCTTCTGCTCTCAGGTTTGTTTCTTTGAATGTTGTCAGTGATGTTGGGCAACATTGGTGACAACACTTTAGGCAATAGTCTGAGTGCAGAGTTTTGAAGTTTGTAGCAGTAGGGCATAAGATGTCCTGATCTTTTACAGAAGCTACATACAAACTTCGATCCAATCATATTGATATGAGAGTTACTCGCATTTTCTTTGACAAATTTTATCCTCTCAGTTTGATTATGGATCCTGAAAGTATTGGTTTTCCTAGGAGATTGGTAACCAAGCCCAGTCCTTGTGGGATTGCTGAAGTTCAGTATTTCATCCAATTTGGAGGTTCCCATGTTGAGCCTTTGAAACGTGGTCTCAACTGTGTTCAATCGTGCACGAATCTTACCAAGCTCTAGACCCTTCTTGGTAAGTGTCACCTCTAATCGGTTGATTATGCCTTTCAAATTGCTATTCTCAAGAGTCAATGATTTTGCTTTTGAGTTTAGTTGCTCAGATTTAGTGATTAAGGCTTTACAAAGATTTTGTAATTCATTTATCGTTTCGTCTTTGGAGTCAACTAGATCCAAATCTGTAGCCTCAGTTGAAGAAATAAATCCACTAAAACAATTTACATCAGAATAATCAAAGTATACATACCTCTCTGATGGTGCAGACATTCCAGATGTGGAATCTGATGTTGTTCCTGATGTTGTCCCAACATCTTCATCGTCGGACAGTGAGTGTTCAAACATGGCTGCAAGCATTGCCTGTGATTGTTCTTCTTCTTGATCTTCTTCCTCATCTTCTTTTTCATCATCAATGAGGGTTACCCACATAACCTTACCAATTTTTCTAAGGGTGTTCGCACACTAATTAGCATAGTGTCTCAAACCCGAGCATGCATGATACTGCACTCTCTCGAGTTGTTTGGGATTGTAATTGGTACCGTCGGAGTTGGATTTCCTCAGTGGATTGTGTTTTCTATGCTCAGAAGGTGACCTTTTCGGCTGCTTATTGAAGAGAGGGTTTTGATGCTTATCATAATTGGCTTTATTTCGATCAGTGTTAATCTTCCTCACCATCGAATTAAATCGATGAGTAAGTAAGGCAACAACAACATCACTCCCCAGTTCCTCCAGGTTTTCTTATTCGTTTTCCAAATCAGATTCCGAGGTTTATCCTTGGTAGGGATGTCAACGGATAAGATCTGGACCGGATCCTACTAGATCTAGATCCCTTTTTATACATGTATCAAGATCTGGATCCAGATCCATCGGGTCCATAAAAATCATATCCAAATTCAGATCCATCGGATCCACGAATCGGATCAGAATCCACATGTAAAAAAATTTACCTTAATAATATTCCAACATTCAACATGTCAATTGGTCATCCAGCCAAGGCAAAGATCAAGATCAGTGGAAAGGATCAGCATGATGCAAGAACATTCTCAATTTATTTTCTAGGAAGAAGTTAAGATCTTGTCGAGAAGGAACACTGAGCACATGGAATCTACTATTCTGGTAATGGATTGTCATCTTAGATTAAAAGTGTGATTGTATTGGACAGACATAAGAAAGAGGAGTTTTTCAAAACTGAAACCTTTCTTTATTTAACTAATTGACAACATATTAATTTTAAACTTGCACATATATTACTTCTTATTCTTATGATATTGAATGATTTAATTATCCGCTATCATAAGTAATTCTTCTCAAGAGATATTTTTCAAGTTCGATTCATTCTGTCCTATTATTCTCCTTTTATGGATGTATAAATGTATAATGTATTTAATTAAAATGTATCCACGGGTCGGATCTGGACAGGATACGGATCTCAAAAACAAGATTCATATCCAGATCCGATCCATGATAAATGGATCCGGGTCCGATTCGGATTCGTCGGGTCCAAATTTTAAAGATCCATATCCTATAAAATGGATCTGTATTCACAGGGTCCAGGATCCGTTGTCATCTCTAGTCCTTGGAGTAGGGGTGTACAAAATAGGACCGATCAAAAATCGGACCGAATCGATCGGACGATCGACCGGTCCGACGGTTGATTCCGGTCCGGTCGATCCGGTCAAAATCAAGGATTCCGTTTCCGTCCGGTCCGTAAAACTGAATTTTTCCGGCCCGACTGAATGGACCTAATAATTTTTTTTTTTAAAAAAATTGAATTTCCAATCTTGAAATTGACATTATCGGACGCGGTGCCACGAAATTTTTACGTTGAAATCTATTGTACATCGCGAGATATTTAGATTTGAAAATGGGAAAAACGTAACGATTTGGGGAAAAAGAGAAATTGAGGGGCAAGATGGACGTTATTGGAGAAATCGGACGAATCAAACCGCTTATGCAGCCACACCCCGTGACGAAAAATACGCGAAATCAAAAATTTTTAGGTAAACGGACGTCCGAGCGCAGTTATGATCAGATAAAGTTTGATCAATTTACAACCTATATTTCATATGTCAATACGTCCGGCCGTGGCTGGATGGGGCCGCTGGGAGGTGGGGCCGGCTGGGGGGGCCGGCTGTGGGCCCGCGCGGGCGGCTTGGGACTGGGCAAATCATTCGGTCCGAGTAATCTGTATTTCGGTCTTGGTCCGGCCCGGCTTTAACCTTTGTGCACCCTAGTTTCGGGAATGTCCAAATTTCAAATAGAAAATAAAAATATAAATGGTGTGTAACTTTAATTAATGAGTAGTTCAAGAGTTAGATACGAACCAAGTACATTGGTGATTTTCTTTAAGTTAGTCATATTAATGAAATAAAGTTTATTGAAGGATAAGGAAAAAACAAACATATTTAATGAGATTGATAAACGAACACATTCTTAAAAATTTATAATTTATAAATTGCATTTAACAAAAAAAAAAAAAACGGTCCAAAATCGACCGACCGAATTTTTCCGTCCTGGTCCGAAAAATTTCGATTCCTGCCCGGTCCATTCCGTTCGTCCCGGCCCGTCCGGCTCGACCTAACACCCCTACCTTGGAGTGCCAAAGTTTTGTCTTTGTATAGATCTCTTTGGCTCTTCATGTTCATCTCATATGTTTGAAAGATGCTCATTAAAGCGTGAAGATCCATAGTAGCAAAATTATGGGCCTCTTTAATAGCACAAATCTTAGTATTGAATCTTTCAGGAAGAGATCTGAGAGCTTTATCCACAAGTTGTGTGTTGGTTAATGGAGACCCAAGAACTTGACACTGATTAACAATGTCAATCAACTTTTCAAAATAAGATTTTATGTCGTCAGACTCTTCTATCCTTAAGCGTTCGTATTGACTCAAGATCATGCGAAACTTTGTACGTCGAACACTTGAGGTACCCTCACACTGGGTTTGTAAGGTTTCCCAAGCATCTTTTGTCGTTGTGCAATTCTGGATAAGCTTGAACATATAGAGATCTACCTATCCAAATATCGCATTTAGGGCCTTTTCATTAAAGCTTGCACTGTTGATCTCTTCGTGGGTCCATTCAAACTCAGGTTTAGTGAGAACATCACCATCCTCGTCTGCTGGGTACTTGGGGATTACATAGCCTTCGGAAACTGATCTTCATGCTCGAACATCAATGGATTTGATGTGCGAACGTAGTCGAATTTTCCAGTAGGCATAATTAGATCCGTCAAGTATTGAAAGTCTACCAACGTTTTGTATAGCTGAGTCCATAGCCGTAATATTCAAAATCAAACACTTATTGTATCAAGTGCAGACTCTGATACCACTTTGTTGGGTCTCGGGGGCTACAAATTAGTAAAAAGCGTAAGATTAAAATCGCAAAAGCTAGAACAACAAAAACAGTCACTGGATGTTGCCTTCAATGTTGTGTCAACATCTGAGGCAACATTGTGATAAAACAATATAAACCTTTGTAGAGTAAATGCAGCGGAAAAAGTAAAGAGACACAGATTTATATTTTCAAGGGTATATATAAATATATCCCTTGATGGTCAATGACCAAAATAATTGTATAAATTATATACAATTACAAATGAATTTCTTTTTACAAATTGAGCGTTACAAACGAAAAAGAAATTACAAACAAAAATGAAGTCGCAGATGACTTCGCCTAAACTACAAAAGTCTAAAAGACAAAATACAACATCTTCATTACAATTGCTTGAACATTAAGCTTAATCTAGAATCAAGATAGCAATTGTAATGTGGAACTAGATGTTGTTAAAACAACTTTAGGCTAGATGTGTTGATCCAGTTTTCTAAGGTAAAATCCGAGAGCTCTCTTGGAAATTCTTCTTCTACAAATCTGGATATCGATACAGTGAAGCTCCCTTCTATTTATAGTGTTGAGCTTCCCTTGAAATCCTCACTGATTGGTTGAGGAGGTTGAGTAAAAGAATCCAACTGCTTGGACCGATTCTCCCTCCTGAAATATCTCAGCGTCTTGGACTTGGTCTTCACGCTGCTTCTTCTCCAAGTCTTTGACTGTTTCTTTTACCACGTTTTAAACACAACAACATTGTAAGCTTGCCTATGCCATTTTTTACTCACAGTAACACAAGCTGTTTTGGCCGGAAGAATAGGCAAAATCGTTATAGAAATGTTGTCAGGAATGTTGTCACAACATCGCAGACAACATCCTGAAGATGTTGTCCTGAACTTTCACAGATGTTGTCACAACATCCTATCCAACATCAACAGATTATATCAAATTAAGACATGTGATGGTGTGATCATTTTCGCTCTAGCCTCAAATGCATAACAACATTATTTGTTCACCCTTGAATTGATTACATACAACAAACTCTCATTTGTGCTATCTGTTTCATAAATCGGTGTTAGTTTCAATTAAAATCCGGATCGCAAATTATAAAGGTTGTTGAGTTGGCCTCCTTTAGTTCACCATTGAGGTAGTTGTAATGTGTGTAGGCATTGACCTGTTATGCAAAATATATTTTTGTATACGGAAGGAAATAGTCATTTTTTTTTCAAAAAAGATGCAACAACATGATTTTTGGTTAGCGATTGCTGATATGGAAGGAACTTTCTACGAACTTATACTTTGAGAATATATGTGTGTCTATAATCATCTTGTTTGGTTCGGTATGATCTTATATAGGTTTATCGAATATTCAATTTACAATAGTAATTCTGATTCTATTGCTTCCCAACAAGTTCTCCGTAGCTCTCAAGGCTTTTCCATTGATTTGGGGTCCTGTGGTCGGCAATTTTGTTATTGAACTTTCAATTTAAAATGCCAAAATTGTTCTAGAACAATTCAAGTAATAATAAATAATAGAAGAAAATGATAGTTTTGCGTATGTCAATAATGATTAAATTATGTAATAGGACTTAAACTTATCGTGTCACTCGAACATAGTGTTAGAGAATATGTTAACGAATATTTTAGAATTACATAGTAATTAATGTTAGAGAATATTCTGCAATTATTATAATTAATATTCTAGAAATTCTTAAATTATTGTAATTAAATAATAATTAGGATATGATCGTCCTTCTAAGGTAAGTAACATATTTTATAGGACAGAATTAGAGATATAATTGGATGATTGTCCTCAATCTTTCCATTTTCAAATGGTCTCAATATATACAAATAAGTAAGTTGAGAAGATTCTTAACTTTAATCTTTTCAATTCTATCCTATAAAATATGCTACTTACCTTATAAGGATGATCATATCCTAATAATTTTAGGATTTTTAGAATATTAATTACAATAATTGCAGAATATTTCTGTAGAATTACATATTCTCTAACACATAGTTCAATGATAATTAAACTATTCCACTTTTTTTTCTTTTGACTCCTTCATATCCATATTTCAATATGAATAGATTATGTTGGGAAGGCTTTGCCGGGGACTAAATTAGACTAACATAGTTATTTTCTGTTTCAATTTATAAAATCATGATATGAAATTTATAAAAGGCATAAAGACTTTCTTAAATTTGTGGTATTAAAAATATCATAACGTTGAATATATATTTTTTGAAATTCGTGACATTAAACATGATCTAATATTTGTGTAATTATAAAAAGTTCTTATCACGGATAAAACGAACAACATAAAATTAAATATTTTGTCATATTTTTGGAAATGACTAATAAAAAAATGAAATAGTGGAGTATTTAACAATGAATAAGAAACATATGGTATAATTGGATATATATTTTAAATGAGATTATTGATCTTGATACACGGTAACGTGTATCTCGTGTATATCGGCCCATGCAAGTGTGTATAATTACTTATCATAATTAGTAGAATTCTTGTACATGTATAATTATTATAGTAGTCTTGCAGGGGCTCTTCAGTATCTTACTTTCACGAGGTCTGATATTACTTATGCAGTGCAACATGTGTGTTTATTTATGCATGATCCGGGGGACGAGCACATGCATGCTCTTATACAAATGCTGATTGGAGAATAACATTCTACTAATTATGGACAGTCTTAGTGTACGACAATCGTCTGCTATGACTGCGGGGTGTGTGAAAGATGATACACGATAACGTGTATCTCGTGTATATCCGCGTTATGTGTTACATTCAGGACACTCTTAATTATGGTTTGCACTTATATCCATCATTCGTATCTACTCTCGTGTCTTATACAGATGCTGATTGTGGTGGATGTGTAGATACCAAACGTTCAACATCTAGTTATTGTATGTTTCTTGGTGATAACCTGATCTATTGGTCGGCTAAATGACAAGCTACTTTATCGCGATCCAGAACTTCACTTTCCTATTCAGAAAGCTATCTTGGTCTACTGCGATAATGTTAGTGCGGTCTATCTCTATGGAAATCCGGCCCAACATCAGCGCACTAAACATATCGAGATTGATATTCACTTTGTTCGTGAAAAAGTAGCTCGTGGACAAGTACATGTCTTGTATGTCCCTTCACGGTACCAAATTGATGATATCTTTACTGCAAGTCTTCCCTACCATAATTATACATGTTCAATAATTCTACTAGTTATGTTAAGTAAATATACACTATTACATGGGCCGATAGATATACACGAGATACACATTACCGTGTATCATCTTTCAGATCTTTGTATATCTAATTAACTTTAGTATAATATATAATAAGAAATAAATATATATCCGAATCATATGATTATGTATTTGTAGCACTGTTTACTTGAAGAAATATAAATGTTCGACAGTTTACCGTCTCCTCAAAATGGATGGAGACACAAAAAAAATGAAAGAGATTAAAGAAAGAATTGATCCAAAAAGTATCAAGTACTTGCAACTTCCAAGCATTCCATTTCCAGGGCTAAAAACAATACTATTTCCGTCTTAAAATATTTATATATTTTTTGTTTTACACGTCTTAAGAAATATTAATTAGGAGAATATTTTATTATTTTTATTTTTAAGTTATTATATCTCCATGTTAAATGTTTGTTTTATTTATATATAATCTCCACTAATGATAAAATTATAAAAAACAGATAATTAATAGTTTTTGAATTTTAAAATTATAAATAATTTAAAATAATTATTTTTAATAATCACAACAAATATTTTGAGACAGAGTGAGTAGAATGAACTTTTTTTTCAATAGATAAAAAAGAAAAAAAGAAAGAATACGAGAAAAATAAAAAGAAGCTCAGAAAAGTTGCAGAAACAAAGGAAACACAACGCTACCTTTTACTCTTCATTTTTCTGCACTAAATTTTGTTTCTTAGATCACCAAATTATAGTTAAAGAATAGATTCTCCAACTTCGATCCAGCACGCATCACTCTCCAATTTCATCTGATTCGCTTTGGTGAAGGGAATAAAAGGTCGTGAAGAAGAAGAGAAAAGACAAAAGGTGTAATGGGACAAGCCTTTCGCAAGCTATTTGATACCTTCTTCGGCAACTCTGAGATGAGGGTATGCCCAAATACACCCTTATTCCCCTCCCCTTTTATGTTCCAATTTTGTATTATTCATATTTTGATTGGAAATGATCACTTATGATTTTGCCAATTTGAGTTTCTGGGTCTTCTTCTTTGCTCATTTAAGATAATGGGTTTCACATACTGAAGGAATTTTTCATGTCTATTTCATTCCTTGAATACCATAATATATACATCAATACAAGACTAAATCTAGGCTACAATTATGGTAGACTATAATAAGAATATACTAAGAATATTTACATCCTAATTATAAGATATTTGATTTGATTATGGAAATAATAAAGTATTATTTTCATAATATCTAACAGTCCCCTGCAGTCTTAGCGTAAGGTTCTCGTATGCAAATCATCAAAGAGTATGCGCGAAAGACATGCGGAAGACCTTTCGTAAATATATCTGCAATCTGATAGCGGAACGGTACATAGAGAACAAAAACTTGTTCACGTGCAACCTTTTCGCGGACAAATAAAATATCCATTTCTATGTGTTTTGTGCGTTGGTATTGGACAGGGTTTCCTGACAAATATATCACAATAAACTACAGTTGTTTTTTCGATCAGACAATGAAGCTCCAATAGAATATTACGGAGCCAACATGATTCAGAGACAACATTAGCTACCCTCGATATTTTGCTTCAGCACTCGACCAAGATAGTGTTGGTTGGAATTTTGACGACCACGAGATTAAATTATCTCAGAGAAACACACAATAACCAGAGGTGAAGCGTCTTGTGTCCGGGCATCCCCCAATCAGCATCTGTATAAGATGTGAGACCAGACCGCAAAATTCGTTTGAGAGCCCCCATATGTTCTTCCTTCGAGTCATGCATATGTAAACATACGTGTTGAATTGCATATGAGATATCAAGTCTCGTAAAGATGAGATATTGCAATGCCCTTGCGAAACTGCGGTAATGTGTTGGATCGCCGTATGGAGACCCTGAAGAGTTATTCAATTTTGCCTTGGTATCTACCGGCATGGGTGACGATTTGCAAGATGATATACCAGCTTTGTCAATTATCTCCTCGACATATTTTCTTTGACAAAGAAATAAACCACATGCATATTGAGTAACAACAATGCTTAAAAAAAGTTTATAGGGCCCCAATCCTTCATAGAAAATTCCGAAGCAAGGAGGGACATTATAGACTGGCGAAGGGACTCAGATGATGCTGTGAGGATGATGTCATCCACATAGAGAAGAATGTATGTCATGTCATTCTCTTTCTTATAAATGAACAAAGACGGATCAGATTTGCTATGTGAGAACCCCAGTGTGGAGACGAACCCTGCAAACCTGTTATACCACGCCCTGGGGGCCTGTTTTAGATCATATAAGAATTTTTTCAACAAGCAAACATAATCAGGATGAATAGGATCTCGGAAGTCCAAAGGCTCGGAAGTCCAAAGGCTGGTGCATGCAAACTGTTTGTTTCCTGTAAGTGACCGTGTAGAAACACATTCTTTACGTCCAACTGATGAATGTACCATGATTTTGACATAGCCAGACTACTGTCCTGATAGTCACTGGTTTAACCACTGGACTGAAAGTTTCACCATAATCCACTCCAACCTGTTGAGACCTGCCGTCACCAACAAGACAGACTTTTTGTCTCTTAAAGGAATCATCAGATTTTTTTATGATAGAAAACCCACATAGAACGTATTATGTTCACATTAGACGGACGGGGCACCAACTCCCATGTCTTATTTTTAATAAGAGCATTAATTTCATCTATCATGACAACTTTCTACTTCGGGTCCGATAAGGCAGCTTTCGGATTTCGGGGAATTGGGGATGGTTGGACAGAGGAGTGAGGACGTAAGCTTAAACTGACGCTTAGATCGAAAAATCTTATGCATGGCACGGGTTTCAATGGATCAAAGGGCCGAGACGGATCACTGGTTATTGGAATTTCGATCGAGGATCGTGGGCTTGGCTCACATTAGACCATGGAGCAGCTGGCTCGGGTTGGGCTTGAGGCGCCGGGCCAAGCTTGAAAGACGGAGAGGAGCGCCGGGCTCCTCCTCATTCGGGGCCGATTTTTGCCTGAAATGGGTCACGCGCAGGCGGTGAGGGAGCAGCGGGCTCCTTCATTTGGGTTGGCCCATTTCGGGCAGGGGTTTGGATCGAGGGATTTGGACCGAGGAAAAGGGTGAGGGAGCAGTGGGCTCCCTCATTTGGGTAGGCCCAATTTGGGCATCTTGCTAGGCCAAGGGTGCGGAAGAGGGAGCAGTGGGTTCCCTCATATTTGGACTATTAAAATTGTATTGCAAAAAAGGATGTAGCCCCGTGTCCAAAAAACCATACGAGGGTGGGGAAGATGTTTGTATATCGGCAAACAGGAATTTGGATTTATCAAAAATAACGTGACGAGATGATAATTTTTTCACTAGACATCATAACTTTTATAACCCCTATGGTTTTGTGGATATCTTAAAAATACACATGGAGTGGAACGGGCTTGAAGTTTATTTATCATTGTGGAAGGAAAAAAGGATAACACAGACACCCGAAAACCCTCAAATGTGTGTTGGAGGGGACCCGATGATAGAGAATTTGTGTGGGTGAGTAGTTTGAAAGTATCTCTATAGGAAGAATGTTTAAGAAGTATGTAGCCATTTGAAGAGCATGATACCAAAATGATAGTGGTATGGACGCATGAGCAAGAAGTGTGCGGATTAGATTATTTATTGCGGACAAGAGAGACGAAAGACCATACCATTTTTGTGACAAAACTCCTTAAATTGGTCATTTATAAATTTCCTCCCATTGTCACATTAGAAACACTTAATTAATTTCTCAAATTGGATTTGGATGAATACACTAAATTGCAAGAAAATATGTGAACATGTGATTTCTTCCCAATTGGAAATGTCCAAAGAAAATTAGAGTAATCATCCGAAATAAGCATGTAATATTTATGACCTGCTTAAAAGTTAAAACCGGGATGTCCATAAGTCACTATGCATGATATCAAATGACATAATAGTGTTTGAAGTAGATAAAGAAAATAATAATTTAACATGTTTTCCAAATCGCAAGATTGACAAACATGAGAACCCAAAGATGGTTTACAATTAATAAGCTTATTTTTCTAAAAGGAGTTTAGCACAGGTGCTCCCGGGTGTCCCAAACGAGTATGCCATAAAGTAGGAGATAAAACAACAAAGGTTGATGGAGAAGTGGCTTGGTTGTTGGTGAGATGGTGATAAGTACAAATCCCCAGTGCTATCACATTTCATTAGTGGCATCTCCGTCCGAAAATTCTTCACAGAAAACCCGAACATATCAAAATTAACAGAAACATTGTTGTCAGTGGTAAAACGACGCACATATATCAAGTTTTTAATAAGTTTGAGTGTATATAAGACATTATTTAACTGTAAAGGTGGGTAAGGGGGTGGTATTTTGGATTGCCTAATATCACGAATTGGAATTTCTTGTCCACGGCCAACCACAATATTTTTATTACTGCTCATATTAAAATAAGACGAGAGAGTACCTGTAGATGCTGTCATGTGGGAGGTCACCCCCGTGTCCATGTACCAGTTGTGGTCGGAAACATTGAGAGTCATATTTTGTATGTTGTGCTCGATGTCCGTCGGAACATTAAGATGGTCCATGGGCTGCAAAAGCTTGCCGCGGACGACTACCGAGAACCCCGGGCTGTCGAGATGTTGGAGGAGGCCTGGCCCACTCCGCCGTGGGGTACGACAGGGAGGGGCAACGGCTAGGGGTGTACACCGGTCCAAAACCGGACCGGAATCCAGTTTTTTTCTGGTCCGGGTTTTGGACCTGTTGGACCTATTTTTTTTTTAAATGAAATTTTTAATCCTAATATGTTATATTACTAATTTTACATTATCAATGCTTCTTTACAGAACTAATTTTATTAATTTACATTATTATTGCTAATAAATGAATTAAAAGATCAAACTTTAACATTGTATAATTGTCTAGACTCTTGACTGAACTCAATAGTACAAATTAGATCAAATAATTTGCTTTTGCCAACAACAGCAAGTGGAGGTGCAGCAGCAGCAAGTGCAGCAAGCAGTAGACTAGTAGTTCTAAGTTCTAACTTCTAAGATGTTTGTTGGCTTGTTGCAACTTGCAAAATTCTTCACAGCAGGCACATCAGACAGCAGCAACCAGCAAGCAGTAGACTAGTAGTTCTAACTTCAATCACACCAACGAGTCCACAAAAACGACCTCATCATCCATATCATCATATTGCACATCTAGACATAGTCATAAAGAAAAAAAGATAGATAAATAATGTCAAACATTAGAATTCATGCATGTTTTAAAAAATAATTAGAAGAGTTATAATAATAACATTACCTTTCTCAATTTCCTCCAAATCTTTCAAATTTTCTTCTACATCTACAATCGGCACTCCCTTTGCTCTAAGCCAATTTGTGTGCAAATTAGAGCTTGAACCATCTTTAACAAAATCACAACATAATACATTAAAGTTACATTGGAATAGAGTTATAAGTTGAAATGAATAAATTTAAAAATAAAGAGGCATTACCTTAGGAGTCAAAGAACTCCAAAATGGATCTAGATGACGACCACCCGCACTAAAAGCAGATTCCGATGCAACGGTGGATAATGGGATGACTAGTATGTCACGTGCCATGCGTGAAAGAATCGGATAATGATGTCCATTACTACTCCACTAAGATAATGCATCAATTTCTTCTTCCTCCGCCCCTAGTTGTTCAATTATATACCTATCCAACTCACTAATCACATATCCACTTGACCCCTTTAATCTTTTTGCTCTATCTTTTAAATTCTTCATGTATTCGTCACACCCTTCTACATTGCCATCCATATCGGTTAGTGTCAATTCAACAACTAACAACTTGGAGTGAGGATCAAGAATAGAGGCAACATAAATAAACATATTCATTTTCTCCACATTCCCCCAATATTTGTCAAACTTTTTTCTCATTGCAATTGCCATATTTTAGAAATCCGAATCCAAACTTTTCCCCCATTTATTCAACATGTCATACATTGTAGCAATCTCAAATAAACCTTTATTACTTGTCACATAAAGTGAATCAGAGATACGACGAGTCAAAGTATAAAATCCCTTCAAAAAGTGAACCAACCTCTCTACTTTTTTCCAATCATCGCATTGAGGAGACCTTTCATTGTCCTTCAAATCCACTCCACATGGAAGAGATATCCCACTAAAAACACGCTGAAATTTCAAAGCCGTATCCAACATGGTGTATGTTGAGTTCCAACGAGTGGGGACATCAAAAGACAACAAGCAAGTAACTTGCTGTCTATATTAGTTTTTTGCACAAGTTCTTTGAACCTAACTATTCTTGCGGGTGAATTCTTAACATACTTCACAACATTTCTAACTCTATCAATGCACACACCATGCTCTTTAATGCCGTCCCACACAATAAGATTGATGATATGAGCAATGCATCTAATATGAATATATTTGCCATCACTAATGCAACCAGTTCTTTGAACCATTCTTCTTAAGTGTGCACAAGCAACATCATTAGAGCTAGCATTATCACTGTGACTGTAAATAATTTATCCTCAATGCCCCAATATTCTAAGCAAGCCTCAACTGCTTTTCCAATGGCCTCACCTTTATGACTAGATATTGGACAAAAATTAATTATCTTTTTATTCAATTTCCAATCATTATCAATGAAGTGAGCCGTGAGACACATATAGTTAATCCTTTGAATTGATGTCCAAGTATCAGCGGTCACAAAAATTATTTGACAACTCTTAAACATCTCTTTCAATTTTTCTTTTTCGCTATAAAAAAGTTGCAAACAATCACGAGCAATGGTAACACGAGATGGAATGATAAAACTAGGGCATGCAACCTGCATTAAGTGTTTAAAGCCAGGTTTTTCCACATGTTTAAATGGAAGCTCATCAACAATGATCATATGAACTAGGGCTTCCCTCACATTTTTTAAGTTAACAATCCCATACTTCAATTTCCCATTATCAGTTTCTTTCTCAAAAGATAATTCAGATTGTTTTCCTTTACCCTTATCTTTATTTGCAAGAACACCAAGACATTTTTCCGAATGATTTTTAACATTTTTTGCACCATTAATATTAATCAGCAGCAAAAGATTTATCACAAAACTTACATTCCGCTCGTAGTTTCCCATCCTCAATGTAGTCGATGAAATAGTCCCAATAAGCGGCTTTCCTCTTACTTTTTGTTTTAAACTGATATACTCTTCCCTCTTTTAACTTCTTATCCGGATGTAAGGACTGCGCAATTGCTCAATCTCCGCTTCCGATAGTGTTTGTATAGTTTCCGAAGAATAGCTAGATTCCCTTTTGGATTGAGAGCTTTCCATCTACAATAAACATGAACAATATATGTGAGGATCAAATTATCAATTTCAATAGCCAAAGATGAGTAAATATAAAGGTATAACATAACAAATAACTAGTCCATAAATCTGCATAAAATTTGAACAAAAACATAAAGAAAAATAAAATAAAATAAAAACAAAGCTACAGAAGAGAATTCCAATGTAATTGTGTTCACCAATCACCAGTACACCACTACTTGTGTTTTTGTGCACTAATAGGTCATATGACAAGGTAATTTCATTTCTCTATATCCACTCAAATTGATTTCCATAGGAGGACGATTCAGAATTTTCGCTTACCGGATTCAAAGAAAATTATGATAAAATGGTATACCAATGGAGCTTGAAGCCTTGAACACAAGACAAAAATAGACACTGCATTCAGATTCGACAAAAATAAATATCAAGGCTACATTTTGCATGTCTACAGACTACATTAATTCATAACATCAAATCACACAAAATAGAGTAAAAATAATTAAGCATCTTACATTACAAGAATAAGAGTTCGTTGTGGCGGCCTGACAGTCACCGGAGTTGTATGGTCGACTGGCGAGTGGTGACGCAGCAGGGAAGAGTCGGGGGTGGTAGTGACACAGCAGGGCAGGGGTATGGTCGACTGGCAACTGGCGAGATGGGGATGTGAAGGGGAGGGTGTGGCGGATTAGTGGGTTCTTGTGGGCTGACCTAATTTTGTTCCTTAGGGTTTTTGGAGAAATAGGTTTGAAGAGAAGGTGAAGCGTGAAGGGTTTGTAGACAGTAGAGAAATGGGAATGAAATGAGGGAGAGAATGGGCTTATAGAGTTGTAGACTATAGTTGGGCGGCTGTTGCCGCCACCGGTGGTTTGTCCTCCACCCCGTCTTCCCTTTCCACCATTATTTTTTTGTTATTGTTGCGATTTTATTTTCGATTTTTGCATTCATGCCAGGACGTTCATTCATCTTATTAGGAGGTTGGTGGAGCTGTATAAGGAGAGGAAGAGAGACTTACATATGGTTTTCATCGACCTCGAGAAGACATACGATAAAGTCCCTAGGGAGGTTCTCTGGAGATGTTTGGAGGCCAAAGGTGTACCAGTGGCGTACACTAGGGCGATCAAGGATATGTATGAGAGAGCTAAGACCAGGGTACTAACGGTGAGAGGAGACTCGGATCACTTTCTTGTGACGATGGGGCTGCACCAGGGTTCAACTCTTAGCCCATTCTTAAATGGATGGACTGACGCGACAAATCCAAGGGGAGGTGCCATGTTGTATGTTATTCGCAGACGACATAGTCCTGATTGACGAGACTTGCAGCGGGGTGAACGCTAAGTTGGAGGTTTGGAGACAGACTCTGGAGTCTAAAGGGTTCAGGCTGAGTAGGACCAAAACAAAATACTTGGAGTAGAGCGACCGTGAGACAAGCGTGGAGGTGAGCCTTGAGACTCAAGTTATTCCAAAGAAATGAAGCTTCAATTACCTCGGGTCTATTATTCAAGGGAATGGAGAGATTGATGACGATATCACACATCATATTGGAGCAGGGTGGATGAAATTCTGGAATATTGTGCGATAAAAATGTGCCACCAAAACTAAAAGACAAGTTTTATAGGGTGGTGGTTAGACCGACTATGTTGTATGGGGTGGCGTGTTGTTCAGTCAAGACGTCGCACACCCAAATGATGAAAGTGGCGGAGATGAGGATGTTGAGATGGATGTGTGGGCATAGAAGGAGAGATATGATTAGAAATGAGGATATCCGGGGCAGAGTAGGAGTGGCCTCAGTGGAGGATAAGACGCAGGAAGCGAGGTTGAGATGGTTTGGACATGTGCGGAGGAGACACATACCCCAGTGCGGAGGTCTGAGAGGTTGACTATGGACTGGTTCAGGAGGGGTAGAGGTAGACCGAAGAAATATTGGGGAGATGTGATTAGACGGGATATAGAGCAGATGCAACATACTGAGGATATGACCCTAGATAGGGGGTTGTGGAGGACACATATTAGGGTAGAAGGGTAGTAGGGAGTCGAGCGTAGTCCTAATTACGCTTACATACCAATAGTTGTAGTGTTCTTACTGTAGGCCCGCTTAGCATAACATAGCATAACATACGATTAGGTGTAGTATTGTTCTATAGTCCTCTGTAGTTTATTTCTTCTGCTATGCGTTCTTTAATGTACTTCGTTTATCTCATTTATCTGCGTTAGTTACTGCTTCTTTTACATACCGCTTTAAATTTGTTTTTTACCGGGTCTCACTGTTTTTTCTTATGTTTTTCTTCTGTTTTACTTGTCCTGAGCCGAGGGTCTCTCGGAAACAGCCGCTCTACCTACCAAGGTAAAGGTAAGGTATGTGTACATTCTACCATCTCCAGACCCCATGTTGTGGGATTGTACTGGGTATGTTGTTGTTATTGTTGCGATTTTGACACCGTACCACTGCCCGAACCAAAATTTTGAGGGCCAAAATCATCGGTATATATGTTGGTTGAAAGGAGGGCGGTGCCGGCATTGTTTGCTGCCGTCGTCGCCTATTTTTGTTTTCGGGTTTCTTCAAGAATCAATCTCGACCGATTCTCATAGAATGGCGGTAACAGATTACTTTGTTGAATAAATGTAGCAACGCCATCATATTGTTCATTCAATCCCGCAATTAATTGAAGAGCTAACTTTTGATTCGTCACCGGTGCACCGACATTTGATAGTTGATCGACAAACATTTTCAACTCTTGACAATATGCGGAGACGTTTGAAAAATCATCCAATTTGACATTGGTGTCTTGATTTTCTAGATAAATCGCCCGAGAAATTTCGTTGTCTTGAAAAATATTTTACAAACGCTCCCATTCTTATTACACCGTCGAATCCGGTTCCAATGTGGTGTGCAAAAGATCGTTTGATATGGTGCCGTAAATTCATTGAAGGACTAGCATCCAAGCGAGACCATAGTGCCACATTGGTGTTTTTCTCCGTGACATCGGGTTGAGGTTTGGGAGGAATAATATGGTCTATGACTTGGTATGCACGACAATGAATTCTGAATAACTCCGCCCAAGCTGAATATTGTCCTTTTTCCATCTCGAGAATCACAGGAATGAAATTCTTGACGTTGTTAACGGCAAGAGCAGGATGGAATCTTTGTGGGTCGGCCATTGTTGCACAAACAAACAAGAAAGAAAAGAGGATGGAACCGAGAATGGTTTGTGGCAAAAGGAAAAGAGAACCCTAATTAGGGTTTTTGTCAATAGAGACAAGAAAAAAAACTAGGGTTTTGGAAGGGAAACCGAGAAGGGTTTCGGCTAAGAGGGGGGGGGGGGGGGAGTAGGACGGCTAAGGGCTAGGGTTTGGGTGGTTTAATTTTTGGCTCTTGATACCACGAAGGAAATATTTTTCATGTCTATTTCATTTCTTGAATACCATAATATATACATCAATACATGACTAAATCTATGCTACAATTATGGTAGACTATACTAAGAATATTACATCCTAATTATAAAATATTTGATTTGATTATGGAAATAATAAAGGATTATTTCCATAATATCTAACACATACTTGCAAATTTACTTCCCTTTACTTAATAATAATGTAAATTTTAAGTATTACCTGTTACCAATTAAAAAAAGGGTAAATTTTAATTGACGGTGACTTTTGTTTGGGTCGAGTTAAGAGGCAATAATTTTATCTATTTTTAGTTTTTTTCTGTTTTAGCTACTGGACTAGTTACCTTAAATAAGAATCTTGGCTAACCTTAGTAGTCTTACCTTAATTAAGATTCTTGTCTGGTTAAGGAATTTAGGGGTAGGAGTTATATAGTTGTAAAGGTTCATTTTTTTTGGTTTGGTACATTGTAAAGGTTTGCCGAGGGTCTTTCGAAAATAACCTCTCTACTTGTGGGTAGGGGTAAGGTCTGCCTATATCCTACCCTCCCCAAAACCCACTCGTGGGGCTACACTGGGTATGTTGTTGTTGTTGTACATTGTAAAGGTTTCTTTATGATTATTGATCTGAAAATCATCAATTATTTTGTGATTTTCTGTTCCCAAGGTTTGAAGACGAGTTCCTCCATTCCCTTACTATTCAACAGCTTCTACTCTGTCATTTACCTCTTCTTTTTTGGTCATTCCTGAGTATGCTGGTGCTTGAAGTATTACTTCTCAAAAGTATATAACACCCTGACTATACATTTTTGAGGAGTTGAGTGATATAAAGTATAAACATGTTTGAGGTTGTTGAGGACTGAATGTGATATGCAGGGTTGAATTTAGCTTTAAATATGGCAAAAATATCAGTCCTGGGTATTCAAAATTAGTTGTATATGTAATTTTACTCGACAGAGCAGGATTGGTTTTCACTATATTGTATAGACTTCTTTGTACTGGCTATCTATGTAATGATCTGTTCTTTGTATGTGAGTTGGTGAACTTGGGGTTGATTTCTTTACGTATCGATAATGCAACAATTGAGAGTTAAACATGCCATTGAGGCACACTGAGTAAAAAGTATATATAGAGAATGAAATTAAATAAAGGTACCTCAACAGAAAATTATCTGTTGAAAACAGATAGAGGATGCTCTCATAACAAGTGGCAATTCTGATCCTTTTATTTTGGTCAATTTTCATTTATCAAGATCGCTAGTCACTCTTTTCGCTAGCACATAGTGCAGTTGCTAAGGTTGCTTCCTTTACAAGTTCAATTAAATGCATTGCCGTAACTAATGTTTAACCTGGTCTTGTAAACTTTGTTGATCTATATTGTTTGTTTTCTATAAGTAGTAAATTCACTTCATTAAAATAGAAAACACTGAAGGTTGTTCAGGAAGAACCGGTTAGAATAAGCAAGTACCCATTCATTTCCCATGTAGGTGGGATAAAAAAGTAAAGCCCCGTTCCCTTCAATGCCATTCCTTTTCCTCTAGGATTCCATTTTCAGCATAGTGCAGAATGACAGCTACCAAGTGGCTTGATATTGTTCAGGGACCTCCCAGTTCAACGAAGTGCCTCTAAAGCAGACAGAGTAAATTTGCAAAGAGCCTAAAATGGCCATCTTTAGATCAGTAGAGACTGTCAATGTGTCAGAGATCATCTCATCTTTTCCGTCATCCTTAATATTTATCTTTTCAAATTGGTAATCATTATAAATTTGTATGAAGTACTATCTCACATAAATCACGTCTGCCGTGTGTTTTTAGTCTACTAATGCAGTGCCCATAGCAGATCTTGTTCAGGCTGTTATGGGAGACGAGGCTTTTCTAATTCCAGGACACCTCCAAGATACCTATTACGATGCTCTTTTAAGGGGCTAACCGACTAAAACTAATAGTTATCCGAAAGACGGTTCTGACATTACTGACAGCATAAGGAGGGGCTTGGGGAAGGGAATGGAGAGTTTCTTGGAGGAAAAACCAATTTGCTTTCTGCAATGACTTTTTGCCTCCTCTATAATGAGAATGATTACTATAAATGGTTGGATTGTCGTAACAGATTTATGTATGAAGTGATGCTTATTTCTTATCATCCATCGGTCAGCTTTCATAGGCCATTGCCTTATGTTCACCTTTGTCTCTAATTATTTTCTTAGCAGATTTTTCTTCTTGTCTGTGTAATTAGTTATCTTATACCTTTCTGCTGTGTTTACTATGATTTTCTTGGCATAGGTTGTGATGCTAGGGCTTGATGCGGCTGGGAAAACAACTATATTGTACAAGTTACATATAGGAGAAGTTCTGTCCACAGTTCCTACTATTGGTATGCTATTGCTATAAATTCTCGCTCGCAGCGGTGTGGCACTTTTGACTTTGAAAATGTTTAATTGGAATATGCTTGCATCAATATTGCTCTCGACTTGACAACTTTGCTTTCTTTCAATTACTTCTTGCTTGATAAATTTGAAGTTTCAATTAACTGCAGTATGACCTATCCATGTCAAAGGAACATAAAGAAACACTAAGATCTAAAGATGCGGTAGCTTTGTGAGCACCCTACATAGCTAATAGCGGGTTGTTTCCTTCTGTAATCAGAATGTGGATCCGAATATCAGTCAATTGTGCTGTCTTTTGGCAATAAAATGCTTTACTTATTAAATAAATAAGGGATAGGTTATAAATGAATTATGATAGAAAATGGAAACATGGCATTACACAGGATGGGTTGATGTAATTGGATGCATGGTAAGATTTGCTGACTATTGTTGATTCTGCACTATTCTAATTCACAATGCAAAGTGGATCTTTATTACCAGAAGAACCACATATTCTTAGTTCATTGAAAAGATTGCGTCAACACTTGTTACAAAGAAGGTACTTTGATAGGCCATGCTAGAGTTCGTTAAAAACTTCATCAACCAAATCATTTTTTTTTCAATATAATTCTCTGACTGAAAATAAGTCCGTTCTTTTTCGTCCTAATTTTGAGGCCATCACATAAGATCACATTATAGTGGTTGCAGAAGGCGCAAATTTGGAATCTCAAATCTTGCAATGGAAATTCCTTCCTGTTTGGAATATCGCAAAGTTTTACAGAAATGAGTAATTGAACACCTATGTGACCAAGTGAATGACTGTATATGTAACAGCTGATTGTATATGCATGGCATGCAGGTTTCAATGTAGAAAAAGTACAGTACAAGAATGTGGTTTTTACTGTGTGGGACGTTGGTGGACAAGAGAAATTAAGGCCACTCTGGAGGCATTATTTCAATAACACAGATGGACTGGTAACTATATATATATATATATATATATATATATATATTAGATTGTACTGTTGATTTTAATTTTAGTATCATTAGATGCCATAGGGAAAGATGAATTTCCCCTCTTTACTTGTAGAAAAAGGTGAATTTTCCCTCCTATTTTTTTTCCATAGGTGGTATATTACCTAAAAGCTGAATAGGAAGCTTAATTCCTGAAGGGTCACAAGATATTTTAAATGAGAAAATGTGTGAATGTGATATACCATATGAACCATCATTACTGAATGCATAAGTCAACTTCCATATCAGAAACCAAACTTACATTTTCCCTTTTACTAAATGCTTTATTGTATACAGATTTACGTCGTTGACTCTTTGGATCGAGAGAGAATCGGGAAGGCAAAGCAAGAGTTTCAGGTTCTGTTTTTGAACTTTTATATCTGTCTCAGGTACAATGGTTGCTTACCTACTGACATGTCTTTCTTAATGTGTTTCAGGCTATCATTAGAGATCCATTTATGCTAAATGCTGTCATCTTGGTTTTTGCTAACAAGCAGGACATGGTAAGTTTGTGATATCAGTGGTTTTGTGCATCAACAAAATGCAATTATTTGCTTGTTATTTCTCTCTTTATGTACTATTGGAGGATAAACTAATAGGTGAACGCTGCTAACTAAATCCAAGACAATAGATACTCAAAGATCTCGACTTTCTTAGTGCTGCTTTCATAATAAAGTTACCCTTTTTTCGAAAAAACAAGATACTCAGATTTTGCAGATCTTATTGTGCTTATTATCAGATCCTATGTCCTGGGCTTTGTAAGATTTGACATGCTGTTTTGTTTATTGAACGTCCGTATGTGTGATCCACAGCTGATGCTTGATGTATTCTGGTACTTGATTAGTGAAAATAAATTGGTGTGGTGGAGTCTGTATCTCATCAGGTAGCTGCTCATGTAGAACAACTCATTTTTCCTTATCTTCTTTCCTTTCCACCAAAACCTTCCAAAAGTAGACCGTCATAATAATTGAATTGTTTGGGATACTTAAATGCAGACAAGTTAGATATTCAGATTCCATACTTTAGGATAATGGTATGATAGATAAAAATGTAATACATGGAATTAGAATAGGATGACTGAAATGGACGAGTGCTACAACAGTGTTATGCAATCAGTGATCCCACATAAAGTGAAATGTCAGTTCTATGAAATGGTTGCGAGACCAACAACTTTTTATGGAGTGAAAGTTCGGCCACGAAGGTCTATCATATTCATAAAATAAGTCTAGTTGGAACGATGGTTTAATTGTTGTCGGGAGTGTTTCTAATATGGTTTGGGACTTGTATAGATACAAGTGTGAGATTTTAGAGAATCTTAAGGTTTGGAAAGGCCGTCATTGTTTCCAGAAGTCCTTTTTGTTTGATTTAAGTCGTGTAGGGATAAGTTTGGATTTAGAGAACCTCTAATTTGTCTTTATTTGCCTAGAGACAAATTATTTAGTACTATAATGAAATGGGTTCAGTGTTCTCTTGTTTACTGTTAAAAAAAAGAATGAAATGGGTTCGATTATAGTAGAGTGGATAGACGATTCATATAGCTGAAGCCAACTGGATTGGGGATTGAGGATAGTTGATTGATTGATTTAGTCGTGGCACAACAGACTACCTATGTTTATCCAAAGGAAATGGTGGGAAAGGTGCCAAGGGATCTGGCCTAATGGAATTTTCCCATCAAGAAATAAGGTTATGACAGGAAATGCAACTTGGATAAAGCAGAATAATATGGATTCCCAGTATATTTTCCCTCAATAGGAACACGAAAGTGACTTGTAACCAAAGTCTATTGAGTAATTAAACCTCTTAGTAACTAGGGAATCCTAAACTAGTGAAAGGAGCGTGACCAAGTCTTTGACTGTGTTAGTAATACTCATAATTTGACTACGATGGTGAGCTGACACATTGGATCTTGTCTTCTAGCTACCCAATGTGCTGCACTAAGTTCTGTTTGCCGGAGTTGGTTTTACAAAGATTGATATCTAAAACTTAAGAATGCTAATATATTATATTCTGCTATTAATTTGTATTCCTCTTAGTTATGATTTGGAAAATACGTGATATCCTGATAGAAAATAAATTTTCTGATTTCCCAATCATGAGCTTTCCATCTCACCAATAACCTGCATGTCAATTCTATTATGCGAGTGGTCTCTGTTTATGTCACTTTTCCCTTGCACTGTGACTGCCGAGTGAAAAGGTGTTTGGCAGGAGGAGTAAAAGAAGGATTTGTTGTCATTTACCTTTAGTCCTCTCTTCTTCCTTTTTTTCTTTTTGGTTGGGTGGATAAACGTCCACCTTTAACCCTTCTCATGTTGTTAGGAAATGAAATTGGAGGGGCTTTTGCCCATCAATATCAGTTTCCTATCTAAAAGAATTTGTGGGAATGAGGCAAATCTATTTTAAGCCTCTTTTAGTGATACAATAATGGATATGAAAAAACAAGAAATCAACAAGGAAAGTAAAGGATAGATAGAATGACACAAAGGAAGACACGATTTGGCAACTAAAGCTCTATAATAGCTAAAACCTCCAAATTAGTATTCAACCAAGCACCAATTCTCTTAGGACGACCTCAAGGAACTAATGTTCCCAAGCAACTAATTCACTCAACAAGGTTCAATCATAGTTTCAACAAACTCTCATCACTCAAAAGAGTATCAAAATATCTCAATTCAACATAATCATCCTAATGAAATAAACTAAGATAGTATTTATACTAACTAGAATAGGAAGACTACTATAACTATTACAATAATACTCTTAATGAAGTAAGGACCTTGTTTGGTAGTCTTCTCAAGAGATGAAAAACTTGCATTTATGGAATAGTCCCTTTTTGCAAAAATACCTTCTCATTACTTCTTCTAAATGGAGTCTTGTACTTCCACTTTAGCACACTCTCGAGCTTCAAGTCTTTATTCCAAGCATCCTCTAAACCTCCAAGGTAGCGATCCCTAGCTCAGCTTGGTTTGCACGTTCTTGATAAATCTCGGCTTGCATCATCTAGTCATACCAAACAATATAGAAAGAAGCACGCGCGCACACACTCCCTTTTTCATTTTCTCCTCTCGTGTTATGTAGCTGTTTATCATCTTGAACCTTTTGTTTTTCCCCTAATTTTGGTCCAGAAAGGAGCAATGACTCCAATGGAAGTGTGTGAAGGCCTCGGTCTTTATGATCTTAAAAACCGAAAATGGCATATACAAGGCGCATGTGCTCTTAAAGGGGATGGCCTATATGAGGGACTGGACTGGTTATCGAGCACTCTGAAAGATCTCAAGGCCGCTGGGTACTCTTCAGTGGGCACTTCAGCCTTTTGATTGATCAGGTCTACAACTTAGTCTTTGTGTCTTCAAGATTGTTGCAGTCATCCGTAACCTGTTGATCTAACTTTCATTTGCTTTTGCAGGCTTACCAAAGAAGAACCTAATTTGAGGGACAAGCTGAATACCCTGCCAAATGTAAATTGAAACGCCTGAACTCTAGTCGACCATTTTTACTTGTTCTTTTGGGTCTGTGCTTTTATGTAGTGGAATACAATAGGCACTTGATTCCTGGCTTAGGGTGAAGCTTGAATTTTGATTCTGTTGTATTCAAATGGGCCTTGCAAGTGGTCTTCCACTTGCACTAGAATTGTGTCTGTTGATACCTACTGTAGTATTTTATGTATGTATACTTCCACATGAAATAGGTGATTAATGATCTCCCTAACAAGCATGCCAAATCAATCCACCCTGCTCCGTGAAAAGTTTGTCCATATAGATGTATCTATCATTCCTGTTCTTGCCTATAAACACGCGTGCTTGTGGAACAGTTTATCTTCAAGGAAACATATGGTATCAAGTGAGGCAATTGTCTACTTTTATGAAAAGAGGAGCCCTTTTTGCCCTCTACTAAACCTCTTAGGTTTATGATCCCGTTATGCTTTCATAGAAGAACTCCATATACTGAAATCTGCATTTCCCAATTGCTTGCTTTGGCAGTATATGGAATATGGTTTTATGAATTGATGTTTCTGGAAATATTATGAAAGAACCACTTGACCACCACTTTTAGGGCGTTTAAATCTTGATGAAAGCGTGTTATGGGACTGTCTTAAAGAGGACGACACAAATATAACCTACAAAGCCATTTATGTGACATTCCTTGTTTTTATTGTTTAGAGAAAAAAACTGTCTTAAAGAGGGGCAACACAAACAAGAAGAGCAACTGGTAAAATATATTTATTGTTTATGGATGAGAACGATAACTTTACATTTTGACAAGAAACGTGTTATTTTGACTTATTTGAGACATGTTCTTTTCTACTATAATTTTGCCTTTGCCATTTAGTTTCTTGAACCTTTTCGAGTCGTCGTTTTTATTGAGCTTGTTAACTTGTGGACATCTTTTTCATTCCTTCCTTCAGCCACTTATTGAGTTACGAATGCATAAAAGTTGTTTTAGCAAAGATTGTATTGATCTCCATTGAGAGTTTTTCTCATTAATACAAATATATATAGTGTGTACCATGTGGAATTCTAATACAATAAGGATCCTATATCAATCATAATTATACAACACTAAATATTACGAAATATATGGAGTATATTTAATAATATATGTTAATACACCCCCTCAGTCGGAGCGAGAGGAGGCCGGACGCTAAGACTCGATCTAAAGTCGAGGAATAGTTGTCTAGGAATGCCTTTCGTGAAGATATCCACATACTGGTATGAATAAGACACTTGCAGCACCTTAACAAGACCGGTAGCAACATTCTCACGAATAAAATGTATATTCATCTCAATGTGCTTGATTCGTTGATGCTGAACCGGATTGTGAGATAAATATATGGCGGATACGTTATCACAACAAATCAAAGATGCCTTACGCAAGGGACAATGAAGCTCCAAAAGAAAGTTTCGGAGCCAACAGATCTCAGCAACAACATTTGCAACGCCTCTATACTCTGCTTCTCCACTCGAACGGGATAAGGTGGCTTGCCTCTTGACAGAACAAGAAATGAGATTATCTCCTAAGAACACATAGTAGCCGGAGGTGGAGCGTCGCGTGTACGAACAACCTGCCCAATCTGTATATGATAACAACCTGGTCGGTGCTGAGGGGTATAGATGCAGTCCATAATCAAGTGTGCCCTTAACGTATCGAATGATACACTTCAGAGCAGTAAAATGAGGCTCACTAGGGGCATGCATGAATAAGCACACGTTGAATATCATAAGCAATATCAGGCCTTTTGAAAGTAAGATATTGTAGTGCACCTGCAAGACTCTTGTAAAGGGTTGGACCGGTCACTGAATTACCATCAATAACACTAAGCTTTGATTTAGAGTCAACCGGAGTGGACATTATCTTGCAGTTCGTCATTTTAGCCCTGTAAACTATCTCTTCTGCATACTTGCGCTGACACTAAAACAAAGAATCTGCATACCTAGTCACTGATATCCCCAAAAAATAACTCAACTTCCCCAAGTCAGTCATAGCAAATCCGGTTTTAAGCAATGCAATGATCTCATTTTTCAACAAATGAGAGGAAGCAGTAAGCACAATGTCATCCACATATAACAGCAAATAAGTAGTGCTACTACCTTTATGAAGAATAAATAGAGAGTTATCACACTTGCTGCTTACAAACTCAATCCACATAATGTACTGTGCAAAGCGATCATACCACACTCTAGGGGCATGATTTAAAACCATAAAGTGACTTAAGACGACATACATACTGAGGGGCTGCTGGATGGACAAAACTAGGCGGCTGGTGCATGTAAATAATTTCTTTCAAATCCCCATGTAGAAACACAATCTTCACATCAAGCTGATGGATCAGCCAATGCTTACCCATATCAATGCTCAGAACTGTGTGAATGGTAGTCAGTTTACCAACCGTACTGAACGTCTCACCACAATCAATACTCTCGTACTGATTTGTGTCATTGACCACTAGTCTCGCCTTATATCTCTCTAGATCACCACTGTCTCTATATTTGTGACGAAAAAATCACATGCATCAGATCACATTCACCCCATACGTTCTAGAAACTAAATCCCAAGTGTGCCATTTCGTTAAAGCATTAAATTTCTCACACATGGACGCATTCCAATTAGGGTATAGTTTGGCTACTTTTGGATTTTTAGGAATTGAGGATATGGTATGTGTGGATAGATTGAATTGGACTTTGGGTTTGAACATCTCGTGTTGGGCACGGGTTTCCATACGGTGTGTGGGGGCAGGGTTAGGTTGACTATTTTGGTGAGCAGGTGGCAGCGGGGTACTGGTGACATATGTGGTTGCGGGTTCTCGGTTGGGTTGGGTGACGGGGCCTGGTATCGGGTTGATGTTTGGTGGGGGCGACGGTCTGGGTATACTCGATGTCAGGTCCAATGGTGGTGATGGGTTGGTGGGGTTCTGGTTGCAGGGACGGGTTTGGACTATTTTCGGGTAGGGTACGGTTATCGAAATGTCGGTGATTTATGGCAGTGACACAGTGGTTTGTGGTTGAGGTTGTCAGAGAATGGGAGATGTGTCAACTGATGTGATAGAGAAACAGAGAGCTAATTGCCGGTGATGGTGGGGGAAATCGGCGGTGACATGGGTTGACCTGTCGGACAACTGATATTGGCGTAGGTAAAATCGGGGTGAGGCAGAGAGGCAACCGACCGATTGCCGTTGGTGGGAAAGCGATAAATCGGTGGTATGACATGTCGTAAATCGCTAGTAGTGGCGATGACACGTGGCGGCAAAGCGATGGCAATGGTGAGAGTTAGGCGGAGAAGCGGGAATGTGTCGGACTCATCTAAAATGTGTAATCTGATTCTGGAATTTTTAGAGATTTGCGAATGGGAAGATTGCTTCGTCAAACGTGATGTGAGACGATGATTTTGCGGGAAGACAAGTAGTAGCACAAATATACCCTATGATTGGGCGGAAAACCTAAGAACACACAAGGAGTGGTGCGGGGTGCAAGTTTATGTAGGGTTGTGGAAGCAATATTCGGGTAGCACAGGCAGTCGGAAATTCATAGGTGCTCATAAGTTGGGATCCTACGTAATAGAATTTTGGTGGGTGTTCTATTTTGAAGGGTTTGGGTGGGCAAAATATTTAAAATATATTCGATCATTTTAACACTATAAAACCAAGAGGAGGGGGGAGAGAGACATGAAACAGGGTCGTACGAACCATATTATTGATAGTGCGAATGATTCGTTCGGCCTTGCCATTCTGAGAGGAGATGTGGGGGCACGAGAATCGGAAAATCATGTCGTTAGTAGAGCAAAAATTATGAAAAGCTAAATTATTGAACTCATGACCGTTATCACACTGAAGTAATTTTATGTCTTTTTCGAATTGTGTTTTGACATAGACACGGAATGCAAGAAACTTGGCAAACACTTCAGACTTGAATTTAAGCGGATAGACACAGACAAAGTGAGAATAGTCATCCAATAAGACGAGATAAAATTTATGACCCAGTGAGCTAGTAATGGGGGATGTCCATAAATCTGCATGAACATTGTCAAAGGGAGAATACGTAACACTTGAAGAAGACTGAAACGGGAGGCGCACATGTTTGCCTAAAGGACAAGAAAGACATTGTTGGGCAAATTTGTCATTATTACAACGAATTAGATTATTATTTCTAAGAAAACTAAAAACAGGGGCTTCTGGGTGTCCAAGTCTATTGTGCCACGTTGACGGGGAGATTATTACTAATGCGGTGGGAGGAGTGACATGGGCCGTTAGAGATGTGAGAGGGTTAACACTAGCCGCGGACGTGGATAGGAAATGATAGAGATCACACTCACTATTGCATCTCATAAGGAGTTTCCGGTACGAAGGTCCGTTATAAAAAATTCAAACAAATCAAAATTAATTGAGACGGAATTATCGGTGGCAAATTTTCTAACAAAGATTAGGTTTTTGATGATGTTAGGAGCATATATAAGACGTTATTCAGGGAGACATGAGGATACGGTGGTGGGGTTAGTGTGTGACCAAACCCTTGAATTAGAATGCGAAGACCATTTCCGATCATAATAGATTGTGGAGTATTTAAATTCCGCAGTTGAGGAAGATTACCAGAATTATTGCTAAAGTGAGACGTGACTCCCGTATTCATATACCACGCATTATCGGACTGCCGAGGAGTCAATGTTACGAAAGCCAGACCCAAATTAAATTGGGAGAGGCCTGGAGCGGACCGGTAGCGCTGGATTGATGTGGTCCATTGACTGGCCTGGGGCGGACTGGTAGGATGCTTGACATTGGGCCCAATATGGGTTTGCTGACTGCATGTCCCTTAGTGCTGGGTGGGGCTGTTAATAAACAACAACCGCTAGTCGCTAGAAAACAAGATTGTTGCTCGAAGGGATAAACAGAAGACAAAATTGTTGCTTTAGGCTTAGGAAGAAAGGAAGTCGACAACATTTTTTTTTTCGAGAATTGAAAGGCTAAGCTGTGTTCTCGGGGGGGTAAAGGAGAAAAACAGACAAGACGACTTATGACAGTTTTACTAAAAAGAAGACAAATCATTGTGAAGATGTGTTCTCGGGTAAATGAGAGAGGTTGACAAGAAAGCAAAGAAAAAAAAAACAAGGACGAAGCACTTTGCTTCTCGGGTGACTGACACAAGAACAAAGAGAAAAGAAAAAGAAAAAAAATTGACACGAGGTGCAAATAGACAACAAGAATGTTGCTTTCGGATTGAGGAGGCAGCAAAGGAAAAGAGAATTATATGGCCGCCCGAAACCGAGAGGCAGCCGGAAACCGACTATTTTGGTAAAATAGAGAAGAGGACTATGGGTAGAGAAAAATTTAGGGTTTAGGTTATAGCTCTTGGAAAGTCTTTCTTATTAATATAAATATATATAATATGTATCACGTGAAATCCTAATATATATATATCTATCATAAATATACAACACTAAATATTACAAAATATATGGAGTATATTTAATAATATATGATAATAACATATTTACTAGATACTCTTTCAAAAGTGAAATATAAAAATGCCAAGTTATTTATTCTTTATAGTGCCACTAGTTTCAGAGATATTTTGCTGGCTATGATCAGTTTCAAGATATTTTGCGGGTAGTGATCAATCATCATCACAAGTTAGTTTGAGAGACTAAATAAGATCGTTCAGGGTATTTGAAGAGAGATCTGGTGGATTCATCATCATATGAGTAATTTTAGTTTTTAATACAAGTATTGAAACAAAAACACTTAGGGAATACAAAAACAACAGGGCTATAACTTTGATGTCTAAAAAAAAGTAGCAAACCAAGAAGGTTTGCGAGGTTGATCTTCCATCTTCATCCCACTCAAGGTTCACTTAATGGCAGGCGTAGTGGTCTGCCCCTATTATGAGCTTCAATTTTCGGTTTCACTGGTCAAACGGTTTTCTGGAAGTTTTTGCAAGGCTGATCTTGAGCTTGCTGCCTGTGTGAATGAAAAAAATACTTTAGTTATACTCCACATATGAACATCTACAACCAAAATTTAAAAAGGGGAACACACACGTGAAAAAGAATATTAGTAGCTGATGTTGGTTGTTCTTACCTTGATTTTTCCACTAGGATCTTTTGATATCTGTAGATCTTTCAACATTTTTGTAAGCTTCCTCAAGCTTAAATTTTCCAAAGAGTGCTTATTGTCATTGCCAGCAGTGCCTTTGTTTTCTTTAGTATAAACCAAGTTTTCCTTGTTATCTGAAACAAGTATCTGTCCTGGCTCTGTGGCAGCATTAGGTACGAGAGAAGCATGAGAAGTATCCACATTAGCCTCAGCATGATCAATTTCAGATTCTTCCATTGGTTCTTCTCCAGCAACTTCTGTATTAGCTTCTGAAACATGTAAACGCTGCTGACTTCCACTCACTTTAACCTCACACTCACCTTCGTGGGCGGCATCAGGTATGAGAGAAGCCAAGGGCGGAAGACTATGAGCTGCACTCTCCACAGTAGCCTTAGCATAATCAACTTCAGATTCTTGCATGGGTTCTTCTCCAGCAACTTCCAGAGCATCAGCTGGTGCATCCACATTAGCCTCAGTAAGACCAACATCATATTCTTCCACATCATCCTTGAATTGCCCGAACAAATTCACCTCGAGAGAATCTATGTTAGCTTGCATGTTAGTCTGACACTTCAGCTTACTTGCACTCACCTTAGCCTCCACCTCAAGTTCTCCAATCAACTCTTGTTTTCCTGCAACAACAGAATTAGATTCTGCACCCTCATCCACTTGACATTCAGACATTTGATTCAAATTATCTTCTTCCTCCCCATCGTTTTCTGCCACAAAATCAGATGTATCACCACAATGGGGCTCATCCTGTTCATGCAGCTTCTTCAGAACCACGTTAGTGATATCTGAATCTCTCTTGGTATCAGATTCTTCCATGGGTTCTTCTCCAGAAACTTCTAGTTTAGCTCCTGAATTGTCATCCAAACACTGCATTTCTCCAGATGCCATCTCTTTCTCATTCTCAAGTACCTTCATTTCTGATGTATGCACATCTTCAGATCCTAAAAGAAAACCATTTAATTATCACAAAGCAAGAAATTTTGCACTGTACTAAGAAAACTAAGATTGTCATACAACAGAGATGGTGACAAGACAATTGATACAAAAAGTAGACCGAAGTACAAATACCATTTTCTTGAATCTTTCTACCAAGTGAGCATGTGATTTATGCATAAGCAATCAAAATAAATTGATAACCAAAACCATTTAAGTTCATGTAAATAGTAATGCGGAAGACTACAGCAATGCATACCACTGTTATTGTGCCCCAGTGATTTATGCATAAGCAATCAAAATAAATTGATAACCAAAACCATTTAAGTTCATGTAAATAGTAATGCGGAAGACTACAGCAATGCATACCACTGTTATTGTGCCCCAGTGCTACTTCCTCTGAGCCCTCTTCTGCTTTTGTATCTAAAGCAACAACTACCAGGTCATTGCCACTGTCTTGTTGAGCACATGCTATGGTATCTGTTTCATTTTGCATCAAGGTACTTGAATCTTGACCTGATATAGTATCGGATTCATTGTTGATGTCCAAACTCTCGAATGCTTTCAAATCAATACCTGTGGAATAGTTGCCAATCAGATCTGAGACCAAGTGATGTTCATGAAAGAAAAAAAAGGGTTAAGGATTCCATGAGCTTGGGAACATTACCACTTTTGTCTAGTTCTTCATTCTTGGAGTTCACCTCCAAACTTTCATCAGTTTCTTCAGAAGCGGCATCAAACGCAAGGGTCCCTGACTTTTCATCTTCTTGTTTGCTTGATTCCTGCATAGGTTTCCCAGCTAACCTCACTGATCGACGAGTGCTGTACACTTGCCTAGCTGAACTCTTTGCCTTCACTTCCTTTCTTTGGCTAGTGAGAACAGCTGCTGGTGTCTTTGGAACATCTTTCTTTTCTTCCTCAATCTGATCCCCAATTTTCTCTTTTGGTACACATTCCTTCATTGCAGATTCCAGCTTAGCTCGAACACTCATTGTTGCAGCCCTCCTTCTGGTAGTTGGCACTGCAGGAGTCTCAAGCATATCATTTTTCACTTCATCGACGCCTCTGACCACTGTTCCTCTCGTTCTGCAGCGACTCCTAGTCGAGGTCTGCACCAAAGTTTCTGAGTCATCTTTGATTGTCTTCCGTTGGGTAGTTCGGCGACTAGTCCGAGGTACACTCATTACTGCTTCTGACTTTCCAGGAGACTCCATGGATGAGTTTGCAACATCAGATTCACATGTCTTCAAGACCTCTTCAATACCATCAACCTGCATATAAAATATGTTAAAAGCAGCTATCTGTGAAAGTATTAATCAGGCACAACTTAGGCAATAATTTTGAGGACATACTATGATAGTCAAAGGTTTATGGCTTTGGGCATGCCAAAAAGTGGATTAGCCATATAATCATAGTAAAAAATTTATCGTTACTTAACAGTAATCGGTGTTGCACATGTATAGATAAATGACAAGTGTTTCCCATAGTTTTAGCCTTTCAATTAGGTCCAACAAACAGGAATGAGTTTTGGTATAGAAATTAGAGATGACGAGTATAAAGATAAATGAACTTAACAAGCAATATTAATAACAAAAATCAATTATTGGACAGTCCACATCTTCCTCACATTCTCAAATTATCTTAAAATTAAGGGTCAATGCCGAAAAAATATAAGCATAGAGGTGACTGGAAGTGAAATGAGGTAAACCGATTTACATATCGATCCAACAAAAACAAATATTCGCAAATCGAATCAGATACCAATACTCCTCTTCCTATTGTTTCCATTTGAAATGCTGCTTATTTTATTTTCATTTAAAACAAACTCAACAATGCTGAATGCAAGTGAAATGAGGTAACCGATTTCCATATCGATAAAACAAAAAAATATTTGCAGATCGAATCAGAGACCGATATTCATCCGAAATGCTACTTATTTCAATTTCATTTCAAACAAGCTCATCAATTATACAATACAGTAACAACGTTTTTGAGTTAAAAATAACTTACAAACTCGAGAGATTGAAGAGCATCAGCCATGGAAACATTGGTCATGTTAGCTGGGATTTTGTTCTTCTTGCAAAGAGCTTGCAATTCTCTCCTTGTAAGGCTGTGGAAATCCATCTCAACCGTTGAAATGAAACACGAAATCGATCTGCAGTTGTTGGGGGGGGGGGGGGGGGTTATGAGCTGCACTTGGATTGACAATGATGAGAAAAAGGATATATATAGATTTGTGTAGGTACAGAGAAGGAGGCCTTGTCAATGTGACCGTTGGAGCGGAAATTCAAATTGTTTTGAACTTTGGGCTTCTCAGACAAACCCTAAAGCCTTTCAATGATTGGGCCCTTCGTGAATTGTTTTGGAAGAAGCCCACCTACAGTTGTTTATTACCTGCCCTCATGAATCATTTATCTTATTTGGTTTTTATGGTTGGTTTCTAAACAAACAATTGAGTGGATTGTCCTTCTTACATGTTGGTAATTAATTGTTGTTTGGTCTTTAATTTTTATCCTTACTTCGCATGAAAAATTATGAGTCAAAGTACTCTTTATTTACGAGTCTATTAAATTAGAGATTTTGGGTTTGCATCCCCGCAGAGCCAAAAAAAAAGAAAAAAATCGTAAGACAGATTTTTCATAGAAACTATGCTTATTCGGCCTAAGTTATATAGAAACTATGCCACTTGGGGCATAATTTCTATGTAACTAGCAGGACAATGTATAATCTTAATTTTTCAACTAAACTTTGCCTTCAGGCATAGTTACATAAAAATTATGTCACTTAGGCATAATCTCTATACAACTTTGGCCAAATAGACATTATTTTTATGAAATCTTGTCTTGCAATTTTTTTTCAAGCTTAAATTCGCCTTGATTGGAAAATGCACCAATGGATGTCCGAAGTTCGCTACGCTAAAACAGCCTTGAAGAAGCCGGAGGACAATGCAAGAAGAGAATTCTAGGCTTTAGAGCCCTCTAGAACCGCAAAACGGTTCGGGCTGACTAGGTCCAGTTGGGTCAACCACTTTTCATTCAAAAATGAAATCATCGCGAAAATTCTAGGATTCGAACCCACAACCTCAAAGATATTTTCAGTAATTTTTTTAAACGAATGACAAAAATTAAACACCACCCTAAAATAGGGGCAATCGTGCGAATATATATTACCATTTTCCTTTTGTTTAGACTATTAAGTAAGTGGTGCAAAAATAATCGTTGAACCCTTTTATTACTTTGAGAAATGTGATCATTTTTTTGCGCGGATTTCCCAAGCATCTGTCTTTAATTTTTTCATCTCAATTATTTGTCTTTAATTTTTGTCATTCGCTTAAAAAGTAATTCAAAATATTCCGAAGTTTCGGGTTCAAACCCGTTTTATTAAAAAAAAAAAAAAGTTAAGGCAAACTGTGCCTTAATTTTTTTGGAACTTTTGCCTAAGGCAAACTCTCTCTTAAGGTAGAGTTTGTCTTATGCGTGAAGACAAACTCTTCCTTGCGATTTTTTTAAATTTTTGACTGAGCTGAAGTTCGAATTCAGAACCTTGAAGTTTTTAGGCGAAGGACAAAACAATTTCAATTTTCAATTTAATGAGCAAACATTAAAGACCACCCCAAATAAGGACATTCATGCGAATTACCAAAATATGATCACATTTTTTTCTCAATCTAAAGTCTTGAGTTAGTAATTGTTGAAAATTTACTAAACGTGAAATAAAATTAATCCTATTAATTATGACTCCAATAATTGGGGCCCCGCACATCGGAAACATGGTTTTCACACACGTGCACATAAAGTGTCAAGGATCGTAATTTTCTTAAATGAAAGAGATATTGATACGTATATGAATTGTTTGAGACGTAAGATAATAGATGGTTATTGTCCAAATAACAATGATTTCACGTTGGTAAATGAAAGGAAGAAATGTGTAAAAGATGAAACGAGTCTGAAAATACCGCGACGCCAACCTGCAGGGCCACGACGATGCCCGAAACTCTCTGAAGTTTCGGCGCCGCGACGCCAGCCTGCAGGGCCACGGCGCTGCGGATTTGGTTGAATTATTACTCCACATTCAAGGTCATTATATGGTCTTTATTGGTCATTATTTGGCTATGTGGAAGATCATCTTCTTCATACTATAAAATGGGGGCACATTTGCAAAAACACTTCACACTTAACAATTCTCTGAAATTGTCTTCCTCTCTTTCAATCACAAAACACTCAAAGATCAATAGAGACAATAATATAGTGGCTTGTAAAATTTGGAGAGAGATAATAACATTGCACCAGCTAGTAGACCATTTCTTGGTAATCCATTTTGGTCCATACAAATGCGGTCCCATACTACCTGAGCAGCTTGAGTGTCAAGGTAAAGCAGGCAAGGATACCATAGGACATTGTTTAGGATTGTATTTCAGTTGTACATGTTTTTTTTTTGCAAGTAATTTTTGTTTTTTGTTTTTGAGGTGTGGAAAGCTAAGGCAGGTTAGACACAGATAGTAGGCTCGTAGATTCATAGATATATGACATTATGTATGTAAATTTGTATAACTTAAGCTATCTATGACTTGGTGTCACAAACTCTGTGGCTTTCATTCTGCACCTTCCCAGCGTGAAACAAACAGAAATTTCTGGTGCCCTCTCCGCCCCATTGGTGAACTTCATCAGGCTCAGCTGTACTGTGGCTGCTCGAAGTTTATATCAAACAAATGAATGAAAGACACGTGTCATAAGCTTTAATCATCTAGACTTTGTTAACTGATGTGTATTTCCACTTCAATTACGACTCTTATGCTTAAATTGTTTGGTATTGTATAAATAACTAGGTGTATTTCCATTGGATAAATGTGTATATAAATGAGTGCTTGAACCATCACTAATCTGAAGCCCTAGACCAGTTGGTCTTGAAGGCAGATGGTATCCTCATTGGGTGGTGTGGGAGAGCTTGGTCATAAATTCGAACGCAGTAGCAGCGCCTGCGCCCGCCTCTGGGAGCTCACACTTGGCATCAGTGTGGTTTAACTGCTCGACGCGTGGTTTGCGGTATTGCGCGATCGAGTTTTACCTCAGACGCACTCGAAGAAGCGGAATGCCGCGCCTTCAAAAAAAAAAAAAAAAAAAATCGTCCAAATAAATTGGAAACATTTTACTTTGTGTCTTGCATAAGTTTAGTGTGAAGTTTCTTTATTTAAAAAACTGGTGAACCCAAAAATATAAACTTTTCCTCACACAAGTTACATCTGCATGACACAAAACAAATTGCAAAAGGGTCATCTCAAGGAATATAGCCGTTGGAAAATGCAAACCCTACAATCCTCGTGACGGCAACTAGCCGTTGGACACACTAATATAAACCCATCCATCAATCATCATCATCTTTCTTTGCCTCCGGTCCCTCCATCTAACTCTTCTCAAGCGCTCTCTTATTTACTTTATTGTTCTTCAATATTATAATCTAATCTTTGTTTTAATAATCTTGTTTTTATTGTTATCTCTGTCTTACTTTCATACAACACATATTATTTGTATCTTTTTGTTGTGCTAACATGGATGCAGGATCACTAAGTTATGTCTCAGCAAGTAAGTCCAAATCTCGTTGCCCTCTCCAAGAGCAATATCTACAAAGAAGAAATTCTCGTGAGAATGTATTACTACCTTCTCCTTACCTCCGATTAGTGTCTCCAAAAATTACTATTGTAATTGTTTCCATTTACTGGCACAATTTGTGTTACAAGTTGTTAATTTGTATTTTTAAATTAAGAAAATAGGCTAAATGGTAGTATTTTGGGGTTGGATTTAATTTTTATACAACAAATTGAGGTTTGCTTAGACTTGTTTGATGTGAGATCTTAATAGGAGGGTTATTGTAATTGTATAGGTTCATCTTGGTTCTACTTACCTCCCTCTAATAAGTACTATTTTTTTCCATTTATTGACACAATTTGTGTTACATGATGGTAATTTGGATTTTGAAATTAAGATAATAGGCTAAAAGGGAGATGGGTTTTCATCTGGGGTTGGCTTTAATTTTTATAGGATCAATTGAGATTTGCTTAGAATTTTTATGTGAGTTCTTAATAGGAGGGATTTGACATAGACATTGATTGATTATTTGGGTTATTAATTACAGTTGGGTAGGTTCATTCCAGTTCTACTTAACTCTGATTATTGTCTCTAAAGAATACTACTTGTTTCTGTTTGCTGGCACAATTTGTGTTTCAAGATTGTAATTTGGATTTTGAAATTTAAAAAAAGGGCCAAAAGGGAGATTAGTTTTCACATATACTTTATCTAGGATTGGCTTTTACTTCTATAAAGTAATTTTATGTGTGTTCTTAAGAGGAGGGTTTTGACATGGACATTGATTGCTGCTTTGTGTTATTACAGTTGGATAGATTCATTCCGAATCGATCAGCAATGGATATGGACTATGCACATTACATGTTGACAGAGGCAAGGAAAGGTAAGGAAAATCCAGCTGTTAATTCTCCCTCCAGAGAGGCATACAGGAAGCAGCTTGCAGAAACATTCAACATGAACCGGACCCGAATTTTGGCATTCAAGAACAAGCCACCAACTCCTGTTGAGGCTATTCCAAACGACTTCTCATCATCTGTTCATCAACAGGCGAAGACCGCTAAACCCCGTCGATACATTCCTCAGGTGAGTTTACTTGCATGGACTACTGCTGGTATTACATTTCATGAATCATCATGCCAATTGTGCTTAACTTTTTTGAGTTTCACAAGATTTAGGCATATTGCTGCAACAGTAAATACAAATCAATACCGAAATTTTTTCATTATATATGTGGGCTTTTTTCATTTTTGGCCCATCGGCCGAAATTTATTACGAAAAATATACAAAACGTATACATTTGCTGGTTATTTTGTAAATTAGATCACCGAAAGGCATTGGACTTAATTATCTCTATTTATGTAACTGAATTCTGTCCTTATCATTTCCGTTTGTTTATTTTTGCAGACTTCTGAAAGGACACTAGATGCTCCAGATCTAGTGGATGACTACTATTTGAACTTATTAGATTGGGGAAGCAGCAATGTTCTTTCTATTGCTCTTGGCAGCACTGTATATCTGTGGGATGCAGCTGATGGTGCCACTTCAGAACTGGTCACTGTTGATGAAGAAATGGGACCTGTTACAAGTGTAAAATGGGCTCCTGATGGTAGAAATATTGCTCTTGGTCTGAACAATTCTGATGTTCAGCTCTGGGATACAACGGCTAATCGACTGGTTTGTTTCTTGAATTTTTCTGTTGTTTATTTTGAGTGATTCTTACGCTAATAGATGTTTTTATATATTTGTGCAGCTGAGAACTATGAGAGGTGGTCACAGATCCCGAGTTGGCGCTCTAGATTGGAACAATCACATTTTGACAACCGGGGGAATGGATGGTCAGATCATAAACAATGATGTGAGAATACGATCACCAATTGTCGACACTTATGAAGGACATCATCAAGAAGTTTGTGGTTTAAAATGGTCAGCCTCTGGCCAACAATTAGCTAGTGGTGGAAATGATAATCTCCTCCATATATGGGACAGATCAATGGCTTCTTCCAACTCATCAACAGAGTGGCTTCACAGGCTTGAAGATCATACTGCTGCTGTTAAGGCCCTTGCTTGGTGTCCTTTCCAGGGTAACTTATTAGCCTCTGGTGGTGGTGGAGCTGACAGGTCCATTAAGTTCTGGAACACCCATACTGGTGCTTGCTTGAATTCTATCGATACGGGCTCTCAGGTTTGTGCCCTGCTATGGAACAAGAACGAACGCGAGCTCCTAAGTTCTCATGGTTTTACAAAGAATCAGCTCACACTTTGGAAATACCCTACCATGGTTAAGACAGCCGAGCTTACTGGTCACACATCCAGAGTTCTTTTTATGGCACAGGTAAATTCTCGTGTTATTTTGTTGCATTTGTTTGCAGTTAATCAATGCCTGAACCATCCACACAACAAGGAATGGAACTGATTTTTCTTGTTTATTTTGTTGCAGAGTCCAGATGGTTGCACAGTGGCATCTGCAGCTGGGGATGAAACTCTTAGATTCTGGAATGTATTTGGAACTCCTGAAGTTGCAAAGCCTGCACCAAAGTCAAACCCTGAGCCATTCGCTCACCTGAACCGTATTCGATGAATTTTGAGGGACATTATATTGTGAGCAGTGACGAGAATTTCTGTAAAGTCTGTCAGCACAAAATACTTGATCAAACTACAAAAAAGATTGTACCTAACTGTAAATGCTCTTGAACCAGATAACTGTTGTATGTATTGTGTAAAAGAGATACTTCGGTTCATTTTCCTTTTGTTGTTGGTGTTTTTTCATGTAAATGGAGTAGGTAAGTTGGTATGAAATTTTTTCTTGGTCACATATAGTGACGAAAAGCATGTGTAAAGAAAAGTTGTTCTAGATAAAACATTGTGTAAAGAAAAGTTGTTCTAGATAAAACATTGTGTATGATTGTGAAACTACTGGAGGTTCTTCTCCCTGAATAAGATGCAATTACATTTCTTACTCCCAACTTCATTGTGTTTAGTTGCCATGGACAATTATTTAGTAAGATAACTTTTTTTAGCGGTTTCCTATCAAGTCTTCTCGAAAATGTTTGCAACTCTTATGGCAATGCCAAAGTTTTTTTTTAACCCCAGAATGGGTTAAAGGTAGCACTTCCTTGGTCCCCTCCATGAACTAGCAATGCTCCAACTCCACCACCGTTACTTGTTACACAACGGTTTTACTAAGTGATTCGTATCCATTGTTGACAATATTTCAGCCAACACTGAAAGAGAAATTTCTCTTTTTCTGATGTGCTGTATTTGTTTGAGGGAATTTGGATGAAATAACTTTTCTACCGCAATGTGAGGACTTGATAGAAGTAAAAAGATTATACAATAATAAACATTTGAAAGCAGTGCAGAAGTAGTCTTACTCTGCACTCCTTACAGTGCGAACTCAAATGTTATATATCTTTCACCTTTGCTATATATGTTACTGGACACACAGACTTGAAACGACTATGTTATATTTGAAAGTTAAACGTAGGCTGGCTTCTCAAGATCCTCAAGTGGGCGGAAGAAGGCCTTCTGTTCCAATACAGAATCTACGCTAACACTCGCAGGCCTTATACTGAAACCACATTCTTTGCCAATACTGTGATCGGTGGTTGTCCAAACACGCCAGTCTGAGGATGAGGAGCCCAGTACTTGTCTGATTGTGCCTTGATCACTTCATCTGGCACCACAAAAGCTTGCACATATTCCTCCGGATCCTTGTCGTACACTGATGCGTGCACTGCCCTCCTGCACAACCTCACCATCTAAGTAACACATTTAATACAAAATTGAAGGGACAATAATATGCTTTCCGCCTGGTATAAAGTAAAAGGTTTGATGTATTTCACAAATCACAATTACTATATATTGTATACAAGTTTACTGAATTCATTAGTCTCAATATCCTACTACTACTGATATTTGAGCCGTTATCTGTTGAAATAAACCCAAAAAAAAAAAAGCAAAAAAGATAGAAAACAAAATCCCAAGATCAGTGGGACGACAAAATAAATTTCCATGGATAAAGACTTTCGAACTTCTATAAAGATGTTACAAAAATATTGTTGGAAATTTACTAATATGGAGTTCAGTTTATCCCGTTATTTATGACTCGAAAAGTTGGGGTCCCGCACGTCGGAAACGTCGTTTACACACACGTGCACACGTTGTACCAAATATCGTAAATTTCTTTAGTGAAGAAGATATTGGTACGTAAGTAAAACATTTGAGACATAGAATGATGGACAGTTGTTGGCCAAATGACGAGTATTCCACGTTGGTAAATGAAGGAAGAAGTGTGCATAGTGTAAAGATTTGAACGGGTCGGAAAAGGGCCACGGCTCGCCCTCGGAAACCGGAGAGCCGGGGAGCTAGTGCCTAAGGGTCGCGGCGCCGAGGGGCTTGAGCGGCAGCGCTAATTGGTCAGTGGCTCACTGGAGCCGCGACGGAAGTCCAAAAGTTTGGCTGATTATAGAGACATTTTGGAGCATTAAGATGACAATTTTTCCTCCATAACTCAGCCATTACTTGACTGCATTACTTGGTGGATTGAATGGTCATTACATGACATTTAAATGACCATTACATGGGCAGTTGAAGAGGCCTTCTTACACTACTATATATTGAGGCATTTGGCTCAATTGGAGACACACCACACACATATTTTTTGAACTTCTTCTTCTCTAAGCATTCTTTCAAACACTCAAGGTTATTCTTATAGAAAACATTTGAGTTTCCTTTTCTCATTTGTTAGTTGTTGTTTTATCTTGAGAGACAGTTGCCCATTAACGTATATATACAGGGCAATATTGTCTTAAGGACATAATGCTCTCAACTCAACATATTTCCTCTAGTAGTTTATATTTGTTCTTGTTTCCAGTTTGCAAATCTTTGTAATAGTTACTTACTTCCCGTTCCTAGCAATAGTTGTACTCACAATCTTAAGACAATATTCGTTGTAAGTGCTAAGAAAGATGACTCGAAGAAAATAATTTGTTGTTGAATCTTCAGTTGTTGCTCAAGGCACACCCAATGCCTTTCCCACTGCTGCTCAAGGCACACCCAATGCCTTCCTCACTGATGCACAAGACTCAAACAAAGCCTTTCCTGTTGCTCAAGGGAAAGTTACAATTCCTCCGCCCTCTGGATTCCACCATGAACGCTTAGATCAGAAGTTCATGTGCTCCAACTTTAAGAGATGGCAGCAGAAGATGTTGTTTTATCTGACTGTTATGGGAATGAATTATTTCCTAACATAAGTTCTTCCACAAGCTGGAGATGAAATTGACCCTCAGCCAAATAAAACGGTCGGAGGGGACCAAGGTATCCATGTCGTTAATGACATGAAGATGGTTCTTGATGCATTGAGTCATATTGACTTCATGTGTAAGAATTGTATTCTGAACTGTCTGTCAGACTCTCTCTATACGGTGTATTGCACCGTTGGCACCACCAAAGAGTTATGGGAAAGACTACAGAAAAAGTACAACGCAGAAGATGATGGTACCATCGTTGGGAAATTCCTAAAATTTCAAATAGTGGATAGCAAAATTGTGATGTCCTAAGTCCAGGAATTCCAAATGAATGACTCATTTCCTAACAGAAGATCTTCCACAAGCTGGAGATGAAATGGACCCTCAGCCAAATAAAACGGCTGGAGGGGGCCAAGATATTCATGTCGTTAATGGCATGAAGATGATTCTTGATGCATGGAGTCATATTGACTTCATGTGTAAGAATTATATTCTGAACTGTCTGTCAGACCCTCTCTACGCGGTGTATAGCACCGTTGGCACCACCAAAGAGTTATGGGAAAGACTGCAGAAAAAGTACAACGCACAAGATGCTGGTACCATCGTTGGAAAATTCCTGAAATTTCAAATAGTGAATAGCAAAATTGTGATGTCCCAAGTCCAGAAATTCCAAATGATTCTACATCACCTGAATTTGAAAGGTATGAAACCAAATGAACTATTTTTTGTTGCTTCACTAATTGAGAAGTTACCTCCCTCGTGGAATGAGTTTATGAATTACTTAAAACTCAAGACAAAGGAAATGACCTTTGAGGAACTTATTATCAAACTCCGATTCAGAAGGATAATAAGAAGGCCTTGTCTAAGGGAAAGCAACCCGCTAAGGCAAAGGAAAATTTGGCTGAGGCCAAAGGGAACACAAGCAAGAAGCGCAAGTTTTAGAAAGATGGCAAGGCCCCAACGACGGAGAAGTTCAAGGGAAGCTGCCATCACTGTGGGAAACTTGGTCACATGATCAAAGACTGTCGCAAACTCAAAAATGAGAATAAGGAAAATGTGTAGGACTTTCAAGGTTTAATATTATGAAATATTAATCCACTCAGCTAGTCAACTTATGGCATGTTATTTTTTGTAGCAGCCAAAAGGTAGTATTGTTGGCGGGCTCCATGCAGTACCCTATTTCATTCGATTTATATTTCTGTTTTTTCTTTAAGTAGTGAAAATTTCAATTGTTGATTTAACAGATCATTATTTTTTTTGAAGATGAAATATTCGTTGTTGAAATGAAAATGCAACTTTTCTTTTAATCGAAATATTCGTATAATAATCAAATGGAAACGAGTGTGTGGTGATCAATAGAAACACAAACGTGCGGTGAGTACTTATGATATCCGTTGGTTGATTATTAATTACAGTATCTATTCTGAGACTTTAATTAGCAACCAATAATAGATTTAATCAAGTGGATAGGAGAATAAAATGATTTCCTTTACCTCTACAACAGCACGTCGTATGATTCCGAAGTATAAATTTTTGGAGATAAGAAATTAAAAATAAAAGGAACCCTTTTCTAAAAGTATCTGCTATAAGTAATCCATGATTACTAGGCAGAAAACCAAAGACTATAGCGAATTATACACTTTATTCCACAAGGTTAGAGTATGGGTGTCTACCGGATAGATTCGGTCCGGACTGGTACCGGGTTGAACCGCCTACCGGTTCATTACCGGAATTCCGGTCGACCATGCGGTTTCGGGTTGAACCGGTCGGACCGGACCGGATTTGTTTTTTTTTTAAATTCGAAAATGTAAATTAAATTCAAATTAAATATGTAATATAATATAATTTTATATTTTAAAATTTAAAGCTAATTTTGTATTTTATAGTTTATAACTTTATATAGTAGTTATATTTTTATTAATTTATTAGATTAGAAGACATAAGTTAACATTTAAAGAAATAATAAAATAAAAACTAATGATAAGATGTAAACTTTCGAACTTTCATTATTAATAAATTCTTCGTAATTTATAGGTTTCCTTGAATTGTTGTGGATCCATAGCCGCTAAATCTGGAGTATTCATTCCAGTCCCGGCTGTCCCGCTTCCGCTGTAACTTGTGCTCCCGCTTTCCAAAATATAAACTAAATATTAAATTATGACAATCTACTTTTTTAATAGAAGGATTTAAGACTGCACCAATACAATAAATATTAGGAATATGTTTTTTTTAAACTTTTCAAACATAACTGTAACACCATCTTTATATTTTATATTTGATTTTAAACCATAAAATAAATATGAAATTTCAGCTATATGAGCTAAACCATTACAAATAGTTGGGTAATAAGATTCCAAAAATTCAACAGTAGCAGTGTAAAATTTACGTAAATTTTTTAAAAGTTCAGAAATTGATTTCCGATGTTCGTCGGTTAACATATGAATCACGTTCTTACAATGAGAATTTGAAACATGTGTTATGAGGTCTTTATACTTGTAACACTCTTTTAAATATAAATAAGTATAATTACACCGTGTAACAACCCACCTGACATGAATTTTGGTCTCAAATTAAATTGTTTACATTTTTCTTTAAATTCTATTAATCTACTTTTTATATTATTACCCTGAATAACTTCAACAGCTATTCGGACAAGAGCTAATTCAGTTTCAAATAAATCAAGACCACTTTGAACAATTAAATTATAAATATGACAAGCACAACGAACATGAAATATATCAGGAAGTATCGGTTGTAATTCCGCTTTTAAAAGATCTATAGCAACATTATTATTAGATGCATTATCGAATGATATAATAAATACTTTTTGAAAAAGATTCATACATTTTGCAACAACACAAATAGATTCGCTTATATATTTTTCAGTATGACTTTGATCCTCGTCATACAGAAATGAAATAAAACGTTTTTCCATTTTAAAATTTTCATCAATCCAATGACAAATAATTGTTAAATATTCTCTACCGTTTAAAGCATGTTCAATGTATGAAGTAAAACTAACTAGACATGGAAGGTTAGCGAACAACTATTGTAAATAAATAACATACTCAATATAAACTCTAAAAATATCGGCTCTACAAGTAGTACGAAGAACACCTTTAAATAAAGGATTATATAATCTTTGAATATATATAATTAAATATGAAGAAGAAGCAAAAGAAAAAGGTAAACAACATGCGACAACCATTTTTGCTAATTCAATGCGATCCTTCTTTGGATCGTACTTAACAAGCCCCCCGTTAATGGATTAATTTGTTGTTGACCGGATTCTAAATCAGGGACTAAACCCCACTCTATCGGATGATCTTTCGTTAAATGCCTACCTATAGTGATCGTTCCCCCGTCACCGCCCCTCTCTTATGTTTATAAGTTTTCCCACAAATATTACATCTAACTATATCAGTGTCCCCAATTCTATCATAAAACTTCCACACTTTACTCCTTTTTTCCCTAATCGCTACTTCTGCTTCTGGTAAAGGAGGTCTACCTCTACTACTAGTAGTACTAACATTGACAGAAGACACACTAGTAGGTGTAGGAGTTTCAGTTTCAACATTATCATATTCATTATCTTTTATTCCAAAATCTTCTTACATTTGATCATAATCTATATTTTCATTAGATGATGAAGAACCTCTAGATTTTTTACCCCTTGAAATTGAAACAGATTTACCTTTACCACCCAATCGGTTTAACAAATTCATTATAAAATATTTAATTTAAAATTTAATTTAAACAATCAACAAATAAATATGACAATTTAATAAAATAATTAGAGAATGAAACGAGTGTACCAAACTTCGTGAATCAGAATTCAATTGAAACTCGAAGCTCGAAATCTTCCGTCTTGCTACTTTGAAAATTAATAATAATAATAATAACTTGAGAATTGATAATAGAGAGAATTAAGAGAGTATGAGAATTGTAGAGATAATTGTGTAATAAAAATGAGAAGAATATAGAGTATTTATAGATTTTTTAAAGGGTAAAAATGTAAATAATAAATAAATAAAAAAAAAGACCAACGGTCAGTGTTGGCCCCCCCACTCCCAAACCCCTACCACCCAACGGTAACATTACCGTTGGACAAATGCCAACAACCTATTTTTTTTAATTAACATTACCGGATCGGTTAACTGATATCATGACCGGTTTTCGTTATCGATCCGGACCGAATTGTCTTACCGGATTTTTTCCCATAACCCATGCGGGTTGGGGTTGGGCCCAAACCAAACCCCAACCCGTTAAGTCTTACCGGACCGGATCGGGTCCCTTACCGGGTCGACCGGTTAACCCGGACCGGTAGACATGTTTAGGTTAGAGTAAAATTAGAATTGTCAAAACTATTATCAATAGGGAAAAGGGAAAAGGATCATATTTATTCTCCGTTAAAGTATGTGGTCAAATATGTTCTTTCCGTTAGCAAAGTTGTTATATTTGCCTCTGATGGACGAAAATCTCATGTGGACGCCACGTTGGATCCACGTGGACGCCACATGGGATACACGTGGAGGATGGGACCCACCTTTCCCGGTTACCAAGCACCGCCGCCTCCTTCACCGCCGGAGCTTCGACCACCAGGCTCCGGCGAACCCCTCTCCACAGCCATCACCACGTCACTGCCTCACCCTGCCTCCGTTCCGCCCCGCTCCAGCTCCGATGAACCAGAGTAGTCACAAACACACCAAACAGCCATAACAACACAATACAATAGTTAACAATCATCCAAACAAGAGCTACAATAGTAAAATTAAAGCTCAGATCTGCAGATAAAAACAAGAAAGTAAATCATTTGTGTTATGGCTTGTATGGCATTTGAGTGTTCGCCGGAGCAGTGATACAAAATTTACAAGAAGCATTTGAGTGATTTATCTGAAACATTTCCTGATCTTCAACAGTCAAACAGATCATTGATACGCTCTTCCCCCAATCTGGGTCAATAAAGCACCAAATCTGCAAACCAAAAGTAGAAACCGAATTACCATGATTTACATCGTTCGTTTATATGAAAAGAGGAAAGAAACTGTGTTGAGGAATCCCTAATATGTCTGTGAGTTTCACGGTGATCAATCAATTACGTTACATAAATAAGAACACCTCTAAAGAAACAATCAAATTTTAAAAATTCTAGCATCGGCTGACACTTCAGTTAATGCTGATTGTCAATTTCCTTTTCAATCTATCTTTAACTCACTACAGAAAGGATGTACGATGATTTTACAAACCTTTCTACCAAATGCCCCCACAGTGAATAACTACCAACCTAAAAAGGAAAAGCAAAGAAAACATGAGTAAATTTCTTGTTTTTATCAACACAATCTTTAATTTTACTATTGTAGCTCTCCTTTGGATAACTATTGTATTGTATTGTTATGGCTATTTGGTGTGTTTGTGACTGCTCCGGTTCATCGGAGCAGTAAGGAGGGGGAACGGAAGGGTGAGACAATGACGTGGTGATGGCTGTGGAGAGGGGTTCGCCGGAGCCTGGTGATCGAAGCTCCGTCGGTGAAGGCGGTGCTTGGTGACTGGGGAAGGTGGGTCCCACCATCCACGTGAATCTCATGTGGCGTCCACATGAGATTTTCGTCCACCAGGATCCAACGTGGCGTCCACATGAGATTTTCGTCCACCAGAGGATAAATATAACAACTTCGCTAACGGAAAGGACATATTTAACCCTATATTTTAATGGAGGAAAAATATGATCATTTTCCGAAAGTTGAATGACAAATATGACTTTTTTCCCAATTCAATATATTACTTATCTTTATAATTTCAGTAACTTTTAGCCATAATATTGAACTTATTTTGTTCGAGTGTTTTGCCAGTTTATCCCTCCATATGCAAAACAAAATTATAACTGATATATGGAAGGTATTAATCAGTGGCCAAGCAATGAATTTAAGTAAAGAGATTAAAAAAATAGTCCTTATGCCAAGGGAATTCAATAACTTATATATGTAAAAAAACAAAAATGCACTATCTACATAAAATAATTTTCATGCACTCTTGTTGCTTCGCCCCTGGGTATGATAATTCAAGTATAAGACTCACAAACAAAGCAGATTGACAATAATCCTACACCATTTTTCTCCGATCACCAAATCAAAATACTTAAGAAAAGGTAAAACTAATTAGTAAGCAACTTATTCTTATGTCATGATAATTAGTATCAAGAAGTAGCATTTGCCATGCAATATTTAGAATTAGAAGTTACGTTGTTCACTAATTATAGTCTTTCTCTACAACCAACTGATCCTGGAAATTAATTTTCTTTTCTTTATCTAGAAATGATTAGAGATAGACGATTGGTTATAATTAACTACATAGCTGACTAAATATGTGAAAGGAATTAAATGATAAAACTATAGTTAAATACCATGAAGGACAGGTTCCTCCATCAGTTGGAGCCTCTCGCCAGGGCCGTCTCAAACATTTTGATGGTCCTGTTCTAATTCGTAAAAGTGAATTCTTAATTGGGCTAAGACATGTGAATTATGAGTCTTTACAGTAAATTCTGACTAATACTAGTTAATAAAAAAATGAAAAAGGACCCTAAAATTTTTCGTTTCTCAGGGGACCCTATACGGTAACACACCTCGGACGGATCCAAAGACGGCCCTCTGGCACAACACTTAAGCCTCTAAACATAAAAAAAATAAAGTGAATATATTGTTGGATCAAAAACATTTTCTTGAAAGCTTACAACCTTTGAAATAACAAGGAGTAGGGAATAGGGACATTGCTAATAGTCTAGAAAAATATTTGTTGAGAAATTAAATTTGGTAGCTAGACTTTCCCTCTTTTTTTTAGCACATCGATACGACGAAAAAATGCATACACTATCACTATAATTTAATATGTTATAATAAATAGTAATAAGTTATATATTGCAATTTATATCAAGTTATCAGAATATAAAATTATATGTAATCACCTTTTCACTTATGTTATTACATCAATACTTGTGTTGAAAATATTTATTAAACGTGAAATAAAGTAAATCTTATTAATTATGAATCAAATAATTGGGGCCCCGCACGTAGGAAACCTTGTTTCCACACACGTGCACACGTAGTGCCAAAGATCAAAATTTCCTTAATGAAGGAGATATTGGTACGTATACGAATTGTTTGAGACGTAAGGTAATAGACAATTATTAGCCAAATGACGAATGATTTCACGTTGGTAAATGAAGGAAGACGTGTATAATGTGTAAAGATGAAATGAATCGGAAATCACCACGAAACCGAGAAGGGCCGCGGCTCCTCCAAGTAAGGGCCGCGACTCTAGTTGACGTTTCAATTCCAGTAACTCACTGGAATTGAAGGATCGCGTCTCTAATTGACGTTCCAGTTCGGTGAGTTCTGCAGGCGGAAGTCATGATTCCTCTCAGAAGACCGCTTCACATTGCTTCATTGGATGTGAATTAAAAGCTAATTCTTGGGCTGACTTTGGAGTGTTTACTCTCCATTATTTTGCTCATGAATTCAACCATTACTTGGCTGAATTGTAACTCCAAATTCAAGGCATTAACATGACATTCATGGCCATTACTTAGTCATTCGGAGGGTCATCATCTACACACTATAAAATGAGACACAAGACTCATTTGGAAACACACTTGACATCTTACACTCAACAATTCTGTGAAATTGTCTCCTCTCTTGCAATCACAAACACTCAAAGATCTTTCTTCTAAAGAAAACACTTGAGTTTCCTTTGCTCATTTGTTTGATTACTGTTTTATCTTGGGGGATAAGTTGTCATTACAATCGTTGAAAGAATATACGGGCAATATCATCTTAAGGATAAATCAAGAATTTGGTCGACTCAGCAAGCCTTCATATTTGATCATTTCCAGATCTCTAACAAATAATTGTTGTTATATTCCCGTTCTACCCATTACTACTCACAACTTGTTGCACCATTGATGCATAAAGTTTAAACTCCTAATCTTTTTACATTGTTTTATACGTATTCCACAGGTAAAGTAGTGAGAAGGGATAAATGTGAAGAGTGTCACTTATAGATTTGAATCCTCCATATTTAAACCAAACAAAACACACTCCACATAAGAACATTTTCTTCTAATTTTTCTTTTTTACTTTTGTTCCTTTCACATAGTAGTCAACACTCAACAACATGCTTCATCCCTGTGACCTCTTCCGGTGCAAACATTAATTTCTTTATATAAATATAGAATCTACCCCAAAGTTATAGCAAATATTTTAATTAAAAGAAATAATTTTCAAAAGTTTCAGTCTTAGGAAAAGAAAATAGCTAGTCAACAACTTCCTGTTCTTGCGCTGTTGCATGGCAAATGCCAATTAGCGTGGCTCTTGCCACTAATTAATTATGAAATCGACAAAATGAGTTCTTTTTTAATACATTTTATAACTAAGTAATTTAGATTTGATTAGGAAGTATGTATAGTATCTTTGCAAGAGATACAAGTTTTTCGAGTATTACCTGTGTGATCTAGTGTGCAGGGTTTTAACAATAGGGAGAATCAAATTTTGATGGTCGAGATGGAGTAGTAATAATAGCAATAGTACTAAAAAAGGTTCAATATCATAGCTAAAAGTTATTAAAGAAATTAGTAAAATCACTGGAATTAGCGACGGACAAATTTTATAGCTAAATAAAATATCGTTGTTAATTTTATTTAGCGACAAATTATCAAAAAATTATGTTAGCTACGAGCAATTTAGCGACAGATTAACAATAAAGTTTGTATCTAATTTTAATTTTTTTGTAGTGTAGTTGTGGTTCGAGCCCAGAAGATGAAGTCATCCTTAGGGATATAGTATGTCTCACCTGCTACGAGTTATGACAACTCGTGATGGACACATGGATACTTATTGAAGTATTGATATACCCTGCTGATGTACTGTTTGTTATATATGTACGTCTAAAGTGTCATCAGCGTGTGAGAGATAGAAGTCCTCAGACTTGAGATAGATACACGCTGTCGCTCCCGTTTTTGACCTCGGGGGTCTGAACGGTATCCGCAACGTTGCTCTTTGGTGCGGTTCCCCGGATGGAGCAATAATGCTGATTTTGAGGAGTCGCCACCTAATTATTTAAGTGAATTAGGACACTTGATTTATTGCAATAAAAATACTGCAATTGATCTCCATTTAATGGTCTGCGAAATTAGTGAGATTCTGGATCAGGGTTCTTTATTATCCTAAAGGGAAGGAATTATGCATCCTTTAAGATTCGCTAACTTGCGATTATTCGTTCAAACCTAGGTTAATTATTTATTGCCCTTTTTTATTCTACCTATTCTAAGCATTTTTCATAATTTATAATTAAAATAAAGTGCAATACAGAATAATAAAACTAAAATTAAATGCGACATAAAAATAAAAACTCCGGGACATCTTTTAGCCCTTTTTAGGCCTTCTGCACAAGATGATCTCCGGGTACCTGCATAAATACTTAGTAAAAATGTTAGTAATAGAATAACTAATTTTAATGCAATGACAAGAATTAATAAGTAAAGCCAAAAATAAATAAATCCGTCTTTTGCACAGAGGAGGCCTTGGAAATCAGACGGAAATTCCTTCATCGACCAAACAAGTGTAGCATCTTGTTCAAATCAGTAAACCAGCAAAAAAATGTCCAAAATTAATAGCAATATGGCCAAAACCAGTCCAATAATATGGCAAAAAACAGTAGCAAAAATAGGCAAAAATTAGTTTCGAAAATGGCAAAATCAGCCAGCAACAATGACCAGAATCAGCCCAGCAGTGGTTCGCCGGAAATGTCCATTATCACCAGAAAATTCAGAATGTCGCCGGAGCGACCAAAAATCAGAAAATCAGTCCAACAGATGTCGCCTGAGTTTTTTTTTTAAAACTCCGGCCAGATACAACACTTGAAAAAATCAGTCCCGACAGAAAAAGCATGCAACAGATGCAATAAATAGAGCCGAACCAAGGTCGCCGGAGTTTGAACTCCCATTGTTTCAATAGTCGAAAAGCGGTCGAAACAAAGCAGTATCTGACGGATCCAAAACAAAGCATAACATGGGTCGCCTGAGTTCTTCAAACTCCGGCGAGATTCAAAGAAAAATAAAGGAAATCAGTCCAAATAAGAATATACCAACAAATCTAAAAATAGAACCAAACTCAGGCAGCGATGGTGGCGGCGTCACTTCCACGGTGAACACCGGAGCGACGCCGCCTGACGAACGCTGGGACAGTGAAAGTGGTGGGTTTGACGGGTCAGTAGTGGTGTTTGGGGTTCGGATCTGGGCGACGGGTGAGGGTTGTTGGTTCGCCGGAGCACTGAGCTCCGGCGGTAGGCGACGGGAATGGGGTGTGTCGGCTGAAGAGGAGAGGGAGAGAGTAGACGGCTGAGAGGGATAATAGGGTAGAAGAAGGGTCTTTTTAGATTATATGGGTGTGCGGCTAGGGTGAGTTTTGGGCGGTTAGGGGTGTGTCGGCTGAAGAGGAGAGAGAGAGAGTAGACGGCTGAGAGGGATAATAGGGTAGGTTTTTAAAATGGGGGGTAAAGTTTTATTTACAGGCGGTAGATTAGGGTTTGATATTTGGGGGGGGAAAATAAAAAGTGGGGTTTGAAATTTAAAAAATGGGGAGGAATAAAGGGGTGCTTGGATGAAATAAAAAATGGTGTTGGATTGGAATGATTCGGATTGGGTCTCGTACTGGACTGGTTTGACAAAATGCAAGCGATTTAATAACTTAAAGAAAAATCATTTCAAAAGATGCAACATTATTAAAATGCAAATGCCGACGCAGTAATAATAATAAAAATAATATTTAAGCAAATATTTAATGCCTAATTAAAAGTAAAAACGGGATACCAATTAATTATTTAAAAGATGCAAATATTATAATAATAGAAACATAATATTAACAAAGACATAATGCTTAATTAAAAATAAAAATATGCAATGCCATTTTTGTGAAGAAATAAACATAGAATATTATGTAAAAATATGCAAAATAACGATTAAAATGCGGTGTGCTAAAATACTTAAAATTGCACGAAATATATGAAAAAACGGGTCAAAATTGACTGTCAACACACGCCTTGTTTACAGAGTAATGTACTTTGATCATGTCATAAACTAAAATGTCTTATAGGTTGAGACATGACTTGTATTGGGTATATTGCGACGTAGATTAAAAGTGATAGTTGAACCAAGATTAAGATTCATTCCTCGAATGTATATTCGAGAGAGCATTCAGATTCTCATATGGTATTAAGTTGACTAAGTCGTTGCCAACGTAGTAGACATATATATGATATGGTCTTGTTGTCATCCAATATAGATGAGATATAATGGTCAAACCATTTGGATAGACACTTGACAGATCCTAAGCTTGATCGAGTGTATCGTGAATGAAATGATTTTATCTTCCCACATAGAGGTTCAGTTCACAGGTTTCCCGGTATCGTCTAGGAATTCCGTGTAGACCCTAATGTTATTAGTGTCGATATGTGAAAGCCTGTAGGATAACACTAAGTCAATTGTTCCGTCGATTTAAAGATGTAATTAGAGAGACATAAATGTTCGGTTTATAATCGAGACATTAGAATAAATAATAATTAATTAATTAAATCGAGATGGTATTTCAGATTTAATTAAAATAGAAACGAGGCACAATTGGACTAGGGCCGCGACGCTGATTGAGCGTCGCGGCGCCACATGTCCAATGGGTCGAGTGATCCACTCTGCCTCGGTTTCTGGACCTGGCCCACTTGGGAACCCTAGCTGATTTTTGTACCTATAAATAGATGGTTCAATCATTATTTTAATACACCCGATTTAAAAAAAATTCCTCTGCAAAGCTATCAATGCTTTATTCAAGATCTCATAATTATTCATTGCTAAAACACTGCCAGATTTCCTAGCTTTCCGAAAGAGTAATTACATCGGAGTCTTGAACTTGCAATCGAGGAACAGTTGCGTGTTCACCTCAGTATACACTTGAAGAAGAAGATTCCAAAACTGTAAGTGTTGTATCCACGCATTACAGTTTCTATTTTTCATTATATAATCATTCGATCAGTTTGACCGTCCGTCGGATTTGAAACATAAATTTTTAAATTTCGCTGCGTGTACAAATCCGACAAAACGTACAGAAAGCCCATTAAAATCAGTACTTATTCTCTCTTTCCTATATCTCAAACATAGAATCGCCAGTGGAATTTTAATTCGAGCCCTCCATCTTTTTCTCTTTCAAGTTTATCATTAATCCATACCCAAATACTAAAACTCAACAACAGTAGCAGCACCGCAATTGCTTCAATTTTACCACAAACCTCTACTTCAGCAATCACTTGAAAAAAAAACACAACAGTGGAGCTCAGTCCATACGACGTTAGCGGCATAGCTTGGATGTGCCCTGCCAATCAGCTACAACTGACCTCTAGGTAGCCAACGGCGTCGGTAAAGACAGTCTCTTGAAGGTCTTTTTCCGTTTTTGTTTTCTAATGGGTGTTTACAGGGGAGGATGGGATGAATTTGTGGTTATTGGGTTGGATCGGGTTATGGGTTATATTAGTGGGGCTGGGTTTTTAATTATTTGGTTGGATCTTTTTAAAGAAATATATTCCTCTATTGTATTCATTAATAATGTACAATATATGTAGTATAAGAATATTTAAATTAGGAAATTAATCAATTCAGTTACAATACGAAATATAATTCTACCTAAAATTGAAGACCTAATTACAATATGAATACATTTCTACTTAAAATAAGAGATATACAATTAATAAAAAAATATTTGGAAAATATTCTATTACATCCCCGCAGTTAAGCGTGAGGTTCACGACACTGATATTTGGAAGGAATATGAAGGACACGAACTTGACCATGAGTCACTTTTTCGCGAACGAAATAAATGTCCATCTCAATGTGTTTAGTGCGCTAATATTGAACGGAATTGCCGGAAAGATATAACGAACTAATATTATCGCAGTAGACCAGTGTTGCCTTTTGAATCGGACAGTGAAGCTCAAGTAGAAGGTTACAGATCCAACAAGACGACGTTGGCGACACCTTTGTACTCTGCTTCGGTATTGGATCGAGATAGTGTACGTTACCTTTTGAAGGACCAAGATAATAGGTTATCTCCGAGGAAAAATGCAGTAACCAGACGTGGAGCGTCGGGAAGGACATCCACCACAGTCAACATCAGAATAAATAGTGAGACCAGTGAGTGAGGACCTGTATAAATATAATCCGAAGTGAAGTGTACCTTGGACGCATTGTAAAATACATTTGAGGCCATACATGCATATGTGCTTCCGTCGGATTGTGAATATGTAGGCAGAGATTTGTTACACGACATAAAATATGTCAGGTCTCGTGAATGTGAGGTATTGTAGGGTCCCAACCAGGCTATATTAGTGAGTCGGGTCTGAACACGGGGAGGCCGAAATCAGCGCTGAGTTTGGAATTGGTGTCTACTGGCGTGTGGGATGGTTTGCAAAATGTCATGTATGCACAGTCAAGGTCTCCTTGGCGTACTTCTTCTGACACAAAAATGGATAGTCAGAATGTCGAGTGACACCCAAGAAATAACTCAGGGGCCTAGATACTTCATAGCAAATTCATAGGAAAGGAGAGACATAATGGATCGGCGGAGAGCATCAGATGATATGGTGAGGATGATGTTATCAACATATAATAATAGGTAAGTCATGTATGTACTCTTATTGTAGATGAACAGAGAATGATCAGATCAGCTGTGTGAAAAACTGATAGAAGAGACATAATGAGTGAACCACTGATACCATGCTTGAGTAGTCTATTTCAGTCCATAGAGCAATTTCCGCAATAAACACACATAATATGGATGTTTAATGAATATTCTTACATTAATTGTACCGAATATTTTAGATAGAATTATATTTCTTTTGTAATTATGTTGATTAGTTATCTAGTTTATAGCAAGGTAAATATTTTATGTAACATTGTATATTATAAATCATAAATTAATAAAATCAAGTAACATATTCCTTTAACTGAATTAACACGTACTGTCTGATGAACGCTCCCACTTGAGCAAGTTTTTTTTTCTCCCTGTGAGATATGAATTAGACACACAGAGATTCGATACTATCTGGTGTTTTCATTATAAATAGGGGAAACAGATCGGCATAACGTATAATCATCACATAGTATTTTGCTCTTCTTGTTAACTCATTTGCTTAGACAATTAAACTCCATCATCTTTTTCACGAAAAAAAAGTGTATTGCATGGCCCCTAATTTACAGAAGCGTGGACTCGTGAGCTTGGGGAAGCAATTTATGAACCATTTAAGCAATTCAAGTGCTCGAAATTCTGCTAACTCATCCGGTGGCCTCTCTGGCAGGTATAGTTTTATTTGAATAGAGCCGGAGCCAAAATTTTAATTTATAGTTCTGAATTCTCAAATTAAAGGGAGCTTGCTGGATTTTATATTATGTGAATTTCTTAACATATATATAGAATTTTGATCAAAGCTATTGAGTAATATGTCTATGCACTACGTCTTTTATCCTTCTATGCTTTCTTCCATGTTCTTCAAGTCTTCCACAAAGACAGCCTTACTTCTCACGTGAAGCCGCTGTAAGGGCATGGAATTATATATAGACGAGCTATATATCGGCAGTGAATTACTAGGTGGATCCCCCCCTCCCCCCACACACACACACAAAAAAGAAGAAGAAAGGAATACCAACAAATTAAAATAGATCGTTGTTTTTGTTTAACGACATATTAACAATGAATTTTGAAGATAATTCCTATTTAGAAGCTTAATTCTAATCTTGGATTAATAATCAAATGACTTACTTAATTGGTGTATGTGTTGTGCAGGAGGGCGGTGCACATGTCAGTGTATGACAAGAATCCAGAGGAATATCTGTGCTCGGTACCCGATGAAGTAATCGAGGTACAATCAGACAAGTACTGGACTCCTCATCCCCAAACTGGAGTATTTGGTCCAGCCACTGATCACATTATCTGCGATGAACATGGTTTCCATTTCTCCCCTGTAGATTCTGTATTGGAACAGAAGACCTTCTTTCGCTCTCTCGAGGATCTGGAGAAGCCAACTTACCCTTAAGTTTCAAAAAATATATATAGTTCTAGCTAGTGCATATTATGTCCTCAGTTTAGAGAGCTGAGTGGGGATGAGTAAATGATACAACAGAAAATACAGTATTACGTAATAAAGGTGAAATATGTGTTTGTTGTGTTCTATGAGTCTGTGATATGTTAGTTAATTAATGAAAGTACAATATGGACTATAGAATAAAACCAGCTACTCTGTGTGCTGCTTTTAAATGATCATATGGTGCAATACTGCAATGTAAGTCCTTTTAAAGTTTGAAGTGATATACACCTTCAATGTTAAAAAGTTTTATACTACATAAATTAGGTCACTAAAAGGATACCTGCAAGTAATCTTTCTTAAAATCTAAGATTTATAATCTTAGAGATAAAATATATTGTTGTTCTTGTAGAGCATTTTAATATTATAATAATATATTAAAGTGGCTCAAATTAATATGTCGATTTTGTTGCCTGATTGTCTTTCACGTTAGTGGTCATTGAATGACAGAATGTGGCCTTGATCCTTCATTTTCCCACGTTCACTACTTGGCTGAATATGGCCATAAAATTTCTCTTAGAATTTATGTAGCCACTATCATAATTTCATCCTCATTAAATTTTTGTAACTTTTAAGCCATAATTCTTCCACTTTCTACCTACTTTAGGATCCGGCTCCCCTCCAGTGGTTCTTGCCTCCAGTTCACCGTTTGCCTTTTATTGGCAAATTTATGCCCAATACTGAGAACAATGAAGCATTCTTAGTTTGCCTTTTGCTTCTTTTGATGTAATCTTTACAACTAGCTCTATATAAACAACTCGGCAGCCTTTATATTATTTTGATGCGTTAATATTAGAGATTAACATTCATAAGTCATTACAATATCAATATATAGTTGAAGATTAATACTCCCTCTGTCCCAATTTATATGACACTTTCTTTTTTAGTCAGTTTAAAAAAAATGATACATTTCCTTATTTTACAATAATTTAATTTTAAACTTTACCTTTTACGCTTAACAAGATGATCTATAATCACACAAATATCTTTGACTTATTTTAGACCACAAGATTCAAAAGTCTTATTTTATTTCTTAAATTCAATTGTCGAGTCAAACTACATCATATAAATTGGGACGAAGAGAGTATATATCACTGATTCTGGACGGACTTAAAGAGAAGGGGAATAAATTGGAGTGTGCATTAATGAGCACTGTGCATAAAGAGATGGGAAAGAACAGAAATGGATCTATGTAGCCTTCTCTTTATCAACAGTTCTAATTTTGTAGAAATATTGCAAATGTAGTCAATATAAATCATAGCTGACACTCTATAAACTGATAAAGCTTAAGTTAATCCCAACATCTAACGTTTTCGAGAAATGGGGAAATTTATGATCAATTTTCTGGTGTCATAAATTTGTAGCTTATCTAGGCTGAAGTCTAATAAGAGAAGAAGCTATTACATACTTGTGCATTTTCATCTTAAGCTGATTTTGGAATTCTTGTATTTCCTTGATTAGATGTGTTAAACAGGTGAGAATATCTATCGTTTTCCACTGCCTTATTTGCAATTTGTCCAACTTCTTTGGTTCTATTGTTCCTCTTCTTTCTCATTGTTCAATACACCAAACTTTACGGTTGAGCATTTCTGCCTAGAGTTTCTTTTATTATTAGGAATAATGGTATATTCACATCTCATTAGATGGCTCCTCGCAATTGGAATAATGCTAACGAGATGAGAAACCAGCAACTAGTTAGAAAGCTGCAATTAAGTATTGAGAGGAGGACTATCACAATCAAGAGTGAATTTAGTACCTCAACTTTTAAACTACTCTTGTTTCTTCATAGGGAGTTGAGGCGAAATGTCTTGACGAACCATCTGCCGTGCACCAGCCACATTCACTTCCTCATTCTATATCAATCTTGTCCACATTAAGCACCAGATCATTAGGTCATAAAAAGTATAACCTCTTTTAATAATAGGGCTAATAATTGGAGTAGGTAAACAATATCGAATGCTGTTTCCTAAAAAAAAAATTCATTCACCAACAAAACACCAGAATACATTTATTTTCTAAGATATCATTTTCCTTGGAAAATGACTTCCGTCGTACCAAAAGCACTCGAAACCACAAACATGAACAAAAACAATGCTCCTAAAATATTTTAATCAAACAAGTACATCGCATGCTTGTGCCTTTGTATTTTTAGCTGATTGGTTAAGTTGACATTCTTGTATTTCTTTGATTAGAAGTGCCACATTGAGGTAAGAAGATGCATCACCTTCTACAGTACTTTTTGCCATTTCTCCAAGTTCTCTAGCTCTTTTTCTCATCTCATTCCCTTCTTTCTCCTTGTCCATCACTTTTTTTATGGCATCCGTTACTGCTTTGTTGCTCACTTGGAGTTCAAAATTCTCTTTTTCGCCAAAATGCACAATTGCCTGAGATCCAACACCCGCAGCTACCTTCAGTACACCAGGCAAGATGCACAATTGCGGGTGTTGGATATCATGATATCGGGTACCTTATTTGGACACTGTTATTTAATTTGTACCCACTTTTTTAAAATCGTATGACTGAATTCAGGCACTGCTTAAATTCAGGCAAAAACGTCTGGACTATGAGTATAACTTAAATGCTATATAACTTGTACCCACTTTTTAAATCATTAATGACTGAAATTCAGGCAAAACCACCTGAACTATAGGTGTAACTTAAATGGTGGTCCCAAAATAGAATATATGTATATGTCGGCCGTCCCATATCACAGGTTGAGTGGGTTAAGTGGGCTCGCTATATCAGATTGTGTCTTTTCTTTGCATGTATATGATAAGCTAACCAATCCTGTCTACGTTATGCATAAGACCAATTATTAAGTCAAGAAAAGTATAGCCACGTTTAGGTCATGTAAGGACAATAATTGGAGTAAGTACACAATAAGTATCAAATGACGTCCTGATGCAATCAAAACATGAAGGGTCTCACTGATAGGAGTCTAATTAGAGTTTTCAATTATAAAATAGTGATAATCCCTTGTTCCTCGTCTCCTCTAGTCTACTCACATTGGAAGTTTGGAACAGTACTTATTCAGTTTTAAGTAAAATAGCATTTTATTTTAACATTTGCTGAGTTGGAATTCTTGTATTTCTTTGATTAGAAGTGTTAAACTGAGATGAGAAGATCCATCACTTTCCACTGCCTTTTGCAATTTGTCCAAGTTTTTTGGCTCTTTTTCTCCTATCATTTCCTTCTTTCTGTTTGTCCATCACTTCTTTTATGGCTTTACTGACTTCTTTGTTCACTTGGGCTTCAGATATCTCTTCCTCTCCCAAATGCATAACTCCTTGAGATCCAACACTCGCACCCATTTTCAAGACATGCCTTTTAATTATAGGTGATAAATAGGTTTTAAAATTGAGTTGGGGTAACTCTAGTTTTTTTAATTGAGTAGGGGTCATAAACTTTGGATTATTGATTAGAGAGTTTTGACTCACCCCAAAGTTATATTTTTAACAGTTTGACCCCAAGCTTTATTTTTTATACTTTGCCCCCAAGTTTTATTTTTAACACTTTGATCAACTCATATAAACCCGGTGCCTGCGCCGTTTCTATCATTTTTTGCTCTTCTTTTTTGCTTCGTTTCTTCTTGCTTCTTCTTCTTATTCTGCTGCTCGTTTCTTCTTCTTCGTCTTGACTGGATTTTGCTCAAGAAAGAAAAAAATAAGACCACCTGATTTTGCAACTTTTTTACTGAATTTCATTCGTGTAGCACTGGTAATTACTTCATAACTCATTCTATTGTTCCGCTTTCTTCTTCTTCTTCGTCCGTCATTGTTGCTCAAGAAAAAAAAAATGTGACCACCCAAGGCATGGCATCTCCAACTCTCTTATTGTTGGAACAAGCCATGGGTTCACAACCTACAACAAAAAAGTAGATATATCATAATGGTATAATGGTGCTAAATCATAAAAAGCAAAACCTATTTAAAACAAGTTATCAGGTTGTTGCAAAAGGTTACACATCTGTTGGGCAATGTCCAACAAATAGGTAACTTGTTGTAGCAGGTATCTCATCTGTTGGAAAATTTCCAACAGATGGGTAACTTGTTGCAGCAGGTTGCTCATCTGTTGGATATTGTACAACAGATTAGTAATTTGTTGCAACAGATTATTGTACTTGTTGTAAAAACTTACTGTAATAGATTCAGAAGTTATCAAATTAGCAAATAAAGCGATATGTTGCAACAGTTGTGGTACTTGTTGGAAATTGTCCAACAGATTGTCAACTTGTTGCAACACCTAGTCTGTTGTGTTCTAATGCTTACAGCTTCCTTAGGGGGTTGAAAAGGTCAACACTTAATTTTGTGTTGTTCCTGGCAATGAGTCATCTAAGAATTCTTGGATATGTAACTTCTTCGGAGTATTCCTTGACTTGATGCCTGAGGTGAGGAATGGCTTAAACAACATTCAAGAAAAACTCATGCTCAGGTGAGGAATGGCTTAAACAACATTCAAGAAAAACTCATGCTCTTCTTCATCTTCTCTAACCAAAATCATCATTTTCACTCTGATTTCAAAATCCTAACTTTTGAACCAAGTGGAAAAAAAAAGTTTACCTGAGAATGAATAGAGAAGCAACAACAATGGAGAGAGAGAAATGAGCAGCAGCAGCAATGGAGAGAGAGGAACGAGCAGCAACAATGGTGGTCGCCAGTTTTTTGCAGCAGCAACGGAGAGAGACAGAGACGAGGGAACTGGGAACTGTTTTTTTTTTTTAAATAAAATGAACAAGTAGTTGGGGTCGTGGGGGGAAGTGGGTTGGAAGGAGTTTTTGTATAATGTGTGTGGGTTGGAAGAAGTTTTTGTATAATGTGTATGGGCTTTTGTGTATTTTGTAAAAGATATAAGTTTTAAAAATTATAATTCAGTCTCAATTTTAGTTAGTCACTTTTTTAAGACAAGTTTGACCATGACTGGTCAAACTTGTCACCATTTCTAATCATGAGACTTTTTTGTCACCATAAGTTAAATCTTCCGACTTTTCTTGCTCGGAAAATAAAGGCCAAGTGATCATAGGTACACCAGCAGCAATCCCCTCAAGGGTTGAATTCCAACCACAATGAGTCAAGAACCCTCCAACTGTAGGGTGTGATAGGATTAGTACTTGTGATGCCCAGCCACGGATCAAAAGGGCTCTTTCTTTTGTTCTTTTCTCAAATCCATTTTTCGATATCCAGTCCTGTATTGGTCCTTGTCCTTCCCCCGTTTGTATGACTATAATGAATAGATAACCTGATGCTTCTGGCGACGAGTTTTGAAGTGGTTGTTCGAAATATATAGAAAAAAATTCAAGCAATATTACTCTTTGATGCAATAAAACTAGACAACAATCTTCATAAACATAAATTCATAAAATTCAATAAAGTTTTTACACTGATAATAAAATATTAACAATCTTACAATTCATGTTTTCTTGTGCTCATTTTTTGAAAATGATCTAAAATTTCTCGAGAATCTATACTCATGAATATATCTCTCTCAACAAAAGTTACAAGACGATCATTTAACCATTGACCCCCCATCTTGTTCATCGGCTTACTCTTAACATGCTTCATCTCTGAAAAAAACTCGTTCAACGCTTGCAGTTGCTATAGGTAACACCAAAGCAAGTTTCACAAGCTAAAAAACAGCTGCATAGATCCTAGACTTTCCGGTTGCCACAAGTCATTTTGGTGTTTTACTAATAGTCATCGAATATTCTCTGTATATTGTGTAATTATGATAAATATATATTTATGGTATATTAGGATCCTTACCGAATTAGGATTTATCTATTGTACACAATATAAATATTTTGTAATAATGAGAATACTCCCCAAGGAAAATTTACAATCATACATGGTATCAGAAGCCAAAACCCTAGGGGTTTTTACCAAAAAATCTGCTTGTTCAACTGAATAAGCATGAACACAACTCGTCCGCCACTGCTTCCAGGTCTAAAGCTAGCTCTACAAATTTAAAACTGTAATACGACCAAGGCTTCCGAGACATGCATACACAACATAAGCATCTTTAATTTTTGAGGATTTATCAACGTACCTTTGTTCCAACTCCTGAAAGTATTGATCACAACCCCATAAGCTCTTCCCTCAGCTGCTTGTATCTTGTCGCGAATATCTTGCATGCAAACGTTCCTGGATTGAATACTTCAGGCAACTGAGCTTTAGTGACTGCAATTCTATCTGGCAAATCAGGGATGACAAAAGGTCCTGATTCAGGAATGTGATATACAAATTATGCATGCATAATTGAGTGAAGCAACTCATTCCATCAAAATGATTCTTTGGATCTGAAACTTATCAGCTGTCTCAGCTGTCCAAGCACTATGCGTATCGCAAATAATGCAACTTGGCTTAGGCTTCATCTCTTGAAGTAGTTTTTCAGCTTGGTCTTGTACCATATCAATTGCAGCAAAGAAATTTCTTCGGAAGGCTAGAGCAGGCAGAACATCCGCGCTTTCAGATCCCTCCGGTAGTCCTGATTTCTTGGCTGGAAACTGGAGTTAAAGTACCCGAATGAGGAGTCCAGAACCGATGACACGATCAATCACTGCAGTGAAACAGATAGCATTAAGAGGTGTCATGATTAAAGTGACTGTCACACCTCTCTGTGCTAACAATTTGGCCATGTCTACCATAGGTGTGATGTGACTTGCAGCAAGGTATCAAAACAAAGTTTAGCTCTTCTAATCCTGACTCTGAAACCATTTTTGGTAAGAACTGAACTGAAAGCTGTAGTTGTTAGGATCGGGACTGGGATAGGCGGAATTTAGCCCAAGGAGCAGCATTATAATGGCAATGACAAAGACAATAGTAACTGTAAGTTAAGAAAATAAAGGAGACTAAATTTAACGTGGAGCAAATTTACTATAACAAACTTTACACAAAAGAGAGTATAAAATTAGAGATAAAACTCAAGTTAATCCCAAAATATCCCAAGAGAATACCTCACAATTATCACTCCAAAGAAGAGGTTCACTCAAAGTATTTCTCAATACTAACTCTATAAAATATAGAACACTTTCTATTACAAAGAATACTCAAAAATGAGTTTCTTACAAAGGGGTTGGATTATTCAAATGAAGGAAGAAGACCAATATTTATAGGGGATGGTTCTTGGTCCGCAAGTAAAGCAAAAACAATAAAAGAAAAGACTTTTATTCTTTGACTCCAAGAAATTTTATTTTGGCTCCAAGAGGACTTGGCCATTACAAGTATTTTGCACATGGCCAAATTTAGGTCATAATTTATAATAGTGTTAGATGATTCAGTTGTAAATCAAGACAAGAAGATGAAAGGTGGTTTTATATTACAAGTAGTGTTAGTTGTATTTGTTAAGGTTGTGATGTAAGAGCTTACATGTGCACTAAATTTATATGCACAAGATGCCAGAATCATGGGTCTTAAACTGCAAAATGATGGAATTGCAAACAGGAACAAAATAATGCTTGTAGCCTTTTGTAATCAAGTAGTACATTGCATACTTGTGCATATTCATTTTAAGCTGATTGGTTAAGTTGGAAGTCTTGTACTTCTTTGATTAGAAGTGTCAAACTGAGGTGAGAAGATCCACCTGCTTCAACAGCTCCTTTTGCCATTTCTCCAACTTCTTTGGCTCTTTTTCTCCTCTCTTTTCCTTCTTTCTCCTTGTCCATCGTTGTTCTTATGACTTTGGTTATTTCTTCCTTCCTCACTTGGACCTCATACTTCTCTTCCTCGCCCAAATGCACAACTTTATGAGGTCCAACACTCACGCCGGTCTTCAAGACATCTACTAAAAATCTCTCGTTCAAGAATTGCTCCGCGAATAAAGGCCAAGTGATCATAGGCACTCCAGCACTAATCCCCTCAAGGGTCGAATTCCAACCACAATGAGTCAAGAACCCTCCAATTGCAGGATGTGATAGAATTAATACTTGTGGTGCCCAGCCACGTATCAAAAGCCCTCTTTCTTTTGTTCTTTCTTCAAATCCATTTTTCGATATCCAGTCCTCTATTGGTGCTTGTCCTTCCCCTGATTTTACGACTAAAACGAATGGATAATCTGATGCTTCCAGGCCTAAAGCGAGCTCCGCAAATTGTACAACTGTGGTATGACTAAGGCTTCCAAGACATACATACACAACATACTCAGGCTGCCAAGAATCAAGCCATTTCATCAACCTGTTCTCTTTGTCAAATGTCGCCTTATTCCCTCTCTGAACTATATCTAGACAGTCGTCGTTACAAAAAGACAAAGGTCCAATACACCAAACTCTACCATCTTTAAGTTTTCGGACTTTATCAACATACCTTTGTTCCAACTCCTCGAAAGTATTGATCACAACCCCATAGGCTTTTGTTTCAGCTGCACGTATCTTGTCACGAATATCTTGCACGCAAATGGTTGCTGGATTGAATGTTCCAGGCAGCTGGACTTTGGTTACTTCAATTCTATCAGGCAAATCAGGGATGACAAAAGGCCCTGATTCGGGAATTTGGTTTTGATCCTTCATGATGTACAAATTATGCATACACAATTGGTTGAAACAACTCATTCCATCAAAAATGATTCTTGGAATCTGAAACTTATCTGCTGTCTCAGCTGTCCAAGCAATATGTGTATCGCAAATAATGCAATTTGGCTTAGGCTCCATCTCGGCAAGTGATTTTTCTGCTTGGTCTTGTAGCATATCAATTGCAGTAAAGAAATTTCTCCGATAAGACATACAGGGCAGAACATCCGCGCTTTCACATCCCTCTGGCAATCCCGCTTCCTTGGCTGGAAACTGAAGTTCAAGTACCCGAATGGGTAGTCCAGAACTGATGGCACGATCAATTACTGCAGTGAATCGGATAGCATTGATGGGTGTCATGACTAAAGTGACTCTCACACCTCTCTGTGCTAACAATTTGGCCATGTCCACCATGGGAATGATGTGACTTGCAGCAAGTAAAGGTATCAAAACAAAGTTTAGCTCTTCCACTCCAGGCTCTGAAACCATTTTTAGTAAGAACTGAACTGAAAGCTGTAGTATTAGATGATTCAGTTGTAAATCAAAGATGAAAGGTGGTTTTATATAGCAAGTAGTGTTAGTGTATTTAAGGTTGTGATGTAAGAGCTTACATGTGCATTAGATTTATATTCACAAGATGCCAGAATCATGGTGGCGGTATTGATAGTTACTATAATTATACATCACTAAATATTTACACAATATATGAGATATATTCTAATTATGGTGGCGGTATTGATGGATGATTCTTTTTATAGTTATGATGTAAGTGCTTACATCTGCACTATATTAATATGCATAGGCTTCAATTACACTTTGATTATTATGTATGTTTCATATGTCGCGGAATCTGTCCTTGTCTTGTAGCCTCACGTGTAGCAGTCCATTACGGCACTTTGAGCAACTATTCAAGTAATCCACAAACTCTGACCATATGCAACTCGACATTCACGTGATAAGTCTGCTAACAATCAAACCCAATCGCCCAATAAGGTCCTACTAGTGAAGTAATTTAGCTGGTTGATTTACAAGAATGATCTTGAAAATGAGTGGCCTTGAATGTTTTACTCTCTGTTTATCCTATGGGTAAAACTTCAAGTTTAAAGTGTTGTCCCATAAAAATATTTTTTGACTTTGGCAATCGGAGGTCAAAAGTTTAAGACAACTCATTTTTAGAGTTATTGGGTGTAATTTCCTGAATTTGGCGGGATAGCCTATTTTCACAGTACCATTTAAGGAGCAGTCACATTTAAAAAAACTTCTTACTTTTCCCAGCCTATTCCTTGAAAATATTATGAGAGAAATAAAATAAATAAGTTATTGTAAATTTTAGACATAAAGTTTGCTTGCACATGCAACTTAACAAGAAATAGGTTCTTTGTGCACTTGCCGCCAACTAGTTATGTTCCTTTGGTCCATGAGACTAGGGCTGTTATCGGTTCCGTCCGATCCGGGTATCGACAGATCAGGACCGGATCGATAAGGTTATCGGTCCCGGACTGAGATCAGACCGATAAGATTTCGATCCCTGGACGAGATTCGGGACCGGACCGAAACCTTTTCGATTCGGTCCTCGATCCGGACCTGTAAGATTTTTCCGGGTCGGGTCCGGGGCCCAGATTTTTTTTTAAAAAAAAATTAAATTTCTAATATTGAAATTGACATTCTCGGACACATTACCAAGAAATTTGAATGTTGAAATCTATTGTTTATCGCGAGATATTTAGCTTTGAAAAGAAAAAAAACGTGACGATTTGGGGGGAAAGTGAAATTGATTGGCAAGATGGACGTTTTTGGAGAAATCGCCTGAATTAAACAGCCTACAGCGGTTTGGTTCGGTTTCGTCTCGAAAAAATACGCGAAATCAAAAAAAAAAATTAGGTCAAACGGACGTCCGAGCGCAGAGTTATGACCATTTAAAGTTTCACTAATTTACAACTACTTTACTTTCTTCTCTTCCTACCTATATTTTATATGTCAATGTTTCAAATTAAAACATAAAATCTACATCACATATATTTAAAACATGTAAAATAGTCCAACATTAGAGAATGTTGCAATTAAGTATAATTAGGGCTTGCTGGGGGCTGGCTGGGGGGGTGTTATCGGGTTACCGATCCTGCTCCTTATCGATCCGGGTAATTTTTTGGTACTCGTATCCGGACCGTTAACTTTTCGGTTCGAGTATCGATCTGATTTTCAGATAATTATCGGGAGAATTCGGACCGCTAACAGGCCTACATGAGATCATGACTACTACAATGTATGTAGTCCATTAAATACTTTTAAATGCTTTAAAGATACCTTGATTATTAAAAAGTTATTACCAAGTAAAATTATTCTAAAATTTTAATTTCCTCTTAATTAGATTATTTTATCCTCAAAATACTGCAAGTGCATGGCATACGACACACTTAGATCTGAAATCTGATGTAATATTAATAGTTTGGGGAATTGGAGAAGATGGTGATCATCCGGTGGAACATGTATATTATAAAAATAATTATATTCTTATTCATAATTAGAATATTTCCATATATTGTGTAAATATAATTATAGTAAGATTATGATTCCTCTTTTGTATATGTTTAGGATTTCTATTGTATAAGGGATGAACATTATTTATATATACTTTGATATTAATGAAAGACTCCCTAAGGGAGATTAATATCATCTCACATGGTATCAAGAACCTAAAACTAAAATCCTAAAAATTTCTCTCCTTCTCTCGTGAGCCCCCACCCCCTCGGGTTTCTCTCAGCCGCGGCGCTGCTACACGAATTTTTGGGTTTTCTTTCTTCTTTTCTCTCTTCTCTAAATGGCTACCCCTGATTCTTCCACACTTTCTGACGAATCTACCTCCACAAATCTCACCACCAAGTCGTCACCATCTTTTCACCCCGCCCTAACTGTTTCCAACATCAAGAACCATATCCTCATCCTTCTTGATCAAGAAAACGGTCAGTACTCTCATTGGGTTGAATTATTTCGCAATCATGCATGTCTCTATAACGTGCTTGATCACATTAATGACACCATTCCGTGCCCTCCGGAGGTTGATGATTCTACTTGGAGTCGCCTCGACGCCGGCGTCAAACAATAGATCTATGGTAGTACCTCTCAGGATTTGCTCCTTACTATCATGAAATCTAACTCCACAGCCCTTGACCTGTGGAATCGTTTGAAGGAAATTTTTCAGGACAACAAGCACACTCGCGTCGTGTACTTGGAAGAACAGTTCAACAAAACACGTCTTGAAATTTTTTCCAATGTCTCTTGAGTACTGCAAGCAGCTTAAACTTCTAGCGGATCAACTCTCCAACGTCGGCACGCCTGTTACTGACGATAAAATGGTGCTACAAATTATCGCAGGACTTACTGAAGGTGAATATGATACTTTGGCCACCATGATTCAACAGGAAGATCCGCTACCCAGTTTTTACAAAGCTCGCTCACAATTGTTGCTCGAAGAAACACGTCGTGCTCCGACTCAATGAGCACCTTTGGGCGATGCTTTCTCGATACGACTCAACTGAAACTCGTAGAAGCATATGTCCCATGCATACTGTCATATTCATTTTCTGAGCACGCCCAGCAGGTGTTAGCTGTAGACACACAACCCCAAGATCATACGTCACATGACAACTCTCAACCCTGACAGGGACGCGAAGACAAAGGCGGCAAGGTCCGCGACGGTAGAGGAGGCCGTGGCCGTGGCAAGAGTCGCGGTCAGCAGAACCAGCAACAACAACAACGGGGACCACGAGCGGTTAGGCGGTGCGCGGCGGTATTCGTATAGCACCGCGGCTCCACGTCTGGTCGCGGCGCCCGTCTGGCCGCGGCGCCCGATTGAGCCTCGGAGCCAAGTCCATTCCCGTACCAGCAGCCCTACAATCTATATTCTTACCCCGGTTTGTTAGTGTTATACCCCGTGGTTCGGGTCGGAACATGATCGAGTCTCGGCCAGCCGCGCTGAGCGGCGCAGCGCGAGCAAACGAGATTAGTAAGGCATGGCGCGGAAAACGAGGCGGCGAAACTGGTCGCTGAAGTTTGAGCCGCGCGAAGCGCGGCGCGGCGCCCGAAAGATCGCGAGTCCGCGTAGCCATGCGCTGAGCGAGCCGCGCGTGCGGAAATCGGAAAAACTTAGGAAAAGTCAGATTTATCTTTTGAAAGGGGCTGAGTGGGGGACAAGTGTCCCCCCCCCGTCTGATTTTTACATGCAATATATTGACCAAGTCTTTAAGACTTGGTCATTTGTCATCTCTCTCTTTGAAAAACCTCTTCCTTCTCTCTAAATATTTCAAGCTCCTCCTTCTCTCTAAAAATCCAAGAGACAATCTAGCCTTAGGAAAAATCTGAAAAATTAAAAGACAAGAAGGAAGCTTGTGGTTAACTTGTGAAGGTGGTGGTGGTGGTATTCTTGGTAGAAAGGCTAGCAAATTGTTGGATAAATTTGGCAAAAGCTCTAAGGTAATGATTCTTCCTCTATTATGAGTTTATAGAGTTGCATGTTAAGAAGAAAATACTTATGGTGGTAAATAATGCTCTTAGAGTCATTGCATGCTAGAAATGTGGATTGGATATGAAGGATTTGACTAAAGTAATATTATGAGCATGTTGTAGCCTAAAAACCACTTTAGAATTGTTAAGTGTACTATTATAACTAATGGGGCAGAATTTTACACACCCAAGATTAGGTGTGTAATCCCCTTTGTGTTGGGTTGGTTGTTGGGCCTTAATGAGGCATTTGAATGTTGAAAAATCGGCCTTTGAAAAGGTGGCAAAGTGAGTAGAAACAAAGGAAATGCTGCCCAATTTTCCTTAGGAATTGGTAACTTGAATTTGGAAATTCTACATTGAAATTAGAGGTTAATCAACGCACTATGGTTATTATAGGTTGACATATTACTTGCGGTAGTTGGACTTAGCAAGTGGATTGACCGAAGAGGTATGTAGAGCTTTCCTATCTCTTGAGCATGAATAGTTGTATCTATGTAGTACGGTATACGTCAAGATTTGATAATCTACACTTGTTTCATTTCAAAGTATAAGTCCCTTGGATTTAGGGAAAATGTATTTGACAAAAGAATAACGCTAATATAATGACTTTATGGGAGTTGGTTATATTAGTTTTTGAAAGGTTCACAAAGAATGGTTTACTCTAATTAAAAACAAATGCACGTAACGATTTGAAACTATGGAAGGTGGATTGATTTTAGGCATTGGTTGCCTAAGGTTTTAAAGGAAATGAAGTCACTTGATTTAGAAGCCTATTATATTTCTAAAAGGAAATGTGACTTGTTTTGAAAAGAAATTGTAACTTGATACTATGGTGATTAGTATCTCGGGATCCTTATATAAAAAGAGTTTTCTTAAAAAGTTAGAAGTACATGGTACTTGGGTTGAATTCCCGGATTTTCTATTAAAAGACATGTTAGTGCCTTAGGATACTAAAATGAGAGGATATATTGATAATGTTAATACGAAGTTACGGGATTACTTAACTTGCTCATGATATGATAAGTAGGTAGTGCTTATGTATGTAATCTGATAAGTGGTAGTGCTTATGTTGTGATATGATAGTAGGTAGTGCTTATGTTATGTATGATAATGGATGAGCTATGTTATATATTTGTATTATTACGGGTAAACCCGGGTTATTATCTATGCCATGGATTTGCTACCCATGATGCGAGTCACGCTTGTACTACGTGCGGATCGGACCGCGGGATCCGTGCGGGTGAAATAGTCTCACGCGGGTGAAATAGTCCCATAGCGAGCGGATGACCTCATGCGGGTCCACGGGACCCGTGCGGGTGAAATAGTCCCGAGTAGGATTGCTTAATGATACTACAGGCGAGGTACCTGTTTTGATCGTGAGCCTCTATTTTTATGCTATAAGATTTATACTTGTTACTCTGCATTGTTAGTAAGGCACGGTCTGAGAAATTGATTTTATCTATGACTCCGGCTTATTTTGACTTATGATATTACTACGATATTTTCGATTTTACATACTTGAGTACGTTGTGTCGACCCCTTCGCCGAAGTGCGTTAAATCTGAGTAAGGGAAGCGGTGGTAGATCCTCATTCCTAGGATCTTTTACTCGGTTGTCATAAGCTCCATTCCTCTGGAAGCTGGTTTTGTTGGTACGGATCTTCCCTGATGCTATAGGTATTTTGTACATTCCGGGGTATGGCGGGGCCCTGTCCCGCCATAGTTGTTATCTTTAAGTGCATGCTCACATATATGTTTTGGGTGTAAGAACGGTTGTACTACTATACTTTGTTTATGTATGTTTTTATGGAAGGCAGCCTTATCGGCTGGCCAGTGATGGTTACCCTTTTTATGTGTTGTGTATGTTCATTGCTATTCTCGACATATACGGCGGTACCCAGTAGGGTACCGATCGCGGCCGAGGTTGGGTCGTGACAAAAGTGGTATCGAGCGATTAGTTCTCGGAAAGTGTCCACAGACCGTATCTAGTAGAGTCTTGATTATCGGTGTGTTGTGCACCACATCTATAATCAGGAGGCTGCAGGATATTTAGGATTGGTTTCCATTCTTTCACTCTGAGATCGTGCAATAGAGTTGTATTATAGGTTGAATTTCCTCTGACGTATTTTTCCTGTATCAGTTATGCCTCGCATGCGCCGCGGCCCGAAGGGCAAGCGGTGGAGGAACTACTAATGAGCAAAGGTTACGAGCACGAGCCCGATCCTTACGAATGAGGTGTTTGGACGGCGAGTTCTACCACGCGCCAACCAGAGTAAATGCGGCGGCGGCCTCACGAGACCGCGGTACGAGCCTCGATCCAGCGGCCGGGCGAAGGATATAGGCTCTGAGAATGACCCGATTACTAGCGAGATCGTGGCGATACGTGAGATAAGTGAGAGCAATGATTCGGTACCGTAGTCGGCCAGGCTAACGAGACCGAGGACTTTTGAGTTCAGCCCACCGAGTTTTATGGGTCGAGGCACGAGATGATCCTCGGAGTTTATCAAACGATTCTGTGGATCGTGAGGTGATCGGGGTTTCGAGACCGAGTCGGTGGTACTAGGTTCGCGTCAGTGCGGACAGCTGCGATTATTGGTATGATTCATAGGAAGCGTCGGGAGCATGCGCTTCAGTATTTGGGACGAGTTCTCGAGGCGTTTGGCCATTTCTTGCCTCGCAGATGAGAGGCTCGGCCGATATATTTCGTTGAGGCGAGAATGGGCGGGCGGTCCGAATACAACATGGAGTTTGATTCATTGGCTAGGTATGTGCGCTTTGGTAGCGACATGGAGGGCGGTGCACCGCTATGTCACAGACTCGATGATCACTTGGCGAGAGTTGCACGGGGTGGCTCTTGTAGGGCATGGACATTGCCCGCGTGCGAGCACACGCGCAGGTGTGAGCAGCGGTAGCGGATCGGCAGTATCGCGAAGAGGCAGGCAGCGAGGTCCTCTGGTAGTTTTAAGGGTAGACAACCCGGCGAACAGATTTGCACCTGGCCGGTCAGCGCGCTCCACCATCTTCGGGGCGTCTGAGTATTGAGGCGGGGCGGGGTTCGAGCTTGGGTTTCGGAGGACGAGTTCCGATCGGATGAGGCCACCTATGCCTCGGTGTAGTCGATGTGGTGATTGCCATTATAGGGTGTCGTGTTCCTCCGGGAGCTTGTTACTCTTGTAGCGGCGGGGCCATTTGAAGAAGATTGTCCGTCGAGCGGCGGGAGTGCCATGGCTCGGTAAGCGAGTTCGATTGTTGGTCTTCATCTTGATGGTTGGCGCCGGGCGCGAGGGTGTTCAGGCGGCGAGCGCGGCGAGGTCGTGGCGGGGTTCGATTCAGCGGTCCTCGAAGCCGCATTTATGCTATGTCGACCTCGGGACCGGAGGCGTCACGATGTAAATCAGTACATTGTTGGTCTCTTCTTTGTGATGTTTATGCTTTGATAGATCCGGTTCTACCTTGTCCTATATATCTCATATTCTTTGGTAGAATAGGGATGAGCCTGAGTCCATAGAATCCTTTGAGGTGGCTACCCTGGTAGGTGTTTCGGTGGTAGCTGAGCGGGTATATAAGGCTTGCCCAGTGACTATAGATGGTCGTCAGACTCTAGCTGACTTGATAGAGTTAGATATGACAGACTTCGATGTGATTATGGGTATGGATTGGCTAGCGTCTTGCTATGCCAATGTGGTGCGAAGAGGTTAGTTCGGTTCGGTTTCTGGAGGCCGGTTGCTCGAGTGGAAGGGAATCTTTGCATCGCCGGGGTAGGTTTATTTCTTACCTCAAGGCTAGGAAGATGGTACGGAAGGGTATATTTACCATTTGGTTGGGTATTCGATCGAGGCGGAATCTGGACCTTGATCGGTCCGGTTGTTAGAGAGTTTCCAGACGTATTCCCAGACGAGCTTCCGGGTATCACTCCTCAGAGGGAGATTGAGTTTTGCATCGATTTGGCACCAGACACTCGACCGATATCTATTCCGCCATACAGGATGGCACTGCGAGTTGAAGGAATTGAAGGACCGGTGAAAGATTTCTTTGGAGAAAGGCTTTATTAGGCAGTGTTTCTCCTTCGGGAGCAGTGTTATTTGTAAAGAAGAAGGATGGGGCCTGCGTATGTGTATTGATTCTGACGGTGAACAAGGTTACTATCAAGCATGTATCCTCCCGGGATTGACGATTTGTTTGACCGATTCAGGAGTGCAAAGTGTTTTTCAAGATAGACTGCGATGCAGTTATCATCAGTGCGAGTTAGAGATAGATATCCCAAAGATCGCATTCGGGACCGGTATGGGCACTATGAGTTCGGTGATGTCTTTCGCGTTGACAACGCCCCAAATTCGCGATATTGGATTTGATGAATAGGGTGTTGAGCCATTCTTGGATATGTTCGTTATAGTGTTTATTGATGATATCTTGGTGTATTCGCGCCTGAGCGGAGCATACTGATCATTTGAGGCGGTATTGGGAGTCCTCCGAGGCCGCGATTGTATGCGAGTTCTCGAAGTCACGAGTTAGTTGGCGTCGATGGCTTTCTTAGGACATGTTATCGGGTAGATGGTATTCGGGTTGATCTGGCGAATTGAGGCGATCAAGACTTGGCCTAGACCCATTACTGGCAGTGCGCGACTTTGGGCCTTGCGGGCTATTATCGGAGTTTGTGGAAAAGTTCGCTTCTATTTCACCTTTGACTAAAGTGACTCGGAAGCGGCTATGTTCGTGGACGGATACTTGTGAGAAAGTTTCCGATTACTAAAGGAGAGGTTGGCGGCCGCCGATTCTTACTCTTCGGAGGTTTAGATGGATATGTGGTTTTTATTGTGGCCAGCGTCGGTGTCGGGCTTGGAGTGCGTCTTTGATGCGGCCTGGCAAGGTTATAGCTTATGCGTCGGCGGCAGGAAGCATGAGAAGAACTATCCCGCCATGACTTGGAGTGGCGTGATGATTCATGCCTTGAAGATGCGGAGACATTATTTATATGGAGTTCATGGACATTTACGGACCACAAGAGTCTCGATGCATCTTCGGCCAGAGGAGCCGAACTTGCGGCGAGGCGGTGGTTGGAGCTACTTAAGGATTACGATGTTGATATTACGTACCACCCGGGGAAGGCGATGTAGTTGCGGATGCCGCCAGTCGCGGTCGATGGGTAGTCTATCGATGTTGACGGAGAAAAGGGATATGGTCAGAGTTACACGGTAGCGAGCCTTGGGGTTCGTTTGGTTGATTCTGTTAGTGAGTCGGGTTAGAGAAGGTCGCCAGTCTTCCATCGTCGAGGAGGTGAAGAGGCGACGATGAGGATCCGATTTTGATGCGATGCAGAGATGCAGCTCTCCGAAGGAGAAGAGTCTATTTGAGTAGCGCTGATGGGGTGCTAAGATTTGAGGCGGTTGTGTGTTCCGATGTGACAGGACTTCGCCAGGTGCAGGGAGGCACCGCGGTGCTCGTTATTCTATTCATCCGGGGTCGACTAAGATGTATCATGACCTCAGGTGCGTGTATTGGTGGGATGGCCTAAAGAGGGACGTTGCGGAGTTTGTGGCACAGTGCTCGAATTGTCGTGAGTTAAGATTGAGCACCGAAGCCGGTGGTCATTGCGGTATTGATATTCCGACTTGGAAGTGGGAGGTGATAAATATGGATTTTATTACAGGGCTACCTACCACTCAGAGGAAGCATGATTCCATTTGGGTGATTGTCGACAGGCTGACGAAATCAGCCCATTTTCTTTCGGTCCGAACGACGTTCTCAGCTGAGGATTATGCCAGATTATATATTAGGGAGATTGTGAGACTGCACGGAGTCCCAATGTCGATTATATCAGATAGATGAGCCCAGTTCTCGGCTAACTTCTGGAGGTCGTTTCAGAAGGGATTAGGGACACAGGTGAGTCTCAGTACTGCATTTCACCCTCGAGGCCAAGCCAGGCGGCGCGCTATCCGGACAACGAGGATATCTGCGGGCTTGTGTTATTGATTTCGAGGTAGGGGATGATCATTTGCCTCTTGTGGAGTTTGCTTACAACAACGGCTACCATTCCGGTATTCGGATGGCGCGCATGAGGCCTTATACGGGAGGAAGTGCAGTCACCGATAGGCTGGTTCGAGTGGGAGAAGTTCGATTAGTCGGGCGGACTTAGTTCGTGACGATGGATAAGGTGAAGCTTATCCGAGAGCGGTTGTTGGCGGCTGAGTCGGCGAAGTCGTATCACGGATCATCGGCGTCGACACTTGGAATTTGAGATAGATAATTGGGTTTTCTAAAGATATCGCCCGTGAAGGCGTGATGAGATTTGGAAAGAAGGAAGCTTAGCCCAGTCGTACATTGGGCGTGTCAGTTGTCCGTATGGTAGGCGGGGTTGCTATGAGTTAGATCTACCCTCCGATTTGGGCGGTACATCGATTTTCCATGTGTCCGTATTTGCGGAAATATATTGGAGATCCATCTAGAGTGCACCGGTTCGTAGCGTCAGTAGCGAGAGGAGTTATCGTATGAGGAGAGTCCATAGCGATACTCGATCGGCGAGTTAAGCGACTTGGACGAAGGGCGTGGCTTCCGTCAGTCTTATGGCGGAGCGAGCGAGGAGAAATGGCGTGGGAAGCGGAGGATGACATGATGAAGAAGTATCCTCACTTATTCTACACCTCCGTGTAACCACTTTCCTACTTGTTTTGATTTAGCAATTGTGCTTAAGTATTGTTGTGGCCTAGGGAGCGTCTTTATTTACAAAATGGTAGTCTAGAGCGTCTACGTCAATTTGTGATTCAAGCAAGCCTAGAAGGAACATTCGGGACGAATGTTTCTAAGGGGGGAGAATGTTATACCCCGTGGTTCGGGTCGGGACCGCGGATCGAGTCTCAGTGCGGCTGAGCGAACGCAGCGCCAAGGCGAAGATTGTAAGACATGCGGAAAGCGAGCGGCGCCGTAAAACGAGTGTCGAAATTTGAGCCTTGGCCGGGAAAGCGAGGCCATGGCCAAAGATCCGAGTCGCGAGAGTTGCGCGAAAGCGGCCGCGCGCTGAAATCAGCGGAAAAACTAGGAAAAGTCGATTTATCTGAAGGAAAGTGAGTGGGGACAAGTGTCCCCCCATCTGATTTTTACATGATATATTGACCAAGTCTTAAAGACTTGGTCATTTGTCATCTCTCTTTGAAAAACCTCTTCCTTCTCTCTAAATATTTCAAGCTCCTCCTTCTCTAAAAATCCAAGAGACAATCTAGCCTTAGGAAAAATCAAAAATTAAAAAGAAGGAAGCTTGTGGTTAACTTGTGAAGGTGGTGGTGGTGGTATTCTTGGTAGAAAGGCTAGCAAATTATTGGATAAATTTGGCAAAAGCTCTAAGGTAATGATTCTTCCTCTATTATGAGTTTATAGAGTTGCGTGTTAAGAAGAAAATACTTATGGTGGTAAATAATGCTCTTAGAGTCATTCGTACTAGAAATGTGGGTTGGATATGAAGGATTTGGCTAAAGTAATATTATGAGCATGTTGTAGCCTAAAAACCACTTTAGAATTGTTAAGCGTACTATTATAACTAATGGGGCAGAATTTTACACACCCAAGATCAGTGTGTAATCCCTTTGTGTTAGGTTGGTTGTTGGGCCTTAATGAGGCGTTTGAATGTTGAAAAATCGGCCTTTGAAAAGGTGGCAAAGTGAGTAGAAACAAAGGAAATGCTTGATTTTCCTTAGGAATTGGTAACTTGAATTTGGAAATTCTACATTGAAATTAGAGGTTAATCAACGCACTATGGTTATTATAGGTTGACATATTACTTGCGGTAGTTGGACTTAGCAAGTGGATTGACCGAAGAGGTATGTAGAGCTTTCCTATCTCTTGAGCATGAATAGTTGTATCTATGTAGTACGGTATACGTACAAGATTTGATAATCTACACTTGTTTCATTTCAAAAGTATAAGTCCGTGGATTTAGGAAAATGTATTTGACAAAGAATAACGCTAATATAATGACTTTATGGGAGTTGGTTATATTAGTTTTGAAAGGTTCACAAAGAATGGTTTACTCTAATTAAAAACAAGAAATGCAGATGTAGTTTGAAACTATGGAAGGTGGATTGATTTTAGGCATTGGTTGCCTAAGGTTTTAAAGGAAATGAAGTCACTTGATTTAGAAGCCTATTATATTTCTAAAAGGAAATGTGACTTGTTTTGAAAAGAAATTGTAACTTGATACTATGGTGATTAGTATCTCGGGATCCTTGTATAAAAAGAGTTTTCTTAAAAAGTTAGAAGTACATGGTACTTGGGTTGAATTCCCGAATTTTCTATTAAAAGACATGTTAGTGCCTTAGGATACTAAAATGAGAGGATATATTGATAATGTTAATACGAAGTTACGGGATTACTTAACTTGCTCATGATATGATAAACCGGTAGTGCTTATGTATGATACGATAGGTCGGTAGTGCTTATGTTGTGATATGATAGGTCGGTAGTGCTTATGTTATGTATGATAGCCGGATGAGCTATGTTATATATTTGTATTATTACGGGGTAAACCCCGGGTTATTATCTATGCCATGGATTTGCTACCCATGATGCGAGTGCGACGCTTGTACTCATGCGGATCCGGACCACAGGATCCATGCGGGTGAAATAGTCCCATGCGGGTGAAATAGTCCCATGACGAGGCGGATGACCTCATGCGGGTCCACAGGACCCATGCGGGTGAAATAGTCTCAGGAGTAGGATTGCTTAATGATACTACGGGCGAGGTACCCTATTTTGATCGTGAGCCTCCTATTTTTATGCTATAAGATTTATACTTGTTACTCTCATTGTTAGTAAGGCACGGTCTGAGAAATTGATTTTATCTATGACTCAATTATTTTGACTTATGATATTACTACGATTTTCCGGTTTACATACTTGTACGTTGTGTCTTGACCCCGCCTGGGTGCGTTAAATCTGCGCAGGTAAGAAGCGGTGGTAGATCCTCATTCCTAGGATCTTTTACTCGGTTGTCGAAGCTCATTCCTCCCAAGCTTGTTTTGTTGATGCGGATATTCCACGATCTATAGGTATTTTGTACATTCGGGGTATGGCGGGAACCCGCCATAGTTGTTATCTTTAAGTGCTGCTCACATATATGTTTTGGGCTGTAAGAACCAGTTGTACTACTATACTTTGTTTATGTATGTTTTTATGGAAGGCAGCCTTATCGGTTGGCCAGTGATGGTTACCCTTTTTATGTGTTGTGTATGTTCCGCTGCTATTCTCTGACATATACGGCGGTACCCAAGAGGTACGATCGCGGCCGAGGTTGGGTCGTGGATTAGGACTGCTCCAGCCTCGCAGTAGGCCCACTTCATGCAATGTCAGGTCCCGCAGCCCTCCTCCGGCATGACACCCACTGAGGTGAGTCAGGCGTTCATAACCCTATCTATGCAACAGCCTGACAATACTTGGTACATGGACTCATGCGCTACATCTCACGTCACCCAGTCTGCATGTACTATTTCTAAACTGTTTAGTTTAAAACATCTTCAATATGTTACAGTTGGTAGTGGACAACTCATTCCAGTTAAAGGTTATGGTACCTCATACACACAACCTCTTCATCCACCCTTCTCCCTAAAAAAACACCCTATATGCCCCCCACATGATTAAGAACCTCATATCTATCCATCAATTTATTCGTAATAATTCAGTCTCTGTGGATTTTGACCCTTTTGGTTTTACTGTGAAAGATATTCATACGGGGACACCTCTTACGAGATGCAATAGCACGAGGGATCTTTATCCATTCACTTTCACCTCCGCTGCCAGATCTTGATCTCCCGTCACTCTAGCGGTTATTTCTTCCTCAACATGGCATAATAGGCTTGGTCACCCAGGAACCCCAATTTTTAATTTTCTTAGAGTCAATAATTTCATTGCTTGTAATGAGAAACTTACCCAAAATTATGTTTCTTGCTCTTTAGGCAAACATATTCGTCTTCCGTTTAAATCATCTACTAGTGTTACATTTGCTCTCTTTGATATTCTACATGCCGATTTATGGACATCTCCTATCTCTAGTTCTCTCGATCATAAATACTATCTTGTGTAGCTTGATGATTTTTCACACTACGTTTGGTTATATCCTCTTAAATTTAAATCGGAATTGTTTTCCAAATTTCTTGAGTTTCGCCAGTTCATTCAAACACAATTTGGAAAAGGTATAAAATCATTTCAGTGCGATAATGGTCGTGAATTCAATAACTCAATGTTTCACCGCTTTTGTACCAATAATGACATGTCTTTCGCTTCTCCTGCCCTCATACCTCACCACAAAATGGTAAAACTGAAAGAATCATCTGCACCATTAACAATATGATTCACACTCTATTAATTCATGTCTACCTCCCTCCACCCTTCTGGGTCTATAATGCTAAAATGTCAGAATATATTCTAAATATTCTCCCTACTAGCACTCTTCACAATATGACCCCTACCGAAATCCTCTACCAGAGAGTCCCCTCCTATGATCATCTACGGATTTTTGGTTGTCTGTGTTATCCCAACCTTAGCTCTACCGCCCTCCACAAGCTTACTCCTAGGTCCACTCCATGTGTCTTCTTATGATTTCCTCCGAACCATAGGGGCTATCTATGCTATGACTTGTCGACTCGTCAAATCCATATATCTCATCACGTCACATTCGATGAGACCACATTCTCGTTTTCGAATCTACCAAAATTCCAAAAATTGGACTACTCATTTCTTGACGAGCATGCCATCTCTCCCCTCATCCTCGAACAACTCACATCCTCTGTTACGCCGTCGCTCATGCGGCTTGAGGCGCCACGCGGTGCGATTTCCGATGAGCAATCTTGAACACGATCGACAAAGCGCGACCTGTCGAGGCATCGCGGCTCCCAAAGTTCAGAGAAGCCTGACAACCTTCTAGCGCCGCGACACTCGGTCCAGGAGTCGTGGAGCCTCCGACGGCTTCGCCCCCACTTTCTCCTTATCCGACTTTACCCCCCATCTCAGATACCACTCCGCCACCCACTGTCCCTACTCATCCAATGGAAACTCGTTCAAAGCATGAAATCTTCAAACCCAAAGTCCATTTCAATGTGTCTGCCCAAACAATCTCTCCACTTCCAAAGAACCCAAAATTGACCAAGTAAGACCCTAATTGGAGTGCGGATATGTATGAGGAATTCAATGCTTTGACTAAACAACACACGTGGGATCTAGTACCTAGACCTGAGGGGGTGAATGTAATTCATTGTATGTGACTTTTTCGTCACAAGTTCAGAGACAATGGGGATCTTGAGAGGTATAAGGCCCGTCTTGTGGCTAATGACACAAATCAGCAGAAGGACATTGATTGTGGAGAGACCTTCAGCCCGGTTGTCAAGCCGGCTACTATTCGCACAGTTTTGAGCATTGTCATGGGCAAACACTGGTTGATCTATCAACTTGATGTGAAGAATGCATTCTTATATGGGGACCTTAGAGAAACAGTGTACATGCATCAGCCGCCTGGGTTCACCCATCCAACAGTCCCTCACTATGTGTGCCGTTTCCGTAAGTCACTATTTGGCCTGAAACAGGCCCTCCGTGTGTGGTATGATCGCTTTGTCAGGTATATCTTGCAGATTGGGTTTGTATGCAGTAAGAGTGATACATCACTCTTCATTTTTCATCGAGGTAGTTGCACTGCTTACTTATTACTGTACGTGGATGATATTGTTCTGACTGCCTCATCAGATAGATTGAAAAATGAGATTATTGTCTTGCTTAAGTCCGAATTTGCAATGACTGATTTGGGAAAGCTGAGTTATTTCTTAGGGATATCAATGATCAGGTCTGAGAATCACATGTTTTGGTGTCAGCGTAAGTATGCAGAGGAGATAGTGTACAGGGTTAAGATGACGAATTGCAAAGTTATGCCTACTTCAGTCGATTCAAAATCTAAGCTCAGTGTTATGGATGGTGCTCCAGTATCTGATCCTACTCTGTATAGGAGCATTGCAAGTGCACTTCAGTATCTCACATTTACTAGGCCAGACATAGTTTATGTTGTTCAGCAGGTGTGCTTATTCATGCATGCCCCCAGAGAGTCTCATTTCACTGTTCTTAAGCGTATCATTCGATACATTAAGAACACTCTTGATTATGGTTTGCATTTATACCCCTCTGCACCAAACAGGCTGCTTTCATATACGGATGCAGATTAGGCAGGGTGTCCGGACACCCGACGCTCCACCTCTGACTTTTGTGTTTTTAGGGGATAATCTGATTTCTTGGTACGCGGCGACATGCTACTATCTCGCTCGGTCACGAGGCCCGAGTCTGAGGCGTTGCAAATGTAGTAGCTGAGATTTGTTGGCTCAGAAATTTACTATTAGAACTTCAGTGTCCTTTGCGTCAGGCATCTATTGTGTATTGTGATAACATATCTGCCATCTATCTGTCACATAATCCGGTTCCACATCAGCGAACCAAGCACATGGAGATAGACCTACACTTTGTTTGTGAGAAAGTTGCACTAGACCATGTCAGAGTGTTACATGTTCCATCATCCTATCAGTATGCAGATATATTTACCAAAGGACTTCCCAGATAGTTATTTCTTGACTTCAGATCCGCCTCATTGTCCGCCTCTCCATTTCCGATGAGGGTGTGTAAACATGTATATTAAAGAAACAATTGTATCCCTACCCATAATTAGAATATTTCCATATATTGTGTAAATATAATTATGGTAAGACTAGAATTTCTCTTTTGTATAGGTTTAAGATTCTTATTGTATAAGGGATGAACATTGTACTCTATATATACTTTGATATTAATGAAAGACTCCCCAAAAGAGATTAATATCATCTCATAAGAACTTATAAAGAAAAGCTTAAGTAATATACATGGTGTGTCTAAATATAATTCAAAAGTCATTTTCACCTGGTAGCAGGTATATTATTTTATTTTTAAGATTTCAAATTCACATTGCCTATTTGGCTGAGGTTATTTTTTTTAAAAATTATTAAGCGGAGCTAAAAGATCAAAGACCACCTTAACTCCATCCACTCAGCCCAATGAGACAAAACCTGGTCCAAAACACTAGGGGCACGTTTAGTACGTTGTATTACGCTGGACTGCATTGGACAAAAAATAATACATTGTTTGGTGGGCGTTTTCAGCCGGACTGGACTGCATTATTTCTAAAAATAGTACACTTTAACTGTCATTTTTTAGACACATCTAGTAGATGAGTCTCCCCTGGACTCAGGGGCGGACCATACCTTGGGCTTGGGCCCTGGCCCACCCCCATTTTAAAAAAAAAATTGACTACTAATATTGGCCCACTTCCTTTTCTAAAAAAAAGATTTAACCAATTGAAAAATTATGAAGTCACTACTCTAAACCACGTGTGTTTGTGAAGAATTGCAATTTTCAACGACAACAAGTAGAACCGCAACGAAAGCTTTCTCCAGGTGTGTAGTATTCTCTCTATTATTTTATTTGGTTATTTGAATGTCTTGTAAATAGAATTTTTGGGTTTAATTTGGATTGTTAATTATGATTTCAAATTAGGGAAATAATTAATTTTAAACCAATTCTTTTATTGATTGGGTTTGATGAATTGTTAGAAATATTTAATTTATGATAGTAATATTGTGATCCAAATTCAATTTTAGTTAGGCGATTGATTATTTTAAATGTTTGATTTTTTATCAGATTTGAGAATATTATACAAATGTCAAAACCACAAAAAAAAATTAGTTCGTTCTTTAAAACAAAAGAACCCACTAAACCTTTGAAAAATGATGCACATGTGGTAAATGAACATGTTACAAATGTCGGGGTTTCAAGTGAACGAGAAACTTCAAAGCGCGCTAGGCCGAGAGAGCTTAGTATCAATTCTATTAATTATGATCCCGCTGAGCGAGTTCAAAATTGAGAATATCCTTTTGGTCAACGTGATGAAGTTAGACGTGCTATGTATCTTGTTCGGACAACAAAGACCCTTGTTCAGAAACTCAGAGATAATGGATTTGATGATTTGCTCCTAAAGGTAAAAACTTTATGGGCCCACCATTCCATAGAAGTTCCCAACCTAAGTGAAAAGTATAAGGGCAGGAGAGGGCGTAGCCGTGTCAATTTACATGATTTTACAATTGAAAATCATTATAAAATTGATATATTTTATGCTACTATAGATTTGGAGACGCAAGAGTTAAACCGTCGTTTCAGTGAGCAAGCAATGTAGTTGATTTCTCTTAGTTGTGCTCTTGATCCAAGAGAGAAATATGTTTCATTTGATGTTAAGCGAATTTCTGAGCTAGCAAAAAAATATTATCCTGAGAATTTTACAGAGCTAGAATTGGGGCAATTGTTGACAATAGATCGAGTTAAGACACTTTGTAGTTGAAGTATCTGATGATAAGGAGTTGAATTCTCTTTCAAATAATATTATGTTGTGTAAGTGGATGGTAGATACATGAAGATCGAAAATATATCCGTTGATATTCAGATTGGTTTCTCTTGTACTTGTTAGACATATTTTGTATACACTTTTTGAGTCATTTTTAGTTAGTATTTTACTTATTTCGTTTGTGTTTAGTATAGTGTTAGGGTTGTTTTTCTTTCTTTTGAGTCGCAGCGGTTCTAAATGACAAAATGGCAAAACGAAGCTAAAAGTGGGTGAAAAAGGCAGAAAAGGAGCTCCCGAAGCAAAAAGGACAAAAGTTGGCGGTCAGATTTAAAGATCGCAGGATCATGCGGCCGATCGCAGGATCATGATGCCATAATTATCGAGAAGTCGCAGATTTCGGCACCACTTGCGCATTCTGGCATCATGCGCCGATGCGGAAATTTTCAGTCCGAAATAGAATTGGCGAGGGACAAAAGGGTCCAAGGTACACGTTTTTGACAACATATATAAACCCTTGGGACAGATTTTAGGGATTAATCTATCATATATCATCTCTCATAACACAACACAACGTTTGGCGGCTACAATTTGAGACATTAGTTCTAAGTACTTTTCTTTCCTTTATTTTCATTCAGTTCATGTGTGGATTTGTATTAGTTCTTAGCATGTCTATGGCTAGGAGCTAAACACTTTATTATGACTTTCCTATTGAATCGTTTGAAACTCTCTTTCATGACTTAATGTATTAGTTTGATTTCTTATTCACTTGATTAAGATTTATTCAATATTGGTATGAATGTTTGATATTTAATTGATCACTAATTATCATAATCTATATGGTTTCGAATCAAGAACCGAGAGGAGAGATTTGAATATGCTGTAATTGAATAAACATAGGTTAAAATCGCGGACGAAAGTACTCCGATACTTGTGTAGCATTATAGGTTATTGTTCTTAATCCTCCCGTGTGGTAAAACCTATCATAGAAATGTAGAAAGTTTCGGCACTGGGGTTGAGAGATTATATATCCTAACCGGAATATAAGACAGTCTAGTTAACCGCTATCTTAACGTAGAAGAAGAAATCATTCTAGTTGCATTAAGGATTGAAAAGGGTGGATAGTTGAGGATATTGGAAGCCCTAATTTCTTGATAACTGATTAAACCTCAATAATTTAATTTAATTCTTGCAATTACTCCAGTAGTGTTAGATAAAAACCCAAATCAACCATCGCTTGCCAAATATATAACCTAGAATAGATGTTCGGTAATTAGAAATCAGTCGCTATGGACGATATTCGGTCTTACCAGACTATATTACTTGTAACGATACATACCCTTGCTTGAGCAATTGGAAATCGGCCTAACAAGTTTTTGGCGACGTTATCGGGGACTGATGTACTTTTAATATCGAATTATATATTCTTATATCTAATTTGGTTGCTCCATGAAAAAGTTTCTATCTTGTTTTGTGAGCATCTTTTTATCAGTTTTTGTTGTTTTTCTTATTTTGTAGGCCGTAAAATTAGTGTAAAGAAAAAAAAAGAAAAAAAAAAGAGGAAAAAGGGCACATGGACTACTACTATCAGGGGCAGTGGAATCAACAACAGCAACCTAACCCACATGGTCCACAAGAAGATCGAAATGAGTTGTAGGAAGTCATACTCAGGCTCACCAAGGGCAGACTCAGTTTATGGATGAGACAAAGGTGTCCCTAAAAAATTTGGAGACACAAATAGGGCAGCTGATGGATATGGTGATCAATGTACCGCAAGAAAATATGTCTAGCGACACAGTTGTGGGGGGGTGATAAGCAGAGTGAGGAACCTGAACCACAACAAGTTGTTGAGAATAATAAGGAATTGAGAGAGATAGTTGGTGTAAATAAAGAAGAGGTTACCGAGATCCAAATTTTCACCTTTTTGGATTCCTTGGAATTTCTTTTTTCTATACTCGTTGCAGAAAAGACACCACCAACTATCATTGCTGAGCCCCAACCAGAAAGTCCATACCCTCAAGGGCACCCCCTAAAGTTGAGAGACGTAGGGAGTTTCACTGATCCCTACATTATAGAGAGCCTAGAAGACAAGTCCGCCTTGTGTAATTGGGGGATAATCTTAGATATGAGGCCTTGTTTGAAAAAAGTGTTGTAGGAGAAGTGAGACCTGCAACAATAATTGTGCGGATTGCAATTAGTTCACAGAAGGATCCACTGGGCACTAATAAAGATTAATTACGTCCGGCTAAAAGACGTTAAAGAAAGCGCTACTTGGGAGGCAACACAAGATTTTAATTATGCTATTTAAATTTTTGTTTTAGTTTGTTATATTTTGAATTGAACAGTCTCACGATCTGGTATGTTGAGTGTTGTGGATGACAGATAAAAGCATAGCGCCGCGGCGCCCGTTGATAAAATACGACATCTCTAGATACCGCCTCAATGCAACATCTGTCGCCATCACCACCATTTTGAACCGTTGTTTTGATGTATGTAAGTCGTCCCTTTTAATTTTTAGTCTTTACACATTTGGGACAATGTGTCGTTTAAGTTTGGGGGGGGGGGGGGTTTAGTATTTTGTGTGTCTATTTTTGAGTTTTTTTTTGTGTTTTTGTGTCTATATGAGTCAATTGTTTTTTTATGATCATGCATGTTGTAGTTGCTTGAAACGCCTAGTGGATTAAGTGGGATAATGTAATAGAATGAGAAGCAAAAATTTGTGTGATTGAGTTAGATATGCCAAAAATTCATGAACATCTAATTATTTGAGATATTTGTGCTTAGCCTATGTGTGTCAATGGTGAAAAGAATGATTGAAACATGTCTTTGAAGCCTGCTTGCTTGTTATTTGAGGCGAAATAGTTAAGATGTACATGTTTAGGGAGTGATTCAGGCATTTCTTTGTTAGTCCTTCTTACCATTCATTACCTACCTTGCAATAAATTGTATCCTTGGTCACCCATTTGAGCCTAAAATAAGTTGTTTTCTTTGACACCCCATGATTCTCTTGTGTGTCATAAGCAGTAATTGAAAATAGGGATGAAAAAGAGTGAAAAAGAAATACAAAAAAAAAAGTGAAAAAGTGATGCACCCCAATGAAAAAAAATGTAAAAGCCTAAGTTTGGGGTGCTTATGTGAATGTGTTTCATGCTCTCAAAAAGAGAAAAGGGGAGTGATAGGTATGAATTGAAAATAATACCAAAAAGAAGGACAAAATGGTTGAATGAGGAAAACGCTTATGGTATGTAAATTGAGCCTAAATGCCTAATTTTACCTAACCATGCCTAAGCCTACATTACAACCCTGACAAGTCATGAAGATCTCTAGTATGCATGACTATGATTAGTGGAGAATAACAAGTAAACATGCTCATAGAACTAAATGAAATTGACTTGAATAGGTTAGAGGTTCATGCTTCCATTGATTGTGGTTGAAATGAATTTGTGAAATATCTTGTTTGAAATTCTAGATTTCTATATTCATGCTATATATGTTTTAGCATATTATCTCAACTAAAATTCATGCTTTTCTAAGTAACATGTGCAGTTGCTTGATTTGAGTCTTTGAGTCTTTTTGTTTTTTTGTTTCTTTGATTTTGTTTTGATCTTTGTTCGAGGGCGAGCAAAGGTTAAGTTTGGGGTATTTGTTAGGCATATTTTGTATACATTTTTTGAGTCATTTTAGTTAGTATTTTACTCATTTTGTTTGTGTTTAGTATAGTGTTAGGGTTGTTTTTCTTTCTTTTGAGTCGCAGCGGTTCTAAATGGCAAAATGGCAAAAGAAGCTAAAACTGAGCAGAAAATGAGCTCCCGAAGCAAAAAGGTCGAAAGTTGGCAGATCAGGACGAAAGACTGCAGGACCGCGGTGTCGGATCGCAGATCATGTGCCATAATTAATGAGAAGTCGCAGATTTTCGCATCACTGCCATTCTCGCGATCATGCCGATGCGGGAATTTCTAGTCCGAAATAAAATTGGCGAGGAGCAAAAGGGTCCAAGGCACACATTTTTGACAACATATAAACCCTTGGGACATATTTTAGGGATTAATCTATCATATAACATCTCTCAGAACACAACACAACGTTTGGCGGCTACAATTTGAGACATTAGTTCTAAGTACTTTTCTTTCCTTTATTTTCATTCAGTTCATGTGTGGATTTGTATTAGTTCTTAGCATGTCTATGGCTAGGAGCTAAACACTTTATTATGACTTTCCTATTGAATAGTTTGAAACTCTCTTTCATGACTTAATGTATTAGTTTGATTTCTTATTCACTTGATTAAGATTTATTCAATATTGGTATGAATGTTTGATATTTAATTGATCACTAATTATCATAATCTATATGGTTTCGAATCAAGAACCGAGAGGAGAGATTTGAATATGCTGTAATTGAATAAACATAGGTTAAAATCGCGGACGAAAGTACTCCGATACTTGTGTAGCATTATATGTTATTGTTCTTAATCCTCCTATGTGGTAAAATCTATCATAGAAATATAGAAAGTTTCTGCACTGTGGTTGAGCGATTATATATCCTAACCAGAATATAAGATAGTCTAGTTTCCACTGCAACAAATAAACGTGCATTTTCAGCTACAAAAATTGTGAAGAGTCGACTCCGCAATATCTTACAAATACTTTGTTATTGTATATTGAAAGAGAAATTGTCGATGACTTTGACATAGATGCTATTATCAATGATTTTCGTGATTCGAAAGAACATAAATTGCTATTGTAATATAGTTATTTGAGCGTTAAATATATTTTTTATTTTAGTCGGACCACCCTATGATTATTTCGTTAGTCCGCCCCTGCCTGGACTGTACTAAAAATAAAATAAAAAATACAGTCCATTATATATTAATACTCTAATACCGTCCATTATATATTAATACAATTCAGTTCATTACAATACAGTACAATCCATGCAAAATTATACAATTCAGTGCGACGTACCAAACGAGCCCTAGGGCTTTTGATCTTTCCTTCTAAACGCTTTTCTAAAGCTCCACACATTCTGCTCGGAATGGTCGTCGCCGGGCAACCATGTTGTATGTGGCTATGTTACTTCAAAGTTCAAATTGATCGGATAGTCCAGTGACAACTTTTTCTTTCTTTTTTATTACTTCCAATGTGTACATGCATGATCATTCCTACTGTCTCGTTATTCGAATTAACGTAAGTATTTCAATTAACTAATTTTCAGAGCTAAATTGGATTAGATCAATTCAATATTTTAAAATTATAATTTAAATACTAAAAAACTGCAAGATTACAAGTTGCAATTCTTTTCATATCAATATGGTGAAAAAATATATCTCAAAACATTGGTCAAAGTTTATATAATTTAACTTTTAAAAAAGGAAAGTGGAAGGAGTACATTATATGCCATATATACTCTGTATTGACCCTTGTTAAGTTGTGGTCAATTGTAACACTTAGGCTCTACGTCGCACTGTACTGTACTAATTTAATTGGACTGGATTGTATTAATATATAATGAACGGTATTAGAGTATTAATATATAATGGATTGTATTTTTTTATACCTGCTAGATGGGTCTCAAAAATGGCAGTTGGACTGCCAGTGCTGCTGAAAACGTCCACAAAACACTGTATCCAGTACAATGCCCTTATTGGACAATGTAGTTGAGTCATGAAGCATAACAATGTTATTCCTAACGAGCACTTCAAGAAGCACTGGGATAACCATGTGAAGACCTGGTTCAATCAAGCTGCACGCAAGCAGAGGAGAAGAATTGGTATATTATTTTAGTTTCTTGTTTTAATTTCTGCTTAACTTTCTTATACCTAGTATGGCGAAAATAGGTTACTGACCATTGTTTGTTTAATCCAATTGTAGCTAGGCAAGAGTTGGCTGTGAAGATTTTCCCCTGACCAACTGCTGGAGCTCTTCGCCCTGTTGTCCATGGTCAGACATTTAAATACAACATGAAAGTTAGGGCTGGATGGGGTTTCTCTCTCGAGGAACTCCAGGTTTGTTATCGAGTTTTATGGCTTAATTTTCCTTAAAATTAACTGTTTAGATGAGCCTATTCTTTGAGCACGTTGATACAAACCAATTGTATGAGTGTCCATAGTTAGTTTCCTGGGTTGGAGTCTATATATTGGGGACAAATTTATGTCCTCTTGTCTAATCTCATAGCAAAGGGGTGTATTTGACTGCTTTATTTTAAATTAGATTTTTAGCAGTCAACACTCCACTCTGGAGGTGTCGAATAGTAAGATTTCACACTTTCTGCTTAGTGATCTCATGCAAGCGTAAGTGAAAACTTAATTGTTCAATACCTTCTGCATGACGACACAAATGGGAAGCTACATCTACGCCATAAGCAGGCTGACATGCCCCTAGTTACTCCCTTTTGTAGCGACTACTCAAGTCTCCCCCCCTCAGGACAGTTTTTGCGTAGACACATCTGTAAACCATCACAATCCTGTACTTTTTGATGTTTAAATAATAAATAGCTAATTCTTCTCAAAAAAATAATATATAGCTAATCGTTTGGACCAAAAAAGAAAACTTAATTGTTCGTGATGCAGCCGCCTAGTTTTTCTCCATGTGATGTTTATTGCCATTATTATGTTATTTGGTGGTTGCACTGACAATTGAGAACGTAATACAGACTAATTCTTCTACGAATTGCTTGCAGGCTGCAGGTATCCCTAAGAAACTGGCTGCAACAATTGGTATTGTTGTTGATCACCGTTGCAGAATCGGTCACTTGAGGGGCTTCAAGCTAATGTTCAGACCTACAAGGTCAAATTAGTTGTCTTCCCAAGACACGCTCGCAAAATCAAGGTAAGAATGTAAGTTGCTAGTAATTGGAAACATAATTGTGTTTATGAGACGTGCTTTCCCTGTTCGTTTCCTAATTGTTGCAACTGCCTTCAGGTTGGTGATTCTGCCCCAAGGAATTGGCTACAGCAACTCAAGTCCATGGTGCTTACATGCCTGTCGCGTGTGAGAAGCCATCAGTAGATCTTGTCAAGGTAACTGAAGAGATGAAGTCATTCAATGCGTATGACAAGCTACGTGTGGAGCGGATGAATGAGCGTCACATTGGTGCTAGGATTAAGAGGGCTGCAGAGGCTGAGAAGGAGGATAAGAAGTAGTAAGGCCCATCCAGTTGATCTACCTGTCCCATCTTTTTTTGAGTCCTTATTAAGTTGATTAATGAATTTTCTTCGAATTTTAGCTACAGCATTCAGTGTCAGCTGAGTGCATCAATTTCAAGACTTGTCACTTTGTTAGTGATATTTTAAGAATGCTTAAAATTATTTTGAAAAGTTGTTACTTTGTTGATGAGTTTTCCTACCTCGACTTGGTTTTGTTTAATGGTGAGTGGGAGGGGTGGGGGTAGGTGGTTTGTGTTGATGGCTATATTCTGCTTAAATTGTACGTAAAAGATATGTGGTAATCTGTGAATGTCTAGAAACCGATGACTAGAATGAAGAAAGAGGGAAGCAACAGGAGGAGACGATGTGCAAGACCATTTCTACCAAGCTATTAGTAATAACAAAACGAAATGTTTGCTTGGGCTTGAAGATGAAGTCATCATTTGGATGTTTTCAATCGGAATGATAGAAGAGCTTCTACAAGCAGCACTACCTAAAGCTCATCACAGGGATGGTTTCGTGATCTTTGCAGCAGATTAACCATATTTTGAAACCAATTTACTACCTCTTCCCGTTACACATTAATTTCCTAGTTCCTCAATTCCATCAAATAGAGCAACTCTATTGCCACGTTTCCTTTCAGAATTCACATATATTGAAAGTCATAACTAAACTAAATTATTAAGGTATATTTAGACTATTTCGCATAGTTTGGACTTTGGGGGGAAATTTAACTCTTTGTGTTGTCCCCTTATTAAATTTTGGACCTATGGCAGCAAACTTTACTAAGTAGTTCTGTTAGTCAAGATGGACAAATATAACTCACTTTTATAACGGCAAGGATAAATAATTTTGCAACTTCTGGGACAAATTTGACCATTTAAGAATTGGCCACACAATTGGTGGAGTTGATTAGGTGGAAGCTATCATGATTGACGGTTGTTCTTTTTCTCTTTTCTTTCGCAACTAACGGTTGCTCTTGGTTTTGGTTTTTTCCAACTGAAGGACTTATAAAATGTTTCACTATTATCATGACCGACGGTTGCTCTTCTTAATATATGCTATAATAGTGTTCTCCCTTCTATCCATCTTACTTCAAAAAAAAAAATCATGCAATGTTTCCATCAAATTAATCATCTTCTCACGTTCCGTGAATGGCCTGGACATTGAGGAATATCCAGAAAGACGTTTCAGGAATTGATTGAAAAAACGAAGGATCCAAAAGAATCAATCTTTCTTACTGCTTCTATGAAAATGGATTCCAAATAACAGCCATTCTAGGGAATAATAATGGCAGGAGCCAACTTTCATGAAACGATCAAAGAGGGATTGCTGCCCAAAAATTCAGAGTATGGATTGGATTCTTCATTTTACATGGAACATAATGGATTTTGGCGCCGATTACGCAATCGGATTAATGAATTATGCAGTAATGTTAAACAAGGTTCAATCAAGGCAATTGAGATGGGTCGTAAGGATCCTCGGAAAGTCATTTTCGCTGCTAAAATGGGTTCAGCTCTTTCCCTTGTATCGGTTCTCATTTTTTTTAAAGAGCCCTTGTCCTATATTGGTACATACTCCATTTGGGCCATCCTCACGGTTGTGGTCGTATTTGAGTTCAGCATAGGTATGTTAAAATTTTGTTCATATTCAAATTATTTGGTATTTGGAAGAAATGGGATTGAATAGTGCTTAATATTGAATACTTGAGAGGAATCTTACTGCTTCCAATTAGGTTGGGATTGAGGCATAGTTGATTAAATATAGAATAGGTATGTTAAATGTCGTCGTGACTCGTGTTCAAGTAGTTTAGTAAAGACCCCTATATAACAATCATCCTCTATATTCTATAACAACATTTTATTATAATGACCAAATTTTCTTTGGAATCAATTTTTATGTTTAGATGTTTTCTATGAGAGTATTTCGTAATAGCCGCCAAAAAAACATACTGACAAATGACGCCGTTATATAAAGGTTTGATTGTATTGGAGTCAAGTAAGCCTATCTATAACCAGGTGAACCTAGATGATGATTCATATGTCCAACCCTAACTATTTAGAATTGAGATATAGTTGATTGAGGTCCAGATAAATACGTCAAATATGGTTGTGTTTAATTATTTAGTATTGGAATAAAATGAGGGTGAGCAGAATGGTTAAAGGGGATTCATATTTATTACCGTGTGTGATATGTGCTCGTATTCAAATTATTCAGTATTGGAATGAAACAGGTCCTGATAGAGCATAGTGTTAATTGATTCATATGGATAATCCCAATTGGTTTGGGATTGAGGCCAAAAGGGCAGTCCGGTGCACTAAGCTTCCGCTATGCGCGGGGTCCGGGGAAGGGCCGGACCACAAGTCTATTGTGGGATTGAGACAGTTAGTTTATTGATCATGTTTGTGCAGGGTTAGTAAACAGTTACTATGACAAGTAGTAACATTTATTCATTTTTATTGGGTGAGTATTCCTGGCTAATATCCATAATCTAATTGATATAATATAAATGCTAGGTGCGACGCTTAACAAAGGATTCAACAGGGCTTTGGGGACATTGTCTGCTGCAGGACTAGCTTTGGGCATTGCCGAACTATCTATTATGGCTGGAAAATATCAGGAGGTTCTGATTGTGATCAGCATTTTTATTGCAGGTCTGGTTTGAAATCTAGTATGTTACACAAGAATATCCTTGAAATTTAACTATCGTCTTATTCATGATGTGTGAGAAACTTCAGGCATATGGGGTATAATTTCATTTATGAATGTGCACGAACTTCTTTCATCCCATTTGCTTCCCTTTACTAGCACTAAGAATAGTCAAAGGAATAAGTTAGCAGTTGAAGTGTCAAAGTCATTCTATACTACAGCAGTTTAAGAGAATGTTTCGGAATTCACTGAAAACTAAGAAAGTAGAGAAGTCTAAGTATGCTCTAACCTCTTATATTAAGACTACATAACATACCAGAGAATCACCAACAAGAATTACCATCTATATCTGTTCTTATGCATAAGAACTAAATGGCCAACCCGTGTTAAAAAAAAGCATAAAATGTTTTGAAGGGACATGTTTACCTGGTTACCACATGTTTTACCTGCATATGTTTGAGTCATATCTGCTGTTATATTCTTTTACCTGTCACTTTCTCTATAAAGTAACATCTTTGTTCTCCTGGTATCCTTGGGTGCAGATATGCTTGGCTGAACATCAGACTTGTGTGCATCTCTAATCTTATTACTTTTCTCTTTTGATTCAGGCTTTTTTGCAACTTATTTGAAATTGTATCCTGCAATGAAGCAATATGAATATGGATTTCGGGTGTTCTTATTGACATATTGTATTGTGCTGGTATCGGGAACTTCACATTTTTTTCAAGCAGCTGTTTCCCGATTGTTGCTAATTGGGGTTGGTGCTGGTGTCTGTTTGCTTATAAACGTTGGCCTCTTCCCTATTTGGGCTGGTGAAGATTTTCATAAATTGGTGGTAAATAATTTAAAGGTGTTGCTACTTCTTTGGAAGGTGAGGATTTCCTCTATTCTTATCTTAAATTTGTCTTTGAACATGCTATCTCCAGGCTATGCAGAACTGATACCTGACACTTCTTGTTAAGTTGTGTCAATGGCTATCTGCAATGTCTTGAATATGATAGAATACCGTCAAAAATACTTCTTTACCAGGCCTCTGATGATCCTGTGTATAGCGGATACAGGGCCGCTATGGAGTCCACAAGCCAAGAGGATTCTCTGGTACACATATTTCATTGATGCCTTATGGTGAAACTTTATGGTTTATCTTTCTTTCCAAATTGAATGTCCCATTTGAAAGGTTACAAATGTTAAGAGATGATGGCTGAAAGTGTTGTGTAATTTTATGTGTAATGTTAAGAGATGTTGTTTCATGTGGCGACCACCGGTAACTTTTGGGCTTTTAATGAATAGAAACACATAAAAGCGGGGCATAGGACTGATTCTTTAAAATTATTTAGGATGGCGTTTGTTGGTGGGGGGAGGAGTTTTATGGTAGACATTCTTTTGGGATATCGGGATATTACTAATGTTTAATATTCCTGGTGCAGCTGGGTTTCGCTGTATGGGAACCCCCTCATGGCCGTTACAAGATGTTCAACTATCCGTGGTCTGAATATGTTAAAGTCAGTGGTGCATTGAGGCATTGTGCGTTCATGGTCATGGCTATGCATAGCTGTATTCTTTCAGAAATTCAGGTAAAGCTTCAGTTTTCAAACTCCTGCATAAAACTTCGTGCATCAAACTCTCTTCCTATTTTACTCCAGCTGCTTTTAAAATCGTACAACTGTGTGCACTAAACTCTCTCCATGGTTCCATATTAATTTCTGTAATTTTTCCTTATTGTAGGCAGCATCTGATTTGAGGCAGATCTTTCGCAAAGAGATCCAAAGAGTTGGGATTGAAGGAGCTAAAGTGATACGACATCTTGGAGACAAAGTAGAGAAGATGGAGAAACTTAGCCCTAGGGACCTTCTCGAAGAAGTTCACGAGGCTGCTGAGGATCTACAACTGTTGATTGACCAAAAATCTGATCTTTTGATTCATGCAGAGAACTGGGTAAATGCAAAACAAACTAAGCAGTTTGAAGATCCTGAACATCTTCAGGAACTGAAGGACAATGAACCTAAATGCAGCATGTCGATAAACTCCCTTAGTGAAGCAAATCTCAATCTAAGGTCTGCTCATTCATTGAAACATCTGGATACTCATAATCCAAATTCAAGTATGAATATATCTGTTGCACACTTGTGTTCCTCTGGAAATGTGTTCAATCAGATGGTGTGGCCTTCACGGCTTTCAATTATTGGAGATGTGATTATAAATGAACGTGAAGTGCGTACATTTGAAAGTGCATGTCCATTGTCGTTGGCAACTTTTACTTCCTTGTTAATTGAGTTTGTTGCAAGACTTCAAAATCTTGTAAATGCGTTTCAAGGGCTTAGTGAGAAGGCAAAATTTAAGGAACCTGTAAATGCAGCTGGTGCAGAGGAGGCGGCTAATTTCTAGAGCTGGTTGCTTAACTGCTCATGCTTCAACGATTAAGTCAATCTCTTTTTAAAAAACTCAGTGTTCAGAAGTTCTGTTTGTGCTAATGTTCATCATGAAGTTGCTATCAAGCAGCACTTCACTTAAGTAAGTATATACTCAGTATGAAAACTATTCTTAGGAAGCTGAAGGTATGTTTTACTTAGGAAATGGTAAGTACTACAGTAAGATTTCTATGAGATGTAGAGGAAATGGATTTTTTTGTTCTGCAGCAACTGAGGAATTCCAGAGTCTGAGATCACAGAAGATCGATTTGTTCAGCCAAACAAGTGAATTCGTGTAGATATGATTATAGTATTGATAAAGCAATGCATGAGACCTCTTTTTCCAGATTGCAAAGGGGAATTAGAGTTTTTGTTTCATAAATATTTTATGTCCAGTTGTGACATCTTTTTGTATCTGATTAAAGCTTTGACGAACATTATTTGGAAAATGAAGCGTTGTTATACATGAAATGCAGATAGGTATTTATCTTGTAATGGTTTCACATTGAATTGATTATTTGATAGTCACCTGCGGATTTGAGACCCTTTAAGAATTGTAATCTTATATAATTGTAGAGTTCCTAAGAGTAACATAAGATGTTTTCTCTTTCCAGAATGAACCGTTACCTTTCCTCATCTTTACAAGGCCTTACTAATGTTGCGGAGAAACTTCTGTTTTTTTGAAAAAATATTTAGGTTTTTAGGTAAAAACTTACTCGTACCTTCACATTAAATCAACAAATATTACACATGTTTTTTGTACACATTCATCACTTAACTACGGTTAACTGTTATGTATTCTCAAATTAATTTTAATTAAAAAAAATTAATACTTAATTTAGTGTAAATACTAGGTGCGAGTAAGTATTTACCGTATTTTTTAATATAACAAAATAAAAAGAACGAAATTTACAAAAACATGAGTACTCCGCATTAGTATTTTCCTAGTTGTTTGCAGGTTGGACAATGTACACAGTGCTTTTGGGGAAATTTGGTGGCTTATCGCGGAGAAAATTTATTTATTGGCATTAATATTTGCATCAAAGCAAAGGAATGCAAGAAGACACGTATTTTTCATATAAATTCTTATCACTTTATTATATTATAGGAGTAGAGTAACTAATTAAGCCATATAATTTTCACTTATTTTATTTAGTCAAATGAAATCCAGACTAGGGATGTCAATGGGGCGGGGCGGAGAAGGGTACCCCATATTCGTATCCGTCACCTAAAACTCACTTCATTCCCGCCCCACCACCCATCACGGATAGTAATTACTTTATTAAAGTTAGAAAAGAAACATCAACAAAAAAAAGTAACTTCAGCAGTCCTACAGTAACTTCAACAGGGACTAATAATTTAGCAAATCACCAGGTCGAAAGCTTTAGAAATGGAAACTAAGAATTACTACACTATTAATTTATTTCATTATCATTGCATTGTCTATTCCACTCCCTGAAATGATATAAACATAATATGACTAAATAATCAATTCGAAAAACTTTCTTCCACCGACGACGAAGCCACCATGGCTGACCACCACTACGCTGCCATCTCTTCACTTACAAATCACTGAAAATAATTCATGTGATCCTAGATTTAAACCCCCGATCCATCCCACCATCAACTCGAAAACGAAGATTCGCCGAAAAAATGCTCTCGTTAGTGACCACTTTTTCATCATCTTCCATCTTCCATCTTCCTATACTCTACCCATAAAACACAATTAAAAGCTCATTAACGCCTACAAAAATACTGAGACATAAACAGAAAATCAATCAAAGGTAGCAACACTCAGCCGAGCAGACTCACCTTCGATTGGGTTGAAATTACAGCTCAATTGAGTGAGTTTGGAGCTTTTTTTTTTATCTTAAGACACCCTACTGGCTACTGCTAGGAATGAGAAGATGATAATGAGAATATGAGTAATGAGATAGGCATGTGGGGTTCCTTTCCCCTTTTGCTAAGTTGAGCCGGGGGCCTGGCCTCGCTTGGCAGATTTATTAAAAAGGGAATGACTCAAATTAGTGAAGTCACATTTTAAATAAAAAAATGGACAAATAAACTAGTAAATAGCCTAATTAAATTAATAGGCGATGCGTATATTGACGATGCGGACAGCGGAGGCAGGTAGCACTTTTATCCGCCCCATCACCCACCGAACCACATACCGCCCCAATTGGAACTGGTGCGGAGCAGTACCCGCATTGGATTAAAAACCAGAAGAGAAGATGTGTACTTGTGTCTTTAAGTGCTGCTGCTCCTCCATTCCCAGCTACACACTTGACTTGTTTCCTATCACCACAACTTCAAGAATTTCAACCAGCATTGCATTTCTCAATCAAGTGTTCATCCTTGAGTGACGGAACTTTTTCCAACAAAACAAAGAATTAGATGTCAGTCTCTCTCTCTCTCTCTCTATTTCAAAGAATTGTGGGATTAGAGTCAACAGAGCAAAGGGTTTTGGAAGGTACACCGTCTCCTATTTTTGATGATATGTAGAGAGAATTGATGAAAACTGCTATGAAATTTGGTTTATTGACTGTGTGTTTATCAGGAGAATTCAAGGAAATGAGTGCGAAGCTAGCAAAGTTCTCGCTTATGGTATATTTGATGGTTTCACATACACTAGTTTCTTTGTGCTTGCATTCTTGACCTATGAGAAGACTACCTGCAGCAAATCTCCAAGCTTTTTGGGGGTAAATAATTCATAGCTGCTGATTTTTAGTATTACTTTATTTAAGTTCATTAATTAGGTATGGAATATAGAATTATCGCCTTCTGTCAAATGGCCAATTGTTGAGATATAACACATATATACATTGTATATATATGTCGTTAGTTAGTTGGATATTAGTTTGTTATGAGTTTATTAGATATTTTTTTTTAGAGATATTTTGATTTGATTAGATATTTTGTCATTAGGGAATAGTTAGTGGGATAGTTAGTGCCTGTTTGGTATGGCTTTTTTAAATGCCAAAAGTTTTGGAGAGCCAAAAACACTTTTGGCCTTTAATTTGAGCGTTTGGTTGTGGAATCCAAAAGTGTTTTTGGGTTCCAAAAGCACTTTTGGAAGAAGCTCAAAACTTGGGCTTCTTGAGTAGAGCTTATTTTGGCCTTCAACTTTTTTGTTTTTTTATACAAAAGCATTTTTTTATTGACAACTAAACACCTAACCACTTTTTAATAAAAAGCTCTATTTGAAAAGCTCTACTCCTAAAAGCTCTTTTTAATAAGCTGTACCAAACGGGCCCTTAGTCACTTATTATAAATAGGGACTAATATCTTGTAATTTTGTCTTTTGAGAGAATATAATTGAATAATATCAGAAGCTCAAATTTAAGCCCAAAATATCTCTCTCCCTCTTCCTCGACTTCTCTCCGTTTTCTCTTCACTTCTCTTCTACTGTTTCCTTCTCTGATTTCTCCTCTGGTTCAGAATTTAACATGGTATCAAAGCTCGGATGTATCGATCCGATATTGGAGTAATTTTATCGGAGTCACAGACAGTAAGATCGAAGGAGAGGAAGATCGATCAGGAGTTCGATTCCACAAAATTGAAGATCGATCTGTGAGGATATAATGCTTATAAGATCGAAGATCAATTAGGAGTCAAAATCTACTATATTGAAATTCGATTTGTAATCTGGTTCATGTTCGTATGCTGCGAGAACTAATATTCGATCAAGTTTATGCATTAAGTCTGTGTTGATTACACAAAATAGAGGAAAGGCAGAGCGATTGGGTTATTCGTTGCAATTTTACGGAAATCAGAAGGATCGAAATCGAAATTGAGGAATTCGAAAATTCAATCAGAATCGCGAGGTTCTGAAAAACAGAATCGCGATTTCTTCTAAAAAATTAGAATCAAAGATCGATTCATCTCCTAGAATTGAAGATGGATTCATCCTATTTGTTAACTGTTTTTCGATTATCGCATTTGTCGATCTAGTCGCGATGGAGATGCTATCGTTTTCTGCGGATACACTCCGCCTTTGGCTATCATTGTGACGTCGAAGATCGTCGAGAATGTGTGCACGTCTGAGGTATGTTAGTCGAGTTGATGGAAATTCAACTTCATTTTCGTATTGGTTCTGTGTTGGTGAATCAATTTTGTATTGTTAGAATTGAATTCGTGTTGGTGAATTGGATGCATTGATGTGGTAGTGATAAGTGTTGGTGTTGTTTCTCATAGTTGAAGAACTATTTGATGAACTTGGTGCTCCAGTTTTTGTTTTGTTGTTTCTGTCAGCTTTGTAGTTACTGGTTTGTGCCTGAGAATGATGAAATACTAGCAATTATTCATTTGAAAAAGAGTACATATTTTTCGAGATGAGCATGTATATGGAAGCATTTGTCTGACTAGATGCGCGATAGTAAATGATAGATTGATTGAAGGATCGAGAAGTTTTCAGCTACAAATTGACTGAGAACTGAGGGATACTTCATCAAAGACAATATGAATTGAGTTGAAGCTCAATTAAAAGAGTTATTCACAGGTTAATCAAGTGTTAGATTGCCTGTTTTTTATATGTGTAGCTCAGGATAGGAGAATCGAAGGATTTCTAGCCGGAATTGGACTAGAAATTGAGGGAGACTCCGCTACATATCCGAGCTTATTATAATAGCTTGCGTGATGAGAATCGAGGGATTCTCTAGTCCGAATGAGATTAGAGAACGAGGGGATCTTGCCGTCTAGCTTGCGTGAGGAGAATCGAAAGATTCTCTAGTCCGAGTGAGACTAGAGAACGAGGGGTTCTTCATTATTGTTGTGGGAGTTGAAGCTCCTGCTTGCTGCAGCTGTGTTGCTGCTTTTACCTACTGTTATTGCTGCTTAAGATCAGTGGGTTCTTATGAGGACTGATTTCTGTGTCGATATTACTGGTGCTGCAGCTGTGTTGCTGCTCACTGCTATTGTGTTGCTGATATTACTACAGTGTCTGTAGATGTTGCTGCTGCTGATATTTGGTACTGCAGTGGCTGTAGATGTTGCTGCTGATATTGGGTACTGCAGGAGCTGCTGTTGTTGCTTCTGTGGTGGCTCAGGTTCTAGCTGCAACCCAGACTCCAGGGGATGCAGGGAAAATATGGTTCCAAGGCACTGCTGATGCTGTGCGGCAATTTATATGGGCATTTGAGAATGAGAAGAACAAGGATGTTGAGCATATATTGATTTTGTCTGGTGACCATCTTTATCGAATGGACTACATGGACTTTGTTCAGAAGCATATTGACTCGAATGCTGATATTACAGTTTCATGTGTTCCAATGGATGACAGTCGAGCTTCAAATTTTGGATTGATAAAAATTGGTGAAACAGGACGTATCGTCCATTTTGCTGAGAAACCAAAAGGCCCTGTTTTGAAGGCAATGCAAGTTGACACATCTATCCTCGGGCTATCTGATCAAGAGGCAGCCAATTTTCCTTACATTGCATCCATGGGATCACAATGTTCAGACATATTTGCTTAGTGATTACTGGGAGGACATTACAACAGTGAAATCTTTCTTTGATGCCAACTTGGCCCTCACAAAGCAGCCTCCAAAGTTTGACTTCAACACTAGTCCAAAATATTGCTTGAATTTGGTCTACAAGAGAAAGGTTGATCATGCTGAAGTCACTACACTGGTGTGGCTGCTGGTGTAGCAGTTGTTGTGCTGCTGTCTAGTATTGCTTCCAAGCTAGGACTGAAACCTCTGTTTTCAGTGCCTAGCTTGAGGGGGGTGTTGAGATATTCTACATATATACATTGTATATATATGTGGTTAGTTAGTTGGATATTAGTTTGTTATGAGTTTATTATATATTTTTTAATAGAGATATTTTGTCATTAGGGAATAGTTAGTGGGATAGTTAGTCATTATAAATAGGGATTATGAGCCCGTTTGGATTGACTTATAAGTTGGTCAAAACAACTTATAAGCCTTTTTTAGCTTATTTAACTGTTTGGCTTTCTGGCTTAAAGTTCTTACTTTAAGTCAGAAAGTGCTTAAAGTCAGTCATTTTTTAAAAGTTAGGAATCCTAACTTTTTTTTGGGGGCTTAAAAGTCATTTCTGTTGACTTTTAAGATTACTTTTGTATTCCTTATATTTTATTAAAATACTCACACTACCCTCTCACCAATAAGCATTTTTATCCAAACACTCTTATTTTTAAAAACAACTTTCAGCACTTAAAAGTTCTAAAAGCACTTTATACATAAAAGTCACTTTTTTTAAGCCCATCCAAACGGGCCCTATATCTTGTAATTTTGTCTTTTGAGAGGATATAATTGAATAATATCAGAAGCTCAAATTTGAGCCCAAAATATCTCTCTCCCTCTTCCTCGACTTCTCTCCGTTTTCTCTTCACTTCTCTTCTACTGTTTCCTTCGTTGATTTCTCCTCTGGTTCAGAATTTAACACCAATTGATACAACAATAACATACCCAGTGTAACCCATAAGTGGGGTCTGGGGAAGGTAGGGTATATGTAGATCTTACCCAGGTAGAGGGATTGTTTCCAATAGACCCTCGCTCAAGATAATGCAGAAAAAACATGTCAAAAAGGGAAAAGGAACACTAACTACAAGAAAACAGTACGTAAGCGAAAAACAAGACAATAGATAGTATCAGAAACTTTAGGATAAGAAACTACATGAGAAAATGGCCAATTGATAAAGGGGGGAAAATTGGCCTTAGCTTTGGTTTAAAGAAATGGAGACTTGATTTCCTAAACTTTTTAGTGCAAAGGTGAAAGTGACCTTATTATTGAAATGCAATAGGAAATTTGTGTTATTCACATTTAGGATACTGGATGAATGCTTATAAAGTAGCATCTTCATTTGTACTAGTAATTATCCACTTCAGGATTTAGCAATACCAAATTGTCTTTTCCATTTCTTTAGATCAAAGTTAAGACCATTTTTTCCTGTTCATAAAATTGTCCGTTTCGTTATCTTAGGCCAAATTTAGTGTCATCTTTTCCCTCTTTACCAAAAAGGGCATCCAGGAACTTTTAACAATATACTAATGAGAATCATTGAGCAGCTATTATGGATCTACCAAACTCCGAAAGATTTGTTGTAGATCTGCAAGTGAAGCGGTGAGTTGGTTAGTCGACTTCAGAACTTGAAGAACTGGCCTTGGAAGGAAATATTTATTCTTCCGTTCTGTCAATTTGCATCTTACTTCCCAATTTGATATGTGTGTGCTATTTTAATTGCCCACTTGTGCATTTTCGTTTCTCCTTTGCTTAAAAAAGGTACTATTTATAACGGCAGATTATAATCGCGATGTGGACGGGAAATAATGTGACAAGACCGTTTAGGGTTGCAGGAGCAACTTCTCTGGCACCTGCCATTGACAAGGGACTAAAGAGAATACAGAAATACTTAAACTTCCCGAGTCTTGTATATGCTTTTGCTTTAGAGTGGCTATAGTTGCAGGGACATGTTTCACCATTATTGGTTTACTCATCCTTTCAAGATGGGGAAAGTGAAAGATTACACCCATAATTTAGCTCGATATTCGTTGTCATCTATCAATGGTTACTTGTATCATTGAGATAGGCCTCTGACTATATATCTTTTCCACTTATACGATCTTGTTCCTCAGCATACTTGATTTCTTTTCTTTCTTTTTTTCTCTCATCATACTCTATTTAAATAGAAAGTAGTCTATTCATTCCACTTTTATCTCTCTATACTTTCATTTTCCCTCATAATGAATGCTAAAAAAAATCCATGTACCTTTTCTTATTTGTTTATATTACACATTTCACCGCTCTATCGAAAATTCCCTCTGCACCTACCATACTCCGTAGTTTCCACCGCCTGTCCAGGGTTGAGTTATTTAACCTGTTTGTGAATCTGTATCCTTAAAACAACTTATAAATTTAACTGTACCTTTTTTGGGGTAAACATGTATAATCTTTATACATGGATAGTGCAAAATTTCCCGACTTTTATCTTACATTTATTTTATTATTAATACTTCTAATCATACAAGGAAATATTTTTTAGAGATTTTTTTAAATACTGCCTGAACCATGAAGGGAAGACTGTGAAAGTAGTTTGGAAATGTGTGTTTAGTTATTAAATATCTTTCTAAAGGTAGAGATATTAGATAAATGACAAGTGGATGGCGTTAGATTTGTATTTTACCAAAACAAAAGGTTTAAAAAATCCAATTCCTACAATGCCTGTTCCTATTGTTTTGTTTACATCACAGGTATTTTTGCTTCTTGCACCTACTTTGTTGTTAATCTTCTGGAGTAACCATATAAATAAAGGCTAACTTGAAACACAATTTTGATCAAGTCCAGGTATTTTAGGTCGTTTCCTAATTTGGTTGAAAATCAACCTAATTTTCATGTCATAGTTCCTTATGTATTTGATGTGCATTAGTAGAGGACTAGAGGCTGCACTGGATCACCATCCAACATCCAAGACACATACATGAGTGAAAAAAGTAGAGATGAATCCCCAAGAGCAGAGAGATCTTATTACTTACGCAATTCCACTAGTGTGTAATACGAATACATCGCTAAAGTAAACCCCTACAAAGATACCAGTCGTGAAGATCAGACTAGACCTTTTCGAAGTCGGAAGCAGGTCAGAAACTCAATCAAAATAGTTTTCTATACTTGTAAACATGATTTCAAGTCTTTATATCTAGTTAAAGCTTTAGAGGAAAGCTATAGATCCTATGGTAGATCTCAGACATCATAGGCATGCCACAAGCAGTGACTAGATAAACCTTATACCATATCTAACCTGCTACACCCTGATAAATAGAATTGCTGGTATCCTAACCATGCTCGCACTCGAGCTGTGAACAAACATTTTTCTGGGTTAAGGAATTATTGAGCTCAGCAGGAGGGCATCTGAAATCAAATTTCCCGTCTCATAATAAAACATAGGGTGTTCATCTCATAATAAGGAAGTATCTTCTTTCACTTCACTGAATTTTGTGAAATTTGTAAAGTAATGCATGGCTTTGAAATGTGGATCCTTTTATATGAAGTGGAAGTCCTCCTACTTGAAAACGTAGGTTTATATAGCCTAGGGAAATATATCATACTTTTGCACAGGACTGTCTATCCATGCAGGACAGAGGGGGAGTTAAGGCAATGTATCATCCTTCAACATGTACTTAACTTTGGCTGTTAATGTAGTTCCTCCCATCATATACATAATCTTTTTAACAAAAGTTGACTTCAATTGACTTACTGACTACCAGTCTACCACTAAAAGTCAAGCTCAGAGTGAACAGGTATGATTTGAAAACTATTGTTGCATACTACCAGGTGCTTGCAGGTCTAAATGGTGCCTTCTCTGCAACAGTTGCTTCAGTCACTGTTAGTCTTAGGCCCGCACTCCCAAATTCTACTGTCAAGAAAGAGGCAAAGTGTGCTTATTTAGCTTCTAGCCATTAGGGATGGGATTCCTAAAACTAAGACTAGTAATAGCTTAAAGATTTGTTTACCTCTGGAGTAGTATCTTTAAGGTTTCTTTCCTAAGAATGAGAGGCGAATTTATGTACAAAAATTGGGTCACGTGAACCCATGGTTACTCGACTAAACTCGATATATTATGTGTATAATTCTGAAAATATATCTAATATTAACTGAAGGAACACATTGTCAAACTAGGTTAATTGGAACACTGGTTAGGGGCCGTGTTTAATTCCTCAAGGTCTAGGGATCGTATCTGACCTTGTGCATGTTTTTGTTTTTTGTTTGTTTTATTTCTATAGCAATGGTGAATCCATCCTCTTGAATACTGGATTCGTCTCCACTAAAAATGGTTGTGGATGTATTTAATGAAAGGCAGCAGAATTCTTCTTTTTCTTTATTTACTTGTTTCCTTTTCTTCTTCTTTTTGTGTTGGCCAAATTGAACTATTTTACTAACTCTTTGAGAAGTACGATTCTAAAGTAGCATTTGGTTTTAAGAATGGTATCATGTATAATAACTATTCAGGTCATTCCCTGCAGTTGGCAAGGCAAGAACTGGAAGTGTCAAATAACATTGATTTTGGTACTCGAGTATTTACTATATATGGTTACGTTTTTAGTATGAGGAAAAATATTTTCTCGAAAAATGTTATTCTTTGCATGTTTAGCTAAGTTGAACTGTTCAATATTTTCTTCAAGAAAATAATTTTCACCTAAAGGGAGAAAAAGATAACTTTTGTAGTTTATAGGCAAAAGTTAATTTCCTTGACAAATATCTCAACTATTTACTTTATATCACTTACTTTGACCAACGTAGAGATAAGGTCTGCGTACATTTTACCCTCTCCAGATCTCACATTGTGAGATTTTACTGTTGTATCACTTACTTTGACCAAATACTTGCTCCCTCTCCCTCTGTCTCAAAAGGAATTACATATTTTCTTATTTGCAATAATTTAACTTAAAACTTTATTTTTTACGCAAAACGAGATGATATATAACCACACAAGATCATAAAATTCAAAAGTCTTCATTTATTTTTTAAAGTGTGTGCAAATGAAAATACATCACATAAATTTTGAGACGGAAAGAGTATATATTTTCATCAATCTATTATATTAAAAAATAGGGAAAAGGGGCATATTTGCCCTCCAACTTTGAGAAAAGGGGCATATTTGCCCTCCGTCAAAGTTGGGGGACAAATATACCCCTTCTGTTAATAAACTTCCACCATGTGGACATATTTCATCACCATTAATTGCGATGCACAGGTGGAATCCACGTGGACGCCACCTGTGCGCCACATGGATGACCCGACCCGTTAATTACCCGACCCGATTTGAAATAAAATCCAAATACGCTGCAATGGAGAACACACAACTATTTCTTCTTCAAATTTGTGCCCTAAAAATCAGCGACTTCATTCTCCAACAACAGCAACATCGATTGCCTTCTTCCAACATCAATATTTCAAGCTTTGTCCGCGTCAATCAAGATTTTCCAAGATAAATGACTCTTCTTCCCAAAAGCGAAAATCGAAGTCGAGGTTCTAAATTTCATCAACTTCTGTCTTAACATTCAGGCCTACTAATCGCGTACGAGAAGGTTAGAAATTCTTGAACTTTATGTGTTTAATCGATACTTATATGGTTCTAAGTCTTTCGTCGACATTTAAATCGACACTTGAATTTCTGCAAATTTCGATTAAGTTATAGTCGATAGTGTTTGTTTAAGTTTATTAGTTAATACAATTGTGTCGTCGACATATAAATGTCTAATCGACACTTGAATTTCTGCAAATTTTTATTGTTTGAAGTTTATGTGTTAATCGATACAATTTTTATTGTTTGAAGACTTAGAACCAACTGTCGGGTAACTGTTAAGTGCATACTTGAAGGTTAGAAATTTTTATTGTTTGAAGATTGAAGTTCTATGCTTCTTATTCTACTTCGAAAGTGTAAATTTGGTTCGTCGATGAGTTTTGACAGTCTTTGTTTCGATTAAGTTATAGTCGATAGTGTTTGTTAAGTTTATTAGTTAATACAATTGTGTCGTCGACATATAAATGTCTAATCGACACTTGAATTTCTGCAAATTTTATTGTTTGAAGTTTATGTGTTAATCGATACATTTTTTATTGTTTGAAGAGGGTAACTGTTAAGTGCATACTTGAAGGTTAGAAATTTTTATTGTTTGAAACCAACAATTTTTTTTGACGCGAGTGTTGTATTTTTTTTTCCAGATCATTGTCATGGAAAGCCTTGTAGAATGTGAATTAGATGTTGATGTCGCAGCTGAATGTGAATTAGATGTTGATGATTTTGATGCGACTAACATTGCACAACATTCTGAGTCATATTATATTGATGTTGAGGCCGGCACAGACTGTGACAGTGTCAATGAATCATTAAACTCTTCTGGTAATGAGTCTAGTGATGATGATTTTGATGTTGAAGAATTAGAGCTTATTAGACTTCAGAATAAAAGAGAGATTACACAAAAGTTAGAGCATTTCAAAACTATATATCCTAGAATGTCTTTCAAAGATATCATTGAAGCTAGAATGTTTATGAAGCTTTATGCCTTGTCGCAAAATAAAGGGTTGGTATTGTTGAAAAGTGATAAATCTAGGGTTAGGTACAAGTGTGTTGAGGGATGTCCTTTTAAATGTTCCATCAGTAAATGCAAGAACGGGATCGGGGTTTCAGTTAAAACATTGGTTAATGAACACAATTGTCCACCAGCATTTGAATGCAAAAGAGTAGATTGTGACACAATAGCTCATTATTTCCAAAACAAGCTACAAAATGGTCCAAAAGTTAAGGTCAAAGAAATGAGGGTAGAACTGAAAGTCGTCTTTAATGTCAATGTTAGTCTTCATAAGTGTAAGAGGGCCAAGAGAATAATTTTGGGAGAACTTAGTGGCAGTTACAATGATGAGTATAATAAGTTAGAGAGTTATGCTAATGAATTGAGGAATAGCAACCGTGGAAGTGATGATGTTGTAATCAACATATCTAGGGATGCACTTGAAACGGGAGTACGAAAGTTCCTAAGAATGTATATATGTTTTAATGCAATGAAGAATGGATTTAGTGGTGGGTTAAGACCTTTCATAGGATTGGATGACACATTCTTGAAAGGAAAGGCTAAAGGGCAACTGTTGGTAGCTGTTGGTCAAGATTCAATGAACCATATTTATCCACTAGCCTGGGCAGTAGTCTCTAAAGAGAACAAGGTCACTTGGAATTGGTTTTTAGGACTACTAAAGAATTCACTAAACCTGCAGCAAGGCCAAGGGATCACCATCATGTCTGATATGCAAAAGGTAAAATATTTCTGATTTAAGTACCATGGCTAAAATTGAAAATCTGAAAATTCTGAAATTCTGAAAATTCTGAAATTCTGAAAATTCTGAAAATTCTGAAATTCTGAAAATTCTGAAAAACTGAAAATTGTGAAAACTGAAAATGCAGGAATCTTGAAAATTCTGAAAACTGAAAATCTGAAAAACTAAAAATTTGATGTATATATGCAGGGTTTAATTGATGCAATCCAGACAAAGTTACCTGAAGCTAAGTATAGGTTTTGTGCTAAACATATAGAGCACAATTGGTTGAAAAGATGGGGTGGTTCTGAAGCATTGAAGAAGAAGATGTGGCATTGTGCATGGAGCTCTTATCATGAAGAGTTTGTTGACCATTAGAAGGTTATATGTGAGATGGACCAGTCAGCTGCTGAGAATTTATTGACATACCCAGTTGTGACTTGGGTTAGAGCCTACTTCGACACAACTTGCAAGAATCAAAATGTGGATAACAACATCACAGAGTCGTTTAACAAGTGGATTCTGGAGGCAAGGCACAAGCCAATTATCAAGATGCTTGAAGATATTAGATTAAAGGTAACACTTGACCCTTTCAATTTAGTTTTAAGACACGGAATTAACACCTTAACATTGTGTAGGTAATGGCCATGTTGGTGTCACGACCGACCGGCCGCGATCGGTACCTCTTGGGGTACCTCGCCGTATATGTCGAGAATAGCGAATGAACATAACACAACACATAACTTCATAAAAGGGTAAACATAATCGCCACCGATAAGGTCGCTTCCATAAACATACTTAAACAAAGTATTTATAATACAACTGGTTCTTATAGCCCAAAATATATAGGTGGCCACACTCTAAAGATAACAATCGTGGACAGGCCCCGCCATACCACGGATGTACAAGATACCTATAAGATCGGGAATATCCATACCGATAAATAAGCTTCCGAGGAATGGAGCTTCGACACCGAATAGTGATCCTAAGAACGAGAATCCTCAATCGCTTACCCTTACTCGCAGATTTAACGCGGCCCGGGAAGGGGTCAAGACACAATATGTACCAAGTATGTAAAGTGGGAAAATATCAGTAATATGATATCATAAGTCTAAAAGCAAGTGAGTCATGGAAGACAATAAAATACCTTTTATCGTGCCTTACTAACAATGAGAGTGACAAGTATATACATATATAATCTGCATAAAATAGGAGGCTCATGATCAAAACAGGTACTCGCCTGTAGTATCAAAAGAAACCATCCTACTCCGGGACTATTTCACCCGCACGGGTCCTGGGACCCGCATGAGGTACTCGTGATCGGCCAGATCACTGCACGTGGGACTATTTCACCCGCGTAAGCCCATAAGGACTCGCATGAGGTATTCTCGCGTCATGGGTAGCAAATCCACTAATTGGTATAACGATCTTGGGACTTTCCTCGGATATACTCTTACCCCAAACAGATGGTATAACGATCTTGGGTCAGACCTCGGATATACTCTTACACCTGGAGCGGATGGTATAACGATCTTGGGCTTGCCCTCGATATACTCTTATATCGTGCGGATGGTATAACGATCTTGGATCTACCCCTCGATATACTCTTACATCGGATGGTATGACGATCTTGGCCGCCCTCGCATATACTCTTACAAGGAGGTGGTATGGCGATCTGGGGCTTGCCTCAGACATACTCTTACCCTATCTCAAACTGTCATCATATCATAATAATAATAAGTTAAGAAAACTTATAACTTCTTTTCAGTCTTGTTCACATACTCTCTCATTTTAGTTTACTTAAGGCACTTAACCATATCTTTAATAAAAGAACACCGGAAATTTAACCCAAGTACTACATACTTCAACTCTTTCAAAAGTGACTCTTCTTTATACATAAAAGCCTTTGGGCAATTGATGCCTTTAAATCAATTTGCCTCTTCATATAATTATCTTACTTAGAGTAAATCCCTTCTCATTAACCTTTTATGAAGCTAATAGACCAACTTCCCATAAAGTTGTTATATTAACTCTATACTTTAGTAAAAATCATACTTTTCCTTAACGAGGACTTATACGTTCTTAAAACGAAAAGTCATTTTATACTCAAAACAAGTAAGAACACCAAATCTTGTACGTCTACCGTACTACATAGTTTCATCTATTCATGCTCAAGAGATAGGAAAGCTTCACATACCTCTTTGGTCAATCCACTTGCCAAGTCCAAACTACCGCAAGTAATATTTCAACCTATAATAGTCATGATACGTTTATTAACCTCTAATCTTAATGCAGAATTTCCAAGTTAAAGGTCACTAAATTCTAAGAAAAATCGGGCAGCATTTCCTTTGTTTCTACTCACTTTGCCACCTTTCTCAAGGCCGGAATTATCATCAAAACACCACATTTTAGGCTTCCGTGACCGGTGCCTTAACCCGGGCACCCTAGTGACACAACATCAGAGAAAACCAGCGGAATGTAAACTCAAGATAAACAACCATTAAGATATAGAATAGTCTAGCCTAAACTGGCTAACCCAAAAGTACATAAACCGAACAGTCACATCCTTAACGAACCAAGTTCTGACAAGACTACAGGCCTCTAAGAACCAGTTGTATTATAAATACTTTGTTTAAGTATGTTTATGGAAGGCAGCCTTATCGGCTGGCCAGTTATGTTTTACCCTTTTTATGAAGTTATGTGTTGTGTTATGTTCCGCTGCTATTCTCTGACATATACGGCGGTGGTACCCCAAGAGGTACGGCCGCGCGGCCGGGTCGTGATGATTGGTAGCGAATGAAAGTCAAGGGCATAAATGGGCTACGTATCATCCCTACAACATTAGAGATTTACAAGGACTTTGTGGTTATTGCTGAAAATTGTGAGGTACATTTTAGTGGTGATGATGGGTTTGAAGTGTCTGAGGGAACCGATACACATATTGTCGATCTAATGGCAAAGAAATGTAGTTGTAGGACATGGGAACTTAGTGGTATCCCATGTCCTCATGCTATAAGAGCATATAAGCATAGACACAAGGATCCTATTGCCGAGGGAGCCTTTCACCCATATTTTAATAAGTCAACCTACTTGTCAATCTATTCACACAAACTTCAACCAGTTAGAGGGTCTAAATTCTGGAAATATGAAAAGAGTCATGATATGGAACCACCAGAAATGTGTAAAATGGTGGGTCGACCCAAAGTTAAGAGAGGAAGAGTGAGGAAGGAAAACTTGAAAAGACAAGGTGAATGGTCCGCTTCAAGGAAAGGAAAACCTATGACATGTTTTACATGCCATCACAGTGGACACAATGCAAGGGGATGTGATAAGGTAACACTCTACACATCTCAGTCAGATGTTGGTGTCTCGTTTTTCAATTTTTAGTTGCAAATATGCTGTTGTTGTCCTGTTTTTTCTTTATTTAGTTGCTGCTGTGGTGTTCTTTTTAGCTGTTGTGGTGTTCTTTTTATCTGATGCTGCTGTCCTGTTTTTTGAATTTTAAGTTGCTGCTATGGTGTTCTAATCAGTCAGCTGCTGGTGCAATTTTTACTTGTAAATATGTTGTTGTTGTCCTGTTTTTTCTTTATTTAGTTGCTGCTGTGGTGTTCTTTTTATCTGCTGCTGTTGTCCTGTTTTTTGAATTTTAAGTTGCTGCTATGGTGTTCTAATCAGTCAGCTGCTGGTGCAATTTTTACTTGCAAATATGTTGTTGTTGTCCTGTTTTTTCTTTATTTAGTTGTTGCTGTGTGGTGTTCTGATCAGTCAGCTGATGGTGTCCTGTTTTTCTATTTTTAGTTGTTGCTGCTGTGGTGTTCTTTTTAGCTGTTGTGGTGTTCTTTTTATCTGTTGTTGCTGTCCTGTTTTTTGAATTTTAAGTTTTTGCTATGGTGTTCTAATCAGTCAGCTGCTGGTGCAATTTTTACTTGCAAATATGCTGCTGATGTCCTGTTTTTTCTTTATTTAGTTGCTGCTGTGTGGTGTTCAGATCAGTCAGCTGCTGTGGTGTTCTAATCAGTCAGCTGCTGGTGTCTCGTTTTTCAATTTTTAGTTGCAAATATGCTGCTGCTGTCCTGTTTTTTCAATTTTTAGTTGCTGATGCTGCTGCTGTCCTGTTTTAAACAGCAGGCTAGTAAAGGGAAACAACTTGCAAGGAATAAAAGCAGCAGCAGCACATATTTACTCCCGGCAGCAGAACGAGAACCAGAAGAAAGTTTTGTAGCAGCAGAACCAGAAGAACGTCTAACTCAATGCAGCAGCACCACCGCTATGATAGAAGCAGAACCATCATTAAGGCCAAGGTCATTTTCTGAGGCAAATACTAGAATACTTGAAAGGATGAAACAAAGATTAGCTACACCAACAAGAAAAATATCCATCGTTGGTGATTCTACTTCAATGAGTGAGCCAACCAACTTGCCTTATCAACCACGAAACAAGGCTCTTGTTATAAGAGAGAAATTGAAGACATGGAAGAGAAATAGGCAGTCCGACACATGACGAAGACATGAATTACTGATGCCTTCGCCATTGTCAAACTTTTTTGGTGTTTGTCAACAATGTTGTTGTTATGCTGCTGCTGTGTTTTTAGTCAATGAGATATTACGAAACAAGGCTCTTTTCATGTTGTTGTTGTTATAGCCTCTTATCTAGTGTGTTTATTCAGATATGGAGTACTGTATTTTGTTTCAATCTGCAGATATGAAGTCAAATTAGCTCTTGATATATTTCAACTTTATCTTGCTATTGATACGGAGTCAAATTAGCTCTCAATCAAACAATATTGCTGTTTGCAACTATGAAAATGCAACTGTAACAAGCAATTACGAAATAAAACTGCATATAATATAACCACAACCATTTTACAAAGTACATCTTTTACAGCAGCCAATGGTGACAAAATGAGACTGATTCTTCAAAAACATTTAACTGTCATTAAACTTCAATACACAACTACAAATATTAATTCCTAAACATAAAATTAAAAGTTCTTACTCAACTACAAATATATAATCATTTCATAATTGATGCCGCAACAAATCCAACAAATAACGCCCATGAAATCATCATAAACACGCGCATCTTCAAAACTTTGTTCATTTCAGCTTGATTTATACTATTCAACACAACGATTTCTGCTTTCAACATATCTCTTTCACTCTTCAAATCTGCTATTACATTCTTAAACACATCCAATGACGACATTAATTCGCCAGAGAAACTTTCAATATGTTCCTCATCCTCCCATTGCCAATATCCACAACAACTTCTCTATAAGCAAAAAATGAAGAAGAAAAAAACAAAATCAAACAAACAAAAAATGTCGTCAAAGTATTAGATTAAAATTACTTACCTTGGGTTTGGGGCATTTGAAGAATTTCCTTCCGGGATTTGAAGTAGTCCTCGAAATAAATTGATTCGCAGTCATACCACAATGACACCTCCTTTGTGAAGAACAACTAACTTGAGACATTTCTTACTTGCTGAACATAAACACAATTGTATTAACTAATAAACTTAAACAAACACTATCGACTATAACTTAATCGAAACAAAGACTGTCAAAACTCATCGACGAACCAAATTTACACTTTCGAAGTAGAATAAGAAGCATAGAACTTCAATCTTCAAACAATAAAAAATTTTAACCTTCAAGTATGCACTTAACAGTTACCCGACAATTGGTTCTAAGTCCTCAAACAATAAAAATTGTATCGATTAACACATAAACTTCAAACAATAAAAATTTCTAACCTTCAAGTATGCACTTAACAGTTACCCGACAATTGGTTCTAAGTCTTCAAACAATAAAAATTGTATCGATTAACACATAAACTTCAAACAATAAAAATTTCTAACCTTCAAGTATGCACTTAACAGTTACCCGACAATTGGTTCTAAGTCTTCAAACAATAAAAATTGTATCGATTAACACATAAACTTCAAACAATAAAAATTGTATCGATTCAAGTGTCGATTAGACATTTATATATCGACGACACAATTGTATTAACTAATAAACTTAAACAAACACTATCGACTATAACTTAATCGAAACAAAGACTGTCAAAACTCATCGACGAACCAAATTTACACTTTCGAAGTAGAATAAGAAGCATAGAACTTCAATCTTCAAACAATAAAAATTTCTAACCTTCAAGTATGCACTTAACGATTTACGACAGTTGGTTCTAAGTCTTCAAACAATAAAAATTGTATCGATTAACACATAAACTTCAAACAATAAAAATTTGCAGAAATTCAAGTGTTGATTAGACATTTATATGTCGACGACACAATTGTATTAACTAATAAACTTAAACAAACACTATCGACTATAACTTAATCGAAATTTGCAGAAATTCAAGTGTCGATTAGAATGTCGACGAAAGACTTAGAACCATATAAGTATCGATTAAACACATAAAGTTCAAGAATTTCTAACCTTCAAATGCGCGATTAGTAGGCCTGAATGTTAAGACGGAAGTTGATGAAATTTAGAACCTTGACAACTTCGATTTTCGCTTTTGGGGAAGAAGAGCTCGCTGTACTGGAAGAGTACTGATTGACGACAAGGACAAAGCTTGAAATATTGATGTTGGAAGAAAGCGTCGATATTCTTTATTCTTTGGAGAATGAAGTGGTGATTTTTAGGGCACAAATTTGAAGAAGAAATAGTTGGGTGTTCTCCGTTCGCGTATTTGGATTTTATTTCAAATCGGGTCGAATTAACTGGTCGTCATCCATGTGGTGCGCGTGGCGTCACGTGGATTCCACCTGTGCATCGCAGTTAATGGTGATGAAATATGTCCACATGGTGGAAGTTTATTAACAGAAGGGGTATATTTGTCCCCCAACTTTGACGGAGGGCAAATATGCCCCTTTTCTCAAAGTTGGAGGGCAAATATGCCCTTTTTCCCTAAAAAATATTGCTAAAGGACTTCCTCATACCCTATCGTCCACGTAGATATATACGCAACCAAATATGGAATAATTGAAATATGATTTCCTTAGGTAAACATTTTCCTTTGAGAATATTCTTCGTAAAAAACTTTCCTCAATTAAGTTCTTGAAAGCAAAACAGAATTGTATTACTCCCGCCGTCTCAATTTATGTGACATTGTTCGATTTGAGAGTCAAACAAATCATTCTTTGACCGTAATTTTTTCCTATATTTTCTAAATATTTTGAATTGTTTATTATTGTAATTTATAGTACTTTTTAAATAGTTTTCAAATATTATAAATTTTATTTTTTTAGAAAAAATTAAGAGATTCTAGGTCTAAATGTAGTTTAAAAGTAAGGAGTTTGAATTTCGAAAAGTAAAAAGTGACACATAAATTTAGACGGGAGGTAATACAAATATAAAATACCATAAAAATACAAATAATTGACTGAAAACCAACCTAGCAATCCTTTTCCCCATTTTGAAGAAGAAGAGGCGTAATTCTCCCTAATTAGCGCCAAGATGCCACACTTTACGTTACTATTCTGCTTCCATTACCAGTTATCAAGAATAAAATACGTCCCTATTAACAAGAAATATGAAAGTCATTTGCTGATGTAGATACAAGTGGTTCAGTTGGGTATGCCCAATAAAAATACCTGCAGCCACGTGCTAATCACCCCTTCCAACATCCAAGATATCAAACTTGTTTCCTTGAACAACTTCAAAAACTACAGTACATAAAAGAATGACATTAACTTAGACTTACGCAAGTGGCCAAATCGATGCATGAGGCATTGCGGAGTATGCAGAGGCTGATCTAAGACATCTGGGACATTGTCCCCGATAATTATACACAGCAGAAGATAATTTGAATGACAGATTGACGTGGAAATAATTGAAAATTATTGAATATATAGGAGATAATTTTGTCACGCGGAGACAATGTCTCCTGCTGCACATAATTATCTCCTGTTTTTTCTCTGCTCGCGCCATGTGGCAGCAGAAATTCATTTTTCACTACTATTTTAATTGCTATTTTTGACCAACAATTTGACCGAATTAAAAAAAACACCAATTTTTTTTATTTTTCAAGATCTATAAAAAGAGATTAAGTTTACTTCATTTGGACACCGAAATATTTTGGTTATTTTCTCCAAATTTCTATCTTCTTCTAAATTATTTGCTTTTTTTTATATGGATCCTAATCAAAATTTTAATCTTCCTCCAAATTTTATATTTCCTAACCAACTACAAAATTTTCAAAATATGTCATCCAATTTTCAAATGTCATATATGATGTCAACTAATTTTGATATGCAATATCTATATAACCGAAAAATTTGGAATTTGACAAAAGTTTGGAACAATCGAAAATTAATTTTCAATTTGTGATTTTAATATTATCAATATTTTAGTGTGTTTTTGATAAATTGTACAATTAATTTATCATCATTAATAAAATCATGTATTGTTGTGTTTTAATATTATAATAATTTGATAAGTGTCAAAATTAAATAAATATAAGTAATTTATAATTTTATTATTATATGTGTAATAATATGAATTACAAGAATAATATCATATACAAAATAGTAAATGAGATAGAATGAATATATATGGTGGGGTATATGTATTGATTTGGAGGAAAGAGAAAATGAATTATTTTATAAAATATCCCTTATTGTGGAGTGTATGTGATAAATGAAGATATTTGATGATGTGTCAGATGAATAATCTGATATGACAGAAAATAAAGGTGATTTCAATTATCTCCTGCTGGAGATGGTCTAATAATGAGGGTTCGCGGATTCAGTAGAATCCAATGCTTCGACATTGAACCCTATGTATGTGTGCAAAAAACAAGTATAAAAAAGTTAGTTAAACATTTCAGAACACACTCTTAACTTAAAAACTTATAGTGTCTAAATTCTGAATCAGCTACTACCGATATGAGTAGTGTGTGTGTCTGAATATGTCCTCGCATGGCTCTTCTTACTAAAGAAGAAGACTTACTGAAAGAGAGAGCAAATCACATACAAGGAAGTATGCCCTGGGCCTTTTGCTCTTCTAACGTAAAAGGTGGCCGGCCATTCGTCAAGCCCATTCTATTCCTGAAGCGCGTAGAATTGGTCCCGATAAACCCCAATTTAATGCAGCCGCGTCCAGATTTGATCTATTTACTCGGCAATTCATCCGGTGACTTCACAGACGAGTATAGGGTTACACCATCAATAGAATCAAGTGAAACAGAGAATATCTCTTTTTGCATATTCAGCAACTAGCCTTCTTAAACTTATTAGTATTAAATTCAGCATTGTCAAACTAAGACCGTGATCCTAAACATAAAGTGAGGACATACACATGCTACGCCAAAATCCCGTTACCAATTGCATTGCAAGAGTACTACATTATTTTAGTTAATTCCATCTAACGTTAGAATCTATGAAAGGGATATATATTATTCACAATCATATCATATCCCATTCTCACATGCATTCCCCTAATAGAAAGTTATCCATCTATACAAGGAGTGTCACTGAGAAACCATACAGGGACCTTCCTCTTGTGGTAAGTTTCAATCACTTACATATGCAAGACTGGTACTTGTTTTACTATCAATCATTTCACACATGTATAAGCTTTCCTTTTCAGTAAACTCTATAACTAGGTAAAAATCATTCATGCAGGTAGATCTTTAAGATATCTTAATAAGTACTTAGTACAATTGGAGTTCCCAGAATATAATTGCTTGGTGAAAACATCCAGCAGCACCATTGGAACTCAAGTAAATTCCAATCATGGACTATAATGTGAGTTTCGCTACTTCTTTTGTTGTTAAATATTACAGAATCTCTGATCACATTCGGAATAATTTTATGCTCTAAGAAGGGTAAGTTGAAGAACCAGATTTTGACAAGGCCTAGAAGGTGTTTTGAGACAAGCAGAAGTTTCAGTTCTTACAATCAATCATCAGAGGTACCTAGCGGCCCTGCCAATGCAATGGAGTTCTTGAGTAGACCGTGGAGTCCATCTTCTGGTGATCTCCTCCAAAAGTTTTCATCAAGTGTAAGAAACCAGCACTCCGCTATTTACCATAACTAAGGATTATAGAAAGAAAAGATTGTAAAGTATCAGTCATATTTATTTCAATAACAGCAGGGAGTTGATGCTAATTAACTTGTACCATACTTGACTACAGTATGCAATCATTGTAGTTTACATTGCCCTCTCTTATTTTATTAAGGTGCCTTGTTTAACATGCATAATGATCTTAATTGAAAACTGAAATTCTAGAAACCCTTGACACATTTCTCTTCTTCTGCAGAATCTCTTATTGAAAGACACTGGAGGCAGAGAGGATTATGAAGAACAAGGTGAGGAAATACTGGACAGTTCAAGCAACAGAGCTTTTACCAACAAACAATATATTAAGGTGATCAATCACTAACTCCTTCCACCCCACCCCCTCCCATACACAACCCTCACCCCCCCCCCCCCCAAAAAAAAGGCAACCACGAGGAGGAATTTGAAGCATCCACTCCGAAAAAGGATACAGTAAAATGACTCAAAGAGATAGCATTAAATGGTCTCGCCAGCAGTCTTAGCTGTTAGTTGCTAATTAGAATGTCAAGTTATAACTATTGCACAGTCGATGAAATCGAGTCTCTAGTTAACATGTATCTTTATTATTGAGATTGAGCTTCATTTCTGATGTTGTACTCATGCTGATATGATAGATGGACTTGCATCACATGAAGGGATGGCTAAAAAGCAAATCTCCATTTTGGTTCTTTAGATCAGATCAAGAGAAGAAAGAGAAACTCCGATTACAAACTGCAAAATTACATGCTGTACTTTCTCTCACACAACTTGCTTCAGCAATTGCTGGCTTTTCCAGCAATAGCAGCTCAGAAATACGAGATTCACTTTATGAGAGGGCAGGAGAACGGAGCCACAATATGGGTAGTGTAGTTGCTTCTGCTGCAGCTCTGATGACCTCGGTATGTGCTGAGGCAGCAGAATCTATGGGAGCAGGAAGAGCTCAGGTTGCATCTGCAGTCAATTCTGGCCTCGCCGTCCAAACTCCAATGGATATGATTGCAGTTACAGCAACTGCAGCCACATGTAATATGTTGTATCAATTAGAACTAATAAAACCATATTTCTGGTTTTTGGTCAGATTAACATTAGTTCTAAATGATGGAAGCTCACTGATTGTTACTAGGTTTACGAGGAGCTGCAATTCTTAAATCAAGAGCCATCGAGGATTCCTCTCCTAGGATCCCAGAGATGCTCACTGCAGGTGCCCGAATATGGATAACAATGCCCTCAGGTAAGAATCATATCTCCTGAAAATTTTCTGATAGGTAATCCTAGTATTTTTCACTCCACTTCCTACCTGTCTAAATGTGATAATTTGAGTTTTTGTTATTACATCACAGGACATAAAGAGGAAAAATGGGTGACCCTACACTTGAAGCAAAACCAACTCATACTGAGCCTCAAAAGGAAGTACTTTGGAGCTCTAAGAACTTCAAAAGAATGTAATCTATCTATTCAGTTTCTTTCTTTGACTCATTATTGCTTCAAAACTTGATGGTTCTCTCCTATTAAGACATATCCTAATACTAACAATTACATTTTCCAGACAAGCTGATCAACATCATAAAAGTATGTTTGGAGGCTCAAGACCAGTACTTCGTTAGCTTGAAGACGAACAATGGCATTATCAAGCTTCTTTTCGAAGATGAAATGCAATCAAGCATCTGGATATCTGCCGTTTCCAGTGCCTTGAAGATGCAAAGATCCTCTTGAGAAAGAGGTGTCTGTTGTACATAAACATTTGTTATGTCATGCAGACAAGTCTAATAAAAAATTTCAAATCATGCTTAACCAAGAATGTGTCCAAATGAATGGTACATTTTTCTCATCAAACATAACTCTAGTGGATAGTTACTATAAAGAATGGATCTTGAGCCTAACTAAACCCCAAAAACTAGCTTGTAGGGTGAGGATTGTCCAAGTTCATATAAGAATTTCATGTTCCTATTCCATATCCGATGTGGGACTCTTAACAGTTATTGGCCGAAGTCATACATCAAAAGTAGACATTGTCGCTTCCTATAACACAATGTAAAATGCGCTGAAGTAGAGAAACAGTAAAAAGCTACAATAGTACAAAGAAACAGGAGATGTATAAAATCCACTGTCTGTTTTCTTATCGAGACACTGCAAGTTGACACTTGAATTCTGAGATATCCAACAAAAAGAGGATAACTGTTCTGATTTCTTTATCTTCTAAATAAAACATGTCATAAAGGTACCGTCTCTTTTAATCCTTATTAACTTTACAGCACAATTGGCCGTAGTATTTGGACTAACTTTAGTAATTAACGGATTAATTTGATAGTTTCGGGGGATTTTGAAAATGTGTAACAATAAAAAGTTACAGCAATCATCTTTTGTTTTTTTCCTCGGCAGAGTTGCTAAAAGACAATGCAATTAACCAAGAACCATAAATATCAGGTCATGCTGATACAACATTCGGAATATGAGACCTCAAGTAAGGCATATTATGGAGTAATACCATCAGCTTAACAATTTGTCTAAGTCAAACATAACTGGGGCTGAGACTCAAAACCTAGATATTTGTGGGAGCTTTAATATCATGTTGAATATTGCAAACACTTTGCATATATCCATAGCTGTTGGAGATTGAACACTTCTTATATATACTTTATGTCTTCAACAACTTAATATACGTCTTTCTTTATCTTTTACGTGGGAAGATTTGCTCAACGGAGCAGTTAAATTAGCTACTTGTGTAATAGTCGGTTTAATAATTATGTATCTTTGGCAGTATAGCAACTTCTAACATTTCATTATCAAAAATCCTGATCTATACAGCATCCGAGCAATTTGAATTATTTTGAGTTATATCTGATATTTTTATAAAAATGATTAGCGTAACTTTCTTCAAGAGGTAATGTAATTCAAATCAAGTTACATTATTCACAAACGTTGACGTTTTCAATGATTTATAAATTATTAAAATAAACCACTCAAAGAATATACACCTAACTTTCTTGTACAAATGTAGTTATGATAGTAGTATTAGAAAAAGTAGTAGTCTTGTATTAGGAAAATGTAGATTTAATTTCCATAATTAAATTAAATATTGTATATCATGTATATATACCTTTTACATTAATGAAAATAATCAAGGTGATTATTCTTTCATGGTATCAGCAGTATAGGGCAAACTTTTCCTTCTCCAAAGTTTGCTTTCGCCGCTCTACTCTCTCTTCGGCCGCCGGCCGTAAATACCCCCACCCCCCTTCAAATTTATTTGTTTTTCGAATGCCTAATTCTCCTCTTGTTCTTTTATCATGTCAACCACAAAGAACACATTTCATCTTGTCCTTGCAGTCTCCAATATCAAAAACAACACTCCTATTGTTCTTGAGATGAAAAACGTCCAATACGCGACGTGGACAGAACTATTTAAAATGTACGCACAGTCTAATAGAGTCCTTCATCACATCGTCCCACCGAAAAAATACAAGGAGAAGGTGCCTACCATCGATGATAAAATAGAGTTGTGGGCAACTCTTGATGCTACAGTACTCCAATGGATTTATTTCACCATCTCTACGAACCATAAATTATTTAAAACTCGAATTATCAAATTGAATAGCTAAATAAGTTTTTCTCTCAAATGCTAATCATATGGAATGTTGTTCCCCTGGCTTTGATCCATCATATGGAGAGAGAAATAAGAGGGTTTTTAAGGGGGGAGAAATTAGTTTTGGACAGTTGAGGAGTAGTCTCCGATTCCTTTTGGTGCACTCATTTAGCCCTAGGTAGTATAGAGGATTGGGTGTCCTTTGTAGAGAATCATATCTTTTTGTAGGATGTCTTTTGATTTATGAAATGAAACTGTTTACCTGATAAAAAAAAGGGCTTGTCGCAAACTCAAGGCAAGGCGGAGTTCAGTGCACAAAGTAAACAAATAACTTATAATCAAGATACCCTATCAAGTTCATGGAACGTGTCCACAAAAAAGACATCAAATTTTGAAGAGGATGACTAGTTTTAGTTGCATTGCAGAAAAAAGAGTTACCCATCCTTCTGCCTGTTGTGATATTTTTGTATGCTAACGCAAGTGTACGTATCGCTTAAATAATATAGTCTGTAAGATCGAGTTATCGTTCACAGAGACTGGTTTGTCAAGTATCGAATATCTAATCTATGGTATCTATTTGGTAACCGTTCTTTTGTTTGAAATTTTAAACTAAGAATTATAACAAAGTAAAGTGCAAAAAATAAACTAAGTTAATGATACTTAGGGTTTAAAACAGTTATGATGGGAATTAGGGTTTCCAATCTCCTCAACTATTCACTATTTCACTTGTTAATGCAAAGCTAACGACTCTTCTTCTTATTAAGATAGCAGGTTAACTAATCTGTTCTATATTCTGGTTAGCACATATAGAAACTCAACCTTATGCAGAAACCTTCTATATTTCTATGATAGATTTTACCACACTGGAGGATTAAGAACAATAACCTTAAATACTACACAAGTATTGGGGTACTTTCGTCCGCGATTTTAACCTATGTCTAGACAACTACAGCATATTCAAATCTCACCTTTCAGAATTTTGATTCGAAATCATATAAGTTATGAAAATTAGTGATCAGTTAATTTTCAAACAATCAATACAATATTGAATAGATCTTAATATAGCTGAAGAAGAAATCAATAACTATGTATTAACTTATGAAAGAGTTTCAAGCGATTCAACGAAAAACTCTAATAAAGAAATTAGCTCCTAGACATTGTCATACTAAGAACTAATTTACAAATATCCAACATAAATTGCAATAAAATAAAGGGGAGAAAAAGAATTTGAACAAGAGTCTCCAATTGTGTTCTTGTCTCCAAAGTATGATTTAAAGTATGGTAGTGTATGACAATAATGACAGGGTTTTAGGGTTTTATATCTGAGAAAATTGTGTTTCAGACTCTTTTACCCCTGTCAAAATTCGGCACAGGAACTGAAAATTCCGCGTCGGCGCCATGGAGCCGAAATTACTGCAGCTCTCTGAACTTTCAGCGCCATGGCGCTGTTGACGAGAAATTCCAGATTTCGTCTGATTTTCTTATATTCTTCTCGGGACTTCTTAGGCTTCATTTCTTGAGTTTTGTTTGTGTAATTCATCTCAATTAAGCTCATTTCATCCTCAATTTCCATTTCGGACCGCTGTGACTCAAAAGAAAGAAAAACAACCCTAATAATATACTAAACACAAAAGAAAAGAGAAAAATACTTAACTAAAAATGACTCAAAAGTGTGTATAACGGCTTTATGGGAAGTTTGCTATAACAACTTTATGTAGGTAAAGAAATGGTTTGTGATTTTTAAAAGATAAGAGACTTGACTTATAAATGACTTGATGTGAAATATTAAGGAACTTGATTTCTAAAAGAAAAGAGACTTGAGGAATTGAAGAGTTTTTGGTTTAAAAGAAAGACATGGTTTTGTCTTAAATTGGTTTAAAACATAAAGTGTTATAACAGCTTTATGGGAAGTTAGTTATAACGACTTTATGAAAACAAAAGAATGGTTTTATCATTAGTTTTAAAATGGTAACTTGACTTTAAAAGGAGAAGTGTTTTGGTCTAAAAAGAAGGCATAGTATTGTCTTAATTTGGTTTAAAAAGGAAAGTATGGAAGTTGTTTTGGTTTACTTAAAATGTTAGTCACTCTATTTTGATAATACGGGCATCGGGTGACCTTTGTAAAAGAAATGGATCTTTTAAAAAGAATTTAACGTACGTAGTACTTTGGGGTTAAAACCTGGACTTTGGCATAAAATGAAAGTACCTTGAGTTGTGTGTAACTTGCCTATGTTTGCGTGTGATAACCTTGTCGTGCTAGTATTGTATTTCTATACCACCGCGTCTCTCGATGGAGGGCCGGCTGATTTGTTATGATCTTACTTGGACGTCGAAGCGGTGTGGAGCATTCCAGTGCGCACGTGATTATTATTCCATGGACTAGCTCTCCACGAGGTTTCTTGATTCGGCGGTATATGGTAGTTGGCTCTCGTACTTGCCCCGGTCGTGGTGATTCGGCAGTATCGGTAGTTAGCCTTCGTACTTGCCCCGTTCAGTTTTGTGACGAAGTCTCGTGATTCCGGCTTGGTATCTGGTAGTTAGTCTTCGTACTTGCCCCGTACGGTTTTTATGACACAGGTGGGACCTGGTGTTCATGTGTACTCCTTGGTGTGGTTATCGTAGACTGCCGGCAGTGAGGAAGGTGTTCCACGGGCATGATTGATGCTGCGGGCATGAGACCCATAGTTATATTTGAGTGATGACTTTGAGGGCGTGAGTCACGACTTGGCGTATCGCATATTATATCGTAGTTTGGTTATCATATATGTCTCTGCTTTATATAGACTACTATGATTTCATTTCTGATATTTTGATTTCACATACTTGGTACATGTTATGCGACCTCGCCGGGCTGCGTTCATCTGCGCGGTAAGTACACCGATTGTTGATCCTCGCCATGGATCACGATTCAGCGTTTAGGAAGCTCCGTTTCTCGGAGGCTTATCTTTGGTATAGTCCCTGTCGTTGTAGGTACTTACATTCGGGGTATGGCGGGAACCTGTCCGTCATTGTTGTTATAACATTCTTAAGTGCAGTAATCTTGTTGTGGGCAGAGTTTGTAAAAAGGATGTAACTGTTCGGGTTCAAGTTTTATTTATATATTCATAAAGGTAACCGTTTTGGTTAGCCTGTTTTCTTATTTCATTATTGTATATCTTGTTTCATGTGTAAGTTTTCATTTCCGCTGATTTTCTCTGATGTTGTATCACTAGGGTGCCCGGGGTAAGGCACCAGTCGCGGGCCCGTGGTCGGGTCGTGACAATCTGCTTTGTGAAAGTGGCAATCTGCGCGGTCAACGCAGTGATAGCATCCAACTCATGAACCCCAGCCACTTTCTTGTTGTTCATTGCTCTCTCATCCGACCACTGATGGTTGTTGGTGGCCATGTCTTCTAGTAAATCATGTGCCTCATTGGTACTTTTGCTCATGAACGTTTATCCTGCTGCAGGATCAATAATGGTATGAGTAGTACCACATAGCCCATTATAAAAGATGTAGACCAACATCCACTTTTCAATCTCATGATGCGGGCACTTCCTTTGCAAGTCTTTGAATCGCTCTCATGCATCATATAGTGATTCCCTCTCTGCCCGATAGAAATTATTTAGCTCTCCTCAGAGCTTTGCTGCTTTGGATGGAGGGAAAAACTTGACAAGAAACTTCTGGGCTAAGTCTTGTCATGTGGTAATGGAGTTCGCTTGTAGTGAGTCCAACCATCACTTTGCTCTATCCCTGAGTGAGAATAGGAAGAGTCTCAATCGAATGGCATCATCAGTAACACCATTGTACTTAAATGTAGCACACAGTTTTAGGTCTAGATGCATATGGGGATCTTTAGACGGTAACCCCCCAAACTAAACTGAACCTTGGACCATGTGCAAGATCGTTGGTTTTATCTCAAAGTTATTAGCTTCCACAACTGGAAGCCTGATGCAAGTCTGCACCCCTGTAATTGAAGGCAACAAATAGTCCCTCAAGCTCCTCTCTACAGGATGCGGGACTTGTCTGATGACAGCCGGTAACTCATCATTCACCTCATTCTGATTCCGCTGATCTTTCATTGCTAAAGAATCAAAAATATTTTTCTCTTTTCTGTTTTGTCTGCACAATCTTTCAATTTCATGGTTCAAAGGGATTGAAGTGTCTGCTCCTCTCCTACTTCACATAAACGAATTCCCTGAAATTGATCAAAAACAAATAAACAGATCACGACAAAATATTCTAAAATAAATATAATAATAAAAAACATAAAATAAAAACCAAATTAGAAATAAGAATAGATATTTCGATATTAACAGTACGTCAGTCTCCGGCAACGGCGCCAAAAACTTGTTGCGATATTTCTGTATGCTTACGCAAGTGTACGTATCGCTCAAGTAATATAGTCTGTAAGACCGAGTTATCGTCCACAGAGACTGATTTGTCAAGTACCGAATATCTAATCTATGGTATCTATTTGGTAACCGTTCTTTTGTTTGAGATTTTAAACTAAGAATTATAACTAAGTAAAGTGCAAAAAATAAACTAAGGTGATGATACTTAGGGTTTAAAACAATTATGATGGGAATTAGGGTTTTCAATCTCCTCAACTATCTACTCTTTCACTTGTTAATGCAAAACTAACGACTCTTCTTCTTATTAAGATAGCAGGTTAACTAGTCTGTTTTATATTCTGGTTAGGACATATAGAAACTCACCTTATGCAGAAACCTTATATATTTTTATGATAGATTTTACGAGGATTAAGAACAATAACCTTAAATACTACACAAGTATCTGGGTACTTTCGTCCGCGATTTTAACCTATGTCTAGACAACTACAGCATATTCAAATCTCACCTTTCAAAATTTTGATTCGAAATCATATAAGTTATGAAAATTAGTGATCAGTTAATTTTCAAACAATCAATACAATATTGAATAGATCTTAATATAGCTGCTGAAGAATAAATCAATAACTATGCATTAACTTATGAAAGAATTTCAAGCGATTCAACGGAAAATCCTAATAAATAAATTAGCTCCTAGACATTGTCATGCAAAGAACTAATTTACAAATATCCAACATAAACTGCAATAAAATAAAGAAGAGAAAAAGAACTTGAACAAGAGTCTCCAATTGTGTTCTTGCCTCCCTTCTTGTCTCCAAAGTATGATTTAAAGTATGGTAGTGTATGACAATAATGACAGGATTTTAGGGTTTTATATATGAGAAAATTTGTGTTTCGGACCCTTTTACCCCTGTCAAAATTCGGCCCAGAAATTGAAAATTTCGCGTCGGCGCCATGGCCCTGCATTCTGGCGCCATGGCGCTGTCGACGAGCAATTCCAGATTTTGTCTGATTTTCTTCTATTCTTCTCGGGACTTCTTAGGCTTCATTTTTTGTGCTTTGCTTGTGTAATTTCATCTCAATTAAGTTCACTTCATCCTCAATTCTCCTTTAGTACTGTTGTGACTCAAAAGAAAGAAAAACAACTCTAATACTATACTAAACACAAAATAAAAGAGAAAAATACTTAACTAAAAAGGATTTAAAAGTGTGTATAAAATACACTCAACACTGCCTAAAACAATCAATATGAGTAGTGTGTGATCTATAATTGGAAATAGGAAGCTATATAGTTGCAGTTAAAAATTTAGGCAATTCTGAGTTTCACTTAGGCTGACTTAGATGATGAGACAAACATAAATCAAATTCCTGAAAAGACAGAATACAATGAAAAATTATTGGAACTTGAGAGGGACACAAACAAGAACAAAAGAGAATGTTTACCTTCTTAACAGAGGCAGACCGGAACAAAGTGAGACCAAGGAAAATAATGAAGAAGAAAGGTCCCCAAAGATCCAATCACGTAGCGCTTTTCCATGATCTTCTTTATAAGGATTAGGGAAAACCACCAGCTTCAAATTACTAACAATTCTGGACAGATCTCTCTTGACGGTATCCCAAACAGGCTCCGTAAGGGTATTGGGTGGAGATCTGAATCCGATAGCAGCAGGTGGCGGAGGGGGAGCTGGGACAAGTGTCGATGAAGGTGGTTTAGGGCGGAGACCGAAAGGCATGAAGGGAGAAAGAGGGATGGTAACAGCACGATGAGGAGAAAGAGGTTGTGCTGGAAGGACATTAGAATGATTCGAATAGATGAGGTTTTCGATCTCATCAATGTCCGATTAGGGATGTCAGTGGGGCGGGTAAATACGGATATCGCCCCGCACTCGCTCCAGTTTGGGCGGGTATGGGGATGGTTTGGTGGGTGGCGGGGCGGGTATGGGTATCAAAAGTGCTACCCGTCATGGGTAGTGGGGCGGAGTGGATTTCATATAAGACCCGCCCCGCTACCCGTACCGTACCCACACCGACCGTACCCGCACCTCCCATATTCGTATCGTCTATTAGTTTAATTATGCTATTTATGAATTTATTTGGCCTTTTGATTTAAAATATGACTTGAGTCAATCCGCACCGTGTCCTGAAATCATGAAAGTACATTTTTCCATTTTTTTACATAAACAGTAGTGTACTTATCTTGAATGTACCTCGTCCCTTTGTTTATAAAATGGCTTTGTACTAATCATGAAAGTACCTCTTCCATTTACTCGCTGTTTAGTTTCCCCTCTGTCCACAACTGAGTTTCATGCTCCTAATTATGGAAATTCTGAAAATAATATTAGTATGCTAATCTACTTTTATTGTCCATTTGCATCTCTGGTATATGAAAATAGTAAGTTTAATAGGATGCATGCTTAGGTTAGGCTTGCATGTGTGGATGAAACAGCTCTAATCTTGGAATGCCCATCATTTGTATTAATGTTTGCCAACTTTTCAGCGAGCATTTATGTTAAGTTAAAACCTTGATCTTGCAGTGGAAAGATGGTTAACTGAGAGATTCAAAAGTCAACTTGGAGAGCTCTGTGTATAGTTGGGTTTGTCTTTTTGACAAGGCAAATTCTGGAAGCTAGTTAATTATTTTTTCAGGACCGTCAGAAAAATAGAATGAGATTAATGGGTACCCGACGGGTAAGTGGGTACCCGCGCGGAGTAAGTGGGGCGGGGACGAGTGGAGGAATTACTACCCGTGATGGGTGGTGGGGCGGGAGTGGGGGTGTGTTTTAGGTGATGGGTACGAGTACGGGGTACCCTTCCCCCGCCCCCGCCCCCGCCCCATTGACATCCCTATGTCCGATTGGGATATCGAGTGAAGAGGTATTGTGTCTCCTTGTGACATTTTAGCTTTTTTGATCGATCGAAGGCGGCCTGTTGAGGTGTGGTGTGAATGCATGGAAATGCTTAGTCCTTTATTATAATGGAAGAAACAACAAGGATATGCGGAGTGTGTTGTTAGGGCGGTGCATAAATAACTTAAATCCGAATTATCAAATTGAATAGCTAAATAAGTTTTTCTCTCAAATGCTAATCTTATGGAATGTTGTTCCCCTGGCTTTGATCCATCACATGGAGAGAAAGAAATAAGAGGGCTATTGAAGGGGTAGAAATTAATTTTGGACAGTTAAAGAGTAGTCTTCGATGCCTTTTGGTGCACCCATTTAGCCCTAAGTAGTATAGAGGATTGGGTGTCCTTTGTAGAGAACCATATCTCTTTGTAGGATGTCTTTTGATTTATGAAATGAAACTGTTTACCTGATAAAAAAAGGGGCTTGTCTCCTATTAAACTAAAACATTTAAACTTCTACCCAACCCAAATAAATCCCCATCCAGCCTCCTTAAAACTTTAGCCCATCCCCCAAGCCCATCCCCCAAGCCCATTAAAACCCCTAAATCGTCCAACACATCCCCTCCCAGCAGCCCAAAAAATAATAAATCCATAGCCCAATCCCCACCCGATTGGCCCAAACCAGCAGCCCTTTTTTCTTTAAGTGGGCAGGGAACTGTTTATCATTTTGTAATCGTACGTCTTTGTTTCCTTAATTCGTTGGAGGAGTACTACTGATGCAGTTTTGAAATCCAAGTGTTACTTTTCTTTTCTTTTTTCTCCCATAAATCTAAGAGGTAGTTTGGTTCAAAGATAAGTTAGCCTATAGTTTTCAGGACGGCATGTGGATTTTTCGCAGTCATCAGCGTTTCGCAGTTATCAGCCTATATTTTTGAAATCTAAGTGTTACTTTCCTTAGACCTCTTTAATCATATGACTGCACGGAGATGATCAACCAGAAAAAGAAGTTGACACACTGCACTAACGAGTAACAGCACAAGTGCATGACCATAGGCATTGACATCATGAAATAACGAGACCATTTATACATCTTTTTGTTGAGGCAAAACCATTAACATATCTCTTTTACAGTGAAGACGGTATTTCATGCTTACAAGAGACCATTTATACATCTTTTTATCGAGGCAAAACCATTAACATATATAGGATTCCGGTTTTTCGGTCCGGGTAGGTACAAACCGGAATTATCTGTCTGGAATAGACCGGTTCCAACGGAGTCCGGATTTTTAAAAAAAATATTGAATTTCCAATAATGAAATTGACAATCTCTGACACATTACCACAAAATTTGGACGTTGAAATCTATTGTATATCGCGAGATATTTAGCGAATAAAAGGGAAAATTAGTAACCGATTTGAGGAAAAAGTGAAATTGATTGGCAAGACGGACGTTTTTCAAAAAATCGGTTGCTCCAAACCGCCTTATGGCAGTTTGTCCGGCCTCGTCTCGAAAAAATACGCGAAATAAAAAAAAATAGGTGAAACGGATGTCCGAGCGCAGAGTTATGATCATTTAAAGTTGCACCAATTTACAACTACTTTACTTTCTTCTCTCCCTATCTATATTTTATGTCAATGCTTCAGGAATGTCCAAATAGAAAATATAAATGTGGTGTGTAATTTTAATTAATGAGTAGTTCGTATACGAACCAAGTACATTTGTTGGTTTTCTTTAAATTAGTCATATTTAATGAAATAAAATATATTGAAGAATAAGGGGAAAAAACAAACATATTTAATGAGATTGATAAACGAACATATTGTTAAAAATTTATAATTAAAAATTGCATTTAAAAAAAAATAGGTCCAACCGATCCAAAACCGGGACCGGACCGGAATTTTCAGGTCCGGGTCCGGTCCGGTCCTCGGTCCAAAAAATATCCGGATTCCGGTTTCGCTCCGGTTTTGAACCGGTGTACACCCCTACTTACCGCAGTACAAAATCAACAAAATTTCTAGAGGTAATCAAAATCTCCACCACATTATATCCCGCTTCAATGTATTTTTATCGGCTTCATACATCTTTCATATAATAAGCATGACTGACATCAATCAATGGCAATAATAAGAAATCCAACAGATACATACATGAGTACTACATGATACAAGGCAAGAGCTTTCCTCCTAGGGTTAACAGCTGTACTCATGAAGGGGTATGCTGCCCAAGAGCTCCAAGCTAGTGCAACACATACCACAACCACTTTCAATATCACATTGTCCTTTAGCATGCAAATAAAGGCGCCAACATCAAGTGGGAATAGACAGTAAACCCAGCAGACTGAGACTTTGGAAGAAGATTATATGACCGCCGTGCATGTCAAAATCATTAATCCATCTGAAGTAGCAAACAACATTTACATAAATACTGTGACTCGATATCCTTTAGAACTGCATAAAGGAAAACTGCTAGTTCCTAGTTGCACAAGAACCGTGCTACTCGGACTCTTCAAAAATATCGACGAGTGTGTGTCGGATCTTTCAAAAATAGTGTATTTTTAAGGATCTGACACGGATGCGACAACATTTTTAAAATTATGGAATTCAGATTCAGTACAAGATACTAATATCGTTTGATATTTTTCGAATACCAAATTATTTAAAGCCTGCCTCTAAATCCTAATTATATGACACACTGGAATGGAGGTACATATCTGCCTCTAAAATGTGATGCTCGAATGACTGAATTTCACTACCACTGTTACTCTCCTCTATGTTGAAGTTCCACCAATATGTTGAAGTTCCACCAATATGAGGTACATATCTTATATGTTAATTATAAAAACATATAAGATTTGTGGTTATTTGAAGAGTTGACTAGCTAAATAAGTCTTATGGACATTTTGATGATTTCAGTTATCGAAACTCAATTAATTTATATCTTAATATTACGGATTGGCCCAGTCCATCCGGATTAGCCCACACGGGCTTTGGAATTTGATGGACCATGCCGGGTTGGCCCACCATTTTTATGGGCCTTTTAACATCAAGCCCAATTCATCACTATGTGGGCTGAGGGTCAGGCCTGTCCACCTTTTTTAAAAAAAAATATTATAATTCTTTAATTTAAATTCTAATTTAAAATGCAACATAAATATTTACAAGATAATTCGGAAAACTAGTACTCCTCCCATCCCAATTTATATGATGTAGTTTGACTGGGCACGGAGTTTAAGAAAAAGAAAAACTTCTGAATCTTGTGGTCTAAAACAAGTCAAATATATTTGTGTGGTTATAAATCATCTCGTTAAGCGTACAATGTAAAGTTTAAAGTTAAATTGTTGTCAAATAAGAAAATGTGTCATTCTTTTTTGGACTGACTAAAAAAGAAAGTGTGTCGTATAAATTGGGATAGAGCGGTGACTAAATTATTGATTTTAATGTGCATGCCATATGCATACCACAGTTGCCTGGCTTTGTTTGGAAGGAGCCACTCTTTCAGTAGATTTTAGCATTTCGTCCAATGAAATTCTCACTTATATCACACGAGACAAACTAAAAAGTGCAAACCTAAAAGTATGCAGGTAGAACCAAATAAGGTGTTTTCAATTGACATGCATAAATAGACACCATTAAATATTAAAGCAGCATAGCACTCAAAAAAACGGAATCTAGAAAAATAGGGAATATATGTAAAGGGAAATAAGAAGGCTAAAGAAAGTGGACAACCTGAGCAAAAAAGGAAAGCGGGCTAATTTATAGCTAACACCATCTACTTATCTCATGGAGAACAACTACAATTGTAATGTCAAGCAAAAATTGGATGAACCTAAATTCACTGATCTTACAACCTTACTATCTATATCATCATCTCGCTATATCCTTCCATTAGCTCAGTAAGCGTAAAGAGAAAGATCTTCTCCTTGATAGACTTTTTGCATATTGGAGTTAGCTAAATGGCCGCACATAGTTGGCTCCTATAAAACCAATTACCAATGACAGAAGAACTTTGACGAAGACGTATTCAGAGATGTAGTGTTTGTAAGAAGATGAATACTTCTAAAGATACACTACACTGCAGCAAAATTACCTGGCTTGGGAATCAGAAGTATCAACATCATCAACTATAAAAGGACAGGAAAAATCTAGGGCTGGCCAGTGGGCCGGGACGGGCCCACCGGGGTCGGGTTTGGCGGGGTCGGGGCGGGTCGGGCGGAGAAAGGGGCGGGGTCGAGCTGGGGCCTGGAGGGGTCGGGTCGGGCGGGACCATACCATGTCCCGTCCCGATCCCGGCCCCGCTAGGCAGTCGGGGCCTGACGGGACGGACGGGTTTTTTTTTTTTTTTTTCACTAAATTAAAAATAATAAATTACTAAGTACTAACAAAGTAACATTAATGTAATATACATATACTATAATATTATAGACTTATAGTATTATAATTTATAATTATAGTATTATTGTATTATACTCATATAGTCATATATATATTATATTTATAAAGTATAATGTATTAACTATAAAGTATAAACTATAAAGTATAAAGTTATAAACTAAATAATTAAACAAAGACAAGAATAGTGTAAAAAATATCCCAAGGTGTTTTGTGCCTTTTATATTATTAATTTCATTGAAATATGAAATATCAAATATACAAGATTCAAAATTACATTGTAGTGTCTTGTTGTTGAAAAAATTGCAAAAGAGTGAAAGACATAGAAAAATTTAAAAATTGCAATGAAATAAATTACCAATTTGAAAATATTTTTCTAATTTCTTTATAATTTCTTGTGGTTCTTGGTTGGAATTGGTATATTTTGATCAAATTGTTCCACGCCGCTACTCATGCCTTGAGATAAAATGTCGTTGTAGTTGTGCGCCATCTTCTTTAATTTCGTTGATCGCCTCCTTCGCCTCCGCTCGTATCCAATCTCTCGAATAGTACCGCCATCTCCAAGCCGCTCCCGCTAATGAGTGTCTGTGCTTCCTATTTGAAATCACTGTAAAAGCGCTTCGAAGCGATCGATGACGCCAATGTTCAAAATATCTCGCCATCATTGAAAGTGTCAAATGTCTTCTCATTCTCGCTCCAATATTTCAAAGAAGTCTTCCTTTCCTTCTTCATTGATAATCGCTGTAAGGTAAATTACCTGCAAAACAAAAACATCGAACTCACTAATTTGGTTAGCATCGCTACCACCGCACATTTTATTTCGAGGCTTTCAATAGAATTAATATTAGGCCTAGCCACGTAAACCGCTTGTCTTTTTAGGTTGTGTTGAAGAAGATGATACAAAAGTCGGTTGGTTACTAGCACTTTCTTTGGTAATGCCGATATACTTTTTGCATTCATCTTCTACGCTATTCAACACTTCTTCTAGCGTTAGTTCAATAGGTGGTTCAACATTTAAATTTTTGGGAGTTGGAGGTAGTACGTCCATACAGCTTATATATATTTTCAATAAGACTTTTACAACCCTCTACTTTAATAGTCGGGTTTAATACAAAGACCAATAATATAAATAGGGAATAGGAATAAAATATTTTTAATTTCATAAACATTTTTTAATAGTCAAGATAAGGTGTTTTTCCATATATTCTTTAAGAAGTAAAAATATTATAGCTATATAAAACAACATAGTTGAAATAGTAGGATAATATAAAGTAGAAAATTCTTTTGTTGCTCGTTGAAAATTTTCTAAAAATACAATAAGTTCTCTAATTTTCTCCCAATCAAGATCCACAATCATATCATTTGGATTTTGATTATGGGCGTTAAAAATAAAGTAATAGGTTTTCTATAGTCATAAGCAACAACTAGTTGGTCATATAAAGAATTCCACCTAGTTGGTACTTCTTCTGAATTTTTCTCAGAAGATAGTCCACAATCGTGGCAAGTTTTTATATTCTTTTCTTTGTTGAATTCTATTATTTTTAAAAATAAAGTGTATAGCAAATTGTATTTTTCAAGAATATCTTGAAAAAGTGAAAGACCATCCTTTACAACTAAGTTATAAATATGGCACATTTGATATGAAAATGTGTTGGAAAAGACGAGTTAAAACATTTCTTAAAATACTAATAATGTAATTGTTAAGATGCATTATCTAATGTAATACTCATAACTTTATCGTTATTCCGTAATAATCGTATTGAATAAATATTTTCAAATAAACTCACCAAATGTGCTACTATCTATATATCTATATGCTAAAATACGTTTTGCATAGACCATTTATAATCTATCCAATGACAAAGTTACCGTTAAATAATCATGGCGTTAGTACTACGACTATATCGAAGTTAAAGCGACTTTGCAATTTAAATGATATAATGCATAACGTAAATCATTGATATTCATGCAAATTTAAATACATCTCTTTAACAGTTGATCTAGAAAACCTTTATAAGCGGATTATACATATCTCTAATATAATGAATAAAACCAGAGATTCAGAAATGAAAAAGGCAAACCCTCCACAAGAACTAATTTTGCTAGGCTTCCTATCTTTATGTTTATCGTATTTAGGGCCTACAACTCCCCGTCATAGGTTAATTTGACCAGACTTTCTCCGGGACAGTAGTATGTGAACCTTGTCCCGATTGAGAGGACGTCTTCTCACCTTCTTTTTCAATCATGTATTGAGCATGCAAGGCTTTGTGTTTTTGCAATAGGTGTCTTCCTAAACCCCCCGTCCCACCATGACCTTGTCCAGTTTTAAAAGAATAAACATTTTTACAAGTTTTACATACAAATTACTTGATTAGCTACGTCCACTCAAAATATTTCCATACTGATTTTAATGGTCGTTTTTGGGACTCGTCTCATAGTAGGGGGGATAGGAGGCATTTCACTAGTGGGTGTATCATCATCATCTTCATTAATAGGTGTATCATCAACTAGAGTGTCATCTAAATTAAAATCTTCTTCAATTTCAGGATAATCATTTGTGTCAAGATCATATGGTATTTCAGGAAACATTTCAGGATCTATAAAATCATCTTGTCTAGGAATAATCGAGCAGAATACTAGAAGAAGTACTCTTGCCCTTGTTACCACCCCTACTAGAAGAAGCGACCTTACCCAACACGCTCTTAGTCCTTTCATTTTAATTATGCTAATAAATAGTTAAAGATAATGAAATTAAATGTGCTAAATGAAATAAAAACAAAATAATAATTTAATGAGAGAACGAATGTACCAAGCCGACGTAAGTCGACGATGTAATCGAAGGTTGAAAATTGAAACTTTGCTCGATAGATAATCCTCAAGCTAGTTGCAACTTCACTCCCAATTCTCAAATTAATAAATAGATTGAATATGTAGACAATGTTGTATAGAGAATTAGAGATTGATTGAGAGATTAGAGAGTAGAAAGATTTGTGAAAATAATAAGAAGAGGAATGAGGTATATATAGGGGTAAAAATGAATATAAAGGGGTAGGGGTTGGGGAGAGGCCTAAAATGGGTTGTCAGACGGCCAAAAAATAAAATGGCCGTTGGACAACGCTATTTTGTGCAAAGGGTCGAATCGGGATTTGGGCGGGTCGAGCGGGTCGGGGCGGGATCGGGGCTGGCGGGTCGAACTGGCGGGACCATACTGCCCCGCCTGCTCGAGCCCCGGTCCCGCTTTTTTATTTTTTTTATTTTTTATAACCGGTGTCGTGTCGGGGTCGGGGTCGGGGTCGGGTCGGGACCGGGACGGGGTCGGGTCGGCCCGGCCCACTGGCCAGCCAAAAATCACAGTCATCCTGAAAAGATAATCTGCTGCTAGAACTTCTAGAAAATCCAACACGTGGCGATTGGCGAATCACTTGAAGATAGCACAGCTGAGAACCGCCCTGAATCATCTCTAGAATCTGTAAACACCTGAAAAAGAAGCACACAAACAAAAGTTAGCAGCTGGCTGATAGAGAGCTCAAACAGATACTATTTTTTAAATAAAAATATTAACCAGAAAATGAACACACTTAGTAAGAAATAGAAACTGCCCACCTTTTGTCCAGGATTAGTAGTCCCAGTATCCGGCTCGGGAGCCCTTAGCAAATCCATTTTTCTTGAAGAATCATGCTTTGTGCTTCTAGGTGACATAGGTGGGAGAGAATGCCTGTTTGGATCAGACAAATTAGGAGATATGAGTTTGGAAGTTCTGCCTATCAATGGATGAGGGATACTGACAGGACCAGTTTCTGAGCGCAAACGAGTCTGCACAAGATTCGCACCTGAGAGATATGTGGGTGGAGAAGGAGATGGAGATGGAGATGGTGATGGTGATGGTGAAAATGGAGGGGAAAGCTGATCATCATCAAAACTAGTTGCTTTCTGGTGAGTGGGAAATTTGAAGTTAGGTGGAACCCTCTGTCCATATACATCACTGACTGAAGTTGAAAGATCATATGGTGCATGGTACAAAGGTGGAGATCCTACATATGGCTGAGGTAAAGCCCTGAAGAGACCACTTGTTCAACTCTGCGAGCGCTGAACAGGTGCTGAAGAAGATGACTGTGTCCTTCTCAATGGAAATAAAGTATGATGAGCACCTTTATCCATTGAGTTCAAAGGGAATGATCTAATAGGATCAGTGAGTGGACTACCAACATAATCTGTAATGATCTCAGGCGGAAAGGATGCAGAAGTCTCCAGGTTGAAGTCCACCAGATTCTCACGATATGTCACAGATAAAGAAAGACGGCCTTGCTGGACATCAACTGGAGTAAAAGTATATTGCTTCATCATTTCCTCCTCTGCCCTTGAGAATGGCTCACTAAATGAAGACACCTTAAAATTAATAACAAAATAACAACTCTGACTTGCGAAGATAGTTTCCTGAAAGCCTTGAATGCAGGCAGGAGCCTCATCATCGAATAAAGCAAACATAGGAGTATAATAGATTTCTTGAATGCATTTGATGCTCATAACAAGTACTACCACGGGAGTACTATTATTTGATTTTGTTAAAACTAATAAGGAAAGAGGCCCATGTATAATTTGTGTATAATGTGTATATATCAAGTCACTGGCCTTTAATAGGTCTGGCCCAAATATAAAGGCCAGCCCATTAAAGGCCAGCCCAATGTAAACATCGATTATTATTTAGGGTATTGTCTGTCCACTTGATGCGTAGACAGAACATTCGAGATATTTTTCTATCTTCTTGGAGAAGCTATCTCGTCTTCTCTGAGAGCTTCATCTCCTGTAACCTTTTTCTCTCCATTAATGAAGATAAGGGTTATGAACTAACTGTCTCTCTGTCTCGGTAGCCTTCTCATATTCTGTAGAGTACCATCTCTGGAACAACCAGTAGAACTCAGTCTTGAGAAACACTAAAACGGAAGTCACCAACATCACCTTCTCGCACTAGTAGTTGCGTTAAATGGCGGTGTTGGATTCCAACATGGTATCAGAGCGCTATTCGCCGATCGCGCATGCGTCAAGATCTGAGTAAATCGTCAAGATTTGAGTTTATCGATCTACCGACTGTGCATGCGTCAAAGATCTGAGTAAATCATCAAGATCTGAGTTTGTCAATCTGAGGTATCTATGGTACTTTGAAATCTGTTCTGTCTACTGATTCTTGTCTAACTGATCTGCCGACTGTGCATGTCTACTGATTCTTTCCTATATTCTAGTTATACATCTTGATAAAACTGTTGAAATTAGTGTTGTACTGTAACGATGGTAACAGATCCACCTATTGAGAGTAGTTCCTCCGAAGATGGAGTAACTGTACCTATCCCTAGAAAATCGGTGGCTAGTACCTCCAACTCCACTATTCTTGACCACAACCATCCTCTGTTCTTACAAGCCTCGGATGTCAGTGGTGCCTCTTTAATATTCTTTCAGTTACTTGGCTCTGAAAACTATACAGTCTGGAGCAAGTCAATAAGGATTGTTCTTCTTGGAAGAAATAAACTAGGGTTTGTAAATGGAAACTGTACTAAAAATCAATATGGGATGGGATGGAATGGTGGGACCAGTGGGACAGAGTCAATGCTGTCGTACAGGCATGGCTAATGAATGTTGTTTCTAGTAGCTTATTGTGTGGGGTACTATATGCAAAAACAGCATATGAGATATGGGAAGACTTAAAAGAAAGATTCGACAAAATTGATGAATCTAGGACCTATGACTTGCATAGGGAAATTGCTACACTTTCACAAGGGAACACTAGTGTGGCAGAATACTACACTAGACTTAAAAATCTTTGGGTAGAATATCAAGCCATTGTGCCACCACCTAATTGTGGTTGTCCTACATCTAAGGATTTTACAAGCTACCTACAGAGACAGAAACTGTATCAATTTCTTATGGGCTTAAATGAAAGCTACATGCAAGCTAGGAGCCAAATTCTCCTCATGTCACCTCTTCCAATACCGATAAAGCTTACTCTATGATAGTAAGTGATGAAAATCAAAAGGGGATATCTGCCAAGACTGTAGGGATTCTTGGAGCTGGTCCTATCACTACTGCTATGTACTCTAAGACTGGAAACCAGAGGTCAAAAAAGAATAATCTTGTTTGTGAAGAATGTAAGATGAGAGGCCACACAAAGGAATTCTGCTATAGACTAGTTGGATATCCTCCTGGTTTCAAGTCAAAAAGAAAAGAATATGCTGCTCATAATGCCCACAACAGAGGATCTGAATTCTCCTCTAAAGAATCTAAAACTAGCTGGGAAGTTGAAGGAGTACCAAAGTTCTCCAAAACACAGTATGAGCAGATAGTAAAACTGCTGAACAACAACCATACACAGACAGGAGCATCTCAGAACTCTCAAGGTAGTCAAAATTCAGCAAATGTGGCAGCTATCTTCTACCCTGACTTCTGTCTATTTCAGGATCTCTACAGTGGGAAGGTGAAGGAGATTGGTAGACTCCAGGATGGGCTGTATGTGTTAACTAATCATGCACAGGACTCAATAAAGACTGTCCTAAATGTACAAGCTACTAAGCCAAAGATAACCATGACAGAAGAAGATATTACTCGTAGCACGGAAAATTTGGGCCACACCTCCAAAGAAGGTACTCGATGGCCGATCAATGCTAGTAATGACAAAGTGGCTGAGGCAACAAAAAACTGTAATGTGTGCCCATGTGCACAACAGAATAGATTACCCTTCCCTAATAGCACTACTCATAGTAATAATGCCTTTGATATTATCCACATGGACTTATGGGGTCCTTATAAGATTGAAACATATAATGGGAAGAAATTTTTCCTCACTATTGTAGATGACCACACCAGAATGACCTGGATATCTACTCAGACTTAAATCTGAGGTTTGTGTTGTTATTAAAGACTTTCTTAAATACATTTCTACTCAATTTAACCAAATTGTCAAAATTATTAGAACTGATAATGGAACAGAGTTTGTCAATGATACTTGTCAAAGTCTTTTTCAGAACTTAGGGATCATTCACCAAAGAAGCTGTGTTTATACCCGTGAGAATGGTGTTCTGAGAAAGAAAACACATATATTAGAAATAACCAGGCAATAAGAATGCAGCCAATATTCCCTTAAAGTTTTGGGGCCATGTGTATGCAGTGCATCTACTTAATCAATAGACTACCTTCCTGCACTCATACTACACCCTATGAGGGCCTCTATCACAAAAAAACCTTCCCTAAGTCATCTAAGAACTATTGGATGTCTGTGCTTTGCTAATGACTTAAGCATTCTTGACAAATTCTGATCTAAAGTTAAAAGGTGTGCTCTCATGGGTTATTCTGACACACAAAAGGGGTATATCCTGTATGATCTGGAATCCATGTCTCTTGTGGTTAGTAGAGATGTTACTTTTAGAGAAACAGAGTATTCTTTTAGGGAAAATGTATCTGAGAATCCTGTCTTCCAAAACTTGCTTGATAACAATGAGAACCAAAATATATCCCAAGAAAATCTTCAGAAGAGCACTGACACTTCAGAAAGGAGGTGTGTTGATATTACTAATATAGAATCTGTTGAGGATATCATTTCTTCTCACAATAACTTAGTAGAAGAGAACACTGATACTGTACAGTCCCTTAGCAACCCTACTTTAAAAGTTACTGATCACTCAATCAGGAAATCTAGCAGACACAAACAACCTCCTATATGGCTCAAAGACTTTGTCACCACCAAGGTCAACAGTGTACTCTACCCTATTAGCAAGTATATTTCCTATGATAGCCTAAAACCTACATATCAAGCTTTTTTAACCTCTGTGTCAGAACTGGTTGAACCAAAAGGTTACTTGGAAGCCTCAAAAGACCCTAGGTGGGTAGATGCTATGAAAGCTGAAATTGATGCCTTGCAAGAAAACCATACATGGAAAATTGTTACATTGCCAAAAGGTAAAAAACCTATAGGCTGTAAATGAATCTACAAGATCAAATATAAGGACACTGGAGAAATAGAAAGACTGAAAGCTAGACTTGTTGCAAAAGGTTATAGTCAACAAGAAGGCATTGATTATCAAGAAACCTTCTTTCCTGTTGTTAAAATGGTTACTATAAGAACTATTCTTTCTATTGCTGCTTCCAGAAGATGGTATATCCATCAAATGGATGTGTATAATGCCTTTCTTCAAGGGGATCTTTTTGATGAAATTTACATGTCCTTGCCCCAAGGCTTCAGTAGCCAGGGAGGCAGTAATCTTGCATGTAGACTTACTAAATCTCTGTATGGGCTCAAACAAGCTCCAAGACAGTGGAATTTCAAGCTTACAGAGGCTCTGATTCAGATGAATTTTAGGCAATCTGAATTTGATCATTCACTGTTTCTTAAACAAGGTGAGCAGGATATAATAATCATACTTATCTATGTGGATGACATGTTAATTACAGGGAACAATATAAGTCTCATAAAGGAGACTAAGCAGTCTCTTCATAATATTTTTAAGATGAAGGATCTGGGAGAACTAAGGTACTTTCTAGGAATAGAATTTGCTAGATCCATCAAAGGGATTGTTATGCATCAAAGGAAGTATGCCTTAGAACTTATTTCTGAACTAGGCCTAGCTGCTGCCAAACCTAGTAATACACCCATTGATGCTAATGTGAAACTCACCACAAAAGAGTATGATGAGTATGTGGAGAAGCTGAGTTCAAATACAGGAAAACCAGTCACTGCTGATGATCCAGTAAAAGATATCAGTTCTTATCAAAGGATAATTGGTAAGTTGCTATACCTTACTCTTACTAGACCAGATATTGCTTATAGTGTGCAAACACTTAGCCAATTCCTACAAAATCCAAAGAAATCACACTATGATGCTGCACTCAGAATAGTAAGATATGTAAAAGGTAAACCAGGACAAGGACTGCTATTATCAAGTAATAAACAAGAGACTTTAACTAGTTTTTGTGATGCAGATTGGGCTTCATGTCCACATACTGAAAAGTCTATTACAAAGTTATTTAATCAAGTTTGGAGACACTCTCATTTCTAGAAATCAAAAAAGCGAGCCTGATTTCGCACTCTGCGAAGCGAGTATAGAAGCCTTGCTAACATCTTTGAAATTACATGGCTTCTGGGGCTGCTGAAAGACATTGGTGTAAATATCGGTGACCGATGGCGTACACCGATGAAGAAGTCACTATACAAATGGCAGCCAATCCTGTGTTCCATGAAAGGACTAAACACATCGAGATTGATCTTCACTTTATTAGGGAGAAGATTCGACAAGGGATGATTCAAACAGAGTATATTCGTACTACAGAGCAGCCAGCAGATATACTTACAAAAGGGTTAACAAGATTACAACATTTACATATTTGTTCCAAGCTAGGCTTGCTAGATATATTCGAGCACCCAGCTTGAGGGAGGCTGTTAAAACTAATAAGGAAAGAGGCCCATGTATAATTTGTGTATAATGTGTATATATCAAGTCACTGGCCTTTAATAGGTCTGGCCCAAATATAAAGGCCAGCCCATTAAAGGCCAGCCCAATGTAAACATCGATTATTATTTAGGGCATTGTCTGTCCACTTGATGCGTAGACAGAACATTCGAGATATTTTTCTATCTTCTTGGAGAAGCTATCTCGTCTTCTCTGAGAGCTTCATCTCCTGTAACCTTTTTCTCTCCATTAATGAAGATAAGGTTTATGAACTAACTGTCTCTCTGTCTCGGTAGCCTTCTCATATTCTGTAGAGTACCATCTCTGGAACAACCAGTAGAACTCAGTCTTGAGAAACACTAAAACGGAAGTCACCAACATCACCTTCTCGCACTAGTAGTTGCGTTAAATGGCGGTGTTGGATTCCAACAGATTTGAGTGTGGTAACTGTGACAATGAGCACCGTGTGTGCAAATACATTGTTATTTAGCAGAAAATTTTAAAGAACCACAGCAATAAAATAAAAAAGGCGAACAAAAATACAAGAATTTGTTTACTATTGTTGTTTAATCAAGTACACGAGCCTCAACAAATCAATCAACTAGCTAAACATATGATTGATGAAAATAAATATCAAGCCCATTATTTATTTATACATCGATTAACAAAGGGATGAACACTTTAAATAATTATTTACTGGGCAATAGTTTCAGCCTCTTTTGGTTTTTCTGCAACCTCTTTCTTTTCTTCAGCTGGCTGCTGCTCTTTGGGCTCTTCTTTGACAGCCTCAACTTTGACTTCCTCTGTTGGTTTGGCTGTCTCTTCCTTTTCGGCACTTTCTGCTTCGACGACAGCCTTTGTCTCTGTGGTTACTTCCTCAATCTTTGGAGCCTCTGCTGCTGCTTCTGACACATCAATCAAAGGCTCTTCCTTCTTTGTTTCCTCTCCATCCTTTTTCTCCTGATCAAAAGAACACATTCAATATGCATCAATGTTGTTGTGAATTTCATATATATTAGTCTGCACTTAATGTTTCAAAGAATATTTAAACATATGTAATTTCGAAACATGACAAAGGATTTGCATACATAGAGATTGTGCATGCCTAACTATGTCAACACCTATATGCACCAGGAATCTACCCTTTTACGTAGGTATAATCATGTATATAAGGGCAACTTGATGCACTAAACTTCCGTTATGCACAGGATCTAATAAGGGCTGATCTATTATATAGAGTCTTACATTGCATTTATGAAAAAGTGTTATTTTCATGATTCAAATCTGTGATATCCTTAATTACACCATGATAACTTTTACTGCCACATCAAGACTCCATTTTTTGCATCACGCGCGCGCATATATATATATAATATATATCAATTCTTTTTAAAATGTGTATATTTATTAGATTGGACCCATCCCAAACTCACTATATTAAAATGTTGGATCCGCATATGAGCAGAAGCAACATGTACGCTCGGTACATTTGTCTATAAAACCTTAGGGAAATGCAAGAATTAATAATGCGAGTAATATGAAAAGCATACCTGGGGAGCTGTCTCACCCTTGGGGGAGGCAGGGTCCTCAGCAGGAACAGGAGCAGGGGCCAAGTCCCTGTCCAAATCCTTAGGTCTGCTCGCACAGGCGCCCATGGTTGTCTGAAGCGAGCGAGCTAAAAGATGGACAAGAAAAAGGATTGAGAGAGTGTTATTATGAGGAATCAAAGGGTGGCTTGTTAACTTTGTTTGAGGCTGCTCTCAGAAAGAGGACAACACGCAGGTTTTATAGATAGGCCTCCTGATTTGTTGCTGTGGACAGAATAGAAGAAAGGCTTTTAATTTCAATCATCGAAACATGCGGACATGTTTGTGGAGATCCGTGCTGATTGTTAGAGAAAGTGGAGGCCTCGTTTGAAGAGTTCGTTACGACAGTTGGTAGACATTTCAATTATTCTTTTTTTGTTGAAAAATGACAGAAATGATCCGTGTGTTTTAGTGGGAAAAAAGAGAGGAAAATCTCGTGTTTGGGTAGGTTTAAAATAGTTATTTAAATATGTTAAAAGTGTGCACTTTTAGTTTGCGTAAAATATTTGTATTTTGTCAGTTAGATTTAGGGAAATTTTGAAGAGAAAAAAAATTAACTCTAAGAATCAAGTTCCAAAAATTACAATACAAAAAGATGCAATAGATATCAAAAGTGGATTGAAAATAACACAAGTTGGGTGACGCCCACACTTTTCTTAAGTCTTTATTTAGGGCGTGATGACACCTGGACAACTATAACTTTTCAGACGAACCATTAACTTCTTTTCTTTCTAATTTACACATGTATTTAAATGCAAAAATAATATATATATTACTAAGCAATTCAAAGTTTATAAAGAACAATCTTGTGGGGCATTCCCCGAGATAATGAAACCTAGTTCTTTAAACATACTTTATGAGAATAACTTTCACCAAATCCGAAATAATGGATTGGTGGGTCAAAGAGGTTGTGGGGCGATCGCTAGCCCTGTTGCGGAGCTTTTCTTTTATCGCGTTTTCCTGAAATATGTTAAATAAAAGAGTCAGCCCTACCATCCGGGCCTGAGTGAGAACCTCACCCTATAATTCAAAGTAATCTCACAATATTTTAAGTACAAACATATTAGGACACAATAACCATGTTATGAAACAAACTTCAACATTTTCAATGTATCATAATCAAGTATTCACACAATAATATTCTCTTTCAACTCGTTTCAGGACGTACTCAGCTTAACCAACATACATATTTTATCTCATGTTATACATTAAGGTATTCCTTTGTATTTATACATTTGTTGCGGTGTGCAACCCGATCTGATGTATTTACAAATGCACTTATATATTTATTGTGGCGTACAACCCGATCTATTGCATTTACAAATGCATTTACATATTTGTTGCGGCGTGCAACCCGATCCGGTGCATTTACATATTTGTTGTGGCGTACAACCCGATCCGATGCATTTACAAATGCATTTACATATTTGTTGCGGCGTGCAACCCGATCCGATGCATTTACAAATGCATTTACATATTTTTTGTGGCGTACAACCCGATCCGATGCATTTACAAATGCATTTACATTTTTGTTGCGGCGTGCAACCCGATCCGATGCATGTATAAATGCATTTACATATTTGTTGCGGCGTGCAACCCGATCCGATGCATTTACAAATGCATTTATTTATTTGTATTTATATATGTTATATGTTCAAAATGCTCAATTAATATTTCATTCTTTCAATATTCCGTCCTTCCCACTTGTATGGGTTACAACTCTCAAAATGTAAGTCGGATTTATGTACGTAAAGTCTCAAACTGTCGAGAACAGAATAACCTAGAACTTTTATTCAGCACAAAATTTTAAATCCCCCACCGAAACATTCAGTTTTTCAGTTTTAACAAATACATTAAGAACTGTTTCGCCGAATTTATTATCAGAACGATACACGATCTTAAAACAGTCATAACTTCTTATCCGTAAGTCGGATCAAGACCCTTAAATTCTCAAACTGACGATAAAAGCCAAATCTAGGACTTTCATTTGAATCAACATTTCATATTCTGTACCAATTGCTACAGTTTTACCATTTTATCCACTGCTTTACGGATTTCAATCAGCCCGGGACAGAAACTTTAAAGTGCAATAACTATCAAACCCTAAGTTCGTTTTAACTTTTCTTTAGCTAGATCTGTCCTTAACATAGATATTTACAACCATTTAAATTTTCATCTAATTTTAATAAGTACAACTCAAGTAAAACATGTTGTAATTCTGCGTTCCCAGATTTCGTCCAAACCTGTGGCAGAAAGTTTAAACTATGATAATTCTTAAACCGTAAGTCCGTTTCATCTTCTCTTTGGTTCGATTTGTTCGTAACGGAGATATCTACAACCTTACAAAATTTTATCTAATTTTAGTAAGTATAACTCCGAAAAACAATTCGTAAAGTTCATAATTCGAACTAGTTGTTTAAACAATCAAAGTTCGTGATTTTTCTTTTAACACCAACATTATATTCTAACATATACAGAACTTAAAATACAGGATTTCACTAAGAATTTTGAGTGAGAAAAACTCACATTTGTTGCCTCGTAATTGCGAATGAACTTTCAACTCTAAAACTCGTCCCTTCTTGTTCTCTTATAATCCTTCTTGTTCTCTTATAATAATCTCTTTTCTTTTTTTCTTGCTGTGTGTTTTCTTGTGATTTTCTTTTTCTGAAAATATTTTTGTGAGGTGTGTTTATGGGAAGATTTAATGTGAGAGTTGAGGAGAGTTGAGGGAGGTTGAGGGAGATTGAGGGAAGAGAGTTTTGGAGATTGAAGTGAGTTGAATAAGAAAAGGGGTAGGGGGAAACTGCAACGTGCATTTCTCTTATGTTTTTTTTTTATTTAATTATTATTATTATTTTTTGTTAATAGTTTATGGGATTTTACATTCTTCCCTCCTTAAACAACATTCGTCCTCGAATGTGAATACAGATGTAACACAATACATTCGCCGGATTTTACATTTTCCCCTCAATCAATATTCTCCCTCGAATGTATAAGGTTTAACACATGCACATAGACATACAAATTGCACACACATGAAGTATAATTTAACATATTTTTAAAATTTCCAAGACTTTACAAGTTGCATCTCAAAAGGCTACACCAAACTCAAAAAAATACACTAACAAAAATGAAAACTACAAAAATTGCACCTTCAAATATGAGTACTTGCTAAATTATGTGGAGATAACTTGACTAATCAGTAAACTAAAACTATAAAAGAAGATACTCCATGAGTAAGTTTTACAGTTTTACTCCGTTTCTCAACAACTAAATGTTACATTATATGATTATATCAAGACAGTTCAATTTAGATTTTCAGTTTTATACTTGCTTAAGCTTTATAACTACAATCTAACTAATAGTAAATAGTATGGGAGAAAGAACTGGATAAATTTATCATATAGCCCTCAATGGATAGTGGCACTATATAGTCATGCCACATGCAAATAGCCACGGATATAAACCTTACCGCTAGGGTGGCAATGGGATGGGTTAGGGTAAGACAAGTTATGTTAATCCGCCCTGCCCGTTTAGCATTTTTTAAAAATTTGTCTTGTCCTGCCCCGTTAAGTCCTGCTATGTTTATGTTTATAAAACAAGACACAAATTTAAAACAATCATAACTTATTATTCGTAAGTCGTATTAATCCCCATAAAGTATCAAACTGTTGAGAACAGAGAAAAATAGAACTTTTATTCAGCACAAACTTTCAGATTCTCTACCGATTTATACAGTTTTTACGTTATACATTTTGCGCTTCCAGATTTCTGATCAAAGGCAGAAACTTTAAACAGTGATACCTTTCAAACCGCAAGTCTGATTTATCCCCGTAAAGTCTCGAATTGTCGATAACGGAGTAATCTTAAACTTTTATTCAGCACAAACTTTCAGATTCTTTACCGATTTATACAGTTTTTACTTTATACATTCTGTCATTCCAGATTTCGGTTGATCCGAGACAGAAACGTTAAACAGTGATAACTTTCAAATCGTAAGTCAGATTAATCTCCGTAAAGTCTCAATATCACCGTAACAAAAAGATGTACAACTCTATAAAATTTTATCCAATTCTAACAAGTACAACTCATCGTAACAGATTATAATTTCACAATCCAAACTAGTTAGAATTTTCTAAAAATTATAACCTATTAACTGTCCTGCCCTATTTAGAATTTTCTAAAAATATGTTTTGACCAGTCCCGCCCTGCCCCGTTTAACGTTTGACCTGTTCTACCCCTTCTCGCCCCATTTGCCATCCCTACCTACCGCCAATTTATGTAACAAAATTATGTCTCCTCCACCTCTCTCATTTAATTATGTGTAAACCCCCCCCCCCCTACTCAACCCCCACTCCCCCAAGGAAATGCTAATTTAGCATGCCACTATAATCATGTCACATGCAAATAGTCAAGTTTAAACTTAAATATGCCCTTTTATTTTTGTCTTTTTGAGTTGTTATTGGTTGTGAAATATTCTCTCCGTCCCAATTTATGTGACATCATTTGACTTAACAAAGAGTTTGTGAAAAAAATATTTTTAAAATGTATGGTCCAAAACAAGTTTTATGTAAATGTATGATTGTAAATCATTTCATAAAATTATATTGTTTTTAAATATAGAAAGTTGACATTTTTTTTTTGGAAAAATAAAAAAGGAAATGATGTCACATAAATTGAAACAGATGGAGTATTGAATAGTGGTAATGGTCTCCGATCTCACCAAATAATTCAAATATACTATATTTCTTACATAAAGATAGTAGCAGCAACAACACACCTAGTGAAATTTCATAAGTAAGGTCTAAAAAGGGCGGTGTGTATGCAGTCTTATCCATACCTTGTGAAGGTTGAAAGATTATTTTCAATAGATCTTTAGCTCATATATTTAATAATTAAAAGGTAAATGTATTAAATCATATATTACAAGGACAACAATTAACATTTTTCAATAGCTGAAGGACCAAAAGTGTTATTCTCTCTTCTATTTAATTTTCTAAAGTTTATAAATAAAAATTTTAATTTTAAAAAATGCAACAATGTTTTGAAATACATTTCATTCACAGTGAGAATACAAGTAACTAGCAGCCTCCAAAGATTAGTCTACAGTTGTACAAAGTCATTAAGAAGAAATTTCTCCCCTATAGTCAGCATAAAACCCCTAATTTCAATAGGGTTTACAAATTTCCTCAATTAGGGTTTCTGTGTTATCATCAATTTGGGGAAAACAATGAAATCCGAGTTGAGAATATCCCAATTTCTATTTGCAGTCATCTTTTTGTCCATTACTGTCTTTTCACACGCTTTAAATCCACTACCATCCCATCAAGACGATGAAGATAAATGCCCTAGAACGCCATATCCTACGGATTCTTGTCCCATCAACTGCTTCCGACCCGACCCGGTTTGCGGTGTCGATGGAGTTACTTACTGGTGTGGTTGCCCCGATGCTCATTGTGCTGGTGTTCGTGTAGCCAAGTTAGGACCTTGCAGTATTGGAAATTCCGGGTCCGGTGCGGTTCCGGGTCAAGCTCTACTCTTGCTTCATATTGTTTGGTTGATATTTCTTGGCATTTATGTACTGTTTGGGCTTCTTTAGCTGATCAAGTCTTTTTTTTAAAAAAAAATCTGTCAAGTTGATTTGTTTATTATGTGATAGAGATTAGATCTGATAGTAAGATTTTTACCTCCATTTTATTGGGTATACGCTTGTATTTGCTGTATATATGTATGAAATTCAATGTTGGTTTCAGATTTGTCATTGTTTATTGTTCGGATCAATATAATTCTTGGAGATTCAGTAATTTTGCATCGTCTTCTTTAATTCTTCAATATGTTGCTTAACTTTATTTGTTTAATCAGATGCATAATTCTATATAGAGCCTCAATGGATGGATTGTGTTTTATAAGTAAGTAACTTGATTCTGTTGAAAGCAAGACTAAACCGTGTTAAGTATGAAGATTTTGATTACTTGAGAAATTTGGTAAAGCAGCGATTTTTTTGCTGTAAGATTCTCAATCTAATATTGATACTGGACATGTCAACCAATAGCAGCATTATATCCCCCTTTTAGTTTGTTATCAGCTAGTTCTTACTATAGCTTCAGAGGGAAGCAACAAATGCTCCCTTGCTGAACTTCAAGAATGCCCATTTTAGTTTTTACTTCAGAGGGAAAGCAACAAATTCTCCCTTGTTAGACTTCAAAAAAATCTTGTCGGGAGGAATTTCCATGAATTAGAATCTTCTGGAAATTTCTAATGGGCACGTTGATTGAATTTGGGCAGGCACGGGTTGAGTTAATGAAAGAGTCATGCTCAACACGTCCAACGTATGCTGAAGCCAAGATTGGTTGAGCAACAGATCATACCCAACCCATGCAACATAAAACCATTTTTTCTTGCATTAAATTATCTCTCCCTTTTTTCGGATGAAGTGATCTCATTTTTTTATGTGCTTCGGGGCTAGGGAAATATTTTATCAGAGTGCTCTGTACTTATTGCTTGTTCGGATAAAGAAGTTAAAGAATGACTAAGATAATCTTTGCAGCTATATGTATATATCAAGGCCACTGTTAGGAAGATTAAGATCTACATATGCAATTTCTTTTCCTTGCTGGAGGATGGGAGTGAGGAGTCTGGTGATCTTCTCCCTTTGTGCTTTTCGTTTCTTCTTTGGGTTGGTGGGAGGGAGGGGGCGGAGGTGGTGGAATTCATCTGTTTTGTTCTTAAGCTACTTCATGATAATCTCTTATGTCAACCACCATTACTGAAATGATGCAAGTATTTTCTACTTAATCACAATCCCAAGAGGAGGTACACTTGAAGGACTAATCAGACGATTCTTTCGTTTTCATTGGTATAAATTGAAAAGCTTGGTTTTCTTTTTATATTGCGTCCGTAAGTTCTCGAAACCATGTAATGTGCATTCATTCTCAGTAACACAAACGCCGGAAAAATAGTGGAAGCAAATCCATGTGAAAGAATAAGCATCCTATCATTAACCAGATCTACTCAGAATATAGATGCATGTAAAGCTAAATAGTCCAGAATGGCTAACTAAAAAATTAATCTACTCTATAGACGGGTCACGGGTCTGATAAAACATTCAATCATCCTTCTTGTAATCTTCATCAGTAGAGTCAGCAGTAATAAAGCGATCATTGTTGATTACTGCAGATGAATCACTCTGCTTTAACTCAGCTTGACTGGCTGCCTGCATTCTTGCTCGATAAGTTTTTGTATATGTTGAGAGCTTGAGCCACCGTGTTGGCAGGATCAGAAGCACTTGTAGGAAGTAACAGTGTTCTGCCCTGTAAAATTGAAAAGGAACACAGAAATAAAAACGATTAGCAAAACAGTAATGCATGACGTTGGACTAAATTAGAAGGTATCTATCATGCTTCTCCTCCTTTGCAATGTAACTGAAGGCTTGGATATACTGCTCTGCAATCCTCAAACTTGCTGCCTACAAAACCCAATAGTGAAAAAGCTATGAATGAGAATGCAGATTGAAAATTGATGAATTCAATCAAGCATATATCGTTCTCCAAAATCCATGGAAAAAGAATTGGACATAAATTTAAGGATCTCACCTCTGCACCTCCATGCTCTTTAAGGGTTTGTGACACCAAGGAAATTCCTTTTGCTGTAGCTTGTGCTCTAGAGAGAATGGCTTCAGCTTCACCTGATTTAGTATGGGTGAGGAGAATCAATATAACATCAGTAATAAAACTGGCTTAAGATATGTGCTCCCTGTTACAAATGTTAATACATTGAAACTTGGAACCAGATTAAAGAATCAAGGTTACAATAGAGCAATGATGTTCTAGCCCATTTTGAGTCTTTTAACACATGGTTTCACTAGGCAACAATTTTACTAACCTTGTGCTCTGTTGACCTGATCCATCTTTGCAGCTTCTGAGGCAAGGATTACTGGACTCTTCCTTCCATCAGCAATGTTTATGTTTGCCTGCTTCTCTCCTGTTGTATGTGACAACGATACATTAATTTTAATGCAGAAACATGTCATACATATATGGATTGGCACATTGAATTTCTTCAGCATCTTTTCTCATGAGGAATCTGTGTTTTTTACATGTGCATACTCATCATTTCACTCATAGAAGGCCTCATTATCTTACCAACCAAAGAATTTACAGACTTATTACAGTTAAGCTAAATATGAAGTTAGGACAGAATGAATGCAGTATATTAGCTGTTTAATGTACGCCTCAAATCAGGGAGAGGGACTATTACCTTCCTACTCCAGAACCTGAGCCCTTTTTTTACGTTCCGCTTCAGCCTGCATGTCCATAGCTTCCCTAACCCCAGGAGGAGGAGATATATCCCCTGATGAGGAAACATACATAGGTATATTGCTCAACAACATACGCCTTCTTCTCAGGCACTATACGAATCCCCCAGTTTACCGGCACCCGAACATGATACCTTCATCACACACACACAAAAAATCACTCAAAATCACAAAATAAATTTTTAAGATTTACCAACTTTCATGTCCTTTGAAGAGTAAATTAAGATATACAATCATATTATGTAAACTTATAACTACAATTTATATTTTAAGGTTTGGATAAAGTAATATATTTGAAATAATCATAAATTTGTCATTTTGTTCTTCAATAAATTTTGAAAATTCATCATCTTTACAGAATGTTGAATTTAATTATATTTGAAAATAGATTTTACATTAGCTAAAATTGCAATTTAAATATTTTTCAATACAAAAATTTGGGTGAATACACTTTTTCCTTATTAGAATTATGTAGTATACTAGATTTATAAAGGAAAAGTAATAACAAAAATTTACCATTTGGGTTGTCACTAAATTTTATTCCATTAATTATTTATAAATATTTTAGGTAAAACTTTCAATTTAATTTCCACATCCAAATCACCTGCCCTGAGCGTGCTTGTTTGTTTGCACCAATACATCACATTTATAATGTGACCTTTTCAAAGACACATTCCAACTAAGCCAAAATTGTTAGAATGGTGAATTACAAGAGCAAAAAAATGTTGCAGCGCCAGAGGAACAGAATTAGTTTTTCAGCTAACTTGCCTGAAGATGTTCGAGGGGCGTTCGCCGATAGTATATGTGTTGTGAAGTACTCGATGGATCCATTGGCAGATATAAGTGAATCCATAAGAGAGATGGTGAAAAATGTTGGTGTTCAAGATTGGAAAGAGATGGAGGAATTGGTATATTGTTACATTGTTCTTAACTCTGAAGAGGTGCATAGTTTCATTGAAGAGGCTTTTCTCAGCTCATTAAGGGGTGAAAATGCATAAACCAAGTAATCCTCTTTAATTTCTCTATTATATGCTCTTCATTTTAGTATTTTTATGTTGTTTTTCATAGAACGAATGTTTACACAATCAGTGCAATTTAACATGTTGTGAAAGGTTATTTTACGAGCTCCTCGTTTTTGCAATTTTATGTTATCTTCATTCAATTTCTATTTCAACTTAAGTATCTTTTGGATAGGTTAGTAATATATTTATTTATTAAATCGATTCATTTTGATGTGTCTAAATTCAGCTTGATTCGAGTGCCCCATGATATGATTAGTGCAACATCACATTATTGTAGAGCGTCAGACTCCAACTCCAGTTCATGTGCAGCGTCGCGAATTTGTAAATTCTGTTTGTGGCCAAAAGATTGTAACAATATTGGAAGCGATTTTGATAAACAATTTTAATGTAATTTCAAGAATAAGAATTTAAGATTTTAACTATTCAATTTAAACATCTTCTTATCGAATTATAAAGTCATAAAGAATAGTTCTGAATCTCACAAGTTCTATAGAGATCATACTTCATTTGTGTAAATCCGCTGTTTAGCTAATCACAATTTTTTTGTTAAAAAAAATGTTTGTGATATCTCAATTCTCAAGTCAAACGACTTTGTTATATCTCGAAACGACTATCAATTTTAAAAAAAAAATACGTGTGTTTCATACCTACGCATAAACATACTAATGTGCCATAGTTAAGTGATAAATTGAGGTATAATTAAATAATAATGGTATGTATCAAACCAATCAAAATCTGATTTTTAGTATCTCACACTATTAATGACAGCGTAATCTCTAGGGATGCATATTATAGAAATTATAAACAATCAACTAATAATTTAATAATTGCAAATGCCAAAGTATTAATCTCCATTAATAATAATATGAATGTATATAAATATATTTATTCTAATACAGATTGTCTGTAACATCAACCACAATTTCTTTAATGTCTAAACTGATCTTTTTGCTGAAGCCATTTATTTTCTTTTTATAATTAGATTCCAACAAGCCATAATTAATTTAAAAACTTCAATTCAAATTCAAAAAAAAGGCGATAGTGATAGTTTTTCACTTGTGTGGCTATCTACATCATAACCCTTATGACTATCAATTTAATTTTGTTTAAATAATGTAGCAATTTCATCCATTCCACTACACCATTTGATAACTTCAATGGAAAAGTTTAAGGCATCATTTTGCAACCCTTCCCTCGTAATTTACGTTTGTGGTATGTACAACAATACTTTTGTCTTCTTTTCTGGAGAACGTACTATTCAGCTTTTTAAAAAGAAAACGTAAAAACAAAAGATAGGGTCGGTAGTTCGGCGTCACTCAAAGCATCTCGTGTTAGTAAGATTCGGGGAAGGGTCAATCCAAAGGGGTGTTATAAACAGTCTACCCTAATATAAATATTGTTGGCTGCTTCCGCAGCTAGAACCTAAACATGTCTACCGGTCCGGGTTGACCGAATCGCACTGCTGACCCAGAGAAAATTCGACCGTGGCAGGGTTGGGGTTGGATTGGCCTCAACCCCAACCTCACGTTAGAAAAACCCAGAAGGCCTAGACCGGTTAGACCCGGTAACGGAAAATCGGTTCCATTACCGGTCCGGGCCGGACCGGTAACACAAAAAAAAATGCACAGTGCACAAACGGTATTGTTACCGTTGGAGGGTGGTGCAACGGTCATTTCACCGCTTAATGCAGTTTTCCTCTATTTTTTTTGTTTATTATTTTTTTTAATTACATTTTTACCCTTTAAAAAATCTATAAATTCTCTACATTTTTTTCATTTTTATCACACAACATTTCTCTCAATTCTCTTATTCTCAATTTCTCATACTCTCTTAATCATCTTTATTATCAATTTTCAAGTTATTATTATTATTAGTTTTCAAATTCAAAGTAGCAAGACGCAAGACTTCGAGCTTCGGGTTTCAATTGAATCAATTCAAGTTTGGTACACTGCTTCATTCTCTAATTATTTTATTAAATTGTCATATTTATTTGTTGATTATTTAAATATTTTATAATGTCTTTACTAAGGAAATTACGCTCGATCGCCAGTAAATCTAGTTCAAGGGTAAAATCTATAGGTTCTTCATCATCTAATCAAAATATAGATTATGATCAAATGCAAGAAGATTTTGGAATAAGATAATGCATATGATAACGCTCAATTAGATAATATTGTTGAACTCAAGAACAAGAACCTCCTACACCTACTAGTGTTCCTTCACAACGTTGGTATCGCTAAGTGGTAGTCGTAGTCATGCACTCCTTTACCGTAACCAGAGCAAGAAAAAAAGGAGTAAAGTGTGGCTCTTTTAAAAATATTTTTTCCTATTCCCGATATTTATCAGACGTGCAATCTTAAATCCTTCTATTAAAAAGTAGATTGTCATAATTTAATATGTAGTTTATATACTTATATGGAAGAGTGAAACAAAAACTTCATCTTCATTTGATTGCATAAGTACACTTGATACTAATTTAACTACATTATATGAATATTATGTTACATTACATGATAACAACAACTCGCTACTAATATTCCTTCTAGTTCTCGCTCGTGTCTACACCTTCGTGATTCAATGGCGATGAAGAAGAATCTTTAGACATATGGAGCACTTTTACAACACAAGCAAGCACAAGTCGATCTTGCGATGAGATGCAATTTTATTTGCAAAAGTCAATGAGTCAAGAAAAGTTTTGACCCTTTACAATGGTGGCGAGAATAATAAAAGGCAATTCCTGTACTTGCAAATACGCCCGAGATGTTCTTAATGTGTCGATCTCAACAGGTGGCTTCGAAAGTGCATTTAGCCAAGCACGAGATCAAATAGGAGACACACGCCACTCATCAGTGGAAGCACATTAGAAGTGTTAGTCCGCTGGCGGATCGATCGATCGTAGAGAAGAAATCAAGGATGCGAGACGTTAATTCTCCCTAAGATGAAGAAATAGGCAATATTTTGGAAGGCGAAGGAGGCGGATCGAATTAATACTCCAGATTTAGAGGCTATGGAGCATAACCAATTCAATCAACCTATAGATTACGAAGAACTTGCAAGAAGGATGCATAATATGTAACTAAAATTATTATTACTTCATTATGTACTCTTATTAACATTATGAAAGTTCAAAAGTTTACATCTTATCATTAATTTAATTTTACTATCTATTTAGTTGTTAATATGTTATTACTTATTTGTTAACTTATATCTACTAATCTAATAAATTAATAAAAGTATAATTACAATATAAAGTTATAAACTATAAAGTATAACTATAACAGTACTATAAAGTAAACTATAAAATAAAGATAAAGTATAAAGTTATAAACTATAAAGTATAAAGTTATAAACTATAAAATAGAAAGTTAACTTTAAAGTTTCAATTTTAATATATAAAACTAAATTATATATTATATTATTATATTACATATTTAAATTGAATTTAGTTTACATTATAGAAAATAAATACTAGAAATTTTAAAAAAACGGACCAGAGGCTTGCTCGCACTGACCAGACGCCAACCTCGAATCCAGAATGAACCGGATCGGTTGGCCCGGTAGTCCGGTGAACCGGATCGGTAACCGGTCCGGAACCGGTTAAACCCGGTAAGAGGCTACCAATTCGGCCCGTTAGACAGGTATACGTGAACTATAAGTCACACAAAAATATCATTGCTCTAAGTATACTTAAATTGAACTAGATTGAGCAAGTGAAATAAATAACATAAAACTGCTAAAATGTGGAGCACATATAGTAACATTTTACTGATCGTACAAACATTCGTTTACATTGTCTATGAAATAAAGAACATAGAAATGCTAAAAATGAGGACCATATAGTCAGTGGCGGATGCACTAGCAACAGGGTGGTGTAGTTGCACCACCAGATTTTTTTAAAAATTTGCCTTCTAGGCATAAAAAATTAAAAAAAAAAATTGCACCACCAAATATAACCACTACATATAGTAATATATAAATTAAGGAGGGTTACTTGATTTATGCATTTTTCATCTCCTAGTGGTTAGAGCATTTTCAGAAAAGCCTCTTCTATAAGACTATGCACCTCTACTGAGTTAAGAGCAATGTAACAATATACCAATTCCTCCATCTCCTTCCGGTCTTTAACACCAACATTTTTCACCATCTCTTTTATGGATTCTTTTATATCTGTCAATGGATCCATCGAGTACTTCACAACACAAATACTATCTGCGAATGCCCCACGAACATCTTCAGGCAAGTTAGCCGAAAAGCTAACTCTGTTTCTCTGGCGCTGCAACATTTTTTTGCTCTTGTAATTCACCATGCTAACAATTTTGGCTTTGTTGGAGTGTGCCACATTGAAAAGGTTACAATATAAGATGGAGCTATAAATAAATGTTGTGTGTTGGTGCAAACATAAGGACTCAGGGCAGATGCTTTGAATGTGGTGTGGATATGGAAATTAAATTTGGGAGATAAAAATTAATTGAGGGATAAGATGATCAGGAGAACATGCATGTGAAGGGTATTTGTGGGTTTTGTCACATTCTCTACTTGTGAACCACTTGTTATTCAAGACAGGAAAACAAATTGAATGACTATAGCAACTACAAGCATGGTTGGGAGCCTAAAAACAAAAACCTGAATCTTGTGATGAATTATTGAAACTATGGTGTGTTGAAACTTGTAGAAGAAGAAAAGATTAAGTGATCAAAAATACGCGAAATATTGCGCTGTGAATTTAAGGCACAGTGTCATGGCGCCATGATGGTCATGCACTGAAACTCCAGAGCCTCAGACTGCGCCAGCACGACGACGTGCGTGGTCGCGGCACAGAACGGATTTTCCAGTTTGAACCAAAAGTTGCAACCGAGAGGAACCAAAAGTTTGAACCAAAAGTTGCAACCAAGAGCCTAATGCCAACATGGTAGAAGGAAATGCTTCAAAGGCCAAGTTTCAGAAAGGCAATGGCAAATTTGTTGGTGTCAAGCCATCTTTTGCAACCGGGAGGAATGCACTAGCCTCACAAAGGAACAATGCATTCAATAAATCACAACCAGGTTTATGTTGGGTATGTGGAAAACCGGGGCACAGGGCAAAAGATTGCCGCCTTCGCAAGAGTCAATGTGGTAGTGTTGGAGGTCCGAGTAATGTCAATCAATCCAATCGAGCTGAAACTAAGAACCAATTCGTTGGGGTTGTGGCTGCTCAAGCAAATATGGTTACAAATTCAACCGATTGGTGGATGGACACAAGTGCAACTATGCATCAGAGAAAGACATGTTTTCATCTTACCAAGCCATCAAGGATGGAGAACCATTGTTCGTTGGGAATGTTGCTTTTATGAAGGCGGAAGGCAAAGGGAAAGTGACGTTGATGCTCACTTCTGGCAATGATCTTGTACTCACCAATGTTCTACATGTGCCTGAAATTTGTAAAAATTTAATTTCTGACCCTGTTCTTAGCAACAAGGGCTTTAAGTTAGTTTTTGAATCTGACAAATTTGTACTCACCAAAGGTGGGGTGTATGTAGGCAATGGCTACCTCACTGAGGGGCTCTTCAAACTAAGTGTTATATGTACTAAGGCATTTGTCGTTATCAATGAAAACACAGGTAATAGCAATGCTTCTGAGTATGTGATTGATTCCCTTTTTTCTTTATGACATTCTCGATGCCAAAATGTTCTATAAACAAAATAAACAAATGTAGGGTATGCATAGAGTCTAAATATGCAAGTCATCCTCACAAATCTATTGTGAAATCAAATGAAGTGTTTAGTTTGATTCATAGTGATTTATGTGATTATCAAGCAACGCATTCTCGTGGAGGAAAGAACTATTATATATCATTTATCGATGATTGCAGTAAATTTTGATAATACCAAAGATGAGGCTTTGAACATTGATCGGTGTATTTTATATACATTTTTTGAGTCAGTTTTAGTTAATTTTTTATCCATTTTTGTACAAATACGTGTCATCTTAGGATAATTTTTTTTTCTTTTGAGTCATATTGGTTAAAGTGGCTCATTGGCGGAAAAGGAGCAAAAAGAGGGCAAAAACGGAGGTTCCAGAGCTCGAAATGCGAGAAAGTGGTAAACTGCACGCAGTGTCACGTCACGCGCGCTCTAGCCAAGAGGCCAGCGCCATGGCGCCAAAGATTCGTGAGGCTAGAAGTTCCGGCCACGCCAACGCTGAAAATCAACTTCGAATGAATTATGGGTCAGGCCTGAAGGAAAACCCTGCACTCATTTTTGAAACTATAAAAGGAGAACCCTATAGCAGTTTTAAGGGTTCCCTTTCTTGCCAATTCACAACACATCTTGGAGTTCAAGATTGGAGACCTTTCTTTAGTAATTTCTTGTTTCTCTTTTACTTTATTTTCAGTTTATGTTGGATATTGAATTAGTTTTTGTCATGTCTATGGCTAGGAACTAATTCTAATATAGGGCTTTTCATGTCAATTCTCTTGAACCTTATATTTATGAATTAATGCATGTTTGTGGTTTTTCTTCTAATTGTTGAGATTTATTCAATATATGTTTTGATTGCTTGGTAATTACTTGATCATTAATTATAATAACTTATATGATTTCTAACCGAAATCCGAAAGGGGGGGTTGTGAATATGTTGTAGTTGGATAGACATAGGTTGAATCGTGGATGAAAATATCCCGATTACTTGTGTAGCATTAATAAGGTTTTTGTTCTTAATCCTCCTCTAGAGTCAACCTTATCACCGAAAGGTAGAAAGGTGTTGTACTGGGGTTGAGTGTTTATATAACCTTAACAGGAGTATAAAACGGATTAGTAAATCTGCTATCTCCAATAGAAGAAGAACCATAGTCAATTGCATTTAATAAGTAAGTTAAGCGGATAGTTGAGGAGACTTGGAAGCCCTATTTCCATCATTACTGAGTAAAACAACATAGTTAATTAGTTTTTATAATTATTAGTCATAAACAATAAATCAATTATCGGTCACCAAATAGATAACAAGGAATAGAAGTTGGTACTTGAACACTAATCCATGAGGACGATAACTCGGTCTTCCAAGACTATATTACTTGACTCGACACGTGCACTTGTGTTTAAGTGTGTGCATAAATCGCGCATCAAGTTTTTGGCGCCGTTGCCGGGGATTGGCGTAGTTCAATATCAATTTTATCTATTCTTAATTTCTAATTTTATTTTTATTTTTGTTTTTAGTTATTATTTTTATTTTTGTGAAAACCAGTGTGCCGTGATCCGTTTGTTTATTTTGATCTGTTTCAGGAACCCAGTTTATGCGAAGGAGAAGAGGAGCAAACACTCTTGTTCCCTTCAACCCAGAAATTGAGAAAACTTGTAAACGTAATGTATGAACCAACAATTTCACTTTAATCGAGATGGAAGGCGCATTTAAACAACGAGATGAATGAGGTTAGGTGATCATCACCTAACCAAAGAATGCCTCGGAGAGTGCCAATGGATGTAGAGGAGAGAGTTCAGGTCCAAGCGGAGAGAAGCTTGGGGGATTATGTGCTGCCGAGGGTGAACGGAGCACAAACTTGCATTAGGCTCCCAACAATAGGAGCAAATAATTTTGAGATCAAGCCTGCAATATTAAGTATGGTGCAGAATACGGTTCAGTTTGGAGGATTGCCGTCGGAGGATCCTCACATGCATATAACTAATTTCTTGGAGTTATGTGCAACATTCAGATACAATGGTGTTACTGATGACGCCGTCAGATTGAGGCTCTTTCCCTTCTCACTCAGGGATAGAGCGAAAGTTTGGTTGAATTCTTTGCCAGCAGATATTTACATGGCAAGAGTTGGCGCAGAAATTTTTAGCAAAGTTCTTCCCACTACAAGCAAAATGTCGAGAGGAGTTGAATAATTTCTATCAAGATGGAGAATCATTATATGAAGCTTGGGAGAGATTCAAGGACTTGCAAAGGAAGTGTCCACACCACAAAGATTGAGTTGTGGAATTTGATCCACATTTTCTATAACGGGTCGAATGGAACGACTGCAACAATTATCGATGCAAATTGCAGGTGGAACCTTTATGAGAAAAACAGCTCATGAAGCTCATGACTTATTGGAAGACATGGCCACCAATAATCATGTCACAGAGGATAGACAAGTGAGTGGCAGAAGAACAGTGGGAGTTCATGAGATTGATGCCATCACTGCCCTGAATGCCCAAGTGGCCCTTTTGACCAAGCAACTGCAACAAAATACAATGTCTGTAAATGCAGTGCAAATGCCAATGAGTTGTGAAATGTGTGGTGGTCCACATACATTCGACAGATGCCCATCAGCTGATCCTAACAATATCTCGATCGAGCAAGCAGAATGTCAAGCTGTAGGGAACTATCAGAGACCCCAGAACAACCCATACTCAAACACCTACAATCCAGGGTGGAGGAATCACCCAAATTTTTCATGGAGAGGTGAGCAAGGGCAGCAGAACCAGTTTAGAGGCCAGTACCAAAATCAGCAGTCATTCACTCATGCCTCATCTTCTCAACAATTCAGTGGCCCTGTCCAATCATAAAAGCCAGACGAGCTGAGAGCAGCTTTGTTGACACTCACCAACTCCTGCACTCCGCCACGGCAGACTAGATCCTCTCTCAGGAGCTTGGAGACACAGGTAGGGCAACTAGCAAAGCTAGAGAACAACAGGCCACAGGGTACCCTGCCGAGCAACACAGAGATGAATCCTAGAGAGCAATGTCAGCAGCAAACGGTGAGAGTAAGCGGTTGGAATGCGTGCACCTCACTGTGGTCAACAGAGGGTAGAAAAAAAAGGGTTGTTGAAGATCGTCCAATATTAGAGAAAGCTCCAGAAAAGGAGTACACTGAGAAGATTTCTTTCCCGCAAAGATTGCAAAGGAAAGTAGTTGATAAGAAATTCTCCAAGTTTTTGGAGACGTTCAGAAAGTTACATATCAACATACCCTTCATCGAGGCGTTGGAGCAAATGCCTTCTTATTTCAAATTCATGAAGAAAATTTTGGGGAAGAAGAAGAAATTGGGAGAATATGAGATGGTGGCACTGACTGAGGAGTGCAGTGCTATCCTGCAGAAGAAATTGCCCCATAAACTCAAGGACCCAGGGAGCTTTACATTTCCTTGCACAGTTGGCAGGGTAACATGCAATAGAGCCCTTTGTGATTTGGGGGCGAGTATAAATTTGATGCCTTTGTCGGTGTTTAAGAGGTTGGAGTTAGGTGAGGCAAAACCAACCACGGTGAGCTTGCAATTAGCGAACAGAACGGTGGTGCACCCCAGGGGGAAGATTGAGGACGTTCTTGTTAAAGTAGGAAAATTCTTTTTCCCTGCGAATTTCCTCATTCTTGACATGGATGAGGATGCGGAGATTCCCATCATATTGGGGAGACCGTTCTTGGCAACAGGGAGAGCCCTGATTGATGTAGAGAAGGGAGAGCTGACACTGAGATTAGAAAATGAAGAAATGGTGTTCAAAGTGTTCAACCACGTTATTGAACCACCGATCATGAGCAGGTGCTTTGCAATCAGCACTGTCAGAACTTCTTGTGAGCCAGTGCAAGCCACAACAAGGGAGATAAGCCCACCAAAACAGGTACATGATGCTGAACCTCCGCCAAAGCAGGTATGTGATACCGAACCTTCTCTTGAAAATAATTATAAGAAGAAAAACAGAAGGAGAAAAAGAAAAATGTTGAAAAAGTGGATTGGTTGTGGGGTTAATCTACCCCACACCTCTTGATTTAACGAACTTGCGTCCGGCTAAAAGACGTTAAAGACAGCGCTACTTGGGAGGCAGCCCAAAGTTTTTTAATTTATTTTACTTTAATGAAGTTAGTTTTCACTAAGAACAGTCTCACGGAGGTATTGTTATGTGTTGTGATGACATGTGCAGGGCCAACAATTTGGAGGGCGAAAACTGAAGATAAGCCAAGGATCGCGGCACGCGGCGCTAAAAGAGCGTAACCGCAGAAATTCAGCGCCGGCGCGCCTGCGAGCAGGTCGCGCGCAAAAGAGCGTAAAAGCAGAGATTCAGCGCCGCGGCGCCAAAAATCCAGAAATTTTTTGAAGTCTAGGCGCCGCGGCGCAGGAAGTTCAGAAGAGTGCAGTAAATTGGGCGCCGCGGCGCCAGTTGCAGGGCCGCGGCGCCGAGGCGGAAATCCAGAAATTAAAGACGCCCCAAATCCGATTTTTCCCCAATTCCAAATCAAAACCTAAACCTTCCTCTCCACAAAAACCACGAAAATCCACACTTTACCTAAAAATCTTCCATTAACCAAACCCAAACACAACCAAAGTTCTTAAATTCCCTAAACCTTAACCATCCTAAACAACTACCCTCCCCCCATTACCTCAAATCATCATTAGGTGCAAGAGAATCTTGAAGAACACCGTCAAAGGTAATCTTTATCTTTTCTTGAGAGCTTCACTATAATCAGAAGGAGGTAGTATATTTGAGGATGTGTTGTATCTGTGAAGGTGTGGGGGTGTTGAAGTTGGTTGTGAGACTTTGAGGAAGAGTATACGAGGTGAGTGTAGGGTGTTGTGCAGGAGCCTCTTGAGTGAAGCGGGTGATAGGTGTCAGAAATTGCTGATCGTGAGTGATAGTGTTGGTTAACGCTTGTCGTACAAAGGAAACGCCGCAAAAGTTATCTAAAAATGTCCGCAGAAAGAAAAGAGCTTCCACATCCACCTCAAATTTCAATATGATGATACTAGGTTTGTCAGCCAAAGAGCTCATGATAGATACAAAAAACTTAGTACTAGGCCCTTAATCCCTGAAAGATGAATGGATTATCAAAGGGAGTCACTTGGGGAGGGGGATGTATATGAGCCCATTCGGGCGATGATTGAGATGATGGGGTGGAAAAGATTTGTAAACCGGGAAAAGATAGCACCAATGAACACAGTGATGGTGAGAGAATTCTATGCTAATTTTCCGGAGAATGTGGACGATAGATGCTTCGTGAGGGGACGATATGTGTCTGTGACGGCAGAAGTGGTGAATGTGTTATTGAAAACAGTTGATGTTGAAGGAGGAGATAATGATTGGAGCTATTTTAGAACATGGTTCAGAAACTCCAACAACATCGACTAGAATGTCGTAGCAAGCACAATGAGCTACCCTGGGGCTGCATATGAATTTGCCAGAAATGGGTCAAGAGGACTGAGCAGGTGTCAGTTCAACAAAGCAGCCAAGGGTTGGTTGTATTTCGTCAGTGCCCGCCTGATTCCATCAATGCACTTTACCAGAGTGCCAGAAGACAGAATCAAATTGATATATGGAATTATGTCGGGGAAGACGATTGATGTTGGGAAGGAGATAGTGCAAAATATCGAGAAACCAAAGAAAGTTGGTAACAACAAAGCGGGTTGGGACACGACTCACTTATTACATGTTTATGCTCCATAAACGGGTCCCAACCCTACCCATCGATACTTATGAGAAAAACCAACTTCCCGGTCATACGATAGTGCACTCCTTCCTGCACTCCAATCCCAAAGAGCAGCACGAAGAAGATCAACACCAGCAGCACCACCACCAGCAGCAGCAGAGGCTGCCACGGATGAAGATGAGCCTGAAACAGAGGCTCACTATGAGGCAGGAAGCAGCCAACAGCCACTCACAGAATCAGAACAACCAGTGCCTATGATGGAGCAGCTGCTCCAGAACCAAAGAAGGATGATGCAGAATTTTGACACGGTGATACAAGGACAACAAGAATTGAGGGAGAGAATTGACGAGATGAGTTCCTTGTTCAACCAGTGGTCAATGCACTATCCACCGCCACCGCCACCATTTTAAACCAAGTCTGTAAGTTGTCTTGTTTCTTTTATTTTCTTTGAGTCTTGCACACATTGGGGACAATGTGTGATTTAAGTTTGTGGGGGTGTCTTATTTGTGTCTTATTGTTGTAGTATGTTTGAGTCTTTTTAAATTGTTTTGTATATTTTTTAGTCACAATTTTTTTTCTTTTTGAGTCATAATTTTCTGTCAAAGATCATGCATGTTGTAGTTACTAGAAACACCTAGTGAAGTAAGGTGGAATAATGTAATGGAATTAGAAGCAACTATCTAAACACTTAGGTTAGATATGCCAAAAACTCATGAAATCTGTCTATTTGGGGTTTCTGCTTGAATTGTGCATTGTTAAATGATTAAAATCTATGTGTATGATTGCTTGCTATTTGAGGCGAAATAGTTAGGATATGCATGTTAGGGAGATGACTCATGCATTTCTTTGTTAGCCAATTCTTACCACTCTTTTCTATCCCTGACATTAAAAAAATATCTCTAGTCAGCCCCATTGAGCCTAAACATGAAACTTTTTCTTTGACACCCTATATTCCCACACTTGTGCCATAAGTAAAAATGTGAAATGGTTGGAATAGAATGTGTTAAAAAAAGAGACAAAAAGAGTGAACAAGTTTGATGCACCCCAATAAAAAAGTAATAAGAAATAAACAAAAGCCTAAGTTTGGGGTGCTTGTTATTCATAATACACTTCACTCTCTCAAGACAAAAGAGAGGAAAGATAGATATGAAGTGAAGAAATGAAATCAAAAGAAAAGGGAAAAATTGAAAAGCTAAAGAGCTTATGGTACAGAAAATGAGCATAAATGCCTATTTTTACCTACCCATGCCTAAGCCTACATTACAACCCTGAAAAGTCCTGAAGATCTCTTATATGCATATCCATGATTAGTGGAGAATAGCAAGTAAAAATGCCATAGGATTTTTGAAATTGACATGCATAATTCAGTATTCTTACTTTCATTAAGTATGATTAAAATGAGTTTGCGAAATATCTAGCTTAATGTGTTTAGAATGCTAAAATTTCATGCTATATGTTCCTGAATATTATTCTGCTAACCTTCATGTTTTTCTAAGTAACACTAATGCAGCAAAGTGATCAATGTCGTTGAGTATTCTATTTTTCTTTCTCTATGTGTCTTTATTTCTTTCTTTTTGATCTTTGCTCGAGGGCGAGTAAAGGTTAAGTTTGGGGGTATTTGATCGGTGTATTTTATATACACTTTTTGAGTCAGTTTTAGTTAATCTTTTATCCATTTTTGTACAAATATGTGTCGTCTTAGGATAGATTTTCTTTCTTTTGAGTCATATTGGTTAAAGTGGCTCATTGGCGGAAAAGGAGCAAAAAGAGGACAAAAACGGAGGTTCCAGAGCTCGAAATGCGAGAAAGTGGCAAACCAGGCACAGACACAGTCACACATGGCGCCCACCAAGAGGCTGGGGCCACTGCCAAGATTCAGAGGCTTGCAGTTCCGGCCATGGGCGCAACAGAAGCACATGCCGACGCGGGAAAAATCAGAATTTCGAATGAATTATGGGCCAGGCCTGAAGGAAAACCCTGCACTCATTTTTGAAACTATAAAAGGAGAACCCTATAGCAGTTTTAAGGGTTCCCTTTCTTGCCAATTCACAACACATCTTGGAGTTCAAGATTGGAGACTTTTCTTTAGTAATTTCTTGTTTCTCTTTTACTTTATTTTCAGTTTATGTTGGATATTGAATTAGTTCTTGTCATGTCTATGGCTAGGAACTAATTCGAATATAGGGTTTTTCATGTCAATTCTCTTGAACCTTATATTTATGAATTAATGCATGTTTGTGGTTTTTCTTCTAATTGTTGAGATTTATTCAATATATGTTTTGATTGCTTGGTAATTACTTGATCATTAATTATAATAACTTATATGATTTCTAACCGAAATCCGAAAGGGGAGGTTGTGAATATGTTGAAGTTGGATAGACATAGGTTGAATCGTGGATGAAAATACTTCGATTACTTGTGTAGCATTAATAAGGTTTTTGTTCTTAATCCTCCTCTAGAGTCAACCTTATCACCGAAAGGTAGAAAGGTGTTATCAGTCGAGTGTTTATATAACCTTAACAGGAGTATAAAACGGATTAGTAAACCTGCTATCTCCAATAGAAGAAGAACCATAGTCAATTGCATTAATAAGTAAGTTAAGCGGATAGTTGAGGAGACTTGGAAGCCCTATTTCCATCATTACTGAGTAAAACAACATAGTTAATTAGTTTTTATAATTATTAGTCATAAACAATAAATCAATTATCGGTCACCAAATAGATAACAAGGAATAGAAGTTGGTACTTGAACACTAATCCCTGAGGACGATAACTCGGTCTTCCAAGACTATATTACTTGACTCGACACGTGCACTTGCGTTTAAGTGTGTGCATAAATCGCGCATCAAACATGTTTAAAACATACAAAGCATAAGTGGAAAACCAACTTGACAAAAGAATTAAAACTCTAAGGTCGGATAGATGTGGTGAATATAAATCTAATGAGTTCAAGGAATTCTGTTCCACTCATGGTATAATTCATCAAACCACTGCGTCATATACTCCACAACAAAATGGAGTTGTCGAACGAAAGAATATAACATTGAAGAATATGATAAATTCAATGTTGGTTAGTTCGGGTGCACCTCCAAGTTTATGGGGTGAGGCATTAATTACTGCGAATATGATATTGAATAGAATTCCTCAAAAGAAAAGTGATCAATCTCCATACGAATTATGGAATGGAAGATTGCCTACTTTCAAAAGGATGAAAGTGTGGGGTTGCCTAACAAAACAAGTTCCCTTACCAAAGAGAACTAAACTTGGACCAAAAATAGTAGATTGCATTTATGTTGGTCTTATCAATAATAGTGCGGCATATAAGTTTTTGGTGTATCATTCCGATGTTAAAGGTATTCACAAAAACACACTTATGGAATCTGTTGAAGCCGAATTTTTTGAGGATATTTTTCCTTTTAATGACAAGGATAAAAGTGTTCCTAATTCTAAGAAGAGGACACTGCCTCAAAATGATGATAATCTTACTTTATCGGTTCAAGAAGAAAATTTTGATCCAAGGAGAAGTAAACGTGGTAAAATGGCCAAAGATTTTGGACCAGACTTTATGACCTTTTTCGTTGAAGGAGAACCTCAAACGTATGTGGCTGCTATGGAAACATCCGAAGCACCTTATTGGAAGGAGGCTATCCAAAGTGAAGTAGAATCCATTGTACAAAATGATACATAGATATTGGTTGATCTTCCTCCGGGACAAAAACCAATAGGCCATAAATGGATCTTTAAACGGAAGTTAAGACCTGATGACACTATAGAGAAATATAAAGCTCGGATAGTAGCCAAAGGATTCCGACAAAAGGAAGGTGTAGATTTCTTCGATACCTACTCACCAGTGTCTAGAATTACGTCTATAAAGACGCTAATTGCTATAGCAGTGTTAGGCGTATTTTGTATACGCCTTTTGAGTCATTTTTAGTTGGTATTTTACTCATTTTTGTTGTGTTTAGTATAGTAGTAGGTTTGTTTTTCTTTCTTTTGAGTCGCAGTGGTACAAAAAGGCAAAATGGCAAAAAGGAACGAGAAATTGGCAGAAAAAGTGCTCCCGAGGCGAAAAGGACAAAAGTTGGCAACCAGAGCAAAAGAAGGCAGCACCGCGGTGTCACTATACAGAACCGAGGTGCCATATTTACCGAGGAGTCACAGGACTTTCAGCACCGCGGTGCCATCAGGCAGTACCGCGGTGCCATTTGTGCTGAGAAGCTGCAGGAGTTTCGGCACCGCGGTGCCGGTATGCAGAACTGCGGTGCCGACACGGAAAATTTCAGTTCCGAAGGCAAATTGGCTAAGGGAAGATTGGTCAATAGGATACGAAAATTAGAGGATATTTAAGCCCTAGGGATTAATGTTATGGGGGAGGTTGGTCAATCTACAACACAACACAACAGAAGACGGATTTAGAGCTACAATTGGAGACTTTATTCTACGTAATTTTCTTTCTTTCGTTTTTAATTCAGTTTATGTATGAATATTGTGTTAGTTCTTAGCGTGACTATGGCTAGGAGCTAAACACTCTATTAGGGCTTTCCTTATGAATCACTTGAAACTTTTATTCATGAATTAATGCAGTAGTTTGATTTATTCTTCACTTGATTAAGATTTAGTCAATATTTTGGTATGAATGTTTGATAATTAATTGATCACTAATTATCATAATCTATATGATTTTGAATAAAAAACCAAAATGAGAGATTTTGATATGCTGTAATTGACTAAACGTAGGTTAACATCGCGGACGAAAGTACCCCGATACTTGTGTAGCATTATAGGTTACTGTTCTTAATCCTCCCATGTGGTAAATCCTATCATAGAAATATAGAAGGGTTTTGCACTGGGGTTGAGTGATTATATGTCCTAACTAGAATATAAGACAATCTAGTTAACCGTTATCTTAACGAAGAAGAAGAATTATTCTAGTCGCATTAAGGATTGAATAAAGTGGATAGTCGAGGATTTTGGAAGCCCTAATTCATTCATAACTGATTACAACTTTATTGGTTTAAATCTTGCAATTATTCTAGTAGTTAAATAAAAACCTCAATCAAATATCGATTGTCAAATAGATAACATAAAATAGATGAACGGTACTTAGAAACCAGTCTATGTGGACGATATTCGGTCTTACAGACTATATTACTTGTGAACGATGCGTACGCTTGCATGAGCATTCGAAATATCGCTAACAAGGTTTTGGCGCCGTTGCCGAGGACTGGCGTACATCTAATATCGAATCATTTGTTTTTATTTCTACTTTGGCGTTATTTTTTATTTTAATTTTAATTTTAATTTTAATTTTTACTGTCAGAACCGTGTGTCTTGATTTGTTTATTGATTTTGATTTGTTTCAGGAATCTAGTGTATGCGAATAAGGAGAGGAGCAGATATACTTGTTCCCTTAAATCCTGAAATTGAGAAAACCTGCAAACAAAACAGGTGCAACAAAAGGATATATGAGTCAGTGACCATGAAAAACGAACCAAATCAGAATGGGGCGGACAATGAGGTTCCTGAGAATGCAGGGGAGCCAATATAGGTCCCAGCAGAGAGAAGTTTGAGGGACTATGTTCTTCCCACGATCACAGGTGCACAGACTTGCATCAGGCTCCCAGCTATAAGGGCCAACAACTTTGAGATCAAGTCAGTCATCCTGAGCGGTCCGTAACTCAAGATAATTTGGGGATCGCCATCCAAGATCCCCACATGCACATTGCAAACTTTCTGGAGTTGTGTGCCACTTTCAAATACAATGGCATTACTGACGATGCCATTAGACTGAGGCTCTTCCCGTTCTCACCGAGGATGAGCCAAAAGTCGGTTGAACTCATCGCCCGCCAACTCCGCTACTACCGGCAGACTGGCCCAAAAGTTTCTAGCAAAGTTCCTCCCTCCTTCCAAAGCAACAAAGTAAGGGGAGAGCTGAATAACTTTTATCAGGTGGATGGTGAATCACTCTAACGATTCATGGGAGCGATTCAATGATCTGCAAAGGAAATGCCCACATCATGGCATTGAGAAGTGGATGTTAGTCCACATTTTTTATAATGGGCTGAGTGTTACTACTCATACCATCATTGATGCTGTGGCAGGGGGTGCTTTAATATGAAAGAGTGTCAATGAGGCACATGAGTTACTGGAAGATATGACTGCCAAAAATCATCAAGGGGAAGATGACAGGTCAGTGACCAGCAAGAAGGCTATGGGCATACATGAACTAGATATCATCACTACCCCAACGACGCAGCGGCCCTTTGACGGCTAATCGCAAAGATAACACCATGTCCGTGAATGCAGTCCAGCTGCCTGTGAATTGTGACATTTGTGGTGGACCACATTCCTTTGACAGATGCACAGCGGTGGACCCTAGTAATGTGCCAATGGAGCAGGTACAGGCGGTTGGGAACTTTCAGAGGCCTTATAATTCTAACACATACAACCCAGGGTGGAGAAATCACCCTAACTTTTCATGGAGGAACGATCAGCCTCAGTAGCAACCATATCAAGGTGGTTACCAGAATCAGCAGGTGCAAAATTAGGCCACTTCATCCCAGCAGTTTAGACCACCTATACAACAGGAGAAGCCTGATGAACTGAGAACTGCATTTCTTACACTCACCAATTCATAGAATCAGTTCATAACTGAAACAAGGTCCTCTCTCAGGAGCTTGGAAACACAGGTTGGGCAACTTGCAAAGATGGTAACCAACAGGCCACAGGGCACTCTCCCAAGCAATACAGAGGTAAATCCTATAGAGTAGTTTCAAGCAGTGTTATTGAATAGTGAGCAATGGAGCGTGTTGCTCTCACCACGATGGTAAGTGAGAAGGAGTGTGAGAAAGCAGCTGAAGTAGAGAATGAGGGGGTCACTGAGGACCGCCCTACAGTTGAGACAGCTCCACAAACACCTTTGATGGAGTACGTTGATAGAATCCCTTACCCTCAGAGGTTACAAAAGAAGGCAATTGATAAGCAGTTCTCCAAGTTTTTGGAGGTGTTTAAGAAACTTCACATAAATATCCCCTTCATTGAAGCACTAGAACATATGCCAGCATATTTAAATTCATGAAGGAGATACTTGGAAAAAAGAGAAGGCTAACGGATTATGAGACAGTATCTTTGATAGAGGAGTGCAGTGTCATCCTGCAAAAGAAACTGCATCCTAAACTGAAGGATCCAGGGAGCTTCACCTTGACCTGCACTATTGGTAAGGTGACATGCAACAAGGCGTTGTGTGATCTAGGGGCCAGTATCAATCTTATGCCTCTGTCTGTCTTCAAGAGATTAGGTTTGGGTGAAGCCAAACCAACCACAGTGAATTTGCAGTTGGCCGACCGAACCGTAGTGCACCCCATAAGCATAATAGAAGATGTGCTGGTCAAGGTGGGAAAGTTCTTCTTCCCAACAGACTTTCTCATTCTTGATATGGAAGAAGATGATGATGAAATACCCATTATTTTGGGGAGACCATTCCTTGAAATTGGGAGAGCCCTGATTGATGTAGAAAAGGGAGAACTGAGACTAAGGGTTCAGGAGGAAGAGATGGTGTTCAAAGTATTCAATTCCACCATTGAATCCCAAGCCATCAACAAGTGTTTCGCAGTCAGCACAGCTGACACAGCAGTTCAGCCAGCACATGCCAAAGTTAGGGAGATCATGCATACAACGGTGAACCAAATGCTGAAACAAAAATGAATGTCATGGAAGTCGTCGAACAGGTAAGTATTACTAAACCCCCTCCTGTGAAAAAGAAAAACAGAGTGAGAAAGAGGAGGATGATTTTGAAATTTATAGGTAGTGGAGTTAAAATACTCCAATGATTTAATGAGTAACATGCGTCCGGCTATAAGACGTTAAAGACAGCGCTACTTGGGAGGCGACCCAATAATTTTTTTAAATTATGCAATTTAGTTTAATTAGAACAGTCTCACTTTTGATATTTTGTTGTGTGGTGATGCAGGTGAAGGAATGGGACATGAAGCAGGAAAACAACGCTGAAAAATACTGAATCAGGAATTTCAGCACCGCGGTGCCATCATGCATTACCGCGGTGCTTAAAAGATCGAGCGGCCTCATGAGTGTAGGCAACTGCGGTCACATGCGATGCGGTGCCTGAACACGTTTCCAGAAAATAAAAAGCACTAAAATAGACAATGTAGTATCCGCTGTCACCACCACCATTTTGAGCCAATGTATGTCTGTAAGTCGTCTCATTTGAATTTTTGAGTCTTTTACACATTTGGGACAATGTGTAGTTTAAGTTTGGGGGAGAGTTTTCATTTTATTTTATTTTTGTGAGTCTTTATTTTATTTTTGTGAGTCTTTTGTTGTTTTTTTGTTTTATATGTGAGTCTTTTGTTGTTTTTGTGTTTTATGTGAGTCAATTTTTTTATCATGCATGATGTGCTTATTTGGAACGCCTAGTGAACTAAGTGGGATAATGTAATGGAATGAGAAGCTAAAATTTGTGTGCTTAAGTTAGATATGCCAAAAATTCATGAAAATTTGATTATTTTGAATATTTGATGCTTAGCCTATGTGTTGTCAAGTGAAAAATGTCTGTGAAGTCTGTTTGCTTGTTATTTGAGGCGAAATAGTTAAAATGTACATGTTAGGTAGATGATTCAGACATTTCTTTGATAGTCCTTCTTACCCTTCATTACCTATCCTGACAATAAATTGTATCTCTGTCAGCCCCGTTGAGCCTAAAATGGGTTATTTTCTTTGACACCCCATGATTCCCTTGTGTGTCATAAGCAGTAATTGAATAAAGGGATGAAAAAAGTGTGAAAAGTGAATACAAAAAAAGAGTGAAAAAGTGATGCATCCCAATAAAGAAAATGTAAAAGCTTAAGTTTGGGGGTGCCTATGTGAATGTGTTTCATGCTCTCAAAAAGAAAAGAGGGGAACGATAGGTATGAACTGAAAAAGAATACCAAGAATAAGGACAAAACGGTTGAATGAGAACAACACTTATGGTACGTAATTTGAGACGAAATGCCGACTTTTACCTACCCCTGCCTAAGTCTACATTACAACCCTGAAAAGTCCTGAGGATCTCTAGTATGTATGTCTATGATTAGTGGAGAATAGCAAGTACACAGGCCCGTAGACTAAATGAAATTGACATGCATAGGTTAAATATTCATGCTTCCATTACTTGTGATTGAAATGAATTTGCGAAATATCTGACTTGAAATTCTAGATTGCTGAATTCATGTTATATATGTTCCTCCATATTATCCCAACTGACGTTCATGTGTTTCTAAGTACTTGTGCAGCTGCTTGATTTGAGTATTTGAGTCTTTTGTTTTTGTGTTTTTGTTTTGTTTTGATCTTTGCTCGAGGGCGAGCAAAGGTTAAGTTTGGAGGTGTTTGTTAGGTGTATTTTGTATACGCCTTTTGAGTAATTTTTAGTTGGTATTTTACTCGGTTTTGTTGTGTTTAGTATAGTAGTAAGTTTGTTTTTCTTTCTTTTGAGTCACAACGGTGCAAAATGGCAAAAAGGAACAAGAAATTGGCAGAAAAGGTGCTCCCGAGGCGAAAAGGACGAAAGTTGGCAACTCATAACGAAAAAAGGCAGCATCGCGGTGCCACTATGCATAATCGCGGTGCCATATTTACCGAGAAGTCACAGGACTTTCAGCACCGCGGTGCCATTTGTTCTGAGAAGCTGCAGGAGTTTCGGCACCGCGGTGCCGGTATGCAGAACCACGGTGCTGACACGGAAAATTTCAGTTCCGAAGGCAAATTGGCTAAGGGCAGATTGGTCCATAGGGCATGAAAATTAGAGGATATTTAAGCCCTATGGATTAATGTTATGGGGGAGGTTGGTCAATCTACAACACAACACAACAGAAGACGGATTTAGAGCTACAATTGGAGACTTTATTCTACGTAATTTTCTTTCTTTCGTTTTTAATTCAGTTTATGTATGGATATTGTGTTAGTTCTTAGCGTGACTATGGCTAGGAGCTAAACACTCTATTAGGGTTTTCCTTATGAATCGCTTGAAACTTTTATTCATGAATTAATGCAGTAGTTTGATTTCTTCTTCACTTGATTAAGATTTAGTCAATATTTGGTATGAATGTTTGATAATTAATTGATCACTAATTATCATAACCTATATGATTTTGAATCAAAAGTCGAAAGGAGAGATTTGGATATGCTGTAATTGACTAGACATAGGTTAACATCGCGGACGAAAGTACCCCGATACTTGTGTAGCATTATAGGTTACTGTTCTTAATCCTCCCATGTGGTAAATCCTATCATAGAAATATAGAAGGGTTCTGCACTGGGGTTGAGTGATTATATGTCTTAACCAGAATATAAGACAGTCTAGTTAACTGATATCTTAACGAACAAGAAGAATTATTCTAGTCGCATTAAGGATTGAATAAAGTGGATAGTCGAAGATTTTGGAAGCCCTAATTAATTCATAACTGATTACAACTTTATTGGTTTAAATCTTGCAATTATTCTAGTAGTTAAATAAAAGCCTCAATCAAATATTGATTGCCAAATAGATAACATAAAATAGATAAACGGTACTTAGAAACCAGTCTCTGTGGACGATATTCGGTCTTACAGACTATATTACTTGTGAATGATGCGTACGCTTGCGTGAGCATTCGAAATATCGCTAACAAGCAGCGATTCACAATTTGGAAATACACCAAATGGATGTGAGGACTGCATTCTTAAATGATGAACTAGATGAAGAAATATATATGGAACAACCCGAAGGGTTTGTTAAGAAAGGTCAAGAGAAGAAAGTCTATAAGTTGGTTAAGTCGTTATATGAACTTAAACAAGCGTCAAAGCAATGACATGAGAAGTTTGATAATACATTATTATCAAATGGTTTTCAAATAAACGAATGTGACAAATGTGTCTATATTAAGGAATGTAATAATGCATATGTCATTAAATGCTTGTATGTGGATGATATGCTAATTATGAGAATAAATAAGGATGTAATTCATCAAACTAAGAAGACGTTGCATGCCGCTTTCGATATGAAAGATATGGAAATAGCGGATGTCATTCTTGGTATTAGAATTCAAAGGAATTTTGAGGGTTATATATTAACTCAATCCCACTATGTTAAGAAGGTTCTTAGAAAATTTGGACACTATGATGATAGACCGGTGGTTACGCCATTTGATCTCGTTTGTCACCTTAAGAAGAATGAAGGTGAAAGTGTGTCTCTATTGGAGTATACGCAAGTTCTTGAAAGCTTAATGTACATAATGAATTGTACGAGACCGGATTTAGCATATACAGTGAGTCGGCTTAGCCGATACTCACATAATCCTGAAAATGATCATTGGGCAGCGCACTACGATATTTAAAGCATACAATGAACTATGTATTGCATTATACGAAATATCCTCCTGTATTAGAAGGATATTGTGATGCTAATTGGATTTCCAACCATTCAGAGAGTAAGTCCACAAGTGGGTATGTATTTACGCTTGGTGGAGCGTCGGTCTCTTGAAAATCATCAAAGCAAACCGTAAATACGAGATCAACTATGGAAGCAGAGTTTGTAACCTTGGATAAAGCTGTCGAAGAGGCAGAATGGCTAAGAAACTTCCTAGAAGGTATTCCGTTGTGGACAAAGCCAGTGACAGCCATTTGCATACATTGTGATAGTATGACTGCCCTGACAAGGGCAAATAATCAAATATATAATGGCAAATCAAGGTACATAAGACGACGTCATAATACAATACGAAGCTTGATGAAGAATGGAACAATTTCCATTGATTATGTAAAGTCAAAGGACAATATAGCGGATCCTTTGACAAAAGGCCTTACAAGAGAGCAAGTCGTATTTACATAGAGGGGAATGGGCTTAAAGCCAATACAATGAGTTGTGAACCGGTGGAAACCTTACCTATCATAATTGGAGATCCCATGGTTTTGGTTCAAAAGGCAAGCTAGCTGGGGAAGACTCAAGGAGCGTAAAACACACATATGCTCGTTCCTATGGTATACTAGTGTGTTAATCCGTTGACGATAAAGGGCTGAACTTTTGTTCTTAATAATATTAATAGCCTTTATAGTGGGATAGTATGGACTATTCTTGATTGATATTACCTATGTGAGATTGATGTGGGGTCGTATCTGGGAGAACCGAGATGGCTAAGTTCTCTAGAAATTCTCATGAAGATAGGAGTTGTTCATGACCAAAACGAACACAACTGTAAGAATTGAAATATGTTGATATGATATGTGTAATGTTTGTTGTCTCGATTTACTACAAAACGTGAATAGTTCAAGGCACTACGTCCACTACTTCACAAATAGATCTGATAGGTACTCACTACGAGCAGTTCAAGTCCAAAAGACACCGTCTCCGATGCATGTCATATCACGTTTGACAGAAATGACGATAAGTTCATTTTATCTTATTTTCTATCCACATGTGGGGTATTGTTAGATGTGTGAATAGAAAACGTGGGTATTGTTGGAACTTGTACACGAAGAAAAGATTAAGTGATCAAAAATACGTGAAATATTGCGCTGTGAATTTAAGGCACGTACGCCATGAGGCGTGGGCACGCTGAAACTCGAAGAGCCTCAGAATTCCGGTGCCACAGCGTGGCTTGCGGCGCGGCTACTGCAGAATCCGATTTTCCAGTTTGAACCAAAAGTTAACTCTTCACATAGAGTCACAACCTTTGATGAATGGCTGTTTAAGGTCGAAAATAAATGTTATATAAGCATGATGATCACTTGTTAGAAAGAATGAACACAATTAACTAGATTAATCTTCAGATTTGAGAATCAAAATCATTTTGAAGAATCTTTCTTGTTGCTTCTTCTTCCAAAACCAAATTTCTGAAGAACACATAAAGTAGATTCGCCAGAAGTGAATTTTTTGTGCTAGAACTTCACTTAGATAGTTGTATCATCAAGGCAGACGTCCGAAAAACTGCAGCACAAGCGGGGACGAATTTTTGTCTTAGGTCACTGCATTTGCAGGCCTCTATCTACAAATCAAGTTAGTATATGTTTATGCTTTGTTGAATTTATTCTAGTTTATTTCAATATTGTTGGTTCCTTATTGTTGTTGAGTTCAATTATTTGAAATTCGTTTATATAATATTGTGATTAAATATTGAAGGTCTAGATTGACACTAACATGGTGGGACTTGGTCCTGTTTTCTCTTGAATTTACGCCATAAGACATTGAAATTGGACTACAAGTTGGAATAGATTAAAAACAATTGTGGCATTAGAATGTCACAATTCTCATGGAAAACCAGGTTCAAATCCCAGCAAAAATCTTATAGTATAATTTATCTCTGTGTGACCTATATGTCACGGGTTCGTTGATTATGAGTATTTTGTTCATAACTTCGTTTGGGCGAAATTATTTCTTTTCCCTTTCAAGGAAATATATGTTCAAATAATTCAACATTTCTTGATTCCATGATCGTACCCTCATGGATATCAGGTATCTCCGACTTATATACTAAGAAGCGATAATCACTACTGTTATTTGCATATCTCATTAATATGCAATCTACAGTCTTAGGTCCAATTTTGACATGTTTTGGTTTAAATACTTCGACCTTTGCCAAACAGCTCCACACTTTCAAATATTTGTAAGTGGGTTTCTTTCCTTTCCATTAGTCATATGGGGTTTTATCCTTACGCTTATGCGGAACTCTATTGAGAATTGTATTTGCGGTAAGAATCACTTTGCCCCACATATTTTGGGCTAAACCGGAATCTATAAGTAAGACATTCATCATTTCCTTTAACGTACGGTTTTTGCGCTCGACAATACCGTTAGACTGAGGCGAGTAAAGAGCGGTCGTTTGATGAACAATGCCAAATTAAGCAAAGTATTCTTCAAACAGTGCTACGTATTCTCCCCATCTATCACTACAAATTGTCTTGATTTGTAGGATTAGTTGATTTTCAACTTTTGCGTTGTAACATTTAAATGTTTCAAACGCTTTACTTTTCAACAAGTAAACATAAAAGTACATTGTACTATCATCAATGAAAGTCACAAAGTACTTGTTCCCCCTCTAGTTTGTACAAACTTTAAATCGCATATATCGGTGTGAATAGGTTCTATAGGAGTGGTATTTCTTTCGACTGAATGGAAAGACGATTTGGTTAATTTTACCTCTACGCACACCTCACATTTTAAATATTTCAATATCTTTTCATATCATATACAAATTCACATTTATATGATCAAATAAAATAATAATATATGTTCAATCAAGAATCAGACTCATATTTAAAAGACACGGACGGTTCTCCAAATCCCAAGTCAGTATCGACGACATCATTTCCCATGTGTCTACCGTAGCAATATATATAGCCACTTTGAACATGTTAAGGTAAGAAGATAAGAACCATGATATATGCGATTTTAGGAACATATGATCACTACTTAATGATGTCAATTACTTACAACATTATTATACTGTAATCTCAATATTATTGTTAGTAAAGCTAAAATTTCAATCTTTTCAATGGAATTCCCACTAATTCATTGTAGCCTTTTTATAATTCATATGAAACAAATTAAATCCAGTAAATCATTTCTCTGAATTTTAAATTATTCTAACAACTTTCAAGTATAGATATTATCCATCAAAACGAAGGAATTCATATCATCCAACAACTTGAAAGTAGAATTCACATGATCTTTATGCAACATATTTATGCTATGATAAAAAAAAATTGGCGTAAAATAACAAATTTATAATAAACATATCAAATATGTAATTTCTAAACTTATTCAGAATGCATTTCATGATCATCACAAGTGATTCATCTGTCCTAGTATATATATGTGAAATAAATTTCACAAAAATCATAAGGGGTAGAAATTTATAAATAACTAATAAATTAAGTTAAGAAAATAGAACCCGATATTTACAATTCCTTCTTGTGATCACTTTGATTTTCAAGTTTGTGCCAATGTCAATGACACTTCTGTGATTAGGGAGATTAAAAAAGGAAGAGTCACCAAATTGCATGGGCATCTTTAGTGAAACGTTGCCATTGTTTTAATGAAATTAGTACCCAAAAACTTTTTTTGGACATTCACTTTGGAAACTGACATGAGCAAGGACAACAACATTCCCTTGAACAGCAGAACCAGAAGCAATATTTGAAACAGACATCTTTCGAACACTTAGAAAATTTTGTTTTAAACTGTAGGTAATAATAGTGTCAGAAAGGTTAAACAGAATAAAAGTTGAGTCAAGAGGTGGTTCTATTTTTAAGAAAAAATTACACCGTATATATGCTTTTACGGAAATGGACAATAGTCTCCCAACGTTTCAGATTAGTTGCAACGTTTGGTTATCTCCGAAACTTTCAGGGACCAAAAAGAAAATTTCAGCCCGTGACCAGAGTCGAACCGGACCGGACGGGTGGCGCCTGTGTGGGGCTTAGCCCCGAACCCAAGCTCACCTAGGTACTCCCCTTCTAAACACATGAGTCACCCCTTGGGGTCCCAAACCTTTATTCAAAACTAGAGTTTATATAGTGCACAATCCTTCCATCTTCTATCTATGTGGGAGATTTATTTATTTGGCCAAAACAATCCATATATTCATGTCTCAAACACTTTACTTTGTGTACCAATATCTCTTTCATTTCTTAACGAAATTTTGACGATACTTGGCACTAATATCATCTACTAATTTAGTAGACTAAGCATGTGCGAAGAAACGATGTTTCCGACATGCGAGGTCCCACGTGTTTAAGACTAAAGACGGGAGAAACTCAATCTCACATAGTTAAATTTCCAACCGGATTCGATACCAGTATTTCTTAATTATACCAAAAACCTAATGCCAACTAAATGCAGATACGAAATTTATATGGAAATCAGTTTCCTAATTCAAACAACCAAAGGAAGAATTATAGATTTAGTATCTATTTATCAAGTTTAATAATGAAAACATCCAAAGAATAGTATTTTCTCTATCTCAATTTTTGTGTTACGGTGCCAATTTTCAATGTTAAATTTCTTAATTTTAACGGTGAAATCGAAAGTAAAGTCTTTAATTTTTAAAAATAAAATGTATATATTAAAAATTACGTAAAAATATTATCTATCATAATAATTAATAATTTAAAAGATATATAAAAAATTATTTGACTCTTAAAATTCGAACGCGATAAAAATTGGACGAAAGGAGTAGTAAAATTTTGGAATCCCATGATCCAATATAACTCCATAGAAAGTTTTTGAAGTATTAGTACTTATCAAAGAAGAGCAACTTTTGTAGCATGTCATGTCACACCTTTTAATACTTTGGAGCTCAATATCTTCGTCGCGATTAGAGATGACAATAGATTCTGAATTCGGTCCAGATTCGGTGAATTTGGATTAGATCCGAATCCGTTTTTGACGGATCAGATCTGAATCTTGTATTTGAGATTCGTATCTGGTCCAAATATATTTGGGTTATTTAATGCCTTTTTCTCCTTATTTTTTTCTTTTTCCCTTTTCCATTTGACTTTATATGGTTATAAGGCTGATTAACCAACCATTTCTATATATCTATCGATCTAAATGAGTTTTTGTTTATGTGAAATGGACGAGCAGTTTTTTTTTGTTCAAAGTATATGAATGGTATGTACGTGAAAATGTCAATTTTACCTCTAAACTATTTCGAATCGGACTTCTTTGTTCTCCATTTGGTTTTTGACGCACCAGTGAACAAAATATTTTTGTGCCAAAATCAAAAGGAAAGATAAAATTATCTCATTTCAAATGGTTAGTGGTATTTTTAGTCTGTTTTCTTTAAAAAAAAATTAGATTCCTCCATGAACCATAGCGGCATATGTTAGTTGTACAATCTATTGAGAAAATATCCTTTGGAGATTTGTATCATCCATCATCTAACACCTCTGTATTTTTAAATATCCTTGCTAGCATACCACTGTTGTTGGAAGTGTCCAGTAAAAGCAATTTTCAATAGATCCCATATGTGATAATAACATTATTCAATGCAAAAAAAAGTATATGTGGATCCAGATCCGATCCGTGGATCCGGTGAATCCGATAGATCCGAATGTGAATCTGATTTTTATGAACCCGATGGATCTAAATTCGGATCTGGATCCAGATATAAAAAATGAATCTGAATCTGAATCTAATAGAATCCGATCCAGATTTGATCTGTTGTCATCCCTAACCGCGACCATCACCTTTGGTGTGTAAATCAATTGTTGTTTTTCAAAAGGTTAACAAAACACGTGAATGAATAAAATTGAGAGTGAAAAAGTTACAATCAATCACGATGAAATATCTCGTTTTTATTAAAGTTAGGATCGTACACTCCCACATACTTTTAGCAATAACCCATATGAATAATAAGAAAATATTAGAAGCACTTGCAGATTCATAATACATTTTAATATATACCAAATATACATCGAGTATAACACTGTTCCGTGAACAATGCTCGGGACTGGGCCGCGACGCTGTGGGCTTCATTTAACACACCCCCGCAGTCATAGCGGACGATCTTCGTACGCTGAGACTGTCTCTAAAATCTTCAAAAAGGACCGAGGGAAGACCCTTTGTAAAGATGTCTGGAATTTGATATTTGGAAGGGACATGAAAGACGCGTACTTGTCCTTTAGCTACCTTCTCTCTAACAAAGTGAATATACATCTCTATGTGTTTAGTACACTAGTGTTGAACTGGATTACCAGAAAGGTAGATGACACTTATATTGTCACAATACACTAAGGTAGCTTTCTCAATAAGACAATGAAACTCTAAAGTAGATTTCGTAACCAACATGACTCAGAAACCACATTGGCTACCCCTCGATACTCGGCCTCTGCACTTGAACGTGAAAGTGTGGTTGGACGCTTGACAGACCATGAGACCAAGTTATTACCTAAAAATATGCAATAACCAGACGTAGACCGTCTGGTTTCAGGACAACTACCCCAATCAACATCTGTATAGGAGACAAGTGTAGACGTCGACGAATGATACAAATGCAAACCATACTCAAGTGTTCTCTGAATGTACCTAAGGATGCGTTTGAGCGCATTCATATGTTCAACTCTGGGATCATGCATAAACAAACACACATGTTTTACGACATATGTAATATCAGGTCGCATGAACGTAAGATACTGAAGGGCGCCTGCAAGACTACGATAGCGGGACAGATCATCATAGGAAGAGTCATCTGCAGCATCCAACTTGGGTTTAGTATCAACCGGAGTAGAAGTGGACTTACAGGATGACATCCCAGCCCTCTCAATGATCTATGTTGCATACTTCTTCTGTGATAAGAACAATCCACGTGCATGACGAGTAACAACAACTCCCAAGAAATAACTCAATGGACCCAAGTCATTCATAGCAAACTCAGAACTGAACATTGTCATGATAGGCTTTCGCATCAGAAGAGGCGGTCGAGATAATATCATCCACATACAATAGTATATAAGTCATCGAAGAACCGCAACGATATATGAATAATGAATTATCAGACCTGCTGTGAGAAAAATCCATAGTCGAAACATAATCAGCAAACCTCTTATACCAAGCTCGTGGAGACTGCTTAAACTCATATTCTTCAACAAACAAACATGATTAGGGTATCTAGTATCCCTAAACCCCAAGGGCTGATGCATATACACTGTTTCCTTGAGATCATCATGTAGGAAAACATTCTTCACATATAGCTGATGAATGAGCCATGATTTTGAAAGAGTCAAGCTGAGCACAGTGCGAATGGTAGACGGCTTGACCACTGGGCTAAATGTTTCACCACAATCCACACTAACCTGCTGAGTCTTACCATCACCTACAAGACGAGCCTTACAAATGAACCATCAGAATTTTCCTTATGAGCAAAAATCCACATAGACCGGATAATATTAACACCAGATGGACGGGGTACCAACTTCCACGTCTTATTATCAATAAGAGCATTATATTCATCGGTCATGACAAATTTCCAATTATGGTCATTTAAGACTATGGATGGCAACGGGTAGGATCTGGACCGGATCCTACTAGATCCAGATCCAGATCAATTTTACATACATGTATTCATATTGATCGGTGTATTTTGTATACACTTTTTGAGTCGTTTTTAGTTAGTCTTTTGTCCCTTTTTGTACAAATAAGTGTCGTATTAGGATAGTTTTTCTTTCTTTTGAGTCAAAATGGTTAAAATGGCCAAATGGCGGAAAATGAGCTAAAAGAGGGCAAAAGAGGAGGTTCCAGAGCTTAAAAGACGAGAAAGTGGCGAACGAGGCAGAAACCCGGATCAGCGCCGCAACGCCTACTGCAGTCAAAAGCAGGGCCGCGACGCCTAATCATCAGAGAGGCTGCAGAGGTTCCAGCGCCGTGGCGCCCACAGACAGCAGAGATCAGGACCGCGGCGCCAAATCACCCGGCATCGCAGATTCTCGGCCGCGCGCAGCGAAGCGCGGCGCCGACGCGGGAAAATCAGGTTTTTAGACGAAATTCTGGGCCAGGCCTGAAGGAAAAGTTTGAGGCGGTTTTCAGCGTATAAAAGGAGAACCCTAGGCAGTTCTAAAGAGTTCCCTTTCTTGCACAACACAAGGTTTTCTTGGATTGAAGATTGGAGACCCTAAACTTAGTAATTTTCTTTTCTTTTCTCTCTTTTATTTCAGTTTTGTATGATGAACTTTGAATTAGTTCTTGTCATGTCAATGGCTAGAAACTAATTCTTTTATAGGGCTTTCCATGTTGATTCACTAGAAACTTATGTTATAAATTGATGCATGTTATGGTTATTCTTCTTTCTGTTGAGATTTATTCAATAATTGTTTTGAATGTTTGGTAATTAATTGATCACTAATTATCATTATTTATATGATTTCTAATCAAACTTCGAAAGGAGGAGGTTGTGATTATGCTGTAAGTTGGGTAGACATATTTTGGATTGGGGATAAAAATACCTCAATTATTTATGTAGCGTTAATGAGAGGCTTAACAACCCTAATTTTACGCATGGTGCGTGACGGTTAACTAGATTTTTGTTCTTAATCCTCCTATAGAGTTATCCTTATCACCGAAAGGTAGAAAGGAGCAATACTGGGGTTGAGTGCTTATATATCCTTAACGGGAATATAAAACGATTTCAGAAACTCGCTAGCTCAGAGAAGAAGACCATAATTCATTGCTTAACTGAATATAAAACGATTTCAGAAACCCGCTAGCTCAGAGAAGACCATAATTCATTGCATTAATAAATAACATAAGCGGATAGTTGAGGAGACATGGAAGCCCTATTCCCATCACAACTGAAGTAAACTTATAGTTAATTAGCTTTTATAATTGTTAGTTATAAACCACAAAATCAAATATTGGTTACCAAATAGATACCAAAAGATAGATAGTTGGTAATTGAACCCTAATCCTTGTGGACGATATTCGGTCTTATCAAGACTATATTACTTGTCACGATAACGTGCACTTGCGTTAAAGTGTGTGCATCTTTTCGCGCATCAAGTTTTTGGCGCCGTTGCCGGGGATTAGGCATAGTTCAATATCAATTTTATCTATTTTTAATTTCTTATTTGTTTTTGTTTTTTTTCGTTTATGTATTTATTGTGTGAAAACAAGGGTGTCGTGATCCGTTGTTGGTTTTGATGCATCTCAGGGATCCTGAAGACATGAAAAACTACTGTCAATATGATGAAGCTCCAACCCTACAGGAAGAGGGAGGAATTACGAGAAGCCATACTCAGTTTCGCTAGGTATCAAACTCAGTTCATGGACGAAACGAGATTGGCCATGAAGAAGTTGGAACTGCAAATAGGAGAACTCGCAGTCATTTTGAACAGCGAACAACAAATTGAGGAGCCTGAACCACACCCAACTATTGAGGAATCTGGTGAGATAGTTGGTGTAGAAAAGGAACAGATTGCAGAGATCTAATTATTTACCTTCTTGGATTCTGTGGAAATTCTTTTTCTTGCACCTATTACAGAAGAAACACCGCTAGCTATCACGGCTGATCCCCAATTAGGAAGCTCATACCATCAAGGGTACCCCCTAGAGTTGAGAGATGTAGAGAATTTCACGGATTCCTACATTATAGAAAGCATAAAAGACAAGTCTGTCTTGTGTACTTGGGGGATAATTGTATGTTTAAGGCTCTTGTTTGAACAAATGGTCGTAGGGAAATTGAGACCTACAATAATAAATCTGTGGATTGCAAGCAGTTCGCAGAAGGATCCAATGGGCACTCGCATCTGTTAATTGCGTCCGCTAAAAGACGTTAAAGATAAATGGCTTGTTGGGAGGCAACCCAACGTTTTCAATTATGTTATTTTAATTTCTTTCTTTAGTTTATTTTATTTTGTCTAGAACAATCTCACGGTCTTGGGTTCTTGTGTATGTGTTGTGATGACAGGTACAGAGGCCAATAAATTGAAGGGCGAAAAACTGAGGAACAACAGGGATTTCCAGAAAAATGGGTAAGCGCCGCGGCGCCCAGAAGCAGGGCCGCGGCGCCAAAAGAACTGAAAAGGCGCTGAAGTTTAAGCGCCGCGGCGCCCAGGAGCAGGGCCGCGGCGGCAAAAATCCAGAAAAATTGCCAAGTCTAGGCGCCGCGGCGCAGAAATTCCCGGGCGAGTGCATCATCAGCCGCTAAAAGCAGTGGTCGCTACCGGGCGAAACCCAGAAATTAAAAGACGCCCAAAATCAGATTTTTCCCAATTTCAAAACCAAAACCTAACCCCCCCTTTTCCACAAAACCCACGAAAATCCACAATTTACCCACAAATCCTCCACAAATCAAACCCAACCACAACCAAAACTCTTAAATTCCTAAAACCCTTAGTTATCTCAACCAACAAAACTCCATCCCATTGCCTCAAATCACCATTAGAAGCAAGAGCACCTTGAAGAACACCATAAAAAGGTAATCTTCATCTTTTCTTGAAAACTTTCAGTAGTTAAAGAAGGTAGTAGTTTGGAGAAGTGTTGCATTGTGAAGTAGTTGGGGTGCTGAAAAATTGATTGTGAAGTGTAGAGATGGAGTAGACAAGGAGGGTGTGGGTATTGGGTAGTAGAGTTGAAGTTTGGGGGTATTAGTGTTTTAGCTGCTAATTGTTGATTGTGTTAGGGAAAATTTGTGCTACTAAGTTGTAAGCTGCAGAAAGTGTTTTAACCATGTCCGCCAGAAAGAGAAGAGCCTCCACATCCACCTCAGCCCCACAATACGATGATACTAGGTTTGTGAGCTACCAAACCTTCCAAAGATACAAAAAGCTTAGTATTAGGCCCTTAATCCCTGAAAGGGGAATGGACTATCAGAGGGAGTCGCTTGGGGAGGAGGATGCCTATGAGCCCATTCGGGCAATGATTGAGATGATGGGGTGGAGGAGATTTGTAAACCCGGACAAGATAGCACCTATGAACACATCAATGATGCGTGAATTCTATGCTAACTTTCCGGAGAGGGTGGACAATGAATGCTTTGTAAGGGGAAAATATATGCTCAGAATGGCGAAGTGATAAATATATCTCTAAAACATCGATGTTGAAGAAAGAGGCGACGAATCGGTTACTTCGCACCATGGTCGAAGCACCACCAAAGATCAATCGACGCCGCCAGCGATACAAATGAGCTACCCCGGGCTGCATTTGATATTGCAAGAAATGGGTCAAGAGGATCGGCGGTGTCAGTTCAACAAAGCAGCCAAGGGTTGGCTATATTTCATCAGTGCCCGTCTGATCCCATCAACGCACTTCACCAGAGTGACAGAAGATAGGATCAAATTGATATATGGGATCATGACGGGGAAACCAATTGATGTGGGGAAAGAGATAGTGCAAAGTATCAAGAAATCGCAGTTGGTAACAACAGTGGATTGGGACATGACTCACTTATCACCGGTTATGCCACATGAACGGGTCCCAATCCTACCCATCGATACCAACGAGAAACCAATTGTCTTGACATATGGGATAGTGCACTCTTTCCCAGACCCAAGCCCCCCAGTAGCAAGAAGAAGAGCACAACCACCACCACCAGCAGCAGCAGTAGAGGCCGCCATGGATGAAGATGAGCCTGAAATAGAGGCTCAATATGCGGCAGGGCCTAGCCACCAGCCTACCACAGATTCAGAACCTTCAGTGCCCATGATGGAGCAACTACTCCAGAATCAAATGAGGATGATGCAGAGTTTGGACACAGTGATACAAGGACAGCAAGAAACGAGGCAACAAATCAACGAGATGAGTTCCTTGTTCAGTCAGTGGTCCATGCACTATCCCATGCCACCGCCACCACCACCATTTTAGTCAAGTCTGTAAGTGTCTTATTTCTTTTATTGTCTTTGAGTCTACACACATTGGGGACAATGTGTGATTTAAGTTTGGGGGGTGTTTTATTTGTGTTTTATTTGTGTTTTTATTGTTTTTATGTATTTTTGAGTCACAATTTTTTTTTTCTTTTAAGTCATAATTGTCTGTCAAAAGATCATGTATGTTGTAGTTACTAGAAACACCTAGTGAATTAAGGTGAAATAATGTAATGGAATTAGAAGCAACTATCTAAACACCTAGGTTAGATATGCCAAAAACTCACATAATCTGTCTATTTGGAGTTTCTTGCTTGAATTATGCATGCTAAATGATGAAAACCTATGTGTTATAATTGCTTGCTATTTGAGGCGAAATAGTTAGGATATGCATGTTAGGGAGATGACTCAGACATTTCTTTGATAGTCAATTTTTACCACTCTTTTCTATCCCGGGCTTTAAAAGTATCCCTAGTCAGCCCCATTGAGCCTAAAAATTGAAACTTCTTCTTTGACACCCTATATTCCCACAAATGGTGCCATAAGTAAAATGTGAAATAGTGGAATGAATTGTGTTAAAAAAAAAAAGACAAAAAGAGTGAACAACTTTGATGCACCCCAATAAAAAAGTAATAAGAAATAGGCAAAAGCCTAAGTTTAGGGGTGCTTGTCATTATTATACACTTCACTCTCCCAAAACAAAAGAGGGGAAAATTGATTTGAAGTGAAGAAAAGAATCAAAAGAAAAGGGAAACACTGAAAAGCTAAAGAGCTTATGGTACACAAAAATGAGCCTAAATGTCTATCTTTACTTACCTATACCTAAGCCTACATTACAACCCTTAAAGTCCTGAAGATTTCTTTTATGCATATCCAGGATTAGTGGAGAATAGCAAGTAAACATGCCATATGATTTTTGAATTTTACAAGCATGATTCAGTATGTTGACTTCCATTAAGCATGATAAAAATGAGTTTGCGAAATATCTAGCTTAAAGTGTTTAGTGTGCTAAAAATTTCATGTTATATGTTCCTGCATATTATTTTGCTAACCTTCATGTTTTTCTAGATAACATCAATGCAGCAAAAGTGATCAATGTCAGTGAGTCTTTTATTTTTTTCGTTTTCTTGAGTCCTTTATTTCTTTCTTTCTATCTTTGCTCGAGGGCGAGCAAATGTTAAGTTTGGGGGTATTTGATCGGTGTATTTTATATACACTTTTTGAGTCGTTTTTAGTTAGTCTTTTGTCCCTTTTTGTACAAATAAGTGTCGTATTAGGATAGTTTTTCTTTCTTTTGAGTCAAAGTGGTTAAAATGGCCAAATGGCGAAAAAGGAGCTAAAAGAGGGCAAAGGTTAGGTTAAAAGAGCGAAAGGCGAAGCAACGAGGCGTAACTCGATCAGCACATGCGCCTAATCATCGAGAGAGGTCAGAGGTTCCAGCGCCACGCATGCCAGAGAGACTGGTCAGCCGCCAAATCACCCGGCATCGCAGATTCTGCGCGCGCCGAAAGGTGCTGGCGCCGACGCGGGAAAATCAGGTTTTTAGAAGAAATTCTGGGCCAGGCCTGAAGAAAAAGTTTGAGGCGGTTTTCAGCCTATAAAAGGAGAACCCTAGGCAGTTCTAAAGAGTTCCCTTTCTTGCACAACACAAAGTTTTCTTGGATTGAAGATTGGAGACCCTAAACTTAGTAATTTTCTTTTCTTTTCTCTCTTTTATTTCAGTTTTGTATGATGAACTTTGAATTAGTTCTTGTCATGTCAATGACTAGAAACTAATTCTTTTATAGGGCTTTCCATGTTGATTCACTAGAAACTTATGTTATAAATTGATGCATGTTATGGTTATTCTTCTTTCTGTTGAGATTTATTCAATAATTGCTTTAAATGCTTGGTAATTAATTGATCACTAATTATCATTATTTATATGATTTCTAATCAAACTTCGAAAGGAGGAGGTTGTGAATATGCTGTAAGTTGGGTAGACATATTTTGGATTGGGGATGAAAATACCTCAATTATTTATGTAGCGTTAATGAGAGACTTAACAACCCTAATTTTACGCATGGTGCGTGACGGTTAACTAGGTTTTTGTTCTTAATCCTCCTATAGAGTTATCCTTATCACCGAAAGGTAGAAAGGAGCAATATTGGGGTTGAGTGTTTATATATCCTTAACGGGAATATAAAATGATTTCGTAAACCTGCTAGCTCCGAGAGAAGAATACCATAATTCATTGCATTAATAAATAACATAAGCGGATAGTTGAGGAGACATATAAGCCCTATTCCCATCACAACTGAAGTAAACTTATAGTTAATTAGCTTTTATAATTGTTAGTTATAAACCACAAAATCAAATATTGGTTACCAAATAGATACCAAAAGATAGATAGTTGGTAATTGAACCATAATCCTTGTAGACGATATTCGGTCTTACCAAGACTATATTACTTGTTACGATAACGTGCACTTGCGTTAAAGTGTGTGCATCTTTTCGCGCATCACATATCCAGATTCAGATCCATAGGGTCTATAAAATCATATCCAAATCCAGATCCATCGGATCCATGGATCGGATCTGGATCCAAATCAAAGTGACTGATTATTAAGTTATATCTTCTAATCAGTCCAAATTTTCTAGAAAATGAGTCAATTTAATTTAACGGAATCATGGAAAATGCATCCGTAAATTAGGACTAAATGACATTATTGACAATTGTTATGTCTATTGGCTATTGTTGTAGTGAGAAACAATCCTCTCAATACCTAAGCTATTACATAAGTACCACATAAATGATTAATATAATGATTAAAGAATAACACGCAAAACGTGTCTCAATTAAAAAAATAATGGCCTTCGGCCCTTTGAATATAAAATAAAATTAAGATTACAAAAGATTCGGTGCCATGATGTATAAATAATAAATGTATAATTAATTTAATAAAAAACGGATTCACGGGTCGGATCTGAACTGGATACGGATCTCAAAGACAAGATCCAGATCCAGATCCGATCCATCATAAACGGATCCGGGTCTGATCCGGATCCGTCGGGTCCAAACTTTGAATATCCATATCCTATAAAACGGATCCGATCCACCGATCCGATCGGGTCCGAGATTCATCATTATCTCTATTTAAGATGCATACGGGATAACGGGTGCGGTAATTTAGAAACATTAGAATTCAAATTAAAATGTCTTTTTGGTTTAAAAATACCCCGTTGACTGCGAGTGATTGGACCATGACTCTGGGTTGGATTGGATGAATTTTGAGAATTTTCGGAAATTTCCGTCGAGCCGTAGCCACACGAGATCTAAGTGGTCGCTGATGAGCAAAGGTTCTCGAATTTTGGCACTGGGATTGAATTTGACTATTCACTGGAATGCAGGCGCCGCGGCGCTGATGAAGTATTTTCTAAAAAATCTGAAAAATGACGGAGAACATATGAGGAGATATCATCATCCAAAAAATCATAAGAACTAGACACGAATTTTTCTACTTTAGAAAATGGAAATTGGGATTCATCAAAGAGAACATGACGACTAATGATGATTCATTTAGAGGACAAATCAAAGCATTTATAACTACGGTGATTTGACGAATAACCCAAAAACACACACGGGATAGAACGTGTCTGAAGTTTGTTGATTGTGGTGGATGGAAAAAATGGATAATATAAGCATCCAAAGACTCTAAGATGAGAATACGAAGGAGTCTTATTGTATAAAACTTGAATAGGGGAGGAATATGTTAAACCTTTAGAGGGAAGAATATTAAGTAGATCGGTAGCCATTTGTAGCGCATGATGCCAAAACAATGGAGGGACGGAAGAATGAACCAATAAAATGCGGAGAATGTTATTAATGGTACAAATTTTTCGTTCAGCTTTCCCATTTTGTGAAGACGTATGAGGACAAGAAAAAACGAAAATATATCCCATTTTGTGCACAAAACTCCCTAAACTTTCCATTGTCATACTCTTTATCATTATCACATTGGATGTTCTTTATTTTCCGTTCGAATTGGGTTCTTATGAAAGCTCTAAATTTTACGAAGGTGGAAAAAACTTGTGATTTTTCGCAATTGGAAACGTCCATAAAAATTTAGAGTAATCATCCAAGAATAAAACATAATATCGATGACCCATATAACTGAGAACTGGAGATGTCCATAAATTGCTATGAATAATGTCAAATGACATTGAAGTATTAGAATTCGAAGCTACAAATTGTAACTTAATAATTTTCCTAAAGCACATGATTAACAAAGTGGAGTACTACGCGTACCCTTACATGAAATAAACTTATGTCTATCTAAAAAAAGATAAAATAGACGACCCCGGATGACCTAGACGAGCATGCCACAAGGAAGGAGCAAGAGTTGCAAAAGTGGAAGGCATGACTTGACGTGAGATGCTGAGACTTGGTGTGATTGGATAAAGATCCCCCTACTGTCACACCTCATGAGAGCTGATCTGCCAAGTCTTTGAGGCATTTACAATAAGAAGAAACGTTAGGAAAATTCGTCATAGCAACTTGGGAAAATTCCTGCTTAAGGATAACAATTCGAGAATGACTGTTATCTTGGAAGATATCACGTAATCGATCCCACGCCGTCATAGCTGTGGAGTTGAGTTCCATAATAGCATGTAAAAGGTCCAAGGATATAGTTGCATAAATCCATTGGAGAACCTTTGCATCAAACATGACTCATAAGTTTGGATCTGCTTCTTTGGTGGGCACAATCGTTGTAGACGTAGACGTCGCCGTAGCACCCCCTTTGGAGGAGTTGGAGGGATGATGTGGTGAAAAACTTGATGTGTCATAGCATGAATCTTAAACAATTTCGCCCACGTTCCATATTAGACGTTTTCTAGATTAAGAACAATAGAAAGAACACTCTTAATGTTGATAACTGTGAAGGCATGATGAAACGTGTTTTTATCAGTCATGGTGAATAAACACGAAGATTCGGAGAAGGGAATTTGTGAGAGATGATTTTTGGAGAAGAAAGGGTCGCGGCTTTGGGAAAAATCCGAGAGGGAGAGGGCCACGACTTCTGGGTAAAAATCCGAGAGGGAGAGAGAGAATTTGAGGAGCGGAAGCAAGGTAAAGAGAACCTAGATTCTTGATACCATGAAAGAATTAATCTCTTGATTATTCTTATTGATGAAAGACATATATATATACAAGTTATAATATGTGAATCTTATTCCTACTTTACATCTAAAACCTTATTCTATAAGGAGACTTACTATACAATTATGATAATATTACAATAATAATTAAGGTGCAAGACTAATTCTAATATATACCAAATATACATCAAGTATAATACTATTTCGTGAACAGTGCTCGGGACTGGGCCGCGGCGCCGTGGGCTTCATTTAACACTAATGTTGTAACTCCGCTGCTGAGGACGTCCATTGATTTTCAAGGGAAGAACTAAAAGACAAACAATCACAATCCCTTGACTAAGACTTTACGTACGAACCTTAAGGCCTAAGGTTCTTCCTTTCCATGATTAAAATAGAACAAACAATTAGTTAAAAATCTGAATCTAATTAAGCCAAACATGTTACTTTTGTAATTGTTTATACTTTTTCCACAACATCACTTGTTAATTAGATAGATTGAAAATGACATTTTTTTTATAAGGGAACCCGCCGTCGCTATCCAAAGGTGCGTTCTGGATAAATCCCGGACTGACACATAACATGCAAACACGTCAGTCAAATTAACCACACGAGTCAAGCCAAAAAATGACATTCTTGTTCTTTATTGTGTTTGGCCAAATGCATAGTCTCAAGACTACACAATTGAAAACCATGGATCACCATGACCAAATTAATGATCCACCAAGAACCGACGTACACTTAAGGGAGTAGGTATACGAGCAATACTACTTTAAATTCAGATAATAATTTCTATGTAATAATGGATTAATAGCATTTTTTATTTTTCAATTATTGGTAAATGCTGATTTTATATTACATCAAACCTTTAATTAGTTGAATGGTGCATTTTTATCACTTTACTTGTGAAAATTCACAAATTTATCATAATTATTAACCGTTCTACCACGTAATCAATCATGTGTTATGTTAAGATTGTATTGTTATTTCATAATTGATGGTAATATAGAGTTATAGATCTATAAGTCAACTACAATATACTTGCATTGTGAAGGGACAAATAACAGATATTTTAATTAATTGAAGGTTAAATACGTTGAACATGATATCATATTACAGATTTAATAAATACAAATAAATATGTTTCATATTGTAACAACATAAACCTCTGAATGAGCAAAATTTCGAACTTTCTAGAACAGCCTTAATATAAGCAGCTTTTAGAGGAATAGGATTATGACGGACTAGTCAGAAAATTATTTGCCCGATAGTCAAATCACTATCTATTGGTCTTTATTGGTATCTTTATTCTTAAAAACTCTAATAAATATGTCTCTCCAACTAATTGTTTTGGGAAAAGGGACATATTTGCCCTCCAACTTTGAGAAAAGGGGCATATTTACCCTCCGTCAAAGTTGGGGGACAAATATACCCCTTCTGTTAATAAACTTTCACCATTTGCCCATATTTGCATAACCTTAACAGCTTTGCACAGGTGGCATCCACGTGGACGCCACCTGTGCGCCACATGGCTGACCCGTCGTCTAACCCGACCCGTAACCGACCCGGACGAAATTAAAAGACAACAAAACACAGCGATTTCTTCAGCAAGTTCAGTGCCCTAAAACAGACCCCTTCATTCTCCAGCAAATATAAATCGCGACTTCATCTTCCCCAAAACACTTCCATCGATTCCATGCCCTAAAGCACATTCAAACCGCGACGTGGATTCCCCAACATAATTTCGTCAATTCGAATTGACAAGGTACGAAATTTTAGCAAATTCCAATGTACTAATCACTTTCAAGAAGGTTAGAAATTTCTTAATTTATGTCTTACTCGAATTGGTATATGCTTCTAAGTTACCATCGGAACTGAAAATTCCAATATTCTTCTAATTCTACTTCGAAAGTTTAGAAATTTTTATTGTCGATAGTGTTTGTTTAAGTTTATTAGTTAATACAATTGTGTCGTCGACATATAAATGTCTAAGTGACACTTGAATTTCTGCAAATATTTGTTGTTTGAAGTTTATGTGTTAGTCGATACAATCGACACTTGAATTTGTAATCGAAACTTGTATTTCTAGTCGACTGGTTTGTTTTTTGGGTTTGTGCTAACATAGTTACTTTTGTTCTTCTCTTTATATGTGCATTATGTTTTATTTATCTGTTCTCAATAGCCCAAAAGCTGGACCTAGCGGAGTGGAAATTATAATTGTTTGAAGTGTGAGTGATATGTTTCCGATACATTCTGAACACATCTCTAAATAAGGTGTCGACTAGACATAGGTTTGTTTTGAAGCCAATGTCGACTGGTTTGTTTTGAAGCATAGGTGTTGTCGACTGGTTTGTTTTGAAGCGAATGTTGTATTTTTTTGCATAACGTGCAGGCATAAGTTTAAACTTGACTAATATGGCGCATATCATTGGACTTAATGTGTATTTTGCATCTAATGGTACGTTTGGACAAGTTAATAAGTACAAAGTAAGTTGAAGTCATTAGAATAACCGGGAAGTTGTGTTCTGGACTGACAATTCTCTCCTTTTGTGATATGTACATCCACTGGAGGCTCTTTAGTGATAATTCACTAACTTCATAAAAAAATGAACAGGGAAGTTGATAGTTTCGAAATTGTCGGGTAACTGTTAAGTGCATACTTGAAGGTTATAAATTTTTATTGTTTGAAGTTAATGTTGTATGCTTCTTATTCTACTTCGAAAGTGTAAATTTGGTTCGTCGATGAGTTTTGACAGTCTTTGTTTCGATTAAGTTATAGTCGATAGTGTTTGTTTAAGTTTATTAGTTAATACAATTGTGTTTATTTTCAGCAAGTAAGAAATGTCTCAAGTTAGTTGTTCTTCACAAAGGAGGTGTCATTGTGGTATGACTGCGAATCAATTTATTTCGAGGACTACTTCAAATCCCGGAAGGAAATTCTTCAAATGCCCCAAACCTAAGGTAAGTAATTTCAATCTAATACTTTGACGACATTTTTTGTTTGTTTGATTTTGTTTTCTTCTTCTTCATTTTTTACTTATAGAGAAGTTCTTGTGGATATTGGCAATGGGAGGATGAGGAACATATTGAAAGTTTCTCTGGCGAATTAATGTCGTCATTGGATGTGTTTAAGAATGTAATAGCAGATTTGAAGAGTGAAAGAGATATGTTGAAAGCGTAAATCGCGTTGAAGAGTATAAATCAAGCTGAAATGAACAAAGTTTTGAAGATGCGCGTGTTTATGATGATTTCATGGGCGTTATTTGTTGGATTTGTTGCGGCATCGATTATGAAATGATTATGTATTTGTAGTTGAGTAAGAACATTTAATTTTATGTTTAGGAATTAATATTTGTAGTTGTGTATTAAAGTATAATGGCAGTTAAATGTTTGTATTGAAGTATAATGGCAGTTAAATGTTATTGAAGAATCATTCTCATTTCTTATAGAATTTTCACATGGTGTTTTCTCCAAACCACCCTCCGCCTTCTTCCAGATAAAAAAAAAATATGTTTTCTTATAGGGACCTTGTATCCAAAACAGAAAACATCACGGATTTGTCAAATAAGGAAGTTTGTTTTCTTAGGCTTGTCAGAAGTTTGAAATAAGAAATAACACGGGGAAACAAAGATGGATCCAAACCATTTTTTCATGTGTTACAGTCATCATGGATTTATAACAATAAGGAAGTATAATGGCAGTTAAATGTTTGTATTGAAGTATAATGGCAGTTAAATGTTATTGAAGAATCATTCTCATTTCTTATAGAATTTTTCGTTACTTTTTCATTCTTTGTTGTTCTTTTCATTTGATAACCAGCCAACTTGTTCATTTTATAACCAACCAAAAAAGAATTGTTTTCCAAAGTAATATTTAATGACAAGAAGAAAATCAGAGATGTAAAAGCTAACCACGGGTTTCTAATAGTAAGCAAACAAGATATAGATTCAAAGTGCAGCATGTAATAGCCTTGTTTGATAACTAATTCTTTGTTTGATAAACAACAACATGAACAAAAAAAAGTGCAGCAACCTCTAAGCTATATAAGAGCCTTGTTTCGTGGTTGATGTCTTCGTCATGTGTCGGACTGCCTATTTATCTTCCATGTCTTCAATTTCTCTCTTATAACAAGAGCCTTGTTTCGTGGTTGATAAGGCAAGTTGGTTGGCTCACTCATTGAAGTAGAATCACCAACGATGGATATTTTTCTTGTTGGTGTAGCTAATCTTTGTTTCATCCTTTCAAGTATTCTAGTATTTGCCTCCGAAAATGACCTTGGCCTTAATGATGGTTCTGCTTCTATCATAGCGGTGGTGCTTCGCATTGAGTTAGACGCTCTTCCGTTCTCGATGCTACAAAACTTTCTTCCGTTCGTGTTCACTGCCGGTAAATATGTCTTCATTGGCCGCTTTTATTCCTTGCAAGTTGTTTCCCTTTAATAGCCTGCTGTTTAAAACAGGACAGCAGCATGAATAATTTAAAACAGAACAGCAAAAAGAAACACAAGAAGAAAGAATAAAATGTACTCAAAGACAAAGAAAATGTAACCAAAGAAAGAAGAAAGAAAATGTATCAAAGAAACAACACAAGAAGATGAATAATTTAAAATGTAATAAAGAAAATGTAACACAAAGAAGAAAGAATAAAATGTAAAGAAGAAGAAAAAATGTAACCAAAGAAGAAGAAAGAAACACGTACTCACCAAAGAAGAATAACATACGTACCACCAAAGAAGAAGAAACACGCACTACAAAGAAGAAGAAAAATGTACCAAAGAAGAAGAAAGAAATGTATCAAAGACAAAGAACAATGCACTCACAACAAATGTAAAAATGTAACACAAACACAACACAACAGCAGTAAAAAACACAACAAAATTGCAGTTGACTGAGATGTGTAGAGTGTTACCTTATCACACCCCCTTGCATTGTGTCCACTGTGATGGCATGTAGAACATGTCATAGGTTTTCCTTTCCTTGAAGCGGACCATTCACCTTGTCTTTTCAAGTTTTCGTTCCTCACTCTTCCTCTCTTAATCTTCGACTCCACCATCTTACACATTTCTCGTGGTTCCATATCATGACTCTTTTCATATTTCCGCACTTAGACCCTCTAACCGGGTTGAAGTTTGTGTGAATAGATTGACAAGTAGGTTGACTTATTAAAATACGTGAATGGCTCCTCGGCAATAGGATCCTCGTGCCTACGCCAGATGCTCTTATAGCATGAGGACACGGGATACCACTAAGTTCCCATGTCCTACAACTACATTTCTTTGCCATTAGATCGACAATATGTGTATCGGTTCCTCGCACACTTCAAACCCATCAACACCACTAAAATGAACCTCACAATTTTCAAAGAATAGCCACAAAGTCCTCAGAATCTCTAATGTTGTAGGATTGTATTCCGTAGCCCATTTATGCCCTTGACTTTCATTCGCTACCAACATGGCCATTACCTACACAATGTTAAGGTGTTAATTCCGTGTCTTAAAACTAAATTGAAAGGGTCAAGTGGTACCTTTAATCTAATATCTTCAAGCATCTTGATAATCGTCAGGCTCGCCTCCAGAATCCATTTGTTAAACGACTCTGTGATGTTGTTATCGACATTTTGATTCTTGCAAGTTGTGTCGAAGTAGGCTCTAACCCAAGTCACAACTGGGTATGTCAATAAATTCTCAGCAGCTGACTGATCCATCTCACCTATAACCTTCAAATGGTCAACAAACTCTTCATGATACGAGCTCCATGCACAATGCCACATCTTCTTCTTCAATGCTTCAGAACCACCCCATCTTTTCAACCAATTGTGCTCTATATGTTTAGCACAAAACCTATACTTAGCTTCAGGTAACTTTGTCTGGATTGCATCAATTAAACCCTGCATATATACATCAAATTTTTAGTTTTTCAGATTTTCATTTTTCAGAATTTTCAGAATTTCAGAATTTTCAGAATTTCAATTTTAGCCATGGTACTTAAATCAGAAATATTTTACCTTTTGCATATCAGACATGATGGTGATCCCGGCCTTGCGCAGTTTAGTGAATTCTTTAGTAGTCCTAAAAACCAATTCCAAGTGACCTTGTTCTCTTGTAGACTACCGCCAAAGCTAGTGGATAAATATGGTTCATGAATCTTGACCAACAATACCAACAAATGCCGCTTTAGCCTTTCCTTTCAAGAATGTGCCATCCAATCCTATGAAAGGTCTTAACCCACCACTAAATCCATTCTTCATTGCATTAAAACATATATACATTCTTAGGAACTTTCGTACTCCCGTTTCAAGTGCATCCCTAGATATGTTGATTACAACATCATCACTTCCACGGTTGCTATTCCTCAATTCATTAGCATAACTCTCTAACTTATTATACTCATCATTGTAACTGCCACTAAGTTCTCCCAAAATTATTCTCTTGGCCCTCTTACACTTATGAAGACTAACATTGACATTAAAGACGACTTTCAGTTATACCCTCATCTCTTTGACCTTCACTTTTGGATCATTTTGTAGCTTGTTTTGGAAATAATGAGCTATTGTGTCACAATCTACTCTTTTGCATTCAAATGCAGGTGGACAATTGTGTTCATTAACCAATGTTTTAACTGAAACCCCGATCCCGTTCTTGCATTTACTAATGGAACATTTAAAAGGACATCCCTCAACACACTTGTACCTAACCCTAGATTTGTCACTTTTCAACAATACCAACCCTTTATTTTGCGACAAGGCATAAAACTTCATAAACATTCTAGCCTCAATGATATCTTTGAAAGACATTCTAGGATATATAGTTTTGAAATGCTCTAACTTTTGTGTAATCTCTCTTTTATTCTGAAGTCTAATAAGCTCTAATTCTTCAACATCAAAATCATCATCACTAGACTCATTACCAGAAGAGTTTAATGATTCATTGGCACTGTCACAATCTGTGCCGGCCTCAACATCAATACAATATGACTCAGAATGTTGTGCAATGTTAGTTGCATCAAAATCATCAACATCTAATTCACATTCAGCTGCGACATCAACATTTAATTCACATTCTACAAGTCTTTCCATGACAATGATCTGCAAAAAAAAAATACAACATTCGCTTCAAAACAAACCGATGACAAAGACCTATGCTTCAAAACAAACCAATGACATCGCTTCAAACAAACCTATGTCTAGTCGACACCTAATTTAGAGATGTGTTCAGAAAAGTGTATCGGAAACATATCACTCACACTTCAAACAATCATAATTTCCACTCCGCTAGGTCCAGCTTTTGGGCTATTGAGAACAGATAAATAAAACATAATGCACATATAAAGAGAAGAGCAAAAGTAACTATGTTAGCACAAACCCAAAAAACAAACCAGTCGACTAGAAATACAAGTTTCGATTACAAATTCAAGTGTCGATTATATCGACTAACACATAAACTTCAAACAACAAATATTTGCAGAAATTCAAGTGTCGCTTAGACATTTATATGTCGACGACACAATTGTATTAACTAATAAACTTAAACAAACACTATCGACAATAAAAATTTCTAAACTTTCGAAGTAGAATTAGAAGAATATTGGAATTTTCATTCATGGTAACTTGTAAGATATACCAATTCGAGTAAGACATAAATTAAGAAATTTCTAACCTTCTTGAAAGTGATTAGTACATTGGAATTTGCTAAAATTTCGTACCTTGTCAATTCGAATTGACGAAATTATGTTGGGAAATCCACGTCGCGGTTTGAATGTGCTTTAGGGCATGGAATCGATGGAAGTGTTTTGGGGAAGATGAAGTCGCGATTTATATTCTTTGGAGAACGGCGGTTCATTTAAGGCAATCAACTTGTCAAGAAATCGCCGGTTCTGTTGCCTTTTAATTTCGTCCGGCCTGGGTCGGGTTAGACGACGGTCACGATGTACGCACGCGTGGCGCCCACGTGGACGCCACCGCGCAAAGTCATGGCGTTATGCAAATATGGGCAAATGGTGAAAGTTTATTAACAGAAGGGGTATATTTGTCCCCCAACTTTGACGGAGGGCAAATATGTCCCTTTTCTCAAAGTTGGAGGACAAATATGCCCCTTTTCCCAATTGTTTTTCACCATAAGGTATATTTGACTTCTTTTCAGTTGCTCAGAGGTATAATTGAAAGGATTGTTATCTTTATGTGTTCAAAGAACTAATTTAATAAAATTAGTTTCTGTTTTAAAATTCAAAAACAGAAAAATCATTAAGAACTAAAATGTCGAAGAATCAGAATTTTCGAGTCCACAAATTTCTTGTGTGTCCTTATAAAAATTTATTTCATCATAGTTGTCAAGGTATTGGATTAATTCCTCTCATGATAGAATGAAAAACTATTTTTCAACAGCGGAAATACAAATTGCAAAACTTCATCGAACTCAAATGGCGATAGCTAATGATCACAGGGGAAAAAAATTACGTTTTGTTTTTAAAAATGATAATTTTTCAGTGTAAAACTGAGGCGAAGTTTATGACCTTTTCGATAAACAGCATTTTTCATCCGACGTGTCCAACTTTCATTGGTGCGATGATGACTTGGTTAAACTTCTTATTCCACGCGGTATAGGCAGGTTTTAGTATTAAAAAACGCGGCTTTATCCTATTTGTTGCTTGGGTATTGGGTTACCTATATAGTGAATTTTCCAGGAATCGCCCCTTTTATTCATTTAATGTCCTTCTCTTTTTCTTTTCATCTATTTTAGTACTTTGATTTTTACTAAGAATCAACATTCACCACACTAGTTTTATATTACTAAGAATTTTTGTAATGGTTGTACTTGGTGGAGATGATGCGATTACTGTACCTCCGGTGGGAAATCAGTTGGCTGTTCCGCCGTTGAATACTTTACCGATTGGATACCGTTTTCGGCCCACGGATGAGGAGCTTATTAATCATTATTTGCGGTTGAAGATCAATGGTGTTGATGAGAAAGTGAGTGTTATAAGGGAAGTTGATATCTGCAAATTCGAGCCCTGGGACTTGCCTGGTTAGTTGTCATCGACTTTTTATTACTTTTGGGGCGTATGTGTGGAAGTTAATATATGTGCTTAGCTTTGTTTTTGGGTATGTTTGACCAACTTTTAGTACCAAGTGTTGAGATGAATGGATGAAGCTAGAGTCAAATAATCTTGGTTTTTGTTCCACTGATTATCATTTGTAGCAATGTGCTTCCATGTGGTATACTCTGATAATGTTTATTTATTGTCATATTATTTTTGGCTTTAAGGAGTTCAGGGTGCAGCTTTCCCTGCGCCAACACTTTTTTTCTCTTGATTCCTAACTCATCTCTTCAATATGAATTTGAGGACTTTGGTGAGTAATTCGTTCCTTTGATACAAAGAAAATGGTCGTGTTTTGGTCAATCGTGCTGATTTATAGCTTTGATCATTTGTCGCCTTATTATTTGATTCTTCACTATAAGTGTAATTTTTTCTTCCTTTTTTTCCCGGTCGGAAGAGGTTAGTTTTTCTTTTTATTTGCCAGGGGTTTCGGTAGGAGTGGCGGGTTAAAGTAGTGTGAAGGTAGACAGTTCTCTTGACAATCTTCACAGTTGAAAAAAACTGTGCTTGCCTTTGTTTCTGGGTGTTTTTGACCAACTTTTAGTAGGAATTGTTGAAATGAATGGATGCAGCTAGACAGAGTAACATAATACTTGTTTTTGTTCCATTGATTATCACCTGTACAGCAATGTGCTTCTACATGGTATAATGTGATAATGCTTTCTCCACGCCAACACTTTTTCTCTGTAGTCCTAGCTCTCAGAAGCTCCTACACTAACAAAGCCCCTTTGTATTTGTGACTTTGAAGTCATATTTGCAACAAAAAAAAAAACATAATAGTTTGAATCGTATCAAATGATTGCAGATTTGTCCGTGGTAGAGTCAAATGACAATGAGTGGTTCTATTTCTGCCCCATAGATAGGAAGTACCAAAATGGGCAGCGATTGAACCGAGCAACAGAACGAGGTTACTGGAAAGCTACCGGTAAAGATAGAAACATAGCTACCAGAAAGGGGGCGAAGATTGGGATGAAGAAGACTTTGGTATACTACATTGGACGAGCTCCTGACGGGAAGAGGACTAATTGGGTGATTCATGAATATCGTGCTACTGACAAGTCATTGGATGGTTCACACCCTGGACAGGTAGGGACTGAAATCTCTCTCTGCTCTTCAATTTAAACATCTTTTCATGTACCTTGGTTTTGAGATAGTTTTAGTTGTAGTTTGAAAAGTTTGATTTTTCTGTATGTGAAATTATAGGCTTAATCTAATCTACTTGAAGGTATAGTGGTATATCTGGCTGTCTCTTAGCTCAGAGAAATCACATCATAAGGTGACATTAAATCAATAATGTTTACTTAAACGGAGTGGCATTTGACTGGCCAGTTTAGTTATAGCTAGTCCTCTTATCTTCTGTTAGGAACCACAAAGTATTGGGTGGATCAACTTTTACATTCCATTTGCATGGGCACAGTTCCTATATAATCCGTGATCATATCCAATCCTGTCTATTTGACTTATTAGACCTATCAGTAAGATTATTCCTGTCCTATGTATCCTCTTGCACTTAGACTTTTGCCTTGTGAAGATGTAATTTTATGGGGATGAAGCTATCTTTGTCCTCTGCTAATTGTATGCTATCTATGACAATCAAATATCACTTAATGAGTGAAAAAAGGAAAGATTATTTGTTATATGATTGTGATAGGGTTTTGCGAAGCCTTAGATCATGTATGAATTAAAAGTTTTGAATTGCTGGAATAATCTATGATATATTAGGGGCATAATTCGTAGTTCAATAAATGGACTTTCTTGAGTGTCTAACTCCACTATATATTGAAGTGTCACATATGTACCATACCAGGAGTAGCTCTACTAGATATTGGCTTCTCTTCTGTATATGGTTGTATGTTTTTTCACTAGATTGTCTGTTGATGATATTTGATTTTGACATGGTGAATCCTATTAGTAGGTCATATATGAATCACAATTTTTGAATTGCTAGAATGTTTTTTTTATAAATCGGATTACTTGCATTGATAGCACACCAAGATAGTGTCAGAAGCATGTCCTAATTGGCTGTTTGGCTCTACCACAATAACTGGCTCCGAACTATTTTACCATATTAGGTGCATCAAGTTGATAGATGTAAAACTAAATCCTTTGTTACAACCACAAAAAAGAAAATGGAACTTCTTGAGCATCTAAATCCATTACTGTCTATGATTGTATATTTTTTGTGTAATAAGAGCTTCATTAGATGTTCGATTGGCATTTCTTGTTCGAAAAGTCGCACTTCTAGATTCTTGTCTGAAAAGAAACGTTTGTAATGCCATTGATTTAATTACACAATTTCCGGTGGTCTGCAAGTACACAAACTAGTAAAAACCAAACACTTGGGATGTCCCAGTCAACAACTACGTTAGTTTAATGATCAATTGCTTATGTTTCTACTACTTTTTTGTGATGTAGCCATGTAAATTAGAACATATTGGTAAACATTTTCCTGGTGCAGGGAGCCTTTGTGCTTTGTCGTCTCTTTAAGAAGACTGAATTGAAGCAAGATGAAAATGTTGAAAGCTCACACTTGGATGAAGTTGAACAGCTTGTTTCTTCTCCTGCTGTTGGAAACTCGCCTACTGATGATGGATTATCAGAGGCAGTGGCTCCATCTCCAATCATGGAAAGTGATAGTAATAAAAGCAATCCACCAAAAACCTCTGGAGGCGAAATTCATGGCACAAGATTACCTATTGATAGTCACGGCAATAGTTGCACTGGTGATAATACTGAAGATCAAATGTTGGAGATAACATCAGTACCAGTAAGTAGAGCAATTGCAGTTTCTGCCTTTTTTGTAAATATTGAGTTATTCATTGCAGACAATTGGTTAAAGTAATATTCTAATTATTTCTTTGCTTCATATTTTAGCCAGATGCCGAGTTAGAGAAATTGTTGGAAATCTTTTGTGACCCTTCACCAGAGCCTCTTGATTGGAATATCTTCTCCCAGGTGGAGTTTGGATCTCCTTACTTACATGCTTCCATGACCAATGAGATCAGCTGTGATCAAAAGGATGTCCAGTTTCAGAACGGAATAAATGCTCTAGATACTAATGAGTTTTTTAATTCAGTTCTTGTTAACTCTGACGAGCTTTCCTATGAAGATTCTGGACCGGAATTGAGGTCAGCCCGATTTGCCTCAAACAGTAATAACACTATAACAAGGGAATCAGTCAAGGACTCTGGATTGTTTAGTGAGTCAAAGGCACAAGTTACACAAGAGCCAGTAAGTGGAACTCTGTAGGTGTCTCTCAGCTTTGTGCATTCACGTGTTATCTCAAAACATCAGTTACTTGAAATTTTAACTTTTTTTCCCCCAGAAAACTGATCTTTTGCTGCTGTTCTTTTTGACCCAGGTTGGGACAGATTTATATGAACCCGAGCTGCTGTTGGGAAATTGTGGAGAGAATGCAGTAATGGGAGAGGTTAATTCTTTTGAAACCATAGTGGAAGAGGCGTTTGCAACACCTTCTGTTAGCAATGATCACTCAATGGGGAGTCTGGATTTCCTCAACAATGGCTACCCTGGAGAGGTTATTTTGTCTGCTGGTTCTGGTGGAATGCAGATCCACAGCTCACTAAACTTTGATGGATCGAGCGGTTATAGCAATATAGGCACTGATTCTGGTTTTGGACCCGGAATAACACTAAGGACTCGGCAGATGAAGAATCAACCTGATTCTGGAACGCAAGGAACTACTGTTAGAAGAATACGTTACCAAGTCAAACTTCAAGATGGAAGAGTCGAGTGTCACATGCCTACTGATTTTGCTCACGGTGGAGCAAATCATGAAGGACTGTTAACTGTGTCTGAGGTAAGTCTCCCTAATCCCTCACGAAAAAAAGGCTAAAAGGTATCACATTGACATATTTAACAATTGGCATGTGCAGAGTGAAAAATTCTCCAGTGAAGATAGTTCTACTCCGGGTGCTGCTATTTCTGGTGATGAGACGCAAGATACCACATGCAAAGAATTTCAAGAGGATGGTCGAGTTGCTGAAGACTTGAGTGCAAATGCGAAAGATACCGATGATTTTCCAGTTGACGGAGATTCAAAGAGAGCAGCATTGTGTCCGTTTTCATTAAGTTTCTACATATCCAAGGTGCTCGTGGTTGTAAGTGTACTCATAGTCTTCTTAGGTCTTTGGGGATGCTTTAAGCTGAGATAGTCTGCACATCCGAAATGTAGTTTTGTAAATAAGTTCTTGATGGATGATATAGGTGCTCCCAGTAGGCTGCCGGCTTATATGTTTTGTTGATTTTTAATCTGTTTTTTTATTATAGCAGAGGAGCTCGAGTTGAGGCAACTTGGAAGTTACTAGTTTATATTTTACCATTGGGTTGTGATGTACATTACTCTCTCAATAGTACCATATTGTGTATGGAGATCCAGTTGATTTAGACTTTATCCAAAGATTTAAATTTGGCATTTTGACTTCACTTTCTTGATCCACACCCTCCATCAAGAATATGACCTCTCCTTTGGCTCTACTCAAAGAATGACCATAAGTTGGAGCTAATGAAACCGTTATAGGCCTGTTTTCTCAACGGCTTTGAGAGTAGTATACTTATTTTATATTTTATATATGTTATATTTCATTTGAAGTTTTGGGTTGATGTTATTGTTTACTCTTTAACTTTCCAAGTATGAATTGTGTTGCAGGAGCGCAGCTTAAATGAGAATGGTCTAGTAGTGGAGCCACTAGTTTCAAGAGGATTCCAGATATGAAAAACTAAAATATTGTCACAGGCTAAGAGACCCAACATCTACTATATACTCCTTCCGTTTTTATCCTCGCGACATGTTTTAAGTCTCACTTTTACCTCATCCTTGCAACATTTTGCCCTCATCTCTTGCTCACCTCTCTCGTGCTCACTTCTCCCAACTACTGTACCTACTTGTTCACTATACAAAAAATAGATGTTCACTTTTACTTGTCCAATTTGAAAAATGAAGAGATAATTTATTACTTTAAAGGGAAAAGGGTTAGATTTGTCATCCAACTATGTATTAAGGATCACATTTGTCCTCCGTTAAAGTTTGGGATCAAATATACCCTCCACGTTAGCAAAGTTGTCAAATATACCCTCAGTTGGACGAAAATCTCATGTGGATGCCACATCGGATCCACGTGGACACCACATCGGATCCACGTGGAGGACAATAAACACATGGAAGGTGGGACCCATATCGCCACCCCATCGCTACTCCTCTGCTCGCTCTCGCCGCAGCGAGCTCCACCGTGAATCTGAGCAACTACCACCGCCATCGTTGACGAGCCATCACCCTTCAACCCGCTACCCAAACCACTGTTACCACACCAGATGCTGCTATCGACATCGTTCCGTCGACCAACCCTCCACCACCGTCATTCCAATCCGACCACTAATTGGTCTTGACCGCATCTTCCCCTGGAGGAGTAGTAGCATTGTTTTCCCCTAACCCACATGTCACCGGCATCACTTCGTTCTCACTAGCCAATTACCCACCAGTCATTGACACCCTTTCCCCACCCGTCACCGGAACCCACCAGTCATTGACACCCTTTCCCCACCCGTCACCGGAACCCACCAGTCATTGTCACCATCCAAATCTGCTCCGGCAAGGATAGGGATGTCAGTGGGGCGGGTAAATGCGGGTACCGTCCCGCACCCGCTCCAGTTGGGTCGAGTAGTGGGGATGGTTTGGTGGGTGGTGGGGCGGGTATGAATATCAAAAGTGCTATACGCCATGGGTAGTGGGGCGAGGGTGGATTTCATATAAGACTCACACCGCCCGTACCCGCACCGCCTATAATAGGTCTGCAACTTGTTTCCTTAGCCCAAACTCCAAATATGGTTTAAAAGTGAAAAAAATAATAAATAAATAAATAAATAAATAAATAAACATTCTAAATATGATAAAGATTGATTGAAGATGGATGCAAATATTGAACTTCATGAAGAGTTGTATCAATCAATGTAAAATGTTTGTTTATTTAGTTACTTCAAAAAAACTTGTGGGGGTTATTTTTTTAGTTGCTTTGTTAAATGAACTTTGGTACATTGTGGTATCAATCAGTGTATAATGTTTTAATCAAATGTTGAAGAGTTAACTTACAGAGGCAGGATTTGAGCTTTGTTAATTTTATTGATACGGGTGGTGTAGAAGTGTAAAACATACATTGATTAGTTAAATATTTTAGGTGGGTAGGTGAGGCAGGTAGACGGGTATGCGGGTACCCAACGGGTGGTAAGGCGGGTAATGGGTACCCGCCGGGTAAGTGGGGCGGGGCCAGGTGTAATCCTATACCCGCCAGGCTGGTACGGATGGAGGAATTTACTACCCGTGATGGGTGGTGGGCCGGGTGTGGGGTGGGTTTTAGGAGGCGGGTACGGTACCCTTCCCCCGCCCTGCCTCGTTGACATCCCTAGGCAAGGAGCTCCATCTCCGGTGAACCGGAGCAGCCAACAACCGACCAGAACTGTAACAATAAGATGAATATCTGTCACGCCCCGGCTTTTCCTAAGCCTTTACTTAGGGCGTGATGGCTCCTGGACAATTATTTCCCACCAGGAGCACCATTTAATTCTCTTTATTTAGAAATTTAAACTTATATTCAAATACGGAGCTATTAATAAAAATAACAATAAAGAAATCTGTTTATGACTTTATTGAAAACATAACGCGAGCCTATGCTCGTGCAAATATTGTTTCTACATAGACATACTGACAAAGATTATTCTAAGTTGGAAGAGAGATCATTCCACATGGGCATTTCGAGACATCAGAATCGACATTCGACTGACGAGTACCAAGCCCGAAGCAATGGACTTGGTATGATAAGAGGCTGTGGGACGATTGCTAGCCTTGGCGTGGAGCCTTTCCTCTATCACGTTTTCCTGAAACATGTTAAATAAAGAGTCAGCCCTACCATCCAATTTGGTGAGAACATTACCCTGCAATTCAAAGCAACACCACAATATTCCAAGTGCAATCACATTATAACGTAATAAACATATTGCAAAAACATATCAGGTTACAACATTTTTAAATATGCAGGAACTCCTCATAGGAAATTCTCAGTTTAACTAACACTTCATTTTATCTCGTATTATACGTTAGGACATTCCCCTGCATTTCCATATGTTTGTTACATTTATATATTTGTGAACACGTATCCACTTTTCATATTTATATATAGGTGAACATGTATTCATTTTTCATATTTGTTGCGCGCAACCCGATCCATTATATTTACGTATTTGTGAACACGTATTCACTTTACGCTTTGCGGCGTGCAACCCGATCCATTATGTTTACGTATTTGTGAACGCGTATTCACTTTACGCTTTGTCGGCGTGCAACCCGATCCATTATGTTTACATATTTGTGAACACGTATTCACTTTACGTTTTGTTGCGGCGTGCAACCCGATCCATTATGTTTACGTATTTGTGAACGCGTATTCACTTTACGTTTTGTTGCGGCGTGCAACCCGATCCATTATATTTACGTATTTGTGAACACGTATTCACTTTACGTTTTGTTGTGGCGTGCAACCCGATCCATTATGTTTACGTATTTGTGAACGCGTATTCACTTTACGTTTTGTTGCGGCGTGCAACCCGATCCATTATATATTTATAAATTTATGTGAACACGTATTCACTTTTCATATTTTTCAGAAGATCGAATAAATACTATTCTCTTTTCTTACATTCTGTCATTCATACTTGTAACGATTTTAACTTTTAACCATAACTCCAACTAAGGTGTTTCTCAAGAGGAAACTAAGGTAAGACGGGGATATTTCACTGTACCAAATTTCATTTAAAACTACTTTGGGTAACTAACACAAATTTATCCTCAAAACAGCCACATGAAATTTATTTCGGCAGAATTTTTATTAAACAACACCCAATCTTAGAATAGTCATAACTCCTAATCTGTAAACCCGTTCAAGCCCCATAAAATCTCAAAACGACGAGAACAGAGAGCTACACGTCTCCATGTGAACCATCCTTTCATATTCTGTACCATTTGGTACAGTTTTACCCTTTTATTCGCTGCCCTTCCTGGATCTCGATAGATCCGAGGCAGAAACCTTAAACAACGATAACTCTCAATCCGTAAGTTGGATATACCCCCGTAAGGTCTCAAAATTTCCACAACAGAGAGATATAGAACTTTCATTTAGCAACAATTTTCATATTCCCCACATATTAGTACAGGTTTACGTTTCAATGTCCTGCCCTTCTGGATTCCGATGAATCCGAGGCAGCAACTTCAAACTATAATAACTCTCAACTCGTAAGTCCGTTTTAATAACTATTTATTTATATCTGTCCGTAACAGAGATATTTACAACCATGTAAATTTTCATATAATTCTAATAAGTAAAACTCAATAAAAACAGTCTGTAATTATGTCTTTCCGAATTTCGGCCAAATCTAAGGCAGGAACTTCGAACTACGATAACTTTCAAACCGTATGTCCATTTTACCTCATTTTTGGTTCTATATGATCATATTAGAGAGGTGTACCACTCTTCCGAATTTCATCAAATTCTAACAAATATAATTCAGTGAGAACAGTTCGTAAAGTTCATGACGCAACTAGTTATCTAAACAATCAAAAGTTCAATATTTCTTTTCAACACTCAATTCTTATTCTAACATGTATTGAACTAAAAATAAAGGATGTTACCAAGAATTTCTGAGTGAGAAAACTCACCTTGTAAGTGTGAAGATTATTGTTGTGTGGTTGCTAAAATTATCCTTACTCTCTAGTATTTTGATTCTTTTTTCACTTGTTTTTTTCTGATTTTCTAACCTTTATGTTATGTACTTTGTTTGTGTGTAAATACAATGTATAAGTGGGGATGATTACATAACTTATGGGAGGGAGAAAGCCAAGAGATTGAAGGGAAATGAAAAGGGGGGGAGGGGTAAAGGGAAGGGGGCTTGGCTTACGTGCATTCTGCATGTTTTTTTTTTTTTTTTTTCTTATTTCCATTTCATCTATCTATTTATTCAACTTTAATACTAACTCTATCCCATGCAATTTATTCTTTGTTTTCTTATATATATAAATATATATTTTTATTAACTCAACCACAACTATATATTATTATTATTTTTTTCCGGATTTTACATTTTCTCCTCCTTAAGCAACATTCGTCCTCGAATGTGAATAAGGTCGTAACATAATCTCATAGACACAATAATAACATAATCACATAGACATCATAATGTTTCAGAATTTTACATTCTCCCCTCCTTAAACAACATTCGTCCTCGAATGAGAATAAGGTTGTAACACATGCATATAGACACGCAAATGACACACATATGAAGTACTATGTAACGCATTTTTTTTATTACCTTAGTCAAATAGGAATGGATATTTGACTTTCATCGCCTCTTCATCTTCCCATGTGGCTTCCTCTGTGGAGTGATTCCTCCATAGGACTTTCACGGAAGCAATATCTTTATTCCTAAGGCGTTCTATCAAGTATTTCTACCGGAGCCTTGTTGACACCCAATTTTGACCCTCCGTCCAGTCACTAACTATAAAATTAGGCTAATTTTGTAAAATAATTTTTATAATTTTTTATAATAAAATGTAGCGATAAAACCTAAATACAGGCATAAATAAACATTCTATAATGGCATCGTGTCTTACGTAGAGTTTTTAGAGTCTCGCGCCGCATTTATTAATTGTAAGCTCTGTCGTAATTCTTAAATAATTAATGAATGCATAAAATAAATAATTTAGCAATAACGTCGTGTCAGGTAGCATAGCCGCATTTATTAATACACAAGAGAATTTCATAATCATTCGTAATTCAAATTTTTTTTAATCTAATACATGCATTTAATAGCGTCGCATTTATAAAAAAAAAAAGCTTTAAACAATTCTTAAAATCATACTTGCATTTGGCATTTAAATAATTTAATCTAAACTCAATTTTAATTTTTATTTAACTTCGCAATAATGCATAATAATAAGATTTTAAATAATAGCGCCGCGGTCTAAAGTATTGAGCATTAATTAAGTAGCACGCCCGCATTTATAACAATTAGACTAATAAAGCACCTAAATAATTTAATTGCATCTTGTTAATTTAATTGATTAATAATACACCTAAAACTAACACTTAATTAAACCCCTAATTAATTCTACCCAGCCCAATTACCCATTACCCACGCCCAGCGCAGGCCCAATTCCCGTCGACCCGCACCCGCAGGCCCACACCCTTTCCCTTTATTCAGCAAGCCCAACGCCCCAGCTTACCTTCAGCAGCCTTTACTTCATCTTCTAAAAAAAGAGAAAACGCAAACCACTACTTCACAAACCTAAAATCGCCGCAAGTCTCGCCGGATTTTCAGGGTGGAAAATCCGGCGACCTTCCTTTCCCTTTACCCACGCACTCACCAACGATACTTACCATAACCCAAACCAGATCTTCCGAAAAATCGCAACTTACCATAAATCCTTCAAATCGTACCTTATCGAATCACTACGAAATCAGTTCTAAATAGCACGAATCAAGCACAAATCAGCCATTATTGCTTACCAATATTAGAACCTAGGGTTAGGCTATATAACGACATGCAATAGACCAATCGAAGGGGACGATCGCAGAGCTCAAATGAGGTAGCAATTGTTTTATCCACGCGGTAGAGCAAGAGAACAGGCGAGCTTAGTCGTGCAAAGAAGCGTGCATCGATCGACACCCTCAGCAGAATCAACAAATCCAAACTTTACCCTTTCATTCGCATCGCAAACCCAAAACCCGTCGATTGGACCGACGACTTGATACGCTGCCCGGACGTCGTCCGAGGCGTAAACCCGCTCTCTTTCGCATTTCTTGACGATTTACGCTTTATAACTTGTTTGAGTAATTTGCTCATGGATAATGCTAATGCTTTTAATCGCTTTGTTATGGTCGAAATTGCCGTTTAATGTCGCCATCGCTACTTGATCGTTAAACTTATCTAACATCCGCCTCTATTCTCGTCCGCGATAATCAAGGCTCGCCATATTAACCTATTCAAATGCCTCCTAATCAAAAGATTTGATCGCTAATATGTCCATGAATCGCCGTAATAGTCAGTTGTGTATAAATAATTATGGGAGTGTTGTGCTATTGTGTTTTCCCGCGAGAATGTCCATGCCTGCTTTCCTGCTTGGTTATGTATAATCTACCTCTTAGCTCGCTTGAAATATCTATCGTCTATTGCTAAGTGTTTCTTATTCATTGCTTGAATTGGATCTTCATGTCTAAATTGCCTATTGTGATGTGTGTGCTTGCCTGCTGGATTCCTGAATGTTGTTTATAAATGTCATATCATAACTGCATGTTTAGTCCAGGCTAAATGGATCTCTGCCTATCTGGATAATGTTGCATCCGGCTTATCCATTCCTGTATCCTTTCTGCCCCCTTGCATACTTGTTAGTTGATCAATGTTATGCCCGTTAGATCTTGAGGCCAATGGTTGAAACATGGCATAACTGGCCATATATTGTTTCTTTCCTATGTTAGTATACGAGTCTATATCTACGGTGTGTCGACCTTAGAGGACATCAATGCCTATAATTGACTTATAAATGAATTGAATATATGGCATCTAGAATAAAAGTTCATTTGTCCCATCTTCATAAATGTTTAGCAAATCGCAATAGATGTCGCGCCGTGTCAATCACCCAGGAATAACTACACACGCTGAGTGATTTATGCTAAAAAAACTACCTAACAAAACGAAGCCTTGTTTCCCTTTTCGTTTGCGTGAGTGACCACATCGACTGTTTTTCTCCCTTTCCTGTCTGTTGTGTACTTTATGATTGACTGGAATAGTTAAGTTAAATGAAACTCTACATTGATTTTGGGCAAGATATTTCCCTGAGGTCATTTATTTGACTAAAGGCACAACTGATCATTTACGTGGTGTCCCCTCTGTGTGTTGCTGCATTTTTCTGTGGTTTGGTGAGATGATCACAAGAAAGGGATCACTTATGCTTATTGTTGTTTGTTCTTCACATAGAACTGTTGAGGGTTACGTAGCAGCTAGTGCAGCCTGTACACATGCCTATTATTATTCTTCTTCCGCTAGTTGCTTATCCCATTTGATACTATCCTCTATTTGGTCTTGATGTATGTGTGTGCTAAATACAAACTATGTGGCAAGTGCTTGTTTTGGTTAAATAAATTTGGGTATGTACTAATCTTTATATTCTTTTTCTTACATGAAACGCATCGGAGCAAAAATGAAGAGTCTCATGGCGAGACTCATCATGAGCCACTTCAAATGGCAACCCGCACCTGCATCCATCAAGACCATCTTCAGCAACTCTTAGGAAAAACGAATAGGACAAGATGTCGTGGTCATCCGTCTCGACTCCTCTTACTCTCTAAAATTAATTGCCTAATTATGCCTTTATTTGTTTATTCGCAATGCTATTTATTTTGTAATAATAAGAGACATAGAACAATTATTGTCGAAATAAATAAATTGGGCGGGTTAGTTTAAAATCGGCAAGGCACTTCTAATTATCTATTTTAGGTTTGTCACTTCATATCTAATCCTTTGCCTGAATTATTAAAATCGCATATCTAAAACTAACGCCTCACTTCTTTAATTGCGCAGATAAATCTATGGCCCATAAAGCACCTTTAGCATCTTAGTATTTCTAGCACCTCTTAAGCACTCTTTTTACTGCACGTAGGTTAAGCAAGATTAATTTAGCCAGCAGGACACATAATTAGTCTATAAATAACCTTTGCATGCACACATAATTAGTCCACAAAGCACCCTCTTAGCATTCTTTAGCATTTCTAGCCCTTGTTAGCACTTTTAATCGCCTCTTTGGCATTTAACACCTTTAGCACATTTTGTCCTTAATACTTTAACACCCTTCTAGCGTTTAATACCTTTAGCATTTAGCACCCTTTAGCATTTTTTAGCACCTCTTTTAGCATTTTAAGCATTTTAGCATTTTATCGTCTAACCTTTTATTTGAGCAGGAGCCCTTTAAAATACTCTTTACTTTTAGCACCCTTTACTTTTAAAATTAATCCCTTAGCACCCTTTTAATATTTAAACACCCTAGCATTACTTTGTTTACACTCAGCACTTTAAATTGCTAGCACTTTTGTTAAGCGTCTTTAACCCTTAATATTTTAGCACCTCTTAGCATTCTTTCGCATATAGCACCTTTTTCCCTTTTAGACTTAAGCACCTTTAAACATTTTAACATTTTTTTAGCATTTTATTAAGCGGGAAGATCTTTTACTTTGCATTTTTAAAATATAATAATTACCCTAGGTTTGGCAGGACAACCGCAAGTTAGCGGATCTTAGAGGGTGCCTAACCCCTTCCCTCTAGATTAATAAAGAACCCTTACCCAGAATCTCATTAAGTTTAGCAGACCATTAAAATGGAGTTAATGTTTTACTTCAAACTAGTTAAACATTTAGGTGTCCTAATTCACCCAATTAATTAGGTGGCGACTCCGCGAACCCTTAGCATTCTAGCAACCCTTTAGCATTTTTTGCACTTTTAGCACCCTTTTATATTTTAGCATTCTTTTAACTATTTAGCATTATTTATTTCCTAACATTGCATTTTGAGCAGGGTTCGCTATTTAAGAAGCCGCGGCCGAAAAAGGGCGCGACAGAAATGGCGACTCTGCTGGGGATTTTAGGTTCTTAACCACAACAGACCTAGGGTTATTATTTGGCAATTATTTTGCATTTAATTTGTGTGTATTGTATTTTGTTTATTTTTTGCTACCTGCTTTACTGCTTTCCTTAAACTGGCATTCCGCTCATATTTCTTCCATTCTGGAAAATTCACACAAATCACACACACTCACGCTACCGGTGTGCTCGCGCACCCGCAAATTTCTTTCAAAAAAATATCCAAATTTTAGGAGAGTTGGCGCGTCGTGAGTTAGATCGGTTCGTCTGATCACCGTAGCCTTCACTCGAGTTGTCGCTCGGGAACTCGCGTCGTAAAAGCCAATTCTTAGAAACTTAAGATAGAGCTATACCACCCTTATTTTAGGGCATGCATGCATTTACCTTAGGTGGGTTGGTCCCTTGGCATCGACACCACAATTAGGAAGACACCAAACTTGTCGACGGGTTTCTGAACCCAACGACCAACCAACATATTATGTATAGCGTGGCAATGACAGACAAATCCAAACCCAATCATGACATGCTGAAATTGGGAAAAGTGCACCGTCATTTGGTCGCCATTTCCAACAAAGGCATTATAGTTGGACGACTTGGACAAATCCGTCATAATCTCGCATAAGTGACGTATAGGCTTACCTCTGGCATAAAGAGGTCCCCCTGCATGTTAGGAAACGTTTGAATGTGCTATGTGCGATATACCTGCTACATACCTGCAAATTATGTGCTTTATGCTAACACCGTTTGTTGCATTTTTTAGAAAATTTATCATCTTCCCCCAAAGGTCGATTTGTATTTGACTAAGCAATGGCAGAGCATCAATATTTCACAAGATCAAAGGCACGGTCCAGCGACATGACCGATTCAAGGACATCTGAGCGGAACGAGTCGGAACCTGTCTTGGTTCCTATAGGCAAAGCAGGGGTCTCAGAAAAGAAGAAGCGACACACCTTCTCAAATCGACAATGTAGGAAACTGCATGGTTGCAAGTCCAAGCGCACTGCACGCAGATGTCGAGGACAAGCGGCGAATTCAAATACAAATCGACCCCCCCAAAACTAACAAAATTTTCTTTGGCGCAGTCTTTTCATAATGCGAAGAAATGCAATAGCCGAAGCAGAAAATACGGCAAGAAGTTTCTTCGCAAGAAGAAACAGCAGAGGCAGAAGATATGACAAAAAATCCCAAAATTCAAAGTCCGCATCAGAAGCAGCAGCAGAAAGGGGCATCAACAATCGGCTATCAAAGTTCAGAGTTCCGCAACAAAACCTAGCGCGTCAACTCGGGCATAAAGTCAAACTTGCAACCCGCACATCGCACACAACAAAGGCATCATAACAATTCGTCGATTTGCGGTGCGGCAACATCTCGATTTGTCGCATATCAGGGACGACATCTCTATCCATAAAATTGCACTTCTCATATATATTTATCATTTTGTTTAAACAGGTATACACTAACGTTTTCTCAAGCTTAGCTTGCAGGAGCATTTATTCTACAGGAGCAGCAACACGTCCAGAAAACGACGTAATCAGCAAGTCCATGCAACGACGCCAGCAGCAACACGTCCAGACAACGACGTAATCAGCAAGTCCACGCAACGACGCCAGCAGAAACACGTCCAGACAACGACGTAATCAGCAAGTCCATGCAACGACAGCAGCGGAACACGCCCACACGACGTGATCAGCAAGTCCACGCAACGACGCCAGCAGCAACACGTCCAGACAACGACGTAATCAACAAGTCCATGCAACGACGCCCGGCGAACACGCCCGCATAACGACGTAATCGGCAAGTCCATGCAACGACGCCCGAAGAACACGCCCGCATACAACGACGTAATCGGCAAGTCCACGCAACGACGCCGGCGAACACGCCCGCATAACGACGCGTGATCGGCAAGTCCACGCAACGACACCAAAGAAGAATACGCCCGCATGACATTATCGCGACATCAAGTCCACGCAACGACGCCAAAGAAGAACACGCCCAGCAACGACGCGTTATCGGACAACAAGTCTACGCAACGACGCCAGCAGCAACACGTCCAGGCAACGACGCTATCAGCACAACAAGCCCAAAAACGACGCCATCATCAGCATATCACATCCAAACAGGGACGATTTCTATACTCCCGAAATTGCATTTCTTACGCATGTTTTATTATTCTGTCTTAGCAGTTATGCACTAACTCTTTCTTGAGCTTTAGTCTACAGGGGGCAATTGCAGCAAGGACAACATACCCGCGTTCACAATCGCAACACGTCTGTGCAAGGACGAAAATCACAGCATTCGCAACATCGCATCAACACAGCAGGCATCACACTTTTGCAGGATAACATTTTTTACTCACAGTTGCATTACTTTTAAAATTATACATCATCATTTTTCGTTTTAACAGTTATGCACTAACCGTTTGTTCAAGTCTTAGCATGCAGAAGCAGGAGCACAACGTGGATTTTCTCTTACAGCGAACCGGGGCAATTTGTTGGGGGGCCAACCTTCCCAACGATTCGCGTAGCGGCCTCAAGCATCGGTCACTCGCTCCATCACCGTAGAACCAAAGACCACAAGCCATAGCAAGACACCCTGTGTTCAAGCCCGCTTATCTTACTTTATTCTTTACATCACACGGTGTCATCATAACTCGACCGGGGCGGCTTGAGTCCGCGTTAGCCGCGCCAGTGTTTTGACCATGGTAACCCGGTGTCGTCATAACTCGACCGGGGCGGCTTTGAGTCCGCTAGCCCGCCCGGTGTTTTTGACCATGGTAGCCCGGTCGCCATAACTCGACATCGGGCGATTTAGTCGCGTCGGCCACTACCGTGTTTCGACCATGGTAACCCGGGTCGCCATAACTGACACCGACAAATTTTGATTTTGTTTGCGTCGGCTGGTCTACTGCCCGACGTTTTTGCAGTCGAAGATCGAGACAAAATTGGCTATGAGTCAACGTCTTTGTCCAAGATTCTTCCATCATCTCCATACAAAGAGGACAATTGTTGACACCAATTTTGACCTCGTCCGATCACTAACTATAAAATTAGGCTAATTTTGTAAAATAATTTTTATAATTTTTATAATAAAATGTAGCGATAAAACCTAAATACAGGCATAAATAAACATTCTAGAATGGCATCGTGTCTTACGTAGAGTTTTTAGAGTCTCGCGCCGCATTTATTAATTGTAAGCTTTGTCGTAATTCTTAAATAATTAATGAATGCATAAAATAAATAATTTAGCAATAACGTCGTGTCAGGTAGCATAGCCGCATTTATTAATACACAAGAGAATTTCATAATCATTCGTAATTCAAATTTTTTTTAATCTAATACATGCATTTAATAGCGTCGCATTTATAAAAAAAGCTTTAAACAATTCTTAAAATCATACTTGCATTTGGCATTTAAATAATTTAATCTAAACTCAATTTTAATTTTTATTTAACTTCGCAATAATGCATAATAATAAGATTTTAAATAATAGCGCCGCGGTCTAAAGTATTGAGCATTAATTAAGTAGCACGCCCGCATTTATAACAATTAGACTAATAAAGCACCTAAATAATTTAATTGCATCTTGTTAATTTAATTGATTAATAATACACCTAAAACTAACACTTAATTAAACCCCTAATTAATTCTACCCAGCCCAATTACCCATTACCCACGCCCAGCGCAGGCCCAATTCCCGTCGACCCGCACCCGCAGGCCCACACCCTTTCCCTTTATTCAGCAAGCCCAACGCCCCAGCTTACCTTCAGCAGCCTTTACTTCATCTTCTAAAAAAAGAGAAAACGCAAACCACTACTTCACAAACCTAAAATCGCCGCAAGTCTCGCCGGATTTTCAGGGTGGAAAATCCGGCGACCTTCCTTTCCCTTTACCCACGCACCCAGCCAACGTATACTTACCATAACCCAAACCAGATCTTCCGAAAAATCGCAACTTACCATAAATCCTTCAAATCGTACCTTATCGAATCACTACGAAATCAGTTCTAAATAGCACGAATCAAGCACAAATCAGCCTTTATTGCTTACCAATATTAGAACCTAGGGTTAGGCTATATAACGACATGCAATAGACCAATCGAAGGGGGGAGAGGGCAGAGCTCAGTGAGGTAGCAATTGTTTTATCCATGCGGCAGAAGGTAAGCAGGCGCAGCTTAGTCGGTAGCGATTAGCGTGCATCGATTGGACACCCCCTTAGCAGCAGTCAACAAATCCAAACTCTACCCTTTCATTCGCATCGCAAACCCAAAACCCGTCGATTGGACCGACGACTTGATACGCCGCCCGGATCGTCCGGGAAGGTAAACCCGCTCTTTCGATTTCTGCACGCATTACGCTTTATAACTTGTTTGAGTAATTTGCTCTATGGATAATGCTAATGCTTTTAATCATTCTTTGTTATGGTCGAAATTCTTTGGTTTAATGTAAATCATCGTTTACTTGTTAAACTTATCTAACATCTGTCTCTATTCTGGTCTGCGATAATTGAAGGCTTGCCATATTAACCTATTCAAATGCCTCCCTAATCAAAAGATTTGACTGCTAATATGTCCATGAATCTGCTCAGAATAGTCAGTTGTGTATAAATAATTATGGGAGTGTTGTGCTATTGTGTTTGCCCCCTGTGGAGAATGTCCATGCCTGCTTCCTGTTTGGTTATAGAGGAATCTACCTCTTAGCTCTGTTTGAAATATCTATTGTCTATTGCTAAGTGTTTCTTATTCATTGCTTGAATTGGATCTTCATGTCTAAATTGCCTATTGTGATGTGTGTGCTTGCCTGCTGGATTCCTGAATGTTGTTTATAAATGTCATATCATAACTGCATGTTTAGTCCAGGCTAAATGGATCTCTGCCTATCTGGATAATGTTGCATCCGGCTTATCCATTCCTGTATCCTTTCTGCCCCCTTGCATACTTGTTAGTTGATCAATGTTATGCCCGTTAGATCTTGAGGCCAATGGTTGAAACATGGCATAACCGCCATATATTGTTTCTTTCCTATGTTAGTATATGTGTATATATCTACACCGTAATCGACCTGTAGGACATCACAAGCCTATAATTGACTTATAAATGAATTGAATATATGGCATCTAGAATAAAAGTTCATTTGTCCCATCTTCATAAATGTTTAGCAAATCGCAATAGATGTCGCGGCAGTCAATCACCCAGGAATAACTACACGTTGGTGATTTATGCTAAAAAAACTACCTAACAAAATGAAGCCTTGTTTCCCTTTTGGTTTGCCAGGAGTGACCACATCGACTTTTTTCTCCCTTTCACATGCATTGTGTACTTTATGATTGACTGGAATAGTTAAGTTAAATGAAACTCTACATTGATTTTGGGCAAGATATTTCCCTGAGGTCATTTATTTGACTAAAGGCACAACTGATCATTTACGTGGTGTCCCTCCGTGTTCTTTGCATTTTTCGTGGTTTGGTGAGATGATCACAAGAAAGGGATCACTTATGCTTATTGTTGTTTGTTCTTCACATAGAAGCTGAGGTTACGTGGCAGCTAGTGCGGCTGTACGAACTGTGCCTATTATTATTCCTTCTTGCCATCTGCTAGCTGTTTATCCCCATTTGATACTATCCTCTATTTGGTCTTGATGTATGTGTGTGCTAAATACAAACTATGTGGCAAGTGCTTGTTTTGGTTAAATAAATTTGGGTATGTACTAATCTTTATATTCTTTTTCTTACATGAAACGCATCGGAGCAAAAATGAAGAGTCTCGTGGCGAGACTCATCATGAGCCACTTCAAATGGCAACCCGCACCTGCATCCATCAAGACCATCTTCAGCAACTCTTAGGAAAAACGAATAGGACAAGATGTCGTGGTCATCCGTCTCGACTCCTCTTACTCTCTAAAATTAATTGCCTAATTATGCCTTTATTTGTTTATTCGCAATGCTATTTATTTTGTAATAATAAGAGACATAGAACAATTATTGTCGAAATAAATAAATTGGGCGGGTTAGTTTAAAATCGGCAAGGCACTTCTAATTATCTATTTTAGGTTTGTCACTTCATATCTAATCCTTTGCCTGAATTATTAAAATCGCATATCTAAAACTAACGTCTCACTTCTTTAATTGCGCAGATAAATCTATGGCCCATAAAGCACCTTTAGCATCTTAGCATTTCTAGCACCTCTTAAGCACTCTTTTTACTGCACGTAGGTTAAGCAAGATTAATTTAGCCAGCAGGACACATAATTAGTCTATAAATAACCTTTGCATGCACACATAATTAGTCCACAAAGCACCCTCTTAGCATTCTTTAGCATTTCTAGCCCTTTTTAGCACTTTTAATCGCCCTTTGGCATTTAACACCTTTAGCACATTTTGTCCTTAATACTTTAACACCCTTCTAGCGTTTAATACCTTTAGCATTTAGCACCCTTTAGCATTTTTTAGCACCTCTTTTAGCATTTTAAGCATTTTAGCATTTTATCGTCTAACCTTTTATTTGAGCAGGAGCCCTTTAAAATACCCTTTACTTTTAGCACCCTTTACTTTTAAAATTAATCCCTTAGCACCCTTTTAATATTTAAACACCCTAGCATTACTTTGTTTACACTCAGCACTTTAAATTGCTAGCACTTTTGTTAAGCGTCTTTAACCCTTAATATTTTAGCACCTCTTAGCATTCTTTCGCATATAGCACCTTTTTCCCTTTTTAGACTTAAGCACCTTTAAACATTTTAACATTTTTTTAGCATTTTATTAAGCGGGAAGATCTTTTACTTTGCATTTTTAAAATATAATAATTACCCTAGGTTTGGCAGGACAACCGTAAGTTAGCGGATCTTAGAGGGTGCCTAACCCCTTCCCTCTAGATTAATAAAGAACCCTTACCCAGAATCTCATTAAGTTTAGCAGACCATTAAAATGGAGTTAATGTTTTACTTCAAACTAGTTAAACATTTAGGTGTCCTAATTCACCCAATTAATTAGGTGGCGACTCCGCGAACCCTTAGCATTCTAGCAACCCTTTAGCATTTTTTGCACTTTTAGCACCCTTTTATATTTTAGCATTCTTTTAACTATTTAGCATTATTTATTTTCTAACATTGCATTTTGAGCAGGGTTCGCTATTTAAGAAGCCGCGGCCGAAAAAGGGCGCGACAAGCCTCTTCATATTGAAGCTCTTTATTAAGAACTATCTCCTGGGGAAGGATGACGTGACTTGGATTGTGCAAGTATTTTCGTAACATTGACACATGAAATACCGAATGCACTGTTTCCAGCTCTTGTGGAAGTGCTAATTCGTAAGCCACATTCCCCACTCTTCGCAAGATCTCATATGATCCAATAAACTTTGGGCTCAATTTCCCTTTCTTACCAAAGCGCATCACTCCCTTAATTGGGGACACTTTTAAAAATATTTTCTCCCCCTCTTGGAATTCAAGATCTCTTTTCCGATGATCCGCATAGGACTTATGACGGCTATGAGCTGTTTTGATCCGCTCCCGAATCATCTGTACCTTATCATTTGTTTCTTGAATGAATTCAGGTCCGAACAGTTGCGTCTCACCCACCTCGAACCATCCAAGTGGAGACCTACATTTTCGTCCATATAATGCTTCAAACGGGGCCATTTGTATGCTAGAGTGAAAACTATTATTGTAGGCGAACTCAATTAGACATAGATGGTCCAACCAGCTTCCCTGAAAATCTAACACACAAGATCGCAACATGTCCTCAAGTGTTTGGATTGTTCGCTCAGCTTGCCCATCTGTTTGCGGGTGGAAAGCCGTGCTTAACTTAACTTTTGTCCCGAGACCCTGCTGGAAACTTTGTCAAAAGTGTGAGGTGAACTGGGAACCCCTATCTGAAATAATTTGTAAGGGAATCTCGTATAACCGCACAATCTCCTTCAAATAAATCTGTTTGTACTGTGGTGCGCGATACGTAGTCTTGACCGATAAGAAATGGGCTGACTTTGTAAGTCGATCAACAATCACCCAAATAGAATCATACCCTTCTCGAGTCTTCGGTAGACCAGTTACAAAATCCATATGAATTGCCTCCCATTTCCACATGGGGACCCCAATGTCTTGAAGTAATCCGCCAGGTTTTTGATGTTCAGCTTTCACCTGCTGACATATAAGACACCTCCCGACAAACTCCGCAACGTCCTTCTTCATCCCGTCCCACCGGTAATTTACCTTGAGGTCCTGATACATTTTTGTTGACCCTGTATGGATGGCATATCTTGTGTTGTGACCCTCATCTAAGATCTTCCTTCTTAGATCCTTTACCTTAGGAACACATAACCTACCCTTATACCGAAGGGTTCCGTCATTATCTCCCAATGTAAACTGTGAAGGTTTTCCCTGTTGGATCCTCTCCCGAAATCTAACAAACTCCGTATCCTCAAACTGACTTTCTTTTATTTCTGAAGCTAAAATGATGCGAGGTATCATGTACCACCACCCTACCTTCACCGATCTCGATTAAGCTAACCAGGTTTCTCAATCTTTGTACCTCGAACAATACCCTCTCTTTGCGTTGCCAAATGAGCCAAGCTGCCCATTGATCTCCTGCGAGTGCGTCGCCACCACGTTAGCTTTCCTGAGGATGGTAAAGAATACTAAGGTCATAATCCTTAAGCAACTCTAACCATCTTCTTTGTCGAGATTCAAATCCTTCTGCGTGGTTATGTCTCGCAAACTCTTATGATCTGTAAATATGTCCACATGCACACCATACAAATAATGTCTACATATTCGTAAGGCAAACACCACCGCACTAATTCCAAGTCATGAGTTGAGTAATTAACTTCGTGTATCTTCAATTGTCTAGATGCATACGCAATAACCTTTCCAAATCGCATCAAGACACATCCCAACTCTGAGGCATCGCAATAGGTATGAACCTTCTTGTCCCGATGGTAAGGTTAGGATCGCGATGAGTCAACAATTCCTTTAGTTTCAAAACCGGCTTCACATGCTTCCGACCGGTACTTAACCGCTTTTTGAGTCAACCGGGTCAAGGGAGCAGCAAGACTAGAAAAACCTTTTACGAATCTTCTATAATACCCAGCCAAACCCAAGAAACTTCTAACCTCTGTCGGAGTGGTCGGTTTTGGCCAGTTCTTCACTGCTTCTATCTTCTGGGGGTCTACCATAATTCCATCCCTTGACACAACATGGCCCAAAAAGGCTACCTTTTTCCAACCAAAATTCACACTTTGAAAATTTAGCATATAGTTTCTCCTGTTTCAAGACTTGAAGCACTACCCTCAAATGCTCTTCATGTTCTTCAACACTCTTACTGTGGATTAGGATATCATCTATGAACACAATCACGAACAAATCTAGGAATGGTTTGAAGATTCTGTTCATTAAATCCATAAAAGTCGCTGGGGCATTGGTTAACCCAAAAGACATGACCAAGAACTCATAATGACTGTATCGGGTTCTAAAGGCTGTTTTGGATATATCATCCGGATTTATTTTCAGCTGATGATATCCCGAACGGAGATCAATCTTGGAAAAAATAGCTAGCTCCCTGAAGTTGGTCAAAAAGATCATCGATTCTTGGTAATGGGTATCGGTTCTTGATCGTGACCTTATTGAGATGTCGATAATCGATGCACATTCGGAGCGATCCGTCTTTCTTTTTCACAAAGCGATCGTGCACCCTGAGGAAACATTAGGCCTTATAAAGCCTTTATCCAGAAGATCCTTCAATTGTTCTTTTAACTCCCTCAATTCAGTTGGGGCCATTCGATATGGAGGAATAGAAATGGGTCTTGTACCCGGAATTAACTCTATAGCAAACTCCATTTCTCTATCCGGAGGAAGGCCTGGAAGATCTTCAGGAAAAACCTCCGGAAAATTTCGAAAAATAGGAACATCATTCACTGCTGGGGATTCCCTTTGGGTATCCACTTTATTAGCCATCTATGCATACTCCACTCTGTGACTTCTCAATAACTTTTGAGCCCCAAGGTAGGAAATAAACTGACCTGAGGATATTCCAATCCTACCCCTTATAACAACGTCTGGTTCTCCGGGAAAAGTTAATCTCACTATCTTTCGCCGACAATCTAACATGGCATAACATGCCGACAACCAATACATACCCAAAATGACGTCGAAGTCTACCATATCAAGTAGTACTAGGTTCACCATTGTTCTCCTGCCATTCACTTCTAATGAGAAATTATTTACCACCCGAGAGGCCCAAATTGAGGCCCCTACTGGTGTCATAACCTCAAAAGGTTCACTTAAATAAGAAGGTTCTACGTGTAAATTCTTAGCAAAGCCCATTGACACATATGAAAATGTAGAGCCGGGATCGTATAATACAAATGCAGGAATACTCGAGACTAGCAAAATACATGTGACCACCGCATTAGATGCTTCTGCCTCATTCCTCTGGGGCAAAGCGTAGAGTCGATTAGAATTGTTGGGTTGTTGACCTCCCTGACTCTGGCGGGGTTGGTTTCCCTGATTTCCCCTGTAGGCAGCGGTGGTTGCTTCTGACCTCCCATGAATAGATTGAGTTTGGGTCCTCTTATTGAAATCCCTGGCATAGTGGCCTGACTCTCCACAGTTATAACATGTCTTCGTTAAGAGCCGACATTCTCCATTGTGTTTCCTTTGACAAATCTTACAAATCGGTTTGTCACCTCCTGTGTTAGGGTTGGTGGCCTTGTCCTTGCTACCTTGGTAATTAGACCAACTGCCCTTAGGCTTGAAATAAGATCGCCCAGCATTGGTTCGGTCTGAAGATCCCTTACTAAACTCCTCGCTTGATTTTGACTCGGTTAAATGATCCCGACGTCCAAATCTCTTCGCGAATATTCTCTTTTGCTTTAGCGAAACCTTCTACCCTCAAAGCCTTATCGACAATCAAGATAAGTTCGATCGTTAGCTAACGCCACCACCTTCTATGCTATGTTCGGTTTAAACCTCTACAAATCGCTTGACTCTATCCATTTCGTAGGGACAACATGTGTGTTGTATGCCGATAACCTCACGAATCAGGTATCATATTCTTGTACACTGCGGTCACCTTGCTTCAATTGTTCAAACTCCCGTCTGAGCGCATCCTTGCGCGTATTAGGCATAAATTTCTCAATGAATGCCGCTCTGAATCCTCCCCAAGTCATTGGTGGTGACATCGGGGGACGATTTCTTCTAAAATTTCTCCACCACACCCGTGTGTCGTCCACTAACCGTGCGATTACCAAATTGACGTCATGCGTCTCCACACATCCTCGTGTAAACAGTAGGTTTTCTACCGCATCGATAAATACTATTGGGTTAGACTTGTAGTACTTCCCTGTATAGATATGTTCCCTTCTTCTCACAAAATTTGCCCCATAGTCTATCTGGTACCTCTCCTACCTTTTCGGTCGGTGGTGCAGTCACATCTGGTTATTTTACCGTTGTACACTCCCTTCCACAATCCTTTGAAGGAGGTAGTACGAGAACCAAGTCTTTGAAAACACTCAAGATAGGCACGAGAAGAGTATGAAAGAAGTGAAACTTTAGGATGTTATTCCGTTTACTTATTACTAAGGTGGCGCGCACACCGTCGCAATAAGTAACCGTTCAAACACCCAACTCGAAGAAACTTCCTAGAATCTCCTAACCTGGTTTAGCTTTGATACCAACTTGTCACGCCCCGGCTTTTCCTAAGCCTTTACTTAGGGCGTGATGGCACCTGGACAATTATTTCCCACCAGGAGCACCATTTAATTCTCTTTATTTAGAAATTTAAACTTATATTCAAATACGGAGCTATTAATAAAAATAACAATAAAGAAATCTGTTTATGACTTTATTGAAAACATAACGCGAGCCTATGCTCGTGCAAATATTGTTTCTACATAGACATACTGACAAAGATTATTCTAAGTTGGAAGGGAGACCATTCCACATGGGCATTTCCCGAGACACTGTAACTGACATTGTGGACCTGACGAGTACCAAGCCCGAAGCAATGGACTTGGTATGATAAGAGGCTGTGGGACGATTGCTAGCCTTGGCGTGGAGCCTTTCCTCAATCACGTTTTCCTGAAACATGTTAAATAAAGAGTCAGCCCTACCATCTGGGCTGAGTGAGAACCTTACCCTGCAATTCAAAGCAACACCACAATATTCCAAGTGCAATCACATTATAACGTAATAAGCATATTGCAAAACCATATCAGGTTACAACATTTTTAAATATGCAGGAACTCCTCATAGGAAATTATCAGTTTAACTAACACTTCATTTTATCTCGTATTATACGTTAGGACATTCCCCTGCATTTCCATATGTTTGTTACATTTATATATTTGTGAACGCGTATTCACTTTTCATATTTATATATAGGTGAACATGTATTCATTTTTCATATTTGTTGCGGCGTGCAACCCGATCCATTATATTTACGTATTTGTGAACATGTATTCACTTTACGTTTTGTTGCGGCGTGCAACTCGATCCATTATGTTTACGTATTTGTGAACGCGTATTCACTTTACGTTTTGTTGCGGCGTGCAACCCGATCCATTATGTTTACGTATTTGTGAACACGTATTCACTTTACGTTTTGTTGCGGCGTGCAACCCGATCCATTATGTTTACGTATTTGTGAACGCGTATTCACTTTACGTTTTGTTGCGGCGTGCAACCCGATCCATTATATTTACGTATTTGTGAACACGTATTCACTTTACGTTTTGTTGCGGCGTGCAACCCGATCCATTATGTTTACGTATTTGTGAACGCGTATTCACTTTACGTTTTGTTGCGGCGTGCAACCCGATCCATTATATATTTATATATTTATGTGAACACGTATTCACTTTTCATATTTTTCAGAAGATCGAATAAATACTATTCTCTTTTCTTACATTCTGTCATTCATACTTGTAACGATTTTAACTTTTAACCATAACTCCAACTAAGGTGTTTCTCAAGCGGAAACTAAGGTAAGACGGGGATATTTCACTGTACCAAATTTCATTTAAAACTACTTTGGGTAACTAACACAAATTTATCCTCAAAACAACCACATGAAATTTATTTCGGCAGAATTTTTATTAAACAACACCCAATCTTAGAATAGTCATAACTCCTAATCTGTAAACCCGTTCAAGCCCCATAAAATCTCAAAACGACGAGAACAGAGAGCTACACGTCTCCATGTGAACCATCCTTTCATATTCTGTACCATTTGGTACAGTTTTACCCTTTTATTCGCTGCCCTTCCTGGATCTCGATAGATCCGAGGCAGAAACTTTAAACAGCGATAACTCTCAATCCGTAAGTTGGATATACCCCCGTAAGGTCTCAAAATGTCCACAACAGAGATATCTAGAACTTTCATTTAGCAACAATTTTCATATTGCCCACATATTAGTACAGGTTTACGTTTCAACGTCCTGCCCTTCTGGATTCCGATGAATCCGAGGCAGCAACTTCAAACTACAATAACTCTCAACTCGTAAGTCCGTTTTAATAAATATTTATCTATATATGTCCGTAACAGAGAGATTTATAACCATGTAAATTTTCATATAATTCTAATAAGTAAAACTCAATAAAAACAGTCCGTAATTATGTCTTTCCGAATTTCGGCCAAATCTAAGGCAGGAACTTCGAACTACGATAACTTTCAAACCGTATGTCCATTTTACCTCATTTTTGGTTCTATATGATCATATTAGAGAGGTGTACCACTCTTCCGAATTTCATCAAATTATAACAATTATAATTCAGTGAGAACAGTTTGTAAAGTTCATGACGCAACTAGTTATCTAAACAATCAAAAGTTCAATATTTCTTTTCAACACTCAATTCTTATTCTAACATGTATTGAACTAAAAATAAAGGATGTTACCAAGAATTTCTGAGTGAGAAAACTCACCTTGTAAGTGTGAAGATTATTGTTGTGTGGTTGCTAAAATTATCCTTACTCTCTAGTATTTTGATTCTTTTTTCACTTGTTTTTTTCTGATTCTCTAACCTTTATGTTATGTACTTTGTTTGTGTGTAAATACAATGTATAAGTGGAGATGATTACATAACTTATGGGAGGTAGAAAGCCAAGAGATTGAAGGGAAATGAAAAGGGGGGAGGGGTAAAGGGAAGGGGGCTTGGCTTACGTGCATTCTGCATGTTTTTTGTTTTTTGTTTTTTTTTTCTTATTTTCATTTCATCTATCTATTTATCCAACTTTAATACTAACTCTATCCCATGCAATTTATTCTTTGTTTTCTTATATATATAAATATATATTTTTATTAACCCAACCACAACTATATATTATTATTATTTTTTTCCGGATTTTACAATATCAACAAAATAATCAAATTTAAATCGGCCAAAATGGAACCCAAAACAGTCTGTTGTTGTCACGATCCGACCCGACGGGTCGCGACTAAACGTCCTAATTGGACGTCATTACTGACCTGTCACTCTTAATCCACTTAATACCGAGATCTATAAAAATTTCGGCAGCACAACGCTGCTTTTACAACATCTCCCCAAAATGGGCGAGCCGACAAGACTGCCAAATCAACAACATAACAACAATCATAACGGGCTAGCCGACTAGGCTGCCACCAACCAACATTATGTACACAAATGAATAGTCAAAATAAGCAAGCCGGCAAGGCTGCCACTAGATAACAACAAGTATATCCGGGAACGCCCCAACACAGAGTACAACAACCTTACAACCCAAAACAAGGTACAAACGTCCAACCCACAATCGCTTCATGCACTTCTAAGAGTACAAGATCCGACATATGACGGACAGACTCGTCGTGCCCAAAATGTGCATAAGTCTGAAAGATAGGGATCTGTACCAAAATAGCTGGCTCCGAACACGCGAGTTTCTCCGATCACGAATAGAAGCCCTAAACTGGAGGGTCACCTATCTGAACACCTGAACCTGCGGACATGAACGCAGCCCCCGAGGAAAGGGGGTCAGTACGAAATAATGTACCGAGTATGTAAGCATGAAATAATGTAAATAAGATCAAAGATGTGTCCTGTAAGGTAGAGAATCAACTGCATCATAAAAGAATGAGAGTCATACCAGTACTCATGCCAGCTTAGTCATAAAATCATCAGATATAAATAAATGAATAAACTGTCCGGCCCTTGGGTGAGGGACGCGGTGGAATATACTGTCATGGATATCTGTACCCGCATCACGGATGCCTGTCCGTGGAATCATCATATATGTATACATAAACTGCCCGACCCTCTAGTGAGGGACGCGGTGAATCATCCTGATATATGTGCATGAATCTGCCCGGCCCTGGACGCGGTGAAGTAGAGAAATGACTCTTAGCACGAGTAGATATCATGAGCAACTGTATGCAATTTAAATCATTTCTTTGACTCTCATTAAAATCATTAAATAACTTCTTACAAGAAGATCACATATACTTTTCATAACTCAGATTACTATGAATAAGACTATGAAGGAATCATGTACGTCCGTCGTACATTCCCTTGTATAATATTCATGTCGAATGAAAGAATCAATAATTCACAAAATCATGCCAAAAGAAAGGAAGATAGGCTCACATACCTTATAGTCGAGCTAACCAACTCACGACTAGAATATGCCTCGTCTAATACTCCAACATATAATAATAACATTAGGTCTGTCAACTCCATGATTCCTAACGTAAGTTAAATTGAATGACGACTTCCTATTCTATAGAAATTTGGGCAGCACTTCCCCTGTTTATATGTACATCCACAAATTTCAAACCAAGCCAGCAATACCAACAACAAGTCATAACTCAAATATATAACCACAATAATCTCAGATATTCCATTTATGTCATCATAACGTATTCCTTCTCTTTTATTTTTAAGCGATATCACAACTACAACAAACCAGGTGATTACTACACCTATTTTTCATGTCAATTCAGTCCTTAGTCCATATTAGAACAATCTTAAAATAATCCATCAACTCTAATGACAACAACAATAATCAAGTTCTATAATTTGTAACATAACACCCTTTTTACACTTTACTTCCTTTAAGACATGTATTAGTAATTATCATAACTTATATACATGTTCATAGTCAAATTCCCAACATTTAAACTTCACAAAATCAGCCTCTAACTTGACGCGATAATATCCAAAAATTCCAAGCAAGTCTTTGGCCAATATTTACAAAACCAATCATTTTCTTAATTCCTTAGAGTCCAATCTTGTTCCAATAATTCTTTATGAACAATTATAACTTGCATGTCAAGATTCTCTTCCAATATCAACATACCAAGTAGCGACGAATTTCACAACACAATAATCGAATACGACAATTCCAAGATTAGTAACATTAGTCCTAATATCGGCTACAACATTCAAATTATCCACATGCAATGTCTAAATTCAAGATTTCTTCGTAACACAAGTCCATTAATTCAACTACCACAATATGCAACTTCAATTATAACATAGATTGAAGAATTTTCATACTTTAATTAAATCCCCAAAACAGTCCCGATTTTTAGTCACTGCTTCGTCTGCTGAACTTGTAACGTCCATAACTCTCTACTACGGTGTCCTATCGATGAGTGGTTTGTTGCTTTGGAAACTATACTCGATGAACTTCATTTTAGACTTTTAAAACACCCAAAAACCCTAATATACGAGGAGATATACCCCTCCAAAGTTGAACAAAATTCTGCCCAGCAGTCCCGATTTTGCCACTGTTTCGTGCCCTTTTTTGCTTCAATTTTTCACACTTCTTTAATCCCAAATCGACATGCAACAATTATATTATGTTAACCCCTCCTTAATACATTTTTCTTCCTTAATTTCGTTCAAAATTTGGAGAAAAATATTGTCCAGAAACAGCCCAGCTTTTCTCATTTTTTTTCCTTTTTTATTTTTCGATTTTATTTTGTTTTTTTGGTTTGGGTAATTTGTAGAGTAACTTTTAGTCCTAAAATGAAGTGAACTTGATCCTAAATTTGTTATGGAGTGAGTGTATTTTCCATGGAGAGTAAGGGAGGAGAAGAGAGAATGAAAGTTTGAAAATGGAGTCTTGAAAATAAAAGATGAAGGGTTATAAGGTAGGGCAAAATCTGAAAATATTATTTACATTTTGACCCACTTTTCTTAATTGCCACTTAATTGAATCCCTCAAGTATTAATTAAAGTTTAGGTCACACTTCTTCTAATTTCTGAAAATTCCATAAGATTCTGTATCCTCCATGTCATAATTTTCATATTATGCGATAATCCTTAATGAAAATATATATAACTTATTATTTTAAACTCTCATCAACGTGCTCGTAGCTTGTATAGTTATATCTTATATCCACTATCCGAATATTATCCTTAATGACGTTCTTAATCCTTGTCTTGACTTACAAGGTGTACCAGTTGTAGTAAGATTTTTTTCGGCCAAATCTGAGAAACCTATGTCGCGATAGTGATGAGGGAAGAGAAAGAGAGTGATGACCGCCAACACAAAGACCGCCATTCCATTATCGTAGTGATGACCGACAGCATTACTTTAACGACGTCACTTTAACGACGAAATGTTGGAGCGACGCTGTGGGAACCAAAATACGATCAGATAAAAGATTCGACCGGTTCGTGTTTCGTCACTGGTTGCTCCGGTCACCGGATCAGTGAAGAAAATGATGGGGGCTGACTAGTTTTGGGTTGTTTGTGGGGGTTCAATTTGCATTGTGGTGGTTCGCTCCTATTCATCGGAGTAGTGGGAGACGAGATAACGGTGGTTTGGCTGGTGGTTTCACGATTGAGGACAATGGTAGTGTGACGAAGCAGTGGTGGCATGGAACGTCGGGTAAGGGAGAAACAGCGAACGTCGGGAAACAGTGTTGCTGGCTGATACCATTAATCTTGTTGTAGACATCGCTGTTTTTGGGGTCCCACATGTCATGGTCCACGTGGATCCAACGTGGCATTCACGATGATCTAATGTGGCGTCCACATCAGTTTTCCGTTCAAATGAGGGCAAATTTAATAAGTTTGCAAACTGTGAGAGTATATTTGATCTCAAAGTTTAACGGATGGCAAATGTGTTTCATAAAACATAGTTGGGGGCCAAATTTGACCTTTTCCCTAACCAAAATTATTAGTTAATGTTAATTTTTACCTTTGATGCATTTTTTTATTTGTAGATGTGTGTATATATATAAAATCCAAAAATTACATTACTTTCTATTATAAATTTATAGGATATAAAGTTAACATTTGCATAATATGGGATAAATATTTTACATAGAAAATATTTTTCAGTTGAAAAAATTTATTTATAATTATGGAATAAATATATTTTTGTAAAAATACCATGCATATTTATGGTATAAAAATATATTTTTTGCAAAAAATATCATGTATATTTATGGTCAAAATATAATATTTCAGTGCATCTAAATACACGACGGATATGTGTATTTTAGTGTATTTATATATTGATATATTTTTTGTTTTACTGTATTTAAATGTATTGTTGTCACCTGCGTCGCAAAGTTAAATATATTGGACTATTTTTTAATATATTCGGCCAGACAAATATACTCAAAGATCCAGGAACAATCAAATACATTTAAGAATCAAATAGAAATTAGTCAAATATATCTAGTTTTGTCCAAAAATACAATCAAATACATCTAATTTCTCAAAATAAATTCCTTAGGAATACATAAATATTAAATTCAAACATGCAGAATACACTCACATACACTCAAGTCGGGCCTCGAGGTCGTCAAAAAATACACCAAATTCGACGAAAATATAAATAGAAATCTAATTTTAAGAGTACAGTACCAGTTTTCCGTATATAAAAATCTCTACTGATCAAGAGCTATCGTTGGAACAAGTGATGTAATCGAATCAATCAGCTCCAGCGTTAATGGAAAAGAGGTGGCAGAGGTTCGATTTGATCCGACGATTGTGGTGCCGACAGTGGTTAAATCGGACGTTGTAGATGCGGTGGTTAATTGTGGTGGCGGCGAGGAGCATAATTTGGGGTGGCGGTGAGAGTGAAGCTACTAGTGGTTGGGATTAGAGATGGCAACGGATCCTGGATTCGGTGGATCTAGATCCATTTTATAAGATATGGATCTTTAAAATTTGGATCCGACAGATCCGGATTCGGATCGGACCCGAATCTGTTTATAACGGATCAGATCTGGATCTTGTCATTGAGATCCGTATCCGATCCAGATCCGATCCGTGGATCCGTTTTTTAGTAAATATAATATACATTTATACATCCATAGGACCAGTCCGATGATTATATTAATTTAGATTATATTCCAGTATGTTTGTATAGCAACATGTTAAATGTATAGTTTCTCTATTATAGTAATTCCAGTATGTTTGTATGATTATATTAACTTAGATTAGATTGATCATGTAGAGCGCGAATTCGGGTAGATAGTATAGTCCTATATACAGAGGTATTCGGCTGTATTCACCAAGAAAGAAACTTGGTTTGGATTGTAATGTAGTGTATTGCTAGAGTTTTGAAACTTAGGCTCGGTCAAAGTTTAAAGTTAGGCCCTTGTAATTTTGTTTTTCTATGATGTGGATCCAGATCCGACGGATCTGGATTTAGATCTGATTTTTATGGACTCGATGGATCTGGATATAGGTATAACGAATCTGAATCTGGATCTAGTAGGATCTGGTCCAGATCCTATATGTTGTCATCCCTAGTTGGGATCGTGGAGTGTTTGGGGTGACATTTATGGGCAAAGGCTTGTGAAATTGAGAGCTTCTATATAGGGCCTGTTTGGATTGGCGGTGGGCAAAAATGCTTCTATCAGAAGTGATTTATGTTTTGATGAAACAATGTAAAAGTGATTGTTATCAATAAATGATGTTTGGATAGTGTAAGATGATATTAATCTCCCTTAGGGAGTCTTTCCATTAATATCAAAGTATATGTAGTGTACAAAATTCACCTCTTATACAATATGAATCTTAAACCTAATCACAAGAGGAATCTTAGTCTAACCATAATTATATTTACACAATATATGGAATATATTCTAATTATGAGGTAGAGATGACTAATTGACTATATACATGTTTACATATAGTTTTGATCAAAATTGCTTTTGAATGTAGAATTACCAAAATGAACATTTAGTCAATACATATAAATAAAAATTACTAATAAATGGAAGTATGTAAATAAAAATTACAAATAGATAATAGAATTTAAAGTGCAATATAGTACTTAAATATTAGTAGAATATTATTACAATACTAATTTAAAGTGCAAATAATATTTCTAGTGATTTTTCACGCCGAAGGAGCCGCGACACTCTTCAGGCAATTCTTCAAAAAAAAAAATCGATACTTCAACTTGGGTATATTTATTTCTTGTTTGTTCAAAATATAATGTATTATAGTAGTAATATTCGAAGTATTTGAAATAAGACAGTAGAAAAATGAGAAGGATAATCCTCGTATAATCAGACAACGTTAGGATGTTTGAGGAGTTTAAAGTTCCAATCTGCAATTACACATGAACAAATGTCAACTTTAGTAGTATATTTGATTTTTTTAATTAAAACTGAACATGAGTAGTATATTTAATTTTTTTTTGTAATTATTTCTAGATAGTTAAAGAGGGTAATGAAAGTTGTATATTTGGATTTTTTAGTAATTATTTCTAGATATTTAAAGAGGGTAGTGAAAGTTGTATATTTGATTTTTTTAGTAATTATTTCTAGATATTTAAAGAGGGTAATGAAGGTGGATAGAGTTGTTGATGAAAATTAAATAGGGTAATAAAAGAAATGGTAAAATTCAAATTGAAATAAATAGTAGAAGTGTCAGAAGTTACAAATTTTAGCTTCTGTCAGTCTGAAAAGCCAAATCAAACATGTCAATTTTGTCATTTTCACGAAAGTGAGTACCCAGAAGCACTTATGGATACCCAAAATTCAATCCAAACAGGCACATACACGTTTGGTACATCGATTGTCGAATCTGCATCGATAAAAAATAATACAACGTTTGTGGCGTTTTCAGATCGTCTTGGTATCTTATTTTTATAAATAAGATACCAATCATTTTTTGAGACCCATCTAGCGGTGGTCTCCATTGATCGTATCTAAAAATAAAAAATACAGTCCATTATATATTAATACTCAAATACCGTCCATTATGTATTAAATGCGATCGGTCTGGAAACGCCCATCAAACATCAGTATTATTTTTTATCCAAGATGCAAATCGGCTTAATACAGCGTACCAAACGTGCCCATACTGTATTAGCTATCAGCTTATCACACCCAAATTACAGCTATTTTTGTAATTTTTTTAAGCTGTAGCTATTTCGGGTAAATACAGAGCCACGGGTGTAGCTCAGTTGGTTCCAGGGTGACAGATTGCTCCCAAAGCGAGTTCGAGCCACAGCGTGTGATGGATTCATTTCTTCTTTGTTGTGAGAGATGACTCGCGTGGGCAGACATCGCCTCCCACCTAGTGGGCCGCTGAGTAACATGATTTACCTTCCTCCACCAATCTCTGTCGGGTCGGAGGGGTGGGGGCCCTGTGGGCGAGGGATTTTGCCTTTTGCTCCCAAGAGCCACGTAATCGAATTCAAAAGAGGAATTATGGGCTTAAGCCCAACATGTATTAAGGACTTGGCCCATTTCCTATATCTCTACTTCTCTCAACACTATATATTCACATTTTCGCACGAAGCCCAACTTTCCTCTAACGTATCATCACTCTACTCTTCCAAACCCAAACCCTAGTAGCAATGGCCACCACGGCTGCCTCCATCCCAACCACCACAATCCAAACCCTAGAATCCGACATGTCAACCGACAACACCATCTCCCTTCCTCTCCCATCCGTCATGAAAGCACCAATCCGACCGGACGTCGTCACTTACGTCCACTCCAACATCTCCAAAAATGCCCGACAACCTTACGCAGTATCCAAAAAAGCCGGACACCAAACATCCGCCGAGTCATGGGGTACCGGCCGAGCCGTATCACGTATCCCACGTGTACCTGGTGGTGGGACCCACCGTGCTGGTCAAGGAGCATTTGGTAACATGTGTCGTGGTGGACGTATGTTTAACCCAACACAGACCTGGCGTAGATGGCACCGTGCAATCCCCGTTAAGCAAAAGCGTTTCGCTGTCACTTCAGCTATCGCTGCGTCATCCGTTCCTTCGCTTGTTTTGGCACGTGGACATCGTATCGAGTCAGTTCCTGAGTTGCCTCTGGTCGTGTCTGATTCGATTGAAGGAATCGAAAAGACGAATAATGCGATTAAGGCGTTGAAGCAGATTGGCGCGTATCCCGATGCGGAGAAGGCCAAGGATAGTCATGCGATTAGGCCTGGAAAGGGGAAGATGAGGAATAGGAGGTATATTTCGAGGAAAGGACCGTTGATTGTTTATGGTACTGAAGGTGCTAAGCTTGTTAAGGCCTTTAGGAATATTCCTGGTGTTGAGATTTGCCACGTGGATCGTTTGAATTTGCTTAAGTTAGCTCCAGGTGGGACCACCTTTTGCTTAATTTTATTAACTTTTTGCAATGATATTTAAATGCTTATATTTTAGTGATGGTTTAAAGAAGTAGTGATTGTAAATATATTTGCTGCATATAGAACCATGTTAAGTAGTAATAATTTCATGACTAAAGAAAAAAGACTATTTTCCCATAGAATCATGTTAAGTAGTAATAAATAAAATGATTATATTTTAGTGATTATAAGATTGAGTTATAGAGTTAATGTTTGCGTATATCTTACCCTCCCCAGACCCTGTTATTATGTGGGATTACACTTGTTATGTTGTTGTAGATAGAATAGAACCATGCTATGTTAAGTAGTGAGTAACAATTTCATGATTTAAAGAAATAAAAAAGTGAATATTTGCCCATAGAGTCATGTTAAGTAGTAATTAATAAATAAAACACAAATATTTGCTCATACAATCATGTTATATTAGAAGGCCAAGGATATTCATGCCATTAGACCTGGTAATGGGAAGAAGAGGAATAGGAGGTATATTTCCTGGAGAGGACCATTGATTGTGTATGGTACTGAAGCTGCTAAGCTTGTTAAGGCCTCTAGGAATATTCCTGGTGTTGAGATTTGCCATGTGATCGTTTGAATTTGCTTAAGCTTGCTCCAAGTGATGGTTTAAAGAACTACTAATTGCAAATATTTGTTGCATATAGAACCATTCTATGTTAAGTAGTAACAATTTCATGATTTTAGAAATAAAAAGGATGCAATATTTGCCCATCAAATCATGTTAAGTAATAAATGATAGAAGGGAAAATTATGCTCCGTGTCTATTTTTTGAAAATATGTACGCAACGCAGCCCATACTTTTAGTTTGTTACCCTATTTAGCTCATGTTTGTGTATATACACCTTTTATACAATATTATACAAGGTTGATACATTATGTATAATGCTTCCCCCTAGATATTATGTTGTATGTTCTTGTATAATATTGTATATTGGGCTTCCTAGCTTAATATATATGTCGTATTTTTTAAAATTTCCCTAAATAAAAAGCGAATGTTTGCCCATACAATCATGTTTGATTGGAGGATGTTGTGTAGGGTCTTTGATAATGGCTATGATTAATTGAGTAAATTTGGTCCTACTGAAAATAATGATGATTCTGCGTTTGTGCTGTTTAGTGTGTGCCAGTATAATTTCTGAATCTATTACTACTGCACAGGTCTCCATTTTCTGTATGCCCTTGTAGTTGTGCTGCCCAATTGTAGGAAATAGGTGGCATCTATTGTTGCACATGACATACTTTATTATTAATTTACTTTCGCTTGCTCCAGGTGGTCACCTTGGTAGGTTCATTATCTGGACTAAATCGGCTTATGAGAAATTGGATGATATTTATGGTTCGTTCGATAAGCCCTCACTGAAGAAGAAGGGATATTTATTGCCAAGGCCAAAGATGGTGAATGCTGATCTTGCTAGGATTATCAACTCTGATGAGGTGCAGTCTGTTGTTAGGCCTATTAAGAATGATGTTAACAAGAGGGCAACTTTGAAGAAGAATCCACTGAAGAATTTGAATGTGTTGTTGAAGCTCAATCCTTATGCAAAGACTGTGAGGAGGATGTCCCTTTTGGCCGAGGTGCAACGCGTCAAGGCCAAAAAGGAGAAGCTCGACAAGAAGAGGCATACAATTACAAAGGTATAGTAGAATTTTTGCCTGAATTTTATAACTTGGGATCATCAAATGCTTATTTTCTGTGATGGTTGAAGAACTAATTGCAACTATTTGGTCATAGAATTACGTTGAATTGAATAAAAATCAAATATTTGCCCATAGAATCATGTTAAGAATGGTATATATGTATATTATGGTGGAGTTCTAAGTAACAGATATGATTAATTAAGTAAACCTTGTTCTGCTAAAAATATTAGTTGTCATGCTTTTGTGCTGTGTACTGCTTGTGTGGGTACAAGTTCTGAATGAGTTCAGTTTCTGGACACCCTTTGTTATGTTGCCGAATGGTAGGAAATAGACCCCTGTTGTTGCACATGCATAATACATGCTTATTGATTTGATTGTTTGATTAGTTGATGGTATTTCACTTGGTTTTTTTGTGTTCTCCTCCCTCAAATATGGAACTTGAAGGTACTAAACAGATGCTTACTACCTACTATTGTAGTGACAAGTATAGGAAATTTATTACTTTCTTGATCTTTTAGCTGAGATCAAGTGATAAGTGCAATATATCTGTGGGTTTGGTTCTGTGTGGGAATATTGTAAGATGATTGTGATAAGACATGATATTTAGATAATATTTAAATCTGTATCTACTGTATTATTTTGTGGCCACATATGGAAGTGTTCAATTATGTTTGAGAAGTTCCTATTATCTTGTTTAGATTCTTGTAGTAATATGCTTAAAAATAATCAGATTACAGGTGCATAACCTTTCTACTACATGACTATTCGATCTATTCCATTTGTTTCCTCTCAAAAGAACATTAGCATAAATCTTGTGAGCTGCAGCATGCCGGCCTACGTGCTCTGATTTCTGATTCTATTCTTTTTGGGTTGCAGGAGGAGGCTTCTGCTATCAGGGGTGCAAGCCACTCATGGTACAAGACAATGATCTCAGATTCCGACTATGCAGAGTTCGACGTCTTCTCAAAGTGGCTTGGAGTTTCTCAGTGAAGGGATTTTTCTTTTACTAAACCATGTTAGGAAATATTTTGTTTACTTGTTGGTTAAGTCTATTCTTTTGCTCTACTTTGGTTGTCCAAGACATGAAAGATACTGAGCGGGAGGAAAATTTGGGCTCCTTGCCTTGATTTTTTCGGCCTACCTTTTGAGTTTTCTTTTTAGCTGGAGTATTACTTCAAGAGGTATTGAATTAAGTATATTTTTATGTAGTAGTTTGTTTTTGATGGTTGGTTTTCTAATATTGCATGTGTGATTTATGTTCTTTCTCCATAGATACCTTGAGTTTTCTTTAAAATAGTGTACTCGGAGCTTATATTCCTTTTACTCCATAGATACATATTAAATTTATAGATCCTTTTTTATGGCAAATAGATCTATGAGTTCTATTTATGAGGGATTCCGTTAGTATTGATGGTTTTTAGCTGCTTCAACCTTGTGTTTGAACTATGTGAATGATCTGATAGCCAACTCCTGGAATTAGTAATTGGTAATAGTGTGAGAAGTGTCAATTTTCCCAGTCAAATCAAAGCTATATACTAAAGTTATCTCTTCAGACCTTTGTTATCACTAACAAGGTGGTGTGATTGATGCAATTTTTGCTTTAAATGATATTGAGCATTGTTGAAAATTTGCGTTCTGGTTGAAATCTGGGTCGACATAATTGGTGGATTTGAGAAGAAAATTTGGTATTGAGCATCATTACGAATTTGCTTTTCTTGTTTGGGATCCAGACTCTAAAGTTGCTTCCCTAGTTCAATGTGAATGTGGTTTACTCATGTCATTTATCCTTGTTTGTGTGTTTGTTTAAAGGAACCTAGGCCAAATTTCATCCTTGGAACTATTTGTATAGAACAACTTTATCTTTGTTTAGCTCTTGCTTTAAGACAAATGCCTTTCTCACCATTGGTGTTCTAGCTTGGACAAAGACACTGTAAATTTGTTATGTTTTGATAGTTGGCCGTTTATTTGGATATATTTCTAATCTTTCATTGTTATATCGTTGTTTAATATAAAGCCAAAAACTAGATGGGAAATATTGAAAGATGAAATACTAGGTGATAATCGTTACAAAGTAGGAAAGAATGTTGTTAAGAGACTATTTAGGGTTTAAGGTTTGACGGTAGTCGTAATGACTGAATAAGGAACATTCAATCACCTCGACTCTTCATTAGGATATAGATTTATTAGATGAATCTTGAGTTTGGCTTCCATTATATGGTAACTTGTGAAAATTTGTGTGATCTCAGCTTATTATGGAGGCATACTGAAAATATTGCCGAGTTCATGTTCTAATGACCAAGAAAAAAAGTTTGTACCATCTCTTCAAACTTGTAAACATCACAACGTTTTCGTGATGGTTCACATTAAATATCTTGCAATCCATTATGAAAGTGATGCAACTCTAATCGTATGGAAGGCCCAATGTTAAATATAATGGGGCAATTCCCACGGTTGTCCGTATTTTTGGGTGGTCTTTAATTGCTCAAAAAGAGTCGAAAATAAAATATGTCTATTCGGTCAAAATTGTATAGAAATTATGACTTAAAGGACATCGTTTCTATGCACTTATACTTCAGAAAATATCTTTGAGGTTGTGGATTCGAATCCCAGCAGATTCAAAAAGAAAAAAATATCGCAAGACAAGATTTTATATAAATTATGACTTTTCGGCTAAAGTTATATAGAGATTATGCCTTAAGGGACATAATTTCTATGTAACTATGACTGAAGACAGTTTCGTTGAAAAATTAAGATTATGTCTTGTTCGGCTAGTTACATAGAAACTATGTCCCAAGGATCTCAGTCTCTATATAACTTTGGCCGAATAAGCATAATTTATATGAAAATATTGCATTGCGATTTTTTTCTTTTTTTGACCTCTGATGGAATTCGAAACCAGACTCTCTGATTTAGTAGACCCGTAAATAAAGAATACCTTATTTCACAAATTTCATTAAATGAAAAATAGATGTAAAAATTAAAGATCAGTCCATATGAAGGTCCATCCACACCATTTTTTGAAAGTAATGATGTTGGTGGAATCTAAGAGATAAATTGTGTCTAAATTAACGTTAAAATGTCCAATAATATTTTTTCAAAATTTGGTGCAAATTCTTAATGCGAAACTTCCTTAGGAGTACAAAAGCATTGAAAATTAGATCTAAATTATTTTTAGGTGGTTAGTTAGTTCTAAAAATTAGTGTATGCAGTAGACTAATTAATTTTTTTTTTATTTTACTTTGATCTAATTGCATTTATTCTCTTCATCTACTACTGACATCATTCTGCAACAACATTTTTTTCCAAACCCATTTGTCAATTGAGAAAAATCTCTTTCTATATAAAAAAGGAATTGTCTATTAATTCCGCATACACCAAACCCATATTTACAAGTTTTAAATCAGGTATATTTTCATTCCTTTTACTTTTGGTGAGTGCTTTGATAATTTCATAGTTTCTTATTTCATCATCTCCAATCATTTGCTTATACAAATTAATTCTTAGGTAAAAATAATTAATTTGATTAAAATATCTCTAATTAAATAGGTATTTAGATTTGATCATCTAACACTTAATAAGGATAAATTTAAAAAATTAAAATTAATTCGCTCTTGATTTGATAAATAAACATTCTCTTATTGGATATAAATATAAAATTACAAGGAAATGGAAATTGTAACAACAACAACAACAAGTAAATAATAAATTTGGAAATAAACAAGAAATGGTCTTGCTGAGTCGATTGAAGTTTCAATCTATCCTTAAGATAATATTGCCCCCGTATATCATTTCAACGGTTGTTTTAGCAACTTATCTTCTAAAATAAAACAACAATCAAACAAATGAGCAAAGGAACTCAAGTGTTCGCTTGATAAAAAAGATTTTTGAGTGTATTGTGATTGCTAGAGAGGAAGACAATTTTCAGAGAATTGTTTAAGTGTCAATGTGTAGTGTGTTTTGCAATTGTGCCCAAGACATCAATTTATAGGTAAATGATTTGGTCTTCTCAATTCACCAAATGAATGACCATCAATGTCAAGTAATGACCATTGATATTGAGGTTAATTCAGCCTAGTAATGGCTGAATTCAATAGTCAAATCATGGAAAGTAATTGCTCCAAAATCAGTCCAAGAATCAATTTCAATTCGCCTACTACATTACTGAAAACGTCGAAGCACTGCGGTGCCTAAATTCCAGTAAGTCACTAGAACCGAAACTGAATTTGCACCGCGGTCCCTATCCTAGTGACACTGCGGTGCCTCTCAGTTTTCCCCGACGATTTTTCTGATTCGTTTCATTTCTTACACATTTCATCCTTTCATTTACCAACGTGAAATCATTAAATCGTTTGACCAATAACCTCATTTTCTTACGTGCCGAAACAATTCGTTATCGTCTGCAATATCTCTTTCATTTAAGAAAATAATGATCTTTGATATTTTATATGCATGTGTGTGAATATCATGAGCTCCTAATCATTCGATTCATAATTAATAAAATTTACTTTATTTCACGTTTAATAAATATTTTCTAACACATTCTTTTTAATTCAAAAAATTTTGATCCGAAGGAATAGTATTTAGATGGCGTCCAACGAAGCATGATAGAGAGGATGATAAACCAACATGTTATGAAACAGTCCCAAAAAAGAAAATGAATGGAAAAATCAAGGACGGGCATAAAAATCCTGTCCATATTTATCCACTTTCATATGTCGTGACTCGTGACACGTGAACGAGGATTTATGAGACATGAAATTGGGCCATACTAGTAAGCAGAGGTCACGTGTCAACCATCATCTCCTATGGGATAACGCATCAAGCACAAATGCACAATATCTACTGAGTCCAAAATACTTAAATCAAGAATGGCGAGTCTTTCAATTTCCCTCTCAGTGGCAACTACTTTTCACTGTCTCCATAGCTACCCACCTGGTTCTTCTCCAACTTTGTCAGCAAGAAGTTCAGGATTTTTAAAACCAGCTTTCAAGAAGTATGACATGAATGTTCCTATGAGGAATAATAAGGTGTCAAAATCTATGGGGATTCAAATGTCTTGGAACGGTCCTCTCTCTTCCGTTAAACTTATTCTTCAAGGCAAAAACTTCGAGGTTAAACTAATAGATTTTGTATCATCTACTCTGTCAGATGATTACACTATTGCTATTTAGGGAGTTTTCTTATATTTTAGGATTAATTGTCCTTAGTTCTAAAAAATGTGACTTATTATTACTTCTTTTTTAGCTTTTAAGTATGTAAATTTATTTTTTTATTTTAAGAATCTGATGTATCTATATGGTTCTAATTTTATTGGACCTGCCATCTCTTGGAATACATGCAGATATAGCAAAAAAAGTAAGGCACAATGGAAGAAACAATCTATACAGGCTATGCCAATTAGTTGAGAATATATGTTAGTCTTGTTAGTATGTTAACTTTAGATCCTTTGTTTTCTAGGCTTTTTGTAGTTACGTCAGATTTATATGTCGGTAGAAAATATGAGAATTTAGAGCTTTTTATTTTTGTACTATAATATTGGCTGAGATGAGCTTAAATGGATCCCTGTCTCCGCGTGTGCCCTATAGATCACGGGTTCGAGCTGTGGAAGCAACCACTAATACTTGGATAGGTTAGGCTGTCTACATCACACCCATTGAGTGCGACCATTCCCCGGACCCTGCTTATGCGGGATGCTTTGTGCAGATGGTCAAAACAGATTTGAATAGCCAACCCTACTTGCTGCAATTTGAGACATTGTAACAGTAGTAGTTGTTGTACAGAATCTGTTGTCAAACTTGAGATCTTTAAAAAACTAGATTGTTTGAATCACGTTCACAAACAAGAAGTCTTAGAAGATTGATTGTTCAAATGTGGATTTTTTCATTGCTTAAACGTGTTTATGGATGTGAAAAGTGGTGACTTATTGTTGTGGTGCAATTACAGTTAACACCTGCTGTGAAGAGCTATGTGGAAGAGAAGTTGGGTAAGGCAGCTCAAAAGCACAGCCATCTAGTCAGGGAAGTGGATGTTAGATTGTCTGTTCGAGGGGGAGAGCTTGGGAAAGGCCCAAAAATTCGAAGATGTGAAGTGTGCACCAAAAACTTGAAATTTCGTTATATTGGGTTTCTTAATTGTTCTTATTGTTCAAAATTTACTTGACTGGCGTTCTTGAACTATAGGTTACTTTATTTACGAAAAAACATGGAGTAATTCGTGCAGAGGAAGATGCAGAGTCAGTCTATGGAAGTATAGATATGGTATCAGCAATTATACAGCGGAAATTACGGAAAATTAAAGAGAAGGATTCAGACCATGGTCGACACATGAAGGGTTTCGATAGGCTGAAAGTGAGGGACCCAGAAATGCTGGTAGTTCAAGAGGATCGGGAAACAATTCCCCCCGAGGAAGAGGTTGAAGATGACAAAGGCGAGGCCCTTGTTACTGAGGTAATATTCTTCTTGCAGTCAATATATTGGTTAATGCTAGTTTGAAGACAGGTCCTTTTAGCTTAGACTTGATTGAATTCCATGTAACAGCGAGGATACATGCTTGTCATTGTGACTAAAGGGCCTAACTGGTGCTGGCAATGGATATCTTGTCCAATTTATAGCTTTCTACTGAGTAGAATAGCTTAATGTTTTATGCCTGTGTGTATTCCATTTTGTGTCACCTGTTGGATGCCATACTCTTGTTCCATGATACGTTTAGAGTACCATAGAAGAGAGGTTGCAAGGGACCAGAAAAAGACGACATCTGATTGTACGATGATATATAACATGGTTATCATCTTTTTGTTTGATCTTTGATGGTGGAGTAGAATTTGAATTGAAGGGTGGAATAACATTTGTGTATCACACTCTAGGATGTTAATAAAAAGTTCATTTCATGTGTCAATTTGCTTAATTTTAATTCAAGTCTTTAAATTAGTGAGGATCTTGAAGGGAAAGGACTGATAGGTGTTGTGGAGGTATGGTTATAAATCTAGACTTTTAAATTTTATGGTAAAATGGTTCACCTAGAAATCATTTGATATAGCATTTAGGAATTAAGATTTGGTGGCCTTAAGGTATGTGATAACAGATGCACCTGTCATTTGTCTCCCAAGGACTCCCCTTTTCATTTGTTCCATGTACTGAACACTGAGGCCTGTGCATTAGGCTCATCTTTCCATGATTTGTTAATAATTACCAACAACCGCATTATAGGAAATTCTCCGCTTCAAACTTTTTCCATTTATTTATTCGTCATAAGTTTCAAACTTCCCAAAGTCATTAGTAATTGAATTGAACCTTATTCGAGGGACCTGATCACTTCTGCTAGAATTGGCCACTCGCTATCCTTAGTGGCCTGCTCTCAGAAGTTGACCTTTTCACCTTGAAAGCAACTTTTGCTTCCTGTAATTTTGAAAGTTTTCGTCTTCCTTCTCATCTAATTTTTGGATAATTACATCTAATTGTACTTAACTTTTCCATGCAATTTTATATCCATGTAAACCTTTTAGGATTGACCTAAAACTTTCTATAGGGATAAAAAAGTCCATTAGCCTTTCAGCTATCGGTTATGCAATTTTTTACAATGAAGTTAGAGCTGTAGCTGCCCCTACTGTCTTTATTCAACTCAAACTGAGTAGCCTATGCTGTAGCTAGAAATTCCTAATATCTGCTTGATATAAATGCCTCAGTGGTTTCCTCACTCACAGCATGCTTTGTCTTTAGATCCCAAACACTGAAACGTGCTTCGTCTCTTTTAAGTGAACAAATTCTTGGCTGTTGGGAAGGTGTAAATTACTTTGGATTTTCCCCTTTTATGCTATTTGCTTAAATGAGTGTAAACAACCATTCTAATGGTTAAATATGTTTCAGATATAGGTTTATTGGGTCTTTGCCTAATGTTCTAGGATTCTACTCTTTCCTTACTTCCTTTCATATTTTATTTCAGATCGTTCGTAAGAAGTTCTTTGACATGCCACCTTTAAGTGTCACTGAAGCAATTGAACAGCTGGAAAATGTCGACCATGACTTCTATGGTTTCCGGAATGAGGAAACTGGTACGGAGTTATGACTTTAAATCTTCACAAAAACAATTTCTGACTGCTCTGATGGTAATTTTCCGTTTCATTTGGTTTATGATTTTATGTCTTGCCGCAGGTGAGATTAACATTCTCTATAGACGAAAAGAAGGGGGTTATGGAATTATTATTCCAAAGGAAGATGGTGACGCAGAGACGTTAGAGCCCGTGGAGGTTGAACCAGAGAAAGAACCATCGATAGCAGAATAAATTGATTTGGTAAAAGAGTGTATTAGTTAGTCACCGAGTACATTTACTTAGCATTATGTTCACTTGGCTAGAATCAAAAGAGAAACATTTTGCTGCTTTGGCTACGAGGATGTTTTTGCAGCTATCATCTGCAACTTACTACTATCGTTCATGTTAAAACTAATAAGGAAAAGAGGCCCATGTATAATTTGTGTATACTGTGTATATATCAAGCCACTGGCCTTTAATAGGTCTGGCCCAAATATAAAGGCCAGCCCATTAAAGGCCAGCCCAATGTTATCATCGATTGTTATTTAGGGCATTGTCTGCCCACTTGATGAGAGACAGAACATTCGAGATATTTTTCTATCTTCCTTGAGAAGCTATCTCGTCTTCTCTGAGAGCTTCATCCCCTGTAACCTTTTTCTCGCCATTAATGAAGATAAGGGTTATGAACTAACTGTCTCTCTGTCTCGGTAGCCTTCTCATATTCTGTAGAGTACCATCTCTGGAACAACCAGTAGAACTCAGTCTTGAGAAACACTAAAACGGAAGTCACCAACATCACCTTCTCGCACTAATAGTTGCGTTAAATGGCGGTGTTGGACTCCAACATGGTATCAGAGCGGGCTATTCCTGTCGACTGTGCATGCGTCAAGATCTGAGTAAATCGACAAGATTTGAGTTTATCGATCTGTCGACTGTGCATGCGTCAAGATCTGAGTAAATCATCAAGATCTGAGTTTGTCAATCTGAGGTATCTATGGTACTTGGAAATCTGTTCATGTCTACTGATTCTTTCCTATATTCTAGTTATACATCTTGATAAAACTGTTGAAATTAGTGTTGTACTGTAACGATGGTAACAGATCCACTTATTGAGAGTAGTTCCTCCGAAGATGGAGTAACTGTTGACAGTCAATTTTGACCCGTTTTTTGCATATTTGTCGCAATTTCATGTGTTTTAGGACACTGCATTTTAATCATCATTTTTTGCTTTTTTATCGTTATATTTTAAAATTAAGCGTTATGTTATGTTTCTATTATTACTACACCGTCGTTTATTTTAATAATATTTGCGTTTCTTTAAATAATTAATTGACATCCGGCTTTATTTTTAATTAGACATTAAACGTTTGTTAAATATCGTATTTTTATTATTATTGCACCGGCATTTGCATTTTATAATCTTGCATCTTGTTAATTAATTACCCCGCTTTATATTTTGTCAAACCAAATTCAAGATTTTAACCCAATCAATCATTCCAATCCAACACCATTTTTATATCATCCAAACACCCCTTTTATTTCCCCATTTTAAATTCCAAACACCCTCTTATTTTCCCCCCATCTTTTAAATTTCAAATACCACTTTCATTTCCCCTAAATACTTACTCCCCTTTTATTAAAAGAGGAGGCGTACATATCAAAAAAGAAAAGATACCAACGTTGATTTTTTTGGGAGAGGGCACCAACGCTCGATTTTTAATAAGAGGGGGTCCCCAACGTTCAAAAGGAGGGAGGAAAAAGAAATCAGCCTTTTTCATTTTTTTTAAAAGATCAACCCCTGCCCAATCTTCATTGCTCAGCCGCCCCAGCTCCCTCTCCCGTCGTCGCCCTCCGCCGCCCTTCGCCGGAGCTCCAAGCTCCGGCGAACCCCCCACTGTCCCACATCACCGGCGAACTCTCCTTTTAAAACACCCGACACCCCCACTGTCCCACATCACCAGCGAACCTCACCACTGTTCCCGTCGATTGTACCACTGTTATGGCGGCGTCGCTCCGGCGACTTCGCCGTGGAAGTGACGCCGCTGCTGCCTCTCTCTGTTGGTAACGCTGAACCTTGTCGGATTTAAACTCCGGCGACGCTACAGTTGTTTCTTCATTTTTTTTTGTTGCTATTATTGTTGTTTGCTATGTTGGACTGATTTTCGGATTTCTCTAGTACCTACCGGAGTTTAAAAACTCCGGCGAAGCTTTGAAACTCCGGCGATCTTGGTCGTCTCTGACGTTCTCGTTCGAACAATGGCCATTAAGGATTTGTTGCGCATCGTGTTGGACCGATTTTTATTTATTTTAGTAATTTGGCCGAGCTAAAAACCTCCGTGAATCCGGTTCGATGATATTGCGATGTTCGTAGGTTTGCTTCTATTTTGATTGGTGATTTTGCGCCATTTTAGTTATTTTGGCGGAGTTTTAGGAACTCCGTGACGTAAAGTTCCGCGAACTATCCTCGCTCCTACTATTTTTCTGATGTTGTTGGCTCTCGCTTTGCTATTTTCTCGATTTCTTGCATTGAACTCATTTTTAGTTTTGCTATGGTGGGTGTTTGTGGGTATGTTAGGTCGCTCGATAGTTTTGTGGGTTTTATCATTTGTTATGATATTCGATTTTCGGATTAATTCGACGCTTTGCCCCTTTATTTTTATTAAACTGATTTTTAAAGAACATACGCTACACTTGGTATTTTATTTTGTTGACTGATTTTTGAACAAGATACTACACTTGGTATTTTATTGATTTTGAACATGATACTACATCGCCTCTGACGGCGATTTATCCGTCGATCCGAGGCCCCGTGGTAGCGACGGAATATGTGGGCGAGTAGGAAAGTGAAAAAGATTGGACGAGAACGCATAGTATCGTTCACCAGGAGGCGAGTCGACCGCCACCGTAGCGATATTGGCTTCTCATGTCTTAGTATCATTGGCATAACACTAGCTGAGCCCACACTATATAAAAAATATATCTTTCACAATATTTTCTATATATATATATATCTATATATATATATATATACATTGTGTTTGTTCTAGTAATTTATTTATTATTTACTAACTCTTCTACTAAGTGTCTTTGCAGGTACCCGGAGGCGTACCTCAAAGTTAAAGCATTCGCCTAAAAATAAAAGCGAAATATTGCTAATTTCTCTTCATTACATTTTTTATGATTGTTTACTTTTATTACTATCTTGTTAAATATATATTTATTTTAAATATTTGCATGCCTAGTTTAAATATCTTTTGATTAGTTTAATAATTAGAATACCTTTAGAATTGCATGATACATTTAGCACAATAATTTTAAAACCTAAGTTTGAACGGACAACCGCAAGTTAGCGGATCCTTTAGGATGCCTAACCCCTTCCCTTTAGGATAATAAAGAACCCTTACCTAGAATCTCACATAGCTTTCGCAGACCTTTAAAATGGAGATCATTCGTAGTATTTTATGCTACATTTTCAGTGTCCTAATTCACTATAATAATTAGGTGGCGACTCCTTAAAATGCATTTCAGGAATCCAACCATGCAGCAGTAATCCCGTTTCCGACTCCGGTTGAAATGGGGTGTCACAGCATGGCGACTCTGCTGGGGAAGACTAGGTTCTTAACCATAACAGACTTAGATTAATTTTTGTGCTTTATTTTTTCTTTATTTACTTAAATTGCTTCTTTTGTGTTTTAGACTTATTTGCTTTTATTTTTTACTTTGTCTAAACTGTTCTTCTTTACATATGAATATTTGCATGCTGTCTTAAATTGCTATATGTTAATGTTTTTCCTAAATTGACATTCCGCTCATATTTCCTCCATTACGGAAAATTAACACTATCACACACTCACGCGCTGGTGTGCTTCGCGCACCCGCAAATTTCTTCAAAGGTCCAAATTTTAAGAGAGTTGGCGCCTGCGCGGAGTTAGATCGGTTCGTCTGATCAGCCGCGTAGCCTTCTCACTCGAGTTGTCCGCTCGGGAACCTTGCGTCTAGTAAAGTCAAATCTTAGAAACTCGTGATAGAGCTATACCACCGCTTTATTTTAAGGCATGCGTGCATTTACCTTGGGTCGGTCGCTCGTATCGACGCCACGATTAGGAAGACACCAAACTTGTCAACGGGTTTCTCAACCCAACGACCAACCAATATTGTGTGTAGCGTGGTAATGATAGACAAATCCAAACCTAATCATGGCGTGCGAAATTGGGAAAAGTGCCGTCGTTTTGGTCGCCATTTTCAACGAAAGCATTACGATTGGACGACTTGGTCAAATCTATCACAACCTCGCATATGTGACGCGTTTAGGCCTACCTGCGGCATAAAGAGGTCCCAAACATATTAGAGCACACGCTTGATTTGCAATTTGCTTATTATTATATATTGCCCGCAATTCTGCATATTATACTAACTTGGTTTGTTTCATTCATTAGAAGGTTATTTTTGCCTAGCTTATCCCCAAAAGGTTGATTCGCGTTGGTGGTAGAAGCACAATCATCCAACAAATGACTAATTCGAGGCACGAGCGAAACAACTTAGGACTCGTCCCGTTCTGTAGAGGATGCAGAGGCGTTAGAAAGGAGAAACACCAATGATCAAAACCTCGCCAAACTATTGCGAGAAATGGAAATCATGCAAGCCGAAATAGAAAGGCTCCGAAATATCACAAACATGTCTATTAGTTTGAATGCACCATTCCCAGAGCAAAGGACAAATGCAATCATGTCACAAACCCTTGAGCCTCCACTTCCCCAAAACTCCCGCAAAGGGCAACATACCACTCATACAAAATGTCACTCACGGTCAATTTGCAAACCGACCTCAAAATGATCCGTTTATTAAATACACATCTTATCCTCCACCTACCTATATCTCCCCACTCAGTCCAAATTGCCAGGCCACCCAATACGAGCAGAGGACACACATCACTGGTCCTAACAAACAATATGGGGGATTAACACATCCGACCGAAAGCCAACCATTTATTATGCATGCATCCTCTCAAGAGACAGATCAATACAAGGAAATGGAGCGGCAGACTCGAGCCAGAACTGATGAAAATATGGCAAAAGAAATCCGTAGTTTGAAAGAGGCATTTAGAAGCATTCAGATGAACAAGGGGGAGACAGGTTTAGAATATGAAAACTTATGTATGCACCCCGATGTTGAATTACCTATGGGATACAAGGTGCCCAAATTTGACATGTTCGATGGAAAGGGGAATCCTCGAGCTCATCTAAGGTCATATTGTGATAAATTGATTGGAGTTGGGAAAAATCAAGCAATCATCATGAAATTATTCATCAGGAGTCTAACCGCAGGCGTGGATCGTACACACATGCCAAGACCCTCGAAAATGGGACGGTTGGAATGCCATGGCACAAGATTTCATGGATAGATTCAGATTCAACACTGACACCGTACTGGATAGATTTTATCTTATGAAACTTGAAAAGAAATCCACAGAAACTTTCAGGGAATACGCCCTGAGGTGGCGGTCGGAAGCAGCAAAGGTCCAACCTCCAATGGCAGAGAGCGAAATGACCACCTTGTTTGTGCAGTCATTAAAAGACGCGACGTATTATGAAAAGATGATCAGTGTAATTGGGCGAAGTTTTGCAGAAGTCGTGAGAATGGGCGACTTTGTGGAAGAAGGCATTAAGACAGGCAGGATTACAAACTTGACAGCCCTACAAACAACTAGCAGAGCAATGCAGTCAGATTCCATAGGAGGTACCTCACAGAGGAAAAGGGATGCATCACCCTCTGTCATGGTCATTCGGGAACATAGGCCAGAACAACTTCCGGTGTATCAAAGCCCACCGCGTTCTTACTATAACCAAAACACTCAAAATCCACGATCATACTATCGATCTGCGCTACCCATATCCTGCTTACCATACCCAACAAGCATATCCAAAATACTCACCACAATCACGAACCCGTACCAAACGGACCCAAACCGCATAAATCGAAAGAAAGCCAACGTAACCTATACACCTTTAGCCGAACCTATAGCCCAAGTGTATGAAAAGTCGCGAGAATACTCCAGCCGATTCCCAGAAATACCCTCAGGCCTATATCCCGAGGGCACGATGAAACCAAACATTGTGCATACCACTCCGGTGTCGAGGGGCACGACATCGCAAATTGTTATACACTCAAGGACAAAATAGAGGAGTTAATCGAAGAGGGAGTCATTCAGCTGAAAGATGCCCCTCTCAGGGTAAACAATAATCTTATTCCCGGCTATGAAGATGCCCATGTGAGCATGATAGCTAAAGATGGAGAAAACAATCTGGAAGGGACTATTACGCCAGCCCGAAAAGGGAAGAAAATTGAATCATCGACCAACCGTCAGAGAAGAGGAGGTGCTCCTTGCCGGAGATTGTTTAACCATTGAATAGGTCATTCGTTTAGTTGTGTGCTGCAAGAGATGATCCTACTGAAGACTCAGCCTTTGAAGACTCAGAGCAAGAAGACAAGTGGACTCGTGCCCCTGCCCTGGCCCGCCGAGTCCGGAAATAGTTAGTTTAATATATTTTGCCCTTTATATGTAATGAACTACGTCATGACCTGATTCCCTCATGGGGATACGTAGGCGGCCTAAATCGGCTTCGGTCACACCATTAGGAAACTTTCCCTTTATTTTTGAATCATAAAACGAGAATACACACCCACTTTTAGGCCAAACGCCATTCGCACATTCAAAACTGGGACAAGGTAGGAACGTGCGGGGTTATGAGTCGAGCAAAGGCGACGTCCGAGCATCAAGAGTCAAAACTACAAAGTCAATGCGAATCAACCACCCCCCCTCAAACTCACAAATTTTCTTTGAGCGCAGTTTCTTCATATTAGCGCGAAGCGTGACGGACATACATCAACAATCAAATCCATGACAAAGTCTAGCGCATCAGCTCGGACCTAGAGTCAAATTGCAGGTCATGCAGTGCACAAACGCACAACGAAGACATCATGACAATCCATATGGTTCACAAAAATGCATTACAACAACATCTCAGCATTCACATCATCTGACATATCAGAGACGACACCCCACCCATAGAATTACACCTCTCATATATATTTATCATTTCGTTTAAACAGGTATACACTAATTTTTCTCAAGCTTAGCTTGCAGGAGCATTTATTCTACAGGAACAGCTATCAATGACATCCTATTACGTCTATCCAACGACGTTATTTCTTATTACGTCCACACAACGGCGTCCTCCTATTTTCGGCTATCAATGACATCATTTGTTACGTCTATTCAACGACGTTCATCTTATTACGTCCACACAACGACGTCCTCCTATTACGTCTATCCAACGACGTTATTTCTTATTACGTCCACACAACGACGTCCTCCTATTTTCGGCTATCAATGACATCATTTGTTACGTCTATTCAACGACGTTCATCTTATTACGTCCACACAACGACGTCCTCCTATTACGTCTATCCAACGACGTTATTTCTTATTACGTCCACACAACGACGTCCTCCTATTACGACTATCAATGACATCCTTTATTACGTCTATTCAACGACGAACATCTGCATCGCGTCCATGCAACGGCGCCATCTCATCAAAGCCTATGCAACGGCTTCATCAGCATTTCGTCCATGCAACGACGAACATCTGCATCACGTCTATGCAACGTCCGCCCTTTATTACGCCTATGCAACGGCCGTCAGCGGTTCATCTATGCAACGATGATCTCATCGTCGCGTCCATGCAACGGCGTCGTCATCAAAGCCTATCTGGCGGCCGTCGACATTTCGTCCATGCAACGACGAACATCTGCATCACGTCTATCACGACGTCTCTTTTATTATGCCTATCTGGCCGTCAACGATTCATCTATGCAACGATGATCTGCGCATCACGTCATGCACGACGTCTCTTTTTATTATGCCTATCTGGCGGCCGTCAACGGTTCATCTATGCAACGATGATCTGCGCATCGCGTCCATGCAGCGGCGCCCGTCTCAAAGCCTATCTGGCGGCCCATCGCATTTCGTCCATGCAGCGGTTTCATCAACATCACGCCCATGCAACGACGTCGTCTCAAAGCCTGTCTGGCGGCCGTGCATTCGTCCATGCAACGGCGAACATCTGCATCACGTCCATGCAACGACGTCGTCTCATCAAAGCCTATGCAGCGGCCCATCGCATTTCGTCCGTACGGCAACGAACATCTGCATCACGTCATCTGGCGACGCTATCTCATCAAAGCCTATGCAACGGCTTCATCAACATTTCGTCCATGCAACGACGAACATCTACATCAGCTTTACTTTTTACTTTAGCATCGCAACAATCCAACGTCATCGTGATTCGACACTGGGACATTTTTTAAATTCTGCGTCAGCTTTACTTTTATTTTCTAGCATTACAGCAGCCCAGTGCCATTATGATTCGACACTGGGACATTTTTTTAAATTCTGCGTCAGCTTTACTTTTATTTTCTAGCATTACAGCAGCCCAGTGTCATCATGATTCGACACTGGGACATTTTTTTAAATTCTGCGTCAGCTTTACTTTTATTTTCTAGCATTACAGCAGCCCAGTGTCATCATGATTCGACACTGGGACATTTTTTAAATTTGCGTCAGCTTTACTTCTATTTTCTAGCATTGCAGCAGCCCAGTGTCATCATGATTCGACACTGGGACATTTTTCATCGTCGGTTTGCTTTTTATTTTCGCATCACAACGATCCAGTGTTATCATAATTTGACACTGAGACAATTTTGGGTCTGCATCGTCCCCACTTTTAAGTTCTAGTTTTTAAAATATGACAAAATTGGCTACGAGTCAACATCTTTGTCCGAAGACTCTTCCATCATCTCCGTACAAAGAGGGACATGCTGTTGACAGTCAATTTTGACCCGTTTTTTGCATATTTGTCGCAATTTCATGTGTTTTAGGACACTGCATTTTAATCATCATTTTTTGCTTTTTTATCGTTATATTTTAAAATTAAGCGTTATGTTATGTTTCTATTATTACTACACCGTCGTTTATTTTAATAATATTTGCGTTTCTTTAAATAATTAATTGACATCCGGCTTTATTTTTAATTAGACATTAAACGTTTGTTAAATATCGTATTTTTATTATTATTGCACCGGCATTTGCATTTTATAATCTTGCATCTTGTTAATTAATTACCCCGCTTTATATTTTGTCAAACCAATCGATTTGAACCCAATCTGAATCATTCCAATCCAACACCATTTTTATATCATCCAAACACCCCCTTTTATTTCCCCCCCATTTTAAATTCCAAACACCCTCTTATTTTCCCCCCATCTTTTAAATTTCAAATACCACTTTCATTTCCCCCCTAAATACCTTACCCCCCCTTTTATTAAAGAGGAGCGTACATATCAAAAAAGAAAAGACAGCCAACGTTCAGATTTTTTTTTGGGAGAGGGGCAGCCAACGTTCAGTTTTTTTTAATAAGAGGGGGTCCCCAACGTTCAAAAGGAGGGAGGAAAAAGAAATCAGCCTTTTTCATTTTTTTTAAAAGATCAACCCCTGCCCAATCTTCATTGCTCGTAGCCCCGCCTCCTCTCCGTCGTCGCCCTCGCCGCGCCGCCACGAGCTCAGCTCCGCAAACCCCATATCCACATCACCGGCGAACTCTCCTTTTAAAACACCCGACACCCCCACTGTCTCACATCACCAGCGAACCTCACCACTGTTCCCGTCGATTGTACCACTGTTATGGCGGCGTCGCTCCGGCGACTTCGCCGTGGAAGTGACGCCGCTGCTGCCTCTCTCTGTTGGTAACGCTGAACCTTGTCGGATTTAAACTCGACGCCACGCTTGTTTCTTCATTTTTTTTTGTTGCTATTATTGTTGTTTGCTATGTTGGACTGATTTTCGGATTTCTCTAGTACCTACCGGAGTTTAAAAACTCCGGCGAAGCTTTGAAACTCCGGCGATCTTGGTCGTCTCTGACGTTACTGTTCCGGCGAACAATGGCTGTTAAGGATTTGTTGCGTACTGTGTTGGGACTGATTTTTATTTATTTTAGTAATTTGGCCGGAGCTAAAAACCTCCGGCGAACTGGTTCGATGATATTGCGATGTTCGTAGGTTTGCTTCTATTTTGATTGGGCTGATTTTGCGCCATTTTAGTTATTTTGGCCGGAGTTTTAGGAACTCGTGACGTAAAGTCCGCGAACTATCCTGCTCCTACTATTTTTGGTGATGTTGTTGGCTCTTCTTTGCTATTTTCTGATTTCTTGCATTGAACTCATTTTATTTGGTTTTGCTATGGTGGACTGTTTGTGGGTATGTTAGGCTGCTTTCTGGACTGGTTTTGTGGGTTTTATCGCTGTTATGATATTCTGATTTTCGGGATTAATTCTGGACAGTTTTGCCCCTTTATTTTTATTAAACTGATTTTTAAAGAACATACGCTACACTTGGTATTTTATTTTGTTGACTGATTTTTGAACAAGATACTACACTTGGTATTTTATTGATTTTGAACATGATACTACACTGGCCTACGAAGGATTTATCCGTCGATCCGAGGCCAGTGGTAGCGAGACGGAATATGTGGGCGAGGAGGAAAGTGAAAAAGATTGGACGAGAACGCATAGTATCGTTCACCAGGAGGCGAGTCGACCGCCACCGTAGCGATATTGGCTTCTCATGTCTTAGTATCCTTGGCATAACACTAGCTGAGCCCACACTATATAAAATATATAATTTTTTACAATATCTTCTACATATATATATATCTATATATATATATATATACATTGTGTTTGTTCGGTAATTTATTTATTATTTACTAACTCTTCTACTAAGTGTCTTTGCAGGTACCCGGAGGCGTACCTCAAAGTTAAAGCATTCGCCTAAAAATAAAAGCGAAATGTTGCTAATTTCTCTTCATTACATTTTTTATGATTGTTTACTTTTATTACTATCTTGTTAAATATATATTTATTTTAAATATTTGCATGCCTAGTTTAAATATCTTTTGATTAGTTTAATAATTAGAATACCTTTAGAATTGCATGATACATTTAGCACAATAATTTTAAAACCTAAGTTTGAACGGACAACCGCAAGTTAGCGGATCCTTTAGGATGCCTAACCCCTTCCCTTTAGGATAATAAAGAACCCTTACCTAGAATCTCACATAGCTTTCGCATCTTAAAATGGAGATCATTCGTAGTATTTTATGCTACATTTTCAGTGTCCTAATTCACTATAATAATTAGGTGGCGACTCCTTAAAATGCATTTCAGGAATCCAACCATGCAGCAGTAATCCCGTTTCCGACTCCGATTGAAATGGGGTGTCACAGTAACTGTACCTATCCCTAGAAAGTCGGTGGCTAGTACCTCCAACTCCACTATTCTTGACCACAACCATCCTCTGTTCTTACAAGCCTCGGATGTCAGTGGTGCCTCTTTAATATCCTTTCAGTTACTTGGCTCTGAAAACTATACAGTCTGGAGCAAGTCAATAAGGATTGCTCTTCTTGGAAGAAATAAACTAGGGTTTGTAAATGGAAACTGTACTAAAAATCAATATGGGATGGAATGGTGGGACCAGTGGGACAGAGTCAATGCTGTCGTTCAGGCATGGCTAATGAATGCTGTTTCTAGTAGCCTATTGTGTGGGGTACTATATGCAGAAACATCATATGAGATATGGGAAGACTTAAAAGAAAGATTCGACAAAATTGATGAATCTAGGACCTATGACTTGCATAGGGAAATTGCTACACTTTCACAAGGGAACACTAGTGTGGCAGAATACTACACTAGACTTAAAAATCTCTGGGTAGAATATCAAGCCATTGTGCCACCACCTAATTGTGGTTGTCCTACATCTAAGGATTTTACAAGCTACCTTCAGAGACAGAAACTATATCAATTTCTTATGGGCTTAAATGAAAGCTACATGCAAGCTAGGAGCCAAATCCTCCTCATGTCACCTATTCCAACAGTCAATAAAGCTTACTCTATGATAGTAAGTGATGAAAATCAAAAAGGGATATCTGCCAAGACTGTAGGGATTCTTGGAGCTGGTCCTATCACTACTGCTATGTACTCTAAGACTGGGAACCAGAGGTCAAAAAGGAATAATCTTGTTTGTGAATAATGTAAGATGAGAGGCCACACAAAAGAATCCTGCTATAGACTAGTTGGATACCCTCCTGGTTTCAAGTCAAAAAGAAAAGAATATGCTGCTCATAATGCCCACAACAGAGGATCTGAAATCTTCTCTGAAGAATCTAAAACTAGCTGGGAAGTTGAAGGAGTACCAAAGTTCTCCAAAACACAGTATGAGCTGATAGTAAAACTGCTGAACAACAACCATACACAGACAGGACCATTTCAGAACTCTCAAGGTAGTCAAAATTCAGCAAATGTGGCAGATATATCTGAACTCAAAGCCCTGCATGCTTTTAATACTAACAAAAATTGGATAATAGATACAGGTGCTACAAATCATATGGTATCTGATCTAAATATGCTAGATAAAATTACTGATACTGATGAGTCTACTACATCAAAGAAGGTATTCTTACCCAATGGCCAATCTGCCCAAGTCACTCACACTGGTATCAGTACACTCCCAAACAGGAGTACATTGGAAAATGTTCTCTTTTTACCTCAATTCAAGTATAATCTACTCTCTGTTTCCCAACTAACAAAGGAGCTGAAATGTACAGCTATCTTCTACCCTGACTTCTGTCTATTTCAGGATCTCTACAGTGGAAAGGTGAAGGCGATTGGTAGACTCCAGGATGGGCTGTATGTGTTAACTAATCCTGCATAGGACTCAATAAAGACTGTCCTAAATGTACAAGCTACTAAGCCAAAGATAACCATGACAGAAGAAGATATTACTCTGTGGCACAGAAGGTTGGGCCACACTCCAAAGAGGTACTCGATAACTGATCAATGCTAGTAATGACAAAGTTGCTGATGCAACAAAAAACTGTAATGTGTGCCCATGTGCAAAACAGAATAGATTACCCTTTCCTAATAGCACTACTTATAGTAATAATGCCTTTGATATTATCCACATGGACTTATGGGGTCCTTATAAGACTGAAACATATAATGGGAAGAAATTTTTCCTCACTATTGTAGATGACCACACCAGAATGACCTGGATATATCTACTCAGACTTAAATCTGAGGTTTGTGTTGTTATTAAAGACTTTCTTAAATACATTTCTACTCAATTTAACCAAATTGTCAAAATTATTAGAACTGATAATGGAACAGAGTTTGTCAATGATACTTGTCAAAGTCTTTTTCAGAACTTAGGAATCATTCACCAAAGAAGCTGTGTTTATACCCCACAGCAGAATGGTGTTGCAGAAAGAAAACACAGACATATATTAGAAATAACCAGGGCAATAAGAATGCAGGCCAATATTCCCTTAAAGTTTTGGGGCCTATGTGTACAGTCAACTACTTAATCAATAGACTACCTTCCTCTGTCACTCATACTACACCCTATGAGGGCCTCTATCACAAAAAACCTTCCCTAAGTCATCTAAGAACTATTGGATGTCTGTGCTTTGCTAATGACTTAACTGTTACTGACAAGTTACAGTCTAAAGTTAAAAGGTGTGCTCTCATGGGTTATTCTGACACACAAAAGGGGTATATCCTGTATGATCTGGAATCCATGTCTCTTGTGGTTAGTAGAGATGTTACTTTTAGAGAAACAGAGTATCCTTTTAGGGAAAATGTATCTGAGAATCCTGTCTTCCAAAACTTGCTTGATAACAATGAGAACCAAAATATATCCCAAGAAAATCTTCAGAAGAGCACTGACACTTCAGAAAGGAGGTGTGTTGATATTACTAATATAGAATCTGTTGAGGATATCATTTCTTCTCATAATAACTTAGTAGAAGAGAACATTGATACTGTACAGTCTCTTAACAACCCTACTTTAAAAGTTACTGATCACTCAATCAGGAAATCTAGCAGACACAAACAACCTCCTATATGGCTCAAAGACTTTGTCACCACCAGTGTCAACAGTGTACTGATCGGTGTATTTTATATACACCTTTTGAGTCTGTTTTAGTTAGTCTTTTGTCCCATTTTGCACATATAGGTGTCGTATTAGGATAGTTTTTCTTTCTATTGAGTCAAAGTGGTTGAAATGGCCAAATGGCGGAAAAGGAGCAAAAAGAGGGCAAAAGAGGAGATGCGAGTGAAAGCAGAAAGTGGCAAACGAGGTGAAATCGGACTGCGCGCGGCCTCCTGCAATCGAAGCGAGGGCGCGGTGCCTATTATTGAAGAAGCTGCAGAAGATCCAGGCGCGCGCTACAGAAGACTGAATGAGGCGCGGCGCTCGAACAGCGAATATCGAGCGCGGCGCAAAACACCAGTATTGCGAGAACTTTAAGCGCGCGCGACAGCGAAGCGCAGCGCCGACGCGGAAAAATTAGGTCTTTTGACGGATTTTTGGGCGAACTGGAAGGAAAAGAAGGAGGCGTTTTAAAACTATATAAGGAGAACCCTGGCGGTTTTGAGGTGCCGCTTTCTTGCGACTCAAGATTCTTGACTTGGAGTTTGGATACCATTAGCTTAGTAATTTCTTTTTCCTTTCCTTTATTTATTTCAGTTTTTGCATGATGAACTTTGAATTAGTTCTTGTCATATTCATGGCTAGGAACTAATTCTCTTATAAGACTTTTATGTTGAATTCTTGAACTTTATGTTATAAAGTAATGCATGCTTATGGTTATTATTCTTATTGAGATCTATCCAATAATTGAGTTGAATTCTTGGTAGCTAATTGACAACTAGTTATCACTATATGATTTCTAATCAGTTACGAAAAGGAGGATTGTGAATATGCTGTAAGTTGGGTAGACGGTCTTGAATTGGGGATGAAAATACCTCAATTAGATTTGTAGCGTTGATGAGAGGCTTAACAACCCTAATTTTGCGCATTGTGCGTGACGGTCAACTAGGTTTTTGTGCTTAATCCTCCTATAGAGTTACCCTTATCAGCGAAAGTTAGGTAAGGAACAATACTGGGGTTGAGTGTTTATATAACCCTAACGGGAGTATAAAACGATTTCGTAAACCTGCTTTCTCCAAAAGAAGAACACCATAAGTAATGCATTAACAAGTAACATAAGCGGATAGTAAGGATACATAGAAGCCCTATTTTCATCACATCTGAAGTAATTCTTTACATTTAAGTAGCTTTTGAAATTCTTAGTTATAAACAACCAATCAAGTATTAATTCGCCAAATAGATAGTTGGTACTTGAACCCTAATCCTAGAGGACGATATTCGGTCTTATCTAAGACTATACTACTTGATACGATAACGTGCACTTGCGTTTAAAGTGTGTGCATCTAAACGCGCATCAAGTTTTTGGCGCCGTTGCCGGGGATTAGGCATTAGTTCAATATCAAATTTATCTATTTTTAATTTCTAATTTGGTTTTATGTATAGTTTTTTTAATTTTGTTTATTTTATGTATTTATTGTGTGAAAACAAGGGTGCCGTGATTCTTTGTTGGTTTTGATGCATCTCAGGGATCCTGAAGATATGGATTACTCACGATATGATCGAGTTCCAACCATAGAGGAAGAGAGGAGGAATTACGAGAAACTCTACTCGATCTCACGAGGTCCCAAGCTCGATTCGTGGGCGAAATGAGGTTGGGTATAAAGAAGTTGGAAAGCAAATAGCGAGAACTCGCGATCATATTCAATGAACAACAAGTTGAGGAGCACAGAATCACACCCAACTATTGAGGAATTTGGTGAGATAGTGGTGTAGAGAAGGAAAAGATTGCAAATCCAATTATTCACCTTCTTGGATTACGTGGAAATTCTTTTCATGCACTATCACGGAAGAAACACCACTAGCTATCACGAATGACTCCCGATTAGGAATTGCATACCATCAAGGGCAACCCCAGTCAAGAGATGTAGAGAATTTCACGGTTTCTACAAAATAAGAAGCCTAAAAGACAAACTCATCTTGTGTGCTTGGGGATACTTGTATGTTTAAGGCCCTGTTTGAACAAATAGTTATAGGAAATTGAGACCTATAGCAATAAATCGTGGATTGCAAGCGGTTCGCGAAGTATCGATGGGCACTCGAGAAAGGTTAATTGCGTCCGCTAAAAGGCGTAAAGACAACGCTTGTTGGGAAGGCAACCCAACGTTTTCAATTATGTTATTTTAATTTCATCTTTAGTTTATTTTATTTTGTCTAGAACAATCTCACGGTCATGGGATCTTGTGTTTGGCTGTGATTGATAGGTGCTGAGGAATGGCGAAAAGCGCGAAAAGAAAGTCGATTTCGAAAAGCGGGTAGCGCGGCTGAAGCAGGCTGCGCGCCAAAAGAGCTGACAGCGAAATATAAGCGCGCTGAGCAGGCCGCGGTAGAATTCAAAGTTTGCGAAATTTAGCGCCGCTGGAAGCAGGCCGCGGCTCGAAAGTCGAAGGCGAGATGTTTGGCGCCATGGCTAAAGCGAACGCATGGCGGCGGGAATCAGAAATTTAAAACGCCCAAAACTGCACGGCCTCAGAGCAGACGGAGAACCACCAAAGCAGAGGCGCCATGGATGAAGATGAGCACGAAATAGGGGCTCATATGAGCGAGACCCGACCGGCCAACCACAAGCGAGCAGAGCCACAATGGGGCAATTGTACCAACACGAAGGAGATGATGCAGACGCGCAAACGATAATACAAGGACAGCAAGAACAAGGCAACAAATCGACGAGGTGAGTGCCTTGTTCAACCAACGGTCGATCGTTATCCACCGCCACCACCACCATTTTAACCAAAGTTTGTAAGTGTCTTATTTTCTTTCTTGTCTTTGAGTCTACACACATTGGGGACAATGTGTGATTTAAGTTTGGGGTGTGTTTTGTGTTTTAGTTTTTATTTGTGTGTCATGTTATGTTTTATTTAATTTTTTTTTATTTGTTTTATGTTTATTTTGAGTCACCAAAATTTTTCTTTCTTAGTCATAATTGCTGTCAAAGATCATGTATCTTTGTAGTTGCTAGAAACACCTAGTGAAGGAAGGTGGAATAATGTAAAGGAATTGAAGCAACTATCTAAACACTTAGGTTAGATATGCCAAAAGCTCACAGAATCTGTCTATTTGGAGTTTCTTGCTTGAGTTATGCATGCTAAATGATAAATGCTTATGTGTTATGAGTGCTTGCTATTTGGCGAAATAGTTAGGATATGCATGTTAGGAGATGACTGAGCATTTCTTTGATAGCCAATTCTTACCATTCTTTTCTATCCGTGCTTTAAAAATATCCCTAGTCACCCATTGAGCCTAAATTTGAAACTTCTTCCTTGACACCCATATTCCACAAAATTGTGCCATAAGTGAAAATATGAAATAGTGGAGTACATTGTGTTAAAAGAAGAAACAAAAGAGTGAACAAGTTTGATGCACCCTAATGGAAAAGTAATAAGAAAGAGGCAAAAGCCTAAGTTTGGGGTGCCTATTAGTATAATACAATTCACTCTCCCAAAACAAAAGAGGGGAAGTATAGAATTGAAGTGAAGGAAAGAATCAAAAGAAAAAGGGAAAAATTGAAAAGCCAAAGAGCTTATGGTACAGAACAATGAGCCTAAATGCCTATCTTTACCAACCCCTACCTAAGCCAACATTACAACCCTCAAAGTCCTGAAGATCTCTTTTATGCATATCCAGAATTAGTGGAGAATAGCAAGTAAGCATGCCATAGGAATTCTTGAATTTATATGCATGATTTAGTATATGAACTTCCATTTAAGCATGATAAGTATGAGTTTGCGAAATATCTAGCTCAAAGTGTTGAAATTTCATGCTATATGTTTCTGCATATTATTCTGCCAACCTTCATATTTTTCTAGTTAACATCTATGCAGCAAAAGTGATTAATGATAGAGAGTCCTTTATTTCTCATTCTTTTGAGTCTTTTATTGTATTTCTTTCTATCTTTGCTCGAGGGCGAGCAAAGGTTAAGTTTGGGGGTATTTGATCGGTGTATTTTATATACACCTTTTAGTCTGTTTAGTTAGTCTTTTGTCCCATTTTGCACATATAAGTGTCGTATTAGGATAGTTTTTCTTTCTATTGAGTCAAAGTGGTTGAAATGGCCAAATGGCGGAAAAGGAGCAAAAAGAGGGCAAAAGAGGAGATGTCGAGTGCAGAAAGTGGCAACGCAGTGAAATCCAGGACTGCGCGGCCTCCTGCGATCGAAGCGGGGCACGCGCCTATTATTCATAGAAGCTGCAGAAGATTGGCGCGCGCCTCGAAGACGAAAGCAGGCGCGGCGCTAAACATCCAGAAGCCACGGGAGTTGCGTAGCCATGGCTCGCAACAGATATCGGGCGGCGCGCCAAAACACCCGTATTGCAGAACTTTAGCGCGCGCCGATGGCAGGCATGCGCCGCGCGGAAAAATTAGGTCTTTGACGGATTTTTGGGCCAGCACGGAAGGAAAAGAAGGGAGGCGTTTTAAAACTATATAAGGAGAACCCTAGGCGGTTTTGAGGTGCCCTTTCTTGACTCAAGATTCTTGACTTGGAGTTTGGATACCATTAGCTTAGTAATTTCTTTTCCTTTCCTTTATTTATTTCAGTTTTGCATGATGAACTTTGAATTAGTTCTTGTCATATTCATGGCTAGGAACTAATTCTCTTATAAGGCTTTATGTTGAATTCTTGAACTTTATGTTATAAAGTAATGCATGCTTATGGTTATTATTCTTATTGAGAGATCTATCCAATAATTGAGTTGAATTCTTGGTAGCTAATTGACAACTAGTTATCACTATATGATTTCTAATCAGTTACGAAAAGGAGGATTGTGAATATCTTGTAAGTTGGGTAGCGGTCTTGAATTGGGGATGAAAATACCTCAATTAGATTTGTAAGCGTTGATGAGAGGCTTAACAACCTAATTTTTGCGCATTGTGCGTGACGGCCAACTAGGTTTTGTGCTTAATCCTCCTAGAGTTACCTTATCGTGAAAGTTAGGTAAGGAACAATCACTGGGTTGAGTGTTTATATAACCCTAACGGGAGTATAAAACGATTTCGTAAACCTGCTTTCTCCAAAAGAAGAACACCATAAGTAATGCATTAACAAGTAACATAAGCGGATAGTAAGGATACATAGAAGCCCTATTTTCATCACATCTGAAGTAATTCTTTACATTTAAGTAGCTTTTGAAATTCTTAGTTATAAACAACCAATCAAGTATTAATTCGCCAAATAGATACTATAAAATAGATAGTTGGTACTTGAACCCTAATCCTAGAGGACGATATTCGGTCTTATCTAAGACTATACTACTTGATACGATAACGTGCACTTGCGTTTAAAGTGTGTGCATCTAAACGCGCATCATGTACTCTACCCTATTAGCAAGTATATTTCCTATGATAGCCTAAAACCTACATATCAAGCTTTCTTAACCTCTGTGTCAGAATTGGTTGAACCAAAAGGTTACTTGGAAGCCTCTAAAGACCCAAGGTGGGTAGATGCTATGAAAGCTGAAATAGATGCCTTGCAAGAAAACCATACATGGGAAATTGTTACATTGCCAAAAGGTAAAAACCTATAAATTTGTAAATGGATCTACAAGATCAAATATAAGGACAACTGGAGAAATAGAAAAGTAAAGCTAGACTTGTTGCAAAAGGTTATAGTCAACAAGAAGGCATTGATTATCAAGAAACCTTCTCTCCTGTTGTTAAAATGGTTACTATAAGAACTATTCTTTCTATTGCTGCTTCCAGAAGATGGTATATCCATCAAATGGATGTGTATAATGTCTTTCTTCGAGGATCTTTTGATGAAATTTACATGTCCTTGCCCCAAGGCTTGATGAGCAGGAGGCAGTAATCTTGCATGTAGACTTACTAAATCTCTGTATGGGCTCAAACAAGCTCCAAGACAGTGGAACTTCAAGCTTACAGAGGCTCTGGTTCAGATGAATTTTAGACAATCTGAATTTGATCATTCACTGTTTCTTAAACAAGGTGAGCATGATATAATAATCATACTTATCTATGTGGATGACATGTTAATTACAGGGAACAATATAAGTCTCATAAAGGAGACTAAGCAGTCTCTTCATAATATTTTTAAGATGAAGGATCTGGGAGAACTAAGGTACTTTCTAGGAATAGAATTTGCTAGATCCATCAAAGGGATTGTTATGCATCAAAGGAAGTATGCCTTAGAACTTATTTCTGAACTAGGCCTTGCTGCTGCCAAACCTAGTAATACACCCATTGATGCTAATGTGAAACTCACCACAAAGGAGTATGATGAGTATGTGGAGAAGCTGAGTTCAAATACAGGAAAACCAGTCACTGCTGATGATCCAGTAAAAGATATCAGTTCTTATCAAAGGATAATTGGTAAGTTGCTTTACCTTACTCTTACTAGACCAGATATTGCTTATAGTGTGCAAACACTTAGCCAATTCCTACAAAATCCAAAGAAATCACACTATGATGTTGCACTCAGAATAGTAAGATATGTAAAAGGTAAACCAGGACAAGGACTGCTATTATCTAGTAATAAACAAGAGACTTTAACTAGTTTTTGTGATGCAGATTGGGCTTCATGTCCACATACAAGAAAGTCTATTACAGGTTATTTAATCAAGTTTGGAGACACTCATTTCACGAAATCAAAGAAACAGAGCACAATTTCTCGCAGTTCTGCAGAAGCAGAGTATAGAAGCCTTGCCAACACTGCTGCTGAAATTACATGGCTTCTGGGGCTGCTGAAAGACATTGGTGTAAATATCGAGTGACGATGGCGTACACCGATGAAGTCAGCTATACAAATGGCAGCCAATCCTGTGTTCCATGAAAGGACTAAACACATCGAGATTGATCTTCACTTTATTAGGGAGAAGATTCGACAAGGAATGATTCAAACAGAGTATATTCGTACTACAGAGCAGCCGGCAGATATACTTACAAAAGGGTTAACAAGATTACAACATCTACATCTTTGTTCCAAGATAGGCCTGCTAGATATTTTCGAGCACCCAGCTTGAGGAAGGCTGTTAAAACTAATAAGGAAAAGAGGCCCATGTATAATTTGTGTATACTGTGTATATATCAAGCCACTGGCCTTTAATAGGTCTGGCCCAAATATAAAGGCCAGCCCATTAAAGGCCAGCCCAATGTTATCATCGATTGTTATTTAGGGCATTGTCTGCCCACTTGATGAGAGACAGAACATTCGAGATATTTTTCTATCTTCCTTGAGAAGCTATCTCGTCTTCTCTGAGAGCTTCATCCCCTGTAACCTTTTTCTCTCCATTAATGAAGATAAGGGTTATGAACTAACTGTCTCTCTGTCTCGGTAGCCTTCTCATATTCTGTAGAGTACCATCTCTGGAACAACCAGTAGAACTCAGTCTTGAGAAACACTAAAACGGAAGTCACCAACATCACCTTCTCGCACTAGTAGTTGCGTTAAATGGCGGTGTTGGACTCCAACAGTTCAGAAACTGTAAAAGGTGAATTGAGAACATATGGCTAAAAGAGCTTCTATATGAACTTAGATGTCTCTTCTTTTATGAGTTCTGTAAAATTTGTAATTATAACTTGAAAAGGATAAAGGAAAAAAGGCATGTCTCCGCATTGAATTTTACATTCTAGTATGTGTTTTCTTGGATCTTTGCTCATTGTGCTCTGGTGGTAAGGAGCTACAACACTTGTATGCTTGCAGCTTATAAAGGTTCTACATATCAATTTCTTAGTAAGTCAATTTAGATACGTAGAAACTACGTAATTTACGACGATTACAATAATTGGATGAACGGGAAGTAAGTGACTATTACAAATATATTACAATCTGGAAATGAGAACAAAAATAAGGTTTGCGGAGTCGAGTGATATTCACTCTGTTCTTAAGATAATATTGCCTCGTATATATCCTTTTACGATGATTGACAACTTGTCTCCCAAGATAAAACAGAAACGAACAAGTGAGCAAAGGAAACTCAAATGTTTACTAAAAAGAAAAACCTTTGAGTGTGTGAGAGATTGCTTAGAGAGGAAGAAGTACTCAGAAATTTCTGATTGCAAGTGTATTCTTCAATTGAGCCAAAAACCTCAATTTATAGTGTAAGAAAGATGATTTCTCATCTAGCCAACTAATGACATTCAATAGCCATGCAACTTATTGAGAGGTTTCAATCAGCCAAATAATGGTTGGATTCATGATGTGCCAAGTAATGGAGAATCAATGCCGCAAACCAGCTAAAAAGTCAGAAACTTTTCAGCTTCCCGTCGACCATTCTGCCTCTGAAGCGTCGCGGCGCCTGAGCTCCAGTAACCAACCAGTACCTCAGCTCCCTTCACGGCTCCGAGGCGATTTTCAACTCGTTTCATCTTTTACATGTCGTACACTTCTTCCTTCATTTACCAACGTGAAACACTCGTCATTTGGCCAACAACCGTCTATCATTTCATGTCTCAAACATTTTGTTTACGTATCAATATCTCTTTCACTAAGAAAATTTACGATCTTTGGTACAACGTGTGTACGTGTGTGAAAACGCGTTTCCGACGTGTTGGATCCCAATTGTTTGAGTCATAAATAATAGGATAAACTTTATTCCACGTTAATAAATTTCCAACAGTTATTGCGTATGATGAAGGTGGTCATATTTTTTGGTTGCAAAGAAAGGGAAAACCTTTTCATTCACTCCCCTTTCCTTCCTATTTGTTGAACAAAGGGTTGGCAGCACACATCTGAAAAATGTGCAAATCTTTTCTTTCCCACTTTGGAATAATTGACATTTCAGGTTAAAATCGTTTAACTAATAACAAGCCAAAAAAAGAAAAGGTCTAGAAACATCCTTATGAATTGAACGTAGTTCATCATATTTGAGAATCATTAATTGGATGTTTAATGGGGTTCATGGAATTATACACGACATAATGTTGACTGGATAATCTCATCTATCAGGTGCTTTATTCTCTCCATTACTGTGTTCTATTTTTATTGTCAAAAACAGATGAGTAGAAGTTATGCATAAGCTTCATTATCGTAATTAATCACCATAGTCAAAAAAAAAGAAAACGTTTAAATGTACAACGTAAATGCACCCAACACATAAAATGTTAGTACTTATTATAATTTCACAATGCATTTTAAAGCCATTTATATTAATGATTGATAATTATGCCGACGATTGCTTGTGGACATTATGTTAAAATTATAAATGTGATACATGTCTGTCTAGAGAGGCAAGAATCCAATTAAATGATACAAAGAGCCTAGACATTGTATTCACTTCATCATAAGAACCCAAATTGCCTTGTGCTTTCTGTAATTAAGTAGTGTATTAGAAATTAGTCAGCAAGTCTCTTTTATAAATTTGAAAAGAAGGGAGTTTCTTCCAAAATCCTAAAGCTAAGTGTACAATGGAGAACATGAGGAGATTAGTAATATTGTTAGTATTATACTTGGGATTAGTCTTTGGAGAAAATAGTATTAGTACTAATGTTGATGCAGGCAAAAAAGAGAAGAACTGTGGATTTCCAGCAATATATAATTTTGGTGACTCGAATTCGGACACAGGTGGAAAATCAGCAGCTTTCCATGAGGTGCAGCCACCCAATGGACAGACTTTCTTCGGCAGACCCTTTGGGAGAGTGTGCGATGGTCGTCTCATCATTGACCTCATAGGTCCTTCTCCCCCTTAATTTCTAAGGAACCTTGGCATGACGATAAAGAAATACCGTAATTTGATCAAGAGGTCACGTGTTCAAGTCATTTTTTCCTGGACTAGTGAACCAGTTGGCTTTTTTAACTACTAGTAAAATATTTATACAATTGCTTAAAAAAAATTATACTCTTAGTCCACATAAGAAGGGGATCTTGGCGCAAATAGAAGTTACACATGGCGGCACAGGTTCAAGTCGCTAAAACATCCTCTTGCAGAATTGCAAGGTAAGGCAAGGTAAATCGATGTGGTATGGCTCCATCTGGGACCTTGCGCATAGCCAGAGATTAGTGCATTGAATACTTTTTTTTAATTGTTAGTCACTTGAAAAGTTGCTAACCCTTTATAACTAGTATAGATTGGAAAGTTACCTACTATAACAACTGAGAGTACAATAATAATGTAAGAATTAATCTTTACACTATAGTACACATATAGCTTGAGTCCAAATAACATACAATAGCAGTTACTATATATCTTCAATGGACTCTTAACAAGAGAAATTGTGGTTGGTGTTTTTTTCTGGTGTGTAGCGGACAGGTTGGAGTTGCAGTACTTGAGTGCGTATTTGGATTCAATCAATGCAGAGTTTAGAAATGGTGCAAATTTTGCAACAGCAGGTTCATCCATACTCCCTGGTGGTTACAGTCCCTTTTACCTTGGTCTCCAGATTTCTCAGTTTTTGCAATTCAAGAAACGTACTATTTTGCTCAGTGATTTACGAAGTGAGTTACTTTCTCCTGCCTTAATTTTTTTTTAAAATTCACATGTACTCAGGATGAGTGTATATATTGTTGATATTATTCATGCAGATACAAATTTAAAGTGGTCTTCCTCCAAAGTCAACATTCCAAAGCCAGAAGATTTCTCAAAGGCACTTTACACATTTGACATTGGACAGAATGACCTTTCCTACGGTTTTCAACATACCCATGAAGCACAAGTTAGATCATCCATTCCACAAATCTTAAACAACTTTACTCAAGCCATTCATGTATGTTCTTTTTTGTTTTTCTTCTCAATCTTTCTTACAATCGCATAAATGCGGAAGCAGAGACAGAGATGGGATTTTAAGTTTATGGTTTATGGATTCTAGAAAAGGCAGCTTATTGGATTCTAAATAAATTATTTGTATATATTAAGTGGACTTTTAAACACAAATATAGTGTTAGGACCAAAGTTAGTGTTCTGCCGAACTCGAAAATAGAACTGTAGCTCCGTCCCTGCGGGGAAGATTATCCCATTGAAACGGGAGAGGCTCTCCTATTGTGGGATGACTCTCCTTCCTAAATCAAAGACATTCATTTTGTGAGAATTCATCCTACTAGTGATATTATCAGTTTTGGGCCTATCGTCCCTCTTTTTAAAATGTGTCATTAGGACCTAAGCTTCTTTTGTGTATACCTCATCTCTCTCATGTTTTGTCTGTATGAAATTTGACTTAGATATTAGTCATTTGGGAGACAAACACTCTTTTACTATTGGTTTTTTTGATGATGAGATGAGTTTGAGCTTAAATGAAGCAGTGAAGACTCGATATAGCTAACGGCAACTTGTTTGGGACTGAGGCGTAGTTGTTGACTATTGGTTCTCCTTTTTTCTTAATATTTATGTATATACATAATTTGTGCAGCAACTTTACGTTGAAGGGGCTCTGAATTTCTGGATCCACAATACTGGACCCATTGGCTGTTTGCCCATTAGTGTGATGGATTACCCATTGAAGCCTCAGGGCTTGGATGCAATTGGGTGCATAGAGAACCAAAACAAGGTGGCTCGTGAGTTCAACAAGCAACTCAAGGACAGGATATCCCACTTACGAGCAGAGCTCCCTCATGCTACATTTACTTATGTTGACATTTATTCAGCTAAGTATCAACTAATTAGCACTGCCAAGAAACAAGGTAATTCCTTGCCAAGATAGTTAATATAATATGTTTTTCTATTGCTTTGTTAATAAACTCTACTACTCTTGAATGGTCAAAAATTAACCAAACTGTAAGCGATGTTAATTTCTTCCTAGAAGTGGCAATGTAGGCGCAACCCGGTGCACAAAGCATCCCGGTTCATGTAGGGTCCGGAAAAGGGCCGTACCCGAAGGGGTATAATGTAGGCAACATTTTTTTCCCCACCTCACCCTTCAGGAGGATCAATAGTGTCCCCCCTTTCCCTCTAGCGTGACTCGACCCTTAACATACCGATTGATGGTGGAGGTGCTCAACCACTTGAGCAAGGCTCACTTGTCATAGGCAACCTACCTTGACATAAGCATTAGTTTGACACCATGACATGAAGCCCTGAACTATAGATCATAGGGAGATGACTTTACTGTTGTTCTAAAACCACCCTTCAAAATATGACAATGTTAAAAAAGAAAAGGATTTACGTTGTATATGCTAACACAGTAAAAATTCTTTTTTTACTATCAATGATTTGACCTGTTATACCAACTAGTAACCATTTTATCAGGTTATCATTTATTACTATCATAGAGATTTACCTTTAGTTACCTTATGAGTGAGCTGATTGTAAAATATCTTCTGTCACTGCATAGAACTTAAACTCCGAAAAAATATGTACAGCTAGTAATTAAAGTAGATATTTTGATGGGCAAACAGGTTTTGGAGACCCATTGAAATTCTGTTGTGGATGGTACTACAAGGACTATGAAGTTGCATGTGGGCAGACAGCCATAGTGAACGGCACAGAGTATGGGAAGGCATGTAAGGATCCCACAAAGTACATTAGCTGGGATGGAATACACTACACTGATGCTGCCAATGTCTGGTTAGCCAAATCTATTCTCAATGGCTCTTTCTCAGATCCTCCAGTTCCTATTGAAAAATCCTGCAGTCACTCATCCACCAGACTTTGACAAGATGTGCTTTGGTCCGGCCGATCATTCTGCTGTTGCCAAGAATATTACTGCCACATATGTAGCTGCATATATTATATTTGTCTACCACTGAGAAACCATTAGGAACTTCTCAATCTTATCTTTAATGTATGGTCACTTTCATATGTTATCTGCTACTCCATTCTCTCATTTTGTCATACGGTTGTTAAAAAGAAAAATGTGATTATGGAACATGATCTGAAGTTAATCTTTTATTAGCACTACAACTACTATTATTCCTCAATCTCAAGCATATAAGCTGTAATGAATAAACAACTCAAACACATCATTGCTACTTGTTTAACCAACCCAAGCACGCCATGTGTTGGGAAATTTTGGCATAATAAACCATAAAACTAAATTTGAAAATAAAAAAATGAGATACTCCATTAGATTCAAACAGCATTTCAAGTCTTCCACAAAATGGAAAACTATTCATCCTCTATGTTCCCTTAGTCATTTCTAGCCAGATCACGAAAGAAACTTGTGAACGAAAGCTGATTTCCGAAATGCCAAAAGTCCACCGCTTTCATACTTCAGCTGATTCCACAGGGACGCATAATATTATGATGAAATATAAGGTTAATTTCAGCAACAAGTTCGTAGTCACACGTTCAAAGTAAGGAGAAAGGACATTTTCCCTTTTCTCCGGAACACCACATCAGTATATACTCGGAGACTTTGAGCTATTCATAATTTATGAGAATGTTTCCAGGTAAAGAAGAATGAAAATCTTGAACTCCATGTAACTCCCTGTCTGCACAATATATATACTAAACTACTCTACCTCAAACAATTTAGAATATATACACATCCTAAAACTTTCAGCTCATTTAACCACTTGGCGGTTGAAGGGCTATTGGAGCATGCTTCACATATGAAAGGTGAGTTGCTAGTAGTATGCATATTGCAATCAAACTCATTTTCTTGTTTTGATTTCTATTGTAGGCGACACTTGTGACCCACCACCACCACCAAGAGCTGCTGCAGCAGATTCCACATGAGTGAGAAGATATTCATAGATCTTCTTTCTTATCCTATCGATGGTCTCAGAATCGATTTGAGGACTTTCATCATCCTTGCTAGATCCAATCTCATCTAACCAGTCGTTCACACTCTTCAGCTGGGATAACATGCCGGCTATTTGACCATTATCTGATAAGGCTGAGGCATCCACATCAGCATCCAAGAACCTTTCTACGAATCCTAAGAACCAATCTTGAGACGCCACTCGTAACATCTCGGCTAAGTCAACGGCCTCTTCAAGACCATCTCCTTTGACCCAATCCGCTGGAGGGGGAGATTTGGGCTTCTGATTAACAGATACCCCATCTGTTAAGCGCCTTTGAGATATTGATGACTGAATCTTAGAACCGACCGTCGGCCGGGGTTTGGGTTGAGTTTTTGCAAGTGTGTTTTTGGTTGAGTTGTCCAGGACAAGCATAGGTTGATTTAAAGCGATAGTCTTTGGGCTTGGCGAGGGAGCTGAAAGGGCATTTGGAGTTGAAGTTGCTTTTTTGCTATACACTGAGAATGATGACAGATTGGTAGCCAATGCAGCATTGACCCATAAAGTTGCTTGTTTCCGTTTTTCTGATACAGCCTTGAGAGCTTCTTCAGATGGGTTTTCTTCATGATCGGATTCTGAACCAGCAGCTGATATGGTCTTGGATAAAGCATCACCAACAAGGTGAACATTCTTCAAACTCGCATGCAGCGCCAAGAATTGCTCAACAGCAGGCTGTGCGTTATCTTCCTTCGCCGAGGAGCTCAACTCAGAATATGTGCTGAACAATTGAAATTAAACAATCAGCAGTTGTTGGTTTGCGTGATAAAAGAATAACTTCAGTTGATGCTCTGATGAATTAACAAACTGTAGAGATACCACTAAATGTCTAATCACACTCTTAAAAAGCTAAATGTCTAATCAATTTATTTAGTTGGTTCAATCAGGCCCCTGTAACTAGTATTCTATTGAATATTTTTTGGATTGTGTATGCTCCTTAGTGGTTCAGTAATTTTTTTATATGAGAAGACACTCTTTTGTTGTATAATTTATCTGTGCATCTTCTTTCTGCCATCTAATGAAATTCTCTTCATAAAAAAAAACAGAACCATGGTGCACAATCCACTATTTGCATAGGATGGCAAAGTAATCTTTATTAACCCCACACAATTTGATTTAACTTGCTAATCAGTCTATACCATGAACAATAAGAAGAATAACTAGAATACTCTCCAGAACAATTCCTTTTTATTTTTTTGTAGAGAAATTTCATGCAAAAGCATCAAGAAGATGCAGAGCAACCAGAATAATTCCTTCCTCCAACATGTTTCCCCACACCCAGCTGAAACCTTATACCTTCCTGGCACTTCTGTTGGACACCCAACGAGCATTATTGGCTGGAAGGGCCCATTAGTTGCTAGTAAGGAGTATTCTTTCCTTTTTGTTTAAGAGTAGTAACTTAAAAAAGGTACGGTCTGTAATTTATAGGTGGAAACTGGGGCGGGCTGGATTGCATTCTTCCCTTCCTTCTTTTACCTCTTCTCAACATGGTTATCACAAAAAGTCCAAGCTGACTCCGTCAAGAAGCCCACAGCAATATGGTGAATTCCTTCTACTTTTGGAAAGTCAATGTTCCGATGTTCCTTTGGAGACTTATCTGCAAATACATTCTGGCTCATCCAGTTGCATGCCAACTGTCCTGCTTAGAGTCAATATCCTAAACTAAGGCTGGCCGGGCCGACCCGATCCCCCTTAAAAAAAATAAACGGTGTCAGGGTTCAAACTCGGGACGGGACCAGGGCTCGTCCCGCCTGACCCGCCCCCTCCTCCCTTTGCAAAAATAACCTTTGCACAACGGTCATTTTCGATTTTAGCCGTTGTGCAACGGGTATAACGGCTAAAATCCCCCCACCCCCACATAAAACCCCTACCCCAAAATATTTATTTTTAACCCCTAAGTTAGTATATTTACACTTTAACCCTATTTCTCAACTATAAATACTTCATTTTCTTCTTCATTTTCTCACAAATCGTCCTACCATCTCTCTATATCTCTCTCTACAACTCTACATTGCCTACTAAATTTTATATTTTATTTGCTAATTTATATCAAAGTTCAAAAATTGGAAGTGAAGTTGACAACTAGCTTGAGGATCATCTATCGAGCAAAGTTTTAATCTTCAACCTCGATTACACATCTAGTCCCGATGATTTGATTGAATGTCTTGGACGTATGATTAAGGGTAAAGGTAATGGTGTTTCTTCTAGTAGGGGTAAGGATACTTCATCTAGTAATCTTATTCCTAGTCCCGATGATTTGATTGAACGTTTTGGACGCATGATTAAGGATAAGGGTAATGGTGCTTCTTTTAGTATGGGTAACAAGGGTAAGGATACTTCCTCTAGTAATTATATTCCTAGTCCCGATGATTTGATTGATTTCACTCATATAGATGAAACTGTTTTTTAATGATATATCATTAGATGATGAGGTATATTCTACATCTGAACCATACTTTAATTTTGACGATAATGTAGATCACACACCCACTAGTGCATCTCAACTTCAGGCTCAAACTGAGCTCAAACTGAAACTGAAATGACTCATATTTTCCTAGTATGAGTCGAGGCCCCAAACAACGAAAATTAAAATCACATGCATGGTATTTTTTTGATAGGGACAGAGAATCAAGTAGTTAGATATAAAATTTGCCAAAATGTTTATAAATTTAAAATCGAAAAAGATCAAGGTGAGACAGGAGGTTTATTGAGACATGTACAAGTCGAGCACACAGCTAGGTGGAATTAATACCAGGCTGAAACAACGAGTGTGTCAATGCCCTCTGAGTCGGGACAAGGTTCACATAATGTCTCCTATACTGGAGGAAGAACGTGAAGTCATATTCGACACTATCGAAGATAACCCGAGATGTGTTGAACATTCAAGTTTCATCAACAATGTCTTAAAGCGCTTTTTCTGCTGAAAGATTTCAAATAGGAGAGCACAGACACTCATTGGCAGGAGACACTTTGGAGATTGCAGTTCTATTCAGAGATTGAATTCGAGCGGAACGTAAAAGGTGCAGTCAACCAGAGATCAACGAAGAAGACGACTACAACTACAACGAAACCTTGTCCGAAGAAACAGGAAACGACGTCGAACAATTAGACCAACAACTTTCAATTCCAACCGATGATCCTCAAGACATTGTTAGAAATTAGAAAAAGTATGGTTAACTATGTAATTTTTTAATTGCAATTTTACAATGTGATTTGCAACTTTTGAACATCTAAACAAAGTTACAATTTTGAAATTATATTACAAAAAATCATATTTCTATTAAATAATATAAGAGGCACAAAAAAAACATTGGGATGTTTTTATTACACTATCTTGTTCAATTATTGAAGTGTTTAAATATATTTTTTAAATTAAGTGTTTAAAAAAAATCCCCTACCGACCCGCCCCGCCGTCCCAAAACCCGTCCCCCCTTCCGGCGGGATGTGGGATGGGATGGGACCTATTCCTGTCCCGCCAATCTCGGCCCGCTAATCCCGCCGGAGCCCGCGTCCCGACGCTCACCCGTCCCGCACGGAAATGGTCCCGGCCCGGCCCACTGGTCACCCCTATCCTAAACTGGAGGACCAAAATCACTCATATGAACTGAAGCTACACCCTATTCCCAAATGAGTAGGTTGGTGAATTGATGAAAATAAACTAATTGAGCAATTTGCAGTTGTAGTCATCTAACCATAAATAGACACCCAACAGTCCCTTTCGGCAACTAGTCCCTCACCTATATGGTGCGACAAAATTGTTCATTTTTTGCATTTTAGGTAAGAAATGAGAAATTGACAGCAAACTACTCTTACCCAATATAGGGTATCAGGTAAGTGAAGCAGTTAATCTTAACAATTCTGTCATCCAGCTTACCACCCACAAACACTACCCAGAACAGGCAACTAAAAACAGCATCACGATAATAAGATGATCAAATTTTAATGCACATAACCCCATTCAACTTAACTCCTGGAGCAAGTGCTACATCAAAATTGCATATCCATATCATATGACAGTGACAGGCTCAAGATTCTTTCAGTTACTCATTGTATAGTCATTCAGACAGTATGATGTACAAAATTGCAAACTTATCCAACATCATGGAAGCAACCCCCCCTATCACTTTTATTTGTTCAGGAAAAGATTTACTCCTTTCTATAACCTCTGTCGGGCCATTCAAGATAGTGTTAAGTTGATGAGAAAAGAAATGTTGAATATAGTGGTCTTTTCACCCATGCTAAAAGAAAAATTAAAAGAGTTTGAAGTGACCAGCCAAACGATGACATTTGCTCTAAACTTTTGCCAACTGATTACACAGAATATAGCCATGTGTGTGGTTCTCAGTTGGGTCCAACATATCAAAACGTTACTAGATATACAGCCTAAATCTTTTGATTAGTTTTTGGTGCACCCACCAGATCCCAGTTTGGGTAGATTGACTTTTCTAGAGAACGATATTTAGGTTTTATACAACTTGTATACGGGATTTTCTCCCCACAACATCAATAAAAATTACCTTATCAATATACACACACATGCAGTCTAACTCCAGGGTCTTAATTGAAGCAAATAAACTGGTTTCAGCACTTAAAATTCACCGTTTACTATGCCACTCAAAAAGAAGAAATGTCTTAAATTCCTGCTTACCAAAAAAAAAAGAATAAAGAAGAAAGAATACCTTAGACATCTGAGTAAGCTTTCAGTAGCTGAAGCCACCTGCATAGCCTCAATGGCTGCTATCTGTACAGCATCTCTGTGCCTCATGACTTCCTATAACATGAAATGATATTTTTTAGAGATTAGATAAATAGTCCAATCTCCGATAGTGCACTTCTTTTTATTTTGAGACAGGTAACAGTCTTATAATGCACTTCAATGATCCAATAAGAAAATATGTCATAAGCAAATACATCGGCTGCACATGCCTAAAAAAAAAGGCAGTCCGGTGCACTAAGCTCCCGCTATGCGCGGGGCCCAGCTGCACATGCCTACTCAAAATAAAAAACCTTTAAACTACAGGACCATCAGGTGACTAGAAAAAGTGGAAAAATTTATAGAAAATGCCTTTCACAAATCTGTAACTAAAGAATAAAGATACTCGGCAAACTTAACTCTGAAACCATAGCATACAAACGTGAGAAAAACAGCATTAACATGGTTAAAACTGTCTTTAATGCTACAGAAACCTCTCGGCGAGAAATATACATGAATAAAGCTAGCACTTCTGAATGTCATACCTTTCCAATCTTTGCGAGAGAAGATGGAAGTGAAAACCAGGCAACATTTCCATCTGCTAAAATTCTATTACTGACAGCAACTTTGACCAAGTCTTGTAAGCCATTATTGACCTCCCCAGGTAGCTTTTTTCCCTTGGATGTTTTCTGCTTACTCGATTTATCAGTATCAACAGGCTCTCCGTTTGTGGAAGTCTTCTTTAAGGATGTATGAGCCTTATTTTCCTCTTTGGATGATTTTGCTAGTATTCTCCGACTATCTTCTTTACTTGTCAATTTTTCACTAATTGATTTTCTTGGAACCTGCAACACTCAAACCATTCAAATAAGAGTATCAAAATCTATTAAGGCAGCAGAGTCAAATAGTGAGAAAGGCAATTTTAAGTTCGCGTATTGATTAAATTTCATTTCAAAATGTTAAAAACCAACCATAGCCTATGCCCTGAAGCATACGAGCAAAAGTGGATATACATTTTAATCAGTTTAAGCAAATACCCAAACCATCAGACACTTTTTATAACAAAATACTTACAGAAGTGCTCCTCGGTTCAGGCTTCAAATCATGCTTGTTGACCCTCAATCTGGGACTCTCTCTACTCTTCAAATCCATATTCCCTTCCCAGCTCTTCCTCAAGGCTTTAGGCTCCAATTCAAGCCCCTGAAGATAATTCTTCAATGGATTCCCACCCATCGTTCTCTTCGGTGTTGAACTTGCCCCACGAACAGAACTTGACTTCTCCAATCCAGGTTTACCTGTTGCTTTCTCCAATCGTTCCAAGCCCTTAACCTTTGCTTGTTGCTTAACCCCATTTGAAAACTTCTCAAAAGAAGTTGGTAACGAGTAACAACTCGTAGGAGATGTAGGTATTGATCTTGAGCTAGAAGATGATTTCACTCTCATTAAAGAATCCTGCTTCTCCACTACTAACTTCGACAAGTGAGACTTCGACCAAGTCAAAGTAGGTTTCTTCTTTTCCACTTTTTCCTCCTTGGTACTACCGCCATTTGATCTAGAAACTACAGATTTATTGTCTTTGGCTAACGATTTCGAGGGAGACTTAGTTTTATCTCCATTATTATTAAGGAACCCTAAAGAATGAGTTGCTACTATATCTTCAGGAGTTCCAACACAAGGGTGTCGACCGGGAACCGGCCTAACCCCTCTAAGGATAGGCACAGGTGAGGCAGCTTCAAGCTTTTCAACATGAATAAACTGACCTAATTGAATCTTATCACTTAAAATAAGATCATCATGTTCATCAGGCAAAGATACATAAGTGGCATGAGAAGAATCTGATACCTTTAGGTAAAACCCTTGATTTGGAAAGAGCTCACCACCTGCTAATGCTGGCACAATGCTAACAACTTGTAACAAAGATGACCTGTGCTCACCAGCAACTTTCACATCTGTGTTCATATGCTGAAGAAGCTTTAACAGAACCCCAGGTACTAAAGTAGCCATACCCCAAATCTTCAATAAGCATTACCAAAAAAAGACACCAAATTCAAGAACATCAACACTTCAAAAATGAAATCTAGCAAAAGGGGTGGCAGAAAGACATTTTCCCCCAATTTCCCAAAAAGGGTTCAATGATACAAGTATAATACAAAGAAAAATCCCAAAAAAAACCGCTCAAACAGATCAAAAAATCAAATCTTTGCCACCAAGAAATAGTTAATAAAGTAGAGGGAATACGGTCAATGTAAACCCTATTGAGATTTACTGCCAAAAGTACAGTTCTTTAATGGCTTAATCCAACAAAGAATCCAACTTTAAGTGATTCAAGAACTTGGTGCCATTAATGGTCAAGAGAGAATACCTAAAATGAACAAGCAGAGGAAGGTAGAAACTTAAATGGGGTTTGGCATTTATATTAAGAGCAAAATGTATATAAAAGAAAGTGATAAAATAGTAATATTATTTGCAAAACCCATATAGGAAAAAAGTATAGATATAACTTGAGAAGTGCAAATTAAAAGTTGCTTCTAAATCTGCACTAGGAGGTCCTTAAAATGGGCAGAGAAGAGTGTTTTGTTTGTAGAGTAATATAACAAAATTGATGCCAGAGATCACTCATCAGATGATTGATTCGTTCCAACTATTTGAATATGGTCTTGTAACAGTTGCTGACACCAATTTCATAAATAAAACAATAGGCCGAAAATGATAACTATTTTGTAAGTTTTATCCATTAATAATGTTATCTGTTTTTTGTTTCTTTACTTCCAGAGAATATGACAGAGCCCAAAATATGGGAGCTTATGGGAATCTAACATTGTTTGTTTTTATAATTTATTTGATTTTACTCAAATTAACCATATGGGAAATTCTGAAGTAAGATGCTTATAGTTGAATTAATATATTATTTTGTTTTTTCTGGACGGAATAGAAAAAGGCGAAGAGTTCCATTTTGTCAATACGATTACGACCACACTGCACCATCTTGTGATTTCATGATGAAGCATAACCGGTTACTTCTTGAAATAAAGGAGAGTCTCTTGTGCTCAGCGTGGTAGTGATCTAACTTTTGAAACCAGTTGAGTTTTTTAACTATCCTGCCGAACCGGAGTGTGGGGCTCTTGGGGTGGAAGAATGATGAAGCATAACCTTAGTCCATAATTACTTAATGGGTTTAAATAAATTTCATAATTAAGATCCATAATAAAGCTTTAATATCACTAAGATGCTATTCATTTAGAGATTCTAGTAAAGATAATATTTATAATATTTCACCACTACTCCATTTACTTTTCGTTGGTAATTGTTATGGCATGCGAACCTAAAATTTTCAGTTTCTGGAATTCTAAATTTCTAAAAAAAAAATTAATTGGTTCTTCATAAATCATTTACATACATATATTAAGTGAATTTTTCAACACAAATCAAGCTAATAAGTTATGCCGAACCCGTAATTGAAATGCGAGCTCCTACACTGATCGTAATCCACCATTATCAATCACTATCACTTACCATCAGTCATCACCAATACTAGCCACAATTTACAATCATCACCATCAATCAATTACTACAAGGGCGGAGCTAGGTAGGGTTGAGGGAATTCACCCCTTCATCAGAAAATTACACTGTATATATAATGTTAATATTATTTTATGTATATATAATAGATGTTTAACCCGCTTGACTTCTTTGTGTATTTACTTCTTCATATTTTTGAACTCCCTTAATGAAAATCCTAGTTCTGACACTGATGACAATTGTCATCACCCAACGACAATCGTCATCACCAACCACCATTTAATTTTTAAAAAAATATTTTTTTTTAATACAGTATAAGATTAATATTTTATATGTTTCATATGAATTTAATATTTATTCATTTCAAATAAAAATAAATTTATATATTCAGAGGATGTGAAAATAAATATCTTAGTATTTAGATCTCAATACAATATCTTAGTATATACTATTCAAATATGTATTTATATTCTGACATCTAAATTTAAATATTTTATAAAATGAAACCTAAGTATTGACAAACAATATTACTCAAACACAGTGTGGAGAATTGTTGGTAAAATATAGTGCCCATAAAATAGTAAAAAATATACGCAATTAAGTCTATCCAGACATCACTTTCATTCAAGAAAAAAAAGAAGAAATTATTACAAGCAGATGTTTCATCATAGAGCATTGTGAGATTGTATGGCAAATGGGTGCATGTGCTAAGGTTATGGCATTGTCGGTTTATACAACTCTTTCAGTAGTTGGAGATTCTTTGCAACTATATATCAACCACTGGCCTTACTTGGCTTTCTCCGGTGGACCCTCTCTCTTCTATATTTTTTAAATTTTGAATTATCATCTCTCTAATATGCTGGAAAAAAATTAAGAATAGCATTAATCTTGTTAGGGGTCATTTGATACGCAGAATAAGATGGGATATTTCTGAATTTAATTTATAATGTGTTCGATTGATAGTATAGATTTAATTCCAATTTAATTCGATAATATCCCACTTATCCCATTACATTTGAAACTATTTTATTCAATCTCCCAGTAAGATAAATTAATCTATCTCATGACTATAATCACAATAATTTTTATCCGCAAACCAAACAACCTCCTAGAGTCCTACACTTTGTTTAACGTGAAATCCACAACCGCTACCCGGCTGCGACCGAGTAAATCACTTGACGACGTAGCACGCAAACATACCGGGCCACGAACCACACTTTCCAGTTCACGCGCCGATGCACTTCTAAGAGGCGAAGGCACTAAGGTATTATCCCTGCCCGAACTCATGACCAAACTCTCCTTACCCACCAAATGAGGATATCCATCAAGGGGATTCGAACCTGCGACCCTAGGATCGAGGCAAGAACCTTTCACTAATAAGGTGAAGCTTAAATTGATCTTTTATTGTCTTTAAATGTCCAACTATCGAACTAACAAAGTAAAATTGTGAGATCTCTTTCTTGAACTAAAACATCTATATATTTAACAAGTAAATTAAAAATTACCCCAAGTGGCCAAGTCACACTCTAGTTTGTTTTTCTTCAAATATATATATAAAAAATTACTAGATATTTTGACATTTTTTTAAACTTTGTGTTGCGTGTACGCCTGCAAATGGTGGGGGAGAGGAACATGGGAAAGGAAGATATTTTAGACTTTTTAGTAGATTGAAACTGTACCCCACGTTACGTTGTGCAAGGTGGATCGACAAATATGAGTAATAAAAATGAGTGAAATTATATGCATTATCGGTAAAAGAAAACTTTAAATTCACATGTTAAATATAACTACAATATACAAAGTATATTGTATGTATATTACAATCAGTCCGGTCCGAAGAAGCCCACTGGCCCAATCAGTCCAGATCGTGGCTTAGCCCATCTCGGATTACATGTATATATTTGGTATATTATTGTATTAGACTTGTTCCTTACTTAGTAGTGTAATATTATTATAATTGTATAGTTAGTCTCCATATAGAATAGTGATTTAGATGTAGAATAGGAAAATGATTTTTCTATTGTAACTTATATATATATATGTGTGTGTGTGTGTGTGTGTGTATTTTATCAATAAGAATAATCAAGGGATTAATTCTTTCATGGTATCAAGAGTTTATGCTATTTTCCTTGCTTCTGCTACTCACTCCTTTCTCGTGTTACTCTTGAAATCCGTGACCAAAATCCCCCCCCCCCCCCTCTCGGTTTTCAGAAACCCAAGATTTCTCCTCCCCTTAAAAAATCTTGTCCAAAGTTCGTTCTATACACCAAGAGTGTTCTTCCTATTGTTCTTGACCTAGAAAACGTCTAATATGGAACGTGGGCAAAATTATTCAAGATTCATGCAATGGCACATCAAGTTCTTCACCATATCATCCCTCCGACTCCTAAAATGGGGATGAGACCACCGAAGATGATGATGTACCCACCAAAGCGGACAATCCAAAATTTTGGGTCACGTTTGACGCAAAGGTTCTCCAGTGGATTTATGTCACAATATCCATGGAACTTTTACAGACGATTATGGAACTCAATTCCACAGCTATGGCTGCTTGAAATCGATTGCATGACCAGGATAACAATCATTCACTCATTTTCACCCTTGAACAGGAATTTTCTCAGGTCGTTATGGTGAATTTTCCTAACGTTTCATCTTATTGTAATCAACTCAAGCACATGACGGATCAACTTCGCAATGTGGGGGCTCCAGTGAGCAATAGTCATCTCGTCCTACAGATGGTTGCAGGCCTGTCTGAGGCCTATAACGGGGTTGCTTCAATCCTTCGTCAAAGTAACTGTTACACCCCGTATTTACAGGACATGTTTTAAGAACGTACGTGAGAATCCCAAATGTTAAGATTAGAGACTTGTAAAAATTTATCGGAATTATGGAATTGTCGGAAAACGTAATATCATGATTTAACGAGGCGACACGTGTCACCCCCCCTTATGTTGTCTTGGACGAAATTTAGCATGGACAAAAGGGTCATTTGACCATTGTTAGGAAGACAAGTCTTGCAAGTTGAAGAGCTTGACAATGTTGACTTAGTCAATGGGACCACAAGTCTTGATATTTCAAAGAACTTCATCCAAGCCACATTTGCACATTTGCACATCTCGACCTCCATCAACTATATAAGAGTACTGTAGAAGCAAGACAAGCTCAACACTTAGCTAAATTTCAAGAAAATTTGAGACCACAAGAGATAGCTCTCGGGTTCACCTTCACAAGAAAGAATTTTTTTGTTTGTCATTCATTAAGCTCCACACTTTAAACCAAGGTTCATGAGGATATCAAGTGTATCTCAATAGAAAAATTCGAAAAAGATAGTTTTAAGTGTTAGTCGCAAAGATGAAAACCTAGTTGCTTTTCTAGGTTTTGTTTGGAAGATTGAAGGAAAGTTGTTTGTGTTGTTCTGGCGGTCTCAGTGGCGGATCGTTGTCTAGAATAGGCTCTAAGTTGCTAGTGAGCGACTTGGATTGAAGTCGACTAAGACTGTTGAGGTAATAATCTTGTCTCTTAAAGTGTTACAAGATTATATATTGTTGTTAGATTTGCATGTTTGCTAGCATGAAGTATATGTGTGAAGTTTCATAAGTGTTATGGATTGATTGTAACCTAAAACCGAAATGTCAATTAAGCCATTCAAGTTGGATTACAATTTGGTCGCTTATTAGAATCGCCGACGTTACTTACTTGAAGATTATAGTAGTTATAATCGATTGCGACTTGATATCATGTTATGCTAACAACTTGGATTGAAAAGGAAATTGGATAAGAATCGTGTTATCAGATCTCAATGTCACGAATTGGCCTAGTAGTTTGTATTAGTTTGATATCATTTGTGGAATTTTACACGCCTAGTAGGCGTGTAATCCCCTATTGTTAATCGCATTGATTGGGCCTTAAATGTGGCGTGTTTGGTTATTGAATTCGCCCTGAAAAAGGTGGCAACGTATGTAGAAACACAAAGGAGGCGTCATTCCGATTTTCCGTAGAATTTAGTGACTTTACACTTATAATATTCTACGTGAAGTAAGACGTTAATAGACGTATTGTGGACATTATAGGTTGACATACTACGGGCGGATATTGTACTTGGCAAGTGTTGGTTTGACCCAAGAGGTATGTAGAACTTTCCTATCTTTTGAGCATGAATAGTCAGACGTATATAGTACGGTAGACGTCTGAAGACCTTGACATCCTTTACTTGTTTTTTTAAGAATGGCCAAGTTGGATGAGTTAGGAGATTAACTCACTTCTTTAAAAGTATTAAGGATGTCCTTAGTTTTTAAAGTTAAGGGACTTGAAAGGTTTTAAAGTATTTGATACTTGTTTCGTCTTAAACGTATAAGTCTCTTGGATAGGAAATTGTAATTGGCTAAGGTATAAAGTTAATATAACGACTTTATGGGAAGTTGGTTATATTAACTTTATGGAAAGATAAATGAGGATAAATGACTTGTTTTAATGAAAGGCAATTTGATTTTAAGGCATCAATTGCCTAAGGTTTTATGAGAAAAGAAGTCACTTGATTTAGAAGCCTAATTTTATTTCTAAAAGTATTGTGACTTATCTTGAAAAGTAATTGTGACTTGATACTACGGTTATTAGTATCTTGGAAGTTTTATACGAAAAAAAGTCATTTTTAAAAGAGTGGAAGTATGTAGTACTTGGGTTAAATTCCCGATTTTTTTTTATAAAAGACATGTTAGTGTCTTAAGTAAACTAAAAATGAGAGTGTACATGAACAAGAATAATAAGAAGTTAGGGAATTTCTTAACTTACTTATATATTGTATGATAAGTCGGTAGTGCTTATGTTATGTATGATAGCCGGTTTGTGCTAGTGGTATATTATTCATTACGGGGTCATTCCCCGGGTTTGTGGCATTTGCATATTCCGTGGATTTGCTACCCACGATGCGAGGAATACCTCATGCGAGTTCGTAAGGGCTTATGCGGGTGAAATAGTCTCACGCGGCGACATACCTATGCGAGGAATATCTCAAGCGTCTACACGACCTACGTTGGCGGATACACTTATGCGAGAATACCTCACGCGGTCCACACGACCTATGCGGGTGAAATAGTCCCGCGAGTAGGTTGCTTAACGATATCGCGGGTGGTCCCGCTGATCGCGAGCTTCCTATTTTTATATTGAAAGTATACTCTTATTTACTTTCATTGTTAGTAAGGCACAAACAGATCGTAATTTGATTATCATACATGTCTCCCTTTGTTTTAAACTTATGATGTAATTACGTGATTTTCCAATTTTACATACTTAATACATATCAGGTAACGAATTTCTTCTGGGCCGCGTCACGCCGCAGTAGGGTAAAGAGCGTGGATCATCATTCTTATGATCACCGATCGACGTCAAGCTCCATTTCTCGGAAGCTTGTCTTTTGTACGATCTTCCCCGATGTTGTAGATTTATGTACATTCAGGGTATGGCGAGACCCCGCCACGCTTGTTATTCCTGCAGGTCCGTAGTCACATGTTGTGGTTTGGGTTGTAGAACATAGTTATACCGCTGATTATGTATTTTATGGAAGATTTACTTATTTGCTTTGTGATGTTTATTGTCTAAACATATTTTTATGTTGTGTATGTTCCGCCGCTATTCTCTCGATGTATACCGAACGGTGCCTGTGTAGGGCACTGGGCCGCGCCCTGGTCGTGACAGTAACCCACTTCCGGAATTCTATCAAGCCTGATTCATGGCTTCATGCTCACATTGGAAGAAGCGGGTTTGACTAAAAAGGCGGCTATAGGGGCTAATCCCGTCGTCTTGATGACTGAGTCCAATTTTCCTCCTTCCGATTCCACCAACTTGAGCCAAAATCGCAACAACGTTGGTGGTAAATTGAGTCAAAATCAGAAAAATAATGACAAGAATCGCGACGGAAACTGAAACCGTGGCAGTGGCGGGGGTGTCCCTCGCGGTGGTCAGTAGCAGCAGTCTTGGGGCCCACAGTGGGCCCCTATGCAGTGGCAGTGGGTAGGGCTGTTAGCGGTCCGGATACTCCCAGTAATTACCCGAGAACCGGACAGGTAAACCCGGACCGATACTCGGACCGAAACCTTAACGATCCGGATACCAAAAAAATACCCGGATCGTTAACCCGATAAAATACCCGATAACACCCCCCAACCCCCACCCCACCCCCCAGTCCCTCCAGCCAGCCCCCCAACCAGTCCCTCTCCTGCAAGCTATAATTAGTTGTAAATTAATGAAACTTTAAATGGTCATAACTTTGTGCTCGGATGTCTGTTTGACCTAATATTTTTTTTGATTTCGCGTATTTTTTCGATATAGGGCCGGACAAACAGCTAAAGCAGTTTGGAGCAGCCTATTTCTCAAAAAGCATCCGTCTTTCCAATCAATTTTACTTTTACCCCAAATTGTTACCAATTGTCCATTTTCAAATCTAAATATCTCGCGTTATACAATATATTTCAACGTAAAAATTTCGTGGTAATGTGTCCGAGAATGTCAATTTCAGTATTGGAAATTCGATTTAAAAAAAAATCGACCCGACCCAGAAAATTCTTACCGACCCGGACCGATAAGGTTTCGGTCCGGGACCGGATCTCGTTCCAGGACCGAAACCTTATCGGTCCGGAATCGGTAAGTGAATACCCGGACCGGACCGATAACACCACTAGCAGTGGGGCCCGGTTCAAAGATCCGATGGTCGCCTCTTACCCGAAATCGGGCCCGCTTCTACCCAATCCAGGCCCAATTTCTCCAGTCCAGCACCCAACTATGGTCGGCGGTGTTAGCACCGCCCTCAATCCCATCATGCAGCGGGACCCACACAAACCGATATTGAAGCCGCAATGCACACATTTGGTTTAAATCAACCTGACCCAAATTGGTACATGGACACTGATGCAACTACCCACATGACATCCGATGTACTCTCTCGTCTTATTCCAATTTGAGCACTAATCGTGGTATAATTATTGGCAATAGTAATTCAATTTCAATTAATGGTTATGATCATAAAACATTGTCTCCTCCTCATCCACCACTTGTCGTGAAAAATACCCTTCATGCCCCAAAATTAATTAAAATTTTGGTGTATGTCCGTAAATTCACCACTAATAATTGAGTTTCTATTGATTTTGATCCTTTTGGGTTTTCTGTGAAGGATTTCAAGAAGGGGGAGTCCTCTCACGAGGTGTGATAATAGGGGAGATCTTTATCCAATCACACCAAGTCTTGGTTTCTCGCGTCAAGCCATGCCATCCATTTTTGCAGCTATTGCTCCTTCCTTGTGGCATGCTCATCTAGGTCATCCGGGGTCATCTATTTTATCTACTTTAGATAGAAATAAGTTTATTTCATGTAAGGGTACGCGTAGTACTCCAAATTGTAAATCTTGTTCTCTTGAAAAAATTATAAGTTGTCATTTGTAGACTCAAATTCGCATACTTCAATGTCATTTGATATTATTCATAACGATTTATGGACATCTCCCGTTCTCAGTTTTATGGGTCATCAGTATTATGTTTTATTCTTGGATGATTACTCTAAATTTTTATGGACGTTTCCAATAGCGAAAAAATCTCAAGTTTTTCCATCTTCTTAAAATTTAGAGTTTTCATTAGAACTCAATTTGAACGGGAAAAAAATATTCAATGTGATAATGACAAAGAATATAACTGTCACGACCCGACCCGACGGACCGCGACCCGATGCCCTAATTGGACACCCTTATACTACCCTGTCACGTATAATCAGACTCATACTGAGGAAAATATAGGAATTTGTAATAAATCTGCCTCCGGAGGAGTCACAACTAACCAACATATCAAGCTAGACAAGCCGACAAGACCGCCACTATACATAGGGATAACAAAACACGTCACAACCGTAAAGCTGGCTAAAACACATATACAAAAGCACATCTACCACCCACAACTGTCTACAGACCTCTAAGAATACGATAATGAAATATGACGGGACATGGCTCCGTCGTACCCCTAAATATGCATAAGTCTATAATAGTGAATATGTACCAAAATGACTAACTCCAGAACAATGGAGCTCCCAAAAAAATAGCTGAGCAGGAATCCTAAGCCGGATGATCGCCGAACTGAATATATGTACCTGCGGGTTGCGGCTGCGGGCATGAACGCAGCCCCCCGAGGAAAGGGGGTCGGTACAAAATAATGTACTGAGTATGTAAAACATGAAGTAATGTAAGAAAGATCATAACTGGCCAAAGGATATCATGATGCAAGTACAATAATCAAATTACCATTTCAACTGTGTCATATACGAATGAGAGTCATGTATGTCCATATAAAATCATCATACTTACATAAACTGCCCGACCTTCTGATGAGGGACGCGGTGAAATGTACTATCCTGGGTATCTGCACCCGCATCATATGTACATAAACTGTCCGGCCCTCCAGGAAAAGACGCGGTGAACATATATGGTATACTGCCCGGCTCATTCTGGTATGCGGTAAAGTCGTGTAAGGTATACTCCCGACCCATTTTGGAACACGGTAAAGTCATGTAAGGTATACTGCACGACCCGTTCTAGGACGCGGTAAAGTCATATAAGGTATCTGCGCGCGTATCTGCCCGGCCCGGGACGCGGTAAAATGATATAATCACATTAGCACAAATAGAATATCATGAGTAGCTTTATACATATCAAATCATCACTTGTCTCTCAATGGAATAGATAAAAGGTACTATCATATCATGTATCATTTTATAACATCCTTTGGGAACTCAAGGCACTTGTCATTTCATGAATCATTTTAAAACATCATTTGAAAACTCAATAAAATCATTAAATGAACTTTTTACTAGAAAGTCAAAGGCACTTCTCATGACACATATCTTTAGGAATTAAACTGTGTAGAAATTATGTACGCCCGCCGTACGTTCTTTAAATCATGCCAAAAAGAAAGAAGGAAGAGTTTCTCATACCTTATCGTTTAAGCCAACTCGATAAATAGGACTCGTCTCAACTAATACTTCAACATATAATAAAGGGGAATACGTACGAATTTCTATGATTTCTAACGTAAGTTATATTGAATGGCGACTCTCTTATTCTATAAAAATTCGGGCAGCACTTCCCCTATTTATGTGCATAACCATGACTTATAAATCAAGCCAACAATACCAATAACAAGTCATAACTTAAGAATATAGTCAAAACAGTCCATATACTTGACATATACCACCATTATACACCCTTTCTCCTTACCTTCATGGAATATAATCAAAACAACAATTAAAGTGATTAATACACCTATTTATCATGTTCATCCAACTCTTTAATCATGTTAAAAATAGTCCATTAAAACAGCCCACACTTTAACAACAACGAGAGTGAAAAATGTGAAGCTTTTCTATACCTTAATTCCTTTAAGACATGTAGTAGTATTTATCATATCGTATATATAAGTTCTTAACTTATTTTTTCAACATTATAACTTGACAAAACAGTCCCTAAAATACAACACCACATTTTCAACGATTGCATGCAAGATTCGGACAATGCCCTTAATACCAAAGCTTTTTCCTTAGCTCTTAAAAATCCATTTCATGTTTCAATAATTCCTTATGAACAACTACAATTAATCTTCCAAATATCCTATAAAACGAAGAGTTTTTACCTTAAATCCGAGCCAAAACAGTCCATGAAAATCGACATTGTTCCATTGATGTTTGCTCCAATTTCATCACTTCTTCAACTCCAAATTGACATGCATACATTCTACAATGTTAACCCATCATTCTTACATGTTTTTCTTCTAAAAAATTCATCTTAAAATTGAAATTTTCTGGGCTTTAATTTAGGTACAGTGCAGCGATTTCCCACTGTTTTTGGGGTGTTACTTTGGCTTGAAATTTGTGGAAGAAATTAGACTAGAAAGAATAAATAAAAGCTTGAATTTTTTTGGCTATGGTGAGGTATATTTTCGGCCAAATCAAGGAAGAGAGGAGAGGAGAAGAATAGGAGTGTTTGAAATGAATTAGTGAGAAGTTGAAAGGGTTAATAAGGTTTAAAGAAATCTGAAAATTTAAATTGCAAGTTGGTCCACATCTCACAATTAATCAACTTATGTCCCACTCCTTTTAAATCTTGAATATCTCATAAGACCTCGTATCCTCGTCGTCATAACTTATATAATATGCTACTAATTCATAATGAGGAATATACAATTATCATTATCAATTTTCGTCGTCACACTCGTAGTAACCAAATTTTTCCCGGAATCACATCCTCTTGTATACTAATTTTCGTATTAACATATGTAAGTATACTTTATATCCAATATTCGAAACTTACTTCCTTAATGACGTTCTTAATTATCGCCTTAAACTTACGAGGTGTAACAATGACGATGGGGAGTTTCGGGAGTTTTATGCTAAAAATGGGATAAATTTTCATTTTTCTTGTCCTCATACGTCTTCGCAAAATGGAAAAGTCAAACGCAAAATTTGTACCATTAATAACATTATCCGCGCCTTATTGATTCATTCTTTCGTACCCCCATTTTTTTGATATCATGCTCTACAAATGGCTATATATATGTTTAACATTCTCCCTTCTAAAGGTTTGACATATTCGTAACAAACTTCAGGCCCGTTCTATTCCTTGTGTGTTTTTGGGTTATCCGTCAAATCACCGGTTATAAACGTTTTGATTTATCATCTAATCGAATCATTTTTAGTCGTCATGTTATTTTTTATTAGTCCCAATTTCCATTTGCTAAGGTAGAAAATCCCGTGCCTAGTTCGTATAATTTTTTGGGTGATAATATATCCCCGTATTGAATTCAACATTTTTCGAACATATCTTGCCCCGAAATCCACCAGCGGGCCCACTGCCCGCTGGTCCTAATATCACTGCCTCTGCTCCCGATCTGGGTCCAAAGAATCGGGCCTTCCTTCGCCCGCCTGGCGCCACTCTCGCCCGATGGCGCTTCGCCCAATATCGACAGTCACATGCGATTACAAGCGGCCCACCGCCATCGCCCGCATGTCCCATGTTTCGTAAACTCTCAAAATTCACCTAATTCTGCCACGAGTCATGGTCCAGTCACCCGAAGTCAACGGGGAATTTTAAATCAAAACGAAATTTTAATTTAAATTCTAATGTTCTTAAATTATCTTTACCCCGTAATTATGTGTCTGCTTTAAATGACCTAAATTGGAAAATTGTTATGACTCATGAATATAATGCTATTATTGATAATAAGACGTGGGAGTTGGTACCCCGTCCATCAGGTGTTAATACTATTCGGTATATGCAGTTTTTTGCTCAAAAAAATAATTTTGACGGTTCGTTTGCGAGGCATAAGACTCGTTTTGTAGGCGATGGTAAGACTCAGCAGGTTGGGGTTGATTGTGCTGAGACATTTAGTCTGGTGGTCAAGCTGGCTACCATTCACACTATGCTCAGCTTGGCTATTTCGAAAGCATGACTCATTCATCAGCTAGACGTGAAAAATGTTTTCCTATATAGTGATCTCAAGGAGACAATATATATTATCATGAGTTTCTCGGTATCCTCATCATGTTTATTTGCTGAAGAAGTCTTTGTATAGGCTTAAGAAGTCTCCACATGCTTGATATAAGAGGTTTGCTGACTATGTTTCGACTATTGGGTTCTCTCACAACATGTCTGGTAATTCATTATTCATATATCATCGGGGTTCTTCGATGGATTATATATTATTATATGTGGATGATATTATATTGACTGCCTCTTCTGATATATTACGCCGGTCTATTATGACAATGCTCAGTTCTGAGTTTGTCATGAAAGACTTGGGGTCATTGAGTTATTTTTTGGGGATTGTTGTCACTCATCATACAGGTGGTCTGTTCTTATGACAGAGGAAGTATGTAGCAGAGATCATTGAGAGGGCTGAGATGTCATCATGTAAGTTCACTTCTACTCCAGTTAATTCTAAACCCAAGTTGGGTGCTACAGCTGACTCTCCCTATGAGGATCCGACCCGATATTGTAGTCTTGCAGGCGCCCTTCAGTATCTTACCTGATATTACATATGTCGTACAACAGGTGTGTTTGTTTATGCATGATCCCATGATTTAACATATGAATGCGCTTAAACGCATTTTTAGGTGCATTCAGGGAACACTTGATTATGACTTGCATTTGTATCCTTCGCCGACGTCTACACTTGTCTCCTATACATATGCTGATTGGGGGGCTATCCTGACACTAGGCGTTCTACGTCTGGTTATTGTATGTTTCTTAGAAATAACTTGGTCTCATGGTCTGCCAAACGTCAATTCACGCTTTCACATTTGAGTGCAGAGGCCGAGCATCGAGGGGTAGCCAATATGGTTTCTGAATCATGTTGGTTACATAATCTTCTTTTAGAACTCCATTGTCCTATTCAGAAAGCTACATTGGTGTATTGTGATAATATTAGTGTCATCTATCTTTCTGGAAATCCGGTTCAGCACCAGCACACTAAACATATATAGATGGACATTCACTTTGTTCGAGAAAAGGTAGCTCGAGGACAAGTACGCGTCTCCCATGTCCCTTCCAGATATCAAATTGTAGACATCTTTACAAAGGGTCTTCACTCGGTCATTTTTGAAGATTTTAGAGACAGTCTCAGCGTACGAAGATCGTCCGCTATGACTGCGAATGTGTGTCAAATATACATATAATATACAAATATATTACAATCAGTCTGGTCCGAAGAAGCCTACTGGCCCAATCAGTCCAGACCGTGACTTAGCCCATCTCTGATTACATGTATATATTTGGTATATTATTGTATTAGACTTGTTCCTTACTTAGTAGCGTAATATTATCATAATTATATAGTTAGTTTCCATATAGAATAGGAATTTAGATGTAGAATAAGAAAAAGATTTTTCTATTGTAACTTGTATATATATGTCTTTCATATCACATTTATATGCTATAACAAGTACTTTATATTACTTTTAAAATTATAAATTTTACATTTTAAGAAAGCTTAATAATTAAAGATATCATTTGATGATCTATGACTCTAAAAAGATTAGTTACATTTTACGGTATATATCACTTAACATAATCAATTTAGAACAAAAAAAACTGTGTGAGTGTATAGAACAATAAATGCAAAAAAAAATCACATTAAGTAGCCGTTTGTCCATAGAAATAAATCACTTTTTTTTTTGGAATTTTTGAAGTGGAGTTGGAGTTATGTTTGGCCATAATTTTTGCAAATAATATTTTGTTGTTAAATTTTACTTTTCAATAAGGTTTTGATTGTGAAAAGGTGAAAAACAAGTTTTAGTTATTTTTTAAATTCCAAATACAATTTTATTTTAAATTTTTATCGCTAAACACTGATTATTGAAAAAAGTGAAAAAATATTCCGAAAAAAATGAATAATTCTTATAAAATCTGATTAAAACTCTGTTGGCTTTGAGATATCCAAACAAGCAAATATCACTTAAAAATTACACAAGTCACTCTCATTAATCAAGTGGACTTAAAAAAGGAAAAAAAAGAAGAGACTCGTGCCTTCGCGGGGTTATAAATCAAATTTTAAAGTTAAATATCTTTTGTACTTCTTGAATGGCATGGGCAATATCTATATGGTCTGTTACATCAACATAAAAAATAAATTGTAATATTTAATTTCCTGCTTGCGGAGAAAATTAAACAAACCAAGGTTAGTTATAGGAGTTACAAGAAATGCCTTTTTAATATAATAGTGGCGTCTGGTTAGTTTTCGAGCAAGATACACGATAACTTTCACGAGCGCGACATCGTTCACTAAAAATTAAATATAGAAAGAAATTACCTACAAATTTTTGTCTCTTAAAACTTAGCGCATCATGTGGCACTTAACAACTTGTTCACGGATCTTATACGATTTACTCACGATCTTACTGTGCCACATCAACATACCAGTCTCCAATAATTTTCAACTACTTCATTACCCGTTAAATCACACTTTTTTTGCTCAAGAAATGTCTTATAGATAGTATTGAATACATGTGGCTAGTAAAGAAATGGCCGCCTCGAGCACGCGCGAATGGTAAGTTTCAGCGCTGACGTGATAACCACCCCGACGTCGCGTTCGAATCAGATGGTAGCGATCTTTTGAAATATTGCAAAGGTTGTTGCTGGGTTCATGTCCCGTTAATCCTTTCATACGCTTTCACTGCATATCCATCGATTTATATTCCATCCGCCATGAAACGATGCAGTGGGGATTTCGCCTTCGAAACTTTTCCCTTATCAAAGTAAAGAAATGGGCCAAGGACCGCAACATTTAACGGGTTGGAGTAAAGCATGCTTCTGTTCTGACTAGGATATCCAAACAAGTTTTAACTATTTTTTCAAACCAAACACCACCTAATGAATTTAAGCTATATGTACTATATTCTTTGCTTCTAGCTAAAGTATAGCTAATTTTAGAAATGCAGAAATATGGATGAGTGGTGAGTTCTAAGGGCGTGTTTGGTATCGAGGAAAATATTCGGTAAAGTTATTGTTTAGTGACTTTTCATAATATTTGGGCAAAGCTAAGTTATTTTTATATAATAAAAAATACAATAAATGGAAGGACCGTTCATGAAATTAACCTAGAGTAACCGTTTGACCAAAGAACAAGTTTCATACGTTGATAAATAAAGATGTTTATATAATTTTTGTTGAGCCGAGAATCTCCCGAAAATAGTCGCTCTATCTACCAAGGTTGAGATAAGATATGTGTACACTCTACCCTTTTCAGACCCACACATTGTGGATTTCACTGGGTATGTTGTTATTGTTGATAAATAAAAAAGAATGTCCATTTATCAAATCAGAAATGATTAATTTTATTTTTTCATATTTACTCTTATTAAGTGTTGATAAACAAATCTAAACACTTATTTAATTAGAGACATTTTAGTCAAATAATCTATTTTTACCTAAGAGTTAAAGTTTTTTTATTGATTGTACAAATAAGTAAATGAACACTCTTTTTTATCGCTAATAAAAGCTTTTTACTCCATATATTCTGGGACCATATGATGTTTTATGTATTTTATAATTTTTGTACAAAATGTAAGTAGATATTTACTCAAGTATTTATGATAACTATAAGTACATTGGACGCTATGGATGGATCCTAAAGCTGAAAAATATTTTTTTTGCATTCAGTTTTACACCTAAACTAAATATATAATGTAGTTACAAAAATCACAAACTAAAGTAAACATATACTTACTTAATCATTATTAAGTGATAAAAACTTATTTATTTGTGTAGTATAAATATTGGATATACAGGTGAATTTTTTCATTTAACATAACCTGCTTAAACTAATAGGTTGTTGAATTGTAACTAAAATAATACATTAATCATATAATAAAATTAAATAATGGATTCTGAGATTGATGATGCCATAAATCATAATAAAGACGTAGTTGCAATAAAATTAGAAAGATTTGATATTACTCTGTATTACATCAAATATAGTAGTCGATTAGTTGGTAAGTATTTTAAAAAGTTGCATTTCTTTATTGCTTGAAAGATCAAACTTAAACGTCAACATGAATAAGGACAGAACCTTATTAAAGTTTACAATTTCTTGTAGTCAAATCAGTACGTTGTTAATCTGTTACTGTCAAACTATATTGATCAAATTGTACATTAAGGTCCGTGGCGGATCCAGACAATAAAATCTGGTGGTACAAACATACGAAGTAATAATATTTTGCGTAGCAAAAAAAATAAATTGCGAGGCAATGTACGAAGCAAAAAAAAATGAAATTACGAATGTTATCAAGAGACCAATGTAGCAAACAAACAGACTAGTTGTATTAAAACAAATATATAAAGAAAGTCATGCAAATAATAACTATTATTACATTTATAAAAAAAAAATCGTCTAGAGTCTATTTGTTGAAAATGTTCCATAATAACATCATCACTAATAGTATTTAGTATAAAACGATATCGTTTTATATAAAAATAAAAAAATTAGTGGTGCAACTCCACCACCGTGCTTTTATGCTTTTAGTGTATCCGCAGTATATATAAATCGTTACTTAATATAGTTTGTCTCTCATGTATCTCCAAAAAAACTTGTAGTTTCACTCTGTTATGTTCAGTCTTTCTGATTGAGCTCAAGAAAGCAATTAGTACTAACTTTTAGCATTTAGCTTTGGTGGATAATGTCTCTATCTATATTTTGCGATTACAATTATTAATTGAATATAGTCTATTGACTATATAAATTACATGATAATCATGTGATTGAGAAATTAATGGTTTTATGTGTACTAAGAAACTTTTTAAGTTCACCTAATTATGGTGGTCCTAAGGATTAGAAACCATTTAGCTTAATGCGGACAGGTGTAGTTGATGACTCGTAACCTAATGATATTTCACCTGCTTTAAAAGATGTCTTAACACATAATTATTTGTTTATCCAAAAAACGGTATAAAGTACTTAATGAAATAATTAAGTAAATCTGTAATATGGTCGTTGTACCAATGATTAGCCTAAAGTTAGTTAAGATTAAGCAGGAAGCTTCTTCTTCTTCTTGCCTTTACTAATTATCATTATTAGCATAGCATCTCTCAAAGCTAAAAGGCTAAGGTCAATATATTCGGTAAGAAATTAAGTAAAGCAAGAATCGTATTCATGTTAATTATTTAACGACACGGTGGTTTCATTAAAAAACAAAAGAATAGCACTTTAGTGGTTTCACTATTTTGATATGATGTTAATGCCTACCTACTGAACTTTTATGTATTTTCGGAATGTTATTGTTGTTAAATTCAATCTAGACATTCAATGTATAAACCACAATTCAATATATATAATTTAAAGAAATTGAATTCAAGAACACTATTATATAATACTTTAACTATATAGAGATTAACAACAATGGAAAGCAATTGTATGAACATCACATACTAACTTGTTTGTAGATAGAGGCCTGCAAATGCAGTGACCTAAGACAAAAAATTCGTCCCCGCTTGTGCTGTAGTTGATCGGACGTCTGCCTTAAGGATATAATTATCTGAGTGATAGTTCTAGCACAAGAACTTCACTCCTGGCGAATCTACTATATGTGTTCTTCAGAAATGGTTTTTTAAGATGAAGAAGAAGAAGCAACAAGAGAAATTCTTCAAATTGATTTAGATTCTTAAATCTGAAGATTGATCTTGTTAATTATGTTGTTGTGTTGAAAACAAGTTATCAACATGCTATTTATAGCATATCAAACGTTCATAAGCAGCTATTAACCAAAGGTTGTGACTCTATGTGAAGAGTTGCATCTTTCGCTCAAATCAAAATTCCTCAGATGCATGCCGCGCCTAGCGTCGCTACGCTGGCGTCGAATTCCCGAGGCTCTAAGTTTCACATTGCATACTGCGTGCCTTAAAATCACAGCGCATATTTTTGATCACTTAATCTCTTTTTCTTCTATAAGTTCCAATAATACCCCACATTTTCTATTCACACATCTAACAATACCCCACATGTGGATAGAAAATAAGATAAAGGAACTTGTCTTCATTTCTGTCAAACGTGATATGACATGCATCGGAGACGGTGTCTTTTGGACTTGAACCGCTCGTAGTGAATACCTATCGGATCTACTTGTGAAGTAGTGGACGTAGTGCCTTGAACTATTCACGTTTTGTAGTAAATCGAGACAACAAGCATCACACACATCATACCAACATATTTCAATTCTTACGGTTGTATTCTTTTCGGTCATGAACAACTCCTATCTTCATGAGAATTTCTAGAGAACGTAGCCATCTCAGTCCTCCCAGATGCGACCCCACATTAATCTCACATAAGTAATATTAATCAAGAATAGTCCCTACTATCCCACCATAATGACTATTAATATTATTAAGAATCGAAGTTCAGCCCTATATCGTCAACAGAATAACACACTTGGTACATCATAGGAATGAGCATATGTGTATTTTACGCTCCTTGAGTCTTCCCCAGCTAGTTTGCCTTTTGAACCTAAATCATGTGATCTCCAATTATGATAGGTAAGGTTTCCACCAGTTCACAACTCATTGTATTGGCTTTAAGTTCATTCCCCTCGATGTAAATACGACTTGCTCTCGTGTAAGACCTTCTGTCAAAAGATCCGCTATATTGTCTTTTGACTTTACATAATCAATGAAAATTATTTCATTCTTCAGCAAACTTCGTATTGTATTATGACGTCGATTTATGTGCCTTGATTTGCCTGACAAAATTTCTAGAAAAATAATTCTAATAACGCAATTAATGCAACTGGGTAGCTAGAGATAGAGAAAGTAATGAACCTTTTATGCAAGGTTCCAAAGTCACTACAAGTTTTCGTGATGATTTCTTCAATCCTCTTCAAAGTATTTGTCTCAATTGGATCGTTATTATCAACCTGAAAAGTTTGCAATGTTGTTTCAAGACTACGTTCCAGCAAGAAAAAGGGGTTGGTTCTGTTACTATTAAAGGTCAATATTCGAGGTATGTTAAGACAAATTCTTCTTTCTCTTGGCATGTTCTGAGTACGAAATATAATTGTGGTATTGTTCCATAAATTATTTTACTCTTAGAAGTTAAGGAATATTCGTGTTATTGATTCTATGCTAAAAGCATGTCTAAGTTGTTCCTAAGTCCTTATTAAGACATATGAGAAATATGTTGGTATTCATGAGAGTTTTTAGTAAGCACTGGAGCCAATTTGACTCTGCTAATCTAAAGTAACTAATAAGTATTAAGTGCTGGAACTGATTTAATAAATAAGTAGGTATATTTTTAGTAGACGTGTTAAAATAAGTCATTGCAGCGTTAAGTGAATAAGGTATCGACAAACAATTATATTAAAATGATTTAGAATGTCATCTGCATATAAACTAAGATATAATTAATTTGTTTTACATTTTCTAGTTCACAGCTGATTAGATAAGATCATTATAAAAAATATAACCTAACGGCTCATATAATGAATTAATTAGGCAATTCGGATCTGTTATCACAAATAAGACATTTCCATAATGTTAGCAAGAAGAGCACGGATATTATTGTCATCCAATAAATTCAGGGAATGTTTATTGTCATTCATGCATTTACATTGCATTCATATTTTACCCAAGACGATATGATATGAGTTGGTACAGATGACAAGTGGTATGTGGAACTCTTCCTTCTTTCTTTTGGCACAATTTATATGAAATGAACGTACGGCGGACGTACATGATTTCTATATAGTCTCGTTCCTAATAATATGAGTTATGAGAAGTGTCTTTGATTTTCTAGTAAAGTTCATTTTAAGGATTTTATCGAGAGTCAAATGATGATTTAAAAAGCATATGGTTGCTCATGATATCTACTCGTGCAAGTGTTACTATTCCACTCCACCGCGCCCCTCACTAGAGGGCCGGACAATTTATGTATATATGATTTTACCGCGTTCCAGAAAGGGCTGGACAGTATATGATTTCACAGCGTCCCATAATGGGCTGTGCAGATTCGTGCACATTCCCTTATATGTTCATCGCGTCCTTCACTAGAGGGCCGGGTAGTATATGTGTATGATTCCATGGACATGTATCAATTATGCGAGTATAGATACCCATGACAGTATATGATTTCATGGACATGTATCCATGATGCGGGTATAGATATCCATGACAGTATATGATTATATGGACATACATTTATGATTTTGATATGACTCTCTATTTTATATGGCACAGTTGAATTTGGTATTTGATAATCATACATGTCTCCTGCCATCTTTTGGCCAGTTATGATCTTTTTACAGTACTTCATGTTTTATATACTCAGTACATTTTTTGTATTGACTCCCTTTCTTCGGGGGCTGCGTTTCATGTCCGCAGGTTCAGTTAGAAAGAGTGACGGCTCACGCTGGTAAGACACTCTATTTGTTCAAGAGTTGCAGTCTAGTCCTGATATTATGATATTTTGATGTCGTATACTCATTAGAGGCTTGTAGACATGTGTCATGTGGATAGTGGTTTTGTATAGCCTTGTCGGCTTTGGTATGAGTATATATATTTATAAGTCAGGTTTCTTGTCAAGAGCTTTTAAAACCTTTTTCAGTTTAGTCTGTACTTATTGTGATTATGCGGTGATGGTGTGATTTGAGGTACTAGGCGGGTGAGATCCGGTTGCCCGTCGCGGCCCTTCGGTTTGAGTCGCGTGATAATTATGAACGACTACGAAGTTATAATCACAAGTTTTAGCCTTTTCATGAACTAGGGCAAAATCCCAAATTCTAATGTAATTCACACTAATCTCGATGAACGAGGTGTGGGGAATAACATGGATATTCCCGCACGTGAATAGAAGCTCTACATACATTGTTCGCTCGTAGTCTTGTCTTAATATCTGTACTTCGGAGTATAAACTCAAGGTTGAACCATGAGCCTTAAGTTGAGTTTATCATGAAAACCCTAGGTTAAGAACATTGAATTCTAGGGCTTGGGGATTGTGAAAACTGATTTTGAAAAAGGCTTGGGGATTGTGAAAACTGATTTTTGGAACTAAGTCTGCGTATTTATACTATTTGATGTCGGAAGGATTTGACGGTCAAAATTAACGATCCGTTAATCTTTTACGGTGTGCGTCTGGACCGTCAATAATTGTACGGTCCGTATAATCGGACAATCTTTCAAAAGAGATAAAAATACATATTTTCAGTGACTTTAAAACTTGAGAGGTTTGAGACGATAAAAAGGGACGGACCGTATAATCTTCTATAGTTCGTTAAATTTACTGTACACCGTCAATTTCAAAAACCAAATCGACGATTCGTAAAATATTTTACGGTCCGTCAAGCCTGACATAAAGTTAATTATGCAGAACTGAAACTGATTTTCAACTTTAAACTTCCCGTTTTGATTTTCAAATTGACTCATGAATACCGACAAACAAAAAATACACCGCCATGTGTTGTGGTGGGATGTGTAGAACCATTTCACTTTTAACCAAATGTATGTGGTTCAAACCTCGAGAATGAAAAATTCTGATAGAGAACAACACTATTTACTTTAATTGGTCCTAAATAACATAAATCTAAATTAGTCGAATTTAATATAGAACAAATATCGCGTGAAAAATCAAAAGTCAAAAATAAAAAAGCAAAGTCCTTTATGAATCACCAAAAATAGTATCATGACTATTGACTATACTATAAACAAGCTTAAACTAGGTAGTTGCCTATGCCCTATAGTACGGTAGCTACAATCATCTTCACTATCTCATATTTCAATTACTTCTCTTTTCTTGTCATCTAATGCTTTTTTAGAGTCCTTACAAAGGAAATAAAATTAAAACGAGAGCAAAAGAATTGGCTTGGGGAAATCAAATATTTAAGCTATCAGCAAGAAATCTAAGTTATTAAATTCATAGGGCCCCAAAAAAATGACTTGCTTATATCAATATAAAGTTGGAAAGCATCCAATCATCCCTCATTTATCATTTTATTGGAACAATTGATGAAATACCGCAAAATCATTTTTTTGTTGGTAAAATAGACACCAATATTATTATAATACTAAGTCATAGTACATTGCTCTGTTTATCTAGGATATACGGTATCTAGATAATCGTTTTCAAAAGAAGAAAATACGTAACGCAGTCCTTATTCTTACCTTGGACATAAATTTAACTATTTGCATTACTGTGATTATCATTCTATGTGCTCGTTACTTGCAAAAACAATGGACTTATTATATGAAATCAAAGGAAAAAGAAAAAGAAATCCATTTTATAGCGAAAATTAATTTCTTTGTAAATTTTAACTTGCCTAACTGTAATAATTTGTAGTAATTTGTAGCAGTTATTAGATTATTATAACTATTAACCCTAAACCAACGATGGTCTGTTCCACTTCCACTCCTAAAAAAGAAGAACGCTTTTGTGCATTACTCTGCGTTTGAATCGATACAATTTATTTGGGCTTGAATGTTAAATTTTTAGTTAATTTGAGCAGGTTAGATCTTGGTTGAAAAATAAGAGTGAGTTAAATCACTAAGTTTAAATATATATAGGCACAATTTTCTTTTGTCCTGACCGAAAAATTCGGAAGACACCGATAAGACTCATATATATTTATTTCAACCAATCAAAAAGGTATAATCGATGCAAAATATTTTACATCCAAGTAGACGGAGGCTAAAAGTAATACTAATATTTTTGTCAAAGAAAGTAACAAATCGAGCACAAAGCTAAAATGCATTTAATTACCATGGCTAACTCAGTACTATGGGGACATAACTTAGTGAATGCCAAACGTGAATGATCACTTCAAGAAGGGGAATTGTCCTGATGTTGATGTTTCGTTTTAGGTTCCATCTTATAAATTCATATTTCTCAAGTGATTGAGATTGATGGCCTTTCTTGGACAGAGACTTCTATGAATGAGAATGAAGTATACATTAAGTGAACGTATACATTTTGCATCAAGTAAAAAAAATATACACAAGTATCACTATCTCAATATATCAAATTCCTATGGTCGAAACAACAGTAAATTTCTCAAAATTAAGTAACTTTGACACATTCAAGAAACTTTTTTACCAGAATAAATTTTTTAATGCTGAAAATAGTTAATATTCTGAATTGTTAAATTATTATTTTAATCGTTAATTTACTCGAGAAAATTAGCATTCCACTTTTAGACACAAATGGTCACCTTTGATAATAGTAGAAAAAACTATTCAGGACTCGTTTATATTGGCATTTCACGTGCTATGTTTCTGTAATGATTATCCAATACGTAGTAGGGACATCAAGGCACTGGACTGTACTGAACAAAAAAAATAATATAACATTTGGTGGACGTTTTCAGTCATACTGGACTGTATTATTTCTAAAAATAGTACACTCCAACTGTCATTTTTATACCCATCTAATAGATGAGTCTCCACTGGACTGTACTAAAAATAAAAAAAATAAAAAAAATACAGTCCATTATATATTAATACTCTAATACCGTCCATTATATATTAATACAGTCTATTACAATACAGTACATTCCATATAAAAATATACAATCCAGTGTGACGTACCAAACGAGCCTGTGGAATGAAATTCAAAAGCTAATATAGGTCCTCCATTGAATAAAGGATAGTTCAACAATTTGTATACTCTCTAAATAGTTTAACATGTGATAAGAAATTATTTATGATTGATTACTGTGTGATTAACTTTTACACCATCTAACATAGAAACTTAACTCTATAACAAAAAAGTAGATTTAAGATGGACGAATGTTTGCAATACATTTCATTTTACGAAATGCTAAACTGAGATGCAAACTCCTCACTCATCCTATACTTAGTATTAGATATAAGTTAAAAGGCCCAATCCCCCATCTGAGCAAAACTAAATTGGGCCTCATATTGCAATAGTGGACCCTCAAATTATCGGAGCCCAACCCAAGATCAACCATTCCTTCACTCAAGCAGTGAATTAACTTACATCGCTGAATTGCTTATTGAGAAATTGTAGAGAGTTTGAGCTGTGCACAAAAGGATTACCCGCTCCCTTACCCTGAAATAGACAGTGTTCAAGCCAGCTTACTTACACCTCGGGTACTCGCTATCTGCCAGCAGCACAGGGTAAGGGAAAAAATTATACCAGAAAGTTTGAAGGCCAATACGTGCAAAACTTCATAACGGATATATGTATCAAGTTACATGTATTAGCCTAAAAATTGACTTGCTAATAATTCGGTTCGATTAACGAATAACATATCCAGTTAAATCTCACAACGTGGAATCTGGAGAGGGTATCAAACCGAATAATTAAATTTTTAAAAACTAAAATCAAAATCAATTAAAAAAATCATTTCTGTTAGACCGAAATATGCCCACCCCTACATGTAAGCCATATTCTACCATCAAAATTCAAGTACTTATTGTCGAATTTACTTAATTTCCCCCCAAAATTTATGTTTTATGCAACACAAACAACTTTTCTCATGTAAATGGATAATCATTGCCTTATTTTATAATATATGACGACTTTCATAGTTCAACTTCACAAATGTGTAAATGGCATATTATTAACTTTATGAAAATTCCTTTTTTTTTCTCTATCTAGAACTATTTTGTGGAGTGTTAGATGCAGGCGGAAGGGTCCATCTGAATTCCTTTCGTCGAAAAATCACAGAAGATGAATTTCTTTAATACCCCTTGGTAAAATTCATGTCCCCGACACTGATTAGATGCTTTTTATTAATCCGTCGTGATTAAGAATAGCAATTAGCCATAGTCGTAACTAGATACATGTTCTCCAACATGCTTAGAATTGAGACATACTCGTTGCAGTGCATATAGCGTAGTTATGTTCGTCAGATGAGAGCTGTCAGTGAAATGCATAGTCTATGACAAACGAGAACAGAAGGGAATGATTCCTACAGTTAAGCAAAGTTCTCTGTTTATACATATTAACTACAACACAATCCAAAGATTTAACTGTATCAGTGCTTCCATCCTTTTGAATGGCCATCTTCCATATAGGGCTCAAGAAAACCAATGAACTGCATATCCAATGGAAATTTCCTAGTCTCCATCAGTTAGTTTTTTTAAATAAAGAAACCTAACTTTTCATTGACAAGTGATCAGATACTCGTCGAGATCTTGTAACAACCGTTTTATGTTATGTGATATATAAACTTTCGCGAATGGTGGAACGGGAACCTGAGCACTGAGCGTAGTATATGTTACCTTACTTCCATCTTTGGACCACCGTGCACCATAACCATCAGCACCTCTAATCTCAAAAACAACCCCGTGAGGTGGAACAATATGCACATTCATCCAGCAGCAACTAGTTATTAAGTCGCTGATGACATCTAGGGCAACCTTGTTTTTATCCGAATCTGGAAAGAGAAAAAGATGAGACAGTAGCTTCTTAAAAGGACAAACTTTTTGAACAAGGACGATTCTTGCTGGTATTGTATGATTTAACTCTTCTATAGAGCATAAGCTTTACTCCACGGAGAAGCAAAAAGGTCAGCAGAGCACGGAATAAAGAGTCCGGCTAAGTGTATCCATAATAGCAAAATAATGGTTTGTCTCATGGGGCAGGTGATACCAGGAATTCCCTTCCAGAAGTAACAGTATACTCTTAAAAGAACAGGAAGAAAAATGAACAAGCATAGCTCAAGCATTAGAATCTCACATGCAACTCAAGGATGTTTATGTTGAAGCGTCCTGGAGTGAGGAACTAACCACTTCCAGAAAAACTACCCCAGTGTCTGTCGCTGCTCCTGTGGACGTGCTTTGACAATGCCCTCGCTCCATCAGTCAATGTACAACCTTTAGCCTGTCGCAAAATCTAGATACCTTAGAATTACTCTCATGTAAATATGAAGAGATCTCTGTACTGCTCCTGCTAGCTTTAGACATGAGCATACTAGTTTGGGTAATATCGTTAAATAAGTAGAAATCCACTGGTATACCACAATAAAATAACCTGCGCAGATTTTAATCCATAACTCTAATTACCTATCAAAGCTTTGGATATGGAACAAGTGTGTGTGACTGCTCCTACTTTAAATATGTCAACATAGTATCCACCATCCCTCAACCTTACCCCTCTCATTAACACAATATTGGTAACAGAAATGGACAAAAAATTGATGTTGCTTTTACATAGGATGGACATTAGCGAAGAGCCTCAAACTGCTTCAGTACAACGAGTCTTTAACTCCTTTCACCTGTTTATCAAGTTGACCTTTGAATTTCTATCTAACTTGCTGGTGTCTTACTGCCATATGAAAAGGCAAGCAGAAGAGCTTGCTTCTATTAGCTAAGAAATGCAGCAAAGAGGTTCACGGTGCTTCAGAAGCAATGAAACACAGTTTTCTCTTGTTTCTCATATTACTGTCATGTGTCATCTCAATTTATGTTTACTTTCAACAATCATAATAACATTAAAAGCAGCTTATTCACAAGAAAGCAAAAGTTTGCCCGAGACTATTTCACAAGGAGAAAAACCAACAATGTAAGTCATCAGGTCATATCATACATTTGGATTATGTGGCAACAGAAATGATGAGATTAGAGTAGATGCCGGTGGTGGAAGTGCCTCAGAAACTGTTCCAACTGTACATACAAATCCTAAAAGCCTCTGAACACCTGCATAGCCCAGTTGCTGAATGAAAGTAGAGACTATGAGTTAGGACTTGACAAACATCTCGGCTATCTCTATATGCATCTGAAACAGATATATGAAATTTCGCAGTCTAAATATAGATGTTAAAATTGGATTTGATCTCAAGCTATGCTAAGGGAAAAGTGATGCACTATTAGCATAGACACTTGTAGGAGGACAACTGTGTTAAAGATAATAGGAGTTAAAATTCGTATTTGATCTCGAAGCAGCTATAGCACAGTTGTTTTACACTGGGTATGTTGTTGTTGTTGATCCCGAAGCAACTATACCTAGGACGAATCGTGCACTATCAAAGCACATACAGACTACAGTTGTGGGGATAAGAGAGTTGAGAAGAATAAGTAGGAGGGGGAGATCCAGATGTAGTACAAAATATGAAAATACAAAGAATTATTAAGAGAAACTGGCATTTTTTTGTTGGATGATTTCTTGCAACTTCTCAGAAACATGTATATGGTTGGTGTTCAAGGGGTCAGAACACTCATGGAAGCAGCACCAAGCATTGAAGCAGTAAGATAGCTAATTATTATGTGAACGTGATTTTACTTTTTAAGGATAGTATACAATCAATGCTTGGGATAGATTTAGCAAAGTGCACTGAAAAATCAGTTCCCGTGCTGTACTATTTTGCCATTAAACCGAAGCCCTAGGGGCTATTTGAATGCAAAGAATTAATACAAAAATTCATATAGGCGATCAGAACTAATTTGGAGTAGATGCATAGTTGATTGAGTTTCTGATCTATTTATCTTGTGAAAGAACTGGCACCCATTACAAAAATAGTTGGCTTATAAGTTTCAAATATTTGAGGTAGTCTTCAGACAGCAGGGAAAGTCAGGAAAGTATTAAGTCATAGATTTCTCTCGAGGAAAGTGATTCTCACTTTGAGGACCAGCATAGAAAGATCCTTACAGAGGTACAACAAGTTATTGACAAAAATATCCCAAAGAATCATTTCCAACTTTCAGGAGAACACAACTGAAATGATAGCAATATGTCATTTTGACATGATCTAAATATTATACCTCCAGTGTCAACATAAGTAGAGTTGAAAGCATACTCACAGAGAGCAAGGAGCCCAGATCAATGGAAGGCTGTGAAACCAGCTTCTTAACACTGATAGCAAGAACACCATTTGACCATTCTTTCTCTTCTGAGTAAAATTTCCGGTAAACTTCGACACCTGAAATTTGCATGTTTATACAACATAGCTTTCATATAAGGAACATCTATCATAAAGAGTTCTGAATTGATTATCCTTTTTACTCATTGCAAGTATTAAAAATTAGTTATTGCAGAAAGTAACAAAGTCCAGCATATAATTAGCCTCGCCATCTCTTCCTCCATGTTTACAGATAAAAAAATGGCTCTACCACCCATTATCAAAAACAAAAATTCCATGTGCTTGGCCCATGAAAAAGAATCAGGCCTACACGTGAGGGGCGTGTTGAGAATATAACTAAAATGTTAAAAGTGTGTCCTCTCTAACAACTTAAGCTTTTAGATGAGATGGTCACACACTTCAACATACCTATTAACAAGAAACAAGAGAAATGAAGGCTTTCACCTCACATATCAGTTATCACTTGAACATATTTCTTTCCACTTGCAAGGTCTTAGAGCATGAGGTCCTCAAACGGTCCAATTATACTACAATCTCAGGTGGCCTTCAAGAAACCAACTATAAAACATGACTTTCGAATTCTGATGGAAAATAGTGCGATAAGAAACCAAACTAGGAATGAGATGACCATAGTTATTTAACAATAATTCTTGTTTCACGCTCAAAATTATGTATCTTTCACATCATTAGAAACAGCTTGACATTTACGGAGTTGAGGTAGAAAAATGATGAGCATCAGATGTGAAGTGAAAAGAAAAGGAGAGATTGAGAAGGGGAGCCAGGATTTTTAAGATAAGTAGGAGCAACAGTGTACATGCTCATTACCCTGTAGGTGAATTTTCAAGGAGCAACGCAAGGAGGGGAACCCCCCCCCCTCCCGCCCCTTTTACTGTCGACAATGATCAAAGATAAGCAATGATCTAACAGAGATTCTACTCTTAATTTCGAACATAAGATATTTGGTAAACATATAACCGTACAATATCCTAAATCACCTTCCAAAAATATTAAAAGTCTCTACAAGCAAGCAAGATATGTAATGACAAGTAGCATCATCACTACCATATAGTAAGAGATTTACACCTTTTTCAATGGTATCCACTCCAGGAAGAACTTCTTTAAGATTCTCCGCTTCTAACATCTCATGAAATGAATGATAATGATGGACATCCTGCAAATGGTCATTTTGTTCAGTTGATTATAAGAAGTAGCAAAGTGATACATAAAAAGAAAATAAATGTACATGTGAATGTACCTGAACTTGAAGAACTAAGCATTTGTTGACGAGGATGAAAGCACCTGGTTCAATTCTAACATCCAAAAAAGACATCATGATAGAGAAGAACATATTTTTGTAGAAGATCCATGTATCAAAGATGCTTCCTGTCATTTTTAAGAAAGTCCTTTTAGAATGAAAGGGTGTTTCTTGAAGTTGAATTGTGCAGGTTCTGGCTTCAAAAGATAAACCAGGACTTTTAGAGATGGAAAAAGTATGGAAAAATAAAGGTCCCCGTGATATAAAACATTAGAGATGGAAATTCTTCCTGTGATGGAAACTTTGATGAGGGTCCGTATAAAACAACCATACATGACTCCTTGGACATCCTCTTCAGAGCATCTAAATTATTGTATGACACAGAAAATCAAGTGTCAACCCAATACAATTTTATTAACCAGAAGGTATTCTAATGATAGTATTTTGGCACATGACTTGATTTAGTGGACTTATTAAGGCACACGAACTTAACTGATCGGAGACCTTGAGAATTAGCATTAAGCACAACACGTTTAATGAGGAGTCGACAGAAGCAGTAAGCAAAATGCATGCAAGTCATAATGAAGTCAAGTGCTATTTCTATAAATAAGATTGAGTAGGAAAAAATTGGAATTGGCTTCAATCGAGATTGCCATACTTATTATAGTGTCCAACAGCACACCTTCCTTCAACCGTTTTCTGTCCATCTGCAAATAATTTCAAACACTTAACAAAGAATTCAACTATGACAGCAAAGGGGAAAATGCATTAAAAACTAAAGGAAATTCAAATCTATGACAAGAAGAAAACTAATTTTGCTAGGAACAGCAATATCCAGATATTTTATACTTCTAAGAAGGGAGAAGTAAGGTTCCTGAACATGGAGTTCAAAGTCCACAGATTTTAGCACCTGTAATTAGCAACATCGGATATACATTAACTTCAGGACGATGTATGAGAAACTGAAACAAAAAGAAGAAACTCCATTACATGCTTAACTTACATTGAGCAAATGAGAACCTTTTTCCTTTATCAAACTAGCCCACTCTTTTTCCTTTTGCTTCAAAGAACTAGTTTCTTGCATTTCTGCAAGTTTGTTTTCTGTCCTTGGCAAGGCTTCAGAAGTAATAGCATGATATAAGGATGCTGCAAGGTGCTTGTATAAAGGATATGATAGAACTCCTTCAGAAATACCTATCATAAACAGTCGGAACAAGAAAAAGAATTATCAACTAGATAGAGTGTCAAGTATCCAAAATAAGGAAAAAGTAGTACAAATGACAATTTTTTATCTTTTAAAAAGAAAAGATTGACAACTCGCATTGCATTAGCAAGTACCTACTCTCAGAATAACACCCTAAAGTGATAGCCCTTCTTCCTTTATAAAAGCAAAGATCCATATAGACAATACCAACTAGGTGGGATTAAACTAGTTATCAGTGTGACATTTCGGAAACCCGACTTAAACTGCAAACAAAGGAGAACTCTTTGGGTGTGTTTGGTATGGAGGAAACCATTTCCAATTTTTCCATGTTTGGAGTCAAAATGTTCTGGAAAACATATTCTCTAGAAAAACAAGTTCCTTAAATTAGGAAAATGACTCCCCTAATGGAGTAGGGAAAACAAGTTCCGTAGGGGACATTCCAAGTTCATTGTCCCCTCCTCACCCACCCAATCCCTTGACCGTCCCATCCCCCGCCACCCCCGAACCCCCACTTCTCCACTCATCCCACCTCCATAGTGTTTTGCTTGATCACATATAAATGTTCTTGGAATAATATTTTTTTGGTTAATTACCAACCACTAGAACATAAGTAAGAAACCCACTTATTTTCCACGAAACATTTTCCTTCATACCAAACACACCCTAAGTCTAAAAAACTAGATAAGAAAGTGTAAATTGTACATTAGCTTTATACTTCCATTGTATGCATATCTTTTAATGGCAAGGTGATCAACAATGAATTATTTAAATGTTAAGGACCATGCGCTTGTTCTAATAGTGGGCATAAAAATACCAAGTTGCGTAACAAATAGGTTACTTCTAATTCAGTTGCTCCAAAATAATTGGTACCACAAAAAGAGCTAAAGATGAGAATGATAGAGCAAAGAATCCAACAACAAGAGGTGAGAAGTAGAGTTACCAGTGGAATTGGGAAACGGGTCGTCTTGTAAGAGGGTGGAGCAGTAGTCTTTGGAGAGACCCAAGTCAATTTCAAGAGTGCCGTCAAGTGTGAACCTCAGCAACTCTTCTATACAGTCCTTCAGTTGCAGTGACACTCCAAATCCAGGTGATGTTGGTTGAGATTCCATGTTTATCGACTTCTCCTGCTCTACAATCTTGATTGAATTTGACTCAACTCCCTTTGTTCATATAATTCTTCCCTGAAAACCAAGGAACAGAATAGGGCTGGCCAGTGGGCCGTGTTGGCCGATACCGACCCGTTCCAATACCCACCTCGCCCGATCCGCTAAAAAAATGTCGGGGTTCGAACTCGGGACTCGTCCCGTCCGTCCGGATCCCGATCCGACCCGCCACCATACCGATCCCTTGCAAAAATAACCGTTGAACAACTGTCATTTTTAACTCCTAAGTTATTATATTTACGCTTTAACTCTATTTCTCAATTATAAATTATTCATTTTCGTCTTCATTTTCTCACAAATATTCCTAACATTTCGCTAATATCTCTCTACAACTCTACATTAGTATATTTATAATTTAACACTATTTTTTCAACTATAAATAATTCATTTTTCTCACAAATCTTCCTAACATCTTTATAATCTCTCTACAACTCTACATTACCTACTAAATTTTATATTTTATTTGCTAATTTATATCAAAGTTAAAAAATTAGGAGTGAAGTTGTCAACTAGCTTGAGGATCGTCCATCGAGCAAAGTTTTAATTTTCAACATCGATTACACGTCGGCGTTTGATACCTTCGTTTCTTCTTTAAATTATAATTGTTACTTAATTTTAATTATCACACTTAATTTTATTTACTTTAATTATTTATTTGCATAATTATAATGGAACACTTAATTGTTACTTCTCTGATGTATGCCTGACAGGGTGCCCCGGTAGGGCACCAGTCGCGGCTCCGGGGTCGGGTCGTGACACTCATGCTTCGTTACCACCTTCACTTTGACATCATGCATTACAAATGACTACTTACCTTCTTAACATACTCCCTAGCAAACGATTAGCATACCAATCTTCACTTATTCACAAAGATCCTTCGTATTCTCATCTTAGAGTGTTTTGGTGTTTATGTCATCCTCTCGTTCCCTCCACTACAATAAACAAACTTCAAGCCCTCTCTACCACGTGTATTTTTAGGTTATCCGTCTAATCATCGTGGTTACAAATGCTATGATTTATCCTCTAATAAAATCATAATTACTCGTCATGTCATTTTTTATGAAACCCAATTTCTATTTGCTAAGTTGCATAATTATGTGTCCAATTCTTATATTTTTTTGGATGATGGACTCTCACCGTATGTGGTCAACCATTTGGTCCGGTCTACACCTCGGGATTTAGACCAGCAGACACCGGCAGACCCACTTCCTGTTGGCCCGTCGATTCCCGACCGTCGTCAAAATCGCCGATGGCCCGATTCATACCGTCGCGAGTCACCGCCACGGCCCACTATCTGCCGCCCAAACTCGGCCGTCCCGATTTTCACCAAGACGTACCTCTACCTGCTGGCCCAACCCAGTCCAGCCATCATTGACTCACTGTGCTCCCGACCCGAATTCAGTTCGACACTGGATCTTCTATATTGGGCCAATCCACATCGTCTACTCATATCCAGCCCATTACCACTCTAGGACAGGGGCCCATTACTCGTAATCGTAGAAAACTAGGCATTTTAAAATCAAAGCGCCAGTTTAATCTCAACTCTAATGACACTAAATCCCCCTACCACGTAACCCTGTGTCTGTCATCCGTGACCCGAATTGGAAAATGACCATGGATGACGAATATAATGCTCTTATTGAAAATAAGACATAGGAGTACCCCATCCACCCGGTGTTAATGTGATTCGTTCTATGTGGATTTTTGCTCATAAGAAAAATTTGATGGTTCTTTTGAGAGGCATAAGGCTCGTCTTGTAGGTTATGGCAAAACTCAACAGGTTGGCGTGAATTGTGGAGAGACATTTAGTTCGGTGGTCAAACTGGCAACTATTCACAATGTTCTCAATCTAACACTCTCAAAATCATGGCTCATTCATCAGCTGGACGTAAAAAATATGTTCTTACATGGCGAACTCAAGAAAATGGTATACATGCATCAACCCTTGGGTTTCAGGGACCCCACTCATCCTAATCATGTATGTTTGCTGAAGAAGTCTTTGTATGGGCTAAAACAGGCTCCTCGGACCTGGTACAAAAGATTTACAGATTATGTGTCTACTCTTGGATTTTCGCACAATAGGTCTGATCATTCTCTGTTCATCTATCGTCACTGTTACACCCCGTAAGTCCAGGACATGTATAAGAGAATGTACGTAAGGAAACAAGACTTGGAAATTAGTACGAAAGGAAGAATTGTTTTTCCGACGGAAAATCTTCCGAAGGTCGGAAAGGAAAAATGTTCGTTATTGAGAATTGGATTCTCAAAATGCATTATTTGAAGAGTATGGAACTTATAAATAATATGAAAATTTATTTTTACGGATTTGGTCATGTGGGGCCCACCCGAGGAAATTTTACATTTTTGTGGGGCCCACGAGGGTTACGGAATTTTATGGACGAATGAGAGAGCGACACGTGGCACCCCCCATAAGTGGTCTTGGTCGAATTAGAGGAGGGGTAATATGGTCATTGAACATCTTGGAAGATAAGTCTTCAAAGCATGACATAATTGACTAGTCAACTTGCCACATAAGCTTGATCCATGTGATTTTAATCCTAGCCTCACATTTGTTTAAGTCTAAGCCCTCCAATATGTGTTATATACTAACTAGTAGCAAGACTAGCTCATTTTAACACTTAGAGAAATTAGAAGACCTTGTGTTCTTCAAGAAAGCTCTCGGCTTAGTGTAATTTCCCACACAAAATTTTATAGTTTTGATCCATTAGCCACAAGACTTTAACCCAATGTCCCTAGGGGTATTGTAAGGATATCTCAATAGAAATATTTCGGAAAAAACGTATTTTTACGTTAGTCGCAAGGCGGAAACTAAGGGAGTTCTTGACTTTGAAGTTGGAACTTGAAGATGGGTTCTTCATAGGCCTCTAGGAGTGCTTGGGCGGATTGGAACCTAAGGAAAGAGCTAAGAATTGCTAAGCGCGACTTTGGAATCTTGGAAATTTTAAGGGCTTTAAAGGTATATTCTATCGTTGTAGCAATTAAGGTTTACTTATCATTGTAGCTATGGTTTTATGGCATGAGTTATATAGTATGAAGTTTGATATGTTTATTGGCTATTGGAACCCTAATCCAAATCTAGCATGTTTAACTTTAAGATTTCAATTCTAGTCGATTATTAGTCTAAGCGTCGCGTGTTGTATAAAGAAGGAAATTGTAGTTGTTGAAGTTGTTTAGACTATATAACATGTTAGACCTTAGAACTTGGAATTGTAAGAAGGATTGAAAAGACTTAATGTTGTTCTAGAGGTTGGCGAGAATGACTTTTGGCATATTCACTATTTCGTATGAATTGTGGGGCGGAAATTTTACACGTATTGTAAGGCGTGTAATCCCCTTTGTTTGGTTGTTGTTTGGAGCCTTAAATTTGGCTTGTTGGTTATTGTATTCGGCCTTGAAAAGGTGGCAAAGTAAGTAGAAACAAAGAGGTCTTTGAGATTTTCCGTAGAATTAGAGATCAGTATACTTAGTATTATTCTACGTAGAGACTAGAAGTTGATAGTCTTGTTGTGACCATTATAGGTTGACAACTACGTCTGCAGCGTATTCGGCAGCTTGTGGATATTAGCCGAAAGGTATGTGAACTATCTCTCTTCTAGCATGATTCCTTAGAATAAAGAAAGTAAGTTCTACTCGAATGATCCATTTCCTTGCTTGTATTTGGATTGCCTAAAATAGAATTTGTTCTATGTACTTGAGTGTACTTTGATGTTTAAATTGTAAGTAGTATAATCCATTTCCTTAGGGAAGTTTGGATTCTTAAAAGTGAAGGTATTTTTCTTAAAGTACATAGAGACTTGAAAAGAAAGTGGTTTCCAAATCTTTTGGCTAGTGCCTTAGTTCTAAAACCTAAAGGTCATTATAATGACTTTAGGGGAGTCAAAGGAGTGATTTACTTATTTGATTTAAAAGAGGAGAAATGACATGATTTAAGAGAAGTAACTTGCGTTAAGGGTGAAGTTACTTGAGGTTTAAAAAGTAGAAGAAAACTTGTTTTCTAACTATTAAGAGACTTGAAGTATTTTGAAAGTTAAGAACTTGATTTGTAAGTATGTGATACTTGGTTTTAATAGTATAAGTCTCTTGGTTATTAAAGGAATGGATACGTCTAAAACCATAAAGGGTTATAACGGCTTTATGGGAAGTTGGTTATAACGGCTTTATGGAAGGTTTAGAAAGTTGTCTATTTTGATTAAATCGGCATAAGTTGCCTAGATTGTGAAAATTTGGAGTTACTTGATTTCAAGCTTTGAAATGAGTTTTCTAAAAGTGTAGTAACTTACTTTGAAAAATAGACACGCCTTGATACTACGGGTGTTAGTATCTTGGGGCTTTACATAGAAAGGAGTCTTTTATAAAGGAATGTACGTACGTAGTACTTTGGCTTGTTAAAAGAGAATTATTCTATGTATGCCTTGATTAGTACTTTGGCTTGTTAAAAGAGAATTATTCTAAGTGTGCCTTGATAAGTACTTTGGCTTGTTAAAAGAGAATTATTCTAAGTGTGCCTTGATAAGTACTTTGGCTTGTTAAAAGAGAATTATTCTATGTATAACTTGATTAGTACTTTGGCTTGATAAATTGAGGATTTGTCTAAGTGTGCCTTGATAAGTACTTTGGCTTGTTAAAAGAGAATTATGCTAAGTGTGCCTTGATAAGTACTTTGGCTTGTTAAAAGAGAATTATTCTATGTATGCCTTGATTAGTACTTTGGCTTGATAAATTGAGGATTTGTCTAAGTGTGCCTTGATAAGTACTTTGGCTTGTTAAAAGAGAATTATTCTATGTATGCCTTGATTAGTACTTTGGCTTGATAAATTGAGAATTCGTCTAAGTATGCCGTGATAAGTACTTGGGCTTGTTAATCGAGAATTGCCTATGTGTCTTTGGAAATAGCGGTTGTGTGCTATTGGTATATCGATCGTTGAGGTCATTCCGGGTTTGTGGCATTTGCATAATTCCGTGGATTTGCTACCCACGATCGAGGAATACCTCACGCGAGTCCGTAGGGCTTATGCGGGTGAAATAGTCCCGTGCGGGCGGGTCCGGCCTATCGAGGAATACCTACGCGAGTCGTAAGGACTTATGCGGTGAAATAGTCTATCACGAGGAATACCTCATGCGGGTCGAAAAGGCTTATGCGGGTGAAATAGTCCCGTGCGGGCGGGTCCGACTATGCGAGGAATATCTCACGCGGGTCCACGCGACTATCACGGGTGAAATAGTCGAGAATAGGATTGCTAAATGATCTGCGCGGATGGTCTGGCTGATCATGAGCTTTCTAGTTTATATTGTAAGGATACTCTCATTTACTCTCATTGTTAGTAAGGCCTGATGTGTTGTATTTTGATTATCATATATGTCCGGTTGTTTGTGTTACCCTATGGTTATGCTTTTCGAGGTGGGATTAGGGGCATGGGACCAGGTATTGAGGACACATGTGGGACTTGGTGTTCATGTATCCTTATTGGTGTTATTACATCATGGGCAGCGGTGAGGAAGGATTCCACGCATGATTGATATTATGGGCGTGAGACCCGTGGTTATATTGAGTAATGACTTTGAGGGCTGCGTCACGACTTGATATGATTTCTTATGTGTTATGTCGTAGGTTGGATATCATACATGTCTCATGTATTTAGATCGCTATGATTTTATTACAGTACTTGCTCACATACTTGGTACATTCTTCGTCTTGACCTCGCCCGGGTGCGTTAAATCTGCGCAGTTTAGGTACCTTGATTCGGTGATCGGCAGTGTAGGATCTGCTCGGGGTTTTGGATAAGCTCCTTCTATTAGGAGTTTATCTTTGGTATATGTCCTTGATGCAGGCTTTGTATAGTTTTGGGTACGCGGGGCCTTGTCTGTCATAGTTGATTTAACTCGCAAGTGCAGTATTCATATGTGATTGGACTCGTATGCGGTGTAGTGCCTTTTGTTTATGTATATATGGCGGCGCATCGGCTTTGCCGCTTGCGTCACGCTTGTTTTAAAAAAATGAGGTGTTATTTCGATTCAGACTTACTTGTATTGTTAAGGTAGAAGGTGCCCGGTAGGGCACGATCACGCCCCGGTTGGCCGTGACAGAGTGGTATCGAGCGATCGATCCTCGGAATGTCTACGGCCGTGTCTAGTAGAGTCTTGATTATCGGTGTGTTGCGCGCCACACCCATAAACGAGGCTACAGGACATTTAGGAGTTGGTTTATATTCTTTTCACTCTAAGATCGTGCCATGTAGCCGTGTTAGTAAGAAAATTCCTCTGACGTATTGTTGTGTTACAGTATGCCTCCCGAGGCAACACCCTCAGAAGGGCAAAGGAGTAGCAGGAGCTACTAGTCGGACTCGAGAGAGTTGATAGGGCTTATGCCTGTGGTACACCGGATGTTGTTCGCAATGCGAAGTTCTTCTGCGCCAGTTTTGAGGCCCCAAAGACACGAGCCTCCAGTTTCGGTTAGGAGAAGACTATAGTGGTCGCGAGGAAAGCCGTTGTGTTATTGACCAAGATAAGCGGTGCTAGCGATTGTAAGTGATAGTACCCAGGTAGGGATACTTTGATTAGTAAGTGAGAAGTAAGAATGTTGACAAGAATGATAGGTGAACTGAGACTATAGTTGTATAAAGTTCACAAGTTGTAATTGCCCCATGACAGTGTAAGACCAATAGGGAAGATTGTACAGTAGAAATACTTTGGCTTATGTGACGAACCTCTAGTGAATAGGGGATAGGCTAAGAAGTACCTTGAGATAAGAGAGATTTATTCCAGACTAAGAACGAGAAGTTAAGTGTGACGATGAGTCGGGTTATAGACTCATTTCGGGTCAACCGATAGTATGGAATCGGGTGATGTCAGTTAGAAATAGTCAAGTTAAGTGATAGGGTCCCGGGATGCCAGCCCAAGTTTAGTTAATCGTTATGCGAGTTTGTGGGCGCGTTCTCCACCTAACTAGGTCGTAAGGACCGAGAAGAGCCTTAGCGGAAATTCAAGTAGCTTAATGGCGGGTTTGATTAGTAACTTCGAGTGGAGAACGAAACGATATTGAGATTTTATGCGTGTACTAGATAAGTTTGAAAGTACGAGAAAGTATGACTAGTAAGGAAAGAAAGGAACCTCTAGGATCCGTGTTTTGGGAAAATCAGTAACCTTCGAGTTTTGTGAGAAGGGTCGCGACGGAAGGTCCATTGTTATGTTTACGTATGTTGTGGTGGCCGCGTGTGGCATCGTTGGTCTTGTGCGCTTTGATCGATGGCATAGTATAGAGATTGTCAGGCTGTGTATAGCTTGGCAGACTAAGAACATTCGGGGACGAATGTTTCTAAGGGAAGAATGTTACACCCCGTAAGTCCGTGACATGTATAAGAGAATGAACGTAAGGAAACAAGACTTGGAAATTAGTACGAAAGGAAGAATTGTTTTTCCGACGAAAATCTTAGAAGGTCGGAAAGGAAAAATGTTCGTTATTGAGAATTGGATTCTCAAAATGCATTATTTGAAGAGTATGGAACTTATAAATAATATGAAAATTTATTTTTACGATTTGGTCATGTGGGGCCCACCCGAGAAATTTTACATTTTGTGGGGCCCACGAGGTTACTGAATTTTATGGACGAATGAGAGCGACACGTGGCACCCCATGTGGTCTTGGTCGAATTAGAGGAGGGTAATATGGTCATTGAACATCTTGGAAGATAAGTCTTCAAAGCTTGACATAATCGACTAGTCAACTTGCCACATAAGCTTGATCCATGTGATTTTAATCCTAGCCTCACATTTGTTTAAGTCTAAGCCCTCCAATATGTGTTATATACTAACTAGTAGCAAGACTAGCTCATTTTAACACTTAGAGAAATTAGAAGACCTTGTGTTCTTCAAGAAAGCTCTCGGCTTAGTGTAATTTCCCACACAAAAATTTTATAGTTTTGATCCATTAGCCACAAGACTTTAACCCAATGTCCCTAGGGGTATTGTAAGGATATCTCAATAGAAAGATTTGGAAAACGTATTTTTACGTTAGTCGCAAGGCGGAAACTAAGGGAGTTCTTCAACTTTGAAGTTGGAACTTGAAGATGGGTTCTTCATAGGCCTCTAAGGAGTGCTTGGAGCGGATTGGAACCTAAGGAAAAGAGCTAAGAATTGCTAAGGCGCGACTTTGGAATCTTGGAAATTTTTAAGGGCTTTAAAGGTATATTTTTGTCGTTGTAGCAATTAAGGTTTACTTATCATTGTAGCTATGGTTTTAGCAAGCATGAGTTATATAGTATGAAGTTTGATATGTTTATTGGCTATTGGAACCCTAATCCGAAATCTAGCATGTTTAACTTTAAGATTTCAATTCTAGTCGATTATTAGTCTAAGCGTCGCATGTTGTATAAAGAAGGAAATTGTAGTTGTTGAAGTTGTTTAGACTATATAACATGTTAGACCTTAGAACTTGGAATTGTAAGAAGGATTGAAAAAGACTTAATGTTGTTCTAGAGGTTGGCCGAGAATGACTTTTGGCATATTCACTATTTCGTATGAATTGTGGGGCGGAAATTTTACACGTATTGTAAGGCGTGTAATCCCCTTTGTTTGGTTGTTGTTTGGAGCCTTAAATTTGGCTTGTTGGTTATTGTATTCGGCCTTGAAAAAGGTGGCAAAGTAAGTAGAAACAAAAGAGGTGCTGCCCGATTTTCCGTAGAATTAGAGACCGTATACTTAGTATTATTCTACGTAGAGACTAGAAGTTGATAGTCTTGTTGTGACCATTATAGGTTGACACTTCTACGCACGCGTATTCGGCTTGTGGATATTAGCCTAAAAGGTATGTGAACTATCTCCTCTTCTAGCATGATTCCTTAGAATAAAGAAAGTAAGTTCTACTCTCGAATGATCCATTCCTTGCTTGTATTTGGATTGCCTAAAATAGAATTTGTTCTATGTACTTCCTCGAGTGTACTTTGATGTTTAAATTGTAAGTAGTATAATCCATTTCCTGAGGGAAGGTTGGATTCTTAAAAGTGAAGGTATTTTTCGTAAAGTACATAGAGACTTGAAAAGGAAGTGGTTTCCAAATCTTTTGGCTACTGCCTGAGTTCTAAAACCTAAAGGTCATTATAATGACTTTGTGAGTCAAAGGAGTGATTTACTTATTTGATTTAAAAGGAGAAATGACATGATTTAAGAGAAGTAACTTGCATAAGTATGGTGAAGTTACTGAGGTTTAAAAGTAGAAGAAAACTTGTTTTCTAACTATTAAGAGACTTGAAGTATTTTGAAAGTTAAGAACTTGATTTGTAAGTATGTGATACTTGGTTTTAATAGTATAAGTCTCTTGGTTATTGAAGGAATGGATACGTCTAAAACCATAAAGGGTTATAACGACTTTATGGGAAGTTGGTTATAACGGCTTTATGGAAGGTTTAGAAAGTTGTCTATTTTGATTAAATAGGCATAAGTTGCCTAGATTGTGAAAATTTGGAGTTACTTGATTTCAAGCTTTGAAATGAGTTTTCTAAAAGTGTAGTAACTTACTTTGAAAAATAGACACGCCTTGATACTACGGGTGTTAGTATCTTGGGGCTTTACATAGAAAGGAGTCTTTTATAAAGGAATGTACGTACGTAGTACTTTGGCTTGTTAAAAGAGAATTATTCTATGTATGCTTTGATTAGTACTTTGGCTTGTTAAAAGAGAATTATTCTAAGTGTGCCTTGATAAGTACTTTGGCTTGTTAAAAGAGAATTATGCTAAGTGTGCCTTGATAAGTACTTTGGCTTGTTAAAAGAGAATTATTCTATGTATGCCTTGATTAGTACTTTGGCTTGATAAATTGAGGATTTGTCTAAGTGTGCCTTGATAAGTACTTTGGCTTGTTAAAAGAGAATTATTCTATGTATGCCTTGATTAGTACTTTGGCTTGATAAATTGAGAATTCGTCTAAGTATGCCGTGATAAGTACTTGGGCTTGTTAATTGAGAATTGCCTATGTGTCGGAAATAGCCTGTGTGCTATTGGTATATCATCGTTTGTGGTCATTCCCGTTTGTGGCATTTGCATAATTCCGTGGATTTGCTACCCACGATGCGAGAATACCTCACGCGAGTCCGTAGGGCTTACGCGGTGAAATAGTCCCACGCGCGTCCACCTACGCGAGGAATACCTCACGCGAGTCCGTGGCGACTTATGCAGTGAAATAGTCCTATGCGGCGAATACCTCACGCGGTCCGAAAGGGCTTACGCGGTGAAATAGTCCCACGCGGGCGTCCAAATTTACGCGAGGAATACCTCACGCGTCCACGCGACCTACGCGGTGAAATAGTCCCGGGAATAGGATTGCTAAATGACATCGCGCGGATGGTCCCGCTGATCATGAGCTTCCTAGTTTATATTGTAAGGATACTATCGCTTACTCTCATTGTTAGTAAGGCACAATGTGTTGTATTTTGATTATCATATATGTCCCGGATTTGTTTGTGTTACCCTATGGTCATGCTTTACGGTGGGATTCGGCATGGGACCACGAGGTATCGAGGACACAGGTGGGACTTGGTGTTCATGTATCCTTATTGGTGTTATTACATCATGGATCGGCAGCCGGTGGGCGATTCCACGCACGATTGATATTACGGGCGTGAGACCCATGGTTATATTGAGTAATGACTTTGAGGGCTGCGTCTCGACTTGATATGATCGCTATGTGTTATGATCGTAGGTTGGATATCATACATGTCTCCCGTGTTATTTAGATCGCTATGATTTTATTACGCATTTCATCGCTCACATACTTGGTACATTCTTCGCATCGACCTCCCGGGCCGCGTCATGCCGCAGTTTAGGTACGCAGCTCGGTGATCGCAGTGTAGGATCCGCTCGTGGTTTGGATAAGCTCTTCTATTCCTGAGTTTATCTTTGGTATATGTCCTTCAAGATGTGCTTTGTATAGTTTTGGGTACGGCGGCCTTGTCCCGTCATAGTTCGATTTAACTCCTGCAGGTCCGTATTCATGTGGGATTGGACTGCATGTACGTGTAGGCCTTTTGTTTATGTATATATGGCAGCCTTGTCGCTTTGCCTTGCACGCACGCTTGTTTTAAAAAAATGAGGTGTTATTTCAGCCCGCACTTACTTGTATTGTTATGCAGGTGCCTGTGTAGGGCACTACCACGCCCGGTTCGGGCCGCGATCACTGTGATTCTATGACATACATTTTGTTATATGTGGATGATATTATATTGACTGCTTCGTCTGAAAAACTGCGCAAGTCTATCATATCTCTTCTTAGTTCAGAATTTTCTATGAATGATTTGGGGCCATTGGGCTATTTTTTGGGTATAGTTGTCACTCGTCATACAGGTGGTCTCTTTCTATCCCAGAGAAAGTATGCAACATAATTATTGAACGGGTTGACATGTCATCATGTAAGTCATCTCCTACTCCGGTTGACACTAAAGTGAAATTGAGTGCTACTTCTTGCACACCTTATAAAGATCCCTCCCACTATCGTAGTCTTGCGAGGCTCTTCAGTATCTTACGTTTACGAGGACCGATATTATTTATGTAGTGCAGTAGGTGTGTTTATTTATGCATGATCCTAGGGAAGAACATATGCACGCTCTCAAATGTATTGTGTGTTACATTCAAGGCACTCTTGATTATGATTTACACTTATATCCATCCTCAGTATCTATTCTCATGTCTTATACAGATGCGAATTGGGGTAGATGTCCAGATACCAGGCGTTCGACATCTGGTTATTGTATGTTTCTTGGTGATAACTTGGTCTCTTGGTCGGCTAAACGCCAGGCCACTTTGTCGCGTTCCAGTGCGGAAGCCGAATATCGAGATGTAGTCAATGTGGTGTCTGAGTCTTGTTGGTTGCGTAACCTCCTCTTACAACTTTATTTTTCTATTCAGAAAGCTACCTTGGTCTACTGTGATAATGTTAGTGCGATATCTCTCTCGGGAAATTCTGTCCAAATCAGCGCACTAAACATATCGAGATGGATATTCACTTTGTTCGTGAAAATGTAGCTCGTGGACAAGTACGTGTCTTGCATGTCCCCTCACGTTATCAAATTGCTTACTTATTTACTATGGGTCTTCCCTTAGTTCAGTTTGAAGATTTTAGGGACGATGCCTCAACAGACGACCGCTTCGCGATCATGGTGTGATAAAATATATGAAAAAAATATTATTTTGGTATCATTAGTGATTTTGTATATTTGTAATTATTGTAACAATATTTTATATTAGTTAGGTAAATATTTAATTTCCGTAATTATAGCCTAGAATTACTATTGTCTATCATGTATATAAACCTTTTACATTAATGAAAATAATCAAGGGATTATTCTCTTTTAAAATTATTTATTGTTTTAGAAGTTCAAAACATAATTAATTATTTTTTGTCATTTTATTCATAGTAGAATTTTGTCATTAATGAAAATGACACATAACTAGAGTAAACAATGGATAGAGGTTATAATTTACACATAAATAAGGGTAAGATAGGTCAAATACCCTCCTATTAGTGTAAAATAAAACAACGACAGATAATTTGAAACGGAGGAAGTATATGGTAGGAATTAATAGATGAAAACTCACACTCCAATAGTGTTTATTTGTAATGTCAAATCCTCCTCTGTATTTCTTGAAATTGTCCAGAGGATCTATTCTCACTGTATCATCGGAGTGCTTGGCTTCTGAAGCATAATCTAATTCAACTAATATTCTTTCTGCATAATCAAGAAGTCATTTTATCAATTAAGTGCATTAATAATGAATTTTAAGCTTTAAAAACCATGTAAACCAATATCTTAGCTATAAGCTTAATGGGAATGTACTGTTTCTTCATTTGTAGTAGTTTCAATTTGGTGAGGGCTTTTACAAATATGTAATAAATGTGCTGCATTATTCCCACATTGATATATTTAAAAGTATAATCGATTTTTTGAGAACGTATAAGTCATATTATGCTAATAATTCTCGAAAGAAAAGAAAATAAAATACTAGATTCAAGGCCTACATTTTATCATCTAAAACAAATTAATGCACTTTCTTAAATAAATAACAAAATCCTATTTTATTATTTCTTATTTCCTAAAGGTTTAATTATCTACCGATCCCAAACTGGTTCTCAGACACTACTTGTGGGATTACACTGGGTATGTTATTATTGTTCAAGCTGGAGTTGTTACAAGCTTAAATTGATAAAACTGTATAAAATATACTATGTACTTGTCCTCTGCGTTTCCTCAGAAAGTTCACAAATAACCACTTTTTAACCCTTGTAATTAAAAAATAATCATTGACATTGGAGTTTCAAGTTTCAAGTGAAAAATAGTTATTATCCTGGAGTTATAATAGAACTTGAAACTTCAGTGACTATTTTCTAAAGACAGGGCCAAAAAGTGACCGGCGAAAGTTATTTATACCTTTCCCTATTCCAGATTACTACATTGTATGGTTCTACAAGCCCATTAAAGAACTACTAGTCAGCCATACAGGCTACAGCCAAAACAAAATGAAAAACCCAATAAAAGAAAAGGACGGTGCACTAAGCTCCCGCTATGTGCGGGGCCCGGAGAAGGCCGTACGCAGTCTTACCTTGCATTTTTGCAAGAGGTTGTTTCAACGGCTTGAACCCCACCAACCATCGAAGCGTTCACCGTTAAGCTTGATGGGGAAGTAGCACTAATTGCTTCGCCTCTAAAGGTACTTAGAACGAGAAGGTAGCACCCTAAATTAAACTGACTTCCCCTCTTCTGGCTCGCAAAAGCAAGCTTATCCATCCGTCGACTCGATTCATCCTCTTTGATGAGGTGAGGGGAAAGAATGCCACCGTAATGGCCGATTGGTGCCCGCTGCTAGGATTCTGATAAAGATGTCAGATCAAGTAGGTGCGAATCCTACATGTCACATGTCATCAACTTTATTAGTTACTCCAATGCTCTCCTTCCAACTAAAGAAAAAAGGAACATGAAAAAAGAAGAAACAAAAAAGGGAAAGAGAATAGGTTGTGTTACCTCATACCTGATAATCCTTTAAGATTAGTGAAGTTAAATATAACGAGGACAGCAACTAATAATAGGGATATAGCCACTTTCCTCCTATGCATAAGCCACATCTTCTAACCTGTTAAGTAATTTAAAAAATTATAGTTAATTGGGATACTAATTTTATGTTATCCAAATTATATTTTATTTAGTTCTGTTGTCTTCTAGGAGAAAACGAGAAACACCTTTGGAAAATCAAGGTAAGCTATTTAAGAAGATGATCTTTTCGTGGAAAAATAATACTATATTAGTATCACTAGTAACAACAACATGAAGACTGAAATCTATTATTGAGTAAACAATTCAGTAGACGGCTTTAAATACTAATTATTGAGTTCTATATTTAATATGTGTATATATTTAATTATCCAAAATACAAATATTGGGGTTGGAATAAAGTGATTGGATTTAGTTGAACTCGTAAGTTGCTTTCTAGCTTCGCCCCTGCAACTATAAGAGTTTCTTTTTTTATCTTTCTTATCAAATAGCAAACAACTCTTGATATTTTAATTAATCGTTAATGACCGGCTTAATTAGTACTGTTTCGATATTGTCTTGGAAGTATATGGAACACTTCCATCTTTAATTGGTTACTAATTATCTAGAGAAAATAAATGGAAACAAACACAAAATTAAATAATTCTTACCAGATAAATAGCTTTTCAGTTTGTTCAAGGCTTCTTCTATAAAAAAGTTCAATTTCTCATGAAGAGGAAAGGTCAGTAAACCAAATGGTCTCATCCTCTCTAATTCTTCAACCCCCTTTTGTGTACTTTGTATATGTTATGAATATAGTCATATTCCTTTGTTCGGCCCGTGGTGCTAGAGCGCCGCGGCCCTGCATGTCCCTGAAGTTTTGGCGCCACGGCGCCTTTCTGTAGGGCCGCAGAGCTGTGACCGTTTTCAGTCCGTTGAAGAAGAATAAAAACTGACGTTTGAGCTGACTTTAGAAGATTAACTTTTCATTATTTTACTCTTTTTGTAACTTCATACTAATGGTCATTACTTGGTCATTCAAAGCCATAAATTGGCTAGTTGGAGAGTCTTCTTCTCAACACTATAAAATGAGCCATTTGGCTCATTTGCATCAAACATTTCACATAAAACACTCAACAACTCTCTGAAATTGTCTTCCTCTCTTGCGATCAAATAAAACAATCAAAGATCTTTCTTCCTAAGCAAACACTTGATTTCTCTTTGCTCATTTGTTTGGTTATTGTTTTATGTTGAGAGATAAGTTGTCATCACAACCGTTGAAAGAATATACGGGGCAATATTATCTTAAGGATAGATCAAGAATTTCGTCGACTCACCAAACTTTTCTATTTGATCATTTTCAGTTTTACTATAATTTATTGTTGTTATATTCCCATTTCCGTTATTTCTGCACATATCACTCACAATATACATAGATAACTTAATCTTAAGGATTGATAAAAGATATTTAGGGATTATTCTTCTCATACTTAAGAGTACTATGTACATGTATATAATCAGGTTCATGGAATAACAGATCAATTTATTCTCCCATATCTTTGTCTTTTACATGGTATCCGAGCTAATGTCTGAATTGATATTCTGGATTTGCCGGAAGTTACTGTGACTTCGCCGGAAGTGGTTGAGAGTTCTATCTTTCTGTTTCGATTTTGAATCTGAACATCATTTATGTGATTGAGAAACTGATTGTTTAAGTGTGTTGAATCCATTTCATTGCACCTGGGTTGGAATTGAAATCTGAAGCTCGATTGTCCGTCATTTTCGAGCGAAGCTGGGTGCTTCAAAATTCTGGAAATTCGAGTGGGTGCTATACATTTTTGTTGGAGATCTGATTGTGAACTCAAATCTGAAGTTTGAGTCATTTTGGAGCTGATTCCAGTGGGCGCTATACATGTCTCATCACTTCTCCGAATAAATGAGTGATTGATTCATGTGCCACAAATCACATGACATGTAATTCTAATAGTTTTTTCTAGCTTTCATTCACACAAAGCACCCTCTCCAGTTACTGTATCTGTATCTGATGGATCAACTTGTAACGGTGATGGATATGGGACTGTTAAACAAACCTCTACTATTACCCTGTCATCCGTATTAAATCTACCAAAGTTGGCCTTTAATTTGATTTCTGTTAGCAAATTTACCAGAGAACTTAATTGTTATATCTCATTTTTTTACGATCATTGTTTATTTCGAGATCTTACAACGAATCGGGTTATTGGTAAAGAACATGTATCTAATGATCTCTACATTCTTGATGGATGGGAGCCTCAGTTTATTGCATGCTCTAGTATCGTATCTCTATTTTAAGCACATTATCGATTGGGACATCCTTCTCTACCGCTGGCTCTGTTCTCAGTTCCAGAATATTTCTTCATTGGAATGTGAGTCATGTCGATTTGTAAAACATTGTCGCATCTCATCAAGTCTGAGGGAATAAGCACGCTGAGTCGGCTCCTTTCACACCAATGTGCATCTTATGAAAGAAATGGTGATCCTTTTGATGATCCAGATAGATATAGAAGGTTGGTTGGAAAGTTAAACTACCTTATTGTGACCCGTCTGGATATTGCTTTTGTAGTAAATGTTGTTAGTCAGTTCATGTCTGTACCCACGGTCAAACATTGAGAAGCTTTGAAACAAATTCTATGTTACTTGAAATGAGCTCTTGGATTTGACATATTGTATAACAGTCATGGTCATACTCGTGTGGAGTGTTTCCTGCAGATGCTGATTATGCTGAATCCAAAATTGATAAAAGATCTACTACATGCTATTGTGTCTTTGTTGGAGGGAACCTCGTATCATGGAGAAGTAAGAAGTAAAGTGTTGTATCTCGATCCAGTGCAGAATTCGAGTACAAAGCTATGTCACAGTCTACGTATGAGATTTTGTGGATACATCATCTTTTAACTGAAATTGGGTTAAAGCATCATACACCAACAAAACCTTGGTGTGATAATCAAGTTGCTCTTCATATTGTTTGAATCCGGTGTATCGTGAAAGAATTAAGCACATTGAGGTTGACTGTCATTTTATTTGTGAGAAAATTCAAGAAAAATTGATTTCCATTGGCTACGTGAAGATAGGAGAACAACTGGTTGATTTGTTCACAAAAGCATTAAATGAAACTCGAGTTGATTATCTCTGCAACAAGTTGGGCATGACCAATATATATGATCTAGCTTAGGGGGAGTGTTATGAATATAACCATATTCCTTTATAATATAATAGATAACTTAATATAAAAGATACTCAATCTTATGGATTGATAGCAGATTTGTAGGATTTCCTTTTAATTATTTCCATACTTAAAGTAGTATGTACATGCATATAATCAGGTTATTTCATGGAATAACAAATCAATTTATTCTCCCATATCTTTGTCTATTATAGTATAGAAACAATCTAGAAATTTTAGAATTTTCAACTTAGTTAAGTCACCCTTTTGGAAATTTATAAACATGTTTATGAAATATCAATATTTACTTATACGGTATTTTCTATTGGACTTCAAAAATGAAGAAAAGAAAAACTTGGCGTAATAAACTTAGATAAATGTTTCCCTTAAGTTTGCTGGCTTAGCCGTGCACAACGTTGTAGTAATATATATGAAGTGAAGAAAATGGATTGCTTAATTTACTCCAAGTATAAATGACACAACTCTTTAGTTAGTTTTGTGTTTCGTCCAATCTAAAGTCTAAAGTTATCATCTTTTTAAATGACTACTTCTCCTAATTGCTTGAAGAACTTTGTCGATTGTCATCCAAGTTTCTTTACTTCTTCTTTTGGTGGGGTGGGGTGGGGTGAGGGTGAAATTTTTGGTGATTGTCACCCCAAAAATAGATTGGGACTAAGAAAAGAGAACTTTAAGTAGCACGCAAAGATGAGGTTCAAAATGAAATAATATGCTTTGAGGGTGATGAATAGAAAATATTTGGAATACAGCGTAAATATAATAGAATATTTAGAATTAAAAAAGTGTCAAATATCAATAACAGTTTATAAAATTAGCCCAACGGTTTTCCTAAAACTTGAATGTTGTACAAAATTTTGGACTTAAAAGATTGACATTTGCAAGACCTATCTTGTACATATGTCTACTTTCCAATACTCGAATACAGGAACTCTGGAAATACAAAAGTAATAGTATAGTTTACTATAGAAAGAAAATAAGTCCCTTAGGAATTTATCTCATATTCCATGTATCTGAATATATCTAGATGGACCGTTTGAGCTAAAGTTGGACGGATCAAGATGGACTGAAATTACAGATGGACCAATGTTCAACCCGCCCAAAACTTACATTGGGCTTGGGTCCAATTTGACACCCCTAAATATATCTCTACAATAGGTGGATTTACGTGACGCAACTAATCCTCCAGAGTCTACTAAAATTGGCGTGATACAATCTTATAAGAAGCCATAAACGCCATTCTAAAACATGGCTAATATGATGCTATATATTCTTGTACATTGAAAGTGAAGATGTCCAATCATACAATTCGATCATTCAACAAATAACTATCAAGCACTGGAATAATAGCTTTCAATTTTTTATGCAGGACTTACACAAATTAGCTCCCATAATAGCTTCCAATTTTGGGGAACCTGATTTACTGTGATCCCTTATAACCGGGCTTCTTTTTCTTATAAGAACCAAACCAAACATTCTTAATACTAAACTTTTAATTAACAATAAGCAAAAGAACTAGTGAAAGGTAGTTTCAAAAAAAAAAAAACTAGTGAAAGACAATCTTACATTACGTTAAACAGCAATGGACACGAAATCTCGAGAGTCAATCACCATAAACTTTCACCTCTTTGGAGCTACATAATAGAGTCCTCATACTTAAATAGGTGGTCTCCTACAAGGTAGTCTGTTATACCCTACTTTCACGAGTGTTAGGAACCATTAAAAGTTTCCCCAAATCTAAATTGGGGAGCTACATAATAGAGTCAAATTTGTATAGTTAACTGCAAAAAGAAACCTAAAGTTGCACCAAACAGATATACATCCGGATTAATAGGATATGAACTTTTCAGGTTTCGATCATGGGCTCAGGACCAGAGGGTTCTGCCTGCGACTTGCCTGACTGACGAACACTATTGAAAAGAATGTCTTTAATAACCTGAAAACCAAGGATAAATACATAGAGTGTCAAGACATTCCTATCCAGCAGTGGAAATGTTCAAAGAATTCAAGCTAGAAGAATGATATGCGGCTAATGTAAGAAAAAAACAGTATATACCTGCGACATTAAGCCATGAACTTGCTCAACAGTAATCTTAGCACTATCACGAGTGATCTTAGCAAGCTGAGATTCTTCCTGAAACTCAGAGGACCAACACATTTAGTACCACTATGCGACCAAAGTTCCATGATGCAATGTTGTAATTTGCAATTTAGTGAAGCACGCAAAAGTAGCAAGGTAAAAGAAAGGCAAAAGACAACTGAAAGATGAAGTAAAAATATGATATCATTCAATGCATAGCCTGAAGTTGTAGATCAAGACTAGGTAACTACCGCATAACCAAGCCCAATAGCGCAAAAACAAATAGTAAGTAAGATACATGAGTGACAGAATATGTCACATCACCACCTACTGCAGCAAATTACTGATTTTATGCTTTACAAAACATACAGGAAAATGGTATTGCAGTACACGAAAGTGAAGGGCTCCGCCCTAGTACCTCTATCAAGCTCATCCCTTTCTATAAGTGCTCCTAACATAGTAATAGAGATAACAGTCATTGTGATTATAAACTGCCAGACAATATGTTGTTGCCTAGTCATTTGTGATGCTCTATCTTCTTGCTCACTACAATGGATATTTAACTTGTCACAAGTGTGCATTGATAGTTTATCCAAATTTCGCTAGGTCAGTTGCTAATATAATCCTATAGTTTTTGTTTTCCACTCATTTGCCTTTGACTGCTTTCTCATCACTTCCATTTGTCTGCTCACCCACCCACCCACCCCCACCCCTCCCCCAAAAAAACCTCAAACCCGTAACGTAACAATGAAAATACAGGTACCTGTTGGTATTAGACAAAGATATTCAATAATGATGGCAGGTCGCCTCTTACGCCTAGTTCTGGTTCACAGATAATCCGATATTTGGCAAGTTATTATTTTCCACCACTCTTAACCAAGGCAGTAACAAATGCCTTTATTCCGCATGTCTACTATAATAGAGGACCCAACAATTCATAAGTAAAGATAGGATCATACTGGCACATTATCATAATGAACTAGTTTTCTATTTGGAATGATATTTCAAACACATTCACATGAGAAGGAAACTTCTCCTCTGTCCACTATACCTTTTTTAAATATCTTCTGTTCAAGTAGTAAGAGAACTCTTTGTTCACACTATGTTGGTGATTTCTCCCTTTCTTAAGAGTTTCACATACAAGCTGTTGCTGAGAGTTGCATGAACCTAATCCATAATCAATCGACAGCTAATTATAGTTACACATTTAGATACAGAATGTATCCTTTTTCTTCTTGTATTGCATTAGTTTCTCCTAGTTGATCTTTATAAGCACGCATTAGGTGCTCCAGTATATAAATTTTAGCAAACTCTCCTCATTTAAAAAAAAAAGAGAGAGATGAGAAAATGAACATGTACAATTGGAGGCAAATCTATATTTAGTTCCCTTTGTGTATCCTTGCACATTTTAATTGTAAGCAGTTTCATAGCCCAGCAAAATATGATCAGTAGGCCTAGTATGCCATAAGCTACAAAGTTCCAAAAATAACCACTCTGTATGCACAAAATATTACCTGGGTTTGACAATGTCTAAATAGGAATCACGTGCCAAAAAGATTCAAAGGTAAATGGCTTCAAGAAATCCAAAGGACTAAAGAACTGTCAAACTAATATTCTTTTTTTTATTGGTCAAACTATTTTCAAACAAAGAGTTAGACTTATTAGTGTATGCATTGTCAAGACTCGAGAGAAAACAAAAAAGAAATACCTCCTTCTTCCTTTGAGGGGGTGCCATTAAGGGCCCAAAACGTGAATGAGACAGTTGATTTTCAGCTTGCTCCAACTTTTCAGCTGCATGATTTAACGGGATCGATATCCAGGCATCAAATCATTATGATGATACAAGAAAGTGGAAAATGTAGGCAACAATGATATTACCAAGATCAGATATCTGTCCAGCAACATAGTCTCCATTTCCAAGCAAAGGAGAAGAAGAAAGTGTGTTCACCCAATACTTGTTCCATAGTAGGTCCAAGAGATGGCAATCGAGAGAGGACTTAAAATATGTAACATCCAATGAATAATACTGCAAATTCAGAGAAAAGTTGGTGAGCGCAAATTCAGAGAAAAGTTGGCGAGCTAAGAGGTAGAGTAAAGCTCAAGTTGAAGTCCTAGATTTTAACATAAATGTGTGAGTGCATGCCCTCATCGGAAATAGGTCACCTGCTTACAATGTACTCCAAAGTCTTCGATTTTGTTCAAAGGAATGGTCTGGTACTCTGAGATGGGATCATCTGGAGGCTTATATCCTTCAGGATATGTTCGAAAGGCACCAATATCAACTTTTCCAGCAGAAACAGTTCTTGTTGGATCAATAACAACTGCAAGAAAGGGCTCCTGATATTGCTGATTAAGCATTTGTGTAGTTACATCAATGCCAGAGAGCCAGCATCCATAACCAGGATGGGAATGGTACCACCCGACCACATTTTCCAGCCGGCCAGCCTACCAAAAAGTCTGAGTAAGAGAATGGTCTGAACAAACTACAGTGACAAGCACACTCAATTCAGAAAACCAACTCCCACAAAATATAACAATGTATACTGCTTAAATATAATCAGCTCAAAAGAATTTCTAGGTGCAGCAAGAATGCAGGATTGAATTCCATGACTTATGGGAGATTTTGACCTGACACTCAAATAAACTGCTAAGGCTATTAACTCCTGAAACTCTAATTATATCTAAAGACTCCAAGAAAATGAATAGAAACGAAGCAATAGATCATCTGAAAGCATTGATTTTTTGCTGATGATTCTCTAAAAATGTATGTGAAAAGCAGCCACGGCACGTGCGCAAGAATCTCATGTGTATGTGCATAATGATGGAAATAACCTGCGCAATATATTACAGACTACTAGCAGGTTATGACTTGTTGCTCGGATCCTTCAAAATGTTTCCATGTGTATGTTGGATCCTCCAAAAGTATACATTTTTAAGGATCCAACACGGGTTGGTTCGCATTTCCGGATGACCTGAGCAAAAAAGATTATGACCTAAGAATTAGGAAGGCGTGCCCCCTAAGATGTCATTCCAAAGCAACGGCATGAACATGCTAACATGTAATTGGAGAGATTAAACTCAACTAACTTCAGAGACCAAACAACAATCTGTTTGTAGCAGCATCCTGACCTCAAATCAAGCGGCGGAGCTCACTCTTATATGATAAGATCAAAAACAGAGATCACAGTGATCATATCTCTTATTATTTCTTAAAAGAAAATTACAAATATTATGCAGGTTATAATGAAGAGGAAATTTACAAATACTAGCACACCAACGAATTAAAGCCTATTTTTAGACAATGCAACATGATTTTCCTCTCGACTAAACAGACTTCCACATAAGTCACATGGTACAACTTCCATCAATCATAGACTATAAAAATACCACACAACCCTCAAGGAAAAATCAACTAACTTAAGCTTCACAGTATTCTAGATACTCATGAAAAGAAGAAATTTGATTTTAGTTAATCTTTGGTGCACCCACGAGTCTCAAATAGGTAAACTAACTGGCCTGCACACCAACAAGAACAAAGCCTCAATCTCAAACTAGTTGGGATCTGCTATATTAACCTTCACAGTTCATTTTGCTTCCATTTGAACCAGTTTCATTCCAATATTTAGGAAATAATTATATCGTATTTACCCTATCAACCTACTATTGAAGCAGCCTCTCTACCCTCCCCATACGCCACTTGTGGGATTATGGTTGTTGGTCTGTACAACCTACTGTTCTACCCCTTTTGAACCCGTTTCCAATATTCATTAAATCTGAAAATTCATTGTAAATTGTAAAATCTGCTATATGAATCTTCACAATTCATTTAGCTTCCATTTGAACCAATTACATTCCAATATTTAGGAAGAAATTCTAAAATTCATTGTATTTTACTCTATCAACCTACAGTTCTGCTCCATTTGAACCCGATATTTTGTTCCAATATTCAGTAAATAAAAAAAAATCATCAAAAATTAAACTAGGGTAACCTTTCTCCATTATTCGCTTCGGAAACAAAATGTTCTATAGCTCACAATTTACTAGATACTCATCAAAAAGAAAAAGAAAATACTATGTCCCAAAAATTATGTGATACCGTTCGAATTTCGAGAGTAAACGTGAATACAGACACACAATTTAAGTTTTTTGCTACATAAAAAGTAGTGTAACTCACAATAATTAATAATTTAAAATATTTAAAGGGCATACGAATAAATCCTAGTCACTAACCTGCTTGTTAGTCTGTGAATATTCAACCATGTATTCATACGCATCAGCTTGAGCATTAACCCTAGTTTCAGTACCTTCAACAGGGAGGGCAAAAGCGTCCATAACAATAATAGCATCACCATCAGTCTTACCCTGCATGAGTCCCATAACCTCAATTGTACCACCAGAACGCGCGTGAACAACCATCTTAAGAAGAGCAAGTGCAGAGATCTTCACGCGCTTGAAGAAGTGAGGGTCACTCGCCCACGGCTTTTCCCGTTGGAACTTCGTCTGCGCCGCCTCGTCGTAGTGGAATATGGCGTCCGACGCGGAATTTTCCGGCGTCGAACCTGACGGCGCGTCCATTGTAACGATGTTGTTTTCTAACTCCCATGTTTGTTGTGCAATCGCCGCCGATGATGCGTAGAAATTTAGAGCGTCCATTGTAACTTTCGAAAAGGGCAATTGCAGAGCTCTTTGCTGAACTGTGTATGAATTGGAGTTTTCATATTAATACAAAGGTAAAATGGTCATATTTGCCCTCAACATTTAGGAATTTTTTGTATTTGTCCTCCGTTAACGTTTGGGATCAAATATGCCCTTTGTTAGTCCAAACCTTTTAAATTTACCCATTTTTAACGGATCTAACACGTGGCAGCCACGTGGACGACATATGCGCAGGACTACCCACTACAGTACCGTCGCCGAAAATTTGAAATTTCTGGCCAAACCACGGTAGCTCCGGCGACGTGTGATATACCGAAAGATTCGTCTCTTCAATTTTATACTACCCATTATCGTCGATTTCATCATCTTCTTTGTCAATTTGGTGATCGAAGTTATGGACATATATACCCCTGACGGAGATTTGAATTTTTCGGCGTACTCCGATTGAATTGACGGCAGTGGCTCACACCTTTGTGACCATCATCATCTCCCCGTCATTTACATACCTATGTCGCAGTTCGATTCAACCTCTACATCAACTTAGCACAAATCGAAGTTTATAAACCCTAGTCGTCGCCGATCGATTTTTCGGCGACCTAGGCTACAATCGACGGTCGGCATGGGTACCAATAGACTCACCATCACCTCGCCGACGTGCTACACCCATCCACCACCTTCAGTTCTTACCCATTTTTCCGGTCGACCAAATCGGAAAACCCAATTAGTTTTTTGCATTTTCCAGTCATTTAAGGTATCGACGACGGCATTGACTGGTACTATTGCGTTCGTTTCGTCATTCTCTTCAATCTACACCCACCCCCGAAGTTCAACTGTTGCTTTTTCAACGAACCACCAATTTCCATCCAGTTGCCGACGGTAATGGCGTCGCCGGTGACTGGGCGACCTCTAGTTAAGGTTGTTTAGTCCTGCGCATCTGTCGTCCACGTGGCTGCCACGTGGCACATCCGTTAAAAATGTGTAAATTTATAAGGTTTGGACTAACAGAGGGTATATTTGACCCCAAACGTTAACGGAGGGCAAATACAAACCCTTTCCTACTTTTCCCTTAATACAAATATAAATATCTTATACAATATGGATTTCTAATCAAATAAAGATCTTAAATCTGTCATAATTATACAACATTAAATATTACAAAATATATGTATAATATTTTTATAATACGCTAAGACTTGATCTGAAGTCGAGGAATAACTTTCTAGAAAAACCTTTTGTGAAGATATCTGCATACTGTTACGAAGAAGACACATGCAACACCTTAACATTACCGAGAGCAACATTCTCACGAACAAAGTGTATATCCATCTCAATGTGATTGGTTCGCTGAGCTGAACTGAAATATGAGATAGATAGATGGCAGATATGCTATCACAATAAACCAAAGTCACCTTACGCAACACACAATGAAGCTTAAAAAGAAGGTTTTGGAGCCAACAGATCTCAATAACAACATTAGCAACACCTTTGTACTCTGCTTATGCACTCGAACGGGATAATGTGGTCAGTCTCTTGACAGACCAAGAAATGAGATTATCCCCCAAGAACACACAATAGCCTGGGGTGGATCATCGCGTGTCCGGATAGTCTGCCCAATCAGCATATGTTATCATAGTAAACCAAAGTAGCCTTACGCAAGGAACACTGAAGCTCCAAAAGAAGGTTTCGAAGCTAACATACCTCAACAACAACATTTGCAACTCATATATACTCTGTTTATGCATTCGAACGGGATAAGGTGGTTTGCCTCTTGACAAACCAAGAAATGAGATTATTCCCCTAAGAACACACAGTAGCCGGAGGTGGAGCGTCGTGTGTCCATACAGCCAGCTCAATATGCATTTGTATATGATAGCAACCTGGTCGGACAGAGGGGTAAAGATGCAATTCAAGTATGTCCTTAACGTATTGAATGATGTGCTTATGCATGAATAAGTACACATGTTGAACATCATAAGCAATATCATGCCTGGTGAAAGTAAGATACTGAAGTGCACCTACAAGACTCCTATAAAGAGTAGTATCGGACACTGGATCACCATCAACAACACTAAGCTTTGATTTAGAGTTAACCGGTGTGGACATGATCTTGCAGTCGCCATTTTAGCCTTGTACACAATCTCCTCTGCATACTTACGCTGACACAGAAATATAGTATCGTCAGATCTAGTCACTGATATCCCAAAAAATAACTTAACTTTCTCAAGTCAGTCATATCAAATTTGGTCTTAAGCAGTGTAATGATCTCATTTTTCAACATATCAGAGGAGACAATAAGAATAATATCATCCACATATAATAACAAATAAATAATGTTACTACCTCAATGAAAAATAAAGAGAGAATTATCACACTTGCTGCATACAAACCCAATCTGCATAATGTAGTAAGCAAATCGTTCATACCACGCTCTAGGGCCTGTTTCAAACCATAAAGTGACATACAGAGACGACATACATAATTAGGGGCATGCGGATGGACAAAACCTGGTGGCTGGTGCATGTAAACAGTTTCTTTCAAGTCCTATGTAGAAATGCATTCTTCACATCAAGTTGATGAATCGGCCAATGCTTACCCATAGCGATGCTCAGAACTGTGCGAATAGTAGCCGATCTAACAACCAGACTGAATGTCTCACCACAATCAATACCCTCCTGCTGATTAGTATCATTAGCCACTAGCTCGTCTTATATCTCTTTAGGTCACCACTGTCTCTGTATTTGTGACGAAAAAGGCACATGCATCAGATCACATTCACCTCATCTGGTCGAGGAACCAAATCTTAAGTGCGTTGTTTTGTTAAAGCATTAAATTCCTCACGCATGGCCGCATTTCGATTTGGGTCCAGTTTGGCTAATTTTGGATTTTGGGGAATATGGGATATGGTTTGTGTGGATAAGTTAAATAGGACTTTGGGTTTGAAAATCCTGTGTTGTGCACGAATTTCCATACGGTGTGTGGGGTAGGGGCAGGTTTGGTGATTGTGTTGGTTGTCGAGTTAGGGATCTGCTGGGTGTGTTTCCCTAGATGACAAGAGGAGCAACTATGGGAAAAATTCTCTTTATTACAATGAATTAACTTTCGGTTTCTGAGGGAATAAAAAACATGAGCACCTAGATGATCAAGTCTACTATGCCACGTGGATGGAGATATTGTTACGAGAGCAGTTGGAGGAGTGACGATGGAAGCTAGAAAGGTGGGAAGGTTAAGACTGATAGCGAACGTGGATATAAAAGGATAGAGGTCCCCTTTCACTATTGCACCTCGTAAGGAATTTTTCTGTACATAGGTATATTATAGAAAACCCGAACAGGTCAACATTAATTGAGATGGAGATATCAGTGGCAAACTTTCTAACAGAGATTAAGTTATTGATAATGTTCGGGGGCATAAAGGTCGTTTTATGGGAGAAGTGGAGATGCGGTGGCGGGGTTAGAGTGTGGCCAAATCCTCAAATTAAAATGCGATGATCATTACCGACCATAATAGATTGTGGAGTATTTAAATTGTGCAGTTGAGGAAGATTACCAGAATTATTGGTGAGGTGAGACGTGGCGCCTGTATCCATATACCACGCATTATCGGGCTGCTGACGGGTCAATGTCCCAAAAACCTGGCCCAAATTGGTTTGTGCATGGCCTGGAGCGGACTGATGGGCACCAAGATATTGGGCCTGATGGTTGTGGCCCAGTGGTGTTGATCCCAGATTGTTGGGTCGTTGCTGGGCTACATGTAATTGGACCTGAGGATTGGGACCTGCCGGTAGAGCTTTCATACCGTTGGGTCACTCTTGCCGCGAGGATGTGGCACGGATGACTATGACCACCGTGGCCGTCGGTAATCCGCCTTCTTTGGGCGATGGTGTTGTTGGCGCGAGTTAGGTGTTGGTTGAAAGCCCAATCCCATGTATTGCTCCTGCCGCTGCCAGAAAAGCCGCCGTGATTAATTTTCGCTACGAGGTCTTGCCAAAAAAAATATTGTGGGGTTCGGGGCGTATCTGAAGTGTATGTGAGGCAGTAGCGGCCGTATACGGGTGTATATCGGCTTAGGGAGAGTGTATACGAGTAGTATACGGCCTGTTGGAGAAAGGGGGAATTTGGGGAGGCTATATATTAAAGGTATATCAGTGTATACCGGTGGTATACAACCGGTTTTGGCACCAAAAAAAAGGAGGGGCAGCCGAACTAAGGGTAGGGAGGAAGTTTTGACTTCTGATACCATGTAGAATTGTATTAATCTCCCATTGGGGAATTATTGCGATATTTCTGTGCGCTAACTCAAGTGTACGTATCGCTAAAGTAATAAAGATCTGTAAGACCGAGTTATCGCCCATGAGACCAGTTTATCAAATCACCAATATCTAATCTATGGTATCTATTTGGTTAACGTTCTTTTGTTTGAGAATTATAACTAAGAATTAAAACTAAACAAAGTGCAGAAAATAAACTAATTATGATAATACTTCGGGTTTAAGACAATTATGAAGGTAATTAAGATTTTCAATCTCCTCAACTATCCACTCTTTCACTTGTTAATGCAAACTAATGATTCTTCTTCTTCTTAAGATAGCAGGTTAACGAACATGTTCTATATTCCGGTTAGGACATATAAAAACTCAACCTTATGCAGAAACCTTCTATATTTCTATGATAGATTTTACCACACTGGAGGATTAAGAACAATAACCTTAAACACTACACAAGTATCGGGGTACTTTCGTCCGCGATTTTAACCTATGTCTAGACAATTATAGCATATTCAAATCTCCCTTTTCAGATCTCGATTCGAAATCATATACATTATGACAATTAATGGTCAGTTAATTATCACACAATCAATACAAATTGAATAGATCTTAATATAGCTGAAGAAAAAAATCAATAACTATGCATTAAGAAAGAGTTTCAAGCGATTCAATGGAAACCCCTAATAAAGAAATTAGCTCATAGACATTGTCATGCTAAGAACTAATTTAATATGCAACATAAAATGAATTAAATAAAGTAAAGGAAAAGAACTTGAACAATTTGATGTCTCTAATCTCATTCTTGCCTCTGTTCCTGGCCTCCAAAGTATGATCCTGAAATATGAAAGGGTTTCAGGGTTTTATATGTGAGAAAAACCTCGTTCCGGACCCTTTTACCCTTGTCAAAATTCGACTTATTTTACAAATACGCGTCGGAGCCGCTGGCCATGCCGCGCGACCTAAATCACCGAGATCAACGTTGCTCATCGAATTCTGCGCGCGACGCCGGCCGGTAAAGTTTTCTTCAGCTCTCTGGAAATTTGGCACCTCTGTCCTAATTTGCAAGCGTCGCGGCTCTTGATGCCTTGCGCCGCTGCTCTTGATCATTTCTTGTCCGGATTTCGCCAGATTTCTTCAATGGTTCCCGGGACTTCTTCGGTTGATTTCTTGGGCTTTGCTTGTGCAATTTCATCCTCAATTCGGTATTTTTTCCTTTAGGACCGCTGTGACTCAAAAGAAAGAAAAACAACCCTAACACTATACTAAACGAAAACGAAAAGAGAAAAATACTAACTAAAAAAGACTCAAAAGTGTATATAAAATAGACTCAACAAAAACCTCTTTCATTAATACAAATATGTATAGTGTGTACAATGTGTATTCCTAATCCAATAAGGATCATAAATCTATCATAAGTATACAACACTAAATATTACAAAATATATGTGGAATATTTTATAATATTTGCTAACACTGAATTTATAAGTAAAGAATCGACCAGGGTTATAATTAGAAGAAAAAGATTAAATTAAACTTAATGACCTTATAATATGATTCCTTATATTTTTAAAATTACATATTTAACCTCAATGTATAATGGAAATTATACACAGATAGTAGTTTGTATATATTTCTATCCTAACAAGTGTGTTACTAAATATTTAAATTTTCTAATAAAAAAGAATATAATCTGTAAACTTAGTATTTTAAAATATATACAAAAGACATTTTGATCCCTCATGTTTGGGACATGTTTAAAACAGTCTCTTAAATATTCTTCTGAACAGTTTTAGTTCAATGAATTTGTAAAAAATGAACATCTTTTGATTTCTATCAAAAATAAAATAAAATTCTTTTATGTATGGAGAAAAATGTTCTCCACCAAAAATGTTTTCTGAATGTGTTCTTTAAAAATAAATGAATTTCTAACTTATTTTTTCATGTTTGTTTGGTTAGTAAAAAATAAGTAATTTCTTACTTATTTCTCATGTTCGGTTGGCTAGTAAATTTTTTATTTTTTTAAAAAATACTCACTCAAACCCCACACCCTCCGCCACCCCACCCCCACCACTCACCACCCACCCTGCACTACCCACACCACTCAATAAAATATCACCCCCACCCAACCAACATCTTTGAACTCACTTCATCTTCACCAACTCCTACCCCACACCACTGTTCTACCCACCTCCCATTTCAATTTTTTATTTTATATATTTTATTTTATTTTTATAAAAAGTCAGAAATTTATCTTACCCCACCCCCCGCCTTTTGCCCGTCCCCCCAACCACAACCCACCCACATCAAATTTAATCACACAAATTTTTTATTTTGTATAAAAAATAAAATATATGAACTAGAAAATTCGAGAGGAATATGGATGCGGGACGTGGGGGAGGGGGTCGCCGGGTGGGGTGTAAAAAACCAAAAGAAAAACTTTTAAAACCCTATTTTTTAATTAAAAAATTCAGAGGGGTGGGATGGGGGTTCGCAGTGGGGTTGTAGAAAACCAAAAGATTTTTTTAAAAACTTTTTTTAAATAGTGGAGGGTGATGTAGAAAATAAAAATGTGGGGGAGCCGTGGAGGGAGGGGTTGGGGGGATTCACAGTGTGGGTGGGGAGTGGTGTAGAAAATAAAATAAAAGTTTTAAAAATTCTTTTGGAGGGGTGGGGTTGCATAAGTTGGTGGGAGTGGTTGGGGTTTTGTGGGGTGGGTGGTTAGGGGATTAGGTGGTGATAGGGTAGTTTGTTGGATATTACTTGTGATACTCGTTTTCTCTACTTCTATTAGAAAAGTTATTTTCCTCATTTTAAGTAATTATTTTTTAAAAGAAAATAATATTCATTTTTTGGACCAAACGAACGTGAGAAAATTAGAAAATATTTTTCGAAAAATATTCTCTAATTCTCTCCATACATAACACACACACTTAGTTTTGAGATGAATTTTAAAAACAAAAAAGGTATTTAAGTAATTGTCGTTCTATAAGACCATAATGAAAACACAATTTTTGTTGTTCTTCTAGACGAATACGATATTGAGATTTTTTACTCAAACGCGAATCTCTTTCTTCTTGTCAAGTTCTTATTCTTCTCCTTCTCTAGTCTCATCTTCTTTGAATCTTGGGGGTGTTTGAACCATTTTCGAAAAAATTAAAGTTCGTCATTATTAAAGTTCGAAAATTCAAGCATAAATTTTGTGTTTATTTGAAACGGAATATTATTATTCAAAGGTTAAATACAAATTCTAACATAGATTTCTAAACTTTTCCTACATCATCTTTAATGTATATATCTCACAAAATGTGTTTCAAACATTTAGAACTATTTTAAAACATCTCTTAGGATGAAAACAAGCTTACTTCGTATTGAAAAATATTAAATCACTCGATAAATGTTCAATTACCATTACATCAATAAATATTTAATTATTTATCAAATTATCAGATAGATATTTAAATTTAATTAAGTCAATAAGTTAAACACATGACCGTCTTTGGACCCGTGCCAGCCGTGCTACCGCACAGTGAAAGTATATATGTCCTAGAAACAATCATTTTATGAGCACATGTACTTGAACACATTCATATTATTAATAAGATTAATATATACTTGGCATTTACAATTATTGAATTATTATTTAATTGTTTATATTATTCATTAATATGCATCCCTTGAACTTACATTGTCATTAATAGTGTGAGATATTAATGATAGAGTGTAATTCTTAAAATAGCCTAGACTAAAGATCATTGAGAATGAGATATCAATGATATATTATAAGTCGACATGTGGTCTGCATCACATTCTTAGAGAATGTAGTATATCTCACTTACTGCTAGCAATAGTTGCTAGTGATGGACACATGGATACTCTTAGAGGAGTATTGGCATACTCTGCTGATAAACTATTTGTTATACATGTCTAGAGTATTATCAGCATGTGGGAGATAGAGGTCCTTAGACTTGAGGTCAATATCGCCTTGTTTATGGAGCAATGCACTTTGATCCTGTCCTAAGCTCAAATGCCTTATAGGTTGAGACGCGGCTTGTATTGGGTTCATTACGAAGTAGATTGAAGGTGGTAGTTGAGCCAAGAATAGGATTCATTCCTCGATTGGAATTTCGAGAGAACACTCACTCCGAAATGTTAGGTCGACCAGTCATTGGCGATCAGAGACATATCTAGGATATGGTCTAGTTGTCGACTAATATAGATGAGATAAAGTGATCGAGCCATTTGGATAGACACTTGGCAAATCTTAAGCTTGATCGAGTGTGTCGCGAATGAAAGGAATTTATCATCTCACATGAGGTTTGTTTACTTGAGTCTTGTAAGCGTAATTGTCACGACCGAACGGGCGTGGTCGTGCCTTACCGGGCACCCTAGTGACACAACATCGCAGTAATCACGAACATAAAACCACAACATGAAGTAACGAAAGCATCTGTGATTATCTTTAGAAAACTTTGCCTTTCGGCGTATATAAATAACAACTTTACAAATGAACAGTTTAATCCTTTTTACAACCCCGCCACAGCATACTCTGCACCTCTAAGAATGATACGACAACAATGGCGGGACGGGGCCGCCAAACCCCGAATGTAAACACTTACTACGAGGAACTATACCACCGATAAGCCTCGGAGAAACGGAGCTTCCCACACGCCGATCTGTGATCCCGAGCTAGGATCAACGGCGGTGTACCTCAACTCGCGGCATAACGCGGCCCAAGGAGGTCGATAACAGTGCGAGTATGTGAAACAAAAAATCAGACTTGAAATCATAATAGTCTATAAAGCGGGAGACATGTATGATAACCAAACTACGATTCACAATAAATAAGCGATCGTATGTCACGTCGGGGACTCACGCCTCAAAGTCATCACTCAAATATAACTATGGGTCTCGGGCCCATAACATCAATCATGCGTGGAATACCTTCTCCCGCCGGCGATCTATGATAGAAAAGCACCAAGGAATACACATGATCACGTGTCCCACTGTGTCCAAATAAAACCGTGCGGGTGAAATGCGAAGGCATAGCCGACTACTAACACCAGCGGTACCAACAAGGTCGTGAATCAGATTATAAGATCTGTCTGCATCCGTCATGATCAAAGGCCGCCACTTGCCCGCGATTCGATGTGCGCGTCTAGTCCCGAACTTCCGCACTCGCGTAGGCCAATCTCATCGCCCGCGTGGCGTTCCCGCGTCGGTAGCTACTCCGGCGTCGTCACGGACTTTCGAGTCGCGTAGCGCAAGGACCGCATGCCCATAAAGGACGATACTAACTCGAACTCTCGTAGCTCGCATAGGCCCCGTGACCGCGTGAGGTATCTCGAATCATCATAGTCCATCGACCGCTTGAGTCTACCCGCGTGGAGGCGACTTAACCGGAATCATCTCAAGAGATGAATGCCACAATACTATCATAACGATCGATAGTTAATAAGCACAATCGAGAAACCCCTTTACACAACCATCACAAGATACTAACACACGTAGCGTCCTAACACGTTTACTTATCAAAGCAACAAGAAAGTATTACAAGACTATCACAAACCAACACAATCAAGTTGTTCACACAAGGTACTTTCTACTATACGATTAACAAGATCGGGTTTTATCCCCAAAGTACTTTATACATTAAATCTTTAAAAGATCGTTACTCCACAAAGAAACCATCAATACGTAGTATATGAACATAGAGTGATTATCTTTTTAAAGTAACTCAATTACTCCTCTATGTAAAATCAAGTAGTAACATTCTTTTCCAATGTTCAAGTTTGCCTAATTTCCAATGTTCAAGTTTGCCTAATTTCCAATGTTCAAGTTTCTCATTTTAGAACGGTTTCGTAGTTCATAGTCTTATTCATTTAAGAATATAGTTCTCCTTTAAACAATCTGAGAAACCTAAGCCCTATATGTGAGTAGGATATTCTTGTTTATAATAATCTTATTACAGCAGCCATGATCTAGGAAATATCATTTTGTCTCATCTTTGCTTAAATGCAGATGGAAGTTTCTACTGGTTTTAAAAATACTTAATTAGTCAAAACATTTCCTTTTATTAACGCTGCAGTGGTTTGTCGATACACATTCTGATTTCCGAAATCAGTAAAACATTCTTAAGCCGTTATACCTAACTTCCCATAAAGCTAGTATAACTCTTAAGTTTTCAAACACCAAGTATTACTTCTCCTTTCAAAATGATTCAAGAATCTTTTGAAATACTTCAAGTTCTTTATTAACATATAACAAGCCAGTTATAGTTCAAATCAGTTACCTTTTAAAAACCACATGTATTTTCTAACCAACATAAAGCTGTTATAAACAACTTCCCATAAAGCCGTTATAACACTTTATGTTTACACCGATCAAATACATTTAGCACGTATGCGTCTCGTACTACATAGTTCACACATATCATGCTAGAAGAGATAGGAAGAGGTTCACATACCTCGCGGCAGTATCGACTAATAGCAAACGCTCCAACCGTCGGCTACTCCTTAAGCTAAGCGATCGCGCCATACGTAGTACTTCCACCTATAAGGCCACAAGGCGCTTATTAACATTCAGTCGCATCGTAGAACTTTCTCTGAAATTTCTAAGAAGACTTCCCCGCAACAGCGTAAATCTCTCTCTATCGAGGCCGGATACAAGCCAACCGGGGTTATACATCTAACCCGACGGTACAATTCTACTCCACCGCACTACTACAAGTCTCATCTGATACACCCTATGTAATTACGATTCGATTCGATTCTTGAGCTTAAGTCAAAAGACATTGCAACTAACTACGTTCAAGACTATATAGTATCAACTATATATTCAAACAACATGTAATTTCCAATTACAATAGAGGACAAGATATTTACCTCGATAAGCCCATAATTATCCAAGTATAAAGTCGATCCTGGCTATCGTTTAGCTCCAACTCCGTGCGCTCCAACCCGCCTCCAAACTACCTTAGAAGTTCTAACCAACTTCTACATACTACTCCAACTAACCATGGAGATTTTCCTTAGGGTTTCGGTTTGGTGGTAGCGGAAGTATAATAGTATTTTACGGGCTTTTTATAGGTATAACCTTAGAATACTACAAGGTATAAGGCTAAGGTAATTTGGGCATTATAACAATACTTTGGAGAGTATTTCTACACCACAAAGGGGTATTATCTGAAGCAACAAAGGCTAGGGGGTGTATACCCTCGGCCTACACATGAGGGTACTCTCGGCGAGGGGAGGGGTACACTCTCGCTAGCACCCCAGAGGGGTGCTCTCACGAACTCACACGAGGAGGAGAAGGCTCTCAAGACTTAGGCATTTTTGGATGAAGAAGTCTTGACCTTAGAGGGTATTTATAGCACAAGCCAAGGCCAACCAACGGCAAGATCTAGCCAAGTGCCTAGCAAGTGTAGGGCAAGATCTTGCCAAGTGCACACTAGCCAACTAGCACAAAATATCCTACCAACCCTTGACCAAAATGGCAACCCAATCGTCACTTCACCGCCCAAGACGCTTCCAATGAGAGGGTGCCGTGGCGCCCTCTTTGGTCCACAATGTTTCGTCTCTCGGAAAAATCCGCAAAAATTAAAAATGACATAGCCGGAAATTCCCCTACGAAAGCTGTGAAAACGTTTCGTCGAAAAACGACTCTAATCGGGTGTTATGCACAAAATTTAATTCGGCCAAGCCAACTTCACAAGTTCAAATTTTTCACGTCGCCTTACGCACATACTGGAAATACGGTATAACATTCTCCCCTCCTTAGAAACATTCGTCCCGAATGTTCCTTCTAAGTCTCAAAACAACGTGCGCCAGTATAGTCTTCACTACTACTCTTACGAGAACCAACCTGCCACTTCTGGCCACAGAAACACCGGCGCACAATATAGTTACATCCAAGTACACGAGGAAAACACCTCTTACATTTTGTCACTTTGTCGCGAGCCTTGCTCGACGACCCAACAAATGGTGCCGCTTGCGATCCTCGAGGATGTCGTACACTCGTATTACCACGAACTCTTTCTCATAACTTACCACATTTCGATCTTGCCGATCTCGTAACTCGGGATTACTATCTCTAACGTGGTCATCATTAACTGGGAATACTCTGGATGGATCTTTGATACTTTCCCGAACATAACAATACGAAAGACCGGACGTCCTTCCTCCTAAGTCGGACAGCAAATGCTAACATATAGCAACCCGCCTATTCTTCCCATGAACCCACAAAGGCCCAAAGTAACTCGGGCTAAGTTCCTTAGTTTTCCAAACTCGTCATACCCAACTCGGGGTGGTACTTTCAAGAAGACCGACCGTCAACCTGAACTCTAAGCGTCGTCGCCGATTATCCGCACAATATCTCTGAGCTGCGGAACCTCTTCTAGACAAGCTTCACTATCCACGATCTGGAACAAACTGAACCAACTATCTGAACGCGCCAACATCGAACCAATCGGCCAAGAACTTACACTTCCGCCCTACAAGGCTTCATAAGGCGACATCCGAACACTAAAATGGTAGCCTAAACGCTACCTCCACAGAGACAACAATCCCACAACTATCCTCGAAATCCAAACACGGCGGGGTGAATGTGATTCGAGACTCACCGAGTTCCTATCCTTGCTGGTAAAACTTTTAGAAAGCGAAAATAGCCACAACACGGGCTTCACTGCGACATAAGGTGAAGGTAGGCACCGTGCAGCCTTACAACCTTTCGGATAACTCAACACAATGAGTAAACGGTCCCCGAAGAACACGATGGCTGCCCCATCGGCGACCATCGGTCGAACGCGTCCACGAACTCGTCTGTGGTTAACTAAACTTGGGCTTAACACCCTCGTGACCCTACCACGCGGCGGGACCACCACAAACTGACCCCACCACCAAAGGCGCGGGTTGACCCGCATCACGGCCTCAATCCGACCCGTCAACGAGCACAACACTAGTTCCGATCCGAATGGTCACAATCACGTTACGAAAACCTAGCGGTCTTAGCTCAACTACCCCCTTTCATTCCGCACTTACTGGGGACCTATCCCAAACATAACTCACGTGCACTATGCACTTCCGATAAGGATCAAACATAACACTACACCTTTACTCGAGATGGCCTTACCTCTAAGGTCTTTACGTAAAACATTCTAAGGCTCACACCTTATCTATCCCCCAAAATCTTACTTGGTTAAACAACCATAATCTAATCACGACTAACACACTGCTATCAGAACATAGCACTTAAGGTATACTCACCTTATCACACATGTAGGTTAAAGATATATCTATATCTACCGCTTCACTCCTTAGTTGTTTAATCAAACTCGCCTGTAGGCGCATAGCTAGGAAGATGACGAACTACCCACCGATCTGAGGGCTAAGTCCTCCTGCAGGACACTCTATCGACATCGACACGGCGGTCGTAGTACAACAAGTACCAACTAAAAGACGACATTCCCGGGATGGCGTGCATCGCAATGACCGGAAGCCACGGAGTTCGACCAACTCCTGCGTACTCCAAACGCCCCGATATCCGTGGAAGACCACTCGCTGCCGGCGGAGGTGCATATCTAATCTGGCGGTGGCGGCTCGCCTTGAAAGTTACTAAAGGACCTCTGCTGCTCGCCTCTTCTCGCCCTTTGTTAACCCGTCGATCTCTACGTTTCTCGGCCTGCGCATAAGCCCGACCACGTGCCATGCCTAAGCCTAATCAAGAATTACTCTTGCACAACCCTTCTGTAGATAGTCATCAAGACTCGCGATATCGGTATACACTCTAGTAGCCAAATCTATAGCTAATGTGGTCGCTTTGCAATCTAAATTCTCTGTTCGTGGGCGAAGGTTCAAATGTCATGGCCGCAGAGGAATCGCGCCGTGCTAAACTCTGCGGGCTAGTGACGTCGCAAAACTCCCCGAATGAAGCACTACCTAGGTAATGATTGGGCTGTGCCCTCGCCACCCTCCGAACTCTACTCGCGGCTCCTCGGCGCTTGCCTCCGGGCTCGGGTTGCCTACGCGAGGCATAACGATAAGGAAAGAATTTCGTCGAGGGTCCAACTTACAACACGGCTCTAAGGCACGATCTCGGAGTGAGAAGAATAGAAACCAATCCTAAATATCCTATAGCCTCACGATTATTGGTGTGGTGCACAACACACCGATAATCAAGACTCTATCGATACGGTCGTAGACACTTTCCGAGGATTAATCGCTCACGATACCACTTTTGTCACGACCGAACTGGGCGTGGATCGTGCCTACCCGGGCACCCTAGTGACACAACATCGAGTAATCACGAACATAAAACCACAACATGAAGTAACAAGAAACGCATAACGCTTATCTTTAGAAAACTTTGCCTTTCGTATATAAATAACAACTTTACAAATGAACGCTTTAATCCTTTTTACAACCCGCGCCACAACAGACTACGGACCTCTAAGAATGATACGACAACAATGGCGGGGCCCCGCCAAACCCCTGAATGTAAACACTTACTACGACCGGGAACTATACCACTGATAAGCCTCCGGAGAAACGGAGCTTCCCACACACTGATCTGTGATCCTGAGAGCTAGGATCAACGACTGGTGTACCTCAACTCTGCGGCATGAACGCGGCCGAAAGCAGGTCGAGCAGTGCAAGTATGTGAAACAAAAAAATCATGCTTGAAATCATAATAGTCTATAAAGCGGGAGACATGTATGATAACCAAACTACGATTCCTGATAAATAGCGATCATGTCACGTCGGGGACTCACGCCTCAAAGTCATCACTCAAATATAACTATGGGTCTCGGGCCCATAACATCAATCATGCGTGGAATACCTTCCGCCGCTGGCGATCATGATAGAAAAGCACCAAGGAATACATGATCACGTGTCCACTGTGTCCAAATAAAACCGTCATGGTAAGTGCGAAGGCATAGCCGACTACTAACACCCAGCAGTACCAACAAGGTCATGAATCAGATTATAAGATCTGTCTGCATCATTACATGATCAAAGGCCGCCACTTGCCCGCAGATTCGATGTCGCGTCTAGTCCTCGAACTTCCGCACTCGCGTAGGCCAATCTCATCGGCCGCGTGAGGCATTCCCGCATCGAGGTAGCTACTCCCGGCGTCGCCCCGACTTTCGAGTCGCGTAGCGCAAGCGACCGCGTGCCCATAAAGGACGATACTAACTCGAACTCGTAGCTCGCGCAGGCCCCGGGACCGCGTGAGGTATCTCGAATCATGTGTCCATCGACGCTGAAGTCTACCCGTCGGAGGCGCTTAACCCGGAATCATCTCAAGAGATGAATGCCACAATACTATCATAACGATCGATAGTTAATAAGCACAATCAAGAAACCCCTTTACACAACCATCACAAGATACTAACACACGTAGCGTCTAACACGTTTACTTATCAAAGCAACAAGAAAGTATTACAAGACTATCACAAACCAACACAATCAAGTTGTTCACACAAGGTACTTTCTACTATACGATTAACAAGATCGGGTTTTATCCCCAAAGTACTTTATACATTAAATCTTTAAAAGATCGTTACTCCACAAAGAAACCATCAATACCCGTAGTATATGAACATGAGTGATTATCTTTTAAAGTAACTCAATTACTCCTCTATGTAAAATCAAGTAGTAACATTCTTTTCCAATGTTCAAGTTTGCCTAATTTCCAATGTTCAAGTTTGCCTAATTTCCAATGTTCAAGTTTCTCATTTTAGAACGGTTTAGTAGTTCATAGTCTTATTCATTTAAGAATATAGTTCTCCTTTAAACAACTGAGAAACCTAAGCCCTATGTGAGTAGGATATTCTTGTTTATAATAATCTTATTACAAAGACCATGATCTAGAAATATCATTTTGTCTCATCTTAGCTTACATGCGGATGGAAGTTTCTCTTGGTTTTAAAAATACTTAATTAGTCAAAACATTTCCTTTTATTAACGCTGCGTTGGTTTGTCGATACATTCTGATTTCCAAATCAAGAAACATTCTTAAGCCGTTATACCTAACTTCCCATAAAGCTAGTATAACTCTTAAGTTTTCAAACACCAAGTATTACTTCTCCTTTCAAAATGATTCAAGAATCTTTTGAAATACTTCAAGTTCTTTATTAACATATAACAAGCGGTTATAGTTCAAATCGATTACCTTTTAAAAACCACATGTATTTTCTAACCAACATAAAGTCATTATAAACAACTTCCCATAAAGCCGTTATAACACTTTATGTTTACACGATCAAATACATTTAGCACGTATGCGTCTACCGTACTACATAGTTCACACATATCATGCTAGAAGAGATAGGAAGAGGTTCACATACCTCGCGACGAGTATCGACTAATAGCAAAACGCTCAACCGCTCGGCTACTCCTTAAGCTAAGCGGATCGCGCCATACGTAGTACTTCCACCTATAAGGCCACAAGCGCTTATTAACATTCAGTCGCATCGTAGAACTTTCTACGAAATTTCGGCAGACCTCCCGCAACAGCGTAAATCTCTCTCTATCGAGGCGGATACCAAGCCAACCGGGGTTATACATCTAACCCGACGGGTACAATTCTACTCGCGCACTACTACACAAGTCTCATGTCTGACCCTATGTAATTACGATTCGATTCGATTCTTGAGCTTAAGTCAAAAGACATTGCCAACTAACTACGTTGATTACTATATATAGTATACTTCAACTATATATTCAAACAACATGTAATTTCCAATTACAATAGAGGACAAGATATTTACCTCGATAAGCCCATAATTATCCAAGTATAAAGTCGATCCTGGCTATCGCTTAGCTCCAACTCCGTGCGCTCAACCCGCTCCAAACTACCCTTAGAAGTTCTAACCAACTTCTACATACTACTCCAACTAACATGGAGATTTTCCTTGTGGTTTCGGTTTGGTGGTGACGGAAGTATAATAGTATTTTCTGGCTTTTCAGATAGGTATAACCTTAGAATACTACAAGGTATAAGGCTAAGGTAATTTGGGCATTATAACAATACTTTGGAGAGTATTTCTACACCACAGGGGTATTATACGAAAGCAACAAGGCAGGGGGTGTATACCCTGCCTACCATGAGGGGTACTCTCGACGAGGGGAGGGTACACTCTGGCTAGCACCCCAGAGGGGTGCTCGGCCGAACTCACACAAGGAGGAGAAGGCTCTCAAGACTTAGGCATTTTTGGATGAAGAAGTCTTGACCTTAGAGGTATTTATAGCCTGAGCCAAGGCAACCAACGGCCAAGATCTAGCCAAGTGCCTAGCAAGTGTAGGGCAAGATCTTGCAAGTGCACACTAGCCAACTAGCACAAAATATCCTACCACCTTGACCAAAATGGCAACCCAATCGTCCACTTCACCGCCAAGACGCTTCCAATGAGAGGGTGCCAAGTGGCGCCCTCTTGTTGGTCCACAATGTTTCGCCTCTCGGAAAAATCCGCAAAAATTAAAAATGACATAGCGGAAATTCCCTACGAAAGTCAGAAAACGTTTAGTCGAAAAACGACTCTAATCGGGTGTTATGCACAAAATTTAATTCGCCAAGCCAACTTCACAAGTTCAAATTTTTCTCGCACGCCCCACGTACATACTCGGAAATACGGTATAACAAAGAATTCACATATCGGGTCGCCACCGTGCCGTCTAGGAGTTTCGTGTGAACCTCGTTGATCAAGTCTTGGCGTGTGTGAAGGCACAAAGGTCACACTAAGTCGATTGTCTTTTCGGTCTAAGGGTATATTGAGAGAATGTAAAATATCGGATTTTGAATCAAGATATTTTATTTTATAATAAATTATGGGATAATTTTCATTTGATGAAAATTAATTAATTAAGTTAAAATTAAGTCTTGAATTTAATTAGAACTAAAAGCGTCTGAAAATAAATAAAGGAGTAGCATGTGATGGGCCCAATTCGATCGCCCATCGCATTGGATTTAGGTCGGTCTTGGCTTGATCCAAATCGATTTAGTGGTTTCCTCTACTATATATTTGGCACTTAACCCATAATTTCAAGAGAACTGATTTTCCACTTTCTGAACTTAGAGTTCAGGAAATAAATTATCTCAAACCTCTGCCAAGACTTCCTAGCTTTCTTGGGCAAAGGAATATACCGAAGCAAGGCTTGCACCCGGATTGACAATCGCGTGCACACCTTTTAGTAAAGACTGTATTAAAAGCATAAACTGTAAGTTTTTCTTTTATGTTTTTGCAGATTTGAATTATCGCATAATCATACCAGAAACGTTTGTTGGAGCAAGTAAGTTTACTCAAAATTTTAAACTTCCGATGTGCCTTACTTGTATGTTTTACACCCAATAAATTCCTACAGTGGTATCAGAGCACAGGCTGGTTTAATGATTATACGATAATCTTTAATAACGATATGTGGGATAATTAATTGTTTTGATTTAGAACTGATTTTCGGAATTTAAATTCGAGCGATGAAACGATGTGATTTGCGTGAGCGATTAATCGCGATCATTTATTCGGCGTGGCTGATGGTCGGTGAATTTTTCGGCGATTCGATGTGTACTAACACCGTCTCCACTATTATCGAGAAATCCACTTTTTAAGATGGTCGATAAAGGTGTTGAGAGGTGGCGGAACGCGATGAAGACGCCGGAAAAAGTCGCCGGAAACCGGCAACGGGGCTTTCCGGCCACCACAGGCGACGAAATCAGAAAGTAATAATACCATCGTGTTCGTCTCAACGAGAGGAATCTAATGGTGGTAGTGTTACACGGCAACGATGACCGGAAAAGGAGCACCACCGACGGTTTTAGAACCCGCCGGCGGCGTCTCAGATTCCGGCCACCGTGGGCCACCAACTCGGTGGTGAAAACCACCGGTGAGTTCGTCCCGATGTGTGCCATCGCTTGGTGTGTTTTAATTCCGTCAATTTCGCCCCGAAATCCGAATCCCAAATTTGATTTGGAGTTGGAATTGGTTTTGAAAATTTGAAATAGTGTAAGGACCTTTTTGCAAATTAAAATTAGGGTTTTAAATTGTAGATTGGTCCTTTAACAAATCTGAAAATATTTTAAGTTCTGAAAATTATAAATTAGTCACGAGATATTTTCAAATTTTAAAAGTTTTAAAATCGCAGATTCAGTCCACAGGTCAATCAGTAAATTTCAAAAGCGATTTGGTCCCTGGGTAAATCTGTAAATATTTTAAGGTTCTGAAAATTGCGAAATACCCCTGAAAATTAAATTTTAATTTCGAATTGTTAAGGAATTTGTTTGGATGAGCGAAAATTAAAATTGAAAATTGAGTTTAAATTTTGAATTTAAATATTTCCTAAATTGAAACAAAATTAATTAACCACAATTATTGTTATTTAGCATATTATTTGATAATGTGTGCACAAATTAATTGTTTCTCCTAATTGTTTAATTGATTGTCATTTAAATAATTAGAATAGAGTCCGCAATTATTGTCTGGGTAGGCGGCGCCCAGTAATTGTTTACTTTCAATGACCGCGATAATTATGCAGGTAGGCGGCGCAAGATGTGATTAAAATCATCTTATATCATGCCATTGGGTTTGATGGTTTCCCATCTAAATGTGTTTAGAAATTGCATGATAGGATGTCATATGATGTATGATATAATAGTTGATCTTCGTCATAACCACGAATTAAAATGTTCCCCAAATTTAATACAAGTCTCATTTAAAATGAACGCGTCGTCCGTTATAATTGATTGTGGTGCAAAATCCTTTTCGGCGAGATGAGTATTTATGCCCCAGCATTTTCTCTAAGTCTACGAGGACTCAGACCCTTTCATAGATGCATATAAATGTTGTAGTAGGTGATGAACCTTCGTGAGTATTTACACCCCAGTGTTTGCTTGATGAAGGCTAAGTCCACTTAGATACATAATTGCAGTCGCATAACGGGGTTGACTTGCTAGGCTGTCTTGGCGCCCCAGTGTCGGACAGCCGAGGGACGCAGATCGAATTGTTTAGAACATTCGGTCAACCAAGAGTTGCAAATTGTTTGCAATTGGTTTAGAGACCTACCAGATCGTGTTGTTGAAGTTATCAGCCTCAGCAAACGCGGAGACAACATGAGTTTTGATCTTGGCACATTATGACCGTATTTGATATGAGTCCGTATTCTTTATGGGGTAAAATAGTATGTTAAAATAGTGGGAGCTAATTAAACTAAAGACCATGTTAGTTAGTTAGTTAATGAATGTGTTCAATAGAAATTATATTAAAATATTAATTTCAAGTCTATCTTTTCTTGATTCTGATGTCGAATGGCACTTAAAATGTTGGTTGAAACGAACAAGTTGAATGGAGCCAATTTTCCTGACTGGTTAAGAAATCTGCGTTTGGTACTGCGATTAGAAAAGATTGAGTATGTATTGGATACATCACTCCCTACAGTCCCTGCTGAAGATTCTGAAGAGTATGCTCTGTTTGACAAAGCAGCCTATCAGAAATATCTTGATGATGCTGTTGCAGCAGAATGTGTTATGCTATCTTCTATGACTCCAGAGTTACAAAGACAACATGAAAATATGGGGCCCAACTAGATGCTAGAACACTTGAAGAGTCTCTATGACTCACAGTCTCAGACAATAGAGTATGAACTGTTGAGAGATCTTTTTAAGTGTAAGCTAAACGAAGGGGGTCAAGTGTCACAACATGTTTTGAAGATGATTGGATTAATTGAGAGGTTGGCTTCGATTGGAACGAAGCTGCCTGTGAATGTTTCTGTTAATCTAATCTTGAACTCGCTTCCTGGTTTCTTTGAGAACTTCATTGTGAATTACAACATGAATGGAACGAAATCAAGTCTCCCTGAACTTCATAATATGTTGAAGACGCCCAGTCGTCCTCCAAAGGTAAAGCTGTGCTCATGGTGGGCTCATATAGCAAGTTCAAACCTAAGGGTAAGAATATGCAGAAGAAGAAGGGTAAGACGGTTGCCGCCAAACCCACAGCTATGAAACCTAAAGGAGTTGTTCGAAAGAAGGCAAGATAGGCTGGCGATGTCGCCTCAATTGTAAGAGAAATGGACATTGGAAGAAGGATTGTACAGCCCCAGGGGGAGACAAGGCACAAGGTGTTGGCCCTGCTGGACAAGGTATGTTTGTTATTGAAATAAATATGTCTATAACTAATTCTCACTGTTGGGTATTGGATACCGCTGTGGCTCGCACATTTGTAATAATGTGCGGGGGCTAATTGTGTGAAAGGTTGGACCTTGGGAAGTAGATCTCGCGTTGGCAATGGAGCTAGAGTTGATGCAGCAACGTGGGGACTTATAGACTAGATTTACCTTCGTGCTTTTGTTTAGAACTTAATAATTGTTATTTTGTCCCGTCTTTGACGAGAAATATTATTTCTATCCCTATGTTAGACATTGAGGGGTTTTCCTCACATATTACCAATGGAAACTATGTTTTATCTTATAAAGGTTTTATTTGTGGAAATGCTTCACTTGTGGATGGATTGTATGTTCTAAACTGTAGCCATGAAATTTTCAATATACAAAATAAAAGAGCTAAAATAAGTAATCACAGAAATCTCACCTACTTATGGCATTGCAGACTTGGTAACATCAATGAATCAAGGATAACAAGATTGAGGAAATTAGATTACTTAGAACCATTTGACTTAGAGTCATATGGTGATTGCGAATCTTGCTTAAGAGGAAAGATGACAACCAAATCACTTTACGGGAAAAGTGCGTGCGAAGAGGTGCTTGAGTTAGTCCATACCGATGTATGTGGGCCTTTTCCAACTCAAGCTAAGGAGGCTTTCTTTATTTCATCACTTTTCTGACGATTTCTCAAGATTTGGGCATGTGTATCTTATGAAACATAAGTCCAAGCTTTTGAGAAATTCATGAGTACAAGTCGGTAGAGAAGCAACTTGAAACAAGTATTAAAACTCTTCGATCGGATCGAGGAGGTGAGTACTTAAGTAAAGAATTTCTAGATTACTTGAAGCTTCATGAGTCCATTCAGAATGGACACCTCCTAACGCCACAAATGAATGGTGTTCTTTGAGAGGAGAAATCGTGCCTTATTAGATATGGTTAGATCCATTATGAGCTTCTCCTCTACCAACATACCTATGGGGATATGCATTGCAAAGCTCAATCTACATTTTGAATAGAGTTCCATCAAAGTCGGTTGAAAACTCCATATGAGATATGGAATGGCAAGAAAGACTTAAACACACGCGACCACAGGGTGCCTGCGTATGTAAAGAAGTTGCTCACCGACAAATTGGAATCTAAAAGTGAAGTATTATTTTATAGGGTATCCTAAGGAAACAAGAGGGTACTACTTCTATCTTCCCGAGGAACATAAAGTAATTGTTTCGAATGCAACTTTCTCAAGAAGACTATGTCTACAAGGAACGAGTTGCAACAAGATAGAACTTCAAGAAATTCAAGAAGTACAAAATAATGTAGAGAATGACCCTTGTCAAATAACCTAGACAAGGATTCGGTGGGAGTATTTGATGATGATTGGGTACTTGAGTACGCCTTCCGGCCGATGGGAGTGTTGTGAGGATACTGCGAAATGCAAGACCCTCATGCACAACCAATGATAGATGACACAATAGTTGTGCATCATCCTATTCAAAATGATATTCCTGAAAGTTCTCAAGGTGGTGGATTGTCCAACACACAAACATCTTCTCAAAATCAAAATACAACAAACACTGAAACGCAGAATGTTCAACTCCGTAGGACCACTAGGACTCATCGTGCACCTGAAAGACTCAATCTCCTTGTTGAAACACATAATGAGATAGATATTCCTGATGATGATGAGCCTACTACCTACAACGAAGCAATATTAGACATTGATTCACAGAGATGGCAAGAAGCCATGGAATCCGAAATGGAGTCTATGTACATAAACCAAGTATGGAACTTGGTTGACTTGCCAACAGGGGTTAGACCCATAGGATGCAAATGTGTCTTCAAGAAGAAGATTGATGCATATGGCAAAATACAGACTTATAAAGCAAGATTGGTGGCTAAAGGTTATAATCAACGGCTTGGGGTCGATTATGATGAAACCTTTTCGCCTGTTGCAAAGATTAAGTCCATTCGGATTTTGCTTGCTATAGCTGCATACTATAATTATCATATTTGGCAGATGGATGTTAAAACTGTCTTCCTCAATGGTAATCTAATTGAGGAGGTGTATATGATACAACCAGAGGGTTTTACATCTAAGACTCAACCCAAAGCAGTATGCAAACTACAAAAGTCCATTTATGGACTGAAGCAAGCCTCAAGGAGTTGGAACATTTGTTTTGACAAAGCAATCAAATCGTTTGACTTTGTTAGAAGCAAGGAAGATCCGTGCGTTTATAGTAAACGCACAAATGAGAGCATTGTCTTTATTGTTATATATGTAGATGACATATTGATAATGGGAGACAATAAAGCTCTCATGCAATCAGTCAAAGAATGGTTATCCAGAACCTTCATGATGAAGGACTTGGGTGAAGCCTGCTACATTTTTGGAATTAGAATCTACAGAGATAGACCTAATAGATTGTTGGGGCTGTCACAGTCCGTATACATAGACAAAGTGCTAAAACGTTTCTCTATGGAACATTCCAAGAAATGGAATCTTCCTATGGATCAAGGCATCAAGTTGTCAAGGAAGGATTGTCCTTCCACGGTGCAGTAACTTGAACGCACGTAAGAGAATCTCATATGCTTCACTATAGGATCAATCATGTATGCCATGACCTGTACAAGGCCAGATGTGGCCTATGCACTTAGCATGACTTGCAAATTCCAGCAGAATCCTGGGGAGGAACACTGGAAAGCAGTCAAGAGTATTCTTAAGTATCTTAGACGAACTAAAGAATACTTCTTAGTCTATGGCGGACAAGAAGAGCTAGTAGCTACTGGGTACACTGATGCTAGCTTCCAGACAGATCTTGATGACTTCAAATCTCACCGTTATGCCTTCATTTTAAATGGTGGAGTAGTTAGTTGGAAGAGTTCCAAGCAAGCTACAACCGCCGATTCGTACATTGCCGATCTAAGTGGTAAAGAAGCTGTCGCGATATCCGAGTTCTTAAAGGAATTAGGGGTTGTTCCAAGTACCAGTTGTCCAATAACGATTTATTGTGACAACACTGGTGCGATTGCTCAAGCTAAGGAACCAAGATCAACGAATAGAAACAAACATGTACCAAGGAAATACCACATACTCAGGGAGATGGTGGAGACAGAAGAAATAAAGATAGACTATATTCCCACAGAAAATAATCTAGCAGACCCATTTACTAAACCATTAAGCTTGGTCAAGCATAATGGTCATTTCGAAAACATGGGCATTAGATACATTGATGATTGGCTCTAGGCCAAGTGGGAGATTGAAAGTATATATGTCCTAGAAACAATCATTTTAGGAGCACATGTACTTGAACACATTCATATTATTAATAAGATTAATATATACTTGACATTTGCAATTATTGAATTATTATTTGATTGTTTATATTATTCATTAATATGCATCCCTTGAACTTACATTGTCATTAATAGTGTGAGATATTAATGACAGAGTGTAGTTCTTAAAATAGCCTAGACTAATGATCATTGAGAATGAGATATCAATGATATATTATAAGTCGACATGTGGTCTGCATCACATTCTTAGAGAATGTAGTATATCTCACTTACTGCTAGCAATAGTTGCTAGTGATGTACACATGGATACTCTTAGAGGAGTATTGACATACCCTGCTGATAAACTATTTGTTATACATGTCTAGAGTATTATCGACGCGAGAGAGAAGTCCTTAGACTTGAGGTCAATATCGCATTGTTTATGGAGCAATGCACTTTGATCATGTCCTAAGCTCAAATGCCTTATAGGTTGAGACGCGACTTGTATTGGGTGCATTACGAAGTAGATTGAAGGTGGTAGTTGAGCCAAGAATAGGATTCATTCCTCGATTGGAATTTCGAGAGAACACTCAGCTTCTCAGAAATGTTAGGTCAAGTCATCATTGGCGCAAAGAGACATATCTAGGATATGGTCTAGTTGTCGACTAATATAGATGAGATAAAGTTATCAAGCCATTTGGATATACACTTGACAAATCTTAAGCTTGATCGAGTGTGTCGCGAATGAAAGGAATTTATCATCTCACATAGAGGTTTGTTTACTTGAGTCTTGTAAACGTACTTCACATATTGGGTCTGTCACCGGCGCCGTCTAGGAGTTCCGTGTGAACCTTGATTTGATCAAGTGCCGATGTGTGAAGGTCTAAAGGGTCACACTAAGTCGATTGTCTTTTCGGTCTAAGGGTATATTGAGATAATGTAAAATATCGGATTTTGAATCAAGATATTTTATTTTATAATAAATTATGGGATAATTTTCATCAAATGAAAATTAATTAATTAAGTTAAAATTAAGTCTTGGATTTAATTAGAACTAAAACGCGTCTGAAAATAAAGGAGTCATGAAACAAATGGGCCCAATTCGATCGCCCATCGAATTTGGATTTGGGTCAGGTCTTGAAGCCTGATCCAAATCTGATTTGGTTTAGGGTTTCCTCTACTATATATTTGGCAATTAACCCATAATTTCAAGAGAACTGATTTTCCACTTTCTGAACTTAGAGTTCAGGAAATAAATTCTCTCAAACCTCTGTCAAGATTTTCTAGCTTTCTTGGGCAAAGGAATATACCGAAGCAAGGCTTACACCCGGATTGACGATCGCGTGCGCACCTTTTAGTAAAGACTGTATTAAAAACATAAACTGTAAGTTTTTCTTTTATGTCTTTGCAGATTTGAATTATCGCATAATCATACCAGAAACGTTTGTTGGAGCAAGTAAGTTTACTCAAAATTTTAAACTTCCGCTGTGCCTTACTTGTATGTTTTACACCAACAAATTCCTACACACAGGGCCCCCGGAAAATGAAAATTTTAGGGGGCCTTTTTTTCATTTTTTATTTAGTATTAGCCAGAATTTACTGTAAAAGCTCATAATTCGCAGGTCTTAGCACAACTAAAGTAGGGGTCGATTAACTTGAAGTTGTATTAAGTTGTTATTTACAATTTAAAATAATTTCTAATTATTGAAATCGTATATTTACTTATATTAAGGGTCCATTTTTATGAATTAGAACAGGACCCCTAAAATATTTGAGACGACTATGGTTAAACATATCTCAAGATGTTTCAAATATCTTGTGAAATATGAATCTTTCAAATATTCTGCTTAATGTGAATTTTTTTATTTGAGATAAATAGTATTTATGTGCAATACTCAAGTTCACTATGCCACTAACCTCGGCCTGTTTCCTGTTGAAATGAGATGCATGGAAGAATTAATGCAAAATTAATTTGTTATAAATACAGTTGTGTAACACTCGAACATTTATAACACCTTTAATAACGGAACTTGTCTGGGATTAGTAGTAGAACATTTATAAAAGGTTTTAGTTCAGTTGCACTTATTGTTGTAACTTGCTCCAAATATAGGATTAATAAAAATAAAAGACAATTAACTCTACGTGGAACACAATATGCAGGTTATAATATTGTTGTTTCTTTTTGTTGTTGTTGGGATTTTGATGAAATCAGTAAATTCAGAAAAGTATATTGTTGGAGAAGGCTATGGCTGGTGTTCTGCTCCGTACCCTACTTACTACCAAGATTGGGCTAAAACTGTCAAGCTAAAAGCTGGAGATGAATTAGGTAAACTTTAATTTCATGTCATTTTTTAAAGAATTATCATCGATCAAGTGTTTGAAAGGATATAATGGTACTGAAAATTAGGGGGTGCATATAGATCGATTTGGTTAAGTTATGTCATTTACCAAAACAAATCAAACCAATTATGACGATTTTATAACTCCATAAACCAAATCAAACCAACAATAGTCATTTTTTCCAGCGAAGGGATAGAGGTGTTAATTGACTTCCTCTGAATATAATACCTACATCTAAATTACATACATTGAATATGATTCGTGAATTTATTTATCTTTTTAAAATGTTATTTTAGGTAGACCTTTATTGATGACTAATTATATACTTACCATTTTATTTGTAGAGTTTAGATTCCAAAAGCCAGACGATTTGTTGGAGATTGGGAAATACAACTATTATGCATGCAATTCCAACACTCCTTCCAGGCAGTATAAAGATAGTCCAGCAATAGCATTTTTGTTGGTACCTGGAGATTATTACTTCAAATCCAGCAACAATACCAATTGCATCAATGGCCAGAGGCTTTATGTAAACGTAGCAGCTCTAAATTAAGATGATGAGAAGCAGGATTAGATGGAGGTAGAATGTTAGATAAAAATAAGGATCACTGGCTTAAGCTTATTTCAGAATTAGACAATAACCAAAGACAGAATCTAGTAATGAGTAATGTGATCTTATTATATGCATACATTTTAATCTTCTTCTTTTTTTGCATAGTTTGATTCAGACGCAATAAGTTGAACTCATATAACCTGTCCTTGTAAATAATTATTGCATGTGAGAGATCGAGTATCTATATATTCCTTGGATAAAAATAAATGCAATGCCGATACATCATACTATGTATTACCAGAAAATCATTTTCTGGTTTATCGAAAAAGAATGTTAACAAATAAAAGAAATAAAGAAGCAACAACTAAAAACAAATACATATAGATATTTGGGCTTAAAAAAAAGACTAGGCTCTCTACTCTTGTGGCCAAAATTTCGCATTCTTCTGTAACTCAACATTAACACCATTTTCATCAGACTATATCTCCAGCACGAATCATAGTATGTCTTTTCCGAAGCCTGTGAGACCAAATAGAACAAAAGTCGTAAAATAACAAACATAAACATGACCTCAATCTATTAAGTTTCAAACCTATACTTACATGTAAGCATATCATACACATGAAATGAATCTCTTTCCAACGATGATGAAATCATGGTCCTTGCTAGATATCATCCCCGACTAAATCTAGCGAGGCTTCTAAGTAGTTGAGACTTTGAGCTATGCTCCAATGAATGCCTTGAGGCTTCAGAGGCTACTACACGCCCAACAACTCCTTCAGTTGCTCTTTACCACTGTATGTACAATCCGGCAGACAACTAAGCATCAGTAACAATAACGAATACATGCCGTAACACAGAAATCTATAAGGTGACTTGAGTTACTCTTTTTAGTTCATAATGCAAGAATCCAATAAATAATATTCCTTCTCTTTTACTAAATCACAGGCAGACGTGAGCAGCTTACTCAGACAAATTGAGTGAGCTCACCTTCTTAAATAAAAAATACTTGGTCCTCGTTCACATTGGCTATTAATTTCGCAAGAGATGGAGTTTACACAATACTATGTTATAACTTGCTAAGACCAAAAAATAGAGATGTCCCTATTCAGTGCTGCTAATGTAGACCAGAAGAACTAGTTGAAGCAGGCATAGAGACAAAGTTCTTTTTCCCCGTGTCGAAACTAAAGATGATTATCAATCATGTTCATGTAAGATCAATTCAGAATGTTAATATTGATAAACCTCTATCATAAAATTATTCTATTTCCATTTTTTATCCTCTGTCCTTTATGATAGGCCCGCTTAGCCTTACATACTAGTAGACACAATATTGCTTTATAGTCCCCTGTCATTTGATTTATGCTGCTATGTGTATTTTGTTTATCTTATTTACCTGCATTAGTTATTGTTTCTTTTTCAGAATTCGCTATCATGGCTTAGTCACTTTGTTTGTCTTATTTTGCTTGTGCTTTGTCTTGAGCTGAAGCCACTAGATAGAGGTAAGATCTGCGTACACTCTACCCTCCCCAGACCACATGTTGTGGGATTTCACTGGGTATGTTGTTGTTGTCCTTTATCAATATACACTGACGCTGCCCTAACCACTTAAGTGCTTTTACCAAATAACTTGAACTTACCCTTCCATAACATCACTTTATGCACCAAGCTCAACAGGACATATTTTGCGCTAGTTGGACATAATTCTGCGTTTGGAAAACATTCTTTATCAATTAGAACAAAGCAATTTGAGATTCGGCCACAGGATTACACTACAATAACTGTCTGGTCAGTGGACCTGTAAAGTAGACGATCTTTTTCTTTTGGATCATAAATAGAAGATTGGTTTAATAATAAGCTTCTCTGAGTCGAGCACCTTCCGTCCTCAGGATATTTTACCTCCCATGCCAAAATAAATAACACTAAATGTGTAGAGGCAATGTTAATTTATAAAGAGATCAGCAGACACTCAGAGGTACCTGTTTGAAAATGAAGGAATTATCTCTTCAAGAACATGGAGCACAATGGAGCTAGTGGTCTCATCACAAGAGTTTCGCCTGTCCTTGAGAACTGTAAATTAATCAAAATAGCCAGTCAATCACCACCCTTAAAATACAAAATTTCAAAAAGGATTGGAAAACAAGAGAAAGGGCACATATATTTGTAAAGGTGACATATTTCAAAGACTACCAGAAGATTTTGAATTATGCCAAAGTGATAGCAAAATCGCATTAAGTCTGACACTTCCCTGACAATCACTCAAGCTATCTCGAATCAATCATAACTTCGATGTTTAGGGACTCAATGATAAAAGTAACTTGGGTAAATTTACAAGCACTTTCCTTATAGAGATTACGAATGTTAGGATCCAGAGACGTCAATGTACCATATCACTGTATCAGCTTCTTACTCACTTAAGCATATTATCTTTAGATAATAACAACCATTCTAGAACCTGCATGTTCACAAATGAACCACTCATCGTACATAGATCATAAGTCTAAGATGCTTGGTTTTCATTTCTGCCATGTTTTATTGTAAATCTCAGTTTACTGTGTGTGCTGATGATTCTTTTTCCTTTTTAAAGAGTCTCTCCTTGTCTATGTTCATGTTCTCTTATTTATTATATTCAGGTGGAATATAAAAATTCTAATGAAACACACATTTCAACAGTTTATTTGACATTCCCATACAACAAAATTTTAACACCCACAAAGTGATGTATAGACATGGAAAATATGAAAAAACTAAGGCAGAAGTGGAGAATCTTCTAAAACACTAAAAAAGATATATTGTTTTCAGTGACTAACCAATTGGTTAGACTCAGAAGCAGAACGAGAGTTCAGTGTTCAAGTACCTTCATTTTTGGGATCTGAAATATTGCCTTGGAGATATGATACATCATCCTCATATAACTGTAACCCATCCAACTCAGCAAACTTATTCAACATACAGGCGACAAGACTATAAGCAACCATACTTGTTTCATCAGAACCTTCCTGGACAAGAAGATACTGATTTCTACTCAAGTTTTGACTGTGAATCGATACATCTTTTTCTTCTGAACACTCTGCCGATGTAAATTTTGGTGGTCTGCATCCCAAGTCCCCCGCAGTTCCTTTTTCCTCCATAACATTCCTGCCTGATCCTTTATTAGGCGAGAAATGTGTAGAAAATCTATGTTGATCTCTAATTGACATAGATGGGCATGAGTCCCTTCCTTCATGTTGGCCTATGCTTTTTAAATGGTAATCTATACCACTCATACTCGTTGCGTTTTCAGAAGCTTTTGATTCTAAGAATGACGAGGAATTGTCAAACCAATTGGAATGAACTGAATCTGTTTCATCCATATACATTGGCTCAAGTTTGACGCTCGACTTGAGTTTCGGTGAAAGCAGAGAGGATAAACCATCATCTCGACTAGCAGTGACCGGTGAGTGGGAATTGCTTTGGTTTATCTCGCCGACACTTTCTGCTTGATTATATGAGACTTTAGGATCAGACCTGCAATTTTGAGGAAGATCAGAAAGATGCTCATCTTCATCACCACCTTCATAATAACTTTCCTCTACATTCTCCATGTAAGCATTTGCAAAATCTTCACTGACATCACATTCAGTGAATAAATCCCAAACAATTTGTTTTATCTGAGCACTAATAGTCAGCACACATTCTACTTCTTCTTCTACCTCCTTATTTGAGTAGGTTTTCCTAGATGCATGCCTAGATGTTTTGTTAATAATAGCTAGACTTTCTAGTAAACTTTCAGGGATAGACTGCAAGTCGCTGCACTCGAGAAGATATTCAGTCAACAGTTTCTTCACTTTCACACGCAAACGAACACTATCTTTAACAGCTTTAGCATTAGAATCCAGCACAAGAGGCAAATTTCCCAGCTCCACAAAACTTACTTTATTTCTATCATTTAGAATCCTGATTGCTTTTACTATATCATTCTGCAATCCTTCTACATCTGCCGAAAGTTTTTGGAAAACCATCTGAGAGGGACAATAATCAAGTTCTGGTTTTAGCATTAAGGCTGCTACGGACAAAGCCTTGGCCAGGGGTTCTGGTGGTTCATCCCCTTCTTCATAGTCTGATAACATTTCCAATGATGTTCTCCTGATTTCTTTAACTAAACCTTTAATGCTCCAACCTATTCTTTTAGGCTGCATCTTAGGGATGTAACCCGTGACATCCCTCAGATTCCTATGCATTTTAGCCAAACTTAGAAGAGACAGCTCCTCAAGTCTATTCAGAACATAAATAGCAGAACTGCGAAAGGATTCTGAGGTAGAACAAGAAGCCCCATGATTAACACGAAAGTTTTGAGGATCTTTGAGGAGTTGAGAAATTTTCTTAATTCGAGTTTGACTGGAACCGTCATGTTTATGGAGAATTTTGGGAAGAAATTGCTTGATTATCCTTCTCATTTGCCAATTGGTTTTCTCAAAAGTAATTGAGCCGTCAGTTACAGTCTCTGCAATATAGCATAACCCCTTGTTGTTCATCTTATCAAGCATGGAATATATGCCTCTCAAATTCTCAGTTGAATTGGAGAGCAATGTGGCTGGCGCACCATGATATGTCCGTTCACCCTTATGCACTCCAAATGCCTTTGCAACAGAAGTTCGAATGTTCTCATAATGTAACTGTAATTAGGGCACAAAGAAAATATAGCAGCTTAGTTAGGGAAAACCGATTCAGTTTAGAAACAACAGATAATGTTCTATACAAACAAAGAAACAGGTATTTTCTGAAATATGGAGTGCATGATACTCGAACTCGTTTGCTTTAAAAGTTACATGTGAACAGTATCATTTGGATTAAAAAAAACGAGAGAGATACAGTAGGGATGTTTTATTAACTTTGAGTTGCAGCATGTCATTACATCAGCAAGCATTAGAAATAACACTTACATCATCTTCTCTAAGCAATGATTCAGGTAAACTCCTGCAAATACAGACAAAAGAGTAGAGGTTTAGTTTGAAGTGCAAAACATTACTTGAAAAACAACTTGCAACCTATGCTAATGCAATATGAATCCAGAAAACACTATGCACAATCAAGTTATCAGCTATAAGAGCAACCCGTGTACTACGGTACTGTACACTTTTAATAAGTATATAGAAAGAGTATCAGAAAGGAACTTTGTCGAGAAAGCAAAATTCTTTAAAAGAACCAAGTCAAGGAAATAAATTTGCTGCTTCATCATCAAATATAATAGAGAGCACTGTTGTAGTCGGTGTTTTTCATATTTCTGTATATCCAACCTAAAAAAGAAGTACCAACTGCACCATCTCTACAATATTTAACACCGTATGAGCCTTAATAGATGTGTGCATTAAGTCTAATACTTTCCATGTCCTTCATTTTCTTTCCCTTCTAAGCATTCTCCCTGGCTGGCTAATAAAGGGGTTCATAACACTTATCTTGTCAGCTCAGAACAGATTTACTGTCTTTTTTTTTTCTGGTGAAGCTACGATTTTACGTGATGGGAATAATCCAGTATACAAATTGTACACCAGAAGGTAGAGACGTATTAATTTTTGCATTGAATCGCAACTCACTTCACTTCTATCATAACCTGGTCTAGGAAACATCTTTTATGTGGAATAACAAGTGATTGTAAAATTCTGATATTTGTGCATTATTGTACAGTTTATCCTTGGTATTGGCTTTTTCAGTAATTTACTTTTGTTCTTGGACTTGCTGAGGTGTCACATTTAAATATATTAGTATATTACTAGCCTAAGAAAAATGCAATCCACATTTGTAGAAGCTGATTCTTTTTATGACAAGGGAACCAGCAGTCGTTAACATTAAGGGTGCGCACAGGGTAGAAGCTGAATTTAAGGACCACATACACATGTCATCGTTCATCTCATTTCCAAATATCAGATTCAGAATTCCATGAGCAACATAGACCATCATTGAAATATGATTCATTACATTATGGTCTGCAAAGCAATCGATGAAAGAATCTCAACATTCAGTATATGTAAAATACAACTTTTACTTGGTGATCCTTAATATGAGTTCCCTAACTAAGTCAAAGCTAACAAAAGAAGGAAATGTCAAAGGGAGATTCCAGAAAACTATAATGAAAAAGAATCTCAACATTCAGTAGATGTAAAATACAACTTTTACTTAGTGATCCTTAATATGAGTTCCCTAACTTAGTCAAAGCTAACAAAAGAAGGAAATGTCAAAGGGAGATTCCAGAAAACTATAATGAAAAAGAATCTCAACATTCAGTATATGTAAAATACAACTTTTACTTAGTGATCCTTAATATGAGTTCCCTAACTTAGTCAAAGCTAACAAAAGAAGGAAATGTCAAAGGGAGATTCCAGAAAAATATAATGAAATTGACAGACATCGCATTCCAGTGCCCTTGCAGTCAAACAAAACAGTCAATTTTGCAAATATTCAACAATACGAAAGCTGTGCAACTGCTAAAATGTATTTTCTAGGGAGAGATTTGTATTCACCAGGATAATTATACAAGAGGGCAGAAGAAGAGCTTTTTTATTAAAAAAAAATACAGAAAAGTTAAAAGAGAAATAAAGTTCTCACATATGACCGGGAGGTTTTAGTCGTTCCATCCTCTTTTGCTCTCTTTCGGATAAATGCAAATCCATTAACCACCTGCAAAATTAATATTCGTATGCCTAAAATAATACTCAATAATGATTATTCCCACAAACACTTTGTACTGCATTACTGATACACTGAAAATTGCACCCTAATTCAATTTTATATGACACTCTAACCACTTTAGAACATCCTAAAATGTTTGACATTATTCTCTCTCTACGCAATTTTCATGAATGTCGACAAATTTACAAAATTAAAATTCATTAAATTCTTCTTCTTTGTTTTGCCAGGTAAATTTAATCAGTGTAAAAACTGCACAAAGGTTTGTGCACGTACTTACACAAATTACTCATATTTTAATCTTTTGTCTGTCAAATTAATATTTCGGCTCTTACCTTAATATTTTCTCCACTGTCACTAATATAATATGCAAGTCAATTTCATCTCAAACGGGCTAGAGCTTTCTAGGTAAGAGCGCAGCCCGATTGTGTGGGTTAGCATGTCAAGAATTCAAACCTTGTCACAACAAAAACATGGTATTTAAGTGGAAAAGGGGTCGAACTACTGGCCCTCAGGGATTTCTCGGTTATTAAGAAAAGTCAAATCTCATCTCTAATTTGTGGGATTTCACTGGGTATGTTGTAATCTCATCTCTAACTTCATATTCAATCAAACAAAAAACAAATCCAATCACACGCAATCATATAAAATGAGACCGGGAGAGTATTAAACAAAGAAAGGTACAATCAAATTGGAGAGGATCATCAATATAGCGCTAACATGAAAATTCAACTTTAGTATACTTCCAACGAAGAGTTAAAACTGATGCTCCAGAAAAGAAAAGGCTTACCTTCTCTTGAGCCTAAGTTCCTTCTCTTGCTGCTTCAATTGAGATGCTAATACTTTACAATCATCCATGTAGACCTCCATATTATCCTATTTTTAAGAACACAAAAAATAGATTTAACCTTTAATTCAATTCTTCAACTAAATGACTTTAAAAAAGGCCTTCTTTAGTCATTTAGATTTTTGAAGGGAGTCTTTGAGTAACTGATAAAGTTGTTGCTATGTGACCCGTAGGTAATGGGTTCACAGAAATGTGGGATAAGTTTGCGTACAATAAACTCTTGTGGTCCGGCCCTTTCACGGACCCCCGCATAGCGGGGCTTAGTGCACCGGGCATCCCTTTTTAGGGCTCGTTTGGTACAACTTATTAAAAAGAGCTTTTAGAAGTAGAGCTTTTTATCAAAAAGTGATTAGGTGTTTGGTTGTCAATAAAAAGTGTTTTTGTATTAAAGACAAAAAAGTTATAAGCCAAAATTACCCCTACTCAAGAAGCCCAAATTTTGGGCTTCTTCCAAAAGTGTTTCTGGAACCCAAAAACACTTTTGGATTTGTCAACCAAACACTCCAATTAAAGGTCAAAAGTGCTTTTGGCTTTCCAAAAGCACTTCTGGCCTTTGGAAAAGCCCAACCAAACGGGCACTTAGTCATTTAGATTTTCCGGCGAAGGGCGTTAATTGACTTCCTCGGGATAAGGATAGCTTCAATAAGCAAGAAAATTGAAACTTTTTTTGGCATATAAGTCCAAGTAATTGTGTTGGGAAAAAAATAAAATGAAATCAAAATACAAACGTATACTTAAGAATATAATAAAACTCGCAAAAATGTGATAGTTTAAGTGTGTTTTTATCATTAACTCAATTAGGACAACTTTGAGGCATTATATTTGTGTCTTACCTTTAAAATTATTGTGAAAAAATCGATAAAAAGAAAAACTTACAATTTGATTCCGTGGAGAAAGAGAACTTAGGACTTAGCGGTAGAGAGAGATGAATAGGAGGACAGCGGCGAGGAAAGTTGAGAAGAATTAGAGAGTGGGTTGAGTTTGAATTTGGGTCAATTTATTTTCTGTTTATCCAACCCGCTAACAAGTAACTTGGGCTTGGCCCAAGATCCTTGCAAGGTTCCAAACTATAGCCATACTTTCTACTTGAACTACATGACCTTGATTTTTGAAAAGCCGTCACTGCCGCTCAAATCATGAGTTATGGTTACGTTTTAATGCTTTACAAATCCTGAATATATCTTTTAAACATCATTTCCAAAGTTTTCTATAGAAATATATTTTTCGATTGAAATAGGTTCCTTCATACCAAATAGACAAATGTTAAAATTAAACATATATGTAAAAAAAAAACATAAGTTGGTTAAATTATATTAGAGCCCGTTTAGATGGTCAAACCAACTTATAAGCCCTTTTTAGCTTATTTTAGTGTTTGGGTACAAAACTTAAAGTTCCGACTTTAAGACAGAAAGTGCTTAAAGTCGGTCATTTATAAGATTACTTTTGTATCCCTTATATTTTATTCTAATTCTCACACTACCTTCTCACCAATAAACACTTTTATCCAAACACTCAACTGCTTATTTATAAAAATAACTTTCAACACTTAAAATTTCTAAAAGCACTTTATACATAAAAGTCATTTTTTAAGCCCATCCAAACGGGCCCTTAGTCTCAACATAAGAAGCCCTTTATATTAATTTCAATATGTGAAACTCTGTTACTATTTAATATTATACATGTGATGAACTTGCTAAAAAGTCTATGTTTACTTATAGCCAAAACACACTCCTCTTCTACCTTCCACACTGTTGAACTGCACAATCTGTGCAGTTTAATGTATTGCATGCATGATTCGACACATGTGGATTGATCGATGTTAAGCTAGAGTGAAGAAGAAGGAACGAGAATGAAGGAAAGTGGGAGATAATGTTGTGGAAGCTTTTCAATTTTCATTACTAAACTCAGATGCACAAATGCCTTATTTATACAAGCCAACTTCACTAATCACTAACTCATTAACCATGATTAAAAGCCAACACAACTAACCAACTAACTGACTATAGTTAAGTATTAATAACTAACTAATTGCTAAGAAAAGATTTTTGACACCTAGCTTGGATAACAAATAATGGTGTTGCCCTTGTAGCAATCCTTTTGTGAGCAAATCCGATGGCTGCTCTGCAGTAAGAATATGCTGCGTAGACACTAACCCATGCTGCACCCTCTCCCGTATGAAATGACAGTCGATATCGATATGCTTTGTACGCTCATGGAAGACCGGATTTACTGCGATCTAGATGGCTGACTTACTATCACTGTATACAGGGATTGGTTGCTTCACATGTATTCCAAGCTCAGAAAATAGCCCAGAAATCCACACGACTTCAGATACTGCAGAGGCAAGACTCTTGTACTCTACCTCTGCCGAGCTTCTCGATATGGTATGTTGCTTCTTGGACTTCCAGGAGATAAGGGAAGATCCAAAGAATACTAAATAACTAGTGACTGATCTCCTTGTATTGAGACATGATGCCCAATCTGCATCACAGTAGGCAGATAAAACTGTAGAATCCTCAGCTGGAAGGAAGATCCCCAAGCCTGGTGCTTGTTTCACATATCGAACTATTCTCTCTGTTGCTGCCATATGTGAGACTTTAGGTTTTTGCATATACTGACTGAGACATTGAACTGCAAATGCTATATCAGGTCTTGTATTAGTTAAATACAGCAGTCTTCCAATTAGACTTTGATACTCAGAAGAATCAGCTAAAAGCTGATCAGTAACTGTCTTTCTAGGTTCAACTGTTTCTCCAGGATCATTTGGCTTGTCTCTCAAGTGCTGATCATATGCATAAGATGTTAATTTTGCATTCCCCTCCATGGAGACCCTACTGGCTTGGCTCCTGTCAACCACATATCAACAATTAACTCTATAGAGTATTTTCGTTGATGCATCACAATTCCATTCTTGTTTCTAGCAAACTCAAATCCCAGAAAATATGTTAACTCACCCAAGTCTTTAATCTTGAAATGCTTCTGCAATATTCCTTTGGTCTCAGCAATAAGTGTCTCATCATCCGTGTGATGAGTAAGTCATCCACATACACCAATATCACTACTATTTTTTCATTCACCTTCTTTGTGAGAAGGAAATAGTTTAGGTGACTCTGAACAAAACCAGCAGCCTGTAGGGCAGTAACCAGCTTGATGTTCCACTGTCTTGAAGTCTGCTTCAATCCATATAGAGACCTAAGTAGTTTACACATTTCCTTTGTCTATGTGTCACTCCCTGTGGTATGCTCATATATATACTTCTTCATTTAGATCCCATTGCAAGAAGACATTAAATACATCCATTTGATGTATACTCCATCCCCTTAGCTGCAGCTATAGATATAACAGCCCTCACAGTGACCATCTTGACAATATGTGAGAAATTGTCTTGATAATCTATTCCTTCCCTCTGATTATATCCTTTGACAACCAACCTTGCCTTGAACCTTTCTATCTCACCAGTGGCCTTGTACTTAATCTTGTACACCCACTTACAGCTAAATGCCTTTTTCCCAGTGGGCAAGTCTACAATCTCCCAAGTATTGTTGTCCTCAAAAGCTTTAATCTCTGTCCTCATAGCTTCAACCCATCTCATGTCTCCTGCTGCCTCAGAATGGATATTTGACAGAGTCTGAAGGTGATACAAAATCCTTCATCCAAGTGGGAGGCCTTCTCATCCTGAGGATCTCCTTGAGACATCATCATTGGCACTCTGTGTATATCCATGTTGGTCATCATCTATGCATGAAGGAACTCTTTGATTCTCCTCAGGTGATTGATCATTATTGACATTCTGTGTATCTCCATGTTGGTTTTCATCTGTGCAAGGCAGAATATTTGTACATGCATTAATATCAGAAACCATTTCAACGTGATCATTATTGTTAGAGCCATCTGTGTTGTCACGCCCCAAATCGATGGGCCGCCGTGACTAGTGCCCTACTTGGACACACGTATACGAACATGTTAAATACAATCAGATTGAATCTCAGGACAATGTAGAAATCTGTAAAAATAAGCTGCTGACTCATAACGCTACACATCAAAATGAACATGTGGATTGTGGTGAGACGTTTAGCCCGGTGGTCAAGCCGGCTACCATTCGCATTGTGCTTAGCTTGACGCTTTCAAAATCATGGCTCATTCATCAGCTAGATGTGAAGAATGTTTTCCTACATGGTGATCTTCAGGAGACAGTGTTAACTCAGGGTTTGAGCGGCAGTGACGACTTTTCAAAAATCAAGGTCATGTAGTTCAAGGAGAAAGTATGGCTATAGTTTGGAACCTTGCAAGGATCTTGGGCCAAGCCCAAGTTACTTGTTAGCGGGCTGGATAAACAGAAAATAAATTGATCCAAATTCAAACTCAACCCACTCTCTAATTCTTCTCAACTTTCCTCGCCGCTGTCCTCCTATTCATCTCTCTCTGCCGCCAAGTCCTAAGTTCTCTTTCTCCACGGAATCAAATTGTAAGTTTTTCTTTTTATCGATTTTTTCACAATAATTTTAAAGGTAAGACACAAATATAATGATGCCTCAAAGTTGTCCTAATTGAGTTAATGATCAAAAACACACTTAAACTATCACATTTTTGTGAGTTTTATTCTATTCTTAAGTATACGTTTGTATTTTGATTTCATCTTCTGTTTTATTTTTTTCCCAACACGATTACTTAGACTTGTATGCCAAAAAAAAAAGTTTTAACTTTCTTGCTTATTGAAGCTATCCTTATCAAGAGGAAGTCAATTAACGCCCTACACCCCTTCGCCAGAAATGACTAAGTACCCGTTTGGTTGGGCTTTTCCAAAGGACAGAAGTGCTTTGGAAAGCCAAAAGCATTTTTGGCCTTTAATTGGAGTGTTTGGTTGACAAATCCAAAAGTGCTTGTGGGTTCCAAAAGCACTTTTGGAAGAAGCCCAAAATTTGGGCTTCTTGAGTAGGGGTAATTTTGGCTTATAACTTTTTTGTCTTTTATACAAAAACACTTTTTTTATTGACAACCAAACACCTAATCACTTTTTGATAAAAAGTTCTACTTCTAAAAGCTCTTTTTAATAAGTTGTACCAAACGTGCCCTAAAAAGGGAAGCCCGGTGCACTAAGCCCGGCTATGCGGGGGTCCGTGGAAGGGCCGGACCACAAGAGTGTATTGTACGCAAACTTATCCCACATTTCTGTGAACCCATTACCTACGGGTCACAGAGCAACAACTTTATCAGTTACTCAAAGACTCCCTTCAAAAATCTAAATGACTAAAGAATGCCTTTTTTAAAGTCATTCAGTTTCACATTTAGTTGAAGAATTGAACTAAAGGTTAAATCTATTTTTTGTGTTCTTAAAAATAGGATAATATGGAGGTCTACATGGATGATTGTAAAGTATTAGCATCTCAATCAAGCGTGAGAGAAGGAACTTAGGCTCAAGAGAAGGTAAGCCTTTTCTTTTCTGGAGCATCAGTTTTAACTCTTCGTTGGAAGTATACTAAAGTTGAATTTTCATGTTAGCGCTATATTGATGATCCTCTCTAATTTGATTGTACCTTTCTTTGCTTAATACTCTCCCGGTCTCATTTTATATGATTGCGTGTGATTGGATTTGTTTTTTGTTTTGATGGTGTTTGATTGAATATGAAGTTAGAGATGAGATTACAACATACCCAGTGAAATTCCACAAATTAGAGATGAGATTTGACTTTTCTTAATAACCGCAAAATCCCTGAGGGCCAATAGTTCGACCCTTTTTCCACTTAAATACCATGTTTTTGTTGTGACAAGGTTTGAATTCTTGACATGCTAACCCACACATTTGGCCTGGTATAAGAGGTTTGCTGATTTTGTTTCGACTATGGATTTTTCTCACAGCAGGTGTGATAATTCATTGTTCATATATGCCGGGGTTCTTCCATGGCTTATATATTGTTATATGTGGAATTGCAATCTATTATGACAATGCTCAGTTCATATTTGTTAGGCGCATTTTATATACACTTTTTTAGTCATTTTTAGTTAGTATTTTACTCATTTCGTTTGTGTTTAGTATAGTATTAGGGTCGTTTTTCTTTCTTTTGAGTCACAACGGTCCTAAATGGAGAAATGACGAAAAAAAGATGAAATTAGCATAATTGAGATGGAATTGCACAATAAAAGGCCAAGAAATGAAGCCTAAGAAGTCCCGGGAAGTATAGAATAAATCAGACGAAGTCCGAAAGAGAAAATGACAAAAAATCAGAAAATCTGGGCCAAGGACGTTGCAGGCACCGCGGTGTCGGACTGCAGGACCGCGGTGCCATAATTATTGAGAAGTCGCAGTACTTTCGGCACCGCGGTGCCATTCTGAAGGACCGCGGTGCCGACGTGGAATTTTGCAGATCCGAGCCAAAATTGGACAAGGGTATAAGGGTCCAAAGCAATATATTTTACAAGTATAAAATCCTATACCCTAGGTACATATTTTCTATTATATTTTGGGGGAGAAAAAAGGAGGCTACAACACAAGATTGGAGACAACTTTGGTTCAAGTTCTTTTTCCTTTCTCTTTTATTTATTTCTGTTTATGTTGGATTTTGTATTAGTTCTTAGCATGTCAATGTCTAGGAGCTAATTACTTTATTTAGGGCTTTCCTACTTGAAACTCTATTTCATGAATTAATGCATTAGTTTGATCTCTTCTTCACTTGATTAAGATTTATTTAAAATTGGTATGAATGTTTGATAGTTAACTGGGCATTAATTATCATAATCTATATGATTTCGAATCAAGAACCGAGAGGAGAGATTTGGATATGCTGTAATTGAATAGACATAGGTTAAAATCGCCGACGAAAGTACCCCGATACTTTTGTAGCATTATATGTTATTGTTCTTAATCCTCATATGTGGTAAATCTTATCATAGAAATATAGAAGAGTTCTGCATTGAGGTTGAACGATTATATATCCTAACCGGAATATAAGACAGTCTAGTTAACTGCTATCTTAACGTAGAAGAAGTCATTCTAGTTGCATTAAGGATTGAGAAGAGTGGATAGTCGAGGATATTGGAAGCCCTATTTCCATCATAACTGATTTAAACCAAAGTATTATCATAATTAGTTTATTTTCTGTAATTACTTGGTCTTAGTAGATAAAAATACAAACAAATTAACATTCACCAAATAGAAACCATATAATAGATAATCGGTACTTGATAACCAGTCTCTGTGGACGATATTCGATCTTACAGACTATATTACTTGTAACGATACGTACACTTGCGTGAGCACGCGAAAATCGCCCAACAATATTGTGATAATATAAGTGTCATCTACCTTTCTGCCATCTACCTTTCTGGAAATCCAGTTCCGCATCAGCGTATTAAACACATAGAAATGGATATTCACTTTGTTCGAGAGAAGGTAGTCAAAGGACAAGTACACATCTGCCATATTCCTTCAAGATATCAGATTGCAGACATCTTTACAAAGGGTCTTCCCTCGGTCCTTTTTGAAGATTTTAGAGACAGTCTCAGCGTACGAAGACCGTCCGCTATGACTGCGGGTGTGTGTTAAAGTATACAGTGGGGCCCCTTTTCCCTTTCCCTTTCCTTTGTGTATTTGATGAATATTAGACTTGAGTTTGTACCTTAATTAGTAGTGTAATATTACCATAATTGTAAAGTTAGTATTCTTATAGAATAGGGATTCCTAGGTAGAATAGAAAGAGGGTCTTACTTATAACTTGTATATATATGTCTTTCATTAATATGAATAATGAAGGAATTTCGCCTTTTGCCCCAATAATGAGTTGTACGTAGCTAGATTCAACTGTCACTTTCACTTTACTACACTCATGTGAATTCTTGTGTTTCATAGTACATGGGCTAAGAACGGTCAAAGATCATTCTTCAATTAGTAATGTTTTTCACGGTCATGATGATCATAATTCTGTGGTTGCAAATTATCCTTCACATATATTTTCTTTTGCATTATGAAAGTTTGGCCGTAATCGAGATCTTTCTAAGCCCTCTTTTGATTCACTTGTTTGATTAACGATATAAATTCAATTCGAGTACTCTACTTGTTTGATATGTCGACATTTGGTTGACACATCGTTTAAATCATGTTCAGATAGATTAAACTACATATAAATGACGTAAACAATAGACAAATGTGCAAGAAAAAGCAGTATGATCGCGGTTTAGCGTAAATGATAGTAGACAAATGTAAAGAGAAAGCAGTATGATCGTGGTTTCAACAAATAATAGACAAATGTCTAAAAGAGATGCTAACATAAGAAAAAATATTCTAGAGAAAGCTTAATAGTGATTGTTCTTGTATGGGTCAGAATGTGTTCGCGACAGGTGGATGAATCCGGAGATTATACTCCCGACAAGGGACAAACATGTTTCAATAAGCATTTCATAGAGTGAAGGATATTGGCGATCATATTGTCAAAATAATACTGTCTAAAAAAAATAATTCTCAAAATAGTATTCTTTCAATAATAATTCTCATTTTACTATCATCTTGCCACGGGGATTGTGATGACACATATACATTGTATGGTGATTACAGACAATCAATCAAAGATGTTATCAATTTGTTGACACACTTGAACTGATTTGGGGATTAATTAACACAACAAACTAAGATGACGGAGTTAAGAACCCAACAACTTCTTCATCCATGAATAAATCATCAGTTTTCCTAATTGCAACATGAACCAACACCACAACAACCCCGACCGCTAGCGATATCAAATGATTTGAAGTAGCATGAGTCAACAACAACAAACCGAGAGTAATAACCGCGAATACAATCAGAACCATACGATCAGAAATCAGACGGTTAAAAATCACTAAGGGCTCATCACGGAGGAAATACAGGAATAACCAAACGCCCATTAAAACATTGAAGACGGTAAGCATGTGCCATAGAAGACTTGGGAAGACTATTCCTAGCACTATTAAGGCGTAATTCATGTGAAAATAGGAGATATTGGTTTTGATTCGTGAAATTGCATCGTTGATGCTTGAAGGAAGTTTAATGGAGTTGAGATTGAACATATCTTTCCATGGACGCCGAGTACCTAAACCTTCCTTTATCACATCTTTTGCTCTACGGACGTTTACCGGACCCGATGATGACGTAGGTATTGTGCCGTAATTCGTCATTTTTTGCTAAATAGAGAGGATTTACTAATAAAAAAAGACGAATAAGATTGTACATGTGGCATCACAATCCACGTGGTAAGATGATAGTAAAATGAGAATTATTATTGAAAGAATACTATTCTGGGAATTATTTTTTTAGACAGTATTATTTTGACAATTTGCTCGATATTGGCACATCTAACTTAAGAAAGAGGGACATTCGTTTACGTTTCATATTCATTAGGATCAATGCCAATAGAAGAAAATATAAGTCTTACATACATTATCTACTAATTAATCCCCACGATGCCGACTCAATCCGTTGTGGATGAGTTTAACTAGGCTATAACGGATAGAATATATGCAAATATATTCTTTTGATATAATTAGTGATTTTGTGTATCTGTAATTATTGTAGCAATATTTTATATTAATTAGGTAAATATATTTAATTTCTGTAATTATAGCTTAGGATTACTATTGTATATCATGTATATAAGCTAATTACATTAATGAAAATGAGCAAGAGATTATTCTTTTTCATGGTATCAGTAGTCTAGTGCAAAATTTTCCTTCCCCCTACTACTTATGCCGCCCTCTCTCGGCCATCCCTCCCTTTTAATTTTTTTCCGCCACCCTAATTTTCCTCTTATTCCTCCATCATGTCTAACACAAAGAATACCTTTCATAATGTTCTTGCCGTCTCCAGCATCAAGAACACCATCTCAATCGTCCTTGAAATGGAAAAAGTCCAATACGCGACATGGGCATAACTTTTTAAAATTCAAGCAAGGTCTCATAGAGTCCTCCATCACATCGTCAAAACAAAAAAATGCAAGGAGAATGTACCTTCCACCGATGATGAAATAGAGTTATGGGCAACTCTTGATGCTACGGTCCTCCAATTGATTTATTCCACCATCTCTACGGACCTCTTACAAATAATTATCGAACCCGACGCCACGATAATGAAAGCTTAAAATAGATTGCGTGATATATTCCAAGATAATAAAAATTCTCAGGCCATATCCCTTGAGCAAGAATTCTCTCACATAAATATGAAGGATATTCCGAATGCCTCCGCCTATTGTCAAAGACTCAAGAAATTATCGGATCAACTCAAGAACGTCGGCGCGCCCGCACAAATGACCATTTTGTTCTTCAGAAGGTTGCGGGACTCTCAAAGGAGTATAATGGGGTTGAAACTCTTCTTTTCCAAAGCAATCCTCTCTCACCGATCTACCAAGCATGTTTCATGCTTACTCTAGAAGAAGCACGATTAGCTAAAACGCCGCAACCGGAGACCATTCAGCCATGATGGTGGCCACGTCTCGAGAAACCGATGACTCTCAATCATTCTCTGAAAATTATGGTCAAAATCGTAGCAACGAGGTGGAAAAAAGAAGCATGCTTGGGCCAGTGGGCAGTGGCTTATGCCGCCATGTCCTTACCCTACACCAAACTGGGCCAGGCCCAATGAAAAGAAGCAACAGCAGAATACCCCAGTTGGGCCTCAACAACATCCAGCCTGGCAACAGTCTGGTCTGCTTGGGCCTTGGCCACAACAAGTTTTCATTGTTGTGGGCCCAATTGTTTCCCCAACTCATACGAATATCGAGGCAGCGATACATACACTTGAGCTAAATCCTTCGGATATAAATTAGTACATGGATACGTGTGCTACTTCTCATATGACATTCGCGCAAGGCAATCTCTCGTCGTATTTCAATGTGAGAAAAAATCATCGCATAATTGTTGGTAATGGTCATTCAATTCCAATTAGTGGTTATGATCATTCAATTCCAATTCGTGGTTATGGTCACACAAATTTATCTCCCCCAAACCCGCCTTTAGCCTTGAAAAATATCCTTCATGCTCCTCAATTAATTAAAAATTTGATGTCTGTTCGGAAATTTACAACTGATAACTCAGTTACTATTGAATTTCATCCTTTTGGATTTTCTGTGACGGATTTCTGGACGGGGATATATCTAATGAGATGTGATAGTTGGGGCGAGCTCTATCCCATCACCACCACCATTACCACAAAACAAGTCACACTGTCAACGTTTGCCACTTTAACACCTTCCTTATGGCATGCACATTTGGGTCATCCAGGGGCGTCTGTTTTTTCTCCCTTAAAACATTAAATTTATTGAGTGTAATAACGCTCTTAGTGCTAATATTTGTCCTTCTTGTCCGCTTGGGAAACATGTTATTGCCTCAAATTCTAGTACTATATTGCCATTTGACATTATACATAATAATCTTTGGACGGCTCCCCTTTTGAGCTCATCGAGCCACCGTTATGATGTTTTGTTATTGGATGATTATTCTATTTGTTTGTGGACATATCCGTTATCTAAAAAGTCTCAGGTTTATTCAACATTCCTATCATTTAGAGCATTCATCCGTACTCAATTTGAATGGAAAATTAAGAACATTTAATGTAATGATGGACCATTTAGGAAATTTTGTAGGGTTAATGGTATATTTTTTCGGTTTTCATGTCCATTACGTCATCACAAAATGGAAAAGCCGAGAGAAAAATCTGCACCATCAATTTTGTAGGGTTAATGGTACATTAATGAAAATGATCAAAGAATTATTTTCTTTCAATAACTTTTGTGGAAGTTATGATTTGACTTTATGGTCACTTTAAGCCCCATCAGGTCAAGGTCTAGTCAGGTATGACTCAACAGAGGCAACATAGGTCACAACACTTGAGCACATTCCGATAAGTTTGTTCCTATCCACGAAGGTCTTTCGTGAGGATCCACAATGAAGGTACGCCTAGCTCAGGAGCGATGGTAACGATCAAGATAAACTCTGTTGTAACCGTTCTCGAAGAATCTAAGATCCTCTATAATTTTGTAGTTGTGCATGTAATTGTTATAACGTTCATATACGGATCATTAAGAGAGGCGTATTATACGAAAAATGTTACTTAGGATTAGTCTTTAAATTCAATCCTTCCCCCTCGCTTGTACCCATCTCGTTTTCATTATTACTACTGCATTACTCTCAGCTTTGTAACACAAAGTTCTTACTCTTCCGGCAACGTTGCTCGACAATATTGCCGAAGACAACCTAATAAGATATATCTACTCTCTCGCTTAAATCACTAAAAACAAATTCAATTGTTCTTCTAAATCACAGATTTAGGGGAAACAATTCTTGTAATCAATTAACCTAAGATTCAGCTAAAGAAAGTGAAATTAAGGTAAATCGTGCTAATGTACGATGATTACTCCTTTCATCCCAATTTATATGATGTACTTTAACTGAACACAGAGTTTAAGAAATATAGAAAGTCTTTTGAATCGTGTGGTCTAAAATAAGTTAATAGTATTGGGTGGTTATATATCATCTCGTTAAACGTAAAATAAAAGTTTAAAGTTAAATTATTGTCAAATAAAAAAATGTATCATCTTTTTTAAACGGACTAAAAAAAAGTGTGTCGGATAAATTGGGACGGAGTTAGTATTATATTGTACTATTATTATGGATACTAGAGCAATGATCCATACTCCACCGATTATATTCGATTGCTAATGTTTAGGCACTTATAGTAAGACACTAACACGTGGCTTTCTTTTTCACGAATTGAGTTCTGATTGTTTAAATATCTCTATGTGATGTGATAATGAAATACGGATAAAGACTAATATGTAATCTAATTAAAACTAAACATGAAATATTATTGTCTTTCAGTCTCTTATAAGTGGTTACAATAGTGAAATATAACTAATTTGTGCTTTTAGCTTAACAAGATTGTTAACAAAACCTATTATGTATCCTTAAGGGTAGGGCTGTGCAAATTAACGGTTAAATAAATAATCCAAATCGATTATTGGGTTATTGGGTTAATGGTTTGGATTAATGGGTTATTGGTTCGGGTATTGGGTGATGTCAGGTTATTGGGTAACAGTTCTGGTCTCGGTTTGACCACTTTTATTAATGGGTGAACTGATAACTCGATAATCATTTATTTAATTATAATTATACCCTTCCATATATAAATTCACTCGCCTAAACTTAGGGTTCACTACTTCACTCTTTTTGGAGGTGTCAGCCCACACTAGGCCTGACAATTGGGCGGGGGCGGGTGCGGATACCCCCCTCCCCCATACACGCCAGAAAATTTTATACCCGCCACCTGTGACGGGTACAATTTCAACATCCATACCCGCCTAGACGGGTATATTCTTAAATCCACACCCGTTCCACCACCCAAGTGGATATCTGTCACCCGCCAGCCATATCAATGACATTAACATAAATGGTGCAAATGAAATAACCCCAAGTGCAACAGCATAACCAACAATAATCAAACAACTATAGTTAACAAATGACAAAAACAAAGTTGATCCAAGAATTGCCAACTTTCTTGGAACACTATCAGCAAGAACTGAAAATATCTTTTCTAAGTAACTAATACATAACTGGGATTTAAATACAACATCAGTTAGCAGCAGCCAGCATGTCCATATCTTTAGCTAAATACAACATCAGTTAGCAGCATGTCCATATCTAAGTAACTAATCACCAGCACGACATGTTCTCCAGTTGAAATATTTCAGATAATTCAACAGAGGGCTTGTGCGCTGTATGTTTATATAGTCCGAAGACTGCTCGTAACCAAAAAACACACAAAATCAACACAAAACACTTCAATATTTCAGCAAAACCTAGGAAAACCCCCAGAAATCTGCTGAAAACACACGTTTTCGATGAAAACACCAAAGTTTCAACAGAAGTTTGATGAAAAATCATATTTCAGCAAAACCCATTAACTTTCAACAGAAAAAACACAAACCCCATATTTTTTAACCAAAAACACTCAAAATAAAGTAGCATTGACCTTTTTGTAACAAGAAAAAACACTAAAGCATATAATTTAGGCTATAAGGATTATACCTTAAGCTCTCAAAGGAGGCTAAGTATCAAAGAACGAAAAGACCGAAGACTGATGGCGGCGTGACAGATAAACGGCGCGACGGAGAGACGGCGCGTGAAGACTGAAGATTGCTTGTGAACGAGAGATGGAGCCGGGAGGAGTGTAAGGCTGCTAACTGGTGAAGGCTGCTAACTGGTGAAGGCTGCTGAACGAGAGCTTTGACTTGTGAGTTGTGAACGAGAGATGGAGTGTAAGGAGTAGGGTTTTAACTTTTAAATTTTATGAAGACTTAGTGGGCTTATGGGTGACCAAAGACTTATGGGCTTATGGGTGACCAAAGACTTATGGGCTTACGAGCATGTTATTGGCAGTGAATATTATGTGCTTAGAGACTGCTACAAGTTACAACTATTACTTATTGGCTTTAGGGATGTCAGTGGGGCGGGTAAATGCGGGTACCGCCCTGCACCCGTTCCAGTTGGGGCGGGTATGGAGGATGGTTTGGTGGGTGGTGGGGCGGGTATGGGTATCAAAAGTGCTACCCGTCATGGGTAGTGGGGCGGAGATGGATTTCATATAAGACCATGCACTGCACTCGCCCGTACCGCCTCTGCACCACCGCCTGCACCGCCTTTCTTCCTTTTTAATACCATACATGCATTTCACTCTCAAATTTAGCATCTTTTCTCCTTCTCCAGTAAGTAAAACTCACTATATTTGCCTTACAAAAATCTCCTCTATACCACTTATTTACAAAGTACCAAACAAGTAGAGATATAAAGTATAACAAGGCAGTGTTGCATAAAAAATGGGAGCAGTTGGCGCCATCGATAATAGCGGTGGGATTATTCATATTATTGTCACCGAAATTTATTCCATTGCCAAGAACAAGATTCTGAGTTCTGAATATATGTACACCATGAGATTTCAGATATTGCTCATACCATCTTATACTTTTGTATATTTACCCTTTGTATTATCGCTTTAATCTCCACATGGTCCGATTTTCCTTCCTCCAATCAAGATTTAGTAATAATCGTAACCTTTTTGTGTTTCTTCCCGTATAGTTATACTATTTCACGAGTAATTCTAAAAGTGTTTTTTTAGGTGTTATCATGATCGGTTCATGCAAATGAAATCAACATTTTTGATCATGAGATACTCTCTATATCTTCAATACTACATAGTATCTTTAAACTAGCTACTTAGGTTCATAGATGTTAGAGATTCACTATTAAAAACAAAATTACGCTATGCGATTTCATTCAACTTATTTAGGTGGGTACCGTCGGGTAAGTGGTACACTTGGGATAAATGGGGCGGGCGGATGGAGGAATTACTATCCGTGATGGGTGGTGGGGCGGGGATGGGGGTGGGTTTTAGGTGGCGGGTACGGGTATGGGGTACCCTTCCCCGCCCCCGCCCCGCCCCATTGACATCCCTAATTGGCTTATGTGGCGAGGGCGGGTAGGCGGGCGGTTGGATATGGGATGGGGATGGCGGGTACATTTTCAATACTCATATCCACCTATTACCCGTCAAAGTTATACTTATACCCGCCCTAACTAGGACGGATGCGGTGCAGAATCCGCAAAATTATACCCACATGTCATCCCTAGCCCACACAGACCAAGTCAAACCTTGTGTTGTTATTTTATTTTTCTTTCCTACCTACTATAATTCTCATATCAGTTTTAATCCAGTTGTTTCATCATCTTTTCCCTCTTAATGTTCACCGATGCAATATTTTCTAATGTTTTGATGACATAGTTGGACTAACCAGCAGGGGCGGACCTCCCTTGTGCACGCTTGTTCACGTGAATAATCGTGTTTTTTTTTGCAGTGCTATTTTTCACTTTTGAACAAGTACAACATTCTCATTCCCTTATACAACGCTGTGAATTTTTTTTTGAAAAACCATTTCAAACGATGTAGATCCACCAAATCAAACCAACAATAGTCATTTTTTCCGGTCACAATTTTTCGGGTAAGGGATAGAGGTGTTAATTGACTTCCTCTGAATATAATACCTACATCTAAATTACATACATTGAATATGATTCGTGAATTTATTTATCTTTTTAAAATGTTATTTTAGGTAGACCTTTATTGATGACTAATTATATACTTACCATTTTATTTGTAGAGTTTAGATTCCAAAAGCCAGACGATTTGTTGGAGATTGGGAAATACAACTATTATGCATGCAATTCCAACACTCCTTCCAGGCAGTATAAAGATAGTCCAGCAATAGCATTTTTGTTGGTACCTGGAGATTATTACTTCAAATCCAGCAACAATACCAATTGCATCAATGGCCAGAGGCTTTATGTAAACGTAGCAGCTCTAAATTAAGATGATGAGAAGCAGGATTAGATGGAGGTAGAATGTTAGATAAAAATAAGGATCACTGGCTTAAGCTTATTTCAGAATTAGACAATAACCAAAGACAGAATCTAGTAATGAGTAATGTGATCTTATTATATGCATACATTTTAATCTTCTATGTATTAAATGCAATGCCGATATATCATACTATGTATTACCAGAAAATCATTTTCTGGTTTATCGAAAAAGAATGATAACAAATAAAAGAAATAAAGAAGCAACAACTAAAAACAAATACATATAGATATTTGGGCTTAAAAAAAAGACTAGGCTCTCTACTCTTGTGGCCAAAATTTCGCATTCTTCTGTAACTCAACATTAACACCATTTTCATCAGACTATATCTCCAGCACGAATCATAGTATGTCTTTTCCGAAGCCTGTGAGACCAAATAGAACAAAAGTCGTAAAATAACAAACATAAACATGACCTCAATCTATTAAGTTTCAAACCTATACTTACATGTAAGCATATCATACACATGAAATGAATCTCTTTCCAACGATGATGAAATCATGGTCCTTGCTAGATATCATCCCCGACTAAATCTAGCGAGGCTTCTAAGTAGTTGAGACTTTGAGCTATGCTCCAATGAATGCCTTGAGGCTTCAGAGGCTACTACACGCCCAACAACTCCTTCAGTTGCTCTTTACCACTGTATGTAGAATCCGGCAGACAACTAAGCATCAGTAACAATAACGAATACATGCCGTAACACAGAAATCTATAAGGTGACTTGAGTTACTCTTTTTAGTTCATAATGCAAGAATCCAATAAATAATATTCCTTCTCTTTTACTAAATCACAGGCAGACGTGAGCAGCTTACTCAGACAAATTGAGTGAGCTCACCTTCTTAAATAAAAAATACTTGGTCCTCGTTCACATTGGCTATTAATTTCGCAAGAGATGGAGTTTACACAATACTATGTTATAACTTGCTAAGACCAAAAAATAGAGATGTCCCTATTCAGTGCTGCTAATGGAGACCAGAAGAACCAGTTGAAGCAGGCATAGAGACAAAGTTCTTTTTCCCCGTGTCGAAACTAAAGATGATTATCAATCATGTTCATGTAAGATCAATTCAGAATGTTAATATTGATAAACCTCTATCATAAAATTATTCTATTTCCATTTTTTATCCTCTGTCCTTTATGATAGGCCCGCTTAGCCTTACATACTAGTAGACACAATATTGCTTTATAGTCCCCTGTCATTTGATTTATGCTGCTATGTGTATTTTGTTTATCTTATTTACCTGCATTAGTTATTGCTTCTTTTCGATTATTATCATGGCTTAGTCACTTTGTTTGTCTTACTTTGCTTGTGCTTTGTCTTGAGCTGAAGCCACTAGATAGAGGTAAGATCTGCGTACACTCTACCCTCCCCAGACCCCACGTTGTGGGATTTCACTGGGTAACACTGACGCTGCCCTAACCACTTAAGTGCTTTTACCAAATAACTTGAACTTACCCTTCCATAACATCACTTTATGCACCAAGCTCAACAGGACATATTTTGCGCTAGTTGGACATAATTCTGCGTTTGGAAAACATTCTTTATCAATTAGAACAAAGCAATTTGAGATTCGGCCACAGGATTACACTACAATAACTGTCTGGTCATTGGACCTGTAAAGTAGACGATCTTTTTCTTTTGGATCATAAATAGAAGATTGGTTTAATAATAAGCTTCTCTGAGTCGAGCACCTTCCGTCCTCAGGATATTTTACCTCCCATGCCAAAATAAATAACACTAAATGTGTAGAGGCAATGTTAATTTAGAAAGAGATCAGCAGACACTCAGAGGTACCTGTTTGAAAATGAAGGAATTATCTCTTCAAGAACATGGAGCACAATGGAGCTAGTGGTCTCATCACAAGAGTTTCGCCTGTCCTTGAGAACTGTAAATTAATCAAAATAGCCAGTCAATCACCACCCTTAAAATACAAAATTTCAAAAAGGATTGGAAAACAAGAGAAAGGGCACATATATTTGTAAAGGTGACATATTTCAAAGACTACCAGCAGATTTTGAATTATGCCAAAGTGATAGCAAAATCGCATTAAGTCCGACACTTCCCTGACAATCACTCAAGCTATCTCGAATCAATCATAACTTCGATGCTCAATGATAAAAGTAACTTGGGTAAATTTACAAGCACTTTCCTTATAGAGATTACGAATGTTAGGATCCAGCGACGTCAATGTACCATATCACTGTATCAGCTTCTTACTCACTTAAGCATATTATCTTTAGATAATAAACAACCATTCTGGAACCTGCATGTTCACAAATGAACCACTCATCGTACATAGATCATAAGTCTAAGATGCTTGGTTTTCATTTCTGCCATGTTTTATTGTAAATCTCAGTTTACTGTGTGTGCTGATGATTCTTTTTCCTTTTTAAAGAGTCTCTCCTTGTCTATGTTCATGTTCTCTTATTTATTATATTCAGGTGGAATATAAAAATTCTAATGAAACACACATTTCAACAGTTTATTTGACATTCCCATACAACAAAATTTTAACACCCACAAAGTGATGTATAGACATGGAAAATATGAAAAAACTAAGGCAGGAGTGGAGAATCTTCTAAAACACTAAAAAAGATATATTGTTTTCAGTGACTAACCAATTGGTTAGACTCAGAAGCAGCACGAGAGTTCAGTGTTCAAGTACCTTCATTTTTGGGATCTGAAATATTGCCTTGGAGATATGATACATCATCCTCATATAACTGTAACCCATCCAACTCAGCAAACTTATTCAACATACAGGCGACAAGACTATAAGCAACCATACTTGTTTCATCAGAACCTTCCTGGACAAGAAGATACTGATTTCTACTCAAGTTTTGACTGTGAATCGATACATCTTTTTCTTCTGAACACTCTGCCGATGTAAATTTTGGTGGTCTGCATCCCAAGTCCCCTGCAGTTCCTTTTTTCTCCATAACATTCCTGCCTGATCCTTTATTAGGCGAGAAATGTGTAGAAAATCTATGTTGATCTCTAATTGACATAGATGGGCATGAGTCCCTTCCTTCATGTTGGCCTATGCTTTTTAAATGGTAATCTATACCACTCATACTCGTTGCGTTTTCAGAAGCTTTTGATTCTAAGAATGACGAGGAATTGTCAAACCAATTGGAATGAACTGAATCTGTTTCATCCATATACATTGGCTCAAGTTTGACGCTCGACTTGAGTTTCGGTGAAAGCAGAGAGGATAAACCATCATCTCGACTAGCAGTGACCGGTGAGTGGGAATTGCTTTGGTTTATCTCGCCGACACTTTCTGCTTGGTTATATGAGACTTTAGGATCAGATCTGCAATTTTGAGGAAGATCAGAAAGATGCTCATCTTCATCACCACCTTCATAATAACTTTCCTCTACATTCTCCATGTAAGCATTTGCAAAATCTTCACTGACATCACATTCAGTGAATAAATCCCAAACAATTTGTTTTATCTGAGCACTAATAGTCAGCACACATTCTACTTCTTCTTCTACCTCCTTATTTGAGTAGGTTTTCCTAGATGCATGCCTAGATGTTTTGTTAATAATAGCTAGACTTTCTAGTAAACTTTCAGGGATAGACTGCAAGTCGCTGCACTCGAGAAGATATTCAGTCAACAGTTTCTTCACTTTCTGCATAAGCAGAACACTATCTTTAACAGCTTTAGCATTAGAATCCAGCACAAGAGGCAAATTTCCCAGCTCCACAAAACTTACTTTATTTCTATCATTTAGAATCCTGATTGCTTTTACTATATCATTCTGCAATGCTTCTACATCTGCCGAAAGTTTTTGGAAAACCATCTGAGAGGGACAATAATCAAGTTCTGGTTTTAGCATTAAGGCTGCTACGGACAAAGCCTTGGCCAGGGGTTCTGGTGGTTCATCCCCTTCTTCATAGTCTGATAACATTTCCAATGATGTTCTCCTGATTTCTTTAACTAAACCTTTAATGCTCCAACCTATTCTTTTAGGCTGCATCTTAGGGATGTAACCCGTGACATCCCTCAGATTCCTATGCATTTTAGCCAAACTTAGAAGAGACAGCTCCTCAAGTCTATTCAGAACATAAATAGCAGAACTGCGAAAGGATTCTGAGGTAGAACAAGAAGCCCCATGATTAACACGAAAGTTTTGAGGATCTTTGAGGAGTTGAGAAATTTTCTTAATTCGAGTTTGACTGGAACCGTCATGTTTATGGAGAATTTTGGGAAGAAATTGCTTGATTATCCTTCTCATTTGCCAATTGGTTTTCTCAAAAGTAATTGAGCCGTCAGTTACAGTCTCTGCAATATAGCATAACCCCTTGTTGTTCATCTTATCAAGCATGGAATATATGCCTCTCAAATTCTCAGCTGAATTGGAGAGCAATGTGGCTGGCGCACCATGATATGTCCGTTCACCCTTATGCACTCCAAATGCCTTTGCAACAGAAGTTCGAATGTTCTCATAATGTAACTGTAATTAGGGCACAAAGAAAATATAGCAGCTTAGTTAGGGAAAACCGATTCAGTTTAGAAACAACAGATAATGTTCTATACAAACAAAGAAACAGGTCTTTTCTGAAATATGGAGTGCATGATACTCGAACTCGTTTGCTTTAAAAGTTACATGTGAACAGTATCATTTGGATTAAAAATAACGAGAGAGATACAGTCGGGATGTTTTATCAAATTTGAGTTGCAGCATGTCATTACATCAGCAATCATTAGAGATAACACTTACATCATCTTCTCTAAGCAATGATTCAGGTAAACTCCTGCAAATACAGACAAAAGAGTAGAGGTTTAGATTGAAGTGCAAAACATTACTTGAAAAACAACTTGCAACCTATGCTAATGCAATATGAATCCAGAAAACACTATGCACAATCAAGTTATCAGCTATAAGAGCAACCCGTGTACTACGGTACTGTACACTTTTAATAAGTATATAGAAAGAGTATCAGAAAGGAACTTTGTCGAGAAAGCAAAATTCTCTAAAAGAACCAAGTCAAGGAAATAAATTTGCTGCTTCATCATCAAATATAATAGAGAGCACTGTTGTAGTCGGTGCTTTTCATATTTCTGTATATCCAACCTAAAAAAGAAGTACCAACTGCACCATCTCTACAATATTTAACACTGTATGAGCCTTAATAGATGTGTGCATTAAGTCTAATACTTTCCATGTCCTTCATTTTCTTTCCCTTCTAAGCATTCTCCCTGGCTGGCTAATAAAGGAGTTCATAACACTTATCTTGTCAGCTCAGAACAGATTTACTGTCTTCTTTTTTTTCTGGTGAAGCTACGATTTTACGTGATGGGAATAATCCAGTATACAAATTGTACACCAGAAGGTAGAGACGTATTAATTTTTGCATTGAATCGCAACTCACTTCACTTCTATCATAACCTGGTCTAGGAAACATCTTTTATGTGGAATAACAAGTGATTGTAAAATTCTGATATTTGTGCATTATTGTACAGTTTATCCTTGGTATTGGCTTTTTCAGTAATTTACTTTTGTTCTTGGACTTGCTGAGGTGTCACATTTAAATATATTAGTATATTACTAGCCTAAGAAAAATGCAATCCACATTTGTAGAAGCTGATTCTTTTTATGACAAGGGAACCAGCAGTCGTTAACATTAAGGGTGCGCACAGGGTAGAAGCTGAATTTAAGGACCACATACACATGTCATCGTTCATCTCATTTCCAAATATCAGATTCAGAATTCCATGAGCAACATAGACCATCATTGAAATATGATTCATTACATTATGGTCTGCAAAGCAATCGATGAAAGAATCTCAACATTCAGTATATGTAAAATACAACTTTTACTTGGTGATCCTTAATATGAGTTCCCTAACTTAGTCAAAGCTAACAAAAGAAGGAAATGTCAAAGGGAGATTCCAGAAAACTATAATGAAAAAGAATCTCAACATTCAGTAGATGTAAAATACAACTTTTACTTAGTGATCCTTAATATGAGTTCCCTAACTTAGTCAAAGCTAACAAAAGAAGGAAATGTCAAAGGGAGATTCCAGAAAAATATAATGAAATTGACAGACATCGCATTCCAGTGCCCTTGCAGTCAAACAAAACAGTCAATTTTGCAAATATTCAACAATACGAAAGCTGTGCAACTGCTAAAATGTATTTTCTAGGGAGAGATATTTGTATTCACCAGGATAATTATACAAGAGGGCAGAAGAAGAGCTTTTTTATACCCCCCATCCAGCTCCCCTAGTCACCCCCAGTCACCCCCGTCAGTCCCCCCAGCCCCCAGCCAGCCGGACATATTGAAATATAGGTTGTAAATTAGTGAAACTTTAAATGGTCAAAACTTTGCGCTCTGACGTCCGTTTGATCTAATTTTTTTTGATTTCGCGTATTTTTTTGAGGCGAAGCCAACCCATGATTAAGAGAGTTGTGAAAATTCCGATCTAAGAGAGTTAAGAGTTACGTCAGACTTCAGAGCTCCATGATTAACCCATTTAGATTTTTAGAAAACTAATCCCAACTACTCAAATCCAAATTAGGATGAGTTAATGGTCAAAAACACACCTAAACTATCACTTTTTCGCGAGATTCATACTTCAACTATCAATTTTTTCCTTTACCTACCTAAACGGTCACTCCCTTTGTATTAACACACACCTCGATGCTGAGTTAGCCAAATATTTAAAATCAATCGACAACGAGCGCGTGAAGGCCAAAAATTCAATGCAAGAAAGTTGAAGCAAAAACACACAAAAGGGTCTTTTTAACGGTCAGAATTCACAAAAGATCAACACAATTCAGAGCTTAGCAAACACATGAAAAATCTCATACACATTCAGAAAACTACTTACTTCTTTACTGGAATTAAGCAAAAGTAAAACCTAAATTAAGCACGTTGATTCATCAACAAAAATTCTTATCAAACACAGAGTATAAAAAGATACAGAAAGAAGATCATACTATTGTGAGTTGTGACAATTCCGATCTAAGAGAGTTAAGAGTTACGTCAGACTTCAGAGCTCCATAAAAGCCAAGAGTTGTCACTTTTTCCCTTTCTTTCTCCTACTTTGACTAAACTCCAAGCCAAATAAACCAAAACCCACCAAACCACAATTATGTAATGTTCTCAAATTATTTGTCGTTTTTTTGTTTGCACGCTTGTTAAGAAATATTAATACCCTTATTTATGTTTAAATTCTAATCTTTTCCATTAAATATTTATACTATTTATGTGTCATCTTCGTTAATGACAAAAAATAATATTGAGAAAAAATAATTAATTATGTCTTTAATTCCTAAAACAACAAATAGTGTGAGACAACTATTTTTAGTAATACGACAAATAATTTGAGACGGAGCAAGTACCTTCTCTTGCATTATTTTGGATAATAAGAAAATTTAAACACCAAAAATGGAAAATTGTGCAAGGAAAGGAAGGGCCAATTTTTCTTTTTCCAACAGAACTCCACCCATCAAGCCTATATATATTAGATTTTTTTCTTGCACTGTTTAGGATTAGGGATGCACAAAAGGTCAGGACCGGATCGGACCGGATAGGACCGAGGACCGAAAAATGAAAATATCCGGACCGAAGATGGAACCGAATTTATCGATCCGGTCCGGTCCAAGTCATTTTCGGTTCGGTCCGGGTAAATGGACCGAATGTCCCCCAGCCAGACCCACCTAGCCTCACTGCACCCTCCATCCAGCCCACAGTCACTCCCCATCCAGCGTCGATCCACCTGGCCATCGCAAATCCCCACACGGCCCGGCCGGACGTATTGAAATATAGGTTGTAAATTAGTGAAACTTTAAAGTTTAAATAGTCATAACTTTGCGCCCGGACGTCCGTTTGATCTATTTTTTTTTATTTCGCGTATTTTTTCGAGACGAAGCCAACCCATGAGAGAGTTGTGACAATTCTGATCTAAGAGAGTCCAGAGTTACGTCAGACTTCAGAGCTCCATGATTAAGCCATTTAGATTTCTAGGGAACTAATCCAAATTAGGATGAGTTAATGGTAAAAAACACACCTAAACTATCACTTTTTCGCGAGATTCATACTTCAACTATCAATTTTTTCCTTTACCTACCTAAACGGTCACTCCCTTTGTATTAACACACACCTCGATGCTGAGTTAGCCAAATATTTAAAATCAATCGACAACGGGCGCGTGAAGGCCAAAAATTCAATGCAAGAAAGTTGAAGCAAAAACATACAAAAGGGTCTTTTTAACGGTCAGAATTCACAAAAGATGAACACAATTCAAAGCTTAGCAAACACATGAAAAATCTCATACACATTCAGAAAACTACTTACTTCTTTACTGGAATTAAGCAAAAGTAAAACCTAAATTAAGCACGTTGATTCATCAACAAAAACTCTTATCAAACACAGAGTATAAAAAGATACAGAAAGAAGATCATACTATTGTGAGTTGTGATAATTCCGATATAAGAGAGTTAAGTGTTACGTCAGACTTCATAGCTCCATAAAAGCCAAGAGTTGTCATTTTTCCGTTTCTTTCTCCTACTTTGACTAAACTCCAAGCCAAATAAACAAAAACCCACCAAACCACAATTATGTAATATTCTCAAATTATTTGTCATTTTTTTGTTTGCATGTTAAGAAATATTAATACCCTTATTTATGTTTAAATTATAATCTTTTTCCATTAAATATTTATACTATTTATGTGTCATCTTCGTTAATGACAAAAAATAATGTGGAGAAAAAATAATTAATTATGTCTTGAATTCCTAAAATAACAAATAGTGTGAGACAACTATTTTTAGTAACACGACAAATAATTTGAGACGGAGCAAGTACCTTCTCTTGCATTATTTTGGATAATAAGAAAATTTAAACACCAAAAATGGAAAATTGTGCAAGAAAAGGAAGGGACAAGTTTTCTTTTTCCAACAGAACTCTACCCATCAAGCCTTTTTCTGATTTTTCTTGCCTTTGTTTAGGATTAAATTTGCACAAAGTCGAGGCCGGACCGGATCGAGGACCGAAAAATGAAAATATTCGGACCGAAGACCGGACCGAATTTATCGGTTCGGTCCAGGTCATTTTCGGTCCGGTCCGGGTAAATAGACCGAATGTCCCCCAGACCACCCACGACCAGGTCACCACATCCAGCCATGATCGCCCATCCAATTCGCCATCCCCGGTCCACCGCCGGTCCGGACGTATTGAAATATAGATTGTAAATTAGTGAAACTTTAAATGGTCATAACTTTGCGCTCGGACGTCCGTTTGATCTTTTTTTTTATTTCGCGTATTTTTTTTAGACGAAGCCAACCCATGATTAAGAGAGTTGTGACAATTTCGATATAAGAGAGTTAAGAGTCACGTTAGACTTCAGAGCTCCATGATTAACCCATTTAGATTTCTAGGAAACTAATCCCAACTACTGAAATCTAAATTATGATGAGTTAATGGTCAAAAACACACCTAAACTATCACTTTTTCGCGAGATTCAAACTTCAACTATCAATTGTTTCCTTTACCTATCTAAACGGTCATTCCCTTTGTATTAACACACACCTCGATGCTGAGTTAGCCAAATATTTAAAATCAATCGACAACGGGCGCGTCAAGGCCAAAAATTCAATGCAAGAAAGTTGAAGCAAAAACACACATAAAGGTCTTTTTAACGGTCAGAATTCACAAAAGATCAACACAATTCAGAGCTTAGCAAACACATGAAAAATCTCATACACATTCAGAAAACTACTTACTTCTTTACTGGAATTAAGCAAAAGTAAAACCTAAATTATGCACGTTGATTCATCAACAAAAACTCTTATCAAACACAGAGTATAAAAAGATACAGAAAGAAGATCATACTATTGTGAGTTATGACAATTCCGATCTAAGAGACTTAAGAGTTACGTCAGACTTCAGAGCTCCATAAAAGCCAAGAGTTGTCACTTTTTCCCTTTCTTTCTCCTACTTTGACTAAACTCCAAGCCAAATAAACCAAAACCCACCAAACCACAATTATGTAATGTTCTCAAATTATTTGTCGTTTTTTTGTTTGCACACCTGTTAAGAAATATTAATACCCTTATTTATGTTTAAATTATAATCTTTTTCCATTAAATATTTATACTATTTATGTGTCATCTTCGTTAATGACAAAAAATAATGTGGAGAAAAAATAATTAATTATGTCTTGAATTCCTAAAACAACAAATAGCGTGAGACAACTATTTTTAGTAACACGACAAATAATTTGAGACGGAGCAAGTATCTTCTCTTGCATTATTTTGGATAATAAGAAAATTTATTCACCAAAAATGGAAAATTGTGCAAGAAAAGGAAGGGACAAGTTTCCTTTTTCCAACAGAACTCCACCCATCAAGGCTATATATATTAGATTTTTTTCTTGCACTGTTTAGGATTAGGGATGACAAAAGGTCAGGACCAGACCGGACAGGACCGAAAAATGAAAATATTCGGACCGAAGACCGGACCGAATTTTTCGATCCGGTCCAGGTCATTTTTGGTCCGGTTCGGGTAAATGGACCGAATGTCCCCAGACCGCATCAGCGCCCATCCAGCCGCCACCCCCCATCCAAATTTCCTCCACCCGGTCCACCCCTGGTCGTATTGAAATATAGGTTGTAAATTAGTGAAACTTTAAATGGTCTTAACTTTGCGCTCGGACGTCCGTTTGATCTATTTTTTTTCTATTTCGCGTATTTTTTCGAGATGAAGTCAACCCATGATTAAGAGAGTTGTGACAATTCCGATCTAAGAGAGTTAAGAGTTACGTCAGACTTCAGAGCTCCATGATTAACCCATTTAGATTACTAGGAAACTAATCCCAACTACTCAAATCCAAATTAGGATGAGTTAATGGTCAAAAACACACCTAAACTATCACTTTTTCGCGAGATTCATACTTCAACTATCATTTTTTTCCTTTACCTACCTAAACGATCACTCCCTTTGTATTAACACACACCTCGATGCTGAGTTAGCCAAATATTTAAAATCAATCGACAACGGGCGCGTGAAGGCCAAAAATTCAATGCAAGAAAGTTGAAGCAAAAACACACAAAAGGGTCTTTTTAACGGTCAGAATTCACAAAAGATCAACACAATTCTGAGCTTAGCAAACACATGAAAAATCTCATACACATTCAGAAAACTACTTACTTCTTTACTGGAATTAAGCAAAAGTAAAACCTAAATTAAGCACGTTGATTCATCAACAAAAACTCTTATCAAACACAGAGTATAAAAAGATACAGAAAGAAGATCATACTATTGTGAGTTGTGACAATTCCGATCTAAGAGAGTTAAGAGTTACGTCAGACTTCAGAGCTCCATAAAAGCCAAGAGTTGTCACTTTTTCCCTTTCTTTCTCCTACTTTGACTAAACTCCAAGCCAAATAAACCAAAACCCACCAAACCACAATTATGTAATGTTTTCAAATTATTTGTCATTTTTTTGTTTGCACGCATGTTAAGAAATATTAATACCCATATTTATGTTTAAATTATAATCTTTTTCCATTAAATATTTATACTATTTATGTGTCATCTTCGTTAATGACAAAAAATAATGTGGAGAAAAAATAATTAATTATGTCTTGAATTCCTAAAACAACAAATAGCGTGAGACAACTATTTTTAGTAACACGACAAATAATTTGAGACAGAGCAAGTACCTTCTCTTGCATTATTTTGGATAATAAGAAAATTTATTTACCAAAAATGGAAAATTGTGCAAGAAAAGGAAGGGACAAGTTTTCTTTTTCCTACAGAACTCCACCCATCAAGCCTTTTTTTAAGGATTTTTTCTTGCACTGTTTAGGATTAGGGATGCACAAAAGGTCATGACCGGACCGGCCCGGACAGGACCGAGGACCGAAAACTAAAAATATCCGGACCGAAGACCAGACCGAATTTGTCGGACCGGTCCGTTGCAGGTCATTTTCGGTCCGGTCCGGGTAAATGGACCGAATGTCCCCACCAGACACCAGTCCCCACGTCAGTAAATCGATCCGCCCATCCCCCCATCCAAATTCCAAGTCAACCCCCGCCCGGCCAAATGGACGTATTGAAATATAGGTTGTAAATTAGTGAAACTTTAAATGGTCATAACTTTGCGCTCGGACGTCCGTTTGATCTATTTTTTTTTTATTTTGCGTATTTTTTTCGAGACTAAGCCAACACATGATTAAGAGAGTTGTGACAATTCTGATCTAAGAGAGTTAAGAGTTACGTCAGACTCCAGAGCTCCATGATTAACCAATTTAGATTTCTAGGAAACTAATCCAAACTACTCAAATCCAAATTAGGATGAGTTAATGGTCAAAAACACACCTAAACTATCACTTTTTCGGGAGATCCATACTTCAACTATCAATTTTTTCCTTTACCTACCTAAACGGTCACTCCCTTTGTATTAACACACACCTCGATGTTGAGTTAGCCAAATATTTAAAATCAATCGACAACGGGCGCGTGAAGGCCAAAAATTCAATGCAAGAAAGTTGAAGTAAAAACACACAAAAGGGTCTTTTTAACGGTCAGAATTCTCAAAAGATCAACACAATTCAGAGCATAGCAAACACATGAAAAATCTCATACACAATCAGAAAACTACTTACTTCTTTACTGGAATTAAGCAAATGTAAAACCTAAATTAAGCACGTTGATTCATCAACAAAAACTCTTATCAAACAAAGAGTATAAAGAGATACAGAAAGAAAATCATACTATTGTGAGTTGTGACAATTCCGATCTAAGAGAGTTAAGAGTTACGTCAGACTACAGAGCTCCATAAAAGCCAAGAGTTGTCACTTTTTCCGTTTCTTTCTCCTACTATGACTAAACTTGTTATACCCCGTATTTCCAGAGTATGTACGTGAGGACGTACGTACAAAAGTTTTAGCCTTAAAGTAGGCAAAGGGGCGAAATTTGTGCACAACTAGCGAAAAGAGTCGTTTTCCGACGAAACGTTTCCGGACTTTGCGAAGAGAAAAATACGACTATGTCATTTATAATTTTTGCGAATTTTTTCGAGAGATGAAATATTTTGGACCAACGGGAGGGTGACATGTGTCACCCTCAAAGTGGACGAAACCTTGGGCGTTTTTGCCTTCCTTTTTTGTCAAGGAGTTGGTAGGATATTTTGTGTAGTTGATGAGCAAGTGGGACCGACAAACACATGTCCAAATCTTCACCCTACACTTGCCCATCACTTGGCTTGATCTTGGCCATTGATTGGCCTATAAATACCCCTCCAATGCAAGACTAAATCTTCATCCACAAATCATTTTTCAAGTCTCAAAATCCCTCCCCCTTAAGTGTAGTATTCGCCCGCGTCTCTCCTCGAGAAGCCTTGGCCGATAGTATACCCCCTTGGTAGAAAAATACTCTCAGTATTGTTACTATTCCCAAATATCTTGGCCCAAATACCTTGTAGTATTCCAAGGTTATACCTATACTAAAAGCCCAGAAATACTATTATACTTCCTTTAGCCACTAAACGAAACCCTAAGGAAATCTTCATAGCAAGTTGAAGTATTAAGAAGAAGTTGCGTAGAACTTCTAAGGGTTGTTTGGAGCGGGTTGGAGCGCACGGAGTAGGAGCTAAACCTTGCTCAGGATCGACATTTAATCTTGGATAATTTTGGGCTTATCGAGGTAAATAATCCTATCCTTCTAGTGTAATTGGAAATTACATACTGTAGTAGTATATAAATGAATATAGGATAAGTAGAAGGATATTACAGAAGAGAATTGAACTGTAATAGAAGGATACTACAGAAAAGGAATTGAACTGAAATCACATCAGAAGAATATTAAAGAAGAAGAATGAATTGTACTTACATAGGACTGTATTTACAGTAGAATTGTGTAGTTTGACGGGTAGGGAAGTGTTGCACAATTTCTCGTGGGATAAGAAATCTGTATCTAGAATTGTTTTACAGAATAGTCTAGACGTTGATAGACTTATATGACCAATATAGGTTGAAGTACTGCGAGTAGCGTATTCTACTCGAAGGGTGGAAAAGGCTAGCAGGATTACAGTACTTTGGAGCTATTTGCTAATAGTCGATAAATCGTCACGAGGTATGTGATTCTTCCTATACTCTTGAGCATGATATTTTAACAGTATAGATATATATATATATATATATATATATATATATATAGTACGGTGACGTGCGTCGTTAATCTGACGTAGTTTTACGGCAATGTCTTTTGACTTAAGCCTGAATAATAAGAATCTTGAAGTATTTCAAAAGAATTAAGAAACCGTTTTGAAAGAAGAGTAACACTTGGTTTTGAAAGTTAAGAGTTATACTAGCTTTATGGGAAGTTGGGTATAACGACTTAAGAGTAATAAACTGAATGGTTTATTGATTTTAAAAGTTAAGAGACTTGATCTCAAAAGATAAGAGACTTGACTTAATTGATTTAATATGAATTTTGTTAAAAAGCGTGAAACCTCATTCGTGAGTAATGAGTACTTGGTTTGTAAAAGGAATAATGTTTTACTGATTTCGGAAATGAGAATAAGTATCGAACAAACCACAGCAGCGTTAATAAAGGGAAATGTAATGACTAATAAAGTATTATTAAAACCATGAAACCTCCATCTGCATGAAGCTAAGATGAGACAAAATGATATTACATTTCTAGATCATGTCTTTAATAAGATTGTTATGAACAAGAATAACCTACTCACACATAAGGCATATAATACTCAACTGTTTTTAAAAGAGAATTATGTTATTAAATTATTAAGACTATGAACTATGAAACCTTTCGAAAATAAGAGATGTGAATATTTGGAAGTTAGGCAAACTTGAACTTTTGAAAAAGAATGTTGTTACTTGACTTTAAGAAGGAAAGTGTTTTGGTTTAACAAGAAGGGCATAATATTACCTTAGTTGTTTTAAAGGAAAAATATGGTATTATCTTAATGTCCTAAAGGAGCGTTTAAATGTTATGACCACACGACACCGTTCATTGGATGAGCACCGAATGTATTTCACTCGACTACCGCGTTCGTAGGATGAGCAGGAATGTATTTCACTCGACTCTGCGTTAACGAGATGAGCGAGAATGTATTTCACTCGACTACGCGTTCACGAGATGAGCAGGAATGTATTTCACTCGACTACCGCGTTCATGAGATGAACCGGGAATGTATTTCACTAGACTACCGCGTTCATGGGATGAACCGAGAATGTATTTCACTCGACTACCGCGTTCATGGGATGAACCGGGAATGTATTTCACCACGATATTGAGTCCATGAGATGGACCGGGAATGTATTTCATGCGACACCGCGTTCATGGGATGAACCGGGAATGTATTTCATACGACACCGCATTCATGGGATGAACCGGGAATGTATACCACCTGATTTGATACCGAGTCCATGAGATGGACCGGGAATGTATTCCATACGATTTCACCTCGAGTCCATGAGATGGGCCGAGACATGTTACACGTATCACATTGACTTATACCTAGACTGCCGGCAGTGAGGAAGGAGTTCCACGGGCATGAGGGAAGATTTTGAGGGCGTAAGTCCCTGACTTGACATGACTGCTTTTATGAACTGTAGTTTTGTTATCATATATGTCTTCTGTTTTATATAGACTATTATGATTTCATTTTGATATTTTTGATTTCACATACTTGGTACTGTTGCGACCTCCTTGAAATTTGCGTTCAATCTGCGAGTAGAAGTACACCGGTTGTTGATCTCGCCATAGGATCACAATTCACGTATTAGGAAGCTCCGTTTCTCTGGAGGCTTATCTTTTGGTATGTTTCCCTGAGTTGTAGGTTCTGTACATTCAGGGGTATGGCGGAGCCCTGTCCCGTCATAGGTGTTGTTACATTCTTAGAGGTCTGTAGTACTGTTGTGGGCAGGGTTTGTAAAAAAGGATGTAACTGTTCAAAAATTGTTTATATATATCGGAAGGCAAATTTTCTCGGATATTTATTTATCATTGCATATTGTTTCTTGTATTGTTTTATATTCCGTGATTTCTCTTATGTATGACTACTTGGGTGCGGGTAAGGCACGATCCACGAACCGGGCAGTCGTGACAAAGTGGTATCGAGCGATTAATCCTCGGAAAGTGTCTGCACCGTGTCTAGTAGAGTCTTGATTATCGGTGTGTTGTGCACCATCTATAATCGTGAGGCCGCAAGACATTTAGGATTAGTTTCCATTCTTCTCATTACGAGATCGTGCCTTAGAGTGTTATAAGTTGGACCCGTCGACGTATTTCGTTTTTACGATTATGCCTCGCGCAAAGCAACCGGGCCCAGATGGACAAGGCGTGAGGAGCTGCTAGTAGGATATAGAGTGCGAGCGCGAGCCCGGTCATTACACGAGATAGTGCTTGAGACGGCGAGTTTTGCGCCGCCGCCCACAGCAGAGTTTAAGCGCGGCGGTGGTGATGAGACCACGATGCACTGAGCCTCCAGTCCCACGGCTGGAGCGAGAGGAGTTAAGTACAAAGAGATGGCCCGATTATTGTCGGGATAGTGGCAAGACATGAGGATAAATTTGGATCGCAGATTCGATTCGATGGTACCGTGGTTCACCCGAGATCGGATAGTTTGAGGCTACGGACTTTACGAGTTGTAGCGCCCGAGTTCTACGGTCGAGGCGAGGATGATCCGCAGGAGTTCATTCGGCGATTCTGGATCGTGAGAGTGATCAAGGCTTCGAGACCGAGTCGGTGGTCTTAGGTTCGCGTCGGCCGCGTGATCTGCAATCGGTCGTTTGATTCGTGGGAGCTGTCCCGGGGAGAGTATGCACTTCCAGCCGTATGGAACGAGTTCTCAGGGGCATTTCTTGCACATTTCTTGCCTCCACAAATGAGAAGGGCTCGGGCGACAAATTTTTGACGCGTTGAGGCGCAGGCGTCTGGTTCGGGAGTACAATATGGAGTTTGACTCATTAGCTCGATGCGTCCCGCATTGGTAGCCGACATGGAGGCGAGTGCACCGCCACGTCACCGGGCTTGATGACTACTTGGCGAGGCTTGTTCGGGTGTAGCTCTTCAGGGCATGGACATTGCCGCGTGCAGCTTATGACCGGGATGTGAGGCGGAGAGGTCGGCGAAATGACGAAGATCGAGAAGAGGGCGAGACAACAGGTCGCTGGTAACTTTCGAGAGGACCGCCTCGGCGAGCTAGTTATGTACCTCCGCCAAGATGCAGTGGTCCTCCGCGATCTTGGGGCGTTGAATATTCGGAGCTGGTCGAGCTCCAGGCTTCGGGTTACGAATATACACGGGTTCTAGCGGCAGGTTCATGTCCCCCGCCGGTGTGCGCGATGTGGCAAGCATCATCCCGGAAGTGTCGTCTTCTTGCGGTGCTTGTTTCACTGCGGCCGTGTGACGAGACGTGTGCTTATAGGAGGGTACAAGCAGAATGACGCGACTACGGTCGATGGCGGGATCATCGCGCCTACGGTATCGCCTGCGGTGCCTATGATTAGAGTGGAGCAAATGGTACAGGTATATTCTTACCCCTCTAGAGACTAGTATGCGTTGATGTTATGGTGAAGTGTTAAGTATTATGTTCAGATAGCATATTGTTAAAATTGTGATTAGAAACATGGTTAGTTAGAAGGGTAAGTTTGGGGACAGGGAAAGTGTAAGCCTTAGAGTTTTTTTTTTTTCCGTAGAGACCTTAGATGCGAGGCCATCTTAAGTAAAAGATTTATGTTTGTGTTGACCTTTATCGGAGTGCATAGTATACGTGGGATATATTTGTGTGATAAGTCCCTGAGAGATATGAAATGAAAGAGGGTAGTTGAGCTAAGAAGACTAATAGGTTTTCGTGACTTGATTAGTGAGATTGTTCCGGATCGGGGGAACAAGTGTTTAGCGCGGTAGCGGGTCGGGTGGAGGACCAATCGCGGGTCAACCCGCGGCCTGAAATGTGGTGGGGTCAGTTCGAGGTGGTCGCCGGTGGTAAGTCACGAGGATGCTAGGCCCAGGTTTAGGTAACCATCGTATGAGTTCGTGGATATGTTCGACCAGAATCGGATCGTGAAGGCCGGGAATGGCCTTAAAGGAGATTGAGGCTAGTAAGATGACCAAGTTGGAGGTAGTGACTCCAGAGATTGTGGGAACTGAAGCGATGACTGAAGTATGGTACGTATACTAGAAGAGTTCAAGTGTTCGAGAAGAGTACGACGATTGAAGAAAGAAGTGAACATGTGTTAGCAGAATAAAAGAGATCATTTTGTTGTGAAGAGAAGATGCGAAGGGAGTATCCTTTAGACCAGGGTGGAAGCTTTTGTGATGTAGGAATGATTTCTCGTGGACTTGGGTTAAGTACTTTCGCGTGTGTTATTCTGTGGCCAGGCGTGGCATTGGCAACTTGTTTCAGTTAAGAAGAACTTTACCGTTATCCATCTTGAGAAGGAACATTCGGGACGAATGTTTCTAAGGAGGGGAGAATGTTATACCCCGTATTTCCAGAGTATGTACGTGAGGACGTACGTACAAAAGTTTTAGCCTTAAAGTAGGCAAAGGGGCGAAATTTGTGCACAACTAGCGAAAAGAGTCGTTTTCCGACGAAACGTTTTCCGGACTTTGCGAAGAGAAAAATACGGCTATGTCATTTATAATTTTTGCGGATTTTTCCGAGAGATGAAATATTTTGGACCAACGGGAGGGTGACATGTGTCACCCTCAAAGTGGACGAAACCTTGGGCGTTTTTGCCTTCCTTTTTTGTCAAGGAGTTGGTAGGATATTTTGTGTAGTTGATGAGCAAGTGGGACCCACAAACACATGTCCAAATCTTCACCCTACACTTGCCCACCACTTGGCTTGATCTTGGCCATTGATTGGCCTATAAATACCCCTCCAATGCAAGACTAAATCTTCATCCACAAATCATTTTCCAAGTCTCAAAATCCCTCCCCCTTAAGTGTAGTATTCGTCGAGTCTCCCCTCGAGAAGCCTTGGCGAGAGTATACCCCCTTGGTAGAAAAATACTCTCCAAGTATTGTTACTATTCCCAAATACCTTGGCCCAAATACCTTGTAGTATTCCAAGGTTATACCTATACTAAAAGCCCAGAAATACTATTATACTTCCTTTAGCCACTAAACGAAACCCTAAGGAAATCTTCATAGCAAGTTGAAGTATTAAGAAGAAGTTGCGTAGAACTTCTAAGGGTTGTTTGGAGCGGGTTGGAGCGCACGGAGTAGGAGCTAAACCTTGCTCAGGATCGACATTTAATCTTGGATAATTTTGGGCTTATCGAGGTAAATAATCCTATCCTTCTAGTGTAATTGGAAATTACATACTGTAGTAGTATATAAATGAATATAGGATAAGTAGAAGGATATTACAGAAGAGAATTGAACTGTAATAGAAGGATACTACAGAAAAGGAATTGAACTGAAATCACATCAGAAGAATATTAAAGAAGAAGAATGAACTGTACTTACATAGGACTGTATTTATAGTAGAATTGTGTAGTTTGACGGGTAGGGAAGTGTTGCACAATTTCTCGTGGGATAAGAAATCTGTATCTAGAATTGTTTTACAGAATAGTCTAGACGTTGATAGACTTATATGACCAATATAGGTTGAAATCTTTGCGAGTAGCGTATTACTCGAGAAGGGTGGAAAAGGCTAGCGGGATTACGATCTTTGGAGCTATTTGCTAATAGTCGATAAATCGTCACGAGGTATGTGATTCTTCCTATACTCTTGAGCATGATATTTTAAAAGTATATATATATATATATATAGTACGGTGAAGCGTGCGTCGTTAATCGAGCGTAGTTTTACTGATGTCTTTTGACTTAAGCCTGAATAATAAGAATCTTGAAGTATTTCAAAAGAATTAAGAAACCGTTTTGAAAGAAGAGTAACACTTGGTTTTGAAAGTTAAGAGTTATACTAGCTTTATGGGAAGTTGGGTATAACGACTTAAGAGTAATAAACTGAATGGTTTATTGATTTTAAAAGTTAAGAGACTTGATCTCAAAAGATAAGAGACTTGACTTAATTGATTTAATATGAATTTTGTTAAAAAGCGTGAAACCTCATTCGTGAGTAATGAGTACTTGGTTTGTAAAAGGAATAATGTTTTACTGATTTCGGAAATGAGAATAAGTATCGAACAAACCACAGCAGCGTTAATAAAGGGAAATGTAATGACTAATAAAGTATTATTAAAACCAGTAGAAACCTCCATCTGCATAGAAGCTAAGATGAGACAAAATGATATTACATTTCCTAGATCATGGCTGCTTTAATAAGATTGTTATGAACAAGAATAACCTACTCACACATAAGGCATATAATACTCAACTGTTTTTAAAAGAGAATTATGTTATTAAATGATTAAGACTATGAACTATGAAACCTTTCGAAAATAAGAGATGTGAATATTTGGAAGTTAGGCAAACTTGAACTTTTGAAAAAGAATGTTGTTACTTGACTTTAAGAAGGAAAGTGTTTTGGTTTAACAAGAAGGGCATAATATTACCTTAGTTGTTTTAAAGGAAAAATATGGTATTATCTTAATCTGTCCTAAAGGAGCGTTTAAATGTTATGACCACACGACACCGCATTCATGGGATGAACCGGGAATGTATTTCACTCGACTACCGCGTTCATGGGATGAACCGGGAATGTATTTCACTCATTCTACGCGTTCACGAGATGAGCGGGAATGTATTTCACTCGACTCTGCGTTCATGAGATGAACGGGAATGTATTTCACTCGACTACGCGTTCATGAGATGAGCGGGAATGTATTTCACTCATTACCGCGTTCGTAGGATGAGCCGAATGTATTTCACTCGACCACGCGTTCGTAGGATGAGCAGAATGTATTCACCACGATACCGAGTCCATGAGATGGGACCGAATGTATTTCATGCGACACGCGTTCATAGGATGAGCAGGAATGTATTTCACGACACCGCGTTCAGGATGAGCCGAATGTATACCACGATTTGATACCGAGTCCATGAGATGGGCGGGAATGTATTCCATACGATTTCACCTCGAGTCCATGAGATGGGCGAGACATGTTACACGTATCACATTGACTTATACCTAGGCTAGCGGTGAGGAAGGAGTTCCACGGGCGTGAGGAAGATTTTGAGGCGTAAGTCCACGACTTGACATATCGCTTTTATGAGCTGTAGTTTTGTTATCATATATGTCTTACATTTTATATAGACTATTATGATTTCATTTTGATATATTTCGTTTCACATACTTGGTACTGTTATCGACCTCGCCCGGCTGCGTTCATCTGCAGTAGGTACAGGTTGTTGATCCTCGCCATAGGATCACGATTCGAGATATTAGGAAGCTCCGTTTCTCCGAGGCTTATCTTTTGGTATGTTTCCACGAGTTGTAGGTTCTGTACATTCGGGGTATGGCGGGCCACTGTCCGTCATAGGTGTTAATACATTCTTAAGTGCAGAGTAATCTTGTTGTGGGCGGGGTTTGTAAAAAAAGGATGTGCTCGTTCAAAAATTGTTATATATATATGCCGAAGGTCAAATTTTTCTCAGATGACTGTTTATCATTGCATATTGTTTCTTGTATTGTTTTATATTCCGCTGATTTCTCTGATGTATGACTACTTGGGTGCCCGGGTAAGGCACCAGTCACGGGCCCCGGAACGGGTCGTGACAAAACTCCAAGCAAAATAAACCAAAACCAACCAAACCACAATTATGTAATGTTCTCAAATTATTTGTCGGTTTTTTGTTTGCACGTCTGTTAAGAAATATTAATACCCTTATTTATGTTTAAATTATAATATTTTTCCATTAAATATTTATACTATTTATGTGTCATCTTCGTTAATGACAAAATATAATTAATTATGTCTTGAATTCCAAAAACAATAAATAGTGTGAGACAAATATTTTTAGTAACACGACAAATAATATGAGACGGAGCAAGTACCTTCTCTTGCATTATTTTGGATAATAAGAAAATTTATTCACCAAAAATGGAAAATTGTGCAAGAAAAGGAAGGGACAAGTTTTCTTTTTCCAACAGAAGTCCACCCATCAAGCCTATATATATTAGATTTTTTTCTTGCACTGTTTAGAATTAGGGCTGCACAAAAGGTCAGGACCGGATCGGATCGGACCGAGGACCGAAAAATGAAAATATCCGGACCGAAGAACGGACCGAATTTATCGGATCTGTCCGGTCAGGTCATTTTCGGTCCGGTCCGGGTAAATGGACAGAATGGACCGAATGTCCCCACTCCCCACCACGCCACCGGACCCCGTCACCCCGTCAGGCCCCATCCAGCCTCCTCCATCTAGCTCCCTAGTCACCCCCCCATCCAGCCCCCAGTAACCCCCCTCAGTCCCCCCAGCCAGTCTGGACGTATTGAAATATAGGTTGTAAATTAGTTAAACTTTAAATGGTCATAACTTTGCGCTCGGACGTCCGTTTGATCTAATATTTTTTTGATTTCGCGTAGTTTTTTTAGACGAAGCCAACCCATGATTAAGAGAGTTGTGACAATTCCGATCTAAGAGAGTTAAGAGTTACGTCACACTTCATAACTCCATGATTAACCCATTTAGATTTCTAGGAAACTAATCCCAACTACTCAAATCCAAATTAGGATGAGTTAATGGTCAAAAACACACCTAAACTATCACTTTTTCGCGAGATTCATACTTCAAGTATCAATTTTTTCCTTTACCTACCTAAATTGTCACTCCCTTTGTATTAACACACACCTCGATGCTGAGTTAGCCAAAT